>CM030799.1:3317500-8117500 GCA_018127125.1 Rhododendron griersonianum | reverse complement strand
AAGAACTTCTCTTCTCTAAATTATAGTATCTTTAAATTCTGCTGGAGATGCTGCAAGATGTCAACAGCTACCTGTTGGGAAAATCTCGGCAATCACATAAATTCCAGAGAACAATCTCATTGATAACAATATGATTACATGAACGAATCAAGTTACAAAATACATAACAGTAGACAGATTATGAAGTACGAGATACAAATAGAATTTCCAGATCAAGAACCGAGTCCTGTGTGATACCACAGTCACGTTAAGAAAGATTCGCCCTTGCGTCGGCGACTTCCTAGGGTTGGCTCGGCTAAACCGCAAACCATCGGAACACCACCATCGACCGCCTTGGCGAACTAACTACCGCATGTCACTCTCTCTCAAAAACGAATATTAGAATATGCTGGAAGGCTATGAATTTGCTGGTGATTTCTCCAAGAACGTGAGCCTCCTTTTATAGGGTGAGGGAGGCAGGAGAGGTGTAATGTTGCCATTAACAGGCCAATGAATTCTGCCATTAACCAACCAAAATATGATTCTGCTTGATACTCAAATCCCTGAGTTATTTAAAAGGAAAACAGAAAACAAAGGTCTCTCATAAGACACTCAAACCACGAGTCCGCCGCCATGAGGCCTTTTTATCTCTTCAGGCGGGGTACGTAACTAGGGATCAGACACCATTTGGTGCTCTTGATCCGCACCTAGTCTGTCTGCCACTTTGTTGCCTTTCTCCCAGCACGTGCAAGAGGGAGCTTCCGGTTAATTCCAGCAGTCCTCGGCATTAATCACTGGCAAGGCTGCTATTGAGCAAACTTAATTAAAAGTAAACTCAACTCCACGACGTGGGCCAAACCCAACCCACTGATAAGGGGCACTGAACTTGGGCTTTTGGTCACTCAGATATGACCCTACTGATAGTCGGCTACCAAACTCACTATTATACACTTTGCGGGAAACAAATAGAGAGATATAGAGGACAAAGTTGCCCACAAAAATAGGACCGGCTGGGCATTATCTCTCTCTAGAAAAAACATACAGATTCGCTAGCTTAATTATTTTTCATGTGGAGATAACATACAGATTCACTTTCATGAGGGATGATGGTAATTTGCTGATGAACTTTGGATGGCCTTTGACCCATCCATAAATTATCTGGCCTAATCCCCCTTGATTTTTGACGGTTTCACCCCTCCCCCAAACCCCCAGGCCTCCATCTCTGTCGCTAACCCTGGAAAAACCCTCAGCACGGTGGCACAGGGGTTTTCGGCATGGAGTATCCTGCCTCCGGCCAATTGCAATCAATCTCAAATGGATTTCTACCGATCGAGCGAATTATGAGGCGGCTGAATAGCCTTTTATTTAAATGGTATATATGAATTTATGTAGGAGAGTAGCAGTTGGTTGTGCAAATATAATCAGAAAACAAGTTTCAAAAAATTTTCTAAGTTAATTTTTTTTAGAGTTTCCGTAAAATTCCAATGGGAAGGGGTTGTGTTGTGCCCTATCGATCAGAGTGTGAATGTTGAGCTCCCATCGATGTTAGCCCATCCCAGATCCGTTTAGTTAATTGAATCGTTCATTTCCTTTGTCTCACCAAGAATAATCCACGCGTAAATTCATGTTTTTCTTATAAGTAAAAAGAAAAAACATGAATCTATGCGTGGATTCATGTTGGCCAAGCATTGGCAGATATTTGATTGGAGCAAATTCCTCATCAGTACAAAATGATTTGCACAATAAAATGTGCGAAAAATGTACTCCGGTCACATATGTATCAATGTTCGATGAACCTAAATTTCCACTTGAATCATGTGCGAAGAAAGCAGTAGCGGAGCTATGTTGGGGCCTAGGGTGGGTACAAATGTAATGTATTGAAAAATAAAAAATTAATTATATAAAAAATTTATATTCCTATAAAAAAAAATGTCTGCAAAGTTGATCCTCCAGGAATCAAAATCATGACTTCGCCACTGGAAGAAAGTAAACTGTATCAATAAAAACATATAGAGGATCGGCTGTTAGATGTTGTGCATTGTGCACAGCACATACCCATTTATCGGAGGAGACAGTGTACGTGCACCCATTATGGAGCCCACCTCGGATCGGGCTATTTGATTCAAACCGCAAGATTCATCTACAATATATTGGGTTTTCTTTTTTTTTAAAGCAAAACGCATACTAAAAACATAGCATGTATTAATCTCTGATCAATACTTCCTCCGTCCCTATTTAAATGACCAGTATTCCATTTTGGACTGTCTCAAAATAAGTGTCTATTTTGAAAAGTTAATGGGTAAAGTGAAGGTCAAAGTTGATGTAGAAAGTGTAAAGTAAAGAGAAAAGTTAATGAAAAACGGAACGGAAATGCTACGGGCACAGCACCAGTGGCACACCTCAGCCACATCAGCTGAGGTGGTAGCCCATTTTAAAAAAAAGTATAAAGTAGAGGTGAAAGTTGACTCCTAAAACTACGCATTTTTCAAACTATGACATTTTAAGAGGGATGGAGGGAACTCGAAAAGATGAACAAAATATATGAAAGATTCAATCCAATGTGGGGACCCACGGATCAAAAAAAGATCTAATATCGGGACCCGAGATGGGCCCCACAATCCATACCTGCTCCCCTTCCTCCCATTACACATCATGTAGTTCTTCTTCTGTGACGGATGTCGGGCACTTAGGACATCCCCTCTTCGGGTTTGTGGTGTGATCGACAGCTTTCCACGTGAAATGCGTTTGATGCAAAAATGTGCAAAAAAAAGAAAGAGAAAAAGAAAGTAAACCATTCACTCATGAATGTTTATGCGGTGGCACTTGAAGAAGAAAGTAGAACCAATCAAGTCATGGTGTTGAAAATGCAAATGCTTCCTGTCAGTTCAAGTCATGGTGTACAAATTGGTTTCGAGAGGGAACCCTTTATGGCCACCCACCAGCACGTCGGGCCCACTCCGGGTCTAGCACGGAAAATTCGAACCGTTCAATAACTTTAAAATAAACTGAGTGGCTTTGTGAAAAATCAGTTTGATATATTGAATAAGTCCTGAAATCTGAATGAAAAATGAGAAGATTTGGATCAAGCACTTACACTTATTCAATTGAGCTGATTTTTCACAAAGCTGCTCAATTTTTTTATAAAGTTATTGAACTGGTTGGATTTTTCGTGCGGAACCCGGAGTGGGCCTGATGTGCCAGATGGTGCACCCACCGTCAGTGGATTTAGGATTTTCAGTTTCAAGGTGTACAGATTGGTTTCATTGAGGTGTTAGGGTACTGATAAAAAAAAAAAGGAGAGTTGTTCGGGCAGTTTATGGGCAAATCGATTAATCACACCGTCTTCTAATAGGGGCTGATTCGAAGTCGAGGCAAAGTGATAGGTGCGTAAATATGCCTATTTACGCCCCCTAACTTAGGCTTGTTATGTCCACTTAGTACGCTACTTGGGATTTCATACTTGTTAATTGCGTTTCAGGATTCTCGGAGCCGATGGTTAATATTTAGAGCTAAAAGCACAAAATCATATTTAACGCAAAGCCAATGCCAATCCAATTGATCCAGAGACGAGAGCAAACTTATATTGGATGACGTGAAGCACCCAATCAAATTCCAACATAATGGAATTTCGGAGCAATATACTTGTTGGGCCCGGAGTGCCCCCATGGATTTGGTTACACAATACCACTCCCTGCGACCGCTCTAAAAACAGACTTGCGGGTGCGATGTCGAATGCCATAAAAGACTTAATTGAAACCATTCCTACCACCAATTGATTTTAGGAGAGATGGTGAAAAAGCGGTCCGACAATACTGTTGTGGATTTGCATGTGGTGCAAGTGAAAGGCAATTGAAGAATTTAAATCAAGAAGTGTGTGAAAAGACATGGGCCAGCCAATGACCTTTGGGTTTGAACTTGAGAGATGATGGGTCCAGTAGTTGACAAGTTAGGCCCCACTTTTCTATGGTTTCTCGGCATTTATAAAAGGGAGAAAAAAAGGGTTTTGGTGGGATATCTTTTTCTCACGCTGAAACAGAAGAACGGGGGCGGCAATCGGAAGACTTGTTCACGCACAAGGAAAAAGCTACGGCACTTCGACGCAGATCACGACCGAGCCACCAACAGGAGCTTTGGGTTTTATTCATTTCTTATTCTTCCGAAAGCTTTAATGGAGTTTATGTGTTTCATGATTATTTTTCCTAACTCTGTGAGCGGCTAAATCCTTTGACTAGGGTGATGAGGAGGTCTCTCCAAGTAGCGTAGTTGTTAGATTTCTAGGGTTTTATATTCAACTTGATTGTATGACTTGATCGATTCATAACTTTTTATGAAGTTTAATATTTTTCCAATATTCGAATGTGTTTGTATTCATGGTTTCAAGCACTGTCATACAATGGTTTTGAATGTTCCGAGATAGGCTTTGAGATAGACTATACGATGTGAGACGGGTCGTGACGTGATTAAATTCAATGAGACGATCCGTGCCGTGTTGAGATAGCCTATACGGAGTACGAATCTTGATTATATTTTTGGGGATTATCGATAGGAATTGCTACCCTAAGATGATCTAGTTGAATGTTGAATATGAACCCTAGGTTTCGAAATAATTATGTTACAAGGGGAGACTGAATCGGAAACCTTAGTCCTTTCTCTCATTGTTTCAAAATCCTTTAATCGCTTTCTAGTTTAGTCTTAGTTTAATCAAATCAACTCAAATCCAAACCTTTTCCTTTCAGAATTAAATTAAAAAATCAATTGAACGTATTGCAACTTAGCTTTTTACTCTCCGTGGACGATCTCGGACTTAACTGCTATTCTTCGGGATAATTGTTAATTCCCTGTTTTATAAGTTATATTTTTGGTACGAAAACGACAGACCACAAAGTCTTGTGTGGAACGACCTTATAAGAATTACTAACACCTAAAATGGAGCAAACTCATAAATCTCAAGTTTTGCCACTAGGTCAATCGCGAAGGGCTTCTACAAATTGGTTTCGTATAGGCCAATGTGTTTAGATCGAATTTGAAAACAAATTTGTCTAGTATTGGTCCAAGGTGTTTAGAGTCTTGATATGTCAGTTCAACCATTTCAAGCTCGGAGAGTAATTATTGGATGGTTTTAGGCACTGCCATGTAGTGTCCTAACACGCTTATGCATCACATATTTATGTGGATGGTGAAGAACTTATACAAATTGGCTTCGTATGGGCCAAGGTGTAAAGAAATTGAACACAAATTGGTTTAGTATCGGTCCAAGGAGTTTAGAATTTTGCCATGTAACGCCCCAACACCCTTATGCATCACATATTTATGTGGATGGCGAAGAGCTTATACAATTTGGTTTCGTTATGGGCCAAGGTGTTAAGAATTTGAATACAAATTGGTGTAGTATCGGTCCAAGGAGTTCAATTCAACCATGTGAAACTCGGGGAGTAATTATTGGATGGTCTTGGACTCTTGGGGCACTCTCTTGTGTTGCCCCAACTTATGTGAATATTACACGACGTCACCCATTTTAGTTCAAAACTTGGCAACTTCTTGGGGTCATATTGCAAGAGAGAAATCTATCGTGAATCCTCTAGTCTCGGGTCTCCCGGCGTGAACGGCCTGTCTTTGACCGGATCAGGGAGGAGAAAGTCGAGGTGCGTGTATAAGCTGGTCGTCAAGGAAAAATTAAATCAAAGAATATTACACCACCTCAGCTTGAACACTTGGTATAACCATTTTACAAAACTTTTATCGTTTTATTCCAGCTATAAATGAAGTTCCCCACAGAAACCAAATTGCATCAGAATCCAGCCGAACCAAAATGGAAGAGAAAAACCAAGGAGCCCATGTTGTATTCCTCCCTTACCCAAGCCAAGGCCACATAAACCCTCTCCTCCAATTTGCCAAACGCTTAGCTTCCAAAGGTGTCAAAGCCACAGTAGCCACGACCCATTACACATGCAGTCAAGTACATTAGCGCCGCGAACGTCGCCGTCGAGCCGATCTCCGACGGATTCGATGGGGGAGGATTTTCTCAAGCGGGAAACGAGTATGTGTACCTCAAGGCCTTCAGAGACAACGGCTCGAGAACTTTGTCTCAACTCATCCACAAGTAGGGAATGTGGAAAAGTAGATATTGTCTTTTCGTGAACTTTTTCCAGCTCATGTTCAAAAGAGAAGACTGAATATTTTGACGTTTTTTTTATTAAATGTCGAATTTCTGAATCTGCCACTGTGGACAGGTACCAAGATTCTTCTTTTCCGGTCAACTGTGTCGTATATGATTCATTTCTGCCATGGGCTCTGGATGTTGCAAAGGAAAACGGCATATATGGGGCATCCTTTTTCACCAACTCGGCCACGGTATGCGCAATATTCTGTCGCATACACCGAGGCCTGATCAGTCTGCCTGTGAAGCCGGACGAGACGCCCCTGCTGCTTCCCGGCCTGCCGCCGTTGAACTTGCCAGACTTGCCAAGCTTTGTCTTGGCACCAGAAAGTCACCCTGCATACTTGGCCATGAATTTGCGTCAGTACTCTAACGCGGAAAAGGCTGACTGGGTATTCGGGAACACCTTCGAAAAATTGGAAGGCCAGGTACATCCTTAACTATCATGTATATTCCAAGCTAGCCTAAGGTCAATTATTTGACTTGTTTTTTCATTTCGTATTTATGCGATAAGACTACTCATATGTTTCCCGAAACATGTCCCTAACGTCTCATTTCCTCAATGATTCTGGGAATATTGCATGTTGAAGTGTTAGTATCCTGTCCGTGTTGTGTCGCTTGCATACATGACAATATTTTGTATGACGAAATTTCAGTGCAAAGAGCTGATTTATGTGTTTTATGACTCATTGAAGGCAGCGAAAGTCGTATGGGACCTCTGGCCAGCAAAACTGATAGGTCCAATGGTGCCATCAGCATTTTTGGACGGCCGAATTAAAGGAGACAAGGGATACGGAGCAAGCCTGTGGAATCCACTCGGCAGCGAAACCATCCAATGGCTAGAAACAAAGCCATGGGAGTCCGTGGTGTACGTCTCTTTCGGAAGCATGGTTTCATTGGCAGCAGAACAGATGGAGGAAGTAGCTTCGGGATTGAAGTGCAGCGATTTGGATTTTATTTGGGTGGTGAGGGAGTCTGAGCTTGGCAAATTGCCTCCTGAGTTCGCAGATTTGACAAAAGAAAAGGTATTGGAAATATAGTTGATGTCAAATTTGACGCTACGATTTAGACCGAAAGAGTTTTGTTGATGTCAAATTTGGAGATGTCAATTTAACGCATGAGCCTTCTAGGAAAAATTTGACAATCCAGATTTGAAGTCAAGGTTGGAGACGCTCCGCGCTATCTTTTCGTTTTTATCTATATATTGCTGGCATTCCGATATAGCTTTGGTTCCCATGTCTTTCTTGCGACTGTGTGTCGCGAAAACTTGATTTTGTGACATTTATCGTTGTATCTTGGAGTCATATTTTGCCATCAAAATGTGCAAGAAAGGAGGCAAATATGACTTGAGAACGACTTGTCATGCCTCTCATTGGTCACTCTAATTTTATGGATTTCTATATGATGTTTTAGTTGATTGATGCAAGTTAACTGTTGTTGCCTTCATTTTGTGATTGTAACATTATTAACTTTGTGATGACTTCTCAACTCAGGGCCTGATAGTAACATGGTGCAACCAACTGGAAATGCTAGCGCACCCGGCGATCGGTTGCTTCGTAACTCACTGCGGGTGGAACTCGACGCTAGAAGGGCTAAGCCTCGGCGTGCCGATGATCGGAGTGCCCAAATGGGCTGACCAACTGACTGATGCTAAGTTCATAGAGGAGATATGGGGTGTTGGTGTTAGAGCCAAGGAGGATGAGAAGGGAATTTTGAGGGGAGAAGAGCTAATTTCTTGTTTGAAGCAAGTCATGGGGAAAGGGGAGAGAAGTCTTGAGATCAGGAGGAATGCAAGTAAATTGAAGGCTTTGGCCAAGGAAGCAATTAGTGAAGGAGGGAGCTCTGATAAGTGCATTGATGAATTTGTGGAACGTTTGAAGTGTAGGAACTAGAAAGGTAAACAAATATCGGATAGAAAGTCATGCAATTTTTGGATCGAAAAATAAAACACTTCCGTGCGTAATTTTTAAAAACTTTTTTCACACCAATTCAAAGAACTCATCAAGTACTTTGATTTGATGCAAAAAATAAAACTCAAAAAAATACTTAACTGTTTTTAAGAAGAATTATGCATCTTTTCGTAGAGGGGCAGGCAATATGGGATGGAGGTAGTATAAAATTCAATTGAATTCGAGCAAGTGCATGGGGGTGTGGATGGTGTTTGCTTTTATCCCTTCTTTTCTCTGTTTATTTATTTTTTTCGGTTAGGTTTTGATTTGCGTTTCCCTTTTGTTACTTATGTCCTGCAGTAGAACTAGAAACAGTGGGCTATGTTTTGTTTTGAAATTACCATGTTGTACCGTTCACGTTTTGTTTTGATGATCAGAAGTATATTGTAAGATCCCAGAAACTGAAGGCCTTTGGGGGTGGCCGATTCCTCTCCCCGCCACACATTATTATAGGGTCCATACACTTAGTCTCGGGTTCCACAAAAATGTGTGGTTGAGGAGAGGCCTGGGCACATTAAGTCACAAAACAACTGACAAGTATTCAAGCTTTTTTAGAGTTCCTGTTTTCAAAAAAGCAGAGCACAAAAACAGAAAAATGAAAACCGAAGAACGCAAAACGATCAGAATCGAGTCTGAAAACGTCTTTCATCGGACCAACATAGTTTCGTCCCACGCAATAATCCATACCCCGACTTCCTTATACTCTCATACACAAGATATCAAAGTTGAAGTAGGTTTCCGAAAAACCAATGCAAACAATACAAGAGGCACCAAACACAGAGATACGAGTTCCACTGCTAATCAAGCGAGAATTTTCCTCCTGCTTGCACTTGTTCTGAGCAGCTTCTTCCGTTCGGCGAAACAGAGAGAGATTCGACATCAACCATCCAATCAATTAGCTACAAAAATGAAGTTCTCCCAATTACATGTAACCGCATCCAATACCACTCTCGAGCATATAAAACCATGCATGTACAGCTTTACAATTGAATTACAGTATCTAAGACAACCCTGATTGGGTAACAAGAGGATATCGCAGATCCGGTTTTTGCTACGGCCAAAGATTTCTTCCCTATCTATAAATCGCTCGCACAGCTCTTTCTCTTTCAGAACCAGGCAATCGTCCTCCTTTCTAAACCAGTCATAGCACCTCTTGGCAATGTGATCATAGACAGCGTGCCTTAAAAGGCGTTGGGACCTAGGGATGGCAACGGGGCGGATCGAAGGCGGATATTGCAATATTCGAATCCGAATCCGAACCCTCCACCCGCCATCTGAATCCGCCCTGAACTCCGAACGGATTATATTTTTGTCCTCCATCCCCGCTCCGAACGGGGAACGGAGATCCGATCGGATATCCGAATCCGAATTTGAAAAAAAAAAAACAGATAGGAACTCGATAAAAAAAAAAAACCTAACAGATTGAAAAACAAAACAAATAAACTAACATGTGGAGGGAGTCTCGCTGCCGCGTTCCTGAAGGGAGATTGCCGCATCTCTCCGTTGCCAGATGGTTTTTTTTAGAGAGAGAGGGAGGGGGTTGGGGAGGAGAGAGAGAGAGAAGGGGGAGAAGTCATGGGCAAAGGTCATGGGCCAGGGTAGGGAAGAGGAGGGTTGTGTGAAGTAAAGTCGGTTGGATAGGAAACTGACTATTGACTAACCCTAAAAATAAGAGGTATTTATATAGTCAGATATTTGGAGGTGGATCGGATATCAGATTCGGGGCGGATCAGATCGGAGGCAGACTTAGCTCCGAATCCGCCCCAATATCCGAAAGATCTCCGAAAAATCTGATCCGTTCGGGACAGATAACGCATCGGATACGGACGGATCGGCCGAGATGGCCATCCCTATTGGCACCATGAGGAGAGTGCTTAGTGCAGAGCAAGGCAAGGGCAAGTAAGACAGTACTTTCAGCGCAGCTGCAAAATTAGATATCACGCAGAGATTGAGTCTTAATTAATGTGCAGTATAAACAAAAGAGTGTACGAGAAATAGGTTGAATTCTGTGAATTAAAAAGCCCAAGGCGAAGGAAAAAGAAATAAAGTAACCAAATAACTAAATCTTCATAAATGCATCCTCATGTAAGTTTACAATTGTTAACACAATCAAAATCTTCTTACAAGGCAACTTGAAATAGAAAATCTAGAACAAGTCATAACTTTCAATGGTTTCAAACAGTGAACTATGTATGAGCTTTTATTGATGCAATCTCCGGTTAGAACAGCTAGCTTAATGTAAGAGCAAAATCACGGAATATAAAGGCCATAATTTGCCAAGCTCTAAAGACCAGCAATAAACAAGGATCTAATCCAGCCAAGCGTCAGAGACAAGGTCTGTAGACATATTCTACCAACAAGATTTTGATTTTACAGGCACGGTGGCACCTCAAGTAGCAGGGAAGGGAGAAAAAAACAGCAGCAAAGAAATAAACTAGGCATGGCAGAAGTTACCCAAAAAAAGAGAGTAAGACATGGCATGTCATGTTATGGCAGATAGAGACTGGCTTCATAGCCATCATCTTATTAGAGCATCTCCAAAACCCTCTAAGCACCATAAGTTCAAAGTTTTAAGGTTTCGGTCACTATTTTGTACTCCAGCATATACCTCAAATACTATCTTATCCTTCAAATTTTGCTTCTCCACCTCTCAAATTTGAAGGTTTGGTAGCAACCTTCAACTGTCAAAATAAGATTGCCTTATTCAGTTTTTCCACATTAGACACTCCAGCCAAGTTCGCCGCCATGAGGCCTTTTTATCTCTTCAGGCGGGGTAACTAATCCAGCAGTCCTCGGCATTAATCACTGGCAAGGCTGCTATACATGGCACTTGTAGAGGAGCCTTCATTGATCATTTTGCACAGCTATTGAGCAAACTTAAATGTAAACTCAACTCCATGACGTGGGCCAAACCCAACCCACTTATCTCGCACTGAACTTGGGCTTTTGGTCACTCAGATATGACTTACTGATAGTGGGCTACCAAAAAATTTTAGGGAAATTCCAAGCCGGTCCTGCTTTTAGTGTTGTCTCTTACAGACCCTTTTTTGAATTTTCCTTCCGCATAGGCCCTTACGCGCATGAAGAATATATTAAGTATGTGCTTGATGTTGATTTGTACTGAGGTAGATGTATTTTTTTACTTTTTGCATTACAAACTTTAAAATGCAATATCTTTTATTATATATATATAATATACGGGGCAGTTCCGGAAACCCTTACAAAAACCTCAACAAAAACCCTCTAAATCTTAATCTCATAGTTCCCGATCAAATTTTGATGATCCGAACCGCTCAATGTGTTCAGAGCGTGATTTTAAGGGTGCTCGAAATTGGTAAAAAAAAAAATTCGGAAAAGGCTTGATTTGAGTAGTTTTTTATTGAACCGTTCAATAAAGTTCAATAAAAACTATTCAGATGAAGTTCTTCCCGATCATTTTTTTTGCTGATTTCTCGCGGGTACCTTTAAAATCACATTCTAATTACATTGAGCGGCTCGGATTATCAAAATTCGATCGAAAACTTGGGAGGATTTTTTTAAGGGTTCCCGAAATTGCCCCGATATATATATAGGGGCCGGTTCCGTAGACACCCAAAAAAACACCCAAATAAACACCCCATCTCAGCCCTCCATTTCAAGGGCTGAGATTAAATCCACTCCACCCTAAGAACCATCGACTTCCCTTCTTCTTCCTTCACTTCCCGTTCTGCTTCTCAGAACGACACCCACCCCTCCACCTCTCTCCACTCCGACACCCACCCCTCCACTTCCCTCCCCTCCGATCGACGAGCTCCGACCGACGAGCCCCAGTCGCCGACGACCCACCACCTCTCGCACGCTCTGTCTCTCACGTCTGAGAGACCCACCCCCCGCTGCCCGACTTCTCTATCTCCCTCCACTCCGACCGACGAGCCCAGCCGCCGCCGACTCTCCACCGCGTGCCGCCGCCGACGCTCTCCTCTTTCTGTGGCGTACTACTGGAAGGGAAGGTCGAACCATGGTCAACTTGGGAAAATTGAATCGCCCACCTGAAGCTCCATTGCCAAGGTCTCTCTCTCTCTCTTTTCTTCGTTGATGAGCCCTAGATTCTCCATCTTAGGGTTTCAAAATTTGGGGACCCCCAAAAATTAGGGTTTGTCATACAATACGAAATTGGGAATTTTCTGCAGTCAGTTTGATTGGCTAAATTAGATGAGTTGATTGTAAAAATCAATTGTACAAGAAAGCCAAGAAATCTGGGTAATGAGAAAGGGGGCAGGAAACCCTTCCGGCATTCTACCTTTGTATTAATTTTCGATAAATATTTGTTTATGTTGACCAATTGGATAGTAATTTTTTTGTGTGTACAAATTGGATAGTAATTAAATCATTTTGTTTGCGGATACGCCTGTGATATTTGAGTGCTTTCTTGATTTCCTGGATACATAGGATACATACTAGATTTGTCAATTGCATCTCCTTTACTTGGGGCACTAGCTCTACGCAATCTCCATGCTTCCTCAGCGTTTAGTCCATCTTCCTACAACTCACCAAAAATTTTTAAGAGCATAATACAACTCAGGAATGACCAGAAATTAGTTAGAAACGGTTTTGTTATTTTCTTATGCACGTGGTAGAATCCACTCAACTAAACTAAGCCTTAAGAATCACCACAAACTAGGACTTAATAACACGGTCTGACCAAATCCACTATGTCTACAAATTACTATCCTCCTGGCATTTTGTGTCGGTGGGTTTTTCTTTACTATTACATTGCCAGCTCCAACCCCCACATAATAGAGTAATTGGGACAACTCCATAGCCATAGGGCAGGAGGAGAGGATCCAACTGTAAATTGGTGACCTATTTGTATTTGTATAGCTTAGCTGTTATGGCTTGTTATTGTCAAAGGGCTCTCTCTATATGACAAATTAACGTTTGGACTGTGTGACTGAAAGATAGTAAAAACAAGCCAAGCCTCTCTCTATATGACAAATTTTTGTGTTGATGGAGTTTTACATGCTACATTTTGTTATGTTCATCATTCATCCCACTTTACAGAGGCTTATGCTAAGAGCTTTTAGGGGATATTGTCACCTATCTTGTTTGATCATTTTGGGTTGTGTTTTGCTTCTGTTTCAGCGGTCATCTGCATCTATTGTCATGAATTCTTTATCATATGAAGGGAGAACACTTATTCCCCATAACAGAAGCTGGCCCAAAGTGTCCAACAAAATTTATTTTTACAACTTTAAGACTTCTTGCCATTCTAAACTAGAAGGGAAGAACTTGAAAATACCTACTTGCTCAATAACTCCACGTTGGTTCAGTAACTGAGTATCTGGTTTGACTTGTGCAGAAGTTGAAACTGACCTTGATGGTGGAGATACAAGATGTCTTGATATTTTCCCATCCAAACTAGCTGAGTAGTTGGAAAGTTTCGCGATTACTGGTTGACGTAGGAGAAGTTAAAGCGGACATGACTACGGCCAATAAAATAGGAAAGAGAAGGTGAAGTTACTGCAGCAAGCAAAAAAGCTGTTCAGATAAAAAAAGAAGAAGCGAAGAGGCAGTTTGAAGATGCTGCAAGCAAAAGAGGACATCAATTCATATGAGGACAATTTGCACATGCAACTCGTCAAAAATGAATTATCTCAATCCATCTGGTTGTAATGTACTCTTGGATGTAATAGATTAGAGATCAACAGAAAATGAATTACCTCAATCGTATCTATGTTAGAGCTATGTAATGGAAGTTTATTGGAAATTTTTTCTCTTTTCCGAAGCCATGTATCAATAGTATGGTTTCTTCTCTTTTTTTGTGGACTGTAAGGTGATGTTTAGCATTAGTAATGTAATGCAACCATTAGTAATGAATGGGTGAAATATATAGATGCCCTTTTTGAATTCCTGTTTGGCTGTTACTGTTCCAATGGTGTTTGTGAATTCAGATTTTTGCTGATGTGGTTTCTGTTGTTATTTTGTTGTATTGACTGAGATGCGAGACGTCGGGCTAGGTCCAAAAACAGGGGATACTCTGCCGAATTTTTTTCAGAACCTACTTTTGTGAACGGACACGACACAAGGACAGTAATAACTAAATATGTTGATTTTTCTAACTTGCCACAGCCTCTGGCACACTAATATCTAAACAAGCACATGCTCTCAATTTGCCATTCTCATCAAGGAGCAGTAACTACTATCCTATGAACATAACTGTGCATGCCTCATTTGATGGAGCGGCCAAACAAGCCAATTTTGTAGCTTCTTGACACATATGGCTAAGCCTTAATGCCTCAGATTCTTCTTTGCCGTCGTCATGCACCAATCCTTGGGAATCAATTATCCTAAATTTGTTGGCCTTTTGCCTCCATCGTGGAAGAATAAAGTGTTCCGGTATTTCATCAATGTCTAGTCGGACAAACACTTTCAAAATGTGCGCACACAATATCCCAACAAACTCAAATTGTTGGCATTCACACTTACACTCATAAGTTTGCGAATCCAATATCACCTCAAACTTTTCAAGTTCATCATCTTTTGACTTCACTACAAAAGATTGAAAACCATTGGCATTTCTTTCATTTTCAAGTTTGTAGTGAAAGACTTTACTCCATTCATCCTTGAACTTGTTGAAGGCGTTTCTAGTATAGACTTTTGCCGCATGCTTCAACAAAAATTCATGGTCATTAACAATCCGAAACTTGTGTTCGGACTCAAAATCTTCATCATTTTCCCTTTTCACAATCCTCTTCAAGGCTTTCTCATACTTCACCACGAATTCTTTGAGATTTGAAGTGTGAGTTACAAAACCATCAAAAAATGAGTTCATGCCCTCACTACGTCCAGTGGTATTCATACCGGCAAAGAATGTACCACGATTATAAACGGGTACCCATGATTCACGAATATCAAACAACCCTTGAAGCCATTCATTGCTTTCTAACCCATTTTCCTTCATCAAGAATCTCCATCTCTCTTCAAAATCCTCTTTCTTGTATGTCTCCTTAATACATTTTTTCATATCCTTCTTGAATTTTGATCTCTTGTAGTACACTTGTGACAACTTTTCAACAAATTTCTTCTTAATATGCCAAAGACATAGACGATGACGGGTGTTGGGAAAGACTTTGGCAATAGCTCCTTTCATTCCCAAGTCTTGGTCAGTGATGATAGAAGTTGGAGGACGTCCTCCCATAGCGTCAAGCCATGCCCGAAACAACCATTCAAACGTCACCTCTGTCTCGTCTTGTAAAAGTGCACATCCAAACTGTATCGACTGCAGGTGATGGTTTACTCCTGTAAATGGTGCGAAAGGCATATCATACTTATTTGTCCGATATGTTGTGTCAAATGTGACCACATCTCCAAAATAATGGTACGCCATGCGAGATCGAGAATCCACCCAAAAAAAATTAACTGCCCTCCCACTTTCATCACATTGAATCGCATAAAAAAATTGAGGATTCTGTGCTTGTTTGTTCTTAAAATAGTCAAGAACTGACTGTGCATCCCCGCAATCTAGGTCTCTATGCCTCACATTTCTCAAGCGATTGTAGCAGTCCCTATTATCAAAGCCCATGTACTCACCACCAAAAATTGAAGGAACTTTTGAAATTCCTATATTTTCTTGATGAAATACCTCAGTCAAATCCTTAACTGCTTTGGGCATGTTTCGATTTGACTTCATTTTCCTTCTCTTACATGGAGTCACTAGTTGGTGGTTGTGATTTTCATCGAAACTTGTTACTTTCCATTTGCAATTCCATTTGTCATGCTTAATCCGTAAATGAGCCTTGCATTCACATTTAACGGTTGAACAACGTCTAACTCTTTTCTTTGGTATCACTTTCTCCTCTTCGTCTGTCTTATCATTATCCTCCACAACACTCTCCTGTTGCTTTTTTGCAAGATACTTTCCTCCTTTTACGCAAACAAATAGCACCTTAGTGACTTCATTCGACCGGTTTCGTCCTTTACTTGAAGCCCGAGTACGAATCCAAAATCCATTTTCTTGACCATAATGTTCATAATAATTCCGTGCTTCTTCAATTGTCTCAAAATACATCCCAATTGTTGGTGTTTTTAACCCTTCCACAACGTTTTCTGGAGTCTCCATATCATCTACTTCAACATCATCTAAACTCACTACCTCCATTGTTCACCCTTCACTTTCCTGCAAGAAAAAGTAAAGAAATCCATATGCAATGTCAACATAAGAAATCAAGACCTTATTCGACATAAGAAATCCATCACAGCAAAGACCTTATTCATCACAGCAAGAATTAGAAAATCCAAAAAGGGTGATATTGATGCAATGACCTTATTCAAATTTTTTTTGCAACGTCAAACTTTTGTAGATTGTTGGTTCATCTCGATGAAAAAGAATCGGATAACTAAAAAATTATGACTTTTACTCTAATTTTTTTTGGAAGTATCCAAATTTGAGCTAATGTATGAACCCAAGAAACACTAATCAAACATTATAGTAGAAACCCTAGAATCAGAACAACAGGACCCACAAAAACCAGTCCAAACCTTTTTCAACAATCCTAAATCCACCCATTGGCGCCAACTAAACATGTGTTTTCCTCCAAATGTCCAATATGCACACACAAAAACAGAGTACACCACAAAAAACAGAGTACAGATAATGCATTATTTGCTTGCAAACCGTGTAATCCTCTTCAATGCCCCTTGAATCCTTGATTAAAGATCGGTCCAACAAGAAATAACTTGGGAAATAAAACAAAACTGAATTTAACCCATGAGAGAAACCGATCATGAATGTGAAGTAAAGGAATTGAAGAATAAAACCGTTTGATTCGAGTAGTACGCCACGGAAAGAGGGAGGGAGTCGACGGCGGCGCGCGGTGGAGAATCGTTGGCGGCTGGGCTCGTCGGTCGGAGTGGAGGGAGATGGAGAGGTTGGGCAGCGGGGGTGGGTCTCTCAGACGTGGGAGAGAGAGAGCGTGAGAGAGGTTGTGGGTTGTCGGTGGCCGGGGCTTGTCGGTCGGAGCTTGTCGGTCAGAGCTCGTCGGTCGGAGTGGAGGGAGGTGGAGTGGTGGGTGTCGGACTGGAGGGAGGTGGAGTGTCGGACTGGAGGGAGCTGGAGGGGTGGGTGTCAGACTGGAGGGAAAAGAAGAACGAAGGGGTGTTTTTTTGATCCGCTGTGAAAGGGGTGTTTTTAGGGGGGGAGTGGATTTAATCTCAGCCCTTGAAATGGAGGGCTGAGATGGGGTGTTTATTTGGGTGTCTACGGAACCGGCCCCATATATATATATATCCGTTTTTTGTAAAATTTAATTTTTTAGAATCTACTCGACGAGATCTATAAAATAAGACCCATATTGAATATGAAATTAAGTGTAAAATTATATACTCCCTCCGTCCCTAATTTAGAGTCCAGTATTCCATTTTAGGCTGTCCATTAATAAGTGTCCATTTTGTAAAGTTAGTGGGTAAAAGTTGGTGCATTATCTATTTTGTCCCTAAAAGTAGTTTCCATTTTGAAAAGTTAGTGAGTAAAAGTGTAATAATGATGGGTAAGTAGGGGAAGTGGAGGAAAAGTTGATATGAAAGGTATAATGATGATGTCTTTTTAATAAGTTGGAGTTACGAAGTAGGACACTTAAAAATGTACGGAGGGAGTAATTTTTTGGGTGTGAATTGGATATTTTTGAGGTGTGAATTGTTGTCCCTTTTTTGTGTGTGTGAATTATCTATTATAGAGGGTGTGAATCTTTGTATATGGGTATGAATTGTGTATAACAGGGGGTGCAAATTATTATATAGGGTGTGAATTGTGGACAATATGAGTTATGAATTGTGTACAATAAGAGTTTTAAGGGAGTGTGAATTGTTTGTTCTTTGTGGGTATGAATTATATGATATAAAGGGTGTGAATTGTGTGATAGATATGGTATGAATTCTGCATTTGAAGGGTGTGAATTCTTTCATTTTATACTTAATTTAAGGGGGTGTGAATTGTCTATTATATAGGGCGTGAGTTTTCTGTCACAGGAGGTGTGATTTGCCTATTTTAAGGGTGTGAATTCTGCATTTAGGATGTGAATTGTGTGTCATTATGGGTGTGAATTGTGTACAAAAGAGTTTAAGAGATGTGAATTATCTGTTATATGGGGTGTGAGTTTTTGTTTAAGAGTGAATTGTGTAAAAAGAAGGTGTGAATTATTGTATAAGGGTGTGAATTGTGTACAACATGAGTTTAAGGGAATGGGAGATCCTGCCAAGCAGGGGTGCCGAGCGCATCTCGGCCGTCCAAAAGTGTTTTGGATGACCCAGATGCAAAGGTACCGAACGGATTTAAAAAAAAGAAAAGGAAAAGGAAAAAGATGTTTCGATCCGGGCCGTTGATTCCGAGATGAACGGCCGGATTGGCCGCTTGGCACCCGCTCGGCAGGGGTGCCGCTCGGCAGGGTCCCCGGGTCCAAGTTTAAGAGGGTGTGAAATGTTTGTTATATGGGTGTGAATTGTTTGTTATAGGGGATATGAATTGTGTATAACAGAGGATGTGAATTGCTTATTATAGGGGGTGTGAATTCTAATCGCATGGACTCAAAAGGTTAACCTCAAGTTAATAGTAGCTGGTCGGTCTTTACTTATATTCCATGTCCTTTTTCACTTTTTTCCAGATGTGGGACTACTAGGTGGGTTCTCACAGGAGCCTACAGGGATCATCTACACAGCTATTGATCAGCAAACTTAGAAGTAAACTAACTCCATGACATGGGCCAAACCCACTTATCTGGCACTGAACTTGGGCTTTCGGTCGTTCAGATATGACTTACTGATAGTGGGCTACCAAACTATTATACACAAATGGAGAGATATAGAGGACTAAAGTTGCCCACAAAAATAGGACCGACTGGGCATTATCTCTAGAAAAAAACATACAAAAATAGGACCGGCTGGACATTATCTCTAGAAAAAAAACATACAGATTCGCTAGCTTATTTTTCATGTGAAGATAACAAAAGGAAACTAGAGTGGCCTGGAAAGCTTGCATTCACAAATAAAGGACCAATCCCGTCGCACTGTATTTTGAACACTTTTCCATGAGATTGTTCAGGTCATGACATTAGTATAGATAGACCATCACCTAGGGGATCGAAAACCCTAGTTCAGTGGCGGCCCCACCCTTCACTCCAAAAAATTTTCTTGATAGAATACATGTAAACTTTTTAGGTTTATCTTAGATTATCCCTTCTTGAACACCCTACTCAAAAATACCTGAACGGTACTGTATCCAAAATATTAGAACATCCAACCCAAAAATTAGCCAACAAATCAATCCAAGGTATATAACCTAAGTAATAGATAAGTTTTATTTTTTGGTTCCATAATAGATAAGATTCTTATGTACATATATAGTTGTGATTTTTAGAGGTAGTAGAAATTTCTGAACACCCTTATCAGGACCTGATTCCCTTAACAAGAACAAGATGGCAGCCAAAGCAAGGAGTCTAAACTCACTAGGCATATCGGCCATCTTATTACTCTTGTATGGCTTCCGTTGTTAAATCACCACTAAGATAAACAAAAAAAATATTCGTTCAATTAAAGGATTTTAAGTCATCATTGTCCTTAATTTTGACAATAAGGGCTCGATTTGGATGCAGTATTAAGGAGCGGGATGAGTTATGCAGGGTAGATGAGGTGGTGGGACCCACTCTTATCCTTGTTTTGGGAAGCAAAACGATGAGGGAGATAAACTCATCCCCCTCGGTTTTTATCCTGGTGAAGGGGGTGTTATTTTTGGATGGCCTTTGACCTATCCATAAATTATGTGGCCTAATCCATTTTTGACGATTTCACCTCTCCTCATCCCCCTCCCCCAACCTCCACGCCTCCATCTGTGTCGCTAACCCTGGAAAACCCCTCGGCACAGAGGCACAAGGGTTATCAGCATTGTAACGCCCCAATTTTCGGAGTTAAAATCGAAAGCATTTAAATAATAATGTCGGGAAAATTTACTAAATTAAAGTTTAAATCCAAAATAGAATTCTCAACATAGAGATTCGTTTATTACAAACATCTGGGAAATCCTAATGATAATCTTTGAGATAATAAAATAGATAAAGTAACAGAGCCGACTTCTAAGTCTGATACGGATCCCAAGCGTACTCGGGTTCAACTCCCACTTCTGGATTCTCTTTTGCATAAAATTGCTCGCCTTCGGGATTCTGTGTTTCTCCTTGAAATTGTACCATCGCGGGATCCTCTCCATTGAATCCTGCATCCTCTGGTAAATTGATCGCCGAAGCAATCGATTTACCAGGATACAGACATATCCGTGAGTGATAAATCACCCAGTAGAATAATCCAACCCAACTACCCCTCTTACTTTACAGCTAGCAAGCAACAGGATATATATGGTGCGAAGAAGTAACAGAGATATATCACATAAACAGTTTATTGCTATTCATTAACCTAATATGAAATCTAAGATCTCATCCACGAGATCTTTCCTCCCCAACCGCTAGCCATGCCCTGTCCCATGAGATCACTTTCTTTTGCTGTCGCGGATTGCACCCAAGTTATGTACCAGCGTGTATCCCTCTCATTACAACAAAAGAAAGCTTATCATGCCTGAATCATAACTAGGGTTCGCCTATCTTATAAACCACTTCACAATCATCACTGGGCTTACTTTGCCAGTATCAAAACATCACTCAACACTGGGCTTACTTTGCCAGTTTTAAATCATCACTCAACACTGGGCTTACTCTGCCAATTTCAAATCACATCACTCAACACTGGGCTTACTCTGCCAGTTTCAAATCACACTCAACACTGGGCTTACTCTGCCAGTTTCAAATCACATCATTCAACACTGGGCTTACTTTGCCAGTCTCAAATCATACTCAACACTGGGCTTACTCTGCCAGTTTCAAATCACATCATTCAACACTGGGCTTACTTTGCCAGTCTCAAATCATCACATCCCAAAATCACGCATGCAGGCAATCTAAAACCAACAAAACTTTCCAATTCATCCATTACCTAGCATCGTCTAGGTGATTTCTATTTCGCATACCACCCCATGTCTCTAGGGTTCAATCTAACATATCAATCAAAGGTTGGAATAATATATAAGCAATCAGAATAATAATTGAAATAAATAATAAGCATAAAATCACGTAACCTTTTATGAATGGACCGTTGCCCTTAGTTTTGTATGGTCAAGATGTGATTAAATAAATAAGAAACTTTTATCAAATAAAAGTTTTTTTAAAAAATAATAATAATAAGTCTATGCTTGTATTAATTTTATTTAAGAAAATAGATTGATTAATGACCATAATAAATTCAATAAGTAATTAATAACACTAGAATAAGTAGCATGCATCTAAAAGGAGTCCTACGGTCCAACGTAACATGTTCGAGTATCAAAAAGTGGGTCCGGAGGGTTACGGAATTATTTTTAAAATAAAAATGATTTTTAAAGATGTCGAAAGTAAAATAAATGGATAATAAATTGTTTAATAAATAAAATATATTGAGATTTACAACATATCATCTTTGGGATGTAAAGAATCTAAAAAAAATATTTCGGGAATTAATTAAATGGTTTATAAGGTCGCAAGGATTTTTCGTTTGTAAACTTTTACAAGAACTCGAACAAATAATTAATAAATAGATAATAAAATAAAATAAAATATGACATTAACAAGTTATGATCCTTGAGGTGTTAGAAGTCTAGGAAAAATAGATCGGGGGTCGAAAACGATGTTCGGAGGGTCGAAAAATCAATTCGGAACGAAACAGAAACTGCCGCAAGGTTTGACCGGGTCAACCTTGCGGCTGGTCTCGTGGCCGCAACCTCGCGGCTGGTTCTTGCGGCCAGCACCTCGTGGCCGCAAACTCGAACGCAGATTCATTTTTTTTGGTTTTTCGGCTACGGTTTCTATGCATGGGACTATGGGGGCTATTGGGTTAAGCATAAAAACATCAAATATACTTAGAGGAGTGTTTGGAAGGGATTATAATACCTCGAATCGGATTGAATTGATTTAAAACGAAACTTGAACTTTTGGAGAAGACGACTTCGTTTTGGAAAATCGGGGGACCTTGGGCTCGAATTGAATGATGTTTAAAGATGCTTGAGGTTGAGGGAAGAGATCGGAACGATCAATTTGAGTTTCGATTGATTGTAAATACGAAACCCACTTTTCTCTCTCTTTCTTTCTCTCTCTAAAACTCCATGTATTGGAGTTCGATTTTCTTCGAATTCTCTCTCTTTTCTGGACTGGTAGGGTATGAGGAATTTCGTGGCGTGCCCTAGGGTCGGAGTTATGGGTTATTTATAAGATAATTTTCGATAAGTTCGTATCGATCCGAAAAGGTTTCAAACTCTAGGGTTTTGATAGGAGCGGAATATAGACGAAAATATGGTCAGGGGAGAGGGAGAGATTGAGTAGGAATAGGAGAGGGAGAGGTGGAAGAGTTTGGTATGCATGCATGCAATTAAAAATAAATAAAAGGGATAAATAGGATAGGATAACTAATTTTTTTTGTAGTTATCTAATAAGGAAAATAAATTTATTAGAACTAATAATAATTATTAATGATATTAATAATTATAGAATTTACGGGTTGTTACAAGCATAGAGTATCCTGCCTCCAATTGCAATCAATCTCAAATGGATTTCTACCGATTGAACGAATTATGAGGCGGCTGAATAGCCCTTTTTTTTAAAAATGTTACTCCCTCCGTCCCTTTATTACAGTCCAGTATTCCATTTTGGGCTGTCCCTTAATAAGTGTCCATTTTGTAAAGTTAGTAGGTTAAAGTTGGTGAATTGTCTATTTTGTCCCTAAAAGTAGATTCCATTTTGAAAAGTTAGTGAGTAAAAGTGTAATAATGATGGGTAAGTAGGGAAAGTGGAGGAAAAAGTTGATGTGAAAGGTATAACGATGATGTCTTTTTAATAAGTTGGAATTACGAAGCAGGACATTTAAAAAGGGACGGAGGGAGTACGAATTTATGTAGCAGAGTAGCAGTTGGTTGTGCAAATATAATTAGAAAACAAGTTTCAAAATTTTGTGTAAGTTAATTTGTTTAAGAGTTTTTGTAAAATTTCAACGGGAAGGGGTTGTGTTGTGCCCGATCGATCAGAGTGTGAATGTTAGCCCATCCCAGATCCGTTTTAGTTAATTGAATCGTTCATTTCCTTCGTCTCGTCGAGAATAATCCACGCGTAGATTCATGTTAGCCAGACATTGACAGATACGGAGTATTTGCTTGGAGCAAATTCCTTATCAATACAAAAATTGATAGAATGATTTGCACAATAAAATGTACAAAAAATGTACTCCGGTCACATATGTACCGATGTTTGATCAACCTAAATTTGCACTTGAGTCATGTGTGAAGAAAGTAAACTGTATCAACAAAAACACATCAAGGTTCGACCGTTAGCAAAGCGTGCATGTTGCGCATTGCGCAATGCACATACTCCTTTCTAGGAGGAGACATTGTACGTGCACCCATTATATATGGAGCCCACCTCAGATTCCGTTATTTGATTCAAACCGCAAGATTCATCTACAGTTTTTTTGTTTAAAAAGCAAAACGCATACTAAAACATACTCCTTCCGCCTCTTTTTGAGTATCCTGCTTTGTAACTCCAACTTATTAAGAAAACATCATCATTACACCTTTTATATCAACTTTTACCTCCACTTTTTTCCTACCTACCCTTTTTGAAGACATCATTACAATTTTACTCTCTAATTTTTCAAAATGGAATCTAATTTTTAGGGGCAAAATGGAAAATGTACCAACTTTTACCCACTAACTTTACAAAATGGACACTTATTAAGGGACAACCCAAAATGGAATACTGGACTCTAAAAAAGGGACGCAGGGAGTAGCATGTATTAATCTCCTATCAATATGTGACGCAACGGAATTCACGAGAGAGATTAGTTACGTACTTATTAATCTAAACGATTGATAAATTCGAGTCCACGAGAAAACCTTGCTTACAAGGAAAATAGAGAGAAACTCTGAATATTATTGATAGACAAGCTAATAATTGATTTGGTTACAACTCTTTTTACAAGACCCTAATCCTAAAAATCCTACTGAAAAAGAAATTCTAAATCATGCCAAAACAAGCAGTATTAAAGAAAATATATTTTCTAATTAATTAAAACAAAATCTTAATTCTCGTAGATCAAGAATCCTAATAAAGGTTGAAATCAAAATAAAACTGAATACGAAAAAGTTAATAATTCTAAATTAAACGAAAAATACTCATAGTCAAAATCTTATTCTAAAATAATAAATATAAAATATTCTACGTTTTTGTCCTACATCGATATGTGTTTTTAGGTGGACTACCCGAGAAGACGAACAAAAATGGAAGATTAAAATTCAATCTGCTATTAGAACCGGGGTGGGCCCCATTACACATCATGTAATTCTTCCATTACACGTCATGTAATTCTTCTTCTGTAACAGCTTTTCGATCACGTGTAACGTAA
The DNA here is from genome assembly GCA_018127125.1 of Rhododendron griersonianum. NCBI lineage: Eukaryota > Viridiplantae > Streptophyta > Magnoliopsida > Ericales > Ericaceae > Rhododendron > Rhododendron griersonianum. The sequence continues at coordinate 8,092,921 of CM030799.1, read as the reverse complement.
ATTCTTCCATTACGTCATGTAATATATATATATATTTTAAAGCAAAACGCATACTGTTTTAGGGACTGGAGGGACAGTAGCGTGCTGTCCCAGTTGATGGGCCCCACTCCAGTCTTGCTTCGATAATCGAAAACGTTCACTTCATAGAGCTCCTCGAGGTGAACAGGTATGCAAAAAATCAGTTTGATCGAATATCATTAAGTGCTTGATCCAGTAGATTTGATCCAGTGTTTCGGATCCATTGTTTTCAAGACAAAAAGGTTTCGATCAGTCACATAATGATATCCGATCGAGCTGATTTTTTACATACTTGTTCAACTCGATGAGCTCTACGAAGTGAACGTTTCTGATCATTGGAACGAGACCGGAGCACGACCCCTTGGCCGAGACAACAGGCTGCTTAAAGGGACAGTAGCTCCCCCAACTCCCTAATACATAGCATGTATTAATCTCCTATCAATATGTGAGGCAGCGGAATTCACGAGAGAGATTAGTTACGTACTAATTAATCTAAACGATTGGTAAATTCGAGTCCACGAGAAAACCTTGTTTACAATGAAAATAGAGAGAAACTCTAAATATTATTGATAGACAAGTTAATAATTGATTAGGTTACAACTCTTTTTACAAGGCCCTAACTCTAAAAATCCTACTGAAAAAGAAATTCGAAATCATGCCAAAATAAGCGGCATTAAAGAAAAGATATTTCTTAATTAATTAAAACAAAATCCTATTTCTTGTAGAATTCTAACAAAATCCTAATTCTTGTAAACCAAGAATCCTAATAAAGGTAGAAATCAAAATAAAACTAAATACGGAAAGTTAATACTCCCTCCGTCCCATTTTGGTTGTCCATTTTCATTTTCCGTGCCGTTCTTTCAACGCTTATATCTCCTAATCTATAATGTTTTTCATAATTTTGAAAATTTTATATTATAGATCTAATCGAGAACTATTAAACAAGATTTATATTGCATATTTTTGAAAATTCATATTGGAAGATATAAGCGTTGAAAAAACGGCAAGAAAAATGAAAATGGACAACCAAAATGAGACGGATGAAGTAATTCTAGACTAAACAAAAAATACTCATAGCCAAAATCTTATTCTAAAATAATAAAAATAAAATATAAAAAATTCCCCGTTTTTGTCCGACATCAATATGAGTTTTTAGGTGGACTACCCGAAAAGACGAACAAAAATGGAAGATTAATTCAATCTACTATCAGGACCCGGGGTGGCCCCCATTACACGTCATGTAATTCTTCTTCTGTGACGTAGTACTGTGAGTTGTGACTGCTTTTCGACCACGTGAAATGCATTGATGCAGTTCGGCTCCCATGTGTTACTTGAAGAAAGTAGAACCAATCAAGTAGTCATGGTGTACAAATTGGTTTCGAGGGAACCCTTTTTAGGGCAGCCGACGAGCACGTCGGGCTCGCTCCGGTTCCAGCACGGAAAATCTGAGTCGTTCGATAACTTTAAAACAAGGGCACTCAATTTTATTTAAAGTTATTGAAAGGCTCGAATTTCCGGTGTGGGACCCGGAGTGGGCCCGACGTGCCGGTCAGTGCACCCGCTGTCGGTGGCTTTAGGATTTTCAATTTCAAGGTGTACACACTGGTTTCATTGAGGTGTTATGGTTCAGATAAAAAAGAAAAGAAAAGAGAGAGAGTTGTTCGGGCAATTTATGTGCAAATTGATTAATCACACCGTCTTCTAGTAGGGACCTATTCGAAGTCGAGACAAATCTTGTGTGGAATGACCTTATAAGAATTACTAACGCCTAAAATGGAGCAAACTTATAAATCTCAAGTTTTGCTTGCCACTAGGTCAATCGCGAAAGGGCTTCTAGAAATTGGTTTAGTATGGGTCCAAGGTGTTTAGAGTCTGACATGTCATTTCAACCATGTCAAGCTCGGAGAGTAATTATTGGATGGTCTTAGAGCACTGCAATGTAGTGTCCTAACACATTTATGCACCGCATATTTATGTTGATAGCGAAGAGCATATACAAAATGGCTTCGTATGGGCCAAGTTGTTAAGAAATTGAACACAAATTGGTTTAGTATCGGTCAAAGGAGTTTAGAGTTTGTCATGTAGTGCCCTAACAGACTTATCCATCACATATTATATTTATGTGGATGGGGAAGAGCTTGTACAAATTGGTTTTATATTGGCCAAGGTGTTAACAATTTGACTACAAATTGGTTTTACTATCGGTCCAAAAAGAGTTTGGAGTCTGACATGTCAATTCAACCATGTCAAACTCAGAGAGTAGTTATTGGATGGTCTTTTTGCGGTGCCCCGACTTATGTGAATATTACATGTCACCTATTTTATTTGTCAACTTTTTGGGGTCAGATCACAAAAGAGAAATTTATTGTGAATCCCCTAGTCTCGGCGTTGACGACCTGTCTTTGACCGGATCAGGGAGGAGAATAGCCAAAGTGCGTGTAAGTTAATCCGGACACTCCTGATCGTAAAATAAAAAAACACAAATTATTACACCACCTCTGCTTGAACACGTGGTATAACCATTTTACAAAACTTTGACTACGTTTCACTTTATTCTACCTATAAATAAAGTTCCCCAGGGAAACCAAATTGCAGAATCCAGCTGAGACAAAATGGAAGAGAAAAACCAAGGAGCCCATGTTGTATTCCTCCCTTATCCAAGCCAAGGCCACATAAACCCTCTCCTCCAATTTGCCAAACGCTTAGCTTCCAAAGGTGTCAAAGCCACAATAGCCACGACCCATTACACTGTCAAGTACATTTGCGCCCCGAACGTAGCCGTCGAGCCGATCTCCGACGGATTCGATGAGGGAGGATTTTCTCAAGCGCAAAACGAGGATTTGTACCTCAAGGCCTTCAGAGACAACGGCTCGAGAACTTTGTCTCAACTCATCCACAAGTAGGGAATGTGGAAAGTAGATATTATATTATCTTTTCGTCTTTAATGAATGAGCTTTCTCCAGCTCCTGTTTGAATATTTTACTTTTCTGGTTCGAAAAGACTGAATATTTTGACTAGGTTTGAAAAAAGGCTGGCTGGGCAAAAAGAAAAGACTGAATATTTTGATGTTTTTCATTAATACCTTGAATGTGGAATTTCTGAATCTGCCACTGTGGACAGGTACCAAGATTCTTCTTTTCCGGTTAACTGTGTTGTATATGATTCGTTTCTGCCATGGGCTCTGGATGTTGCAAAGGAAAAGGGTATATATGGGGCATCCTTTTTCACCAACTCGGCCACGGTGTGCGCGATATTCAGTCGCATACACCGAGGCTTGATCAGTCTGCCTGTGAAACCGGACGAGACGCCCCTGCTGCTGCCCGGCCTGCCGCCGTTGAACTTGCCAGACTTGCCAAGCTTTGTCTTGGCACCAGAAAGTCACCCTGCATACTTGGCCATGAATTTGCGTCAGTACTCTAACGTGGAAAAGGCTGACTGGGTATTCGGGAACACCTTCGAAAAATTGGAAGGCCAGGTACATCCTTAATTATCAAGTACGGAGTATATTCCAAGCTAGCCTAAGGTCAATTATTTGACATGTTTTTTCATTTCGTATTTATACGATACATATGTTTCCCGAAACATGTCCCTAACGTCTCATTTCCTCAATGATTCTGGGAATATTGCATGTTGAAGTGTCAGTATCCTGTCCGTGTCGTGTCGCTTGCATACATGACAACATTTTGTATGATGAAATTTCAGTGCAAAGAGCTGATTTATGTGTTTTATGACTCATTGAAGGCAGCGAAAGGCGTATGGGACCTCTGGCCAGCAAAACTGATAGGTCCAATGGTGCCATCAGCATTTTTGGACGGCCGAATTGCAGGAGACAAGGGATACGGAGCAAGCCTGTGGAATCCACTCGGCAGCGAAACCATCCAATGGCTAGAAACAAAGCCACGGGGGTCCGTGGCGTACGTCTCTTTCGGAAGCATGGTTTCATTGGCAGCAGGACAGATGGAGGAAGTAGCTTTGGGATTGAAATGCTGCGATTTCGATTTTATTTGGGTGGTGAGGGAGTCTGAACTTGGCAAATTGCCTCCTGAGTTCGCAGATTCGACAAAAAAAAAGGTATTGGAAGTATAGTTGATGTGAAATTTGACACTACTATTAGACAGAAAGAGTATTGTCGATGTCAAAATTGGGGATGTCAATTTAACGCATAAGCCTTCCAGGAAAAATTTGGCAATCCAGATTTGAAGTCAAGGTTGGAGACGCTCCACGCTATCTTTTCTTTCTATCTATATATTGCTGGCATTCCGATATAGCTTTGGTTCCCATGTCTTGCTTGCGACTGTGCGCCGGGAAATTAAACATGATTTTGTGACATTTATCGTTGCATCTTGGAGTCATATTTTGCCATCAAAATGTGCAAGAAAGGCGGCAAATATGACTTGAGAACAACTTGTCATGCCTCTCATTGGTCATAGTTGCCTTCATTTTTGTGATTGTACCATTATTTACTTTGTGATGACTTCTCAACTCAGGGCCTGATAGTAACATGGTGCAACCAACTGGAAATGCTAGCACACCCGGCGATCGGTTGCTTCGTAACACACTGCGGGTGGAACTCGACGCTGGAAGGGCTAAGCCTCGGCGTCCCGATGATCGGAGTGCCCAAATGGGCTGACCAACTGACTGATGCTAAGTTCATAGAGGAGATATGGGGTGTTGGTGTTAGAGCCAAGGAGGATGAGAAGGGAATTTTGAGGGGAGAAGAGCTCATTTCTTGTTTGAAGCAAGTCATGGAGGAAGGGGAGAGAAGTCTTGAGATCAGAAGGAATGCAAGTAAATGGAAGGCTTTGGCCAAGGAAGCAATTAGTGAAGGAGGGAGCTCTGATAAGTGCATTGATGAATTTGTGGAACGTTTGAAGTGTAGGAATTTTAAAGGTTGACAATTATCGTATATTGTTAGTTTCGAAAAATAAAACACAATGAATTTGAGCAAGTCCATGGAGTGTGGTTATTTATATGTTTTGTTAAGTTTTGGTTTGCGTTTTCTGTTGGAACTTGTAATCCATAATTTTCCTTTTTATTGGGGATGCATGTATCTCTAGTAAGATACATGATAATATTTAGTTTTATCGTATTGGGAGATGTAAAGTCCTCTAGAGACTAGTGATTCATTCTTTTGATTCAACTATGTAAAGGACATCTTATGTTATGATTTTATAATATCAAAATAATTCAGATGTATCTTCAATTTATATCATACTGGTAAGGTTCTCTGGTAAAGTTATAGTTCAGCAGAAGCTCTGTAGGGCTCTGCCCTACATCTTCAAAAACCATATCTTATTCTTTTATTATTATTATTTGGTTCCGCTGCCCCCCAAAAATTCCAACATGGCCGTGGCTGGTATCAAAGCGGGTTGTGTTCATTATCTGGGCATAATCAAATGAGTACATTCCTACCCCTACTTTTTTACGGTCAACCCCAAAAAATATTTTTCCTGAACAGCTTGTCAAAATGGTGGATTTCAAAAAAAAAAATTTGAAAAAAAAATGTTCCCATGATCCAATGCAAAAAGTTTTTTAGGAAAATCAAAAATTTTTGATGATAGCCAGTTGCTATCAAAGTTTTTAAGCAAAACAATAAAGAAATGCCAAAAGGCAAACAGCATGTTGGGAATCCTTTTTTTCATTTCTCCAAAATCAAAATTGGGTCTGTCAGACGACACCCAGAAAAGGAGCCAATCTCCCAAAAAAATGAATGAGCCGCAGCTAAATTTAACAAATTTGTGGAACGTTTGAAGTGTAGGAATCAGAAAGGTTGACAAATATCGGATATTGTCAGTTAAACTCCTCCGTCTCAAATTGCCTGTCCTGTTCCCGATAGAAAGTCGTGCAATTTTTGAATCGAAAAATATAACACTTTTGTGCAGAATTTTTAAAACTTTTTTCACACCGAATTAAAGAACGTACTCATCAAATACTTTGATCTGATGCAAAGAAACTCAAAGAATTAATGGACATAAATACTCAATGCTTTTAAAAATAATTACGCATCTTTTCGTAGAGGGGCGGGCAATATGGGATGGAGGTAGTATAAAATACAATGAATTTGAGCAAGTCCATGCAGTGTGGATGGTGTTTGTTCTATCCCTTTTTTTTCTCTGGCTATTTATATATTTTTTTTGGTTAGGTTTTGGTTTGTGTTTCCCTTTCGTTGCTTATTTCCTGTAGTAGAAACAGTGGGTTATGTTTTCTTTTGAAATTATCATGTAGTACTTTCAGTACTGTTCACGTTCTATTTTGATGATCAGAGAGCCCGAACCAATCTAAATGTGATGTATTATGAGAGAATAACCGTTCTCGTAAAGTGAAAAATAAGTACTTAAAAAATAAGAACTTCATCTGAACGGGGCCTATCTATGTATATTTTAAGATCCCAGAAACGGAAGGCCTTTGGGGGTTCATTTCCGTTTCTGATTTCTGTATGGCACTGTAACTCACAAATAAACTGGACTAAGTATTCAAGTTTTCAAAAAAGCAGAACACAAAAACAGCAAAATAAAAGCCGAAGAACGCAAAACGATCAGAATCGAGTCTGAAAATGTCTTTCATCAAATCAACATAGTTTCGTCCCTCCCACGCAATAATCCATACCCCGACTTCCTTATACTCCCATACACAAGATATCGAGTTGATGAAGGTTTCCGCAAAACGAACGTAAACAATACAAGAGGCACCAGACACAGAGATACGAGTTCCATGGCTCTAATCAAGCGAGAATTTTCCTCGTGCTTGCACTTGTTCTAAGCAGCTTCTTCCGTTCAGCGAAACAGAGAGAGATTCGACATCAACCATCAAATCAATTAGCTACAAAAATGAGATTCTCCCAATCACATGTAACCGCATCCAATACCTCTCTGGAGCATATATACCACGCATGTACAGCTTTACAATTGGATATCTACGACAACCCTGATCGTCGGATAACAAGAAGGTATCACAGATCCAGTTTGGTACGGCCAAAGAAATCTTCCCTATCTATAAATCGCTCGAGCAGCTCTCTCTCTCTCTCTCTTTCAGAACCAGGCGTTAACTGGCAAGGCTGCTCTGCTATACATGGGATTTGTAGAGGAGCCTTCATTCATCATCTGCACAGCACAGCTATTGAGCAAACTCTGAAGTAAAGTAACTAACTCCATGACATGGGCCAAACCCACTAATCTGCAGGCACTGAACTTGGGCTTTGCTCTTTGGGCGTTTTTGCGGATCAAAAAAAAAAACTTGGGCTTTTGGTCAATTCAGATATGACTTATTGATAGTGGGCTACTAAACTATTATTATACACAAATAGGGAGATATAGAGGACTCAAGTTGGCCACAAAATGAACTTAATCCCGGTCGCCCAGTATTCTCAACAGGGGCGGAGCTATGTTGGGGTCCGGGAGGCCCCGGTCACAGCTCCCCGAGCGTTTGAATTTTTAAATTTTTTTATTTTGTATGTATCTGATTTTGAAAATTATCGATAATTATTCGTGTATAGCTACTAATAATTTTGGTTCGATTTGATAAAAAAATTGGTTATTTTACATTCTCATTTTCTTTCATAAAAAAAAAAAAAAATTAAGCACGTGATAGTTGAAGTAGCTTAAACAATCATTTCAATGTACAAATATAATGAATTGGAAAGTAAAAACCTTATGATATGGTAAGTATACGTTCCGATAAAAAAAAATATGTCTATTAAGTCGGTCCCCTAAAGTCAAAATCCTAGCTCCGCTACTGATTTGAAGTCAAAATATGTCTATTATGTTCCAGCATATGGTCACATTCGAATGATCATGATTGACATCCTGATTGATGTCCATCTGCGCGCAGCTCTGTGCAAGAAATATACCACGAAAAAAAATCAGCTAGCTATATGATTTCACCACGGAAAAAATGAGTTGGGTCACGCAGATGTTTTCGATCCTGTCTCAGTGAAATTTATTATCAATTATATTCAATCTCAATTGAATTTCTACCGAGCGAATTATGAGGCGGCTGAATAACCTCTTTTAAAATGGAGTATGAATTTTATGTGACAGAGTAGTCGGTTGTGCAACAAATATAATCAGAAAACAAGTTTCGAGATTTTTTGTAAGTTAATTTGTTTACGAAAAGTCAATCTCAATAACTTTTCCATACAGACAAGATGAGTTTTCGTAAAATTTCACCGGGAAGGGGTTGTGTTGTGCCCCACCAGAGTATCTGTTCAGTTAATTTGAATTGTTCATTTTCTTCGTCTGGCCGAGAATCATCCACACGTAAATTCATGTTGGCCAGACATTGATAGATATTTGATTGGAGCAAATTCGCTTCCATACGAAAACAGATGGAATGATTTGCAAAACAAATTGTAAGTAAAACATACTATGATCACATATTTATCGATGTTTGAGCAACATGAATCTCCACTTGAGTCATGTGCGAAGAAAGTGAATTGCATCGACAAAAACATATTGAGGATGGGCCGTTAGCACAACATGCATGCCGTGCATTCCACACAGCAGATACCGCTTTCTCGAAGGAGCTAGTGTATGTGCACCCTTATGGAGCCCACCTCGAGTCCCATTATTTGATTAGAACCACAAGAAGCCCATCTCGGGTCCAATTATTTGATTTGAACCACAAGAATCATCTATAGCTGTTATTTATTTATTTATTTATTTATTTAAGGAAAACGCAAATTGAAAACCTACGTATTTGATGTCCGACCGATGTGAGTTTTTACGGGGACATACTATCTACTCGACAAGATGAACAAAATGAACGATTCACAGCAAATAGCAGGACCCGGGTGGGCCCCATAATGGATACACAGCGACAGCGTACTGCTCCCCTATCTCCCATTACATCATGTACTACGTAATTATTATGTGACAATGTAGGGCACTGATAGGACTTTACCTCTTTTGGGTTTGTGGTGCGAGAATTATACGGAGTAATCAGCTTTTGAACACGGGATTCACGTGAAATGCATATATGCGAAAATGTGAAAAAAGGAAAAAAAAAAAAAAAAAAAAGGATTCCAACAGCTTTGTGGGCACAAAAAATGTAGGGCAAATCTTCATAGTCGTCCCTCTAGTTTTACAGTTGTCTCAATTTCGTCCCTCTAGTTTCAATTATCTCAATTTCGTCCCTGTAGTTTGTTTTACGTTCCAAATTGGTAAAATCATTAACACTGTTAATGGAACGAACGGAAAAATATGATTAAAAAATTAAGTGCTCCAATTTTCAATCCGGTTGAACCGGTACGAAGATCTTATTTTTTTGATCATTTTATTCTAGATGATCGTAATGAATTTTTGGCTCTAAGGCCTTTCAAAGAGCACCCGAAGAATTCTTATTTAGTTTCATAGCTCTCTTAGGGTGCTCATTGAAAGGTCTTAAAGCCAAATCCATTATGACTATTTAAGATAAAATGATCAGAAAAATAAGATATTCGCACCGGTTTAAACGAATTGAAAATTGGAACACTTATTTTTTTACACCATTTATATATTTAAAAATATAATTAAAAAATTAAGTGTTCCAATTTTTAATCTGTTTGAACCGGTGTGAAGATCTTATTTTTCTGATCATTTTATCTTCGATGGTCATAATGAATTTTTGGCTCTAAGGCCTTTCAATAAGCACCTTAGAGAGCCCTGAAACTAAATAAAGAGTCTTCAGGTGCTTATTGAAAGGCCTAGAGCCAAAAATTTGTTACGACCATCTAAGATAAAATGATCAAAAAAATAAGATCTTCGCACTGGTTCAACCGGATTGAAAATTGGAGCACTTAATTTTTTAATCATATTTTTCCGTTAGTTTCATTAACAGTGTTAACGATTTTACCAATTGAGACAATCGTAAAACTAGAGGGACGACTACAAAAATTTGCCCAAAAATGTATGGTCTTGATTTACTTATAAAGAACTCCAAAAGGACCCAAACCAACTCATTGATGTGGTGCTATTTTCCTCGTATGGCTTTAGAACAAATGCTTTCTGGCTGTTGAAAATGACAACGAAACACTGCAACATGGGTTTCGAGAGCCTTCTCCATCACAAATTGATTTCATAGTGTACGATTGAATAAGCTGGGTCCCTGAGACTTTGAATAAAGGGGAACCAATCAAGTCATGTTGTACAAATTGATTTCATAGTGTACATACGTCCATACGCATCAGGTTTAGGGTAGTGATAATGTCAAAACTATTTTTGTTAGTGCCAAAATTTCAATGCATAAAAGTCTTGTACATTACACATGGTACAATCTTTTTGTGAACTAAAGTTTTGGCAAAAAAAAAAATAGTTTTGGTATTATCATTTCCCAATTAAGAAAGAACACACCAAAAAAAAAAAAATTGGTGACGGGATAGTTTCGTGCAAATTAATTTAGTCTAAATATTAACAGATTTTTACCTCTAAGTATAGAAAAGTGACACTTAATTTTTATTAAGGAGAAATGAAATACTTAATTACCATTATGTCTACTTTAACAAAAATACATTTACCATTAATAGAAGTACGGGTTTTAGGGTTTATAATACTAGGGTTTAGGATACCCTATGGTTTTAGGATACCCTATCATTTTAGGGTACTTTCAGGTTTTAGGGTTTATAATACCCTAGGGTTTAGGGTACCCTAGATTTAGGCGCTTACATAGAGCCCTATGGTTTAGTTTTAGGCACTTTCATAAGGGTTTTAGGGTGTACTTTCCTATTATAAGGTTTTAGCGGTTTAGACACTTTCATAAAGTACTCTAGGGGTTTGGATATTTTTATAGGGTACCCTAGGGTTTAGGCGCTTTCATAGGGTGCCCTAGGGGTTAGACACTTTTAGGGTTTAGAGTTTTAGGCACTTTCATAGGGTTTTAGTGTTTCATTAGTTAGAGGAGACTTGGTGGAAATTACTTTCTATTTTCTGGACCTAGAGGTAAAAAGCCCAAATATTAATCACACGGTCTACTGGATGGGGTAATTTGTTCGAAGTTGAGAGGAAGTCTGGTGGCTCCCTAACTTGGGCTTATTACGTCCATTTATTGTATTATTTGGAGTTTGATACTCGTTTTTTCCCTTTTGAGAACTAGCAGAACAGTTGAAATAGCATACAAAGCTAAATTGAGGAGTTAAGGGTGTACAACGGAGCTGGTGAAATAAAAAGTACGATGTGGCCGAAAGTGGGAAAAAATTTCAGTACCGAGTGGTACCACGTGGTGCTTGCTCGGCGCATTTGGACCGTTCATTGCGTTTTTTAACAGCTCGGATTTGGAGAGAGAAAAAGGAGAGAGAAAATATTGGTGTGAGAGGAGAGAAAGAGTTTCAATTCAAACCATCCAAAACTGTATTAGATTGTCCGGATATGTTGAACGGATACTACGTAGGATATATCCATCCAAAACCGAAAAACTTGTCAAGTGGACCGCCATTAAAAATGGAGTTAGGAAAACAATTATCCTTTTTTTTATTGAGGAGGGCGATTTACGGGCCGGTCCAATTTATGGACCTATATTTCCACCAACTCCTGCCCAAAACCAAAACACACCGTTAAGGATTTCTCTAACTTTTATGCCAAAAACACCCCCTTCTTCTCGCAGACAATATATCTCTCTCTTCCTCTCCCTCTCTCTCAGACTTCTTCCGCGGCGACACCTTCGCAGAGCCTGTCCTCGTCGATCCTCCCCATCCCCACGCTGCAACTCCACGGCACCACCGTGGCCGCCACCGTCAAATGCCTCGGATTTGTTTGACTGCGAATTATCTAGTACACAACCACAACAGATCCCGACGAGGCCGAGCCAACGCGGCCTCATGCATAATCGCCACGCTCTTCCTCCTCTTCCTCGTTGCCGCTGCGGTGTCCTTCGTCCTCTTCAAGCCCAAGGACCCCAAGATCACCGTCACCGCCTTCCAGTTCACCAAGTTCTCCGTCTCCAACGGCACCTTCAACCTCACCTTCTTCCAGTTCGTCTACGTCACCAACCCCAACCGCGACTCCTTCACCCACTACGACAGCTCCCTCCAGCTCGTCTACTCCGGCAGCCAGGTCGGCATCGTCGCCATCCCCATCGGCGAGATCGGCGGCAGCCGGACCCAGCGCATGTGAATTTGTAGATCTTCTTTCCTCTTTTGTGCTACGAATTTGTGTTTTACACTGCACTGTGAATTTGTATTTCACACTGCACTACATCCTCCTCGACCTCGGCGGCGTCCCCGTCCTCGCCACAAATTCGCACCACTGCGAATTTCTGAACCGTCCTCGCCACAAATTCGCACCACTGCGAATTTCTAAAAAAATTCAAACCGTTGCAAATCTGAAATTCGCCATTCCCCGTCCTCGCCACAAATTCGCAGTGTTGTGGGTGTATGTATGTATACACTAACAATTTCTGAAAAAATTCGCCATTCCCCATTGCCCTCCTGTTTTCCCCTGTTCACTGCGAATTTGTATAAAAATGGATAATGGTAAATTTCACAGGGGTATGTGAAATTCACAGGGGTATGTGAAATTGTGAATTTACGGCCGTGGGTGGTGTTTTAAACAAATTCACAGGGGTATGTGAATTTCAGAACCTAATTTAAATAAGACTTTATGTATATTTAGCGTGAAATTCTTTTATTTGTTTTTTTTTTTGGTGTTGTTAAACTTTTGTTCATATAACAGGGGTATGTGAATTTCACAGAGGTATGTGAAATTGTGAATTTACGGCCGTAGGTGGTGTTTTAAACAAATTCACAGGGGTATGAATTCACAAGGGTATATGAAATTCAAAATTCATTTATATAAAATACTAAAAACGATTGGTATGTCAAAATTCAAAGTAAATGGAACCCGGCTACTAACTTGGATTCGAGTTATGAATTTCACAGGGGTATGTGAATTTCACAAGGGTATGTGAAATTCTACTGTGCAACTGGTCCACAAACCATTCAAGATGTGTGTGGGGTGTCTGTGTGTGTGTTGGGGTTTGTGGAGGGGTTTTTGGTGAATCAAACTATCGTTATGATTCTAGTATCATGTTTCATGTGGTCATAAGAAAACAGGCTGCTTCACTTTGCACTCTATTGGAATTGTTAGCAAAAGCTGTATGTGTTGCATTAGGAATTCCTATTCTGACTCTGCTGAGTCTGCTTAAGAGAATTAGTTCTTTGAAAGTCTTCACATTCTTTCATGTTTGCTGCATTGTGTTAGAATCTTTTTGCAAGGTCACATTCTTGGCAGACCCTTGAATCACATTTTTGTTACGTGTTATCCTTTATTTTATAAATAATTACAGTTCACTCAGAGAGAATCATGGGCATCATCTTTAGATATGACAACAATTCCTATGGTGTGCTATTGGTATAACATGGTTTTAGTGAAAGTGGGATATTAAATTCCACCATCTGTTGCTTTCACAACTAAGTTAAACTGACCTTTTTGATGAATCTCAAACCTGCTTCGTTTACAATTATGTAACTATGCAACTCTTCTGAAATTCATTTTGAACTTAAATGTGGGCTTTGATTGAACACCCACTTGCAAATAGAGAAAACATTAGCTTGCTTTATGCCAAGGAGCCACAAGTGCCATTGCTCAGAAATCCCAGGGTTGAAAGGGACTTTGAAGTGCCCAATCTCTTACAGTAGTGTTTCTTTTTCTATGTTGGTGCAGTTTATACAATATACAGTGATCCTAGGTAATATAAAAGATCCCTAATTACATAAAAGATCCCTAATTACATGGTGAGTTTTAAATATATCTGGATGTTGCTCAATGCCATTTGTGACCAGTTTTATTACTGAAAAAAACGACAACTGAAGTGCAGTACTACAGTTGCTGCTAGAGAAAAAGACGAGAGTTATACATCTGATGAAAATGATCGCAAATGTGTAGTTATCATTTGATTTTAGTATCGCCATTACCCTTTTTTTCAAAAGTAAATTGTGGAATGCCAGCAAGGTAATATTTAAAGATAGTTGTGGAGCAATCTGAAGACTCTGCTAAGATTTTCTTTTGAAGTGAAACCATTGTCAGCTTTGTCGAATTCCTTTGATCGTTTCTTTATATCAGTGTTGATTTGATTTTATGTCTGTCACAGCTAATTTTCTGATGGGAGTTATATATGAACTGTTTTTTTCTCAGGTGGAAGGAAGGGTTTGTAGCTCCAGAGATGCTAAGTTAGAATTATTGAAGCGTAAAAGGCTTCAGCATATAAAGCCTGAACCTTTGACTGACAATATATGTGTCATTAACATGAATAGAAGCGGAGGAGATGCTTTAAGAGCTCCGGCACCATGCGGTGTGAGGTTACATGGTAATCTTGATACATTTTCTCGATCCGGCAGAGCTTCAAATGGGAATGATGCCTTTTCAAAGCACAATGTTGCTAAGTTTGACGTAAATGATCTAGAATGGACTGAAAAATTTCCTGAGTGTCCTGTTTACAGTCCAAGTAAAGAGGAGTTTCAAGATCCTTTGGTTTATCTGCAAAAAATAGCTCCTGAAGCTTCAAGATTTGGTAACATCTCTTTTAATCTAACATGGATGATGCATATATAACTGCTTCGTGCTTCCTGCGATATTATTCACATTGTGTTTAGATGTTTGTTAAACAAAAATGGCACTGAGTCATGGTTTAGAGGTACCACTTAATTGATTAAACTCATAAGGGTGGCTCCTTAGCTGTGTTTTGTTGCAGTTATTGGTTCGTGTTTTCGAAACACTTGGATAATGAAATTATGTAGAAGATGCGATTGCCTTCAACCAGAATCTCTTGAATATACTTCCTGTTTTCTTTAAGGGATTACAAAAATACCCTGCAAAACCCTACATAGTCTGGAAAGTCTTTATTGTCCTCTCTTTTAGAGCTAGAGCATTTGGAGTTGAAACAAAAGTTTCAAGTTCCTTTGCCTCTTTAGGACACTGAGTAAGGTCTCAACTTCATTTTTATACAAAATTTGATTGGGCTTAAAATTCAAAGGTTAGAAACTGGATTTCTGATTCCTAATTGTGCACTGGAAGGCAACTTCATCATCATATATGAATTTCGCATACCCCTGTGAAATTCCATTCAAGAGTACTCTGATCAACTTGATGATTTTGTATGGATAATTTACCTATTATTGTGTGATTACTCTGTTATGAAGGAAATTTTCGTTGCATTTGATTACAGGTTGAATTGAGCTGCACCAGTGGAACTCTTGATCTAACCTACATCGTTTCACTCTACCCGCTGAGCATGGCAACAGCAGTTATAGTGAAAAACAATGGGGGAAAGGCTGTGAATCTGACAGGTGCTATACTTAGCCACTTCGAGTTCAAGAAGAGAAGTGGGACAGGAATCCAAGGACTCCCAGGGATGCTCTTATTGCACCCACCCTCCTCTCTCTTCGCCGTTTGTAATTCTATCTCCAGCCGAAACCATGAAAACTGAGGACCCAGCTTGGTTCTCTTTCACTTGGGAGCCTGAGAAGAAACCAGGAGTATGGACCACAGAAGATGTTCCCATCACCATTTTGAAGAATAAGCTCAGCAGAGTGTACAGTGTTCCTCCATCGGAAAGATCAAAACAGTTTTATACCACCGCTCCTACTAAATATGAAACCCTTGATCAGGTAGATCATTTTTGTTTAGCTTGCTTACTTTTTCAAAGCCCATGCATTGACTCTTAGGATTTGGGAATTGTCAAGTGAAGTGGACGATGCAGAATGTATTGGGAATGTTAAGATATAAGTTGGGCATACTTAGGTCCAGTTTGAAAACCAAAAGCTGGGATTCACTCTCAAATGATTTTGAGTAGTTATGCCACTGACAGTTGCATCTGTTATCTCAGGGAGCTGCTGGGGTTGCTGTTCAGTATTTGGGTTACACTCCTGGGCTTTTTATTCTCGGGCTATTTGCTATTTTGGTATTATGGATGTATGCTAACTTTTGGATAACGGGTACATTGTTTATAGTTGGAGGTACGTCATGTTTCTTACTGACTATTTTGAAGTTAGGTATTATGGAGACATGGTATTTCTTTCTCTCTTGCATTCCTCCTTTTCTTTTCCTTCTTTACATAGTTTATTAGTGAGTTGTATTATCTCCTTAAATATCGGGAGAAAATACACCATCAACTAGAGGATTTTGAGGGAGAAATTTAGTCAGTACTATTGGGGAGAATTAAAATTCCATTAAATATAGCTGTCAAATAAAGTATGTCTAATGATGAGTAAGCTGTTAAATAACTTATGTAGCAGTAATCTTGAAAACATATAGCTTGAGACTTTTGGTAGTATATGTTGTAGTTGTACTATCGGATCCAAGATTGGGACGACATTTCAAGCCTTGGGTTCATATTGTAGTAATGCAAAAGGCCTGTTGACAATGAGAGAGTGAGTGAGAGAGATCATGATTCAAAGAGAAGTGGAATTGTGATTCACATAAAGCAGTTGGATAGATCATCCTTATTCTTTGTCTAGAGAAGGCACTTTATAAACTGCTCATTGGGATGAAGGACCCCTCTATGTTCGCATGCTAGGAATCTGTAAAGATCCTCAAACCTTGTGATAGTTACCCTACGGCCACCTGCACATGTAGTACCAAAAATGACTCACATTCTGTGTCATATTCTGTTAAAATGGAATTCTAACACATACCCCTGTGAATTTCGCATACCCCCTGTGAAATTCCATTCAAGAGTACTATGATCAACTTGATGATTTTGTATGGATAATCTACCTATTGAAACGTGCAAATAGATAGTTTGACTCATCGAAGTGATATCCGAGGTGAACTCCGTATACCAAATTTTCTTTCGCTTTGAAAAGAAGACTAAAAGAAGTAGATCATTGTCCTTGATTTTTCTAATATATAGTTGTGCGCTCTTTGCTTGAAAATGGAATTCTAACACATACCCCTGTGAAATTCGCATACCCCCTGTGAAATTCGCATACCCCCTGTGAATTTCGCATACCCCTGTGAAATTCACATACCCCCTATGAATTTCTGAAAATTTCTGAAAATTTGCAGTCGCTATCATAGTAACACGTTTTTTTTTTAATCGGCATATCATAGTAACACGTTTCGTACATCTACTCAATACTCTTTATGGTAGTTGATTTGTTGAGAACTGAGGTACAGTTGGACACTTGTACCATTCTTCTTCAAGCATCCTAGTAAAATTCCATGTCATGGCATTTTCTTCTCTTAGGCAACATCAACAACCCCTTTTAGCTTGTCAATTTGTTTGTTTGTATTATTTGCATTGGGTTTGTGAGACATGGTCTATAGATGATTTTGTACCTTATCATCGTGCAATTGTTACCATTTCATTTGCAGGTTGCCGCCAAAGTCATTGGAGAAATTAAGGCGCTTATAATCTTTCCAGTCATACCTTACACCATCCTTGCAATATTTTACATGTTCTGGTTTTCAGCTGCTCTCCATCTTTTCAGTTCTGGTCAAGTCCTGGAGAATGACTGTGACTCCGACTGCTGTGTCTGCGATCATTGCTGTGGTTATAGTATCCATTATACTCCTCATATCGGTGCTGCAATCCTTTTCCATCTGTTTGGTTGCTATTGGGCTACACAGTTTTTTAGAGCATGCTCGTCAACGATGATAGCAGGCTCTGTTGCTTCCTATTATTGGGCTCGTGGTGAAACATCGGTGAGCTTCTGCTTCAAGTATAAAGTAATCAACTGGAGATATTACCCTATATGATTGCTCCCTCTGCGCAATTGAAAAAGTCTTTGACGAGTCAACAAATTAATGTGGTGGACTCTCTGCTTCTTGACCTGGAATAGCATATAGGCACTGAAATTGGAAATTGGAAATTTCACAAATTGACGAGTCAACAAATTGAGAATTATGTGAAATTGGAAATTTCACACTGTGAAATTGTGTGAGACTCAGAATTTCACATTGTGAAATTTGTGAAAAACACTCATAGATAGGTCATTTTCACGGTATGAAATTGAGAATTGTGTGAAATTAAGAATTTCACACTGTGAAATTGTGTGAGACTGAGAATTTCACACTGTGAAAAACACGCATGGATAGGTCATTTTCAGTGTGAAATTGAGAATTTCACACTGTGAAATTGTGTGAGATTGAGAATTTCACATTGTGAAATTTGTGAAAAATACTGAATTTCCAAAAAAAAACTTTGCAAAAATTTATGAAAGTCGCCGACAAAAGCACTTTGAATTTGTGAAACTCGCCGGAAAAAGTATTGCAAATTTGTAGTCACCGGCCAGAGGTGGTCGCCGGAAAAAGTTGCCGATCGGAGGTGGTCGCCGGAAAAAGTCGCCGATCGGAGGTGGGTCGCCGGAAAAGTTGTCGGCCGGAGGTGGTCGCCGGCCGGAGGTGGGTCGCCGTCCGGAGGTGGGTTGCCGGCCGGAGGTGGATCGCCGGCCGGAGGTGGGTTGTGCAATGGAGGTGGGAGGGGGTGGTTGTGTTTAATGAAGGGTAAAAA
This sequence comes from Rhododendron griersonianum, assembly GCA_018127125.1. Classification (NCBI taxonomy): domain Eukaryota; kingdom Viridiplantae; phylum Streptophyta; class Magnoliopsida; order Ericales; family Ericaceae; genus Rhododendron; species Rhododendron griersonianum. The sequence continues at coordinate 8,074,486 of CM030799.1, read as the reverse complement.
GGTAATCTTCATATAAGGTTATCCTTAGAGGTAAATAAAAATTGAGTTCATCCTTAGTAGGAATTAAGTTTAGATTTTCTAGACCCACAGGTAATTTTCTGTTTTTATTAAAGGGCCTTCGGCCATTAGTTACTATTAAGGATGGGCCCATTAAACAATTGAAAGGGGGAAACTTGTGGTGCCGCCGAGCACACGAGGCTATGGGCAGTGCCGCAAGAGGCTATGGGCAGAGACCGCGACTGGAGCAAAACACGCAGAAAAACATCATGATCGGCTAAACTTTTTCGGCTAGGTCGGGGAGGATGTCTCTCCAAGTAGTATGATCGTATAGACTTTTAAGGTTTTTTATTTAACTTTTGATTGAGTGATTTGGATGACTCAAATTTTTATGAGAGTTTTTATTCTTTCAATTTTCATATCTTATTTATATCCGCGATATGTCGTGCATATCGATACTCTGGACTATCAATGAAGAAAGCATGGTAATGTGTACAGAAATTGAATAGGGTCTCTAGGCCATCTCTGATGCCATTTGGCTTTGATTTGAGGGCATGGTTCTACAGCAAAACAGGTATAGGGGGGGGGGCCACTGTTTTAGTATTCTGAGAGCAACTACTTTGTGTATATTGCCAAAGGTTAGGTCTATCTCCAATATTTCCCCGCCCATACCCCCAATAATTGAGTACTATATACATGAGTTCTGTTGTTATTATTGTTATTGTATTTATATTCGCGATATTTGAGTTGATTCATGTTGTGTTGAGATATCCTATACTGTCTACGAGTCTTGATTTTTTGGAGATTATCGACAGAGATCACTATCCTAATAAGAGTGATCTGGTTAATTTGATGTTCAATAAGAACCCTAGGTTTCAAAGCAATTATCTTACAAGGGGAGGCTGAATATATAGGAAATCCTAGTCCTTCCTCTCATTAGTTTTTGAAACCTTTATGCCTTGTTCTCTTCCCTTTACAAAAAGCATTTTTCAAAAAATTCCCCATAAATTCTCCCTACTTTCAACATTTCTCTCTCCACTTATCACCCCTACTATTTTTCAAAAAACTTTTCAAATTCCAAACCAAACATAGCTGCTTTCACAAATTAATCTCATTAGCTTAGTTCAAATCTTAAAATCCAACTTTTCTTTATTCCTCGCGAATGATCCTGGACTAAACCGTTATTTTTTTTAATAATAGCTAATTCCTTATTTTAAATTATAATTTTTGGTACATAAACGACAAATTGGTTTCGTAAGAGCTTATACAAATTGGCCGGTTTCCTTATTTTAAATTATCACCGCTAGGCGAATACGTAAGAGCTTATACAAATTGGTTTCCTTATTTTAAATTATCACCGCTAGTCGAATACGTAAGAGCTTATACAAATTGGTTTCGTATGGGCCAAGGTGTTAAGAGTATGACTTGTCATAATTTCAACCATGTGAAACTCCGACCTCACTTTAATTTCTAACCAGTGATTATTCATTCCTCGCTGCCACCTTCTCCATAATATCGTACATTTGTGTTGGAGCTATAGACTGTGGTGGAGTCCACACAAATCAATAACGAAAAAGGCTCGTGGCGGTGCTCTATGAGCTAATTAATTAGTACTTCTTTCGTTCCTTTTTAAGTGTTTAGTTTCGTAATTTCAATTTATTAAGGAAACGTCGTCATTATATTGTTCACATCAACTTTTACCTCCACTTTTCATAACTACCATCTCTATATGGAGATATCATTATTAATCTTTTAAGTTTTACCCACTATGGGGACGAATCTACTTTTAGAGGCACAATGAAAAAAAAAAAAGGGTATTTTTTTCACTAAATTTACAAAATGAACACTTAATCGCCCCAAATGAAATACTGGACTCTAATAAAGGGACGGATGAAGTAATTATTTTTCCTTTCTAGCACATTGAATTGTGAGTTGAATAATATTACACCATGTCAGCTTGAACACATGATATACCCACTTATGCAAGCTATGAACGAATATTAGTACAAAGTACTTCCACTTTATATGCAAGCTATAAATGAAGTTCCCTGAGGAAAACAAATTGCAGCAGAATCCAGCTGAACCAAATTAAATGGAAGAGAAAAACCAAGGAGCCCATGTTTTATTCCTCCCTTATCCAAGCCAAGGCCACATAAACCCTCTCCTCCAATTTGCCAAACGCCTAGCTTCCAAAGGTGTCAAAGCCACACTGGCCACGACCCGTTACACTGTCAAGTCCATTTGCGCCGCGAACGTCGCTGTTGAGCCCATCTCCGACGGGTTCGATGAGGGGGGATTTTCTCATGCGCGAAACGCAGATGTGTACCTCAAGGCCTTCAGAGACAACGGCTCGAGAACTTTGTCTCAACTCATCCACAAGTAAGGGATGATGACAGTAGATACTATCTAGCTTTTGTCTTTAGTCATGAACTTTTTGCGGCTCATGTTCAAATGATTTATTTTTCTGGTTTGACTAGATGAATAAAAAATGATGAAAAATAACATATAGACTAAGAGGTCTTTCGGCTAAATAAGTTACGTGGTTTATTAGTTAGAACACCCCTAAATTTGAAAAAAGCCCAAAAAAATAATTTGCTGGCCGAGCTGCAAAAAGTGAAGGAAAGAAAAGGCTGAATACTTTGAGGTTTTTCATCAATCCTTCAATGTCGAATTTCTAAATATGTCACTGTGGACAGGTACAAAGATTCTTTTTTTCCGGTCAACTGTGTTGTATATGATTCGTTTCTGCCATGGGCTCTGGATGTTGCAAAGGAAAACGGCATATATGGGGCATCCTTTTTCACCAACTCGGCCACGGTGTGCGCGATATTCTGTCGCATACACCGCGGCCTGATCAGTCTTCCTGTGAAGCAGGACGAGACGCCCCTGCTGCTGCCCGGCCTGCCACCGTTGAACTTGCCCGACTTGCCAAGCTTTGTCAAGGCACCAGAAAGTTACCCTGCATACTTAGCCATGAAATTGAGTCAGTACTCTAACTTGGAAAAGGCTGACTGGGTATTTGGGAACACCTTCGAAAAATTGGAAGGAGAGGTATGCTAGTATGTTACTGTATCAACATCAAAGATATACATTTACACATATCATATAGAAGCGTTGTGTTACCTAAAAAAATCTGATTACATAGCAATTTATACAGCTGAAGGCATGTCACCATTGATTTAAATACCGACCGATACATTGCTTTTTCTCAGCTCTTCGATACCGCTACACCCTGCTATACTCGTGCAGTTGTACCATAAAAAATTCACACCCCCAATTCCCGATACATATCACTTTGTATCCTATTTTTTTGTCTGTTTCTTGGCTGATACGACTGCTACAATTGCTTTAGGTGCTCTGGTGCCATGATATATCTAAGATTGCGACAACTGATTTTTATTATGTACCATTAGATACTTCCACTGCCACTACTGCTATTTAAAACCACGCACGTGACGAAACATGGTACGGTTTCACCTACCAAATTCTGAATTAGTAATTAAAAGGAAGGAGAAAGCTAAGGTTATGCATCTTTTTGGAGCATGTTACATAGTTTTTGGTTTTTCACTTAAGGATGTACCTTGGAAGTGTATGGTACTCATAGTTTTGATGCATGGTACGCACATTTTTGGCGCACAATACTTTCTTTTTGGCTCATTAGTTACGCATTTTTCATGATAAAATTACGAATAGGGGCGTACAGTAAACTCCAAAATAGTTAGGCACATTTTCGTTAGTTATGCATTCTTTTGGTATTAGTTGCTCATTTTTTTGGTTAGTTACGTATTTTTTCGATGGTAAAAAATTTGTATAGCCAATATATTTTTTGATGTCGTATCATAGGCTTCTCCTAAAAGCAATCCCATTTTTCTTTGTCTTTAGTTCTGTAAAATTACCATTGGGAGCCAATTAAGATCACATCCAGTAAAACAAATATGGGAAGACTGAGGTCCTGGAACAAAACTGGGAAAACTGCGATTCGTGTTCTTGGTGTCGTAGGACCTATCCGCTTATACAATCCATATACTTGATTACCCTTTGAATGCTGAAATCGCCGCACATTTTGATGTTCATGTTTTTATGGGTTTTATGCTCTTTGAAGGCAGTGAAAGCTGTATCGGATCTCTGGCCAGGAAAACTGATAGGTCCAATGGTGCCATCGGCATTTTTGGACGGCCGAATCAAGGGAGATGAGGGATACGGAGCAAGTCTATGGAATCCACACAGCGACGAGTACCTGAAATGGTTAGAAACAAAGCCACGGGAGTCTGTGGCGTACGTCTCTTTCGGAAGCATGGTTGCATTGGCAGCAGAGCAGATGGAGGAAATAGCACTGGGATTGAAGTGCAGCAATACACACTTCATTTGGGTGGTGAGGGAGTCTGAGATTGGAAAATTGCCTCCCGAGTTCGCTGACTCGACAAAAGAAAAGGTATTGGAAATATAGTCACCTTTTTTTTTTTGAAGCAATAGTCTTGCTTATAGACTTTGAGCAGCTCCAACATAGAGTCAAATCTCCCGGCATCCCCACGGTAACGATTATCTCTGCATCTCAGAGTCATAGTTTGCAATCAAAATGTGCACGAAAGGAGGCAAATATGACTTGAGAACGACGACTTGTCGTGCCACTCATTGGTTACTCCAATTTTATGGATTTCTGTATAATGTTTTAGTTGATTGATGCAAGTTAACTGTTGGCTTCATTTTGTGACAACACACTACTAATTTTGTGATGGATTCTCAACTCAGGGCCTGATAGTAGCATGGTGCAACCAACTGGAAGTGCTAGCACACCCGGCGATCAGTTGCTTCGTAACTCATTGCGGGTGGAACTCGACGCTGGAAGGGCTAAGCCTCGGCGTGCCAATGATCGGCGTGCCCAAATGGGCTGACCAGCTGACTAATGCCAAGTTCATAGAGGAGATATGGGGTGTTGGCGTCAGAGCCAAGGAGGATGAGAAGGGAATTGTGAGGAGAGAAGAGCTCATTTCTTGTTTGAAGCAAGTCATGGAAGAATGGGAGAGAAGTCTTGAGATCAGAAGGAATACAAGTAGATGGAAGGCTCTGGCAAAGGAATCAATTAGTGAAGGAGGGAGCTCAGATAAGTGCATTGATGAATTTGTGGAACATTTGACGTGTAGGAATTAGAAAAGAGAGGTAGGTAGAAGGTTGACAAATATTGGATATTGTTTGTTTTGTTTTGTTTTATAACTTAAGGGTTCGGGCCAACTTACGCGCACCTCGACTAATCTCGGGGACCCAATCCCATTGCCCACTTGCGGAGAGCCCAATCAAAGTCAGAGCGAAACTCTATATAGACTGGCACCAAACGAGTTGATAGTATCTCGGAGATTTCGAACTTGAGACCTTAAAAGGGAGCAAACCCCTACGTCTCAGGCCTAGACCACCAGGCCAACCCCACGGCCACGGGGTTAAATATTGGATATTTTTAGCTACAAAATTCAATGAATTTGAGCAAGTCCATGGAGTGTGCATGGTGTGCGTTCGTTTTTATCTTCTCTTTTTGTGTACTTTATGGTTAGGTTTTCATTGGTGCTTCCCTTTTGTTATTTATTTCCGGCTATAGAAACAGTTGGTTATGTTTTGTTTTGAAATCAGCCAGCGTGTAATACCTTCAGTATTGTTCACGTTTTGTTTCGATGATCAGAGAGCCCGAAGCAATCGATATTACAAGATCTCAGAGACGAAAGGGCGCCCATTTGGGAGTTCGTATCAGTTTCTGTTTTCGGTATAGCAAAGGAAGTCACAAAATAACTGACAAGTATTTCTCAACCTTTTCAGTGAAACACAAAAACTGCAAAATGAAAACAGAAGAACAAAAAACGATCCAAAATTGAGTCTGAAAAGGTACAAGTTCCACTTCTAATCCAGCGAAATTTTCTTCCCGCTTGCACTTGTTCTAAACAGCTTTTCCCGTCCAGCTAAACAGAGAGAGATGCGACATGAACTATCCAAACGATTAGCTACAAAAATGAAGTTCTACTCCCAATTACATGTATTAACTTGTATACTGCTCGAGCATACCATGCATTTACAGTTTTACAATTGGATATCTAAAACAACCCTGATTGGATAACAAGAGGATATATCACAGATCCGGTTTGCTACGGCCAAACATTTCCTCTCTATCTATAAATCGCTCGAGCAACTCTTTCTCTTTCAAAACCAAGCAATCGTCCTCCTTTCCAAACCAGTCATAGCGCCTCTTGGCAACGTAATCATAGGCAGCATCCCTTAAAGGCGTTGGGACAATGAGGAGAGTGCTTAATGCAGAGTAAGGTAAGGGCAAGTAAGACAATACTTTCAGTGCAGCTGCAAAATTAAATATCACTCAGAGAATTATCGGAACTTAGTCTTAACTCCTAATTGTGCTGTATAAACAAAAGAGTACAAGAAATAGGTCAAATGCTGGTAAAGAAAAAAAAGAAAAAGAAATAGGTTGAATTCTATAAATAAAAAGCCCAAGGTGAAGGAAAAGAAAAATAGTAACCAAATGACTAAATCTTCATAAATGAATCCTCATGTAAGTTTACAATTGGTAACACGATCGAAAGCTTCTTACAATGCAACTTGAAATAGTAAATCCAGAACAAGTAATAAATTTCAATGGCATCAAAGTTCAGACAGTGAACTATGTATAAGCTTTTATTGATGCAATATCAAATTAGAACAGCTAGCTTAATGTAAGAGCAAAATCAAGGAATATAAAGGCCATAATTTGCCAAGCTCTATAGACCAGCAATAAAAAGAGGATCTAATCCAGCCAAGCTTCAGAGACAAGGTAGATGCATGTAAGGTATGTAGACATATTCTACCAACAAAACTTTTTTGACCAAATTTTTTGCAGTAATATTAAAGCTGTTGAATTTACAGACACGATGGCACCTCAAGGAGCAGGGAAGGGAGAAAAAGCAGCAGCAAAGAAATAAACAAGACATGGCAGAAGTTACCCAAAAATAAAAATAAAAAAAGGCATGGCATGGCAGAAATAGACTGGCTTGATGGCCATCTTATTAGAGCATCTCCAAGATAACTCTCTAAGCACCATAAGTTAAAAGTTTCAACATTTCGGTACACTATTTTGTGCTCCAGCATATACCTCAAATACCTTAAAGTTACCTTAATTTATTTTTTCATTTTTTCTTCTCTTTTGTAAATCTTGTGTTTTGTAGATCGCACTTATCTGTCTTCATAACACAGTATTTGAAGGGTCATATTGTAAGGACTGTTGGAGCTCAGCTCATCATAAAAATCACCCTTCAAATTCTTCATATGAGATAGCAGAGTACAATTTTGATGTTGGTTTTTGAAGTGTCTGCTGGAGATGCTCTTAATAGGCTTTGAAGATTAATATGCAAAGCAAAGGTCACATGATACTATTATCATCTATTTCCAGAATAAATGCAAAACCTCAATAGGTATAAACAGCCATTGGATGAATCTTCTATCAGAAAATAAATACCTTTTCACTAATTAGTAGCTCATAAAAAAGGACAAGGTAACCACAATATAGCCTAAAAACTAAGAACCCTATTCAAATTGAAAACCCTTGGAGAGTACATCTCCTCAAGGAGTATATTCAAGAACAGCTAAATCTTCCATCGTTAATTTCAAACTCATGACAGGTGGTTCCAACACTCCCCTGTTATCCCTACAGCTGCTGAGTAGACACTTAAAATATCTACTTGTTCTATGATAGGTTCATTAATGAAAAAGAATACTAAGAACTAAGAAGCACAAATTCCGAGGCAGGACAAGGATACAACATTATACAGCAAAGCACATTCCTTATAAAGCTATGCAAGGACGGATCCAAAATTCTGGTTTCGGAAGTTCGCAGTTTGCACTTTCGTAATTAATCTGCAAATTGTATATGAAGTCTTTGCTAAATTTTAGGGATACGATCTTCCCCAACATCGTTTGGATTTAACACCTCAAATGACAGCAAATAAAATACTTAAAAGGAGGGAATAGTTATTTTTCCCTTTCTACTTTAATGTCTGGCCTCTAGTTTATTTTCTTCAAGCTTGTTCCAAGACCTTAGAAGTGTCACATGTATTTCCAGGTGAAAGTGACTAAAGCGTGTCTGATTTTCAAAACCAAAAGAATATAAAAATGTTTGGCTTCTAAGGACATGTGCCGCATGTTGGCCTCTTCGGACATGTGCCGCATGTGGCCAATGAGTGTCGCATCAATCTCAAGGATACATCTTGACCTGTAACTTGACTAAGCATGTGGTCATAAATTGAAGCATAATAGCATCACAATTATGAATCTAGCTCATATAGTAGAATCATGCTCTATTATTAAGTTACCTACAAAGCAATTTAAAATTTAACACTTGCCCCCGTATTAGTTAATGGAGAAAAAGGGGATTCTGACAAAGTAAGTAAACAGAGGTAATGTTACCCGAGCAAATGACCATATATCAATCACTCAATTTACTTCCAAATTCATTGAGAAAGTCAATTTGGGTTTAATCAAGCAGATAATCCGTCACCTTTAGAACAAAGAACAGCACAATGGTCACCAAAACCAATAGATACCAATACACCACATCTCCTAAAGATATCCGTATCATTAAGCCAGGTTTGCGAAATTTCACCTAATTGACTCCCATCCAAACAGCGTCCCTTTCTCTCCCAATCACTCCCTTCCTCAACGAGTCTGAGTGATTCACCATGACGGGAATCCTCCTAATGAGTGTAAAACGTAGTGTTCAAAACATATGGTACACATAAGAATACAAAACTCAAAACGTACTGTGCATATTTATCCCTTTGCACGCAGTTAAACATGTACAGTTATGGAGAGAGAGAGAGAGAGAGAGAGAGAGAGAGAGAGAGAGAGAGAGACTCTTACCAGTGGATCCTTGGTGATATGAACCCGGGCCTTCAATGAACAAGAAGCGACGAAGAACATCCTCTCGATCAACACCACAGATTCTCATGTAAGGTTCAGCAGCTTGAGATTGGAGACAGCAGAACTTGATCTTCCTATCTTGGTCTGCTTTAATCACCCACTTCACCCCTGCAAAAGTACAAAGCGTGTAAACAGAATTACTAATTTAGGACCAACATCTGTCTCATCCTTTCCACGGATGCATATAACTACATGATATTGCAAGATCCTCGTACATTCTTGTATTACACCAAAAATCCAATAGCTAGCCTATTGCCCTTTACAGCTTAGCAAAAACATAGTTGTGACAACAGTTCTGTGTTAAGACTTATAATCATCAGACTGAATGGTGCACCACAGCCTTTTTTTTAAGATGGTGTACTGCCAATTCATCTGATGCAATCCAGTCACACACCATTAACACATTAAATTTACAGGCTCCATTTAGTATTTGGGAAATGAAGATCAAGAAATCGAGTCTTCCACTATCACTCGTGCATCATCTAACAAGTACCAAACTACCAATCCTAGTTTAACGGTAACCCAAATAGTACTTCAAAACAGGAGAAAATAGATATCCCTTCTGATATTATGTTTTTCAAGCAAAGAGGCTATGAATGTTATGTGCGAACCCCTACTTCATGCTGATTCATTGATGATGCACAGCTTAGAAATATCCTTAAAACTACTAACCACAGAAGTGACACAGAACGCTATTCCATACACTAAATCCTCAACTTAATCCTTGATCCTAAAGTATGCTAAGGCAGGAGTTTCTCACTTTTAATAGAGCAACTTGAAAACTAACCCTAACTTCAGTAACAACACGAAAATAACCGGAAAAATAAATGTTCCTAACTTCCTAGATATGCATAGATAACACTGTCTAGCAGCAACTAAACAGGAAAACATACCAATTATGCCACGTGTGAATAAGCGTCACAATGCGCAAATGCATGTCTATACACACGTATAGCTATTAAAGACAACAATAAGGAAACCTCACATCGAACTCCATTTCCATATAATAAAACCCTTGAGTTTCACAAAATAAGTTGCTACTAAAAAAACAGGTGGTTTTCTCAAGTGGCATGGGTGAAGGTGTTTTTCGGTGCAGAGTGAGAGAGGTGTAAAAACAGTGTGTTTGCAAGTGTAAAAGTCAAGTCTTGTACTTGGTGTGAGAGTGGGTTCTTGGTGAGAGTGGGTGTATAAGGGGTTGGGTTTGAGTTTTTAAACTCGGGTACTCTCTTGTACTAATTCTCTCATAGTGAAAGAACGGGATCCTCTCCGTGGAGTAGGCGTGTTTTTGCCGAAAACTCACCCTAACTTCAGTAGCAATTACAGGCATCAGCATTGAAAACATTTAAGAAAACATCTGCTAATCAGGCAAATTAGCATTCTCTAACGGAACAAGGATCGTTCCTGTACAAAGAACAACAACAGGAACATGGTACGCCACATGCCCCAAATTCCAGAACAATAGGGGTACGCTTCTATAGCTTACAATCCAAGGGCACTCTTATTTCAAGAGAAAAAACATCCAAAGAAGCAGAGTATCGTTTGTCTATCATTCACATCAGGCACATTTGTCGGAGCATTATGACCAATCTTTTTCTTACATTTTGTCAAATATCTCGTGTTCATACGAGAAAATTTCGGATCCCTAATTTCACCGTACCGAGCCAAAGGAGTACAACATTTCCAAAACGCTTCGCTACGGTATTTATTTCAGAGCCCTTAATACATAAATACGTGCATATATCAAAAACCTCCAGAAAAATCTTCACCCAATAAGCCGCCTCTACATACAAAAAAAAAAAATATATATCCAGCTTACCATTGTGACAGAGATGACAGACGCCGTCGTAAACGACGACGCGAGGCTGGAGGAGAGAGGGAAGCGTGGCCGCGGCGGCGGCGGCGGAGGCCGGCAGGTCGTCGTCCAATAGGAGATCTTCTGCGGCCACGTCGGCGGCTGATACGATACCGGCGTCGGATTTCGTCGTCGAAGATGACGGCGAGAAGGAGGAGTAATATGAGGGAGAAGGGGTTCGTATTTTCAGGGATCGAAGAACGCCACGAATTAACATCACCATTTTCTCTCTCTAGATATTGTTTTCAGATCATTGTTGGGTATTGGTATTGAATGAGAGAGTATTATATGTGTTGTTGAAAAGTTTTACGGAGAAATTCGTTGCTTGGGTTCCAAGTCGGTTTCGTTTCAACGGAGGCACTTGGAAGACTTTTGGGAACCCGTAATTCTGTAGTACTTGTTTCGCGTAATCCTTTAAAATGCACTCAATCAATTTTCGAACTGCAGTTGTGCTCTCGATGTCCCACGTGCGCATTCGATTTCTGTCGTAGATAAATTATTAGCTAAAAAATTTTCATATTTACAATTTCGAGCTCAAGGACAAACATATTTTGTAATCAAATATAAGGATAAATGTGCTACATGATTACTAAAATTCTCTTTTTAAAAAACTAGTGAAAGTTCACTAATAATTGAAAGTTAATGAAAATGTCTAAACCCCTTGGGTACCATGTGAAATTATCTAAAATCCTAAACCCCGGATACCCTATGAAATTGTCTAAAATCTTAGGGTATCCAATGAAAGTGTCTAAAACACTAAAATCCTAGTATATAGGAAAGTGCACCCTAAAATCTCAATGAAAGTGTCTAAATCCTAGGGTACCTTGCAACCAGTAGGGGTATCCTACCCTAGGGTAATTTTGTCCATGAAAATATGTTTTGGCCCTATGACTAAACAACTCAAAAAGTTGGACCTCCACTAAAAACTACTATTTTGTTAGCGTCTTTTCCTTAAATGAAAACTATTTTAACATACTTTAGGGCTAATTTTCCCGGGTAATCGGTCCATTGTTATGGGTTATCTGACATGCATCCAGTTCAACACTTAAATTGAAATCCAACATTGTTCATCCGAAATTGTGCATTTAGTTGCAAAAATGAGCATACCATCTCCAAATTGAATTCTTAATAGGTGGTTTTGTGGAGTCTATAAATTATTTTGTAACTGATGGTGAATTTTTAGTAACCGTCTTTGCCCAAAGAGTACATGACGCACCATGATTTGAACTAAATCTAAATGAACTATCCTTTTCTTAGTATTTCCAAAATTTATGATATATCACTTTCGGCTAATGAACTACCTTAAATTTTTTATTTTATTTTTACATAAAGGAGTGTGGATAACAAAAAATGGAGTTTGAATATCAATTCCCTTTTTTAAGGATACCTGAAAAAAATCAGCTCAGTCGAATATCGTTAAGGACTTGATAGATTATTTGCTCAGAAATTGAACGACTTCGATTATTTGTATGAAACTTTGAGTTAGCTCCGAGTGTGTACTTGGTGTACACCAAGTGACCAAATGATATACCCATAGTCGGACTCAATCGAAAATCTGTAGATTAGAATTCAATTGGGTTTGAATATTTCCTTTCCAATTCACATGAAATGGTGGAAAATGGTCCTTCGTACCTGTCTTATATTGCAAAAGTTTCTAAGGGAAATTTTATTCCAATTGAATTTGTGCTGCCAATGAAGCACGTCGGAATGCCTCATAATGTCAACTTAAATAAATTGTCCATACTACTACTAACCGACTACTCTACGGGACAGTTGTAATCTTCACAAAGCGTCATTTACCATTTTGACATATATTTTCCTATTTGATCATATAAGGCAACACTAATTTACATAGAGGTTTTTTTTTTTTGTCATAAGGTATACATCAGCGAGGGTTAGCGGAGTGTTAGTATGTTAGTCAACAGGGAGTTCAGAAGCTATCCATAGTTCTGAATTCCAAACCTTCTCCCCGTGGAACTCGAACTCAAGTCACAACTGGGGGAGACAAATGAGACAACTAATTTGACATGCTTAGTTTCTCAGTTTAATTTACATAGAGTTACTTTGCCTAAAAATTTAGGATAGAGAGAGATAGATTTATTAAGAGAATATTCTCTATATGTTTTTAAAAAAATGATCCGATGACTATAAATTAATTAACATGAAGTGATCAAACGGTTGTAAAAGTTGTTCTCATTTATATGCCTAGACATTTTTAACAAAAATCGCTCTATTTTATAATATAGAAGATTATGGGAAGTGTGTGTTAAACACTATATTAGTGGATGTAAAATTTACCTGACACTGTAGTCCCGTTTCTTGGACATCAGAGAATTTTTTTTCCCCAATTATGGAAATGAGGAGATATATGAATACATCAGGTCAATATTTTGGAATTGTAAATGATTTATGGAATGTTTAAATGGATATGATCAGGTTACATGCTACAACAAAAACGGCTTTATAGGGCACTCAAAACTGCCTCGAAAAGAGGCCTGTTGGGGCAATTTGTATATTGGGGCACTTCACCTTAGTGCCGCGTGTATTGATGCAGCTATAGATTTAACGCGGCACTTGTTATGAGGCACTTTAAGGCGCCTCTAAAACTCTTTCTCGCTGCACTTTTGGGTGCCGCATAGATTACTTATCAAGGCACTTAAAAGAGCCTCCAAAGCTCTTTCTCGCTGCACTTTTAGGTGCCACATAGATTACATATTGAGGCACTTTAAAGAGCCTCAAAAGCACTTTTTCACTGCACTCCTAAGTGCCGCATAGATTATTTATCAAGGCATTTTTTGTTGCCGCCACAGATATTTCAAAAATTAATTGAACACCCTATTAAGGCACTACAAACTGCCGCATAAACCACTACTTTGATGTCAACAGGATAGCTTTCACAACACTTTTGAGTGCCTTCTAAAGAGTTGTTTTTTTTTATTCCATTTGTATTACACGATCAAACAACCAGTCAACCACCATACAATAAAACCTTAATTAATTTCAATTTTTTCCCCAACCATATCCATGCAACACAAGCCATAGTCATTAACTTAAAACTACTAGTCAACAAACTTACAAGGATCCAAATAAAAAAAAACAGAACATGAAATAGAAATAGTTTTAAGAAGTTTCTAGCAAAAAACTAGAACAATACCATGAGATCGAGATGCCATGGCATCAAAAAACAACCACAAGTAAAAACAAACAAAACCCATAAGTTTAGTATCCATATGACATAACTCTGTCTACAAGGCATCTTCCAAGCAATCTCATTCAGTCAATAAAGCATCCATCATGATCTTTCACTACCTGATCAAAACATAAACCATATACACGGTTTTAAAATCTATTGTTTTATAGTAAGAACTAAAAAAATATACAATATTGGGCATTAAACGTGCCAAAGAAATAGGTCATGCTATTGGAGTACCAATGGCATTGCCAACAGTCTTAAGGCTTCCGTAAGGCCTCCTCAAATGCTCATCCCACAGGATTGGGACTTGAACATGAATCTCACACCAATTAGCTCAAAATTCTTCTCCACCAACCTCTGTAGCTACTCCCTTGAAAAAACATAATCCCCCACCTAGCATTAATCAATAAGAAATCATCATAATGAAATTTTGCAATATCAAATTTATACTAGCAAGTTATCCATGCCTATGGCACTATCCATTTTAGCTATTCGTATCCGTATGGAATTGACACTATCAATTCTGTAGCTTTCCATCAGCTTTAAATACTTAATCTAAAAGTATTCTTGAATCACAAATACCTGCTATAGTCGTAGTTCTAACATCAGACAAGTGCACTTTAACTAAATCAATTACTATCATGGATTGCCCAACAGAATGATAGAAGTATGTATTGCCTAGATTCAATCAAATTCCATAGACCGGAACCTATAATAAGACATATAATGCAACAGTGACTTGTAAAGAAATATAGTGTACCTGATCCATGAGCTGGTCAAGCAAGGTGCTACCAATCAATCAAGGCCCAATAATACCCATTGCTATCGTGGTCCTAGGGAGATAGAATCTTGAGTGAACCGCTCTAAGGGCCCGCACACAGTCTTCTCGTTTGACAACTAGAGTGATATTGTACTCTGAGCAACCTTGGGCTATAGCACGAACATTAATATTGGCCTGCAGTACAGAAACATTTGTGAGCTTTTCATGCAATTTATGAGAAACACACATATATTTGTTTCCTCCACATACAAAGGAAAGATAACATTTGTTATCCCATAAAGCATACACCACTAAAGAACACATGCAACCATAAGGTATTAACCCCCAAAACAAAATGTCTACTTTTAGTTGTGCAGGAAGTACAACATTGAGTGCACTATTTACATGCCAAGTTGCCAACATTTGCTCACTGCACTCAACTTGTCAATGGTAATTTTATTTTCCATGTAATCGAAATATGGAATGAATCAAGCGGATGACAGTAGCCTACACCTTCAGGTAACACTAGTTCATAAGAACAACTTCACCAACCTTTGCCAGAGCATTGAAAAGTGCAGCATTGACTCCGGGAGTACTGGCCATCTTCTGGCCTACTGCTGCCAAAATGCTACAGTTTGGGATGACTGCAACCTGAGGAAGACATATAGAAATCTCATCAGATAAGACATTCAAATAAGATTATATCTATGCCCTCAAATTCAACATAAAAAAGGGAGACAAAACGTGTGAGATTATGGGCTTCTGGATAGCAGGAAATGATATGCTTACAGACTTTGCCTAACAAAGCGATAAGCTAACAAACTTGGCCTGAGGATATAAAATACCGATGTGATGGCAGTGACAGCACCATCCACCAATTCTCTCGGTAAAGGTCTAGCTTCTACCTTACCCACATAAGGTCACCATAATACAATTTTGAGAAAAGACAGCTCTATCACGTTTAGTGCATAGAGGTCATTCTACTAAACTATAAATCATAATCCACTCTAACTGTATTGTTTTGTAGGACATTCAAAGCATAGCAAAAAAAATCCACGACCTCAATCTTGTCCCGTTAAATAGATGTCTAGTGATGGAACCCGTGACCAAAATATCATCATCAAGGAATTTAAGTGCAAGGACTATTTACTTAACTCTCACCTTTGGCTGGAAGATCTTCGGATTGGGATGGCTTTTCTACAGTGTCGTAAATAAGTCCTAAAACAGAAGTGGAGTGGTAGTTGTTTGTTCTTCCCATATAGTGGGGAAACTTTTCCACCTTCAATTCATCTGGAATTACCACCTGTTTCGTAAGGAAAAGATTAGGGAAAGAACTGCAGACATCAAGAACACAATTAAACAATCCTTTTGAAGGGTAATTTTGTGTAGTATTGTTAATCATAACCCAACTCACTCCAATGCACAACCCCTCCCATGTCCTTGCACAAACTGGCCAATGTTGGAGTCAACCACAAAAAGGGAATAGCAATTACAGCCGTTAACTAGACACATGGAAAGCTCATTTGGCTTTTTACTAGGAACACTTGGTGTTGAATAGATTCGTCTCCAAGGTCTTCTTACTTTGAAACTATCCAACAGCTGAATAATGCAACCAAAACACCGAATAGTTAACACAGTTGTATTTTCCAATTTTAGAGGAAACTCAAGAAAGGATATATAATTTCCAATAATTGTCGATTGGAATTTGAACAACAGCACACATGCGGTACAATATAAATATCAACCTCAGGGTTCCTAGAGACCCAGTACATGTCCCCATCAAAATCGCCATTCCAACTCACAAATCCTAAATTCCAACGCACAGCTCTGTGAAGTTTAAACCCCAAATAAATTTCTGGATCCAAGAATCATAAACCCCAAATTCCAACGCACAAATCAAAACCCTAGAACAAGAAGTGAATACGGTACATCGATTGTCTCTTACCCAACGAAAGAAGACAAGAGTGAAGAGCTCTTTCCGATGAAGTCTTTCGTTTGGCGTACGACGAGACCTGCAATTTGGAGGACAACAATCTCCAGCGAAGGGATGCTAATTAGCAAGTATAAAGAAGCAATTCCTAAGATAACGAGAATAAAGATTCATGAAACAAGTACAAAAATCCTCAGCGAAGACCAATTTGGTTAGGGTTCAGCGCACAGAGAGAGAGTTGTTGCAGTAAACCTAATTTGTTGAAGGATTAGAAATTGGGACAACGGTATAAGCAAAGATTTACTTACACGTGTTTTGGTGAATGTCGAGAGACGGGAGGGCCTGGAGTGGCGGAATGGTGGTCAAACGACGGTGCCGGTGTTCGTCGATTGGCAGCAGCGACGAGTTTCGATGGCGCCGTTCTCGGTAGTTAGTGCTTGTGTGTGTGTGGAGACAGAGAGAAGAGAGAGAGAGATGGGATATGGAGACTGCTTTGCTGGGGCAAGAACAGAATGGAAGTTCAGGGAAATAATTGGGAAAGTTGTGAGGGGGGAATGAAAGTCGAGCGCGCTTTAAAATTTTACGTGTTCAAAATTTTCCACTACTCTGGGCGCCTGAGGAAAAATAATTATACACTACAATACAAATAGCCTATTGCGAGGAAAATACCATTTGGTTAATGAATTTGCGTCAAAATGAAGTGGCTTTCTAAACCCGATCAAGCCAAAAATTCACTAGAATGATCTGATGAACAAGTACAACAAAATCAACGGTCTCGATTGCCACGATTGTGTCGCACTTGTGTGGCTACTGTACATTCAATTACAGCACGAGACTTTGTTTATTATCAAGTACGGTTTTCTAAACCGGATAGAGCTAAAATTTTACGTGAATGATGTGATCAACAAGCACAACGAAATCAACAGTCTCGATCATCATGATTGTGTCCTGGTTGTGTGGCTACCATATGTTCAACTATAGCTCAAGACTAAGTTAATTACTTAGTAAGTTGAACATATAGATTCTAAATGTCATTGAAGAGTTTATTATTATAACGTTCGATCTGAACCATTAAGATTTCACATCTTACCAATTCCATCAGTGTCACCCAAATTGGAGATCATCGAATATCGGAAACCACGTGTTCGGAAGACATTTAGTACGTTTGGAGGAATTAAAGTCTGATAATGCACCACTCGAACACTACCCGAGGTATTTTTTCGCGATCGAAACCGTCTATCTTTTAAATATGATAGAGTAGAATCAATAGATCATTCATGCCTAGAATCAAGTTTATCGAACACCCATTACCGGCTCATCGGAATAGTTTATTCATGCAAAAAAGTTGTGACTCATATATTTTTTCTATATAAAAGCTTTTCAATGAGGTAGTTGCGTGTGTCCGATTAATTTGAACTTTTGCGTGGAGATTAATTCAATTTGATGAATCCTGCAAGATGAATGGTTCGGATAATTGAGTAAAGAGCAGGACGTGTCGAACTACGCGTTGCAATGTTCGAGTGTAGAACATCTATCCTTATGCAAATGTTTTGGCTGACATCTAATTACTAATGGGTGGGATGAAAAAAAAAAAAAAGATGAAAACGAATAGGCTTGGTCCAGTGTTTGCTCGGGGGAATTTTTTGTCTTTGTCGAAAAAATAAGTTAAGTTTGGCAAGGAATTGTTTCCTTGCAAATTACGGAAAATTGGTGGGGAAATTGTTTTGCGGCACTTAAAAGTGCCTCGTTAACTACTTGACGAGAAAATCTAACAGTTATTCAATTGGTTCCTTTCGGAAAAAACCTCTCTCTCCCTCTATCACTAAAAAACTTCAAACCCTAGCCGCCAACAACCCTTCCCCTCCTCCCCTTCTCAGGCGGCGGGAGGGGAGGGATCATTCCCCTTTGATCTCTCTCCCTCTATTCCCTTCTCCCCACCGTCGAACTGTCTCCTCTCTCAATTCTGCGACTGAAGTTCGGGAGTCCATTGGGAACTTTTCAACCAGATCGTTTTCCAGCAACGTTCCGGAGCTTTGCTTTCAGTGGTTGCTGGTAAGATATTGTCCACCACCGTTCTCAGCCTCCATCTTCTCAGATCCGTGACCTGACGCCGTCTACCACGTTTGTTGGGCGACCACCTCCCAACGATGTGTTCCTATTTTGTGAAGCAGAGGTGGTGGTTACGAGTCTTTCAAGATAGTTGCGAAAGAGTGGCGGCGGATGTCTCGGCGGCGCTTCTTTTTTCTTTTCTTTTTTTTTTTGTTATTTATTTTAATAATGTCCCCTCTTTGGGGGGTTTGTCCTCCTTCGGGGGGTTTCGTTCTCCTTTGGGGGGTTTCTTCTTATTCTGTAGGGCGGCGCATCTATGCGCTTATACGCTCTTTCTATTGGAGTGTTCGATCTGTGGACTCCCAACCTGCCCCCATGGGGATCTTTTGATAAATACTACCTCCCAACTTTTGGCAAAAAAAAAAAAAAAAACTACTTGACGAGGCTGCGGATCAAAAAAAAAAAAACCACTTGACGAGGCAGTTTTGTAAAAATGCCCTTTAAAAAGTGTCCAAAATTCCCTAGCTGATTTTTAAAAAAATTGTCGATTACAAAAACGTCGTAGTTTTATATCTCCAAGCAAGTGCCCTATTAAATCTAGCTTTTTGAGGCACTTTAAACTGCCCTATCAAAATATCATAAAAAAATTAAATATATTAAATTTGGGATCAATGCTAACTGCTGCAAAAGGGGAATCAAATGAGGCACTTTAGAAGATGGTGCCGCATTAATAACTTGACAAGGCATTTTTGGAAAAATGCCTTTTCAAAAGTGCCCCTAAATCCCCATTTTGTTGTAGATATATATATATATGTACGTACTTAGAGCATCCACAATGTAATAATCAAAATTAAAAGATTGCTAAAGTTAGCAACCTCCTAACCAATAATCAAATTTGGGCATTTGAATAATCAAAAGTAGCAACCTTCTAAATGAGTAATCAAAAGCTGACGTGGCAAGTTTTGATTATTCACTTTTGATTATTACATTATGGATGCTCTTAAGCCATCCACAGTGGTATAATAAAAAAAGGATAACCAAAAATTGACACATCAGCTTTTGATTATTCACTTAAGAAGTTGCTAAGCTTAACAATGTTAAGCTTCACAATGGTCACTTCTAGTCTATAACCAAAATAAGGGATCCACTACAATCTCTCTCTCTCTCTCTCGCGCCATTCACTTCCCTCCATTTACTTTTTTTTGGGCAAAATATATTGATTTCCTCTTTTAATTTTGGGGAAAAATCGGTGACTTTCTTCCCTTGTATTATGATTTTTTTTTTTTGGGGGGGGGGGGGGTGGAAATAAAAACGGAAAAGAAGAGTGAAATATCTTAATCCGGCGACGATGGGTTGGATTATAGATGATCGAGAAATATGAGTTTAACTTTTGGAGGGAAAGAAAGAGAAATAATTTGTCGGTGAAGTGAAGAAGATATAGAGTAGGTGAAGAAGAGAAAAAGAAAATACCAGTTGAAACACGCATGTATATAAATTTTGGAATTAGTTAACTTATGTAGTGTGAAGTCCACAAATTTTGATTATTGAAAAATGTTGCTAGTTTTGGTTATCCAAAGTTCAAAATTTGATTATTTCTAAGGATGTTGCTAAGTTTGATTATGCCATTGTGAGCCATTTTTTGCACCAACATTGTTAACTTTAAAAATAATTGGCTTTTGATTATACCACTGTGGATGGCCTTAGAGCATCCGCAATGTAATAATCAAAAGTGAATAATCAAAATTTGTCACGTCAGCTTTTGATTATTCATTTAGAGGGTTGCTAAAGTTAGCAATGTAAAGTCACACATTGTTACTTTTGATTATTCAAATGCTCAAATTTGATTATTGGTTAGGAGGTTGCTAATTTTGATTATTACAATGTGAGCACTTTTTTAAAGACACATTGCTAACTTTAGCAATCTTTTGATTTTGATTATTACATTGTGGATGCTCTTACGTTATAACTTTATCATAATCGAGGTTCCTCGTGGAACGTCTTCCTGCTATTCTATATAGTATAGATAGCTACGTATTATGAGTGTGTATTTGGGTGTGAAGTTAGAAATTCCGTTCCGACTTCCGAGAATATGTGGGTGTTTGGTACTGAATTTTTGGCATGATTCTGAAGTTTGGCTTCTAATTCTGCATGACATTCTGAGTGTTTGGTGTAAATTCTGAGATTCATAACAGCTACAGAAGCTGAACAGCTCTTACCCCTAGAAATCCCAGTTGATTTGCCTCGCATCTGGCAACAACAAGGATTTTAGATTCTACCAGATTCACTTCCCAAAACAGGCACAAGAAGGCACAATCCCAAAAGTAGCTACAAATGACTACTCTTTTTTTTTTGATTAAACAGAAGATATTATAAAAACTCAAACATAAACCGTCTTGGGGTATTTAAACCCTACAGAATCATCCGCTAAATGTTGCAACAGAATCATAGAAGGTTCGACTAAAGAAATATAATCTTGATTACACAAATTAAAGGACTTCTTCGCTAGACCACCTGCACACTAATTTGCTTCACGCCTAACATGGTGGACCTCACGGATTCGACACAACTCCAGAAGGTGCCTGCAATCACAAATAAGAGAGCTAAGAGGATATTGATCAATCTGACGAGAGTGCAACAGTGAAATGGCCTGCAAAGCATCCATCTCCACTTCAACACCTAGCAAATTGAGTTCCAGAACCAGCTTCAAACCATCCCTAAGAGCCCAAAATTCTGCCCCCAACACTGAGGTGCAACCACCCGTTGGAAGCCTTGAACCCAATTACCATATGCATCCCGAATTAGCCCCCCAGCTGTAGTGTGACCATCCGAGTTGCGAGCCCCATCCACATTTCATTTAAAACAGCCCAAAGGTGGAGGAACCCACCCAATGTGTACAATCTGTGGAGAACCACACTGTAAAGCAGAAGATTGGGAAAACAATTCCCATTTCGAGATACGAGAAAAGCACTCCTTCTTAGTTAAAAGCGGAGAGATGTCATTATTGATAGAGTTAAAGTAACGCCTATTCCTATTTACCCAAAAGCACCAACAAACTGTTGGAAATTGACTCCAAAATAAACCATTTGATTTGGTTATAATTTATTTGTCCTACGATGGATAAATGAATATGGAGTGATTAAAATTGTTTGGTTTGCCGCCGAAACCGGGCCATGCGTGGCAGCGGGTTCATAAAATTCTAAGGCTTAAAGTTTGAATTGATTTTAATGTTGGTTCATACACCAACATGTGGCAAACTACAAACAAAGGGGAAAACTATATTCCAGGGGTGACTCGAAGGGTGGGAGTGTTTTTGGATGCAATGAGAATGGACCCACTCAAGCCAAAAGGACCGAGCTAATTAAGGGGCACAAACGGAAGACATGCATGGCATCTTCAACAACATCCGGACACTCGGAGCCAAAAACTATCCTGGGTAATGTGACGAATGTGGAGAAATTCTTTAGTAGCTAACCGGTTTTGGAGTGCAAGCCGCAAGCGATTAGCTTCGAGAGAAGGTGCCTACTCAGTTGCAATATTCTCTTTTGATTGTTAATGCCTTTTTCCGAGCTTAATACCTGTACACCTTATTTAAGATTAATAGAACTCCGGCTAGGCCTACGTTGTCTATGGGTTATGCCTTTTAATTTTTGGTGTTGGGTTTCGGTGTTTTGGGCTTACTGTTGTATTTGGATTTTAGGTTTCTTGTGGACTTCATTGTTATATTTTTACCCATTTAGACCCCTTTGGTGAATTGGGATTGGCCCTTTGGGTACTCTGTTGGTTTCTTGCTAACTTCAGCTTTGCTTTGTAACCCTTTTTCTTATCAATAATTTTTTTTGATTTGTTGTTAAAAAAAACAACAGATCAATAGAACTCTTTTTTGGTGTTTTAAAAAAAAGGTAAAGAAAAAATGCCAAATCAATAGGAGGGAAAGACGAGGAGTACTACTCGCAAATCACAATCCAATTTTATTACAATAACTTGCAAACCTTGAATTTAAACACAACAAGTTTGTTTTACCCCCAAAAAACGAAAGACAACAATTTTAAGTTAAACACCAGCATATATATGATTATTGAATTGCTAATGACAATGTTGTGCCCCAGAGGTCACTCACGCACACAACACACACTGATTTCAGAGGAAAAATTCCATTTATATATATACTCACACAATATATACAAACTTGAAAAAACCTCTCCGGGGAGAGCCACAACCGGCTCCCCTTCTCAGAACCTCACCCTCTCAGACTCTCATTAGCTCACCCACTACACCTCAACCTCTCAAATACATCAGTATTTATAGGGAGAAACCAGGGAAACACTCCAAGAGCATTAACTACTCTTTGCACGCCTGAGGTATCAAAGGTCCAAATTTGGTTGCTGGCATTAATTAGCCGGCCACTGTTCACGCATGAAGTCTCCCAGAAGATTTTCCAAGGCTGTCATCAGCAACCTTTCTTGACTTTAGGGATCTCATTCACACCACACATGTGGTGAATTTCCAACAATCACCCCCTTCACGCATGTGGGGTGTCGTTGATTCCGTTCAGCCTCTCTATCAAGCGCCTGTGTCACTCCAAGTCTAGCTTCCAGCACCCTCTCACCGGAGTACCCATGCCCGACTGAATGTCTCCTTACTTGACTAGATCTTCCGAGGCTAATCTCGCAGCATTGTCCGGCTGCAATACCGCCACTCTAGCAATTTCCGTATACCAGAGCACCAACACAGCTTCCCTCTGCTCACACCAGAGGCTCCATTTGCCAAATGGTCTCACACACCATATGGGAAGAGGTTGACTTCCGTCTCTGTTGACACACCGCATCCCCCGCTGAGCTACGCCGTACCTCCAAACCGAGATACACAACTCGCGAATCTGGGACGTCCTGCTAGATCTCCTTGGCTCATACCGGCTTCACCGCCGATATACCGCACCCCCTGACCAGAGTACCTGCACCCCCTAACCGGAGTGCCTGCATCCAAAACCGGATGCTCCCAATCCGTCATCCACGAGAACAATGTCTGCATCCCCCAGAAATAGTGTCTGCATTCGGCTTGTGCACTTGGCCGATCTCCAGCAGAACCTGACGGAGCTCAATCAGCTCAACATCCCCGCCTATCTCTCCGGTATGCCTCATTTGAACTCGGATGACCCACTTGCCAATAACCATTATGAATTCCCAAGAAAGAATGGCGGGGACTCGGCCTCCTTAAAAACCATTCTCCTTCAACCCTTAGGTTGTTTTGCCAGAATTCACAATGTTTGCAAGTATTCTGCAACAGAGTCCATTTATATCTCGCTCCTCCGCTGCTTGAGCGCCTGCATCACTCCTCCGGATGCCGATAACCGCGTCCGACAAACCACGAACGCCCGTGCCTAGTCATAGGACACAAAACCGTGACTCCATCTCTCCTCCTCATACGGCCGTATATCCAGGAGAGGATCCAGTCACAAAATTCCACAAAGGAAGAGAACCTGCAAAGCTTTGTCTTCATCTCCATCAAACAATAAGAAGAGAAAATCAAACATTAGCCTCATTTACTGAAGCTTGATTATTAGCATGGCTAAGTCTGTTGAACCTCGTCCTATTTCTTCTCTTTTTCTCGCCCACAATTCTTGCTATCTTGTGCCATAGGAGGAAAGCCGCTAGCAGGACGAACCAAGGTATTAGTACATACATAGTGCTTTTGGGAGTGGGATCGGTTGTTCTCTCGTCCTTTGAGACTACGATAAGCGAAATCCAATACGTTGCTGCAATGGATGTGATTGTTGCGCCCATAGCCCAATACGTGAACAGCGCATATGTCTCTGACTTGAAGAGCAAGTCAACCATGACAAGAACGACTGTGCTTAGAGATGCGATAAAACCGGACATGTTGAAAGAGAGGAAATACCGGTACAATGTTGGGTGATTAGAAGCCATCACAGCTTCCCCACTTGTGCGTCCATCTTTATTGTCCTGCCAAACACCGCCCGGAGGGGCCACCCCTGCTTGAAAGAATAGGGTTGCCATTAGTACAGCAGCAACTATAATTCCATTTTTTCTCTCTGCTTTTAGCGTAGGATTGAGGATATCATCCTCGCCTCTTTTAGCATGGTAGTTTTTAAGTAAGGCTTTAATGTCTTTGTCTACTCCCTCTGGTTTCGTTCCTTTTTCTTGTCCAAGAAGTAGAATGTCCATCGCTGTTTGCTTGCTTGCATTTGTTGCATTTACATCTATCTCCGTATAGCCAAGAATATGCTTGATAATCTGAAACATCCATTAGATGAGAGAGAGTTCATATATAGTTTTTTTTTTTTTTTTTCAAATAGCAGTTTTGGCAACATACAAAAATATTAGATATTGGTACATGCATATTCATCTATGTGTGAAGCTAACAGCCTAACAATTAAATCCAAATCTTTCCGTGAACATGCAGTATTCATTTAAAGCTATTAGAATGAAAAAGTACGTTCAAATGTGTGAAAAAAAAAATTCGAGTTAATTGTCCGAAAAGACATACACGAATGTGCTCACATATAAAAATGTGAGAGCACAAAGGTCTTGATAGTCAACTCTCTCGTGATAATATACTCGAGAGAGTTTCTTTACCAGGCCTATATGTTCTTTTTAATTTTTGATTCTATCACATTTTCAGGCCAAGCAATGTAGAATTTTGAAAATTAGTCTCTAATCCTGTGTTTGTAAGAGATTAAAACCAGTGGGGAAGCCAAGATTACGATTTGAGGGGGGCCGAACAAACTGAAAATTTTCACTCGAACAATTATGCTATTGATATTAATATATATTACACACTAAATAGTTTGATAATTTTGGTCTAATGCATCAATAAGTACGTGTATTTAATATACTTTTCCGGTAACTAAAACACAGATGTACGTACTTCTTGTCAATAAAATGTTGTTTACAAAATTGAATAAGGTAATGTAAAATTATATAAATTTAACCTATATTACACCATAATTTAAAAGATACTAATATACGACTTTGTGTTATGGCTACTTTCTGTCTTTTCTTAGTAAGTTTCAAAATAATAATCATGCTTTTTTATTTTTTTCTTACCCTCGTCCGAGAAGTTGAGATGAATCCAACTATGAATATTTCTAGCATAGCAAAAAAAAAACCTATGAATGTTTCTAGGTCCAAAAAGTGAGAATGAACACACTATTAAGGCAAAATAAGCTATTTAAGAAGTGCCATATTTGATTTCTAATTATTATACTTCAAAAGTATTGAGGCCTTACTAAAGCCTTGATTGTGGCCCTAACGTACCTCGTATCTTCGATCTGCAACAGCAAGATGTAGTATGGTGTTGCCAGCGTTGTCTGTGACATTGACAAACTCCTTACCTTTAAAGTATTTCTCTAACAACATCAAAAGAAACTGTAGCTGGTTATATTTGACGCACATGTGTAAGATAGTCTCTCTTTCTCCTCTGTCCACCCTATAAGCTCGAGCTGCATGGGGGTTGGCTTGAAACAACTCATCCAAGACATCGACCTTTCCTCTCATAGCTGCAACATGAAGAGGGTTTGCACCGTCTTGATCACGAGCTAGACACATCTCTGGTCTTGCCTCTGTTAATATTTTGACAATCTCAATGTGTCCATTAGCCGATGCCAAGTGAAGGAGGGATCGCTGCTGCGAATCTCGAGCTTCAGCAACCTCTGGATTGCTGTTCAACAGTGCTTGGAAAAGCTCTTGTTGCCCACGAGATGCAGCCACATGTAGAGGAGTCCAATTGAAACAATTCTTCACCGTAGCTGTATCAAGATTGTATTCATTTTCTTCGTGCAATGAAGTTACATCTTCATTGATCTCTGGTTCATTGATCTCTGCTTCGTTGTTCTCTGGTTCATTGATCTCAGCTTCATTGAGCCTCTCCGCCATTCCTCTCTCTCTCTCTCTCTCTCTCTCAATTGATCGCTTGTGGTTTGCAGCGTGTAGGCAAAATATTATCTGCAAAATCTCTTTCCATTGTGGACTTATATTTCCAAGTCTTCCTTCAATGATTAGGCAAAACATTATCTGGGATCAGTGATCTCAATTGAGTTAACGCTTGTGGTTCGCAGCGAGTGGGCAAAACATTATCTGCAGAATTTCTTTCCATTGTGGACTTAGATATTTCCAAGTCTTCCTTCAATGATTGGACAAAACATTATCTGGCTCAAATAAACGAGAGGTTGTGGGCTTGGGCTAATTCTAAAGATGTTAGTGAGGATTGTAACTCTATCTTGGGTCAAGCCCGTTGGGGGCCTGATTTGGAGTAATTATTCAATAGATTCTGGAATACCACGTGATGGTACTCCTGGATTATTGTATAATTTCTTATTATTCCCTCATCTCCCTTGGTTTTTTTTTTGGACAACATCTACTTTGAGTGGTGTGCAGTCCGGCCTAAAGCAGGACAATAACACGATTCTGTAGTTCCAACCCAAAAACAAGTTATTGGTGCTTAATGTTCTCAAGATCATACAATTGCAATAGAATACGTACCCAAGAAGAAATTATTGTTATGGTGTCTAGGCGGCACGTGATTTTAGCTTGTTAGTTGGGATGTTCTCTTTTGATTGTTGATGCCTCTTTTCCGGCCTCTGTTTAATATCTATGCACTTAATTTAACATCGATAGAACTCTTTTTCGGTGTTAAAGAAAAGGTAAAGAAAATGCCAAATCAATAGAAGGGCATTCCAATAGAATGATGAGGGAAAGACGAGGAGTACTACTAGATCGCAAATCACAATCTAATTTTATTACTACTTGCAAACCTTGAATTTAAACACAACAATATTTTTAAGTTAAACCCCAGATATGATTAATTATGGAATTGCTCATGAAAATTCATACAATAAGAACAGAAAAATCAAACATTAGCCTCATTTACGGAAGCTGGATTAGTGAGGCAAATTAAGGCCCCGTTCCGCTTTCTTCCAAAACCTTCTTTTTGAAAAAGAAAGTAATTTCAAAATCAAATATAACGAAAATGAAAAATAATTTTTTAATTTTTTTTGCACCGTTTAAAAGATCTCGATGAGATCTATCAACCAAGATTCATATTGGTAGGAAAATTATTTGCGTAAACACATGATTTTTGAGCTTAAAATTACCTTTTTTTTCAAAAAGAAGACTTTTCAAAAAAGTGGAACACCATCTAAGTCTGCTATTTCTGTCCCCTCTCTCTCTCTCAATTGAACGAACGCTTGTGTTGTGCAGCGAATAACTACACATAAATATATAATTAGCAGATGGGCAAGTAGGCCCAGTCTGCAAAATTAATTTTTAGTTTAATGTCTGGCCTGTAGCTAGTTTATTTTCTTCAAGCTTTTGCCAAGACCTTAATTAGAAGTGTCACATGCATGTGTTTCCACGTGAAAGTGTCTAAAGAATGTCAAATTAAAATGTTTGGCCTCTTCGGACATGTGCCGCATGTGGCCAATTAGTGTAGGATATGTGCCTTTCCGAGGTCCAACGCTTTTCCGCATGTGGCCAATTATGGACATGTGCCTCTTCGGACATGTGGCTAAGAGAAATGCTACGTGCAAAGACAATGGGCAAAGAAAAGACCCTTAAAGTGTACATGACAATGCAATTGATTTGGAGAAAATAAATATTTACACCGGCAGTGTGTAAAGAATTTATTCTCTATAATTAAGTTACCTACTACAAAGCAATTCAAAATTATAGATATTTTATAGTTTAATGTTGGGCACGTGATTTCGTTTGTTTTTAGTGTCTATTTAAAATCTCCTTCCGTAAAACAAGATTCTTGTTAAAAAAACAAACGAAATCTAGATTCTCCCAGTGTTGTGATAGAAAAACAATTTTAAATGTTAGCAGAATCTTGAGAATTATCTATAAGATAAATGCATGTCCAAATGGTAATTAAGTGTGTCTTGTTTTACGAAAGGAAATTTTAAATAGACACTAAAAACAAACGAAATCACGTGCCCAATCAATAAAAACCCAAAATAGGTAACACCAACACCAACACCAAAGCATGGTTAGAGATGCGATGGTAATAAAAAACAAAGGCACACTTGTAGTTATCTTACGAAAAATGATTCACACTCCTCTTTTACGATCTACACTTCTTTTGGAATCCTCCTACTAATTCCCACTTAATTGCAGGACTGACCGGATCCCTTTAATTTAGGGATAAAGAAATCAATATATATATATATGCACACGCGCGCGCGGGGGTTATATTTCATACTAAAGAGCAGTAAGGGTAATTCACACATTAAAATATATCTTACTAAAGGATAGTAAGAGGCCGTTCCAGTTTTAAGCAAAAGTAACTTTTGAAAAAAGAAGGTAATTTCAAGCTCAAAAATCATGTGTTTACGTAAATAATTTTTCTACCACTATGGATCTTGTTTGATAGATTTCATCGAGATCTTTTATACGGTGCAAAAAAAATTAAAAAATTATTTTTCATTTTCATTATATTTGAGTTTGAAAATTGAAGAAAAAGAACTTTTAGAAAAAGAACTTTTAGAAAAAGAAGGGAAAGTGGAACGGGGCCTAAGTGTAATTCGTACATTAGAATGATGAAAACATAACTATTCAAAAAGCCCAAGATGAATACTTACATGGGTTGAGGTTTGAGGATTATTAATTAAGCCTCCCTACTTATAAATGGATGTGTATAAGTATAAAACCATACATGTATTTATAACAGCTCCCATAATGGTAGGAAATTGAAAGGTTTACCTTAATTGTTGCAAAGGGTCGTTTTGGGCATGTCCTTTCGTTTTAATCTAAGTAATCTAAAAAGTAAGATTAGAACTTAAAGAATAGATCTCATTTTCGAAAAATTGAGATTGTTACTTAATGATTTTAGATCTCACTTGGTAAAACTGTGATTGTTTCGTTTTTTTCTCGGCAAATGAAACTTTTATAAAACTCGAAAGTTTACATCAAAGTGGAACACCGAAAATAAACAAATGCTTACGAGTTCAGATAAAAGAAAGAAAAGGGCGAAAGACTGAAAACGAACATCCAACCGAGAGTTGGATAAGGCTGAAAGTAAGTCTAGCCACTCGCGAACTACTCGAGACTCGGCTCGAGATGAGCTCGTCCAAGCTCGACTTGAAGGGTAAACAAACAAGCTCAAACCAAGATTCTAGGCTCGTTTTCTTAACGAGCCGAACTCAAACTACTAATGGCTCGGCTCGGATGAGCTCGCAAGCTGGTGTACGTACATGTACATTTATACATACATATGTACATACAAAACTTATGTGATGTACAACTGCCAAGGGGAAGCCGTTTGATACGCGCGTCCAGGGCACATGGAGCGTGGAAGGCAGGCTTTATAGCATAAAGGAATGGTTAGTGAATACATAAGTTTTCAATGTGGGACAAGTAACTCCTACCAAAGCCTTTTGCAGTAGTCCCACATCGGAAGTTTTGCAAAACTATCACAGAGAGAAACTTATATAAGCACAACACTACACTAACCCTCAACCTACTTCGCTCATGCTGGTGTGTCTAACTTACACGAGCCGAGCTCGAGCTTAAGAAATTAATTTTAAACCGAGCTCAAGCTCTCGTCCATGGCTAGTCTCGAGCTGAGCTCGAGCCTTGTAAGACTTAGAGTTGGATGGATCCACTCTTTAGATACACATTACACATTCAACTTTCTAATTTCATCAAGGAAGCTTCCACAGTGTATAATATCGAAGTACTTCACATTGCGACTTTGGTTTTGATTAGCTCACCTACTTGCCCTACACCTGTCGAAGCATTATTGAACACATAGTCATTCCTCACCAACCATTCGAAGCATTATTGAACACATAGTCATTCCTCACCAACCATGCAAAACGACCAAATTGTAGCAAAGAAAGTAGATTCTCACAAATGATTCTCCAAAATTTTAAATCTATTATCAAACCACCAGGTAAAGAGATCTACCAGAGATTTAGGACAAACCCAACTCACATGCCACCAATCCAAAATCAAAGACCAAACAACCCATGAGAATAGACAATGTAAAAAGAGATGCTGGGGCTTTCCCAAATGTAGAGATCGAACACAGCGGGCAAAGCACTGAATTGCCTTCAAAGATCAAGTTTCTACTTTGAAGCACAGATCTTGTAGCCACTCTATTCTGAAGAGCCATCCATGCAAAAATCTCCACCTTAGGAGGGCTGAGATTTTTCCAGATTGCTTTCAAAATTTCTTGCATTTCCAGACTGTTAATTCTCATTTGTTCTACACTAATTTCACCGAGAAACAACCATCAGAGGCCCAAACCCACTTCATCAGATCAAATTTAGACTGATCCAAGGTCTGCTTGAAGTCTTTGTTGTAAAACTGTGCTTGTTACTTACAGATCTCATTTGAAAAATGCGTTAAATGCAAATGTGTATGCAAAGTCTACACAAATTGTACTTTGTTAGAGTGCTTGAATCACACAACAAGTGTTCGAGTCATGCGGCCACCAATAGTTGTTTTTATTTTCTAAAAAAACTCCTCCAAGGTTTTCAATCACGGTTTTAAATAAAACCGAGATGTTATAATAATGTTAAAACATCACGGTTTACTAAAAAATGAAATTATTTCTTGCTAAATAGTGCTCTTAGAAAAAACTGAGATGGTAAGAAGTTAAAGATTACAATTTTTACCTTTTTAGTCACGATTTTAATGAATTTTAATCTCGGTTTTATACCTATGGTTAAAAGATAGAGAGACTTTCAGTTACACTTTGATATAACACGGTTTTAAATGAAAAATTAAAACTTAAAGACCATACCAGATGACCGAGATGTTTATCGATTTTTCTAGTAGTGTATGTACATTGCGATTCACTCTTTGTAGTTTTAGAGTGTTGAACTCTTATCAACACCTTTAATTTGTTATCGCATCTAGATGGCATGTGATTAGCTTTGAGGGAAAAATTTCAAAATACCCCCCAACTTTTACACCAAAATTCAATTAGACTCCCAACCTTTTAAAAACGTTAATTTTACTCCCAACATTATTTTCTATTAATCAAAACGCCCCCTTCCGTCCGAATGACTAACGGATTTCGTTAAAAACTCCGTTAAATAGCGTTCCGATTGAATTTCGATGATCCGAGCCGCTCAATGTGTTCAAAACGTGATTTTAAGGGTAATAACGAGAAATCGGCAAAAAAAATGACCGGGAAGGGCTTCATCTAAATATTTTTTTATTGAATAGTTCAATAAAAAAACTGTTCAGATAAAGCCCTTTCCGGTCATTTTTTTTGTTGATTTTTCGCGGGTAACCTTAAAATCACGTTTTGAACACATTGAGCGGCTCAGATCATTGAAATTCGATTGGGAAAGGGGAAGTGCGGATCGATCCAGATTTTGAACAAGTCCGGACGTCCGGATTTTGCTTTGGTCTTCACCTCCCCTTTTCGATTGAATTTCGATGATCCGAGCCGCTCAATGTGATTAGAACGTGATTTTAAGGGTTTTCGCGAGAAATCAACAAAAAAAATGATCGGGAAGGGCTTCATCTGTACAGTTTTTTATTGAATAGTTCAATAAAAAACTGTTTAAATGAAGCCCTACCCGGACATTTTTTTTGCTGATTTTTTGCGGGTACCCTTAAAATCACGTTTTGAACACATTGAACGGCTCGGATCATCAAAATTCGATCGGGACGATATTTAACGGAGCCTCTAACGAAATCCGTTAGTCATTCTGACGGAAGGGGGCATTTTGATTAACGGAAGATAACGTTGGGAGTAAAATTGAAGTTTTTAAAAGATTGGGAGTCTAATTGAATTTTGGTGTAAAAGATGGGGGGTATTTTGAATTTTTCCCTAGCTTTGAGAGAGAGTGCCAACTTAATTGGAATATTGTTCTCTTTTGATCGTCGATGTTTTTTTTCCGGCCTCTCTGTTAACTATCGATATACTTTATTTAAGATTAATAGAACTATTTTTTGGTGTCAAAAAAAGGGTATAGAAAATGCCAAATCTATAGGAGGGCGTTCGATACATTTCATGATCAATAGAATGATGAGGGAAAGACAAGGAGTATTACTCACAAATAACAATCCAATTTTATTACAACTTGCAAACCTTTAGTGCTCTTCTTCCACCAATAATTTGTTTAGGTCATTGCCGTGCTCTCATCCAGATTTGATATGTACTAGCAAACTGATGTCATCCATTGCATAAAAAAGTACTACTTGGAAACATCCAAATCACTATCACATCCAGCACTAAATTCCAATTGACAATTTGCGGTCTTGGTCAACCACAATTAAATTTTGCCACCAAAATCCTATACTGTATTTGGTTTGCAGTTTTGAGATAAAAAAAGGTCTATAGGTTCGCGTATTTTTTCGTCTTTAGTAAAAAAATTTAACATTTTAACAAACTTTTGTACTTTTTAAATAGAGATACGCTATATACATCCAAA
The DNA here is from genome assembly GCA_018127125.1 of Rhododendron griersonianum. Lineage (NCBI taxonomy): Eukaryota > Viridiplantae > Streptophyta > Magnoliopsida > Ericales > Ericaceae > Rhododendron > Rhododendron griersonianum. Next base: position 8,041,355 of record CM030799.1, on the reverse strand, counting down.
AAGTATAAAAATAAGTAAAAAAATCTGACAAAAAATTACTAAAGACGAAAAAACACGGATGACGAAATATTCAAAAATTTTGGAAAAATTATTTTTAAGAGGAGAACCAAACAAAATAATTATGTCTTTGGAGAGAGAGAGAGAGAAACCGAAGGAGATGTACGGCAATGGACGAATTCATGAATTTGCATTATTGAGGGGCACACAATTAGTAAACTAACGCGCATGTTTTTAATTCCTTAAATAATACTCCCTCCGTCCCTTTTTAAATGTCCTGCTTCGTAACTCCAACTTATTAAAAAAACATCATCATTATACCTTTCACATCAACTTTTTCCTCTATTTTCCATACTTACCCATCATCATTACACTTTTACTCACTAACTTTTCAAAATGGAATCTACTTTTTGGGGACAAAATAGACAATACACCAACTTTTACCCACTAACTTTACAAAATAGACACTTATTAAGGGACAGAATTCCTTAAATAATACATCAAAATGGAGCAGATTATACCTTATATAATACATCACAATTCATTGCCACCAATTACGTAGTATAATGTCTTCGGGGGGAGCAGTGGGCGACGGCACAAGAGATTTTCTACGTTTATGACCGGCTATATCCAGGACCATATGGTCAGAAATATTTTTTTTTTTTGCTCGGCAAAGGAAACATTTTATTAATCTCGAAAGGGGTACATCGAGAAGAAAAGGAAAAGAAAGAGCTAGACAAAGCCCGAATTTACATACACCTCCAACCGATAGTTGGATGAACACCTGAAAACTAGGTTACAATCTCAGTTTTCGGACACCATCTAAGAAAATTTTGAACTCCTCAACAGTGTAGACCTTGATGTCGAACTTCGCCTTCATCCACATCGCAACTCTAGTTTTGACTAACTCCCCCACCTCCCAAACTTGTTTCGTTGAATTATTGAAGATAGAGTCGTTTCTCACCAACCAAAGAGACCACAACGTTGCATAGAAGCAAGCTTCCCACAAATGTTTTTCCAGGTTGAAAAATCCATTCGCAAACCACCAATTTGCTAAATCCGGAACAGAGAGTGGACAGACCCATTTGATGTTCCACCAGTCTAGGATTATTGACCATACACTCCATGAATAATGACAATGAAGAAACAAATGCTGATGGGTTTCAAGATTCGTGGAACAGAGGGGACATAAAGCTAATTGAATGTCACTGATCAAGTTTTTGCTAAGAAGGATCGACCTGGTTACTGCTTTTTCCTTTACCGCCATCCAAGCAAACATTTCCACCTTAGGAGGGCCCAAATTCTTCCATAGGGACCCTAACAACGTATTGCTCGGGTAGTTTAGCAATTCCCAGTGCCCATAAGCTGACTTGACAGAGAAAATACCATCATTCGTCCATCTCCACTGCAAGGTATCAGGCTTCGATGGGTCTAGAGTGACTTGTTGGAGCCTCTGTTTCAAGTTATCCATCTCTTGCTTCTCTCGCCCAAACATTTCTCTCCTGAACACTAAATCCCATGATCCTTCAGCCCTCAAATTACTGATCAACACCTCTTTTTGAGTAGATAACGAAAACAGCCTAGGATAATCTTCTTTCAAAGAAGATTCACCTAACCAAATGTGATCCCAAAACACGGTTGCATTGCCTGAGTTTACCTGGACTCGAAAGCTATCTCGAATGGAATAGCCCAGATGGGAGGAGGGATTATCCAAAGAACAAATATCTGACCATATTCTGGATGATGAGCCAAAACCGTGAGCGTGGGGCAGCCAAGAGTTACCATCCAAACCGTATTTTCCTCTAATCACTTTCACCCAAAGAGCTTCTTTATCCTTGCCAAATCTCCACCACCATTTTGCCAAAAGAGCTAGATTGTGTTGCATCAGTTTCTTGACCCCCAACCCACCAATAGATTTCTTCCGAGTAATCTCATCCCACTTGACCGTGTGCATTTTCTTTTTGTCGATTGTGTCACCCCAGAAAAATTGTCTCTGGAGTTTCTCCAATTTCCTCGCAACAGCTGCAGGCATTTTGAACAGGGACATGAAATAAATGGGGATGTTTGCAGTGTTTGAGTTCATAAGAGTCAACCTTCCCCCAGTTGAGATACAACGAGAACGCCAAATACTCAACACCTTCTCAGTCCTTTGAATGACAGAATCCCAAGTTTTGATCCTCCCCGGATTAGCACCCAACGGCAACCCGAGATATTTAATCGGTAGATGGTCCACTTTACAGCCCATAATCTGGGCCAAGGAATAGGTTGCTTGAAGTGGGATGTTGACACCGCAGAGGGAGCTCTTCGAGAAGTTAATTTTCAGGCCGGACATCAATTGAAAGCACCTTAATATTCTTTTAATGTTTGCCATCTCCTCCGGGTCATTATTGCAAAAAAGAATTGTATCGTCCGCAAATTGTAAATGAGAAATATTGACACCGTTATTCCCCAATTTGGTACCTTTAATAATATTTCGGTCCTTCGCTCGTTCTAGCATTATGTTGAGGGCTTCCCCGACTATGTTAAAGAGAAAAGGAGATAGTGGATCGCCTTGCCTTAGCCCTTTTTGTGTTTGAAATTCCGGTGAGGGTGATCCATTGATTAAAATTGACATTGAGACCGAAGAACAACACTCTAAAATCCAATCCCTCCATTTGTCCCCGAAGCCCAATCTCGATAGCATGCTGCATAGAAAGCTCCAATTGACACAGTCATACGCTCTTTCAAAGTCTAGTTTCAAGATAAAGCCCCCGTGTGCCTTGACTTTCCAACTATGGATTGCCTCATTGGCTATAAGGACTCCATCTAGAATTTGTCTCCCAAAAACAAAAGCAGCTTGGGCCTCTCCAATAACTAATCGCATCTGCCTCTTAATTCTGTTCGCTAAGACTTTGGACAGAACTTTGTAGACCCAACCCACCATACTAATAGGCCTATATTCCTTAAACGAGACAGGACAAGCTACTTTAGGAATTAAGGAGACGAAGGTGGAATTGATACCTTTGGTAAGCTTCCCATTTGAGTGAAACTCAGAGAAAAATTTGATGACTGTCTCCTTCATGAAAACCCATCCTTTCTTAACAAAGGAAAAGTTAAAGCCGTCGGGGCCGGGGGCTTTGAAGCTGCTACAATCATGCAAGGCTGCCAAAATTTCCTTCTCCTCGAAAGGTATCTCAAGCTGCATAGCACTGGCCTGGTCAAGTTTTCTAGAAAAGAAACCTCCCAAATCAGGTCTGATCTTTCTCTCTTCTGTGAAGTTGACCCGAAAATATTCTGTTGCAGCATCTTTGATTTGACCCGGGTCCACCAACACACTCCCATTCACCTTTATTGATCCCACCAAGTTCCTCTTGAAACGATTGTTTGCTGATATTTGGAAGAACCTAGTATTTTTATCCCCTAGCTTCAACCAGTTAACACGAGATTTTTGCTTCCAGAACGATTTCAATAAGTTATAAAGCCTCCAAAAATCTGACTTTAGAGTACATCGCACTGCTCTTTCCTCGTCGGTTAGTTGTCTAGCTTCAGAGAGGGAGTCAAGATGGTGAAGCTTGGACTCAGTATCTTGGAGAGCGCAGTTAATATCCCCAAAGTCTTGCTTGTTCCACACTTTCAACCTATCCTTCACTGCCCTCAGCTTTTGAACTAAGATGAAACCTGCCCAACCATGCACCTGAGCTTCCTCCCAAGCTTCTTTGGCTACCTTCATACATTTAGGATTAGAAAGCCAGATGTCCAAGAATCTGAAAGGTTTTGGACCCCAATCTCTATTATCATCCAATAACATGATCGGGCAGTGGTCAGAAACTGGCCTTGGCAGGCCCCACTGCACAACCCTGAACCTATCAAGGAAAGATTGGGATAACAGAAACCTATCTAGACGGCTATGAATGGCATTGTTCTGGAAGTTGGTCCATGTGAACTTCCTTCCTAGCATAGGGATATCAGTCACTTCCATGAAGTTACTGAATTCAAGAAAGTCCTTCATTCCCCTATCTAATCTCATACATCCCACCCTTTCAGACACATCTCTTATTTCGTTAAAATCACCCCCAATACACCACGGATCCTGGTAAGTTGCTTTAAAGGCCAGTAGTTCCTCCCAAAGATCACGACGGCCTAATTCGGCATTGGGAGCATAAACGTTCACTATGGTGCAAGGGAAATCACCGATAGACCCTTGTAACAGAATGAAGTATCTATTGAGAGTCACACTAGTTGGCTTAAAAAAATTATTATCCCACATAGTCAGAAGACCCCCTGAAGCTCCCTCAGAACTTGAACAAACATAATCCACATTGGTGGCACCCCACATCCTTTGAATTACTACACGATCTACTGACTGTAATTTTGTTTCTTGGATAAACACCATATTAGGCCTTTTCTTCTTAATCAATTTAGCCACAAATCTCTTTTTCACAACACTCCCCAAACCTCTAATATTCCAAGACAAAATCAGCATAAAAACAAGCTAAAACCAGAAAAGACACCACAAAGGAGAGATTAGGCTGCTCTAAATACCGCCCTCCTTTTGACGAAGGATGGCAGCCTCCTTAGACTCTAATATAATCATTTTCTTTAAAACCCGTTCATCATTAGGAAGAAAATTAACATTCAATTCAGCTCCAATAGCCATAGTAGCCTTTACCTCATCTATGATATGCTGGGAACTCTCTACGGAATCGGAAGGAGACTTTGACACAGCTTCCTCTTCTCCAGATTCACTCGAGTTCTCTTCATGGATTTGGATGAGATTGGATAATTGCCGTCGACGTCTTCTTCGGCAGTCCGCTTTATTGAGATCCACCACGAGCTTGAAACCGGGGGAATGCGAGCTCTGGGGCACACCACCCCCCTGCTGTGAGGGATATCCCTCAATTGAATCCTCTAGGGAAGCAGAGGTCGGCACCCTAAGATTGGGAATGGGTGGAATTGGATCGGGTCTCTTAGTGGGTTTTGGAGTCTGGGATGGTTGCAAGGCCAACTCACCCAAAATCTGAACAGGCCCAAAACTATCTTCAACAAAGGAGGACTTACTAAGGCCCAAAGGTGGGCTAAGAGGCAGCCCACACTGTGCCCTCACCTCCAGCCCATTCTGGGCCCCCAAATCTGCCGAGTCACCCACAAAAAATTCAAATCCCCCTTCAACGTCTTTGGCCCCTTCACTGCTGTGCATTAAATGGACGTCAACATCCCCTTGCTTAGAGCTCTGAACCTCATTCTGATCCATCTCTAACCTCTGACCATCTGTCATCTTAGCAGCTCTGCTGGTTCTGACTCCATCACCTACCTCCCTTCTCTCATTCGTGGGGTTTGGAAAGCAACTTTCCATGTCATCATCTTCAACCTCCCCTCTCTGAACAACCGGCTCCTTGCCACCTTCTAACTGTAAAAATTCTATCTTCTCCTTTACCTTTTCAGCATTCTGGAGAGGCCGTCCTTCCTCACCAATCTCGTCTGGGAGAACACACGAAGATTCCTCTTTTACCAACACATCATACCGAACTCCAAGCACCTCCATTTGAATCCAACTGTCAATCCTTGATGGTTCTTCCGTGACTATAAGGACTTTTCCTTTTGCAAAAGAGAGGTCCTTCAGGGTTTCATCATCCAGCCTAATGAATTTACCCCAAATCTCCCCAATGCTCTTAAAGGATTCCGCATTCCAAGCATTAAGAGGCAAGCCAAAACAGCTCAACCACACGGACCGTTCAAAACTCGCCGGCTCCCCCTGCCACGGTTTTACCAGACTAAACCATCGTGTCATCCATTGGCCATTAATGAGAGCATCCCTCTCTACGCTGGTTGGAAAGGTAAGGAGGACATACCTTCCTCCCATTGCTCGGAGCTGGACATCCTTACCATACTCCTTATTGAAGCTTCCCTGTAGAGTCCTCAAAGGGACCACCCTATTCATGATGGCCACTGCACTCCGATGCAGCCATCCACTTCCGGCTCCGTCAGATTTAATAACGATCTTCTTTTCTTTTGAGAGACCTGGGTTAGAGGTCTCACCTCTCACCACCTAAGCAAAAGAACCCCCAAGAGGTTTCCTGTTCCATACAGACCCTCCACCCCCATTACCGGTGACCATTCCACCACCATTACTGTTGTTGAGCTTGAACCTCTGGTTGGTAACAAGAGCCCTGCCCTCAGTGAACCTGGGAATTTTGGGCTTCAAAATTTCTCTTCTCTGGTCGAAACAGGCTTCCTTGACAAAAAGTCTCTTATCATCCACCCAAACTCCATTCATTTTGGCCACTGCCATGGCAGCTGACACATGGCAACCGTACCTAACAAACCCAAACTTACCTCCAGTGCGTTTACTCTTCTTTCTCGGAATGAATGCATCATTAACTACACCAAATTTATTGAAAGTCCTTGAGAGCCAGACTTGATCCCTTTTCTCTGGAATGTTATCAATGAACAAAGTAAAGGTGGCCTTGACTTCTGACCCCCCACCAGAATGGATACGGTGGTTCCTAATAACTGGAACCCAGCCACCGGATCCAGCCCTCTCACTCTCACCATCTCTCTCTTGCTCTCTCTCTTTCTCTCTCACCATCATCCCCTTATGGTCAGAAATATTTGGGCACCGATGCCCAAATCCGCCGGCACAGTAGGGAAAGAGGATCTTGTCCAATTTTCTTTGGTCCAGTCCAGTTCAATTTGGATATTTGTGGCACAATCTTAATCATCTAATTCTTCAAAATGATCTGCGCTCGTCTCTCATACTGCATTGCGCTTGGCGCTTGCACTCTCAATTTGAGCGACAATGAATCAGTATCTTAGAAGAGAGAAAACTAATAATAGTACTAGAATTCTGAAAGTCTAACCATAGATCATAGACAGTTAGACACTGTTGACTGAGGCCAAATAAGACAGCCAAAGCCGATAAAGTAATTTTCAAAACCGATAATGAGATTGATGACAAAGAAATCACCAACGAAGAACATGTAATAAAAAACCGAACAACACTAAGGATGCTCTCTGAAAAAACTACCGAGACCGGATTTAATTTGTACTTATGCAAATTCAGAAGTTCCAACCCAAAAACAAGTTATGGTTAGAATTGCAACAGAATATATCCCCGATCGACCTGTACCGATTTTCAGCCATCGTACGAACAGGGGTTTTGAAACAAAGGCTACTACGTACTACAAAGGTCTTTGCTATCGTGAACAAACCCCTGGAATAGAGACTCGTTTACTTACTACTAGCTAGTCTTTTTTTTCTTTTTCTTTTTTGCTAGATAAAAAGTTGAGAGGGGGAGCAGGGCGGGCTTAGGGGTAAGCCCAGAAAGCCCTTGGGCTTGGGCAACACCCTGGGCTAGGGCAACAAGTTTTTTTCCGGCAAACTTTCCGATGCCGTCAAGTTTTCCATCGATCTTTTCAGTGATGATGTGGCGGGAGGGAGTAAATACGTACTATTTATTTAATGTAAAGGTAGTTTTGTCAATGTGGATCTAGTGAGTTTCAAAATAATTCGGTGGACTTAATGGGTTTCAAAATAGGAATAATGGACTAGAGACCCCCCCCCCCCCCCCAAAAAAAAGGTACAAAGAAAATGACAAATCAATAGGAGGGCGTTCCTTTCAAACTTCATTTCATACTCAAACGTTGTTCATTAAAAATTTTATATTAAAGATATATGATAAATATTGAGTGGTAAATATATAAAATAATAGAATTTTTTCTCACTTGCGTGCATAGCACGGGTAGGACGCTTGTATGTGTATGTAGATAATTATAAGACCATACATGTATTTATAACAGTTCCCACAATAGTAGGAAGGTTATTGATTTTGTTATCTTAATTGTTGCAAAGGGTAGCTTTAGGCATGTGCTTTATTTGCTCATTGTTTAACTAGCAAGGGTTATGGTGGTTTAGGTGTTTTCACTTGGAAAGTCTATCCACCTATATGGCTGTTCACACGTTTGTCAAAAGATGAATGTGCTTTGTGATTATTATTTTTTTGCAGTATTCATTTTATCAATGGGAACATATATCCTTTCGGAAAAAAGAAGAAGGATTAATGCGGCAACTAATAGCTCTACAGAAAATTGGCCGTGGGTCCAAAGAAACAGGCCCAAATATACATTTAATCCACCTGCTTATTTAGTAAGGTGTCGGGTCCAGTTTTACACTTTTTGTAAGGTCTGAGGTCCACCTTTTATTTTAATGAGACAATAATGCCCTCCCTTTAACTTCTCGCGGCTTTCTACTCACGCCCGACCACGACGACCAATACTCCGGCGCCGGCAAAGAGAACTCATCTCCAATGCCGGAAAAGAGAACCTATCTCCGACGCCGAAAAAGACAACTATTACAACAAAATTGCATTTTGCACAAAAAAGTACCAAGCATGTTGCCGTGGATTTCATTAAATAACTACAACAAAATTGAAAGTTTTTTTCATACAAGAGAACAAAGTTAGAAGCAACAAAACAGAAACACAGTCTATTCCTTCAGATTTGTGAAAGAGTGACAATTTTCTAAAAAATTTGACGTGTAATTTTATCCACCACTTGAACCACTAGATTTGACCATCCACCGTCTCATAATCGGACCATCATCATCATCGCGTGCAAACTTTTGATCGCCGTCACCGGTTGCTGTTTGTACTGCTTGACGCCATGGGAGATGGTGGGTGGGTGGGTGGGTGGGTGAGAGAGAAAGAGAGAGAGAGAGAGAGGGGCTATCTTTTTCTCCGAGTAAAACAAAGTGGGAGAAGAAAAGGCGAAGTGTCCAGAATTAGGCCAGGAAATGATCCAGTGTGGTCGGGAAAGAAGCAGCAGTGAGCCAAGTAACTTTTGCCAGACGTGGTTATCTCTTTAAGTCAATACTCTTTATTATTTCAAATAGGGTTATTTGTTCAAATTTGTACTTTGTAAAATTGCAATAAAACTAACAAATATAGTTATTTGTCCAAATCACTACTCTATTATTCTAGATGGGGTTATCTGTTCAATTTATACTCTTTACAATTGCAATAAAATTAACAGATGTGTTTATCTGTCCAAATATATACTACCATGTATTATTCCAAAAAGTCTAACAAATAAGGTTAATAATAAACAATATAAATTTGAACAAATAACCACATCTGTTGGTTTAATGCAGTTATATAGAATACAAATTTTGTAGATACTATTTATATTTCAAAGAGATAACGTTATCTGTTGATTTTTTTGGAATAATAAACAGTATAGATTTGAACAAATAACCACATCTGTTGGTGTAATGCAATTATATAGAACACAAAATTCATAGATATAACATTATCTGTTGACATTTTTGGTATAATAAATAGTATAGATTTGGGCAGATAACCACATCTATTAATTTTATTATAATTATATAGATGTGAAAATGTAATTGTGGACCTTCGGCCAAATCACCCTTTTACTAATTAATACCTTAAAAACTAGTAAAACCATTAATAAATTGGCACCGATAACATTATGTGTTACTATTTTAGAAGATACAGAGAATTGATTAACACAGATAATAGTATCTGTAAATTTATTTTTGAGAGGAGTATAATATATTGACAAAGATAACATTATTAGTTATTTTGTTTAAAAGATATGGATAATAGTTAACACATATAATGAATTTGTCAAATAATATTCTCTATATCTTGCCAAAAAAATATACAGATTTAGTTATCTGTGAAAATAATTACACTTTCTTGAGCCAACCAGACTAACAAAATATTGTCGATTACTGGATCGAACAATTAAACATATTGGATCGAGCTGATTTTTCGCGATTTCACTCAATTTTTTTAAAATTATTGAAAACGGTTCGAATCATCCGTATGGAATCCGAAATGAGCTCCGCACAGCACGGGATGGTCAGCCCTGCATTTTGGTGTAGTGACTGTATCATTTTTACTTTTGTTTTCGTTTGTATATTCGGATTTTGAGTTTTGTTTTGTATAGTGGGGCTTTATGAATAAAAATTACACGTAATAGATTTACAAAGTTACTAGTAGTATATATTTTGGTTTGAAGTTGTTAAACATTGGGATTCTTAAATCTCAGTGGCGAACTGATAATCTATTCTAATTAGGAAGGTATGGATCGTGTCTGGTTTTTTTTTTCTCTTGTTAATAAGGAAAAAATTGTGGGTCCATGTTATAATAACATATGTTGTTTTTGACAAATATCCTTATCTGTTAGTCTTTTTGAGATAATACAGAGTTTGAATTTGGATAGATAACCATATTTGTTGGTTTTAATACGATTATACAGAGTACAGAATTCACAGAGATAACCTCATATGTTAGTATTTTTGAAAGAATACAAAGTATATATTTGGACAAATAACCACATCTATTAATTTTATTGTGATTATAAAGAATATAGATTTTGCATAGATTATCTTATATGTGTGGTTTTTGGGGAATAAATATAGAATATAGAATATTAAGTTGGACAAATAACCTTATCTATCATTTTAATGCAAGTATAGAATGTACGTATTTCATAGAGATAACCTTATCTGTAGAGTCTTTTGGGATAATACATTGTTTATATTTGGACAAATAACCACATTTATTAGTTTTACTGCAATTATAAAGACTATCCGATAGCCTTCTTTTAGATAATACAAACAGTGGCGACTCCAAAAGATTATTTGTGTGCTTTGTGGGCTACACATATAACGTTATCTGTATGTGTTTATTTGAGTTATTATGATGACAAAGTAACACATATAATGATAGCTGTTTCTATATGTAGTTATTTGTATTGTATAATGAGGTACTGCCACGCACTACATATAAATTCATTTGGCTTAGCGAATAGTGAAATTTAATCGTATTTTGGAAGTCGTCAAGTATTCTATATAAGATAAAATTATCTCTCTTTTTTCTTTTTGATGACACAAAGATTATACTTGCAAAGTTAACGTTATCTGTTATTTTATTTTGAAGAGAGAGAAAAATAGATTCACACAGCTAACGTTATTTGTTTCTTTTTGGAAAGATGCAAATAATAGATTTACACAGATAAAGTTATTTGTTACTTTATTTTTAAAAACTAAAAGAATAATTAACAAGAATAACGTTATCTAGCTATCACTTTTTTTATTAGAAAGGTACACATAATGGATTTATAGAGATGACATTTAGGAACACACCAAATGTAGGAGGAAAAAAATACTGGTGGTATTTTTCTCCCAAAGTAGACATGAAAGGAAACTCTGTTGGAGAACGAGGGAATCGAGGAGAGAGAGTCAACTACGGAGAACAATTTTGTAGAAATGTATGAGCACTGACCCATCTATATGCTCAAATTCACCTCTGTCAAATAGAAATGTAGTGAACTTTCTCTATTTTCTCTCTCTATTGTCTACAACAAACAACAAAAAAAGAAAGAAGGCAGCGCAACCACCGCCGCCACCGTCCACCTCCCACCTCTCTCTCAACTCCTCCCTCTTCTTTCTTATTTTTTCTTTTCTCCCTCTTCCAGTCTTCCCTTCCCTTCTCCTCTTCTGTTCACCAACTTCTTCTCGGCAATGAACACCCGAAACCACCGCCGCAGCGGTTCATATCTACCGTGCGCAGCAGTGCTTCCGCCATCGCCACTCTCTCCTCTCTTTCTCTGCAGTTCTCTCCCTCTCTCGGCTCCCCGTCTCCCTATCTCCGCCGCCACCACCACCTTTCTCACACCATCACCTACCGACCTCCACCGGCACATGGAGGTGGTGGCCGATCTCTCTCTCTCTCTCACATTATCTGAACCACCAACTTCTCTCTCTCCATTTTTCTTATCGGCGGCCATTGTCGGCAATCGGGAGGGAGACAGTTTCGGATTGCGCCTCTTGTGTTTATTTTAAAAGGGGGTAGTTTTGGAAGGCGGGGAAAAAAAGTCCTGGAGCCGGGTTAGAAAATTTTGATGTCCTAATCACATCATTACACCCTATGGTATGTCCTTATGGCCAAAGCTCCCTTAGCTCTAAGGGTACTTACAATGACATAATCAAAATTGAATAGTCAAAAGTTATCGCATCAATTTTTGATTATCCATTTAAGAGATTGTTAAGGTTAACATTGTAGAGAGAGAAAGAGAGAGAGAGAGAGAACTTTTTTGTTTAATGATAGTTGTATTTGGTTGAGAATATGTGGGGTCTACTAAATTTGGTTATTGGCAAAATATTATTAGTTTTGGCTATCCAAAACTCAAAACTTAATTATTTCTAACGAGGTGGCTGGGTTTGATTATACTATTATGAGCCATATTTTGCGCCAACATTGTTAACTTTAAAAACTTATTACTTTTGATTTATGCCATTGTGAATACCTCAATATATGTTGTAATTCACTCTTTGTAGTTTTAGGGTGAGTTGAATTCTTATCAACTCCTTTATTTGTTACCTTGTCTAGGTGGCACGTGATTAGCTTCGAGAGAGGGTGCCAACTTAATATGCAATGTTCTCTTTTGATTGTCGATGCCTTTTACCCGACCTCTCTGTTTACTATCGATATACTTAATTAAACATTAGTAGTACTCTTTTTCGGTGTAAAAAAAAAAGGGTAAAGAAAATGCCAAATCAATAGGAGGGCATTCGATACATTTCAATAGAATGATGAGGAAAAACGAGGAGTATTACTCACACATAACGATCCGATTTTATTACTAACTTGCAAACCATACATTTACATAAAGACAACAATTTTAAATTAAACACCAGCATGATTATTGAATTGCTAACGAAAATCAAACATTAGCGTCGTTTCTTCTCTTGATCTTCTTGTCCACAATTCTTGCTATCAAGAACAATAACAAAGCTCCTAACGCAAAGAAAAACAGAGCTAAAATTGCGCCAACGAGAAAGTGCACATGGCGGTGTCTCCTGCTTCCTAGTGACACCGCGAAGAGAGATATCAAATACGCCATTGCAATGGACGTGATTGTCGCGCCCTTAGTGAATGACATCAAGCACGAATATGTCCTCATCGAAATGGGAAAGTCAGTCAAGACCAAAACGAGCGTGCACAGAGACGCAAAGAAGCCGAATATGTTAAAAAAGAGGAAGAACTCGTACAAAACCGGGTAATTGGAAGCCATCACGGCTTCTCCGCTTTTGTGTCCATGCGGACCATTGTTTTCGTCTTGCCAAATGCCGCCCGGAGGGGCCACCCCTGCTTGAAAGGCTAGGGTTGCCATTAGTACAGTAGCGGTTGTGATTCCGCTCCTTATCTTTTCCATTTGCATAGGATCGATCAGGATACGATCCTCGACTCCTTTAGCACGGTACTCTTGAAGTAAGGCATGAATGTCTTTGTCTACCCCTTCCAGTTCTGTTCTTTTTTTCTGTCCAAGAAGTAGAATGTCCATCGCTGTATGTTTGCTTGCATTAATTGCATTAACGTCAATTTTCGTGTGCCTGAGAACATGCTTGATAATCTGAAACATCCATTAAATGCGAGAAATCACAAATCTTCAAAGTAAAACATCTTAAAGTTATCTGGCCATTATTCTCTAAAATATATTTTTCATTCTTGTAGCTGTCAGGCCGAAAGTATTTTAACCCCAGGCAATCTAAAATAACTTGTAGAAGTCTTTTTCGAAAAAATACGGTTCAATTTTTGTTTTCTTTGAAACTCATTTTGACATGATTCATATTCCCTTATCGCTGTATGTTTGCTTGCATTAATAGTCTCTTGTTATATTCTAATCGGAAAAAAAATAGTTATATCTTTATATTGGTAATAAATTTTATATCCAACATGAATCTTGTTTAAATTATAAATTGCAAGATATAATCAATACACGAACTCCTCAAAAGGACTGTTAAATTGGGACGGAGGGCGTAATGGAATATTACAGTATTAACGTGTGTCCATCGACATTCATAAGTGCCAGAAACGGTGGCACTTGCAATTTGTTTGCTTTTAATTTCCTTAAACAAGCACACATATTTTGCTATTTACCTATATAGAAGTAAGATAAAATAGCACTTCCATGGAAATTATAAGATGACTGATCGAGAGTTACATATATGGTATGCATATCATATACAAATCCAGGACAACAAATTACTACGAAAAAAGTAGGGCTAGAAGCTGTTTGTGAACTACTCGAGGCTCAACTCGGTAAAGGCTCGCTCGTTCGAGTCGATTTGGGTACTAAACAAACCAAATTTGAACCAAAATTTTATGCTCATTTAATAAAGAATCCGAACCAGAACCTAACAGTATTTGGATCTAATAGACTCGCAAACTTGGATTGTATATGTATACGATCGTGTGTGTCATAAGAATTTCACATACAACCTTGAATATGTATAAAATTTTACTTGTACGCAATGAAAATTTTATAACTTGTACATGTATAAAGTTTAAAAATACTATAAACTTAAATTTTACTTGTCCCATTTTTCTTTTCTCGAGTGGAACGATCATCACAGTTATATTAATCTGGAAAAAAAATTATAACTAAAACAACAAACCAAATACAACAACAAAACAAAAAATATAATGGCAGTGTCGGAACCCTTTGTCCCAATTTGATTGTCTAGTGCTTTTGGAATCCCAACCTTTTAAAAGAGCATAATGATTACCATCAAAACATATTTTGTTTCCAAAAGTACCCTCATCATTTTAGCATTAAATAATGATCCATTCATTGAATGTAAAATATTTTTTCAAGGGTTCTCGCGAAAATAAGCTCAATCCGATACTTATAAGTGCTTGATTCAATCATTTAATTTTTCATGCGGATTTCAGGATAATAAAAAGTTAGATGATTGAATCGTGCATCTCTAGGTATCGGATTGAGCTGAATTTTCATTTGGGCCCTTGAAAAAATATTTTAAATTTAATCAACGGTTGGAATCATTTTTTGTAAGACCCATAGTGGGCCCCACGTCACGATCAGTGCACGATATGTGCACAGAGGTCTTGATTTTGTCAACTCTGTACTGATCATAAGCCGCATACTCGAGAGAGTTGATTTGCAAGTAAAGACCTTAAAATATGTTTTTCTTTATTCTTTCATATTATCAAGCCAAACGATCGAAGTAGAATTTTTGGTCTGTAACATCATGAATGTGTTTGTGAGAGAGACTACGAAGGAACACGCTATTAGACAAAATAAGTCATTAATTTTGGGGTCCCGAAGTGAGTTGAGGTGTGCGCAGGTTAGCTTGAACATCCAATTATAAAAAACAATTGAAACTATTCAAGTTAGAAGTACCTAATTTAATTTGTATCAAGTTATCATATATATACTTCAAAAGTATTGAGACCAAACTAAAGCCTTGATTGCGGCCCTAACGTACCTCGTATCTTCGATCCGCAACAGCAACATGCAATATGGTGTTGTCAGCATTATCTCTGGCATTGACAAACTCCTTACCTTTAAAGTAGTTCTCCAACAACTTCGATAGAAATTGTAGCTGGTTGTATTTGACGCATATGTGTAAGATAGTCTCTCTTTCTCCTCTGTCCACCCTATAAGCTCGAGCTGCATGGGGGTTAGCTTGAAACAACTCATCCAAGACCTCGACCTTTCCTCTCATAGCTGCTACATGAAGTGGGTTTGCACCGTCTCGATCACGAGCTAGGCACATCTCTGGTCTCGCCTTTATTAAAGCTTTCACAATCTCAATGTGTCCATTAGCCGATGCCAAGTGAAGGAGGGATTGTTGTTGCGAATCTAGAGCTTTGAAAAGCTCTGGATTGGTATACAACAGTTCCTGGAATAACTCTCGATCCTGTTCATTGATCTCTCTATTGCTATTCAACTGTCTTTGGAAATGCAAAAGCTGTTGTTGATTTTGATTGATCTCTCTTTCATTGATCTCTATTTTATTGATCTCTATTTCAATTATCTCTCCTTCATTTAGCCTCTTCCCCATTCTCTCTCTCTCTCTCTCTCTCTCTCAGCAAGTAACTACACATAAATATATGCACATAGGCAAAAAGTCTTTTATCTTTTTTTTCTTTCGTGAATGAGTCATTCTTTATCACTAAGCAAAAGTGAACAATTGAAGGTACAAATAAATGACTTTTGTAATTGTGAAGTAGAGCTTGTGGAACTGTTGCTATTATTCCTTACTCTCCCTTGGATGAGAGCGCGACAATTGAGGGACCTGTTAAAGGAGAGGTTGTGTTTCAGAAGAAAAGTGAGGCTGCTTCTTTTCGCGATTGATTTTGGTGAGGCACCATCTACTTTGAGTGATACTGTCCTAAAGCAGGACAAGAACACGATTCTGATGGCCGGAAGAGTACAATCTGATGGGTGGATCCAGACAAGGAATGGGAGAAGGTTTCATAGGCGATGCAACCATAAACTTTAAGGGCATGTGCACGAAGGTGTTAAAGTAAAGGGACGGTTTTGGTTCTCTAATTGTTCGAAGATTTTTAATTAGAGTGCGAGAAGAGCTTGGAGTATTTGCATGACGAATTCGCTATTTGGGGTGTAAGGGAATAGAGGTGTCAAACGGGTCGTGTCGACCCACGACATGACCAGTTTGACACGGACACGGTGTGACACGGGACACGAAAAAGACACGGTATGGCCGGACACGACACGATACGGACACGGTATAGTTGGGCACGGACACGGCACGAACATGAAAGCGAGCGGACACGACACGGACACGACACGGTATTTGCTGACACGTGACACGGCACGGACACGAAAGTAAGGATACACGACACGGACTCGACACGGTTCGAGTATGATCTCGACACGGCACGACACGGCACGAGCCTGAGCCGACACGACACGGACACGATACGGTTGAGGGCACGGGCACGACACGGGCACGGTAATGAGCAGACACGACACGGGCACGGCACGATTGTGTTGCACGACACGACACGGGCACGACACGACACGGGGCACGACACGACACGGGGCACGACACGGCACGGGACACGGGCACGGCACAGCACGGCACGGCACGGTTACGACTTACGAGCCTTTATTAAATGAAATTTCAAGAAAAATGATGATGAAATTTAGTAATATTTTAAAAATAAATAGCAAGATATAGAAAATAAAAAATAATGTTATAAAAATAATTTCAAAAATAATGTTACTAAACGATTAATTTTAATAAGATATAAAAAAATCAAATTATCAAAGCCGTCATTTGCAACATGCAAGTCATGTAGAAAATGTTGACTAATTAATTGTAGAAGGAATTAAAAATGAATTTTAGTATTTAAAAATAAATAGTGACATATTAAAAAATAATAATTAATTTTATTAAATATTAAACCATTAAATTTATTACAATAAATTTAAAATTTTGAAATAATTTTATTAAATGAGATTTTAATGTGTTTAAAATGTATTTAAAGTCAAACATATTGAAATTTCAAAGAGATCTCGCTCCGTGCATGATATTGATTCTCTAATTCTCATGGTTCGTGATTGAATTTTGATGATCGGGACCGTTGAAAGTTTTTAAAAGATGCTTTCCAAGGGCTACATAGTACATAAGAAATTTGGGAAAAAAAATTTAGTTTCATAATTTAGTTTTTAAAAGGCATTTTAGTTTCATAATTTATTAAAAAATAAGCTTTTAAATTGGAACAACTAACAATAAATAAGGGGAAACACTAATTTTAAACAAAAAAACCTCCATGTGATTCAAACTCTACTCCGATGGAACTTGTCACACATCACAATTGGTTTTATGTTTTTACTTGGAACATCTAATAATAAAAAAGAAACAAAATTGGTTTTACGACTAATAATAAATAAGAAACAAAATTGGTTTTAAAAAAATCTCTGAGATTCGAACCCAAGTCCTTCAAGACTTAACACACATTTCAAACAACCAAGGCCAACAATCATGTTGTGCTCACAAAAAATCGGGTCTATTGGATTTTGAAAGCCCTTTCATCGGGACGTAGATTCATGAATAGGAAATTTTTTGTTATATGTGATCAAGTATATATGATAACCAATTTATTTCATTTTTTGCATGAATAATATAATCACTCTCACATAAAAGGTAGACGGTTCCGATTTTTAAAAAATAGCTCGGGCGGCCCTCAAGTGGTGCATTATAGGACTTTAACGCCTTTGAAAGCACCGAATATGTTCCGATCACGTGGTTTCCGACATCCGATTATCACCTATTTTGGGGAGAATGATAAATTTGATAAGATCTTAAATCGTAACGGTTTAGATCGAACATTCGAAAAAATGAGTTTGCAGCTACCTTTCAAATCTATACATCAAACTTTATAGTTCTAAACCAATGTATTATGCTATAGTTCAATGTACGCTAGCCACACGATTGTGACACAGTTATGACGATCCATACCGTTCATTTTGTTGTTCTTGGTGTTTTAATCACTCTCACAAAAAATCGGGTCTATTGGATTTTGAAAGCCCTTTCATCGGGACGTAGATTCATGAATAGGAAATTTTTTGTTATATGTGATCAAGTATATATGATAACCAATTTATTTCATTTTTTGCATGAATAATATAATCACTCCCACATAAAAGGTAGACGGTTCCGATTTTCTAAAAATAGCTCGGGCGGCCCTCGAGTGATCATTATAGGACTTTACGAGATTTTTTCGCTATTTGGTGGCATGGTGCACACAGATTGGGGTGTGACATTTGCACACAATCACACCCACATCTGGGGTATATATAGAAAGCAATTGGCTGCTAGGGCAGCACAATTCTCTTCTCGCCTCTCACTCTCTGACTCTCTCTCTCAGACTCTCTCTCTCAGTCTCTCACAACGTCTCTCTTACTGAGACCTCAACGGCTCTCTGCCTCTCTCTCTCTCTCTCTCTCTCTCTCTCTCTCTCAACGTCTCCGGCGGTGAGTCGGTGCGACGGTGACTGGTCTAGAGCTCCATAGCTCTCAATCACACGATTCACACTCGCATCGGATCTGTGTAGCCACACACACACCACTCTCTCATCTCTGACTCTAACTCTCATCACAAAGTCTCAAACGGTCAATACCGACCCGACTCAAGTAAAACCCTAGAATCTAGATCCAGAACTAGATCTGACTTCATCTGAGTTTGCTGTTGCCGTTGCCGTTCAGTGGTCCAAACCCTAGATCTGACTCCGACCAGCGGTTCAGGCGTCTTTTTATCGGTATCTCTCTCTCTCTCTTTTTATCAGTTAAAAATAATTATCTGAGCTCTGATACTCAATGGATCGTCCCTATGCATGTGGGTTCAGGGGGTCCTCAGCCTCATCTGAGTTGCTGTTGCCGTTCACGGCCTTCAGGTCCTCAGCCTCAGGCGTTCAGCTCACGGTCCTCAGCCTCATCAAGGTATAATGATTTCTGCCATAGTGCCATTTGTTGTTTTTCAAAGTTCACGAGCAAGGGTTTAATCTCGATCTGTAAATTTAAAAGTGTTACTGCCATGGTTTTGATTTGTGGGTTTTTTCAGTTTTGGGGGTTTTCAGTTTAGGGTGTTGAGAATATTGGGCCAAATGGCTAGACTATTGGGTGCTAGACTTGTTTGGTGACTAGCTAAATCCTAATTTCTAACCAAAATGGCTAAAAAAATGCTTAAGCTGTTGGAGATGCTCTCATATTGACTTGTTATCTGAATGCTCTTTATCTGAATACAGGAACAGGGTGTAAATGGACCCGGACAATATCCCTATGGATTTTTCCAGAGCACAAGCTGCACAATCATACTCTGAGTCTTCTGATGAGGGTCATGAAGCACGTGCAAGTGGAAACAGTGTTGGTGAAGGTGCTTCCAACAGTGTTCCAGCGAATCCAGCCTCTACTTCTATAGGTAATCGAGGTAAAAAAAGGGTAAAAAGGGCTAACACATCTTGGGTGTGGAATCATATGTCTAAACGTAAAGATGTGACTGATGCTAAGGGTGTAAACATAGGAAAAAGATCATGCTGCAATTATTGTGATAAGAATTATTCTCCTGATAGTAATTATGGCACTGGTAATATGATAAAACACCTCACTAAACATCATCAAGATAAAATTGGAAACGAACACCGTAAAGATTTCTCTAATTTTATATACTCGAAAGCTGAAATGAGAAAGGGGTTAGCCCGTTATGTAGCTGCAGCAGAGCAACCCTTTACTTTTGGTGATGATGTTAGGTTTGAACATTTTGTCCAACAAAAACTTAATCCTGTTTTTAAAAAAGTTTCTAGAAATACAACTAGAGCTGATACGCTTGCTGAATTTAAAGTTGATAAAGAACAGTTTATAAATGAAGAAATTGCTGGATTTCCTCGTGGTACTTCTGTATCTTTTACTTCTGATATGTGGAGTGGTGGAAATAATCGTGGTTACATGGCCTTGACTGCTCACTATATAGACTCTAGTTGGAAATTGAATAAAAGGATTATTGCTTTCCGTTTAGTGGAGTATCCTCATAATAGCACTACTATTTTTCAAACTGTGTACGGTGTTTTTACGGAGTACAATCTTGCTGATAAAGTTTTTAGCATTACTTTTGATAACCATTCTGCTAATACTGCTTCTATTGATATGTTCTTGGATAATTTAAGTCCTATTCATGGTGGTAAGTTATTCCATATGCGATGTGTGTGTCATATCATTAACTTGGTAGTGCAAGATGGTTTGAAAACAATTTCTCTAGAGTTGTCGAAAATTAAAGATGCTATTCATTTTATTACTACCTCCCCATCTAGGCAACAAGAGTTTGATGCGTTTTGTGCAAGTTTGAGTCTTAAACCAAAAGTTTTTAATACTGATATTAGAACTCGTTGGAATTCGACATACATTATGTTAAAATCTTGTAAAAACTATTACAAGGCAATATCTGATTTTGTTAATCCTAGGTACGGTGGTGGCTTTTTGTTAAGTATAGCGGATTGGAACCTTGCATTTGAGTTTATGAAGTTTTTGAAAGTATTTTATACTGCTACGTGTGCTTGTTCGGGTGTTCGTTATCCTACTTCTTGTATTGTGCTTCACCAATTGTTTAATATCAGTGTCTTTTTTCGTACCTATAGATTGCGAGAAAATTTTGTACATCCTTTGGTGAAGATGGAAGACAAATTCAAAAAATATTTTGAACCAATGCCAAAAATTTTTGTTTTTGCTGCTGTTATGGACCCAAGGATTAAATTGTGTGGTGTTGACAGGCTTTTGAAAGGGCTTTCTACTAATATGGGTGTTTTATTTTATTCGATCGCAACTGTGAAAAAGGATTTGATTGATTTATATGATTTATATGAGTCTAAGTATGCATCCACTAATGTTGCAAGTACTTGTCCGGATCCATGTTTACCACGTTCAAGTGTTGATGACCCAGGTTGGAGTTTGATGTCAGATGATGCTTCTGATATTTTTGATTTTGATACTGATACTGCTGATACCTCTGCTCGGTCTGAACTTTCTATATATTTAGAGACAGAACGTATTAAGATAACCAACAACCAACAAAACTTTGATATATTAGGCTGGTGGCAACAACATGCTCCAACATTTCCTGTTCTTAACATAATGGCACGTGATCTATTAACCCCTCCTGTTTCTTCAGTGCCATCCGAATCTGCTTTTAGTGCAGGTGAAAGAGTGTTGGATGATAAGCGCAGCAGACTAGCTCCAGATATTCTGGATTGTCTGATGTGCTTGAAAGATTGGGAGGATACACGTCTTGGAATTCATCCACGCGCAGCCAAAGATGAGTTACGAGACTATTTTGCAGACTCGGACATAGATGATGAGTAATATTGCTGTATTTGGTTTCAGTTTTCTGCATTTAGTTGGTAAATTTGATGCCAATTGTTGGGGTTGTGTTGGCACTTGGCTGCATTTGTGTTGGCTGCCTTTGGTTTCAGTTTTCTGCATTGGTTTCATTTGGAGATGCATTACTGCTGCTATTGGTAGTGTGTTGGCTGCTGGGGTTTCGTTTTGCTTCATTTGGTTTCAGTTTTCTGCATTTGGTTTCCTTAAATAAACCCCTTTTTGAGTTTTTCGGGCTTTTTGTATGCAGTTTTAGGTAGTTTGAGTTGCCTTCTAGGGATTTTGAGAGGGGTGTGTGTGTGTTTGTGTGTTACCAAATTCCCAAAAAAGAGTAACCAAATAACCATTAAACTGTAAGCAAAAGCCCAGTCTGAGCTGAAGTGTGATTGTGTTGCAACTTATGAAGACCTTAACGGCAACTTAATGTTGCCATGATCCATTTTAGTTTTTGGCTATGATGATAAAAAAAAAAAACCTAATATCTGAGCCGAGACTTGCCAAATGCAGCAGAAAACTGAAACCAAATGCAGCCAACCATGTCCCAAGGCTATGATGTTTTTCTGAGCCAAATCTTGTCCTAGGCTATGATGTTTTTCTGAGCCAAATTCTGTCCAAGGCTATGATGTTTTTCTGAGCCAAATCTTGTCCTAGGCTATGATGTTTTTCTGAGCCAAATTCTGTCCAAGGCTATGATGTTTTTCTGAGCCAAATCTTGTCCTAGGCCATGATGTTTTTCTGAGCCAAATTCTGTCCAAGGCTATGATGTTTTCTGAGCCTAATTTGTGTGTAAAACAAAAGAACAAGAAAAAAAGAGCTGTTACATACAGCAAGGGATAGTGCAGGTGTGTGTGTTGTGTTGCATGCTGGTCTCTGGGTTTAACATTGCTATGCAAGTGCAGCTGCTGCCGCGTGTTTGTGTGTGTCCAAACTGCAATATTTTGTGTTACTGCTGTGTCCAATTATGTGTCCAACCTGTGTCCATCCTCTGTTGTGTCCAAATATGTGTCCAACTTGTGGGTAACTGTGTGTTGTTAGTTGGATACTTGGATGGCCAGGTTGTGGGCTGATTTTGCAGGTTTACTTGGTCAAGTAGAGGTTGCAGTTTTGGCATGCCTTTGGTTTCTATTCGGTGGTTTTGTATTTGGATTTTAATTCTCTTTGGAGATGAAATTATGAAGTAGCCGTTTGTTTTGCACTAGAGTATAAAATATAAATGCATGTATCCTTGAATCCGAATTTTGGTCAGTTACTTCTGTTTCAAAATCTGAGCCGACACGAATTTTTTTTGACACGACACGACACGACCCACCCGTTTGATACTTCTACACCCGCTTTAATTAAGGCACGACCCGACCCGACTCCCGACACGAATTATAAAGGCACGGCACGATAGCACGACACGATCCGTTTTAAATAAGGCATGACCCAATCCGACACGAATTCTATCGGCAAGTCACGAAAGCACGGAACGACCCGATTTCAATAAGGCACGACCATGATCCGACACGATCAAATTAAGAAAATGGGCCGGCACGGGCACGACCCGATTGCAATCGGCACGACACGAACACGACCCGATTTAGTAAATGGACACGACACGGCACGACCCAATAAAGAAAACGACACGGTTGACACGGCACGGTATGACACGGACACGGAAGTGGACACGGTCCGATTCGACCCAACCCGACCCGACACGGAAATTTTTTGACACGACACGACACGACCCACCCGTTTGACACCTCTATAAGGGAAGATTGATGTGGGGTAATGTTGTGGGACAAAATTTTCTGTCGTTTGGCACCTTCCCAACTTCAAAGGCATCGAACGAAGAATTTCAATTTAGCAATAAGATTGATGACAGAGATATCTACCAGTTTTGCTAGCGAGTTTACTTCTTGGATTTTACTGCATGAAGAAGCCAATTAGCCATATCCCAATCAAATTCAAAATCATCATAAAATGCGTCAGGGATGTTGGGTCCGGACTCCGGAGTGCCCCATAGATTTAGTTGCACAATGTCATTCCTTACGACCGCTCTAAAAATAGACTTGAGGGTGTGATATCGAATGTCATAAAAGACTTAATTGAAACCCTTCCTACCACCAATTGGTTTTAGGAGAAATGGTAGAAAAGCGGTCCGACAAGTGGTATCAAAGTCAGGAAGTCATGGATTCGAGTCGCAGGAGCGTCATCATGGTGAGGGAGGGATTGTTGGGTCCGGAGTGCCCCTATGGATTTGGTTACACAATGCCACTCCCAATGACCGCTCTAAAAACAAACTTGCTGGTGCGATGTCGAATGTCATAAAAGATTTCATTGAAACCCTTCATACCACTAATTGATTTTAGGAGAGATGGTAAAAAAACGTTCCGACAAGGGATCAAGGCCTGGTCAATGGGATCCATACTAGAAAGCTCCTCCACATATGCCAAATTTTTCGTCATTGGAAGCCAACGTTTACTCAGTCTTGGGCGAGAAATGAATCCTATTCTCATCGAGCGACCACCACGAGATTAATCCAAACTCAGTCCCAAACCCAGAAAACTCAGTCCCAAACCCAGTGAACTCAGAAAACTCAGGCAATAACTATAAGACTACTTACTCGCATTTTCAGTGTACATTTTCCAATTTCTGATCCAAAAGTTTTGTTTCTGACTCTCGACTATAGAAAAAAAAAAAAGGTTCCAAAAGCTTAAATTTTTGAGCTTTTTTTTTAATATTATTCTCTCTCCTTAGCTAGTAATATTTTCTCTCAAATTTTGTCTATTATATCCTAATTTGGTGGTTCCTCAAATTGAGAAATATGGGAAAAATGCAAAAGCTTGAGAAGATGGAAATAGTTCAATGAGAACAGGAAAGCGGGTCGGTCCGGGCCGGGTTTGGGTGTAACTTGACCCGTATTCAATTCGGTCCGTTTCAACCCGCATAATATTAACCCGTATTCAACACGCCCATATTCAACCCACAACTCGTTTCAACCCGTCCATTTGTCACCTCTAGCCAAAATCATTTCGTTTGTTGAAGATGCTCTCATAAAAAACCACACGACATTAAGGATTAAGGATATATGCTCTCTGTAAAACGTACAACTGAGACCAGATCGATTTTGTAGTTGTAAACATTCAGTCCATTGGTTCAAGGACTCAATGGATCATTTTTTTCTTACACCGGATTAATGCGGCGAGTAATGTAGCTCTAATATAGATATAGGATGGGACGGGAACTCATTTTAATGTTCCTTATATCTCTGTTGTTTTAGCGTGAGTTGCAGGTGACATGTGATTAGCTTCGAGAGATCGAAGGTGCCTACTCAGTTGCAATGTTTGTTATCCGCTCGGCTTCTAATTACTGGAAAATTAAAAACAGAAACGCAACAAAACAGTAAAGGAATGCGAAACGTACTTAGCCAATTTCAGGCGTCCGAAAATTGGCAATGGATGGATTAATTGAGGCGAGTAAAACTCTATCCTTAAAGCAAATTCGCCCTCCACTACGGTGCTGATGGAATCCGCGGACGTCTGCTTCCCAGGACTACCCGATTTTCATCAACCGGAAGCAGCACTGCAATCGGGTTGGTAGGCGAACCGAAACTGTATCGAACCCTCAGTATGGATGTGTGAAAGTGCAGAATGTATGCAGGTTTTTCCGTGATGAATGAAGCAGAAACGGGTCTGTTATATAAGCATCAAGAGACCCGTTCGGAAAAGGCAGGCGTGGCTGTTCGGAACAGAACGGCACCGGTTGGTCGGAACCTGTTCGTCGAACAGACGCAATGGAAAGAAACGGGGCAACGGTAACAGAAGTGTGGGTCGGCTCTGACCCAGCCCAGTTTGAACGTATAGGCTGCAAAAAGATAATAACGCAATGGGCCAAGCCTAATCTTTTGATTAGCCCAGCCCGGCCCGCGCGTCTTTTGATTGGCCTGGCCTGGCTCGGCGCGCGTGTGTGTTTTATAAGAGCAAAGCATACATTGTCTATGCCCTCTCCCCTTACAAAACTTTTATGACCCAAAGGGCCAACCCTTTGAGCTTCACTTGGGTTACTTATTCCCAATGATCTTTCCTCCTCCCACCAATGTGGGACTAGCTATTTTCCACTCCTCCAAACACCATGTGAGGGGCAACTTTCCATGGCAATTTCTCATTCACCATGACTTGATTTTCTCCACCTATGTGTTCAATCTTAATCTCCTAACCAAGACGAACACAACGGTATGTGGGTCGGTCCACGTGGACGCGTGGGACCCACTCAATAAATAGCTCAAAGTTGAGCAAAACCAAGTTTTTTCCAACAATGTTCTCTTTTGATTGTTGATGCCTTTTTCCCGGCCTCTGTTTAACAACTATATATACACCTAATTTAAGATCAATAGAACTCTTTTTTGTTGTTAAAAAAAAAGGTAAAGAAAATGCCAAATCAATGGGAGTACATTCCATACATTCCAATAGAGTAATGAGGGAAAGACGAGGAGTACTACTCACAAATCACAATCCAATTTTATTACAACTTGCAAACCTTGAATTTAAACACAACAATCCAATTTTATTACAACTTGCAAACCTTGAATTTAAACACAACAATATTTTTAAGTTAAAACACTAGCATATATATGATTATTGAATTGCTAATGAAAAATCATACAATAAGAGCATCCACAGTGGATGCTCACAGTGGCATAACCAAATTTAGTAACCTCTTAGCAATTTATCAATTTTTGGCCATTGAATAATCAAAACTACCAATATTTTGCTAATAAGTAATAGCCAAACCTTCTCTCTCTCCCATTTCTCTCTCTCATATTTTTAAAAGAAGTTTTTGTTATTTTTTGCAAAAATAGTAATACTATTTTTTATTAATTTTTTTTAAAACTGTCTTTTTTTTCAAAAAATGTACTCTCTCCGTCCCCTTATTACAGTCCAGTATTCCATTTTGGGCTGTCCCTTAATAAGTGTCCATTTTTTAAAGTTAGTGGGTAAAAGTTGGTGAATTATCTATTTTGTCCATAAAAGTAGATTCCATTTTGAAAAGTTAGTGAGTATAAATGTAATGATGATGGGTAAGTAGGGAGAGTGGAGGAAAAAGTTGATGTGAAAGGTATAATGATGATGTCTTTTTAATAAGTTGGAGTTACGAAGCAGGACATTTAAAAAGGGACGGAGGGAGTATTGGTATTTAAAAACTTTTTCTGAATTGTGTTTTTTTTGAAAATAAAAGTTTTCTAAAAATTATTTTCTATTTCTAATAACCTGTTTTTATTAGTTTGAAAACTATTTTTTTAAAATTGTTTTATATGGTGACAATTTTTAGATTTTAATTGGTTGAATAGGTGATGTCATTGTGGACATTTACATTGCTAATCTTAACAACCTTTTAAATGAATAAGCAAAAGATGATATGGCAATTTTTGATTATCCACTTTTAATTATTCTACTATGAATGCTCTAAGATGAGAAAAATCAAACATTAGCCTCATTTAGTACTGACGCTTGATTATTAAGGCTAAGTCTGTTGACCCTCACCCTATTTCATCTCTTTTTCTCGCCCACAATTCTTGCTATCCTGCGCCATAGGAGGAAAGCCGCTAGCGTGACGCACAGAGGTGATTGTTGCATAGCCCAATACGTGAACAGCGCATATGTCTCTGACTTGAAGAGCAAGTCAAGCATGATAAAAACGACTGTGCTTTTTTTTTTGAACAGAATTTCATTGATAAGTAATAGCGTCATTACATAAAATAGACAACAGAACTGCAGGGGGAGAAACCACCCAATTTTGACCTAAGCTAGAGGCTTGAGAGGATGCAATCCAATGAGCAGCCTCATTTCCTTCCCGGGAGGTCCAGCGGAAAGAAAGTCTCAGATCACCAGCCAAGCGAGCGAATATCAGAAATTATTGCCAAAGCTTCCCATGGAGGAACAAGTTCCGAAACACTTAAGGAAATAAGCTGTGCGTTATCATTCTCAATGCAAACAGAGAAAAGGTTCAAGGCTTTGGCGAAAAGGCATGCTTCTCGAAGAACAGAGGCCTCTGCGAGGAAAGCTGAAGTAGATAAGATCCTGAATCTTCTCCCATCGACAAGATGACCACAATTATCTCTCAAAATAATTCCACCCCATCCCCTCTTGAGATCCCTCGACCAAGAGGCATCACAATTAATTTTCAGAGAACCGGCCCCCGGAGGGATCCAGTGGGAGGAAGGTGAAGGCAGGGAAGAATGAACCGACTGATGGGTCGTAGATGAATAGGTCTCGGTAGCTGAAATAAATTCATCCCATGCACCCATAGCACGAGCAACAGTTGAAATAGGGGATTGTTTCGAGGATTGGAACACAAGATCATTTCTGGCCTTCCAAATAAACCAACACAGAAAAACTGCTCTTGCAAAAATATCAGGCTCAAGATGCCCTTTGTCAATCTCTTCTTTTATACTCAAAGACCAAGACATGATAGAACCAATCTGATTTGGAAAAAAAATCCCAGCTAGATGACTAGCAAAAAATACTTTTCTTGCCCACTTGCAAAGGAAAAGGATGTGCTCACCTGATTCAACAGCTTTTCCACATCTTTGACAGATTGGCAAGGTTGCACATTTTCTTTGTACTAGATTTTCCTTGGTAGCCAACTTGTTACGACAGGCCCGCCACCAAAAATGCTTCAATTTGGGAGGGATTTTGAGGTTCCACAAAAAATTCCAGAATGAAGGTCCAGGAACATTAGACGAGGATAGGCGCTCGGGTTTTGAGTCAATGTAGTCAGACCAAGCCTTGTGGTAACCCCTTTTGACTGTATACTTCCCACTAGGGTGAAGCCCCCATACGATCGAGTCTGCTCCTCCGAGTTTTGATATGGGAATATTAGCCACCGCTTGGACTTCTTCTTCTGATAACAATTGTCTGAGCTTAGCAATTCTCCATTCTCATGAGATGGGATTGATGAAATCAGCAACTTTATTTTTGGATACCCACGGAGGTTTTGTGGTTTGAATGCAGAAAGAAGGCAGAGAGGGAATCCACTTGTCACCCCAAAAATCTACTGAAGCACCATTTTGAATCTGCCAACGAACTCCTTTCATCAGAAGCTCCCTCCCTTGGAGAAGGCTAGCCCATGCCCATGAAGGATGAGAACCCTTTGTTGCTTTAAGAAAATTGCCATTGGGAAAGTAAAGAGATTTTAAAAGACGAGCCCAGAACGCATTAGGATTTTGAATGAGCCTCCACCCTTGCTTTGCCAAGAGGGCAAGATTAAAACTCTTGAAGTCACGAAATCCCAAACCACCCTGACTTTTAGCTTTACAAAGATCGTCTCCATTAACCCAATGAATCTTTACATCCTCAGGAGAGCCGGACCACCAAAACCTCTTTACGTATTTGTTAAGTTTATTGCAGAACTTCTGAGAGAGGGAAAAACAGGCCATAGCATAGGAGGGGATAGCTTGGATGACGTGCTTAATGAGAGTTTCTTTGCCAGCAGCATTCAAATCTTTCATTTTCCAACCTTGCATCTTAGTAATAGCTTTTTCAATCAAGAACATATAAGCTTCTGATTTGGATCTCCCCCAAAAGAAAGGTAAACCAAGATACTTTGAGTCAGCTCCCATGATTGGGATATTCAGAATATTGCAAATAACTCTTTTAGCATCTTGACTAGAATTGGCAGAGAAACAGATAGTTGACTTTTCAAAATTGATGAGTTGACCAGAGGCTACACAGAATTGATCCAAAATATTCTTTAGATTATTAATCCCTCTATATTCGTTTGACATAAAAAGTAACGCATCATCAGCAAACAAAACATGAGAAAGGATGGGGCATCCCCTTTTGATCTTTAATCCACTAAATAGGTTGTCCCTAATGCCATTAGAGAGCATAGCCGAAAGGACATCCATAATGAGCAAAAAGAGGTATGGGGAGAGTGGGTCACCTTGTCTAAGGCCACGGCAAGGAAGAAAAGAGAAACGATTCTTGCCATTTGCTGTAACCGTGTAGGAGATAGCAGAGACAATCTGCATCACCCAATGAATCCACATATCACAGAAACCCATCTTCTGCATAACTGCTTCTAAGAAATCCCATTGGACACGATCATATGCTTTGCTCAAGTCCAGTTTAATAGCAGCAAAGGACTCTTTTCCCCTCCTTTTCCTTTTGAGAAAATGGAAAGCTTCATGTGCAACCAAAATATTGTCTTGGATTTGTCTCCCCGGGATGAAAGCTGATTGGTAAGGAGTAATAATTCCATTCAGAAATTTTTTCAAGCGATTGGCCAAAACTTTGGAAATAATTTTCACCGAGAAATTGCATAGGCTAATCGGGTGAAATTGGGATAAAGATTCAGGATGGGGCACCTTTGGGATGAGCACAATGTTAGTGTGGTTAAGTTTCTTGAGGAGGAAACCCCCCTGGAAGAAACTCTTCACTGCCAGACACGTATCCCCTCCGACCTCATTCCAAAATTTCTGAAAGAAAAGACCTGGGTAACCATCAGGGCCAGGTGCTTTCAAAGCTCCCATTTGAAACACAGCAACTCTTATCTCCTCATCCGTAACTTGTTTAGTAAGAATTTTGTTCATCTCGATCCCCAGTAACCGAAGAGGAAATATGATCAATAGAAGTAGAGAGATTTCTAAGACCATCGTCTTCAAAAAGGGTAGTGAAATAGTGCCCAATTTCCAAGTTGATATCTTCTTCTGAATCCTTCCAAACCCCATCATGAGCTTTTAGGCGAAGAATCTGGTTCCTTTGCCTTCTTTGAATCAGAGTGGTATAGAAGAATTTCGAATTTCTATCCCCATAGTTAAGCCAATTAACCCTGGATCTTTGGTGAATATACATCTCCTCTCTAGCCATAATGATCTCCATAGTCTTGTGAATGGCCTGTTGAATTTGTAAATTTTCAGCAGTGGGAGCTAATTTCTGAACATAAGTGAGCTGATCTTTCAACTCCGCAAGATGGGTCCTGTTATTCCCAAACTCTTTCCTACTCCAGTCTTTAAGAACCTTCTTAAGAGCTTTAAGCCTGAAGCTCTAGCGAAACATGGCAGAGCCCTGTACTTGGACAGGCCAATTATCCCTAATTGTTGGCAGGCAATTTGGGCTAGTAGTCCATAACGATTCGAATTTGAAAGCCTTCGGAGCAGGGGTAGGCGAAACACAGAAATCTAGCAGCAAGGGAGAATGATCAGATCCAATTATGGCATCTTGGAATACCTGAGCATAGGGAAACACCACACGCCAGTCAGCATTTGCCAAAGCTCTATCAATTCTATCACGAATATTGTCCGATCCCGATCTATTATTTGACCAGGTATAACTCAAACCCTTGAATTCCAAATCCAGAAGAGAGCAATCCGAAATAAGGCCATTGAAAGCCTCCAACCGAGAAGAAGAAACAGGAAGACCCCCACACTTTTCATTTGAGGAAGAAACCTCATTGAAGTCCCCGATACAGAGCCACGGAGAAAATAAAGAACGAGAAGATGCCATAAAAGTATAAAACCGGAAATGTTAAAATAGAGGAACAACCCGTACAAATTTGGGTAATTAAAAGCCATCACAGCTTCACCACTTTTGTGTCCATCTTTATTGTCCGGCCAAACACTGCCCAGAAGGCCACCCCCTGCATGAAAGAATAGGATTGCCATTAGTACAGCAGCAACTACAATTCCATTTTTTCTCTTTGCTTTTTGCGTAGGATTGAGGATATCATCCTCGCCTCTTTTAGCATGGTAGGTTTGAAGTAAGGCTTTAATGTCTTTGTATACTCCCTCAGTTTCGTTCCTTTTTCTTGTCCAAGAAGTAGAATGTCCATTGCTGTTTGCTCGCTTGCATTTGTTGCATTTTGACGCAGCGGAATTCACGAGAAACTAGTTAACGTACTAATTCAAACGAGATAAACAATTCGTCGCAACAAGCAAATCTTGCGCACAAGAAATAAAGAGAGAATCTCTGTAATATTATTGATTAAAAGTTGAATAATTGAATAACTTAAACCCCTATTTATAATAATAGGAGTCCTAACAATAAGGTAACTACTTAGAGTGGAGACCAAGCAAAACAATTACTTGGAAACCAAGACCATAATAAAAAAGAAAATAAAATCTCTAAGGAAATAACATCTCCAAGGAAATAACATCTCCAAGGAAATAATAAATCCTACAAAAACTAAAAATTAGAAAAATAAGACACGTGCAAAACAAGCAGCACAATAATTAATATAATTTTATCTATGTGTGAAGCTAACAGCCTAACAATTAAATCCAAATCTTCCCGTGAATGTGCAGTATTCATTTAAAGCTATTAGAAAGGAAAAGTACGTTCAAATGTGTATAAAAAAAAAAAAAAATCTTCGAGTTAATTGTCCGAAATGACATATACACGAACGTGCTTGCATTTCCCTTCAGGTGATGAATTGAAGTGACATTTTCAAAAAAACAAAAACAAAAACAAAACGTGCTCGCATATAAAAATGTGAGAGAACAAAGGTCTTGATAGTCAACTCTCTCGTGATAAGCTAGGTTGAATACTCAAGAGATTTAGCAGACCTATATGTACGGGTTTTTTTTTTGATTCTTTCACATTTTCAAGCCACACGATGTAGAATAAATATATGAGTCTCTAATCCAAGGTCAGCCCTACACATTCAGAGGCCCTAGGAGAACTTGCAATACGTAGCCTCTATATTATTGGTCAAATTAAAAAATGAACCATTAATGGTCCCCGATAGGTGTTGAGGGCGGCGTTGGTAAGTCAATTCCAGTTACTCTATCTCTCTTCCTTCCATTCTCTGTTTTCTGCCGCCTTTGCTTGAGGGCTGTCCGTTTTCTACTCATAGCCATGTATATTACCTGTCGCCTCCATCTCTCGGCCTTATTCAACGGTCGACTTGCCGGTCGGTCTTATTCTCCTCTTGGGGTACCGACTTTCTGCCTAACGGTGAGGTAGTCGTCTGTTTTGGGTTTGGCTGGTGCGGCTTCCCGCCGAGTTCCGCTGCTGGGCGGCTTGGTAATTGCTTAACGGTTTGGTTGAAGCCTCGCATCAGATCTTGGAATGTTTCGGCCTATTGGATGTTCCTCCGGCGGTGGCCAGTGGTGGCGTGGGGTGTTGTTTCTTCTGGAGGTGTGTCTGATGTGGTGGTAGTGGATGTTTTGATTGATGATGGCGGCGATGGCTAATTGGTTGGCTGTGGATGGAAGATGTTGTAGTCGTTAGGTTTTTGGTTTTGGACTTCTTGGTGTTGGGCCAATTGTTTGGGCCTTTTGTGATTAACTTGTAATAATCTGGGTGTGTTGACCTTTGGGTGTGAACTTTAATGTTGTATTTGGGCTTTTAGGCCCCAGGTGATTGGGCTTTGCCCTTTAGGTGTATATCCAACTTTTGGTTGGATTCTTTTTCCCTTTTTTCTTTAATAAAGTTTATTTTGCTGATAAAAAAAAAAAATCTAACATACACGTACACATCACTTATTTTTTCTTGCTAATTTGAGCTTGTAAAAACACTTAACGAAACACAATAGAAAAGATTAAGGATAAATTATTGGATCGAATAATGAGTAATTTTGTACTTTTACCTTGAAAGTATATATAGATAGAATTATTTATTCTAACAATTCATCAACTCTAAAGAGATTCAGGGATGGGAATTGAACCCCAAATTTGGGTGAGGAAGCCAAGCATTTTACTACTGGTCATAGGAGGATTTCTTTTGTAAATTGGGAGTACTTTATCTATAACATGTATTCTAACTGGCGGTCCTTTTTTTGGGCTAAAAAAGGGGAGGCCCTAGGCGAAGGCCTCTTGGACCTTGTCCTAGGGACGGCCCTGTACATGTTTTAATCCTATGTTTGTGAGGGAGATTAAAACCAGTGGGGGAGCCAGAATTACGATTCGAGGGGGCCAAAGAAACTGAAAATTTTCATTCGAAAGATTATGCTATTGATATTAATATATATTGTACACTAAATAGTTTGATAATTTTGGTCTAATGCATCAATAAGTACGTGCATTTAATATAATTTTTGGTAACTAAGTCTAAAACACACATGTACGTCCTTCTTGCCAATAAAATGTAATTTACAAAATTGTATAAGGTAATCTAAAATTATATAACTTAAAAGATACTAATACACGACTTTGTTTTATGGCTATTTTCTGTTTTTTCTTAGTTGTTTCAAAATTATAATCATGCTTTTTTCAATTTTTTCGATTACCCTCATCCGAGAAGTTGAGATGAATCCAACTATGAATGTTTCTAGGTCCAAAAAGTGAAGAATGAACACACTATTAGGAAAAATAAGCTATTTTAGAAGTACCCTATATGCTTTCGAATTATCGTACTTCAAAAGTATTGAGGCTTTACTAAGGCTTATTTCTTTTGGACTTAGCTTAAATTTGAAAATTTTGTTCTTATTTGAATTTTTTTTTGCATTTGTTAGTTTTGGGTCAAACTTTTGTGGATTATTGATTCGTCTCGACGAGAGGAATCGGAAAAGTAATTTTTTTTTAACTTTTACCCAAGTATTTTGAGAAATAACCATTTTTTAGACAATCAATAACCCACAAAAGTTTGATGCAAAACTAACAAATGCGAAAAAAATTCATATAAGAACAAAATTTTCAGATTTAAATTAAGTTTAAGTTAAGGCCAAAAGAACGCAACCTAAAGCCTTGATTGTGGCCCTAACGTACCTCGTATCTCCGATCCGCAATAGCAAGGTGTAGTATGGTGTTGCCAGCGGCATCTGCTGCGTTGACAAACTCCTCACCTGTAAAGTATTTATCCAACAACATCGATAGAAACTGTAGCTAGTTATATTTGACGCATAGGCGTAAGATAGTCTCTCTTTCTCCTTTGTCCATCCTATAAGCTCAAGCCGCATGGGGGTTCGCTTGAAACAACTCATCCAAGACCTCGACATTTCCTCTCATAGCTGCAACATGAAGAGGGTTTTCTTTCCATTGTGTGGACTTAGATATTTCCAAGTCTTCCTTCAAGATTGAATTCGGATTTTTCAGCGAGTAGGCAAAACATTATCTGCAGAATTTATTTCCATGGTATGGACTTAGATATTTCCAAGTCTTCCTTCAATGATTAGGCAAAACATTATATATGGTTCAAATAAACGAGAGGTTGTCTTTAATAAAGGTTGTGGGCTTGGGCCTAATTCTAAAGTTGTTAGTGAGGATTTTAACAGAAATTTACCGGCCGGTCTTAAGAAGTTGTGTAAAATTCCCATTAAGGATTAGTCATGTTTTAATTTACGTCTAAGTCTGGTTACCTCAACAAAG
The DNA here is from genome assembly GCA_018127125.1 of Rhododendron griersonianum. Lineage (NCBI taxonomy): Eukaryota > Viridiplantae > Streptophyta > Magnoliopsida > Ericales > Ericaceae > Rhododendron > Rhododendron griersonianum. The sequence goes on along the minus strand of CM030799.1, from coordinate 8,006,369 downwards.
TTACACTAATACCCTTACGGGCCTTACACATCAAAAACAGAAACGAACGACAAACTTCGATCATCTCATTCAAACTTCGCTCATCTCATTCCACTTTGCGCGCAAACTTAGCTCTCTCTGCTTGCTGGCATGGCGATTTCCTTGGGTGTGTTCGCGATTTCCTACTGATCGATTTTCTAGGGCTGTGTTGATGATCTACTAGTCTGGCTAATCTCTGATCTCGATTTAGGTAAGCACTCTCTCTCTCTCTCTCTCTCTCTCTCGTTATTGCATGGCATTGATTTTTTTTGAAATCGATTTTAGAAAGCTAATCGATTTTTTTGAAATTGATTTTTTTTGAAATCGAATTTTACACAACTTCTGATTCGCTTTCATTGATCTGTATTCCAGGAGAGTTAATTGAGCCCCTGTATTGATGATCTACTAGTCTGGCTAATCTCTGATCTCGATTTAGGTAAACACTCTCTCTCTCGCTCTCTCTCTCGTTATTGCATGACATTGATTTTTTTTGAAATCGATTTTTGAAATTTAATACAAAAAATCTTATTCTGATTCGCTTTCATTGTTCTGTTTTGTTATCCACTTGTTGTTGCTGCAATGAAATCTGTGATCTGTATTCCAGGAGAGTTGTTGATGATCTACTAGTCTGGCTAATTTACGCCATTTAACTAGTGCCTCTGAAAGTAATAGTCGAGAAAATTAAATTTCTATACAAAAATGATTTATCCAAAACACTATCAATTCTATCATCTTTACATTAGAAAACTGTCAATTTTTCAATATTAAATTTGCATTAGAAAATTAAATTTATGCTCGATCCAATCATCTAACTTTTAATTCAGATTTCAGGATCCTGAAAAGTTAAATGATTGGATTGAGCATCTATAGGTATTAGATTGAGCTGATTTTTCGCAGGGGCCCTCGAAAAAATGTTTTAAATAGACTTTCCCAAAATGTCCTTTTTACCTTCCAGACATAAAAACTGCATCATATAGTCCACGACTGGCAGCTTTCACACGCTGTTTTAATCTTTTCAGAGATGGAAGAACTTCAAATGCAGGAGGTTCTGCAAAAACACGGGAAACCGTATCAGATGACAGTACTCTGAACTTCGGAGTTAGATGACATTATCAATTTGCCTGACAAGTTCTAGGTGTAAGAGAACTAATCTTGCCTAGCAATAGGATACATGCGAGACATCAGTCTAACTATGCCCAAAAATCTCAAACAGCTTTGAAAGGCCTTACAAAAAATCTGGACTATGGACTGGGAGGTTCTGCTGATGGGCCAGAAAGTATTGAAGGTTGCTTAAACCAACTACAAACACCACCCCAAATATCCAGTCTAAACTGATCCAAGCCCACTCATAAATGCCTCACACAGCCCGACTTAATCAACCTGCCCTTTTATCTCCAAAGGTACTCAACCACCAGAAAAGAAAAGAACAAACAGAAACAAAAGAAACATAGAGAAAGCATGTTGAGTATTTGTAGGAATCATACCCAAATCATTCACGCAAACATCTTGAGATATTCCATTTCTTGAGATCTTCTCCAGCAAGGTTGAAGGATCGATCTTGCTAGTTTGATCCAACTGAAGACGCTGAAAAACTACAGTCTTACTTAGAAAGATGTTTTGGGAATATGCTAAGGTATTACTACAACTTTACGTGCTTATTACCTTCAAGGTTGTATTACCTTGTAAACTTCAGCTGTGGGGCATGCCTCCTGAGGCTTTATAAGTACCATTGGAATGTCAAAAGGCATAGGAGGGGGAATATCTTCAACAACCTGAAGAATTAAAAGCAAAATCCTTATCAGACCTCTCTAATGGTGCAATGTCATTTCAGAAAGATTAGAGCTAGCAACTTATAAAAGTCTAACAAGTGTGAATATCTGTGTTTGGATTTTATGTATTCCATTTTCCATCAATAAGTGTGCACTCGTGTGAGCACAGATTCTCCACAACCCCTTCCAGTACAAATTCAGCATCATTGAGGCAAAGTGTGCACTCGTGGGAAACAACAAAATATGGAAGTCTAAGAAGCACAGACACTTCTATGAAGGTTGCGTGTCATGTCGGTCACCGACTCACCAGACACTATTGGACACCATGGTGGAGGACACTTCTCCATGCGTCTTATTATTGATTTACTTCATTTTTTTTGCCAGACACTCTTTGAGACTTGGTTTTAGAACCGGACACTATTCGGAATGCACATTTCTATTACTTATAGAAACATGAAGGTCATTGTTCAGAGTTTCAGACACTTAGGCACATTACATAGTTTGTCAAATCTTACCTAGTGTTATGTTGCATTTTCCATTACCCATGATTATTTATCAGGCAGCATACAAAAAATATATAGCATATATATTTCTAACGTGCCCTCGATGCGTCTTATTATTGATTTTCTTTTCTTTTTTTGCCAGACACTGTTTGAGGCTTGGTTTTAGAACCGGACACTCTTCAGAATGCACATTTCCATTACTTATACAAGCACGAAGGTCATAGTTCAGAGTTTCAAACACCTAGGCACAGTATATAGTTTGTCAAATCTTACCCAGTGTTATGTCGCATTTTCCATTACCCACGATTATTTATTCATGCAAAAAATATATAGCATATATATCTCTAACGTGCCCTCGATGTATCTTGTCGTTTATTTTTTGAAGTCGGCATGTCTGTATCCATGCTACATAGATGTTAGTGAAGGCAGAAGGGCTGACAAGTTTGAGCTGCATTTATTTCTTGAAAGTTTAGATTTAAGACTCACCTCACCTCTGCCGGTACAGTAGGCTGCACCATGAGAGAAAAAGAATGGAACATCCGAGCCAATTTCACCCGACCATTCTTGGAGTTCCTTTTCTGTAGCGAGACAACCACTGAACTGATTTGCTGCCCATAAAGCAGTTGCAGCGTTGCTGCTTCCACCACCAAGCCCCGCACCAGTAGGAACCTTTTTATCCAGATGAATCTGTCCAATCAGAGGTAAATGGAGAACAAACACCACATCAAGCCCAAGATACAATCTTCCCGAGCTAAAAGAAACCATACGTAATCTTTAAAAATTTTACCCAGAAGAATTTGTCAGAGCCTGTCTTTTTCCTGTATAGATTAAGGGCTTTGATGATCTGCAAAAGGCAGATTGCCAAAGTTTAAAATTAAACCTCAATTTTTCAATATTAAATTTGCAAACACTATGATGTTTTTTAATTTTACGAACACTGTCAATCTAGGGTGGTTCTTGTAAGTGCTTGTGGCAGATAGTTGCATAGCCAAACTTAAACAGAGCTGTATTGGTGCTTGAGCAATGTAAGCCAAAACTCAGAAATTGGCCCAGCTTTTGTTTTCTAGCCTTCTAGGTTTCTCATTAGTCATTGAATTTTATCTGACAAGTGTTTCAATCTTCTTATGAAAACTTACCCTTGTGTACAATCATTGCCTATGAACATTGTTGCACGAGGACACTTATTGGGTTGTAAACGTTTGTATATCTGTACTAAGTATGCAAGGTAACTATGGCGTTGTGTACTTTCTGGTTTCTACTTCTAAGGGTGTGCTGATCGTTTTCTGATGGTTGACACTAATAATCATTTTAACGCAGTCCATTGATATTTAGCATGAAACCATATTGGTGCATGGGCGAAAATAAGATTCAAAGTAGGATTTGTTTAAGTTGCGTCATTAGTGAACTTCGATTTAGAAGATTAAGAGTTATGAGTTTTAACCTCTAATTTGGAACTAAATTCCGCAGAGTAAAGTTCCACAGATCGCTTCGTCGACTAAGAAAGTGTATAATGGTTGATATACTAGTGGTTTTATTAAGTAATATAGTCGCGATAATCAATCTTTTATTCTTTTATTTTGAAACACAGACACTGTCAATTTTATTATTTTCACATTTCCAAAAGCACTATCATTTTACTGATGTGATCTTGTTTTCACTGTTTTGAAGAACAGTATGGACGAACCTGCTGTATTGTTGTGCAGGCGGGCCGATAAAAGTGTTGCTATCATTTTGTCGCAGAATTTGGATTTTGAGTCATTGGTTAGCAAGTTGTCTCACAAATGGAAGGATTTGACTCAAGGTTGCTTTGAAATATGTTATACCCTAGATGGTCATCCAAACTGTGATGTTGACTGTGACGAAGATTTGATTGCTTTACGTACTTTAGCAAAGAAGTTTAGAATTGGTCGTATTGATGTTTTTGTTAAAGACTTGACATGATCTAATACTAGTTTGAATGTTGGAGAGTGTGGTGATAGATCTAGTTCTAGTTTGAATGTATGAGGGTCTAGTGAGTTGATATCTGAAATTGACAATGGTTCTGAGATGACAATGTCGTTATATGATCAAGAAAAGAAGCAGTTGAAGTCAGATGGTTGGCGCATTGCGATTAAGGGAGTTGATCAGGTGTTTGTTGGTGGTGCTGTTGCTTTCCGCGAGTCTTTAAGCAAGTATTCGTTATTTCATGGCTTTCAATACATTTATGCTAAGAATGATGCTGAGACTGTGAAAGCATGTTGTCGTACATTGCATTACACATGGTTTGTGAAGGCCAAGGTAGAGAAGCCAAGTGGACTGTTTAGGATAAAAGAGTTGATGAATGAGCATTCTTGTGGGGCTGCATCGTTGTCGACTAGTAGTTCTCGTAGTAGTTCCGATTTGATAGGCAGAATATTTTCAGAAGCTATTCGGTTGAGTCCGTCGAAACGTCCAGTGGATGTTAGGAAAGAGTTGAAGAAAGACTATGGGATAGATGTGACTTATCGAAGAGCATGGATGGGTGTTGAGAAGGCTAGAAGTTTTGTATATGGGGATTATAAAAAATCATTTAAGGAATTAACATGGTTTGTGGATTCCTTTAAAGCTTCAAATCCTGATAGCACATGTGATTTAGAGAGTGATGAGGCCCGGCGTTTCAAGAGATTGTTTGTCGGGTTTGCAGCTTGCAAGCATGGGTTTAAATTCTGTCTACCTTTTCTGTTTCTTGATGGAACGTTTTTGAAGGGAACTCACAAATTAAGGATGTTTGCTCGCTGCTTGTGCTAAAGATGGCAACCGAGGTAACACTTCTATCTATCTTTTGTAGATACAGTATATTTGTATTTTTTGCGCGTTTTATTGTGTTGGTTGCTATAAGAGAGAGCTTTATTTGTATATGCTGTATATTTGTATCTTCTATCTATCTTTTGCCCAATTGTGTTGTCCATATTTTCATTGTTTTAATGCTTTATTTGCTATTTATTTACTCTCCCTTTTGTATTGATTGTAGGTCTATATCCCATTTGTGTCGCTGTTGTCGATTCTGAAAATTCAGAAAATTGGCACTGGTTTATGTTGAAGTTGAGAGATTTTCTGGATTTTGATAAGGAAGTAGTGTTTATATCTGATCGACATGAAGGGTTGTTACGAGCCGTAGAATCTGTTTTCCCGTCTTCACCACATTCTTATTGTCTACTTCATCTTAAAGCCAATTTAAGGAAGCATATGGGGGGGTTAGACACAAAAAAGAAGAAACATATTGTGGCCTTATTCCATAGGTGTGCTTGTGCAGCGAATGTACAAGAGTGTGACAAGCTTTTGAGTAAACTCAAGCAAGATGGTGGAGTAAAAATTACTGAATTTCTGTCAAGATTGGAAAATGAACATTGGTGTCATCCTTATTTCCCAGGAAAAAGATATGGTGAGTTGACTTCCAATCTTGTTGAGTGCTTTAATAATTGGATAAGAAAGGAGCGTCGATTGCCAATAACTCAACTTGTTGATAAGATTAGACTGAAGTTAATGGACCAAATGTGTGATAGGAGGGAGTTGGCAGCAAAGTGGAAAACTGTTATTTGTCCAAAATGGGACAAGAAACTGGTTGAGTTGTTTGGTCTATCGAAGACATGGAATGTAGTTAGGGCAAATGGAGATTTATATGAAGTGCAGTCTGATCCGTCAGTTAGTGTTGACATTGCGCGTCGTAGTTGTTCTTGTGGAGATTGGCAGCTAAACATGTTCCCGTGCATTCATGGTGTTTGTGCATTGAAGAAAAGTAAGAAGGACTTAAATGATTACATGGAATGTTGCTTCTTCTCTGAATCTTATCGTGAGGCGTATTCGAAATGCATCAATCCTGTACCTAGGATTTGGCAGAATGTTGATCTTGATGCTGCTGATGATATTCTTCTTCCTCCACTGTGCAAGAGACCTCCCGGACGACCTCGGACAGAAAGGATACCATCAACAGGAGCAAAGACCAGAAAAGTTACTTGCAGCAGGTGCGGACAGGTTGGTACACATAATAGGGGAACTTGTAAAGAGCCTTTGGAGAGTTGAGACTAGAGGTATAAAGTGCAGTAGGTGTGAGAGGCACAATAGGACAACTTGCACATAGGATTTGAGAACTTCTGGGATTGCTGTTTAGAATAAGAGAGCAGGAATGTTTTTTTTTTCATTTGAGAACTTCAGCATATTTTTCCATTGTCATGTTTTTTCATTACTGTGGTTATGTTCCACCGATGAATTGAGATTGTCTTGTTGGCATACTTCTGCAATAAAATTCCACTGTTCAATTTTTAGAAGTTGAAAAAGCATGGCAAGATGGTGCAATTTCAATGATTATGTTTAACCTCGCCCTTTTTCAAGTACAATCTCCCTTCTTCAATGAGATAGTCTGTGGTTTTTGTTTTTGATGTGAGTGAGAATCTTACCGTTGATATACATATATCGGTGGCAGTTTGGTAACTGATCTAAGGGTTTTGCTTTTTTTTTTTTTTGGATTGATGAACTTGGCAGTTTGGTAGGGACTCTTCACCACCTTCATTATCTATCTCCAATTTTGGTTCTACAAAAGCCGATGCTAAAGAGTCCCTAGATGCACTTACAATTTCAGAAGAAACTGAATCCTGCCTCTCTGGGGAAATGAATTTCCGTTTCTCTGGACTTTCCCCCTTAACTGGTATGGCATCAGAATCTCTTTTCCTCTTGAGATGTCTTTCACTATTCTCAGGAGAGAGTTTTTCTTGATGTTGCTCACTAGTGAGCCTCTGTGGTCGAGTTCGCCTATAACCTTCCGGAAGCACATACAAAGGAATCTGTTTTCTAAGGAGATGAGAAACGTGGATTTCCATCCCAGGTTTCCAAAACATGTACATGTTCACTGAATTCTTGAATTCATCAACCGTACCACGAATATCAAATTGTTGACCTTCTTGGACTACCTCTCCTTGCTTCCTCTGCAAACCCATAAAAAAGGCACAATGCGAACCCTGTTTTGTATAGTCAACATACTCATGTGGATACGGATGGCACTGCAACTTCCCGTAGGTGTCCCGCTCTATCTGCAAAATTTGCAAACCAAATTATGAACAGGTTTCTTAAAACAATTCCTGGGAGTCTCCTTCCTCCAGCTTAATAGAGCGACAGACCAATCGTGAAGGAAAGTTATAAATTTTTCAAAGTGCAATCAGTATACTCCCTTAAAATGTTGGATACCCAACACTGACAAACAAAAAGGGTTGGAGGGAGTATGATAAGCCACAAGAATAGAGAGGCAGAAGTTAAAAGACAACCGGATTCCCCTGACGCCATTAACTGATTCACAGTTGAAAAGGGTTGATATTACCATCAGTGTCAGCTGCCGTACACGGGATTCAACCCAACCCTTCCAAGCAAGCAAATCATCAGCATCGACAGCACCAATGTCCACTTGTAGATAGTTTTTATAGCTCTAAAAGAAAAAGTATGGCTCAAACAGAGCACTCCACTGGGCTTTATTCAGTTCTATTTCCTGAATACAAGAAAGGAAACAAGGTCAAGGCATCAATTAGATAACACACAAGGTAAATATGTACAACCAAGGCTCCTTTTGTTTCGACATAGAATACAAGAGTGTACTTTTACTGATTGCTCGGTGTCAGTCGCTGACTTTGGTTTAGTTGATTTAGTATTAGCCTACTGCCAGCCGCCAGGATACCATGAATATCGCTTAGTTCATAATTTTTCTCATTGGACAGTGTTTAAAATGTAAAATTGACATTGTTTAGAAATAGAATTAATAAAATTGACATTGTTAGAAAATAGAATTAATAAAATTGACAGTGTATGTGTAGTTTAAAACTCACAGTGTTGGCATAACAAAAAAAATGACAGTGTTTGAAATATAAAATTGACAGTGTTTAGAAACAAAATTAATAAAATTGACATTGTATGTGTAGTTCAAAACCCACAGTGTTGGCATAACAAAAAAATGACATGTTGACATAACAAAAAAATTGACAGTGTTGGCATAACAAAAACATGACAATGTTTGAAATGTAAAATTGACAGTGTTTAGAGTTAATTTTATTAATTTAATTTCCAAACATTGTCAATTTTGTGAACTTTTAAACACAAACAATGTTTGCATTGTGTAAAATTCAGAGTGTTGGCATAGTAAAAAAAAATGACAGTCTTTAAAATGTAAAATTGACATTGTTTAGAAATAGAATTAATAAAATTGACATTGTTTAAAAATAAAATTAATAAAATTGACAGTGTATGTGTAGTTCAAAACTCATAGTGTTGGCATAACAAAAAAAATAACAGTGTTTGAAATGTAAAATTGACAGTTTTTTTTTTGCCACAGCGATATACATCATCGGGGGTTAGTGGGGGTGTTAGAGTTAGCACGAGGAGACCAAAAGCTATCCATAGCCCTGGCCCCCCTAAAGGACCTGCCCCATGTGGGGCACGAACCCAAGACCTTCCACAAAGGGGAGGCAATAACTTACCAACTACACTAAGCAGTAGTTGTCGTAAAATTGATAGTGTTTAGAAATAAAATTAAAAAAATTGACAGTGTTTGAAAATAGAATTAATAAAATTGACAGTGTATGTATAGTTTAAAACTCAGAGTGTTGGCATAACAAAAAAATTGACAGTGTTTGAAATATAAAATTGATAGTGTTTAGAAATAGAATTAATAAAATTGACAGTGTATGTGTAGTTTAAAACTCAGAGTGTTGGCATAACAAAAAAAATATGACAGTGTTTGAAATGTAAAATTGACAGTGTTTAGAAATAAAATTGACAGTGTTTAGAAATAGAATTAATAAAATTGACATTGTTTGAAAATAGAATTAATAAAATTGATAGTGTATGTGTAGTTTAAAACTCAGAGTGTTGGTATAAAAAAAAATGACAGTGTTTGAAATGTAAAATTGACAGTGTTTAGAAATAGAATTAATAAAATTTACTATGTCAACACAGTGTTGGCATAACAAAAAAATTGACAGTGTTGACATAACAAAAAAATGACAGTGTTGGCATAACAAAAAAATGACAGTGTTTGAAATTCACTGCACCCCATTCAATCTCAGAATCCAAACCCCTGAAAGCATGCCCCCAATCCTTAACAGTCCACCAAAATTGACAGTGTTTGTAATGTAAAATTGATAGTGTTTAGAAATAGAATTAATAAAATTGACAGTGTATGTGTAGTTTAAAACTCAGAGTGTTGGCATAACAAAAAAAAATATGACAGTGTTTGAAATGTAAAATTGACAGTGTTTAGAAATAGAATTAATAAAATTTACTATGTCAACACAGTGTTGGCATAACAAAAAAATTGACAGTGTTGACATAACAAAAAAATGATAGTGTTGCTGCACCCCATTCAATCTCAGAATCCAAACCCCTGAAAGCATGCCCCCAATCCTTAACAGTCCACCAAACCAACTGAGAAAAGAACAATAAAAAAAATAAGTGCTTGTGGTCTTCCACCCCACTATGACAGAACACAATTTGGGTCCATAGTAGGAGTACAACAGTTGCAAAAGGTGTTCGCATAATATGTGAATCTCAGGCATAAAAGCAAGTGATGGTAAACAACACTCTATTTGGAAGCACAGAGTGATCTCAAAATCTACTGCTGCAGCATATGCCGGTACTTTCTGTTGCTCTTTCATGCCACTGAAAAACCTACTCCACCAAATATCCATCTTACTCTTCTTTTTGGTGGGTTTGTGATGAATCCTCAGCTTCATTTGGTTTTTTGGCTTAGACTAGCCTTGGCACTAGCGAGAAATGCAGGATCGGGCTCATGTTTATCTGAAGGTTCCTTCATTGCCATACATATGTAGCATGCTATGACAATATTGACTGATATGACAGCAAGAAATCTGCTCAGTAGCTTCATGGAATAGGAGGACAAATGGGTTGAACCTGTTCCAGAAAAATAATCACTTAAATGCAGCAGCAATGCCAACAGGTTCAAACCAAAAAATCAGTTCCACAGCTTTAGTAACAGAGTCATACATGGACTGCAATCAAGTTCCATACAGATTCAATGAAGCAAGAGCAATAGGCCTTTTCTAGAAAAAGTACCAGAAGTAAATGAAATTACGTACAAACCGCCTTGGTGCGAATGAAGCGAGACAATACATCTGGAAACCATTGTCCTTTAGGAGCAAACTAATAAAGTTCAGCCAAACTCAAGTATCCATCTCAGTCCTTGCAACATTATCGCGGTGTCCTCCTTTCTCCACAATACTATTGGAATCAATTTCTAGAACAGTCTATATTGCAGGAATCAATTTGCTCAATTTGAAATGACGACGACGACTAAATGCATCTCAAATCAAACTACAAGGAAGCCCATGAGCGGCAATGTGGAGCATTTTTGTACCAACTACCAAACATGACATTTCCTTTTTGTTTTGTTTAGGAGTTTGCTAAGATGGTTCTTGGGCCTATACATGATTGTTCCATTTCGCACATTCAGCAAACTAAAATGATGCTCAAACTAATACAACAAAATACGCTTGAAGATAATGGCCAAACTGTTCTAAATTCCCACAAGTTTTGAGGAAAAACTTGGCTGCTCAGCCTGCTCAAGCTCAATGAAAAATGGAACTTTTAAAGACAAGTATGATACGACTAAAGAACAACACAGGAGACACTAAAATGAAACCTTTCAAGCTATTCCACAATTTTATTGGGAAGGCACCAGTGAGATATAACTTTGATATCAACAGAAGAAAGGTTGAAGGAATAAGAAAAACCAGGAGAGAGTGATCAACTCGATCCCTAGGTTCACTTGCTTCAATGGAGAAAGGTTGAAGGAATAAATACCCATAAAAAAATGGTGCGGCAGAGGGGGAGAGCCTCTTGCGCGCGGTTAGCCATCATCAAGTACAAGTCAGTCCATAGTAGAAAATAAGAGAGGAGCCGGACTGGAAAACTTTCATGGAGCAAACATCTGTAGTTAAGAAGCAATACAGATATGCAAAGACAAGGCAAAACAAGGTTGAGATGAACAGAATTCACAACGAGACAGGTATAGTAATGAGGCGACTCATGAGACAACTAGAGGCAGCAGCAGTGAAGATAACATGTTAGAACAAATAACTTAGTTGACCATAAATGAGTAATGATGGCTACAGAGGGTGGGAGTTATGAGGTTAACGGGATAAGCTTCAAGATTATGGCAGATGTAAAAGGAGAAAAATTCAGGCAGCAAGAAGCATATGCATCAGATTGATTACCCCAAGTTCGACCAATACATTCCGGAAGTTAAAACATAAAAGAAATAAGTTGTATAGTTGAAGTGTTGAACATCTAAGCATTTCTTCAGTTCGATCAGGAAGAACATCCATGGCACAACCCACTTCGTAGAGCAGTCTCTTCAAATTTCAAACGTAAAATTAGAAGAAAAATGAGCATATTTCGAGAAAGACATCAAGGATCAGATAGAAGATACGTATTAAACCAGCTAAAGCAAGCTTACCGGGTAATATATTATGGTTAAAACCATATAAAATCCTTCCAAGACCGAGTATAAGAGACAATTGACATTGCTATTTGATTTTAGGGCCTTGTCTCACCCTAAGTTGATATTGCTTGGACTGTGGTTTCAGAGCCTTTGAAGATTCTGCAATTTGCTTGAGCTTTTGTACTGGTTGTGGAACCTTTGAAGTGCTTGACTTGCTTTGGTCACTCAAAAAAGCAAGTATCATCTCGGCTCTTGTTTTCCTACACTCCTCAATACTTATTACTTTGCTCCGTTCTTGGTTCATCAGATATTGCTTCATCAAGGAGATAACGACGACCCCACACTCAACACTGCAACAATATAATTGTGCCATGATATCTTATTGTTGGTCATTCATGGATAGAAAAAAGAGAATAGGTTTGAGATTTTGTAGTACTTACAATCCATCCGGTTGTTGCGGAGAACACCGCTCAATGTGGACTGTGTTTTCAATACCTTTACCAGCACTTGATTTGGAATCACTATTGATATAGTCTGCAATAAGTTTTCTCTGTGTAGTTTGTGTAAACATGTTTAGCATTCAAAACATAAATGTGTAACAGGAAAAAGATAATAGATGTTTGCTCACCAAATTATTTGTTGTCTCACAGTAAAGATCTTTTCGATTCCCTTTAAACAAAGAATTGTAGAATATCCACTTTCCCTCATCTTTATGAAGCACTAGCAATGTCCAATGGAATTGATGAATTATGGGGAAAAGCAGGAAAGTTGCATATTCGGCCTTTGGCATCATCTTGTCAAGAATCCTCTTCACTTTGAGTGGTTGTTTGTCATTGAGGATTGACTATTTACAAAGCAATAAAACGGATCTTGTGGTGAAAGGAAATTACATTAACTCACCAAAAACAGAAAAATAATCATAAGCATGATGTATTTTAAGGTTACATAATATTCTTAACTAGGTAATGCACTTTGTACCAATGGTGTATTCTTAACAAAATGAAACAGAGAAGCCAACTAACAGCTCGCCTTATAGAAATTGAACTTGAACCTATAAAAAGGGTGGGGTGGGGGGCATCTTGTTCTCCTTCGTGAAGTGCCTACAATATCAATACTAAAAAAGCAACTAGTACATTAATAATGGTTGGATGTGCCAAAACTGCAGAAAACAAAAAGTGCAGGGAGATAAAATTGCTTTCATGCACTTTTTGTAAAATATGAACACGTTCCTTTCATGCTCCCAACCTTGGGAGCTTCTATATTTCCCCGCTCCCTCTCCCGCACCCACTCCCACTTCGTGCAACTAAGATATGGACACTTTGGCGATGATTCTTTGACATATGCCTTTAATCGTCCATTCAGCAATTAAAATATGTATTATTAGATACAGAGCAACTAAACTTAGAAAAAGGCTCAATACAAAGCCTCTAGCGACTAACGTAAGACATCGGAGACTAGAATATAGCAACCAGTTCCAAGGAAGGCACACATCTTGATGCAGGGCAGAATTATGAAACGAAGAACAAACGTGTAACAAGGACAATCACAAACGGGATAGATATAGAGAAACACTCTCTAGACACTTTATTAATCAATAATCATCAAAAACCGCGTAGCCCTAAGGCTTACAACTCCTTAAATAAGAAGCAAACCCTAAACCGACTAGGAAAAGGAAAAATTACCAATTTTGGAAAGTTCCAAAATTATTACATATTCTGAAAATATAAGGAAAAACAAAATTTCTCCAACAAGAACGGAAATTAATAGAATTTCCTACCAAAAGTTATAAGCAAAAAGATTATTTCCTAAAACGGCAAATTTGGCCTTTCGGAGCCCTACACGGGCCTTTCGGAGCCCTAAACGGCCGAAAACGGCTAAAAAACGAAAACCACATGACCGTAGGCAATGTGTCTTGACCGTTGGGCCGTTTCGGATCGAACCCAAGTGGTCTCAACGCTAAATCCTTCGGTCAGTTTTGATTTCTACTAGTCAATTTTTGATTTGCTTACGGTGATACTCCTCCTCTTGGGCTATTGCATCATCCTCCCCTTCTGAAAAGAAATTCGCCCTCGAATTTGCCCCATCATCCGACGAACTGTCCCCTTGGAAAGGAACAAGGTGCTTCACGTTAAAGACATCAGCAGTTCGGATATGGCTTGGCAGCTTCAAACGGTATGCATTCGGATTGATCTTCTCCACAACCTCAACAGGACCAATTTTGCGGGCCGCAAGCTTGTTATACTCCCCTTCTGGAAACCGGTCCTTTGTAAGGACGGCATAAACAAAGTCACCAACCTCGAACTCCACAACCCTGCGCTTCTTGTCCGCGGCCTCTTTGTACTTCTGAGTAACACTGTGCAAGCGCTGTTCAGTAGTTTTATGAAGTTGCTGTAGATCTCTCATAAACTCCTCAGCTCCCTTACTAGCTCGTGTCAAGTCAGGAACAAGAGCCAAATCAATCGGGGCACGAGGATTGAAACCGTAAACAATCTGGAATGGGGAGAGACCTGTGCTTCGATTAACGGAACGGTTGAAAGCAAACTCAGCTTGGCATAATTTCTGATCCCAACTCCCACGATGGTCTGCATATAAGCTACGGAGCAAATTGCCCAAAGAACGATTTACAACCTCAGTCTGACCATCTGTTTGAGGGTGATAAGCCGTGCTAAAAGCCAGATTGGTGTTTGCCATCCTCCACAAGCAACGCCAAAAATGGCTCAGAAACCGCGTGTCACGGTCAGAAACAATGGACTGGGGCAGGCCATGCAAGCGATAAACCTCAGAAAAATATAATTGGGACACCTTGACCGCATCGGTTGTCTTCTTACAAGCGATGAAGTGAGCCATCTTGGAAAACCGATCCACCACCACAAAGACAGAATCATTACCTCGCTGTGATCTCGGCAACCCCAAGACGAAATCCATGCTAACATCAGCCCAAGGTTGTGATGGGATGGGCAATGGCATATATAGACCAGCATTAGAAGCCGTACCTTTGGAGACTTGGCAAGTGTGGCAGCTTCCCACAAATTTGTAAACATCCTTCCGTAAAGTTGGCCAAAAATAAGAAGCAGACACCAATGCAAAGGTCTTGTCACGCCCCACATGCCCCTCATCGTGCAACTCTTTAATAATTTTGAGACGAAGACTACCCTCCGGAACACACAACGCATTCCCTTTAAACAGAAAACCGCCATGCTCATGAAAATCAGACTGATCTCCACCTGCGATCTTCCCAAGAACAGTAGAGAAAAATGGATCAGCCAACAACAACTCACGAAAAGCATCCAATCCAACTACCTTGCTGCGCATTACTGTGAGCAGGTTGGTACGGCGACTGAGGGCATCGGCAACCTTATTCAAAACACCAGACTTGTGCTTGATAACAAAAGAGAACTGCTGTACATAAGCAGCCCATTTAGCATGCCGACTGGAAAGCTTGTCCTGCGAGTTGAGGTGTTTCAACGCCTCATGATCCGAATATAAAACGAAATCGCTGTGTATGAGATAATGATACCAATGCTTCAACGACTGAACCAAGGCATAGAACTCCACATCATAAGTGCTATAGTTCAGTTTTCCCCCATTCAGCTTCTCACTAAAATAGGCCACAGGCTTGGAGCCTTGGCTAAGGACAGCCCCAATTCCAACCTTGGACGCATCACAATGCAACTCAAAAGGTTGTGAAAAGTCCGGCAACACTAGAACCGGGGCAGAAGTTAGTTTCTGCTTGATCAACTGAAATGCCCTGGAGGCTGCTTCATTCCAAGAGAACCTCCCACCCTTCATACAATCCGTGATAGGAGCCGTAATAGTGCTAAAGTGCGGAATAAAACGACGGTAAAAAAAAGCCAACCCATGAAAACTGTGAATATCAAACAAAGTCCGAGGTTGTGGCCAGTCTCGAATTGCCTCAACCTTAGACTCATCTACTGAAATCCCATTCTTGGAGACGACATAACCAAGAAAAAGCACAGAATCCGTCATAAACACACACTTTTTAACAGCTCCATACAATTTTTCAGCACGCAAAACAGTAAGAACCTCACTTAAATGCTGCAAGTGTAATTGAGGAGTAGCACTATAAATCAAAATATCATCAAAGTAAACGACAACAAATTTACCGATGAAAGGCCGTAGCGTCTGGTTCATCACTCGCATGAAAGTGCTCGGCGCATTGGATAAACCGAACGGCATAACAAACCACTCATACAGCCCTTCTCTGGTCTTAAACGCTGTCTTCCATTCATCTCCCGGCTTGATACGAAGTTGATGGTAACCACTTTTCAAATCCAGCTTGGTAAAAACCTGAGCACCTCCCAACTGATCTAATAAATCATCCAATCTCGGCAGCGGAAAACGATACTTCACTGTGATCTTGTTAATTGCCCTGCTATCCACACACATCCTCCACGACCCATCCTTTTTGGGAACCAATAATGCTGGAACTGCACAAGGGCTAAGACTCTCCCGAATAAAACCCTTGGACAGCAACTCCTCCACTTGTTTTCGCAACTCCTCGTGCTCCTTTGGACTCATTCGATAATGGGGTCGATTAGGCAAACTAGAACTCGGCACCAAGTCAATCTGGTGCTGAAGATCTCGTAACGGAGGTAACCCATCGGGTAGCTCAGTTGGGAACACATCTGCGAATTCAACAAGAAGGGGCTGGATCGGAACTGGCACTTTGTGCTCAAAACCTGCTGGTAAACTCTCCTTTGCCACAACAATAAACACAACTTTGGTGGCCGATATCTCTCCTTCGAATCTGTACCTTTGTTAGAAGATTAGTACCCTCTCCACTTTGTGGTTTGGATATAATCTCCTTAGCAGGGAGCAACTTAACCGTCGTACCCCCTGATTTAAGGGTATATGTGTTAGAACCTCCGTCATGCATCACCTTACGATCAAACTGCCACGGTCTTCCCAACAAGAGATGACACACATCCATCCCCACAACATCACACCAAATCTGATCCTTATACTTAGAACCAACAGAAAACGAAACCAAACAGCGCTTGGTTACCTTAACTTCGTTGCCCTTCTTCAGCCACGCCAGCTTGTACGGGTTGGGGTGCGGCTCCGTCTTCAATCCGAGTTTTTGCACTGCCTCGTCGGACACCACATTCTCACAGCTACCCGAATCTATCACAAAACGACATACTTTTCCTCCTATTGTGCAGGTGGACTGAAAGACGTTACCACGCAGCCAAGAATCTCCCTCTACTTCTCGAGGAGCATAGCAGGATCTTCGAACCACCAATAATGGCCCGACATCCCCTATAACTTCTTCCACATCTCCATCAGGTGAGTCGGTCGACCGTTGGGACTCATCATACACCGCTTCCTGGTCATACTGCTCATAACGTTCACTAACAATCCCATCAGCATCTGCAAACAAGGCCTGACCCAGTCTATCCCCTTTTCGACACTCAACAGCGCGATGACCAAGCTCTCCACATTTGAAACACTTAGACCCCGAAACACCCGCTCTAATGGCCTGCGGAACAACAGGTGTTGAATTGCCCGTAGGCCGAACTGGCATTGGGCTGGGTGTTGTTCGGGCAGCGACACCCCAGGTAGGTGCAACAGATCTGCGGTTTGCTTGCCTCTCCAATTGCAAGGCTCTCTGATGTGCCTCCGAAACAGAATATAGGTCAAACATATTCAATGTTAATTGGAACTGCTCACGCAAACCTCCAACGTACCTCGAAACCAATTGCTCCTCCGTTTCAGCGATATCATTCCGGACCACCAACTGATGAAACTCTGTAGTATAATCATCCACCGAACGGGAACCCTGGCGGAGATTCTGCAATCGCTGATACATCAAACGAGAATAGTTGTGGGGAAGAAAAGCCACTCGCATCTTTTTCTTCAATTTTTCCCACGAACTAATCTTCTCCTTACCCTGCCTTGCTCTGGATAGCTTCAACTGCTGCCACCAAGCTGCAGCCCTACCTCGAAACCTGGTAGCAACCAACGCGACCCGTCTGTCCTCCGGGACACGCTTGAAGTCCAAGATCTCTTCGATAGTTGCGACCCAATCAAGGAACTCCTCCGGTGCCAAACCCCCCTGAAACTCAGGAAGATCAACCTTCAACCCCGATTCCCATTGCCGAGAATCGCGGTCCGCCATGAACCCACGACCGTTTTCCTTTCGTTGAAAGAAACCGCCGCCTCCGGCCGCTCCTACTGCAAAAGGGTTTCCGGTCTCTTCATCACTCGCAGCCTCCTCCTCACTCAGAGGATTTCGGTTGACTGAGCGACGGCGAGGCTGGTTCGCAACAGTAAGGGCAGCGACCTGATCGGCTAGGGCAGCGACCTGATCAGCGACCTGTTGGATCCGAGCCTCTGTTCGTGCTTCTCGCGCAACGTCATCCCGTTCATAAACGTCCTCCATAAAAGCAGTACGATCACCACGTCCCCCACGACCTCCAGCAGCACGTCTCGCGGCCATAGTCGAAATCGGAACCTGGCTTTGATACCAACTGATGCAGGGTAGAATTATGAAACGAAGAACAAACGTGAAACAAGGACAATCACAAACGGGATAGATATAGAGAAACACTCTCTAGACACTTTATTAATCAATAATCATCAAAAACCGCGTAGCCCTAAGGCTTACAACTCCTTAAATAAGAAGCAAACCCTAAACCGACTAGGAAAAGGAAAAATTACCAATTTTGGAAAGTTCCAAAATTATTACATATTCTGAAAATATAAGGAAAAACAAAATTTCTCCAACAAGAACGGAAATTAATAGAATTTCCTACCAAAAGTTATAAGCAAAAAGATTATTTCCTAAAACGGCAAATTTGGCCTTTCGGAGCCCTAAACGGCCGAAAACGGCTAAAAAACGAAAACCACATGGCCGTAGGCAATGTGTCTTGACCGTTGGGCCGTTTCGGATCGAACCCAAGTGGTCTCAACGCTAAATCCTTCGGTCAGTTTTGATTTCTACTAGTCAATTTTTGATTTGCTTACGGTGATACTCCTCCTCTTGGGCTATTGCATCACATCTAGGTTTAAACGGATCATATAGGTGGTTCACACAGTGCACTTCAAATCACAGCCGTACGTGTAATTTCAGGACAAACACAACTATCACATTATCTTGTAACCACAATAAAACAAGAATTCCGCACACCGATTCTCCAACTGAATCCAAGGACCATGAAGCATAAAACAGAAAAGAAAAAGTGGTCTAGAAACACTCAATGGCAGTGGAAAAGACCAGACACTACTATCCTAGAATTGAAAATATGGAACATGCACATGACAAGTTAATTTGAAAAATATCCAAGTAAACCAAAACTCGCAGCAGTAAGAAACCCCAAATGGCAGTACGGACCAACCAGCCAGGGACTTGGAGAAGGGGAAAAAGAGCCGTTGCAGTGTTAACACCTGCACTAGCACGTGGCCCCAAGTCCCCAAACACACAAAACAATGGCAGAAAAACAATGGGCAGAAAAGTGGTTTGCCATTCGGCATGCCATGTGCATGTGTGCTTAAAAGTGGGTTTGTGTGATTAATGGGCCATCCGGGCGGGCTATCGGGAGGGCTCATGGGTGAAATCGAGGTCCAATATGTTTGTCCTTTGATGTTTGCTAATACACGTTGCCTACTTCCGATTGTATAACTAAGAGTGTTAGAGCGCCACTGATTCAATGTTACATAAGCAATAAAACAGATATGCATGAAATCACCAGAAAGAAGTATAAGGACAACGTATATCACGAGTTCACTACTAGTGTCTTACCACAAAGAAGCTGGGAAACACAAAAGACTTGGCTGGTTGCGTTTCCAATATGAACGTCGGTTGCTGGTCTCCGTGTTGTTGCATAAGGATATTCATGTAAGCATCAATAGACTGTATAAAAGAATAGAATCCGTATAGTTAGGAAAGTATCTGCGATTAGCAATATCTGTACAGTTAACCAGTGAAATTTAAACATTACCCGGGTTGATAATGCTGATTCAAACAACAGCGTCTGTATATCATGAGCAGTGACATGCATTAGTTCATCTTTCGAAGACCATACTTCAGTACTGCAAAAGAAAAATAACTTGTAAAAAGTCTCCAAACTCTGCATTATTTCGATATTACATATGAATAAGACTAATTTTTTTTTCCTGATGTCTGCTGTATTCCAAAGTGTTTCAATCGCCATCCAACTTTCACGACTTAAAAGCTTTGCTACCTCAGCATTTGCCTTCAACTTTCTCAGTTTCGTTTTTTGTCTTTTGTCCTCTTGAGACTTTAAGTCATCTACATCTATGAAAAGTTCTTTTCCAATCTTCGTCTTCTTCTTTACTTCTTCATAGACAAAGTCTGCATCTGTGTTCTTCTTTCTTTCTCTTGCCTTGAGTGCTATTATGTTCGAATTTGGAAAGATCAGAGATTTTTCTGCCTCGCGTTTCTGTCTGTCTTCATGCACTCTAATATCTAAGAGTTCCAATTCAAGCTCCTCCTTCTCACGTTCAAGTCTTTGGATCTTCTCAAGAGTTGCTTTTTGCGTTACTTGATGCACTGCGCCCTCGGTCTCATCAGCATAGCGTTGTGTTACCTCATGAATTTTGAACTCGTCAATTTGCATTTGTAATGCGTTGTTGACGTCTTGTTGTTTAGCCTTTTGCTTCTCGAGGACACTTGCTTTGTTCAAAAGTGTCTGTATGTATCTGTCCTTTGCCAAACACAACTTCTTATTTTGTTTGTCAAGATTCTGGATTTGATTCTTCATTTCCTCTTCTGTTTCTTCAATTTTTCTTGCCAATGCTCTTTCCAATGTTGTAATCTGATGATCTTTAGATTGTAGCACAATTTCATTGTCTTCTTGCATTTTCAATTTCTGAAGCACCAATTCCTTCTTTTCCTTCTCCAGACTTTCAACCTTGTCAATCAGAATCAGATCCTTCTCCAACGATTGTTTTTGGTTCTTGAATTCATGCATCGTTGTGAGTGGGCTTTTGCTCGCAACATCTTTCAACATTATAATCTGTTTGTCTTGACTTTCCACCAGTTTCTTCAATTTTGCAATCTTGTCATTGAGAGGCTCGCAAATCGATTCTTTCTCAATCTCCATTTGTTTCTTGTCATTCTCCAAACGTTCAATCTTCGTGGACATGTCAGTCGTAATTGAGTCTTTTTCCTTCCTTAAATCATCAATCATGGCAAGTGCATCCTTGTTTGATTGTCTCTCAATCTCCATCTGCTTCTCCAAATATTCAATCTTTTTAGTGAGATTATCACTAATTGAGTGTCTTTCTTCTGTCAATTCATCAACCATTGCAGCTGCATACTTCTTTGAATCATCGAATATGTTATCCACGAGTTTCTTCAAGCATTCATCTTCTTCTTGTGGCAGTGATTTCCCACTCAATGTATTAGGTTCAAGAGTTGAATCTGAATTGTATTTGGGAGACTGAAACAAATCAGTGGGAGTATCGAAATCATCCAACCCACAACTATCAGGCACGTTCTCAACTTCAGCAACTTCAACTTTCTCCCCCTCATATTTTTCTTCAACTTTCTCCCCCTCAACTTCAACTCTTTCTTCAATGGTTTGTTCAAGTGTTCCATCTTGTATCTACAAAGAGACATTGTGTATTAAAATCTAATAACCAAAACTGCTACTGCCAAGTGATAGCAGCAGTGACTACCAAACAGCATTTAAAAACATTAAACAGTAGGTAACAACAGCTGGGCTGGCAGAACTACAGCAGCAGGTGGATTATACGTAACTGATAAGATGTACAGCAGTAGCAGCTAAGTAGTAACATAAAAACAAGGTATTAAATGGTAATAGCTTGTAACTGTCAGGACAGCTCATTTACAAGTGGATTAAGCATCAGCAGTAGCAGCTAATTTCTGCCATTACAGCAGTCAATAGCAGCAGCAGCAACAGTAACAAAATCCTTCCAACATAGTAAACAATATTTTGATCTTCAATGAACACCTTCAGTTTTTTGAAAGAGAAATACAAACTGCACAACAGAATGGTTTGTTCATGTTACCTTCTCATCTGAGAGTTGCTGCAACTGATTCACGTCAACAAATTCATCATTCTTCACCTCATGTTGGTTGACTTCATCTTTGTCCCCAAGATCTTGCTGAACCCCATGTTGCTCAAATTCATATTCAACTTTTTCTTCAATGGTTTGTTCAAGTGTTCCATCTTTTACCTACAAAGAGGCAATGCCATGAAATCACATTAAACCACAAAGTTTCTTCATAGACAGGTCTCCTTATGAACAGTGAAATCAAATATGAACACTTAACAACCACGTTACCTTCTCATCTGGGAGTTGCTGCAACTGTTTCACGTCTTTGAGCGCTTTCCGCAGCTTTGCAATGTTCCACTTGAGCAACCTTGGAATAGAATCTGGACTCTCTTGGTTCAGGATGTTGCTATGCTCACAAAGCCAATACTGCACAACAGAATTACAACTTAAAAGGACACATATAATTATTTGGTAGACTAACAAATGGAAAGAGTTATATTGTCGATTACCAGTAATAGAATTGAAGAACCTTTGACTTCTTTGGGATCTTTATGTTCCACGTGAGTAGATTTCAGCAAGTACTTACATATCGCTCCCGCCCAATCGAATTGTTTAATCTTATTCAAGTCTTCCATGTGGCGAACATACACCCAATTGATTGTGGTTCCGCTTGTAGAGAAGAACAACGTCCCACAAAGGAACAAGCACAACAATCTTGCGATATCATCCATATCTTCTTCCAACTTGCTGTTTTGCTTTTCTGTTAAAAGCTTCTTGATTGTTGAGGTATCCAATCTGTTCCCCTTTACTTTCCACTTAACTGCTAACTGCACATCTTCTTTCTTACAATAACCTTGGTTTATCTCCTCATTTCCACATGTAATCCCAAAAATCAACTTCACATCTTCCCTTTCAAGCTTGACATGTTTGTTTCCCAATCTAAATGTTCTTGTATTTGCGTCGTACGACTCAACAATTTTAACAACCACCTCATCAAACTTTCTACAATGATCACTCTTCACCTTCTCCTCAATAAATGCATTGATCAAATGCCAAAAAGGTGTTTTTTTCAGTGAATCCTTGAGGGCAGGAGTGACAGGAAACCCTTTCATTAATCTAATCATCGCTTGCATGTTACATCTATTAAAAGCGATGTGTTGTGACACTTCAGTCGCTTGTGTCTCTTGAGTCTCAACCACAATTCTTGGTCTCTTTCTAAGAGGTTGTGACTGAGGCGCAGCTTGGTCTATGTTGATTCCTTGGTTTTTTGGTGATCTAACCCGAAGGTCATATTGAGATTGAGCATGTCTTTCAGAAAATTCAGCCTTTGGGACAGATGATGAAGTAACTTCAATTGGTTTTCTTCCCGCCAATTTTTTCGTCTTTAACTTCTTTGGCGGATTTGGGATTGTGTCAGTTTCTATAATTCCTTTTGATACTTCCTCATCACATGTCTGTTCTTTTGTATCTTCTTCATCACTTATGGAATCTAACTGCTTCGCCTTCCCTTTTCCTCGAACTACAGCATACAAAAACAATAAGTAAATGCTTGTAACATATGTTTTCAAATGTAAAATTTTCAGTGTATGAGAATGTAAAGTTGCTGTAACATTGTCAATTCAAATGAGAAAATCAAAAACTGTCAATTTACACGTACAGTATTGTTTTCAAAATAAAAATGTAAATTTTGACATTACTCTAACACTGTCAATTTAAAGTGTTGTTTTCGAAAAAGAAATATAAACTTTGACATTACTCTAACACTGTCAATTTCCTGCAGTCCAGAACATATTTTCCTAAATTTCCTTGGCAGACAACAAGTGGGAGGAACTACAAAACCTAATGTATGCTTTTAAACATGAAATGTGGTCCAAAGGGTTACAAGGCACAAAATACTGCCACACAACTTTTAAACAATTGAAAGAGAATATTTCAGTCCCTTAAGAATGCATTGGCAGTTGCCAAGAAATGCTCGGCAGAATCCCCTTGTTTTAACAATACCATGGGGGATTAGGTATTGATAATCCTATTCTATCCACTCAATGCTAAAAGTCCAAATTACCCAGGCTAGCTTATTTGGTTGATTCATCAATATATATATATACTCCTAATTTGTAGTACTACTTATTAGACAAAGCCAACTCAATTAATTTAAACCCAGGCCCACCTTATTTCTTAGATCTCTGGGAGCATCACCATCTACCCTACCCACCATCCTCCATAACCACCCCTTTCGTTCTCCCTTTATCTTCCTCCCTTTCTCTGTGTCCATTTTTCTCCTTAACTCACCACCTAGTCATTTTTCACAAAAAATAAATGAGCATAAAATCCCAATAATATATCTAGTCATTAACAAAAGAAAAGAATCTCGTCCTGCGAGAATCTTTCCTCCATTGTTTGATTATGATCGTCACATGATTCCACTCCCTGGCTTGCTTGTTTGTCCTAACTCCAGGACCTAGATAAAAAAGCCTAAGCTAGTCGAATGCATCAGCAACCTTCAAAAGGGACTGAACATACTCCCGAGGAACCGGCAGTGGCGGCTAGCTAGCTCCACCCTTTGTACACGTATCTTCTCAAAATTTCTGGAGCCGCCACCGCGCCACGGGAGGAACGCCCAATTTCCAGAGATGCACATATAGTACATGCACAACTTGAATAAGAAAATATAGTTCATGAATTCATTTTTAAGTGGTTTGGCAACAAAAAGTCTCTAGCAAAAACCTAATAAATTAGAAAGAAATCAATTTCATTCTAAGAACCTAGTAAATCTCTAGCAAAATCAGTGCTAAACCATAGCTTGTACAGTAATACACACAAAGTCCTGGACAATTGCCTCAATTTAAACATGCAATGGAGCAATAGGCTGCTGGCACGGAACAACAATGGAAGGCAAACTAATTTTCAAACGTCGAATGACAATGAAATCGCATATAAACAAACTAATTTTCAAACTAATTTGTTTTTGCCAAGAACAATGGAAGGCAAGCTATACAAAATTGAAAACACATACCTTTTCACCCCATTACAAGATGATGAAGACGTATTTGGAGTCGGAGGACGAGTCGAAGGGAGGAGTCTGAGGAGAAGTCGGAGGAAGCGAAGACGGTGACGGAGGGAGGAGTCGGACGGTGACACGCGAAAGAGCCGCTGGCCTCGACGACGTCGGAATCGCCGAACACGCAGTCACGCACCAGAGGCGGTTAAGGGAGACGAAGAGGGGAGAGCTTATTTCATTTTTTTGATCAGCGGGGTTTTGAAAGGGGTATTTCAGGTAGGGAAATTAAGGGCCATCCTTATTGGTTCTTTTAGGAATTGGGCTGGAGTGCAAGGGAAGTCCACCAAAAATTTGAGACCGGCCCGTAATTTTTAGGGATTTTAACTCTATTTTGGGTCACGCCCATAGGGGGCCTGATTTAGAGTAATTATTCAATAGATTCGAGAGTACCATCACATGGTTCTCCGGACTACTTTATAACCATACGTTCATGTGGGGTTCATACATTTAGTGATAGATCTCATAAGAATGTGTGGTTGTAAAGTGGTCCAGAGTACCACGTAGCGGTACTTCCGAACTATTGTATAATTTCTTATTATTCCTTCATCTCCCTTGGTTCTTTTTTGGACAACATCTACCTTGAGTGGTGCAGTCCTAAAGCAGGACAATATATATCAACCCAAAAGGAAGTTAATGCTCTCAAGAATACATTCCAATAGAATGATGAGGGAAAGGAGGAGTACACTACTCGATTGCAAACCTTGAATTTAAAGACAACAATTTTAAAGTTAAACCCCGGCATATGATTAATTATGGAATTGCTCATGAAAATTCATACAATAAGAACAGAAAAATCAAACAGTAGCCTCGTTTACGGTAGCTGGATTATTTCTGTCCTCTCTCTTGCGCACAGTTCTTGCTATCTTGCGCACAGTTCTTGCTATCATGCACAATAGGAAAGAAGCTGCTACTATGCTAACCGAAATTATAGTCAAAATTCCACCAATGCGAAGGACTGTTTTGTTGCTTGGTTTCGGTCCAGGCACAACCGCAGCAAGAGAAATTAAGTATGTTATCGCTATCGATACGATTGTTGAGCCCATAAGCGAAGCAATCAAAAGCAGATGTTCCCTTTTCTTGAAGGGGACTTCAATCACGATCAAAATGATTGTGACTAGAGATGCGAAAAACCCAATTATATTAAAACCGGAGAAGTACCAGAACAGAAATGGATGATTGTAAGCCATCACAGCTTCTCCGCTTTTGTGCCCATCTGAATCGTCTTGCCAAACACCGCCTGGAGGGGTCACCCCTGCTTGAAAGGCGAGGGTTGCCATCAGTACAGAAGCTACTATAATTCCATTTTTTCTCTCTGCTATTTGCGTAGGATCGAAGATACCATCCTTGACTCTTTTAGCATGGTAGTATTTAAGTAAGCCTTGAATTTCTTTGTCTACTCCCTCTGGTTTCTTTCCTTTTTTTTGTCCACAAAGTAGAATGTCCTTCGCTGTTTGTTTGCTTGCATTAATTGCATTCACATCAATTTCCGTGTGGCTAAGAACAAGCTTGATAATCTGAAACAACTCCAAACGGCAAACAATGGGGAGACAAGCCAGAAGTTAAAACTCCAAAGAAAGAGTGGCACCTTCTTCCGAAACAGAAAATTCATAACCCTCCCTTTCCGCTATATATCATCCTCCTCCATTTCAACCAAAAAAAAAAAAAAAATTTAATTGAAAGCCCTTCCCCCTATAAATTTAACGCCCGACAAACAAATCTTATATGTGTTATTTTATTCAATCACATTTTCACTACAACTTCAGTAATCTGGAATCGAGGTTCGGAACTTATCATTCACTACTCATTTATGGTCGTTAATTTCTGTTTCTTAGAATAAATAAGTTATGGTTATACAAAACTTTTCCCGTCTGACTTTTTTGTCTTTTTCATTCTGTTAGTTTACTACGTGTTTAGGAATCTTATTTATCTTTGTTTGTCCTATAATTTTTTTTAAATTTTTGGTTAAAATATTGTCATAATCCGATATGTCTTGACGAGAGAATGAACAAAATAAATTTTTTGATGAAACAACCAAAATAATTTGGTTACGATGGATACTTCCTGTCTTTTTTTGATTATATGTTTTTATTTTATCGATTCCCCTCGTTGGGAAGTTTGAGATTAATCCAACCGTGAATCTTTCTAGTACCGAAAAGTGAAGAAAGAGCACACCATAATTAGACAAAATAAGCTAATTACGAAGTACCAAATTTGGTCTCGAATTATCATCATATTTCAAAAGTATTGAGGCTGAACTAAAGCCTTGAGAGATTGTGACCCTAACGTACCTCCTTTTTTCTATCCGCAACAGCAAGGTGTAGTATGGTGTTGTCAGCATTATCTTTGGCATTGACAAACTCCTTACCTTTAAAGTATTCCTTCAACAATATGGACATAAAATGTGGCTGGTTATATTTGACGCATAGGTGTAAGATAGTCTCTCTTTCTCCACTCTCCACTCTAGCTCGAGCTGCATGAGGGTTGGCTTTAAACAAATCATCCAGGACCTCGACCTTTCCTCTCATAGCTGCTACATGAAGTGGGTTTGCACCGTCTCGATCACGAGCTAGGCACATCTCTGGTCTCACCTGTATTAATGCTTTCACAATCTCAATGTTTCCTCTCATAGCTGCAACATGAAGAGGGTTTGCACCATCTCGATCGCGAGCTAGGCAAATCTCTGGTCTCACCTGTATTGATGCTTGCACAATCTCAATATGTCCATTAGCCGATGCCAAGTGAAGGAGCGATCGTTGTTGCGAATCTAGAGCTTCGGCAAGCTCTGGATTCCTATTCAACAGTGTTTGGAAAAGCTCTTGATGCCCACGTGATGCAGCCACATGTATAGGAGTCCAATTGAAACATTTCATCATGGCTCCTTCAGGATTGAATTCATTGCCTTCGTGCAATGAAGTTACGTTTTCATTGATCTCTGCTTTATTGAGCCTCTGCGCCATTCTCTCTCAATTGAACGCTAGTATTTCACAGCAAGTAACTGCACATAAATATATGCACGTCGGCGAGTAGGCGCAATCTGAGAAATTTCTTTCCATTGGGGAATTAAATATTCCAAGTCTCTCTCTTTTTCCTTTCGAGAAGAGTCTTGCTTTTGCTTAAGCAAAAGTGAACACGTACGGAATTTGGTAGTGTTAAAGTAATTGAAGGTATAAATAAATGACTTTTGTAATTGTGAAGTAGATTTTGTCTTTAATAGAGGTTGTGGACATGTTTCTATTATTCCTTGCTCTCCCTAGCTTGGATGAGAATGCAACAATTGAGGAAGGTTTTAAAGGAGGAGAGGTTTTGTTTCAGAAGAAAAGTGAGGCGGGTTCTTTTTGTGATTTTGGTGAGCTAGGCATCATTTACTTTGAGTGATGCAATCCTGAACCAGGACAATAAAAACATGCGATTCTGGGGGTGGATCCAGACAAGGAATCGGAGAAGGTTTCACATGCGATGCAACCAAAAATTTCAAGGGCACGAAAGGTGTTAAACGATTAAAGTAAAGGGACGGTTTTGGTTCTCTGATAGTTTGAATCATTTTTAGAGTGCAAGATGAGTTAGGAGTACTATTTGCATGATGAATTTGCTATTTGAGGTGTAGTGAAAGATTGATGTGGGGTAACGTTGTGGGAGAAATTTTCTGTAATTTGGTACCTTCCCAACTACAAATTAATGCATCAAACGAAGAATTTCCATTTAGTAAATTTTCAAAACTGATAAAAAGATCGATGACAGAGATCTCACCAAAATGGTCGAGGACTTCTCGGATGCTCTTTGAAAAACTACTGAGAGCATATTTTGTATGAGAAAATCTTCTTTACATTGTTCTGTAAAAGAAGTTACGGAGCTTAATTGCGGCTGTCCAAAGTGTATTTGGACCATCCGGATTGAAAACCAATTATAACCAGTAATAATTGATTGTGATTAACTTTTCCCCGGAAAAATTTTATTAAAATCTGGACCGTCCAAAACCGAAATAGACGCGCGAGATTGAACAGCTCCGTGAACATCCTGTTCACGAAGAATCCGTGAAAAAGACACTCATTTTGTATACTACTTATTGTTCTCAAGAATTTAGTGGCAATGGACTACCCCCCTATCGACCTAAACCGATCGAATTCAGCCTACGAACAGGGGTTTTGAAACAAAGGCTACTACGTACTACAAAGGTGTTTGCTATCGTGAACAAACCCAAGTCACTGAGCCAAGTAATCACCCATTGAAGGAGACAACTTGGCTCTGATACCAACTGATGCAGGGAGGCGTGTCAAAATAGAAGAACACGCAACAAGGACAATCACGAACACGTATGAATTAGAAGTACTCCCTCTACGAACACACAATAATGAGAAAAACTCTAAATTTTTCTTTAATTCAATAAACAACTCCCTTACCCCGAAGGCTTATAACTTATTATATAGGAAAAAACCATAACCCTAATTGATTCGTCCGAAAAGGAAGCAGAATCAATTAATTAACAAAAATTACCAAAAACTAAAAATTCTACTTTGACTAGGAAATCAAATACTAGAAAGAAATATAAGGTTGTCAAAACAGAAGGCAACTAAAACGGAATTTCCTAACAAATAATAAACTCAAAATAATGCGTAATTAATTTATAGGGAAAAATTCAAAATACCCCCCAACCTTTACACCAAAATTCAATTAGACTCCCAACCTTTTAAAAACTTCAATTTTACTCCCAACGTTATCTTCCGTTAATCAAAATGCCCCCTTCCGTCCGAATGACTAACGGATTTTGTTAAAGGCTCCGTTAAATATCGTCCCGATCGAATTTTGATGATCCGAGACGTTCAATGTGTTCAAAACATGATTTTAAGAGGTACCCGCAAGAAATAAGCAAAAAAAATGACCGGGTAGGGATTCATCTGAACAGTTTTTTATTGAATAGTTAAATAAAAAACTGTTCAGATGAAGCCCTTCCTGATCATTTTTTTTGTTGATTTCTCGCGGGTACCCTTAAAATCACGTTCTAATCACATTGAGCGGCTCGGATCATCAAAATTCGATTGGAAAAGGGGAGGTGCAGACCGAAGCAAAATCCGAACGTCCGGACTTGAACAAAATTCGGATCGATCTGCACCTCCTCTTTCCCAATTGACTTTTGATGATCCGAGCCGCTCAATGTGTTCAAAACGTGACTTTAAGGTTACCCGCGAGAAATCAACAAAAAAAATGATCGGGAAGGGTTTCATCTGAACAGTTTTTTATTTAACTATTCAATAAAAAAACTGTTCAGATGAAGCCCTACCCGGTCATTTTTTTTGCTTATTTATTGCGTGTACCTCTTAAAATCACATTTTGAACACATTGAACGTCTCGGATCATCAAAATTCGATCGGGACGATATTTAACGGAGCCTTTAACAAAATCCGTTAGTCATTCGGACGGAAGGGGGCATTTTGATTAACGGAAGATAACGTTGGGAGTAAAATTGAAGTTTTTAAAAGGTTGGGAGTCTAATTGAATTTTGGTGTAAAGGTTGGGGGGTATTTTGAATTTTTCCCTAATTTATATTCTTCATTTTTCTGTTCTGCATCATTCTCCCTGTCTTGAAGAAACTCGTCCTCGAGTTTATATAGTTGAGTACGTCGAACCTTGTCTGCATCAAGCTTGTATTTCAAATTGTTTTTTGCGAACCCAACTTGTAAAAAAGAGTCTTGATAATTTGACGGAATGATTTCCCGTAACAAAACAAATTCACCTTCCTCCTAGATTGGAACACAATGACGCTTGCATGTCGTGTATTCAATAAACTCCCAAAACGGATCAATAAATTCAGTTTTCAACAACACCAACTTTTTAACTTCTTCTTTTTGTAATATTTTTTGATTTTCTTTTTTTGGAATTTTCTCTACTGGTTTTTCATCAAAAGGTGGTGGCTTATTCCTATCCACTACTGGATCTGGAATAATATTTGATGTGAATGGCCACTCGATGGTAGCTTCATCCACTTTTGTCCTCCCCATCGACTGATGGTTACCAGCCAAAAGTTTGGTGATAGAAATATCATCAGACACCTCCTGCTCTTTCGGAAACCGAGGTTGAACCGGACGACGGTGAGGTGGGTTCCCCCCAATAGCCATAGCAGCCACTTGATCGGTTAGGGCGCCAATCGCATCCATCACATGTTGCTCAAGTTGTTGGAACCGCGCCTCCATTCGTGCTTCTCGTGCAGCTTTACTTCGTTCATACACATCTTCAGCAACAGCATAACGACCATAACTGAATCCTTGTTGCGCCATGATCCGGAATCGAGCGCAAGCTTTGATACCAACTGATGCAGGGAGGCGTGTTGAAAAAGAAGAACGCGCAACAAGGACAATCACGAACAAGTATGAACTAGAGGTACTTCCTCTACGAACACACAATAATGAGAAAAAATCTCAATTTTTCTTTATTCAATAAACAACTCCCTTAGCCCGAAGGCTTACAACTTATTATATAGGAAAAAACCCTAACCCTAATTGATTCGTCCGAAAATTAAGGAAGCAGAATCAATTAATTAACAAAAATTACCAAAAACTAAAAATTCTACTTTGACTAGGAAATCAAATAATAGAAAGAAATATAAGGTTGCCAAAACAAAAGGCAACTAAAACGGAATTTCCTAACAAAATAATAAACTCAAAATAATGCGTAATTAATTTATATTCTTCATTTTTCTGTTTTGCATCAGTAACCCTACCAAGGTGCAAGTTTTTTGTTTTTTTGAAAGGCTACCAAGGTGCAAGTTAGACAGATGGTTCACGAGGACTACTACCCACAAGCGCGATTGGAACTCGCGACCATGTGCTTATGAGGAATTTCACCCTCACACCATTTGCCATCTTGGAAACCACCTCCAATGGTACTTACTAGTCTATCAGCTACGACAAGTTAATGCTTAGGGATCTGAGCCTAGATTCTCTGATAGTAAAATATTGCAATCAAAATATCAAAGGAAATCAAGATTCAAACGAGAGGAGAAAACCCCATTCATGGCGATGAAGAGAGAGAAACTAAGTTTCAATTAATCAATGTATTTCAGTAACTTTAATAATCAAAAACTAGAAAATGAAATATCAACTCATCTATTTATAGACTCAAGACTCTAATACCGAGTTTGCATAATGAGAATGCTTCATTTTTTTAGTGAAAAATTCTCAATTTTTTATTTTACATGAACGAAATTGACTCACAAGAGAGGGTGGACGATGGACGACATGCAATTGTAACTGCGTGATCAAAGTGTTCGGCCGATCGCTAGTTGACTTTGGCCGTTGATTAAATATACGCATAAAGACATATGCGTACATAGATAGTTACAAAACCATACGTGTATGGAATGCACTGTATGGAATTTCCTAGCTTATTTTTGCACTGGGTTAAAGAATGTGTGACTCCAGCCAAGTACTCTGTGGTGATTAATGGTAGTATGGAGGGATACTTCTGTGGAAAGAGGGGGCTTAGACAGGGTGACCCCATCTCCCCTTATTTGTTTTTGTTGGTGATGGAATCTTTTGCTGCCATTCTGAAATTCAGAGTTCTTCATGGTAGTTTTACTCTTGGGGTCAAGCTCTGAACCTTTGCCATCTTGCCTTTGCTGATGATTTGTTCATTCTTAGTGGAGTACATCAAGAGTCCTTCAGTCTCATCAATAATGTGTTGAATGATTTTCATGCTTTTTTCTGGGCTGAAACCTAATCATATCAAAAGTGCAGTGTTTTATGGTGGGGTTGATGAGGATATCAAAAGACAAATGCAGATGCTTCTTCCTTTTCTAGAGGGTAGTTTCCCTATCAAATACTTGGGGTACCTTTGATTTCTACAAAATTAAGGTCTGATGACTGCAGTGTTCTGAAAGAAAATATTCTCTACAGAATTACTGGTTGGTCTAATAAAGCTCTAAGCTATGGTGGTAGGGCCCTTCTTATCCAATCTGTTCTGTTTAGTGTCCAGGTCTATTGGAGTTCTATATTCATTCTCCCAAGTAGTTTGGTTAAGGACATTGAAAGCACTCTCATGGCATTTCTTTGGTCTAGATTTGAGCTCAACCATTCAATGGCAAAAGTGAAGTGGGATCAGCTTTGTTGTCCTACAGAGGAGAAGGTGATTTGGGATTCAAAAGGATTAAAGAATGGAATAGGGCTGTCATGCTAAGACACTTGTGGACCCTCTGTAAGAAAGCTGATACTCTCTGGATTAAATGGGTGCATTCATATATCATAAAAGAGCAGTGTCCATGGACCATGGAGGTTCCTCGTGATGCTTCTTGGACCATGAGGAAACACCTTGGTCTTAGACACTTGGGGGTCATCCTCTTATAAAGTATCAAGTTGGCAATAGGGAAAGCATCTTTCTTTGGTTAGATAATTGGCACCCCTTAGGGCCATTGTATGTCAGATTTGGTAAACGGGTGGTCTCTAACATTGGCAGATCTCTAAGGGCAATGGTTGCTTCTATCATTACACACATGGTGATTGGAGGTGGCCTAGATTACGAAACCCCGCTATCCAAGCTATTATACCTGAAACTCCTCCTAATCTTCAACCTAATTCTGATGTGGAGGATTCTATTCTTTCACAGTCAAGTCTGCTTGAAATACCATAAGGAAGAGGTATCCAATTCAACCTTGGTACAAGATAATTTGGAGTGGGAGTTATGTACCTCTATGGTCATTCATTTTATAGCTAGCTATTCTTCAAAGATTAAGTACTAAAGACAGATTGAAGAGCTGGGGTATGCAAATTGATGGTGTGTGTAGTCTCTGTAATTCTGAGGATGAATCACACCAACACCTATTTTTTGATTGCCACTTTTCAACAGTTGTTTGGCAGTCTTTGGTGGCTAAGAATAGGGTTCAAGGACTGTCTAATAACTTGAAGGAGGCGCTTAATTAATTGGTACTGCTCTAATGTGACTGGGATTGGGCTTACGAGCACTACTCTTAAGTGTACTTTTGCTGCAACTGTTTATGGTCTGTGGCAGGAGAGGAATAATCGCATCTTTGGTGGAATAACCAGGAGGAATGATCAAGTGACTGATGAAATTGTGTCTGGTATACGGGACTTCCTCAGCTCTAGGAGGAATGTGAAGAATTCTTCTCCAAATAAGATTCTTTGTGCAGATTGGAGGCTTTCCAATAGGATCTTTGGAAATGTATAGATAGGGATTTTGCTTCTTGTAGCTGTAGCTGTTCTGCTTTTAGCTATTGTTAGTTCCTTTTGTTTCTGTAAGGGATGTCTTCCCTGAACCATGTTTTGATTGGTTGAGCTTTACAATATCTTGCACTTTCCAAAAAAAAAAAAACCATACGTGTATTTATAACTATTGCCACAATATATAGTAGGAATTTAAAAGGATGTTGGTAACCTAAATTGTTGGAAAGGGTAGTTTTGGGCGCGTCCTTTGGCTGAAGGACTCAGTGGATCAATTTTTCTTACACCGGATTCTGGGAATATGTGGGTGTTCGGTGCAGATTTTTTGGCATGATTATGAAGTCTGGCTTTTGATTATGCATTTTCTGAGTGTTTGGTGCAAATTCTGATATGGATTTTGTCAGAATCACTTTCCAAAATAGGCACAAGGAGGCACAATCCCAAAAGTAGTTACGAATAACTACTTTTAGATTCTATATATAGAACGTATATTAATATTGTACATTACGTAAATACTAATACGGCGAGTAATCTAGCTCTAATATAGGATGGGACGGGAAATCGTTTTAATGTTCCTATATCTTTGTAGTTTTAGCATGAGTTGAACTCTTATATATCAACTCCTTTAATTTGTTTTGGAGTCCAGGCGGTACGTGATCAGCTTCGAGAGAAGGTGCCTATTTAGTTGGGATATTCTCTTTTAATCGTTGATGCCTTTTTCCCGACCTCTATTTAATATCTATGCATTTAATTTACGATCAATAGAACTCTTTTTTGGTGTTAAAAAGACAAGTAAAGAAAATGCCAAATCAATAGGAAGGCATTCCACATACATTCCAATCGAATGATGAGGGAAAGACGAGGAGTACTACTCACAAATCACAATTCAATTTTAATACTACTTTTTTATTTGTCAATTAATAAAAGAGGTCATTTTACATCACATATGAAGTACAGAGTATAAACTCGGGACACTACATCAACCAATACAAAAAATAAGTTCATTATAGGGTAGAAACAAAGAAATAAATGAAAAATCCTCTAATGGAAGAACACTCACACACAAGTGAGGAGACTAGACTCGAACTTCTGACCTTCTAGTGAAATGCAAGAGTCCTGACCAACTGAGCTAGTTCCAGTTGGTTAATTTTTTTGCAAACCTTGAATTTAAACACAACAATTTTAAGTTAAAAACCAGCAATTCTGTTGACCCTCGCCCTATTTCAAACATTAAGACTAAGTCTGCTGAAAAATCATACAATAAGAAGAGAAAAATCAAACATTAGCCTCGTTTAGTACTGAAGCTTGATTAGCAAGGCTAGTCTGTTGACCCGCGCCCTATTTCTTCTCTTTTTCTCGCCCACAATTCATGCTATCCTGCGCCATAGGAGGAAAGCCGCTAGCGTGACGCACAAAAGGTGTTAGTACAAATACAGTAATGCTTTTGGGATTGGGATTGGGATTGGGATTGGTTGTTATCTCGTCCTTTGAGGAGAAGTTTTTCAGTGCCGAGCGGGTATTGCCCACGTGGCACCCGCTCGGCGCACCTCAGCCGTCCGATTCACTTTTGGACGGCTCAGATTAAAACCATCTATCTCCTCTCATCCCAACACTTTTCTCTCTCCTTTTTCTCTCTCAAAATCTGAACCATCCAAACACGAAATAGACGGCTCGGATGCACGAGCGAGCACCACGTGGTACCCGCTCGGCAATGAAATTTTTTTCTCCTTTCAGACTATGGTAAGCAAAAGACGTCAACCACACGTATGTCTTTGACTTGAAGAGCGAGTGAGTCATGATCAAAGCGACTGTGCTTAGAGATGCGATAAAACCACACTGTCCTGCTACACACAGCAGATCTGTGCATAGATTGTGCATAAATTTCGTTGTGGGGCCCATCACGGGTCCCACACAAATCATCCGAGCCTTTCATTAAATATAAAACATTTTTTCAAGGGTTTCCGTAAAAAATAAGCTCAATCCGATACCTATAGGTGCTTCATCCAATCATCTAACTTTTCATTCAGATTTCCGGATAATGAAAAGTTATAGTATGTGTGAAGCTAACAGCCTAACAATTAAATCCAAATCTTTCCGTGCAGTATTCAATTAAAGCTATTAGAAAGGAAAAGTACGCTCAAATGTGTTCCAAAAAAAAGAAAAAAAACCTTCGAGTAAATTGTCCGAAATGACATATACACAAACGTGCTCGCATTTCTCTTCGGGTGATGAATTGAAGCGACATTTTCAAAAAAAAAAAAAAAAACAAAACGTGCTCGCATATAAAAATGTGAGAGCACAAAAGTCTTGATAGTCAACTCTCTCGTGATAAATATATGAGTCTCTAATCCAAGGCCAGCCCTACACATTCAGTGGCCCTAGGAGAACTTGCAATACGGGGCCTCTCTATTATTGGTCAAATTAAAAAATGAACCATTAAAAATAAAAAAATCTAGCATACACGTACACATCACTTATTTTTTCTTGCTAATTTGAGCTTGTAAA
This sequence comes from Rhododendron griersonianum, assembly GCA_018127125.1. Lineage (NCBI taxonomy): Eukaryota > Viridiplantae > Streptophyta > Magnoliopsida > Ericales > Ericaceae > Rhododendron > Rhododendron griersonianum. The sequence continues at coordinate 7,969,893 of CM030799.1, read as the reverse complement.
AACACTTAACGAAACGCAATGGAAAATATTAAGAATAAATTATTGGATCGAATAATGAGTAATTTTGTACTTTTACCTTGAAAGTATAGATAGCATTATTTATTCTAACCATTCATCAACTCTAAAAAGATTCAGGGATGGGAATTGAACCCCAAATTAACCTTGGGTGAGGAAGCCAAGCATTTTACTACTGGTCATAGGAGGATTTCTTTTGTAAATTGGGAGTACTTTATCTATAACATGTCACTACAAGAAATAATACTATTCTTGACGGGAAAATACTGTTGCGAATAGTGGATTCCCGTTGCTAAAGCCCTTTTGCGACATGATCGCGACGGGAATGACCGGTGGCAGATGGTGGGGTGGCAAATACTTTTTGCAACGGGTTTTTCCCGTGGCAAAGTATTTGCAACGGGAAAAGGTAGTATTCGCAACAGGTGTATACCGTCGCAAAAAAAATAAAAAACAATAGATTTTTATTAGCCACGGTATGACCCCGTCGCAAATAATAGAATTTTTTTCAAAAAAAAAATATTCCTGCCTCGAAAACCTTTTGAACCTTAATATCCAGATAAAACAGAACTTTTGAATTCATATACTAGCAAAATTGTCCTTACAAGAATGGAAATAATAATTCATACTTTTGCAATCCAAATTCATGTTCATAGGTAACCATACTCAAAATAAAAGGGAAAAAAAAAAGGGATGAACAAGTCAAAGAAAATAAACACAAGTGAGTCCCCAAAATAATCTTTGGGCGCGCGCCTTAATCAAACACATTCTTCCGACCATCTTTTTCTTAAGCATCTGCCAAATAAAGAAGCAATATTAGTTGAAAACTAGAAAATAATATGAAGGCAACAAAGAATGAAACTATGAAACAGGGTATTACAATAGGTACTCACCCCTCCAACCACTAAAGCAGTTCTTCACCTAGCATTGTATAAGAGTTTCATGTAGCCTTCTCTGGAAACAAGAAAATAAACAAATAAATGTTACATAATATACTCCTAACAAAAAGTTAAACTCCCCAAACAAACATGGAAACTTTAACTCATGTGCAGTGCAATGGACAAACAAACATGATTAATAAATTTCCTATGCCTAGCTACTGATTTGGATGAATTTGATCATGCCTTCAAATCAATGGTTTAAGTCAGTTGTTAGATGCGGCATTCTGTGGGATATTAACGAGCAAGCTTCATAAGGGGCAAAATACAATAATGTAAATGAACAATTGAAACCCTAACTCAAATATACAAAGAATACAAATAGGCAGTATACATTTAAGGACGTCAGGGGAAAAAAAAAGGTGATCAACTTTCAATCCCAATTAGCTTGGCCATGATATTGGTGAAATAATTTATTTCCCTCTGAGTTGTACGAATGATGGAAAACTTTAAATCACACCTACCCAGAATCTTCTCCAGTCGTGGGTTAGAAATTGGAGATGATTGCAGCACTAACTTCGACTAGATTGTAGGCTAACTTCAATCGTAGAGGAAGAGCAAAAATCAGACACGATCGGTGACAGCTATTGAGGAATTGCGTGCAGAGGCAACAAGAGCTCGTCTTGGGGACGATTGTCTATGGCTGCTCAGAGAGAGAGCGAGCGAGGCGGTTCATGGCGAGAGAGAGAGAGAGAGGGAGAGGGGCATGCAGTTCACGGGGAGAGAGAGAGAGAGAGAGAGAGGAGAGGAGATCGATCGTGGTATAGGGTTTTTTTTTTTTATTCGCTAAGTGCGGGAGGGGAAAAGGTGTGGAAGGGGAAAACCCCGGGAAAATAAAACTCTATATTTGCCACAGGGCCCAACCCGTGGCTATTACTTCTTTATTTTGCCACCGCTACTTTTTACCATGGCAGATGAAAGTTTTTCCATTACCAATTGCAACAGGGATTTAAGCCGTAGCAAGGTTAGTATCCGGTCAATAAAATTGAGCTTTTTTCAACTGCAAAACCACCGTAGCAAATATTCTGGTTGCGTATAGCCTAGTTTCTTGTAGTGTGTAATCTAACTGGCGGCCCTTTTTTTGGGCTAAAAAAGGGGAGGTCCTAGGCAAAGGCCTCTTGGACCTTGCCCTAGGGACGACTCTTTTCTAATCCTATGTTTGTGAGGGAGATTAAAATCAATGGGGGAGTCAGGATTACGATTTGAGGGGGCCAAAGAAACAGAAAATTTTCATTCCAAAGATTATGCTATTGATATTAATACATACTGTACACTAAATAGTTTGATAATTTTGGTCTAATGCATCAATAAGTATGTGCATTTAATATACTTTTTCGGTAACTAAAACACACATGTACGTACTTCTAGCTTGCCAATAAAATGTAATTTACAAAATTGTATAAGGTAATCTAAAATTATATAAATTTAACCTATAGTACACCATAACTTAAAAGATACTAATATACGACTTTGTATTATGGCTACTTTCTGTCTTTTCTTAGTTGTTTCAAAATTATAATCATGTTTTTTTTTTTTCCGATTACCCTCATCCGAGAAGTTGAGATGAATCCAACAATGAATGTTTCTAGGTCCAAAAAGTGAAGAATGAACACACTGTTAGGAAAAATAAGCTATTTAAGAAGTACCCTATATGCTTTCGAATTATCATACATCAAAAGTATTGAGGCCTTACTAAGGCTTCGTTCTTTTGGACTCAACTTAAACTTAACTTAAATCTGAAAATTTTGTCCTTATTTGAACTTTTTTTTGCATTTGTTAGTTTTGGGTCAAACTTTTATGTGTTATTGATTCGTCTCGACGAGAGAAATTGAAAAAGTAATTTTTTTTTACTTTTACCTAAGTATTTTGAGAAATAACCACTTTTTAGATGAATCAATAACCCACAAAAATTTGACGCAAAACTAACAAATGCGAAAAAAAATTCAAATAAGGACAAAATTTTCAGATTTAAGTTAAGGCCAAAAGAACTAAAGCCTTGATTGTGGCCCTAACGTACCTTTTATCTTCGATCCGCAACAACAAGGTGTAGTATGGTGTTGCCAGCGTTATCTGTGGCATTGACAAACTCCTCACCTTTAAAGTATTTCTCCAACAACATCGAAAGAAACTGTAGCTGGTTATATTTGATGCACAAATGTAAGATAGTCTCTCTTTCTCCTTTGTCCACCCTATAAGCTCGAGCTGCATGGGGGTTAGCTTGAAACAACTCATCCAAGACCTCAACCTTTCCTCTCATAGCTGCAACATGAAGAGGGTTTGCACTGTCTTGATCATGAGCTAGGCACATCTCTGATCTCACCCGTATTAATGCTTTCACAATCGCAATGTGTCCATTAGCCAATGCCAAGTGAAGGAGCGATCGCTGCTGCGAATCTCGATGATGTAGGACAAAAATGGAGAGTTTTTGTATTTTATTTTTATTGTTTTAGAATAAGATTTTGACTAGGAATATTTTCGTTTAGGTTAGAATTATTAACTTTCCGTATTCGGTTCGATTTTGATTTCTACCCTTATTAGGATTCTTGGTCTACAAGAATTAGGATTTTATTTTAATTAATTAGGAAATATCTTTTATTTAATGCCGCTTGTTTTGGCATGATTTATTATTTCTTTTTCAGTAGGATTTCTAGGGTTAGAGTCTTATAAAAAGGGCTATAACCTGTTCAATTATTCAACTTTTAAAGTTTTTTTTATCAATAATATTCAGACTTTTGTCTTTATTTCTTGTGCGCAAGATTTGCTTGTTGCGATGGGTTGTTTATCTCGTTTGGACTAGTTGCTTATTCTAATCTTATTCAATGTTGCTGATTTATTTGAGTATCATGCTGAGGAGCCGTTGTATCCAGACTTGAACTCGAGGTCGAGTTCTTTCGAAGAAGAGGGGACTGATGTAGAACATGTAAGGACCCGTATTTTCGGAAGTTATTTAAAGGTTTATTAATAAAAGAAAATTGAGGAATATGTGAAATTTTGTTTATATGATTTGGGGTTTTGAATGAAGGAATTGAAAGTGGAGGGAGTGTAAGTACAATTTATGTTTGTGCTAGTATATATAGGTGTGTGTGAGTGTAGGGAATTATAATCCCAACTCCTTCCTCTCTCTCCTCTCCCGTCCGTTCTTCCCCCCTCCCTCTCGGTCTTTCTCTCTCTCACTCATTTCACCACCAAAACTCAAAACCCAAGGAACCCAACCCCCACTCCATTTTCCTCACGTGCTATTGAGTTCGTAATTCGTCCGGTTTGGCTCGGAGAGGAGTATTTTGGGCGTATTACAAAGTTTGAGTTCAAGGGTTCGTGTGGCCCGATCTCTTCTCATGTTTGCTCTCCGACTTCGAGGTAGGAATTTCTTGCACTTGATATATGTTTACGTGTTGGGTAAGTGCCTTGATCGTGCTTTAGATTGTTGATTGATGTTGTAGTTGAAACTTCAAAAATCTGCAGAAAATCTGCTCAAAAGCATCCCGTATCGATACGGCCCAAAACCCGTATCGATACAACACTCTCTGATCTGCCTCGAAGCCTATCCGTATCGATACGGATTTTGCCCGTATCGATACGGTGAGCTTATTTACAGTTTTCACTGTTTTGTTCCGAAACCCATTGTTTTGACCCCCGATCACTTCCAACACCTCTTAAACGTCTTTAGACCATTTCTAAACTCGATTGTTCGATCTCTATTGACTCATTAGTGTTTTTGTTCTCGGGGCACTCGTAAGACGTAACGTTAGTATCATTGTCAACGGAGGATGTATCGTAAGGTTGTTTAAGGGTGTCGTAGGTTATGCGAGGCATAGTTTTGAGAGTGAATGGGTAGATGAGTGTCCGTCTAGTGATCCGAAAGGGTAGACTGAAATCCTTGTTCTTGTGATCTGTCTCGTTGTTCTTCTTTGAAAATTCCTTGATGCTAGTTCCGTGAGATTTAGGTGTCGATAAGTGAGAGGTCTGCCATAGGATGGTGGTGGGTTCGCACGTTACTTGTGGCATTGGGGTATAATTAAAAGGAAGGGCGTGTGTTAATTTATTAGTCGGAGTCGCGATATGGTTGACGGTTTGGAACGTTTTGTAATGTGATCAACGGGGTGGATTAGTAAATCATTTAGAATGTTTAAGTGTAACCGATGTTGTGGTAGAACTGTTTGAGATGATATAATAACTTATATCCTATGCGATTCGAGCGTAGAAACAAATGGGTGGAAAATTGTAGGATTATCTCTATATAAGGGCTTAATACACTATGTAGGATTCGAATAGATAAACTAATGAAAATGCACGAACATATACATTTGTGGAGTTATGTAACGATTGATTGAGATTTCTGGTACGACTGGTAGTTTGGAGACAAAGTTGATTATGAAAGGATGACAATTATGAAAAATGTAAGAGGTGACCCAAGTGGTCGTTGTTGAGGGAAAAGACTCGGGGTGACATGACCCTACGCTCGAGGGAACTAGACCCGAGGTGACCCAAGTGATTATTATAATTGTTGAGGGAATAGACTCGGGGTGACCCAACGCTAGAGGGAACTAGACCCGCGCGAGGTGACCCAAATGATTATTGTTATTAAGATAATAGACTCGGGGTGACCCTGCGCTCGAGGGAACTAGACCCGAGGTGACTCTAGTGATTATTGACGAAAAATACCTGATTAAAGGAATGGAAATGTTTTGCAATAAAGGGGTTTTGTGATGATAATGTGGACAGGAGAGAAATTGTAGTATCGTACGAAGTATGACACGATGATATGGAGTGGTTTCTAGACTAACGTGGGTTGATATGAGTTTACTAATGTATTTAGTCTGAGAAGTAAACGATTAATGACATTTAGGAGAAGTCTAGAGTCCTTTGATGGTAGCAAGTTGCTTGTTGATAGCCGTATAAACCTTGGGCATATTAGTCTTTTCTCATTCCCTCTTGATGCATAATCCGGCATGTTTTCCTATAACTTGTGTATAGGTTTCTCTACTGGGCACGTGTTTGCTCAACCTACCATTTCAGGTATATTGCAGGTCTCTTACAAGGAGTGCTTGGAGTGCATGTTCGACTTCATCTTTTGAAAGCTAACACGAGGGAAACTACTTGGCATCCTAGTATAACACTTTCGAAGATATAATCGTAGTTTTGTTGATTGTTAAGATCATTTTGACTGTGGAATCTTGTAAACTCTTAATCTTCTCTTTCAGTACTTTTTTTTTTTTTGAACAGCTTCTCTTTCAGTACTTGTACCTTGACAATTTGGGGCCTTCGAGCCGGAGATAAATTCTTGAACATATTTTGTAATTATAAGAGAGAATTGTCTTTTGGGGTAATACTTGTACTTATGTGAGGATTTTATTATCAAGCGTTATAATTATTTATGTTGAAAATCGAGGGCATGACAGAACATGTGGAGGCCCAATTTCATGATCAGTTGGACCGAGCCAAGGCTCGGAAGACCAAACGGTGTTTAATTTCAGATTACCCAATTTGGTAAAATTCGGACGAGCTCGGAATAGGCCCAAACTTGGTGGGCTGACTTATTTTCGCGCTCCGGTCAATAGTCATAACCCTAGGTTGATGATGTGCGGTGCTTTTCGGCCTAATTCCTTCGTTTAGGCCTCCAATTGGACGTTTTTGCCGTTTTAGGAAATATTTGTTTCGTTAATAACTTTTAGCGTATAATTCCGTAAAAGTTGATTCTTTTTGGGAAAGTCATGTTTTTCTTCCATTTTTCCAATTTTATTATTTTCCACAAATTTTGGGAATTTTCATTTTTGAGTTAGGGTTTTACTAGGGTTACACTTTTTTCCTATAAAAGGGTTGTAACCTAATGTTTATGCAGTTTTTATTCAATAATATTGCAGAGATTCTCTCTTTCTTTCTTGTGCGCAAGAATTGCTCGTTGCGATGAGTTGATTATCTCGTTTGGACTAGTACGCGAACTAGTCTCTCGTGAATTCCGCTGTGTCAAATGGTATCAGATGAGATGAACAACTAGTTAGCGTACTAGTCCAAACGAGATAAACAACTTGTCGCAACGAGCAAATCTTGCGCACAAGAAAGAAAGACAAAAGTCTGAATATTATTGATGAAAAAGTTTTAAAAGTTGAATAATTGAATGGGTTACTGCCGTTTTTATAAGACCCTAACTCTAGAAATCCTACTGTAAAAGAAATCTTAAATCATGCCAAAACAAGCGACATTAAAGAAAAGATATTTCATAATTAATTAAAATAAAATCCTAATTCTTGTAGACCAAGAATCCTAATAAAGGTAAAAATCAAAATCAAAATCAAACTGAATACAGAAAGTTAATAATTCTAACCTAAACAAAAATATTCCTAGTAAAAATCTTATTCTAACGCAAATAGAAATAAAATATATAAATCCTCCAATCTTGTCCTACATCAGTCTCATTTTCTTCAAACGACCTCGCCCTCGAGTTCTCATTAGAAATTTGCCATCTGCCATTCCAAAGAAATAAATATTTGGAATACTTCAACCTCTTGCTCGTCTTCCAAAAATTATTTAAAGAAAAGTACTCATGCAATGATCTTTTCTCTTCATACTTCAACTTGTTGACAAGATGTACTAGACGAATGTTCGGAACCCAATCAAATTGTTGCACTCCAAGAAAATCGACAAAATTAGCATCATTAATTCTGCTTTGCCTACAATCATGGTTTGAATCCTTTCCATGGATGTATGCTTCCACATGATTGTTGGCTAAATCTTTTGAATCTATTTTTTCGGACAACAATTTACTTTCGCCAATGTCGCTAACCAAAATCTCCTCATTGACACTAATATTAGTATCAACCACCTCCAATGGACAAAAATTTTGGTCATCAACAACTTGATCACCAACATCGATACCAATTTTTTTATTATCAACTTCAATTATAGTTTCCTCTTTTTCGCTAATACCAATGTCAAATTTCTCTTTACCGTCAGCTTCAATGTGCCCACAATGACTGCATTCAACATTGACCTCCACTGTTTCTTCGATGTTGGGCTCAACAAATATCACCTCCTCTAATTCTACTCGATCTCCTTCCTTTTCTGCGATCTCATATCCATCATAATTGTTGGAACGTGATGAATCTGAGATTGAAAGATCTTTATCGGTTTGTTGACCTTCAAAACTTGATTGACTCGGACCCAACAGTCTCAGTGATGTGTCCCTCGAGTTTTTAGTAGCCGCAACGGTATAATTTTTATTACTTGAAAAAGAATAAGACAACTCAAGATTATCTCGAGACAATCGCTTGAACTCAAGATTTCTTTGGTACTCTTCATACAACATCTGACCATGATGCGATTGAAGAAATCTATCACTCATCAATCGTCTCATCCTGAGCCATGTCTTGACTTGCTATTTATATTGGCGCCCCCGATTATATTGCAATTGCTTCCACCATCTAAAAGCATAGCCTTGTAATTTACGAGCCACGTATCTAACTTCATTTTCTTCCGGAATTTCCATATACTCAAGAAACTTATCAACTTTACGAAACCAATAAATTAAATTCTCAGGATGGCAATACCCATTAAAACTAGGAATTATTGGTTGTACCTGAAAAGTTGAAAAGTCGTCATCTGTGCGATAAAATCCTTCAAACCTTGAATGTCACTTATTCGACTGATATCCATAATAATCCTCAAATAACTCGTCTTCAGATTCATCCTCACTATCAAGTTGATAATAAAAATATCTTCCGGAGACGTTTTGATTAATAGGTTGGTTGCGGGCAAATCCCTCAACGCGGTTCCTATCAACTTTGTGTTTAATAGATTGACCATGGGCAAATCCCTTGGTGCGAGTCCTGTTTAATCCTTCACCACGACCAACGTCATTGGGTGTGTCTTCAACTTTGTTTGGTGCCATCGAACCAGGAAAAGCGTGGCTCTGATACCACTTGACGCAGCGAAATTCACGAGAGACTAGTTAGCGTACTAGTCCAAACGAGATAAACAACTCGTCGTAACGAGCAAATCTTGCGCACAAGAAAGAAAGACAAAAGTCTGAATATTATTGATAAAAAAGTTTTAAAAGTTGAATACTTGAATGGGTTACAGCTCTTTTTATAAGACCCTAACCCTAGAAATCCTAATGTAAAAGAAATCTTAAATCATGCCAAAACAAGCGGCATTAAAGGAAAAGATATTTCCTAATTAATTAAAATAAAATCCTAATTCTTGTAGACCAAGAATCCTAATAAAGATAAAAATCAAAATCAAACTGAATACGGAAAGTTAATAATTCTAATCTAAACAAAAATATTCCTAGTAAAAATCTTATTCTAACGCAATAGAAATAAAATATAGAAATCCTCCAATCTTGTCCTACATCACTTGAGGTCGGGTTTGGGTAACTCAAACAACGGGGTCGGCATTGAGCGTGATGGTTGGTGCTTGATTCTGCTCTCATGTAAATGATGAGGCTATCCGCTATCCACCCTTTTGGCTTCATGTAAATCAATGCTGCAGTATCTCTGAACAACAAGCCATGGAGTAGACTGTTAAGCACCGAGTGGAGGAGGAGAAGATAAGAGAGAGAGAGAAAGAAAACACATGAAGAAACCCTGTTTTCCACTCTTGTTTCTTCTGCTGAATTTAGTGCCGCTACTATTAGTGCTGAGTGGCGCCGAAACATTTAGCAGAAGTAAATTCCCACTCCCACCTCACTTTGTCTTCGGTTCAGGAACCTCTGCTTACCAGGTTACTACTACTAGTAATTCCTCCTTATGTGTATTGTGTCGTTCTTTTTCGTTTCCTAATTTCAAAACCCGAAAACGAAGTAGTAGACTTTGATGAATATTGGCTTATGTATCATATTATGTGCATGACAGTAGTCTGAGGGCGCGGCATTGGAGGATGGAAGGACGCCGAGCATTTGGGACACTTTTGCTCACTCTGGTCAGTTTCTTGTATCCTATTATATGCATGACCCACGCAGTGTTCTGTGGAAGTTCAAGAAGAAATGCGTGCAAGTGCAAACACTATTCACTAATGTCTCAGCCTCCTGAGTTCATTGAGGTCTAAAGGTGTTGTGCCTGGTCACACACAATTGCTGTAGAACAAAGGGTCATAGTAATATTTTCCTTGATGTAATTGTTGTGACTGATGTGTTGACATGCAATCTGTATGTTCATTATCCGTTAATGACAGCGGTTAGTTTACTAATATCGGGCTTTCTGGACCCGGTTTGTGGTGTAGGGGATACTTGAGGCTCTATGGGGGAATGGAATTGTATATTCATCGTTTCACAGTGATTCCTCTACCGATGTTTGCCCTCTGTTTTTTAAAAAACCCCACCACCATATATCGTTGCTGTATTTTCTAGATTCGTGACATGTCATACAGTAATAGACAATCGTGAAGTGTTTTCCAAATTTCTCAATATTACCTCTGGGTTGAGGAATCATAAGCGATTGAGTTTGCTTAAAACTGGTTTAACGAAAATTTTCTGTAGCTTTATGCTGCTGGCTTGTCAAATTTCTTGTTAGAGAGTAACCCGAAACGAATTGTGGTTCAGTTAATCAGTTGTTTCAGGTCCTTATCTTGGCGCCAGCACCTTAGTATGTGCAACATAACTCAGTTGCATCTATAATGGGGTGATTTCTATATCACTCCATCACCGTTGATTATTCTTCTAGTGATGATAAATAGTTGCTGAGATAAAACTATACCAAAAAGCTACTTCATGTTGCCAGAAATTGATTGTTATGTGGAACCAATTCAAACAGGGAATGCGCATGGAGCCACAGGGGACGTAGCATGTGACGGGTACCATAAATACAAGGTATCATCCTTCTTGTTTTCTGTTATCCTGGATTATCTCTTGCCACTGGCATATAAAACATGTGGTTGATGATTTCCTACATAGAGCATCACTATAGAGCTGCTATATGAGGTAGATGGTTTAGCATGAATAGCATCATACGGCCACTTCTGGAGTATGGCCCATATGTGATATGCACCATTAAATCTCATGCAGGAAGATGTCCAACTCATGGTGGAAACCGGCTTGGAGGCTTACAGATTCTCCATCTCCTGGTCGAGACTTATCCCTAGTGAAGACCATTTAACTGTCTCATGTTGACTTCATAACATAAAGCAAATTCTTCATTGCTTGTGCTTTGTCTTTTCTACAGATGGAAGAGGACCTGTCAACCCGAAGGGCGTAGAATATTACAACCACCTCATCAATGAGCTTATCAAACATGGTTAAATTTCCACCATAAACAATACAAGACTTTTGTTTGGCATTTGGAATGTCTGATCATTTGAAAAAATACCCAGCAATTGTTTTTGTTGTGAAAAATGCCAAAACCAAATGACACCCTAATGAAATCTCCCCTTTACACTGCTGTTGATACCACTTTCTCAAGCAGGAATCCAACCGCATGTTACGTTGATGCACATTGACTTCCCTCAGGCTCTTGAAGATGAGTATGGTGGATGGCTTAGTAGACAAATGGTGTATGATTCTAAACCTCCACTACCTCTAACTTCACTCACTTCTAATGCTTAGGATGCCTTGATTGAAGAAAATGTACGGTACTCATACGTAACAAAGTTCACAAATTATATGGCAATGCAGGAAAGACTTCACAGCATATGCCAATGTGTGCTTTAGAGAATTTGGTGATAGGGTGTTGCATTGGACTACCTTGAATGAGGCCAATATATTTACCATAGCTGGTTATGATAGTGGAGAAATACCGCCTGAACGATGCTCTCCCCCATTTGGGGTAGGCAATTGTTCTAAGGGTGACTCCTCAACTGAGCCATACGTCGCTGGTCATCATATCTTGCTTGCACATGCATCGGCTAGCTGCAAGACTGTATAGGAAAATGTATCAGGTATCACATAAGTTTTTTTTTTGGAAGGATTACTAAGAGGGTGTTTGCCTTGGCTTTTCAGCTACAACTTATAGCTTACCTGTTTGGTACAGCTGCTGCTTTTTGCTTATGAGCCAAAAAACTTTAAGAAGCCCTTTTACCAAAACAAAAAGCTAAAAAGCTTTAAAAGCTGTTTTTTTTAAGAGGCAACATTTCAATTTTTTTGACTTCTGCTTTTGAATAGAGCTTTTAGCCTAGGTTCAGTTGCAAGAAGATTTCTGCTATATTCAGTATCTTTGAGATTTCCATAATATTTCTGCTCCAACTCTTACTTCCCCACATCCATATACTTCAAAGAAATTTGAAAATTTCATGTCTACCTGCTGGTTCTATAGTTGTCATCTTCAGCTTTCATTCTTTCAATTCACTATGAATATAATCAACGAAATATCAGGGAGAATTTTTGATAAATTTGGAAAAAAATGTGTTAACAGGGGAAGCAACATGGATTCATCGGAATAAATGTCTATGCTTATTGGCTTGTCCCTTATACAAATGCAACAGAAGATGTGATTGCAACGCAAAGAGCCACTGATTTTCTTGTTGGTTGGTGAGTCTCACACGTACAAGATATTTATTCATCTCGGATTGCTATTTCAACAGATGATGAGAGTATAAACTATTCGTTTCATTGGTTCAAACTGGAAGCTTTTCTCGGATCAAAAAAAAAAAAAAACTGGAAGCTTTTCGTGTGTGCATGCATGGGATTACCATCCTTGTGTTTTCTATTGCAGGTTTGTGGACCCCTGGTATTTGGAGACTATCCTGACATAATGAAGAAGAATGCAGGCAAAAGGCTTCCAGCTTTCACCAAACTTGAATCTGAGCTAGTCAAGGGTTCAAATCGATTTCATAGGACTGAAACACTACAACACATTTTCCATTAAGGACCAATCAAGAAGATTGAAAATGGATCATAGGGATTTCAATGCTGATATGGCAGTGGAGTTGATTGGTGTGGTACTGTTCATTGCAAAGACTGCTGAATATGTTTTTCTTCTACTGCCGTTCAAAAAAAAAAAAAAAAAAGTTTTTCTTCTACTTTGATGAGCCAAGCATGATTTTTTACTTGGACAACTAAACTATTCTCCCAACTAATGTAAGTTTTTGGTGTATCTGATGTAGCTCATTGATTTTTTGGGTGGTTGTAGATGAGCAAGGTGGTGGTACACCGCTAACAACACCAATTGAGGTGAGGGCTTTAACAAACGTTAAAAAGTTGGTCTAGCTTTGGATAGACTTAATTTCATTCAACTAATCAGTTTGTTTGACTCAGTTTCCTGTTGCACCATCGGGTTAGGTGGAACTCTTGGAGTATTTCAAGCAATTTTATGGAAACCCTCCCATTTATGTTCATGAAAATGGTCTCTCTCTCTCTCTCTCTCTCTCTCTCTCTCCGTGTGTGTGTGTTTATTTCAGTTTGAGCTCTCGGGGAAGGATTTGCTTTATCATGCTTTTAAACTTCCATTTGAGGGTTTCATAGACAAGATGTTGCTTTTTCAAAACTACTGAAAACGTTCAAGGGCTAGAATAATTCAATGAAGCATCTTAATGATATTGTGTTTCAAAATATAATAGGTTAAACTTTCACTTGTTTTGACAGGTCAGCGGATGCGCAGGAATGCTACGCTGAATGACATGCCGAGGGTGTAGTATTTACAGGGGTTCATTGGGGGCTTACTTGATGCTATTAGGTATGTTTAGTTTACGCCAACTTGGAGCACCGTAAAAGCCAATAGAATAATGTTACTGTATTTTCTCCTTGTTATTTGGGGCCAAATCCTACAGCTTTTTGCTGTTAACGAACAACAATAGCTGGGGAGATTTAGACATGCAATGAAAAAAGATCTTCTCTTTACTGTTAACGAACAACAATCACAGATATTCTGTTGTAAGTTTACACGTCCATTGCTTTGGTTAGGTTCCTTTAGCAACCAGGCAGCTGTTACGGATTTTACGCAATCCTACAACGCCCCTACGGATCTTGGAACAATGGATCACAGAATAAAACAAACAAATACGTGCGTAATGAAAAACTGGAAAGAAAACGAGACACAAGATATACGTGGAAAAACCTCAACGTGAGGAAAAAACCACGGGAGCCACACCAGTCCACTATGAAATTAATCCAAGAGTACAAGTCTTCTCACAATCTCTCTGAGATGTGTTTTCTCTCGCCTCTCTCTTTTTCACGCTCAGAAAAAGTGATTACAATAAACCCTCAAACACGCGCAGCCGCGCACAAAACCCTAAATACAATTTAAGGCCCGAAGGCTCTCGATAGCGCTATAGCAAAAAGGCTATAGCGCTATAGCTACTCGCTAGCGCTACACCAATTCCTATGTAGCGCTAGCTAAGTCTCTGATGCTGCTTTGTTATCTGCACCCCAACAATCTCCCACTTGAAGATAACCTGAAGCATCCGCAAACAAACAAATGCAAACCCAAAAAATCTCAATCAATCATGGACGTAGTCATCTGACCCCTCTTGGTGTGGCTCCAGACCCATCATCTCTTCAAGCATGAAGGCCAACTGAAGTCGAACACAACTTCAGTTTCTGAACAGTAACAGACTTGGTCAACATATCTGCCGGATTTCGTTCCCCCAAAATCTTCTCTAGCAACAAATCTCCATCTTCCAAAAGCGAGCGAATAAAATGATACCTCAAATCAATGTGCTTCGTCCTGGCATGGAACACTGGATTTTTGGCAAGGTGTATAGCACTCTGGCTGTCACTGAAAAGAACGCAGTTCTCTTGCTTCAAACCCAGCTCCTCCAAGAAGCCCTTTATCCAAACCATCTCCTTTGCAGCCTCAGTCACGGCCACATACTCAGCTTCTGTAGTAGATAATGTCACTAATTTCTGCAGACGTGAGACCCAGCTCACCGCTGTTGAACCCATAGTATAGATATATCCTGTGGTACTTCGCCGCGTATCATGATCACCGGCAAAGTCAGCATCCACATATCCCTGCACTGTCAATTTCCCTCTCCCAAAACAAAGTGGCAAATCAGTGGTACCTTTCAAGTATCGCATAATCCACTTTACTGCTTCCCAATGCTGTTTCCCTGGATTGCTAGCAAACCTGCTCACAACTCCCACTGCATGGGCAATGTCTGGTCTCGTGTTCACCATCGCATACATCAGGCTACCTACGGCTGAGGTATACGGAACCTTGGCCATGTACTCTCTTTCTGCATCTGTCTTGGGTGATTGCCCCTGAGAAAGTTTGAAATGACTTCCCAAGGGTGTGCCAACTGCCTTAGCACCCTACATATTGAACCTCTCCAGAACACGCTCAATATACTCAGCTTGACTCAACCGTAAGGTTCCCTGAGCCTTATCTCTGCTGATTCTCATCCCAAGTATCTGCTTAGCTGCACCCAGATCTTTCATAGCAAACTCTGTTGCCAACTGATGCTTCAATTTGTTGATCTCCCTAACACAGGAACCTGCTACAAGCATATCATCTACGTAGAGCAATAAAATGATGTAGCTAGACTCAAACCTCTTGAAGTAACAACAGTGATCCCCATTGCACCTTGTGTAGCCACTGCGCTGCATGAAACCGTCAAACTTTCTGTACCACTGTCTGGGAGCCTGTTTCAAACCATACAGACTCTTCCTGAGCCTGCACCCCATCTCTTCCTTGTCTTTCACAATGAAGCCAACAGGCTGCTTCATGTAGATTTCTTCATCCAAGTCCCCGTGAAGAAAAGCAGTTTTAACATCTAACTGCTCAAGGTAGAGATTTTCAGCAGCAACCATATTCAGCACCACTCTGATAGTGGCCATCTTCACAACGGGTGAAAATATCTCTGTATAATCAATCCCTTCCTTCTGTTGGAAGCCCTTTACAACCAATCTTGCCTTGTACCTTTTCTTGCCATCACTCTCCTGCTTAAGCCGAAAAACCCATTTGTTCTGCAAGGCTTTCTTTCCTGCGGGAAGCTGAGCTAACTGCCAAGTACCGTTGGAATAAAGAGAATCCATCTCTTCCTGCATCGCAGTCTTCCACTTTGCTGACTCAGAAACCTGCATAGCCTCATCATAGCACTCTGGTTCTCCACTGTCCGTCAAAAGCAAGTAATCAAGCGAAGAAATATATTTCGGATTCGGCTTGTGTACTCTAGTTGTCCTCCTCAACTCTCTGACCGCTGAACTAGTCCCTGTCTCTGGAGCTGCCTCATCTGAAACTGTCCCCTCTGAAACTGTCTCATCTAAAACTCTCTCCTCTGCCTGACTAGACCCCTGTTCAACCCCCCTGTCACCTGGAAGATCCTCCAACCCAAAGTACTCGGATGTATCTCCATCCGAAGTGGTACTCCCACTGCTCAGTTTGCTGTCCCTGTCTTTGTACATCACCTTCTCATCAAACACAACATCTCTGCTTCTGATTATCTTCCGGTTCTTGTTATCCCAAAAACGATAACCAAACTCATCTCCGCCGTATCCAATAAAGGTGCACTTCTGTGACTTAGCATCAAGTTTATCCCTATCCTTGTCGCTAATATGCACATAGGAAACACAACCGAAAACACGTAAGTGTGAGAGACTTACCTCTTTACCACTCCAAACCTCCTCTGGTATGCCAAAATTCAACGGAACTGATGGCCCAAGATTGATCAAATGTGCTGCTGTGCTGACTGCATCTGCCCAAAACATCTTGGGCAACCCTGCGTGTATCCGCATGCTCCTAGCACGCTCAGTCAAAGTCCTGTTCATCCTTTCTGCAATGCCATTGTGCTGCGGAGTCCCTGGAGGTGTCCTCTCTAAACGAATCCCGGATAGAGCGCAGGCTTTCTTGAACTCCCCCAACTCATATTCTCCGCCATTGTCGGACCTCAACCTCTTCACCTTCAAATCTGTTTCATTCTCAACCATGGCCTTCCACTTCTTGAAGACTTCAAAGACCTCTGACTTGTGCTTCATGAAGTATACCCATACCTTCCTCGAGTGATCGTCGACAAAGGTAACATAGTAATAAGAACCGCCAAAAGAAGACACTGTAGCTGGACCCCACACATCTGTATGGACAAGCTCTAGCTTCTGAGCCCTGGGAGGCCTGCCGCCTTTCTGAAAGCTAACCCGTTTCTGTTTCCCGAAGATACAATCTTCACACATGTCAATATCCACTGACCCTAAACCCGGTAGCTTCCCTTTTGACTGCATAACCTTCATTCCCTTCTCACTCATATGCCCCAATCTATAGTGCCACAGATTTGAACTCTCCTTGCTGTCTATAACTGCAAGTATGTCGCTACCATGTGAAGTCAAGTAAAGTGTACCAACTTTCTTGCCTTTAGCCGTCACCATGGTACCATTGGAGACTTTCCACATGTCCCCTGTGAATGTCGATGTATAACCTGCTGCTGCAAGCTGTCCAACCGAAATAAGATTCCTCTTCAACTTCGGAACGTGCCTGACATCTTTCAGACACCATTTGAACCCATGCGTTGCAATCTGAACATCCCCTTTTCCCACAATACTGCAAGGCTCGTCGTCCCCCAAGTATACTTTCCCAAAGTCCCCTGCAAGATAGTTCTGCAGAACTTCCCTGTTAGCAGTGGCGTGGAATGAGGCACCCGAATCAATCACCCAAGATTCAGTGTCGCTGTTCATGGAAAGAATAAGTGCATCGTGCACAATGTGAGCCTCCTGCCCACCGTTATTCTTTTTCGGTGCTTTGCAAGTTTGTGACATATGGCCTGTCTGACCACAATTCCAACATTCACCTTTAATGGGCCGAACCTGAGATCTATCTTTATTTCCCTTGCCCTTGCCCTTCGATTTCGACCTGTTCCTGTTCTGATTCTGACCACCCTTGGTCTGGCTTCTGCCCCTCTGCTCAAAACTTAGAGCTGAACCTGAACTACCTGAACCATCAATCGAACCCCTTCTGACCTCCTCAGTCAAAATCAAACTAACAACCTCACTCAGTTTCAACTTTTCTTTCCCTGCCGAATTACTGACTGCAGTAACAGTACCCTGCCAGCTCTCTGGCAACTGAGACAGTATTAACAAGGCTTGAACCTCATCATCAAACTTGATTTCGACAGACATAAGTTGATCAACTATCGTATTGAACTCACTGAGATGTGACATAAAGGAAACCCCTTCAGCCATAGACAGATTGAAAAGTTTTTTCATGAGATGTACCTTATTCGCAGCAGACGGTTGCTCGTACATCTTTTTCAGCGCTCCCACAAGACCCTCCGTCGTTTTCTCCTTCAAGATGTTGGCGAACAACCCCTAACGCCTTCCTGTCCAGGACGTCCCAATCCTCGTTGCTCTCATCTTTCTTCTTCCCCTTTTCTTTACCCAGCAGCGGCCGGTAAAGATCTTTCTGATACAGATAGTCCTCTATCTGCGTTTTCCAGAACGCGAAGTCTGACCCGTCAAACTTCTCCATCCTCTGCTTGCCTTCTTCAGAACCCATAACTCCCACTGAACTCTGGCCTGCCCGAACGAGATTAAACCCTAACCTGTCGAACAAAACCTACCGCAACCGCGGCTCTGATACCAGTTGTTACGGATTTTACGCAATCCTACAACGCCCCTACGGATCTTGGAACAATGGATCACAGAATAAAACAAACAAATACGTGCGTAATGAAAAACTGGAAAGAAAACGAGACACAAGATATACGTGGAAAAACCTCAACGTGAGGAAAAAAACCACGGGAGCCACACCAGTCCACTATGAAATTAATCCAAGAGTACAAGTCTTCTCACAATCTCTCTGAGATGTGTTTTCTCTCGCCTCTCTTTTTTTCACGCTCAGAAAAAGTGATTACAATAAACCCTCAAACACGCGCAGCCGCGCATAAAACCCTAAATACAATTTAAGGCCCGAAGGCTCTCGGTAGCGCTATAGCAAAAAGGCTATAGCGCTATAGCTACTCGCTAGCGCTACACCAATTCCTATGTAGCGCTAGCTAAGTCTCTGATGCTGCTTTGTTATCTGCACCCCAACAGCAGCTGCTGGCACTAGTGAGAGCTAAACCGGAAGTAGCATTATTTGATCGAATCATTAACTTATCGTTAACTTACAGTGAAAAATCACATCCTTTAATGGCCGAACTCATGAGGGCAGATTTGCCTCTTCATATTTCTGTAAAACTCAGAGCAGCTAGTCCTGCAGAGGAGATCCAGATGCGCCTTCTCTGAAATTTGTTTTTCTTTGTCACCATTTTGAGGGTATCTGATCATAGTACTTATTTTGTTCTTTCTTTTCTGTTTTCAACTTGACAATGTGGAAGGAACGGATCGAATGCAAGAGGGTATTTCTACTGGTCTTTCATGGATTTGTTCGAGTTATTGGACGGCTATGAAACTTCCTATGGCCTGTATGCTGTAGATTTCAAAGATTTGAAAAGATACCCCGAGGTCTCTGCACATTGGTACTCAAATTTCTTAAAAGGAAAGATCATGAGTCCAGATGGTGCCATTGAAGTTGAGAAGTCAATTTCCTCTCTTTCTCAATCTCATTTTCTGAGTAGATTTTGCTTTGCCAAATTGTATGTGTATTGGCACGCATCATTAGCATTGTGTACCTAATAAATATGTGATATACAAAGTGGTTAAAAAGTCTTCATTTATTTGCAATGAATAATCAATCTTGTTTCCTTTTTGGTCTCTTTGATCGAATTACAGATGTCTGTATTAGACTATTAGTGAACACGTACAAGGTTGCATAAGTTTGTGATTGAACACTTTAACTAGAAAATAGTGAGATAAATCACTGTTTCTCATCTCTCATCTGAATCACTAATTCTCATCTTACACCTTACATGACTCCAATCAAGGTATATAACGTGCCCGATATATTTCGTGCAACTGCAGTAATATTAGGGTGTGTTCCCCTAAAATATGTACTTATTTTTTGGAATTAAAGGTGATGTATTGCGAGAGAATGACCTGTCTCGTAACTGAAGCTCGATCAGTCCGGTGAATGTAACCACTGTTTGAGAAAGGATGGAAATGACTGGAAGAATGAAGGGATCTCCAAGTGTGGAAAGCATTCCACTGATCTTGTTGTAAGCTGCATCTGCAGATGTAAGTGGAAACATTTTCACCATCGTTTGTCGCAGCTTTATATCTGCAAAAAAGTACAAGTTATCAATTATACCTCTTCCATCGGGGTTTTTGATCAGAAAACGGGATCAAAGATAAACACAACAAATCTGGCATTGTGGTTCTTTTTTCCTTTGATAGCTCAGGGTACCCAAGCCAACTTACACACATCTCAACCATAGTTTTAAATCTCGGTATCGGTCGCCGTCTCGGTATCGGTCGCGGTGTATCGGTATCGGGACGTATCGGTGATACGTCGCGGGAATCGGGTGTCGCGGTCGTGAATTTTTAAAAATCATCAGCAACATGTATAAAACTTGAAAAATATACTTTTGCCCCCAACATTGGCTTAAATTATCACATTTTAATTAATTTAAGACATGTAATAGCCCATTCTCTTCATGTGAAATATCCGATAATTTATCAAAACCCGCAAGTCAATAAGATTTTACAAATATGAGAAAAATGCAACATTATGAGTTTCGATATAATTGACATAAACAGCAAAAGTAAGATGATTTTAAGTCATAAAAAAATGCTTTGTTTTTTTTTTTTTGCTTAAAAGCCTAGTAGCCTATCAGAAAAAACAGAAGACGATGGTATTGATGCTCTGGAAAAAACTGAAAAAGCCTGCTGAAAAAAAAAAAAAAAATTTTTTTTTTTTTTTGCCGAACCGGTACGGACCGATACGTATCGGCCGCGAATCGGTTACGGACCGATACGTATCGGGTATCGGCCGATACGGCTGTGAATTCCAATCTTTCCGATATATCGGCCCGTATCCGAATCGGGGACCCCAAATTCCAGTACGTATCGGCCGAAACAGTACGTCTCGGCCGAGATTTAAAACTATGATCTCAACTAATCTCTGGCGGACCATTGTCCATAGGTAAAATTCAGTACGAAATGGCCTCATAAGAATGATACCGACCTGAGTCCTATAGCGAATCCTAAATCCAGGCCTTAAAAGCAAAATAAAGTTTCCTTTGGTTTCTTTGTTAACAAGCAAGAGGGTTCGAAACTTTTGATTACTGCTTTGACGCGTTAAAATTTTCATGTATCACAAGCCAGACGAGCCAAGTAGTAGATTATTCGAGCTTGGTTAGTGAAGGCTTTTACTCTCCCTCTTTTCTTCTGTTGTAACTTTTTGTTCATATTAATTAATTACGTATGTAGAAGGAAAACTGGAAGTTCACAAAAAAAAAGAAGGTAACTTCAAGAGATCAATTCCAAACTGAAAGCAATCATTTTGATTCTAAGAACCTAAATCTCTGGCAAAAACCAGTGCTCGCAAAAGCTCCTACAGTTACATCAATGGAGCAAGAAATTCCCTTTTTTTTTTTGTATAAGCGAAGAAATTCCATCAGCAATTTCGTTGGTGTTTTTTTGTTTCCATGTGCAAATAATATTGTCAAGAACAATGAAAGCTATACAAAAATCGAAATTAGCGGACTTGTTACCATGGAGTGAGAATCCAGAAGGCCTTCTGTGCTGGAAAACCACATTTTCTCTCTCTCCCTCTCTCTCTTCGTCGTCGGGAAACGTCCCTTCGTTGAAGTGAACGTATTTCTTTGCTAAAATGGGTTTCATATTGAGGTAGATTGTCACATTGTTCGCGAGAAGATTGACAATGGTGTGTTAGTTACTCCGTTTGTATCTACCGGAGCTCAGTTGGCCGATATCTTCACCAAATCATTGTTCAAACCACGTTTAGAGTTGTTATGTAACAAGCTGAGACTTTGTGATATTTATTCTCCAGCTTGAGGGGGAGTGTTAGAATAGTTTAGTCCCACATCGGGTAGTCATGTTATGTAATGTGTCTCGACATAATATAAATAAAGCTCTTTATGTGTTAGGGTAAGTTAACACCCTATACACTTTTTCTTCTTTCTCTTACAACACCGATAAAGGGATTTTCGAAGAACTAAAAGATTGCGTAATCACACCTTATAAATAGTAATGTCTAGACTATGAAAAGCGGGTAGTAAGATGCTCCGTTTTGAGATCGAGAATATTACATCTAGAATTTTTGAAGTGAATCGATTCTAAGTTTCTTTCGTAAACCATGATCTGTAACATGCCCTATAATTAGTTGTAGCGATCAAGGGCTATAGTTGGGGTATGGAAATCAAAATTTGGCGTCGTAAATGTAAAAGTCTTGTCTTGGACATATGTTTTAGTCGAATCCCGATCATTAAGCAGTTTTTGTATGCTTGGTTGAAGTTCGAAAAGCACAATGAACTCACTAAAACTCTTAAGAAATAAACGAATACCTTAGAACTAGGAATGAGAGCACCAAATGGAAATTAGAATGAGCGGAAGGGCGCGGAAACGTGTTTTAGCCTTAGTGGCTCTGACGAACTTTGAATTGGTCTGCTTTCAACCAACTTTTCATAAACCAATATATATTACTTTTATATTTCGATCCCACCATCTTTTAGGACTTTAAATTCCATCTTTCTCGATATACAATAGGTTTCAATCCGGTTTTAAAGTTGGTGTGATCAGAAGTTTTCCAATCATAATTTGTTTTTGGACCCGCTGAGCGTAAAATCGTCGTATCTTTTCATGAATAAATAAGTTTGGAGCCTAAACTAAATTGGTTAGAAAGTATGATAGACAAGCTTTTCAATGGTTCAAATCACGTGCAAATCGGAGTTCGGGAGTGTCTGTGGCGAGACCCCAAAGTTTGGTCGATTTTTGACACTTCGAGGATGCGCCCGGGCGCATTGTACAGCGCCTGGGGCGCATACACGTGCGCCTAGGGCGCATTAAAGCTGTACAGTTTTGGCCAAACTTTGCAGGTTTGTCTCGGGCTCTTCGGAACTCCGTTTTTTGCAAGGTTTGTGCCGTTAAAAAGCTTGTTGAGACAAGATTCTAACCTAAGTAGCTTAGATCAAAAAATATTTTTGCATCAAAAGACATGACGAATTTACCCTGAATATGCCCAAAAATCAATTAATTTGGTAAATTGCTCGCATCTCTTTCATTTTAAATTTGACAAAGACCTATTTTATACAGATAAAGGGGATTTTCGAAGTACAAAAAGATTGCGCAATCACACCTTACAAATAGTAATGTCTAGACTATGAAAAGCGGGTAGTAAGATGCTCCGTTTTGAGATCGATAATATTACATCTAGAATTTTTGAAGTGAATCGATTATGAGTTTCTTTCGTAAAACATGATCTGTAACATTTCCTATAAACATTTCTTATAATTAGTTGTAGTGATCAAGGGATATAGTTGGGTAATAGAATTCAAAATTTGGCTTCGTAAATGTAAAAGTCTTGTTGTGGGCATACGTTTTAGGTGAATCCCGATCATTAAGCAGTTTTTGTATGCTTGGTTGAAGTTCGAAAAGCCCAATGAACTCACTAGAACTCTTAAGAAATAAACGAATACCTTAGAACTAGGAATGAGAGCACCAAATGGAAATTAGAATGAGCGGGAGGGCGCAGAAACGTGTTTTAGCCTTAGTGGCTCTGACGAACTTTGAATTGGTCTACTTTCAACCAACTTTTCATAAACCAATATATATTACTTTTATGTTTCGATCCCACCATCTTTTAGGACTTTGAATTCCATCTTTCTCGATATACAATAGGTTTAAATCCGGTTTTAAAGTTGGTGTGATCAAAAGTTTTACAATAATAATTTGTTTTTTGACCCGCTGAGCGTAAAATCGTCATATCTTTTCATGTATAAATAAGTTTGGAGCCAAACTAAATTTGTTAGAAAGTATGATAGACAATCTTTTCAATGGTTCAAACCACGTGCAAATCGGAGTTCGGGAGTGTCCGTGACGAGACCCCAAACTTTGGTCGATTTTTGACACTTCGAGGATGCGCCCAGGCGCATTGTACCACGCCTGGGGTGCATACACGTGCGCCTAGGGCGCATTAGAGCTGTACAGTTTTGGCCAAACATTGCGGGTTTGTCTCGGGCGCTTCGGAACTACGTTTTTCGCAAGGTTTGTGCCGTTAAAAAGCTTGTTGAGACAAGATTCTAACCTAAGTAGCTTGGATCAAAAAATATTTTTGCATCAAAAGATATGACGAATTTTCCCTGAATATGCCAAAAAATCAATTAATTTGGTAAATTGCTCGCATCTCTTTCATTTTAAATATGACAAAGGCCTATTTTATACAGATAACGGGGATTTTCGAAGAACAAAAAGATTGCGCAATCACACCTTATAAATAGTAATGTCTAGACTATGAAAAGCGGGTTGTAAGATGCTCCGTTTTGTGATCGATAATATTACATCTAGAATTTTTGAAGTGAATCGATTCTGAGTTTCTTTCGTAAACCTTGATCCGTAACATGTCCTATAATAAGTTGTAGCGATCAAGGGCTATAGTTGGAAAATCAAAATTTGGCTTCGTAAATGTAAAAGTCTTGTCTTGGACATATGTTTTAGTCGAATCCCGATCATTAAGCAGTTTTTGTATGTTTAGTTGAAGTTCGAAAAGCACAATGAACTCACTAAAACTCTTAATAAATAAACGAATACCTTAGAACTAGGAATGAGAGCACCAAATGGAAATTAGAATGAGCGCAAGGGCGCGGAAACGTGTTTTAGCCTTAGTGCCTCTGACGATCTTTGAATTGGTCTGCTTTCGACCAACTTTTCATACACCAATATATATTACTTTTATGTTTCGATCCCACCATCTTTTAGGACTTTGAATTCCATCTTTCTCGATATACAATAGGTTTCAATCCGGTTTTAAAGTTGGTGTGATAAGAAGTTTTCCAATAATAATAATTTGTTTTTCGACCCGCTGAGCGTAAAATCGTCGTATCTTTTCATGTATAAATAAGTTTGGAGCCTAAACTAAATTGGTTAGAAAGTATGCTAGACAAGCTTTTCAATGGTTCAAACCACGTGCAAATCAGAGTTCGGGAGTGTCCGTGGCGAGACCCCAAAGTTTGGTCGATTTTTGACACTTCGAGGATGTGCCTGGGCGCATTAAAGCTGTACAGTTTCGGCCAAACGTTGCGGGTTTGTCTCGGGCGCTTCGGAACTCCGTTTTTCGCAAGATTTGTGTCTTTAAAAAGCTTGTTGAGACAAGATTCTAACCTAAGTAGCTTGGATCAAAAAATATTTTTGCATCAAAAGATATGACGAACTTACCCTGAATATGCCAAAAAATCAATTAATTTGGTAAATTGCTCGCATCTCTTTCATTTTAAATCTGACAAAGACCTATTTTATACAGATAAAGGGGATTTTCGAAGAATAAAAAGATTGCGCAATCACACCTTATAAATAGTAATGTCTAGACTATAAAAAGCGGGTAGTTAGATGCTCCGTTTTGAGATCGATAATATTACATCTAGAATTTTTGAAGTGAGTCGATTTTCAGTTTCTTTCGTAAAACTTGATCTGTAACATTTCCTATAAACATTTCCTATAATTAGTTGTAGTGATCAAGGGATATAGTTGGGGAATAGAATTCAAAAGTTGGCTTCGTAAATGTAAAAGTCTTGTCGTGGGCATACGTTTTAGGTGAATTCCGATCATTAAGCAGTTTTGTATGCTTGGTTGAAGTTCGAAAAGCCCAATGAACTCACTAGAACTCTTAAGAAATAAACGAAAACC
This sequence comes from Rhododendron griersonianum, assembly GCA_018127125.1. NCBI lineage: Eukaryota > Viridiplantae > Streptophyta > Magnoliopsida > Ericales > Ericaceae > Rhododendron > Rhododendron griersonianum. Next base: position 7,944,354 of record CM030799.1, on the reverse strand, counting down.
TTAGAACTAGGAATGAGAGAACCAAATGGAAATTAGAATGAGCGGGAGGGCGCAGAAACGTGTTTTAGCCTTAGTGGCTCTGACGAACTTTGAATTGGTTTGCTTTCAACCAACTTTTCATAAACCAATATATATTACTTTTATATTTCGATCCCACCATCTTTTAGGACTTTGAATTCCATCTTTCTCGATATACAATAGGTTTCAATTCGGTTTTAAAGTTGGTGTGATAAGAAGTTTTCCAATAATAATTTGTTTTTGGACCCACTGAGCGTAAAATCGTCGTATCTTTTCATGTATAAATAAGTTTGGAGCCTAAACTAAATTGGTTAGAAAGTATGCTAGACAAGCTTTTCAATGGTTCAAACCACGTGCAAATGGGAGTTCGGGAGTGTCCGTGGCGAGACCCCAAAGTTTGGTCGATTTTTTACACTTCGAGGATGCGCCCGGGTGCATTGTACTGCGCCTGGGGCGTATACACGTGCGCCTAGGGCGCATTAAAGCTGTACAGTTTTGGCCAAACTTTGCGGGTTTGTCTCGGGAGCTTCGGAAATCCGTTTTTTGAAAGAATTGTGCCGTTAAAAAGCTTGTTGAGACAAGATTCTAACCTAAGTAGCTTGGATCAAAAAATATTTTTGCATCAAAAGATATGACGAATTTACCCTGAATATGCCAAAAAATCAATTAATTTGGTAAATTGCTCGCATCTCTTTCATTTTAAATATGACAAAGACCTATTCTATACAGATAAAGGGGATTTTCAAAGAACAAAAAGATTACACAATCACACCTTATAAATAGTAATGTCTAAACTATAAAAAGCGGGTAGTAAGATGCTCCGTTTTGAGATCGATAATATTACATCTAGAATTTTTGAAGTGAATCGATTCTGAGTTTCTTTCGTAAACCTTGATCTGTAACATGTCCTATAATTAGTTGTAGCGATCAAGGGCTATAGTTGAGAAATCAAAATTTGGCTTCGTAAGTGTAAAAGTCTTGTCGTGGGCATACGTTTTAGGTGAATCCCGATCATTAAGCAGTTTTTGTATGCTTGGTTGAAGTTCCAAAAGCCCAATGAACTCACTAGAAATCTTAAGAAATAAACGAATACCTTAGAACTAGGAATGAGAGCACCAAATGGAAATTAGAATGAGCGCAAGGGCGCGGAAACGTGTTTTAGCCTTAGTGCCTGTGACGATCTTTGAATTGGTCTGCTTTCGACCATCTTTTCATACACCAATATATATTACTTTTATGTTTCGATCCCACCATCTTTTAGGACTTTGAATTCCATCTTTCTCGATATACAATAGGTTTCAATCCGGTTTTAAAGTTGGTGTGATCAGAAGTTTTCCAATAATAATTTGTTTTTCGACCCGCTGAGCGTAAAATCGTCGTCTCTTTTCATGTATAAATAAGTTTGGAGCCTAAACTAAATTGGTTAGAAAGTATGCTAGACAAGCTTTTCAATGGTTCAAACCACGTGCAAATCGGAGTTCGGGAGTGTCCGTGGCGAGACCCCAAAGTTTGGTCGAATTTTGACACTTCAAGGATGCGCCCGGGCGCATTGTTTGCGCCTAGGGCGCATTAAAGCTTTACAGTTTTGGCCAAACTTTGCCGAGTTTGTCTCGGGCGCTTCAGAACTCCGTTTTTCGCAAGGTTTGTGCCGTTAAAAAGCTTGTTGAGACAAGATTCTAACCTAAGTAGCTTGGATCAAAAAATATTTTTGCATCAAAAGATATGACGAATTTACCCTGAATATGCCAAAAAATAAATTAATTTGGTAAATTGCTCGCATCTCTTTTATTTTAAATATGACAAAGACCTATTTTATACAGATAAAGGGGATTTTCGAAGAACAAAAAGATTGCGCAATCACACCTTATAAATAGTAATGTCTAGACTATGAAAAGCGGGTAGTAAGATGCTCCGTTTTGAGATCGATAATATTACATCTAGAATTTTTTGAGTGAATCGATTCTGAGTTTCTTTCGTAAACCTTGATCTGTAAATAAGTTTGGAGTGAATTCCATCTTTCTCGGTATCTTTTCATGTATAAATAAGTTTGGAGTGAAACTAAATTGGTTAGAAAGTAGGCTAAAACCATCTGCAAATCGGAGTTCGGGAGTGTCCGTGGCGAGACCCCAAAGTTTGGTCGATTTTTGAGACTTCAAGGATGCGCCCGGACGCATTGTACTGCGCCTGGGGCGCATTAAAGCTGTTCAGTTTGGGCCAAACTTTGCGGGATTGTCTAGGGCGCTTTGGAACTCCGTTTTTCGCATGATTTGTGCCGTTAAAAAGCTTATTGAGGCGAGATTCTAACCTAATTAGCTTGGATGAAAAAATATTTTTGCATCAAAAGATATGACGAATTAACCCTGAATATGCCAAAAGATCAATTAATTTGGTAAATTGCTCGCATCTCTTTCATTTTAAATCTGACAAAGACATATTTTATACCGACGAAGGGGATTTTCGCAGAACAAAAAGATTGCACAATCACACCTAATAAATAGTATTGTCAAGGCTAAGAAAAGTGGGTAGTAAGATGCTCCGTTTTGAGATCGAGAATATTACATCTAGAATTTTTGAAGTGAATCGATTCTGAGATTCTTTCATAAACCTTGATCTATAACATGTCCTATAATTAGTTGTAGTGATCAAGAGCTATAGTTGGGGTATGGAAATCAAAATTTGGCTTTGTAAATGTAAAAGTCTTGCCTCGGGCATACGTTTTAGGCGAATCCCGATCATTAAGCAGTTTTGGTATGCTTGGTTGAAGTTCAAAAACACAACGAACTCACTAGAACACTTAAGAAATAAACGAATACCTTAGAACTAGGAATGAGAGCACCAAATGGAAATTAGAATGTGAGGGAGGGCGCGGAAACTTGTTTTAGCCTTAGTGGCTCTGACGATCTTTGAATTGGTCTGCTTTCAACCAACTTTTCATACACCAATATATATTACTTTTATGTTTCGATCCCACCATCTTTTAGGACTTTGAATTCTATCTTTCTTGATATAAAATAAAATTCAATCCTGATTTAAAGTTGGTGTGATCAAAAGTTTTCCAATAATAAATTGTTTTTCGACTCGCTGAGCGTAAAATCGTCGTATCTTTTCATGTATAACTAAGTTTGGAGCCAAACTAAATTGGTTAGAAAGTATGCTATACAAGCTTTTCAATGGTTCAAACCACGTGCAAATCGGAGTTCGGGAGTGTCCGTGGCGACACCCCAAAGTTTGGTCGATTTTTGACAATTCGAGGATGCACCCGGGCGCATCGTACTGCACCTAGGGCGCATTGTACTGTGCCTAGGTCGCATTAGAGTTGTACAGTTTTGGCCAAACTTTGCGGGTTTGTCTCGAGCGCTTCGGAACTCCATTTTTCAAAAGGTTTATGCCGTTAAAAAGTTTGTAAAGACAAGATTCTTGCCTAAGAAGTTTGGATCAAAAAATATTTTTGCATCCAAAGATATGACGAATTTACCCCGAATATGCCAAAAAATCAATTAATTTGACAAATTGCTCGCATATCTTTCATTTTAAATCTGACAAAGAACTATTTTATACCGATAAAGAGGATTTTTCGTTGAACTAAAATAATGTGCAATCACACCTTGTAAATAGTAATGTCTAGACTATGAAAAGCGGGTAGTAAGATGTACCGTTTTGAGATCGAGAATATTACATCTAGAATTTTTGAAATGAATCGATTCTGAGTTTCTTTCGTAAACCTTGATCTGTAACATGTCCTACAATTGGTTGGAGTGATCAAGGGCTATAGTTGGGGTTTGGAAATCAAAATTTGGCTTCATAAATGTAAAAGTCTTGTCTTGGGCATACGTTTTAGGCGAATCCCGATCATTAAGCAGTTTTTGTATGCTTGGTTGAAGTTCGAAAAGCCCAATGAACTCACTAAAACTATTAAGAAATAAACGAATACCATAGAACTAGGAATGAGAGCACCAAATGGAAATTAAAATGAGCGAGAGGGCGCGGAAACGTGTTTTAGCCTTAGGGGCTCTGACGATCTTTGAATTGGTCTGCTTTTGACCAACTTTTCATACACCAATATATATTACTTTTATTTTTCGATCCCACCATCTTTTAGGACTTTGAATTCCATCTTTCTCAATATACAATAGGTTTCAATCCGGTTTTAAAGTTGGTGTGATGAAAAGTTTTCCAATAATAATTTGTTTTTTGACCCGCTGAGAGTAAAATCGTCGTATCTTGTCATGTATAAATAAGTTTGGAGCCAAATTAAGTTGGTTAGAAAGTATGCTAGACAAGCTTTTCAATGGTTCAATCCACGTGCAAATCGGAGTTCGGGAGTGTCCGTGGCGAGACCCCAAAGTTTGGTCGATTTTTGACACTTCGAGGATGCGCCCGGGCGCATTTTACTTCGCCTGGGGCGCATACAGGTGCGCCTAGGGCGCATTAGAGCTTTACAATTTTGGCCAAACTTTGCTGGTTTGTCTCGGGCGCTTCGGAACTCCATTTTTCGCAAGGTTTGTGCCGTTAAAAAGCTTGTTGAGACAAGATTCTTACCTAAGTAGTTTGGATCAAAAAATATTTTTGCATCCAAATATATGACGAATTTACCCTGAATAAGCCAAAAAATTAATTAATTTGGCAAATTGCTCGCATCTCTTTCATTTTAAATCTGACAAAGACCTATTTTATATCGATAAAGGGGATTTACGAAGAACTAAAATATTGTGTAATCACACCTTGTAAATAGTAATGTCTAGACTATGAAAAGCGGGTAGTAAGATTCTCCGTTTTGAGATCGAGAATATTACATCTAGAATTTTTGAAGTGAATCGATTCTGAGTTTCTTTCGTAAAACTTGATCTGTAACATGTCCTACAATTAGTTGTAGTGATCAAGGGCTATAGTTGGGGTTTGGAAATCAAAATTTGGCTTCGTAAATGTAAAAGTCTTGTCTTGGGCATACGTTTTAGGCGAATCCCGATCATTAAGCAGTTTTTGTATGCTTGGTTGAAGTTCGAAAAGCCCAATGAACTCACTAAAACTATTAAGAAATAAACGAATACCTTAAAACTAGGAATGAGAGCACCAAATGGAAATTAGAATGAGCGGGAGGGCGCGGAAACCTGTTTTAGCTTTAGAGGCTCTGACGATCTTTGAATTGGTCTGCTTTCGACCAACTTTTCATACACCAATATATATTACTTTTATGTTTCGATCCCACCATCTTTTAGGACTTTGAATTCCATCTTTCTCGATTTACAATAGGTTTCAATCCGGTTTTAAAGTTGGTGTGATCAAAAGTTTTCCAATAATAATTTGTTTTTCGACCCGCTGAGCGTAAAATCGTCGTATCTTTTCAGGTATAAATAAGTTTGGAGCCAAACTAAATTGGTTAGAAAGTATGCTAGACAAACTTTTCAATGGTTCAAACCACGTGCAAATCGGAGTTCGGGAGTGTCCGTGGCGAGACCCCAAAGTTTGGTCGATTTTGGATACGTCGAGGATGCGCCTAGGGCGCATACACTTGCGCCCGGGCACATTAAAGCAGTACAATTTTGGCTAAACTTCGCGGGTTTGTCTCGAGCACTTCGGAACTCCGTTTTTCGCAAGGTTTTTTACCGTTAAAAATCTTGTTCAGACAAGATTCTTACCTAAGTAGGTTGGATCAAAAAATATTTTTGCATCCAAAGATATGACGAATTTACCCTGAATATGCCAAAAAATCAATTAATTTGGCAAATTGCTCGCATCTCTTTCATTTTAAATCTGACAAAGACCTATTTTATACCGATAAAGGGGATTTACGAAGAACTAAAATATTGTGCAATCACACCTTGTAAATAGTAATGTCTAGACTTTGAAAAGCGGGTAGTAAGATGCTCCGTTTTGAGATCGAGAATATTACATCTAGAATTTTTGAAGTGAATCGATTCTGAGTTTCTTTCGTAAACCTTGATCTGTAACATGTCCTATAATTAGTTGTAGTGATCAAGGGCTATAGTTGGGGTTTGGAAATCAAAATTTGGCTTCGTAAATGTAAAAGTCTTGTCTTGGGCATACGTTTTAGGCGAATCCCGATCATTAAGCAGTTTTTGTATGCTTGGTTGAAGTTCAAAAAGCCCAATGAACTCACTAAAACTATTAAGAAATAAACGAATACCGTACAACTAGTAATGAGTGCACCAAATGAAAATTAGATTGAGCGGGAGGGCGCGGAAACGTGTTTTAGCCTTAGTGGCTCTGATGATCTTTGAATTGGTCTACTTTCGACCAACTTTTCATACACCAATATTTATTACTTTTACGTTTCGATCCCACCATCTTTTAGGACTTTGAATTCCATCTTTCTCGATATACAATAGGTTTCAATCCGGTTTTAAAGTTGGTGTGATCAAAAGTTTTCCAATAATAATTTGTTTTTCGACCCGCTGAGCATAAATTCGTCGTATCTTTTCATGTATAAATAAATTTGGAGCCAAACTAAATTGGTTAGAAAGTATGCTAGAAAAGCTTTTCAATGGTTCAAACCATCTGCAAATCGGAGTTCGGGAGTGTCCGTGGCGAACCCCAAAGTTTGGTTGATTTTGGACACTTCGAGGATGCGCCCGGGCGCATTGTACTGCGCCTAGGGCGCATTATAGTTGTACAGTTTTGGCCAAACTTTGCGGGTTTGTCTCGGGTGCTTCGGAACTCCGTTTTTCTAAAGGTTTGTGCCGTTAAAAAGCTTGTTGAGACAAGATTCTTACCTATGTAGTTTGGATCAAAAAATATTTTTGCATCCAAAGATATGACGAATTTACCCTGAATATGCCAAAAAATCAATTAATTTGGCAAATTTCTCGCATCTCTTTCATTTTAAATCTGACAAAGAACAATTTTATACCGATAAAGGGGATTTACGAAGAACTAAAATATTGTGCAATCACACCTTGTAAATAGTAATGTCTAGACTATAAAAAGCGGGTAGTAAGATGCTCCGTTTTGAGATCGAGAATATTACATCTAGAATTTTTGAAGTGAATCGATTATGAGTTTCATTCGTAAACTTGATCTGTAACAAGTCCTATAATTTGTTGTAGTGATCAAGGGCTATAGTTGGGGTATGGAAATCAAAATTTAGCTTCGTAAATGTAAAAGTCTTTTCTTGGGCATACGTTTTAGGCGAATCCTGATCATTAAGCTGTTTTTGTATGCTTGGTTAAAGCTCGAAAAGCCCAATGAACTCACTAAAACTATTAAGAAATAAACGAATACCTGAAAACTAGGAATGAGAGCACCAAATGGAAATTAGAATGAGCAGGAGGGCGCGGAAACGTGTCTTAGCCTTAGTGGCTCTGACGATCTTTGAATTGGTCTACTTTAGACCAACTTTTCATACACCAACATATATTACTTTTATGTTTCGATCCCACCATATTTTAGGACTTTGAATTCCATCTTTTTCGATATACAATAGGTTTCAATCCGGTTTTAAAGTTGGTGTGATCAAAAGTTTTCCAATAATAATTTGTTTTTCGACCCACTGAGCATAAAATTGTCGTATCTTTTGATGTATAAATAAGTTTGGAGCCAAACTAAATTGGTTAGAAAGTATGCTAGACAAGCTTTTCAATCGTTCAAACCACGTGCAAATCAGAGTTCGGGAGTGTCCGTGGCGTGACCCAAAAGTTTGGACGATTTTTGACAGTTTGAGAATGCGCCAGGGCGCGCATACAGGTGCGCCTAGGGCGCATTAGAGCTAACAAATTTTGGCCAAACTTTGCTGGTATGTCTCGGGCGCTTCGGAACTCCATTTTTCGCAAAATTTATGCCGTTAAAAAGCTTGTTGAGACAAGATTCTTACCTAAGTAGTTTTGATCAAAAAATATTTTTGCATCCAAAGATATGACGAATTTACCCTGAATATGCCAAAAAATCAATTAATTTGGCAAATTGCTCGCATCTCTTTCATTTTAAATCTAACAAGGACCTATTTTATACCGTTAAAGGGGATTTACGAAGAACTAAAATATTGTGTAATCATACCTTGTAAATAGTACTGTCTAGACTATGAAAAGCGGGTAGTAAGATGCTCCGTTTTGAGATCGAGAATATTAAATCTAGAATTTTTGAAGTGAATCGATTCTGAGTTTCTTTCGTAAACCTTGATTTATAACATGTATATAATTAGTTGTAGTGATCAAGGGCTATAATTGGGGTTTGGAAATCAAAATTTGGCTTCATAAATGTAAAAGTCTTGTCTTGGGCATACGTTTTAGGCGAATCACGATCATTAAGCAGTGTTTTAATGCTTGGTTGAAGTTCGAAATGCCCAATGAACTCACTAAAACTATTAAGAAATAAACGAATACCTGAAAACTAGGAATGAGAGCACCAAATGGAAATTAGAATGAGCAGGAGGGCGCGGAAACGTGTTTTAGCCTTAGTGGCTCTGACGATCTTTGAATTGGTCTACTTTCGACCAACTTTTCGTACACCAATATATATTACTTTTATGTTTCGATCCCACCATCTTTTAGGACTTTGAATTCCATCTTTCTCGATATACAATAGGTTTCAATCCGGTTTTAAAGTTGGTGTGATCAAAAGTTTTCCAATAATAATTTGTTTTTTGACCCGCTTTGTATAAAATCGTAGTATCTTTTGATGTATAAATAAGTTTGGAGTCAAACTAAATTGGTTAGAAAGTATGCTAGACAAGCTTTTCAATCGTTCAAATCACGTGCAAATCGGAGTTCGGGAGTGTCCGTGGCGTGACCCCAAAGTTTGGTCGAATTTTGACACTTCGAGAATGCGCCAGGGCGCATTTTACTTCGCCTGGGGCGCATACAGGTGCGCCTAGGGCGCATTAGAGCTTTACAATTTTGGCCAAACTTTGTTGGTTTGTCTCGGGCGCTTCGGAACTCCATTTTTCGCAAGATTTATGCCGTTAAAAAGCTTGTTGAGACAATATTCTTACCTAAGTAGTTTGGATCAAAAAATATTTTTGCATACAAAGATATGACAAATTTACCCTGAATATGCCAAAAAATCAATCAATTTGGCAAATTGCTCGCATCTCTTTCATTTTAAATCTGACAAGGACCTATTTTATACAGATAAAGGGGATTTACGAAGAACTAAAATATTGTGCAATCACACCTTGTAAATAGTAATGTCTAGACTATGAAAAGCGGGTAGTAAGATGCTCCGTTTTGAGATCGAGAATATTAAATCTAGAATTTTTGAAGTGAATCGATTCTGAGTTTCTTTCGTAAACCTTGATCTGTAACATGTCCTATAATTACTTGTAGTGATCAAGGGCTATAGTTGGGGTATGGAAATCAAAATTTGGCTTCGTAAATGTAAAAGTCTTGTCTTGGGCATAAGTTTTAGGCGAATCCCGATCATTAAGCAGTTTTTGTATGCTTGGTTGAAGTTCGAAAAGCCCAATTAACTCACCAAAACTATTAAGAAATAAACGAATACCTTAGAACTAGGAATGAGAGCACCAAATGGAAATTAGAATGAGCAGGAGGGCGCTGAAACGTGTTTTAGTCTTAGTGGCTCTGACGATCTTTGAATTGGTCTACTTTCGACCAACTTTTCATACACCAATATATATTACTTTTATGTTTCGATCCCACCATCTTTTAGGACTTTGAATTCCATCTTTCTCGATATACAATAGGTTTCAATCCGGTTTTAAAGTTGGTGTGATCAAAAGTTTTCCAATAATAATTTGTTTTTCGACCCCTGAGTGTAAAATCGTAGTATCTTTTCATTTATATAAATAAGTATGGAGCCAAACTAAAATGGTTAGAAAGTATGCTAGACAAGCTTTTCAATAGTTCAAACCACGGGCAAATCGGAGTTCGGGAGTGTCCGTGGCGAGACTCCAAAGTTTGGTCGATTTTGGACACTTCGACGATGCGCCCGGGCGCATTTTACTGCGCCTAGGACTCATTAGAGTTGAACAGTTTTGGCCAAACTTTGCTGGTTTGTCTCGGGCGCTTCGGATATCCGTTTTATGAAAGGTTTGTGTCGTTAAAAAGCTTGTTGAGACAAGATTCTTACCTAAGTAGTTTGGATCAAAAAATATTTTTGCATCCAAAGATATGACGAATTTACCCTGACTATGCCAAAAAATCAATTAATTTGGTAAATTGCTCGCATCTCTTTCATTTTAAATCTGACAAAGACCTATTTTATACCGATAAAGGGGATTTACAAAGAACTAAAAGATTGTGCAATCACACCTTGTAAATAGTAATGTCTAGACTATAAAAAGCGGGTAGTATGATGCTCCGTTTTGAGATCGAGAATATTAAATCTAGAATTTTTGAAGTGAATCGATTCTGAGTTTCTTTCGTAAACCTTGATCTGTAACATGTCTATAATTAGTTGTAGTGATCAAGGGCTATAGTTGGGGTATGGAAATCAAAATTTGGCTTCGTAAATGTAAAAGTCTTGTCTTGGGCATACGTTTTAGGCGAATCCCGACCATTAAGCAGTTTTTGTAAGCTTGGTTGAAGTTCGAAAAGCCCAATTAACTCACCAAAACTATTAAGAAATAAACGAATAACTTAGAACTAGGAATGAGAGCACCAAATGGAAATTAGAATGTGCGGGAGGGCTCGGAAACGTGTTTTAGCCTTAGTGGCTCTGACGATCTTTGAATTGGTCTGCTTTCGACCAACTTTTCATACACCAATATATATTACTTTTATGTTTCGATCCCACCATCTTTTAGGACTTTGAATTCCATCTTTCTCGATATACAATAGGTTTCAATCCGGTTTTAAAGTTGGTGTGATCAAAAGTTTTCCAATAATAATTTGTTTTTCGACCCGCTGAGCGTAAAATCATCGTATCTTTTCATGTGTAACTAAGTTTGGAGCCAAACTAAATTGGTTAGAAAGTATGCTAAACAAGCTTTTCAATGGTTCAAACCACGTGCAAATCGGAGTTCGGGAGTGTCCGTGGCGAGACCCCAAAGTTTGGTCGATTTTGGGCACTTCGAGGATGTGACCGGGCGCATTTTACTTCGCCTGGGGCGCATACAAGTGCGCCTAGGGTGCATTAGAGCTGTACAATTTTGGCCAAACTTTGCTGGTTTGTCTCGAGCGCTTCGGAACTCCATTTTTCGCAAGGTTTGTGCCGTTAAAAAGCTTGTTGAGACAAGATTCTTGCCTAAGTAGTTTGGATCCAAAAATATTTTTGCATCCAAAGATATGACGAATTTACCCTGAATATGCCAAAAAATCAATTAATTTGGCTAATTGCTCACATCTCTTTCATTTTAAATCTGACAAAGACCTATTTTATACCGATAAAGGGGATTTACGAAGAACTAAAATATTGTGCAATCACACCTTGTAAATAGTAATGTCTAGACTATGAAAAGCGGGTAGTAAGATGCTCCGTTTTGAGATCGAGAATATTACATCTAGAATTTTTGAAGTGAATCGATTCTGAGTTTCTTTCGTAAACCTTGATCTGTAACATGTCCTATAATTACTTGTAGTGATCAAGGGCTATAGTTGGGGTATGGAAATCAAAATTTGGCTTCGTAAATGTAAAAGTCTTGTCTTGGGCATACGTTTTAGGCGAATCCCATTCATTAAGCAGTTTTTGTATGCTTGGTTGAAGTTCGAAAAGCCCAATTAACTCACCAAAACTATTAAGAAATAAACGAATACCTTAGAACTAGGAATGAGAGCACCAAATGGAAATTAGAATGAGCAGGAGGGCGCTGAAACGTGTTTTAGCCTTAGTGGCTCTGACGATCTTTGAATTGGTCTACTTTCGACCAACTTTTCATACACCAATATATATTACTTTTATGTTTCGATCCCACCATCTTTTAGGACTTTGAATTCCATCTTTCTCGATATACAATAGGTTTCAATCCGGTTTTAAAGTTGGTGTGATCAAAAGTTTTCCAATAATAATTTGTTTTTCGACCCGCTGAGTGTAAAATCGTAGTATCTTTTCATTTATATAAATAAGTATGGAGCCAAACTAAAATGGTTAGAAAGTATGCTAGACAAGCTTTTCAATGGTTCAAACCACGGGCAAATCGGAGTTCGGGAGTGTCCGTGGCGAGACTCCAAAGTTTGGTCGATTTTGGACACTTCGACGATGCGCCCGGGCGCATTTTACTGTGCCTAGGACTCATTAGAGTTGAACAGTTTTGGCCAAACTTTGCTGGTTTGTCTCGGGCGCTTCGGATATCCATTTTATGAAAGGTTTGTGTCGTTAAAAAGCTTGTTGAGACAAGATTCTTACCTAAGTAGTTTGGATCAAAAAATATTTTTGCATCCAAAGATATGACGAATTTACCCTGACTATGCCAAAAAATCAATTAATTTGGTAAATTGCTCGCATCTCTTTCATTTTAAATCTGACAAAGACCTATTTTATACCGATAAAGGGGATTTACAAAGAACTAAAAGATTGTGCAATCACACCTTGTAAATAGTAATGTCTAGACTATAAAAAGCGGGTAGTATGATGCTCCGTTTTGAGATCGAGAATATTAAATCTAGAATTTTTGAAGTGAATCGATTCTGAGTTTCTTTCGTAAACCTTGATCTGTAACATGTCTATAATTAGTTGTAGTGATCAAGGGCTATAGTTGGGGTATGGAAATCAAAATTTGGCTTCGTAAATGTAAAAGTCTTGTCTTGGGCATACGTTTTAGGCGAATCCCGACCATTAAGCAGTTTTTGTATGCTTGGTTGAAGTTCGAAAAGCCCAATTAACTCACCAAAAGTACTAAGAAATAAACGAATACCTTAGAACTAGGAATGAGAGCACCAAATGGAAATTAGAATGTGCGGGAGGGCTCGGAAACGTGTTTTAGCCTTAGTGGCTCTGACGATCTTTGAATTGGTCTGCTTTCGACCAACTTTTCATACACCAATATATATTACTTTTATGTTTCGATCCCACCATCTTTTAGGACTTTGAATTCCATCTTTCTCGATATACAATAGGTTTCAATCCGGTTTTAAAGTTGGTGTGATCAAAAGTTTTCCAATAATAATTTGTTTTTCGACCCGCTGAGCGTAAAATCATCGTATCTTTTCATGTGTAACTAAGTTTGGAGCCAAACTAAATTGGTTAGAAAGTATGCTAAACAAGCTTTTCAATGGTTCAAACCACGTGCAAATCGGAGTTCGGGAGTGTCCGTGGCGAGACCCCAAAGTTTGGTCGATTTTGGGCACTTCGAGGATGTGACCGGGCGCATTTTACTGCGCCTGGGGCGCATACAAGTGCGCCTAGGGTGCATTAGAGCTGTACAATTTTGGCCAAACTTTGCTGGTTTGTCTCGAGCGCTTCGGAACTCCATTTTTCGCAAGGTTTGTGCCGTTAAAAAGCTTGTTGAGACAATATTCTTGCCTAAGTAGTTTGGATCCAAAAATATTTTTGCATCCAAAGATATGACGAATTTACCCTGAATATGCCAAAAAATCAATTAATTTGGCAAATTGCTCACATCTCTTTCATTTTAAATCTGACAAAGACCTATTTTATACCGATAAAGGGGATTTACGAAGAACTAAAATATTGTGCAATCACACCTTGTAAATAGTAATGTCTAGACTATGAAAAGCGGGTAGTAAGATGCTCCGTTTTGAGATCGAGAATATTACATCTAGAATTTTTGAAGTGAATCGATTCTGAGTTTCTTTCGTAAACCTTGATCTGTAACATGTCCTATAATTACTTGTAGTGATCAAGGGCTATAGTTGGGGTTTGGAAATCAAAATTTGGCTTCGTAAATGTAAAAGTCTTTTCTTGGGCATACATTTTAGGCGAATCCCGATCATTAAGCAGTTTTTGTATGCTTGGTTGAAGTTCGAAATGCCCAATGAACTCACTACAACTATTAAGAAATAAACGAATACCTTAGAACTAGGAATGAGAGCACCAAATGGAAATTAGAATGAGCAGAAGGGCGCGAAAGCGTGTTTTAGCCTTAGTGGCTCTGACGATCTTTGAATTGGTCTACTTTCGACCAACTTTTCATACACCAATATATATTACTTTTATGTTTCGATCCCACCATCTTTTAGGACTTTGAATTCCATCTTTCTCGATATACAATAGGTTTCAATCCGGTTTTAAAGTTGGTGTGATCAAAAGTTTTCCAATAATAATTTGTTTTTCGACCCGCTAAGCGTTAAATCGTAGTATCTTTTCAATCCGGCTCTAATTATTTTTGACTTAATCATCTTAGGGTAAGATCTATGGCAACCCCTTATGGCACCTTCCTTCTCGAGGGCCAATCGAGCAATAGACCTCCTTTGTTTAATGGGTCTAACTACAATTATTGGATGGCTAGAATGCGTATTCATATTCAAACTGACTACAAGTTATGGAAAGTTATTGTTGATGGGCCGCACCGTCCTACCAAAATCGTTTATGGGGTAGTAGTTCCTAAAGAGGAAAAGGAATGGAATGCTAGTGATATTACTGGAATTGAACTGAATGCTAAAGCTATGAATCTTCTATATTGTGCTTTAGATCCTAATGAGTTTAATAGAGTTTCTGCATGTGAATCGGCTAAGGAAATCTGGGATAAGCTAGAAGTTACACATGAGGGTACTAGTCAGGTTAAGGAGTCTAAAATTGACCAGCTTGTTCATAAGTATGAATTGTTTAAAATGAAACCTGATGAATCCGTCTCTAGCATGTTTACACGCTTTACTGATATTATTAATGGCTTGAAGTCTCTTGGAAAGGCTTACTCTAATGTTGAGCTTGTGAGAAAGATTCTTAGGTCATTACCAAAGCAATGAGAGCCAAAAGTAACGGCAATCATCGAGGCCAAACGAGTCCTCACAAACTACAGCCTTGATAAGCTGTTGGGTTCACTTATGACTCACGAAATCACAATGAATGTGGAAGAAGATCAAGGCTAGAAGAAGAAGGATATAGCGCTCAAATGCTCTACCTCAAGTTCAAAGAATGATGATGGAGATGACTTGGAGTCAAACTGTAGCGATGAAGAAATAGCCTTGATCACAAGGAAACTCAAAAAGTTCATGAGAAAGAAAAAGGAAAATGGCAAGAAGTTTTTTAAGAAGGATGGAACTAAAAGTGAGAACAAGAGATCCCATCATATGCTACGAATGTAAGAAACCAGGACATGTCAAGTCTGAATGCCCTCAAGCAAAAGATTCTAACAAGAAGGCAAAGAAAAGAGCACTTGCGGCATGGGAAAATAGCAGCGATGAAAGTGATTCAGATGACGACAATGAACAAGCCAACCTATGTTTAATGGCTCATGAAAACAGCAAGGTAAACTCTCTTGAGGATTCTGATGATTTTACTTATGATGAACTGTTAAATGCGTTTCATGAATTGCATGCTGAATTTAAGAAGTTGGCCTCTAAAAATAGCTTGCTCAAAAAGAATAACTCCTCTCTTCTTGCTGAAAATGAATAACTCCTCTCTTCTTGCTGAAAATGAACTTTTAAAAGGAGAAAATGAAGCTTTAAAAGAAAAAGTAGAAGAAGGTTTTTCAACAAAAAATATTTCTGATTTGAAAATGAAAATCTGAAAAAGGAAGTTGAAAACTTAAAAATTACTTTGTCTAAGTTTGTTAAAGGGAGAGATACTTTGGATGTTATTCTAGGAAAACAAAGATGCATTTTTGACAAAGCTGGATTAGGTTTTGATCCCACCAAAAAGCAAAAGTCTTATCAAAATTTCTTTGTGAAAGCAACTTCTTCAACTTGTCCTTTTACTACTTGCAACTACTGTGGTAAGAAAGGTTATATTTTACATTCATGTCCTATGAAAAGAAATAACTATGTTGGAACCAAAAAGATATGGGTTCCAAAGAATTATGTTGCTAACATTCAAGGACCCAAACAAGTATGGGTACCAAAGACCAATATCTAATCATTTTTGCAGGTATGCTTGAGCACAAAGACAAAGAATGAAAGGTGGTTCTTGGATAGTGGATGCTCAAGGCACATGACCGGGAATGCTAAGCTATTCAACACTTTATCATCTAAGGAAAGTGGTTTCGCGACATTTGGTGACAACAACAAAGGTAAAATCTTAGATATTGGTAATATCGGTAAGGATCCCTTTCCCACTATTGAAAATGTGCTTCTTGTTGATGGCTTAAGACATAATCTTTTAAGTATTAGTCAGTTATGTGATAAGGGTCATAGAGTTATTTTTGAAAAATCACAATGCATCATAGAAAACATTGCAGAAAAGAAAACAATTTTTATTGGTACTAGACATGACAATGTTTACATTATTTATGCTCATTCTCTATCTTCCAATGATGATAAATGTTTGACTGCTATGAATGAGAATAGTTGGTTATGGCATAAGAGACTTGCACATGCTAACATGTATTTGATTTCAAAACTTTCTAATAAGGAATTGGTTGATGGTCTTCCTAAGATGAAGTTTGAAAAAGATAGACTTTGTGATGCATGTCAAATGGGAAAACAAACTAGAACTTCCTTTTCAGCTAAAAATATTGTTTCTACAACTAGACCATTACAACTTTTGCATATGGATTTATTTGGACCTACTAGAACAGCAAGCCTTGGTGGTAAACATTATGCTCTTGTTATTGTTGATGATTATTCTAGATTTTCTTGGGTTATATTTCTTGTACATAAAGATGAAGCTTTTCCTGCTTTTACTAAATTGTGTAGAAAAGTTCAAAACGAAAAAGGTTTTCTCATATCTAGCATTAGAAGTGATCATGGTAGGGAACTTGAAAATAGCAAGTATGAGTTATTTTGTGATGAACTTGGCATTGATCATAATTTTTTTGCTCCTAGAACTCCTCAACAGAATGGCGTAGTTGAAAGAAAAAATAGGACCTTGAAAGATATGGCGAGAACTATGTTATGTGATAAAATCTACCTAGATATTTTTGGGCTGAGGCCGTTAATACTGCATGCTATGTTATGAATCGTGTTATGATTAGGCCTATTCTCAAAAAGACTCCGTACAAACTTTGGAAAGGTAGAAAGCCTAATATTAGTCACTTTCGTGCATTTGGTTGCAAATGTTTTGTTCATAATAATGATAAGGATGATTTGGGTAAGTTTGATGCTAGATCCGATGAAGGCATATTTGTTGGTTATTCCACATCTAGCAAGGCATATAGCTAGAGTTTTCAATAAAAGAACATTGGTTGTAGAAGAATCTGTCCATGTTGCATTTGATAAGACTGACCATATTTCTTCCAAGTATTTTCCTAGTATTGACAACCTAGATGATGAGATGCCACGAGAAATATCAGTAAGAAACGAAATTCATGTGGAAATTGCACCAAACTTAGTTTCAGCAAGTGCTGATAATGCTAATGGAGTTGCAATAGAATTGGAAAATGGAGTCAGTTCAACTGCTGCTGAACATGTGAATGAATTGATTTCAATAACACCATAACATAGAGATGTTGATACTGTTGCAAGAGAATGGAGGTATGCTCGCGATCAATTCAAAGAACAAATTATAGGTGACCCATCTCAAGGTATGATGACTCGATCTTCTCTTCGTAATGTATGCAATAATTTTGCTTTCTTATCTCAAGTAGAGCCTAAGTCTTTTGTTGAAGCTGAAAAAGATGAGAGTTGGATTCTTGCTATGCAAGAAGAACTCAATCAATTTGAAAGGAACCAAGTATGGACTTTGGTTCCTAAACCTAAAAATAGCTCTGTCAATGGCACTAAATGGGTGTTTAGGAATAAAATGGATGAATCTGGTGTAGTTGTTAGAAATAAGGCCCGACTCGTAACCCAAGGTTACAATCAAGAGGAAGGCATAGATTTTGATGAAACTTTCGCACCCGTTGGTAGAATAGAAGCTATTAGAATGTTACTTGCATTCGCATGTTTTAAAAAATTTAAACTTTTTCAAATGGATGTAAAGAGTGCATTTCTAAATGGTTTTATCTCCGAAGAAGTTTATGTTAAACAACCCCCTGATTTTCAAAATCATGAATTTCCGGATCATGTTTTTAAACTCTCCAAAGCTCTTTATGGTTTAAAGCAAGCACCTAGGGCATGGTATGATTGTTTAAGTAAATTTTTGATTGAAAATGACTTTTCAAAAGGAAAAATTGACACTACTCTTTTTATAAAAACCAAAGATCATGATATACTTGTTGTTCAAATATATGTTGATGATATTATTTTTGGTGCTACTAACGAAAGCTTGTGCGAGGATTTTGCAAAGTGTATGCAAGGCGAATTCGAAATGAGCATGATGGGTGAACTCACCTACTTCCTTGGACTTCAAATAAAGCAATCTAAGAATGGAATTTTTATCAATCAATCCAAGTACATCAAAGACCTATTGAAGAGGTTTGACATGGAAAAAGCTAAGCCAATGGGTACTCCTATGAGTACTTCTACCAAACTCGACAAAGATGAAGTGGGTAAGCCTTTTGATGAAAAGAAATATAGGGGTATGATTGGATCTCTTCTTTACTTAACAGCTAGTCGACCAGACATTATGTTTAGTGTATGTCTATGTACTCGATTTCAATCTTCTCCTAAAGAATCATACCACCTTGCTGTAAAAAGAATTTTCAAATACTTGATTGATACTCCAAATTTAGGATTGTGGTATCCTAAAGGCACTTCTATTGATTTAATTGGATATTCGGATGCGGATTTTGCTGGTTGTTCAATAGATAGAAAAAGCACTAGTGGTACATGTCAGTTTCTTGGACATTCTCTTGTTTCTTGGTTTAGTAAAAAATAACATTCTGTTGCTTTATCTACTGCTGAAGCTGAATATGTCGCTGTTGGAAGTTGTTGTGCACAAGTTTTATGGATGAAACAACAGTTAGAGGATTTTGGTCTATTCTTTGATCATATTCCCATTAAATGCGATAATACTAGCGCTATAAATTTGACTAAGAATCCTATTCAACACTCTAGAACCAAGCATATTGATATTAGACATCACTTTATTAGAGATCATGTTCAAAGAGGAAATGTTGTTATTTATTTTGTGAGAACGGATAATCAACTTGCTGATATTTTCACGAAACCTCTTAGCGAGGATAGATTTTGCAGCATAAGAAGAGAACTTGGTATGTATAATCCTTGTTAATATTCTTGATATCATTTTTTTTGGCTCTTGATCTCATTTTTTTTGTTACTCTTTTTCTGTGGTACGTATGACCTGCACTTGACAGCTTGGCTGATCATGTTTTTTTTTGAAATGAGATGCATCTATTATTCACTACAAGAAAAATGGTCATTCCCGGCATTTTTATTCCCGGCATTTTAATTAATGCCGGAAAAGCCACTATTCCCGGCATTTCAAGAAAATGCCGGAAAAAATAATTATTACCGGCATTTGTTTAAAAAAATGCCGGCAAAAGTCGAGTTTTCCGCCAAAATAATACCGCCAAACTATTACCGGCATTTGTTAAAAAAATGCCGGAAAAAACCTCCGTTTAATATAAATAGTTTTCAATGTGCAAGTTGACCCAATATGGTGGCTAGCCCAGTTGGTAGCCTCACGCACGCGCGAGGCAAAGGTCACGAGTTCGAAACTTGGGGCAAGCAATTTCTCCACAAAATTTGCACGACACGTGGGCGCCATGTGGCTGCCACGAGGCGGACACGTGGGTGACACGCAGGCGCCACGTGGCGGACACGTGGCATTTTTTGGGGGTCTTATATGGTACAATTTTTCCCGGCATTTGTACAAATGCCGCAAATGAGTCCAACTATTCCCGGCATTTATGGAGACCTTTCCCGGCATTTGTACCTTTACCGACACATTCCTAGACGGCATTTGTAATAAATGCCGGTAATACCTAACAAATGCCGGTAATACTCTTTTCCGGCATTTTTTTAACTTTTAACGGCATTTATGAAATGCCGGAAAAAGCAATATTTCTTGTAGTGATTGTTTGGAATTGGAATTTTGATGCATTAGAGAATGAGGATTTTCTTATCCCTTTATGTTTACAGTTCGTGGTCTAGTTGTGTTCTTGAAAACCAGGTTCATTCCACGATCTTTTTGTTGATGACAAAGATGGAGAAGTATTGGGTAAAGTTACAAAGAAGCTGAAGCAAAGCCGGCAAAAATTTAGGGGGAGCAAATTGAACAAGATAGAGTTCAAGCAAATTGTGCATCAATTAAGGGGGAGTCATCTTCTCTCTTATTATTTTTGCTTTCAATTCTTTCTATTGAATATTATAGTTGCAATGTTTGTCATCATCAAAAAAGGGGAGATTGTTAGCCCCAAGGTTCTTGATTTTGATGATAACAAACACGACCAAATTAGAATTACATTAATCGATTGGGTTTCATTGAAATAATATATTTCTATAGAGCTAATTCTGTCATTAGTCATTATTATAAGGACTTATGAACAATTCTTTCATATCTAAGATTTACGAAGTAGTGCTGTATACAAGGGATTTTATTCCAAAGCCTAGGGTTCTACGGTTATGAGCAGGAAAGAGGCGATAGATACAATGAAAGGAAAGAATCAAGATTTCTTCATCTGTGATGAAAATCAAAGGGAAGTTTCGAGTTTATCAAAGGCACAAATTGAGGTATTTTCTTCCTCAAAATTGCTATCTCCAATAGATAAGAGAATTGAAGAAGGAGAGAGATTAAGGAAAATCTCTTCCTATTGACTAACGGCTGGAAAAACTTTGAAAGGAAAGAGGATATTTGATTGCTGGAATATAAAGATTGAAGGGAGAAGCAGATCAGGCAAGAGCTGATTCTATGCAACGACTAAGAGAAAATTGTTCAACATTCAACTGGGTCTTGAAGATAAAAAGGAGAAGAAAAAGAAAGCAGGGGATACACACGACTCTTGAAGAAATATTATTGTGAGCTATCTCTTGAAAATCTGTCAATTATATTGTGAGCTTCATCTTGCTTTTTCTACACTAGGTTGAGTGCTATCTTTGAACCTTATTGTAAAAGGGATTTCACACCCTTGTTTGAGATTGAAACAATTTTTGTGAGTGGTTTTTGGGTAGAAAAATCATTTGGGTTTTAGGTGTGACTAGCGCCGGAGTCTTAGCTAGTTAGGAGTGGATTCGGAGTAATCGCTCGTTGTAAGGTTCTCTAGCACCCGCGAAGCTAGAGGTTTGTAACGACTATTGGAGATAGTGCAACAATTCCCGAGTAGGACACTTGGGGAGTGGAGTAGGCCGTGAAGTTGCGGACCAAACCACTATAAAATCCTCGTGTTTGATTTCTCTTTCCCTTACTCCTTTACTTTTTGTTTTGCATATCTCTTTTGCTTGAGTAAACTGTTATATCTCTGGAATCAACCTTGGGTTAAATTAGGTTGCATATTTAGTTGATTTCGTCCTCATATAAAAGCCCTAAAAATCAATTGACTAGTTCTCTGTTTCTGCTGTGCTTTGAGCTTGCTCAATTTGTTTAGTTTACAGTGTTGGTGACTGTGTTGAGTCAACTCAATCTTGCTATTGCTACTGTGTTGATTTATTTCTGTCGTGTTCTTAGTTTTTTTTTTAAATTGCTATAAGTCAGTGAGAACCCCAATTCACCCCCCCTCTTGGGTTGCTTTTGGACCAACATTACGTGTATGACCGGCTATATCCAGGACTATATGGTCAGAAATAAATATTCTAACGGTCAGAAATATTTGGGCACCAATGCCGAAATCCACCGGCACGCACGGTAGGGAAAGAGCTCCTGTCCAATTTTCTTTGGTCCAGTCCAGTTCAATTTGGATATTCGTGGGCACAATCTTAATCATCTAATTCTTCAAAATGATCTGTGCTCGTCCTTCTTGCTCTCATACTGCATTGCGTTCAGCACTCACACTCTCAATTTGAGCGACAATGCTATCAAATCAGTATCTTAGAAGAGAGAAAACTAGGGAACTGATTTTCGCACTCTAAAATTTACTGCAGGCGCTCCACCTTTTTGTTTTTATACTGTGATGTTGCTGGCAACATCACAGTATATTTTGTTTTTACACTGTGATGTTGCCAACAACATCATAGTGTAAAAACAAAAAGGTGGAGCGCCTGCATTAAATCTTGGAGCGCGAATATCAATTCCCGAAAACTAATACTAGTCCTAGAATTCTGAAAGTCTAACCATTGATCGACCTGTACCGATTTTCAGCCAACGAACAGGGGTTTTGAAACAAAGGCTACTAAGTACTACAAAGGTCTTTGCTATTGTGAACAAACCCCTGGAATAGGGACTCATTTACTAACTACTAGTCTTTTTTTCTTTTTCTTTTTTGCTAGACAAAAGTTGAGAGGGGGAGCAGGGCGGGCTTAGGGGTAAGCCTAGAAAGCCCTTGGGCATGGGCAACACCCTAGGCTAGGGCAACAAGTTTTTTTTCCCGGTGAATTTTCCGATGCCGTCAAGTTTTCCTTCGATCTTTCCAGTGATGATGTGGTGGGAGGGAGTAAATACGTACTATTTATTTAATGTAAAGGTAGTTTTGTCAATGTGGATCTAGTGTGTTTCAAAATAATTCGGTGGACTTAATTGGTTTCAAAATAGGTATAATGGACCAAAGACCCCCAAAAAAAAAAAAAAAAAAGGTACAAAGAAAATGCCAAATCAATAGGAGGGCGTTCCTTTCAAACTTCATTTCATACTCAAACATTGTTCATTAAAAATTTTATATTGAAGATATATGATAAATATTGAGTGGTAAATATATAAAATAATAGAATTTTTTCTCACTTGCGTGCATGGCACGGGTAAGACGCTTGTATACGTATAAATGAATGTGTATGTAGATAATTGTAAGACCATACATGTATTTATAACAGTTCCCACAATAGTAGGAAGGTTATTGATTTTGTTACCTTAATTGTTACAAAGGGTAGCTCCTAAATGTGCTTTATTTGCTCATTGTTTAACTAGCAAGGGTTATGGTGGGGTTTAGGTGTTTTCACTTGGAAGTCTATCCGCCTATATAGCTGTCCACACGTTTGTCCAAAGATGAATGTGCTTTGTGATTATTTTTTTGCAGTATTCATTTTATCAATGGGAACATATATCCTTTCGGAAAAAAAAAATGGATTAATGCGGCAACTAATTAGCTCTAAGGGTACTTACAATGACATAATCAAAATTGGATAGCCAAAAGTTATCGCATCAATTTTTGATTATCCATTTAAGAGATTGTTAAGGTTAACATTGTAGAGTTCCACAATGACCTAATAAAAATTCGATAACCAAAAGTTGCTACAACACATTTTCAAACTACAAAAAACTAAAACTGTGAACATAGAAAATAGTTTAGAAACTAATAAAAAATATATTTATTAGAAATAGAAAATATTTTTTGAATTTTTTTAAAAAAAAACAGTTTTTTTATTAAAAAATAGTTTTAAAAACAGTTTTTGTACAACTAAAGTTTTTATATAAGAAAAGGTTTTGAAAAAATGGTTTAAAAACAAAACAATTTTTCCAAAAGAAAACAATTTTTTAGTAAAATATTTTTTTGAAAAAATTGTTGAGAGAGAGAGAGAGAGAGCTAGAGAACTTTTTTGTTTAATGATAGTTGTATTTGATTGAGAATATGTGGGGTCTACTAAATTTGGTTATTGGCAAAATATTATTAGTTTTGGCTATCCAAAACTCAAAACTTAATTATTTCTAACGAGATGGCTGGGTTTGATTATACTATTATGAGCCATATTTTGCGCCAACATTGTTAACTTTAGAAACTTATTACTTTTGATTATGTCATTGTGAATACCTCAATATATGTTGTAATTCACTCTTTATAGTTTTAGGGTGAGTTGAATTCTTATCAACTCCTTTATTTGTTACCATGTCTAGGTGGCACGTGATTAGCTTCGAGAGAGGATGCCAACTTAATATGCAATGTTCTCTTTTGATCGTCGATGCCTTTTACCCGACCTCTCTGTTTACTATAGATATACTTAATTTAATATTAATAGAACTCTTTTTCGGTGTAGAAAAAAGATAAAGAAAATGCCAAATCAATAGGAGGGCATTCGATACATTTCAATAGAATGATGAGAAAAAACGAGGAGTATTACTCACACATAACGATCCAATTTTATTACTAACTTGCAAACCATACATTTACATAAAGACAACAATTTTAAATTAAACACTACCAAGATTATTGAATTGCTAACGAAAATCAAACATTAACCCTCTCCGTGGCAGCCCGGTTGATCTCTTCTTCTTGCCCACAATTCTTGCTATCAAGAACAATAACAAAGCTCCTAACGCAGAGAAAAACAGAGTTAAAATTGCGCCAACGAGAGAGTGCACATGGTGGTTTCTCCTGCTTTCTAGTTTCGGTACCGGTGACACCACGAAAAGAGAAATCAAATGCGCCATTGCAATGGACGTGATTGTCGCGCCCTTATTGAGAGACGTCAACAGCGAATATGTCCTCGTCTTGAAGGGCAACTCAGTCATGATCAAAACGAGCGTGCACAGAGACGCGGAGAAGCCGAATCTATATCTATACTACTTTTAAATGTACGAAGATGTTTCCTACTCTTTCTTTTCCACAAATGCCCCTTGCCCTTGCAAGTAATTCCAGCCCCACCCCACAACTCTTCCCAACCGTTACAACTCTTTCCAACAATTAAAAACGATTTAACCAGCCGAAACTACAAACGCCTCTCCTCGCCATTGCAAATAACCTCTGCCCCACCCCACACCTCTTCCCAACCGTTACTGTGCAAAACCACAACTACCTCTCCTGCGCCCCTCCAAAAAACATTACAGCCTCCTTCCAAACAGCCCGTGTTCTCCACAATCGCCGTCATCAATGGACGACCAAGCCTCCAACTACAACAACATATCGGACTCAACTCAAGTGCATCCCAGCAAAAGTCCATTACAGGTAA
The DNA here is from genome assembly GCA_018127125.1 of Rhododendron griersonianum. Lineage (NCBI taxonomy): Eukaryota > Viridiplantae > Streptophyta > Magnoliopsida > Ericales > Ericaceae > Rhododendron > Rhododendron griersonianum. The sequence continues at coordinate 7,919,500 of CM030799.1, read as the reverse complement.
GTCATGCATTCAACTTTCTCCCTGCTTTCCTCCCTACCTCACTTATGCAGTTACGCCGACAACTCTGTAGACCATAAATTCGCCCACAAACTGTTTGACAAAATGTACCTTGAGTTATTTGCAAACACTTTCCCCTCTCCCCCTTCCAACGACACCATCCACCAAAATCAACAACTCTGTTGACCATAACTCCGCACACCAACTGTTTGCCAAAAGGTGGCTTTGAACTCTTTCGGTTAACAGATGGTTTTGTGAGGGCCAATTCAAACTACCGAACATGACAGAAGCAATTTAACAATAACAGTCAAAGTTGGGATACTATAATAAAAGCTATGTGAAATGATACACCAAGACTTTACTTGAAGCATCTCAATTAGAAAGAAAAAAAAAACCCATTCCCGCAAAGCCCAGCCTCATTCAGCCTGTAAAAAAAGACATGGAAGACAAAAGCACAGTTACCCACACTATAAATTATGGGGATGTAAATTACAAATGGTAGACGTTGATATTTTCTTCAATTTGATTGTCATTGACATCTTATACGAAATGAAACTAAAAATCTTCCGTGTTTTATCCAGCAATTTTCTGATAGAAATTGTGTGGCCTTTACAGCTTATTGGATTCTTGTCCAAGTTTGTGGTTGTTTGACTTTTATGATTGTTACGGAAAAATCATTGATAATAGAATTAAAAACCCTTCGATAAAAAGAAATAGTTTTAGGAAAACGATTTAGATATAGACAATCCTACAAGAACATAAATAAAACAGAAGTAAGGGTTTAGAGAATTGGCATGTGTAACCGTGAGAGGCACGTCGAAGATGCTGTCCTAAAGTCACAGGAATCTAGCACAATGCAAAGATGCGCTAGATGGATTCGCCAAGTTTATATTAGTTGCCCAAAAAATAGTCGAATATAGAAAAGAGGAGTAACCTTATATTTGAGGGAGAGAGAGACGAGAGAAAGATAGACAAGAGAAAATTAAGTCAATGATCCATGTACTTAAGACACTGTCCATTGAATTGCTATCACAGTCGGTGAATATATGTCAAAAACTTAAAACTTAGAAGTCAGAAAATTAAGTCAATGATACCAAAAAAAAAAGTTCATTTTGAACTTCTACCTTTCCACAAACCACTGACAAAACATTACCAACTATGAGTTTACGCTACCTGTCCACTTCAAGCGTTTATCGTGAACTACCTCTGTATTCCCTTTCCCTATAAAATTACACATACTTCATAGATGATGACATGGCATTTGATCTTTTCCCATTCTTGTTTTTCAAAAATGAAGGAAATGGACGAGACACAAGGTTTGGATTGCCTTGGCGAAGATGAAATCAGCCGGCGCCGCATTCGTCAAAGGAAGAGATTTGCTAGGTTTACACCTACACAAAGAGCAGAAAAAATCCAGAAGATAATGCAAAATAGGAAGAGGAAACGCAATGCCCATTATACTTCTCCAAACAAAAATCTAGGTAGTCAATTCTTTGATGGACAAACGCAAAATCCATCGCCAAATCCCTCTTTGGAGGACCACCTAATGGAGTCCGAAACAATCGGTTAGTATTTTAGAACAAGTTCTTTGATTAAAACCTTAATAGAATATACTTACCACAAATGCCTTACCCTTTATTTATGAATGCGCCATTCATAGGACAACGACTGCGAGAAGTCCATCTTTCCCAACCACATGAATTATGGAGCATGGCAATTTGCCGATTTTGTCGGGCTAAAAGGTTCCAAAATGAACCTCCAACTTTTTGCTGCCACAACAGAGAAGTAGTTATGACAAGCCCATTTGTACCATCAAACCTACGAAACTTGTTCACTTCTCAAACTGTTGAAGCTTTGGAATTTCGCAAACACATCCGTGCCTATAATAGCATCTTTGGTTTCACGTTAGACAAAGGACTTGCTAACTCTACAGCAGGAGTTTACACATTTCGTGCACAAGGGCAAATTTACCATGAACTGCCATCTTTGATTCCATCTGCTACTTCTCCTTGTTACTTCCAACTATACTTCTATGATACTGATAATGAACTCCAAAATAGGTTAGACATTATGGAAAACAAGCAGGAAAAAAAGAAAAAAACCCCTCTTAACCCACACATTGTCCGAACACTAATGGATGTGCTCCCTGCAAAACCTTATGCCATGTTTCTTAGGAGACTAGACCAAAGTTACTTTGATTCATATAGAATACACATAAGGACTGACGTCAAGCTCAACCAAAGGGTTTACAACTCTCCAACGGCTGACCAGGTGGCTGCAATATGGATAGAAGGAAATAATGCAAATGTCTCTCATGAACGTGACATTATAGTGCACTTAAACTCTAGACATAAACATAGAATGCAACACTATTATGGTTGCTAGGATCCATTGCAATACCCGTTATTATTTCCTAGAGGTGAGGTTGGATGGCATCAAAATATCCTTAGAAGAATTCAAGGTCGCACTAGCAATCGTGCATCAGATACGCAAAATGATCCGTCTTTCCAAACCCATTAGGCTCATATCTTTTTGCACAATAGCATCTAAATATTTATGATTTATCAATATTTATAACTTTGTTGTTGGATTTTATTTCACCTAAAGATTTCTCGCTCTGAATTTCATGTATGATTTAGTATACCTTGCTCTTTCTGGGGTGCAAAGAAATTCCAATATGAAACTCCAAATTTATGTTGCTATAGTGGTAAAGTGGTATTCGCAAGTCCTTGCCTTCAAGAGTCTTTATGCAAATTATATATGTCCTAATGCGAACAAGGAAAAGAATTTCGTAGAAACACCTGAGCATATAATCGTGTCTTCTCTTTTACATCATTTGGGGTGAGATTGGATAAGGGGCTGGCGTCCTCACAACAAGGTGTTTACATATTCTGTACACAAAGTTTGATAAGCAGACTCAATTCTTTATCCCATGGAAACAGGCTTCAGTTTATGCAATTTCATATCATTTAATTTATTTTTTTGGTCCCTTAAAACTTTTGGTGCATGTTTTGTAGTATTTTAATGCTTCATATATGAATTTGCGACTTTTTGGTTTCTTGAGTGAGGTTTGAGCAAAAAAACTGAAGGTCAATATGAAATTAGGAAGTCGGGCTTCATTGAACACTGTTGGTGTTTTTTTTTATTTCAATTGGTGTGTGTTCTTCCCTGGAAAAATATTGCTATAGTTTTTTTCCCCTTGAAGCCAAGGAGGATGGGGGCATGGGTAGCCTGGGACAATCTGACTGAAGACAAGGAGGATGGGGGCGTGGGGTTTCGAGATTATAGGGCTTTCAATGAAGCCATGCTGGCTTGGAGACTGCTAATGAACCCCCATGCTTACTGGGCCAGATTTCTGAAGGGGATTTATTTCCCCAAAACACTTCCTTTCTACAAGCAGCTAGAGGGAGTAGGGCCTCATGGGCTTGGCTCAGTTTACATCATGGCAGAGATTTGTTAAAGAAAGGGCTGAAGTGGCGGCGCAAAGTGGGAGGAATATCGACTTTTGGGGGGATTCTTGGGTTCCTTCTTTACCAGGCTTCAAACTATCCTCTACCAAACCAGGGAACAATTGCATTGATAGGGTTTGTGACGTTATCAACTCAAGGAAAAGGCAATGGGACAAACAGAAGCTAGCTGGCAAGGTGAGTGCAATAGAATTGCACTACTACAAAAATGGATAAAGATCTCGGTCATCTGGTGTGATCTTTCACTTTTAATCTTGCATTTAAAACCGTGGTCTATCAAGGTGTAACTAAAAGTCTCTATCTTTTAACCACATAATAAAAACCGTGATTAAAACTCATTAAAACTGTGACTAAAAACATGAAAACTGTGATTAAAATGACAAAACCGTGACCTTTAATAGCTTAACATCTCAGTTTTATTATAAAACCGTGGTTGTTTATAGAGAAATAATCTCAATTTTTGAAAAAACCGAGATTAAAAGAGGTGTTTTCCCAAGGAAAAAAATCCACTCTATTTCTCCTGCTGGGTTTTGAACCCAAGTCTCTTGAGTTTTATATAGAACCTTTAACCAACTCCACCACACAAACTTTTCAATATATAATTGAAATATTTAATATATATAACATATGCGTTTAACTTACGACCTCAGTTTTTAGATGACTGAGATTAAATGCTCTTTTTATCTCAGTTTTTCTGGAATGAGATATATTCTTTCATATACAATCTCAGTTTTTTTAAAACGAGATCTATTCTTTAAGTTACAATCTCACTTTTAGATTACTGAGATTAAAAAATCTTTTAATCTCAGTTTTTTTCGAAACGTGACAAATTCTTTCATATATAATCTCAATTTTTGAAAATGAGATCTATTCTACAAGTTACAATCTCACTTTTTAGATTATTGAGATTAAAAAATCTTTCCATCTCAGTTTGTTCGTATAACTGAGATTAAAACTATAGTTCATAACATTTTATTACGCTTTTACAAAAAGTGAGATCTTTTTAGTTTTTGTACCGTGATCTTTATATCATTTTGTAGTAGTGTTGGAAGCCATTCTAGATCTCTCTCTCCCAGTGGTGGATAGGGTGGATCAGTTGGTGTGGCATTTTTCTTCTAATGGAATCTATTTTGTTAACCAGTCCATGACCAAAGGAAAGAGAATCCTGAGCCTTCTTTCAAACCAAGCAAAAGCAGTGTGGAAGAGTGTGTGGAAGATGAAAGCCCCCAATGAGGTGAAAAATTTCTGGTGGCGGGTATGTAAAAATAGCTTGGCCGCAAAGGAAAATCTGTTTCGCCGGAGGTGTGCCCCATCCAATTCCTGTCCTATTTGTGATTTAGAGGTGGATGTGGAGCATCTTTTGTCGTTGTGTCCATGGACAAGGCCAATTTGGTTTGGTAGTAACATTTCTCCTCTTGGGAACTTGGGGGGCAATGCATCATCTATGAAGTGGACAGGGGAGATAGTAGAAAGGATGGAAAGCAAGGAGGCCTCTGAATTTTTGGGTCTAATTGCTCAGATTGAGTGGAACATTTGGAAGGCTAGGAACGATTGTGTTTTTAAAGGAAAGAGAGTCAATACTCTAGAATTACTTGCCTCCATCACGTTCAGCAGTTTGGAGTTTACATCTGTTCAAGAGATATCCCAAGTCCATATGGATAACCCAGCAAACCAGGCGGTCTCGCATCACTGGAGGGCTCCGGACTCTGGTAATTTCAAGATAAATTGTGATGCAATTGTTCCTCTCAACAAAAAAGAGGGCAGAATTGCAGGGGTCTTAAGGAATTGTAGGGGCCTGGTGCTCAATGGCTTTGCTAGAACTGTTAAAGTTTGTTCGAGCCTTTGTGGAGAACTCCTCGCAATCAAGGATGCTTGTCTTGTGGCAGTAAACCTGGGGCTTAAAGGTGTGGAGGTGGAGTCGGACAACAAGCAGGCCATACTTTTGAGTGTTTCCGAACTGGTTCCTCCTTGGGATTCAAGAGCTGTGGTTCTAGACATTCTCCAACTCCCGACAGATGGTAGTTTTTGTTTCAGTTGGATTAGCAGGGCTGCCAACAAAGTTCCTCATGTAGTTGCTGCTTCAGCTTTATGTAATTGGCTTCCGTGTAATTGGATTAGTAATCCTCCTCTCAATCTTGTATCAGTTTCAGAGATGGTGTAGACACCCTATTTTGGACTTTCCAGAATAGTTTATTTACGGTCTTTGATTCCCCAATGATGATTAAGGTCGAGAACATACCGAGTTGTTTGATGAGTTTGAGCTTTGAGCGTCCCGAACCTCGTCCAAACCCATTTCAAACCCTTGTCGAACCCTCAAGCCAGAACCAAATGGCCTCAACAAAACCCTGCTGGAGTACGCTGGTGGTGGACTAGCGTGCGCAGGAACCACTGACACGTGTCAGTCACTACCACTCTATGGCGCACGCCACTCAACAAGTGGCGCACGCCAGTCAGCACCAGTCAAATCAACCTTTTCAGCCAGCTGGGCGGGAGCCTCTGCAGCCGCCTGACGTCAGCTGGCAGCCCCCCTGATCATTACTCCGGCCAGAACTGTTCCTTTCCCTTCCATCAAGCCAAGTCCCATGCATTTAATGCATGGGAGCTTCCTCCAATACTTGATCATCCAAACAGCCCCTAAGGCCTAAAACTGACCAGCCTCTCCCTCCTCCATAAATACCCCCTTTGCATTCATTTGCAAAGGGTTGGCATCATCAAGAAAGGGTTTAGCTCCATTAAGACTTCAAGCCCTTTGTCTTTTTCCCCATTACTCTCCTTTGCTTCCTTTCTCTTCCATAGAAAGAGTAAGCAAAGGAATACTCTCCACAGTCCTCAAACCTCACTACATCCATCCTTCATCCATCTCCTTTCAAGCTCAAAGTTCAAACCATCCATCAAACTCACAAGCAAAGGTATAACATCTTTTGCTCATGTTTTCTGTTCGCGCCCGAGGGGGGCTGGCAGGGTCAAGGCCGGTAATCTATACCAGTCCCCTGGCCCTAAAGCCGGCAAGGCTTCAAAGCCGCTTTGGTATGATCAGTGGCGCACGCCGCTACTTGTACCAGTTATGGATGTATGTGCACCACTGCTGTGGGGATCACCGATCATCCTTATTTTGTCTTATTTACATTCTGATCACCGATGCATGCTAAAACAAGTTTACAGCTTTTCTGTATTGTAGAACTGTTTAAGCATTGTACTTAGTTTTTCCTTTCTGTTTCTTTGGAATGCCTCTGGGGGTCTTCTGGTCATGTTCCAGAGCCCAGATGGTGCAAAGCCAAGCGCTGACTGAGCAGAGTCAACTGGCGTACGGTACCATATACCTGCGTGCGCCAGTCGCCCCTTGGCCAGTGGCTGGCCCTTGCATGGCACCTAGGCTCCAGGCCTCTGATCATCCTCCCCTCACTGTTTAAGGGATTTTCTGTCTATTTGGTGGCTTTTAAGCCCTTTACATTGTCTGTAATAGCTTAGTAATCCATATTTAACTGCGTGGTTTGTCCTGGGTGTGCACTGGTCCTTTCCAGAGCCCAGAGGGTCGAGAACAGAAGCTGTGGTCTTAGGCTCACCGGCGCACGCCAGTTGTGGGGTGGCGCACGCATATCATGGCTACATGCAGTGGCTTAGCCAGTGCAAGCAGGCTTGCTTCTGTGTGCACTACTGCACAAACAGCGTGCACTAGCTTGTCTAAAACAACCACAGAAGCTTGTTCTCAATCTATTATATTTGCTTAGATCAAACATCATCATCCATAAACATTTTGTTACATCTTTTGTATATAAATGCAACTTGTTTACAGTTTTAATCCCTATTAACTGTTCCCCCGCCCTAACTGGTTAAAAGAATGATCAAATAAAGAGAGAAATGCGAATGTTTTACAAAACGCCTGAGTAGAGACCGGTCTCCGGACTGGGGCGAGGGGGGTGCCATAAAACCCTTCCCTCTCGTAATCTGGCTCCCGAACCTCAAGATCGAAGGTGACGACGGCCCAGTCTACAAAAGCCTTTTTCAAAACCAAACGGACTGGTCCAAACATTTTCAAAAGAACGGTTTCTTGGGTACTAACCGCAAAACCCGAGTGGCGACTCTCTGATCTGCGAAGCACTTCGCCGCGCTTTCCGCAAGATAAGGGCGCACCCAGGATTTCATGCACGAAAACACGGGATTTTTGGGGCGTGTGCCCACAAGCTCCGTCTCTGCTGGGGAATAACATTAATCAACATTTGGAAATTAATACATGAATGAACAATTTTCAAAAGTCTGTCAAAACAGTACGCTCCGCGCTGCTGAAGAACGGAATGGTAACGTAACAGGATTCTACATCCGACCACTCCGCACTGGGGCTTTGCTATTGTTCACTTATGTAGTTTTCTCCAAGTGTCGATTAATGAAGTGAGCCAAGCTTCAAAAGGTGTTTTTCGAAACAAACATGTGCGTTTCTCTCTCTCGATCATTCTTTCGACACACGCTCATTTGCATCGGTGTTCTATCAGCCCCGTTGAGGCGTTTTGGGTAACCGGCACAGTTTACTGGAGCCCGGGGTCCTCGAATGCCCAACAACCTTGGACGATGATGAGACGTATTACCGCTTGACCATTGCTCTGCTGCACGCATTGCGATGGGAGGTATAAAACATCTCTAGCCTGAAGAACCCCCTTAAGCCAAAATCGACCTCGCCACATGTACAAAGCAATAGAACCTTTCAAAACTAGGACAGGAACCCACAGGGTAGGATTACTTGCATCTAACCCCCATAAACTGTCTATGTGTTACTGCTTTCCATATCGCATGCCTGTACATACATCCATACCGTTCTGCGTAGGGGCATGCTAGGGCGGCTTTTAGGGTTGTCTCTCTTTCAAACCCGTTTTATGCCTGCTAGGGCGTTGCCTGGACCGATGACGAGTCGTGCATCGTGATGGTGCACGTTATTAGCTTTCCAATTCCTTGGGTCAACGAGACTTTGGGAAATCGAGACTTTCTAAGTCATTGTCTAAAACCCATTCGAGGTTTCAAGCAGAAAACTAGGAACGACGGGAGACATGACATGATGCTCATACCACCCAGGTTAAAGGTGCTAAACACTTACACCATTCAAGGCTCCGGCACAGTTCTGCTTACGCCCTCTTGGTTACAATATCATGTCGTCAACACCGAGTTGTTCCATTTCAAACATTGAAACTTCGAAAGCGGGATAGTCAAAGGCTTAGGCTGTTTCGACATCTCTTAGTATTAGTCGATCCCTTCAAGGTACACTGTCGAAAAGAAACCCGAGGATCTTGGCAGCGTCCGGCTGTCATAAAACGGTTTTGCCTGCTAGTTCTAGAGTCTAGGAGGACACCAACGACAACATGTACATTGCATCCTTTCAAATAAAACTATTGTAGGAACACTTCCTGAGCCTTCGATTGCTTTACTGTCTAGCTTTGGGCGCTGCACCGTCAAAGAAAGTAACAAAAAGAAGAGCCAAACCTACTTGGGAGCATCTACCGGGGCTATTTCACCGCCATATCGCCTTCCTCGATCATCAATCCAAAATGGCAGCACAAACAGAGCTGGCTGAGTTGAAGAAAGCTTTAGATGAACTTGGTCTAACAATGTACAGACAAATGGTTATGGTCCAGGGGCTGTTTGACCTTTTCACCTCCATCATATCAAAGCCGGATCCGGGGCTAGTCAAAGAACCTCTTCAGGCCTGTCACCCTCCCGCGATCGGAACCAAGCCGTGCTCAAGAGACATGTTCAAAAGTCTGGCCGAGTTCCATGAGGTTAGAGTTCACCCAAAAGAGGATGCTGAATCTCTGTTCAAAGTCGCCCCCAAAGGCAGAAGAATGCACCCTGTCGAAGGCGCAGTGTTGTACAAAGCAAGCAAAGGCTCCACCTTGAGCCCTCAATCTCGTCGTCGGAGCCAGCCAAGGACCTTCTCATGCTTATCTGCACCTCTGGCCTCAGTTTACGAGAAGCTTCTCGATGCCGGTTCCATCAGGCCTCTAACCCCAACTCCACTGCCCAAGGTTCTCCCTGCTAGCCACAACCCCAATCACTTCTGCACCTACCATCAAATGCCTGGCCATTCCACCAATGCATGTTATCGCCTCCGACATGCCGTTCAAGATCTCATCGATAATGGCACTATTCCACCCCCACTCCCATCAAAACCTGACGACAGTCCCAGCTCCTTGCTCCAACTCAATTCTGACCCTCTGGTTGGTCCGATATCTATCACCTCCACTCAAATCAACCCCACCTCCACTCAAATCAACCCGAGCTCCACCATACTCAACCCAACCCTCTCGCATTGTCCCGAAACTCAACCCAAACCGATCGTGTTTATCCCTTCAATCCGAGGCTGCAGGTGCGGAATAGAAGACGGGCCGAAAACCGAAAGCACTGGTTGAGGACCGGATCGATCAAGCAAATGAGCGGATGACAATTTGGGGATCCTTGTTCATGGGAGCACCGAGTAGGTTTGGTCAAAGAAGCCGAGGAAGCTGAAGTGCTGTTGCTTGGGCCCGACATCCTCTAGATCCCACCTCTCGTGAGGAAGCAAAGGGTAGCAATAAAAGTTGCATTTTCAAATCGCGTCTAGCTTGCATTGCACACTTTTGAGTCCGAGTCTGACACAGTATCTGTCAAGTCGTCTTAGTCTAGCTCTGAGTCGGAGTTCGTGCCTCTTGGCCCTCCGTGTCGTAGCTTCTATTCTCAAATTCGAGTCTTTTGCTATACTTGGCGACCCCGTGGGGCTTTCTTTATGATATGCACTATCTTGCTTCTAAGTACTTTGCTGGTTTTTGAATAAACTGTGTCGACCCTGACGACGAAGGGATAGATTTCGATTGGGTCATCCCCAAGGAAATGTGTTCCCTCGCCGAAAGGGAAGACGAAAGGCATGCTCGGCCTATTAAAAGAAGAAGTAGTTTCAATAAACTTGAAAGATAAGATAGACCCCCGGATGATTCAAAATTGGCTTAACGATAAGGTAGACCCCCGGATGGTTCAAAATTGGCTCAACGCTGTCCCCCAAAGGAGCATCGTGCCCGATCAGACAGGGTCAAAGAATCCATCGACGTTTTGGCATGGTCTCACAAAGACGCACCTGGCGTTGATCATGAGATAAGGAAACATCAAAACCCCTGCTAACGGATGTCAAGCTAGAAAGCAGAAACTCAGAAGGCTCCAGGCCTTGCACTTTGTCCAAGACAGCGTCAGCGGCATTCCATCAAGCGCACATTAAAAATGCGCAAAAGTGGCCTGGAGCGAGGCATTTCCAACCAAAGCAGTCAAGACCCTGTGTTATCAAAAGCCATTTTATCAAGGGCTACGGCAAAGCTCATCAATCTCGACAGCAGCGGATTCAATACCTTGGTCGACCTGGATCAATTCAAGAGCCACTTTTCCCTGAGAGAAGCTCGTTGGGCCGAAAACCACAAGGGTGGGCGGTGCCAAGCAAAAGTTAGAGCAGCCTGCTAGACCGAAAACCTAAGGAGGCGGTCTAGGCAAAAATAAATAGGCAAAAAGTCGAAAGCTCGCTAGGCCGGAAACCTGAGAAGGCGGCACTAGGCAAAAGTTAGAGCGTAAAAGGAGAGGTAAAACACACGAGTGAACCTTGGCCTGAACTACGTTTTGACCTGATTCCCCAAATGTGGGATACGTAGGCAGTCTCTCTTTAAGACTCGGTCATATTCTATCAATTGGATCCATGGATTGGCGTTTTGGTACACATCAAGGGTCGAGAAGGGTCAAGAACAGAACAAGCTTCATCGGAAGCAGAAGGGGGAACCCTTTGTCTTTCAATCGTATTTCAAACTACTACTTCAATTTCAAAGCTGAGCAAAAGCCCTAAAAAAATATTTAAAGCATCAAAAACAGAACGAAATGCTTACGAGGTCCCAACGGGCTCACAGTTTATTCTAAGTTCAGCGAAGTCTATTTTGCGCGGCTTTTCAGTCACGCGCGCTAGTTTGAGACTCACGCACGTTTTCTCAAAGTGACACGCGTTGGTCTCAAACCTGCGCGCGCTTCTTCAATTCTTGCCGCAGACAGCAGTCGGCAGCCATCACGCCTAACAACGATTTTGAACCCCCGGTGGGAATTTCAAGTTAAAACCAAGGTTTCGGTGCCTCGAAATTGGTTTTAAGGGCTCTTGCCAAGTTTTCTATGCCGTGCAGGTCATATGTGCCTAATGTGACTGTGCGGAGGTGTCGGTTTCAGTCCGGGCCTATATGAGTCATCCCTTTGTGTATTTTGTCCATCTTTGCGACATTTTTCTAGTTTTTCTGTCCATTGCCCATTCCGGGGCTTTCTTCTCTGTTTCGTTATTCGTACATGTCTTTATACATATTTGGCTGTGTGTGAGTGTCAGTTTCACCTATCTAGGGATATTTTGGATTTTGGCCTGTTAATGCCCAAAATTTCATTATTGCCCATGTGTCAGAGAGTCTGCATTGTATCCTAGGACTCTTCTTCCCCATTCTTCCGAGCTAGGCAGTCTATACGTGTGCGTACGTCTGTGTGTCAACTCGATTCGCTCGTCAATGCAAGTTGGATATTAGCGATTGGTTTATACTCTATCTCCAATGAACCGAGAATGATGCAACTTTTACAGCGCCGCTACGGCATCCATAGTCCAAGCAGCAAATCGTCAAGTACAGAGGGATAAATTGGCCCAACGCAAAAGCAAATCAAGCAAGTCACAAGGTGATCTAACCCGCTCAAAAAGTTATCTACTTGGGCACACAGGCCCGCACCCCCAATCAAAGCAGCAAACCTCTGGCTCGAAAGTTACCTACTGGACCTGCAGACCCGCAACTCAAATCAAAGCAGTAAAGCGAAAGGGTGGCTCAGTGGTAGCCCTCGATCGTCAAAATTGTCTTGGTCGTCGTTTGTGTCGTCCCGTTCTCTAGAAGCCGCCCTTAGCTTGCACCTGCATTTTCAATTTATGCATTCGATTTAGTATACGTTATCGTTGCATATTGTATATTAAATGTCAAAAGCAGGAAAGTGCTTCAAATCAAATCAATCCAAAGCACGTGGAGGCTTTCAAATCAAATCAAACCAGCATTGAGGCGTTTCTATCGCCAGTGTTGCGGCATGGGCAAACCGAATCAAATCAGCGTTGAGGTCCATTCCCAACAGGCAGCTCATGTTGCCCTGATCCATGCTTTCATCCCGGTTCGCTATTTCCCCAAGCAGAGCCTGTCCAAACTCAAACGACGATCCATCCGTCCTATTTCAAATCAACGACGATCCATCCGTCCTATTTCCAATCAACGACGATCTATCCGTCCAATTCAAAATCAACGACGATCTATCCGTCCTAATTCTAAATCAACGACGATCCATCCGTCCTATTTCAAATCAACGACGATCTATCCGTCCAATTCAAAATCAACGACGATCTATCCGTCCTAATTCTAAATCAACGACGATCTATCCGTCCAATTCCAATCAACGACGGTCTACCCGTCCAATCTCAAATTCAACGACGGTCTGTCCGTCCAATCCAATCCCAACTCAACGATGGTCTGTCCGTCCAATTTCAAATCAACGACGATCTGCCCGTCCCATTCAACAAGTAGCGCATCGTCCAACAGTCTTATTGCTCTGCCTCGGATGGTCCCTGATAAGGAGATTGGCTCTGATTCCCAACAGATGGAATTCAACCTGCCTGACGCGACCTACCCGTGATTGCTGGAACTATCTGTGTCATGGTTAGCTTCAACCTCAACGACAGTCAATCCTGTCCAGCCTCAACGATAGTCAATCCTGTCCAAATTCAACGACGATCAGCCATGTCGTCCTTTCAATCCATCAACGACGATCAGCCATGTCATCCTCTTCAATCTTTCAACGACGATTAGAATATTGTCAGTTCACTCACTCAACGATGGTTAACGAGTCATCCTCAATGATGACCCACCGTCCCAAATCAACGATGGTTAACGAGTCATCCTCAATGATGACCCACCGTCCTAACTCAACGATGGTTAACGAGTCATCCTCAATGATGACCCACCGTCCCAAATCCACGATGGTTCCCGAGTCATCCTCAATGATGACCCACCGTCCCAAATCAACGATGGTTAACGAGTCATCCTCAATGATGACCCACCGTCCCGACTCAACGATGGTTAACGAGTCATCCTCAATGATGACCCACCGTCCCAAATCAACGATGGTTAACGAGTCATCCTCAATGATGACCCACCGTCCCGACTCAATGATGGTTAACGAGTCATCTTCAATGATGACCCACCGTCCCAAATCAACGATGGTTCCCGAGTCATCCTCAATAATGACCCACCGTCCCAAACTCAACGATGGTTCCCGAGTCATCCCCAATGATGACCCACCGTCCAAAATCAACGACGGTCCTCCTGTCCAATTTCAAATCAACGACGGCCTGTCCGTCCAATTCAACTATTAGCGCATCTTCCAGCAGTCTTATTGCTCTGACTCGGATGGTCCATGATAAGGAGATTGGCTCTGATTCCCAGCAGATGGAATTTAACCTACCTGACGCGACCTGCCCGTGATTTGTTGGAACTTCTTGTGTGCCGAATGACTTTGGTCCCCAGCAACGTTCATCGCTCCGCAATTAAACCATTTCCCCAAGCAAATTCAATTCAACAACGGTCCGTCCGTCTAACCCAAATTCAATTCAACGACGGTCTGTCCGTCCAATCCAATCTCAAATTCAACGACGGCCTGTCTGTCCAATCTCGAATCAATGACGGTCTGTCCGTCCGACTCAACCGTTAGCGCATCTTCCAGCAGTCTTATTGCTCTGTCTCGGATGGTCCATGATAAGGAGATTGGCTCTGATTCCCAGCAGATGGAATTTAACCTACCCGACGCGACCTACCCGTGATTGTTGGAGTTACTTATGCCGAAGAAGGTTCGGCCCCTAGCGGCATTAATCTATCCGCAACTGATTATTCCCAAGGAGAGTCCGCCTCAACATTCAATGATGGTCCACCCATCCCTATCTTCCAACAGAGTTCAAACTCTTTTCCAACGATCTTCAGATGGTCCGCCCATCTTCGATCTCTCAATGGACGGTACATTTAAATACATGTCCGCATTTTCTATTTCTTCTGGATAGCCTTGAGAGGGTGTCTAGAAACCTTTGACGTTACTTGTACCAAAACAATGGTGCTCCAAGTGCCGTCAAAGGGGGGCTACTGTAGACACCCTATTTTGGACTTTCCAGAATAGTTTATTTACGGTCTTTGATTCCCCAATGATGATTAAGGTCGAGAACATACCGAGTTGTTTGATGAGTTTGAGCTTTGAGCGTCCCGAACCTCGTCCAAACCCATTTCAAACCCTTGTCGAACCCTCAAGCCAGAACCAAATGGCCTCAACAAAACCCTGCTGGAGTACGCTGGTGGTGGACTAGCGTGCGCAGGAACCACTGACACGTGTCAGTCACTACCACTCTATGGCGCACGCCACTCAACAAGTGGCGCACGCCAGTCAGCACCAGTCAAATCAACCTTTTCAGCCAGCTGGGCGGGAGCCTCTGCAGCCGCCTGACGTCAGCTGGCAGCCCCCCTGATCATTACTCCGGCCAGAACTGTTCCTTTCCCTTCCATCAAGCCAAGTCCCATGCATTTAATGCATGGGAGCTTCCTCCAATACTTGATCATCCAAACAGCCCCTAAGGCCTAAAACTGACCAGCCTCTCCCTCCTCCATAAATACCCCCTTTGCATTCATTTGCAAAGGGTTGGCATCATCAAGAAAGGGTTTAGCTCCATTAAGACTTCAAGCCCTTTGTCTTTTTCCCCATTACTCTCCTTTGCTTCCTTTCTCTTCCATAGAAAGAGTAAGCAAAGGAATACTCTCCACAGTCCTCAAACCTCACTACATCCATCCTTCATCCATCTCCTTTCAAGCTCAAAGTTCAAACCATCCATCAAACTCACAAGCAAAGGTATAACATCTTTTGCTCCTGTTTTCTGTTCTGAGGGGGCTGGCAGGGTCAAGGCCGGTAATCTATACCAGTCCTGGCCCTAAAGCCGGCAAGGCTTCAAAGCCGTTTGGTATGATCAGTGGCGCACGCCGATTACTTGTCCGTACGCCAGACATGGCTGTATGGCAAAACTGATGTGGGGATCACCGATCATCCTTATTTTGTCTTATTTACATTCTGATCACCACTGATGCATGCTAAAACAAGTTTACAGCTTTCTGTATTGTAGAACTGTTTAAGCATTGTACTTAGTTTTTCCTTTCTGTTTCTTTGGAATGCCTCTGGGGGTCTTCTGGTCATGTTCCAGAGCCCAGATGGTGCAAAGCCAAGCGCTGACTGAGCAGAGTCAACTGGCGTACGGTACCATATACCTGCGTGCGCCAGTCGCCCCTTGGCCAGTGGCTGGCCCTTGCATGGCAACTAGGCTCCAGGCCTCTGATCATCCTCCCCTCACTGTTTAAGGGATTTTCTGTCTATTTGGTGGCTTTTAAGCCCTTTACATTGTCTGTAATAGCTTAGTAATCCATATTTAACTGCGTGGTTTGTCCTGGGTGTGCACTGGTCCTTTCCAGAGCCCAGAGGGTCGAGAACAGAAGCTGTGGTCTTAGGCTCACCGGCGCACGCCAGTTGTGGGGTGGCGCACGCATATCATGGCTACATGCAGTGGCTTAGCCAGTGCAAGCAGGCTTGCTTCTGTGTGCACTACTGCACAAACAGCGTGCACTAGCTTGTCTAAAACAACCACAGAAGCTTGTTCTCAATCTATTATATTTGCTTAGATCAAACATCATCATCCATAAACATTTTGTTACATCTTTTGTATATAAATGCAACTTGTTTACAGTTTTAATCCCTATTAACTGTTCCCCCGCCCTAACTGGTTAAAAGAATGATCAAATAAAGAGAGAAATGCGAATGTTTTACAAAACGCCTGAGTAGAGACCGGTCTCCGGACTGGGCGAGGGGGGTGCCATAAAACCCTTCCCCTCTCGTAATCTGGCTCCCGAACCTCAAGATCGAAGGTGACGACGGCCCAGTCTACAAAAGCCTTTTTCAAAACCAAACGGACTGGTCCAAACATTTTCAAAAGAACGGTTTCTTGGGTACTAACCGCAAAACCCGAGTGGCGACTCTCTGATCTGCGAAGCACTTCGCCGCGCTTTCCGCAAGATAAGGGCGCACCCAGGATTTCATGCACGAAAACACGGGATTTTTGGGGCGTGTGCCCACAGATGGATATTAAGTAAAAGGCTATGATGCATTTTTTGCGGATAAAAAGACAACAACAATGGATTTTTGTTTACTAAATTGCATTTCTGCATTTATGCCATGGAATGTTGTGGGTATCTGTTGTGATATATATTTTTAGTTATGAAACTGTTGTGGTTTCTTGCTCCTTCCTTTTTGACTTCTTTGTTCATTAATACGATTGCGCATGGTCTATACTCTTAATAGTAGAAATGTTTTCTCAATTAACCTACTGTGTGCATACACTACAAGAAAATCGGGATCTAACAACGGTCAAAAGCGTTACTAAAAAACACAAAAAGTGTTGCTAAAAGCAGTACCAACGGTTTACCAACCATTGGCCAAACCGTTGCGAGATATCCGTTGGTGTAGAGGTATAGCAACGGTTTTGACGAGCGTTGGTACAGATTTTTTTTTAGCAACGGTTACAAACCGTTGCTAAAGGCAAGTTTTTTTTTTTAAAAATCTGGGGTAAAATATGACATGGCAGCCACTTGGCGCTGACGTGGCCTCCACCTGTTGCCCACGTGGCGCTGACGTGGTCTCCACCTGTCGCCCACGTGGCATGGCGAAATAACCTTGCTCCTCCCGAGATTCGAACCGCCGACCTCGCGTGTGCGCGAACCAACTGTGCTAGCCCATAAATTGTGTAAAAACTTAAACCTTTTAATATTTATACTATACTAACCGGATTTTTTTAATCCTTTTTTTTTAAAATCCGGTTTATACTAACGGTTATTGAAAACCGTTGCTATAGTCCAGTTTTTAGTAACGGTTATGGAAAACCGTTGCTATAGTCTTGTAATCTAGTAACGGTTGCATGAAAACCGTTGCTATAGACCTGTTTCTAATAACGTTTTGCAAACCGTTGCTAGACGCCATCTATACCGACGGTTTTTTCAACCGTTGCTAAAAAAACCGTTGGGAGATTCCAAATTTCTTGTAGTGATATTTTGGAATGTAAGTCTAACATGAGTTAATTAGCTTTCACTCACACATTGAGAGAGAGAGAGAGAGAGAGAGAGAGAGACCCAGTTCAACTGACAAAGACCCATTTTATCCCATCTCCTTTATCTGCTTCATTTCCATTCAAAAGATAAAAGAAAGCAGACATAATAACAATGAACAATAACAAGAAAATACCACGTGCAACGCACGTGCACTTCCACTAGTATGTTAAAAAAGCGGAAGAACTCGTACAAAACCGGGTAATTGGAAGCCATCACGGCTTCTCCGCTTTCTACAAATTAAAACTCCTCCAAGGTATTCAATCACGGTTTTAAATAAAACCGAGATGTTATAATAATGTTAAAACATCACGGTTTACTAAAAAATGAGATTATTTTTTGCTAAGTAATCACGGTCTTAGAAAAAATCTTAGATGGTAAGAAGTTAAAGATTATGGTTTTTACCTTTTTAGTCACAATTTTAATCTCAGTTTTATACCATTGGTTAAAAGATAGAGGAACTTTGATAAATCACGATTTTAAATGCGAGATTAAAAGTGAAAGACAACACCAGATGACCGAAATCTTTATCGATTTTTCTAGTAATGTATGTACTCCTTGTAGTTTTAGGGTGGGTTGAACTCTTATCAACACCTTTAATTTGTTACCGTGTCTGCGTGGCACGTGATTAGCTTCTAGGAAAAAAAAAAAAAGTGCCAACTTAATTGGAATATTGTTTTCTTTGGATCAACAATGTCTTTTTTCCGGCCTCTATGTTTTCTATTGATATACTTAATTTAAGATTAATAGAATTATTTTTCGCTGTTAAAAAAAAGGTAAAGAAAATGCCAAATCTATAGGAGGGCATTCGATATATTTCAATAGAATGAGGAGGGGAAAGACAAGGAGTATCTCACATATAACAATCCAATTTTATTACTTGCAAACCTTACATTTAATAAAGACACCAATTTTAAATTAAACACCAGAATGCATGATAATTAAACTGCTAACGAAAATCCATCCAATAAGAAGAAGAGCAAAATCAAACATTAGCCTCGGGTACTGTAGCTGGATTAGTATGGCTGCGTTCGTCAACCCTCTCCGCGGTGGCCCGATTTCTTCTCTTTTTCTTGCCCACAATTCTTGCTATCAAGAACAATAACAAAGCTCCTAACGCAGATAAAAACAGAGTTAAAATTGCGCCAACGAGAGAGTGCATGTGGCGGTTTCTCCTGCTTTCTAGTTTCGGTACCGGCGACACCACAAAAAGAGAAATCAAATACGCCATCGCAATGGACGTGATTGTCGCGCCCTTAGTGAGAGACGCCAACAGAGAATATGTCCTCGTCTTGAAGGGCAAGTCAGTCATGACCAAAACGAGCGTGCACAGAGACGCGGTAAAGCCGAATATGTTAAAAAAGTGGAAGAAATCGTACAAAACCGGGTAATTGGAAGCCATCACGGCTTCTCCGATTTTGTGTCCATGCGGACCATCCTTTTTGTCTTGCCAAACGCCGCCCGGAGGGGCCACCCCTGCTTGAAAGGCTAGGGTTGCCATTAGTACGGTAGCGACTATGATTCCGTTCCTTTTCTCTGCCCTTTGCGTAGGATCGATCAGGATACCATCCTCGACTCCTTTAGCACGGTACTTTCGAAGTATGGTGTGAATGTCTTTGTCTACCCCTTCCAGTTCTGTTCTTTTTTTCTGTCCAAGAAGTAGAATGTCCATCGCTGTTTGTTTGCTCGCATTAATTGCATTAACGTCAATTTTCGTGTGCCTGAGAACATGCTTGATAATCTGAAACATCCATTAAATGTGAGAGATCACAAATCTTCAAAGAATTATCTGGCCAATATTCTCTAAAAAATATTTTTCTTCTTGTAGCTGTCAGGCCAAAAGTATTTTAACCCCAGGCAACCTAAAATAACTTTTTACCAAGTGGAACTCGAAGTCTTTTCGAAAAAATACGGTTCAATTTTTGTTTTCTTTGAAACTCATTTTGACATGATTCATACTCCCTTCATCTCAATTTAATAGTCTCTTGTTATATTCTAATCGGAAAAAAAACTAGTTATATCTTTATATCGGTAATAAATTTTATATCCAACATGAATCTTGTTTAATAGATCTCGATTAATTCTATAATACTATAATATTTTTAAAATCAAATAAACATTATAAATTACAAGATATAATCAATTGAAAAGTGACACAAACTCCTCAAAATGACTGTTAAATTGGGACGGAGGGCGTAATGGAGTATTACAGTATTAATGTGTGTCCATCGACATTCATAAGTGCCAGAAACGGTGGCACTTGCAATTTGTTTGCTTTTAATTTCCTTAAACAAGCACACATATTTTGCTAGTATTTACCTATATAGAAGTAAGATAAAAAAGCACTTCCATGGAAATTATAAGATGACTGATCGAGAGTTACATATATGATATGCATATCATATACAAATCCAGGACAACTAATTACTACGAAAAAAGTAGGGCTGCAAGCTGTTTGTGAACTATTCGAGGCTCAACTCAGTAAGGCTCGCTCGTTCGAGTCGATTTGGGTACTAAACGAACCAAACCTGAGCCTCAATCTTATGCTCATTTAATAAAGAATCCGAACCTGAACCTAACAATATTCGGATCTAATAGACTCGTGAACTTGGATTGTACATGTATACGCTCGTGTGTGTCGCAAGAATTTCACATACAACCTTAAATATGTATAAACTTTTACTTGTACATAATGAAAATTTTATAACTTGTACTATAAACTTAAATTTTACTCGTCCCATTTTTCTTTTCTCAAGTGGAACGATCATCTCAGTCATATTAATCTGAAAAAAAAATTCTAACTAAAACAACAAACCAAATACAACAACAAAACAAAAAATACAACGGCAGTGTCGGAACCATTTATCCCAATTTGATTGTCTAGTGCTTTTGGGATCCCAACTTTTTAAGAGAGCATAATGATTACCATGAAAAGATATTTTGTTTCCAAAAGTACCCTCATCATTTTAGCATTAAATAATGATCCGTTCATTGAATGTAAAATATTTTTTTAAGGGTTCCCGCGAAAATCAGCTCAATTCGATACTTATAAGTGCTTGATTCAATTTAATTTTTCATGCGGATTTCAGGATAATGAAAAGTTAGATTATTGAATCGAGCATCTCTAGGTCATAGATTGAGCTGAATTTTCGTTAGGGCCCTTGAAAAAATATTTTAAATTTAATCAACGACTCAAATCATTTTTTCAGGACCCGTAGTGGGCCCCACGTCACGATCAGTGCACGATATGTGCACTATTTATTTGTGTTGGTAGCATTTCTCAAGAGAGAGACATATTCACATCGCACAGTTGAAAAATGTGAGAGCACAGAAGTATTGATTTTGTCAACTCTGTCCTGATCATAAGCCGCAAACTTGAGAGAGTTGATTTGCAAGTAAAGACCTTCAAATATGTTTTTCTATATTCTTTCATATTATCAAGCCAAACGAAAAATGTGTTTGTGAGAGAGACTAAGAAGGAACACGCTATTAGACAAAATAAGTCATTAATTTCGGGGTCCCGTAGTGAGTTGAGGTGTGTGCAGGTTGGCTCGGACATCCAATTATCAAAAACAATTGAAACTATTCAAGTAGTACCAAATTTAATTTGTATCAAATTATCATATATACTTCAAAAGTATTGAGACCAAACTAAAGCCTTGATTGTGGCCCTAACGTACCTCGTATCTTCGATCTGCAACAGCAACATGCAGTATGGTGTTGTCAGCATTATCTCTGGCATTGACAAACTCCTTACCTTTAAAGTAGTTCTCCAACAACTTCGATAGAAACTGTAGCTGGTTATGTTTGACACATATGTGTAAGATAGTCTCTCTCTCTCTACTGTCCACCCTAACTCGAGCTGCATGGGGGTTGGCTTTAAACAACTCATCCAAGACCTCGACCTTTCCTCTCATAGCTGCAACATGAAGAGGGTTTGCACCGTCTCGATCACGAGCTAGGCACATCTCTGGTCTCACTTGTATTAATGCTTTCACAATCTCAATGTGTCCATTAGCCGATGCCAAGTGAAGGAGGGATCGTTGTTGCGAATCTAGAGCTTCGGCAAGCTCTGGATTGCTATGCAACAGTTCTTGGAAAAGCTTTGTTTCCCCACGTGATGCAGCCAGATGTAGAGGATTCCATTTGAAAGACTTCAGTGCCATAGCTGTATCAAGATTGTGTTCATTTTCTTGATGCAATGATTCATGCATTAATAAAGTTACATCTTCATTGATCTCATTGATCTCGTTCTCTATCTCTATCGCTATGTCTGTGTCTATCTCTATCGCTATGTCACTCTCTCTCTCATTGATCTCCGCCATTCTCTCTCTCTCTCTCTCTCTGAGTTGAACGCTTGTGTTTCGCAGCAAGTAACTACACATAAAAATATGCACATAGGCAAGAGTCTTTCTCTTTTTCTCTTTCGAGAAAGTGTCTCTCTTTATCACTAAGCAAAATTGAACAAGGAATGTGGAAGTGTTAAAGTAATTGAAGGTACAAATAAATGACTTTTGTAATTGTGAAGTAGAGCTTGTGGACCTGTTGCTATTATTCCTTACTCTCCCTTGGATGAGAGTGTGACATGCAATTGATCAGGGATTTGTTAAAGGAGGAGCTAGAGGTTGTGTTTCAGAAGAAAAGTGAGGCTGGTTGTTTTCGCGATCCATTTTGGCATCATCTACTTTGAGTGATACAGTCCTAAAGCATGACAAGAACACGATTCTGGTGGCCGGAAGAGTCCAATCTGGAGAAGGTTTCATAGGCGATGCAACCAAAAACTTTAAGGGCACCTGCACAAAAGGGATTAAAGTAAAGGGACGGTTTTGGTTCTCTGATCGTTTGAAGCTTTTTAGAGTGCAAGATGAGCTGGGAGTATCTGCATGACGAATACGCTATTTGGGGGTAAGGGAAGATGTGGGGTAATGTGGGAGAAATTTTAGGTCGTTTGGTAGCTTCCCAACTACAAAGGCATCAAACGAAGAATTTCAATTTAGTAAACCAAGTTTTCAAAACAGATAATACATCTTCATTGATCTCATTGACCTCGTTCTCTATCTCTATCGCTATGTCTGTGTCTATCTCTATCGCTATGTCACTCTCTCTCTCTCATTGATATCTCTCTCATTGATCTCCGCCATTCTCTCTATCTATCTCTCTCTCTGAGTTGAACGCTTGTGTTTCGCAGCAAGTAACTACACATAAAAATTTGCACATAGGCAAGAGTCTCTCTCTTTTTCTCTTTCGAGAAAGAGTCTGTCTTTATCACTAAGCAAAAGTGAACAAGGAATGTGGAAGTGTTAAAGTAACTGAAGGTACAAATAAATGACTTTTGTAATTGTGAAGTAGAGCTTGTGGACCTGTTGCTATTATTCCTTACTCTCCCTTGGATGAGAGTGTGACAATTGATCAGGGATTTGTTAAAGGAGGAGCTAGAGGTTGTGTTTCAGAAGAAAAGTGAGGCTGGTTGTTTTCGCGATCGATTTTGGCATCATCTACTTTGAGTGATACAGTCCTAAAGCATGAGAAGATCACGATTCTGGTGGACGGAAGAGTCCAATCTGGAGAAGGTTTCATAGGCGACGCAACCATAAACATTAAGGGCACGTGCACGAAAGGCGTTAAAGTAAAGGGACTGTTTTGGTTCTCTGATCGTTTGAAGCTTTTCAATTAGAGTGCGAGAAGAGCTTGGAGTATTCGCATGACGAATTCGCTATTTGAGCTTTGTCACATTAGGACTGTTTTGGTTCTCGGATGTCACTGACTGCATGAAGAATCACCAATGAACAACATGTTACAAAGGTCTTTGCTATCGTGAACAAACCCCTGGAAGAGGAGGGAGTACTTGTTTGCTTACTAGTCTCTTTTTTTTTTTACCAAGTAAAAGGTTGAGAGGGGCTCCCAAATCCCAACCGCTATAGCATGTTACTCGCCCATTGAAGGAGCCAATTAACCTGATCCAAGTCAAAGTCAAAGTCATCGTCTAAAAGTCCCATAGTACTAAACTCTCAAGTTTTGAGGGCACGATCGATCAACTAGCCATATCCCAATTAAATTCAAAATCATCATAAAACGTGTCAAGGATCAATGCTTGGTCAATGGGATCCATACTAGAAAGCTCCTCCTAATGTGACAAAGCTGCAGGATTACCCTTTGATTTCCTCTTTTCCACACATGCCAAATCTTTTACCTTTTTTCGTCATTGGAAGCCAATGTTTACCCAGTCTTGGGCGAGAAATGGATCCTATATATTCTCATCATCCGGCGACCACAACGAGATTAATCCCAAATTAGTCCCGAACCCAGAAAACTCTGTCCCAAACCCAGTGAACTCAGAAACTCAGGCAATAAGACTACTTACTCGCATTTTCAAAATGAGAAATTTTTTATTTCCGGATGAGGTGGAAACCATGGGGTTTCCCCCTCCCATTGTGGGGCCTCACTGTGCGTTTATTGCGGTATTTCAAACCGTTCATCTTGTAGAGCTTGCAAAATAATGTATTCACGTAAAAAATCAACTTTATCAAACATTCATAGTTATATCAAAAATTGAATTTTGGTTTACAAAACGGACAGTCATGCACATTTTTACTTAAATACTATTGACAAAATTCAGACCGTCCATTTTATAAACCAAAATTTATTTATTTTATATACCTATGAAGAATCCTGATAAAGCTGATTTTTTGGCGTGAATACATTATTTTACGAGCTATACAAGATGAACGATTTAGATTACCTCAATTAAACGTATGGCAGGACCCATAAATAGCGGTGGTAGGAACCGTGGGGTTTCCGGCTCATCCGTACATAACTCACTCTCTTTCAAAATCATCATAAAACGTGTCACACTAAGAGTCCTGCTCGGTCCTTTTTTTTAAACAAAGTTGTCAGACATTTTCTAATTTCGGGTCTGTAATAAACTAAAACTCTATTTTGTGTTAATGATACAAGATTAATGGAATCATGTTCCAATAACTTAATCAATTTCAAAAGATCATTACAATTCCAACTTTATTACTAATTTGCAAACCATACATTTAACAAAGACAACAATTTTAAATTAAACACGAGAATGATTATTACATTTCTAATAAGAATCCGCACAATAAGAACATAAAAATCAAACATTTGCCTCGTTTATTTCTTTTCAGTTTCATGCTCACCTTCCTTGCTACCCACAACAATACTATGGCATGCAGAAGCTATTAACGTAATAAGTTGAATTGAAACCGGTGGACCCAGTGGACCCGCTGTTCCAGAGTCCAGGTTCACTACTGAGACCGCTACAAGAGAAATTGCATACGCTGTTGCAATGGATGTGATTGTTGTGCCCCTGGTGCTATTCGTCAATAAAAAATCAACGGTGCTACTGGTACAGATATAAAATCTGTACCAATGTGTACAAACTTCTTTTTTGTTCCGTTTTGAGTCTCAAAAAAATGATCGGAACCGCTCATTTTGTTGAAAATACTTTGTTTATGGCTCCTATGAAAAATAAGCTCAATCCGATTTCGGTTAAGCTAGGCACCTACAAAACGTTCAATTTTGTCCCATAATTCAAACCTAAATTCTAGAGCAAAGTTTGGATGTTTCGTAAACGCTTTTACCGATATCGGATTAAGCTTATTTTTTGCAAAGACCATAAGCAAACTATTTTGAACAAAATGAGCAGCTCCGATTATTTTTTTAATCTAAAATGGGCCCAAAAATGGATTTGTACCCACTGGTATACCATTAGACTTTCTGATAAAAAAAATATGTGAATGCTGTGAAGGGCAAGTCAGTCATGAGCAAAACGAGAGTGCCCAAAGACGAGGTAAAGCCGATTATATATGTTCAAATAGAGGAAGAACAATTAGGAAAATAATTCTGGAACGGAAAGAACGAAAAGTAAAGCTGCTACGTAAAAGTTCCGAACCCTAAAAACGGAATTTGGGGGTATTTATACAAGTCCCTGAATAAAAAAGGAAAAAAGAATAAAGAAAGAATAAAAAAAACAACAAAGACCAAAAGTCCCCATGGAGCCTTCTGTATCGATACTGTAATGGGAGTATCGATACAAATGAAACTGTCCAGTTTCGGATTGCTTTTGCACCTCTTTGTTATTGATACTTGGAATATGTGTATCGATACCGCACATTATAATGGCCAGCTTCCATTTAACTTTAGTTTAGAAAAGATACCCCGAAGGATGCGAACCTTTATGGTCGCCGTATACCCATGCGCAGCGAAGAATGAGTTTTGGACCCCCATTCCCCCGTTCACATGGGCTCCGGCGATGCCCCGGGTTCGTCTAGCGAATGTTCTTATTAACCTAAAATTACTTTTTCATTATTTAAAAGCAGGAGCAGTTCCCGAACTGATCACGGCGTGCTAATCACCCCGCGACCCTACCTATAAAACTACTCACTCATAATTGAAAGAAAAATAAAGGAGATTTTAACTTGCATCATGCTTCAATTACGGGAAAAAGAGAAATAAACGAAAAATACCAACTAATTGAATACCAATAAACAACTTCAATTAAGAACGAAAACTGAAACGAATTACCGGAAGATGTGTTCTTGAACAAAACTTGAAAACTTCAAAGGAAAATAATTCTGGAACGGAAAGAACGAAAAGTAAAGCTGCTACGTAAAAGTTCCGAACCCTAAAAACGGAATTTGGGGATATTTATACAAGTCCCTGAATAAAAAAGGAAAAAAGAATAAAGAAAGAATAAAAAAAACAACGAAGACCAAAAGTCTCCATGGAGCCTTCGGTATCGATACTGTAAATGGGAGTATCGATACAAATGAAACTTTCCAGTTTCGGATTGCTTTTGCACCTCTTTGTTATTGATACTTGGAATATGTGTATCGATACCGCACACTATAATGGCCAGCTTCCAATCCTTGCACGGGTTTTGACCACCCGACGCCTCACGCTTTCGCCTTGACTTCCCATGACGACGTCCAAACCGACCTCAAGGCCTCGCAATCCAATCTTGGCGTAAAATCCGCCTTATTACCTACGAAAAGAACAAAAACACAAAACAAAGGAAAGCACGGCATCAAGTGGATAATGGAATAAAACGCGCCTCTAACGCTCTAATTCGCCCTACTTAGGCACTCATATTTATGATATCACGCGCCTATCAATTCACAATTCACACCCCGCGATGACAGACCAGCGAAAAGGCTGCACGATGATATATAGGACCCAAAAAGTGACCACACGTGACAGACCTCAAACGCGACTGCACGTGAGGGGGGATGTTAAGGAAATGAATTCCACATTGATTGAGAGTGGAATGAGTGATCACTTAATAACATCTGGGACCTCTCCATTTATTGCCAATTAATTTTGAGATGAATATAAAGTTTCCACACACCTCAACTAACTTTGGGACCCTGAAATTAACATTCACAGTTGGATTCATCTTATTAGATTGTTAACCACTAACTCATCTAAAAATTTAAGCTATTAGAGAGAGGGAGAACTTTATTATTTATATCTTCAACATGCCCCCTACGTGTAACCAGGCTTTCTTCTATAAGCGGGCTAAACACAAGTAAATATTTTAACATTAGGCAGACGGTGAGGTTCGAACATATGATCTATTGTCTGCTCTGATACCATATTAGATATTTTTAACCATCAACTCATCTAAAATCTTAAGCTGTTAGAGAGAGTGACAATTTTATTATTTATACCTTCAACACATCTCAACTTGCTCGACAAGCGGAATCGAAAATATTAAAAATATAGATATATTTAAAATCAACTCAGAAAAGGCAGGAAGTAGCCAGAATAACTAAATTCTTCTTTGGTTTAATTCTTACTTTTGGTTATTTTTTTGAAGTTTTATCAAAAAAACATAATTTGAAACATGTCAAAATGAGTTTAAAAAAAATATTTAGAACGTATTTAATACTCAAACGTATTTGACGACGCACATTAATACTCTTATATGAATCATGTCAAAATTAAATGAGTTTTATTAAAATATTTGAAACGTATTTTTTCGAAAAGACCCCGAGTTCCTCTTCGTAAAAACTTATTTCAGGTTGCCTGGGGCTAAAATACTTTCGGTATGACAGCTACAAGAAGAAAAATACTTTTCAGAGAATCATGGCCTAAAATGTTTTACTTCAAAAATTTGTAATCTCTCTCATTTCATGGATGTTTCAGATTATCGACCATCTTCTTAGCCACACCGAAATTGATGTAAATGCAATTAATGGAAGCAAACAAACAGTGATGGACATTTTACTTCTTGAACGAAAAAAAGGAACGAATCCAGAGGGAGTAGACAAAGACATTCAAGCCTTACTTGAAATCTACCATGCAAAAGAGTCAAGCGTGGTGTCCTCGATCCTACGGCAATAGCAGAGAGAAGAAACGGAATTATAGTTGCTGCTGTACTGATGGCAACCCTAGCCTTTCAAGTAGGGGTGAACCCTCCGGGTGGTGTTTGACTAGACGATAGAGATGAACACAAAAGCAGAAAAGCTGTGATGGCTTATAATTACCCAACTTCGTACTTTGAAGTTTTCAATTTTTGTTCAAGAACACGTCTTCCGGTAATTCGTTTCAGTTTTCGTTCTTAATTGAAGTTGTTTATTGGTATTCAATTAGTTGGTATTTTTCGTTTATTTCTCTTTTTCCCGTAATTGAAGCATGATGCAAGTTAAAATCTCCTTTATTTTTCTTTCAATTATGAGTGAGTAGTTTTATAGGTAGGGTCGCGGGGTGATTAGCACGCCGTGATCAGTTCGGAAACTGCTCCTGCTTTTAAATAATGAAAAAGTAATTTTAGGTTAATAAGAACATTCGCTAGACGAACCCGGGGCATCGCCGGAGCCCATGTGAACGGGGGAATTGGGGTCCAAAACTCATTCTTCGCTGCGCATGGGTATACGGCGACCATAAAGGTTCGCATCTTTCGGGGTATCTTTTCTAAACTAAAGTTAAATGTTTTTAAGAACGCCAAATGGAGCAGACTAATCCGGACTGATTACGAGTGTTATGAATCCTTCGACCGTACCTCCTTTCAATTATCTGAATAGTTAATCAATTTCTTGTTTTAGTTTATCTCTCAACCAATCAATAAGGGGTGGCTACCTAAGAGCCGTTTCAAATTCTACAACCCGAGTTTCCACAGCACACACTTCACCGTCCTTAGTGGATTCGACTCCGGTCTTACCGGATATTGTGCTATATCGGTCTCCGCCCTACGCTTGGGGCAACCCATAATTTTAGGACTAGGAAATCGTCAAGCATGAATTTTATAAAATGTGGGGGGAACGGGCCCCGCTCTGATACCATGTGAAAACTTTATATCCATCTCAAAATCAATTGGCAATGAGTGGAGATGTCCCAAATGTTATTAAGTGATCACCCATTTCACTCCCAAACAATGTGAGATTCATTTCCTTAACAAGGTGTGCACATGCAGACTGGCCCGAGCATCCGGTTATCAAAAACAAGTGAAACTATTTAAGAAAGTAGTATACCAAATTTGGTCTTGAATCATAATACTTCAAAAGTATTGACCCCAAACTAAAGCCTTGATTAGACAAAATAAGTCGTTAATTTTATATTGAAGATATATCATAAATATTGAGTGGTAAATATATAAAATAATAGAATTTTTTTCTCCCTTGCGTGCATATCACGGATAGGACGCTTGTATACGTATAAATGATCAATGTGTATGTAGATAATTATAAGACCATACATGTATTTATAGCAGTTCCCACAATAGTAGGAAAATTGGAAGGTTATTGATTTTGTTACCTTAATTGTTGCAAAGGGTAGTTTTATGCATGTGCTTTATTTGCTCATTGTTTAGTTGGCAAGGGTTATGGTGGTTTAGGTGTTTTCACTTGGGAAGGCTATCCGCCTATATGGCTGTCCACACGCTTGTCAAAGGATGGATGTGCTTTGTGATTGTTTTTTTTTTGCAGTATTCATTTTATCAATGGGAACATATATCCTTTTGGGGAAAAAAAAAACCCGGATTAATGTGGCAACTAATTAGCTCTAAGAGTACTTACAATGACATAATCAAAATTGGATAGCCAAAAGTTATCGTATTAATTTTTGATTATCCACTTAAGAGATTGTTAAGATTTGCAATGTAGAGTTCCACAATGACCTAATAAAAATTCGATAACCAAAAGTTGCCACAACACATTTTCAACTACAAAAAAACTAAAACTGAGAACATAGAAAATAGTTTTTCTAAAAATAGTTTAGAAACTAATAAAAACTATATTTTATTAGAAATAGTAAATAGTTTTTGAATTTTTTTTAAAAAAACAGATTTTTATTAAAAAAAATAGTTTAAAAAAAACAGTTTTTGTACAACTAAAGTTTTTATATAAGAAAAGGTTTTGAAAAAACAGTTTAAAAACAAAACAGTTTTTCAAAAACAGTTAAAAAACAATTTTTCCAAAAGAAAACAATTTTTTAGTAAAATATTTTTTTGAAAAAATTGTTGAGAGAGAGAGAGAGAGAGAGCTTTTTTGTTTAATGATGGTTGTATTTGATTGAGAATATGTGGGGTCTACTAAATTTGGTTATTGACAAAATATTACTAGTTTTGGCTATCCAAAACTCAAAACATAATTATTTCTAACGAGGTTGCTAAGTTTGATTATACTATTATAAGTCATATTTTGCACCAACATTGTTAACTTTAAAAACTTATTTTTTTTTTATTATGCCATTGTGAATATCTCAATATATGTTGTAATTCACTCTTTGTAGTTTTAGGGTGGCACGTGATTAGCATCGGGAGAGGGTGCCAACTTAATCTGCAATGTTCTCTTTTGATCGTCAATGCCTTTTACCTGACCTCTCTGTTTACTATCGATATACTTAATTTAACATTAGTAGAACTCTTCTTCGGTGTCAAAAAAAAAAAAGTAAAGAAAATGTCAAATCAATAGGAAGGCATTCGATACATTTCAATAGAATGATGTGGAAAAACGAGGAGTATTACTCACACATAACGATACAATTTTATTACTAACTTGCAAACCGTACATTTACGTAAAGACAACAATTTTAAATTAAACACAAGCATGATTATTGAATTGCTAACGAAAATCAAACATTAGCGTCGTTTCTTCTCTTCTTATTGCCCACATTTCTTCTCTTCTTCTTGCCCACAATTCTTGCTATCAAGAACAATAACAAAGCTCCTAACGCAGAGAAAAACAGAGCTAAAATTGCACCAACGCGAGAGTGTACATGGCGGTTTCTCCTGCTTTCTAGTTTCGGTACCGGTGACACCACGAAAAGAGAAATCAAATACGCCATCGCAATGGACGTGATTGTCGAGCCCTTAGTAAGAGACGTCAACAGCGAATATGTCCTCGTCTTGAAGGGCAAGTCAGTCATGACCAAAACGAGCGTGCACAGAGACGTGGTAAAGCCGAATATGTTAAAAAAGTGGAAGAAATCGTACAAAACCGGGTAATTGGAAGCCATCACGGCTTCTCCAATTTTGTGTCCATGCGGACCATCCTTTTCGTCTTGCCAAACGCCGCCCGGAGGAGCCACCCCTGCTTGAAAGGCTAGGGTTGCCATTAGTACGGTATCGACTATGATTCCGTTCCTTTTCTCTGCCTTTTGCGTAGGATCGATCAGGATACGATCCTCGACTCCTTTAGCATGGTACTCTTGAAGTAAGGCATGAATGTCTTTGTCTACCCCTTCCAGTTCTGTTCTTTTTTTCTGTCCAAGATGTATAATGTCCATCGCTGTATGTTTGCTTGTATTAATTGCATTAACGTCAATTTTCGTGTGCCTGAGAACATGCTTGATAATCTGAAACATCCATTAAATGCGAGAAATCACAAATCTTCAAAGTAAAACATCTTAAAGTTATCTGGTCATTATTCTCTAAAATATATTTTTCTTCTTGTAGCTGTCAGGTCGAAAGTATTTTAACCCCAGGCAACCTAAAATAAC
Organism: Rhododendron griersonianum; assembly: GCA_018127125.1. Lineage (NCBI taxonomy): Eukaryota > Viridiplantae > Streptophyta > Magnoliopsida > Ericales > Ericaceae > Rhododendron > Rhododendron griersonianum. The sequence goes on along the minus strand of CM030799.1, from coordinate 7,887,843 downwards.
TTTTTACCAAGTGGAACTCGAAGTCTTTTCGAAAAAATACGGTTCAATTTTTGTTTTCTTTGAAACTCATTTTGACATGATTCATACTCCCTTTACCAATATAAAAGCATTATTGACTCGTGGAGAGGAATCGAAAAGGTAAAATATTATGACGTTTTCGAAAATATTTTGAAAAATATCCAAGATAAAGCATAAAAAACTGATCATTTTGAGATTTCTGGGCTTTATCTTGAATAATTCACAAAATATTTGGATAAAAGTCATAATTTTTTTTTCCGATTTCTTTCGTCGAGACAAACTAATAATCCAAAAAAGTTTGATACAAAACTAACAAACACGAATAAAAAAAAATGAATAAGGACAAAAATTAAAAATCTGAAAATTTTCAACAAAAAAAAAAAACTATGTGAAACAGGGGCTAACACTGATCAAAACAAAAAAGGGTCGCCCAAATAGGGAAAATTAAAAAGTTATATCTTTATATTCGTAATAAATTTTATATCCAACATGAATCTTGTTTAATAGATCTCGATTACTTCTATAATATTTTTAAGATCAAATATACATTATAAATTACAAGATATAATCAATTGAAAAGTGACACGAACTCTTCAAAAGGACTGTTAAATTGGGACGGAGGGCGTAATGGAGTATTACAGTATTAATGTGTGTCCATCGACATTAATGTGTGTCCATCGACATTCATAAGTGCCAGAAACGGTGGCACTTGCAATTTGTTTGCTTTTAATTTCCTTAAACAAGCACACATGTTTTGCTATTTACCTACATAGAAGTAAGATAAAAAAGCACTTCCATGGAAATTATAAGATTACTGATCGAGAGTTACATATATGGTATGCATATCATATACAAATCCAGGACAACAAATTACTACGAAAAAAGTAGGGCTACAAGCTGTTTGTGAACTACTCGAGGCTCAACTCGATCGGTAAAGGCTCGCTCGTTCGAGTCGATTTGGGTACTAAACGAACCAAACCTGAACCTCAATTTTATACTCGTTTAATAAAGAATCCGAACCAGAACCTAACAGTATTTGGATCTAATGGACTCGCAAACTTGGATTGTATATGTATATGATCGTGTGTGTCATAAGAATTTCACATACAACCATGAATATGTATAAACTTTTACTTGTACGTAATGAAAATTTTATAACTTGTACATGTATAAAGTTTAAAAATACTATAAACTTAAATTTTACTTGACCCTTTTTCTTTTCTCGAGTGGAACGATCATCACAGTTATATTAATCTGGAAAAAAAATTATACCTAAAACAACAAACCAAATACAACAACAAAACAAAAAATATAACGGCAGTGTCGGAACCCTTTGTCCCAATTTGATTGTCTAGTGCTTTTGGAATCCCAACTTTTTAAAAGAGCATAATGATTACCATCAAAACATATTTTGTTTTCAAAAGTACCCTCATCATTTTAGCATTAAATAATGATCCGTTCATTGAATGTAAAATATTTTTTCAAGGGTTCTCGCGAAAATAAGCTCAATCCGATACTTATAAGTGCTTGATTCAATCATTTAATTTTTCATGCGGATTTCAGGATAATAAAAAGTTAGATGATTGAATCGTGCATCTCTAGGTATCGGATTGAGCTGAATTTTCATTTGGGCCCTTGAAAAAATATTTTAAATTTAATCAACGGTTGGAATCATTTTTTGTAAGACCCGTAGTGGGCCCCACGTCGCGATCAGTGCACGATATGTGCACTATTTATCTGTGTTGGTAGCATTTCTGAAGAGAGAAAGACATATTCACATCGCACAGTTGAAAAATGTGAGAGCACAGAGGTCTTGATTTTGTCAACTCTGTACTGATCATAAGCCGCATACTCGAGAGAGTTGATTTGCAAGTAAAGACCTTCAAATATGTTTTTCTTTAATTATTCTTTCATATTATCAAGCCAAACGATCGATGTAGAATTTTTGGTCTGTAACATCATGAATGTGTTTGTGAGAGAGACTAAGAAGGAACACGCTATTAGACAAAATAAGTCATTAATTTTGGGGTCCCGTAGTGAGTTGAGGTGTGCGCAGGTTAGCTTGAACATCCAGTTATCAAAAACAATTGAAACTATTCAAGTTAGAAGTACCTAATTTAATTTGTATCAAATTATCATATATATACTTCAAATGTATTGAGACCAAACTAAAGCCTTGATTGTGGCCCTAACGTACCTCGTATCTTCGATCCGCAACTGCAACATGCAATATGGTGTTGTCAGCATTATCTTTGGCATTGAAAAACTCCTTACCTTTAAAGTAGTTCTCCAACAACTTCGATAGAAATTGTAGCTGGTTGTATTTGACGCATATGTGTAAGATAGTCTCTCTTTCTCCTCTGTCCACCCTATAAGCTCGAGCTGCATGGGGGTTAGCTTGAAACAACTCATCCAAGACCTCGACCTTTCCTCTCATAGCTGCTACATGAAGTGGGTTTGCACCGTCTCGATCACGAGCTAGGCACATCTCTGGTCTCGCCTGTATTAAAGCTTTCACAATCTCAATGTGTCCATTAGCCGATGCCAAGTGAAGGAGGGATTGTTGTTGCGAATCTAGAGCTTTGAAAAGCTCTGGATTGGTATACAACAGTTCCTGGAATAACTCTCGATCCTGTTCACTGATCTCTCTATTGCTATTCAACTGTCTTTGGAAATGAAAAAGCTGTTGTTGATTTTGATTGATCTCTCTTTCATTGATCTCTATTTTATTGATCTCCATTTTATTGATCTCTATTTCAATTATCTCTCCTTCATTTAGCCTCTGCCCCATTCTCTCTCTCTCTCTCTCTCTCTCTCTCTCTCTCTCTCTCTCTCTCTCTCTCTCTCTCTCTCTCTCTCTCTCTCTCTCTCTCTCTCTCTCTCTCTCTCTCAGCAAGTAACTACACATAAATATATGCACATAGGCAAAGAGTCCTTATCTTTTTTTCTTTCGTGAAAGAGTCATTCTTTATCACTAAGCAAAAGTGAACAATTGAAGGTACAAATAAATGACTTTTGTAATTGTGAAGTAGAGCTTGTGGACCTGTTGCTATTATTCCTTACTCTCCCTTGGATGAGAGTGCGACAATTGAGGGACCTGTTAAAGAAGGAGAGGTTGTGTTTCAGAAGAAAAGTGAGGCTGGTTCTTTTCGCGATTGATTTTGGTGAGGCACCATCTACTTTGAGTGATACAGTCCTAAAGCAGGACAAGAACACGATTCTGGGGGCCGGAAGAGTGGATCCAGACAAGGAACGGGAGAAGGTTTCACAGGCGACTCACCCAAAAACTTTAAGGGCACGTGCACGAAATGCGTTAAAGTAAAGGGACGGTTTTGGTTCTCTGATCGTTCGAAGCTTTTTAATTAGAGTGCGAGAAGAGCTTGGAGTATTCGCATGACGAATTCGCTATTTGGGGTGTAAGGGAAGATTGATGTGGGGTAATGTTGTGGGACAAAATTTTCTGTCGTTTGGTACCTTCCCAACTTCAAAGGCATCAAACGAAGAATTTCAATTCAGTAAACTAAGTTTTCAGAACCGATAATAAGATTGATGACAGAGATATCTACCAGTTTGTGAGCTAGCGAGTTTACTTCTCGGATGTTACTGCATGAAGAAGCCAATTACCCAGATCCAAATTAAAGTCAAAGTCATCATCTAAAAGTCCCATAGTACGTACTAAACTCTGAAGTTTTGAGGGCACGACTAGCCATATCCCAAATCAAATTCAAAATCATCATAAAACGTGTCAGGGATGTTGGGCCCGGAGTCCCCCATAGATTTGGTTGCACAATATTTTCTCTCAAATTTTGTCTATTAATTATATCCTAAAGAGTCTCTTTTCTCTCTCTAAACTTTTATCTCTGCTATGTTATCCCAAAAGTCACGTTATCCCAAAAGTCACGGCAGCCCCCTCCTTCCCCTCCTCCCCAATGGGTTTTACACTCATTTTTGGCAGCAGAAGGGGAGGGATTTCTCTCCCCGTGAGGTTTTTCTCTCTCAATCTTTTGATTTGTAGTTTTTTTTGGGTGTTTTTGTGCACAGATTCTTCCTACCTCATTTGTTCTGGTTATTAAAAACTCGTTCTTTCCACTTTTTCCCAAATCCGAAGTTCCTAGTACGCGTGTGGTGGTGGATGGGTTCGGTGGTGGCTATAGTGGTGAGGCTGTGGCGGTCTTTGGTCGGGGTAGAGGCAAACGTGGGTTCTCTGGTTTCATTTGGAGCTCGATCTGGCCTTAACATGGTGCAAGGCACGTTGATCTATAGTCGGTTCGGCTCCTCTGGCGTTTCTCATATTTCGCCGCTGGGGGCAGAGTGTAACGCCCCGATTTTTCGGAAGCAAAATAAAATAATTTCTTAAGAAAATTTGCTAAATAAACATAATTTTCCAAAATAAAGGTTTAGCTATTACAATCTTAAGGTAAATTTACTGATTCAAAATACATTATCTTCAGAGCCGACTCTAGGCTTGATACGGATTCCAAGCACACTCCATCTTCGTTCCTGATATTCTTTCCATGTCGAACTGCACCATCGTTGAATCCCCTCCATTGAATCCTGCGCCCTCTGGCAAATTGATCGCCGAAGCAATCGATTTACCAGGATACAGACGTATCCGTGAGTGATAAATCACCCAGTAGAATAATCCAACCCAACCACCCCTCTTACTTTACAACTAGCAAGCAATAAGATAATAATAATCATGCAAAAAGTAAAACAGAGATTTTCCATATAAACCAGTTTATTACTATCCATTAACCCTACGTGAAATCTAAGATCTCATCCACGAGATCCTTTCCTCCCATAACCACTAACTATGACCGTGTCATGGAAAATCCCCCCCTTGCTTGTCCTGCACACGGGGTCCTAAATGAATTCACCTAAGTTATGTACTTCGTATAAATTCATTTACAAACATAGCAGGGGGCACGATTACCCTTTGGAACTTCCCATGGCGTACCATACATTAGGGTCGCACCATTCCTAAGCCACTAACTATGACTGTGTCATGGGACAATCCCCCTTGCTGGCCTTGCAAGGCACGATTACCCTTTGGAACTTCCCATGGCGTACCATACGTTAGGGTCACCACAATGTCATCAATCCAGGGCCCAACAGGTCACCCTTGCCATCACAATTTCACAATTTCATAACTCCAACACTTCACCATTTTTCCATTAACTCAGCATCGTCTATGTGAAATCTATTCGCATACCACCCCATGTCTTTAGGGTCCAATTTAACATATCAATCAGAGGTTGGAATAATAGATAAGCAATCAGAATAATAATTGAAATAAATAATAAGCATAAAAATCACGTAACCTTTTATGAATGGGCCGAAACATAAACTTAATAAACTTCAGGGGCAAACTTTAATAGGTTAACAATGCATGAGGGCTGAAACACATCACTTTAATAGATAAAGGGGAAAACTGTAATTTAGGTTTCTTTTTTTTTTTTTTTTTAAACCAACCGGCATGAACAGTACCAACAAAAAAACGTGAACAGTAACCATGCTTATGAACAGTGAATGTTTTCGGAAAAAACTAGGTTTCGTTCATTCGATTTTAATTTCGATTCTTTTTCTTTTTAATCATAAAAACTAATATCTTAGCACGTTAATATACTTAGGGGAGATAGGGATAGCAATTAATCTACCTTTAATCCGGACAAAACGATTTGGTGGAGTCCGGTGGGTTTTCGTTTGGCGACGAAAGATCGGTATTCTAGCAGTAACTTTGGACTGGAATAACTTGACCAAACCTCTGCCGTTTTGGACGATTCTTGTGTCTAACGCGAAGATCTTGAAACGCTCTACAACTTTCGTGAAGAAGTCTAAGCCCGAAAATCATTCGAACTAGGAGAAAAGTGGGGATTTTCATAAGTCCTGTGTGCTGTCTGGAACAGAAATCCGAAAACTTCACTGAACTTTGGACGGCTATAACTCTATCAATACTCGATCGTTTGGAGTGATTCTTGGGTTGAAATCGAAGCCCTCGACGCCCTCTACAACTTTCGTGGAGGAACTCTGGCCTAAAAACGACATTAACTAGGAAGAAACAGGCTGTGAACAGAGGTACCTGATATGGACGAGAATGGAGTTGGTCTTTTGATTTTTGTGGAGTAGCGTGGTGCCCTAGGGTCGAAGTAATGGGATATTTATAGGAGAATTTGGATGAGGGAGGTAAGTTTGAGTTTTAATAGGATTCTAACTCTTGGGCTTTGAGATGGACGAAAAATAAGATCGAGGAAGAGGTAGAGACCGAGTAGGAGTGGGAGAGGGAGAGATGGAAGAGTTTTAATCATGCATGCAACTTAAAAAAAAAAAGGATTAGATAATTTTGTATTTATCTACTTAAGGAAAATAATTTTATTAATACGATTAATACTTTTTTAAAAGATATTATTAAAAAAAAATTGGGTCAAAAATCCGGGTCGTTACACAGAGCGTCTGCAAACAGCGCCGATATTTTATTTTATTTTTTGCTCAGCAAACGAAACAATTTTATAAATCTCGAAAGGGGTACATCGAGGGGAAAAGAAGGAAGAGTGAACTTGCTCAACCACGAAAACGGAAACACAAATAGCGCTGATATTACTCGGCGTTTCTGTGGAGTGGTGTCTTGTTTTCTATTAGGGTTGAGTTTGGGTTGATTTTTCTTTTTGGTCTTTTGGTTCTTTAATTTCTTTGGTGTCTCCAGATTTCTCCCTGTTTGTGGGGCTTCTCTCATCCCTGCATGGGTGGTTCTGTTACTTTCTGCTATGTTCCGCTTGTTTGGAGTTGAGGGTTTAGTTGGAGTTGGGTGTAGTTTTTGGATGGAGTCCCCTCCTTTTAGTTGGAGTTGGGTGTAGTTTTTGGATGGAGTCCCCTCCTTTTGATTTCTTGATTCTTGTTTAGAGATTGAGTTTTCTTCTATGTTCTGTTCTCTTGATCTATAATATTACATGTTATCGTTGTGGCAGAAAAAAAAAATTATATCCTAATTTGGTGGTTCCTCAAATTGAGAAATATGGGAAAAATGCAAAAGCTTGAGAAGATGGAAATAGTTCAACGAGAACAGGAAAACGGCTCGGTCCGGGCCGGGTTTGGGTATAACTTGGCCCGTATTCAACCCACATAATATTAACCCGTACGTATTCAACACGCTCATATTCAACTCACGACTCATTTCAACCCGTCCATTTGCCACCTCTAGCCACAATCATTTCGTTTGTTAAAGATGCTCTCATAAAAAACCACACGACATTAAGGATTAAGGATATATGCTCTCTGAAAAACGTTCTACTGAGACCAGATCGATTTTGTAGTTGTAAACATTCAGTCCATTGGTCCAAGGACTCAATGGATCATTTTTTCTTACACCGGATTAATGGGGCGAGTAATCTAGCTCTAATATAGATGTAGGATGGGACGGGAACTCATTTTAATGTTCCTTATATCTCTGTTGTTTTAGCGTGAGTTGAACTCTTATCAACTCCTTTAATTTGTTCTGGTTTCCAGGTGACATGTGATTAGCTTCGAGAGATCGAAGGTGCCTACTCAGTTGCAATGTTCTCTTTTGATTGTTGATGTCTTTTTCCCGACCTCTGTTTTAACACCTATATATACACTAGGGCTGCTCAAAAAATCCGGTGAACTGTGAAACCGGTCCGGACCGAACCGATCCGTACCTTTTGAATTTTGTCCGTGGATTAATGAGCCGGACACGGATTGAAAAATTAAAAAACCGTGACTCGCGGTTCGGTTTACGGATTTTCATTACGAAACCGTGGATTAACCGAACCGGACCGTGAGATATTTATTTTATATAAATAATAAATAAATATATATGTGTATTTATATAATTAATTGTTAGTAATGTTAAAACTTTTTTCTACCAATTTTAGTATTTTAATTTAATAATGGGACATAGTGTAGATGTACATAAAATATATGGGGTAAATCGTACTTTTTTTTATATAAGTTACGGGTAACTCTAGTTTAGTTTCACTAATTCGTTTATTTTCCAGTTTTCCTAATTTTCATTCCTTGTTCAAGTCGTCGCGGCACTGTTCTTACTTCTTCGCCTCTTCCTCCTCCTCCTCCTTCTCTTCCTCCTCTCTCTCTCTCCGTTTCTTCAAAGTAACAAGTATTTTTTGGTGGCCGGTGTTAAACTTAATTTTAAATGTAACCTTCTTCCCTTTTAGTGTGGGACATAAGCTTGAGCTTTATTTTTGCTAAAATCCGTGAACAAAACCGTAACCGATCCGCGAGTCATGGATTGGATTGGAACTGAACCGTATGACTTTTGGTCCGGACACGGATTTCATTTTGTAAAAATCGTGACTAGCGGTTCGGTCCTCCGATTCCTAGGAATTCAAACCGAACCGGACCGCGAGCACCCCTAAATTATACACCTAATTTAAGATCAATAGAACTCTTTTTTTTGTTAAAAAAAAAGGTAAAGAAAATGCCAAATCAATGGGAGTACATTCCAATAGAGTGATGAGGGAAAGACGAGGAGAACTACTCACAAATCACAATCCAATTTTATTACAACTTGCAAACCTTGAATTTAAACACAACAATATTTTTAAGTTAAAACACCAGAATATATATGATTATTGAATTGCTAATGAAAAATCACACAATAAGAGCATCCATAGTGGATGCTTACAGTGATATAATCAAACTTAACAATCTCTTGGCAACTTATCAAATTTTAGCCATTGAATAATCAAAACTAGCAACCTTTTGCTAATAACCAAACATTCTCTCTCTTCCATTTCTCTCTCTCTCTCTCTCTCTCTCATATTTTTAAAAGAATTTTTTGTTATTTTTTGCAAAAATAGTAAAACTGTTATTTATTAATTTTTTTTAAAACTGTCTTTTTTTTCAAAAACTGTTATTTTTAAAAAAAATGTATTTTTTTCAACTCATCCAAGACCTCGACCTTTCCTCTCATAGCTGCAACATGAAGTGGGCTTGCATTATATAGGTCACGAGCTAGGCACATCTCTGGTCTCACCCGTATTAATGCTTTCACAATCTCAATGTGTCCATTAGCCGATGACAAGTGAAGGAGGGATTGTTGTTGCAAATCTAGAGCTTTGGCAACCTCTGGATTGCTATGCAACAGTTCTTGGAAAAGCTCTTGTTGCCCACGTGATGCAGCCACATGTAGAGGAGTCCAATAGAAACATTTCACCATAGCTCTATCAAGATTGAATTCATTTTCTTCGTGCAACGAAGTTACGTTTTCATTGAGCGTCTCAGCCACTCTCTCTCTCTCTCTCTCACAATTGAACGCTTGTGTTTCACAGCGAGTAACTACACATAAATATATGCACATAGGCAAGAGTCTTTCTCTCTCTCTCTTCTTTTTTTCCTTTCGAGAAAGAGTCTTTCTTTATCACCAAGCAAAAGTGAACAAGGAATGTGGAAGTGTTGAAGTAATTGTGAAGTAGAGGTTGTCTTTAATACAGGCCAGTTGTGGTCCTTGTGGACGTGTTGCTATTATTCCTTATTGGGACTTGTTAAAGGAGGAGAGGTTGTGTTTCGGAAGAAAAGTGAGGCGGGTTCTTTTCGCCATTTTGGTGAGGCATCATCTACTTTTCTTTTTTTTTTTTTGCTGAGCAAAAAGAATTTATTAATCTTTATAAAGAGTTACAAAGATTAAAAGGATCAAGGGCACACCGGCAAAAGCCACCCAAGACCAAAAAGAAGGCAAGATGCCAACTGAACACCTAAAAACCACATCCATATGAACTCAACAGCCAAAATCCAAACGAGCCTCACACCTTATACCTAACCCTTTCCTCATCAAGCCGAAAAGCCATATAGAATGAAACTAACCAAACTAAACCAAAAAACATCCTAAAACAAAAATAGCTAAACACCTCAAACCCGCCCAATCTTGAGGTCAAAAAGCCGTAGAGAGAGAGGCATCCCCCTCTAAAACAACATCATCTACTTTGAGTGATGCAGTACTCCTAAAGCACGACAATAACAACGATTCTGATGGCGGCCGGGAAGAGTCCAATCCAGACAAGGAACTAGAGAAGGTTTCACATGCGGCGCAACCAAAAACTTTAAGTGCACGTGCAATAAATGATCATTTGAAGCTTTTTAGAGTGCAAGAAGAACTGGGAGTATTCACATGACGAATTGGCTATTTGGGGTGTAAGGGAAGATTGATGTGGGGTAATGTCGTGGGAGAAATTTTCTGTCGTATGGTACCTTCCCAACTACAAAGGCTTCAAACGAAGTATTCCCATTTAGTAAGCTTAGTTTTCAAAACAGATAATGAGATTGATGACAGAGGCATCACCAATGAAGATCGAACATGTATGGTTTCTTGGCGGCACGTGATCATTAGCTTCGTTAGAAGGTGCCTGATGATCTCTTTTGATCATTGATGCCTTTTTCCCTGCCTATGTTTAATATCTATGCACTTGATTTAAGATCACTAGAACTCTTTTGCGGTTTTAAAGAAAAGGTAAAAAAAATGCCAAAATCAATAGGAGGGCATTCCAATAGAATGATGAGGGAAAGACGAGGAGTACTATTCGCAAGTCACAATCCAATTCTAAAGATGTTAGTGAGGATTGTAACTCTATTTTGGGTCAAGCCCATTGGGGGCCTGATTTGGGTGGTTAAGTGGGAGTAAGTAATGAGTCCGTCTGCTCTATAGTTCGGGAGTACCGTCATGTGGTACTCCGGACCACTTTACAACCATACATTCCTGTAGCATCTACTACTAATTGTATGGACCTCACATAAACGTGTGGTTGTAAAGTGGTCCGCAGTACCACATGGCGGTACTCCCGAACTATTGTATAATTTCTTATTATTCCTTCGATCATCTCCCTTTCTTCTTTTTCGGTAGTTCAAACCCAAAAAGAAGTTATTGGTACTTAATGTCCTCAAGAATATAATTGCAATAGAATACCCAATAAGAAATTATTGTTATGGTGTCCTGGCGGCACGTGATTAGCTTCAAGAAGGTGTCTACTTAGTTGGAATGTTCTCTTTTGATAGTTGATGCCTTTTCTGGACCTGTTGAATATTCACGCGCTTAATTTAAAATCAATAGAACTTGTTCGGTGCCAAATCAAAAGGAGGGCATTTCATACATTCCAATAGAATGATGAGGGAAAGGCGAGGAGTACTGCTCGCAAATCACAATCCAATATTATTAGTACTGCGTGCCAACCTTGAATTTAAAGAAAAGACAACAATTTTAAATTAAACACCATAGCATGAGTATTGAATTGCTCATGAAAATTCATAGAATAAGTACTGCTCGCATTAGCCTCGTTTTCTGAAGCTGGATCCACGGCGTTACTTCTGCTCTCTCTTGCGCATAGTTCTTGCTATCATGCACAATAGGAAAGAAGCTGCTGCCATGGTTACCGAAGTTATACTTTTTTTTATATAAGCAACAAGATTTTATTAAGAAACTCGACAAAGGTTACATCGAGGGAGGGTCAACTATGAACTTCAAAGATTGAAGTCCATAATAGACCTAGGAAAGAGAAAATGAAAACATAAAAAGATCCATATATTCAATGGTAATTGAATAAGCCTCAGACTAATAGGCCATCCAACCAACCTCCCACAATCAGCTATTGTAAATCACCAAAAGACAGCAAAATGGAAATTCCTTTGGTAACCCGATACAACTTCTTCAAACCTTTGGAGAAAAGCAGCTTCGGCTTCCTTTGAGAAAAGCATCTTGAGGAGATTATTAGACTTGGAACAGTTGCAGAATTCAGTCAGTGTAGTAGCAGGAACTCCATCACATCTTCCATCAGCGAAGAGTGTCAAAAAATCAACATCCCGTTCATCACGATGCCCCACTCCATTTGACACACACAGCATCAACATTCTAAACTAATAGAGACTTCAAACAATTTATTATTCCAGCTTCATAGCAACTCCAAAGCACACCATTTGAAACAATCAGTGACAGGAGCATTTCCAACGATAGCAGATTAAATCCAAGTATCAGTCAAAACATTATTCGTTGAAGTAGAGATAGTCAGCACCGTGATTCCACAACATCGATACCCAATCACAGTAGATTGCAGCTCACTACTCAGTTTATGACCATTATTATCAAGAGCATCACAATAATCCCATTGGTTCATGAAAATCCCAGCAAAAAGTTTTCAGCATAAATCAGTAATATATCAGCTCAAACATTCAGCTCAATACGATATCAACAGTGCATAAGATGGTTGCGCCCATAAGCGAAGCGATCAACAGCCAATGTGTCCTTGTCTTGAAGGGGAATTCAATCATGGTCAAATTGATTGTGACTAGAGATGCGACAAACCAGATTATATAAAACAATTATATATAAAAACCGGAGAAGTACCAGAACAAAAATGGATGATTGTAAGCCATCACAACTTCTCCACTTCTGTGGCCATCTAAAATGTCTTGCCAAACACTGCCGGGAGGGGTCACCCCTGCTTGAAAGCCTAGGGTTGCCATTAACTTCGAGAGACGGTGCTAACTTAATTGGAATGTTCTCTTTCGATCGTCGATGCCTTTTTCTGGACCCTCTGTTTAAGATTAATACAACTCTTTCTCGGTGTTAAAAAAAAAGGTAAAGAAAATGTCAAATCTATAGGCCGGCATCCGATATATTTCAATAGAATATTGATGAGGGGAAAGACGAGGAGTGTTACACACAAACAACAATCCAATTTTATTACAATAACATGCAAACCTTGCATTTAATAAAGACAACAATTTTAAATTAAACACCGCACATTATATATAAGAACTTAAAAATCAAACATTAGCCTCGTTTACTTAAACTCGATTAGCGGCCCGACGTCTGCAATTCTGCACGGCCGACTTAGCCGACTCCAGGACCCATTCAACAAGATCCACGGCCCTCTCCACGGCCCATTAAACACTCTCCCTGGCCCTCTCCACGGCCCTATTTATTCTCTTCATGTTGGCCACAATTATTGCTATCAATAACAACAGGAGTATGACAGAAGCTGCTGGCGCAAGGGCAGTCTTTGTCATCGGCTCCCGTCTCAGTAGCGGCGCGACCACCACAAGAGAAATCGAATACGCTATTGCGATGGATGTGACTGTTATGCTCATAGTGATAAACGTCCACCGCGAATATCGTCCTGGTCTGAAGGGCATGTCAGTGATCATCAAAACGAGTGTCACTAGAGATGAGATAAAGCCGAGAATGTTATAACAGAGGAAGAAAGAGTACAGATTTGGGTAATTAGAAGCCATCACGGCTTTTCCACTTTGGTGTCCATCTTTATCGTCTTGCCAAACACCGCCCGGAGGGGCCACCCCTGCTTGAAAGCCTAAGGTTGCCATTAGTGCAGCAGCAAGTAAAATATTACCCCTTTTCTCGGCTATTTCCGTACGATCGAGGATATCAGCCTGGCGTGCTGTTGTAGCATCCCAGATTTCAAATAGTCCGCGTGCTGTTTTAGCATCGCTGATTTCAAGTAAGTCTTGAATATCTCCGTCTAACCATTCTAGTCGCGTTCCTTTTCTCTTCCCATCAAGTAGAATGTCCATCGCTGTTTGTTTGCTTGCATTAACTGCATTTACATCAATTTTCTTGTGCGAGAGAACATACCGGACAATCTGAAACATATATTAAATGTGAGAGATCACAAATCTTCAAAGTAATTAAATTCACATTTTAAGTTATCTAGCCATTGTTCTCTGAAAATATTTTTCTTCTTGTAGCTGTCAAGCCAAAAGCATTTTAGCCCCAGGCAACCTAAAATAAGTTTTTACCAAGTGGAACTTGGGGCGACGCGGTCTTTTCGAAAAAGTAAGTTTCAAATCTGGTTTTTTGGAAACTCATTTTGACATGATTCATAGAGTGTTAATGTGTGTCAATTGACGTTCATAAGTGCAAGAAACGGTAGCACTTGCAATTTGTCTGCTTAATTTCCTTAAACAAACAGTACATAATTTGCTATTCACATATATAGATGTAAGAGAGAAAAGCACTTCCATGGAATTACAAGATGACTGAGAGTTACATATATGATATGCATATACAAATCCATGACAACTAATTACTACGAAAAAAAGTAGGGCTGCAGCTGTTCCTTACTTATTTGAGGCTCAATTCGATAAAGGCTCGTTGGAGTTCAATTCAGGCTCGTTTGGTTTGAGTACTAAACGAACCAAACCTTAGCCTCAATCTTATCATCATTTCATAAATGATCCGAACCTGGACCTGATGTATACGATCGTGTGTGTGTCACAAGAACTTCACATTAACCTTGAATATGTAGGGTCTGTTCCGCTAAGGAAAATAAGTATTTATTTGAATTTTTCAAATAAATACTTATTTTTTGAATAGGGCTGCAGCTGTTCCTTACTTATTTGAGGCTCAATTCGATAAAGGCTCGTTGGAGTTCAATTCAGGCTCGTTTGGTTTGAGTACTAAACGAACCAAACCTTAGCCTCAATCTTATCATCATTTCATAAATGATCCGAACCTGGACCTGATGTATACGCTCGTGTGTGTGTCACAAGAACTTCACATTAACCTTGAATATGTAGGGTCTGTTCCGCTAAGGAAAATAAGTATTTATTTGAAATTTTCAAATAAATACTTATTTTTTGAATAAAAGGTGATGTATTGTAAGAGAATGAACTATCTCGTAAAGCGGAAAATAAGTACTACAAAAATAAGAATCTTAGCGAAACAGGGCTGTATAAACCTTTACATGTACATAATGAAAATTTTATAGTTTTTACATGTATAAAATTTAAAAGTGCTATAGTATGAACTTAAATTTTACTCCCTTTGTCCTAATTTGTTTGTCTAGTGCTTTTAGGATCCCAACTTAAGAGTGTTTTCACTAAGTTTTTGGTGAAAAAACGTAGGTCATTTTAGATTACCCATGGGAGATCACTGCTATTGCGGTGGACATTTAAAGCAGAAGATCAGTTATTGTTTGGTACTGTAGGGAAAAGAATAGAGCAAGCCAAATGGCTTTTTTTTTTGTCATTTTTCAAAAAAATTCGCATTTGTTAGGTTTTTATCGATTTTTTGAGGATTATTGCTTTTTCATGATGAGAGGATTCTAAAAAGTATAAATATACGATCAAAACCCAATTTGTTTTGAATGAAGACGAAAAAATTGGCTTATTAGCTTATTTTTGTCTTTTCACAGAAAATTTTAGATTTTAATCATAATTTTTTACATTTTAAATTTGTGTCGTCATGAAAAAGCAATAATCCTCAAAAAAATTGACAAAAAACTAACAAATGCAATTTTTTAATAAGGACAAAAAAAAAATAAGCCAAATAAATGAGTAATTGTCTAGATAAGAATTTTTGGTCTCAGCCAGGTTGTATTCCGCCTAGGTTAGATAGGAAAATTTTGAAAGATGTATCCTGACTTGTTGTATTTTAAATATTTCATGACCTTATTAAAAATAATAATAATAATTGTCTGAGAAAGACGTACACGCATCACTTTGCTAAAATGCGGGCCTCCCCTTTCTCGATCAAATTTCGATAATCAAAACTGTTCAATGTATTTAGAATGTGATTTAAAGGGTTCAGCAAAAAAAAAAAGAGACCGGAAAGTACTTCATCCGAGTAGTTTTCATCGAAACCGTTCAATAAAAACTACTCAGATGAAGCACTTCCCAGTCTTGTTTTTCTTCGAACTATTCATTGAATACTGCTCGGATCTTTGGGGGGGTACGTGTGTGTTTAAATAGTACATTCACACCGCACATTTGAAAAATGTTAGCGCACAGAGCAGCTATATGTTTTTCTTTATTATTTCACATATTTGGTTTTTAACATTCATGAATTTTTTTGGGGAGAGAGATTAAGATACGAAACATGCAAAACATTAATCTCTGAATAGAGGAATATCTACTAGAACTTCAAGATTAATCTGAAATCTAGGTTCTCAACTTAAAAATTCAACTTATATTTTTTGATAAAACAACTTCGAAGAATAACCAATAGTAAGAATTAACAAAACAACAATTTAGTTACTCTGGCTACTTTTCTGTGTTGATTTTAAATAAATCTGTATTTCTTATTTTTTCCGATTCCTTTCTTGAGCAAGTTGGGGATGAATCCAACTATGAATGTTTATAAGTCTGAAAAGTGAAAAAGGAACACGCTATTACACAAAAGAAGTCGTTAATTTTGAGGTCCCGGAGTTAGTTGAGGTGTGCGCAAGGTTGTCCGGACATCCGGTTATCAAAAATAAATGAAACTATTCAAGTAAGAAGTACAAATTTTGGTCTCGAATTATCATACTTCAAAAGTATTGACGCCAAACTAAAACCTTGATTGTGGTTTAACGTACCTCGTATCTTCGATCCGCAACAGCAAGGTGTAGTATAGTATTCCCAGCATTATCTTTGGCATTGACAAACTCATCATCACTAAATTTCCCCAACAATATCTGTAGACAATCGAGCTGATTATATTTGACGCATAGGTGTAAGATAGTATCTCTTTCACTATTGTCCACCCTAGCTCGAGCTGCTTGGGGGTTAGCTTGAAGCAACTCCTGCAAGACCTTGACCTTTCCTCTCAAAGCTGCAACATGAAGCGGGTTTGCACTGTCTCGGTCACGAGCTAGACACGTCTTTGGTCTCTCTGTTGCTAATACTCTGACAACCTCAATGTGTCTTTTAGCCAATGCCAAGTCATAAGTCTGAAAAGTTAAGAAGGAGCACACTATTACACAAAATAAGTCGTTAATTTTGAGGTCCCAGAGTC
Organism: Rhododendron griersonianum; assembly: GCA_018127125.1. Taxonomy (NCBI): domain Eukaryota; kingdom Viridiplantae; phylum Streptophyta; class Magnoliopsida; order Ericales; family Ericaceae; genus Rhododendron; species Rhododendron griersonianum. The sequence goes on along the minus strand of CM030799.1, from coordinate 7,871,075 downwards.
AGTTGCGGTGTGCGCAAGTTGGTCCGGACATCCGGTTATCAAAAACAAATGAAACTATTCAAGTAAGAAGTACAAAATTTGGTCTCGAATTATCATACTTCAAAAGTATTGACGCCAAACTAAAACCTTGATTGTGGTCTAACGTACCTCGTCTCTTCGATCCGAGCCAATAAGGTGTAGTATAGTGTTGCCAGCATTATCTTTGGCATTGACAAACTCATCAACACTAAAGTATTTCCCCAACAATATCGGTAGACAATCTAGCTGATTATATTTGACGCATAGGTCTAAGATAGTAGCTCTTTCACTATTGTCCACCCTAGCTCGAGCTGCTTGGGGGTTAGCTTGAAGCAACTGCTGCAAGAACTCGGCCTTTCCTCTCATAGCTGCAACATGAAGCGGGTTTGCACCGTCTCGGTCACGAGCTAGACACATCTCTGGAATCGCCGCTGCTAATACTCTGACAATCTCAACGTGTCTTTTAGCCAATGCCAAGTCATAAGTCTGAAAAGTGAAGAAGGAGCACAATATTACACAAAATAAGTCATTAATTTTGAGGTCCCGGAGTTAGTTGAGGTGTGCACAAGTTGTTCCGGACATCCGGTTATCAAAAACAAATGAAACCATTCAAGTAAGAAGTACAAAATTTGGTCTCAAATTATCATACTTCAAGAGTATTGACGCCAAACTAAAACCTTGATTTTGGTCTAACGTACCTCTTCTCTTCGATCCGAGCCAATAAGGTGTAGTATAGTGTTGCCAGCATTATCTTTGGCATTGACAAACTCATCACCACTAAAGTATTTCCCCAACAATATCTGTAGACAATCTAGCTGATTATATTTGACGCATAGGTGTAAGATAGTATCTCTTTCACTATTGTCCACCCTAGCTCGAGCTGCTTGGGGGTTAGCTTGAAGCAACTTCTGCATGAACTCGGCCTTTCCTCTCATAGCTGCAACATGAAGCGGGTTCGCACCGTCTCCGTCACGAGCTAGACACATCTCTGGAATCGCCGCTGCTAATACTCTGACAATCTCATTGTGTCTTTTAGCCAATGCCAAGTCATAAATCTGAAAAGTGAAGAAGGAGCACACTATTACACAAAATATATAAGTCATTAATTTTGAGGTCCCAGAGTTAGTTGAGGTGTGCGCAAGTTTGTCCGGACATCCGGTTATCAAAAACAAATGAAACCATTCAAGTAAGAAGTACAAAATTTGGTCTCGAATTATCATACTTCAAGAGTATTGATGCCAAACTAAAACCTTGATTTTGGTCTAACGTACCTCGTCTCTTCGATCCGAGCCAATAAGGTGTAGTATAGTGTTGCCAGCATTATCTTTGGCATTGACAAACTCATCACCACTAAAGTATTTCCCCAACATTATCTGTAGACAATCTAGCTGATTATATTTGACGCATAGGTGTAAGATAGTATCTCTTTCACTATTGTCCACCGTAGCTCGAGCTGCTTGAGGGTTAGCTTGAAGCAACTGCTGCATGAACTCGGCCTTTCCTCTCATAGCTGCAACATGAAGCGGGTTCGCACCGTCTCCGTCACGAGCTAGACACATCTCTGGAATCGCCGCTGCTAATACTGTGACAATCTCATTGTGTCTTTTAGCCAATGCCAAGTCATAAGTCTGAAAAGTGAAGAAGGAGCACACTATTACCCAAAATATATAAGTCGTTAATTTTGAGGTCCCGGAGTTAGTTGAGGTGTGCGCAAGTTGGTCCGGACATCCGGTTATCAAAAACAAATGAAACTATTCAAGTAAGAAGTACAAAATTTGGTCTCGAATTATCATACTTCAAGAGTATTGACGCCAAACTAAAACCTTGATTTTGGTCTAACGTACCTCGTCTATTCGATCCGAGCCAATAAGGTGTAGTATAGTGTTGTCAGCATTATCTTTGGCATTGACAAACTCATCACCACTAAAGTATTTCCCCAACAATATCTATAGACAATCTAGCTGATTATATTTGACGCATAGGTGTAAGATAGTATCTCTTTCACTATTGTCCACCGTAGCTCGAGCTGCTTGGGGGTTAGCTTGAAGCAACTGCTGCATGAACTCGGCCTTTCCTCTCATAGCTGCAACATGAAGCGGGTTTGCACCGTCTCTGTCACGAGCTAGACACATCTCTGGAATCGCCACAGCTAATACTCTGACAATCTCAATGTGTCTTTTAGCCAATGCGAAGTCATAAGTCTGAAAAGTGAAGAAGGGGCACACTATTACACAAAATAAGTCGTTAATTTTGAGGTCCCGGAGTTAGTTGAGGTGTGCACAAGTTGGTCCGGACATCCGGTTATCAAAAACAAATGAAACTATTCAAGTAAGAATTACAAAATTTGGTCTCGAATTATAACACTTCAAAAGTATTGACGCCAAACTAAAATCTTGATTGTGGTCTAACGTACCTCATATTTTCGATCCGCAACAGCAAGGTGTAGTATAGTGTTGCCAGCATTATCTTTGGCATTGACAAACTCATCACCACTAAATTTCCCCAACAATATCTGTAGACAATCTAGCTAGTCATATTTGACGCATAGGTGTAAGATAGTCTCTCTTTCACTATTGTCCACCCTAGCTCGAGCTGCACGGGGGTTAGCTTGAAGTAACTCCTCCAAGACCTCGACCTTTCCTCTCATAGCTGCAACATGTAGAGGGTTTGCACCGTCTCGATCACGAGCTAGACACATTTCTGGTATCGCCTCTGCTAATATTTTGACAATCTCAATGTGTCCATTAGCCAATGCCAAGTGAAGGAGGGATTGTTGTTGCGAATCTAGAGCTTTGAAAAGCTCTGGATTGGTATACAACAGTTCCTGGAATAACTCTCGATCCTGTTTATTGATCTCTCTATAGCTATTCAACAGTGTTTGGAAATGCAAAAGCTGTCGTTGAATTTCATTGATCTCTGGTTCATTGTGCCCCTCCGCCATATTCTCTCTCTCTCTCTCTCAATTGATCGCTTGTGTTCCACAGCGAGTAACTAACTACAAATAAATATATGCACATAGGCAGCGCAAGTAGGTGCAATCTGAGAAATCTCTTTCCAAGCCCTCTCTTTTTTTTCCTTTCGAGGAAGAGTGTTTCTTTTTCCTACGCAAAAGTGAACATGGAATTTGGAAGTGTTAAAGTAATTGAAGGCACAAATAAATGACTTTTGTAATCGTGAAGTAGAGCTAGCTTGTCTTTCATAGAGGTTTTGGACCTGTGTTGCTATTATTCCTTGCTCTCCCTTGGATGAGAGTGCGACAATTGAGGGACCTGTTAAAGGAAAAGAGGTTGTGTTTCAGAACAAAATCGAGGCGGGTTCTTTTTGCGATTTTGGTGAGGCATCATCTACTTTGAGTGATGCAGTCCTTGTTGGGTCCACCCCAGTGGGCCATGGTTTTGTTATTGGGCTGGTTTGGCCCATGTTGGCTCTCCTTTGTATTTCTCCCTTGTATCCTCCTTTGTATGAGGTATATATGTGTGCAGGGGCGGACCCACGTTGGGGCACGTGGGGTCACGTGCCCCAGGGGCTTTCGAAAAATCCAAAAAAAAAAAAAATTATACATATAAAGGTTAAATATAATATATCTCTTGAAGTGAACGAGGAACTCTGCTTTGCCAGAGTGGTACCGGACAACACTTTATGACACCGCAGCGGGGGTTCGAATCCCCCCCTTCCCACCTTTTTTTTCCATGTTATCCTACTACTACTTAATTGTTCTCTCTCTCTCTCTCTCTCTCTCTCTCTCTCTCTCTCTCTCTCTCTCTCTCTCTCTCTATATATATATATATATATATATATATATATTGGCTTAAATTCTCACAAGATTTGTAATGTTTTCCACTAATTGAAAAAGTATGAGATGCGTGTGGACATTAAATTTTTACTTGACTTATTTGAACACATTTTTTTTAAAAGACTAATGTGGTACGACTATGTACTTACGGGTATGAAAAAAAACTAATACTTTGTACGGATACTGTAAAAATTACAATTTAAAGAATGGTCGGTTTTGATCAAGAATAGTAAGCAAAAGTTAGATATAAATACAAAAAAGTCTCCTATACCATTACAAACTATTAGCATGGTGTAGTGGTCATCACAAATTATGAAAAGTTCCAAGGGCTTGAGTTCAATTTCTAGGACCCTATATCCCTTTTTTTTTCTTTATTTTTTCATTTTTGTTCTAACTCTTTCATTTATTTCTTCATTTTCGTTCTACCTCACTTCCTTATTTTTTTATTTTTGTTCTACCTCTTTCATTTATTTCTCTATTTTTGTTTTTATCTCTTTTTGTTTTTCTCCCAATCCACAATATTATGAAAATTAAATTACTAAATTAATATATCTTTTAATTTACTTGCTTTTGACTTTGGCATTAATCTTACGATTGCCACCGCGACAGTTGAAAGGGTATTTTTAGCCATGAATATTGTGAAAAATCGGTTGCAGAATAGAATGAATGATCAATATTTAATGGTTAAACGATAATTTAGTGGTATACATACAGAGAAATATTTTTTAAGATTTTAACTAATAGGTGCCCCCAGTATATGAAATTCCTGGGTCCGCCACTGTATGTGTGTGTGACTGTGAGAAAGAGAGCAGGAGAGGGGTCCGGTCGTGACCCAACAGTCCTCAAGCAGGATAAGAACACAACTCTGATGGCCGGAAGAGTCCAACCCGAGGGGTGGATCCAGACAAAGAATTGGAGAAAGTTACACATGCGACGCAACCAAAAACTTCAAGGGCACAAAAGGCATTAGACTAAAGGGACGGTTTTGGTTCTCTGATTGTTTGAAATCTTTTAGGGTGCAAGAAGAGCTGGGAGTATTCGCATGACGAATTCGCTATTTGGGGTGTAAGGAAAGATTGATGTGGGGTAATATTGTGGAAGAAATTTTGTGTCGTTTGGTAACACATATATTTGATTTCCCTTCCTGACACAGTCCAGCACTGTCGTCCACTATCTTCGCCATAATTTTGGCACACAAAAATGTTCGACGAAAGGTCCATAAAAATTGAATTTCTGGGCAATACAGTCCCCATATAAAAGAACTGCGTTTATTCATTCTCTAGTGCATAATCTGCAGCTGTGAACATAAAGAAAATTTGAGATATTCTGTTTTGGCTGCTGCCAAGGATGGAACCAGAGGGGTCTACGACAAGAATTTTAGAAATTGCAATTATTATATATATAAAAAAAATTATCCCCAACATTATAGTTTCGCCACTGTTAGATTTTTTTTCTTTATTTTTTGTTATATACTAGTCATAAATCTTCTTCTTCTTTTTTCTAGAAAGGGGACCCAAAAAAGTATTCCATAACTAAATTCAATGGGCCAAAGTGATATAATATAAAGGATGAAGTATAATTAAGGGAAAAAAAAAACTTCACACTTTAACCCTAAAACAACTTAACTTAAAAAATTAAAGTTAATTTTTTTTCATACTCTTTGTGAAAATGACAAATATCATTTACTATAATTTTTGTTATGTTACTGTAATTTTTTTTTAATATTGTAATGCATCTTTTTATTTTTTTAGCATACATTTCGCCACTTCTAGTGTAAAATCCTAGTTCTATCCCTGGCCATCTTTGCTATTTTGAGCCGGTTCGTTTCTTTTATAAATTTATCTCTTGTGAGCCCATTTGAGCCTCTCGCGTGATACCCTTTTCCTGTTGAGCTCCACCATCTATATTGTGTCTTGAGAAGGGCTAGTTAATGATGTGAAGGTGAATTATTGAGAAAAGAAGGAGATGAGTTGTAACGACCCTAATTTTTTTTCAATAAAATTATAAGTTTAATAAAATTTCTTTTACTCGATTGCCTTTTATTTATTTGAGTGTTGATTTTATTAAGCAGATCTTAATGTATTAATTTAGATTTGGAGCCTTAATAAATATACATAATCATACTTGGAGAGAAAGCCGGATGGGATTTCTATCCCAAAAATCTATCATATCATCTCATCTCTTCCACCCTATGCATCCTAGCCTTATGAGCCTAGTAAAGAGAGAGAGATAGCTGTTCGGATGAGAGGGAGAGAAAGAGTAAATGTGTGAGATTTCTCTTACACAAAATTCGGATGAGAGAGAGATTGCCGAGATGGAGTAAGGGGGATGTTGGGATTCTTATCTCATTTCCCATCAGCCAGGACTGTTGGCCTATGACAACCTATAGATTATATATATATATATAGCTATTCAGAGGAGATAGTAGAGGGAGAGATATATGCCGAAAGAGGGAGAGAATAAATATGTGAGATCTACCTGACAACACACTCAAGTGTTTTATCCCCTGGAGTTGGCAAGAGAAGAGAGAGAGAGAGAGTAATTACCGAGAAGGGGGAGAGAGGGAAAGGCTGGGATTCTATCCAAATACCCATCATGCAAGACTACTCTACTTACCTATGACATCCTACATGGCTTATAGGAGAGAGAGAGAGAGGGAGGGAGTTGTACCCGAGAGAGGGAGAGAGAAAATATATGGAACCAAGATGAAATTGCTTTTCCCACCCCCCCTGACACACACCCCCCCCCCCGGCCGGCCCCACAGCTTTTTTCCCAAACTACCCCCGGCCCCCCTCCTCTCTCTCTCTTTCTTCTGGGATGAAAACGGTACCGTTTTGATTAAATAAAAATTTCATACCACCAATTTGCAATCCTGTGGAGCAGAAACGTGATTATGAGAGCCTTAGAGACAAAATTTGATTATGTCTCTTTAGAATAATATGATCAGAATAGTAAGATCTTCACACCCGTTCAAACGGATTAAAAATTGGACCACTTAATTTTTTTAACCATATTTTCTACTCCCTCCGTCCCTTTATTACAGTCCAGTATTCCATTTTGGGCTGTCCCTTAATAAGTGTCCATTTTATAAAGTTAGTGGGTAAAAATTGGTGAATTGTCTATTTTGTCCCTAAAAGTAGATTCCATTTTGAAAAGTTAGTGAGTAAAAGTGTAATGATGATGGGTAAGTAGGGAAAGTAGAGGAAAAAGTTGATGTGAAATGTATAATGATGATGTCTTTTTAATAAGTTGGAGTTACGAAGTAGGACATTTAAAAAGGGACGGAGGGAGTAATATATAAACTGTCCAAAAAAAATTAAAATTACTGCTCAGCCTCTTCCCCCGCCCCCTTCTTTCTTTTCACTTTCTATTTTTTTTCTCTTTATTTCGTTTTATTTCTTTCCAATTTGATTTTTTTTCCTTTTCTTTCTTTCCGGTTTGAATCTTTTTTTTTAATTTTTAATTATTTTCTTTATTTGTTTCTTTTCCCATTTACCCATACATAAAAACATAAATTCTAATTAATATTTCCTCAAAATTCTGCTCCCGGCGCACAAATACCCCTTTATTTATTTATTTAATTACTTTTATCTTATTTATTTAATTTCTATAAATACACCCTTTCTATATTAAAAAATATAATTCAAGAATTAAGTGCTCCAATTTTCAATTCAATTTAACCAGGGCGAAGATCGTATTTTTTTGATCATTTTATTCTAAATGGTCATAATGATTTTTTTTTTTTTGCTCTTAAGCCTTTCAACGAATACCCTAAGACTTATTATTTAGTTTCAGAACTCTCTTAGGGTGCCTATTGAAAGGCCTTGGAGTCAAAAATTTATTACGACCATTTAGGATGAAATGATCAGAAAAATAACAATGATCAGCAATTTGCCTTATTGGATCCTCCTAGAGTGTCTATTGAAATGCCTTGGAGCCAAACGGATTGAAAATTGAAACACTTATTTTTTTGACTATTTTTTTGTATTATATATAGGAAAAGAAAAAGAAAAAACAAACAGTCGGATTCATTAGAAAAATAAGTGTATTCATTAAACAGTAGGATTCAAACGGATTAATTTTTAACTATATTTTTTAATATACAAAGATGTTATTTTTTTGATCATTTCATCCTAAATGGTCGTAGTAAATTTTTAGCTCTAAGACATTTCAACAAGTACCCTAAGATTCCTTATTTAGTTTTAGAGCTCTCTTAGGGTGCCAATTGAAAAGCCTTAATGCCAAAAATTTATTACGACCATTTAGAGGAGGTATTCAGAAAAAAAATAAAGAAAATAATTGAAAATTAAAAAAAGAACAAAAAAGATTCAAACTGAAAAGAAAGAAAAGGAAATAAAAAGAAAAAAATTCAAATCGGAAAGAAAGAAAAGGAAATAAAGAAAAAAAAAGTAAACCGGAAAGAAAGAGATTGATTGGGGTTTGGGGGGTGGGGCGGAGGGTAATTGGGGAAATGGGCGGTGGGGTCGGGAGGGGGGGCGTGTCAAAATATATGGAACCAAGATATCTCATCATAAGCCACTTGGACCTACATCATCCTAAGAGCATCTCCAATCCAATACTCTATTTGAGAGTATCAAAATAATATATTTTATTCATAAAGTGATTTTAGAGGAAATCACTATTCCTATTTACTCAAACCACAAACCCTCTATTTTTCCCTCTAAAATAGAGGAGGCTTGAGATGATGGGTTGGAGATGTTCCATACTCTCAAATGGAGGAATAGAGCATGGGTTGGAGATGCTCTAAGGATACAAATGCCATTTTAAAGGGTGAATAGTGTTATAGAGGAGATCCTCCATATTTTCTCCCATCCTCTAAATATGGAGGATCAAAATCTCATCCTCTCAAATAGAGGAGGCTTGAGAGGATGGGTTGGAGGAGTTTTATACTCTCAAATGGAGGAATAGAGCATGGGTTGGAGATGCTCTAATTGTAGCCTGATAAGCCTAGTGGAGAGAGAGAGGGGGCGGGTGAGAGCATAGAGAGAGAAATCTAAGTCTATAAATACCCTTCCTTTTATCTATTTTGGGCACCACCAATTCCCCACAATTCTTCCCTCTTTTGGAAAGTTTGAGAGAAGTGGGAAAAGAAAGAGAGAAAGACTGAGACAGTAGGAGAGTAGGAGAGAGAGAGAGGTTGACTTCATATTCAACATTTCGTACCCACCTTCCAGTATCCTACTCCACTTTCTTTTATTACTTTTCGAATTCCTAGGAAGAAAAGGATAGGTGTTCGGTCAAACCAAGGCCTATAGGAGACGTACCGATCGTAATCTGACCCGACGCTAACGTAGTCAACCCGCTACCGCCAAGAAGTAAGGTAGAAACCTCCTATCTACTCACCTAAATATAATAGTGCTACGTGTCCGTTGATCTTAAAAAGTATTGAAAAGATGCTTAGATGATAAATGCATGTAAAAATATACTCCCTCCGTCCCTTTTTAAGTGTCCTGCTTCGTAATTCCAACTTATTAAAAAGACATCATCATTATACCTTTCACATCAACTTTTTACTCCACTTTCCTTACTTACCCATCATCATTACACTTTTACTCACTAACTTTTCAAAATGGAATCTACTTTTATGGGCAAAATGGAAAATTCACCAATTTTTACCCACTAACTTTACAAAATGGACACTTATTAAGGGACAGTCCAAAATGGAATACCGGACTCTAAAAAAGGGACGGAGGGAGTATATATATTAATAGTGGAGGTATAACCTCCTGGAAAACAGAAGCGTACAGTTATTTTGTTAGATTTCGAAAAGCACGATTTTGATTTAATTACTGGAAATTGGATTAGACGTTACAACATGTTAAATGGTTAGTTGTAAAGTGTGATTATCGATTGCATGATAGAAGTGTTGCTCATAGATTATGTGCCGTTATGTCTTTTTTGATTGATCAGGTAGAAAAGCATGGAAAATTAAGATTTATTAATATCATGATTTTAACAATCTTTGAAAGAATAATGTGTTCGCGAGAAAATGATGCATGTGTACGAGACACGAGAACCGAGAAAACGATATTTGAAAACGAGAAGAGCAAAAAGAGAAATTTTGACATGTGTAAACCTGGGAGACCGGAACGGCGGAACCAGTGTTTGGGAATGTGTGAGTAAACCTGGGAGACCGGAACGGCGGAACCAGAGTTTGTAAATGCATGGTCGACCGTCATTCTGAAAGAGGGAGTAAACGGAACCAGTGCTAAATGAAAAGAATTGATAAAAAAAGTGAAACTTACGTTTTGACACGAAGTACGATATACTATTCTGAACTCGACACTCGACACTTTTGTTGGTTCAATATCTCTATTTGTTGATTTGTTAAGGTCTGTTTGATACCTTGTAAAATTAGATATTATTTTTACTAAAGTATGGGACATAGAGGTAGGAGTTAGCAGAGCCGGCTTATAGCCAAGGCGAGGGAAGCCTACGCTTCCGGCCCCCGAAAAAAATTTAAAACGAGGGCCCCCAAATTTTTAGGATTCCTATATATATATATATATATGGTCCAAAAAAAATTGCACTAGCCTCCTCTAAACAAAATAGGCCCTAATTGAAATTTAAGAGCCACAAAATAGGCCCAATTGAAATTTTGAAGAATGTTTTGCCAAAAGATAAAAGAAAGCCAATTGATGTGTTGAATTACTTGAAGACATTGGATGGTTGTTTCCCGAATGCATGGATTGCATACAGAATATTGTTGACTATACCGGTTACAGTTGCATCGGGGGATAGAAGCTTTTCAAAGTTAAAATTGATAAAAAATTATCTTCGGTCAACCATGTCTCAAGAAAGATTAATTAAATGGATTGGCTATGTTGTCTATCGAGAAGGAGTTGGTGAAGCAGCTTGACTATGGAGACTTAATCAGTACGTTTGCAGCAAAAAGTGCGAGAAGAATAATTTTCAAATGATGGATTTTGAGGTATTGTAATAGTTCAGTCTTCTTCTTTTTTGATAATTATATGCTTCTATTTTGTAATGGTAAATCTTTTATATTGGTTTTTTTTATGACTCTTTAGAGACCATTTTTGTATGAAAAATATAGGGTGGCCTCATTCAATAGGTTCGCTTCCGGCCTCCAAAACTTATGATCGAGCCGGCCCTGGGAGTTAGCTACTGAGCTTAAAAGCTCACGGTGTTACTTTTGTGGCCATGGCATCTCATGCCAGATTTAGAAGGCGAACAGGAGGCGTACTATAATCTGTAACAATTTGGAGCAGAGCAGAATATCGTCGAAGAAGGAAATCACCGCGAAGAGTAGAAATTTCCCGTAGTTCCCCTCCCTATCCTTAAATAAATGTAATCTTGATTTGAGAATAATTTGGGATGTAATGACTTATTATTCCACTTTTAATTATTAAATGCTAAGTTTGAATAAAAATAGTTACAATTAATGTTCCCAAAATTTGGGGCGTTACATGAGTGGAGTTGAGAATTATGCTTGACTGGTGGTGATCTTTCCCATTCAAAAATAGAAAAAAAAAAAAAGAATGCGCTTGTAAGAAAAAAAAAAAAAAGGAGAAAAGGGAAGACACCAAATCATTGTGGAAAGGAGAAATACTCGTTTTTATATGGGATTGTATTAAAGAGTTAGGAAGAGAGATGTGGCGAAGTTGAAAAAAGAAAAAGGAAAAAAAGAAAAAGAAAGGGCACGCATTATTAAATCTGCCCTATGCAAATTGTTGTGAACCATTGTCGGACACTTGAATATTTTTACCTAGCCTTAAAATATTTTCCCTTACCTGACGTTATAACCGGAATTGAAGTCCTATTTGATCCTATGGGCATTGGGTTGTGAATTGGTGGATAGAGAGAGTTTCTAACACTTGGTATTCCTTTCATGAAATCGTGTGTCCACTTTATAGAACGTTCTTTTCGTGTCATTATGTGCGGAAGTATTTTTCTTTCATTTACATAACGTCCGCCCGCAAATATTGAGAGTAATATGCACCTTTTTCGAGTGATTTCATTTGTTGAGTGCATGATACGGTGAGACTTGAAGTCGAGACTTGGTCCGGAGAGAACTTTTGGTTATTTTTCCCTTGTGACCGAAACTCTTGTTCACACACGCTGAGTATAGGTGCCATGACTCATTTTTATGACTTGATAGTATCTAGAACTGCTTATGTCGTTATCTCTTTGCGATGGCTTCATATTCTTTGCTTGAGATATTATTGAGCTGTCTTACAGGTTTTCGGGTTTTATGTGAAGAGGATTCATGGTGTTTTGTGGGTGATCATTACTGAAAATCCTCACGAGACTTCACTCGTCCTACCGGAGCCGCCTAGGGGTTTAAAAGAACTATCGGTTTTAATTTGTTTTCTTTAGTTGCATTTTGTTTTCTTTGTTCGAGACTAGCAAAGTATAAGTTGGGGGGTGTGATAGACGCGTAAATGTTCACATTAGCGCCCTCTAATTTATCTTTGTTAAGCCTATTTATATTATTACTTAGAGTTTTATGCTTTATTTTTTGTATTGTAGATATTTGCTGCTTGGAAGCGTAACATTCGAATGGGCTTAATTTGTGTGAAGATTGACCCATGTGTTTGGGGATTATTTTGCAAGGCACGGTCAACCAACTAAATTAAATGACAGATCCATTGATATTGATGTGGGGTTAATCTTAATTCCTTGAAGAAATTGATTCTCTGCTCAATTTTAGAAGGAAATGAATGGGACCCAAGGTCTAAACGTGGAAGGAAGTGAAGTCGGCTAGGAAGAAAAAGAAAAGGAAAATAGGGTATTTTTGGGGGCTGCTTATAAAAGGAGAGTACTCCCACAATACAGAGGAGACGACATCCTATTCTATTCTATTCTATTTCTATCTATATACTAAGAAAATATAGTTGATGCCAAAAAGTTCCTAACCCTCAATCTTAAATTCTTAAAATTTAGAATTTTTTTACAAAAATAAATAAAAGAGAGAAAAACGTGGGAGTGGGGGGAGGGGATTGGAAGAGAGAGAAAGAGGGGGGCCGTGGGAGAGGGAGAGAGAAGCTTAGGAAAAATTATTCTATGCCCTAGCAGGGATATTATCACGTGGTATTCCAAATTCATTTTACACCACACATATGTCTTTAAGTGTACAGAATGAGACTAATGCTTGCGTGCATCGAATATGGGACCAAAAAAATATTAGATTATATTTTTTATCACTAGTGTTGTGCCCATTCAATACACAGGGTCGAAAAAAAACTATTGTTAATTTTTTATCCCATGCATTGAACGGGTACAATATTTAATTTTTTTGTTACAAATTAATTAGATTTAATTTTTTTTGAAGTAATTTAATTTGATTTAATATTTCTTGCAATATGAGTCATCCATTGCCGAGTATGGACGGCCCGGATTGGCCCAACACTCATGTTGTTCCTAAGGGATAGCAGGCACCCCAGGTTCCTTTTCTATCAACTAGCGTCGTTACCGTTCGATGCACGGGACAAAATATTTGTGTGGCTCCGCTACAAAATATTGAGTTCATACAAAATTTGTTGTTTGTCCCGTACATCGAACGGAAACAACGCTAGTTAGGAAAAACGGAAAAGGGACTGCGCATCTCGATCCGAGGATTTCGGAAGGACGTTGTTTTGCAGATCACGGCTGGACAGTAGATCTGATTATCACGCAAAACAGGAACGGAGCCCTTTTTTTTTCAAATTTTATTATTTGAAGTTTTGTTCAATTTCAATTACTCGCACTCTAGTAACTCGTTTTAATTTATGTTTTTTAATGAAAGTTGTTCGTTGGTATTCAATTAGTTGTTATCTCCCGTTTATTTTTTTTCTCCAGTAATAGAAGCATGATGCAATCTAGGGTTTCTTTTCTTTCTTTCGTAATAATGAGTGAGTAGTCGTATAAGTAGGATCGCGGGGTGATTAGCACACCGTGGCCAGCTCGGACATTGCTCCTATTTTCAAACAATGAAAAAAACGATTTTAGATTGAAAAATACTTCCCGTAGACGAATCCAGGCATTGTCAGAGCCCATGTGAACGGGAGAATGGGGGTCCAAAACTCATTCTCCGCTGCGCATGGGTGAACGGTGACCCTAAGGTTTCGCATCTTGCAGGGTATCTTTTCAATCCAAAATTGAACATTTTCAATAACACCAAATTGAGCAGGTTGATCCGGACTGATTACGAGTGCTACGAATCTTACGACCATACCTCCTTTTAATTATCTGAAAAGTACAATTATTTCAAAAGTTTAGCTAATTCCAATCAATCGACAAGGGGTGGCTACCTAAGAGCCCGTTTAATTAGTTTAGCCCGAATTTTTAGTCAGCACACATCGCCGTCTTTGTGGATTCGACTCCGGTACCGAATATTGTGTTGTGTCCGTCTCCGCCCTACACTTGGGGCAACCCATTAATTTAGGATTAAGAAATCGTCAAGCAGCCCACATGATGCAGCCACATGTAGAAGAGTCTAATTGAAACATTTCATCATAGCTCCTTCAAGATTGAATTCATTGCCTTCGTGCAATGAAGTTACGTTTTCATTGATCTCTGCATCGATCATTGACCCTCTCTCTCTCTCTCTATCTCTCTCTCCTTATTTGAATTTTTTTTGCATTTGTTAGTTTTGCAACAAACTTTTGTGGATTATTAAATTTTCTCGACGAGTCAAATCGTAAAAGTAAAATTTCTTTATTTTTCCCCAAGTATTTTGATAAATAACTATTTTTTAGCGGAAAAAGTCACTTTTAACACTAATATTTAGGTAAAAGTGAAATTTTTTTACTTTTACAAATCTAGAGTCTTGGCAAGCTCTGGATTGGTATGCAACAGTTCTTTGAGAAAACTCTCGTTCCTGTTCATTGATCTCTCTCGCTATTCAACAGTCTTTGGAAATGTAAAAGCTGTCGTTGAATTTCATTGATCTCTGGTTCATTGTGCCCCTCCGCCATATTCTCTCTCTCTCTCTCTCTCTCTCTCTCTCTCAATTGATCGCTTGTGTTTCACAGCGAGTAACTAACTACAAATAAATTTATGCACATAGGCAGCGCAAGTTGGTGCAATCTGAGAAATCTCTTTCCATTAGGGACTTAAATATTCCAAGCCCTCTCTTTTTTTTTCTTTCGAGGAAGAGTGTTTCTTTTTCCTACGCAAAAGTGAACATGGAATTTGGAAGTGTTAAAGTAATTGAAGGCACAAATAATTAAATGACTTTTGTAATCGTGAAGTAGAGCTAGCTAGCTTGTCTTTCATAGAGGTTTTGGACCTGTGTTGCTATTATTCCTTGCTCTCCCTTGGATGAGAGTGCGACAATTGAGGGACCTGTTAAAGGAAAAGAGAGGCGGGTTCTTTTCGCGATTTTGGTGAGGCATCATCTACTTTGAGTGATGCAGTCCTTGTTGGGTCCACCCCAGTGGGCCAAGGTTTTGTTATTGGGCTGGCTTGGCCCATGTTGGCTCTCCTTTGTATTTCTCCCTTGTATCCTCCTTTGTATGAGGTATGTGTGTGTGACTGTGAGAAAGAGAGAGAGCAGGAGAGGGTCCGGTCGTGACCCAACAGTCCTCAAGCAGGATAAGAACACAACTCTGATGGCCGGAAGAGTCCAATCCGAGGGGTGGATCCAGACAAAGAATCGGAGAAGGTTTCACATACGACGCAACCAAAAACTTCAAGGGCACAAAAGGCATTAGAGTAAAGGAACGGTTTTGGTTCTCCGATCGTTTGAAGCTTTTTAGGGTGCAAGAAGAGCTAGGAGTATTCGCATGATGAATTTGCTATTTGGGTTGTAAGGGAAGATTGATGTGGGATAATATTGTGGGAGAGATTTTGTGTCGTTTGGTAACACATATATTTGATTTCCCTTCCTGACACAGTCCAGCACTGTCGTCCACTATCTTCGCCATAATTTTCGCACACAAAAATGTTCGACGAAAGGTCCATAACAATTGAATTTCTGGGCAATACAATCCCCATATAAAAGAAGTGCGTTTATTCATTCTCTAGTGCATAAGCTGCAGCATGTGAACATAAAGAAAATTTGAGATATTCTGTTTTGGCTCCAGCCTCCTGCTTTTGCACTTTTGTTCAGCTCATGTTCGAAATCTAGACACTAGTCCCAAATTCCCAAATTCCCAATGACTGTAAAAGGTTTTTTTTTTAACAAAATTACTCTCTTCGTCTCATTAAAATAGTTTCAAGAATTATGCTCGAAAGTGCTTTATTACAACCCTTCTATAGCCACCGATCAAAAGTGCATATACAATGCACAGACAGCACGCGGGACCCACTCTGGATCCTGCACAAATGATTCAAGCCATTCAATATTAATTTTAAATTATGTACATATATCAAATTCTCATAAAAATCTCATGATATACATATATTCAAGGTTCACGGGCCAAATTGATCAAGCCGAATACTGCTAGGTTCATGTTTGGCTCATTTATAAAAAAGAGCCTAAATTAAGGGTCATCATCAGGCCAAGCCAGCCCACCAAGTCACTACCCAAGCCTGCCCGCAGGCTGGGCTGAGTCGGCTTTTTTCTTTTTGCGGGCTGAGCTGTGTTTCTTAAGTTGAAGCCCAAGCCCGCCCATGGGCTAGCCCAATTGCCGTCTGGCGCGCGGGCCAAAGTTAGAGCTGGCTCACGGGCCGGGCCTCACAAAAAAATGTACATATATTAGTACGATAAAAGAATGTATACAACATTAGGACCCCACGCTCAATACAGTCATACACATTATATATTGTATGTATATATTATATATTATAGCATTTGGAGCATAAAAAGAACTCCTCCAGCCGACAAGGCTTCTACAGCCAACCAAAAATGCATAGAGCACGTACCCCACGCACCGATCTTTCAAGACCAGACTTATTTCTCTTTCTCGATAAGTGAACTTCTTCTTTTCTTTATTTGCTTAGTGGAGCAGAATAAATTAGTAGAGTTGGTAATATTACTTAGTCTTGTAACTTCAATCTTTGTCACATGATAGTTAGAAACCCTGAAAACCTAACTTCGTAGGGTAGTTGTTACAAGATTGGTACAAAAGGTCAACAATGTCATTCCCTACAGTTATTTTGTCAACCCCAATAGCAAGACAATACGCATAACCCTGATGCCAACGTTGTCTACGTCAACAAGAATGCTTGCGCGACTCCCGAGGTCATGCCAACATCAACCCTCGTGTAATATACACCTGAATTCGACAAAACCATTTAGCTACTACTAGTGATTGCCAACACGGCTTACCGACACCCCTAACTTAGATTTATAAATTTTAGATGGAAGAGACGAGAAACAGTTCACGCGAAAACAACAACCAGAATAATGGTCAAAACAATGGACAAAACGAAGGTCCACAGCCGAACGAACAAATTGGAGTGCAAGACCTGTTTCAACTCATGCAATCATTTATTGCCGTCACCACCGCCAATCCTCAATATCAACAATAGGCCACTAATGTACCACGAGGCCCTCTGACTAGGAGTCAGGCGTTGAACGAATTTTGTAAACGCCGTCCACCGTACTTTCGAGGCGAACCGAACCCTGCTATTGCGGAATCCTGGTTGGAAGAAATTAAGATCCTTGAAGTTTTAGACATCCGCGGAGATAACAATCGCATCGCACTAGCCACCTACCAAATGCAAGGAGAAGCGCAACATTGGTGGAAACTAATGAAGAGTACACATGCTATAGAGACAATGACTTGGGAGAGGTTTGAAGAAATCTTCCTCGACAAGTACTTTCCTGCCCCAATCAAACAGGCAATGGTTCAAGAGTTCATGAACCTTGAACAGGGTGAAATGACAGTCTCCCAGTATGCTGCGCGATTCGAAGAGCTGTCTCGTCACGCCACAACTATCATACCAACAGATGATGACAAGGCGAGGAAGTTTGAATGGGGACTCCATGAGACACGTCGAGCAGTAGTAGCACAGACACTCCCCACCTACTCACAGGTGGTGCAATGCGCGCTTAAAATGGAGAGAGAAAGTTTGGATTTTAAGACAAGGCGTGAGCAGAAGAAAGTAATACCAGTAACTGGAGGACCAATCCGCAACAACGATAAGGGGCTCGTCACACCCAAACCCTACATACAGAACAACCAACTCCCACAACAAACCCACCAACATTGGAAAAGCTCAAATCAAGAACAAAGCAAGAACCATGACCAGAGAGGTAGATGCTACCACTGCAATCAGGAAGGCCATTTTAAGTTCGCCTGTCCTCAATTGAATGGATCTGAAAGTTCCAGAAATGGAGGACAGCAAGCACTTGTGACATCAATCGGTTTTGGAAATCAAGAAGGAGGTCAAAAACAGCCACGAAGTGGATGGAATCAGCAACAGCAACCTCCCCGCCAAAACCATAATTTTGGAACAGGAAATGGTTCAGCAAAGCCAAATCAGTCATTTGGAGGCGGGATCTTTGCACTTCAAGGAGATTACGAAGAATATGATCCTATGGCGATCCGAGGTAATCTTATAATTGTTCAACACGTATATTTAAGCATTATACAATTTGGAGCATCGCACGCTTTTGTATCTGCTGCATGTGTTAAATCACTGGGACTAGAAACGGAACCCCAAGGAACTATGAATGGAACCTCAGCATTAGGGGCTGAATCTCCGTAAGTCTTATATGCCAAGTTTGCATAATAGAAGTCTCCAATTTACGTTCAACCTTCGACCTTCGAGTAAAAAAAAAAAAAAAAGGGGTCAACTACAAAATGTCAATTTGGGATAGAATTGACTACCTGCTCACTCTGCTGTCACAGGACACTATCGGAAGATAGTGACGGCTTACTCTTCAGACATAACGTGTCCTAAATTTAAGGGGGATAGACGGATTCATCATCAACGGCGACTCGGTGTCCGACATATAACGACAAGTTGTTAGAATAGCTACAAAGTCTTTTTCCAATCAATCAGAATGCAACAGATGTCAACTACTCGCGCGTAATGGAGCAAACGCCATAATTTCGAGGACGAAATTGTTTTAAGGGGGATAGGTTGTAATGACCCGGATTTTTGCCCTAATTTTTTTTTAAATACAAATTTGAAATGTTAAATACTAATTCAGTAATTAGTTCGATTAATTAATTAAAATACATTATTGTGTGTATAATTGATATTACTTAGAAAATCGTATACGAAATATATTATACTTTAGAGATATACATTCATCCATTACCCTTTCTATCTAAACCCTAACTAAAATCCTATTAAAACTAAACCTCCACTTCCCTCTCACACTCCACCACCTCTCCATCACCCCTCTATCTCATCCCCTCTTTTTGTGCAAAAACCAAACCCACTTTCCAATCCCCATTTATTCGGCTGAGAGAGAGACACACACAATTACTCCCCCATCTTTTTTTTATTTCTATTTCCGGGAGAGAGAGGAGAGAGACGGCAAAGGGAGGGAGAGATGCCAAGCCTTTAACCTTTTGTTTTGTTCTTCCTTTCCTTGTTTTATTTATTTATCTACTTTTCCTATTCGTAATCCCTAACCAAGAAAGAAACAAATCCTTCCAACCTCACTACCATTTTGCCGAGAAGAAAGGAGGAAAAAGAAGAAGAAAGAAAGGAGGAGGGGAGATACACCATTGCCGCCGCCACGCTCCGTTATACTATTTTTTGTTAAATTCATTCTTAGCTTGAAACTCCAAGGATCAAGGTAGATTTTTCTTTACCCCTTAACCCTAAGTATAATGTATTATTTAGACTTGATTGATTGCTTTAGGAAAGCCCAATCAGAGGAAAACGTGAAACTAGTAAAAGCATGGTCGAACCAATCTAGAACTCATGTCCGTGACCATATTCCTACGGATACCACCTCTAGACCATGCGTATGTAACCCCTATATATCTCATTCGCAAACTTGATCTGGGTCAAAACCTAGATTTTCGTTTTGAACTTGATTTACTCTGGTTGTTTCGTTTTTGTTACTGTATGTATGCGCTAGATTAATAATGCTATAATGGCTTTGTACAAATTACCCAATCGAAATTACTTTGACCCGTTACTACTCCATTATTACTACAGTTGGAGGGTTTATCACTGTTATTAGTTGATTAGAAAATCTTGAACTTTAGATTAGTTTGCTTATTTATAATACTACGTGGATTAGAATGTGTGGTTAGTTAAAAAGAATTCTTAGAGGAGAATAATACATCTTAAAATATGAAGTGTAGTATGTTTAAGTAAAGGTATTGCCACTTAATTTTCTTTATATATATGAATACGTAGCCAAAAAGAACAGGTAACTATTAGAAGAAAAATTAGTAAAACGAAGAATCTATTCAGATAACACTATGCAAATTAGTTAGTTAGCAATGACTAGAACCGGCATTTTTTTTTTTGTATATATAAAAAAAATACCTTTTCTCTAGAAATATAATTTTTGTATGATTGAATGAATAAAAAGGTTTTGCAAGTAGAAGAAATATTACTTTAACTAATATAAGATCTATGTTTTCGAGTGAGACCGTAATTGACTACATCAGTAGTATTATCTGAAAAAGTCTAAGAGTACTAAAATTACTAAGTACCCCTAAGGTTTACGAAATAACTTTTCAATCCTCAAATATTAAAGGTTACTAAAATGAACCTATGTGCTAAATCATAAAGAAATCCAAAAGTCACAAGGACAAATCCGAATACTTTTTGTGAAATTCTTGTCTTTTGAACTATCAATAATGTTATGTTTCATTGACTCGATCTTATGAACTATTGTATTATCGATCCACTTGCAATTACTCTATTATGAAAACGTATCAAGATTGTTGTGAGGTTGGTTTGTACTTAATTTAGCTGGAGATGGTTGTACAGTGGTTCAAATATCCTCTGTGTGTGGTGATATCATGATCTGTTTACTCATCATATGAAATTATTGCTTTGTCGATTGAACTGAGAACGTAGAAAGGTCGTAAAGGACATTGGAGGAGTTGTGGACTTAGAGAAATTATGTAGATGTTGTCATGGTTAAAGGAAAAAGGTAATAGATGAAAGGTTGTGGGCTTAGCAGGACCTTGGGGGTAGCCTGACAGGACCTCGTGTGATCGGGGGTAGCCTAGTAGGACCTTGAGGGCAGCCTGAAAGACCCGGTGTAGCTAGGGTGGCCAAGCAGGACCTCAGGGGTAGCCTGGCAGGACCTCAGGTATTGAGGGTAGCCTAGCAGGACCTTGAGGGCAGCCTGATGGACCCAGGATTGTGAGAGTAGCCTACTAGGACCTCAAGATGTTGAGGGTAGCCTAGCAGGACCTGTAAAGTATGTCCAGTGAAATTCTGAGTTTGGAACGTGGTTAATACTGCGGTGTTGGAATGATTATAAAAGTTGAGATTCTGGAATTTACTTAAGTTGATGGTTATATAATGAAATACGTTTTGTGCTATTCGATTATTACCTCCTTTTATTATAAATGTGATTGCTTGTAGAGTAAGGGTTAATGGGTAAGATTTATCTACTGAGTTTCAAAACTCATTATAGTGCCGTTGGGCTGGCGTTTCATGCCAGGTAATCAGGAGACCGAAGAACAGAATCCTCTACAAGATGGTCAGTACCAGGGTCAGGACCTCCCAACTGAGGAAAGAGAGTTTGTCGAGCCTTGGATGCCTTACCCTTAGAAGCTCTATTAATTTAAAATATTGTTATTTGAATTTCCAAAAGTGTTATCACATTTGTCAAACTCTGTTTTATTTCGTTGGGTTGTAAGACAGTTAAGTAGTTTTGAATTTGGTATTTGAGATTTCCGTTGCTAAATCCTGTTTAATAAAATTTCATTTCTTAAATTAGTTTTACGGATTATTAAATCAATTAAAATGATTTAATTAACGTGTTCGAAAATCGGGACGTTACACTGGGGCTCATTCAATCTTTCTAGTTTTAGGGTGAGTTGAACTCTTATTCAACCCCTTTAATTTGTTACTGTGTCTTGGTGACACGTGATTAGCTTCGAGATCGAGAAGGTGCCAACTTAATTTGAATGCTCCATCGTTGATGCCTTTTTCCCAGCCTCTCTATTTACTATCGATATAATTTATTTAAGACCAGTAACACTCTTTTTCGGTGTTCAAAAAAAAGGTAAAGAAAATGCCAAATCAATAGGACAGCATTTCCATACATTGCAATACAATGAGGAGGGAAAGTCGAGGAGTACTACTCACATAATCCAATTTTATTACTACTAACTTTCAATAGATGGCATTTTAGACAAATAATAAATAAAAACAACTACTTTAAATTAAACACCAGAATGGTTATTAAATTGCTAATGAGAATCGGCACAATAAGAACAGCAAAATCAAACATTAACCTTCTCTTTTTCTTGAGCAAGAACAATACCATAAGAGCTGCTAACGTAAAGGAAAGAATACATTCAACTACAGTAGCGATACGCATTATTCTCCTGTCGGGTTTCAGTACCGGTGAGACCACGACAAGAGAAAGCGCGTACGCTATTGCAATGGATGTAATTGTTGTGCCAATAGTGATAGCCGCCAACAGCAAATATCTCCTTTTCTTGAAGGGCAAGTCAGTCAGGACCAAAACGAGTGTGCCTAGAGATGACGAAAAGCCGACTAAGTTACAATAGAGGAAGACCTCGTACATCCTTGGGTAATTAGAAGCCATCACAGCTCCTCCACTTTTGTGTCCATCTGAATCGTCTTGCCAAACACCGCCCGGAGGGGCCACCCCTGCCTGAAAGGCTAGGGTTGCCATTAGTACATCAGCAACTATAAATCCGTTCCTTTTCTCTGTTATTTCCGTAGGATCGATCAGGATATCAACTCTTTTAGCATGGTAGTTTTGAAGTAAGGCTTCAATGTCTTTGTCTACCCCTTCTGGTTTTGAACCTTTTTTTTTTCCAAGAAGTAGAATGTCCATCGCTGTTTGATTGCATGCATTAATTGCATTTACATCAATTTCTGCGTGGCTGAGAACGTGCTCGATAATCTGAAACATCCATTAAATGGGAGAGATCACAAATCTTCGAAGTAAAACATGTTAAGTTATCTGGCCATTATTCTCTTATGAAAATATTTTTCTTCTAGTAGCGCGCTGTCAGGCCGAAAGTATTTTAGCCCCAGGCAACCTAAAATAAGTTTTTACCAAGTGGAACTCGGGGTCTTTTGGGAAAAATAAGTTTCAAATGTTTTCGTTTGAAGGCCTTTCAAAAGATGTGATCTCCCTAAGAAAGTAGTACCGAATTTGGTATCGAATTATCATACTTCAAAAGTATTGACGCCAAACTAAAGCCTTTTTTTTTTATTTTTTTATTTATCGGCAAAA
Organism: Rhododendron griersonianum; assembly: GCA_018127125.1. Classification (NCBI taxonomy): domain Eukaryota; kingdom Viridiplantae; phylum Streptophyta; class Magnoliopsida; order Ericales; family Ericaceae; genus Rhododendron; species Rhododendron griersonianum. Next base: position 7,847,985 of record CM030799.1, on the reverse strand, counting down.
ATATTTTATTAAAACTCGACAAAGAGTACATCGAAGGTCTAATAAAAGATTGGATGGAACACCAGAAGGGCAAAAACCCATACACGCAAGGGAAAAAGCCCGAAAAATACCTAACGGGACGAGCCCAATCACCCAATGGGAACCAAACCCGAAATACAACAACCCCAGAAGACAACTAGAGAGCTTGCAAAACCCCAAATATACTCCCCACGTACACCCTCACACCTGCCCCTACATAGATAAAACTCTCAAAAAACAAAAAAACATAGAAGACTAATGGTGGTCTTAACGTACCTCAAATCTTCGAGCCACAACAGCAAGATGTAGTATGGTGTTGCCAGCATTATCTTTGGCATTGACAAACTCCTCACCTTTAAAGTATTTCTCCAACAATATCGATAGAAACTTTAGTTGGTTATATTTGATGCATAGGTGTAAGATAGTCTCTCTTTCTCCTCTATCCACCCTAGCTCGAGCAGCATGGGGATTAGCTTTAAACAACTCATCCAAGACCTCAAGCTTTCCGCTCATAGCTGCAACGTGAAGAGGGTTTGTACCGTCTCGATCACATGCTAGGCACATCTCTGGTCTCACCTGTATTAATGCTTTCACGATCTCAATGTGTCCATTAGCCGATGCCAAGTGAAGGAGGGATTGTTGTTGCGAATCTAGAGCTTTGGCAAGCTCTGGATTGCTGTGCAACAGTTTTTCAAAAAGCTCTTGTTGCCCATGTGATGCAGCCACATGTAGAGGAGTCCAATTGAAACATTTCATCATAGCTCCTTCAAGATTGAATTCATTCCCTTCGTGCAATGAAGTTACGTTTTCATTGATCTCGGCTTCATTGAGCCTCTCCCCCATATTCTCTCTCTCTCTCTCTCTCTCTCTCTCTCTCTCTCTCTCTCAATTGAACAATTGTGTTTTGAAGCGAGTACCTACAGGCTACACACACATTCATTCCCTTGGTGCAATGAAGTTACGTTTTCATTGATCTCGGCTTCATTGAGCCTCTCCCCCATTCTCTCTCTCTCTCTCTCTCTCTCTCTCTCTCTCTCCCAATTGAACAATTGTGTTTTGAAGCGGGTACCTACACACAGATACATATGCACATAGGCAAGTTCGAGCAATCTGCTAAATATACTATTTCTTTCCATTGTGGACTTATATAATTCAGGTCTTTCTTTATTGATTAGGTAAAACGCGATTGTTGCTATAGAGCAAACGGAGAGGGATGAGAGGAAAGCAATGAGTTGACTCATTTCAGAAAAGGAAAGGTTTCGTTTCTTATAGCTCTGTTCTCTAGCTTCTCTCGGTTTGTTTAATAGAGGTTGTTGGCCTAGTAATTCTGAAGATCATAATGAGGATTGTAACTCTGTTTTGGATCAAGCACATTGTAAGGATCCATGATTTGGGTGGCTTACAAGTAGGGAGTGAATGGAACGAATCCAACCCACCTGCTCTATTATTCCAACCGCACGATTAATACGGCGCCGTTCTAGTGTTCTGTGCCTTTCTCAGTCCTTGTGTAAATGGGCATGATTATTGATGATTTTGTGAGGCCTATTTCGGAGTCCAAAAAAATTATTCAAACTAGCTAGTAACTTCACGTACGTTAAAACTGGAGCGCCAATTTACAAATGTGGAGCGCCAAAATCAGCATCTTTAACACAACCCAGACTAGTAATTTCACGTTAAAATAGAGCGTCAAAATTAACATTGATCCTTAATTAACACAACTCAGACTAGTATGTATATATAGTTTAAAGTTTAAACCCATTATCGGTATTCCCGCATTATGGGTGTTTCCTGATGATAGATCCAACTGTGTTAATTTTATAGTAGTACAGTAGTAGTTTACTTTACACTCATTGGCAGATCTAAATTTAAACAGTGATGTTTTCGATATTACCGATTCAGCTGCTAACTTTATAATTTACTCTACAATTATTGTCTGTTGACATATCGAGACATATGTTAAAGTATCCAACTCAAATGAGGAGTAGGTTTGGTATGTAGTCAAAATCTTATGTGTGGGACTCGTAGTAAAATTAGTATTAGGGGAAGAAGAATTCCAACCAAAAGTTGAAAAGTTACAACCAGAGCGACAAAGTCCAAACAACACCTGTAGGCCTAAATTCACACTCTTTCGGTTTAGATCTGTACCCATAGTTGGTGGCTGCTTTATAACCGGATCAATGCACCGCCCTTTCAGACAATGCCCGCCGGTTTGGGCAGAGGATGCGGATGGTACGTTCCACCCATTAACTTGCAACACCAGAGCAAAACAAATGCCCAGGCATAGTTGAAAAATGTGTTTTCCTTTGCCATATTTTGCCCTAGACCAAGCCTTTGTTTGGAACCTAAAGGAAAGGAAAGGAAAACTTATGACAAAATTCCTTCCCTAGCTACACCGCCCACATGTACATCCACATCACCAATTCCGTTTTGTTTTAGACGGAGGGTGATGGCAGGTATTAAATTGATGAGTTTTTTTAGGAGTTCACATGTTTATATGACATTTACCAAAGGTTAGGTATTTATTTGTGATTTTGGTGAAAGGTAAGGTGCCCACATGAAATTTTCCGAGTCTTGGACATACCCTTTAATTTGGTCGAAGGACTCAATTAATGGATCATTTGGGGGCAGTAGTCTAGCTCTAATATAGGATGGGACGGGAAATCAGTACTATATTTTAGCGTGAGTTTGAACTCTTATCAACTCCTTTAATTTGTTTCGGTGTCTAGGTGACACGTGGTGCTATATAGTTGGGATGTTCTTTTTGGATCGTTGATGCCTCTTTTCCAGCCTCTGTTTAATATCTATGCACTTATTTTAAGATCAACAGAACTCTTTTTCGGTGTTAAAAAAAAGGTAAAGAAAATGCCAAATCATTAGGAGGCTAGGGCATCCCATATACAATAATATTCCAATAGAATGATGATGAGGGCAAGACGAGGAGTACTACAACTCACAAATCACAATCCAATTTTATTACAATAACTTGCAAACCTTGAATTTAAAAACAACAATATTTTTAAGTTAAACATGCACCAGAGCATGCATGATTATTGAATTGCTCACGTAAATTCATACAATACGGACAGAAAAATCAAACACTAGTGGCCCCGTTTACTGAATTAAGCTTGATTAGTATGACGTCTGTTTATAACCATCTCCACAGCCCTATAATTTCTTCTGTTTTTGTTGCGCTGGCGCACAAATCTTGCTATCCCGCGGAATAGGAGGTAAGCCGCTGAAATGAAGCACCAAAAAGCTAGTACCTTTATTGCAGTAACGCGAGGGGGAGTCCTTTCCGGTGAGAATATGGTAAAAGAAATCCAATACGTTGCTGCAATGGACGAGATTGTTGTGCCGGTAGCAATATACGTCATCGTCTCGAACGTCTTTGTCTCGAAGAGCGAGTCAGTCGCGATCAAAAAGACTGTGCTTAGAGATGTGAAAAAGCCCAACATGTTACAAAAGAGGAAAGAACTGAACAACTTTGGGTAAGTAGAAGCCATCACAGCTCCTCCACTTTTGTGTCCATGCGGACCATCTTTATCACTCTGCCAAACACCGCCTGGAGGGGCCACTGCTGCTTGAAAGAGTAGGGTTGCCATCAGTGCAGCAGCAACTATAATTCCATTTTTTCTCTTTGCTATTTCCGTAGGATCGAGGATACTAGCGCTTTCGCCATTGTAGTTTTGAAGCAAGGCTTTAATGCCATTGTCTACTCCCTCTGGTTTCGTTCCATTTTTTTGTCCAAGAAATAGAATGTCCGTCGCTGTTTGCTTGTTTGCATTTGTTGCATTTACATCTATTTCTGTGTCGCTGAGAATATGCTCGATAATCTGAAACATCCATTAGATGCGAGAGAGTTCATATAAGTATATAGTTTTATTTTATTTTTTTTCAAATAGCAGTTTTTTTTTTTTGATCGGCTTTCAAATAGCAGTTTTGGCATCATACAAAAATATTATATATCAGTACATGCATATGAAGCTAACAGCCTAACAATTATCCAAATCTTTCTGTGAACATGCAGTATTCAAAACCTTCGAGTTAATTAATTGTCCGAAAAGACACATACACGAATGTGCTCACGTTTAAAAATGTGAGAGCACAAAGGTCTTGATAGTCAACTCTCTCGTGATAAGCTAGCATGCATATTCGAGAGAGTTAATTTTTATTCTATCACATTTTCAAGCCACTCGATGTAGAATTTTGAAAATTAGTCTCTAATCCTGTGTTTGTGAGAGAGATTAAAACCAGTGGGGGAGGCAGGATTACGATTCAAGAGGGGCGAACAAACTGAAATTTTTCATTCGAGAGATTATGCTATTGATATTAATATATATTATACACTAAATACTTTGATAATTTTGGTCTAATGCATCAATAAGTACGTGTATTTAATATACTTTTTCAGAAACTAAAACACACATGCACGTACTTCTTGTCAATAAAATGTAATTTACAAAATTGAATAAGGTAATATAAATTTATATAAATCTAACCTATATTACACCATAATTTAAAAGATACTAATATACGACATTGTGTTATGGCTACTTTCTGTCTTTTCTCAGTAGTTTCAAAATTATAATCATGCTTTTTTATTTTTTCTTACCCTCGTCCGAGAAATTGAGATGAATCCAACTATGAATGTTTCTAGGTCCAAAAAGTGAAGAATGAACACGCTATTAAGGCAAAATAAGCTATTTAAGAAGTGCCATATTTGATTTCGAATTATCATACTTCAAAAGTATTGAGGCCAAACTAAAGCCTTAATTGTGGCCCTAACGTACCTCGTATCTTCGATCCGCAATAGCAAGGTGTAGTATGGTGTTGCCAACGTTATCTGTGGCATTGACAAACTCCTCACCTTTAAAGTATTTCTCCAACAACATCGAAAGAAACTGTAGTATGTTATATTTGACGCACATGTAGTTGGTGTAGTATGGTGTTGCCAACGTTATCTGTAGTATTTTGACGCAAATAATTAATTCTTCCATTTTACTTTTTCGAACTTCTCTGTAAAATAAAATACTACTATTTTAAATTTCATAATATCGGGACTATTATGTGGTTGTATACTCACCTTTAATGTATGAGATATATACACGTACCTACTTATCCGTGTGAGAGAATTTTAAGGGTTGTGGGAGACTGGGTCATTATCTGCATATATATAAGTGTTTGAGAGACCTAGGCTTTGGAGAGAAAGAGAGCGGCACAGAGAGAGAGAGAGAGAGAGAGAGAGAGAGAGAGAGAGAGAGGGGCTGATCAGGAGGAACAAGAGAAGTAGGGTTATTATTTCTTTTCTCATTACCGAAAATACCGAGAGCGAGAGGGAGAGCTGCGGCAGTCGACTGGAGTCAGAGCACTTCTCCTTTGGTACATGGATTTTCTTATTACTTGATCTTTAGTATAGATGTACATGTGTGTCTATGTATACTCGTTAAAATATGTATTATTTGGATTTGGGTTCATAGAAGCAGGAGGTTGGCATGTGGCAAGGCAAATTGATGGTCGTAGTTGTAGGGTTAGTTATTAAATTACTACTGGTATAGGTTTAAGCACTAGAATGAAAGTAGGTATAGTTCTGGTCTTAATTTGTTTAGATGATGTGTAAATACTTATGGCGATGGTGTATATACTCTTTTGATTCAGATTAGCGGATATTGTTGCGCTTTGCATTTGGTTGCATTCGTTCGGAAATCGAGATGAGTGGTTAAACATGTGATCCCTTTCTTGGAATCCTCTTGAGCCTATCTTTTCTTGACAGTTCGTTTAATCGTTGATTCGATAAAGATTATCCTTATTCATTGTACTCTTGTTTGTTGACCCTTGACGTACCCCTTTGGCATACAAGGTTCATTGATAGAATTATGATTGATTGATTGCCCTTATTTTTGTTGTCGTTGATCTATTGACTCCATAATATTATTGTGACTCTGCAACGGCACGGGGAATAATCTTGGCCGGTCAGGTGAGTCCGGTTCGCCGTTGTTCTTATGTGTTTGGGACCATGGATTATGTTTATATTTGTGAAAGTCCAAGGAAAAGACCCGTGAGATATCGTGGTGACTTTGGCCGCTAGGGAAAAGACTTGTGAAATACCCTGTGACTCTAGTGCTCAACGGATAGGGAAAAGACTTGTGAAATACCCTGTGACCCTATTCCGGATCGGCTTAGGGAAAAGGTCCCAGGCGCCATCCTGTGGTGACTCTAAGTACGATGTTGGATCCAACGGGCTAAACCCTGAGAAAATATTTGGCATTTGATACTTGGTAATTGGAAGATATGGTTCCCACTTTGGTTTGGACTACCTCATTATTGTTGTTCCTCGTTCCGATATTGTTGAGCAGGCTGTTGGTACAGAATGATTGTTATCAATGTTCGATTGTTGTTGTGATAATTCGTTATTCAGTCATTCATCTTTCGATACTGTTTGCTGAGCCATTGACTTCGTTAGTTTATTGATAATATTCGTTTGACCATCGATCTTCATTACTTGAAACCATTTCTTTGGAACCCTCATTATTGTTCGTTCAAAAGTATGCCACTTTGAATTATCACCCTTAGCATGATTAATTACTCACTGAGCTCGTCAGCTGACGGATTTATTCCACATTTATTTTCAGGTTAGTGCATGGGGCATTGTAGTGGACTCTGCGGCGTTGTCGGGACCTTGAGTTTGGACCTCTAGGGCGTCTGCATTTTTATTTCTTTTATGGTGTTAATTAAACCACTTCCGCACTTTTATTTATTGGCAGGTCTTGTGGAATTTGGAGATTGGAAAATACGAGATATTGTGTCATTTGCTTAAGAAAAATATTGGTTTAAGTTGCAGATTTTGCTTTAATAAAATAACCAATTTTCTTTTATTTGTTTCAAGTTGCTAAAATTATTTTTAATTAGGCTTCGTGTCCCATGATTGCTTCATGGTACACGGCCGGTCATGCTCCCGGATTTGGGGCGTGACAAGAGTGGTATCAGAGCTTAAGTTTCGATTTTTATACGTGCATTTAGTAGTGCATCATGTCTTAGAAGAGGTCCAGGTCCCTGGAGTCCCATAGGCTTTTGAGTCCATCTTCTGTTTGCCTAATCTCGCATTTAGCTTATTGTTTGTCATAATATATTTTCAAGGTTAGGGAACGGATCGTCCATGTTGTAATACTAGGTCGACACTTAAGGGTCGTCAGAGTCAGCAATTATGTGATTGTTGGGAAATCTCATTATGGTTACTATTACGATGGCTCGCCTAAGTTATGTTACAATTGTTGACAACTTGGACATGTAGCTGCTCGCTGTAAGGAAAAAGGAGATGAGGATTATAGTCACGTAGATCGTTTCAAAATCAGAATCAGTCCAACCACAACCTAGAGAAGCAAAATCAACCAGCAATTCATTGACATGTTTATGCTCTTACGAAGGAAGGAAAAGATGTTGATCCGTCTGAGGGGCAAGGTGCCATTCGTTTTATCGTATCTACTAGAAATGTCATTGTTTAATTCAATAGTGGGTCGTATTAATTTGTGGTTTAGTTACTTTTTTTAAATTTCGAGGACGAAATTCTTTTTAAGGGGGGAATGATGTGACATCCCAATTTTTCAAAAAAAAAAAAAAAGGATACATATTTTGACGCAAATAATTAATTCTTCCATTTTACTTTTTCGAACTTCTCTGTAAAATAAAATACTACTATTTTAAATTTCATAATATCGGGACTATTATGTGGTTGTATACTAAACGTTAATGTATGAGATATATACACGTACCTACTTATCCGTGTGAGAGAATTTTAAGGGTTGTGGGAGACTGGGTCATTATCTGCATATATATAAGTGTTTGAGAGACCTAGGCTTTGGAGAGAAAGAGTGCGGCACAGAGAGAGAGAGAGAGAGAGAGAGAGAGAGAGAGGGGGGCTGATCAGGAGGAACAAGAGAAGTAGGGTTATTATTTCTTTTCTCATTACCGAAAATACCGAGAGCGAGAGGGAGAGCTGCGGCAGTCGACTGGAGTCAGAGCACTTCTCCTTTGGTACATGGATTTTCTTATTACTTGATCTTTAGTATAGATGTACATGTGTGTCTATGTATACTCGTTAAAATATGTATTATTTGGATTTGGGTTCATAGAAGCAGGAGGTTGGCATGTGGCAAGGCAAATTGATGGTCGTAGTTGTAGGGTTAGTTATTAAATTACTACTGGTATAGGTTTAAGCACTAGAATGAAAGTAGGTATAGTTCTGGTCTTAATTTGTTTAGATGATGTGTAAATACTTATGGCGATGGTGTATATACTCTTTTGATTCAGATTAGCGGATATTGTTGCGCTTTGCATTTGGTTGCATTCGTTCGGAAATCGAGGTGAGTGGTTAAACATGTGATCCCTTTCTTGGAATCCTCTTGAGCCTATCTTTTCTTGACAGTTCGTTTAATCGTTGATTCGATAAAGATTATCCTTATTCATTGTACTCTTGTTTGTTGACCCTTGACGTACCCCTTTGGCATACAAGGTTCATTGATAGAATTATGATTGATTGATTGCCCTTATTTTTGTTGTCGTTGATCTATTGACTCCATAATATTATTGTGACTCTGCAACGGCACGGGGAATAATCTTGGCCGGTCAGGTGAGTCCGGTTCGCCGTTGTTCTTATGTGTTTGGGACCATGGATTATGTTTATATTTGTGAAAGTCCAAGGAAAAGACCCGTGAGATATCGTGGTGACTTTGGCCGCTAGGGAAAAGACTTGTGAAATACCCTGTGACTCTAGTGCTCAACGGATAGGGAAAAGACTTGTGAAATACCCTGTGACCCTATTCCGGATCGGCTTAGGGAAAAGGTCCCAGGCGCCATCCTGTGGTGACTCTAAGTACGATGTTGGATCCAACGGGCTAAACCCTGAGAAAATATTTGGCATTTGGTACTTGGTAATTGGAAGATATGGTTCCCACTTTGGTTTGGACTACCTCATTATTGTTGTTCCTCGTTCCGATATTGTTGAGCAGGCTGTTGGTACAGAATGATTGTTATCAATGTTCGATTGTTGTTGTGATAATTCGTTATTCAGTCATTCATCTTTCGATACTGTTTGCTGAGCTATTGACTTCGTTAGTTTATTGATAATATTCGTTTGACCATCGATCTTCATTACTTGAAACCATTTCTTTGGAACCCTCATTATCGTTCGTTCAAAAGTATGCCACTTTGAATTATCACCCTTAGCATGATTAATTACTCACTGAGCTCGTCAGCTGACGGATTTATTCCACATTTATTTTCAGGTTAGTGCATGGGGCATTGTAGTGGACTCTGCGGCGTTGTCGGGACCTTGAGTTTGGACCTCTAGGGCGTCTGCATTTTTATTTCTTTTATGGTGTTAATTAAACCACTTCCGCACTTTTATTTATTGGCAGTTCTTGTGGAATTTGGAGATTGGAAAATACGAGATATTGTGTCATTTGCTTAAGAAAAATATTGGTTTAAGTTGCAGATTTTGCTTTAATAAAATAACCAATTTTCTTTTATTTGTTTCAAGTTGCTAAAATTATTTTTAATTAGGCTTCGTGTCCCATGATTGCTTCATGGTACACGGCCTGTCATTCTCCCGGATTTGGGGCGTGACAGATTGTGTAATTAGATTAGAAAAGTATCGGTATATACGTGGGCAGTTTACGGAATGAGAATATACAAGAGGTAGGGTTTCATCCTTTCATCATATTAAAAAGAGAGCGTGGCTGCCTTGTAGAGAGAGAGAGAGAGAGAGAGAGAGTCGTTGCTGAGGTTTGTGACGAGAAGAGCAGAAAGGTTAGCAATCTTGTTCCTGTATTCTTTTTCCCCTTCTCTTTTACTCCCCCTGCCGTATATATGGGTATGTATATCGCACATTTTTGTAGCATCAGTGATGAGTTTTGAAGCCCATGTGAATAGGTATAAATTAAGGTTTAGATCATATGCTGTTGAGGGGTGAGTTGCATGTGCGTACATGTGTGGCAAGGGGTTAATAGGATTTGTTGGTGGATAGGTTTCTAGTGCAATTAGTTGTAGGTTAAATATTAAATTACTGTATAGTAGTAAGTTTAAGCATTAGAGTTACAGTTCGAATAGTTGGTCTTTTCAGTGTTAATATGTGTGTACATATTCTTTTAATTCAGATTAGCAGAGAACGTGAGCGTTGCATTTGCGATCAATCCTTTCAATCAAGGTGAGTAGTTAAACATGTGATCCCTTCTTTTGGAATCCTCTTGAGCCAATCTATTCTTGACAAGTCGTTATTCGTTGTGATCCGATAATTGATATTTTGATTCGTGCCCTCATATTTATTGACAATTGACGTACCCTTTGGCATACAAGGTTCATTGATAAAGGTTATGATTGATTGATTGCCTTTACTTTTATTGTCGTCGATTCGTTGACTCCGTTATATTATTGTGACTATGCAACGGCACGGGGAATAATCTTGGCCGGTCAGGTGACTCCGGTTCGCCGTTGTTCTTATGTGTTTGGGACCATGGATTATGTTTATATTTGTGAAAGTCCAAGGAAAAGACCCGTGAGATATCGTGGTGACTTTGGCCGCTAGGGAAAAGACTTGTGAAATACCCTGTGACTCTAGTGCTCAACGGATAGGGAAAAGACTTGTGAAATACCCTGTGACCCTACTCCGGATCGGCTTAGGGAAAAGGTCCCAGGCGCCATCCTGTGGTGACTCTAAGTACGGTGTTGGATCCAACGGGCTAAGCCCTGAGAAAATATTTGGCATTTGGTACTTGGTAATTGGAAGATATGGTTCCCACTTTGGTTTGGACTACCTCATTATTGTTGTTCCTCGTTCCGATATTGTTGAGCAGATTGTTGGTACAGAATGGTTGTTATCATTGTTCGATTGTTGTTGTGATAATTCGTTATTTAGTCATTCATCTTTCGATACTATTTGCTGAGCCATTGACTTCATTAGTTTGTTGATAATATTCGTTTGACCATTGATCTTCATTATTTGAAACCATTTCTTGGGAACCCTCATTATCGTTCGTTCAAAAGTATGCCACTTTGAATTATCACCCTTAGCATGATTAACTACTCACTGAGCTCGTCAGCTGACGGATTTATTCCACATTTTTTTTCAGGTTAGTTCGTGGAGCGTTGTAGTGGACTCTGCGGCGTTGTCGGGACCTTGTGTTTGGACCTCTAGGGCGTCTGCATTTTTATTTCTTTTCTATTGTCAAAAAGCTTCCGCACTTTTATTTATTAACTTCCGCAATTTTATTAATTGGCAGTTCATTGTGTCATTTGCTTATGAAAAATATTGGTTTGAAGTCGCGTATTTTATTCTAATAAAATATCCAGTTTTTCTTTATTTGTTTCAAGTTGCTAAAAATATTTTTTATTAGGCTTCGTGTCCCATGATTGCTTCATGGTACACGGCCGGTCATGCTCCCGGATTTGGGGCGTGACAAGAGTGGTATCAGAGCTTAAGTTTCGATTTTTACACTTGCATTCGTCATCGCATCTTGTCTTAGAAATGGTCCAGGTCCCGGAGTCCTATAGGCATGTGAGTCGCTATTTAATTTGTTTAATTTTGTGTTTAGCTTATGGTCTGTTATATGATATCTTCAAATTAGGGAATGGTTCGTCCACGTCATAATACTAGGTCGACAAATGAGGGTTCAGCAGTTCGTGGCCGAGGTCGGGCCACTCCTATAGTTCGCAACCGTGGTCAGGCCACTCCTTTAGCACGTGGTCGTGGCCGCGCCAACCCAATAGGCCGTGGCCGAGGTAGTGCTGAGGCTGAAGTTTTTGATGATACAGCTGAAACAGAAAATAATGGTAATCTAGCCGACCCCGCTGCAGATCCAATTGATCCAACTATAGAAGTTATTGCAAATTCAGGTGCACCTACAGGTTCTGTTGACCCAATAGCTGCTGTTCAGGCCTTTCAAACTTTCATGGGATTATTTGCTGGGCATCAGGCTCAAGTGGCACCAACAAATGCAACAAGGTCTTTGACATTGGACAAAGGCAATACTTTTGATAGATTTCTAAAGACTAATCCACCGCCTTTTATGGGGACTGATAAGCCATCGGATGCTGAGGCTTGGCTGTTGCAAATGGAAAAGATCTTTGATGTGTTGGGTTGTTCTGAGGCTCAAAAGGTGTCTTTTGCTGCGTATAAGCTGCAGGGGGAGCTGAGCATTGGTGGCGGTCAGCAAAGCAGCAATACAAAGATAAGCAGGATGAATTGGTTTGGAGTAATTTTAAGAAAGATTTTGAGGAGAAGTATATTCCACCCGCAGTCAAAGATCAAATGCGGACTGAGTTTTTAGCTTTAAGGCAGGGAAATATGTCAGTGGCAGAGTATCAGCAGAAGTTCGATGAATTGTCAAGGTATGCAGGAGTTTTGGTGGAAAATGAAACAGATAAGGTGTGGCATTTTCAAAGGGGACTTCGGCACGATATTCATGGGAGAGTTTCTTTACTTGATGTTAAGACACTACCTAAAATTGTGACTAAAGCATTGACAGCAGAGAATGATTTGAAAGAGGAGAAGATGAGTGAGGAGCGCCAGTATAAGAGATCTAGAGAATGGTGGCAAATAGGACAAAGCAGTGAGGGTAGTAACTCTAACAAGAGGACTTTTTCGCCAACGCAGTCAAATGGTGATAGGAGTGAGCAGATTGAGTGGTTATGCAATCGTTGTGGGAAATCTCATTACGGTTATAATTGTGATGGCTCGCCTAAGTTATGTTACAATTGTGGACAACCTGGACATGTAGCTGCTTGCTGTGAGAAAAAAAAAGGTGTCATCTTGTTTTATCTTATCTATTAGATATATCATCGGTTAATTCATTAGTGGGTCGTATTAGTTTGTGCTTTAGCTGCTTTTCTGAATTTCGAGGACGAAATTCTTTTTAAGGGGGGAATGATGTGACATCCCACTTTTTCAGTATTAAAAAAAATAATAATAATAATATTTTTGACCCAAATTATTAAATCTTTCATTTTTCTTTTCAAACTTCTTGCTAAAAAATATATATATATATATATGTTGGGCTGCTTATTTTGGCATCAGTTACACGTATCGCTTAAAATTCTAAGTTGGGTTAAAATTAGGAATTGTTCCCCCACAAGAGACTATTTACCATGGAAGAGAAATGTTGGATTGATTGTGTAATTAGATTAGAAAAGTATCGGTATATACGTGGGCAGTTTACGGAATGAGAATATACAAGAGGTAGGGTTTCATCCTTTCATCATATTAAAAAGAGAGCGTGGCTGCCTTGTAGAGAGAGAGAGAGAGAGAGAGTTGTTGCTGAGGTTTGTGACGAGAAGAGCAGAAAGGTTAGCAATCTTGTTCCTGTATTCTTTTTCCCCTTCTCGTTTACTCCCCCTGCCGTATATATGGGTATGTATATCGCACATTTTTGTAGCATCAGTGATGAGTTTTGAAGCCCATGTGAATAGGTATAAATTAAGGGTTTAGATCATATGCTGTTGAGGGGTGAGTTGCATGTGCGTACATGTGTGGCAAGGGGTTAATAGGATTTGTTGGTGGATAGGTTTCTAGTGCAATTAGTTGTAGGTTAAATATTAAATTACTGTATAGTAGTAAGTTTAAGCATTAGAGTTACAGTTCGAATAGTTGGTCTTTTCAGTGTTAATATGTGTGTACATATTCTTTTAATTCAGATTAGCAGAGAACGTGAGCGTTGCATTTGCGATCAATCCTTTCAATCAAGGTGAGTAGTTAAACATGTGATCCCTTCTTTTGGAATCCTCTTGAGCCAATCTATTCTTGACAATTCGTTATTCGTTGTGATTCGATAATTGATATTCTGATTTGTGCTCTCATATTTATTGACGATTGACGTACCCTTTGGCATACAAGGTTCATTGATAAAGGTTATGATTGATTGATTGCCTTTACTTTTATTGTCGTCGATTCGTTGACTCCGTTATATTATTCTGACTATGCAACGGCACGGGGAATAATCTTGGCCGGTCAGGTGACTCCGGTTCGCCGTTGTTCTTATGTGTTTGGGACCATGGATTATGTTTATATTTGTGAAAGTCCAAGGAAAAGACCCGTGAGATATCGTGGTGACTTTGGCCGCTAGGGAAAAGACTTGTGAAATACCCTGTGACTCTAGTGCTCAACGGATAGGGAAAAGACTTGTGAAATACCCTGTGACCCTACTCCGGATCGGCTTAGGGAAAAGGTCCCAGGCGCCATCCTGTGGTGACTCTAAGTACGGTGTTGGATCCAACGGGCTAAGCCCTGAGAAAATATTTGGCATTTGGTACTTGGTAATTGGAAGATATGGTTCCCACTTTGGTTTGGACTACCTCATTATTGTTGTTCCTCGTTCCGATATTGTTGAGCAGATTGTTGGTACAGAATGGTTGTTATCATTGTTCGATTGTTGTTGTGATAATTCGTTATTTAGTCATTCATCTTTCGATACTATTTGCTGAGCCATTGACTTCATTAGTTTGTTGATAATATTCGTTTGACCATTGATCTTCATTATTTGAAACCATTTCTTGGGAACCCTCATTATCGTTCGTTCAAAAGTATGCCACTTTGAATTATCACCCTTAGCATGATTAACTACTCACTGAGCTCGTCAGCTGACGGATTTATTCCACATTTTTTTTCAGGTTAGTTCATGGAGCGTTGTAGTGGACTCTGCGGCGTTGTCGGGACCTTGTGTTTGGACCTCTAGGGCGTCTGCATTTTTATTTCTTTTCTATTGTCAAAAAGCTTCCGCACTTTTATTTATTAACTTCCGCAATTTTATTAATTGGCAGTTCATTGTGTCATTTGCTTATGAAAAATATTGGTTTGAAGTCGCGTATTTTATCCTAATAAAATATCCAGTTTTTCTTTATTTGTTTCAAGTTGCTAAAAATATTTTTTATTAGGCTTCGTGTCCCATGATTGCTTCATGGTACACGGCCGGTCATGCTCCCGGATTTGGGGCGTGACACTGTCCGTTTCGTTAGTGCAGACGCAAATGGTAGAACTTCGAGTTCGGGGGCAAATACTGTCTTTAAGAAAGCGACTTAGTCGTGACTCAAAATGTTTTCAGCATTTGTGGAGATTTCGCCAACAGGTCAGATTGAAGCAATCGATTTTTCTAACAATCTTCCTGTCTTTTTTTACTTGTTTTCAACTTCTAATTATATGTTTTTATTCTATCGATTCCCCTCGTTGGGAAGTTGAGATGAATCCAACCTTGAATCTTTCTAGTACTATACCGAAAAGTGAAGAAAGGGCACACAAAAATTAGACAAAATAAGCTAATTAAGAAGTACCAAATTTGGTCTCGAATTATCATATTTAAAAAGTATTGAGGCCGACTATAGCCTTGAGAGATTGTGGCCCTAACGTACCTCTTTTTTTTGATCCGCAACAGCAAGGTGTAGTATGGTGTTGTCGGCATTATCTTTGGTATTGACAAACTCTTTACCGTTAAAGTATTTCTCCAACAATATCAACTGAAAATGTGGCTGGTTATATTTGACGCATAGGTGTAATTAAGATAGTCTCTTTTTCTCCTCTGTCTACCCTAGCTCGAGCTGAATGGGGGTTAGCTTGAAACAACTCATCCAAGACCTCGGCCTTTCCTCTCATAGCTGCAACATGAAGAGGGTTTGCACCACCTCGATCGCGAGCTAGGCACATATCTGGTCTCACCTTTATTAATGCTTTCACAATCTCAACGTGTCCGTTAGCTGATGCCAAGTGAAGGAGCGATCGTCCTTGCAAATCTAGAGCATCAGCAAGCTCTGGGCTGCTACTCAACAGTTCTTGAAAAACCCCTAGTTGCCCACTTGATGCAGCCCATGTAGAGGAGTCCAATTGAAACATTTCACCACAGCTCTATCAAGATCGTATTCATTTTGTTCGTGCACTGAAGTTGCATCTTCATTAATCTCTACTTCATTGAGCCTCTCCTCCATCCTCTCTCTCTCTCTCTCTCTCTCTCTCTCTCTCTCAATTGAACGCTTGTGTTTCGCAGCGAGTAACTACACCTAAATATATGCACTTAGGCAAAGAGTCTTTCTCTTTTTCTTTCGAGAAAGAGAGCTAATTTCTTTATCACTAAGCAGAAGGGAACACAGGAACTCGGAAGTGCTAAAGTAATTCAAGGTTCAAATGAATGACTTTTGTAATTGTGAAGTAGAGGTTGCGGACCTGTTGCTAAAGGAGCAGAGGACGTTGTTAAAGGAGCAGAGGACGTTGTGTTTCAGAAGTAAAGTGAGGCGGGTTCTTTTCGCGATTTCGGTGAGGCATCATCTACTTTGAGTGATGCAGTCCTCAAGCAGGACAAGAACAAGATTCTGATAGCCAGAAGAGTCCAATCCGAGGGGTGGATCCAGACAATGAACTGGAGAAGGTTTCCCATGCGACGCAACCAAAAACTTTAACGGCAAGAAAGGCGTTAAAGTAAATGGACGGTTTTGGTTCTCTTATCGTTTGAAGCTTTTTAGAGTGCAAGAAGAGCTGGGAGTATTCACATGACGAATTCACTATTTGGGGTGCAAGCGAAGATTGATGTGGGGTAATGTTGTGGGAGGAATTTTCTGTAGTTCGGTACCTTCCCAAATAAAAAAGCATCAAATGAAGAATTTCAATTTCTTTTAGTAATTTTCAAAACTGATAATGAGATGGAAAAAACTACGTTACACTAGTACGTACTATATGCACCCATATAACTAAACCATTGAGAGATGATACTAAACCATTGAGAAGCGTAACATGGGCATAACATTATAGGTGTATTCAAAACTAGCGAGAGGCGTAACATAGGCGTAACCGTGCATACCATATGCACCAACACCGTTGAGAGGCATAACCTTAATTAACCAATGAGATGGCACAACCTTGACCATTGACAGGTGTGTACCGTAGCCATTCTTGAGATTGATGACAGAGGAATCACCAATAAAGAACATGTAATAAAAAACCACACAACATTAAGGACGCTCTCTCAAGAACTTGTAATCCAACTTCGAGCGGCACTAACCAAACATGCAGCTCAGTTTGCCGCCTTCATGACCGAGATGAGGGTTCTCCTCACTCAATCTTGTTCTCCTCAGTCGTTTCATATTAATTTGCTCAAACTTATGCTATGTTTTTGCCTGTCCGTACTTCTTTTATGTTGGTTGTTGCCCGATGTGGGAGTTGGTTTTTCTTTTGTTGATGTTTTCTAGACTTATGTTACTATTGTACTGCTTTTCTAGACTTCTTTCACGTGGCATATTAGTTTGGTTTAAATTAGTCTTAGTTTGACTATGACTGTTAATATCTGTTTATTAATTTGGTGCTTATTTATGTGTGCTCTACCTTTGTCATTCCGTGACAAAAAGGGGAGTAATTCAGTGATTAACATATTAGCTTTTCAGTATTTGTTTCTGCAGCTACTCGGGTCATGATCAATCTGTTAAGGGATAGGTTGAACGTGCTAATGTGTGTTTTGTCATGGAAAGTGTCAAAGATGGAGATTGTAAGGTATATATTTTTGACAAATCTCATGACAAAAACACATATTGTTTTGTATCCTTTAATTACTGGGTTGTAACTTATTTCTTTTATATTTCTAGAGCTAGCGTCTGTTTAATAAGTGCATCAATTATATTGTGTGATTGAAAGGTTGAGTTTGTTAAGGAAATAGGTTGGAAGGAATGGGATCACAGAATCAGTGGGTGAAAAAATATGGGAACATTCATCAGAATTAGTGCTCAAGCAACTCGATCCAATATAGCTTTCATCAGTGCTTGAGCAACTTGCCAGATTTTTTCTATCTATTTATATATGGTTCTTTCGGGATTTCTAAGTGACCAAATATATGAGTGCAGTTCCTCTCTTGCTCCAAAATTGAGGAAATACCTAAGGGAGATTTTAGATTGACTCTTGGAGTAAACATATGATCCGTTGGTCATCAAATTTTCAGAATAACTCCAAGAGCTCTTTTAGTTTGTACTGAGTGAATCGTTCTTCCAATGAATTCTGGAAGTATCTCGGAGGACTTGTGGGTTCAAGGCATTCGGCAATCAACCACTTGGTGTGGTCTATGTGGATTTGGCAATTCAATCTTCAGTCAGTCGGTGAGTATTCACGGTTGTTTTAGTTAAAATCGTTTTGTAACTGCACAATATTTATTTGTAGTGATTTGATTTCCTCCCGTTATTTTTTACCCTTTTTAAGGGGGTTTTCACGTACATCCTTGTGTTCATCCTTTATTATTTTTCAATTTCTTTTATTTTACTTGTTGAGTATTCGTATAGTGAAAAGGAAATTTTCAGTGTCAAAGAAAAGGTAAAGAAAGTGCCAAATCAATAGAATGATGAGGGAAAGACAAGGAGTACTACTACTCGCAAATCACAATCTAATTTTATTACAATAACTTGCAAACCTTGAATTTAAAGACAACAATTTTAAATTAAACACCAGAGCATGATTATTGAATTGCTCATGAAAATTCATAGAATAAGAACAGAAAAAATTAAACACTAGCCTCGTTTACTGAAGCTGGATCCACGGTGTTATTTCTGCTATTTCTCTTGCGCACAGTTCTTGCTATCATGCACAATAGGAAAGAAGCTGTTGCTATGGTGACCGAAGTTATAGTTAGAATCCCACCAATGTGAAGGACTATTCGGTTGCTCGGTTTCGGTCCAGGCGCAACCGCAGCAAGAGAAATTAAGTACGTTATTGCTATGGATGCGATTGTGGCGCCCATAAGCGAAGCAATCCACAGCCAATGTGTCCTTGTCTTGAAGAGGAATTCAATCATGATCAAATTGATTGTGACTAGAGATGCGACAAACCTGACTACATTAAAACCGAAGAAGTACCAGAACAGAAATGGATGAGTGTAAGCCATCACAACTTCTCCACTTTTGTGCCCATCTGAATTGTCTTGCCAAACACCACCTGAAGGAGTCACCCCTGCTTGAAAGGCTAGGGTTGCCATTAGTACAGCAGCTACTATAATTGCATTTTTTCTCTCCGGTAATTTCGTAGGATCGACGGTATCCTTGACTCTTTTAGCACGTTTGTTTCGAAGTAAGGCATGAATATCATAGTCTACTCCTTCTGGTTCTGTTCCTTTTTTCTGTCCAAGAAGTAGAATGTCTGTAGGGCCCTCGGTTATCGGCTCGGTAACCAGGGTACAAACCCAAACCAGCAGCTAAGATCCGGGCCAGGTTCTTCTGACTAGCTCTCTTCGGGAGGTACTTCGGTCGGTGCCCGGACTTCGGTTGTTATCGACTTCGGAGCATCGGTTCACTGCATGCTTCAGTGCTTCCAGAAGCTTCCAGGTGGTAACGGTTACTGTGAGTGGGACCTATGGGGATCATGCTCCCCATGCAGCTGGCACAATCATTGAGATCTGTCCCATGTGCTCCGTAACCACCTCGCCCCCCTCGTCATATGTGACGTCACCCGAGGCGGTTACCCGAGCGTACTCACCACGCGCTAGCGTGGAGACCAAGCAAATCTAGGTCTATAAATACAAAGTGATACACACCTGAAAGAGGTACGCAATACTACCCTAACCCTAGACCTACTCACTACCCCTGAGATCTAACTTGATCGTCGGAGGGTCACTGGGCTCCCATAGCCCTAGTGACTTGTTGCAGGTCAGGCGGAGGAAGCAACGGAGCAGTGGAGGAAGGAACCCAACTAGAACCACGGTCAAGGTCCCGATAAATCAAACCCCTACAATTGGCGACTCTGCTGGGGACCTAGCTGTTCTTCATTCAATCACTTTCTTCCTCACAAAGGTTCCGTTCAAAGCTCTCCAACCCAACCATGGTGGAAATCGATGATGCACATCGCAGCGAGACCACCTACGGCCCCGGAAATCTCGGGGACCCGGCGTCCGGCGAACCAGGCGCTCTTGGAAAGGCCCACATGTCCGTCGGAGTCAGAGCAGGGACTTCGACTCAGGAGGTAGGGGCTCCGGCCGAACTCCAAATCTACATCCGCCACCTGGAGCGGAAGATCGACGACCTCACGACAGTAGTGGAGCGCGACAGGAGCGTCTGAGATGAGTTGGCAGAAATCAAACACCTCCTCCAAATGTCCCCGTCTCATTCCTCCGGAGGCCGTGGCGGAAGAAGAAGCCACCACAGCCCTCCCCGCAGCCGCGACGGAGGACAATTGGTCGAACATCGACCCCGCCCCGCAGCCAAGGACCGCCTCGAACCTCCAGGCGAGGGTCGTAACGAGAGGGACGTTGAGCGAAGAGAACGCTCCCGCTCCCCTAATCCAAAGGGTCCTCGAGGGAAGCGATCCACCTTCGAAAGGCTTGGTGGCGGAAGCGTCTCCGCCTCCTCCACCCATCCAATCGGATCCAAGGAGCGTCGCCGGGAGACCACCCCAAGTCTTGCCAACGAGGACAACGCCCTCCTAGAGTTCCAAACAAAAGGGTATCCTGAGCGCCTCAAGGGCCCTCGTTCAAAGAGTCTACTCGTCCACCACCCCAAAGATGGTTACAAAAGGCTTGGTGGCGGAAGCCAAAATACTGAGCGCCTCGAGCCCTACGCCCGAGATAGCTACAAGAAGCATCGGTACGAGAGATCTCCCCAACGGTCAGGGAATTCCCAACCGAAGCGAAAGGAGTACGAGAGATCACCTCAACGGTCAGGGAACTCCCAACCGAAGCAGAAGGAGTACGAAAGACAGGACCGACCGCTACCGAAGAAACATACCGCGACCGGGGGTCCAGACGGTCTCGACCGTTCGATCCGACCCCACCGGGACGCCCGTCTCGAGAGACTCACAACCTCCCCTTTCGTTAGGGAGATCGACTCGGTCACCCCCCCGAAGGGCTTCACCCAACCCAAATTTGCAAAGTATGACGGTAAAACCGAGACATACACTCATCTGGTTCAGTACAAGCTGGTCATGTCTCTCTTCCTTCGCAACGAGCCTTCGGACGACGCCTTCCTCTGTAAGGTCTTCCCCGCCAGCCTCGGCAACCTGGGCCTAACTTGGTTCAACCAACTTCCTGCCAGATCGATCTCTTCCTTCGATTCTCTCTGTGACGCTTTTATGGCTCGGTTTTTCACGAGCAACAAGCATGAAAAGGAGATCGACTCCCTTCTCGCCCTACGCAAGCGGACCGACGAAACGCTCCGCCAATATGCCGGTCGCTACTGGGAACTGTTCAACGAAATCGAAGGATGCGACGGTGTCATCTCCGCCCGCGGTTTCAAGCTCGGCCTCACCGCCCAGGACGAGCAGGTTTACGACGATCTCGCTCGGCACAAGCCAAATTCCATGAAGGATCTCATGACTCGAATCGAAGGTTGGTGCCAGCTTATCGAAACCAAAGCAGAGAGGGGCATGGGGAAGTCAACGAGCTCCAAGGCACCGTTTACTCCGGTGTCCGCTCCGGCTCTCGCCTCGACTTCAACACCGAAGAAACAAGTCAACAACATCAAATAGTCCCCGAGGAAGGCACCGAAGCAAGGAGACTTCAGCGGCGAGAAAACCGTCTTTACTATGCCTATCTACAGGATTATCGACCAAGTAAAGGACCAACCCTTTTTCTCCTTCCCCAACCAAAAACTCGGTACCGAGAACAGGAAAATTAAAAACCCGATAGTCCGATGTAGCTACCACAATGAGCAAGGACACTTTACAACTGCTTGCAGGCCCTTCAAGGCCTACCTCGAGCAGCTTGTCCTCGGTGGCCATCTCAACAACTTCATTGATCATGAGAAAACGAGAGCCCGGGCGCAGAATGCCGAAACCAGAGCCGAAGTGGAAATCCAGACGATTAACGTTATCCACGACCCTCTCAATCCTGAAGCCGCCCGTATAATCCGCGCCGAGTTGAATGACGCTTCCTCTTCTAAGCAGGTCATGCTCGTTGGTCCCGAGCCCAAACGTCCTCGAACCGACGACGGATCCAAATGGACAATCACGTTCACCGAGAAGGACCTTGCGCGCGTCCAACTTCCGCACAACGACGCCCTCGTGGTCACACTGCGCATAGGCACCTTCAACGTCCGACGTGTCCTCGTGGATTAGGGGAGCTCGGCCGAGGTTATGTACTTCTCCTTGTTTAAAGATTTGAAGCTCTCAGACGCCGATCTCCGTCCCTCCGAGGTCCCCCTCATAGGTTTCAACGGAGCTCCAGTCTGGCCCGTCGGTTTGATCACCTTACCCGTCTGCTCGGGCTCGGTCGTGCTCGACATGGAGTTCGTCGTAGTCGATGTCCCAAGCCCCTATAATGCCATCGTTGGCCGCACCTGGCTCCATAAGTTAAAGGTTGTTGCCTCTACTTATCACCAGGTGGTCCGGTTCATCGGTGCCAACGGACGACAGGAAGATCTGTACGGAGACCAAACCGCCGCCAAACGCTGCTACGTCAACGTTGTCCGAAGCAGTAAACAGACCTCCAGGGTGAACTTCATCGAAGTACCAGAGGCTCCGGTTCTCGAAGACGTCGGGAGCCCAGCCGACGAAAAGGCAGTTGAGGATCTTGTCACCGTCCCTCTAACCGAGGATGGTTCCCGTTTCTTCCTTGTCGGTTCCTCACTCTCGGAAACCGAACGGAATGACATGGTGAACTTCCTCAAGAGCAACATTGAGATTTTTGCGTGGACCCCATACGAAATGCCTGGGGTCGATCCAAAATTCATTTGCCACGAGCTCAACATCGACCGAACCAAGCGTCCGGTCATCCAGAAAGCACGGCGATCCTCCCCGGTCCATTCCGATGCCGTTATCGACGAGGTCAACCGACTCTTGAACGCAGGAGCCATACGGGAAGTACAGTACCCTAGGTGGTTGGCCAACACTGTGCTGGTCAAAAAGAAAAATGGCAAATGGCGAGTTTGTGTTGATTATTCAAACCTCAACGACGCCTGCCCAAATGGCGAGTAGTGACAAAATTCCGGGGCCCAAGGAACCTCCGTGGCGGGGACCCAGGTCCCCTCAATCCTCTCTGCAGACCCTCGGTCCTGCTCTTCCACCCTCTCCTCCCCCTCGGTAATCCGAGATGTTTCCTTCTTCTTACCTCGGGCGCTACCTTCCCCCTCGTGCCGAGTCCTCTTCGCCGGGGGCTCCTGCGGAGAAACAGGGATCACCCCCGAGGTCCCAGCACCAGGTGTACTGGTGGCTGAGCCTCGGCCTCGGCTTCTTGACGTCCGACGTCTGAGATTTAGCACCTCCTGAGCTGCAGGGTCCGACATCTCGTCGCTCAGTCCGGTCCACTCAGGCGTCTCTCGGTCAATTGCCTCTCTTACGACACCTTGAGGCTCGGAGCTGCTACCCTCGGTCCCAGAAATGCTTCCTCTCCTTCCTCTCCCCGCTCCTCTGCCTCCCCTTCGTCCTCTTCCTCCTCTGCCCCCTCGTCCTGCCCGCGACACCCCTTGCTTCCTTGGTTTCTTCTTTAAGTAACTGGTGTACGAGGGGACGTAACCGAGGAGCTTAGGGGCGTAACGGCTGGTGATTGGGATTGCGTAGGCGGCGGTTATCCGAGAACGGACGGCTTTCTCCCGAAGCTCCTGAACGGTGCCGTCGGCTGCAAAGGGATGTCAAAACATGGAGAAATCAGTACAAGTTTACAAGGAAAAGCGTTTATTAAAATAACTCGCTACCGAAGAGTAAATTACCGACCGGGAGTTCCAATCCCAAATGGGACTATGGTGACTATATCTATGCTCTCCCCGGGCCCGAACATGAAGTTCCCGGTGACCGAGACATAGATACTCGCCCACTCCTCGGAGTCCGGTAGGTGGTCGATCAGAAATGTATCGTTCCCTGATCTGCAGGAGAGATAGTATCGGTTGTGGCCTCGGTTAACCCCCAAAAGGTAGACACCGAAGAGCTCCTCAAGACCGAACACCAGGCTAAACTGCCTCCTCAGCTCGATGATGCTGGTAATAATTCGATAAGAATTCACCGTGAGCTGGGAGGAGGTAAGGTTGAGGGTTCGGAGCACCCGACGTACGAATTGGTGGAGGGGAAACCTGATGCCACCCTCGCAGATGGCCATCAGGGGAAAGATCAACTCCCCTGGCTTATGCGGAAGCTGCTTCGGGTCGGTGTCTTGTAGCAACCGAACCTCGACATCCGGAGGGATGCTATAAAGCCTCTTGAACTCGGCGTAGGCTGCGGGATCCCCGTTGAAGTACTTATCCTTAAACGAGCAGGGCCTCATCGGTCTTCGGCGTCCCTGGATTTCCTCGGGTGAATTTCCAAACGGCCCCGGCCCGTGGTCCGACGTGCTTGGGGCCTCCATCTCCCAGGGATCAAGGGAGGTAATCTCACGTGAGGCTCGGTTAGGGTTGGCAGGCTCAATGCGGTCGACTGGGATTCGGTAAAATCTCTCCCTCCAAAGCTCTTGAAAGATGGCTTCTACCAAGGGATCGTCAGAACTACTGGAGCTGTCCGAGGAGAGATCAATGACCATTCGCCCCTGCCTAAAAAACAAGGAAAATGTGCAAAACCCGTTAGCTATATGCCTAGGGGAGAGCAAAAGGTCCTAGCGCTCGGGACGAGATGGTCCTCACTCTTCGAAATCTATGGGTCTCGGTCATTCTTAAAGACTCTTCCCTCCTCGGAAAGGGTCCTCGGGGGACTACAACTTTTTCCATTGGTCCAAAGGTTGAAGATAGGCCTCGGGAAGAATGTGGGCCTCGGGAAGAACAAGAACAGCAGCGGCAGGCGCCAGCGCCGCCGCGCATCAGACGGTTGCAAGTGGCGTCCCCGCCCCAATGCGCTCAGAAAACGTTGAAAAACACGAAGAAAAGCACTAAAACTTGAAGATTGATTAACAAAGATCAACATACCCAAGTTTGGTGTAGAGATTCGCTGCCAAGATGCTCGAAATCGCGATCCAAAGCTTGCAAAACACAGCGGCGGCGGTTCGACGGCGTCAGAGGGTTTCAATGACTTTCTCTCTCCAAATGCTCTGAATTTATAGTGGAGCGTACGAGGAGTCGCGCGGGAAACGAATTGTCGCCAACCGAACCGTTGGATCTTCGACGCGTGTCTTCATCAGACGGTCAGCAATCAGAGGTCTGAACCGAGGTCAGGCACGCCACGTACCGAGTCATTCACGCTTCGACACGTGCCCTGAAAGGACGTTTCGTACCAATCATCTGACATTTCACGTGCCGAGGCGACGTATGATGTCACTCATTTCGGCGATGACTGACACGTGGCTCCTAGGGCGGAAGTAGGCAGCTCGGCTCTCACGAAGGTCGCTAGGTTCTTCTCCAAAGCATATCATCGGTTAAAAGCCCGGTTGCGCTAGTCCATTAGAGGAGTAACTCCCCGAAGACCAGAATGGCGCTCCGGAAGTTGAGGGGCTATTGTAGGGCCCTCAGTTATCGGCTCGGTAACCAGGGTACAAACCCAAACCAGCAGCTAGGATCCGGGCCAGGTTCTTCTGACTAGCTCTCTTCGGGAGGTACTTCGGTCGGTGCCCGGACCTCGGTTGTTATCGACTTCGGAGCATCGGTTCACCGCATGCTCCAGTGCTTCCAGAAGGTTCCAGGAGGTAACGGTTACTGTGAGTGGGACCTATGGGGATCATGCTCCCCATGCAGCTGGCACAATCATTGAGATCTGTCCCATGTGCTCCGTAACCACCTCGCCCCCCTTGTCATATGTGACGTCACCCGAGGCGGTTACCCGAGCGTACTCACCACGCGCTAGCGTGGAGACCAAGCAAACCTAGGTCTATAAATACAAAGTGATACACACCTGAAAGAGGTACGCAATACTACCCTAACCCTAGACCTACTCACTACCCCTGAGATCTAAATTGATCGTCGGAGGGTCACTGGGCTCCCATAGCCCTAGTGACTTGTTGCAGGTCAGGCGGAGGAAGCAACGGATCAGTGGAGGAAGGAACCCAACTAGAACCACAGTCAAGGTCCCGATAAATCGAACCCCTACAATGTCCATCACTGTTTTTTTTATTTCATTTGTTGCATTGACATGTATTTCCGTGTGGCTGAGAACATGCTCGATAATCTGAAACATTCATTAGATGCGAGGGATTCATAGTTTGTTTTTCAAATAACAGTACTTTCGGTAACATACACAAATCTTCAAAGTAAAACATTTTAAGCTCTGGCCATTATTCGCTGAAAATATTCTTCTTTTTATTCAGAACTTATCATTCACTACTAATCTATATATGTTCGTTTCTGTTTCCTAGAATAAATGAGTTAGAGTTCGCTTTTACAAAAAAAAATTGACTTCTGGCTTTTTCTTTTGTAACTTTTTGGTTAAAATATTATCATAATACGATATGTCTTGATGAGAGATAATGAACAAATTAAATTTTTTCAAAAAAAAAAACATCAAATCATATTCATGATTTATTCAAAATTATCCAAAAAAATTTAGTATGTTCTTTCTTCACTTTTCGGACCTAGAAACATTTATAGTTGGATACTTGGATTCATCACAAAATAAGCTATTTAAGAACTACTCCCACATTTTGTCTCAAATTATCATACTTCAAAAATATTGAAGCTAAACTAAAGCCTTGATTAATGTGGTCATAACGTACCTGTAATCTTCGATCCGTAACAGCAAGGTGTAGTATGGTGTTGCCAGCATTATCTTTGGCATTGACAAACTCCTCACCTTTAAAGTATTTCTCAAACAATATCAGTAGAAATTGTAGCTGGTTATATTTGACGCATATGTGTAAGATAGTCTCTCTTTCTCCTCTGTCCACCCTATAAGCTCGAGCTGCATGGGGGTTCGATTGAAACAACTCATCCAAGACCTCGACCTTTCCTCTCATAGCTGCAACATGAAGAGGGTTTGCACCGTCCCGATCACGAGCTAGGCACATCTCTGGTCTCACCTTTGTTAATGCTTTCACAATCCCATTGTGTCCGTTGGCCGATGCCAAGTGAAGGAGCGATCGTTGTTGCGAATCTAGAGCATCGGCAAGCTCTGGGCTGCAGCTCAACTGTTGCTGGAAAAGCTCTAGTTGCCCACTTGATGCGGCTGCATGTAGAGGAGTCCAATTGAAACATTTCACCACAGCTCCATCAAGATCGTATTCATGTTCTTCGTGCAACGAACTTACGTTTACTTTGATCTCTGCTTCATTGAGCCTCCCCCCATTCTCTCTCTCTCTCTCTCTCTCTCTCTCTCTCAATTCAACGCTTGTGTTTTGCACCAGAGTAACTACTACACATAAATATATGCACATAGGCAAGAGTCTTTCTCTTTTTCTCTTTCGAGAAAGAGTTTTACTTTATCACGAAGCAAAAGTGAACAAGGAATTTGGAAGTGCAAATTTGGAAGTGCAAAAGTAGTTTAAGGTACAAATAAATAACTTTTGTAATTGTGAAGTAGAGGTTGCGGACCTGTTGTTATTATTCCTTCCTCTCCCTTAGTTGTTAAAGGAGCAGAGGTTGTGTTTCAGAAAAAAAGTGAGGCGGGTTCTTTTCGCAATTTTGGTGAGGCATCATCTACTTTGAGTGATGCAGTCCTCAAGCAGGACAAGAACAGGATTCTGCTGGCCAGAAGAGTCCAATCCGAGGGGTGGATCCAGACAAGGAACTTGTTACGGATTTTACGCAATCCTACAACGCCCCTACGGATCTTGGAACAATGGATCACAGAATAAAGCAAACAAAATACGTGCGTAATAAAAAATTGGGAAGAAAACGAGACACAAGATATACGTGGAAAAACCTCAACGTGAGGAAAAAACCACGGGAGCCACACCAGTCCACTATGAAATCAATCCAAGAGTACAAGTCTTCTCACAATCTCTCTGAGATGTGTTTTCTCTCGCCTCTCTCTTTTTCACGCTCAGAAAAAGTGATTACAATTCCATCATACCCACAGCCGCGCACAAAACCCTAAATACACTTTAAGGCCCGAAGGCTCTCGGTAGCGCTACAAGCATTTTGCTGTAGCGCTAGACCACGCGGTAGCGCTACACCATTTCCTGTGTAGCGCTAGGAAACCCACTGATCTAAAAGGTTTATCTACACCCCAACAATCTCCCACTTGAAGATAACCTGAAGCATCCGCAAACAAACAAATGCAAACCCAAATAATCTCAATCAATCATGGACGTAGTCATCTGACCCCTCTTGGTGTGGCTCCAGGCCCATCATCTCTTCAAGCATGAAGGCCAACTGAAGTCGAACACAACTTCAGTTTCTGAACAGTAACAGACTTGGTCAACATATCTGCCGGATTTCGTTCCCCCAAAATCTTCTCTAGCAACAAATCCCCATCTTCCAAAAGCGAGCGAATAAAATGATACCTCAAATCAATGTGCTTCGTCCTGGCATGGAACACTGGATTTTTGGCAAGGTGTATAGCACTCTGGCTGTCACTGAAAAGAACGCAGTTCTCTTGCTTCAAACCTATCTCCTCCAAGAAGCCCTTCATCCAAACCATCTCCTTTGCAGCCTCAGTCACGGCCACATACTCAGCTTCTGTAGTAGATAATGTCACTAATTTCTGCAGACGTGAGACCCAGCTCACCGCTGTTGAACCCATAGTATAGATATATCATGTGGTACTTCGCCGCGTATCATGATCACCGGCAAAGTCAGCATCCACATATCCCTGCACTGTCAATTTCCCTCTCCCAAAACAAAGTGGCAAATCAGTGGTACCTTTCAAGAATCGCATAATCCACTTTACTGCTTCCCAATGCTGTTTTCCCGGATTGCTAGCAAACCTGCTCACAACTCCCACTGCATGGGCAATGTCTGGTCTCGTGTTCACCATCGCATACATCAGGCTACCCACGGCCGAGGTATACGGAACCTTGGCCATGTACTCTCTTTCTGCATCTGTCTTGGGTGATTGCCCTTGAGAAAGTTTGAAATGACTTCCCAAGGGTGTGCCAACTGCCTTAGCACCCTGCATATTGAACCTCTCCAGAACACGCTCAATATACTCAGCTTGACTCAACTGTAAGGTTCCCTGAGCCTTATCTCTGCTGATTCTCATCCCAAGTATCTGCTTAGCTGCACCCAGATCTTTCATAGCAAACTCTGTTGCCAACTGCTGCTTCAATTTGTTGATCTCCCTAACACAGGAACCTGCTACAAGCATATCATCTACGTAGAGCAATAAAATGATGTAGCTAGACTCAAACCTCTTGAAGTAACAACAGTGATCCCCATTGCACCTTGTGTAGCCACTGCGCTGCATGAAACTGTCAAACTTTCTGTACCACTGTCTGGGAGCCTGTTTCAAACCATACAGACTTTTCCTGAGCCTGCACACCATCTCTTCCTTGTCTTTCACAATGAAGCCAACAGGCTGCTTCATGTAGATTTCTTCATCCAAGTCCCCGTGAAGAAAAGCAGTTTTAACATCTAACTGCTCAAGGTAGAGATTTTCAGCAGCAACCATACTCAGCACCACTCGGATAGTGGCCATCTTCACAACGGGTGAAAATATCTCTGTATAATCAATCCCCTCCTTCTGTTGGAAGCCCTTTACAACCAATCTTGCCTTGTACCTTTTCTTGCCATCACTCTCCTGCTTAAGCCGAAAAACCCATTTGTTCTGCAAGGCTTTCTTTCCTGCGGGAAGCTGAGCTAACTGCCAAGTACCGTTGGAATAAAGAGAATCCATCTCTTCCTGCATCGCAGTCTTCCACTTTGCTGACTCAGAAACCTGCATAGCCTCATCATAGCACTCTGGTTCTCCACTGTCCGTCAAAAGCAAGTAATCAAGCGAAGAAATATATTTCGGATTCGGCTTGTGTACTCTAGTTGTCCTCCTCAACTCTCTGACCGCTGAACTAGTCCCTGTCTCTGGAGCTGCCTCATCTGAAATTGTCCCCTCTGAAACTGTCTCATCTAAAACTCTCTCCTCTGCCTGACCAGACCCCTGTTCAACCCCCCTGTCACCTGGAAGATCCTCCAACCCAAAGTACTCGGATGTATCTCCATCCGAAGTGGTACTCCCACTGCTCAGTTTGCTGTCCCTGTCTTTGTACATCACCTTCTCATCAAACACAACAT
This sequence comes from Rhododendron griersonianum, assembly GCA_018127125.1. Taxonomy (NCBI): domain Eukaryota; kingdom Viridiplantae; phylum Streptophyta; class Magnoliopsida; order Ericales; family Ericaceae; genus Rhododendron; species Rhododendron griersonianum. The sequence goes on along the minus strand of CM030799.1, from coordinate 7,817,970 downwards.
CTCTGCTTCTGATTATCTTCCGGTTCTTGTTATCCCAAAAACGATAACCAAACTCATCTCCGCCGTATCCAATAAAGGTGCACTTCTGTGACTTAGCATCAAGTTTATCCCTATCCTTGTCGCTAATATGCACATAGGAAACACAACCGAAAACACGTAAGTGTGAGAGACTTACCTCTTTACCACTCCAAACCTCCTCTGGTATGCCAAAATTCAACGGAACTGATGGCCCAAGATTGATGTGCTGCTGTGCTGACTGCATCTGCCCAAAACATCTTGGGCAACCCTGCGTGTATCCGCATGCTCCTAGCACGCTCAGTCAAAGTCCTGTTCATCCTTTCTGCAATGCCATTGTGCTGCGGAGTCCCTGGAGGTGTCCTCTCTAAACGATCCCGGATAGAGCGCAGGCTTTCTTGAACTCCCCCAACTCATATTCTCCGCCATTGTCGGACCTCAACTTCTTCACCTTCAAATCTGTTTCATTCTCAACCATGGCCTTCCACTTCTTGAAGACTTCAAAGACCTCTGACTTGTGCTTCATGAAGTATACCCATACCTTCCTCGAGTGATCGTCGACAAAGGTAACATAGTAATAAGAACCGCCAAGAGAAGACACTGTAGCTGAACCCCACACATCTGTATGGACAAGCTCTAGCTTCTGAGCCTTGGGAGGCCTGCCGCCTTTCTGAAAGCTAACCCGTTTCTGTTTCCCGAAGATACAATCTTCACACATGTCAATATCCACTGACCCTAAACCCGGTAGCTTCCCTTTTGACTGCATAACCTTCATTCCCTTCTCACTCATATGCCCCAATCTATAGTGCCACAGATTTGAACTCTCCTTGCTGTCTATAACTGCAAGTATGTCGCTACCATGTGAAGTCAAGTAAAGTGTACCAACTTTCTTGCCTTTAGCCGTCACCATGGTACCATTGGAGACTTTCCACATGTCCCCTGTGAATGTCGATGTATAACCTGCTGCTGCAAGCTGTCCAACCGAAATAAGATTCCTCTTCAACTTCGGAACGTGCCTGACATCTTTCAGACACCATTTGAACCCATGCGTAGCAATCTGAACATCCCATTTTCCCACAATACTGCAAGGCTCGTCGTCCCCCAAGTATACTTTCCCAAAGTCCCCTGCTACATAGTTCTGCAGAACCTCCCTGTTAGCAGTGGCATGGAATGAGGCACCCGAATCAATCACCCAAGATTCAGTGTCGCTGTTCATGGAAAGAATAAGTGCATCGTGCACAACGTGAGCCTCCTGCCCACCGTTATTCTTTTTCGGTGCTTTGCAAGTTTGTGACACATGGCCTGTCTGACCACAATTCCAACATTCACCTTTAATGGGCCGAACCTGAGATCTATCTCTATTTCCCTTGCTCTTGCCCTTCGATTTCGATCTGTTCCTGTTCTGATTCTGACCACCTTTGGTTTGGCTTCTGCCCCTCTGCTCAAAACTTAGAGCTGAACCTGAACTACCTGAACCATCGATCGAACCCCTTCTGACCTCCTCAGTCAGAATCAAACTAACAACCTCACTCAGTTTCAACTTTTCTTTCCCTGCCGAATTACTGACTGCAGTAACAGTACCCTAGCCTGCCAGCTCTCTGGCAACTGAGACAGTATTAACAAGGCTTGAACCTCATCATCAAACTTGATTTCGACAGACATAAGTTGATCAACTATCGTATTGAACTCACTGAGATGTGACATAAAGGAAACCCCTTCAGCCATAGACAGATTGAAAAGTTTTTTCATGAGATGTACCTTATTCGCAGCAGACGGTTGCTCGTACATCTTTTTCAGCGCTTCCACAAGACCCTCCGTCGTTTTCTCCTTCAAGATGTTGTGGGTGACTGACTTTGAAAGGGACAGGCGAACAACACTTAACGCCTTCCTGTCCAGGACGTCCCAATCCTCGTTGCTCTCATCTTTCTTCTTCCCCTTTTCTTTACCCAGTAGCGGCCGATAAAGATCTTTCTGATACAGATAGTCCTCTATCTGCGTTTTCCAGAACGCGAAGTCTGACCCGTCAAACTTCTCCATCCTCTGCTTGCCTTCTTCAGAATCCATAGCTCCCACTGAACTCTGGCCTGCCCGAACGAGATTAAACCCTAACCTGTCGAACAAAACCTACCGCAACCGCGGCTTTGATACCAGTTGTTACGGATTTTACGCAATCCTACAACGCCCCTACGGATCTTGGAACAATAGATCACAGAATAAAACAAACAAATACGTGCGTAATAAAAACTGGAAGAAAAACGAGACACAAGATTTACATGGAAAAACCTCAACGTGAGGAAAAAACCACACCAGTCCACTATGAAATCAATCCAAGAGTACAAGTCTTCTCACAATCTCTCTGAGATGTGTTTTCTCTCGCCTCTCTCTTTTTCACGCTCAGAAAAAGTGATTACAATGACCTTATACGCGCAGCCGCGCACAAAACCCTAAATACACTTTAAGGCCCGAAGGCTCTCGGTAGCGCTACAAGCATTTTGCTGTAGCGCTAGACCACGCGGTAGCGCTACACCATTTCCTGTGTAGCGCTAGGAAACCCACTGATCTAAAAGGTTTATCTACACCCCAACAGAACTGGAGAAGGTTTCACATCCGACGCAACCAAAAACTTCAAGGACAAGAAAGGCGTTAAAAGGAAAGGGACGGTTTGGTTCTCTCATTGTTTGAAGCTTTTTAGAGTGCAATAAGAGCTGGGAGTATTCACAGGACGAATTTGCTATTTGGGGTTTAAGGGAAGATTGAAGTGGGCTAATGTGTTGTGGGAGAAATTTTCTGTCGTTTGGTACCTTCCCAACTAAATAGGCATCAAACGAAGAACGAAGAATTTCAATTTAGTAAACTAATTTTCAAAACTGATGATGAGATTCATGACAGAGGAATCCCAATTAAGAACATGTAATAAAAAACCACACAACATTATCCCCAAGCGGGATTCGAACCCGCGACCATGTGCTTGTCGGGAATTTCACCACCACTCCATTTGCCATCTTGGCAACCACCTTCGATGGCCTAAATTCACACTCATTCGGTTTAGATCTGTACCCATAGATCCAACTGTGCTAATTTTATAGTAGTACAGTAGTAGTTTACTTTACACTCATTGGCAGATCTAAATTAGACAGTGATTTTTTCGATATTACCGATTCAGCTGCTAACTTTATAATTTACTCTACACTAATTGCATGTTGACATATCGAGATATATTTTAAAGCATCCAACTCAAACTAGGAGTAAGTTTGGTATGTAGTCAAAATCTTATGTGTGGGACTCGTAGTAAAATTAGTATTAGGGGAAGAAGAATTCCAACCAAAAGCTGAAAAGTTACAACCGGAGCAACAAAGTCCAAACAACACCTGAGGGCCTAAATTCACACTCTTTTGGTTTAGATCTGTACCCGTAGTTGGTGGCTGCTTTATAACCGGATCAATGCACCGCCCTTTGAGACAATGCCGTGGGTTTGGGCAGAGGATGGGGAAAACGGTTCCACCCATTAACTTGCAACACCAGAGCAAAACAAATGCCCAGGCATAGTTGAAAAATGTGTTTTCCATTGCCATATTTTGGCCTAGACCAAGTCTTTGTTTGGAACCTGAAGGAAAGGAAAGGAAAACTTAAGACAAAATTCCTTCCCTATCTACACCGCCCACGTGTACATCCACATCACCAATTCCGTTTTGTTTTAGACGGAGGGTGACGGTGGGTATTAAATTGATGGGTATTAAATTGACATTTACCAAAGGTCAGGTATTTATTTGTGATTTTGGTGAAAGGTAAGGTGCCCACGTGAAACTTTCCGAGTCTTGGGCATGGCCTTTAATTTGGTCAAAGGACTCAATTAATGGATCATTTTTTCCTACACTGGATTAATGCGGGGAGTAATCTAGCTCTAATATAGGATGGGACGGGACGGGAAATCAGTACTACTCCCTCCGTCCCATAAAGTTTGGCACTTTCACTATTCCAACCCTATGAAAAAATTAACTATATCTTTTAATCCGTAATGTTTTTTATAAGCAATATGGATCTTGTTTGATAGATTTTAATTTGTTCTATTAAACAAAGTTAAAAAAATTGCCTAAAACATTATAGATCGAAAGATATAAGCAATTTAAAAATGGCACGCATTCCTGAAAATGCCAAACTTTATGGGACGGAGGGAGTATGTTTTAGTGCGAGTTTGAACTCTTATCGACTCCTTTAATTTGTTCGGTGTCTAGGCGACACGTGGTGCTACATAGTTGGGATGTTCACTTTGGATTGTTGATGCCTTTTTTCCGGCCTCTGTTTAATATCTATGCACTTAATTTAAGAGCAATAGAACTCTTTTTCGGTGTTAAAAAAAAGGTAAAGAAAATGCCAAATCATTAGGAGGGCATTAATCCATATACAATATTCCAATAGAATGATGATGAGGGCAAGACGAGGAGTACTACAACTCACAAATCACAATCCAATTTTATTACAATAACTTGCAAACAACAATATCTTTAAGTTAAACATGCACCAGAGCATGCATGATTATTGAATTGCTCATGGAAAATTCATACAATACGGACAGAAAAATCAAACACCGGTAGCCCCGTTTTCGGCCCAATAATTTCTTCTCCTTTTGTCGCGCACACATCTTGCTATCCCGCGAAATAGGAGGTAAGCCGCTGAAACCACGCACCACCAAACTAGTAACATTATTATTACAGTGCGAATGAGAGTACTCCTTTCCGGTGAGAACACGGTAGCAGAAATGCAATACGTTACTCCAATGGACCCGATTGTTGCGCCGATAGCAAAATACATAAACACCATGAATATGTTTGACATGAAGAGTCGGTTAGTCGCGATCAAAAAGACTGCGCTTAGACATGTGAAAAAGCCCAACATGTTAATGAAGAGGAAAGTCACGTACAACCCTGGGTGAGTAGAAGCCAACACAGCTCCTCCACTTTTGTGTCCATCTTTATCTTCCTGCCAAACACCGCCTGGAGGGGCTACCGCTGCTTGAAAGAGTAGGGTTGCCATCAGTACAGAAGCAACTATAATTCCATTTTTTCTATCTGCTATTGCCGTAGGATCGAGGAAACTAGCGCTTACGCCGCCGTAGTGTTGAAGCAAGGCTTTAATGTCTTTGTCTACTCCCTCCGGTTTTGTTCCATTTTTTTGTCCAAGAAGTAGAATGTCCATCGCTGTTTGCTTGCTTGCATTTGTTGCATTTACATGTACTTCCGCGTATCCGAGAACATGCTTGATAATCTGAAACATCCATTAGATCATGCGAGGGAGTTCATATATAGTTTTATTTTATTTTTTCAAATAGTAGCAGTTTTGGCATCATACACAAATAGATGTGGATACATGCATATTCATCTATGTGTAAAGCTAACAGCCTGACAATTATCCAAATCTTTCGTGAACATGCAGTATTCATTTAAAGCTATTAGAGCATCCACAGTATAATAAGCAAATGTAAATAATCGAAACATGTCAAATCAAATTTTGATTATTCATTTAGAGATTGCTAAAGTTAGCAATATCAAATCTCACATTAGTTTTTTTTGCCCATAATCGAAACCAATGAGCCCTCCAAACTTTTTTCCTTCATTTCACGCATATTTTCCAAACAATAGTTTTAAAAAAAACAATTTATTAAACAATTTTTGGAAAAAAAACAGTTGTATAAAAAAAAGTTTTCAAAAAACAAAAGTTGTGTAAGAAAAAAAAAACAATTACTTTGTTAACTTAAAAACTATAAATACAGTTTTCAGAAATTTTGAAACAACTGTATTTACACAAACAGTTTTAAAAATCTCAAAACTATAAATACAGTTTTTTTAAAACAGATTTTATGTAAAAAATAATTTTAAAATCTCAAAAACCGTTTACCAAAAAAACAGTTTTTTAAAAAGAGTTTTGTGTCAAAGAGTTTTGAAATTTCAAAAACAGTTTTTTAAAATCACACACTTTATTTACTTAAACTTTTTAAATTTTTTGAAAAAAAAAAGTTTTTTGTAATAAAAATACAGTTTCTTAAAATTATTTTTTGAAAACATTGTTGAGAGAGAGAGAGAAGATAGTCAACTCTCTCGTGCTAAGCTAGCATGCATACTCAAGAGAGTTAATTTACCAGACCTTTTTTTTTTTTTCTATTCTATCACATTTTCAAGCCACGCGATGTAGAATTTTGAAAATTAGTCTCTAATCCTGTGTTTGTGAGAGAGATTAAAACCAGTGGAGGAGCCAGGATTACGATTCAAGGGGGCGAACAAACTGAAATTTTACATTCGAGAGATTATGCTATTGATATTAATATATTATACACTAAATACTTTGATAATTTTGGTCGAATGCATCAATAAGTACATGTATTTAATATACTTTTTCAATAACTAAAACACACATGTATGTACTTCTTGTCAATAAAATGTGTAATTTACAAAATTGAATAAGCTAAAGTAAAATTATATAAATTTAACCTATATTACACCATAATTTAAAAGATACTAATATACGACTTTGTGTTATGGCTACTTTTTGTCTTTTCTTAGTATCATGCTATTTTATTTTTTCTTACCCTCGTCCAAGAAGTTGAGATGAATCCAACTATGAATGTTTCTAGGTCCAAAAATTGAGAATGAACACACTAATAAGGCAAAATAAGCTATTTAAGAAGTACCATATTTGATTTCGAATTATTATACTTCAAAAGTATTGAGGCCTTACTAAAGCCTTGATTGCGGCCCTAACGTACCTCGTATCTTCGATCCGCAACAGCAAGATGTAGTATGGTGTTGCCAGCGTTATCTGTGGCATTGACAAACTCCTCACCTTTAAAGTATTTCTTCAACAACATCGAAAGAAACTGTAGCTGGTTATATTTGACGCACAGGTGTAAGATAGTCTCTCTTTCTCCTCTGTCCACCCTATAAGCTCGAGCTGCATGGGGGTTGGCTTGAAACAACTCATCTAAGACATCGACCTTTCCTCTCATAGCTGCAACATGAAGAGGGTTTGCACCGTCTCGATCACGAGTTAGGCACATCTCTAGTCTCACCTGTATTAATGCTTTCAAAATCTCAATGTTTCCTCTCATAGCTGCAACATGAAGAGGGTTTGCACCATCTCGATCACGAGCTAGGCACATCTCTGGTCTCACTTGTATTAATGCTTTCACAATCTCAATGTTTCCTCTCATAGCTGCAACATGAAGAGGGTTTGCACCGTCTCGATCACGAGTTAGGCACATCTCTGGTCTCACCTGTATTAATGCTTTCACAATCTCAATGTGTCCATTAGCCGATGCCAAGTGAAGGAGCGGTCGTTGTTGCGAATCTAGAGCTTCGGCAAGCTCTGGATTCCTATTCAACAGTGTTTGGAAAAGCTCTTGATGCCCACGTGATGCAGCCACATGTAGAGGAGTCCAATTGAAACATTTCATCATAGCTCCTTCAAGATTGAATTCATTGATTTCGTGCAATGAAGTTACGTTTGTGATCTCTGTTTCATTGATCGTCTCCCCCATTCTCTCTCTCTCTCTCTCTCAATTGAGTTAACGCTTGTGGTTCGCAGCGAGTAGGCAAAACATTATCTGCAGAATTTCTTTCCATTGTGGACTTAGATATTTCCAAGTCTTCCTTCAATGATTGGACAAAACATTATCTGGCTCAAATAAACGAGAGGTTGTCTTTAATAGAGGTTGTGGGCTTGGGGGCCTGATTTGGAGTAATTATTCAATGGATTCTAGAGTACTGCCACATGGTACTCTGCACTACTTTATAACCACACGTTCATATGGGGTTCATACATTAACTGGTAAATTCCACTGGAATGTGTGGTTGTTAAGTGGTCTGAAATATCACGTGATGGTACTTCTAGATTATTGTATAATTTCTTATTATTCCTTCATCTCCCTTGGTTTTTTTTTGGGAAAATTTCAAAATACTCCCCAAACTTTACACCAAAATTCAATTAGACTCCCAACCTTTTAAAAACTTCAATTTTACTCCCAACGTTATCTTCCGTTAATCAAAACGCCCAATTCCGTCCGAATGACTAACAGATTTCGTTAAAAACTCCGTTAAATAGCTTCCCAATCGAACTTCAATAATCCGAGCAGCTCAATGTGTTCAAAACGTGATTTTAAAGGTACCCGTGTGAAATCAACAAAAAGAATGATCGGGAAGGGCTTCATCTGAACAATTTTTTATTGAATAGTTCTATAAAAAAAACTGTTTAAATGAAGCCCTTCCCGATCATTTTTTTTTGCTAATTTCTCGCGGGTACCCTTAAAATCACGTTTTGAACACATTGAGCTGCTCGGATCATCGAAATTTGATTGGGAAAGGAGAGGTGCGGATCGATCCGTATTTTGTTCAAGTCCGGACGTCTGGATTTTGCTTCCGTCTGCACCTCCCCTTTTCCAATCGAATTTCGATGATATGAGCCACTCAATGTGATTAGAACGTGATTTTAAGGATACCGGTGAGAAATCAACAAAAAAATGATCGGATTCAATAAAAAATTGTTCAGATGAAGCCCTTTCCGGTCATTTTTTTTGCTGATTTCTTGAGGGCACCCTAAAATCACGTGCTTTTTGGTCTCGATATATATCACATAGAGATCACCCCAAGCGTAGGGTATAAGCGTCCAATTGAAGCATAATAATCCGGAAGTCCGGGATCGTACCCACAGAGATAACTAATACGGCTTGATGGATTGTAGATGTAAGTATGGTTTCCGGCTTTTAGTCAGCCAACTTGGTTTTTCGTATGCGGTGGAAAGTAAAAAGGCTAAATTAAACGAGGATAAACTAGATAAAAAGAAGGTTAGGTCTAGGAATAACTAGCGCCCACGACTCAAGCAAAACCACATTTTTTCACCCCAATACACGGTTTTACCCGGAAGATAAGATGGTTCGAAAATCAAGCTAGCTATAGAATTTATTTAGCAAACACCTCGAGCGACAGAGCTCCAAGCATCATGTGTGGTAAGTAGGCGAAACTTTTACCTACACATGATCAAGGAGGTTATCACCTCGGTAATTTGACAAACAAATCCAAGCCCCACATCAATTTTCAAAACAAAGTTGCAAACTTTTTGGTGAAAAAATGCAATTTTTACTCAAGTCATGGGTTGCTAGTCACCCCATGACCCAACCTTATGAAACTACTCACACATATCTAAAAAGATAAGAGCAAGCAAAAATCTACTTAGCATAAGTGAAAACACAAGCCTAAGAGAAAATTAGATAGAAAGATAGATCGGGAGAAACTAAACAACTTTAATTAAAGAGAGAGTAGCAAAAATTAACTTACAAGAGTTGAAAATGCATAAATTAAGAGCTGAAAATGAAGAACACTCAAGAACAATCAAAAAGTAAATTGAAATCTAGTCTAGATCTAAAAATGGGTACATTTCTGTCCAAATCGTGTAATGGTGATATCACGGGGTATTTATAGGCTCCAAGGACGCGCACGGAATATTCCCCAAAGATGCTCTGAAAAATCCCCGTTAAGTCCTCGGTACCGATGGCAATGGCCTTAAAACACAGTTAAGCGCTCGGTACCGATGTCCCATAAATCAGCCATCGATGGCGAAGCCTTAACTGCTGTCCCAGAGTTAGCTGCTCGGTACCGATGTCCAGGATCCCAGCCATCGGTGCCGAGGCCTTATCTCCAGGTGTTGACCGCATCCTTGGCGTTGACTGCTGCTTCTTGGCCTTGCCTTGGCCATTGCTCGGGCCACCTTGCCTTGCCATCGGGCCACTTTGCTGCTCTGGCCTTGGCCATCCAACGGACCGCCCTTGGCTTCTTTGCTCGCTCTTGCTCGGGCCATTTGGTCATGCCTGCCTTGATCATTGCTTTGGCCCGGGCAGCCATGCCTTTGCTTTGAGTCCCTGTTTTTGAGATAGTTTTCTACAAAACGCCACCAAACTACTTTACGAGCAAAAGTAACTTAAAAACAACAAATTAAATAACAAAAGTAACTAAGACTAGCCACTAGCGCACCCTTTATTACATTGTCGGGTGCTTATCACACCCTCCAACTTGAGGTTTGCTAGTCCCTAGCAAATAGGACACGAAAAACAGAAAACTAACAACTTGCAATTCCCCCGCTATCACAACTTAGAACATGCTCAACTTTGAAACCTAGCAAGAGTTCAAACAATCCAACGTTTTATTTCATTTCTACAACTCACAGTTTCAGTTTCAAACTAAACAGGCTAAGTATAAGCAAGTTAAGAGCAAGCTAAAAAGGTTCGTGTCCTCGAACAATGGGAGGATACGGGACACGACACCTTGCGAGATCAAACTAAACCATATCCACCAAAGAGTGCTGGATAAACAGGCAATAGTGAAAAACAAATACTATGCCTCAACAACTACAGCACTTTATTCAACAGAATTAACAAACTAACGGATGATTATTGGATACGAAAGGAAAGCAAGCTATTCAACTAATCATGCAAATATCAGACAGTCAATCATAAAGGAATCCAAGCGCGCAAAAGATCAACTAAGGACTTTGTAAGCTTGTAATGACCTTGGTTACAATGAACAGGTTAGCAAAAGTGGGCGACGGTCTATTACTAGCTTGGTCATCTACCCGAATGACCGCCACCAACACAAAAAGAACCAAGTCAAGGGCCACACCGGCCAAACCAATATCAACCAACTAACTACTAATGTAAAGAAAACTACTACCACCAACTCCTTCACAACTAGTCACCATCCACATCCGGCTTCCCACGGTATTGAGCCTCGAGTTTCCCCCTTTTTATTAAACTTTTTCTCATCCAGAATGAATGCTAGCCCATAAGTCAATCCAATTCTCTTATCAAAGTATACAACCCTCTTTCAAATTCACTTTTTCTTTTTCATAGTATTTCTTTGATTCTTCTCTTTTTTTCTTTTCTTTTTTTTTTCTTTGAGAAATTGGGTCATTTGAGGTGAAGTTAGTAGCGAGAGAGATTGGGGCCAATTTTGGGACTTTTTGGAGAGGGAGATGAAAATTTGGGATTTTAGCTTTTGTAGTAAGGGAGGAAAGATAGGAAATCATGTATCAATTTTTCGCCTTTTTCGCATTCCAACCACTTCTATCACATTCACACCACCCCCAAATCTCCTTGAACAATGAAAACTCATCCCAGCATCCCTCCGAACAACCGGTCGCCTAGGTTAAAGCAAAGAACGGGAGAAATAACAGGTTGCAAAATAGGATGAGGTGACACATATGTGGTATGATCATGCAAAGAATGCCTTGTATCTTCTCCTAAGTGCGCTTTGGATTCCAAAATGATTGAAAATCGACATTGAAAACACAACTAGAGATAGACATGCGATTATTCACCTAACTACGAGCATTTTATTGAATTGAAAAGGTGGGGATATGGCTAAAACTTGCTCAAAGACTTTACTCAAGACCCAAACCGTTCAATTTTCAACTAAGCATGCAAATTTGAGAAGCACCAAAATCTCTTAGGGTTGCTACGAACTCTTGCCACCTTTCAATTATTGAGCATGCAACAAGTTATGAAAGAGAACTAAAAACATGACAAAAGGAAAGAATTGTAAGTTAAAAACCTTTATTTATTTTTGGAATTTTCAATTTTCTCATTTTTTTGGATTTTTCAATTTCTAGCAACTAGCAAACAAATAGCACATAAGCTAACCCCTCCCCCCAACTTAAAGCGATGCTATGCCCTCATAGCATTAGGAACAAGAGCGAAGGAAGGAAAGAGTGCGCGAATGTACCGTCCAAGGGGAATGTCAACCCCTAAATACCTCGACCAAGTAGGAGGATTTCATGTCAAGTGCTTGCTCCAGTCCGTATAGATGCTTCCAGGGTTTACTCTTTCGGTTTTGCCCACTCGAAACCAAAGCTAGTCACACTGGGCCATATCCAAAGCTTTATCGGACTAATAACCGCGGCGTATAGCCGCACCCATGCTTAGGGCTCCTGAATGCCTCACTCACCCCGGCTTTAGACCCAAACTACCAAGGCTGGTGTGGTAGCAAATAAACCCTGCAGAAGACTTAAGAGAAAGACTTTCCACAAAGCAAATGACATTAGTACCACCGGCCCGTGTTATCCGGCTTCAAAACCAAGCCAAAATAAAAACAGAAAACAAAGAAAAACACAAAAGATCATGCAAAAATGATTTGAAAAATGCACCACAGAATGCAATGCACCACCCGATCATCACGCGATCAAACGAGTCATACTTTTCTTCCCATTCCTTACCGGTGGGGTAAGCAATGGGTGGCTATACTAGACCGTTGAGAATTTGTTATGCTAGCGCCCGTAATAAAATTTATCGCTCGACCTCGCCAAACAATGAAGTCCAGCGTCCCCTACGATCAAAACAAAGCAAGATAAGATACAACCTAGCGTGCACTCCAGGCAATATCACACCTCACCCATAGACCTAAGTTGCCACCGATAGGGGCCTATTCGGAGAGCATGGATCATTAACGACAAACTATTACCAAGAAGAACTAACGAAAGCTCTTTTTACACTAACATGTTGGTGAAATCTTTTGAATGAAACATCTCCAAGACTTTATTCAAAACACAGAACACAAAACAGACAAACATGACAAAACAGAACAAAACATGACAAAATAAACATGCATAACTAACACAAAACACGACAAAGCACAAAAGAAAAACACATATGTACATTTAGCATGCCATTAATAACTATTAGAAGAAATAGAGCACTCCAAGCTACACTCTTTACCAAGAATTGAACTCGACCATACCACAAGAAAAAGTACTTTGAGTAAAGCAATTGTCGAATTCGTTTTAAAAATTTAAGTTCCACCAAGTGCATAGCCCAAACAAAATCAATTTTCAAGTTGTTGACAAAATCTACAATATAAGGATGATAAACCACAAGAAAATCATCAACACCAAGAAAATCAATTATTTCTATGATTGGAAACTTCTCAAAAATAGGCTCACATGCATCTTGTTTTTCTAACAAAGAGTGTAAGGAATCTACCTCAGCATCCATTTCTTTAGCGGTGAGAGGTCAAGGCACGGAGAACTCGAAGGGACAATTGTAGCTTCCATGGGCTTCAACTCTTCAAAGATTGGTCCATAAGCTTCTTGTTTAGCTAACAACGCATACAAATAATCCACTTCGGTATCCATTTCCTTGGCGGTGAGAGGTTTTACCAACGGATCATCATAGTAGATGCCCGACATTTCAAACATGTTCATCTCATGAGCAAGGAGTAATTCCTCTGGGGAAGAATCAAGGTACGGGAGATCGGAAGAGACAACTTTAGCGGTGAGACATTTTCCCCCCGGATCATCATATAAAGGGGGATCCACAAGAGAGGGAAGAACTTTCTTCTTGATCGGTGGTAGTTCATCAAATTCATCCAACTTCGGGGTCCAAGAATTCATAGCACAAGCTTCATCCTCATTTAACAATGCATACAAACAACTAACTTCGGAGGACTCGAGGAATTTAGCTTCGTCGGCTGTGAGAGCAACCTCCAAAGGATCACTAAAAAGCAGCTCGTCCACATGTTCCTCCACCAAAGAGTCAATAAAACTTACTTCATTCACATTTTCATCATCCCCCATTTGACTGCCAATATTGAACACATTAACCTCCATCTTCATATTGCCGAAGGTCATGTTAAGCAATCCGTTCCGACAGTTGATAACTGCATCCGCCGTGGCTAAGAAGGGTCTCCCAAGGATCACCGGAGTAGAAGTGGCACAAGAGTCGGTCGGAGTCGTGTCAAGAATCACAAAGTCCACTGGATAGATAAACTGACCAACTTGCACCAAGACATCTTCCACTACCCCCCTTGGAATGCGAACACTCCGGTCGGCCAACTGAAGGGTGACTCGAGTTGGCTTCATCTCCCCTAACCCAAGTTCTTGGTAGACGGAGAACGGAAGTAGATTGACACTTGCTCCAAGATCGAGCAAGGCTTGTTCGATACGCTTATCTCCAATGGTAATTGCAATGGTGGGACTCCCCGGATCTTTGTACTTTGGCGCAATGTTCGTTTGAATAATGGAGCTCACTTGTTCGGTCAAAAAGATCTTCTTTTGAACGTTCAACTTCCGCTTTCGAGTACATAGATCTTTAAGAAACTTAGCATAAGAGGGGATTTGCTTGACCGCATCCATAAGGGGGATATTGATCTTCACTTGATTAAACAACTCATGCAACTCCGCATTAAGATTCGGTTTCGCCAAAGCCTTCAAGCGTTGAGGATAAGGTGCCGGTGTTGGAACAACTCGAGGATCCGGTACACTTTCCTTTGTTTTACCCTTTTCCTTCTCCCTTTCTTCTAGAGCTTCCTCACTTGCTTCTTTGGGAGATTCCCCAAGGATTGTTGGACTTGATTGATCAATAGGACGAGATAACAAGATAGGATCCGAGGGCATCTTCACTTGGTTGTCTACCACTTTTCCACTTCGAAGGGAGATTATCGCCTTTGCTTGCTCGGGGAAAATCACCGAGGAGCTAGCAAAGTGCACACCCTGGGAAGTCGGATTGGAAGTTGATTGTGGGTTGGGCTGAGGCTGTGTTGGGAATTTCCCCCTTTCTTGCTGCAATATCCCCACAGTGGTTGTCAATTTGCCCAATTGATTCCGAATATCATTCATCATTTGGGTCTGTTGCTCATTGAAAGTATTCTGGCCTTGCAAGAGGGCACCAAATTGCTCTTCCCAAGAACGCTTAGGGGGTTGTTGTTGAAACTGAGAAGGTTGTTGAAATTGAGTAGGTTGCTGTTGGAATTGACTTGCTTGAGGAAATGGAGCAGGAGGAGCAAACCCCAGTGGAGCTTGAGTTTGAGGAAAACGGAAGGCATTCTGAGCTTGTTGTTTCCAAGGCAACTGTTGAGCAGGAGGTTGCATTTGAGAAGAGCTTCCCTCATTTGATTGACCCCAACGGAAAGAGGGATGTTGTCGAGTCCCCGAGTTGTAGGATTGAGAATAAGGGTCAAATCTTTGCACAGCATGCACCTCTTCTGGGACAATCCCATTTATCACATTCTTCAAGGCAGGGATGTTAGGGCAAGATTCTGTAGAATGGCCCACCATCTCACAAATAACGCACACTTCCTCCACTTGGCGCTCCACTTGGCGTACCGCCTTCACTTCTTGGGACTGAGCACTCTTGATCTCCAACTTATCAAGTTTACGAGAAATCTCCTCCAAACGTGTTTCAAAGGCCGTATGCTCCGAAATAGAAAACTTCCCAGAACCTGAAGGGCCTTGGTTGAACATCGCCCTATCCCCCGGATCAGCAAGCTGCCAAGTCTGAGTCTTCTCCGCTAGTATCTCATAGAAGTCCCAACCATCTTCTGGTGTCTTTCCCATAAAATCTCCACCACCCATTGTATCCAAGAGTTGTTTGCTCTCTTGAGAACATCCCGTGTAAAAATAGTTAACTCTAAGATATAATGGGAGGTTGTGATGTGGAACTGACATAAGCAAATCCTTGTAGCGCTCCCAATACTTGTGATACGTCTCTCCATCCCTTTGCTTGAACATTTGGATCTGATCAATAAGTAACTTTGCCCTGCTAGCTGGGAAGAACTTTGTAGTGAAAGCATCCTGAACTTCACCCCAATTGCGCAAGGATCTAGGCTTCAAGGAATTGAACCATTGCTTCGCTTTATCCTTGAGAGTGAAGGGAAACAGCTTCAAGCGAGCTTGATCAAGTTGATTCTGAGCAGGACAAATGGAATACAAAATATTTTCGAACTCCCGGATATGCAAATAAGGATCCTCCAATTCCCGCCCCTGAAACTCTGGAATAACCCGAAGATACTCAGACTTGAATTCAAATGTAGTCCCAGCCGTCGGAGTAGGTATAACGATAGGCGATATAGAAGGAGCCCTTTCTGGATTCAGCAAATCACGGAGAGTGCGAACTGGAATTTCTTCGGCCATTGGGCCTTTGCTATTGCGATTTCGATTTACTTTGCGCGGTGGAGAGTGGGCAGGATACGCCCTGACAATGCTACGGATTCTCGGAGGCGATGAAGAACGGTGAAGCCGATTGGAATTTGGGCTCCGATACACAACAGGCATAAACCAGCAAAACTACCAACTAACTACCAGCAAACTAACAAACCGGAGGGGCTAGGCCGCCACCTCAACAAGACAAACAGAAACAGAAAGTGCGAGGGGTTATGCCACCGCCTCGGCTCAACAATGCAAATTTAAATGAAACTAACTAACTAACTAACTCAATATCTACTCCGGCTTCGTTACACCTCAAGTTTGGCATGAAACCAGGTTAGAGGTATCCACCGAATTAGATACGAGCAACTAACAAACAAACTACTAACTACAACTAAAAGAAAGAAGCGGGATATTCACAATGGTTTGTCGAGCCTCCATAAAGCCATAATAAGAAATCCCCGGCAACGGCGCCAAAAATGCTTCGGGCTTCTCGATGTATAAAAAGAGAGGTCACCCCAAGCGTAGGGTATAAGCGTCCAATTGAAGCATAATAATCCGGAAGTCCGGAATCGTACCCACAGAGATAACTAATACGGCTTGATGGATTGTAGATGTAAGTATGGTTTCCGGCTTTTAGTCAGCCAACTTGGTTTTTCGTATGCGGTGGAAAGTAAAAAGGCTAAATTAAACGAGGATAAACTAGATAAAAAGAAGGTTAGGTCTAGGAATAACTAGCGCCCACGACTCAAGCAAAACCACATTTTTTCACCCCAATACACGGTTTTACCCGGAAGATAAGATGGTTCGAAAATCAAGCTAGCTATAGAATTTATTTAGCAAACACCTCGAGCGACAGAGCTCCAAGCATCATGTGTGGTAAGTAGGCGAAGCTCTTACCTACACATGATCAAGGAGGTTATCACCTCGGTAATTTGACAAACAAATCCAAGCCCCACATCAATTTTCAAAACAAAGTTGCAAACTTTTTGGTGAAAAAATGCAATTTTTACTCAAGTCATGGGGTGCTAGTCACCCCATGACCCAACCTTATGAAACTACTCACACATATCTAAAAAGATAAGAGCAAGCAAAAATCTACTTAGCATAAGTGAAAACACAAGCCTAAGAGAAAATTAGATAGAAAGATAGATCGGGAGAAACTAAACAACTTTAATTAAAGAGAGAGTAGCAAAAATTAACTTACAAGAGTTGAAAATGCAGAAATTAAGAGCTGAAAATGAAGAACACTCAAGAACAATCAAAAAGTAATTTGAAATCTAGTCTAGATCT
Organism: Rhododendron griersonianum; assembly: GCA_018127125.1. NCBI lineage: Eukaryota > Viridiplantae > Streptophyta > Magnoliopsida > Ericales > Ericaceae > Rhododendron > Rhododendron griersonianum. The sequence continues at coordinate 7,800,711 of CM030799.1, read as the reverse complement.
AAAAATGGGTACATTTATGTCCAAATCGTGTAATGGTGATATCACGGGGTATTTATAGGCTCCAAGGACGCGCACGGAATATTCCCCAAAGATGCTCTGAAAAATCCCCGTTAAGGCCTCGGTACCGATGGCAATGGCCTTAAAACACAGTTAAGCGCTCGGTACCGATGTCCCATAAATCAGCCATCGATGGCGAAGCCTTAACTGCTGTCCCAGAGTTAGCTGCTCGGTACCGATGTCCAGGATCCCAGCCATCGGTGCCGAGGCCTTATCTCCAGGCGTTGACCGCATCCTTGGCGTTGACTGCTGCATCTTGGCCTTGCCTTGGCCATTGCTCGGGCCACCTTGCCTTGCCATCGGGCCACTTTGCTGCTCTGGCCTTGGCCATCCAACGGGCCGCCCTTGGCTTCTTTGCTCGCTCTTGCTCGGGCCATTTGGTCATGCCTGCCTTGATCATTGCTTTGGCCCGGGCAGCCATGCCTTTGCTTTGAGTCCCTGTTTTTGAGATAGTTTTCTACAAAACGCCACCAAACTACTTTACGAGCAAAAGTAACTTAAAAACAACAAATTAAATAACAAAAGTAACTAAGACTAGCCACTAGCGCACCCTTTATTACATTGTCGGGTGCTTATCATCACGTTTTGAACACATTGAGCGGCTCAAATCATCAAAATTCGATCGGGACGACATTTAACGAAATCCGTTAGTCATTCGGACGGAAGGGGGCGTTTTGATTAACGGAAAATAACGTTGGGAGTAAAATTGAAATTTTTAAAAGGTTGGGAGTCTAATTGAATTTTGGTGTAAAAGTTGGGAGGTATTTTGAATTTTTCCCTCTTTTTTTGGACAACATCTACTTTGAGTGGTGTGCAGTCCTAAAGCAGGACAATAACACGATTCTGTAGTTCCAACCCAAAAACAAGTTATTGGTGCTTAATGTTCTCAAGATCATACAATTGCAATAGAATACCCAAGAAGAAGTTATTGTTATGGTGTCTTGGCGGCACGTGATTAGCTTCTCGGCCTCTGTTTAATATCTATGCACTTAATTTAACATCGATAGAACTCTTTTTCGGTGTTAAAGAAAATTTCAAATCAATAGGAGGGCATTCCTTACTATTCCAATAGAATGATGAGGGAAAGACAAGGAGTACTACTCGATCGCAAATCACAATCCAATTTTATTACTACTTGCAAACCTTGAATTTAAACACAACAATTTCTAAATCAAACACCCCAGCATGATTATTGAATTGCTCATGAAAATTCATACAATAAGAACAGAAAAAATCAAACATTGGCCTCGTTTACGGAAGCCGGATTAGCAAGGCTAAGTCCGTCAACCCTCTCCACGGCGTTATTTTTTCTCTTTCTCTTGCGCACAGTTTTTTCTATCAGGCACAATAGGAAAAGAGCTGTTATGCTGACCGAAATTACAGTTAAAATTCCACCAATGCGAAGGACTGTTCTGTTGCTCGGTTTCGGTCCGGGCACAACCGCAGCAAGAGAAAGTACGTTATCGCTATCGATACAATTGTTGCGCCCATAAGCGAAGCAATCAACAGCCAATGTGCCGTTTTCTTGAAGGGGACTTAATCACGATCAAACTGATTGTGACTAGAGATGTGACAAACCCGATTATATTAAAACCGAAGAAGTACCAGAACAAAAACGAATGATTGTAAGCCATCACAGCTTCTCCACTTTTGTGCCCATCTGAATCGTCTTGCCAAACACCGCCCGGAGGGGTCACCCCTGCTTGAAAGGCTAGGGTTGCCATTAGTACAGCAGCTACTATAATTCCATTTTTTCTCTCTGCTATTTGCGTAGGATCGAAGATACCATCCTTGACTCTTTTAGCATGGTAGATTTCAAGTAAGCCTTGAATGTCTTTGTCTACTCCCTCTGGTTTCGTTCCTTTTTTTTGTCCACGAAGTAGAATGTCCTTTGCTGTTTGTTTGCTTGCATTAATTGCATTCACATCAATTTATGTGTGGTTGAGAACATGCTCGATAATTTGAAACAACTCCAAATAGCAAACAAATGGGGAGACAAGCCAGAAGTTAAAACTCCAAAGAAAGAGAGGCACCTTCTTCCGATACAGAAAATTCATATCCCTCCTTTAATTTCTGCTATATCATCCTCCTCCATTTCAACAATTTTTTTTAAGTGAAAGCCCTTCGCCCTATAAATTTAACGCCCGACAAACAAATCTTTGGTTGTTCTATAATTTTTAAAAATTTTGGTTAAAATATGTCATAATCCGATATGTCTTGACGAGAGAAGGAACAAAATAAATTTTTTGATGAAACAACTTCAAAAGAATCAACCAAAATAAAAATTAACCAAAACAATTTGGTTACGATATATGGATGCTTCCTGTCTTTTTTGACTTGTTTTCAACTTCTAATTATATGTTTTTATTTTATCGATTCCCCTCGTTGGGAAGTTGAGATGAATCCAACCTTGAATCTTTCTAGTACTATACCGAAAAGTGAAGAGCACACAAAAATTAGACAAAATAAGCTAATTAAGAAATACCAAATTTGGTCTCGAATTATCATATTTAAAAAGTATTGAGGCCGACTATAGCCTTGAGAGATTGTGGCCCTAACGTACCTCCTTTTTTCGATCCGCAACAGCAAGGTGTAGTATGGTGTTTTTTTTGCTCGGCAAAAGGAACTTTTATTAAACTCGAAGGGGTACATCGAGGGGGAAGCAAACATTACATAGGATTACCATAGAAAATATCCAACCAAAGTTGGATAGAACACCAAACTACCCCTTCACTTTTCGAATCCCATCCAAATAACCTTTGAAATCCTCCACCGTGTAGATCTTGATGTCAAACTTAACCTTCATAGACATAGCTACTCTCGTTTTAATTAAATCCGCCACTTCCGAAGCTTGAGTTGTTGTCCCATTGAATATATACCCATTCCTTGTTAACCAGATGGACCAAAGCGTTGCAAAAAAACATACTTCCCAAATAGCTTTCTCCAAGTTTCGGAACCCACTCCCAAACCACCAAGGTGCTAAATCTGCTAAAGAAGATGGACATACCCATTGGATATTCCACCATGCCAGAATTTGTGACCACACTCCCCATGAAAATCGACAATGTAAGAGCAAGTGTTGAGGTGTTTCCACATGCATATCACATAAGGGGCACATTGCCAATTGAAACTCAGAGATTAAATTTCTATCAAAAAGTACCGACCTCGTGGCAACTCTATCTTGGATGGCCATCCATGAAAAAATTTCCACTTTAGGGGGACTCAGATTCTTCCATAAAGAGCCAAGTAGGGCATTCCGTGACTGTGTCTGGGCTTCCCACTGTCTGTAAACCGATTTTACGGAGAAGATTTTATCGGTTGTCCAAATCCACTGTAACAGATCAGGCTTTGAAGGGTCTAGTGTCACACCATCCAGTCTACGCTTCAAAGCCTCATAATGCTGATTTTACCGAGACCTTAGTGTGCCCCTAAACAGCAGATTCCAATCACTATTGCCCCCTAATCCACAAAAACTGCTTAGAACCTCATTTTGTTGAGTTGATCGCCTATACAACCTGGGAAATTCATCTTTGATTGCTATAGGACCCAGCCACGCATGTTCCCAGAATAGCGTATCTCGACCGGAGTTGACCTGCACCTTGAACCCCTCCCGGATAGAGAAACCAAGTGCCGAATCAATATTGCCAAGTGAACAAATGTCCCTCCAAACATTAGATATCGACCCAGAACTAGGCAAATACGGGAGCCAGCTCCTCCGGTCCAGATTGTACTTTCCTTTAATAACCTTAACCCACAAAGAATTTTTTTCGCTGCTGAATCTCCACCACCACTTAGCGAGCAAGGCCAGATTTTGTTGTAACAATCGCTTGATCCCTAGACCCCCATTTTCCTTCTTCATCGTGATCCTCTCCCAATTGACCATGTGCATTTTCTTCTTGTCCGGTGTGTCACCCCAAAAGAATTGCCTCTGTATTTTCTCAAATGATTTGGCGACTTCCACGGGCATTTTGAAAAGAGACATAAAATAAATCGGCAGAGTGCTAAAGTTGTGATTGATCAGTGTAAGCCTGCCCCCAGTAGATATAGTTCTCGTTCTCCATACACATAACCTCTTTTGAGCTCTTTCTAAAACTGGTTCCCATGTTTTCACCCTCCTCGGATTAGCACCAAGCGGAAGGCCGAGGTATTTAATGGGCAGAGATTCCACTTTGCATCCCATCACCGTAGCAAGTGCTTCAATATCCTGCCGTTGGACTTTTACACCACAAAGGGAACTTTTAGAGTAATTGATCTTCAGGCCGGACATCAATTGAAAGCACCTAAGGATTCGCTTGATATTCCCCATTTCCTCCAAATCATTATTACAAAAAAGAATTGTATCATCGGTGAACTGGAGATGAGAGATAGTCACTCCGTTACTCCCCAATTGAACACCTTTAATGATATTTTTCGCTCGAGCTCGTTCCAGCATAATGTTAAGTGCTTCAGCCACTATGTTGAACAAAAAGGGGGATAAGGGGTCCCCTTGCCTCAGCCCTTTCTGTGTTTGGAACTCTTGCGAAGCTGCCCCATTAATCAAAACAGACATAGACACTGTGGAACAACATTCTTTAATCCATCCACACCACCTGTCCCCAAATCCTACCTTCTTAAGCATATCCAATAAAAAAACCCCAATTAACACAATCATATGCTTTCTCAAAATCCAATTTCAGAATTAAACCACCTTGAGCAGAGTTTTTCCAGCTATGAATAGCTTCATTGGCAATTAAAACACCATCCAATATCTGTTTTCCCCCCAACAAAAGTAGCTTGGGCTTCACCAATAATAGCAGGGAGATGATCTTTAAGCCTATTAGCTAAGACTTTGGATAGGATTTTGTAAATACTCCCCACCATGCTAATAGGCCTAAAATCTTTAAATGAAGTAGGACAATCAACCTTAGGAATTAAAGCAACAAAAGTAGAATTAATACCTTTCGTGAGCTTTCCATTCCGATGAAATTCCGAGAAAAATTGGATCATTAGGTCCTTCATGAACTCCCACCCCTTCTTGATAAACGAGAAGTTGAAGCCATCCGGACCCGGAGCTTTTAAGCTGTGGCACCCTTTGATAGCAGCCACAATTTCTCTTTCCTCAAACAAGGTTTCCAATTGCACTGATGCTTCTCCGGGCAGTTGTCTTTGAAAAAAACCCCCCAACGTCGGTCGGACCAATCTTTCCTCTGTGAAGTTATTCCGAAAGTGGGCAACAGCTGCTTCCTTGATTTCATTGGGCTCCTCCACTATTCTACCATTAACTTTGACCGACCCTATCATATTCCTCTTGAACCTATTATTGGCCATAATCTGAAAAAACCTTGTATTCTTGTCCCCCAATTTTAGCCACTTAACCCTTGATTTCTGTCTCCATAGTGATTCCGAAAGCTTGTAAAGCCTCCAATATTCTGCCTTTGTTCTACATCTTAAAGCCTTTTCTTCTGGATCAAGTGGTCTACCTTCCGCTACAATATCAAGCTGATGTAGTTTAGCTTCATGATCCTGTAAAGCACAATTAACGTCCCCGAACTCCTCTTTATTCCATACTTTCAGCCTATCTTTGACGGCCCTTAGTTTTTGCACTAGAATAAATCCAGCCCACCCCACCACTTGAACCTCATTCCACGTTTCCTTGGCCAAACTCATGCATTTAGGGTTAGAAAGCCAAATATCCATAAACTTAAATGGTTTAGGACCCCAATCCCTGCTATCATTTTTAATCGTAACTGGGCAATGATCAGATATCGGTCTCGGTAAACCCCATTGAAGGATATTATTCCTATCAAACCATTGTTGAGAAAACAAGAACCTATCCAGCCGGCTATGAACAGCATGATCCTGATAGTTAGTCCAAGTATATTTCCTACCTAGCATAGGAATATCTATCAACTCCATATTGTTGCAAAATTCTGTGAATTCCCTCATGCCCCTTTCCATACGTGAGCAGCCCACCCTCTCATTGATTACCCTAATTTCATTGAAATCCCCCCCTAGGCACCATGGGACAAGGGAACCATTCTTAAGTTCCAATAATTCCTCCCAGAGCACTCGCCTAGACGCTACTTCATTTGGAGCATATACATTGACAACCGTACAAGGGAATTCATTGTAAAGCATACCACTCATTAAAATGAAGAATCTTCGGACCACAATACTAGAAGCCGTAAAGAAATCCTTATTCCAAATGATGAGCAAACCCCCCGAAGCACCCACCGAATTGGAGCACACAAACTCCATATTGGCATTCCCCCACATTTTCTGGATAACAAGCCTCTCTACTGCCTCTAATTTCGTCTCTTGAACAAGTACCATGTCCGGTTTTTCTTTCTTAATAAGTTTGGACAAAAAACGTTTTTTGACCATGCTCCCCAAACCTCTGATATTCCATGTTGTAATCTGCATTAAAACAAATCCCAGTTGCACTACTCCACTGAATTAGCTAAAAACACTAATTCCTTTCGCCCCTCTCTTTCATTAGAGAGAACTCCTTAACCTCAAGTTCTATCATTCTGTTTAGGGTCTCATTATCATTGGGTAAAAAATTAATATCCAACTCACCTCCGATTGCCATGGTAGCTCTAACCTCATTGATAATCGACGGACTGACTTGGCTTATATCATCTGAAAGAGATTGAGACGCTTCCTCCGAACTGGAATCACGGTCCAAATCCTCACGAATCCTCAACAGATTATTCAGCTGTCTTCTTCGTCGTTTCCTGCAATCTGTATTATTTAGGTCCACCAAAAGATTTATGCAAGGTAATTGAGAGGATCGCACCACCAACTGGTTGGGCAAGTTTTCCTCTGGCACCTCCATAACTGGAGATTTCATCTCCAGATTGGGATTAGAAGACCGAGACCCAACAAAAGGGGTTCTCTCTTGGGCCCGACCCACCTCCTGAGATGCCCCTAATTGATCCACCGGCCCATCCATTGAGTTAAAATGATCCTGTGGTAATTCATGGGCTTTGATAGGAGCTTGAGTTTCCAATTGGGCCGAGAGGCCCACTGTAGAGTCTTGAACGGCTGACTCCTCAATCAAGGATTCAAAATCCTCTGATAATATCTGTACACCTCTTTTGTCAAGCATTAAATGCCGACCTGCAGTTGAAAGCTTTGGGCCACCAACCCTCTCACCCTTTTTCTCCTTCCCATGTGCAGTAGCTGAGTTTGACTCCCCTGCACCCTCACCTACCCCACTCTTCTCATTGGTTGGACCCTTTTGGAGTACTTCTAAGTCATCATCTGCTTCCAAAACCCCTTTTGCAGCGTAGCCATGGCCAACCTGCTCCCGAAGTTCCGCAACTGGCCTATGGTTACCTTGAATCCCCGGACTTGAAACTCCAATCTCATCTGGATTAACAAATGATGAAATCTCCTTCACCAACACATCATACTTCACACCTTTTACCACTAGTTGAATCCACCTTTCTATCTTGGACATTTCCTCAGTAGCTATCAACAATTTTCCTTGAGCAAAGGATATACTTTTCAAAGTATCTTCATGCACTGAGATGAAGTGGCCCCATACTTCACCAATTCGTTTGAAAGTGGTATTATCCCATGCATTTAACGGAAGCCCATGACAACCCAGCCACACAAACCGTTCATGGCTAGCTGGTTCTCCACTCCATGGTTTCACCGCCTCGAACCACCTTTTCATCCACGGGCCCGTAATCAGTTCATCCCTTACCTCTTGGCTCTGGAATGTAATCAAAACAGATCTTCCCCCCAAAGCCCTGAACTGGGCAACCTTATCTGTTTCCAACCCAAAGCTTACCTTTAGGGTCATCAACGGGACGACTCGGTGCATAACTGCCACCGCACTACGGAATAGCCATCCATTTCCAATCGGATTGACCTGGATCGTAACATTCGGGCTGGGTTTTTTGGATGACTCACCATTAACCACCTGGACAAAAGATTTACCAGGAATCTTGCTACACCATACCTGCCCAGAGACGCCATCAGTCGAGACTGCCTTTTGGCCAGCCTGTTGGCTAGGCCAGTCGTCCCTGTTTCTGAACTCCCTCCTTTCATTGGCCCTGTTCTCCTTCATCTTCTTAATCCGCCCAAAGCAAGCCTCTTTGACAAATAGCTTTTTGTCCTCCACCCAAACTCCATTCAATTGAGATACTGCCATGGAAGCAGAGACATGGTAGCCGTATCTGACAAATCCAAATCTGTTACCCGTACGCTTGCTTCTCTTCCATGGGATGAAAGCATCCTTAACTACTCCGAACTTATTGAAAGTTCGTTGTAGCCAGTGTAGACCATGGCTTTCAGGGATATTGTCCACAAACAAGGCATTATCTTTGGTATTGACAAACTCCTTACCTTTAAAATATTTCTCCAACAATATCGACTGAAAATGTGCCTGGTTATATTTGACGCATAGGTGTAAGATAGTCTCCTTTTCTCCTCTGTCTACCCTAGCTCGAGCTGCATGGGGGTTAGCTTGAAACAACTCATCCAAGACCTCAGCCTTTCCTCTCATAGATGCAACATGAAGAGGGTTTGCACCGCCTCGATCACGAGCTAGGCACATGTCTGGTCTCACCTTTATTAATGCTTTCACAATCTCAACGTGTCCGTTAGCCGATGCCAAGTGAAGGAGCGATCGTCCTTGCAAATCTAGAGCATCAGCAAGCTCTGGGCTGCTACTCAACAATTCTTGAAAAACCCCTAGTTGCCCACTTGACGCAGCCCCATGTAGAGGAGTCCAATTGAAACATTTCACCACAGCTCTTTCAAGATCGTATTCATTTTGTTCGTGCAATGAAGTTACATCTTCATTAATCTCTACTTCATCGAGCCTCTCCTCCATCCTCTCTCTCTCTCTCAATTGAACGCTTGTGTTTCGCAGTGAGTAACTACACATAAATATAAGCAGAAGGGAACACGGAACTCGGAAGTGCTAAAGTAATTCAAGGTTCAAATGAATGACTTTTGTAATTGTGAAGTTGAGGTTGCGGACCTGTTGCTATAATGCTATTATTCCTTCCTCTCCCTTAGTTGCTAAAGGAGCAGAGGACGTTGTGTTTCAGAAGTAAAGTGAGGCGGGTTCTTTTCGTGATTTTGGTGAGGCATCATCTACTTTGAGTGATGCAGTCCTCAAGCAGGATAAGAACAAGATTCTGAGGGCCGGAAGAGTCCAATCCGAGGGGTGGATCCAGACAATGAACTGGAGAAGGTTTCCCATGCGACGCAACCAAAAACTTTAATGGCAAGAAAGGCGTTAAAGTAAATGGACGGTTTGGATGATGCTATGGTGTACCCGGTCATTTTGGAAACACCGTAATTTTTGGCATAACTTCACCATTATGAGCATAACTAAAACCCATTACAAGCATAACAAAACTTAAACAAGACATAACCAAGGAATATCCAAAAAAACCAACTAAGGCATAACCAAACCCAACCAAGGCATAACAAACAAGTTATGCCTTGCTATGTTTCTGTTATGCTTGTAATGGGTTTTGGTTATGCTCATAATGGTTTTGCTATGCCAAAAGTTACGGTGTCCCCAAAATAATCGGGGACACCATAGTAATTTCCATTTCAATTTCTTATAGTAATTTTCAAAACTGATAATTAAATGGAAAAAACTACGTTACAGAAGTACGTACTATATGCATCCGTATAACTAAACCATTGAGAGATGTAACCAAACCATTGACAGGCGTAACATGGGCATAACATTATAGGCATAATCAAAACTAGTGAGAGGCGTAACATAGGTGTAATCTTGCATACCATATGCACCAAAACCATTGAGAGGCATAACTAACTATTGAGAGGCATAACCTTAATTAACCAATGAGATGGCATAACCTTAACCATTGACAGGTGTGTACCGTAGCCATTCTTGAGATTGATGACAGAGGAATCACCAATAAAGAACATGTAATAAAAAACCAAACAACATTAAGGATGCTCTCTCAAGAACATGTAATCCAACTTCGAGCGGCACTAACCAAACATGCAGCTCAGTTTGCCTCCTTCATGACCGAGATGAGAGTTCTCCTCACTCAATCTCGTTCTCCTCAGTAGTTTCATATTAATTTGCTCAAACTTATGCTATGTTTTTGCCTGTCCGTACTTCTTTTATGTTGGTTGTTGCCCGATGTGGGAGTTGGTTTTTCTTTTGTTGATGTTTTCTAGACTTACGTTACTATTGTACTGCTTTTCTAGACTTCTTTCAAGTGGCATATTAGTTTGGTTTAAATTAGTCTTAGTTTGACTATGACTGTTAATATCAGTTGATTAATTTGGTGCTTATTTATGTGTGCTCTACCTTTGTCATTCCGTGACAAAAAGGAGAGTAATTTAGTGATTAATAGATTAGCTTTTCAGTATTTGTTTCTGCAGCTTCTCAGGTCATGATCAATCTGTTAAGGTATAGGTTGAACGTGCTATGTGTGTCTTGTCATGGAAAGTGCCAAAAATGGAGATTGTAAGGTATATATTTTTGGCAAATCTCATGACAAAAACACATATTGTTTTGTATCCTTTAATTACTGGGTTGTAACTTATTTCTTTTATATTTCTAGAGCTAGCGTCTGTTTAAGAAGTATATCAATTATATTTGTGTAATTGGAAGGTAGAGTTTGTTAAGGAAATAGGTTGGAAGGAAATCAAATCTTTCAAGAAAATTTAGTGATTATAGCAGCCTATAAGGAAAGGGGATCACAGAATCAGTGGGTGAAAAAATATGGGGGAACATACATCAGAATAGCTTTCACTAGTGCTTAAGCAACTCCGATCCAATATAGCTTTCACTAGTGCTTAAGCAACTTGCCGGATTTTTTCTATCTATTTATATACGGTTCTTTTGGGATTTCCAAGTGACCGAATATATGATTGCAGTTCTTCTCTTGCTCCAAAATTGATGAAATACCTAAGGGAGATTTTAGTTTGTCTCTTGGAGTAAACATATGATCCGTTGGTCATCAGATTTTCAGAATAACTCCAAGAGCTCTTATCAAACTTTGATTCTACCGAGTGAATCGTTCTTCTAGTGGATTCTGGAAGTATCTCGGAGGACTTGTGGATTCAAGGCACTCAGCAATCAACCACTTGGTGCGGTGTACATGAATTTGGCAATTCAATCGATCTTCAGCCAGTCGGTGAGGATTCATGGTCGTTTTAGTTAAGATCGTTTTGTAATTGCACAATGTTTATTTGTAGTGGTTTGATTTCCTCCCGTGGTTTTTTATCCTTTTTAAGGGGGATTTCACTTACATCCTTGTGTTCATCCTTTATTATTTTTCAATTTTTTTTATTTTACTTGTTGAGTATTCGTATAGTAAAAAGGAAATTTCAATGTTAAAAAGAAAAGGTAAAGAGAATGATAAGGGAAAGACGAGGAGTACTATTTGCAAATCACAATCCAATTTTATTACTACTTGCAAACCTTGAATTTAAATAAACACAACAATTTTAAATTAAACACCAGAGCATGATTATTGAATTGCTAATGAAAATTCATACAATAAGAACAGAAAAAATCAAACATTAGCCTCGTTTTCTGAAGCTGGATCCACGGTGTTATTTCTGCTATTTCTCTTGCGCACAGTTCTTGCTATCATGCACAATAGGAAAGAAGCTGCTGCTATGGTGACCGAAGTTATAGTTAGAATCCCACCAATGTGAAGGACTGTTCGGTTGCTCGGTTTCGGTCCAGGCGCAACCGCAGCAAGAGAAATTAAGTACGTTATTGCTATGGATGCGATTGTGGCGCCCATAAGCGAAGCAATCCACAGCCAATGTGTCCTTGTCTTGAAGGGGAATTCAATCATGATCAAATTGATTGTGACTAGAGATGCGACAAACCCGACTACATTAAAACCGAAGAAGTACCAGAACAGAAATGGATGAGTGTAAGCCATCACAGCTTCTCCGCTTTTGTGCCCATCTGAATCGTCTTGCCAAACACCGCCCGGAGGGGTCACCCCTACTTGAAAGGCTAGGGTTGCCATTAGTACAGCAGCTACTATAATTGCATTTTTTCTCTCTGGTAATTTCGTAGGATCGACGGTATCCTTGACTCTTTTAGCACGTTTGTTTCGAAGTAAGGCTTGAATATCATAGTCTACTCCTTCGGGTTCTGTTCCTTTTTTCTGTCCAAGAAGTAGAATGTCCATCGCTGTTTTTTTTATTTCATTTGTTGCATTGACATGTATTTCCGTGTGGCTGAGAACATGCTCGATAATCTGAAACATCCATCAGATGCGAGGGATCATAGTTTGTTTTTCAAATAACAGTACTTTCGGTATCATACACAAATCTTCAAAGTAAAACATTTTAAGCTCAGGCCATTATTCGCTAAAAATATTCTTCTTTTTATTCTGAACTTATCATTCACTAATAATCTATGTTCGTTTCTGTTTCCTAGAATAAATGAGTTAGAGTTCGCTTTTACAAAAAAAAATTGACTTCTGGCTTTTTCTTTTGTAACTTTTTGGTTAAAATATTATCATAATACGATATGTCTTGATGAGAGATAATGAACAAATTAATTTTTTTCAAAAAAAAAAACATCAAATCATATTCATGTTTTATTCAAAATTATCCAAAAAAATTTAGTATGTTCTTTCTTCACTTTTCACATTTATAGTTGGATACTTGGATTCATCACAAAATAAGCTATTTAAGAACTACTCCTACATTTTGTCTCAAATTATCATACTTCAAAAATATTGAAGCTAAACTAAAGCCTTGATTAATGTGGTCATAACGTACCTGTAATCTTCGATCCGCAACAGCAAGGTGTAGTATGGTGTTGCCAGCATTATCTTTGGCATTGACAAACTCCTCACCTTTAAAGTATTTCTCCAACAATATCTGTAGAAATTGTAGCTGGTTGTATTTGACGCATATGTGTAAGATAGTCTCTCTTTCTCCTCTGTCCAACCTATAAGCTCGAGCTGCATGGGAGTTAGCTTGAAACAACTCATCCAAGACCTCGACCTTTCCTCTCATAGCTGCAACATGAAGAGGGTTTGCATCATCTCGATCACGAGCTAGGCACATCTCTGGTCTCACCTTTGTTAATGCTTTCACAATCCCAATGTGTCCGTTGGCCGATGCCAAGTGAAGGAACGATCGTTGTTGCGAATCTAGAGCATCGGCAAGCTCTGGGCTGCTACTCAACAGTTGTTGGAAAAGCTCTAGTTGCCCACTTGATGCGGCCGCATGTAGAGGAGTCCAATTGAAACATTTCACCACAGCTCCATCAAGATCATATTCATGTTCTTCGCGCAACGAACTTATGTTTACTTTGATCTCTCCTTCATTGAGCCTCCCCCCCATTCTCTCTCTCTCTCTCTCTCTCTCTCTCTCTCTCTCTCTCTCTACTCTGGTGTTTCGCACCAGAGTAACTACTAAACATAAATATATGCACATAGGCAAGAGTGTTTCTCTTTTTCTCTTTCGAGAAAGAGTTTTTCTTTATCACTAAGCAAAAGTGAACTAGGAATTTGGAAGTTCTAAAGTAGTTTTAAGGTACAAATAAATGACTTTTGTAATTGTGAAGTAGAGCTTGTCTTTAATAGAGGTTGCGAACCTGTTGCTATTATTCCTTCTTGATCTACCTTAGTTGTTAAAGGAGGAGAGGTTCTTTTTGGAATTTTGGCGAGGCATCATCTACTTTGAGTGATGCAGTCCTCAAGCAGGACAAGAACAGGATTCTGATGGCCAGAAGAATCCAATCAGAGAGGTGGATCCAGACAAGGAACTGGAGAAGGTTTCACATCCGACGCAACCAAAAACTTCAAGGACAAGAAAGGCGTTAAAGGAAATGGACAGTTTGGTTCTCTCATCATTTGAAGCTTTTTAGAGTGCAATAAGAGCTGGGCGTATTCGCATGACGAATTTGTTGCGAAGAATTTCAATTTAGTAAACTAATTTTCAAAACTGATGATGAGATTCATGACAGAGGAATCCCAATTAAGAACAGGGAAAATTTCAAAATACTGACCTTTCACACAAATCACACATAAGCACCTGATATTTTAATATTATCAAAAAAACACCTGACCTATTTAAAAATCCATCAATTTTTCACCCGCCGTTAACTTTCCATTTAAAAACAGACGGAAATGTTAAAATGGCCCTATATCTGGCCATTTGGAGGGAAACCAATATACATTTTGGGGGAAAAATACATTACTCTACTGATTTCTCCTGTCAAAATCCACCTGAGGGACCATGAAGGGGACAATATCTCCCAAAGCCCCACTAGGGCGCAAGCAGCACGCACAGATGCCCCTTTCAGACCACTTGAGGTCATCTGTACCCAAATTTCGATGTACTCATGTACCGGTGAGTTTGAACTCACCTCGTACACAAGTACACCGAAATTTTGGCTACGGAAGATCTTCGGTGCTTTCACATTGCATTCAGTTCATGAAAACTACTACTGCAAGCAAGTCACGACTCCTCCGGAAGAGGGAGAGGGAGTTTCTCCCCGACCGACCTTTGGCTGAATCGCATAATGTACACTACACAACTGTTAGTAATTTATTTTAATCAACGGGTATCTGTAATCTTAACGTGGGGAGATTAATAAGTATTTAATATCATGGAGCTCGTAATATAATTGAGATAAGGACGGGAGTGCAATTATAATTCTGTAGTGGGGTGAATTATAATTAGTGAAATAAGAAATAGAATCCTGGTGGGATTAGGTTTTCTTATTTACACTGGGAGCCCAGACTTATTACTCCTTAGGTCCCTATCGTAGCCCTATATATACACGTTATGCTCTCTAGGTCAGATGGACGTTTTTTTGACGTTTCTATTATTCACAAAATAGAGGCAGATCTAGAGAGGGCAAACAGACCACGAAAGAGTCCACACTCGGTTCGTGTTCTAGGCGTGTAGGGAATACGATAGAAGATCGTAAGGTGCAGTCGAGCAGTATACGTGGCTTATAGCAAGACGTGTTATAACAAGTTCAACCAGCCTTCGTGTTCGCAGGGAGTTGAGGTAAAACCCTAATTCCGCCTTGTAGGGTTTTGCGGTTTTCTTATTGTTTAATCTGTACGCGTCATTACTGGTTTCTGGGAATCGTTTCCCAACAGTGGTATCAGAGCAGGCTGTAATCACGCGTATGGATTAAACATGCCATGTTGTCCGTAGGTTATAGAGGGTAGAACGTAGAACTGTGCTAACCCTTGTTTTGCAGCGTTCTTACCCAGCTATTATGGTCACATGTTTTTTTTGTTGATTTTGTGTGATTGGATCCCACATAATTTTTGTGTGGTTATTGTTATTTATTGGGTACCACGATTATTTTTCGTGGTTGTAATAATTAACGTAGCATGTGTTATTTATTGGGTGCCATGATTATTTTTCGTGGTTGTAATAATTAAAGTATCATGTGAACTCCAATGGAGGCATAAGATCGATATATGTATGTTTCTTCGATTGTAATAGCATTCGATGGTTATTCGGAGATCGAAGAAGGGAGATACAGAAGATACAAGTTGTTTGGCTCGTAACAGTTTTTTTCCAGATTCGTAGGGTCTGATTGCAGGGCTATTTCGACCCAGTAAACATTGGAATTAGAAAATCTGTTCTGCACAGAAGTTGTAGATAATTGAATTTCGAATCCAACCCAATTTGAATCACTTCAATTGGAGGTCGGATGAGGAAGATATGGCCAAAATACTGAAGGCTGTGCAGTTTACGCGGGAATATATCAAATCCGATTTTCTTGCCTAAGCACGGTTGGATTTTGGTTTCCTTGATTGATTCAAAATATCTAAGTCTTCCACACAAGTATAGCTGAAGGATTTCAAGGTTGGAAGGATTGCTTAAGGATTTCAAGTTTGGAAGGATTCCTTATTGCTTAAGGATTTCAAGTTTGGAAGGATTCCTTATTGCTCAAGGATTGCGTCTTTGACCATAATAGCTGGATTCTTTATCTTGTGCTTCCTTATTATTTGTGTTTCCATATTGTTTGCATATGTGATAGTTTACCATATTGGGACAACATGGTAATATTTGGCTTTTGACCTAGATCACGTTTTTTTGCAAACTCAAAAATTTGATAACCCTCACAAATTTTTAAATAACTAAGTGGGAGAGGGAATTTATTTTGGATAAATCCCACGGTCTCCATTGCTAGTTCGTAGGTGATATAATTAATTTTGTGTGTTGGTTTTAGAACCTTCCTCCATATCGGACAAAATTAATTGTGGCATCATCGGTACAAACTTCCTAAAGGAATAGTTCTAAGATAATTGTTGTGTGGGTCACTTCTCCATCTGAGGTGGTTCGTAACGGAACAATGGGTCATGGGGCTAGGTAATGGTATACACTTAGCTGTAAATAATAATATCCTCACCATCTGAGTCACTATTATTATTTATAGGACCGAAGCTATATTGGCTATTTAATTTTGCTTGGCACGGTATAGTGTCTAGATAGTAAAATTAAAAGGTTGTGCCTATCTACACGAATGATGAAGAGTAGACGACCTTCCCATCGAGGCATGCTCTTCACGGTGTGTAGGGTTGCCAATGTTTTTCTTTTAACACGTGGTTGAGGGAACCAATATTAAAATGAAATTCAAGTTTTTATTGCCCTTCATAATTGTTGTTATGTGATTCTCAGATTCAAAAAATGGGTTTTTTCAATCCACTTGCAATTATTCTCAAAACTAATAAACTTACTGGATCGAATTATATTGACTGGAAAAGGAATTTGGATATTGTGTTAACTGCTGAGGGGCACAAATTTGGGTTGTATGAGATGTGCCCTCCTAGACCTGATGAGAATGCCACGTAACATGAAGCAAAATTTTATAAAAATTGGTGAATATCACCCATGTTGAAGGGACCCTGATTAGGGATCATGTTCTGAAGATGATAGCTCTTCTGAATGAACTAGAGATCCTTGGAGCTGAAATTGATGGGGAAACCCAGATCGATTTCGTTCTTAACTCACTGCAGTCTGAGAGTTTTAAGTAATTTCGCCTGAACTATTATATGAACAAATTGCATATATTTTTGGCGAAACTTCTTAAGGAACTCCAAGCAGCTGAGGGTCTTTTGGTTGTAAAGAAATCACCATCAGTGTTAGTGGCAGAGAAGGCTTCTACTTCTAAGCTGAAAGGCAAGAAGAAGCAGAACTAGTCTCAGAAAAAGGTTGTAGAGGCATTTCATGCGCCTCAAGGTGGAGTGAAAAAGCCTGCGGGCAAGTGTTTTCACTGCAAGCAGAAAGAACACTGGAAGTAGGAATGTCCATTCTATCTCAATAAAGTGAACAATTAGGATAAATCTTTTTCACTAGTTGTTGAATCACGTTTAGTGGTGTTATCTACCAGTACCTGGTGTGTAGATACGGGAGCCACTATTCATGTTTGCATTTTGTTGCACGGGTTCTAGGAAACCAGAAGACTCAGTGATGGGGAGATTTATCTACATGTGGAAAATGCTACGAGAGTGGCAGCAGTTGCAGTAGGAAATGTCTTTTCAAATTTTAGTAGTAATAGGAGTTTAATTTTGAGAGATTGCCTTTATGTTTCCTCTATTAGAAGAAACTTGGTTTCAGTTTCTAAGTTGATCAAGGATGGATATTTAGTGGATAATCTCTAAATTATTAATCCTATATTTCCTACAGTGCAACTGCATGAATTGAATAACACTAATAATTTGCCATGTAAGAGAAAGTAGCCTTCTAAATTGAACTAAACGTATCTTTGGCACTTACGCCTTGGTCATATTAATCTGAATAGGATTTCTAGACTGGTCTGGGATGGACCTTTAGGTTCATTGAAAGTTGAGGAACTTCCAGACTGTGAATCCTATTTAGAAGGTAAAATGACCTAGAAGCTTTTTTCAGCAAAAGGATATAGAGCCAAAGAGCCGTTGGAATTGGTTTCATTCTGATTTGTGTGGGCCTATGAATGTCCAAGCTAGAGGTGGTTTTGAGTACTTTGTCACTTTTATTGACGATTACTCAAGGTATGGAAACATTTATTTGATGCGCCGTAAGTCCGAATGCTTTGAGAAATTCAGGGAGTATAGGGCGGAAACGAAAAAGCGTCTGGGTAAATGTCTCAAGACACTGCGATCTGATCGTGGTGGAGAATACCTCTTGGGAGAGTTTAGGGACTACTTGTTAGCTGAAGGGATTACATCCCAGTTGTCAGCTCCAGGTATGCCACAACAAAATGGTGTAGCAGAGAGAAGGAATAGGACTCTTATGGATATGGTAAGATCAATGATGAGTTATTCAGATTTACCAATTTCGTTTTGGGGACATGCACTAGAAACGACAGCGTATATTCTTAACTTGGTACCATCTAAGTCAGTACCATCTACGCCCATAGAACTGTGGACTAGGCGCAAACCTAGTCTGTGGCATGTTCGGGTTTGGGGTAGTCTAGCACATGTGCTGAATGGGAACGCAGATAAATTGGAATCAAGGTCATAAGTTTGTCTGTTTGTGGGGTACCCTAGAGGAACGAAATGTAGATTATTTTATAGTTCTAAGGATCAGAAGGTCATTGTTAGATCCAATGCCCGATACTTAGTGGATAACTATGTGATAGACTACAAGCCCAGAAGTAAAATTGTTCTAGTGGAATTGAGAGGAGAGAGATTGGCACAAACTTCTTTACCACCAGTAGTGCAGGAGGAAACACCACAAGTGACATCTGTAGAGGCACCTATTGACACACCGGTACCTCGTCGTAGTGGGAGGGTTATTATTCCACCCAGTCGGTATACGTTGTTGGGAGAGTCTTTTGAAATGATCCCTGATGATCAACATGCCGAACCCTGTAACTACAATGAGGCACTTCAAGATAAAGATGTGGAACTTTGGCAAAAGACTATGAAATCAGAGATGGAGTCTATGTACTCTAATCAGGTCGGCATTCCTTAATGGAAATCTGGATGAGTGCATCTATATGGTGCAACCAGATGGATTCATAGCGAAAGGTCAAGAGCACATGTTGTGTGCAAGCTTAAGAAGTCTATTTATGGGCTTAAGCAGACATCTAGATCGTGGAACATCCGTTTTGATCAAGCAATCAAGTCTTTTGATTTTGATCAATGTCCGAATGATTCATGTGTGTATAAGAAGCGCAACGGAAAAGTGGTGGTGTTTTTAGTACTATATGTCGATGATATTCTGCTCATCAGAAACAATGTGGGAGTATTGTCTTCAGTGAAAGTGTGGTTATCCGGCCAATTCGAAATGGACTTGGGAAAAACCAATCACATCTTTGGGATTAAGCTTCTGCGAGATCGCAAGAACAAGATGTTGGATTTATCACAAGTTAATTATATCGATGAGATTCTTGCCTGTTTTAGCATACAGGATTCCAAGAAAGGGTTCCTCTCTTTTAGACATGGAATCAACCTATCCAAGGATCAGTGTCCTAAGACACCTGAGGAGATGAAGGTAGTTCCTCATGTCTCGGCAGTAGGAAGCCTTATGTATGCTATGTTGTGTACTAGACCTAATATTTGCTTTGCCGTTGGCATGGTTAGCAGATTTCAGTTTAATTCAGGACAAGAACATTGGACTGCAGTGAAACATATACTTAAGTATCTGAAAAGAACTAGAGATCATATGTTGGTGTTCCAGTCAGATAGTCTGGTACCTCATGGGTACACAGACTCAAACTTTATATCAGATAAGGATTCCAGAAAGTCTACCTCCGGATATGTGTTTACCTTAGGAGGTGGAGCCATAATTTTGGGGAGTATCAAGCAATCGTGAATTGATTAATTCCACCATGGAGGCCGGGTATGTGGTAGCTTCTTAAGCAACCAAAGAGGCCGTTTGGCTTAAAACTTCTTGATGGATCTAGAAGTGATTCCTTTAGTGGAATTAGCTATTACGTCTATTGTGACAATAGTGGTGGAATTGCTAACTCTAAGGAACCATTGACTCATAAGAAGGAAAACACATCGAGCGTAAGTATCACCTGATTCGAGAGATCGTTCAGAGAGGTGATGTAGCTGTGACCAAGATCGCATCGGTAAACAACCTAGCAGATTCTTTTACTTACAGCTTATAGGCTAAGACTTTTGATAGTCACGTAAAGGGAATATGAGTGAGATGCGTGGCAGCATGACTTTGAGTCTTAGTGGGAGTATGTTAGGAGGTTATGTAAAAGCTATGTTTTTATATGATGGATTAATATTGTTATGTATTAATCAGTTTTATCTCTTTTTTGATGAGAATCTTTTATGGGTAATATTTGCATAATATTATTGTATGTTGTGCATGTGTCTTTTATTTTACAAAGTAGATGATCCGGTGTGTAGAGTTCGGCTTACACACAGAAGATCGGATCATCGGTTCTTGTAAAATATAAGATATGGTTCACAGTCTTAGATGGAACTGGACACACCATTAGTAGGACTGTAGTACAATGTTTAGTAGGTCTGTCTTGACTACAGGGAACGGTCTAGTTCTAACTCATTGTGCTAGTACACTTTGTGTGTATTGAACGGGACCGCATTGAGGTAATTGTCTTTGTACTAACTTTATAAGACAATTGGAACCTCATGGTTATTATGAATGCTTATGCTCTTAATCCAAAGATAATTATTAGATGTATATATTTAATGTTGTTGATTTTGATTCATTAAAGGGTGAGATCTTTATACGGTCAATAGTCTCGGTGAGTTGGGTCGCAACATTATGTATATGACAACTATTAATTATTAATGGAATCCACGTCCCGATAGGGATTGATGATACCCCTTGAGTAAGCTTATAAGTTTCGATTATGTCAAACCCTGCAGGTGGATATTTGTATCCGACATATCGAATAAGTTAAGCGGATAGTCTCAAGTTAAGATGTTGATTAAGTGGGAGATTGTTAGTAATTTATTTTAATCAACGGGTATCTATAATCTTAACGTGGGGAGATTAATAAGTATTTAATATCATGGAGCTCGTAATATAATTGAGATAAGGACGGAAGTGCAATTATAATTCTGTAGTTGGGTGAATTATAATTAGTGAAATAAGAAATAGAATCCTGGTGGGATTAGGTTTTCTTATTTACACTGGGAGTATTACTCCTTAGGTCCCTATCGTAGCCCTATATATACACGTTATGCTCTCTAGGTCAGATGGACGTTTTTTTGACGTTTCTATTATTCACAAAATAGAGGCAGATCTAGAGAGGGCAAACAGACCACGAAAGAGTCCACACTCGGTTCGTGTTCTAGGCGTGTAGGGAATACGATAGAAGATCGTAAGGTGCAGTCGAGCAGTATACGTGGCTTATAGCAAGACGTGTTATAACAAGTTCAACCAGCGTTCGTGTTCGCAGGGAGTTGAGGTAAAACCCTAATTCCGCCTTGTAGGGTTTTGCGGTTTTCTTATTGTTTAATCTGTACGCGTCATTACTGGTTTCTGGGAATCGTTTCCCAACAACAACAGCATAACTTAAGGAAGGTAAAGATGTCTTTTCACTTGTCCACACGTTATTTTTTGATGTTTTCTGGGGTATTTCTTCCTCGAGATAGGATGCTCTCCGGTCCCCGGGTGGATTGGGGCGGCCCGAAAAATATAGTTTTGAATTGAAAATTTGAAGAGTCGCCATCCGGATTTGAGGTTTACCACCCGAGAAACCGTTTCGATTGAAAATGATTGTTTGAATTGAAAACCAGAGATTTGTTTAAGGATTCGGAAGCCATGTTACGAGAGGAGAAGAGTTTTACAGCACCCCTCTCGCCTGATTCGAAATCGGTCTCTCATAAACATTTGTGGGATTTTTCAAAAATACTTTATTTCATTAAACAATTAGCAAGTATCCACAAGTATATCAAGTAAGGGGGTGCATGCATGTGCTAGTGTATAATGTATGATGATGGAATGATAAAAGATGGAGAATTGCATAAAATGAAAAACTTTCACTGAGAACACTCTTGAGCGTTCGGGACTGCACTCCTAAGCGCTCAAGAGTTCTGCTGCTTCATCCTGCAAATTTTGATTAGACAAATATACTACAATACTTGGAATAACTACAAAATATTAATATCATGCATCAATGCTCAGCAAGGAACTTAAACAGCCAAGAACTGATCCTGGTCATCCAAACCCCTGCCTCATTGTTTCTGAAATTAAACTGACAGGGCTCTGGAAACCTTAATGCATATGCAGTACTTAAAAGGGCATTAAGAGAGAGAATATTAGAGAAAAATATGATCTTGCCATGCTGATATCACTCCCGAGCGCTCAGGAGCAGTCCTGAGCGCTCAGGAGTGAGCTGCACCCCAAGCTTTAATTCAAACAAGAGGGATGACAGATCTTAACATATTGTTCTCATCTTATTTTCTGAAGATGAAGTAACTCTGAAGATAGTTGAAAACTTTATCTTCGAATGAGGGAGGCATACTTCTATTTTCAGAAAATAAACCATTCACAACAATATATTAAGACATGGCCATTGCATTTGTGTAAAGAACTTTTATTTTCCTTGAATATTCACTAGAAAAATGGGAAATATGGGTGATATCACTTCTGAGCGCTCAAGAGCGGTCCTGAGCGCTCAAGAGTGTCCCAAAGCCTATTTGGAGAATTTGTTTTGCAGCTCTTTTGCCCTTGTTTTTACACTAAGGCCACCCAACCACACATCCAGTAGGAAGGACTGGAGTGGGCTGAGTGACCTCACTCAGAAGGATAATATATAGCCCTTTTGGTTTGAAAAATAGAAGAATTCTACCTTCTTAGATGGAACCTTGCTTCTTGGATGGATTTTGAGGATGGAAAAGAGTGAAAAATTCCAGGACCAGGAATGAGTATGATCCCTAATTTCCTGAATTTTTCTTGATTGTGCTTGACGTTGTATGATTTTGGCAAAGTTTGAAAAGTGATTTTCTTGCAAAATAAAGTTCTTCTTTCTGAAAATCAGAGGGTTAGGGTGTGGTATTTTTTTATGGTCCCTCTATAATGCAGCATAAGGCTGCTTATATAGGGCATGAGGAAATATTTTTGAATTTTGAAAATTAAATTAAAAATGGATAAAATATTTTGGGAGGGAAGAAAACATGATGATTTGGTCTTCTGCTGCTTCTGGTGAAGGTTACTGTAGCAAGACCGAATAATTTGAATAAACAAAAACATGTTTTCCTGAAAAAGCTGAAGATTCAAGCATTCATTGGGCAATGCAATGGTCCTGAGCGCTCAAGAGCAGTCCTGAGCACTCGAGACAATTACTTCTAAGCGCTCGAAATTGAGCAATATCAGGGCTTTTGGAAATCAGTAAAGCTACAGGTACAGCAACTGGTGTACAGCAGCCGCGCACAGATCATTTTTGCGCCTGTCTCGGGTCCCGCAAAGATGATCGGAGTCGCTCATTTTGTTCAAAATACTTCATTTAGGATCCCTGTAAAAAATTATCTCAATCCGATGTCGGGAAGGGTGTTTTCGAATCATCCAACTTTTCTTCAAAATTTAGCAAAATTTTAAAAAACGCCGTTAAGGATTCCCATCAGATTTATGCCATTAATACCCCTCAACCTCAATTGTCATCTTCCTCCTTCAACGCGCAAGCGCTCTCGCGAACTTGATTCTTCTGCACTGATTACTCCACCTCCTCAACAGTACTCCAAGCTCTCGAAACCCTACGCTTCCTCCGCCTCCCGCCGCCTCACCTCCCTCCTCCTTCCGATCCCTCAACCTCCGAAATCCTTCGCTGCTTCCACGACGTCTCCGCCCCGATCCTCTCTCTCCACGCCGATGCGCTCCCGATCGACACCTTGATGTCGAAACCGGAGACTTCGAGCCTCTCTCTGCTCTGTCGGTTCTGCTTCGAATCCGTCGGTCTGCTGCTTCGAATCCGTCGGTCTGCTGCCGCAGCTCTCGTTGCCTTCGTCCAGCGCCATCAGCGGAAGCAAAAAAGAAGTCGAAATCGAACTGAATTCGGAACGAATTCGTATTAGACCACGCAAGGAACTCCCGTAATCCAATTCCGAAGTATAATTCGAGGTGGCGTTTTATCGAGCGATCAAGAGAGAGAGAGTGAAGATTCTTTTGAGTTTTGGTTCACTTTTTTGTGTGATTCTTTATGGGCCTTGACCTGGTTAGACGGTGGGCCCACGTGATAAGTTCAGTAATCAGTAGTAGGAAGACGAGAAAAAGTCGCAGAAAAAATGAAAAAAACATTGCGAATTTGTGAATTTCACACTGCAAATTTTCAGTCGCTGACCGGAGGTGGTCGCCGGAAAAAGTCATCGGCCGGAGGTGTTTGCCGGCTGGAAGTGATTGTGCAATGGAGGTGGGAGGGGGTGGTTGCATTTAATGAAGGGTAAAAGGGTAATGTTCATAATCATCCTTAAAGGCAAATAAAAATTAAGTTCATCCTTAGTAGGAATTAAGTTAGGTCTAGATTTTCTAGATTTACATGTAATTCTTTTGGGATTTTAACTCTATTTTGGGTCAAGCCCATTGGGGGCCTGATTTGGAGAAATTATTCAATAGATTCCGGAGTACCGCCATGTGGTACTTCGGACTACTTTATAACCACACGTTCATGTGGGGTTCATACATTTAATGGTAGATCCTACAAAAATGTGTGATTGTAAAGTGATCTGAAATACCACGTGGTGGTATTTTCGGACTATTGTATAATTTCTTATTATTCCTTCATCTCCCTTAGTTCTTTTTTGGACAACATCTACCTTGAGTGGTGCAGTCCTAAAGCAGGAAAATATATAACACGATTCTGTAGTACTTAATGCTCTCAAGAATATAATTGCAATAGAATACGTACCCAAGAAAAAATTATTGTTATGGTCATGTCTAGGTGGCACGTGATTTTAGCTTTCAGAGAAGTTGCCTACTTAGTTGGGATGTTCTCTTTTGATCGTTGATGCATTTTTCTCGGCCTCTGTTTAATATCTATGCACTTAATTTAACATCGATAGAACTCTTTTTCGGTGTTAAAGAAAAGGTAAAGAAAATGCCAAATCAATAGGAGAGAATTCCAATAGAATGATGAGGGAAAGACAAGGAGTACTACTCGATCGCAAATCACAATCCAATTTTATTACTACTTGCAAACCTTGAATTTAAACACAACGGTTTTTAAGTTAAACCCCAGCATATGTTTAATTATGGAATTGCTCATGAAAATTCAAACAATAAGAACAGAAAAATCAAACATTAGCCTCGTTTACAGAATTGATAAGTCTGTTATTTCTGTCCTCTCTCTTGCACACAATTCTTGCTATCATGCACAATAGGAAAGAAGCTGCTACTATGCTGACCGAAATTATAGTCGAAATTCCACCAATGCGAAGGACTGTTCTGTTGCTCGGTTTCGGTCCAGGCGCTAACACAGCAAGAGAAATTAAGTATGTCACGCCCCAAATCCGGGAACATGACCGGCCGTGAACCATGCAATAATCATGGGACACGAAGCCTAATTAAAAATAATATTTTAGCAACTCAAAACCAATAAAAGAAAACTGAATATTTTATTAAAGTAAAAGCTGCAACTTAAACCAATATTTTCCCTTAACAAGATGGCATAAAATCTCATATTTTCCAAACTCCAAATTTCACCATGATTTGCCAATAACTAAAAGTGCAGCAGCTAATAAATAAAAGTGCGGAAGCTTTTTGACAATAGAAAAGAAATAAAAATGCAGATGCCCTAGAGGTCCAAACAGAAGATCCCGACAAAGCCACAGAGTCCACTACAATGCCCCATGCAATAACCTGAAAATAAATGTGGAATAAATCCGTCAGCTGACGAGCTCAGTGAGTAGTTAAGCATGCTAAGGGTAATAATACAAAGTGACATACGTATAAACCAACGATAACAAGGCTCCGAAGAAATGGTGTCAAATAAAGGAAGGTCGAAGGTTCAATGAATAATACCAACAACTAATGAAGTCAAATGGCTCGGCAAATAGTATCGAAAGATGAATAACTGAATAACGAATTATCACAAACAACAATCGAACAATGACAACAACCATTTTGTACCAACAGCCTGCTCAACAATATCGGAACGAGGAACAACAATAATGAGGTAGTCCAAACCAAAGTGGGAACCATATCTTCCAATTACCAAGTACCAATTAATGCCAAATATTTTCTCAGGGCTTAGCCCGTTGGATCCAACACCGTACTTAGAGTCACCACAGGATGGCGCCTGGGACCTTTTCCCTAAGCCGATCCGAAATAGGGTTCCCTATCCGTTGAGCACTAGAGTCACAGGGTATTTCACAAGTCTTTTCCCTAGCGGCCAAAGTCACCACGATATCTCACGGGTCTTTTCCTTGGACTTTCACAAATATAAACATAATCCATGGTCCCAAACACATAAGAACAACGGCGAACCGGAGTCACCTGACCGGCCAAGATTATTCCCCTTGCCGTTGCATAGTCACAATAATATGATGGAGTCAACGAATCGGCGACAATAAAAGTAAGGGCAATCGATCAGTCACAAATATTATCAAATAACCTTGTATGCCAAAGGGTACGTCAATTGTCAATAATTATGAGAACGAAGAACAAGATTAATATTTATCGGATTACAACGAATACCGAACTGTCAAGAATAGATAGGCTCAAAAGGATTCCAAAAGAAGGGATCACATGTTTAACTACTCACCTTGATTGAAAGGATTGATCGCAAATGCAATGCTCACGTTCTCTACTAATCTGAATTAAAAGAATATGTACACACATATTAACACTAAAAAGACCAACTATTCGAACGGTAACTCTAATGCTTAAACTTACTACTATACAGTAATTTAATATTTAACCTACAACTAATTGCACTAGAAACCTATCCACCAACAAATCCTATTAACCCATTGCCACACATGTACGCGCGCACATGCAACTCACCCCTCAACAGCATATGATCTAAACCCTTAATTTATACCTATTCACATGGGCTTCAAAACTCATCACTGATGCTAAAAAAATGTGCGATATACATACCCATATATACGGCAGGGGGAGTAAAAGAGAAGGGGAAAAAGAATACAGGAACAAGATTGCTAACCTTTCTGCTCTTCTCGTCACAAACCTCTGCAACGACTCTCTCTCTCTCTCCCCAAGGCAGCCACGCTCTCTTTTTAATATGACGAAAGGATGAAACCCTACCTCTTGTATATTCTCATTCCGTAAACTACCCACGTATATACCGATACTTTTCTAATCTAATTACACAATCAACCCAACATTTCTCTTCCACATTCAATAATCACTTGCTGGGGGAAAATTCCTAATTATAACTCAATTTAGAATTCCAATTTAAAGTCATTCAAGGTTACAAGAATTTTCGAAATAAATGCAGTTCATAATAATCAATACCCTTTTTTTTTGATGTGACATCCCACTATTTTCTATAACAATAAAAGATTACAATTTCGATAAAACCTAAAGAGGTAACTCATAAATCATAAATCTAAAGAGGTAACTCATAAATCCCACTATTTTTTTGATGTGACATCCCACTATTTTTTTGATGTGACATCCCACGTAAAGTGATTGCGGTGAAACCTAAAGAGGTAACTCATAAATCTCATATCATAAACATTGCAAAGAAACCTCATGATGTTAAGAAAGCTAATGTCGCAAAATTTGTTCCCATATGTCATTACTGTAATGTTAAGGGTCACATTAGACCTAACTGCTTTAAATTGCATAGATATCCTTCTATTGGTTTTGAATCTTTTGATCATGCGAACCGCAATAATATCGGCCATATTAAGACTTCTTGTAAACATGGTAATGTTCCAAAAATTTGGCCTAATAATGCTAAATGTGAGAATGTTGGAAATACGACTTTTAGAGATATGCGGCATAAACATAGTAACACGACATTTAAGAATATGAAATCTCAACCTATGCCTAACAAACAGAGTCAAGTAGTTCCCGTTAAAACAAGATCTATTTGGGTGAGGAAGTCAAACTTGCGACCTTATACGAATTTGTCTATCACCACTCTTGATGACACTGGACCATCTGGAGAAGTTGACCTCACCTTTTGAGGCTTGCTCTCATGTTCATAGTCTAGGTTGTTTTTCAATGCTTAACGTGTTCCTAGAGCTATGAGTAGACATTTATCTAGTTTTATTGCTTCTATTGTTTAGTATCTTACATTTATTTGTTTGAAGCCTAGAATTTATTTATTTAAAAAAAAAACATTCAAATATTTTAAAATTCTTCAAAAAGATTTTTTTCTTGCACTGTGTGTCGTGAGACCTTAGTTATCTGCTATGGGATTCGTGCATATTTGCATATTTAACATGGCATGCACAATTTGTTTGATTTTAGTCATGGAATACATCTGAAAGTTAAGTGTGTCATGTTACATGATTCTGTGATCTTCACCAATACATGTCAGTGTCTGATAGATTGCACGCTAAGGTCTGTTATTTCTCATGTACCTTGCTAATCTATCTTCTATACTCCCTCGACGATTGACCGTTTTGCGCAATAAAGATAGACTAGTGGATTCCATGTTCTATGCATTTAAATGAAAAATAGAGGGGGAGAAGAGAGTGTATGTGAAATATGTGAGTTGATATTGCTTATCCGGGCGTTCATTGAGTAACTGGGCAATTGGGGTGAGGTATTCTCCCTCTGAGTGTTCGTGTCAAAAAATGGATAGACCTTGTGAAGGCATCCGTGTTGGACCATTTGCATAGTAACCGGGGATTGGGTATGAGATACTCTTACTCTCAATTTTCGCGTCAAACTGCAGTGGGGTAAAAAATAAAAAAAAAACAAGGTTATGAATTTCTATTAAATATTTATTAGAAGAAAAATTCATTGATTGAGGGGGAGTTGTGTTTTGTTCTGTGGCATGTTGAGTCTTATCATTTTTGCGTGGTTTGACTTCGTGAGGGGGAGATAGTTGAATAGCCCAGGGTTACATGAGAAACCTCGCTTTTAAATGATGATCTTGATGGCTATTGATGTGTCACATACACACACCTCTGTCATGGACTCATGTATCATGTGCATTTACTTTTTCTATATTTTCATGATTGATTTCAAGTTAATTGCACATGTTCGTTAAATAAGCTCATATTCATCAAGTCTCATAACAGAGAACTTGCTACTCAATTGGTACTACGTATACAATGCTGCATGTTTTTCGGGTTATTGTAAAAGTTTTTTGTTGTTCCTTTCGTTGGTTCAGCAATTAATTGTGGTGGTAGTAGTTTATTATTGGTCCATTGGTTCATATTTTGGGATAGTCAGTTTTTTGGTTTAGTTGGCACTTTGCTATCGTTTATGCATCTGGGCTGCTCTTGTTGGTGTTTTAAACTAATCATGTGCCGGGCTTACGACTTGTTGCTTCGTTAATGGATATTGTTTTTTTTTCTTTCACTGGTCATGCATTATTCTCGTTGCTATATCATGCTCATCCTTTGTCATTCCAAGACAAAAAGGGGGAGAAGGAATTCTTGTTGTCTAATCCTTAATTTTGTTTGAGTTGTGGTTTCAGTGGAATTAACGAATTAGGGATATGGTATTATTTTTTGTATTGTGTTTTGTCATGGAAGTGCTAAAGGGGGAGATTGTTAGCTCCAAAAAGCGGCATTATTTTTTGGTTGGCAATTCCATTGACAAAACATATTTTCTTTTGTATTCCTTCTTTATCAAGTTGTAATGTCTTTTTATCTTTTCTAAGCGTAGCGAGTCTGTATAGGACTAGAGTGGAAGGAATCATTATTTGTAATCGATTTTGAGTTTTATTGGAATGGATCGATCGGGGTCGTCAAGCTGTCATCTATCGGAACCTACTGACTAATTGTGGCAGCCGTATGAAATTTGAGCAGATGGATTGACAGATCGATAAACAGATCGATCGGGATGCAATTATTATAAATAGCAGCCTTTTCTTTTCTGCTAGGGCAACGAGCATATACAGGGCAGCAGCGCAAAAGAAAAAGGAACGTGGGTTTTGGTTCAAAAGATGAGAGGATATTTCTACTTTTAATTCTTGGAGTACTCATTCAGTTTTTCGAAGCCATAGTTAAACTCCAAGAGATGTTCTCTATTTTCTTTCAACAAACATAGGTTCGTTCTTCGGTGGATTTCCGAAGGGTCATTTGGAAGGCTTGAGGATTCAAGGCGGCGGCAATCAAGCATGGGGTACGGTGAACGAGGATTCGACTATCATTCTTGAGTCAATTGTGAGGATTCTCAGTTGTGTAGTAAGTTCGATTGTAACCGTACAATGTTTTTTTATAGTGCTTGATTCCTTCCCGTGGTTTTTACCCGTTTGGGGTTTTCCACGTATATCTGGTGTTCATCGTTTATTTTCGTTCCTATTATTTCTTGATTATTGGATTGGTAGGAAAATAAGAATTTCAATTGGTATCAAAAGCGGTCCGACACTACACATAAATATATGCACATAGGCAAGAGGAGTCTTTCTTTATCGCTAAGTAAAAGTGAACAAGGAATGTGGATTGTGGAAGTTTTAAAGTAATTGAACGTACAATTAAATGACTTTTGTAATTGTGAAGTAGAACTTGTCTTTAATAGAGCTTGTCTTTATTCCTTCCTGATCTACCTTAGTTGTTAAAGAAGGAGAGGTTGTGTTTCAGAAGAGAAGTGAGGAAGGTTCCTTTTGGAATTTTGGCGAGGCATCATCTACTTTGAGTGATGCAGTCCTCAAGCAGGACAAGAACACGATTCTGATGACCGGAAGAGTCCAATCTGAGGGGTGGGTCCAGACAAGGGACTGGAGAAGGTTTCACATGCGACGCAACCTAGAACTTTATGAAGGGCAAGAATGGCGTTAAAGTAAAGGGACGGCTTTGGTTCTCTAATCGTTTGAAGCTTTTTAGAGTGCGAGAAGAGCTGGGAGTATTCTCATGACGAATTTGCTATTTAGAGTGTAAGGGAAATTTGATGTGGGAGAAATTTTCTGACGTTTGGAACCTTCCCAACTAAGTAGGCATCAAACGAAGAACAAAGAATTTCAATTTAGTAAACTAATTTTCAAAACTGATGATGAGATTCATGATAGAGGAATCCCAATTAAGAACATGTAATCAAAAACCACACAACATTACCCGCAAGCGGGATTCAAACTCGCGACCATGTGCTTGTGGGGAATTTCATCACCACACCATTTGCCATCTTGGCAACCACCTCCAATGGTACTTACTAGTCTATCAGCTAGACAAGTTAAAGCAGATCAATAAAAAAAAAAAAAAAAAAGCTAGGACAAGTTAAAGCTATAGGGATCCTAATAGTACTAAAGAACTGAAAATGACACGAGTACCCTTAATTGTACTGCATCAAGATTTTCACCCTCCAGAAAACAAAACTGCATCAAACCAGGAGCATCCAAAATTGCATCCACATCAAACCTTCACAAACTGTGCAATCCTACAAATACTAAAGCCTAAAACTGAAAATGTGCCTGCGCTAAATTTATCCAAAAATAAATGAAGGGAAAAAAATCGAAATGGTCCCTGTAGTTAAGTGTTTGTGTCAACTTGGTCCTTACAGTTTTAATTGGCTCAATTTACACTCTGTACTTTCCATTTTGTTCCAACTTGGTCCAATTACTAACTGCCGTTAGCCTTTTTTAACGCCATACACGAATGGGTCCCTTTTCTGGGGTTAAAACAGTAATTCTCCCATTCACCTCTTGCTCTAATATACCTTTGAACTAAAATACAGCTCATTCTTTCATTCCTAATGTTAATCACTGGTATTAAGTTTGGATTTTGGTAATGAGCAAAATTTGGGTATAGTTTTCTACAAACAAAAAAAAAAATTGCCCTCCAATTCAGCATTTTCATGATCAGCCGTAACGCAACATAACCACTGGTATAAATACTAAGATGCCTTATTTTTCTGCATACCCGTTCTTTTGAACTTAACTTAGACTTAATTTAAATATGAAAATTGTCCTTATTTGATTTTTTTTTCACATTTTTTAGTTTTGTGCCAAACTTTTGCGGGCTATTGATTCCCCTAGACGAGAGGAATCGGAAAAGTAAATTTTTTTTATTTTTTTACTTTTACCCAAGTATTTTGAGAAATAACCATTTTTTAGCCCCAAAAAAATGACATTTTGACACTAAAAAGTGGTTATTTCTCAAAATACTTGGATAAAAAGTAAAAAAAATTACTTTTCCGATTTCTCTCATCGAGACGAAACAATAACCCATAAAAGTATGACGCAAAACTAACAAATGCGAAAAAAATTCAAATAATGACAATTTCTAGATTTAAGTTTAGTTCAAAAGAACGCAACCTCAAATGCATATAGAACTATGTCCAAAAGTCATAACATGATAAAGAAACCGTATCCAAAAGTCAGAATATTACATAAACTTAGTTCCAAATTTAGCAAGTCATAACCTAATACATATACATAACAAACCACTCAAACATTAAACCTAACTTAACAACACAAGTGGTTACAAAAAATAATGCCCTGTCATTCCATTCATTTTCCTACACTTGGCCCATGCACTGATTCCTAACTAGGGATGTTGAAGTTGAAGTAGTTCCACAGAGGGGAATGGGAGTATTATTGTTTTAAACCCAAAAAAGGGGTCAATTCGCGTTTGGTGTTAAAAAGGCTAACGGTAGTTAGTAATTGGACCAAGTTGGAACAAAAGGGAAAATACAGAGTGTAAATCGAGCCAATTAAAACTGCAAGGGCCAAATTGACACAAACACTTAACTACAGGGACCATTACGGTTTTTTTTCCATAAATAAATGGTCTCTGAAAAGCGGATACGAACATGGAAATATTTATCCGAAAAATAAGATGATTACCAAACCCGCAACAGGAGGGAAAAAGGAAAAAAAATATAAAAGACAGGGTAAGAAACAAAGGGATTCAAACAACACAGTTGAAGATAACCAACATTAAAACATGAAAGCAAACAACAAAACAAGCTGAGGAAAAACACAAACAGCAAGAGCCTCAAGAGAAGTAAACCACATTTTAAAAATTTTAAGTTTCTAACTGCAGTAATAGCAAAACTATTGCTGTGAAAATCTTGTTTCATCAACCTAAGCCTATTAAAACATCTAAGCTTACAGAACATAGATATTCGGCTAGTGAATGAAGGGAATGTAGTTGATGTTACCTTTTATTGGGCCAGGAAGGATTTTTCTCAATGGGAATGCTACATGAGTTGGTATTTTCCGGACATTGTCATTCCATCATGCCAACATGTTGACCGAAAAAACTTGGAAAACCATTGGCTAGAAATATTGGCCATGGGCAATGGAAGAATGGAGGACTACATGTAGTAGCTCGATGAGCCTAACTAGGGCTTAAAGTAGGCTTACTTATGTTTGGATTTTGCATACGAGTTCAAACCAATAACAAAATTTCTAAATCTCTCAACCTCCACTTACGAGAAACAAGCGGAGCTTCCTAATAACCTGCAGATGTTGCATATCACTTGGTGTCAAATCTTGCCCCACCCACCTCCCCCAAGCCTTTATAGCAAGCTTGGTGATTCGAAAAGGTGACAAGCCAAACGGTAAGGATTAAAAGAGTACGACTTCCTCTACTGTGATGAGTACAGTGAAAGGGATTAGAGGAGATGGTGCATCAAGTAGCACCAGCCTGTTGAAGTTTTGAATTCTTGCACATGCTATGTGAGTCAGTATCCAACCTTGAGGGTCTATTAAGGAGAAGATTAGAACTTTTTTTTTTTGCAGTTGAGATGGAAAAAGAAGTGAAATACAGCGTTGTTAGCTATCCCTCATCACAGCATCAAAACAAGAGGAAGGTTGATGACCAAATTCAAAACACGAGAATTGCAATAGAAAAACAACAATGAAAACGAATAGAACAAATCAGAAAGAATAAACACCTCCACCGTCTGCTAGTTTTTCCAATGGATCGCTTCCCAGAGAACAAATGCTTTGGCTTCAGGGTATTAATGACTCTATCTGCCTCTCCCCTCCAAGCATCCTTGTTCCTCTTCTTGACAGATTTCTTCGACAGTTTCAGAGCCTTCAACTTTTGAGCAGAATCCTTGAAACCCTCTCCTGGGACCACCTCACTTGGTGGTCTTGACTTCGACCTTGCCCATAACATGGACCTCACCCTAAGCTTCTTGTTAGGTTGGTCAACATCCATATCCATGTGGTCAAGTGATCTCTCCCACTTACGACCCCTGGAACGACTACGGGCCCGGTTAATTGCTAGGGTAGGATCAAGCCCCAAATCTGATAACTGCCTTCCCATTCTCTCTGACGTGAACTCCTTGTCTTTATCAAATTTCCTTGGTACAATTGGTCTTCTTTCTACGGTGCTTTTCTTAATTCTATTTTGCTGAATAAGCCTTTTACGGATCTTTGCAAGATCTTCTTGCTTTTCTGCGGTCGGTTCATGGCCATCCATATCACAATCATCACCTACCTCCTGTTCCGGCACAAAACTCGAGCCTTTGTAAAATATCAGGATCAAAAAAATCAAACACATTGCGCCCATCAAGAATTTCCGGCATTACATCTCCCTTCCATTCATCATTTGCTAAAATATAATGCTTCTTCAAATCAGCAGAGTATACTCCTGCACCACCAGTCTCATCCTCCAAATCCCTCTCAAGATTTTTATTCTTTTTCTCCATTTCTTTCTCCGCTTCAGTTTCCAAGACTGCCTGAGGTATACAAGATGGCCTTTCTTTCTGATCGCGTGGCTTTGGCATTGCAACATGAAACCGATTCAGAAATTATTTATTTTCGTAGACTTCATTTTCAACTCGACTCATTGATTCAATAACCTCTCACATATATGCTACATTCTTCACTGCAATTACCCCATCTTCGGTCATGGATAGTCATGCCGGTGTATCCATGATCCTTTTAGCTCGGTACTCTATGTTATAAGTTAATAAAATTTTACCTTTTGCCGATAAAAAAACAAATAGTAATAATCAAAACCAATAAACAAAATGTGTCACGTCAGCATTTGATTATCCATTTAGTCCATAATCAAACTTAACAACTTCTACCTCCACATATGTTACTTTTGCATCCCTAACCAGAAAAAAAAAACTCACAATGCACATCTGTTCAATCGCAATGAGTTTCAATCTTGCACCCGACCACACCAAATTATTCGTCTAAAAAGGCTATGCGTGATTTCACGCGACTTTACTCAATTTGGCGCGTTCGGCGCATGATGCGAGTGGATCTCACGCGCAGCCTCTTTAGACGGCGCGTGAGGAGGTTTATGGCTACCGTCCTTTCAGTTTTGGAATCGTCTTGTTGAGACAAATAATTTGATGTGGTTGGTGCGTGATTGGAACTCGTTTACAAAAAATCCAAATTTGGTTATTGGTAAAAGTTGTTAATTTTGGTTATGGAATAGGTGAAATTTGGTTATTTGTTAAAAGACTTGTAACTTTGCTTATTACAATGTGGGGTATTTTTTGAGTATTGCTGTTAAGTTTGTTTATCCACACCCACTTGTTATCACAATGTGGATGCTCTAAAAGGTTGCTAAATTTGGTTATTTCTTCACTGTGAGCACTTTTTTGAGCAAACATTATTAACTTTAGCAACATTTTCATTTTAATTATTCCACTGTGTGGATGCTCTTAGAATGAAAAAGTACGTTCAAATGTGTGCTTAGCGATTTCCTAGTCCTAAAATAATGGGTTGCCCCAAGCGTAGGGCGGAGACCGTCGTAGCACAATATCCGGTAAGACCGGAGTCGAATCCACTAAGGACGGTGAAGTGTGTGCTGTGGAAACTCGGGTTGTAGAATTTGAAACGGCTCTTAGGTAGCCACCCCTTGTTGGTTTGATTTAGAGATTAACTAAAAACTAGAAATTGATTGAACTTTTAAAATAATTAAAGGAGGTACGGTCGTAGGGTTCATAGCACTCGTAACCAGTCCGGATTAGCCTGCTCCATTCAATGTTCTTAAAAACTCTTAACTTTAGTTTAGAAAAGATACCCCGAAAGATGCGAACCTTTATGGTCGCCGTATACCCATGCGCAGCGAAGAACGAGTTTTGTTCCCCCATTCCCCCGTTCACATGGGCTCCGGCAATGCCCCGGGTTCGTCCAACGAATGTTCTAATTAACCTAAAATTACTTTTTCCATTATTTAAAAGCAGGAGCAGTACCCGAACTGATCACGGTGTGCTAATCACCCCGCCTACTCACTCATTATTGAAAGAGAAACAAGAGAAATCCTAACTTGCATCATGCTTCTATTGCTTGGAAAGGGAAATAAATAAGAAAAACCAATTACTTGAAAGCCAATAAACAACTTTAATGAAGAACAAATATTAAAACGAGTACCGGAATGTGAAGATCTGAACAGAACTTGAAAGCTTGAAAGGAAAATAACTCTGGAAAGAAAGAACGGAAAAAGAAAGCTGCTACGTAAAAGTGTGAACCCTAAAAACGGAGTCTAAAGGGGTATTTATACAAAACCCTCAGATTCGGAAATAAATAAGAAAGGAAATAAAAATGACGAAACAAATAATTCCCGCTATTGCTCTCGGTATCGATACTGGTAATGGTAGTATCGATACCCATCTCTCTGATCAACTCTGGGCTCGTTTTGCATTACTTTGTATCGATACTAGGCAGAGAAGTATCGATACCGATCTTGCTTCGTGGCAAGCTGAGCCTTGCATGGGATTTTGCCACCCGACGCCTTACACTTTCGCCTTGACTTCCCATGTCGACGTCCAAAACGACCTCAACACCTCAAAATCCAACCTTGGCGTAAAATCCGCCTTATTACCTAAGAAAAAGACAAAAACACAAAACACAGGAAAACACGACATCAAGTGGATAATGGAATAAAACGCGCCTCTAACGCGCTAATTTGCCCTACTTAGGCACTCATATCTATGATATCACGCGCCTATCACACCCCCCAACTTGAGCGTTGCTAGTCTCTAGTAACGAACGAACAGAAAAAATAACAAAAGAGATAATAACAAGACACAAACGGGGATACGAGGGTTATGCATGTTGTACAATAATTTGGCGGGCCGAAAGATTTCCTCATTCTCACTCTCCTGCAACTCAAACACATACATGCCTTGACAAAAAGATGAACAATATCAGTGCCAAAACACATGTAGAGATAAATGCCCCACGATGGCAATGTTGCTACACTCGCTCGCCAGAACCCTCAAACATCCCATGAAAAAGCGCTTGGCGAACTACGTGGGACCGAAACAAAGGCCACCACGCGCCAATCAAAGACAACGCTTACAAAGAATCAAAGCACAATATATACAATCACGATTTCACAAAATGAGTAACATTAATATTAAACATGCATGAGCGAGAGTTTAACAATGTGCACAAGATCTACTAAGGACTTAATTAGGCTTATAATGACCGCGGTTCCGAACAAAAGGGAAACTGCAAAATTAGGCGACGGCCTATAGTAACGCAAGGTCGACTACCCAGACTGGCCGCCACCTTAGCTTCATGCATCACGAAAGTCCAAAATCAATCCGAATCACTCTCGGCAAAGTCGTCGCTGACCTCTAAGTCCGGAAACTGAGGCGGCTGATACGGAGCTGAGGACTGCCTTGTAACATGATCATACAATCATTTATTTTGATGTTCCTCCCAACTTGCCTCAATTCCCTGTTATTCTGCGTTTTCTTTCTTTTTTTTTTCCTTCTTTTCTTTCTTTTCTTTCTTTTTTTTTTTCTTTTCGACTTAGCTATATGTCTTGAAAGTTGGGTTTGGTTCCAAAACATGAAACCCAACAAGACTTCTTCACTTTCACTTCCGACGACAACGATGCTTCAAACAAGACACTCATGATGCACAAAGCTAGACCCCCCAACTAGAATCCAACCCACACACCAGTTTCCTAGGTTAGACTCAGGAACTGACTCGGACTGGTTTAAAATTGGTCAATGGGACTCGTATGTGGTCAAATCATGCAAAAATGCCTTGTCTCATCCCCTATACACGTTACCAACTCTCACAAATGCATGCAAAATATCTAGCTACTCAATTGTGAAACAAAAGCCTACTATTTTCCGCAAATGCGAGAAAAAGAAAACAAAGAACATGGGAATGTTTATCAGGATGCACTATAAACTACGTGAGGACACATACTCAACGTCATTTACGGCACAAACATGTTCATAAGGGCGCCAAATATATGTATGAATTTGAATTAAACAGGCATAATAATTCAGCAAATTCTAACATGCTTGCCTAATCATACAATCAAGCATAACAAACGTATCCCCGGAAAATAAAAATTACCCTAGCAACGCAACAAAAATATGTACAAAGTACACCCTCCCCCCAACTAGAAACATGCTATGTCCCCAGAGCATGGAGACACAGCAAAAGAAAGCACAAGGGAGAAGAAATGGACCTACGGGTGGCAGCCAACCACCATGACCTCGGCCGATATTCGAGGAATTTGCTGTTTCCGGCCTCCACGCAAGCCACCAAATCCTGCAAAAGACATTAGTACTGCCCGGTCGTGGTATCTGGGCTCCCAAAACAAAGAATAAAAAGAAGAAAACTCCACCAAATCTTCACGCGATTAACGTGTCATACTTTTCTCCCCATCCCTCGCTGGTAGGCAAGAAACGGGTGGCTATACAAGACCATGATGCTAATTTTTTTACTTTTTAATTTTCTACTTTTTTTTTTTGAATAAGAGAGAGAGAGAGAGAGAGATCTTTCCAACGTAGAATCCGAAGGTTAATCAAATGCACAAAAGCAACTCCCAAAAATGCACCACCCCACTCTAAGCTTTGCACTAAAAATTGAACTCGGCCAGACCACAAGAAAAGATATTTCGAATAAAGCAATCGCCGAGTTTTGTTAAGAAATTTGAAAGCCTCAAAGTGCACAAGCGGAACTAAATCAAATTTCTTGGTGTTGACAAAATCTGCAATATAAGGATGGTAAATAAGATCAACATCATCAACACCCAAAAAATCAATACGTTCCACTTCCCCCGACTTCGGTTCCTCAAACCACACCTCCTCCTCCATGTTCGATTTCGCGGGTACTTCCTTCTCAACAAAATCTTGATCCTCGAGAGTAAGAGACTTATTCTTGATCACAAACTCCATGTCCTGCTTTTCTAACAAGGAGTACAAATAATCTGAGTCCACCTCAGCAGCAGTGAGATATTTATCCATCGGATCATCACACGGAGGGCAGTGAGCTCCTCGCTCTCTAGACTCACATGAGCGCACAAGAAAAACGTAGGCGGCCCGAATCAACAGTGGAAGATACATGGGAGGGGGTTCGTTTTTTACATCAGACTCAAGGGGAAAACATCGGGCAGTTAGCTCCTCATTCCATCCCAACTTAGAGGGTTCCTCCAAACAATCATCAACCCCACCCTCAATAATAAGTGGCTCGACTTCCTTTTCTTTAACATGTAAATCATGATCCCACCATTCTAAACTTTCGGCCAACTCATCAAATTACTCCAAATTGTCAGTAGCGGTTGTATCTAAAAATACACCATCAAACATATCATCTACAAGCTTACGCGTTGTAGAATTTAAACCGTTAAAGAAAATGGTAACAAGGTGCATCGCTCACAATTATGATCCCGCCAATTGAGTAAAGTGTGTTCTCTAAACCTCCACCAACAACATGCAAAAGACTCATTATCGAATTGATAAAAATTTTCAAGTTCTTGTAGAAGATTATGAGTTGCATATATGGGAGAAAACTTCCTGAAAAACTCTTCTTCCATATCTTGCCATGTAAATATTGAGCCGAGATTCAAAGAATGAAACCAACTCAAAGCATAGTCTTGCAAAGATGATGAAAAAAACTTACGCAAACGCACCTTATCATTCGTGAAAAGCTCCTCAAGTTCGGCAATATGCCAATATGGATTCTCGGAACCTAAGCCATGGAACTGGGGTAATTGGGGAGGATTAGGACTTCTTTCATGTGAATTGGAGTCCCACATATCACGCCCAAAAAGGTGATCGCGCATCGTTTTCGGCTTTATCATGACTGTATCCCCTTACCTTACTCTTTTTTTTTTTTGAAAGTAAAACTAAAAACAACAAAGAAAAAGAAAAAGAAAAGAACCTAAAAATTACCCGAATTCTCAATACACAACGCCGTCCCCGGCAACGGCGCCAAAAATGCTTGACGATTTCCTAGTCCTAAAATAATGGGTTGCCCCAAGCGTAGGGCGGAGACCGTCGTAGCACAATATCCGGTAAGACCGGAGTCGAATCCACTAAGGACGGTGAAGTGTGTGCTGTGGAAACTCGGGTTGTAGAATTTGAAACGGCTCTTAGGTAGCCACCCCTTGTTGGTTTGATTTAGAGATTAACTAAAAACTAGAAATTGATTGAACTTTTAAAATAATTAAAGGAGGTACGGTCGTAGGGTTCATAGCACTCGTAACCAGTCCGGATTAGCCTGCTCCATTCAATGTTCTTAAAAACTCTTAACTTTAGTTTAGAAAAGATACCCCGAAAGATGCGAACCTTTATGGTCGCCGTATACCCATGCGCAGCGAAGAACGAGTTTTGTTCCCCCATTCCCCCGTTCACATGGGCTCCGGCGATGCCCCGGGTTCGTCCAACGAATGTTCTAATTAACCTAAAATTACTTTTTCCATTATTTAAAAGCAGGAGCAGTACCCGAACTGATCACGGTGTGCTAATCACCCCGCCTACTCACTCATTATTGAAAGAGAAACAAGAGAAATCCTAACTTGCATCATGCTTCTATTGCTTGGAAAGGGAAATAAATAAGAAAAACCAATTACTTGAAAGCCAATAAACAACTTTAATGAAGAACAAATATTAAAACGAGTACCGGAATGTGAAGATCTGAACAGAACTTGAAAGCTTGAAAGGAAAATAACTCTGGAAAGAAAGAACGGAAAAAGAAAGCTGCTACGTAAAAGTGTGAACCCTAAAAACGGAGTCTAAAGGGGTATTTATACAAAACCCTCAGATTCGGAAATAAATAAGAAAGGAAATAAAAATGACGAAACAAATAATTCCCGCTATTGCTCTCGGTATCGATACTGGTAATGGTAGTATCGATACCCATCTCTCTGATCAACTCTGGGCTCGTTTTGCATTACTTTGTATCGATACTAGGCAGAGAAGTATCGATACCGATCTTGCTTCGTGGCAAGCTGAGCCTTGCATGGGATTTTGCCACCCGACGCCTTACACTTTCGCCTTGACTTCCCATGTCGACGTCCAAAACGACCTCAACATCTCAAAATCCAACCTTGGCGTAAAATCCGCCTTATTACCTAAGAAAAAGACAAAAACACAAAACACAGGAAAACACGACATCAAGTGGATAATGGAATAAAACGCGCCTCTAACGCGCTAATTTGCCCTACTTAGGCACTCATATCTATGATATCACGCGCCTATCAATGTGCTCACGTATAAAAATGTGAGAGCACAAAGGTCTTGATAGTCAACTCTCTCGTGATAAGCTAGCATGCATACTCAAGAGAGTTAGTTTACCAAACCTTTTTTTTTATTTTTTATTCTATCACATTTTCAAGCCACATGATGTAGAATCTTGAAAATTAGTCTCTAATCCTGTGTCTGTGAGAGAGATTAAAACCAATGGGGGAGCCAAGATTACGATTCAAGGGGGCGAACAAACTGAAATTTTTCATTCGAGAGATTATGCTATCGATATTAATATATATTATACACTAAATACTTTGATAATTTTGGTCTAATGCATCAATAAGTACGTGTATTTAATATACTTTTTCAGTAACTAAAACACTCATGTACGTACTTCTTGTCAATAAAATGTAATTTACAAAATTGAATAAGGTAATGTAAAATTTTATAAATTTAACCTATATTACACCATAATTTAAAAGATACTAATATACCACTTTGTGTTATGGCTACTTTCTGTCTTTTCTTAGTAGTTTCAAAATTATAATCATGCTTTTTATTTTCGGTTTTGCTATACGGTGCCACTATGCATCCCATAAGAAACAATAAAAAATCTCATCGCCCATCAAGTAGTCACTTCTTGTGCCATCTGTTGCATTTTAATTTTACACGGGACTTGAATGCATCATTGCCTTATGTACTCCCTTCAAAATAACAGTTCTAACCCAAAATGTGTCTTTTCCATTTTTCATTTACCCGTTCTACGGAGTACCTAATAATCGCCCAACATGAGAAGCGCAAAATGGAACAGTTCATGCAGAGACATTTTGCGAGGGCCCACATTGGGTTCCCCGGAGATGATCTAAAATATTTATTTTTAAAAAAATAAATTTATGGGTTAAAAAAATTAACTCGATCGGATATCAGTGAGAGCTTTTTCAGAATTTGTAGGGTGAAACTGAGTTGTCGTCCTATGAATTTGAAAAATGTCCTTACCGATATCCTATTAAGATTATTCTTTAAAATAACTAATAAAAAATATTTTTAAAAATTGAACGGTAAAAGTATTTGGGTAAAAGTCCTACGAATTTGAGCTTTATGTTTTACTAGCTTTTTCGATTTCTCTCATCGAGACGAATCAATAAAAGTTTTGCACAAAACTAACAAGTGCATAATTTATTTAAATAAGGATAACATGATCAAAAAGTCCAAAAAAACTAAGGCTCCGTTTCGCTGAGGTTCTTATTTTTTTATTTTACAAGATGGTCATTCTCTCAAAATGCGTCATCTTTAATTTAAAAAATAAATACTTATTTGAATACTCTTATATAGCCCGTTGCCTAAGAAAAGTCTACAGTTACCACACACTTCTACTACATAAGTCCACCGCACGGTTAGTGGAGCTCACTTCGGGCCCCAAAAAAATACAAAAAATGTTTATAAATTTTACAAAAATATTTTAATAGATCATGTAAAAAATCAGTTCCAACGCTCAGTTTCGCCCCTATGAATTCAGGAAACATATTTACCGATATCTGTTAAACCTGATTTTTTACAAGATCTTATAAAAATTTATGAAAATTTTTTGAATTTTTGTGGAACCCAAAGTGGCCTCACTAGCCATGCGATGGACTTATGGGGTAGAAGTGTGCGGTGACCCGTGACTGTAGCACAGTCGAAGCCAAAAAAGAGTAGGGGGCTTAACTGTAATATTCCAGGAAACAAGGGCAGTAAAGCTTCGGTAGACTTGAATTTGTCGGTGATGTTGTACTTCTGACACGTGATTGAGTGATGTGATTAGACTTTAAGCACCGCACCTAAGTGACGGCCTAGGTTGGAGAGCAAACCCAAAGAGAGATCGAGCCCACGCAAGCCCTTGACTCCGAAATCTTGAAACCAACCGAAATACACCTCCTCCAAGCAAAACCCACGAGATTCAAGCTCCATAACGCG
Source organism: Rhododendron griersonianum (assembly GCA_018127125.1). Classification (NCBI taxonomy): domain Eukaryota; kingdom Viridiplantae; phylum Streptophyta; class Magnoliopsida; order Ericales; family Ericaceae; genus Rhododendron; species Rhododendron griersonianum. The sequence continues at coordinate 7,757,355 of CM030799.1, read as the reverse complement.
TAGAGAAGGTAAAATGGAGGTGGGTTTATGTGGGTTTCATGAGGTTTTGATTGGGAGCAAGAGAGAGAGAGAGGAGGAGCCGAGAGAGGGAGAGATCGGGAGGGATGAGAGAGAGTGAGATGGGGATTTTAATCCCCTACATCCCCACACACACATATTTATACTAGTATCTTTACAAATTACTCTTGCACTCCCTCAAGTAACAATCCTAACACATTAACCCCAAAATCAAATAAACTCAATAAATTTCCCATTTTTTCTCAATTTCTAACATTTATAAAACTTTTAAATAATATCCGAAAAATACGAGTCGTTACACTATAATATTCTAGATTCCAGGTAAATTAGCATCATTCATTCGCTTTCAAATCCACGTTTAGCCATACAGAACCCAAATCCACGTTTAGTCATTTGGCTTATTTAATATTTTTTTTCCTGTGCCCGTGCCCGACTAGAACCGTGTCGTGTCGTGCCGTTCCCGTCCACATTCCGTGCCCGTGTCGTGTTGTGTTGTGCCAGGCCAAATTTTCATGCCGTGCCCGTGCCCGTCAAACCCGTGTCGTGTCGTGCCGTGCCCGTCAAACCCGTGTCGTGCCGTGCCCGTTCAACTACCGTGTCGTGCCCGTGCCCGGCTAAAACCGTGTCGTGTCGTGTCGTGCCGTGCCAGGCCAACTTCCGTGCCGTGCCCGCCCACGTCCGTGCCCCGTGCCAGTCCACGTGCCCACTAAAATCGTGTCGTGTCGTGCCGTGCCCGGCCAAGACCGTACCCGTGCCCGTCCACGTGCTCACTAAGACCGTGTCGTATCGTGCCGTGCCAGGGCATGACCGTGCCCTTGCCCGTGCCGTGCCACATTTAACCGTGTCGTGCCCGTGTCGTGCCGTGCCGACCCGGCCCGTTTGACACCTCTATTCCAACTGGGCTACCACCCTCTGTGGTAACGATGGAATACTCATCACATAAAAAATTTAATACTACTCTTTACTTCCGTTGCAAAATTTTAATTTCTTGACGATTTGTGTAATTTCTGAACAACCACCTACTCCGTAAAATTTTAATTCATTTATTTATTGAAGAAAAACTGAAGTCTTTTACCGGCGTAATTTCATAAACTCTCGTACCAAGTAAAATATCTCAGTAGTTTTTTTAAATGTGTAGATCTACGTACTTTATTTTTTATTCAAAATTAACACGATTTTCGTAATGCAGTAAAATTTGGGAAGGAAAATAGTACTAGTAGTGAATACTGTACTTTTCTGTAGCTATATATAAATCATAGATCCAAAAGGACCAAAGGTACAAAGATCTAGGAAGATTGCAAGGGTTAATCATGGGGAGGGGGATCTGTCTACATTTGCTAGCTATTCGTAAACAAAACCGGAGCAAACCCCGCTCGCCCGGGACAGCAGCACCTTTTGAGGGACAGCACCAATTCCAGTTCCAACAAATGAGCATACTCTGAGGCGGATCTCAATATAATCTGCGCATCAAAACCCTGAAAAGAAGGATTCCCAACAACATTCTTTGTTTTTCCAATGACGATCATAAGAAGTGGTTCTTGCTAGCGTGGTTGAAAGGGAAGACAAATGGAAAAAGAACAGAGATCGCTAAGGCATATGATTGCACAGCAAAATAATCATCATCAATTCTGTTTACATAATTGGAGGAATACAGTCAAAGAACTTCTTCATAAGCTTCTGCAGAGGGGTTCCAAATTGCTGGTATATTTTGAGTTCCCTTGTACCACTGAAAAATTGGAAACTAAATAACAAAAACCTATTTCACTGGTGCCAGCCAAACTCGAGTGCAGAAAACTACATCATCAACAAGGCAACGACATTTTGTTGAAAGTAGTTCAAGAATGCTGATGATATCACGGGCACAAAACTCTCAAGGCATCAACTTCAAAACCTTGTCAATATTCCTCCAAAATGGTTGACACTTCCTGCTTCATTGGAATGAACATTGAGTTCAGAAAACAATTGTAAACCATTATTGTCCATGTTTTCTGTGATATGATGAATTGTTACATCCATTCGTTTACTACCCATCAATCTCCTGTACTTGACCATCTGCGGAATCAGTGGAATCTCGTAAACATTGCTGTAATAATTGAATTGGGGAAAAAAAAAAGCAGCTCTGATAAGCATGGAACACAGTGGTTGGAACTCAGAAGTTTATGTTTCCTATCACGAGAATAAAGAAGTTCAAAATACTAAAACTCTCCATATTCTGCAGCCACAAGTCCACACAGGAAAATGCTGCCCATAAATTGTTGCTTTCAGGAAACAACAATACTAAGCTGAACAGAAGTTCTCTACAAAAGGAAAAATATATATATATTATGTTGAACAGAATCATAAACCAAGACAGCACAAGTGAAACAAAACAGGAGATAAAAGTTAGGGCCTTCTATGAGTTCTCCAGATGAAAATTATGTACATAGTTCATCCCAGAAAAGAGAAGGTATCCTCTGTTATGTCAAAGCAAGTAAAGATATGGAAGTAAATGCTAAAAATACTGAAATCCAACCATTAACCTGCATACAAACGAGCTTGGAGTCCCCCAAAACACGTGTTGTAACGAACGCTATGAATGCAAGCTAAGAATGAGAAATTGAATACTAAACAAGAAATCACAAAGACACAAGATATACGTGGTTCCCCAAGATGGGTACGTCCACGGGCGAGGAGAGAGAGGATTCACTAACCAACGTGAAGAAGAGATACAAAGAGCCGGCTGTAATCCGTAACTCTAGAAAGGCCACAATATGAAAGCCCAAAAAGATAATCTATAGAAGTCCCCCAAAAGCCCTATTTATAATAGGCTACAAAAACTGGAACAACATAATTAACCAATGTGGGACTAAGAATACAAGGCATTCCTAACAATTCTCCACCTTGACTTGAATTCTACTGAACCAAATCACCAAATATAGTTTTCCCCTTCTAACCTCTCACTCGCCAAATGCCCCCGAGGGGTGATCAACTGTAAATACCAAGCAAGCCCAAGCAATGCTTGAACTTGGCAACCGGAACCGGTTTAGTCAACATATCTGCTGGGTTATCTGCCGTACCCACTTTCTTCACCTCAACTTGCTTCTGTGAGATGATATCCCGAACGAAGTGATACCTGACATCGATATGCTTGGTCCTTTCATGATACATCAGATTTTTAGTCAAATGTATAGCACTCTGTGAATCACAAAATACTGAACTCACACCCTGTGCAAGACCAAGCTCACAAAGTAAACCTCTCATCCACAATGCCTCCTTCACAGCTTCAGCAATGGCCATATACTCCGCTTCTGTTGTAGACAGCGCGACTGTAGCCTGTAAAGTAGCTTTCCAACTAATGGCACTTCCGGACAGAGTAAAGACATAACCTGTCAGAGACCTCCTCTTATCGTGGTCACCGGCAAAATCCGAATCAACATAACCAACAGCATGATCATCAGAATTGGCAATCCCAAACAATAGACCAACACCTGCAGTTCCGCATAAATACCGTAGTATCCATTTCACAGCCTCCCAATGTGCCTTTCCTGGACGCCCCATATAACGACTAACGACACTAACTGCATGTGAAATATCAGGACGAGTACATACCATGGCGTACATAAGGCTCCCAACTGCGCACGAATATGGAACCTGAGACATATACTTCTCCTCATCCTCCGACTGTGGTGACAACTAATCTGAAATTCGAAAGTGTGCTGCCAAAGGGGTACTGACTGGCTTCAAAGCGCTCAAGCACTTTAAGAATATAAGACTTCTGATTCAAAAATAATTTGCCAGCTACTCGATCTCTGCAAATCTCCATACCCAAAATACGTTTTGCCGCACCCAAATCTTTCATCTCAAATTCACCCCCTAACTGTTGTTTCAACCTGTTGATTTCTGATACACTCTTGGCAGCAATAAGCATATCATCAACATACAACAGTAGATAAACAAATGAACCATCTGGGAAGTTTTCGAAAATACACACAACTGTCATACTCACTCCTAGAATATGACTGGCTTATCATAAAAGTATCAAACCGCTTATACCACTGCCTTGGGGATTGTTTGAGGCCATACAAAGATTTACGAAGTAAATAAACACGATCCTCCTTACCAAAAACAACAAATCCCTCAGGCTGACGCATATAAATCTGTTCCTCAAGCTCGCCATGCAAAAACGCAGTTTTGACATCAAGTTGCTCTAACTCAAGATCATAACAGGCAACAATAGCAAGTAAAGTGCGAATGGAACTATGTTTTACAACAGGTGAAAATACCTCATTGTAGTCAACACCCTCTTTTTGGCTGTATCCTTTCGCCACTAGCCGAGCTTTGAACCGAGCGTTTTCTACCCCTGGAATACCTGGTTTGCGCTTGAAGACCCACTTGCACCCAACAATCCTCTTCCCTTTCAGCGGTTCTACTAACTCCCATGTCTGATTCTTCTGAAGAGACTCAATCTCCTCATTCATAGCAACAAACCACTGTGCAGACTCAGTGCTCGAAACAGCTTCCGTATAGCTGGAAGGCTCCTCATACTCAACTGTCTCAGCAACTGATAAAGCATAGGCCACCATCTCAGAATAAGCCGAATACCTTTCAGGAGGCCGAATCTCCCTCCTTGGCCTATCTTTAGCAATAGTGCGTGGTTGCTCAACTAACGCATCAACCTCTGTGTCTGAACTCTTGAACTCCTCTTCAGTTGGCTTCTCAATGTGCTTCTTCCCTGAGTCGGAAGATTCACTCAAAAACTCCACCTGCTTTGGAACACTGTGTTCCTGAACTGTATCATCAACCTGCTTAGACCCCTTAATCAAATAATTTTCATCAAAAGTCACATCCCTGCTAATCAAAAACTTTGAATCATCAGAGCACCATAACCTGTACCCTTTGACACCTAGTGCATAACCCAAGAAAATACACTTCTTGACCTGTGGCTCCAATTTACCCTCATTCACATGAGCGTAAGCTGGACACCCAAAAACACGCAACACATAATAATCAGCTGGATGACCTGACCATACCTCAAACAGAGTCTTACACTCAATAGCAATCGACGGAGACCTGTTCACCAAATAGCATGTCGTGGAAACGGCTTCAACCCAAAATTCTTTGCCCAATCCTGTATTGGACAACATACAACGTGCCTTCTCCAAAAGAGTCTTGTTCATTCGTTCAGACACACCATTCTGCTGAGGGGGTTTTCTCACTGTGTGATGCCTCACAATGCCATCATCACTGCAGAACCTATCAAACTCGCCAAGACAAAACTCCATACCATTGTCAGTTCTCAAACGTTTTATTTTCTTACCAGCCTGATTCTCAATCAAAGTTTTAAACTGTTTGAATGTATTAAAGGCGTCACTTTTATGTTTCAACATATACACCCAAACCTTACGAGAGAAATCATCGATAATACTCATAAAATAGCGAAAACCACCTTTAGAAGTTACCTCTGCGGGACCCCAAAGATCTGAGTGAAAATAATCCACCGTGCCTTTGGTGCGATGAAAATCTTTACTGAATTTCACCCTTCACTGCTTGCCGTATACACAAATCTCACAGAAAACCAGCTTCTCAGTTTTCTGGTAAACCCTGTTTGCTCAAAACTGTCATCCCCCTCTCGCTCATATGCCCAAGGCGCATATGCCACAAACGAGTCAAGTCTGAATCTGAAACCTTGGATGAAGCAACCGTTGCTGCAGCACCTAGAATTGTACTGCCCTGGAGTGTATAGAGGTTACCACGCTTCTGACCCTTCATCAGTACCAATGCACCCCTCAAGACTTTCAAAACTCCACCTTCACCGAGGAATTTGCAACCATGAGAATCAAGAGCACCCAGTGATATAAGATTTTTCTTCAAATCTGGAACATGTCGAACCTCAGATAAAGTCCTAACAATACCGTCATGCATCCTAAGCTGAATCGTTCCTGAACCAACAGTCTTACAGGCCATGTTGTTGCCCATCAAAACTGTACCACCATTGACCGCCTCATAAGTAGAAAACCACTCTCTATGCGGACACATGTGGTATGAACATCCAGAATCCATAATCCACTCGGTATTAGAGCGAGAATCGCCCTCTGTAACTGATAACACATTATCTGACTCATCTGAACTTTCAGCAATTCCAGCAATTACTTTACCCCCTTTCTGGTCTTCTTTTTCTTTCTCCTTGAGTTTTAAACAGTCTTTTTTCCAGTGCCCGGATTTCTTGCAATAATTGCACTTTCCCTTCTTCTTACCTGATGATCTGGATCTTCCCCTATTACTCGACTCCTCCCTTTCTATTATTCTTCCCCTAACAAACAAACCCTCCGCATGTGCATCACCCTCACCTGACACTTTTTTCCTTAATTCTTTCGAATAAAGGCTGGCCTTAACATCCTCCATGGATATCGTGTCTTTGCCATACAATAGGGTTGTAACAAAGTGCTCATACGAAAGTGGTAAAGAACATAGCAAAATTAGGGCTTGGTCCTCATCCTCAATTTTACTATCAATATTTTTCAGATCCATAATAATACGATTGAACTCGTCTAAATGATCCTTAACAGTTATACCTTCTCGCATACGAAACGTATAAAGACGTTGTTTGAGATATAACCTGTTGGTGAGCGACTTCGTCATATATATGCCTTCCAACTTCAGCCAAATTCCTGCTGCTGAAGTTTCTTCTTCCACCTCGCGAAGAACATCATCTGCCAGACTTAACTGAATAGAACTCAGAGCTTTGGCATCCGTATCATCCCAATCTTCCTCTTTGATTCCAGAACTAGTCTTGCCTGACAAAGCCTTGTGCAATCCTTGTTGGGTTAACAGAGCCTTCATCTTTACTCTCCAAAGACTGAAACTGCTGCTCTGCCCATCAAACTTTGCAATCTCGAATTTAGCCGCCATAGCCACAATTGGAAACGAAACCCTAGTTTTTGCAACCTAAGGCTCTGATACCAGTTTGTTGTAACGAACGCTATGAATGCAAGCTAAGAACGAGAAATTGAATACTAAACAAGAAATCACAAAGACACAAGATATACGTGGTTCCCCAAGATGGGTACGTCCACGGGCGAGGAGAGAGAGGATTCACTAACCAACGTGAAGAAGAGATACAAAGAGCCGGCTGTAATCCGTAACTCTAGAAAGGCCACAATATGAAAGCCCAAAAAGATAATCTATAGAAGTCCCCCAAAAGCCCTATTTATAATAGGCTACAAAAACTGGAACAACATAATTAACCAATGTGGGACTAAGAATACAAGGCATTCCTAACAACACGGATATTTGTAAACCCTTTCATGAGTGCATATTTCATCCCTAGAATCAAGGCTCGATATTCAGCAGCACTATTGGTCGCTATGCCCAAACCTTCACGCAATCTACAAATCTATACAAAAAGCAGAATTAGAAACATTCAATGTGGAAAAGGAAAAAAAAAATCCCAATAAACCGCTAAATGCTGGACCATGAACCATGCTACCATCATCAGCTCGCAGCACAGCTCCTGCACCAGCTTGACTAGGATTTCCTTTTGAGGCACCATCAAACTCAACAATACAAGAGCGCTACATGGACTCTCAAAAAAATCAGGTCTATATGCATAACAAATCCATAAAAAGTATCAGAATACAACTGGATTTATCACCTGATTCTGACAGGACGCTTGGAAATTTCTCAAGTTACAAAAAGAAAATAACTGACTAAGAAGGATTGCTTTGGTCCTCCAAGATTGCTCTAGAGGCTTGGGGGGAGGGAGAGAAGATTGGAAACTAAATGTGCTGCACACCTCTGTTGGCTCCATGGAAGCTCCAATTGCTTCTAATAGAGTTCTTCACCATACCTTAAGTTGAGGCTGAGAGATTTTGAAATTTTGTGTACAATTTGAACTCCTTGAGTTCCTCGACTTTTACAGGTACAGAGGGGGCACTATTTCACTGGTAAAACATTTTCAACCACTTTGTGCATATATTGCCAAAGTAATGAAGGGAGAAGGTGTGGATGGGACAAGGTGGAATTGGTGGTCCAAATATATAATGCCACATCCATATGGCAGTATTTGCATCATAATAAATTACTGTTTATCATTACTATAATTACAATTAGTATTACTACTATTATTATCCTAATTGTCAAATGTCCAGACACTTGCATCTTCTCGTTTAGTTGGGAGTTGAAAGGAGTTATAAATACATGCGAGTAACGTACAGAGGACATGAAAGAAAAAGTGGCTTAGGGGGAGAACATGTGGTGGCACAAGACTAAAGAAGAGTATGATTAATAGTTTAAGAAGCTATTGCCAACAAATTCTTCTACATATAGCCACTCGAGCTTCATTTTAAAAGGCCTTGACCTTACATCTTCTTCATTAATAAAGTGTATTTTTGTCATTCCTATCATAGGCGTAGATTAATTCAGGCAGGAGTAGAACAATGTGGTTTAGATTGCTTCAAAGGAATAGTTTACGGAATTCTCGATTCACTTGGAAGCAATTGAATTCTTTTCTTTTTCATCCTTATTTTCTTTTCTTATACTTGAAAGAAAGTAACTCCGCCTAGTGCTTAGAGCCTTATCTTTCTTTTCCAGTCGGTCCCAAGCCCGAATAATAGAGGAGGGTTGTGTATTAGGTAGCTAACAGCCAGCACATAAAAAATCCGTCAGATCTTTATGACATGAATCCAAATAGGGCAAAGTACGGATTACCTCCCTATGGTTTAGACGTATGGCAGATTACCTCCCTAAGTTTTACTAATGACCATTTCACCTCCCTATGGTTTAGGAGTAAAGTGCTACCGTCACATTTTTCCATCTAAACTGACGGAAGGTGTACACCACACGCCTTTATTGAGACTGGGACTGAAAAAAAGAATTAAATAAAGTTGAATTTTGGTGTAAGATGACAGTACTACCCTTCTCCATATCTTCTCCAACATTATCATCCCAAACAACACACCCCTCTCTACACAGTCCTCTGAGCCCCATGGTCCAGACTAGAAATCACCCACCGGCTGTCCAACTCCTCCATATCCACCCACCGTCGCATCTAGTACTTACGGTTACAGAATTAAGTTCCCAGATCAATCAAAAAGATGGTTAAGAATGAGAACAACTTGAAACTGAGACAAGCAAAAAAGACAATAGGGGTTGAAGGAAAATGGATGTAGAAGATGACGAGGAGCGACGACGGCTCCTCCGAGAATTGGGGCTTCGCGATTTGCTCAGAACCGTCGTCGATCGGCTCCACCGCTACCAAATTCCCACCCTCCTATCATCCCCGCCGCTGTTTTCTGCTTGTCCTGATCCTCGCCGTCGGCGTCTTAGTCGGGGATGGCAAAATCTAAATCGAAAAAGGGTCTGTTCTCCTCGTCGCCATCCATTTCAGCTGCAAAGTAAGTGACGGCAGCAAAAAAAAATTGTTGTAGTTGTAGCGGCTGTGGATGTGCAGACGTTTGTGGTGCCGCCGCCGCCGGTGGCTCTCCAATACTTGAGGAAAGCTTCCATGGTTGGGAGAGCCAGAATACAAGAAACCTTTTAGGGGGTGAACAAAATTGTAGTTATTTAAAATTGCTCTCACTGCAACTTGTATAATTTTGGTTTGGAATTTAGACAGCAAAGGGATGTCCAATTGAAATTGAGTGTCAAATTAATTCAAGTCGTTTTTTTTCCAATTGCATTCTTTCACGTTTAATTTGTAAAAATTGTGAAAATTAAAACACTAAACAATTAGGCAAACATAATTGCAAAAAGTAATTTTTCTTTTTATCAATTTACGTTTACAAGAAGGAGAGGGAAAAAGAGAAGAGAAGACATAGATATAGAGGTAATTTATCCCAAAATCAAAGTACAGGGGTACTAGAGTCATTTAACATTTTTTATTTACGGAGTTAGAGATGCACTATACTCCAAAACCATAAGGAGGTGAAATAGTCATTAGTAAAACTCATGGAGGTAATCTACCAAACAGCCAAACCATAGGGAGGTAATCCCTATTTTGCCCTAGAGTATTTATATCTACTCTATTCTAACTCTAACCTGATATGTGATATTTGGTCTGTATTCCAAAAATACCTTTGTAGGAGTACTACGCTCCACTCGTTGCGCTCCGCTCCACTCGTTCCGCTCCGCTCCGCTCCGGCATCTGGCCTTCTTTCTAGAACTCCTTAATATCTCTTCATACTTAACATATAAGCCACAGTTCTAACACCTCTATTTAATATCTATGCACTTAATTTAAGATCAACAAAACTCTTTTTCGGTGTTAAAGAAAAGGTAAAGAAAATGCCAAATCAATAGGAGGGCATTTCATATACAATATTCCAATAGAAGGATGAGGGAAAGACGAGAGAGAACTACTACTCGCAAATCACAATCCAATTTTATTACTACTTGCAAACCTTGAATTTAAACACAATAATTTCTAAATCTAACACCAGAGCATGATTATTGAATTGCTCATGAAAATTCATACAATATAAGAACAGAAAAATCAAACATTAGCCTCGTTTACTGAAGCTTGATTAGTATGACGTCTGTTAACCATCTCCACGGCCCTATAATTTCTTCTCTTTTTCTCGCGCACAAATCTTGCTATCACGCGGAATAGGAGGTAAGCCACTGGGAAGACGCACCAAGTTCCCAGTACCTGTCCAGTAACGCCATTGGGAATCCTTTCCGGTGAGAATATGTTAAGAGAAATCCAATACGTTGCTCCAATGGACGAGATTGTTATGCCGATAGCAAAATACGTCAACATCGCGAATGTCTTTGACATGAAGAGCAAGTCAGTGGCGATCAAAAAGACTGTGCTTAGAGATGTGAAAAAGCCTAACATGTTATAAAAGAGGAAAGACCAGTACAAATCTGGGTAATTAGAAGCCATCACAGCTCCTCCACTTTTGTGTCCATCTTTATCATCCTGCCAAACACCGCCTGGAGGGGCCACCGCTGCTTGAAAGAGTAGGGTTGCCATCAGTACAGAAGCAACTATAATTCCATTTTTTCTGTCTGCTATTCCCGTAGGATCGAGGATACTATCTCTTTCGCCATTGTAGTTTTGAAGCAAGGCTTTAATGTCTTTGTCTACTCCCTCTAGTTTTGATCCATTTTTTTGTCCAAGAAGTAGAATGTCCATCGCTGTTTGCTTGCTTGCATTTGTTGCTTTTACATCTATCTCCGTGTGTGTGAGAACATGCTCGATAATCTGAAACATCCATTAGATCATGTGAGAGAGTTCATATATAGTCTATTTTATTTTTTCATATAGTAGTTTTGACATCATACACAAATAGATATGGATACATGCATATTCATCTATGTGTGAACCTAACAGCCTAACAATTATCCAAATCTTTCCGTGAACATGCAGTATTCATTTAAAGCTATTAGAGCATCCACCGTAGAATAAGCAAATGTGAATAATCAAAACATGTCACATCAGAATTTGATTATTCATTTAGAGGCTGCTAAAGTTAGCAATGTCAAACCTCACATTAGTTATTTTTTGCCCATAATCGAAACCAATGGGCCCTCCAAACTTTTTTCCTTCATTTCACGCATATTTTTTGAAACAATAGTTTAAAAAAAACAGTTTATTAAACAGTTTTTGAAGAAAAAAACAGTTGTATAAAAAAAAGTTTTCAAAAAACAAAAGTTGTGTAAAAAAAACAATTACTTTGTTAACTTAAAAACTGTAAATACAATTTTGAGAAATTTTGAAAGAACTGTATATACACAACAGTTTTGAAAATCTAAAAACTATAAACATAGTTTTTTTTAAACAGATTTTGTGTAAAAACATTTTTGAAATCTCAAAAACTGTTTACCGAAAAAATAGTTTTTTAAAAACAGTTTTGTGTAAAAGAGTTTTGAAATTTCAAAAACAGTTTTTTAAAAACACACACTTTATTTACTTACACTTTTTAAAATTTTTGAAAAAAAAATACTTTTTGTAATAAAAAAAAGTTTCTAAAAATTACAGTTTCTTAAAATTATTTTTTGAAAACATTGTTGAGAGAGAGAAGGTTTTTATGTAATAATGGTGTACTTGATTGGGAGAGAGAAAATTTGATTATTAGCAAATGGTTGCTAGTTTTGATTATTCAAATGCCAAAATTTGATGAGTTGCTAAGAGCATCCGCAATGATAATAATCAAAACCAATAACCAAAATGTGTCACGTCAGTATTTGATTATCCATTTAGTCTATAATCAAACTTAACAACCTCTACCTTCACATTGGTTATTTTTGCATCCCTAACCAGAAAAAAAAAACCCACAATACACAATGCACATCTGTTCAATCGCAATGAGTTTCAATCACGCACCCGACCACACCAAATTATTCGTCTAAAAAGGTTGCGCGTGATTTCACGCGCCTTTACTCGATTTGGCGCGTTCGGCGCATGATGCGAGTGGATCTCACACGCAACCTCTTTAGACGGTGTGTGAGGAGGTTTATGGCGACCGGCCTTTCAGTTTTGGAATCGTCTTGTCGAGACAAATAATTTGGTGTGGTCGGCTGGGTGATTGGAACTCGTTCACGAAAAATCCGAATTTGGTTATTGAGTTTTGATTATTGGTTAAAGTTGTTAAGTTTGGTTATCGAATAGGTGAAATTTGGTTATTTGTTAAAATACTTGTAACTTTGCTTATTACAATATGGGGTGTTTTTTGAGCATTGTTGTTGTCGGACCGCTTTTCCACCATCTCTCCTAAAACCAATTGGTTTTTTTAGGTTTTAGGAAAGATGGTGGAAAAGCGGTCCGGCAAGTGGTATCAGAGCCAGGAAGTCATGGGTTCGAGTCGCCGGAGCGTCATCGTGAGGGAGGGATTGTTGGGCCCGAAGTGCCCCCATAGATTTGGTTACACAATGCCACTCCCTGTGACCGCTCTAAAAACAGACTTGCGGGTGCGATGTCGAATGCCATAAAAGACTTAATTGAAACACTTCCTACCACCAATTGGTTTTAGGAGAGATAGTGGAAAAGCGGTCCGACAGTTTTTAAGTTTGCTTATCCACACTCATTGTTTATCACAATGTGAATGCTCTAAGAGGTTGCTAAATTTAGTTATTCCACTGTGAGCAATTTTTTGAGCAAACATTATTAACCTTAGCAACATTTTTGTTTTGATTATTGCACTCTGGATGCTCTTAGAATGAAAAAGTATGTTCCAATGTGTTAAAAGAACCTTCGAGTTAATTAATTGTCCGAAAAGACACACACGAATGTGCTCACGTATAAAAATGTGAGAGCACAAAGATCTTGATAGTCAACTCTCTCGTGATAAGCTAGCATGCATACTCGAGAGAGTTAATTTACCAGACCTATATGTTTTTTTTTTATTATTCTATCACATTTTCAAGCCACGTGATGTAGAATTTTGAAAATTAGTCTCTAATCCTGTGTTTGTGAGAGAGATTAAAACCAGTGGGGGAGTCAGGATTACGATTCAAGGGGCGAACAAACTGAAATTTTTCATTCGAGAGATTATGCTATTGATATTAATATATATTATACACTAAATACTTTGATTATTTTGGTCTAATGCATCAATAAGTACGTGTATTTAATATACTTTTTCAGTAACTAAAACACACATGTACGTACTTCTTGTCAATAAAATGTAATTTACAAAATTGAATAAGGTAATGTAAAATTATATAAATTTAACCTATATTACACCATAATTTAAAAGATACTAATATACGACTTTGTGTTATGGCTACTTTCTGTCTTTTCTTAGTAGTTTCAAAATTATAATCATGCTTTTTTATTTTTTCTTACCCTCGTCTGAGAAGTTGAGATGAATCGAACTATGAATGTTTCTAGGTCTAAAAAGTGAGAATGAACACACTATTAAGGCAAAATAAGCCATTTAAGAAGTACCATATTTGATTTCGAATTAGTATACTTCAAAAGTATTGAGGCCTTACTAAAGCCTTGATTGTGGCCCTAACATACCTCGTATCTTCGATCCGCAACAACAAGATGTAGTATGGTGTTACCAGCGTTATCTGTGGCATTGACAAACTCCTTACCTTTAAAGTATTTCTCCAACAACATCGAAAGAAACTGTAGCTGGTTATATTTGACGCACAAGTGTAAGATAGTCTCTCTTTCTCCTCTATCCATTCTATAAGCTCGAGCTGCATGGGGGTTGGCTTGAAACAACTCATCAAAGACATCAACCTTTCCTCTCATAGCTGCAACATGAAGAGGGTTTGCACCGTCTCGATCACGAGCTAGACACATCTCTGGTCTCACCTCTGTTAATGCTTTCACAATCTCAATGTGTCCATTAGCCGATGCCAAGTGAAGGACTGTACGTTGATGCGAATCTAGAGCATCGACAAGCTCTGGGCTACTACTCAATAGTTCTTGGAGAAGCTCTTGTTGCCCACGTGATGCAGCCGCATGTAGAGGAGTCCAATTGAGAAATCTCCCCACAGCTCTATCATGATTGAATTCATTGATTTCGTGGAATGAAGTTACGTTTGTGATCCTCTCCCCCATTCTCTCTCTCTCTCTCTCTCTCTCTCTCTCTTGTAAGTTCAAATTCGTACCAGAAACACAATCACAGTGTACAGATTTGAATCTCTATCACAGAACATCTTACAACAAAACCTAAGCTTCGAATTTATAGAAACGGAAAACGCATACAAACCGTGTAGTCAACGATCAATGGCGGAGGAGGTCTTCACACGGTGGTGCAACTTCGTGGACCAAGGAGAGGAACCCGGAGGGTTCTAGGTGTTTCACCAGAAACTTCCCGATTGGCACATTTTCCTAGTGCCACCGTTGACCATTGACTATACGACAGATTCATTTCATTATGAATGAACAAGTCTTGATACTTTATTACATTGTTTTTTATGATAAGACGAATTCAAAATTGTTCAAATTGTGTAATCGTCAATTACTGACAGTGGTAAATGACAATCATAAATAGAAAGTTCATATTCTTCAATCATTGATAAACAATTTGTTGGACAATACTCGTACAAACCGTGTTGTCAACGGTCAACGGCGGCACAAGGACATTGTGCCAATCGGAAAGTTTCTGGTGAAACACCCAGAACCCTCTGGGTTCCTCTTATGAGCGCCAGCACCTGTTGGAAGGCTGGAATTTCAACATATCTCTCTCTCTTTCTCTCTCAAATGAGTTAACGCTTGTGATTCACAGCGTTAACTCAATGTGTTGATCACAAGTTAGACACTTCTCTGGTCTCACCACCATTAATAGTTTCACTATCTCAATGTGTCCATTAGCCGATGCCAAGTGAAGGAGCGGTCGCTGCTGCGAATCTCGAGCTTTGGCAACATCTAGATTGCTGTTCAACAGTGCTTTGAAAAGTTCTTGTTGCCCACGAGATGCAGCCACATGTAGAGGAGTCCAATTGAAACAATTCTTCACCGTAGCTGTATCAAGATTGTATTCATTTTCTTCGTGCAATGAAGTTACATCTTCATTGATCTCTGGTTCACTGATCTCTGCTTTGTTGATCTCTGCTTCATTGTTCTTTCCGCCATTCCTCTCTCTCTCTCTCTCTCTCTCTCTCTCAATTGAGTTAACGCTTGTGGTTCGCAGCGAGTAGGCAAAACATTATCTGCAGAATTTATTTCCATTGTGGACTTAGATATTTCCAAGTCTTCCTTCAATGATTAGGCAAAACATTATATATGAGTTTCAAGAGACACCCAAAAAAACACCTAAAAAAATACCCCATGGTTTCCGATCAAATTTTGATAATCCGAGCCATTCAATGTGATCAGAATGTGATTTTAAGGGTACTCGCGAGAAATTAGCAAAAAAAATGACTGGAAAAGGCTTGATCTAAGCAATTTTTAGCTTAGATTTAATGAACGATTCAATTAACAACTGCTCAAAACAAGCACTTCCCGGTAATTTTTTTTGCTGATTTCTAGCAAGTACTCTTAAAATCATGTTCTGCACACAGTGAGCGGCTCGGATCATAAAAATTTGATCGGGAACTATGAGATTGAAATTTGGAGTGTTTTTTTAGGTGTTTTTTTTTGTGTTCCTTGAACCGTTATATATATGGTTCAAATAAACGAGGGGTTGTGGGCTTGGGCCTAATTCTAAAGATGTTAGTGAGGATTTTAACTCTATTTTGGGTCAAGCCCATTGGGGGCCTGATTTGGAGTAATTATTCAATAGATTCGGGACAACCGTCACGTGGTACTCCGAACTACTTTATAACCACACATTCATGTGGGGTTCATAAATTTAGTGATGAATCCCACAAGAATGTGTGATTGTAAAATAGTCCGGAGTATCACGTGGCGGTACTTCTGAACTATTGTATAATTTCTTATTATTCCTTCATCTCCTTTGGTTCTTTTGTTGGACAACATCTACCTTGAGTGGTGCAGTCCTAAAGCAGGACAATATATAACACGATTCTGTAGTTCCAACCCAAAAAGAGTTATTGCTACTTAATGCTCTCAAGAATATAATTGCAATAGAATACGTACCCAAGAAGAAATTATTGTTACGGTGTCTAGGCGGCACGTGAAAGTTTTTATCTTTCAGAGAAGTTGCCTACTTAGTTGTGATGTTCTCTTTTGATCGTTGATGCCTTTTTCTCGAGCTCTGTTTAATATCTATGCACTTAATTTAACATCGATAGAATTCTTTTTTGGTGTTAAAGAAAATGCCAAATCAATAGGAGGACATTCCAACAGAATTATGAGGGAAAGACGAGGAGTACTACTCGATCGCAAATCACAATCCAATTTTATTACAATAACTTGCAAACCTTGAATTTAAACACAACAATTTTTAAGTTAACCCCCAGCATATGATTAATTATGGAATTGCTCATGAAAATTCATACAATAAGAACAGAAAAATCAAACATTAGCCTCGTTTACGGAAGCTGGATTAGTGGGTCTGTTATTTCTGTCCTCTCTCTTGCGCACAGCTCTTGCTATCATGCACAATAGGAAAGAAGCTGCTACTATGCTGACCGAAATTATAGTCGAAATTCCACCAATGCGAAGGACTGTTCTGTTGCTCGGTTTCGGTCCAGGCGCAACCGCAGCAAGAGAAATTAAGTACGTTATCGCTATTGATACGATTGTTGCCCCCATAAGCGAAGCAATCAACAGCCAATGTGTCATTTTCTTGAAGGGGAATTCAATCATGATCAAACTGATTGTGACTAGAGATGCAACAACCCCGATTATATTAAAACCGGAGAAGTACCAGAATAGAAATGGATGATTGTAAGCCATCACAGCTTCTCCGCTTTTGTGCCCGTCTAAATCGTCTTGCCAAACACCGCCCGGAGGGGTCACCCCGGCTTGAAAGGCTAGGGTTGCCATTAGTACAGCAGCTACTATAATTCCATTTTTCCTCTCTGGTAATTTCGTTGGATCGACAGTATCCTTGACTCTTTTAGCATGTTTGTTTCGAAGTAAGACTTGAATCTCATAGTCTACTCCTTTTGGTTTTGTTCCTTTTTTCTGTCCGAGAAGTAGAATGTCCATCGCTGTTTGTTTGCTTTCATTTATTGCATTGACATGTATTTCCGTGTGGCTGAGAACATGCTCGATAATCTGAAACATCCATTAGATGCAAAATATTTAGGAAATTGACTTCTACACTCCCCTTTTTACCACATACACTCCTTTTTTTGTCTTTGTTTGGTGTGAATTTACTCTATTGCCCCTTAATGTGTGAAAAAGTGAACTTATGAAAGGGTAAAAAGGTAAATTCACATGAATAAGTACAAAAAATGGAGTGTATGTGGTAAAAAGGGGAGTGTAGAAGTCAATTTCCAATATTTATAGTTTGTTTTCCAATTAATAGTTCACAAATTTTCAAACACATTTTAATATTCTTCTTGTAGCTGTCAGGCCAAAAGTATTCGGAAAAGCTACGCCCACCGCATGGGGTGGCCACCGTACGACCACCGCACAGCGCCGGGCCCACTCCGGCCACCGAACGGCCGATCCGAGCCGTCCAAAAATTCTATAAAAAAAAAACCGAGTGGGCCTACGCGGGAATCAACGGCATCCGACGTGTGTAGGTGCTCGATCCGGCGTAGCTTTGTAAACGGCTTGGATCATCTTTTTTTGGAAGTTCGGATCGAGCACCTACACACGTCGGATGCCGTTGATTCTCGCGCCGGCCCACTCGGTTTTTTTTTTTAGAATTCCTGGACGGCTCGGATCGGCCGTCCGGTGGCCGGAATGGACCCGGCGGCGTGCGGTGGCCGTGCGGTGGCCAACCCATGCGGTGGGCGTAGCTTCACTCAAAAGTATTTTAGCCCAAGGCTACCTATGTAACGACCCGGATTTTCGACCCAAATTTTTTTTATTAGATTTGCAAATTTTATTCCGGTAAGATTATTTTTAGTAAATTAGTTATAAATATTTCTTTTTGGTATAGGTTCCATGTGTGCCACATACACCATAGAATTTTTCCAAACCAATTTTTTTTCCCAGCCGTGTACAGATCTTTCTCTCTCCCCACAACATTAATTCTCTTCCATCTCTCCTACTCCTACTCCATCTCTACTTCTTTCCTATCGTATTTTCGTCATTATCTCGTCCATCTCAAATCCCAAGAGATAGAAACCTTTTTGAATACAATCTTATCACCTCATCAAAATTCACCTATAAATATCCCATTACTTCGACCCTAGGGCACACCACGCTACTCGTCGTCCATTACAAAAACCAAAAACCAACTCCATTCTCGTCCATATCATGTACCACTGTTCACGGCCTGTTTCTTCCTAGCTAATGTTGTTTTTAGGCCAGAGTTCCTTCACGAATGTTGTAGAGGGCGTCGAGGGCTTCGATTTGAACCCAAGAATCGCCCAAAAAGATCAAGTATTGATAGAGTTATCGCCGTCCAAAGTTCGATAAAATTTTCGGATTTCTGTTCCAGACAGCACACAGGACTTATGAAAATCCCCACTTTTCTCCTAGTTTGAATGGTTTTCGGGCTTAGACTTCTTCACGAAAGTTGTAGAGCGTTTCAAGATCTTCACGTTAGACACAAGAATCGTCCAAAACGGCAGAAGTTTGGTCAAGTTATTCTAGTCTAAAGTTACTGCTAGAATATTGATCTTTCGTCGCCAAACGAAAATCCACCGGACTCCACTGAATCATTTTGTCCGGATTAAAGGTAGATTAATTGCTATCCCTATCTCCCCCTAAGTGTAATAACGTGCTAAGATGTTAGTTTTTATGATTAAAAAGAAAAAGAATCGAATGAACGAAACCCAGTTTTTTCCGAAAACATTCACTGTTCACTAGCATAGTTACTGTTCACGCTTTTTGTTGGTACTGCTCATGCCGGTTGGTTTTAAAAAAAAAATGAAACCTAAATTACAGTTTTCCCCTTTATCTATTAAAGTGATGTGTTTCAGCCCTCATGCATTGTTAACCTATTAAAGTTTGCCCCTGAAGTTTATTAAGTTTATGTTTCGGCCCATTCATAAAAGATTACGTGATTTTTATGCTTATTGTTTATTTCAATTATTATTCTGATTGTGTGGGCAGCACGCCCTGGAAATCCCGGTTTCCAAAAATGCAAGGGCCCGGATCGAGAGAGCGCGAGCGCAGGTGGCAAGCGCTCAAAAATACAGAGTCGCCACTTGAGTTTTGAAGGTCCGACACTCAAGGAACCGTATTTCAAAGGCTGCGCTTGTTTGATTTGAAAAAGTTAAGGAACCATCCGTCATAACCATATCTCGGGTTCGGGAGCCAGTTACGAGAGGAAGGGTTTTATGGCACCCCTCTCGCCCAATCCGGAGATCGGTCTCTACTTGAGCATTTTGAAAACATTGCGATTCTTCTTTTATTAATCGATTTTAGCCAATTAGGGCGGGGGAACAGTTAATCGGGGATTAAAACTGTAACATGTTTGCAGGATGTGATCAAATAATGACATGGATGAGTAGCATGACGAATAATAAACGGAATGATCTTGAAACAGCGATCAGATGCCAAAACCAGGCTCGGGGCAGATTTGCCCTGCACGATGATCAACTTGCATGCCTGAACAGATCTGCATGCAAGTCAATCATCGCGCGAGACACGCTGACTCTCGCGCGAGTGTTGTCATCTCACCACAGTCCCCAAATCAAACCCTTCGGGCTCTGGAAGGACCAGTGCACACCTAGGGAAGCAAACCAAGCGGTGTATTGGAAGACTGAAAATGCTAATTATTACACAATACTCCAAGCAGGAGCCAAATAAGATGAAACACAACCCCTAAACAGTGGGGGTATCAAAACAGAGGCCAAGGGCCAAGTTGCCCATGCAAGGGCCATTCATGGAAATCAGAGAACTGTCGCGCGACAGAGAGTAAACCTCGCGCGACACTCCTGACTGGACTTCCAGGAATTGCTTTACATGCTTGGGGTCCTGAGACAGATTCAGGGGATCCCAAGGGCATTCCAAACTGAACAGAAATGAATATTGAGATGTAAAACTAGCAATTTAAGCTCTAAGAAAAGCAGTAAACTGATTATTAGCATGCTTAACAGTGATCCGTAATAATTATTAAGACAATAAAACAGGAAAGAACCAACATCCCTTCCCCACGAGAACCATCGCGCGATGCTTGAGACAAGCGCGCGCGTGACTGGGTCCGTCGCGCGAGGGTATGTTGGTTGCACGGTTTTTGAAACCTTGCTAGCCTTAGGGCCAGGACTGGTATTGATTACCAGCCTTGACCCTGCCAGCCCCCCTCAGGGATCAGAACAGAGAGCAGAACAAAGGTAAGATATACCTTTGGATTTTGAGGGTTTGAAAAGTGTTTGAGCTTTGAATTGAGGTTGAGTTTGTTTGTGGTGTTTGAGTGGAAGAACAAACTATGTTCTTGGGGTGCTAGGTTGAAAACCAAGTGCTTCTTTTGCTAATGGAGGAGAGATGAACAAATGGCTAGGGTTAGAACCCTTTTGCTTTCAATTTTTTGGAACCCTTTGAAAGAGAACAAATGGGGGGATTTATAGGGAGAGCACCTTCCACTAATGGAAAGGCAGGTCTGGTACAAAGAATGGAGGTCAGCCAGCCACGAGGCTGGCTGAGGGTTACTTGGTAATTAAGCTGCCCAGCTGAATAAAGGTGATGGGGACAGGTTATGACCGTCGCGCGATGGTTCCAAACTGTCGCGCGAGGGTCAACGGCCAAACTTTGTCCATCTGGCAGTTTGACCATCGCGCGAGGGTTCTAGAATGTCGCGCGACGGTGCGCCCGGTCGCGCGACGGTGCGCCCTGGCGCACAATGGTTGTGCCCTGGCGCACGTCAGTAGGGTTTTTGGCTTTTGGAAGTGGCTTAAGACTGGGTTAGGTTCAAGGGTTTTGCAAACACTCAAAGCTCAAACACTCGACATTCCCGGGGTGTTCTTGATCCATTTCATCATTGGGGAATCAAATACCGTAAGTAAACTAATCTGGAAGCCCAGATTGGGGTGTCTACAGATTGCTTATCTATTATTCCAACCTCTGATTGATATGTTAAATTGGACCCTAGAGACATGGGGTGGTATGCGAATAGATTTCACATAGACGATGCTGAGTTAATGGAAAAATGGTGAAATGTTGGAGTTATGAAATTGTGGAATTGTGATTTGGGCCATAGCTATGGCAAGGGTGACCTGTTGGGCCCTGGATTGATGACATTGTGGTGACCCTAACGTATGGTACGCCATGGGAAGTTCCAAAGGGTAATCGTGCCTTGCAAGGCCAGCAAGGGGGATTGTCCCATGACACGGTCATAGTTAGTGGCTTAGGAATGGTGCGACCCTAATGTATGGTACGCCATGGGAAGTTCCAAAGGGTAATCGTGCCCCTGCTATGGTTGTAATTGAATTCATGCGAAGTACATAACTTAGATGAACTCGTTTAGAACCCCGTGTGCAGGACAAGCAAGGGGGGATTTTCCATGACACGGTCATAGTTAGTGGTTATGGGAGGAAAGGATCTCGTGGATGAGATCTTAGATTTCACGTAGGGTTAATAGATAGTAATAAACTGGTTTGTGTGAAAACTCTCTATTTTACTTCCTTGCATCATTATTATATTGTTTGCTTGCTAGCTGTAAAATAAGAGGGGTGGTTGGGTTGGATTTTTCTACTGGGTGATTTATCGCTCACGGATACATCTGTATCCTGGTAAATCGATTGCTTCGGCGATCAATTTGCCAGAGGGCGCAGTTCGACACGGAAAGAATATCAGGAGCAGAGATCGAGTATGCTTGGGATTCGTATCAAGCCTAGAGTCAGCTCTGAAGTTAATGTATTTTGGATCAGTAATTTATCTTGAGATTGTAATAGCTAAACCTTTATTTTGGAAAATTATGTTTATTTAGCAAATTTTCTTAAGAAATTATTTTATTTTGCTTCTGAAAAATCAGGGCGTTACAACCTAAGTTTTTACCAACTAGAACTCAGGGTCTTTTCGAAAAAAAAAATACATTTGAAAGCTTTTGTTGAAACTCATTATGAAAAATTTAGGGTATTAGGCTCCGTTTGTTTGGGCGTAAAATACTTATTTTTTTGGTGTTTGGTTGTGCAAAAGACATATGGGTGAAAATGTTTTTTTCTTGAAAATATGGTAAGTCATTTTCCGAACTTTGGCTTCGCTGCTTGACTAATAATGATGATACTTTATTGAGCTCCCCACAGCTCCAATCTCATCCACTTATAACCTAACCATGTGTTTTCTCATCAAATACGACAAAATTTTGAATGTAATACATACGTACATACATATATACATACATACATAATGTTTCAACTATCAACCAAACATTGGAAAATAAAAATGAAACTTTTATTTTTTGCAAAATTATTTTACATGAAAAAACTTTTATATCGGAAAATGTTTTACTTTGAAACACACAGAGCCTCAATGTGTGTCCATCGACATTCAGAAGTGCAAGAAATGGTGGCACTAATTACAATTTGTTTGCTTAATTTGCAAATATAGAAGTAAGAGAAAAAGGCGCACTAATTAAGGCACAGTTTGTTTCGATGTAAAATACTTTCCATGTAAAATGTATTTTCAGAAAACAAATTTCAAATTGCAGTCTTGGTCCACCACAATTAAGGCTCCGTTTATTTTGATGTAAAAATATTTTACTATTTTTCATGTAAAATGTTTTTTTAGAAAACAAATTTCAAACTTTTATTTTCTAGTGTTTGATTGGCACTTGAAAATATTTTTAGAAATCAACAAAATAGTGTAGAGAGAGGGGGCTTAAACGGTAGAGAAATCTGATAATATTAGAATTGAACGTAGGTTAAGACTGACGATTGAGGAAACTGAGCAGTAGAAATTGCAGTAAAAGGCAGCGGGTTCATGTCGGAAAATAACTTACGGAAGATTTAAGGGTAAGTCATTTTCATCCAATTGATGGAAAATGTTTTACATATTAAATATTTTTCTAATTTTTTACACAACCAATCACCGAAAAATAGGTATAACATTTTACCGGAAAATATTTTACGCCCAAACAAACGGAGCCTAAGTACAAATCCAAATTTACTACTAACTATATATGGAATCAAGGTTCTGAACTTAATTATCATTCATTACTAATTTATGGTTGTTTCTGTTTCCCAGAATAAATGAGTTAGAGTTGGCTTTTACATAAAAAAATTTACTTTTGGCTTGTCTCTTTAACTTTTCGGTTAAAATATAATCATAATACGATATGTCTTGATGAGAGAAAATCAACAAATAAAAAAAATCAATGAAAAAGCTTCGAAAGAATCACCAGAATAAAAATTAACCAAAACAGTTTAGTTATTTTGGCTACAATTCCTTTCTTTTCTGAAGTCATATTATTTTCAAAATTATCCAAAAATATTTAGTGTTTTCTTTCTTCACTTTTCGGACCTAGAAACATTCATAGTTGGATTCATCACAAAAAAAAAAAAAACCCCCCTATTTAACAAGTACCACATTTGGTCTTGAATATCATACTTCAAAAGTATATTGTGGTCTTAACGTACCTTGAATCTTCGATCCGCAACAGCAAGGTGTAGTATGGTGTTGCCAGTAGTATCTTTGGCATTGACAAACTCCTCGCCTTGAAAGTATTTCTCCAACAATATCTGTAGAAACTTGAACTGGTTATATTTGACGCATAAGTGCAAGATAGTCCCCCTTTCTCCTCTGGCCACCCTATAAGCTCGAGCTGCATGAGGGTTAGCTTGAAACAACTCATCCAAGACCTCGACCTTTTCTCTCATAGCTGCAACATGAAGAGGGTTTGCACCATCTCGATCACAAGCTAGGCACATCTCTGGTCTCATCTTTCTTAATGCTTTCACAATCCCAATGTGTCCATTAGCCGATGCCAAGTGAAGGAGCGACCGTTGTTGCGAATCTAGAGCATCGGCAAGCTCTGGGCTGCTACTCAACAGTTGCTGGAAAAGCTCTAGTTGCCCACTTGATGCGGCCGCATGTAGAGGAGTCCAATTGAAACATTTCACCACAGCTCCATCAAGATCGTATTCATGTTCTTCGTGCAACGAACTTACGTTTACTTTGATCTCTGATTCGTTGAGCCTCCCCCCCATTCTCTCTCTCTCTCTCTCTCTGAGTTGAACGCTTGTGTTTCGCAGCAAGTAACTACACATAAATATGTGCGCATAGGCAAGAGTCTTTATCTTTTTCTCTTTCGAGAAAGAGTCTTTCTTTATAATTTAAGGTATAAACAAATGACTTTTGTAATTGTGAAGTAGAGGTTACGGACCTGTTGCTATTATTCCTTTCCTCTCCCTTAGTTGTTAAAGTGAGGCATCATCTACTTTGAGTGAAGCAGTCCTAAACAAGTACAATAACAATTAACGATTCTGATGGCCGGAAGAGTCCAATCCGGGGGGTGGATTCAGACAGGGAACTGGAGAAGGTTTCACATATGACGCAACCAAAAACTTTTAAGGGCACGAAAAGCATTAAAGTAAAGGGACGGTTTTAATTCTCTGATTGTTTGAAGCTTTTTAGACTATTGCAAGAAGAGCTGGGAGCATTCGGATGATGAATTCGCTATTTGGGGTGTAATGGAAAATTGATGTGGGGTAATAGAGTTGTTCGTAGTCCGGTTCGGTTTGGATTCTTAGGAATCCGAAGATCGAACCGCTAGTCACGGTTTTTTAAAAATGAAATCCTTGTCCAGACCAAAAGTCCTACGGTTCGGTTCCAATCCAATCCGTGACTCGCGGATCGGTTATGATTTTGTCCACAGATTCTGTTACGTAAGTAAGCAAAAATTAAATACTACTCCAGTAACATATAATCATATATCTCGCATACTAAAGCATTACAATTCAATGTTGCATTATAGTTCTAGAACAGAGCATACACCAAATGAAAGCAACACCAAATGAAAACAATGCATGTAGTTCTAGCTTTTCAGACATTCATTAAAACCAAAGAACATAAAATTTTAATGCAGCCTTACTCTTTTGAAGAATCAGATCTAGGAAATAGGGTTACGGATACTGACTAACTACGATTTACCTCCTAAATTTTATGTAGACTTACATTATATTCCATTACTCTTTTCGTACCTTTTTAAGTGTCCTGCTTCGTAACTCCAACTTATTAAAAAAACATTATCATTATACCTTTCACATCAACTTTTTTCTCCACTTCCCCTACTTACCCATCATCATTACACTTTTACTCACTAACTTTTCAAAATGGAATCTACTTTTAGGGACAAAATAGACAATGTACCAATTTTTACCCACGAACTTTATAAAATGAACACTTATTAAAGGACAGCCCAAAATGAAATACTGAACTCTAAATAAAGGACGGAGGGAGTATTAACTAAAATACTGAAATTGGTATACAAAATTTTATTAATTTATTTATAGGTGAAAATTCTTTATGTATAGACACACACACACACATATATATATTAATACATATATATTTTTATTTATTTATTTATAATAAATTCTTACGGTCCGGTTCGGTTAATCCACAGTTTCGTAATAAAATTCCGTGGACCAAATCACGAGTCAAGGTTTTTTAGTTTTTCAATCCGTGTCCGAATCATTAATCTACGGACAAAATCCAAAAGTTACGGATCTATTCGGTCCGGACCGATTTCACAATTCAACAAATTTTTTGCACAGCCCTATGGGGTAATGTTGTGGGATAAACTTTCTATCGTTTGGTACCTTCCCAACTAAATAGGCATCAAACGAAGAACGAAGAATTTCAATTTAGTAAACTAATTTTCAAAACTGATAATGAGATTCATGACAGAACGAAGAATTTCAATTTAGTAAACTAATTTTCAAAACTGATAATGAGATTCATGACAGAGGAAACACCAATGAAGAACATGTAATCAAAAATCACACAACATTACTTGCAAGCAAGATTCGAACTCACTACTGTGTGCTAGTGGGGAATTTCACCCTCAACAATGCTACACACACAACAATTCAAACACAACACCAACCACAACCTCTCACATACATACAGGATCCACACACATTACTATGTGTGGGTCATATGTATGTGAGAGGTTGTGTGTGCTTGTGTTTGGATTGTTGTGTGAGTATCATTGTTGTACTACTAAAGAATTGAAAATGATAGAGTACCCTTAATTGTACTGCATCAAGATTTTCACACTCCAATCCAAAAGAAAACAAAACTGCATCAAACTGCTCATTCCACATGGTCCTAGAATATCCAAGCGAATCCACAGAATGATGTACATAGCAAGTAACAAGCGTAATCCAGGTTTCGATTGACCAGTAAGTCATATATATATAATATATCACCTTCTTCCCTACAATAAATAGAGAGGCCAGCGTTAGAAACTACATCATGTGGAATTTTGTCCTCCAAAGCTAACAGTAAACTGACACTAGTGAAATCGCAAAACCGAAGAAAGGATGTTTCGCAAATAAGTCTTGGAAAAAATACTACCAGCAAAATCTTCTCTGGAAACCCTGAATCTTAGGCCAAAATGAAATGTCAATTCGAGTGTGAAATGCAGAGAGTTGGAACTCAGCCGTCTAAGTTACTGGTGAACTTGTTGTTTCGATTTTAATGATTACACAATGCCTACAAAGCTTGGAAAATAGAAGTTCCCAAATAGCATGTGTTACAAGACATGATTCAACCTAGCGGAAGCCATGCATGATACATGTTCTCTTGCAATCCTACAAATACACAAATGAAACCTTTGTTGGAACTTGTAATCCATAATTTTCTTAATAATTGGGGATGCATGTATCTTTGGTTAGATACATGATAATATTTAGTGTTATCATATTGGGAGATGTAAAGTCATCTAGGAACTAGTGATTCATCCTCTAGATTCATCCATGTAGTCATCTTGGGACTTGTGATTCATATTCTAGATTCATCTTTGTAGTCCTATAAAAGGACACCCTATGTTACACAATCAATCAATCAAATAGATCATTACAATCATATTCTCTACTATCAAGTCCTATTTGGTATAGTTATCGTTGAGTAGGAGCTCTGTAGGGCTCTGCCCTACATCTCCAAAAACCATCTTTTTATTTTTATTATTTGCTTCCGCTGCCCCCAAAAATTCCAACAACCTTAGAACTGAAAAATGTGCCCACACTAATTTTATCCAAAAATAAATAAATAGTCTCTGAAAAGCGGGTACGAACATGGAAACATTTATCTGAAAAATAAGATGATTACCAAACCCACAATAGGAGGGGAAAAGGAAAAAACCATAAAAGACATGCATGGTAACAAACAAAGGGATTCAAACAACACAGTTGAAGATAACCAACATTAAAACATGAAAGCAAACAACAAGAACAAGCTGAGGAAATACACGAAGAGCAAGAGCCTCAATAGAAGTAAACCACATTTTCAAAATCTTGAGTTTCTAACTGCAGTAATAGCAAAACTACAGTTGTGAATATCTTGTTTCATAAACCTAAGCCTACTAAAACATCTAAGCTTAAAGGACATAGATATATTCAGCTAGTGAATGAAGAGAATGTAGTTGATGTTACCTTTTATTGGGCCAGGAAGGATTTTTCTCAATGGGAATGCTACAAGACTTGGTATTTTCCAGACATTGTCATTCCATCATGCCAACATGTTGGCCCAAAAAACTTGGAAAACTATTGGCTAGAAATATTGGCCTTGGGCAATGGAAGAATGGAGGACTACATGTAGTAGCTTGATGAGCCTAACTCGGGCTTAAAGTAGGCTTACTTATGTTTGGATTTTGCATACGAGTTCAAGTCAATAACAAAATTTCTAAATCTCTCAACCTCCACTTAGGGTATGGTGAGCCTTACGAGAAACAAGCGCAGCTTCCTAATAACCTGCAGATGTTGCATATCACTTGGTGTCAAATCTTGCCCCACCCACCTCCCCCAAGCCTTTAAAGCAAGCTTGGTGATCCGAAAAGGTGACAAGCCAAACGGTAAGGATTAAATGAGTACGACTTCCTCTACTGTGATGAGTACAGTGAAAGGGATTGACGAAGTTTTCAATTCTCATGTCATGTGAGTTAGTATCCAACCTTGGGGGTCTATTAAGGAGAAGATTAGAACTTCTTTTCGCAGTTGAGATGGAAAAAGAAGTGAAATATAGCATTGTTAGCTTTCCCTCATCACTGTATCAAAACAAGAAGAAGCTTGATGACCAAATTCAAAACTCGAGAATAGCAATAGAAAAACAACAATGAAAACGAATAGAACAAATCAAAAAGAATAAACACCACCACGACAAAAACCATACGTGCATGAGGGATGCCAAAATAAATACGAAAAGTGTGGCGTAGGTTGCACCTTAATTACATCACCGTCTGCTAGTTTTTCCAATGGATCGCTACCAAGAGAACATATGCTTTGGCTTCAGGGTATAAATGACTCTATCTGCCTCTCCCCTCCGAGCATCCTTGCTCCTCTTCTTGACAGATTTCTTAGCCAGTTTCAGAGCTTTCAGCTTTTGAGCAGAATCTTTAAAGCCCTCTCCTAGGACCACCTCACTTGGTGGCCTTGACTTCGACCTTGCCCATGACATGGACCTCACCCTAAGCTTCTTGTTAGGTTGGTCAACATCCATATCCATGTGGTCAAGTGATCTCTCCCTCTTACGACTCATGGAACGACTACGGGCCCGGTTAATTGCTAGGGTAAGATCAAACCCCAAATCTGACAACTGCCTTCCCATTCTCTCTGACGTGAACTCCTTGTCTTTATCAAATTTCCTTGGTACAATTGATCTGCTTTCTGCGGTGCTTTTCTTAATCCTATGTTGCTGAATAAGCCTTTTAACGGATCTTTGCAAGGTCTTCTTGCTTTTCTGCGGTCAGTTCTTGGCCATCCATATCACAATCATCACCTACCTCCTGTTCCGGCGCAAGACCTTCTTCACGTTCTAACTCCTCGAGCCTTGTAAAATATCAGGATCAACAAAATCAGACACATTGCACCCATCAAGAATTTCCGGGCATTACATCTCCCTTCCATTCATCATTTGCTAAAATATAATGCTTCGTCAAGTCAGCAGAGTATACTCCTGCACCACCAGTCTAATCCTCCAAATCCCTCTCAAGTTTTTTATTCTCTTTCTCCATTTCTTTCTTCGCTTTAGTTTCCAAGACTGCCTGAGGTATACAAGATGGCCTTTCTTTCTGATCGTGTGGCTTTGGCATTGCAACATGAAACCAATTCAGACAATCATTTATTTTCGTAGACTTCATTTTCAACTCGACTCGTTGATTCAATAACCTCTCACAAGCTGCATTCTTCACTGCAATTACCCCCTCTTCAGTCAAAGTGCTCATGGTAAAAAGAACCCCCGCATCATCTGAATGATTCCCACCTTGACCTGTCACAGTCTTCATAGCCTCAGATTTCATCTCTATGACCAACTTCATGTCCTCTTCAGATATGCCATCCAACGGCTGCAAATCGGTTTTATTGCAAACGATAATCAATGGTTTGTTCATTAACAAGAACTTAATACTGTGGAAAAGAGCCGCCTGCTGCACAATAGTATATCCGCATGACCCAGAAATGTCCAAGAAGAACAGCACAGCAGCTCTTAAATGTGCCAGGGCTGTGATGATTTGTTGGGGGAAATAAGGGCCCAAATGCACACACAAATATCACCAAAAAAACAGTCACTAACTGAGCTAAAACGCAGCAGAAACGCAGCACACAAACTGGAATTTTCGGAGCACCAAAACACCAACCGAAACGACCAAATATCACAAAGGAAAAACAGGGGTTGAGAGGCAGCAGAAAGACACTTATCTGGGCATCAAATTTCTGAAACTTCTTCACTAATCAAGAGCTTTTCAAAGCTTTTTCCTTCAATACACACAAGCACACAAAACCCACTCTTTTTCTCCTCTCTGTTTCTCTTCTCTCAGTCCACGTTTTTTTTCTTCTTTTCTCTTACAAAGAACAAAGACACAGCCACTAGATATTTATGTACAAGATTCTAGACACACACTTCACATATTACATACTAAGGACAAAAATATAAAGGTATTACATGAAAGTCCCCAAAAAGTAAAACATGGAAATACCCAAATTGGGTTTACATATTTCTAACATCCCCCCTTAAACCAAATTTCCAAAAGTCTTCATGCCAAGCATCAACTTCAATCTTCCAAACACGTCATGCTTCAAAGGCTTCGTGAAAATATCGGCAACTTGATCATAAGACTTGCAATAAACTAGCTCCACTTCCTTTTGCTTCACATGCTCCCGGATGAAGTGAAAACGAGTATCGATA
Source organism: Rhododendron griersonianum (assembly GCA_018127125.1). NCBI lineage: Eukaryota > Viridiplantae > Streptophyta > Magnoliopsida > Ericales > Ericaceae > Rhododendron > Rhododendron griersonianum. The sequence goes on along the minus strand of CM030799.1, from coordinate 7,726,589 downwards.
TGCTTGCTCCTTTCATGAAATACCGGATTCTTTGCCAAGGCAATTGCCGATCTATTATCAACATGTACCTCCGTGGGACTTTCTTGTGGAAATCCCAAGTTCTTCAACAAATTCCTCAACCAAATAGCATGGCAAACTGCGGAGTTGGCGGCCACATACTCCGCTTCACAAGTAGACAAAGTAACAATGGGTTGCTTCTTAGAAGACCAAGTAAAAATCGCATTTGCCATAAAGAAAGCAAATCCCGAAGTACTTTTCCTTTCATCTAAATCTCGTCCCCAATCACTATCGGAATATCCAACAAGCTTAAAATCATCAACACAAGAATAAAACAAGCCGTCATTGAGTGTACCTTTGATATAACGAAGAATTCTTTTTGCCGCATTGAGATGTGATTGGTCCGGTGCTTCCATGTATCTACTAATCAACCCAACACCATAAAGTATGTCCGGCCTAGTGCAAGTGAGATACCGGAGACTTCCAACTAGACTTTTAAAGTAAGTTGGATCAACATTGCTACCATTAGTGCTCTTCCGAAGCTCTACTCCACTTTCAACGGGAGTGTTCACCGGATTACAAGATTCCATGCCAAATCTTTTAAGCACTTCCTTTGCATAGCCACTTTGAGAAATAAAAATTCCATCTTCCCTTTGCTCAACTTCAATGCCAAGAAAGTGAGACATTAAGCCAATATCGGTCATCTCAAACTCCCGAATCATACTCTTCTTGAACTCCTTGAACATGGTTGGAGCATTCCCGGTAAAGATTAAGTCATCAACATAAAGGCACACAAGCAAAAAATTTCCATTTGCATCCACCTTCATGTACAAGGCATGCTCATAAGGACATTTTTCAAAGCCATTCTCCACAAAGTATTTATCAATTCTAGCATTCCAAGCACGTGGTGCTTGTTTTAGCCCATAAAGGGCTTTTTTCAACTTATACACTTTGCCTTCTTGCCCAACTTTAACATACCCCAAATGTTGTTCCACATAAATCTCTTCTTCAAGGAAGCCATTTAAAAATGCTGATTTCACATCAAGTTGATAAATCTTCCATTTATGTTGAGCGGCCAAAGAAATCATCAATCTAATAGTCTCCATTCGGGCAACGGGAGCAAACACCTCACCATAGTCAATTCCGACTCTTTGCTTGTAGCCTTTAGCAACCAATCTTGCCTTGTATCTTTGAACTTCACCGCTTGCATTCCTCTTTGTCTTATACACCCATTTCACACCAATTGCTTTGTGGCCTTGTGGTAGACTAGTGAGCACCCATGTACCATTCTTCTCAATTGCATTGATTTCTTCATCCATAGCTTTCTTCCATTTCTTCTCTTGAATGGCTTCTTCATAGCCAATAGGATCACAATCCATATCCATAAAGAAACAAAACAAATTCAAGTTGTCTTCCTCCATTTCGATTTCTTCATAAATTTCTTGCAAGTTTCTTGTTTTCCTTGGCCTTTCACTTGAACTAGCCTCCGATGATGATGATGATGGTGAGGACGAATCACTTCTATAAGATGAGGGAGATCCATGTGGGGGAGATTGTGGCTCTCTTTCAACTTCATTTGGCACTTCCATCTCTTCTTCTTCAAGAACAAGTTCAACATCATTGGTGGCTTCTTTTTCCTTCCAATCCCATATTTCTTCTTCTTCAAATATCACATCTCTACTCATGATCACCTTCTTGGTAAGAGGATTGTATAATTTATAACCCATTGTTCTATCACCATAGCCAAGAAAAATGCATTTTTCACCTTTGTCATCAAGCTTTGTTCTTCTAGCTTCCGGAATCTTTGCATATGCAATGCACCCAAACACTCTAAGATGGGAAACACTTGGCTTGAAAGAGCTCCATGCCTCTTCCGGTGTCTTGAAGCGAACACTTTTAGTTGGACAACGATTCAAGAGATAAACGGCACATGCAACGGCTTCGGCCCAAAATTCTCTAGGCAAGCGCTTTCCTTTCAACATGCTTCTAGCCATATCCAAGATTGTTCTATTCTTCCTTTCGGCAACTCCATTCAATTGTGGCGTGTAGGATGGAGTCACTTGGTGCACAATACCATGCTCTTTGCAAAAATTCTCAAAAGCATCGGAAGTATATTCACCGCCATGATCGGATCTCAACATCTTGATATAGTTGCCACTTTGCTTCTCAACAAGAGTCTTAAACTCTTTGAATTTATCAAACACCTCCGACTTCCTCTTCAAAAAATACACCCAAGTCTTCCGGCTATAGTCATCAATGAAAGTGAGGAAGTACCTATTCTTGCCATTTGTCATAGGCTTCAACGGACCACATACATCCGTGTGCACAAGCTCCAAAGGCTTTGATGCTCGCCATCTTGCTTCTTTAGGAAAACTCAATCGATGGTGTTTGCCAAGAATACACCCTTCACAAACTTCATTGGGATGATCTATAAAAGGCAAGCCTCTCACCATATCTTTACTTGATAAGAGTTTCAAACCACCAAAATTAAGATGCCCAAACCTCAAGTGCCACAACCAAGCCTTATCCTTGACAATAGCATTAAAGCATTTCGTAGCATCATGTTGAATATTTACAGAAAACATTCTATTCTTTGACATTTTCACATGAGCAATCAAATTTCCACAAGCATCTTTAATAGTAAGATAAAGATTCTTCATGCAAATATCATATCCCTTCTCTAAAAGTTGGCCCAAACTCAAGATATTATTTTTCATATCCGGAACATAATAAACATCGGAAATAAAATCATGATTGCCATTCTTGAGTTTGATTAAAATCTTACCTTTGCCTTTCACCGAAACTTTGGAGTGGTCGCCAAATGTCACATGGCCTTGCACCGCCTCATCAAGTTCAATAAACATGCTCTTCTTGCCACACATATGATTGCTTGCCCCGGTATCAAGAAACCATACATCACTTTGATCTCCATTGGACCCATTGTAAGCTAGCAACAAAGTAGGCCCAACTTCTTTGTACTCTTTCTCCACATAGTTAGCTTGCTCACCAACTTCATTGTTTGACTTTGCTCTACACTCATAGCTATAGTGCCCAAATTTATGACAATTATAGCATTCAACATTCCTCTTGTCATAACCGCTCCGATTATAAGAACGGTTGTAGTCGCCACCTCCTCTAGCTCTTCCTCTTCCTCTTGGAACATATGAGTTTTGGCCTCTTCCACCTCCACTAGTGTTTCTTCCACCTCTACCTCTATTCGCATAACCTCTTCCATGGCTTTCAAAGCCTCTTCCACGATTTCCATAGCCTCTACCACGGCCATCATAGCCTCTACCACGACAGTCATAGCCTCTTCCTCTTCCACTTTGAGAGGTTCCCCCTTGATCCTCCTTTGCATCCTTGAAAGAAAGTTTGGATTGGAGTGCTTGCTCAAGAGAGCTTGAAGTCTTCTTGTTCAATCTTTGCTCATGAACTTCAAGTGTTGCCATCAATTGATCAATCGTCAAGGTGGTAGTATCCTTTGACTCTTCAACGGCGGGAACCACATACTCAAATTTACCATTTAGAGATCGTAAGATCTTCTCCACCACACATACATTATCAAGGTTGCCACCATACCTTCTAATTTGATTCACAATCACCATGGTTCTAGTAAAATACTCTGCAATGGTCTCATTATCCTTCATTTGTAAAGATTCAAATTCACCCCTCAAAACTTGAAGTCTCATCCTTATGGTTTTGTCAATACCTCTATTTGCATTTCGGAGGATATCCCAAGCTTCTTTAGACGTGGTTGCGGAGGAGATTTTCTCAAAGCTAGACTCATCAATGGCTTGATAGATTTGAAACAAGGCTTTCTTATCTTTATTTCTCGTTTGCTTGAGTATAACCTTTTGACCTTCCGTCAATCTCTCTTCATCCTCCTTCGAAGCGGGTTGTTCAAACCCATTTTCAACAAGATCCCACAAATCTTGAAAACTCAACAACACTTTCATTTGTATACTCCAATTCTCATAGTTATCTTTCCCCAATCTAGGAATTTGGGGCTGGAGAAAGTTGTTCATGGCAGCCATCACAGATCAAGCACAAATATACCAATAAAAGCCCTAATTTCAAGCAACAAGCCCTATGCTCTGATACCAGATTTGTTGGGGGAAATAAGGGCCCAAATGCACACACAAATATCACCAAAAAACAGTCACTAACTGAGCTAAAACGCAGCAGAAACGCAGCACATAAACTGGAATTTTCGGAGCACCAAAACACCAACCTAAACAAGCAAATATCACAAAGAAAAAACAGGGGTTGAGAGGCAGCAAAAAGACACTTATCTGGGCATCAAATTTCTGAAACTTCTTCACTAATCAAGAGCTTTTCAAAGCTTTCTCCTTCAATACACACAAGCACACAAAACCCACTCTTTTTCTCCTCTCTGTTTCTCCTCTCTCAGTCCACGTTTTTTTTCTTCTTTTCTCTTACAAAGAACAAAGACACAGCCACTAGATATTTATGTACAAGATTCTAGACCCACCTTTTAACATATTACATACTAAGGACAAAAATATAAAGGTATTACATGAAAGCCCCCCAAAAAGTAAAACATGGAAATACCCAAATTGGGTTTACATATTTCTAACATGCTACACATCTCAATGATATTTCGATCTTCAAACGGTCTATCCAAGATCGCTGGGGTATCGATCACCTGATATCTACGGTACTTATAATCGATATGGCCTACAAAGAGAGACTTTGTGGTGAAAGCATAGGGCTGGACATCCACATCAGCCCTAGTGATTTTATTGATGAAAGAGCTCTTGCCAACATTCGGATACCCACAAATCAAGATTGTCCTCGTATTCGGATCTATCGAAGGCAATCTTGCCATGTGCTGCCTGATTTGTTCAAGGTATGCCAAACTGGGGCCTACCCTCTTCACAACGGTACACATACGTCCTAGAGCAGCAACCTTCAGAGTCTTGCATCTGTAGAGTGAGTCACCATACTTCAACAATTTCACATAGTCCTTTGCAATTCTACCAATGAGATTCCTTGCAGAATTAATTTGACCAAGGGCGAGCTTGTAGTGATCTTTGTTGTAGAGAACGTGAAGGGGTGAATACCATCAAGGCGAGGGAACTCCTCAATGATGGTGGAAAGCTTCTCATGAAAGTTCTGCTGCGTGTATTTCACTTTGCGCATGTAGAACTGACGGATGCGGGAGATTTACAATTAACTGGGCTAGCTTAGTTGGTTAGGATTCTTAAACAGTGGCGGACCCATGTATTTCATATACTCAGGGCCGGCTCATAAGTTTTAGAGGCCGGAAGCGAACCTCTTGAATGAGGCTTCCCTATATCTTCCCTCACTTTCGACTCCTCAAGCGTCTGCATTTCTTTCTTCTTCTTTTTTTATCGGCTGCACGGCTTTTCTTTTAAGAGTTCTTTTTCTCTCTAATTCCCTCTAACTATAAAAAAAATTTGATAATCCAACATAGATGGTAGCGTAGGAGATAGGGCCTGATTGAGTATTTTGCAATCAACGAACTGAAAATATCGATCTTCTAGGCTCCAGCCCTTTTTTTTTTTAACGCCTTAGTGTTACTAATGAGTAATTCCATCATTTGGGCCTATTTTGTGGCTCCTAAATTTCAATTGAGCCTATTTTGTGTAAAGGAGGCTAGTGCAATTTTTTTTGGACCATACATACATATATATATATATATATAGGGATCATAAAATTTTAATGTCCTCGTTTTTAACTTTTTTGGGGGGCCGGAAGCGCGGGCTTCCCCGGCCTTGCCCATAAGCCGGCTCTGCATATACTAGGGCACCTATTATTATTCACAAGTTTAAAAAATATTTCTTTGTATGTATACTACTAAATTATCGTTTAACTATTAAATATTGATCACTCATTCTATTCAGCAACCAATTTTTTACAATCTTAGTGACAAACTTAAAATTGTTACGATAGTCTTAGGTTTTGTGTGGATTTGTAGAAAGAAGTGGAAAAGAAGAGAAAATTTAAAAAGAGAATCTCAATTCAACTCTTTTCTTAATTTTTCTTCCAGGTTTTCTCTAATTTTCTTCAAAACAATTATTTCTATTCTTTCCCGAGGTTCCAAACAGAGCCTTAATTAAAGAGAGAAGGTTTAAAAAAAAAAAAGAAGTTCCAATGTAGTAAGACACAAGAGTTGAACCCATAATCCTCAAACCTTAAAACATGTGCTGTTGCCAACTAACCAAAAAAACGCATCTTGTAAGATCTTTTTCATTAAGTATATCTATATATTGTCAGCAGAATAACAGAACATAAAGCTTCCGCCAAAACTCGAACCACAAGCTTAGAGAAAATGCTGTTGACCAGCAAACCCAAAGAAGATTCAACATAAAATTTTTGTCAAAATATGTATATATCTTCTTCTTTTTTTTTTCCAAAAAAAGACGTGGAGGCACGTGATCTCATGTGCCCCAACGTGGGTCCGCCCCTATTCTTACATCTCACTAGAAGGTCAGAAGTTCGAGTCTTCTCACCTGCGTGTGGATGTTTCATTTGTATTTGTTTGGGTAGTTTTGGGCATGTCCTTTCACTACAACAAATAGGACTTGCGTGTGGATGTTTCCGTTTACGCTATAATAGGAGTGGCTTCCGTGCTTTTGTTTTCGGGGGCGACTATTCGCAGCCTCGTTTTTTCTCTCTTAGCCCCTTACTCCATGCAGTCCACTTCCAAATTTTTAAAAAAGAAAATTTTCTCCAGGGAACCCATAAAATGTACCTGATCTTTCCTTTATATCCTTCCTCTCAAAAATTACCCTTCAAACCCAATGACCCATCCTAAATAAAAACCCTAAAACTCCCCACCCCCCATTTACGTCGTCCAGACCACCTCCCACGCCATTTCCGCCTCCCACCTCCTCCAACTCCATAGCCACCACCGCAGCACCGCCATTCCTGCCGCCGCACCACCGCCACACCACCACCCCAGGTGTCGTTCTCTCTCTCTCACTCTGTTCTTCTCTCTCTCTCTCTCTCTCTCTCTCTCTCTCTCTGTTCACCACCGCCACACCACCAAGTTTTGTTCTCTCTCTTGTATGAGTGTAGCTTCACTGTTGGTTTTGTTCTTTCCGGAAGACTATTATTTCTTTTTGTCAGACATGTGTTTCTTTTGAGAAAGATATCGCGTTCGTTTCCTCATGATTTTTCTTGGGGTTTCTCTCTCATAGATTGGGTGAAACACGGGATGTTTCCTGCGAATTTCGATGGTTTATCCTACAATTAATTTCCTTTACCATAGTTTTACATCATCGTCTGGGGGATATTTCTTGCTGGGGCTTTTAATTTACTCAGAATCGTCCCTACTTTTCGTCACGAGGGCCGTCTTGTGAAGGGGGGAATTTCATGCACATAAGTAACAGCATACTGTGGTTAAATTGTTGAATCATTTTGTATGGCTGTTATCTTTTCTTTCTTTATATGTCCAATTTATTGCTTAAATGTCTAATGATTAAGTTTTTTATACACGAATTTTGTTTGGATTTAATAGATTTCTGCTTTAATTCATGTCTAACGTCATTGGGCAGGTGGTTTTATCTAGAGATAATATCTTTTTCACCCTTTTGAAGGAACAGTCATGCCGTGCATATTGATTTGTATCAGTTTAACAGAATAAAATTGACATTTTTAAAAACTGATGTTTCATTGTTAAAAAGAGAAATTCGGTTCCTTTTTCCTTCAAGGTTGAATGAGTATGTAATCTCTCTCGCTCCCTCTCTGCCCGTGAAACTTGATGAAATATGGAATGAAGTAGAACAGATGTATATTTCATTGGTATCACCTGAGTTGTATAATTCTTGACGTGAAGGATCTCAATCGCTCCTATGAGAAAGTAATGTAAAATCGATGACGCTTGAGCTCTCAAACTCAAATATCAAAATCTCTTTATTAGACCTAAACATCAGCTATTCTTATTGAATAATCATATCAAACTCGTTCATTAGAAGTCCTTTTTTTTTCCTTTTCCAAATGGAGCTCAAAGAGAGTTGCATATTTAAATATGGTTGCTTGTGACAGCTCTTAATGAAGCTTTAACTGCGGAGGTTCAAAGATTAAAGATTGCTACTGCGGAGATGAATGGGGATCCAACCAAGTTCCAGCAGCTTTCTATCAGCCCCCAAATGTTCCAGCGACACCACCTGCAGCAACAGACTCAACAGCAGCAGCAGCAGAATGGCAACAAAACCCAAAAGCAAGACCAGTTGTAGGCTCTGCTAAGATAGAGCTGGGGTGGAAAAGTTGTATGCTTCTCGATTTAGTTCGTCGCCTATTGTCATTATAAGTAGAAGTAATGCATTCGTTCATTGGTTTTGTATTTCAAAAGACTGAAAACGAAGGTGTGGTAGTTGCAGGTTAAACCTCGTTCTGCATATCCTTCCCCAAGTCTATTTAGGTATAGACAAGAAGCCTTTATATCTGTAGCCCTATAAATTTGGATTTAAAGTTTCATTTTGAAATGTTTTGTTGCCACAATTGGAGAGCTAAACTTCAACTCTTCCCGTTGTTTCATCTGAGTAAAGTACTAGTATTTAATTATTGTCTGGTGTGTTATACTGGTCAGTTCTCTAGTTCTTTTGTTGGTGCCAATTGTGGTTAGGTGTCCCAGAACCAGTTTGGTTAGGTTTTGGTAGATCTCCTTTTTGAAAGGATCCCGAACGCGTTCAGCTCTCTTAGGTTTACGTTTACCCTGCTGCAATCTATGTGATTGGGCACCCCGTTCGTTCCTTCGACAAGCTCGTATACAACTGGGTGAAACCCGTATGTCTTGTTTCGTCAAATTAACTAGATCCATGTTACTATGACGTATCTGCAAATGGCTGTAGGATTTGAACGTCAAGTCTTGTTTCTTGGTACGCAGCCTTACAGACTCGATCGTTTCATCAAATTCACTAGTGGAAAGCCGACAAATCTGGTGAGGATTCGGAATTAAAGAGAAGAAAGAAAATAACAAGATAGCTATTCAAATGCTGAAGGCTGGGACACAAACTTCATTACCGTATTTCGCCAAAAGTACAAAGTATAACGTAAAATGTGTGTCGACATTCAAGAAATCAATAAGCTCCAGTGAGTATCATAATACATTAGGTAAACGCCACGACAAGTGGAAAAAAAAAATTAAACATAGGCTTTCAACTTCCCTGCTGCAAATTTTAGATATAGAACAAACATAAGAATTGCACCAAAATGTCACTCACTGGTCAAATTAAGATATCCCCTAAACTCAGCTGTTTCCATCACCAGAAAAAGTACCGAAACGGTAAACCGGAAGCGAGCAAGATAAGCAATGGAAAATGCCAACCTCAGCCCAGTGAGCAATGGTTAATGTACAAAAAGTTCATTGATATATGTGAAAGATGTATAAACATCGACTTTTTTGGAATTAGGTGTGGATTATCCACAGCACATTACCTAAATGGGCTGAGGTTAGCAAAAACGATAAACAATACACAAGAAGCATTTCTTCTTTGCCTCAACCTCGCGGGATAAGCGTGCCCCTCAAGCCCTTTGCCTTGTTGATAAACGGTCTATACTTTCCACCCCGTTCACATGCAAATCGCATCCTTGGCCTTCGGTTCTTTGCCATTCTCTCTGACGACTTAATGATAATCACAAACCCATTTTCCTTGTCGGTAGATGTTATCCAATCTCTCAATATATCTTCAGATGGAAAAACCTACAAACATGATTGAACAAAAACATTTCATAGCAGTAAACAAACAAAATCAAAAGAACCATTGAATCATCCACATGTTTGAAAACACTCACATTCTCTGTTGTAAACTCCTGTGTGAAATCATGTAGGTCCAGCCACACTAGTGGACCTATATGGCTGCCGTGCGCACTCACATTCTCTGTCATAAACTCCTGTGCGGTCACTAAACCTATGTGGCTGCCGTGCGTTGAAGTATCACCCTGAAGAAAGTATCAAAAATTCAAAAGTCCATTAAAACAAGTTTTCGGCCTCTCTGGGATCTGTTTCGGTAAGTGAATGTCGAAAATACATAGAATTCGGTATATAACTGTTGAACATAAGTATCAATTTCGGTAACAACATGTCGAAAATATGTACAAAATTTGGTAAACAACCGTCGAACTCTATATATAGGAAAATCATACATACATTTCGGTAAATATCTGTTGAAAACAAGAATATATTTCGGTAATTACACGTCGAAAATATGTTCAGACTTCGGTAAAAATCTGCCAAACCATTATTTTCGATAAATAGCTGTTGAAACAATAATTATATTTCGGTAACTACACGTCGAAAATATATTCAAACTTCGGTAAACAACTGCCGAACCATATATACAAAAATCATATATACATTTCGGTAAATAGCTGTTGAAACAATAATTATATTTCGGTACCTACACGTCGAAAATATGTTCAAATTTCGGTAAATTAACAACTGTCGAACTATCTATATAGGGGAATCATACATACATTTCGGTAAATAGCTGTTGACAACAAGATTATATTTCGATAACTACACGTCGAAAATATGTTCAAACTTCGGTAAACAACTGCCGAAACCACTATATACAAAATTCATATATATACATTTCGGTAAATAGCTGTTGAAAATAAAATTATATTTCGGTAACTACACGTCGAAAATATGTTCAGACTTCGGTAAAAAACTGCTGAACCACTATTTTCGGTAAATAGATGTTGAAACAATAATTATATTTCGGTAACTACACGTCGAAAATATGTTCATACTTCGGTAAACAACTGTCGAACTATATATATATAGGGAAAATCATACATACATTTCGGTAAATATCTGTTGCAAACAAGATTATATTTCGGTAATTGAATGCAGAAAATGTATCTAAATTTCGGTAACTAACTGTCGAGTATGGTAATATTTTATAGTGGTTAGCTACCGAAATTACCTACTTTATTCTGTTCATTCTGTTCGAACCAGAAACATCGACAAAACCCTTGAAAAACTGGGTTTACAAAACCCACACGCCACAACAACAAAACAGAGGCATTGTAAATAGAAAAACTTAGCTACTCACGCGGCTTCCAACATACAATGTCCATCACAGTATATTTCTTCTCCTCTGCCATCGTATGGTTGCCAATAGAATTTGATTCAATTTCAAAATCTAAACCTACAAGTGGGTCAAAAAATGGATCAATGGAAGGACTTGAACCTTTCATTGATACATTATTTGGTCATTGTTCCTCCTCCATTGGAAAATTTGAGAGAGAGGAGAAAAGAAAATGATGAAGAGAGAGGAGAAGAGAAGAAGATGAACAGTAGTAGTAGACAGCCGAAGAACACCTGTGTTTTTTTCTTCCAAAACGTGGATGATGATTTTGAGGGGGAAGGGGGAAAACGTGAATGATGATTTTGAGGGAGAAGGGGGAAGTGGATAATTTAGGGGTTTTGGTCTTTGGGACATATAGGTCATTTCACGTATAAGTATAAGGGTAAGTAGGTCACTTTGCATTAGGGGGTCATGTTGTAATTAATTGACAATTTTTAACGGACTAAGGGAGAAAAAACGAGGCTGCGAATAGTCGCCCTCTTGTTTTCCGCTCAACAGCGTTTCACTTAAAACTCCCCTTTTATAGCGTTTCCTTTCCTTTCCGTAGTGTCCCGAAGGCGGAAAAAAAGGGCGCCCAAAAATTTTCCCACTCCTGCTCAGAGGATTTAAGCCAAATATCTAATTTGGTTCGGGTTGCTTCTACCAGTTTATCCATGGAATTGGGATCTTCTCTCATCAGATCTCTCACCTGGAGAGGTCGTAAGCTTGCCGGACGCCGCCTCCTCGTCTGCACACTCAGATAAGAGAAACCCCAAGAATCTTAACGATTTCGGACTTAGCTGAAAATTCTAATCGTTCCACCACAATCATAGGTGCCAGATCTTCTAATCATTTCGTGCGAACTGGTGCTAGATATCTCAAGCTGTGCAAATTGGTGCTGCTAGCTAGTGGATCGATTATGGGTATTCTAGGGTTTCAATCGTGAGCACCAGGTTTGCTCCCCTCTCTCTCTCTCTCTCTCTCTCTCTCGTTCCACCAACTAGCAGATTGAACCATCGCATTTTATCAAAAGAAAACGAAGAAAGAAACACAGACCAATTTGAGAGTGAGATCGAAGCTTTCGACATGCACAACCCTAGCCAGCTCGAAAACGAAAATTTTAGATATTTGACTGACATATAGGTATGATTATGCATTTTGAGGGTTTGATTTTTGGGTTTGTGATTCTGCATTTTTTTTTAGAAATTGGGGCTTTTTTTTGCTCTATATGATTCTGCATTGTGTATTAGAAATTGGGGCTTTTTTTGGTCTATGTGGTTCTTTGTGTATGCTTACTGCCCATTCTTGTCGTTTTCACATGGTCCTTTCAATTGGTTTCTCTTTGGCTGCTTAATTGAATTGTTTGGTGGCGAGATCAACTGATACTACTGTGTTCCTATTTCTGATGCGAAGTTGCTGCTATCGATTATGCGTGTTCATGTTTCTATTGGTGATCTTGTATGTACTAGTAGAGTAGCACGTGCAATGCACGTGGAAGGTACCAGGTAGGGGTAATATGGGGGCAGTACTTCATTGAAGTCTTGCGACTACATTGTCTAGCTGCAACAAATCAGGTAGCACAATAACAAGGATAAGGCATTGATTCCCAATATGACAAAAGTCAAGATTATTATTATTTTCTTGTAAAAAATAAGCTCATCCCATTAAACCAAAAAATTACATAAGACAACAAAGCTGCTCTATCAACATTGTGAGCACCCTTAAAATCATGTCTTGACACGTTAACAACTGTAACAAAATCCATCATTGCCATTTGAATATTTAAGTTAGCTACGATTGGGTTCTAAGAAAAAATAGTACAACTACAACAAATGACACTACAGGTCCAAAAATACAAAAAAAAACAAACTAAAAACAACAAAACAAAACAACAAAAAACGAAAAGCCGCATGGAACCAAACTTCGAAGCCGGACCCATCAATCACACTTGTGAAGGTAGGTGGAGAGACCAAGGGGAGAGGCAAGGTATAGGAAGAGCAACTCTCGAGATGACCCGCTGCACCAACTGAGCTTGTGCCGCCGCGGACGCTGCCTCCGCCGCTGCTGAACCGGTCATAGCCTAGATCCAGTTCCTTAAATCTGGCGCCTAAGTCCAAAAATGATGGGGAAAATGGGATATCTACTCTCCCTAAGGAGAGAGTCTCAATCATCTCACATCCATGAAGGTGGGAGCGTAGGAGGAGGAGAGAAGAACGTTGGAGGAAAGAGATGGGCGAAGCCGACTGGGGGAGGGGGAAAATAAAAAAGGGGAGCAGCTGAGAAGAAAAGAAGACGAGGAGTATTACTCATGCTAAATAACAATCCAATTTTATTACATATAACTCGCAAACCTTACATTTAATAAATTAAGACAACAATAAACGGAGTACAATTAAACACACCAGAATGATTATTAAATTGCTAACGAGAATCCGCACAATAATTAAGAACATAAAAATCAAACCATAGCCTCGTTTACAGCTTGATTAGGACGTCTGGTCTGACGGCGCGCCATGAACTTTAAGAAGTTCTTTTCTCTTCTCTCTCTTAAGTAAAGCCTCCTCGCGGCCTTAGCTCTTCTCTCTCTCTTGGCCTTAACTATAACTGTCAAGAACCCTATGAAAGAAGCTGCTAACGCAAGGACAATGACACCTTCAATTATACCAAAGAGACTCAATGTTCTCCGGACCTGTTTCTGTAGCAGCGGTGAGACCGCGAAGATAGAAATGAGCGGTGAGACTGCGAAGATAGAAATGAAATACGCTATTGCAATGGATGAGATTGTTGCAATCTTAGTGATAGACGTCCACAGAAAATATCTTCCTGGCTTGAAGGGCAAGTCGGTCATGATCAAAACGAGCGTGCCTACAGATGAGATAAAGCCAAGTATGTTACAACAGAGGAAGAACAAGTACAGAAGTGGGTAGTTAGAAGCCATCACGGCTTTTCCACTTTTGTGTCCATCTTTATCGTCTGGCCAAACACCGCCTGGAGGGGCCACCCCTGCTTGAAAGGCTAGGGTTGCCATTAATACAGCAGCAACTATAATCCCATTCCTTTTCTCTGCTATTTCCATAGGATCGAGGATACCATCCTGGCCTCTATGAGCATTGGACACTTCAAGTCTGTCTTGAATGAGTCTGTCTTCTCCCTTTGGTTCCATTCCTTTATGTTGTCCAAGAAGTAGAATGTCCTTCGCTGTTTGTTTGCTTTCATTAATTGCATTTACATCTATTTCCGTGAAGGTGAGAACATGGTCGATGTAGGCGCGGTCAAAATTATTGACATGTCATCAGGGAAGACCTTTTGACCAACCAATGGACCATGGACACGAGGCCGCTAGGTCCACGCGGAAAGTCAACCTTAGCCAAAACACCTTTTGAAGAAGACGTTTGACTGACCAATGGGAAGGAAACACATAGCACATTAAGATGGATGCCCGCGGAACTGACCCGCGGAAGAGAAGACCCCGCGGGACCGCCCCGCGGGCCCCGCCAGGGAGAACTGAAAGATGTTCCGGAATTGGTACGGGAGTTACAAGAAGACCCCGGGATCCTATTCAGGCCTAAAAGGCAGGCCCGGAAGGGATCCCGCGGAAGGCAAACGATCGCCGTGGGTCGCGACCTCGCTCTTGCGGGAATTGGGGAAGCTCTTGTAGCTTGGTGGCTTGGGATGGAGGTAGCGTCGCGGAAGTGCGGGTCCCCCTCCCGCGGAAGTCCTCCGCGGGAGGACGAGTTTTCCGCGACCTGGAGGTACGGGAGGGACACGTGTTGGGGTCTTATAGGAGCGCCGTCCTGGGCCTGACCTAGGCCCATGTGCCCTATAAATACCCCTGACATTCCCAATGATTGAGAGATGCTGACTTTTCTGGAAAAGGAGAGAAAGAGAGAGCACTGATTCTGAGGAAGGAGAACATTCTTCCCCGGAGAGAAGGTGACCTCACTCATCTGATTCCAGAAAGGGCAGACGTCATTCACCCCCCGCGGAGAACAAAGGAGACACGTTGTCTTTGTCTTTTCCGTACCTCTTGCTCCGGCCCTCACCCCACGAGATTATTCCTCTTTTCCCTTGGTACTAATTATCGACCAATCGCACCTCTCCAGCTCACTTTTGTACACGTAAGCGACCTCACCGAACCCGCTTTCACCCACATTTAGGCGACTCTGCTGGGGAGGTGTCTTTTGGTTTATGGCTAGTACCCGTTCCACGGAATACATCGAGCGGTCGATATCACGCCGTAAAGCAATGGCGGCACAAAACGACGACACGCCAGTTATCGAGGAGGTCGAGGAAATTAACAGCGCGGGTATGGCGGCGCAGGCGCTGCGGGCTCTCCAGGACGGCCAGCGGCAGTTCCTCGAGACCCAGCGACAGCTGCTCGCGGCCTTTGCTGGTCTCACTGAGGTCATCTCAGCGGCACTCCCAAAGGCCGCGGTCGGTCAAAACGACGAACCACCACAGAACCAGGCAGGGGGCAGCACCAGCCAGACGGTGCAACCACAGGTTCCCCTAACGGCGCCTCCCCATTTACGCCCCGTGCTTGTAGGAGGCGTCGCCGGAAATCACGCTGGAGCGCGCCAGAAGGAGGTAGCCGCGGACGGTGCTAGCACGCCCTCCGCGGGACCCTATATCACCATGGCAGAAGTACAGGCCCTGCTAGCGCAGCAGAAGGCGAGTGAGGCGAGCAGAAAGGAGCCGGCCATTACTGAAGTAAGGGCCTCGTCCGCGGGACAGTTCATCACCTGGCGGACGTACAAGCCCTCCTGACTAAGGAGAAGACAAAGATGGTCTTGCCCTCTCTCCCTAGCCCAGATGTCCGCCCGCCCTATCCTATGACGATCTTATCACTCCCATACCCGGAAGGGTATACCCCACCAAAATTTGTGAAGTTCGACGGAAAAGAGGGCAGCGCCCAGGAACATGTGGTCCGTTTCATGGAATCTCTGGGAGCCCACGCGTCCGATCATAACTTGCGCCTGCGGAAATTCTCGAAGTCCCTCACCTCCCGCGCGTACACCTGGTACGTCAACCTGGAGCCTTACTCGATCACCACCTGGGAAGAGATGGTGAACAGCTTCTACGCTAAATTCTTCCAGGTCCGTGAAAAGGTGACAGTGATCAGCTTGACGAAGGAGACGCAAGCTAGCGGAGAGGACGTGGTGGATTACATCAGGAGGTTTCAGGATCGTGCAGTGGACTGCACCGAGTCCTCGAAGGAGGTACAACTGGTGGAAATTTGCATTGGTGGGATGATGGATGAATTTAAGATGCTGCTTATCAATTTGAAGTTGGGAACATTCTCTGCCTTACTGGAGTCGGCGTACAACATCCGCCATGTGGTCAAGCCGGCAAGAATAGATGCATGGAAAAACAAGGCCGCCAGCGCCACTGTGGCTGTCGCGGAGGCACCGCGGGCTCAACAGGCCGCGGGTGGACGGAAGCGGAGAGAGAGGGAGATGGAGCCGGCGCCAGATTTCCCCTGTACAATGGATGAAGTGCGGGCCTTGGTGAATGCATGGGTGCAGGATGGAGAGTTGGCACTCCCCCCTATAGAGTATGAGCCGACGCGGGAGGACCGCGAGCACCCAAGATACTGTATGTACCATAGGCACACCAAGCATCCAACGAGCGATTGTTGGTCTTTGAAGAGGTTGTTCAAATGGAAGCAGAACGCGAATGAGCTAAGGATAGGACGGCGCGACATCCGCGTCGAGCCTTACCCAGCCCACGAAAACAACAACGGGGAGGTCAACATGGCGGAGTGTTACCCATTTATGTACAACGATGAAGACGACGTTGGGAGCAACTACTACACGGAAGGGGAGGATGAAGAGGCAGGGACCTACATGGTCTCGTGCTACGAAATAACGGAAGAATTCGGGGAGGGTCCAACCCCCGCGGTGATACCAGACCCCAATGCGTCGGCCAAGACATTGCAGAACAGTGCGAAGTTTCTCGCATTCTTTGACGGTTTTGGGTTCACGCCGGCGGCAAGGTTGGAAATCACTAAGGCGATTGTCAACATCGCAGAAGTTCATCAGGAGTCGTGCATGACCGCGGAGGGGTCCGTCCCGCGGACGATCCGCGATGAGTCCAACTCGGTCACCTTCTCGGACGTGGATCGACGGGTGCCTTACCCCCATAACCGCCCGCTGTACGTTACATCCCGCGTCAACGGGATGGAGCTAAAGAGGACTTTCTTAGATGGCGGAGCCTCCATAAACCTGATGCCAATGTCGACGTTCCAGAAAGTGGGGATACAGCCCAACAGAATAGTGGAATCTCCAATCACCATCACGGGATTTGGAGGAGACAAGAAGCAGTCCTTGGGATACGTGGTGGTAGACCTAGAAGTGGGGGCAATCCGCTCGGCCACTAAATTTCATCTCATCAACGCGGACCCTAATTATCAGATCATTCTCGGAAGAAGTTGGATGCACAAATACGCGGTGGTACCTTCTAGCTACCATCAATGTTTGAAGGGAGTCTGGGCGGGAAAGAAGGTCACAGTCCGCGCGTCGGAAAACCCGTTTGATACCAATGAGACACACCTATCGGATGCGGTCTATTTCTCAGAGCTGGGCGAGGTATCTCAGGCAATCACTGCCAAGCCTCGCGCGGTCAAGATCCCGAGATGGGAGGATATCAGAGATGAAAAACCAGAGACGTGCCGGAGAGACCCTGCCGCGACAGACGCCGCGACCCCCAGGAAGATAACTAAGACGAAGGAGGGGGGCAAGACAGTGTACTATTTGTGACAGTCCACCGGGGCAGCGGATGATCATGAAACCGCTGGCCCCGGCGGTACATGTGCCGCGGCGGAAGAAGAAGAAGTAATAGACAAGCCGGAGCCCGCTCCGGAATGTATGCAAGACCAGCCCAGGCCGCAGCAAGAAGCTTTGGAAGAAGTTGATCTAAGCGACGGGGTAGGTCCCAAAAGGCCGGTGTTCATAAGTAAAGAGTTGAGCGGAGAGTTCCGCGAGAAATTGATAGCACTGTTACGTGCCAACTCGGACGTGTTCGCGTGGCACTATGAGGAGATGCCCGGGTTGGATCCAGAGCTGGTCACACACCACTTGGATACCTTCCCAAATTCGAAGCCCGCGAAACAGTCCCAGCGGAAATACCACCCCGATTTGGAAGGACAGATCAAGGAAGAAATCGAGAAGCTGCGGAAAGCAGGATTCATTCGCCCAATCCAGTACCCGGAGTGGCTGGCAAACATTGTCCCTGTAAAGAAGAAGAATGGCCAAATTCGAGTTTGAGTCGACTTCCGCGACCTCAACAAAGCTTGTCCCAAAGATGAGTTCCCGCTGCCACACATCGATACATTGGTGGATGCCACCTCGGGCCACCAAATGTTTTCTTTCATGGACGGCTTCAGCAGGTACAACCAGATCAAAATGGCTCCGGAGGACGCAGAGAAAACAGCATTTCGAACGCCATTGGGAAATTTCTACTACATCGTAATGCCCTTTGGGCTCAAAAACGCGGGGGCAACATACCAGCGGGTCATGACAGCAATTTTCCATGATCTCATGCACAAGGTAATCGAAGATTACGTGGATGACTTGGTGGTGAAATCCAAGGAGCGGAAGGACCATCTCGCGGATTTAGCCACTGTCTTCGCGCGATGCAGAAAGTTCAACCTTAAGATGAATCCGCTGAAGTGCGCATTTGGAGTCACCGCGGGAAAATTTCTGGGTTTCCTGGTACATCACCACGGAATCGACGCGGATGAGGCCAAGATCAAGTCTATCACGGAAATGCCCCCGCCCCACTCACAGAAAACACTCAAGGGATTCCTAGGGAAAGTATCATACCTCCGCCGTTTTATTCCCGCGATGGCGGAGATCGCGGCACCATTTGCGGACCTGTTAAAGGGAAATGCAAAGTTTGAATGGAAGGAAGACCATCAGCAGGCGTTCCAGCGGATTAAAGCGGCGTTGACTTCTCCTCAGACAATGGTGGCACCAGTCGCGGGGAAGCCGCTGATTCTTTATCTGACCTCCACCCCGAGATCCATTAGGGCCCTGCTGGTGCAAGAGGTGGATGGGACAGAGCGCCCAGTATACTACATCAGCAGGAAGGTACACGGAGCAGAGGAAAGGTATACCGCCATTGAAAGACATTGCTTAGCCCTCGTCTTTACCGCGCAGAAACTCCGGCACTATTTCCTGTCATTTCCCATCCAAATAATCACTAAGTGTGACCCCGTGAGATTTCTTCTGACGCGCCCCGCCCTTACGGGACGGGTCGCCCGCTGGTTGCTAGCACTCGCGGAATTTGACATCTCGTGCGCAACTCCAAAAGCAATCAAATGTCAGGCACGTGCAAAGATACCGAGCCTGCCAGAAATTCGGAAACTTGGTTCACGCTCCTTCGGTGGAGCTGCATTCCATCCGCGCCCCTTATCCCTTCCACACTTGGGCAATGGATCTAGTCGGACCGATTAGACCAGCATCGCGGAAGAACAGATGGATCTTGGCTGCCACGGAGGTTTACACTAAGTGGGTCGAGGCTGTTCCGCTGAAGAAGGCTACAGGAGACGCGGTGGCAGCATTCATCAAGGAAAACATCATTTGCAGGTTCGGCATACCAAAGGTGATCCTTTCTGATAACGGTACTCCGTTCATCAACCACCACGTGGGAAGCCTCCTCGATGAATACACGGTTGATCACCGTACCTCTAACGCCTACTATCCGCAGGGAAATGGGTAGGCGGAAGCAACGAACAAGACCTTGATCAGGATTTTGAGCAAGCTGTTGGACGAGCCCGGGGGTACTTGGGCGGATCACTTACCAATAGCTCTTTGGGCTTATCGTACTTCGAAAAGGAAGTCCACCCGCGCCAGCCCCTTCAGCCTAGTATACGGAGCAGAAACGGTCTTACCGGCAGAACTAAGTGTCCCCTCCGCTCGAATGATACTCGCGATGGAGAATTCCGCGGAAGGAAGGAAAGCGGACCTGGAAGCCTTGGAAGAAAGAAGGACAACGGCGGCCCTTGTCCACGGAAAATACTGGGAATCTGTGGCACGCTACTACAACAAGGGCGTAGTGCCGCGAGTATTTAAAGTCGGGGAGTTGGTTTGGAAGGCTACCACGGCAGTAATGAGGGATATGAAAACGCCTAAATTCACCCCTAGATGGGAAGGACCCTATGAGGTAATCAGTGCCTCTGCTAGCGGATACTACCACCTAGCCCGCGTCGCAGATGGTTTCGAGACAGGAGCGGTAAATGCTAAGTATGTCAAGAAATTCTACCCGTGAAGAGAAACGCTGGAAGCGAGCAAGCCGCTGCCCTGCCCTGCCAGTCTTACCCCTTTATTTTAGAACAGTTTGTTTCTTTCTTCCCTCTTGTAACGGTTGATTGGATCTGTCGTTAATGAAAAATTGGCACTTCTTCCTAATTCATACTGTTGTTTAACATTCTTTTTCACGCTGAGGAAAAGCGATAAGACTCCGCGGAGAGAACATTTCCGCGGTACTATCAACTCCTTTTCATGATTCTTTCATTTCAAACTTAACGATTATCAAAAGAGATAATACTAAATCGCGAGACCCGCGAGACCCATACTTAGTGATTATCGAAAAGAGATAATGTTAAGTCCTGAGCGGCCAGAACATGGCCCCGATCCATTCCTCCAAACTTAACGATTATCAAAAAGAGACGATGCTAAGTCGCGAGAGGCCAGAACATGACCCGCGAGATTCATACTTAGTGATTGTCAAAAAGAGATGATGTTAAGCCTTAGGTGGCCAGAACATGGCCCCCGGTTCGTTTCTCCGAGCTTAACGACTATCAATAAGAGATGATGCTAAGTCGCGAGAAGTCAGAACATGACCCGCGAGGTTTACACTTAGTGATGGTCGAAAAAGAGATAGTGTTAAGTCTTGAGCGGCCAGAGCGTGGCCCTACCCGAGTGGCAGACTTACTATTTGTCGAACAAGAGTGATAAATAAATCGCGAAGGAGTCAGGGCATGGCCCACGGACTCCAGCAAAAAGTACAGCTATCATGATACTATCAACACAAAGACAATCTTATTTCAGCAAGACCCAAAGTTTTATTCAAATGGAAAAAAAAGAAAAATGATACATGTGTTCAAAAAAAAAGAGAAAGGAGAAAGAAAAAGTACAACAGCAACACTTTCTAAGCCTGCCAGTCCAGGAAAACAAGCCCGTCTGGGTCAGGGTCAGCTAGATTCAGCGAGGCAGCAGCCAGCTCCGCGTCGTGCTGCAGCACTCGAGCAAAGCTGGCCTCCAGGTTGGCAAAGTGCTGGCGAGTAGACTCCAGCTGAGCCGCCAGGCCCTGGATTTCAGGCCTCAGAGCGGCCCTCTCCCCCGCGGCCCTCAGAGCAGAGCTCCGCACGCACAGCCAGGCTAGATCAAACCCGAAGACCTGCATATTCGCGGCAACCTCCAGCAGTTCGGCCTCGGTCCCGGGATTGAAATCCCTGTAGCGAAGCTGCCCCCAAGGAGTGAGCACGTTATGGCGGCTACTGAGGTAGATCACCCCGAGCCGGGCAGACCGCGGGTTGAAGGAGCTGAAGGTCTCCGGATGAGACCGGGCTATGGCGTTCAGCAGCGGGTAGTATTCCGCGGGCACATCATAGCCCGCGGGAAAGAGGCGGATGGGCTCCGTGGCCTCAGTATCCATGGGCCCCTTCCCCAGATCTAAGACAGGTTGCCTGGGCGGCGATTGCTCCCTCGACTCAACTTCCTCCCTCTGCTCGCCCATGTCCAAATTCAAATCAAGCTCGTAATCCCCAAGGGCTTGGCTTCCCTGTCCCCCCAAAACATCATCAGTCGGCAAGAAGTCCATTTCTTTAAATAAGGAATTGAAATCTGAGTCAGTAATAGAGGTGGGGCCACCAATAAGTTCTTCGTTTACCTCCAGCTGTCGGTCTGAAAGTTGAGCGGAAGGCTCGGCCTGCGGGGTTGGCGGGCGTCTCGCGGACTGATGAGGAGAGTGGGTTTGCGAAGTAGAGCACGCCGGAGAGTGAGGGCTGGCGGCGTCCATGGTCGTATCCCGCTCCGCATTCAAGCCCGGACCTTGAAGGAACGAGGCATTGGAGACCCCTAGAGAACCGCCAGCGACCCGGCCCAGATAACTCTCCGTTGACCGGATGCGGGCGCTGGTGGACTGCTGGTGAGAGCCAGAGGGAGTCGAGGCGGAGCTCGCCCTAGGTTGGCCCGCGGCAAGACCTCCCGTGGCGGCATGAGGAAGTTCTACAACGTTGTCTTCTTCCCCTTCTCTCAAAAGTCGAGCGGCCGCCGCGTTGAGAGGTTCAGCAGTAGCGTCGGCCTGACCCACAGATTAGCGGGTACCCGTCGACGGCGGAGCCTCGCGAGCCTCTGAAGCTGCTGCATGGGATGGAGAAGGATCTTGATCAGCAGAGTATACTATCACATTGCCAGATTCCTCCGGGGAAGAATACGACTCGGAGGAAACTGTGTTGGGATCTCCCCCGAGGTCAACAATTGAAGGCTCGTCGGGTAACGTACCTCCAATAACCGCGGAGGACTCTGGCTCCCAATGAGGAAAGGGAACGGGCTCCGCCCGGGGTTGAATCACCTCCGTTGCCCTCTGTTCCTCTGGGGAGTCAGAAATTTCCACTATGCTGACATCCTCCGCGATGGGGCCCCTCGCGGACGTGGACGCTCGGGCCTGCAAGACGCTGAGGGGGAGATCGTCTTCATCATCATCATCATCATCCTCATCGCCTGCCTCCGCGCCCTCGTTCTCTTCTTCGTCGGACTCCGCCAGAGCTGTTTGAGAAATCATGGCAAGATACAAGTCAGGGGCTGAAAGCCACAAGGCAACAGAAATGACATCCTAACAAAATAAGGCTTACCATCGAGGCGGC
This sequence comes from Rhododendron griersonianum, assembly GCA_018127125.1. Lineage (NCBI taxonomy): Eukaryota > Viridiplantae > Streptophyta > Magnoliopsida > Ericales > Ericaceae > Rhododendron > Rhododendron griersonianum. Next base: position 7,703,660 of record CM030799.1, on the reverse strand, counting down.
GTCTCTTTGGTTGAGCGTCTGGGGCATCCTCTTCTGCCCCGTCCGCTGCCTCTTCCGCTACCGCCTCTACTGCGGCTGCCTCTGGCTCATAGGCCACGAAGGTGCTAGCATCTCGCTCCCGCTGCTAAAGAAGAGGAAGGAGCAAGACAGAATGAATAAGTCTCAGAGAGAAAAGAGCCAAAAGCATTGCAAGGAAATGATTGAGCACATAGGAAGGCACTTACATTGCGGATACGCTTTCGACGGCGGGGCCCCCCCGCCGCGGGCGCCTGAGAGGAGGACGGTTGTGATGGTCCTGCCGGTGGAGGAGGCGGAAGCTGTGTCCTCCCGCGGGGTCCCCGCGCGCGGGTTCGCCCCGTGGCAGCTTGAGGAGGTGCAGGTGCTTCCACCGGAAAGACCCTGTTCACAGGCTCGGCATGGATCACGGCCCATTGGCCGCGGGGCCCGCGCCAGTCGGCTGCCCGGACTGCAGTAATGGCCCGCAGAGAGGTATCCCGAGTCCGGATTACAGGCACCTCAGGGACCACGGCCTGCCCGCGGACAAACGTCAAGAAGGAGTCAAGGTTTCTCCTCCAGAATGCGCGGAACTCCCGCGTATAACTTGAAACCCTATCCCTATCAGGGATGGGCAAGTCTCCAAGCAGTGCCAGGATTTGGGAAAGCTCCCCCGCCATGAATCGGAGCTGCGACTCCGCAAAAGAAGGCATCGCAGGGGCGGGACCGGGTACCCCTTGGTTGAAACCCAATTGCATCGCAAAGCGATCCGGGCGGTACGCCGCTACCCCGGATCCCTCGCCGGACAAAGTTGGAAGCCACCCCGGAAGGGCAATAAGCGCGGAGTTGATCACTGACCGCGCCAAGGGAGTGTTGTCGCTTGCTGCTCTGAGAGAGGAGGCAACTGGGAGAAGGCATTGGCCCACACCCATGACGCCCGGAGAGGGAATGTTATAAGGACGAGGAGTGAAGTTGGCCTCGATGTCACATGCCTCATACCACAAGGCCTCGCTACTGGTCCCGTGCCACTGTTCTGCGCGGGATCGTGCCCCCGAGGCTTGAAAGACCAGGGGTTCCGGGGCGACGGTGCGAAAATGCTCAAAGAAGTACGCGAGCAGAAAGGTGGAGTGAGCCATCGAAATGTGGTCACATCTGCCAAGGGACCTGGCGTAATCCGCCTGAACCAGGTCCAGCTGGCGGTAGAGTGACCCCAGAAACAGTGGCGCCAGGGCGACGGGTTGGCCGCGAGCAAGGAGGACGGCCAGCGGGAAGACCGCCTGAGGTAGGCCATCGCCGGGATAGTCGGGCAGGACGAAGTATGAGAGGAAGTAAGCAAAGAAGCCCGCCATGTAGAAGTGCTGACCATATTGGGGCCCCGCGACAAAATCTCGCTCAGCACCAGGAGCGACAGTCCTCGCGGGCTGAAGGTCCTTGAAAAAATAACGCAGCCAGCTGCCAATGGAGGTCTTCTTGGCATTTGCCGCGAAATCCTTGCGGACCCCTTGAAGGGTGAAGATCGGCCCGTTCTGGGCCTGCTTGTGGAATGCCTTCAAGGCCTCCACTTCATCTAGATCCGCCCGCAAGAGCTTGGCGAAGTCCAGGGTGTTGCCCCCGCGTAGAGACAGGCGGGTGAGAATGTGGACATTCTCAAGCGAGAGTCCGCTCTCCCCCCATGCCCATGCAAAGGAATGAGTGTCGCTATTCCAACGCGAGCACGCGAACTCTAGGTTCTTGACGGCGGCCCCCTGTCGGGGAATGCTCAGGCGCCGCGACAGTTGGACAGCCTCGAGAGTACCGCTGCCCAGCAGCACCTGCTTGCAGCGGAGATTACCGACGACGTCATCGACCCAGTCCGCCCAGTCAGTGGGTACGGAAGCTTGGGCCCCAAAGCGGCATTCCACAAAAGGGAAATCCCCGCGCTCGAGGCGAAAGCGAAGCACCGAGGAGGGGTTGACGGGCTCTGCATCCTCCGGGGCGGCGGGGGCCGTGAAGAAGGTGGGAACAGCCACGGCGGCACCCACTACGGGATACGCCTGAGCGAGAGACCAGAATGGGTCCCCAACTGTCCGCAGGTACGGGGCCCTCTGCCACTGGTCCGCGGAGGGCACTGGGATCTCGACAACTGGACCATGCGCAGCCATCTGTAAGTAAGGTGAAAGAAAGAGGAAAGTGCTGATCACGGAGGATGGAAAGAGACAAGAAAGAAGATTGCTCGCTGAGAGTCAAAAGAGAAAATGACAGCACTTCGACAGAAATTCGGGGTTTGGTGAAAAAGGAAATAATGGACAAAGCGTTTATATAGTGGTCAAACGGTGGGGACATTTATGACGTCTGCACACGAAGGGTCATGACGGTACACGAAGAGATGTTAGTAGTTATCATGCCCGTTGCTCCGCAGAACGAGCCCATGGTGACCGCGGAAACTTACAAGGAGGACGGTACGCACGCGGACGACATGCACTTGTCGTACGCGCGCGGGGGGCATATGTAGGCGCGGTCAAAATTATTGACATGTCATCAGGGAAGACCTTTTGACCAACCAATGGACCATGGACACGTGGCTGCTAGGTCCACGCGGAAAGTCAACCTTAGCCAAAACACCTTTTGAAGAAGACGTTTGACTGGCCAATGGGAAGGAAACACATAGCACATTAAGATGGATGCCCGCGGAACTGACCCGCGGAAGAGAAGACCCCGCGGGACCCCCCCGCGGGCCCCGCCAAGGAGAACTGAAAGATGTACCGGAATTGGTACGGGAGTTACAAGAAGACCTCGGGATCCTATTCGGGCCTAAAAGGCAGGCCCGGAAGGGATCCCGCGGAAGGCAAACGATCGTCGCGGGTCGCGACCTCGCTCTTGCGGGAATTGGGGAAGCTCTTGTGGCTTGGTGGCTTGGGATGGAGGTAGCGTCGCGGAAGTGCGGGTCCCCCCCCCCGCGGAAGTCCTCCGCGGGAGGACGAGTCTTCCGCGACCTGGAGGTACGGGAGGGACACGTGTTGGGGTCTTATAGGAGCGCCGTCCTGAACCTGACCTAGGCCCATGTGCCCTATAAATACCCCTGACATTCCCAATGATTGAAAGAGGCTGACTTTTCTGGAAAAGGAGAGAAAGAGAGAGCACTGATTCTGAGGAAGGAGAACATTCTTCTCCGGAGAGAAGGTGACCTCACTCATCTGATTCCAGAAAGGGCAGACGTCATTCACCCCCCGCGGAGAACAAATGAGACACGTTGTCTTTGTCTTTTCCGTACCTCTTGCTCCGGCCCTCACCCCACGAGATTATTCCTCTTTTCCCTTGGTATTAATTATCGACCAATCGCACCTCTCCAGCTCACTTTTGTATACGTAAGCGACCTCACCGAACCCGCTTTCACCCACAGTCGACAATCTGAAACATCCATTAAATCCGAGAGATCACAAATCTATCTTCGAAATAAAACATTTTAAGTTATCTGGACATTATTTTCTGAAAATATTTTTCTTCACGTAGCTGTCAGGCCGAAAGTATTTTAGCCCCAGGCAACCTAAAATATAAGTTTTTACCAAGTGGAATGCGGGGTCTTTTCGAAAAATTACGTTTTTAAACTTTTCTTGAAACTCATTTTGACATGATTCGTATTAGAGTATTAATGTAATGTGTGACCATCGACATTCATATATAAGTGCCAGAAACGGTGGCACTCGCAAATTTTTTTGCTTAATTTACATATATAGAAGTAAGAGAAAAAAGCACTTGCATGGAATTGTAAGACGACGGATAGTTACATATCTGATATGCCTATATATACAAATCCATGACAACTAATTACTATAAATAAAAAATAAAAAAATAGGGTTGCAAGCTGTTCGTGAATTATCCGAGACTCAATTCAGCAAATAATTTAGGGAAATGATAATGCCAAAAACTATTTTTGTTAGTGCCAAAACTCCAGTGCATAAAAGTCTTGTACATTGCAAATGGTACAAGCGCGCCTTTTGTGCACTAGAATTTTGGCACCAACAAAAACGGTTTTGACATTATCATTTTCCATAATTTAATCTCTTTTTGAAACTCATTCTGACATGATTCATCTTTTTGAAACATTGATATCTGGAATACAGGAATATCAAGTACTACAACTTCAAGAATCTGGAATCACGACTAGTTATGGCTGGCTTATATAGAATTTTTGACATTTGGCTTCTTATTTTGGTTAAGATATGTCCTGGCGAGAGAAAATGAACAAGTTATATTTTTTTGGTAAAACAACTATAAAAGATTAACCAAACTAATAAAGAATTATAACCAAAAAACAATTAAGTTATTCTGGCTAGCTACTTCCTGCCTTTTCTGAGTTGATTTTAAATAAATCTATATTTTTTATATTTTCTATTCCGCTTGACGAGGAAGTTGAGCTGAATCCAACTACAAATGTTTCTAGGTCTAAAAAGTGAAGAAGGAACACGCTATTAGACAAAACAAGTCATTAATTTTGGAGTCCCGGAGTTAGATGAGGTATGCGCAGGTTGATATCGATCCGGTTATCAAAAACCATTGGAACAATTTAAGTAAGTAGTACCAAATTTGGTCTCGAATTATATCATACTTCAAAAGTATTGATGCGAAACTAAAGCCTTTATCGTGGTCCTAACGTACCTCGAATCTTCGATCCGCAACAGCAAGATGTAGTATGGTGTTGCCAGCATTATCTTTGGCATTGACAAACTCTTTACCTTTAAAATATTCCTTCAACAACATTTTTAGAAACGGGAGCTGGTTATATTTGACGCAAAGGTGTAAGATAGTCTCTCTTTCTCCTCTGTCGACCCTATAAGCTCGAGCTGCATGGGTGTTAGCTCGAAGCAACTCATCCAAGACCTCGACCTTTCCTCTCATAGCTGCAACATGAAGAGGGTTTGCACCGTCTTGATCACGAGCTAGGCACATCTCTGGTCTCTCCTTTGTTACTGCTTTCACAATCTCAATGTATCCATTAGCCGATGCGAAGTGAAGGAGCGTTCGTTGTTGCGAATCTTGAGCTTCGGCAAGCTCTGGACTGCTTTTCAACAGTCTTCGGAAAAGCTCTTCTTTCCCACTTGATGCAGCCGCATGTAGAGGAGTCCAATTGGAACATTTCCCCATAGCTCCATCAAGATTCAATTCATTGCGCAATGAAGTTGCCTTTTCATTGATCTCATTGCTCTCTGCTTCGTTGAGCCTCTCTCTCTCTCTCTCTCTCTCAATTGAACGCTGCTGTCTCACAGCGAGTTACTACACATAAATATATGCGTAGGTGCAATCTGAGAAATCTCTTTCCATTAGCTATGCACTTAAATATTTCAAGTTTCTCTTTTTTCTTTCGAGGAAAAGTGAACACGGAATTTGGAAGTGTTAGAGTAATTGAAGGCACAAATAAATGACTTTTGTAATCGTGAAGTAGAACTTGTCTTTAATAGAGGTTTCGGACCTGTTATTATTCCTTACTCTCCCTTGAACTTGTCTTTGATAAAGGAGGAGAGGTTGTGTTTCTGAAGAAAAGTAAGGCGGGTTCTTTTTGCGATTTTGGTGAGGCATCATCTACTTTGAGTGATACAGTAAAAAACCAGGACAATAACAACGATTCTGATGGCGGGAAGAGTCCAATCCAAGGGGTGGATCCACAAGGGCATGAAAGGCATTAGAGTAAAGGGACGATTTTGGTTCTCTGATCGTTTGAAGCTTTTTAGGGTGCAAGAAGAGCTGGGAGTATTAGCATGACGAATTGGCCGGCTATTTGGGGTGTAAGGGAAGATTGATGTGGGGTAACATTGTGGGAGAAATTTTGTGTCGTTTGGTACCTTCCCAACTCCAAAGGCATCAAGCGAAGAATTTCCATTTAGTAACCTAAGTTTTCGAAACTGATAATAAGATTGATGACAGACATATCGATCTAATTAACCAAAATGGTCCCTCGACCAGTTCGTGAGTTTGCTTCCCGGATGCTACTGCACGAGAAGAATCACCAATGAATAACATGTAATCAAAAACCACACAACATTAAGGATTAAGGATGCTATCTGATAAACTACTGAGACCATATTTTGTACTTATTGTTCAAAAAGAATATAATTGCAATAGAGCACCCCCGATCGACCTGAACTGAATCCAGCCTACGAACAGGGGTTTGAAACAAAGGATACTACTACAAAGTTCTTTGCTGTCGTGAACACACCTGGAATAGAGACTTGTTTACTTACTAGGCCTTTTTTTTTTTTTTCCGCTAAGTAAAAGGTTGAGAGGAGGAGAGCAGAGTTCCAAACCCCCTTCAGGAAAAGAGGGACTCTCAACCGCCATACCATGCATGTTCAGTCAGTAAGCACTACTCATCCATTGACAAAGCGAAGCACACTGGAGCGTCCTTACGGAGTAACCCCTACCCATGGGAGGGTAATCCGTCACCATAGCCCCACTGAGGTGCAAGCTAGACAGATGGTGCCCAATACCCAGCATCTGGTTCACGAGGACTACTACCCGCAAACGGGATTCGAACTCACGACGGTGTGCTTGGGCGGAATATCACCCTCACCCCATTTGCCATCTTTTTTTTTTTTGCTCGGCAAATGAAATTTTATTAATCTCAAAGGGTTACATTGAAGAAAAAATGAGAGATAAAAAGTACATCTCACTGAAAATAAAAGAGACGGAACATACAATAAAGAAACGAAACCTCATCCAACAGAAAGTTGGATGAGGAACACCTCATAAGAGAACTATAATCTTAGCTTACGAATCCCATCAAGGTAGTCTTTAAAGTCCTCCACCGTATAAAGCTTGAGGTCGTGCTTGGTTTTCATCCACATAGCCACCCTGATTTTGATAAGATCCGCCACTTCCCAAACTTGCGTTGATGCATTATTGAAGATGTAGTCATTCCTCACAAGCCAGATCGACCATATAGTTGCAAAAAAACATGATTCCCATATGTTTTTTGCCATCTTGGCAACCACCTTCGATGGTTTGTTAATTTTTTCCTGTAACCCACTAGCCTCCACGTTTTTGTGGGACTCCACTATGAGATAAGCCAATGAAGTGATATGGTTCGTTACGATAATTAATTAGAATTAAAGATTAATGAAAACTCTTGATAATAAAGAGACCTTGATGGACTAGGTGTCCTTTAATAATTATCTCTAAGGGCTCTTCTCTCCTCTATAAAAGGTAGAATACCCACCTCTTATTCTTACGATTTTTTCATCAATTAAAATTATCGGATAATTCTAGAAAAGTAGAGACAGAGAGAAGAAGGGTGAGCAAGAATTAAAGTTTCACCCAAGGGGTTTGTTCACTTTTATCTCAATGGCTAAAATAGAGGTATGTTTATTTTTTGTTCTTGAGATGTGTTGAATTCAAGATCCTTGTTATATCTGTTTTCTGCGTAATAGTTTAATACAGATATATAGATTTACATGGTATAGATATTGTTCTTGGGATCGAATTGAAAGCTCCATGACAATTGAATTTCTGGGCAATACAATCCCCATATAAAAGAACTGGGTTTATTTATTCTCTAGTGCATAAGCTGCAGCTGTGAACATAAAGAAAATTTGAGATATTCTGTTTTGGCTCCTGCTTCTGCAGTTTTGTTCAGCTCATGTTCGAAATCAAGACACTAGTCCCAATGACTGTAAAATTACTCTCTTCGTCTCATTAAATTGGTTTCAAAAATTATGCTCGAAAGGGCTTTATTACAGTACCCTTCTTCTATAGCCACCGATCAAAAGCGCATATAAGATGCACAGACAGCAAGCGAGACCCATTCTGGATCCCACACGGATGATCCGAGACGTTCAATAATTTTGAATTATGTACATGTACAAAATTCTCATGAAGATTCTGTTGTAACGAACGCTATGAATGCAAACTAAGAACGAGAAATTGAATACTAAACAAGAAATCACAAAGACACAAGATATACGTGGTTCCCCAAGATGGGTACGTCCACGGGCGAGGAGAGAGAGGATTCACTAACCAACGTGAAGAAGAGATACAAAGAGCCGGCTGTAATCCGTAACTCTAGAAAGGCCACAATATGAGAGCCCAAAAGATACTTTAGAAGTTCCCCAAAAGCCTTATTTATAATAGGCTACAAAAACGGGAACAACATAATTAACCAATGTGGGACTAAAGAATACAAGGCATTCCCAACAATTCTCCACCTTGACTTGAATTCTACTGAACCAAATCACCAAATATAGTTTTCCCCTTCTAACCTCTCACTCGCCAAATGCCCCCGAGGGGCGATCAACTGCAAATACCAAGCAAGCCCAAGCAATGCTTGAACTTGGCAACCGGAACCGGTTGTTATCTGTCGGGTTATCTGCCGTACCCACTTTCTTCACCTCAACTTGCTTCTGTGAGATGATATCCCGAACGAAGTGATACCTGACATCGATATGCTTGGTCCTTTCATGATACATCAGATTTTTAGTCAAATGTATAGCACTCTGTGAATCACAAAATACTGAACTCACACCCTGTGCAAGACCAAGCTCACAAAGCAAACCTCTCATCCACAATGCCTCCTTCACAGCTTCAGCAATGGCCATATACTCCGCTTCTGTTGTAGACAGCGCGACTGTAGGCTGTAAAGTAGCTTTCCAACTAATGGCACTTCCGGACAGAGTAAAGACATAACCTGTCAGAGACCTCCTCTTATCGTGGTCACCGGCAAAATCCGAATCAACATAACCAACAGCATGATCACCAGAATTGGCAATCCCAAACAATAGACCAACACTTGCAGTTCCGCACAAATACCGTAGTATCCATTTCACAGCCTCCCAATGTGCCTTTCCTGGACGCCCCATATAACGACTAACGACACTAACTGCATGTGAAATATCAGGACGAGTACATACCATGGCGTACATAAGGCTCCCAATTGCGCACGAATATGGAACCTGAGACATATACTTCTCCTCATCCTCCGACTGTGGTGACAACTCAGCTGAAAGTCGAAAGTGTGCTGCCAAAGAGGTACTGACTGGCTTCGAGTTCTGCATGGCAAAGCGCTCAAGCACTTTAAGTACATAAGACTTCTGATTCAAAAATAATTTGCCAGCTACTCGATCTCTGCAAATCTCCATACCCAAAATACGTTTTGCCGCACCCAAATCTTTCATCTCAAATTCACCACCTAACTGTTGTTTCAACCTGTTGATTTCTGATACACTCTTGGCAGCAATAAGCATATCATCAACATACAACAGTAGATAAACAAATGAACCATCTGGAAGTTTTCGAAAATACACACAACTGTCATACTCACTCCTAGAATATGACTGGCTTATCATAAAAGTATCAAACCGCTTATACCACTGCCTTGGGGATTGTTTGAGGCCATACAAAGATTTACGAAGTAAACAAACGTGATCCTCCTTACCAGAAACAACAAATCCCTCAGGCTGACGCATATAAATCTGGTCCTCAAGCTCGCCATGCAAAAACGCAGTTTTGACATCAAGTTGCTCTAACTCAAGATCATAACAGGCAACAATAGCAAGTAAAGTGCGAATGGAACTATGTTTTACAACAGGTGAAAATACCTCATTGTAGTCAACACCCTCTTTTTGGTTGTATCCTTTCGCCACTAGCCGAGCTTTGAACCGAGCGTCTTCTACCCTTGGAATACCTGGTTTGCGCTTGAAGACCCACTTGCACCCAACAATCCTCTTCCCTTTCAGCGGTTCTACTAACTCCCATGTCTGATTCTTCTGAAGAGACTCAATCTCCTCATTCATAGCAACAAACCACTGTGCAGACTCAGCTCGAAACAGCTTCCGTATAGCTGGAAGGCTCCTCATACTCAACTGTCTCAACAACTGATAAAGCATAGGCCACCATCTCAGAATAAGCCGAATACCTTTCAGGAGGCCGAATCTCCCTCCTTGGCCTATCTTTAGCAATAGTGCGTGGTTGCTCAACTAATGCATCAACCTCTATGTCTGAACTCTTGAACTCCTCTTCAATTGGCTTCTCAATGTGCTTCTTCCCTGAGTCGGAAGATTCACTCAAAAACTCCACCTGCTTTGGAACACTCTGTTCCTGAACTGTATCATCAACCTGCTTAGACCCCTTAATCAAATAATTTTCATCAAAAGTCACATCCTTGCTAATCAAAAGCTTCGAAATCAGAGCACCATTACCTGTACCCTTTGACACCTTCTTCATAACCCAAGAAAATACACTTCTTGGCCCGTGGCTCCAATTTACCCTCATTCACATGAGCGTAAGCTGGACACCCAAAAACACGCAACACAGAATAATCAGCTGGATGACCTGACCATACCTCAAACGGAGTCTTACACTCAATAGCAGTCGACGGAGACCTGTTCACCAAATAGCATGTCGTGGAAACGGCTTCAGCCCAAAATTCTTTGCCCAATCCGGAATTGGACAACATACAACGTGCCTTCTCCAAAAGAGTCCTGTTCATTCGTTCAGCCACACCATTCTGCTGAGGGGGTTTTCTCACTGTGTGATGCCTCACAATGCCCTCATCACTGCAGAACCTATCAAACTCGCCAAGACAAAACTCCATACCATTGTCAGTTCTCAAACGTTTTATTTTCTTACCAATCTGATTCTCAATCAAAGTTTTAAACTGTTTGAATGTATTAAAGGCGTCACTTTTATGTTTCAACATATACACCCAAACCTTACGAGAGAAATCATCGATAATACTCATAAAATAGCGAAAACCACCTTTAGAAGTTACCTCTGCGGGACCCCAAAGATCCGAGTGAAAATAATCCACCGTGCCTTTGGTGCGATGAACAGCTGTCCTGAATTTTACCCTGCACTGCTTGCCGTAGACACAATGCTCACAGAAATCCAGCTTCTCAGTTTTCTGGCCACATAGCAAACCCTGTTTGCAAACTGTCATCCCCCTCTCGCTCATATGCCCAAGGCGCATATGCCACAAACGAGTCAAGTCTGAATCTGAAACCTTGGATGAAGCAACCGTTGCTGCAGCACCTAGAACTGTACTGCCCTGGAGTGTATAGAGGTTACCACGCTTCTGACCCTTCATCAGTACCAATGCACCCCTCAAGACTTTCAAAACTCCACCTTCACCGAGGAATTTGCAACCATGAGAATCAAGAGCACCTAGGGATATAAGATTTTTCTTCAAATCTGGAACATGTCGAACCTCAGATAAAGTCCTAACAATACCGTCATGCATCCTAAGCTGAATCGTTCCTGAACCAACAGTCTTACAGGCCATGTTGTTACCCATCAAAACTGTACCACCATTGACCGCCTCATAAGTAGAAAACCACTCTCTATGCGGACACATGTGGTATGAACATCCAGAATCCATAATCCACTCGGTATTAGAGCGAGAATCGCCCTCTGTAACTGATAACACATTATCTGACTCATCTGAACTTTCAGCAATTCCAGCAATTACTTTACCCCCTTTCTGGTCTTCTTTTTCTTTCTCCTTGAGTTTTAAACAGTCTTTTTTCCAGTGCCCGGATTTCTTGCAATAATTGCACTTTCCTTTCTTCTTACCTGATGATCTGGATCTTCCCCTATTACTCGACTCCTCCCTATCTGTTGTTCTTCCCCTAACAAACAAACCCTCCGCATGTGCATCACCCTCACCTGACACTTTTTTCCTCAATTCTTTCGAATATAGGCTGGCCTTAACATCCTCCATGGATATCGTGTCTTTGCCATACAATAGGGTTGTAACAAAGTGCTCATACGAAAGTGGTAAAGAACATAGCAAAATTAGGGCTTGGTCCTCATCCTCAATTTTACTATCAATATTTTTCAGATCCATAATAATACGATTGAACTCGTCTAAATGATCCTTAACAGGTATACCTTCTCACATACGAAACGTATAAAGACGTTGTTTGAGATATACCCTGTTGGTGAGCGACTTCGTCATATATATGCCTTCCAACTTCAGCCAAATTCCTGCTGCTGAAGTTTCTTCTTCCACCTCGCGAAGAACATCATCTGCCAGACTCAACTGAATAGAACTCAGAGCTTTGGCATCCGTATCATCCCAATCTTCCTCTTTGATTCCAGAACTAGTCTTGCCTGACAAAACCTTGTGCAATCCTTGTTGGGTTAACAGAGCCTTCATCTTTACTCTCCAAAGACTGAAACTGCTGCTCTGCCCATCAAACTTCGCAATCTCGAATTTAGCCGCCATAGCCACAATCGGAAACGAAACCCTAGTTTTTGCAACCTAAAGCTCTGATACCAGTTTGTTGTAACGAACGCTATGAATGCAAACTAAGAACGAGAAATTGAATACTAAACAAGAAATCACAAAGACACAAGATATACGTGGTTCCCCAAGATGGGTACGTCCACGGGCGAGGAGAGAGAGGATTCACTAACCAACGTGAAGAAGAGATACAAAGAGCCGGCTGTAATCCGTAACTCTAGAAAGGCCACAATATGAGAGCCCAAAAGATACTTTAGAAGTTCCCCAAAAGCCTTATTTATAATAGGCTACAAAAACGGGAACAACATAATTAACCAATGTGGGACTAAAGAATACAAGGCATTCCCAACAGATTCCATGATATACATATATTCAAGGTTTTCGAGCCTAATTGATCGAGCCGAATACTGTTAGATTCATGTTCGGTTCATTTATGAAACGAGCCAAATATTGAGGTTCAAATTCGATTCATTATTTTTTTTTTTTTGAAAGATTAAAAATTTATTAATCTTTGAAAACAAATTACAAAGATTAAGATGAACCAAGACAGATTCAAGCTAAAGAGGAGAAAAACCAAAAGGGGAAACAACCACTCCAGCAATCATAAGCCTACACGGACCCTAAGGGAAAAGATAACGAACCAATTAAGTTGGCAAGAAACCAACAAAAGAACACCTTAGGCTCAAAGCAAAACACCAAAAGGGCACACCCAACTAGGCAAACAGCAGCCAGAACAACAGCTAAGACACCCAAATAAACACCCAAAAGACACCTAAGAGTGAATCATTATGATGGAAATCATGCGCCTTAGCCCTTTTCTCATCTTCGGCTTCCATAATCGTCAATCGGCGAGTAAGATCCTTTTCATCACCCGAATAATGGAGGCCCATGATCTTGTTAACGTCCAAACAATCACATGCCATCTTACTCTTCGAGGTTACAATATTGATATAATTTCGTGCTTTGTAAATTGGTACATATTTATGAAAACATTTTGCTTCTTTTTTCCACCTTTCTTCTTGGGCCTGGGAATGCCCAACATATTCTCTATCGACTTCTGCTACAATTTTCCATTCCCCGTATCCTTATCCTCCTCGATTGGGTTAAGATCCACAACTAACTGGAGGCCCTCAATTTCCTTGTCATTTAAAAAGCCTACCTCTGATAGGTTATAAGTAGATGAATCGAACTCGAAAGAGCATTTATTGAGTCAAGTCTCGAACAGTTTACGAATGACTCAGTTCATTGATAGCCCTAGGACTCATTCAATCTTTGTAGTTTTAGGGTGAGTTGAACTCTTATCAACTCCTTTAATTTGTTACTGTCTCTAGGTGGCACATGATTAGCTTCGAGAGAGGGTGCCAACTTAATTTGAATGTTCTCTATTTTTTATGCCTTTTTCCCACCCTCTCTGTTAACTATCAATATACATAATTTAAGACTAGTAAAACTCTTTAATTTTCGGTGTTAAAAAAAGGAAATGAAAATGCCAAATCAATAGGAGGGCATTCCATACATTTCGATAGAATGAGGAGGGAAAGTGGAGGAGTACTACTCACATAATCCAATTTTATGACTAACTTGCAATAGACAGCAATTTAGACAAATAATTAATGAAGACAACAACTTTAAATTAAACACCAGATTTAATGGTTATTAAATTGCTAATGAGAATCGGCACAGTAAGAACAACAAAATCAAACATTAGCCTCGTCTACTGAAGCTTGATTAGTAATGCTAAGTCTGTTAACCCTCTCCGTGGCCCTATTTCTTCTCTTTTTCTTGAGCAAGAACAATACCATAAGAGCCGCTAACGTAAGGGAAAGAATACATTCAACTACAGTAGCAATACGCATTATTCTCCTGTCGGGTTTCAGTACCGGTGAGACCACAACAAGAGAAAGCGCGTACGCTATTGCAATGGATGTGATTGTTGTGCCAATAGTGATAGCCGCCAACAGCAAATATCTCCTTTTCTTGAAGGGCAAGTCAGTCAGGACCAAAACGAGTGTGCCTAGAGATGACGAAAAGCCGACTAAGTTACAATAGAGGAAAACCTCGTACATCCTTGGGTAATTAGAAGCCATCACGGCTCCTCCACTTTTGTGTCCATCTGAATCGTCTTGCCAAACACCGCCCGGAGGGGCCACCCCTGCCTGAAAGGCTAGGGTTGCCATTAGTACAGCAGCAACTATAAATCCGTTCCTTTTCTCTGTTATTTCCGTAGGATCGATCAGGATATCAACTCTTTTAGCATGGTAGTTTTGAAGTAAGGCTTCAATGTCTTTGTCTACCCCTTCTGGTTTTGAACCTTTTTTTTGTCCAAGAAGTAGAATGTCCATCGCTGTTTGATTGCATGCATTAATTGCATTTACATCAATTTCTGCATGGCTAAGAACATGCTCGATAATCTGAAACATCCATTAAATGGGAGAGATCACAAATCTTCGAAGTAAAACATGTTAAGTTATCTGGCCATTATTCTAGGAAAATATTTTTCTTCTTGTAGCGCGCTGTCAGGCCGAAAGTATTTTAGCCCCAGGCGACCTAAAATAAGTTTCAAATGTTTTCGTTTGAAAGCCTTTCAAAAGATGTATGTTGTGTTTGCTTTACTTCTCAAAACGAACTTTTCAAAAAATTCCCCCTAGATTCTCCCTACTTTCAACATTTCTCTCTCTATCTCTCTCCATTTATTACCCCTACTATTTTTCAAAAAAAATTTCAAAAAGTAATCCAAACACAGCAGTAGTGATCTCCCTAAGAGACAATAATGGTACACATAGAACTAAGTTTCGTTGAGAAAGTAGAAGCTACAAAATTAGGTACATCAAGTGGGACCGATGCATGAATGAGTAAAATTATAGTCTACCACAAATTTGACTGTATAATGATGGTAATGGAATGTGGTCTTCATAACAAGGAAAAATTTTCAGTGCCAGGCAGGTACCTAAGTATTGATGACTCCGATCTTTATTCAGAAACCCAATTTCAAACAAATTTACAATGCGACTGGGAGAAAAAACTTATCACGTGCAAAGCACGCGCCAAAACCACTAGTGCCCACAAACGAGCAAACCAGAAAATGGACTAAAGAATCGAAAGACATACATACATATATACACACACACACGTGCTCACAGATATAGTAAATTCACATCGCACAGTTGAAAAATGTGAGAGCACAAAGGTCGTGATTACAGTACTCAACTCGATCTCTCGTGACAAGCCGCATACTCGAGAGAGTAATTTTTTTTTCTTTATTCTTCAATTCATATTTTCACGCCAAATGATCGATGTAGAATTTTTTGTAACATCATGAATGTGTTTGTGAGAGAGATTACGAAGGAACACGCTATTAGACAAAATAAGTCATTAATTTTGGGGTCCCGAAGTGAGTTGAGGTTTAAGAAAATCAATACATCAAGAATGGAACTTGTACCTAAATAAGAGATCAAGTAACCACGACGGTAGGAAATTAATCCAAAGACTAGACCCCATACCAACTATACCTCTGCTCGCCAACAGATGAGCAACCATATTGCAGAACTTACGGACAAAAGGAAAAAAACAGACTTGAAAACCTCTACCCAAGGCTTGTACATTATGAATAAGAACCCCCAACTCCTGACTAGTCACAATCTGCCCATTTAACATATTAATCACAGCTTGAGCATCACTCTCCACTACAATTGACCCTAACCCCAATTGGCTCCCCAGCAGAATCCCTCTTCGGATTGCCATGGCTTCTACCACTGCAGGGCTAGCACACCACGACAGCTTCCCCATAATAGCACCAACAAAGCTAACCAAAAGTAAGAATTAACCAAAAAGCAATTTAATTATTATGGCTACTTCCTGCCTTTTCTGAGTTGATTTTGAATGAATCTATATTTTTATTTTTCGATTCCACTTGTCGAGCAAGTTGAGATGAATCCAACTACAAATGTATAGGTCTGAAATGTATTGAAGAAGGAACACACTGTTAGACAAAATAAGTCATTAATTTCAGCGTCCCATAGTTAGTTGAGGTGTGTGCAAGCTGATCCAGACATCCAATTACCAAAAATCAATTGAAATTATTTAAGAAAGTAGTACCGAATTTGGTATCGAATTAACATACTTCAAAAGTATTGACGCCAAACAAAAGCCTTTTTTTATTATTTTTTATTGACAAAAATATTTTATTAAAACTCGATAAAGCGTACATCAAAGGTCTAATAAAAGATTGGATGAAACACCAGAAGGGCAAAAACCCATACATACAAGGGAAAAAGCCCAAAAAATACCTAACGGGACGAGCCCAATCACCCAATGGGAACCAAACCCGAAATACAACAACCCCAGAAGACAACTAGAGAGTTTGCAAAACCCCAAATATACTCCCCACACCCTCACACCTGTCCCTACATAGATAAAACTCTCAAAAAACAAAAAAACATAGAAGAATAATGGTGATCTTAACGTACCTCAAATCTTCGAGCCACAACAGCAAGATGTAGTATGGTGTTGCCAGCATTATCTTTGGCATTGACAAACTCCTCACCTTTAAAGTATTTCTCCAACAATATCAATAAAAACTTTAGCTGGTTATATTTGATGCATAGGTGTAAGATAGTCTCTCTTTCTCCTCTATCCACCCTAGCTCGAGCAGCATGGGGATTAGCTTTAAACAACTCATCCAAGACCTCAAACTTTCCACTCATAGCTACAACGTGAAGAGGGTTTGCACCGTCTCGATCACGTGCTAGGCACATCTCTGGTCTCACCTATATTAATGCTTTCACGATCTCAATGTGTCCATTAGCCGATGCCAAATGAAGGAGGGATTGTTGTTGCGAATCTAGAGCTTTGGCAAGCTCTGGATTGCTGTGCAACAGTTTTTGGAAAAGCTCTTGTTGCCCACGTGATGCAGCCACCTGTAGAGGAGTCCAATTGAAACATTTCATCATAGCTCCTTCAAGATTGAATTCATTGCCTTCGTGCAATGAAGTTACGTTTTCATTGATCTCGGCTTCATTGAGCCTCTCCCCCATTCTCTCTCTCTCTCTCTCTCTCAATTGAACAATTGTGTTTTGAAGCGAGTACCTACACACACATATATATATGCACATAGGCAAGTTGGAGCAATCTGCAAAATATACTATTTCTTTCCATAGTGGACTTATTATATAATTCAAGTCTTTCTTTATTGATTAGGTAAAACGCGATTGTTGCTAAAGAGCAAACGGAGAGGGGTGAGAGGAAATCAATGAGTTGACTCATTTCAGAAAAGGAAAGGTTTCGTTTCTTATAGCTCTGTTCTCTAGCTTCTCTCGGTTTGTTTAATAGAGGTTGTTGGCCTAGTAATTCTGAAGATCATAATGAATGATTGTAACTCTGTTTTGGGTCAAGCACATTGTTGGGATCCATGATTTGGGTGGCTTACAAGTAGGGAGTGAATGGAACGAATCCAACCCACCTGCTCTTATTATTCCAAAAATGCTACCCTTACCGCACGACTGCTACCAGTCCACCAACCGCACGATTAATACGGCGCCGTTCTAGTGTTCTGTGCCTTTCTCAGTCCTTGTGTAAATGGGCATGATTATTGATGATTTTGTGGAGCTCATTTCGGGGCCTAAAAAATTTATTCAAACTAACTAATAACTTCATGTTAAAAGTGGAGCGTCAAAATCAACATCCTTAACACAACCCAGACTAGTAAATTTACGTTAAAAATGGAACGTTAAAATCAGCATCCTTAACACAACTCAGACTAGTATGTACTAGCGAATGCCCGTGCCTGAAGGCACGGCGCAACATATTTTGAAGACAACTAAAGCTATGGATCGAGCAGTGAGCAAATTAAGAGAGGACATGTTGAAAAAAATGGGTAGGAACAAAGTAAAATATGGTATATTTTTGTCGTTGCAAAACTTTGATATGCTAATTACCTATGCCTGCAGCACTCGGCAACAAAAAGTTTTATTTGTTAAGCCCCTACCCGTGTGTACATCACTACCAATGATAATCCCAATCACATATACCGAGTTAATTGCATTGATAGGATACACACTGAACTATATTAATCCAAACCATAAAACTCAAAACCAATACCATGTTGCATTCATAGAATCCAATTTTAACATGCATAAAAAATCTAAAAATCCATATAGAGTCAAATATGATACACAAATGTAGGGGGGAAAAAAGTGTTCAACATAGGTCTTATTGTCTTGAAATTTGTCTCTCCATCTGCCTCCCAAGAGTTTTTGTACCAACAGATATCTACTCCATCCAAAAAGCACAATTAGGAACATGCATGAATAGCAGCCTAAAAAAATAATTAATGAGCAAGAATCCCTTCTTGTAAAAGTAAAATGATGACTAATAATAGTTACCTTAATTCTAGATCTCGTTTATTCGTCTCTCAACACCATCATGGTACGATCATGACCTTTGTAGATGTACTTGTGGATATACTTAACAGATTTTATTCCAGGACAAACTTCCACATTGATATGAGAATTATATTTTCTCGAAAGATATGTATTGTATGGCACCACACCCCTTTTATCAATTCGTTGACCCGTTACAGTACAGAGGGAGTAAAGTAATAATGGGCATTGGTAGGCATACCCCATGCATAAAAATACGATTAACTTCTTGCTCATCATGAATCACCACAGTTACATTTTTTTCTCGAAGACACGTAACCTTTGTACTGAAAAAATAAAACAAAGCAAATATGAATCAAATATATAAAGTCAGATTAAGCAATGCAATTGAGTAAACAGTTCTTACATTTTCTGCAAGTTACCATCGAGCTGCATAAGAAAATGAAGAATTCACCGAATGCATAGGAAACAATTAATTTGATTATTACGACCAAGGTATAAAATGAAACGGTTCAACTCACATCGCCATAGATGCTTAGATTGTACTTGATTAGTTAAAGTCCCAAGAAGTTATCTGAAATTTGAAAGAGAGTAATAGTCAAAAGTTATCATGAGAATAACAACGGAAAACGTTTTAAAGATATATATAGACTCCCATAATATTAAATGATGACACAAAAAAAAAAAAAAGAACACAAAACTCCAGTTTGCGGTGTGTTTGGTTAACATCATAATATTTTCATCGATGCATATATGGTAACGTTTAAAAGAGTGTCAATAACAACACATGTTCTAATGAAACAAAGTTTAATAAAATGAAAAAAAAAAGGTTTACAGTTACTCCATGTGTTAATTATGCAAAAAAAATGTTGTTTCAACAACCATCAAGGAAAAAAAGAATAGGGTGTTGCCGTTCAAAAAAAAAAGAGAATAGGGTGTTAATTAGTTTTGCACTATTTTTTTTCCTATGTCGGTAGATATTAAAAGACATAAATTGGCCGGTAGTAAAATTGTATTTGTGAGATCGTTGGATTTCTGCAAGGGTTGCAGTGCTTTTGGGGGAAGTATTCATGGCTAGTGAAAGCTACCCACAATCATAAAGATATTGTTAATAAAAAAAACGAAGTATTATGTGTAAAGCTGATTAAAGTGGGATTCAAGACTATTATGAGTTGGGTTTTTGCATGCCCATACTTTCAGGCACGGTTTGAACGCGTAAATTTTAAGAGGTAGAGAGGGAGAGGGAGAGAGAGGAAACAAAACCTGGTAATTCTTAGAACTAAACTGCTATTCAATGGTGTGAATATCTTTGCTTGAGTTTGAGGTTTGGAGGAGAAAAATGGTTAATCTGTGTGTGCTGAAGAAGAGGAAGAGAAAAAGAAGAAGGGAACTCATATATTTAGGAAGATATTTTTGGGTAACGTAAATCATGGGATTTAGATTAAGAGTCCTATTATGATTAGGGAATGAAACTGATTAGATAGTGATTGAAGGAATTGGGAAATAAGGAAACAGAATTAGTTTGAAATGATATACTTACCCACGGAAATCAGACGTGAGATTTTCTACCAAGAAAAATTAATTAGACGTGAGAGAGGGAACGCTCTATTCTCGTAAATCAGTCATTACAATCATTAATTTGGTAAATGTGGGAACATTAATTCCTAAAATCAAAGGGAACCATCCAGAGAGAGAGAGGGAGAGAGAATTAGGCACGGGAGTAAGAGAATTGTTCCGAAATTTTAGCACATTATTCTAACCGAGTGGGATTTCCATAGGTAGATTGATTCATTTCAATATTGTAGACAGAAACTTCCGGACTATTAGTCAAATTGATTCATTTAATTTTCAAATTTGAAATTAGACAATAAAAGAAAGAAAGGGTTTTGGTTAAAAGGATAAATTCAATCAAATTTGAAATTAGACAATAAAAGAAAGAAAGGGTGGAAACATTTGAGACAAAAAAAGGAATGTTGAATGGATGGCGTTGATTTATGCGGAAGGAGGGTGATTGGGTTTGGAAATCAGATTTCCAAATTAGGCACGGGAATGTGTGAGTGAGAATGCTCAAAAATTGTTAAGTATTTACGGACATGCCATCGTAGAATAGAGGGTGGAAATTATACAGGAGACAATTCTGGACCGTTGGTTGTCTTTAGGATTCAAACTCAGTCCTATCTTATTATATAGATATTCCAATAGAATGATGATGAGGGCAAGACGAGGAGTACTACAACTCACAAATCACAATCTAATTTTATTACAATAACTTGCAAACCTTGAATTTAAAAACAACAATATTTTTAAGTTATTGAATTGCTCACGAAAATTCATACAATACGGACAGAAAAATCAAACACTGGTAGCCCCGTTTTCGGCCCAATAATTTCTTCTCCTTTTGTCGCGCACACATCTTGCTATCCCGCGAAATAGGAGGTAAGCCGCTGAAACCACGCACCACCAAACTAGTAACATTATTATTACAGTGCGAATGAGAGTACACCTTTCCGGTGAGGACACGGTAACAGAAATGCAATACGTTACTCCAATGGACCCGATTGTTGCGCCGATAGCAAAATACATAAACACCATGAATATGTTTGACATGAAGAGTCGGTTAGTCGCGATCAAAAAGACTGTGCTTAGACATGTGAAAAAGCCCAACATGTTAATGAAGAGGAAAGTCACGTACAACCCTGGGTGAGTAGAAGCCATCACAGCTCCTCCACTTTTGTGTCCATCTTTATCTTCCTGCCAAACACCGCCTGGAGGGGCCACCGCTGCTTGAAAGAGTAGGGTTGCCATCAGTATAGAAGCAACTATAATTCCATTTTTTCTATCTGCTATTGCCGTAGGATCGAGGAAACTAGCGCTTACGCCACCGTAGTGTTGAAGCTGTTAGTAATTTATTTTAATCAACGGGTATCTGTAATCTTAACGTGGGGAGATTAATAAGTATTTAATATCATGGAGCTCGTAATATAATTGAGATAAGGACGGGAGTGCAATTATAATTCTGTAGTGGGGTGAATTATAATTAGTGAAATAAGAAATAGAATCCTGGTGGGATTAGGTTTTCTTATTTACACTGGGAGCCCAGACTTATTACTCCTTAGGTCCCTATTGTAGCCCTATATATACACGTTATGCTCTCTAGGTCAGACTGACGGTTTCACGTTTTCTATTATTCACGGAATAGTGGGAGGCTTAGAGAGAGCAAACAGATCACGAGAGAGTCCACACTCAATTCGTGTTCCAGACGTGCAGGAAATACGATAGAAGATCGTAAGGTGCAGTCGAGCAGTATACGTGGCTTATAGCAAGACGTGCTATAACAAGTTCAACCAGCGTTCGTGTTCGCAGGGAGTTGAGGTAAAACCCTAATTCCGCCTTGTAGGGTTTTGCGGTTTTCTTATTGTTTAATCTGTACGCGTCATTACTGGTTTGGTATCAGAGCCGACTGTAATCGCGCGTATGAATTAAACAGGCCATGTTGTCCGTAGATCGCATAGTATGAAACTGTGGTAACCGCTGTTTTTGCAGGGTTCAGTTTTTACTAACGTCTATTTTGCAGATAATCTTATCCCACTATTATGGTCATGCATGTATGTTTGTGTGATTGGATCCCACGTTTTTGTATACGTGGTTACTGCTTTTATATTTGGGTGCCACTATTTTTCGTGGTTGTAATATTAAAAGTAGTATGTGAACTCCGGCATGTGGGAGGCGTAAGGTTTCAGTGTAATCTTTGTTTCTCCAGTTATATCATTATTTGATATGTAGAACTGTTGTAAGATTACAAGTCATGCAGTATGTGTTTTAGATCCAGATTATGTGAACTCTGTAAAGGAGGCATAGGATTGATGTATACAATCATGGTTTCTGTATGGTGGCCGAAGTTGCTGTTTGGAGGTCGAAAATCAATTTTTTGATGGAGCAGATGCGTTTTTTAATATGTTTCCTTATTTCAGCTCGACCCCCTTCGACCCCCTGTGCCAGCATCAACCTCTGACTTGGTGGGCAAGACGCGGCTGCAATCTTGGCTGTTTTTGGAAACAAGGATATTGACCATAATAGTTGGGATGCATATTTTAATATGTTTCCTTATTTATGTTTTATGCATGTTTCCATGGGTGTTTGCATGTGTGATAGTTTTACCATATTGGACAACATGGTAATTTTTGGCTTTGACCTAGATCACGGTTTTTGCAAACTCGAAAATTTTGAAAACCCTCACAAATTTTTTTAAATAACTAAGTGGGAGAGGGAGTTTATTTTTATAAATCCCACGGTCTCCATTACTAGTATGTAGATGATGTAATTAATTTTGTGTGATGGTTTTAGAACCTTCCCCCCCATCGGGCAAAATTAATTGTGGCCTCATCGGTACAAACTTCCTTAAATGGATAGGTCTATGATAATTGTTGTGTGAATTACTTCTCATTCTGAGGTAATTCATAACGGAACAATGGGTCATGGAGCTAGGTAATGGTATACACTTAGCTGTAAATAATAATATCCTCACCATCTGAGTCACTATTATTATTTATAGGACCGAAGCTATATTGGCTATTTAAGTTTGCTTGGCACGGTATAGTGTCTGGATAGTAAAATTAAAAGGTTGTGCCTATCTACACGAATGATGAAGAGTAGACGACCTTCCCATCGAGGCATGCTCTTCACGGTATGTAGGGTTGCCAATGTTTTTCTTTTAACATGTGGTTGAGGGAACCGATATTAAAATGAAATTCAAGTTTTTATTGCCCTTCATAATTGTTGTTATGTTATTTGATTCTCAGATTCAAAAATGGGCTTTTTCAATCCACTTGCCATTATTCTCAAAGATAATAAACTTACTGGACCAAACTATGTTGATTGGAAAAGAAACTTGGATATTGTGTTAACTGCTGAGGGCCACAAATATGTGCTATCTACGGCGTGCCCTCCTATACCTGAAGAGAATGCCACATAACAGGTAGCAAAGCCTTATAAAGATTGGGTTAAGGCTGATGAGATGGCGCGGTGTTATATTCTGGCTTCTATGTCGAATATATTGCAACATCAGATCAAGCTATGGAAACTGCTCCCGATATGATGCTGAACCTCAGAGAAATGTTTGGGGATCAGAATCGGGCAGCAAGGCTAGTTGCTATGAAAGAATTGGTGAGCATCACCCATGTTGAAGGGACCCCAATTAGGGATCATGTTCTAAAGATGATAAGTCTTCTTAATGAACTAGAGATCCTTGGAGCTGAAATTGATGGGGAAACCCAGATCGATTTCGTTCTTAACTCACTGCAGTCTGAGAGTTTTAAGCAGTTTCGCCTGACTTATTCTATGAACAAAATGCATTTATCTTTGGCGGAACTTCTTAAGGAACTCCAAGCAGCTGAGGGTCTTTTGGTTGTGAAGAAACCACCATCAGTGTTAGTGGCTGAGAAGGCTTCTAGTTCTAAGTCGAAAGGCAAGAAGAAGCAGAACAAGTCTCAGAAAAAGGTTGTGGAGGCAGTTCATGCGCCTCAAGGTGGAGTGAAAAAGCCTGCGGGTAAGTGTTTTCACTGCAAGCAGAAAGGACACTGGAAGAAGGATTGTCCAGTTTTTCTCAATAAAGTGAACAAACAAGGTAAATCTTATTCACTAGTTGTTGAGTCATGTTTAGCGGTGTTATCTACCAGTACCTGGTGTGTAGATACGGGAGCCACTAATCATGTTTGCAATTCATTGCAGGGGTTCCAGGAAACGAGAAGACTCAGTGATGGGGAGATTTATTTACATATGGGAAATGCTACGAGAGTGGCAGCAGTTGCAGTAAGAAATGTCTTTTTAAATTTTAATAGTAATAGGAATTTAATTTTGAGAGATTGTCTTTATGTTCCTACAATTAGAAGAAACTTGGTTTCAGTTTCTAAGTTAATTAAGGATGGATATTTGGTTTATTTTAGTGACTCTGTGGTTATTAAGTTAAATAAACGTTTTATCTGTTCTGGTTCATTGATGGATGATCTCTACATTATTAATCCTATGTTTCCTACAGTGCAACTGCATGAATTGAATAACACTAATAATTTACCATGTAAGAGAAAAGACCTTTCTAAATTGAATCAAACGTATCTTTGGCACTTACGTCTTGGTCATATTAATCTGAATAGGATTTCTAGACTGGTTAGAGATGGACCTTTAGGTTCATTAGAAGTTAAGGAACTTCCAGTCTGTGAATCCTGTTTGGAAGGTAAGATGACCAAAAGACCTTTTTCAGCAAAAGGATATAGAGCCAAAGAGCCGTTGGAATTGGTTCACTCTGATTTGTGTGGGCCTATGAATATCCAAGCTAGAGGTGGTTTTGAGTACTTTGTCACTTTTATTGATGATTACTCAAGGTATGGATACATTTATTTGATGCACCGTAAGTCCGAATGCTTTGAGAAATTCAAGGAGTATAGGGCAGAAACGGAAAAGCGTCTAGGTAAATGTCTCAAGACACTGTGATCTGATCGTGGTGGCGAATACCTCTTGGGAGAGTTTAGGGACTACTTGTTAGTTGAAGGGATTACATCCCAGTTGTCAGCTCCAGGTATGCCACAACAAAATGGTGTAGCAGAGAGAAGGAATAGGACTCTTATGGATATGGTGAGATCGATGATGAGTTATTCAGACTTACCAATTTCGTTTTGGGGACATGCATTAGAAACAACAGCGTACATTCTTAACTTGGTACCATCTAAGTCAGTACCATCTACACCCACAGAACTATGGACTGGGCGCAAACCTAGTCTGCAGCATGTTCGGATTTGGGGTAGTCCAGCACATGTGCTGAATGGGAACGCAGATAAAGTGGAATCGAGGACAGAAGTTTGCTTGTTTGTGGGGTACCCTAGAGGAACGAAAGGTGGACTGTTTTATAGTCCTATGGATAAGAAGGTCATTGTTAGCACTAATGCCAGGTTCTTAGAAGAGGACTATGTGATAGACCACGAACCCAGAAGTAAAATTGTTCTAGAGGAATTGAGAGGAGAAAGACCAGCACAAACTTCTTTACCACTAATAGTGCAGAAGGAAACACCACAAGAGACATCTATAGAGGCACCTATTGATACACTGGTACCTCGACGTAGTGGGAGGGTTATTGTTCCACCCAGTCGGTATACGTTGTTGGGAGAGTCTTTTGAAATGATCCCTGATGATCAACATGCCGAACCCTGTAACTACAATGAGGCACTTCAAGATAAAGATGTGGAACTTTGGCAAAAGGCTATGAAATCAGAGATGGAGTCTATGTACTCTAATGAGGTCTGGGATCTTGTAGAACCACCTAAAGGGATTAAACCCATTGGACGCAAGTGGATCTACAAGAAGAAGAGAGGGGCGGACGGGAAGGTGCATACCTTCAAAGCTAGGCTTGTTGCGAAAGGGTATACTCAGAAAGAAGGGATCGACTATGGGGAAACTTTTTCGCCAGTAGCCATGCTTAAGTCCATCAGGATTCTCTTATCCATTGTGGCTCATCTCGATTACGAGATTTGGCAAATGGATGTCAAGACCGCGTTCCTTAATGGAAATCTGGATGATTGTATCTATATGGTGCAACCAGAAGGATTCATAGCAAAAGGTCAAGAGCACATGTTGTGCATGCTCAAGAAGTCCATTTATGGGCTTAAGCAAGCATCTAGATCTTGGAACATCCGTTTTGATCAAGCAATCAAGTCTTTTGGTTTTGATCAATGTCCGGATGAGTCATGTGTGTACAAGAAGCGCAACGGAAAAGCTGTGGTGTTTCTAGTACTATATGTCGATGATATCCTGCTCATCGGAAACGATGTGGGAGTGTTGTCTTCAGTGAAAGTGTGGTTATCCGGCCAATTCGAAATGAAGGACTTGGGAGAAGCCGGTCACATCCTAGGGATTAAGATTATACGAGATCGCAAGAATAGGATGCTGGGCTTATCACAAGCTACTTATATCGATACCATTCTTGCCCGTTTTAGCATGCAAGATTCCAAGAAAGGGTTCCTCCCTTTTAGACATGGAATCTACCTTTCCAAGGATCAGTGTCCTAAAACACCTGAGGAGATGGAGAAAATGAAGGCAGTTCCTTATGCCTCGGCAGTAGGAAGCCTTATGTATGCTATGTTGTGTACTAGACCTGATATTTGCTTTGCCGTTGGCATGGTTAGCAGATTTCAGTCTAGTCCAGGGCAAGAAAATTGGACTGCAGTGAAACATATACTCAAGTATTTGAAAAGAACTAGAGATCATATGTTGGTGTTCCAGTCAGATAGTCTGGTACCTCATGGGTACACAGACTCAGACTTTATGTCAGATAGGGATTCCAGAAAGTCTACCTCGGGATATGTGTTTACCTTGGGAGGTGGAGCCATAAGTTGGAGGAGTATCAAACAATCTTGCATTGTTGATTCTACCATGGAGGCAGAGTATGTGGCAGCTTCTGGAGTACAAGGCCGTATGACTCAGAAACTTCTTGACGGATCTAGAAGTGGTGTCTTCGGTGCAATCAGCCATTACACTCTATTGTGACAATAGTGGTGCAGTTGCTAATTCGAAGGAGCCAAGGACTCACAAGAAGGGCAAACACATCGAGCGTAAGTATCATCTGATTCGAGAGATCGTACAGAGAGGTGATGTTACTGTGACCAAGATTGCATCAGCAAACAACCTGGCAGATCCTTTTACGAAAAGCTTACCGGCTAAGACTTTTGATAGTCACGTAGAAGGAATGGGAGTGAGATGCGTGGCAGTATGACTTTGAGTCTTAGTGGGAGTTTGTTAGGAGGTTATGTAAAAGCTATGTTTTTATATGATGGATTAATATTGTTATGTATTAATCAGTTTTATCCCTTTTTTTGATGAGAATCTTTTATGGGCAATGTTTGCATGATATTTTTGTATGTTGTGTATGTGTGTCTTTTATTCTACATAGTAGATAATCCAGTGTGTAGAGTACGGCTTACACACAGAAGATTGGATCATCGGTTCTTGTGGAATATAAGAGATAGTTCACAGTCTTAGATGGAATTTGACACACCATCGGTAGGATTGTAGTACAATGTTTAGTAGGTCTATCTTGACTACAGGGAACGGTCTAGTTCTAACTCATTGTGCTAGTACACTTTGTGTGTATTGAACGGGACCGCTTTGAGGTAATTGTCTTTGTACTAACTTCATAAGACAATTGAAACCTCATGGTTATTATGAGGGCTTATGCTCTTAATCCAAAGATAATTATTAGATGTATATATTTAATGTTGTTGATTTTGATTCATTAAAGGGTTAGATCTTTATACGGTCAATAGTCTCGGTGAGTTGGGTCGCAACATTATGTATATGATAACTATTAATTATTAATGGAATCCACATCTCGATAGGGATTGATGATACCCCTTGAGTAAGCTTATAAGTTTCGATTATGTCAAACCCTGCAGGTGGATATTTGTATCTGACATATCGAATAAGTTAAGCGGATAGTCTCAAGTTAAGATGTTGATTAAGTGGGAGATTGTTAATAATTTATTTTAATCAACGGGTATCTGTAATCTTAACGTGGGGAGATTAATAAGTATTTAATATCATGGAGCTCGTAATATAATTGAGATAAGGACGGGAGTGCAATTATAATTCTGTAGTGGGGTGAATTATAATTAGTGGAATAAGAAATAGAATCCTGGTGGGATTAGGTTTTCTTGTTTACACTGGGAGCCCAGACTTATTACTCCTTAGGTCCCTATCGTAGCCCTATATATACACGTTATGCTCTCTAGGTCAGACTGACGGTTTCACGTTTTCTATTATTCACGGAATAGTGGGAGGCTTAGAGAGAGCAAACAGATCACGAGAGAGTCCACACTCAGTTCGTGTTCCAGACGTGCAGGGAATACGATAGAAGATCGTAAGGTGCAGTCGAGCAGTATACGTGGCTTATAGCAAGACGTGCTATAACAAGTTCAACCAGCGTTCGTGTTCGCAGGGAGTTGAGGTAAAATCCTAATTCCGCCTTGTAGGGTTTTGCGGTTTTCTTATTGTTTAATCTGTACGCGTCATTACTGGTTTCTGGGAATCGTTTCCCAACAGAAGCAAGGCTTTAATGTCTTTGTCTACTCCCTCCGGTTTTGTTCCATTTTTTTGTCCAAGAAGTAGAATGTCCATCGCTGTTTGCTTGCTTGCATTTGTTGCATTTACATGTACTTCTGCGTATCCGAGAACATGCTTGATAATCTGAAACATCCATTAGATCATGCGAGAGAGTTCATATATAGTTTTATTTTATTTTTTCAGATAGTAGCAGTTTTGGCATCATACACAAATAGATGTGGATACATGCATATTCATCTATGTGTGAAGCTAACAGCCTGACAACTATCCAAATCTTGCGTGAACATGTAGTATTCATTTAAAGCTATTAGAGCATCCACAGTAGAATAAGCAAATGTAAATAATCAAAACATGTCACATCAGATTTTGATTATTCATTTAGAGGTTGCTAAAGTTAGCAATATCAAATCTCACATTAATTTTTTTTGCCCATAATCGAAACCAATGAGCCCTCCAAACTTTTTTCCTTCATTTCACGCATATTTTCCAAACAATAGTTTTAAAAAAATACAATTTATTAAACAGTTTTTGGAAGAAAAAAAACAGTTGTATAAAAAAAAAGTTTTCAAAAAATCAATTTTTCAAAAAACACACACTTTGTTCACTTAAAAAATTGTAAATACAGCTTTGAGAAATTTTGAAAGAACTGTATTTACACAAACAGTTTTGAAAATTTAAAAACTATAAATACGGTTTTTTAAAAACAGATTTTGTGTAAAAAAACAGTTTTTTAAAAAGAGTTTTGTGTCAAAGAGTTTTGAAATTTCAAAAACAGTTTTTTAAAAACACACACTTTATTTACTTAAACTTTTTAAATTTTTTGAAATTTTTTTTTTTTAATAAAAATACAGTTTCTTAAAATTATTTTTTGAAAACATTGTTGAGAGAGAGAAGAGAGAAGATTTTTATGTAGCGATGGTGTACTTGATTGAGAGAAAATTTGATTATTGACAAAAGGTTGCTAATTTTGATTATTCAAATGCCAAAATTTGATGAGTTGTTAAGAGCATCCGCAATAGTAATTACTACGCCAAATTTTGACTTTAACGGCATGAGAAAACTGCCGGTAAAAGTCCGAAAACTGCCGGTAATACTATTAGCGGCGGTAATAACGTCAGAATGATACCGCCGGCAAAACAACTGTCGGGAATACAAAAGCGGCATTAAAATACTGCCGGTAATACAAAAACGGCAGTAATTAACCGCCGGTAATAAAATCGACGTCTTTAATAGCTTTTCCGGCAAAATTATTTTCCCGCCGCTAATACTGCCATTAACAGCATTAACTTACTGCCGGCAATGGACCAGAACAAAAAGTGCATTGAATTCCACATGCGCTAAAAAAAGCCCTGTTTATATAATTAAATCAATTCAAGTACCACATACCACAAAAATCCCAAAGCTGTCAACTATATATATCAAGTCTAAAGTACTCCATATATATTCATAAGTATTGAGCTAGGAAAACGAGTTATTACAATATTGTTTAATTGGGTTTCCACATGCATTAACCAAGTTCAAATATTCGCAACTAAGTTGTCAAAATATACAAGCCCCACTATTTGTACATCTCCAAAACAAACTCCCAAAATAAAGATGTCAACTGTGAAGCTCTCGATCCAACATTTTCCATGCAGCTCATCTACAACTTAATTAAGTTGCCAAAACATGTGCAAGTCCCAATGTGCTTTGCGAATAATTCCAAAGGGTCTCAACTGTGAAGCTCGAACATTTTTCCACTTAGCTCAACTACATCTCATACCTGCAGATGCAACAATGGCAAGGAAAAAGTATGAAGTCAGAGAATGTAGACAACATGTTAATCCTCATATATATCTAGGAGTTCCAATTTCTAGTTGCAACTTTTGATCACAAAATATTCAGCAGTACTGAAACAACAATATTGGCGCAAAACTAGCTAGCAACTAAGATATGGTTACATATACAGCTATACCAGTAAAATACAGAGAGAGAGAGAGAGAGAGAGAGAGAGAGAGAGAGAGAGAGAGAGAGAGAGAGAGAGAGAGATCAGCTAGGAGATCCAAAAAACCGAGCCTTAAATTTGGAGGCAGAGGATAACTCCCAGAGTCGATCATCACAGGTACTAAGCAACAAGCAAGCAAAACATTAAGCTTTCACAATTTCGAACAGAAGCTACTTAATTGTTCTTAAAACATTAAGTTTTCACAATTTCTAACAGGTATCTATATTGTTCTTCTTTTCCACCATTTGGTATGTATACCTACATAAATAAAATTCTGTCCTGATCTTCGTGAATGCAAAACTAACAACATTGCAGCATCCTAATGATATCTAATAGGGTCTTGGACTCTTGCAGTACCAAAGCTAGTATTAATTACAAATTAAAGGCATGAATGGTTAAACTTGTTGGTGGATATGTTGATTAGATCATCAAGACCATCAATTTCATGATCAAGATGAGCCGCATCCAAACTCCTTACTGCTCTTATAACACAACTCTTCATCCCGCTACTCAACTCCTCTCCAACGCCGCCGCTCTTCCCTACTACTCCATCCATGTTAGTAGTATGTGTTGTTGAATCGGGGGGAGAGAGAGAGAGAGAGAGAACTATGATGTTAACAGAGGTATGGTGCTATAGAGAGGATGGGGGCAGTGGGAAGTTGGGTGCCACATTGAAAGCCATGCATTCGACCTATCTATTTAAGTAGCATCAGCAAGTGACAATAAAATATTGTCCTTCTCCACTGGTATTTTTGTACTCCTAACTAAATAGGAAAGCAGACTTTTTCCATAATGATTTTGTGCATTCACAGATTAGACAGGAGGCCTACCTGCTATTAGGATCATAATAGAAGAAGTTGATGAAGCCATCAGAGTCATGCAGAATGTAACTAGTTCAAGGCATCCTTGAAGGTTTAAACTCTTCTATGGCATTACAGCCCCTCTTCCCTACAGGAAAATATTTATTAGTTGTACATATACTCTTCTTTTTTAAGCACTTTCCATGTGTAATATGCATCACTTGGACTCAACTGCACTAGTGCTGTATAATTTCTAAATGCTATCAAGATCGTTGAAGAGATCCAAACAAAAGCATCATGTAGCCAATGGAGCTAAATTCAGAAAGCTGGTCATGCATTTCTTCCGAAGTTATGAAAGAAAAAGGTAGCATTACAAAAATTTGATGTGGTTACCTCAATATATTACCCCAATTTCCAGCAGCCAAAAGATTCTTCAAAACAATTGAATAAGTGAAGACTGAGATTTATCCACTGGCCCCTCGCCACTATTTTTAATAAAATCTGCATACGACATAGAAGGAAGAAATTTGTTACAATCTGCAGTCAAAATTAAAAAGTATTAGTCTTAGGAAAGTAATATATTAATATCCTCTAGGAGATGTATGATGCAATGAGCTCAGCTAATCCATTACAACAGAGATCCAAACAAAAAAAACATAAATAATCACGAAAAAAAGACCACCATCCTTGTAAACATGCAGTGATATCCCGTTGGTCCTTACCATAGCACAGCTTCATTTGGCTAGATCTCTTAGGCTCCCATCACAAGTTAGAGCTCCATACCACAACTGATACTCACATTTTCCAAGCCTTCCCTGTAAGGAGCAGAGGATTTATGAATGGAAGTACAAAGTTTTGAGTGAGTTATTTAAACAAACACGTAGAGGGCAACTCATACGTCTCTCAACTAAATGCAAACTACCTTTGCCGATCGTGAAAAAAAAAACTAACTAAATACAGAAAAAGATCCTAAACTAAATATCAACACCTAACAAACTCCACCAGACAAGCACCACCACAGAAGCACTTCTACACTAATCCTTTCAAGACCAGGCTAAGCCAAAAGGATAGAAACATAATTGCTCTTTTACACAATTTATCAAACACTTGGTAGGCATCCGAAATAACTTGTTCACATAATGACTAGACCCGACATACAAATACCCTGAAGTAATGAGTCCAACCTGAATATGGCCCTTCACACGCAGTTGTAACTATTGTGTAATCCGATTCCAAATGGGCTTCATGGGCCGCAATATGAGAAAATGGAACTTAAGTAGGAATACCAGCTTTCGACTAGCCAAAAAATTCTCGTTTTGTTTGAAGGCGACAACTCAACTGGGTCCAATACTGACCGCTTTACCAATTTAAATGTCACAAACACCACTTCTTACCTCTAATCAGTCATAAGTGAATAAAGTCTAGGGTTTACAAAACTGGTTCACGGATGAAACAATTTGGAAATTTACAAATTGGGGCAAAACGTATCAATATAAATATATATATATGTATATGTATAGAGAGAGAGAGAGATATATATACCTCGTCGTGGAGATTGTCCAGTAGTGACAGCAGTTGTACGGTGGCGCTGCCGTGGAAGAGCGACGGTGGTAGCTTGGCTCTCGTGTGTTTGTGTTTGTGTGTGTGTAAGAGAGAGAGAGAGAGAGAGAGATAGAGGTCTGCTAGGGTTTTCACCTAAAAGGGGAGGCGCAAGGTTCAAATTTTCAGATAAAAAGAGAGCGGCAAAAAAATTGCGCTGAGAAGGGAAGCGAGGGATCGAGATATGTTCACGTGATTCTCTCGAGATGTTTATGTTATTTCAGTTCTCAATAAAAAACGTGATTGAAACTGTCAACAAAAATGTTAGTTTTTTAAGAAGTGACATGAAATATGCATACAATGACGGTTATTTACTAAAGTGACATTAAAAACTTCCGGTTCATTTTTTCATGTCACTTTTATTAGAAGCGTAATCTTTTTAGTGTCATCTTTATGTAATATTGTAGTAGTGAATACAATGATGTCATGTAAGAGGTTTTCTATTAATTTGGAGCTGGAAATGTCTAGTTATTCAGGCAAACTCGGAGTATGGCGCTAATCTAAAAGTTTTACTTATTCAAGCTCAAAAGAACTGAAAATGTTTAGTTCTCTAATGTTCTCAACATTCACTAGCTCACACATAAGGAATCCATCCAAAGAATAAGCACAAGTTTACCAAAAATATTTTCTTCAAACTTATTCCAGAAAAGAAACTATTGCAAATAGATCTAAGGCATCCAGATTAATTTGCTACTTATACCACTTCACAACAAAAAAATAGCCACGATAAACATTCTCTCACCTCCTCATCAGTACAACCCCAGAGGGGTCGACTCATGTCATTGCCGTTTTGTTGTTGAGGACTGTTGGCATCAGGAACATGTTCCTCATTGCATGACTGCATGCCCAGAACCATTCTGATGGAACATAAACACATGCAATAGAATCATAAAGAAGGAATTGAACATGTGATACGTACACAAGGCTCAGATATAGAAATTAATTATATGACATGATCATATGACATGCAAAGGGAAAAATGAAGTCAGGGAATGTAGACAACATGTTAATCATCATATATATCTAAGAGTTCCAATCTCAATTAAGTTGATTGGCCAGTAGAGCCTTCTTTTAGGAGCCAAAATCATGTATGTTGTCCTATATGTGGATGTTAAGTAAAATAGCTCCAAAGTAATGTCTTTCATGTTAAGAGTATAATGTCTTTCAAATATACGTTATTTGAAGCAATAACCTAGAGTAACATGTTCATTATGTGAATGCGCTATTGGTGAATCCTCTTCTGGAGACGGATGCAATGGGTATCCAAGATTTTTCACATGAGCCTCAAACCTAGCACGCTTAGGCTTTGGGCGAGAAAGCCTGTCATCTACCTCAGCTAAAAATGTATATTGACCAAAGTCTACAAATTAAAACCCACAACAAACAAAGCACAAAAAACCTTGCGGCTACAGTAATTAGTTTTGATTTGAATCTTATCCTTGCTTCTCTTATATTAAGCAAGCACATTAAAATATAATCCTCCAGAAAGTTATATAGATGAGACAATACCTTAATAAAGCTTAATCACCATAGCAAAAGGGCAATGCTTGAGATCATCAATCTGCATTTTCAAAAAGGTCAACACACACCCACACAAGCTGGCAGAGAGAGAGATAGGGCTAAAGATTGAAATTTTTATCGTATGCGGAAAAAAAGCTGAACGATGACCCCAAAAAAAAAAAACCCAAGCTTTTTTATTTTTTTTGGGAAACTAGGCCTAAACAATTTAAGAAGAACCAAACGAGCCCTTAGATCCTGAAAGTTCTATTAATCTCCACCACCACCAAACCCTCGTTTTTCTACAAAAAAAAAAACCAAGGGTTACATTGCAGGGAGCTCGATCAGACTCGAATTAATTCTATGGCGTCTAAGGTGATTACACTGAAGGCAAAAGGTAAGACGGCAAGGGCTCCTCGAGGCCGTCGGAGGACCGGTCGCTGGCCAAGTCCGTCAAGGAATGTACGAACTGGATCATGAAGAAAGCCAAGGTTCACCCACTACGGCTTCATCCCGCTCGTCGTCATCATCGGTGTGGGCAGCATGCCCTGAAAAATGGGAGAAGGATTTCGTTCCTTTCCCAAGGCAATGGGCCCGGATCGAGGGAGCGCGAGCGCAGGTGGCAAGCACTAAAAAATATAGAGTCGCCACTCGGGTTTGAAGGTCCGACACCCAAGGAACCGTATTTCGAAGCACCTGCCGCGCTATTTGATTTGAAAAGGTGAAGGAAACCAGTCCGTCATAACCATATCTGGGTTCGGGAGCCAGGTTACGAGAGGGGAAGGGTTTTAAGGCACCCCTCTCGCCCAATCCGGAGATCGGTCTCTACTTAGGCATTTTGAAAATGTTGCGATTCTTCTTTTATTAATCAATTTTAGCCAATTAGGGTGGGGGAACAGTTAATCGGGGATTAAAACTGTAACATGTTTGCAGGATGTGATAGATGGCATGGATGAGCAGTTAGTATAGGATGAGAACAGACTCCTCTGGGAGTTTAAACAGACTGGAAAGCTCCTGTCTTGGACTGTCGTGCACAGGAAGAAACCAGTATGCACTGATCAAGTCAATGCATGCTGACCAAACCTGCGCACGCTACTACAAGACCTGCGCACCAGTAAGCCTAAGCCCACAGCTCTTATTCTCAAACCCTCTGGGCTCTGGAAGGACCAGCGCACACCCAGGACAAACCAAGCAGTTTATGCAGTCATAATATACAGTTTAAAGGCTGAAAAGCTCAACAAATAAACAAAACACCCCATAAACAGTGTGGGGACAAAATAATAGCCTAAAATCAAGTTAACCATGCAAGGCCAGCCACTGATCGGGGACAAACAGTAGCGCGAGGGTTCCAAACTGTCGCGCGACGGTGCGCCCGGGCGCGCGATGGTTGCGCCCTGGCGCGCGACGATTGTGCCCTGGCGCGTTGGTCAATGCTCCATTTGACCATCGCGCGAGGGTTTGGGTGCAGCGCGCGATGGTTCGAGCCAACTTTCCAGTGTCTAGTTTTTCACATTTCTGGGTTCTGGGACAGGTCCAGAATGATCCCAAGGGTACTCCAACAGAACAGAACTAAATATTGAAATGTAAAACTAACATTTCTAACAAAGGAAAGCAGTAAATTGGTTGTTAGCATGCTTCACAGTGATCTATATACGAAGTAAAGCATAAAACAGTAGGACACCAATCCCCACGCGGTCCATCGTGCACAACAACGAAGTGTCGCACACGAGACTGGGACCGTCGCGCGCTGGTTCCTACCAGAACGGTTTTTGAAACCTTGCTAGCTTTAGGGCCAGGACTGGTATTGATTACCAGCCTTGACCCTGCCAGCCCCCCTCAGGGATCAGAACAGAGAGCAACCACGGTAAGCTATACCTTTGGCTTTTCGAGTTTGAATGAGTACTTGAACTTTGAGTTTTGAGGTTGAGGTTGAACGAGGTGTTTGATTTGAAGAAGAACAAGATATGTTCTTAGGGTATCTTTGTATCTCTTTTATTAGTTTAAAAGAGTACAAAGAGATGACCATTTGAATGCCAAATTTTGTTAACCTTTTAAAAGATGCACAAAAGGGGGGTATATATAGGCATGGAGAGTGAATCTGGTTGGTGCCAGGAGAGGGACAAAGCCAGCCACGAGGCCTGGCTGAAGTTGCATTGGTGGCCAAGTCTCTGCCTCAAGAAAAGTAGGTGGGGAACTGACCATCGCGCGATGGTTCCAGACTATCGCGCGAGGGTGCGCCCTGGCGCGCGATGGTCAACGGTCAAACTTTGACTTTGACCATCGCGCGATGGTTCCAAACCGTTGCGCAACGGTGCGCCCGGGCGCGCAATGATTGCGCCCTGGCGCACGATGATTGCGCCCTGGCACGCATCAGTAGGGTTTTGGCTTTTGGAAGTGGCTTAGGCTAGATTAGGTTCAAGGGTTTTTCAAACACTTAAAGCTCAAACACTCGACATTCCCGGGGTGTTCTTGATCTGATTCATCATTGGGGAATCAAAAACTTTAAGTAAACTAATCTGGAAGCCCAGATTGGGGTGTCTACAGTAGCCCCCCTTAGACGGCGCTTGGAGCACCGTTGACTTGGTATAAGTTACGTCAAAGGTTTCTAGACACCCCTCAAGGCAATCCAGAGCAGAACATGCTATCAAAGTAGACAAGCATACTTACAGAACCTGATTGGTTGATAGGACGGACGGACCGTCGCTGTGGATGAATGTAGAAGTGGACGATTGCAGCGCTGCTTGTTGATCGAATTTGGACAGGACAGGCTGTCGCTGCAGATTTGGACGGGACAGGCCGTCGTTGCTGGGGATCAAGCTATCCTCGGCACAAAGTATTCCAACAAACACGGGTAGGTCGTGTCAGGCAGGTTGAATTCCATCTGTTGGGAATCAGAGCCAATCTCCTTATCAAAGACCATCTGAGACAAAGCAATAAGCCTGCTGGAAGATGCACTTGTGGCTAGACTGAAGGTGATTGTCGTTCGGGACAGGCCAAGACGGACTCTCCTGGGGAACAACCAGTTGCGGATGAACAGACCATCGATTGATACCACAATTGTCACACCCCAAAAATGAGAAGTGACCGGCCGTGAACTATGAGGCTAATCCATAGAACACGCAGCCTGAATAAATCAAAGTAACCGAAAATCAAATGATCGCTTTTTCGTTATTAATCAAATCAAAAGCCAAATGCGTCTCAACATAAACATGGGGCACAACCATCCCATGAACCAAACAATATCCAATGATCCAATAATAATCAAAAGAATTTGTTATCTGACAATTGTTTTCAATGCGGAAGCGTTTATTAAAATAAAATTAGAATGAGACACCCTAAGGAGGTCAACCAAAATAAATCCCCGAGATGCCGCCAGAGTCCTTGCCTAACTCCCAAACTTGCCTGAAAGAGAAGTTGGAATAAATCCGTCAGCTGACAAGCTCAGTGAATAGCAAGTATGTATAATAAATAACGTTGAAAACGGGGATTAAAATAATTTACCATTAAGTCATAATTTGGCATACGAGGTGTCCAGCAGAATAGTAAATTAATCAATGAAGCTTTTAACCAATAAATATTCTTGGTGGTGATCACAACATTAACTCCATCAACAATGGGGAACCACAATCAAACAGTACCATGGCCAAAATAAATCTCAACAAAATTGGATCCAATATCGAACTTAGAGTCACCAGGGTTGGCAGCCCGTGGTACTTTTCCCTAAGACGATCCGGCGAAAGAAAGCCGTTGAGCATTAGGGTCACCGGCCTAACACGGTCTTTTCCCCAATGGCCAGGGTCACCAACACGAGAAGGAATAAGTTCCCTGGACTTCCGAAATAAATGTTCCCATTAATATCCACCAAGATCTCACCAAAAAGAATATTATCAATTGATCTCAGAAAATTCATCGCATGCCAATTTATAGAACAACTTATAAATAGTTTTGAGTCTCCGAATAATATTCATATAAATTTCTGAAGGAAATACTTTTAAGGGACACAGGGATCTTTTGAAAATACGTAACATACTTAACTACTCACCTGGGTCCAAACGTAATGTAACCGAACGACGCGAAATGAAGTTAACCTGAACAAAAGAAGAATAATACAAAATAATTAACTAATCTGCACATTACATTGACCATGTACTAGCTAGGGAACCATGTATCAATAAATTACCCAACCCCAATCTAAGTCTCTAATTCGGTCAGCACCGAACCAAAACTATAACACTCAAACTTTGATTTTCAAATTCCAAACCATGGGTCTCCTACGTAGCCAGCCACCTGTTCTCCATTCTCCAACTTTACCACAAGGACTTGATTCACACAAGCATAACTATATGTACACCACTTGTACGTATAACATAAGATCAAAACCCAAGATCATTTGTTTCCTTCTACAACTGTTAATATCAAAACCATAACCCCACACTTGGCCGATAATCTCCATGCTGCACAACGCCACCACCACGCACAACACACACACATTATAAAACCCAAATCACCTCCAGCCCTCATGGTCCAATAGCATGAAAGGTAAAAGTTTTCAGCAACTTGTTTTCTCAAACGCTCTGCCCAAATAAAACCCTACACCGTAAAAATAACTCATAACTTTGTAAAACCATACAATCAACAACAAACTTCTACTCCAAACCCACATAAAGTAAGAAAAACGGAAGGGAAAACAAGAATAAAGGAACGAGATCACTTACCCGATTGATCATCAAACCGCCAAACCTTGACTGCGGTTTCTCTCTCTTTTTCTCTCTTCCAAAGTTCTCTCAAACTTCTTATCTCAGACGATCTCTCCAAATAAAAACCCTACTCTGTAAAAATATCTCTTAATGATTAACTTTATAAAACTACCCACTAACGTAATACCCCTAATTTGTAGCTAATTAGTTAATTAGAATTAGATAGCACGTAACACAACTTATAAAATTACCATCTGGTACCACTATTTTACCCAAAATCAATCTCATACTCCAAATGTTACAATCGTGACATCAATATTCATAGCGCTCGCAAAATAATTAATTGGGACCCAAACATAACACCAATTAATAACGGCAATATAACTAAATAAATAAATGAAAAATTCTAGGCCGTAACATCCTTTCCTCCTTAAAATAAATTTCGTCCTCGAAATTGCATACTAACCTCATCCATACAAACATGATATCCTCTTTATGCTCCAATTAAAGTAGCTTTATAAACTGTGTGCGCACCACAATACTTCAACCAAATGAATTTTTTTTTTCCCCTGCGAAGTACCTTTCCCTTCGTATCAAGTATCTTGTTGGGTTGCTCATCATAAGCTAAATCATCCCGAACATGAAGTGGCTTGTAATCAAACACATCGGACAGACTATGCACATGCTTCCTCTACATCAATATATGAAAAAATATTATGAACCTTAGCCAAATTAGGCGGCAACGCCAAACGATTAGCCACCTTACCAATCCTTTTCAAAACCTCAACCGGCCCAATATAGCGAGGACTCAACTTTCCCTTCTATTTTTTTTTTCCCAAACTGATAACTCTTTTCTATAGTACACCTTAAGAAATACCATACTTTTATCGCAAACTCCAAATCCCTCCTACGAGTATCTGCATAACTTTTCTGTCTACTCCAAGTAGTTACAAACCTTTCTCGAATATTGTTTCTTTTTATTCACATCCTCCACCAAATCAAGTCCCAAAAGTTGTCTTTCTCCAACCTCATACCATGCCAATAGATAGCGAATCTACACCTTTGCTTATACAAAGCCTCATCTGGAGCAACTCCCCAAACTCAAATGGTAACTGTTATTGTAAGCAATTTTCATAATCGACAATCGATCATCCCTATTTCCTTTCCACCCTAAGGTACATGCACTTAATAAATCCTCCAAAGTCTGTATAGTCCTCTCACTTTGATCATCGTTTTGTGGGTGGCAAGCAGAACTAAAAAGGTAAATGAGTATCCATCATTAACCATAAGGCACCCAAAATTAAGATACAAAATAGGGATCACGATCTGACACAATTGAAACAGGTGCACCAAGGAGTCTAATAATCTCTCTAAAATACAACTGCACCAACGATCCAACTTATTGTGGGCAGCATGCCCTTTGGAGAGAAAGGATTTCGTTCCTTTTCGCCATTGCGGCCCTTTTTTGATAATCGAGGGAGCGCGAGCGTAGGTGGCAAGCGCTCGAAAATACAGAGTCACCACTCGGGTTTTGAAGGTCCGACACCCAAGGAACCGTATTTCGAAGCACCTGCCGTGCTATGTGATTTGAAAAAGTTAAGGAACCAGTCCGTCATAACCATATCTGGGTTCGGGAGCCAGGTTACGAGAGGGGAAGGGTTTTATGGCACCCCTCTCGCCCAATCCGGAGATCGGTCTCTACTTAGGCATTTTGAAAACATTGCGATTCTTCTTTTATTAATCAATTTTAGCCAATTAGGGCGGGGGAACAGTTAATCGGGGATTAAAACTGTAACATGTTTGCAGGATGTGATCAAAATAGCATGGATGAGCAGTTAGTATAGGATGAGAACAGACTCCTGTGGGAGTTTTAAACAGACTGGAAAGCCCCTGTCTTGGAGTGTCGTGCACAGGAAGAAACCAGTATGCACTGATCAAGTCAATGCATGCTGATCATACCTGCGCACGCTACTACAAGACCTGCGCACGCCAGTAAGCCTAATCCCACAGCTCTTATTCTCAAACCTTCAGGGCTCTGGAAGGACCAGTGCACACCCAGGACAAACCAAGCAGTTTATAGCAGTCATAATATACAGTTTAAACCAGGACAAACCAAGCAGTTTATAGCAGTCATAATATACAGTTTAAAGGCTGAAAAGCCTAATAAATAAACAAAAACACCCCATAAACAGTGTGGGGACAAAATAATAGCCCAAAACCAAGTTAAACATGCAAGGCCAGCCACTGATCGGGAACAGAATGGAACCGTCGCACGAGGGTTCCGAACAGTCGCGCGACGGTGCTCCCGGGCGCGCGATGGTTACGCCCTGGCGCGCGATAGCTGCGCCTGGGCGCACCGGTCAACTCTCCTTTTGACCATCGCGCGAGTGTTTGGGAGCAGCGCGCGAGGGTATGGGCCGAACTTCCAGTGTCTGGTTTTGCACGTCCTGGGTTCTGAGACAAGTCCAAAATGATCCCAGGGGTACTCCAACAGAGCAGAACTAAATATTGAAATGCAAGCTAGCAATTTAAGCTCTAAGAAAAGCAATAAACTGATTTTTACATGCATCAACAGTGATCTATATCAAAATAAAACTATATAAAAGCCATGAACATGAATAAGACAAGAAAATGCTAGCATCCCTTCCCCACGTGGACCAATCTCATGCAGACAGAAGTGTCGCGCGAGTGTTCGGGTCCATCGCGCGAGGGTTTGCTAGGCCACGGCTTTTGAAACCTTGCTAGCTTTAGGGCCAGGACTGGTATTGATTACCAGCCTTGACCCTGCCAGCCCCCCTCAGGGATCAGAACAGAGAGCAGAACAAAGGTGAGATATACCTTTGGATTTTGAGGTTTGAAAAGTGTTTGAGCTTTGAATTGAGGTTGAGTTTGAGGTTTGATTGAAATGTGAAAATGGGGAGGAAGAACAAGCTTTGTTCTTAGGGTGTCTTTGTATCTCTTTTATTAGCTTAAAAGAGTACAAAGCAAAGACCCTTTGTAATGCCAAATTTTTGTTAACCTTTGTGCTTGGTTTTTTTGTCACCCTTTGAAAGAGAACAAATGGGGGGATTTATAGGGAGAGCACCTTCCATTAATGGAAAGGTAGCTCTGGTTCAAAGAATGGAGGCCAGCCAGCCACGAGGCTGGCTGGGGGTTACTTGGTAATTAAGCTGCCCAGCTGAATAAAGGTGATGGGGACAGGTTCTGACCGTCGCGCGAGGGTTCCAAACTGTCGCGCGACAATGCGCCCTGGCACGCGATGGTGCGCCCTGGCGCGCTGGTCAATGCTCCAGTTGACCATTGCGCGACGGAGCGCCCCGGCGCGCGATGGTTGCGCCCTGGCGCACGATGATTGCGCCCTGGCGCGCAATGATTGTGCCCTGGCACACATCAATAGGGTTTTTGGCTTTTGGAAGTGGCTTAGGCTAGGTTAGGTTCAAGGGTTTTTCAAACACTCAAAGCTCAAACACTCGACATTCCCGGGGTGTTCTTGATCCATTTCATCATTGGGGAATCAAAAACCGTAAGTAAACTAATCTGGAAGCCCAGATTGGGGTGTCTACAGTAGCCCCCCTTTGATGGCACTTGGAGCACCATTGAATTGGTACAAGTAACGTCAAAGGTTTCTAGACACCCCTCAAGGCAATCCAGAGCAGAACATACTAGCAAAGTAGACAAGCATACTTACAGAACCTGATTGGTTGAATGGACGGACAGACCGTCGCTTGTTGATTGAATTTGGTTTGCCAATGCCACAACATTGACTGAAGAACGCCTCAGCGCTGATTTGATTTGCCAATGTCTCAACACTGACTGAAGAACGCCTCAGCACGCTTTGATTTGCCAATGCCTCAACACTGATTGAAGAACGCCTCGACGCGCTGATTTGATTTGCCAATGCCTCAACACTGACTGAAGAACGCCTCAGCACGCTTTGATTTGTCAATGCCACAACACCAACTGAAGAACGCCTCAGCGCGCTTTGATTTGCCAATGCCTCAACACGCTGAAGAACGCCTCAACACGCTTTGATTTGCCAATGCCTCAACACCGATT
Organism: Rhododendron griersonianum; assembly: GCA_018127125.1. Lineage (NCBI taxonomy): Eukaryota > Viridiplantae > Streptophyta > Magnoliopsida > Ericales > Ericaceae > Rhododendron > Rhododendron griersonianum. Next base: position 7,660,344 of record CM030799.1, on the reverse strand, counting down.
AAGAACGCCTCGACGCTTTGATTTGCCAATGTCTCAACACCTGACGGTTTAAATGCCTCAACGCCGATTTGATTTGCCAATGTCTCAACACCGACGGTTTGTTCTGGTCGTTGTTTGTGGATTTGACAGGACCGGCTGTCGTTGATTAGTTTGTCAATGCCACAACACCAACTGAAGAACGCCCCAGCGCGCTTTGATTTGCCAATGCCTCAACACGCTGAAGAACGCCTCAACACGCTTTGATTTGCCAATGCCTCAACACTGACTGAAGAACGCCTCAACACGCTTTGATTTGCCAATGCCTCAACACCGATTGAAGAACGCCTCAACACGCTTTGATTTGCCAATGCCTCAACACTGACTAAAGAACGCCTCGACGCGTTTTGATTTGCCAATGCCTCAACATAAATGATCAAACCGTTGAAGCCTGGATGGGAGGATCAGCAGTATAAATGATCAAACCGTTGAAGCATGGATGGGAGGATCAGCGGTATAAATGATCAAACCGTTGAAGCTGGATGGGAGGATTGATTTGAGCTGGCGGATCGCTATAAAAAGTGATCGAGCCGTTGAGGTTGGACAGGACCGGCCGTTGATGGAGGCGGCGGATCGCTATAAAAAGTGATCGAGCCATTGGAAGTTGGACAGACCTGTCGTTGTGTTGATCCAAGTAGCACAAACAGTGGATATCATGCATAGAAGCAAGGCGGACTGCAGTTGGGGAGAAATCGGTGACAACTGCTGGGCTGTTTACTTGCTGCCTTCGATACCGGGCAGGCTTGCTTTGTCGTTTTGATGGATTTTTCCTGCGTTCAACATTTGATATACACACAATATGCAATGACATGTATAAAATATTGAAAATGCAGATGCAAGCTTAGGGCGGCTCCTAGAAGGACAACGACACCTAAGGACTACCACCGTACTGTCTGTGCTTCTGAGATATGCACCCAGATAAGAAGACGTTGAACGGGCGGACGTGCCCCAGTTGACGTTTGAGCACTGGAATTGGGCCTGCGTGCCCTTTCTGCGATGCTTGGGCAGGTGTGCCCCAGAGATGCTTTGCTTGGCCTTGGGCTGACGTGCCCCTGCTGCTTTCAAGAGATTCCGTTGCTTGCGGATTACGGATACTAGGGTAGCAATGTAACAATTTCGTTTTCCAGTTTATTGACTCTCTTTTTGCAAGTGTTGAAGAGAATGCAAAAACTAACCACTAATATATCTAATTTGCATTGACAAGTGATTTGAATCGACACACAGACGCGCGCACATATGTACAGACTCGCCTAGCTCGAACGAAAAGGGAGACAGAGCCCCAGGGTACAATGCGAACCCTCAGACACATAGAATATAATGAAATTTTGGGCATTAATGTGCCAAAACTCACAATATTCCTGAACAGGTGAAACTGACACTTATGAAAAGTGGAAAAGGTACAAAGACCTGTACAAACAAAATCGAGAAAAGCATCCCGACATGAAAATTGATTGTAAAGCTGGAAAAATGTCGCAAGATGGACATAAGACGCAAATTATGACACGTATAGGCCCGGATGAAACCGACACCCCGTGCGGTCACATTAAGTCCATATGACTTGCATGGTTTGACAAGACTTGGCAAAAGCCCCCGGAGCGACATTCGAGGGTAGTAGCCACTGCTACTGCCTGCTAAGCGTGCGCAAGTTTGAGACCAACGCGCATCACTTTGAACAAACGCGCCGCGGTAGCTTACACCAGACTTTGCTGAACTTAGAATAAACTGGGAGGCTCTAGCATTTCGTTCTGTTTTTGATGCTTCAATTATTTTTAAGACTTATGCTCAGCCTGTAAATTGAAGAAGTAGTTTGTAATAAAATTGAAAGACAAAGGTTTTCCCCCTTCTGGTTCCTCCAATGAAGCTTGTCTTGATCTCCGACCCACTCCGACCTTTGATGTGTACCAAAATGTCAACTATGGATCCAATTGATAGATTGTGACCGAGTCTCAAAGAGAGACTGCCTACGTATCCCAAGCTAGGGAATCAGGTCAGAACGTAGTTCAGGCTAAGGGTTAACTCTCGAGTATTTACCTCTCCTTTTGTGCTCTAACTTTTGCCTAGAACCGCCCATTCGGGTCTTCGGTCTAGCGAGCTTTGATTGATTGCCTATTCATTTTTGCCTAAACCACCTTCATAGGTTTTGGTCTAGCAGGCTGCTCTAACTTTTGCTTGGAACTGCCCACCCTTGGGGTTTTCAGCCCAACGAGCTTCTCACAGGGAAAAGCAACATTTGAATTGATCCAGGTTGACCAAGGTGTTGAAATTGTTGCCGTCGAGGTCGAAGACCTTTGGCTGCAGCCCCAGATAATATGGCTTTGATAACGAAGAGTTAAGAGTGCTTCGGTTGGAAATGCCTTGCTCCGGGCTGTTTTGTGCATTTTCTCATTTGTGCTTGGCAAAACGCCACTGTTGCTGTTTTGAACATGGTACAAGGCCCGGAGCCTTCTGTGCTTTTGCTTTCTGGATTGGCACCCGGTAGCAGGGGATTTGATATTTCCTCATCTCAGGATCAACGTCAAGCGTGTCTTTATGAGACCACGCCAAGACGTCGATGAATTCTTCGAGCCTGTCTGACCGGGCGCAATGCTCCTCTGGGGGCGGCTTTGAACCAATTGAACCATTGGGAGGTTATACTTGTCTTTCAAGTTTATTTGAAATTACTTCTTCTTTTAATAGGCTGAGCATGCCTTTCGTCTTCCCTTTCGGCAAGGGAACACATTTCCTTGGGAATGATCCCATCGAAATCTATCCCTTCGTCGTCAGGGTCGACACAGTTTATGTAAAAGCCAGCGAAGTACTTAGAAGCAAGATAAAGCATATCATAAAAACCCTCGGGGTTTACCAAGTACAACAGACTCAAAACTTGAAACAAAAGCTATGACGTGGAGGGCCAAAAGGCACAACCTCCGACTCAGAGCTAGACTTGACAAACGCAAAAGACTCCGTTTCAGACTCAGACAAGATGCCAATGCAAACTAGACGCAATTTTGAAAATGCAATTGTTAAAAAGCTACCCGTAGCTTCCACAAAAAGAGGTAGGATCCAGCGGGTGTCAGGCCCAAGCAACAGCACTTCGGCTTCCTCAGTATCTTCGACCAAACCTACTCGATGCTCCTTTGAACAACGGACCTCATCCAGTCAATCTTCACCTTTGTAAGCCCCTCATCACTGTCAAACCAGATGTTGGCAGTGAAAACCTCGGTTGCCCAACCTATAGCCATCATGTTAACCTCCGGTTTGGACGGGATGAATACGACGGGTTTGGGTTGATGTGCTGGGACGATGTAGTGGCTAGGGTTGAATATGGTGGAGCTCGGATGGATTTGAGTGGAGGTGATAGATACCTGACCAACCAGAGGGTCAGACCCGTGTTGAGGTAAGGAGTTGGAAATGACGTTGGGCTTTGGTGGAACTTGCACTGTGCCATCATCAATTAGATCTTGAATCTCATGTCGAAGACGATAGCACCTGTTAGTGTGATGGCCAGGCATTTGGTGAAAGGCACAGAAGAGGTTAGGGTTGTAACCGGCAGGTAAGACTTTGGGTGAGGAAGTTGGGGTCAAAGGTTTGAGGTGCCCAGACTTGACGAGTTTCTCCAACACTGCGGATAGAGATGCCTCGAAGATTGAGAAACTCCGGGGTTGGGTTCGGAAGCTTTGAGCGTTTTGAACCTGATTGATATTGGCATTGGAGTTGAAAGCTGGAGCATCGCTCCTACTTGTAGCTGTATTGGAGTAGCTGCTGTTACCAAACAATGAACTACTATTTTCCGAATAAGCCTTCGACTTAGCTTTTTGAGTGGAGAAAGAAGGAGACGCCCCTCTTGGCAGAACTCCAGTTTGTAGCGCATCCTCGATGGCTAGGCCAGATTCAAAGAAGGTCTCGAAGTTGGCATATGCTTAGCATAGTCGAGATGCAGGTTGTGGGAGATAATACGGAGTTGATCTCTCTCGCTTGGGCGCTCAGTCATTAGAGCGGCTTTGGCTCTCCACCTTTTCACAAAGTCCGCAAAGGACTCCTTTGCCTCCATCTTCGTGGATTCCAACTCTCGAATAATCATCTTGAGTTGAGAGTTGTAATTATACTGTGAGACAAAAGCAGCCCCTATGTCTTCCCAAGTTTTTCTTTTGGAGATGTCGACTGCCAGAAACCAATGGAAGGCGGGCCCAGAGAGGGTTTGAGGGAAAAGCTGAGACATGGCCTCACTTTCCACACCCAGCAGCTTCATGGCGGCATGGTAGCCATAGAGATGAGTTCTGGGGTCACAACTCCCGTCGAACTTAACCAAGTCAGGCATCTTGAATTTGTCAGGGAGCTTGGCATTAGGATACAGGCAAAGGCGATCCAAGTCAATTCCCCCTGCGCTAATCTTCTCATATTTGGAGACTGCCTCCTCCAGCTTCACTATCTTGGCCATGAGAGCTGCCATATCCGGATTCAAAACAGGCCTACCACCTGGCGGATTTGGGTTCGCAGCAAGTGCGCGAACCTCCCCCTCCCTAGGGTTGAGCTGAACAATGAGACGCCCCTCGTGATTCGGATCTGGGACCAAGACAGGTTGTTCCTGGTCAGCCTCATCGTCCTCGCCTTCCTCTTCGAGAGGAGGTGGAAGACGAGTGTTGATAAGGTCATTCAGACGGGCGATGGAAGCATCAGTCTGGATAGCCCTTTGCTGCATAGCGGTGATGCTATTCTGGAGGTTTGTGAGCACAGCCTCTAGAGTGAGTGGTTGATCTGCCATAGCTGGATTTGAAGATGTCGAAGAAGGGGAAGCCGTCGGCGTAGCTCTTTGTAAAATTGATGGCGAACCCGACTGTAGTGGGGCCAACAATGAACCTGGAGAAGCCTCGTTTGCAACTGATTGAGTTTCGAGCCTGACAAGTCTTCGAATCGGATTCTGAAGACGTTCCCAAGTAGGTTTGGCTCTTCTTTTCGGTACTCTCTTCCTCGGTGCAATGGCTTCAAACTAGACAGTAAAGTAAGTGAAAGCTCAGTGGCGTTCCTGCAGCAAAATGCAATGCATACATCTTCGTCGGTGTCAACCCTAGACTCTAGAACTAGAGACGAGTCTGTCTTAAGATGTTCGGACTCTGCCAAAATCCTCGGATTTCTTTTCGAGGGTGTATTCTTTGAATGGATCAAACTGATCCTAAGCGATGTCAAAACAGACTAAGTCTTCGACTAGTCCCTTTTGAAGATTCGACTTCGAACTTAGAACAATTCGGTATTGATGGCGTGACACCTTAACCGGGGTGGCGTGAGCGACAACGCGCTTTAGCCGGGGCGGTGTACGTGCGAAGCACGATAACCAAAATGACATCAATATCACGACATCAATACTTTGTGGTTCCTTAATTTCAGTTGAATCCTCAAACGGGCATGAGTCGAGGACTTAATAAGGTTTGATTTCTCAAAGTCTCGCTGATCTAAGGACTTTGAAAAATTAACAACGTGCACCATCGAGATGCACGACTCTTCATCGGGTCATAGCAGCGTCCTAATAAGCATAAGACAGACTCGAAAGCGAGACAACCTAGAAGCCGCCCTAAACATGCTCCTACGCAGAACAGAATGTATGCATGTACAGTTCCAAAGACGAGTTTGCCTCACAAGTTCAGACGTTGCCGGAATCCTCAGAATTCTTTTCGGCGATGTGTCCCTGAGTAGATCGACAGATCCTAAAAGATGTCAAAATAGACTAAATCTTTGGCTAGTCCCTTTTGAAGATTCAACTTTGAATTTGGAACAACTCGGTGTTGATGGCATGGCACCTTAACCTTGAACACGGCGGTGTATAGTGACAACGCACTTCAACCTGGGTGGCGCCAGTGACACGGCATCACTACCTTGTTGTTCCTTATTGTCGGTTGAATCCTTAATCGGGCGTGAGCCAAGGATGTAGTTAATTTTGATTTCTCAAAGTCTCATTGAACTAAGGACTCTGCGATTGATAACGAACATTCGACAGAATGAATGACTCCTCATCGAGCCCAACAACGTCTTAGACTGTGTAAGACAAACTCGAAAGACAAAACAGTCTTAAGCATGCTCCTATATATGCAAAACAGTGCATGCGATAGGGAAAACAGTAACACATAGGCAGTTACGGGGTTAGATGCAAATAGATCTTAACCTGTGGGTACCTGTCCTAGTTTGGAGAGTTCTAATACTTTGTATATGCAAAGGCCGGTTTTGGCTTGTAACAGGTTCCTCGGACTAAGGCCACAGATATACCTCCCGTTGCCCGCGATACGCAGAGCAACAGTCAAACGGTAGCATGACCTATCATCGTCGAAGGTTGTTGGTCATTCGAGGTCCCCGGGCTCCGATAAACCGTGCCGGATTGCCAAAACGATCCAACGAGGCTTATCCCACATCGATGCAAATGAGATGCTAGAAATTGATTAAGAGAAGAAGAATCGCAAAATGCCTTTTCAAATTTGGCTCACTTTATTTAATCCATCTTTAGAGGAAACTACACAAGTGAACAATCGAAAAAGCCCCAGATTAGAATGGCCGGACACGAGGTCCTGTTAAATCACCATTCCAACCTTCGGCAGCGCGAAGCTCACCGTTTTGACAGACTTTTAAGGGATTGTTCCCAAGCTTTTTAAACTCTAAGTGTGGATCAATATTAGTTCGATCATCCCCAGCAGAGTCGCCACTGTGGGCAGCATGCCCTGAAAAATGGGAGAAGGACTTCGTTCCTTTCCCAAGGCAATGGGCCCGGATCGAGGGAGCGCGAGCGCAGGTGGCAAGCGCTCAAAAATACAGAGTCGCCACTCGGGTTTGAAGGTCCGACACCCAAGGAACCGTATTTCGAAGCACCTGCCGCGCTATTTGATTTGAAAAAGTGAAGGAAACCAGTCCGTCATAACCATATCTGGGTTCGGGAGCCAGGTTACGAGAGGGGAAGGGTTTTAAGGCACCCCTCTCGCCCAATCCGGAGATCGGTCTCTACTTAGGCATTTTGAAAATGTTGCGATTCTTCTTTTATTAATCAATTTTAGCCAATTAGGGCGGGGGAACAGTTAATCGGGGATTAAAACTGTAACATGTTTGCAGGATGTGATAGATGGCATGGATGAGCAGTTAGTATAGGATGAGAACAGACTCCTGTGGGTGTTTAAACAGACTGGAAAGCTCCTGTCTTTGAGTGTCGTGCACAGGAAGAAACCAGTATGCACTGATCAAGTCAATGCATGCTGACCAAACCTGCGCACGCTACTACAAGACTTGCGCACCAGTAAGCCTAAGCCCACAGCTCTTATTCTCAAACCCTCTGGGCTCTGGAAGGACCAGCGCACACCCAGGACAAACCAAGCAGTTTATGCAGTCATAATATACAGTTTAAAGGCTGAAAAGCCCAACAAATAAACAAAACACCCCATAAACAGTGTGGGGACAAAATAATAGCCTAAAATCAAGTTAACCATGCAAGGCCAGCCACTGATCGGGGACAAACAGTCGCGCGAGGGTTCCAAACTATCGCGCGGCGGTGCGCTCGGGCGCGCGATGGTTGCGCCCTGGCGCGCGACGATTGTGCCTTGGCGCGCTGGTCAACGCTCCATTTGACCATCGCGCGAGGGTTTGGGTACAGCGCGCGATGGTTTGAGCCAACTTTCCAGTGTCTGGTTTTTCACATTTCTGGGTTCTGGGACAGGTCCAGAATGATCCCAAGGGTACTCCAACAGAACAGAACTAAATATTGAAATGTAAAACTAACATTTCTAACAAAGGAAAGCAGTAAATTGGTTGTTAGCATGCTTCACAGTGATCTATATACGAATTAAAGCATAAAACAGTAGGACACCAATCCCCACGCGGTCCATCGTGCACAACAACGAAGTGTCACGCGCGAGACTGGGACCGTCGCGCGCTAGTTCCTACCAGAACGGTTTTTGAAACCTTGCTAGCTTTAGGGCCAGGACTGGTATTGATTACCAGCCTTGACCCTGCCAGCCCCCCTTAGGGATCAGAACAGAGAGCAACCACGGTAAGCTATACCTTTGGCTTTTCGAGTTTGAATGAGTACTTGAACTTTGAGTTTTGAGGTTGAGGTTGAACGAGGTGTTTGATTTGAAGAAGAACAAGCTATGTTCTTAGGGTATCTTTGTATCTCTTTTATTAGTTTAAAAGAGTACAAAGAGATGACCCTTTGAATGCCAAATTTTGTTAACCTTTTAAAAGATGCACAAAGGGGGGGTATATATAGGCATGGAGAGTGAATCTGGTTGGTGCCAGGAGAGGGACAAAGCCAGCCACGAGGCCTGGCTGAAGTTGCATTGGTGGCCAAGTTTCTGCCTCAAGAAAAGTAGGTGGGGAACCGACCATAGCGCGATGGTTCCAGACTGTCGCGCGAGGGTGCGCCCTGGCGCGTGACGGTTGCGCCCTGGCGCGCGATGGTCAACGGTCAAACTTTGACTTTGACCATCGCGCGATGGTTCCAAACCGTCGCGCGACTGTGCGCCTGGGCGCGCGATGATTGCGCCCTGGCACACGATGATTGCGCCCTGGCGCGCATCAGTAGGGTTTTGGCTTTTGGAAGTGGCTTAGGCTAGATTAGGTTCAAGGGTTTTTCAAACACTTAAAGCTCAAACACTCGACATTCCTGGGGTGTTCTTGATCCGATTCATCATTGGGGAATCAAAAATCGTAAGTAAACTAATCTGGAAGCCCAGATTGGGGTGTCTACAATCGGCATGAACTCCGACCCCAAGCCCCAATTGGTAGGTCCGTTGGGAGCCCAAAGGAAAGCCCATCGGAGGCCGTTCGCCGACACCTTCTATAGGAGATCTTATTACGCACTGTGTATATATTGTGTGTGTATGGGTGTGTATGCACGTGTATATGCGAGGATAAAGCAAGCAATCGACAGCAACGAGATTTCGAGGATACCTTGGGGACGCTTGATTTGGGGAAGATTGATTTCTCCAACACTGGGTCTCTCCCTCTCTCTCCACCGCTGGGTTTGGAAAAGAGGGGAAGAAGTGAACTACAGAACTAGGGATCTGGGAAAAGTAGAGCAAGAAAAAAGATTAAACAAAAAAGAAAAGGCAAAAAACAATGAAACGACGTCGTTTCACCCAAGGGGAAAAATTATTTCCCGCCCTCAGAGGCCTTTTTAGCGCGTTCCAAATGCCGCCGAAAAATTGGGGACTAAAAACGGCTGTATGTGAAAGACTGCCGTTTTTGGTGTATTATTCCCGGCAGTCTTAATAATGCCGGTAAAAATACCTTATAACTGCAGTTATTTTAATGCCGCTTATACTACCGCCGGCAATAGTGATATTTGGCGTAGTATATATAATAATCAAAACCAATAAGTAACATGTGCCACGTCAGCATTTGATTATCCATTTAGTCCATAATCAAACTAAACAACCTCTACCTCCACATTGGTTATTTTTGCATCCCTAATCAGGAAAAAAAAAATCCCACAATACACAATGCACATCTGTTTAATCACAATGAATTCCAATCACGCATACGACCAAACCAAATTATTTGTCTCAATGAGACGATTCCAAAACTGAAAAACCGGTCGCCGGAAACATTTTCACACGCCCTCACGCGCCGCCTAAAGAGGCTGAGCCCTTTACTCAATTTGGCATGTTCGGCGTGTGATGCGAGTGGATCTCACGTGCAGTATCTTTAGACGGCGCGTTAGGAGGTTTACCAGACCTTTTTTTATACGGCGCGCGCGACGTATAAAAATGTGAGAGCACGAAGGTCTTGATAGTCAACTCTCTCGTGCTAAGCTAGCATGCATACTCGAGAGAGTTAATTTACCAGACCTTTTTTTTTTCTATTCTATCACATTTTCAAGCCACGCGATGTAGAAATTTCAAAATTAGTCTCTAATCCTGTGTTTGTGGGAGAGATTAAAACCAGTGGAGGAGCCAGGATTACGATTCAAGGGGGCGAACAAACTGAAATTTTACATTCGAGAGATTATGCTATTGATATTAATATATTATATACTAAATACTTTGATAATTTTGGTCGAATGCATCAATAAGTACGTGTATTTAATATACTTTTTCAATAACTAAAACACACATGTACGTACTTCTTGTCAATAAAATGTGTAATTTACAAAATTGAATAAGGTAAAGTAAAATTATATAAATTTAACCTATATTACACCATAATTTAAAAGATACTAATATACAACTTTCAGAGCCGGCTTATGGGCAAGGCCGGGGAAGCCCGCGCTTCCGGCCCCCCAAAAAAGTTAAAAACGAGGGCCCTTAAAATTTTATGATCCCTATATATCTATATAATAAGATAGAGCTGTGTTTGAATCGAAAAGACAACCAATGCTCTAGATTTATCCATCCTTCTGCATAAATCTAGACCGTTGGTTGAATAAAGGTAACGCTCTCTCATTCACGTCTATTCATTTTGTGGAAACCCTAACCGTACCATTATTTCCATCGGCTGTCTCCCTCAATCCCCCTCTCTATCGCGACTCTCTCTCTCTCTTCAATCAACCCACCGCACCACCGCATCCCTCTCTCGCCTCCCTCTGTCGACTCCCTCTCTCTCCCTCCGACCAAACCCTAAGTCCCCGTGGTACCTCTCTGCGTCGACGGCGGACAATCAGTTCCACTTCAGTCACGATCAGTAGGCGGCGGCGGAGGGAGTTCTCCGGCAGCAGCAGCGGTCAAGTGGTTGTTGATTCAGCAGCAGCTGTTGTTTAAGCCCAGATGTGTTGCCGTGTGGATTTCTGATGGAGAATCAGAGTGTTTGCACATAATGGATCTAGTACTACGATTATTTCTCTCATCATCGTTTATGGAGTTCAATTCTCGCTTCATGTTTGATTTCATTTGTCTAATTCCTTGGTATTGTGATTCAGTGGTGGGAAAGCAGCAAAGGGAACTGCATTTCGATGAGTGGGTGACCCTTCATCGATGATCAGAGCCAAGGTTTTACGTCTCTCTCTCCCAACTATCTGGCTCATCCTGATTTTTTTTTTGAAAAAACATATGCACCGTTAAATGTTCGATTATTTGTCATGTTCCCTCATTGAAAGAGTTCTTTTCTCACAATCTTCTTCTCCCTTAGTAAAAGTTCCAACTCCTGTTTTTATAATCCACGTGCCCATCATGCATCAGAATAGGTAGTTAGCAGAAAGATAGCACTAACAACAATTCCAAAGAAAACTTGATTCTTTCTTAAGTATTACAAAAAGGGCTAAGTGGGGGAGTAAAAGAAGGATATGCCGGGAGAGGGATGTGAGTTTTTGTCAAATTCAATTGTTAACTTAATCTGTGGAATTTCCAATTAGGTGTTCCGTTTGATCGGTGGAATTGCCTTTGATGTGTTCGATAAAATGCTTCAGTGAGTATATTGCTTGGCTTTTGGTTTGTTTCATGATAGTGAGACAAAAAAAAAAAAAACCTTAATCTAAAGCATTAGTGCAAGCATTTTGCTAATGTATTTCTCCTTCATGGTTCAACAAGGTTATTGAAACCCCGTTGGCACATCTCAAAGCACCGTTCAACATTACCATTTTCGATCAGGTATGATATTCCCAAAAAAGTTTGTTTCAAATCGATAACAATTTCACTTCATTCAATTTTACCGTGACACAACGTTATTTTTTTTGTTATTGACAGGTGGACAAATATTTAAGGGCAACTGTAACTAATTCTTCCTTCATTCTTTGCATAAGCTCATTGAGTACGCCAATGGTAGCACACAGTTGTCCGAAAAGATCCAAAGTCCAAGGTATTATTGTCTCAAACCAACATCATTGATGCTCTCTGCTTCTCATGAGAGCACCGTCACTGATACAGTATTTTTTTTTCCTTCTCTGTAAATTGAAGAAGGGTTTAATTTATGCCAAAAGTAGCTGAGATCATATTAGCCATATATTAACTGTTGATTGTTGATAGTTCCTGGGGGAAGGGGCATGAGATTAGTATAGTTATTCATTAGCATTGTGTGGACAAATAAAAAGTTCCTTAGCATTGCTTAACCACTTTTTAACTGGTTATGTGATCACTAAAACTTTTCAGTTGATAAACTTAAATGGAGCATGAAACCAAGTCTTGCAACATTTCCCTCTTCTCTTTAACTCTTTGTTTCCCCTGCAACTTAAATTGGTCTTGGGCGAATTTTTACCGAAAAATGCCCTCTGTTGCTTGGTGTTCATTGTGATTTAAGTACTCAATTACATCTTCCATCTTTATGACTTCTGAATGGTAGGTGTCACCTTGGTCCTCTGACAATAGTGGAAGCAAGCAATCAAGAAAAACAGTTCTGGTTGGCGTTCAGCAGCCTCTGGTTGGCGTTCAGCAGAGGCTTATAGAGAAAGGTTGTGAGAGACCATGAAGATAATGATGGTGGATCTTAAAGTGATTAGGGTGCGGAACTAGGAATTATTTTAACTACTGTTTATTATATGGGTTCCTTTTGTATGTATTTACAAAAGCTGCGATCATGCTATTATCTTTTCTTTAAAAGTAGGCCTTGAATAAAGGACTGAAAGTAATTGCTAGGATGCTCAAGTTAGTATATAAACTGGAATTGATGTTAAGACCATTATACTAGCTCAATGTTATTATAGATCCATCTTGCCCATGGTGTTTGATTACTGAAGGTGGTTTTCATTATGGGAAGTTTATTGTTATTATGTGGTAGCTTTGAATCGTTGAAAAGTAATTTTGGATAGTTGCAAACTTGCTATTACGTTGCGCCGTGCCTGAAGTCAGGTTTGTTAGTCAATAGTAGGGAAGTGTAGTTCAGTTTAGTTGTGTTAAGAACATGTCGCGCCGTGCCTTTAGGCACGGACAACCAACAGTTGTGACAGACTTTTGTAGAGATACTCTTAGCGTTATCTTTTTATCATTCGGCTCTTTTTTGTGAAAGGAAGACTCTGCAAGTAGGTGGCGGATATAGTTGGTTGTGAGTGGTTCAGACTGTTTGCCCAACATGTGGAAAATTGGTTTTTATATTTTGAAATCTAAGTGGTCTTATTCTTTGAATGTAGAAGTCTTTTTTTTTTTTTGGGGTTGATTTAGCTTTTTATAATCTGTTTGGATATTTCAGGACTATTTCTCTGAAGGTGTTTGATGAAACGGCACCTTTTTGGTGTCAGTGTGCCGCGGCTGGCTTCTCTCTTTTGGCTGTCGATTGCATGCAGTTTGACCGTTCACCTTTTTGGTTTCTTTTCATTCCGTTCTCAGAATCAGATTAGAGACTATGAGAACTAATAGTAATACTATTTAATAGGCAGCTGTACAAAACAAATCTGGTCTGGGGAAATCCCTACCTACTCTGCTCTGCTGTTCATTCCTTCTATTCTATACCGTACAAGGCTTTCCTTAGCTTACCTTTAGTTACAGAGATCGGGCATCAAGATAGCCCATAGGTTGGTTGACAAACCCAAGGGCAAAGCAAAGCCAGCAAGCTACGACTTCAAAATAGAGAATCAAAAGGCATTAAATAGACCCATTTTCTCATGTGCCTGAAAGGGAAAGGGACGAAGTGAAGCGTTCGAGATGTTTGCACTTTTTTTTTTGTTCCCGAAAGGCAAACTAAATGACTTAGCAGTTAATTTGGTACACATAGTAGTTTGCACTTTTTTTTTGTTTGCTAGATTTAAGGATGTTGCATGAACCGAACTAATATGGCAGTCCTCCCCATCAAATAATATTGAGGCCCAATGCAAACTACTCTTCTATTGCTCTATAAAAAGTGCAAAATTTATTAACCAGTGGTCCAGATTTATCTCTTCTTTGTACATAACTCTTCACCCTTCATTCTTTTTAAATTTTACATGTTTAAATGATATGGGAGAAAACGGAATTAGAGGAATGAGTAGAAAACGGAATTATTGAAGGAGTAAAAGGAATGAAAATCTAAACTGGAAAAATCTGCCGGTAAATATCGGAATTATATGAAACGGTGCAAACCATGTTGGTAAAAAATGGATGGATCCGTATTATACTTCGTTCCTATCCATTTTTTTTCAACATGTGCTCCCTTTGCTTATTGTTCGACCCGTGCCTTCAGGCACGGGCATTCGCTATATATATATATGTATGGTCCAAAAAAAATTGCACTAGCCTCCTTTACACAAAATAGGATCAATTGAAATTTAGGAGCCACAAAATAGGCCCAAATGATGGAATTACTCATTAGTAACACTAAGGCGTTAAAAAAAAAAGGGCTGGAGCCTAGAAGATATTTTCAGTTCGTTGATTGCAAAGTACTCAATCAGGCCCTATCTCCTACGCTACCATCTATGTTGGATTATCAAATTTTTTTTATAGTTAGAGGGAATTAGAGAGAGAAAAAACTCTTAAAAGAAAAGCCGTGCAGCCGATAAAAAAAGAAGAAGAAAGAAATGCAGACGCTTGAGGAGTCGAAAGGGAGGGAAGATATAGGGAAGCCTCATTCAAGAGGTTCGCTTCCGGCCTCTAAAACTTATGAGCCAGCCCTGACAACTTTGTGTTATGGCTACTTTTTGTCTTTTCTTAGTAGTTTTAAAATTATAATCATGCTTTTTTATTTTTTCTTACCCTCGTCCGAGAAGTTGAGATGAATCCAACTATGAATGTTTCTAGGTCCAAAAATTGAGAATGAACACACTATTAAGGCAAAATAAGCTATTTAAGAAGTACCATATTTGATTTCGAATTATTATACTTCAAAAGTATTGAGGCCTTACTAAAGCCTTGATTGCGGCCCTAACGTACCTCGTATCTTCAATCTGCAACAGCAAGATGTAGTATGGTGTTGCCAGCGTTATCTGTGGCATTGACAAACTCCTCACCTTTAAAGTATTTCTTCAACAACATCGAAAGAAACTGAAGCTGGTTATATTTGACGCACAGGTGTAAGATAGTCTCTCTTTCTCCTCTGTCCACCCTATAAGCTCGAGCTGCATGGGGGTTGGCTTGAAACAACTCATCTAAGACATCGACCTTTCCTCTCATAGCTGCAACATGAAGAGGGTTTGCACCGTCTCGATCACGAGTTAGGCACATCTCTGGTCTCACCTGTATTAATGCTTTCACAATCTCAATGTTTCCTCTCATAGCTGCAACATGAAGAGGGTTTGCACCGTCTCGATCACGAGTTAGGCACATCTCTGGTCTCACCTGTATTAATGCTTTCACAATCTCAATGTGCCCATTAGCCGATGCCAAGTGAAGGAGCAGTCGTTGTTGCGAATCTAGAGCTTCGGCAAGCTCTGGATTCCTATTCAACCAGTGTTTGGAAAAGCTCTTGATGCCCACGTGATGCAGCCACATGTAGAGGAGTCCAATTGAAACATTTCATCATAGCTCCTTCAAGATTGAATTCATTGATTTCGTGCAATGAAGTTACGTTTGTGATCTCTGTTTCATTGACCGTCTCCCCCATTCTCTCTCTCTCTCTCTCTCTCTCTCTCTCAATTGATCGCTTGTGGTTCGCAGCGAGTAGGCAAAATATTATCTGCAAAATCTCTTTCCGTTGTGGACTTATATTTCCGAGTCTTCCTTCAATATATGATTAGGCAAAACATTATCTGGGTTCAAATAAATGAGAGGTTGTCGTTAATAAATGAGAGGTTTTCCAAGTCTTCCCCACCCCGCGCCCCCCCTCTCAATTGAGTTAACGCTTGTGGTTCGCAGCGAGTAGGCAAAACATTATCTGCAGAATTTCTTTCCATTGTGGACTTAGATATTTCCAAGTCTTCCTTCAATGATTGGACAAAACATTATCTGGCTCAAATAAACGAGAGGTTGTGGGCTTGGGCTAATTCTAAAGATGTTAGTGAGGATTGTAACTCTATCTTGGGTCAAGCCCGTTGGGGGCCTGATTTGGAGTAATTATTCAATAGATTCTGGAGTACCACCACGTGGTACTCTGGATTATTTTATAACCACACGTTCATGTGGGGTTCATACATTTACTGGTAAATTCCACTGGAATGTGTGGTTGTAAAGTGGTCTGGAATATCACGTGATGGTACTCCTGGATTATTGTATAATTTCTTATTATTCCTTCATCTCCCTTGGTTTTTTTTTTGGACAACATCTACTTTGAGTGGTGTGCAGTCCTAAAGCAGGACAATAACACGATTCTGTAGTTCCAACCCAAAAACAAGTTATTGGTGCTTAATGTTCTCAAGAATACAATTGCACTTAATTGTCCGAAAAGACACATACACGAATGTGCTCACGTATAAAAATGTGAGAGCACAAAGGTCTTGATAGTCAACTCTCTTGTGATAAGCTAGCATGCATACTCGAGAGAGTTAATTTACCAGACCTATGTGTTTTTTTTTATTCTATCACATTTTCAAGCCACGCGATGTAGAATTTTGAAAATTAGTCTCTAATCCTGGGTTTGTGAGAGAGATTAAAACCAGTGGGGGAGCCAGCCTTAATTGTGGCCCTAACGTACCTCGTATCTTCGATCCGCAACAGCAAGGTGTAGCATGGTGTTGCCAACCTTATATGTGGCATTGACAAACTCCTCACCTTTAAAGTATTTCTCCAACAACATCGAAAGAAACTGTAGCTGGTTATATTTGACGCACAAGTGTAAGATAGTTTCTCTTTCTCCTCTGTCCACCCTATAAGCTCGAGCTGCATGGGGGTTAGCTTGAAACAACTCATCCAAGGCCTCGACCTTTCCTCTCATAACAGCAACATGAAGAGGGTTTGCACTGTCTCGATCACGAGTTAGGCACATATCTGGTCTCACCTTTGTCAATGCTTTCACAATCTAAATGTGTCCATTAGCCGATGCCAAGTGAAGGACCGAACATTGATGCGAATCTAGAGCATCGGCAAGCTCTGGGCTACTACTCAATAGTTCTTTGAAAAGCTCTTGTTGCCCACGTGATGCAGCTGCATGTAGAGGAGTCCAGTTGAGAAATCTCCCCACAGCTCTATCAAGATTGAATTCATTGATTTCGTGCAATGAAGTTACGTTTGTGATCTCTGCTCCATTGATCCTCTCTCTCTCTCTCTCTCTCAATTGATCGCTTGTGGTTCGCAGCGAGTAGGCAAAATATTATCTACAAAATCTCTTTCCATTGTGGACTTATATTTCCAAGTCTTCCTTAAATGATTAGGCAAAACATTTTCTGGGTTCAAATAAATGAGAGGTTGTCGTTAATAAATGAGTGGTTTTCAGTGATCTCTGCTTAATTGATCCTCTCTCTCCCTCTCTCTCTCTCTCTCTCAATTGAGTTAAAGCTTGTGGTTTGCAGCGAGTAGGCAAAACATTATCTGCAGAATTTCTTTCCATTGTGGACTTATATATTTCCTAGTCTTCAATGATTATAGGCAAAACATTATATATGGTTCAAAAGAACGAGAGGTTGTCTTTAATAGAGGTTGTGGGCTTGGGCCTAATTCTAAAGATGTTAGTGAGGATTTTAACTCTATCTTGGGTCAAGCCCATTGGGGGCCTGATTTGGAGTAATTATTCATGAATAGATTCGGGAGTACCACCACGTGGAACTCTGGACTACTTTATAACCACACGTTCATGTGGGGTTCATGCATTTACTGGTTGATTCCACAGGAATGTTTGGTTTTAAAGTGGTCTGGAATACCACGTGGTGGTACTCCCAAATTATTGTATAATTTCTTATTATTCGTTCATCTCCCTTGGTTTTTGTTTTTGGACAACATCTACTTTGAGTGGTGTGCAGTCCTAAAGCAGGACAATAACACGATTATGTAGTTCCAACCCAAAAACAAGTTATTGGTGCTTAATGTTCTCAAGAATACAATTGCACTTAATTTAACATCCATAGAACTCTTTTTCGGTGTTAAAGAAAATGCCAAATCAATAGGAGGGCATTCCATACAATTCCAATAGAATGATGAGGGAAAGACGAGGAGTACTACTCGATCGCAAATCACAATCCAATTTTATTACTACTTGCAAACCTTGAATTTAAACACAACAATTTCTAAATCAAACACCCCAGCATGATTATTGAATTGCTCATGAAAATTCATACAATAAGAACAGAAAAAATCAAACATTGGCCTCATTTACGGAAGCCGGATTAGCAAGGCTAAGTCCGTCAACCCTCTCCACGGTGTTATTTTTTCTCTTTCTCTTGCGCACAGTTTTTGCTATCAGGCACAATAGGAAAAGAGCTGTTATGCTGACCGAAATTACAGTTAAAATTCCACCAATTCGAAGGACTGTTCTGTTGCTCGGTTTCGGTCCGGGCGCAACCGCAGCAAGAGAAAGTACGTTATCGCTATCGATACGATTGTTGCACCCAAAAGCGAAGCAATCAACAGCCAATGTGCCGTTTTCTTGAAGGGGACTTCAATCACGATCAAACTGATTGTGACTAGAGATGTGACAAACCCGATTATATTAAAACCGGAGAAGTACCAGAACAAAAACGGATGATTGTTAAGCCATCACAGCTTCTCCACTTTTGTGCCCATCTGAATCGTCTTGCCAAACACCGCCCGGAGGGGTCACCCCTGCTTGAAAGGCTAGGGTTGCCATTAGTACAGCTGCTACTATAATTCCATTTTTTCTCTCTGCTATTTGCGTAGGATCGAAGATACCATCCTTGACTCTTTTAGCATGGTAGATTTTAAGTAAGCCTTGAATGTCTTTGTCTACTCCCTCTGGTTTCGTTCCTTTTTTTTGTCCACGAAGTAGAATGTCCTTTGCTGTTTGTTTGCTTGCATTAATTGCATTCACATCAATTTCTGTGTGGTTGAGAACATACTCGATAATTTGAAACAACTCCAAGCGGCAAACAAATGGGGAGACAAGCCAGAAGTTAAAACTCCAAAGAAAGAGAGGCACCTTCTTCCGATACAGAAAATTCATATCCCTCCTTTAATTTCCGCTAGCTATATCATCCTCCTCCATTTCAACAATTTTTTTTAAGTGAAAGCCCTTCGCCCTATAAATTTAACGCCCGACAAACAAATCTTTGTTTGTTCTATAATTTTTTAAATTTTTGGTTAAAATATGTCATAATCCGATTTGTCTTGACGGGAGAAAGAACAAAATAAATTTTTTGATGAAACAACTTCAAAAGAATCAACCAAAATAAAAATTAACCAAAACAATTTGGTTATGATGGATGCTTCCTGTCTTTTTTTACTTGTTTTCAACTTCTAATTATATGTTTTTATTTTATCGATTCCCCTCGTTGGGAAGTTGAGATGAATCCAACCTTGAATCTTTCTAGTACTATACCGAAAAGTGAAGAAAGAGCACACAAAAATTAGACAAAATAAGCTAATTAAGAATTACCAAATTTGGTCTCGAATTATCATATTTAAAAAGTATTGAGGCCGCACTATAGCCTTGAGAGATTGTGGCCCTAACGTACCTCCTTTTTTCGATCCGCAACAATAAGGTGTAGTATGGTGTTGCCAGCATTATCTTTGGTATTGACAAACTTCTTACCTTTAAAGTATTTCTCCAACAATATCGACAGAAAATGTGGCTGGTTATATTTGACACATAGGTGTAAGATAGTCTCCTTTAATTTCTCCTCTGTCTACCCTAGCACGAAGAGGGTGTAGAGACTCGTGTTTATTTTATCCATAGTTGATATTTATTAAATGCATAATTTTCGGAAAAGGATAATGGAATAACTGTATTTATGTGATTTGGGGTTAAAACGAAGGAATTGATTGTGGAAGGAGGTAATGTGTGATTTGTGGATTTAAGAGTATAAATAGGGGAGATGAGGGAGCATGGGATCATTTTCCCCTCACCCTCACTCACGTCTCTCTCTCCCGGTCTCTCTCTCCAACGCCTCTCTCACTCTCTCTTGCTCTCTCACCAAAATCACTCAAAAACCCACCAATATAACCTTCAATCCTTCGACCTCTACGCGTATTGCGGCCCGTATCCCGTTCATTGGAGCTCGAGGAGGTCGTATCCCGTTCGAATCGAAGTTTTCGGAGAGCTAGGGCTCGTAACTTTGTGGGTTTCGTTCTTCGGCTTTGAGGTAGGGATTCTACCTCTCAATACATGTAGTTGAAGTGTTTTCCTTGCTTGAAATTGTATCCATGGTTGTTGTTGTTGTTGTTGTGGTTGTTGTTGAAGTTCTGAAAATCTGCAGAAAAACTGCTCGTAAGCCTCCCGTATGGATACGGCCAAAAATCTGTATCCATACGGAACAAGCTGGAAAATTCGTAACCGACCCGTATCCATACGGCTTTTTTTCTCGTATCCATACAGTGAGCTTATCTCCAAAATTCACTGTTTTGCTCCAAAACCCATTGATTTGACCCCCGATCACTTTCAACTCGTTCCAAGTACTTCTAAAACCCTCCTAATCATTGTTGAACACCCTTGTTGGGCTCTTGTGCGTTCTTGGCACTTCCTTACTTTCGTTCGATATAATTTGTCCTAATTATCATATGAACTTGAAATGGAACGAAACGTTATGAAATTTGAGACACACAAAACTTTGTTGACACAACGCGTGAACACTCAAGGCCCATCGACGGGTGGGTGCTTGGCAGGGGATATCAGGGTCCCATAAATAGCCTGGCAGGAGCTAATGCTCATATTGATTATTCAAGGCCCAACCTTCGAGGTGGGTGCTTGGCAGGGGATATCGGGGTTCCATGAATAGCCCGGCAGGAGCTTCGGCTCATGACACATAACGCGAGATGGTTTGGACACGCGAGATATGAGAACGGTTAATAGTTAAGATGTATTCTGAATCTCTTGGCTTGTTTGTCGGATTGTTGAACCGTTTCGATTGTTAGTTGCTTGGGCTATCCTTTGCATACGTCGTATTATCACTTTCGCATTTCTCTTGCATATATTGTCTGCGTAGCATTCCTACTGGGCTAGTGTAGCTCAAGCCTTATTTCTTTTCGAGATAACTCTGGACATTAGCGACCATGATTGGAGTGCTTGGGTATCGGACACAACGTTTTGAAAGCTAACATTGTAGAGTTACTTAGGCATCTTTGTAAATTCCTTTTGAAGATGTATTTGTAACTTAAGTGATGGTTCAATTGACTATGGGATATTTTGTAAACTCTAAACTCTTGACCTTTGATGTCTATTCTTATTTGGGGCCGTTGTGCCAAAGATGTAATATTTTTGAACTCTTGGGCTTGGAGTATGGTTATGGGTAATTAATGATATTTTGGTAACGTGCGGATTATTGTGAGGTAATTGCTTAAGAAACTCTTTATATTTTATGTTGAAAAATGGTGGTCGTGACAACTTGGTATCAGAGCACTAGGTTTAGAACACCTAGAGACCGTGGGGAGGCATTTCGCCTCATGGGTTCAAAATGTCGCGCCCTCTAACATAAATTGTGCATGCTTGCGTGACTAACATTTATGTGACTACATGGCATTGTGTTTTTGTTATCATAGAGTGGTGTAGAGTTAGTTACCCGTGTTGAGAAGTTGGAGGCTCTGACCTCATTGTAGTGATTGTGGTTGCGATTGTTGTTATTGATATCATTACAGTTGGTGGTCTTGGTCTGTACCATTTGTGGTAAGATGTCTTTTATATGAGATGTTAGATGGGCATGAGTGGTGACAATATTGATGTGTGAGAAAGGATATTTGTTAGCATGTGATAAAAGGGATAGAATGTTGATTTGACTTACGGGATGAGTGTTAGATGTATTTTTAATTGAAATTGCTCGGATTATGTGCTAAGTTAAACCTGTATGAGATGAGCTGTATAGGGTATAAGTATAAGGTGAGTAATATATGCGATGGGAATTGAGTTAGTGCGTGTATTGAATGTGTTTGGAAATGGTAAAGACTTGTTGTGATGAAATTATAGTTGATTGTTGTAGTGGTTGTTATTGAGACAGTTATTGTGAGCATAGGTAGGGCAAGTCGAACCTACATAAGGAGATATGTGTATCTAAGGTTAATATAGGAAAATGAGGGTTATAGGTAGGGTGTTAGAATACAGTTTGTGTCTTCTGGACACCAAGGCGACTACCGATGAGATCCAATTGGAAGAGGCGCTTGATCACCGCATCTTCTGGATGGAAGTCTCGGAAAGTCAACTGGACATTAGGGTTATACATAGGGGCTAGATATCTAGGCTTGGGGTAGATGACTGTCTATAAGAATTTTGTAGAAAATGGAAGCGCTATGGTATTGTTGTTGTCATTGCTGAAATAATTGTCATGGTGATGTCATTATAACAAGATGGTAGGATAACAGTTGTAGTGTTGCTTAGTGAGTTATGTGATTGAAGGAGAACTATATTGATGTATTTGAAGTCGAGTGGTTGACGTGAGTTATGTGGTGGGGAACGTGTTTGAAGTTTGTAAGGATTTATGAATGTGAACTATCGTGGTTGGAAACGAAGTGAAGAGTAGTTGGTGTGTCCTGATTTGAAATGGCGGGAAGCTTGGAGTGATAAATGTGAGAGGGAAACGGAACGTTGTGAGTTGAACGATTAGAGCGTAAAGAAACTGTATGATGTGTGTTCGAAAATGTAGACTAGACTGATGATAGGGGATAGATTGGGGTATGTCGTTGGGATGATAGGTTTGTTTGAGAGAGATTAAGGGATAATGGTGATAGTGATAGTAGTGATGGTGATGGGAATGGTGTGGTTGTTATGATTGAGGTTGAGTGTAATTATGGTGGTGTCTTTGAGAAATATGAATGTCAATATGATTGCTTGGTGGAGAGAAAGAAATTTGTGAGCCGTGAAGTTTGTAGTGGGCGGGATCGTTAGAAGTTATTTGTGTGAGTGGATTCACCTCTTGAGTGATGGGGCGGTAGAAGCCTTAGACGTAACTAGGAGTATAGACATGTTGTCATTTGAAAACCCTAAGTCTTGTGGGCATTTAGGGAGGAGTCAGTCAATTCGTTTGTGTTGGTGTCGAATTTTAGTATAGAAACAATCAATAGTATTGTATTTTAGTTGGTGCAGCTATTGGACACATTGTGTAGGTGCTAGGATGATGAGATGCTGTTAAGTTGTAATGTTGTTGAAATAGAGGAATGATTCGTATTGATTATACGTGCATTTGTGATGTAATGTTTCAATTGTGAATATGAGAAATACGTGATTTGATTTGACTAAATGAACGAGAATGCTCGGGATTGGTAAAGTGAATAGACATCGCGTGAGGTATTACAAGATTAGAAAGAACGAGACTGATATGATTGTGGTTACTGTTGGGTTTGCTAGAGCCATGAGATATGAAGTACTGGGTACCGAACGAGTTAGTTAATATGTGGGTGAATCGGATGTTGTCTGAGCCATTAATTGGTATGGATGGTTTGTTGATATATAATTCGTGTACGAAATCTATTGTTGTTTAGTGTTAACATATGTGTTTGACTTGATGTGCAATCTCGATGTGTGTAATTTGCTCATAGTTACGGTGCAGGGTAGACATTGATGTGTGCGTAGATTTTGCTACGGGAGAGACTATCTTTAGTTAGAATCTGGAACGTGTCCTTACTAAACTTTATTTGTATGATACGATTAGAAGGTTAGACACGGAAGGTATCTGCAATATGTCAATCCTTAGCTAATGGCTGGTGATAAGAAAAATAGTGAATTTGAGAGTTTGCCTGAACGGTATTGATATTGCGTTGTATTAAGTTACGTAGAGGGGACGCATTTTCATAGAAGTGAGTTTGGGTTAGAAACTAGTAATGATTCAGAGTGGAAAAAGGTGGAGTAGTGTTCGACCCTTAGTTGTGTTTGAATGTTAGATGGATGAAAAGGCATTAGAGGTTTATGTAGAGTTGATATAAGAGTTATGTGGGTAATAGGGATATGAAATGGAGGTAATGGCTGGCAGTTTTGAGATATAAGTGTTTCGAGATATCAATGGAGGTTAATTGTGTCCTTATGAGAGGGGAGTGAGTGCCACAAGGCAAGGAGCCATTTGGGAAGTGTCACGGGAGTGGTGTTGCTGTCGATTAATAGCAGTATTAATAGAGATGAATTAGTTGTGAGATGTGTTTATACTTGAAGTCAAGTGAGGGGTTTGAATGATGAGTGAGTGGGTATAGTTGAGCAACGGGTGATGAGTCATTATATGGTTTAAGGATTCTAGGCTTTTAGCTTTTGTTCTAGTAGATGTTATTTGAGGTTCTTGGGGTTGGTGAGTAAAGAATTGATTCGTGGGTTGATGTAAATTGGGAAAGATGAAGCTTAGAGTTTAGAATTTGAGTTTTATAAGCAGTTCAAAATGTCCTTCTAGGAAGTTCAAGGGGTATATGGTAAAATGAAACAAAAAGAAGAAGAAGAAGAAGAGAACGTGGAGGTACTATTAGTTGGATTTCGTTACGGGTTTACCGAGGTCGCAAAGGAAGCATGATGCTGTTTGGGTAATCGTGGATCGTTTGACCAAAATCGCTCATTTTTTGCCTATTCGTGTTACCGATTCCGTAGAAACCTTGAGTCGTTTGTATACTCGGGAGATCATCCGTCTTCATGGGATTCCCGTATCCATCGTATCCGATCGTGATCCGAGGTTTACCGTACGTTTTTGGCAGAGTTTGCAAGCTGCTTTAGGCACCAATCTCTTGTTTAGCACCGCCTATCATCCTCAAACCGATGGACAATCCGAGAGAACGATTCAGATTCTATAAGATATGCTTCGGGCTTGCGTGATGGATTTTCGGGGTAGTTGGGAGGATCACTTGTCGTTAGTCGAATTCACGTATAACAACAGCTATCAATCTAGTATCGAAATGGCACCGTATGATGCTTTGTATGGAAGACCGTGTCGATCGCCGGTATGTTGGACCGAATTGGGAGAAGCTACACTAGTGGGGCCGGATATGATCACGGAGACCTCCGAGAGTATGAGAGCTATTCGACAACGCCTTAAAGAAGCTCAAGATAGAACGACCGAACAAGTCAAGGTGATTCGCCAAAGATTATTGACCGCGCAAAGTAGGCAAAAGAGTTATGCCGATCGTCGTCGTCGCCCGTTGTCCTTTGAAGAAGGGGATCACGTATTCCTTAAGGTATCGCCTCGTAGGGGATTATCACGTTTTGGGAAGAAAGGGAAACTATTGCCACGTTATATCGGGCCGTTTGACATTATCGAGAAAATTGGGGAGGTTGCGTATCGCTTGGCTTTGCCACCGAAGCTAATGGGTGTCCATGACGTGTTTCACGTGTCTATGTTGAGAAAGTATGAACCGGATCCGTCGCATGTATTAGAGTGGTCCGAACTTGGGTTAGAGGCCGACGCGTCTTATGGGGAAGAACCGACACGTATCCTAGATTCGCGTGACCGAGTTTTGAGGGGTAAGACGATACCACTGGTGCGAGTCTTGTGGAGAAGTCAGAGTAGCGAGGAATCGACATGGGAAAGAGAGGACGAAATTAGGGAGAAATACCCGCACTTATTTCTGGAATGAGCCAATGTGAGTATTTACACTTTGAGCCTTTCGATAATTGACTTGTTGCATGATGATGAAATTGTGAATGTTGTATGCATGCATGATGCATTAGTGGTTAGCTTTGGCATGAAAATTTCGAGGACGAAATTTCTTTAAGGAGGGTAGAATGTAGAGACTCGTGTTTATTTTATCCATAGTTGATATTTATTAAATGCATAATTTTCGGAAAAGGATAATGGAATAACTGTATTTATGTGATTTGGGGTTAAAACGAAGGAATTGATTGTGGAAGGAGGTAATGTGTGATTTGTGGATTTAAGAGTATAAATAGGGGAGATGAGGGAGCATGGGATCATTTTCCCTTCACCCTCACTCACGTCTCTCTCTCCCGGTCTCTCTCTCCAACGCCTCTCTCACTCTCTCTTGCTCTCTCACCAAAATCACTCAAAAACCCACCAATATAACCTTCAATCCTTCGACCTCTACGCGTATTGCGGCCCGTATCCCGTTCATTGGAGCTCGAGGAGGTCGTATCCCGTTCGAATCGAAGTTTTCGGAGAGCTAGGGCTCGTAACTTTGTGGGTTTCGTTCTTCGGCTTTGAGGTAGGGATTCTACCTCTCAATACATGTAGTTGAAGTGTTTTCCTTGCTTGAAATTGTATCCATGGTTGTTGTTGTTGTTGTTGTGGTTGTTGTTGAAGTTCTGAAAATCTGCAGAAAACTGCTCGTAAGCCTCCCGTATGGATACGGCCAAAAATCTGTATCCATACGGAACAAGCTGGAAAATTCGTAACCGACCCGTATCCATACGGCTTTTTTTCTCGTATCCATACAGTGGGCTTATCTCCAGAATTCACTGTTTTGCTCCAAAACCCATTGATTTGACCCCCGATCACTTTCAACTCGTTCCAAGTACTTCTAAAACCCTCCTAATCATTGTTGAACACCCTTGTTGGGCTCTTGTGCGTTCTTGGCACTTCCTTACTTTCGTTCGATATAATTTGTCCTAATTATCATATGAACTTGAAATGGAACGAAACGTTATGAAATTTGAGACACACAAAACTTTGTTGACACAACGCGTGAACACTCAAGGCCCATCGACGGGTGGGTGCTTGGCAGGGGATATCAGGGTCCCATAAATAGCCTGGCAGGAGGTAATGCTCATATTGATTATTCAAGGCCCAACCTTCGAGGTGGGTGCTTGGCAGGGGATATCGGGGTTCCATGAATAGCCCGGCAGGAGCTTCGGCTCATGACACATAACGCGAGATGGTTTGGACACGCGAGATATGAGAACGGTTAATAGTTAAGATGTATTCTGAATCTCTTGGCTTGTTTGTCGGATTGTTGAACCGTTTCGATTGTTAGTTGCTTGGGCTATCCTTTGCATACGTCGTATTATCACTTTCGCATTTCTCTTGCATATATTGTCTGCGTAGCATTCCTACTGGGCTAGTGTAGCTCAAGCCTTATTTCTTTTCAGGTAATAACTCTGGACATTAGCGACCATGATTGGAGTGCTTGGGTATCGGACACAACGTTTTGAAAGCTAACATTGTAGAGTTACTTAGGCATCTTTGTAAATTCCTTTTGAAGATGTATTTGTAACTTAAGTGATGGTTCAATTGACTATGGGATATTTTGTAAACTCTAAACTCTTGACCTTTGATGTCTATTCTTATTTGGGGCCGTTGTGCCAAAGATGTAATATTTTTGAACTCTTGGGCTTGGAGTATGGTTATGGGTAATTAATGATATTTTGGTAACGTGCGGATTATTGTGAGGTAATTGCTTAAGAAACTCTTTATATTTTATGTTGAAAATGGTGGTCGTGACAGTTCTTTGGTTGGTGTGTGAGAGAGAGATGGGGGACAAATTCCTCTCATAGCTGCAACATGAAGAGGGTTTGCACTGCCTCGATCACGAGCTAGGCACATATCTGGTCTCACCTTTATTAATGCTTTCACAATCTCAACGTGTCCGTTAGCCGATGCCAAGTGAAGGAGCGATCGTCCTTGCAAATCTAGAGCATCAGCAAGCTCTGGGCTGCTACTCAACAGTTCTTGGAAAACCCCTAGTTGCCCACTTGATGCAGCCCCATGTAAAGGAGTCCAATTGAAACATTTCACCACAGCTCTATCAAGATCGTATTCATTTTGTTCGTGTGAAATTCCTATTCTGCTATCAACCCAATAATCAAACAATAATATGAATGAAGAATAAACGATGAACACCGGATATACGTGGAAAACCCTAAACGGGAAAAAACCACGGGAAGGAATCAAACACTATAAACATTGTGTAGTTACAAGTAATTTTACCCTACGATTTGAATCCTCACAATCGAGTCTAAGACCTACTTGCCGAATCCACGTTCACCACACCCAGTGCTTGACCGCCGCTGCCTTGAATCCACAAGCCTTCCGTTTGCCTCCCAGAATCCACCGAAGGACTTAAACTTGCCTTGGAATCCTCCTTATAGCTTTTCTCAAACTTGTAGTTGTAAATGATAAAACTCTTGGAGATGGATTGAACACTCAATGATCCATAGATCGCATGTATACTCCAAGATACAATTAATGCAAAGAACCCCTTTGATATTTCTCCCTTTTCAGAACGTGGGGCTACTCTCAATATGTTGGGCTCTTTGAGTTTTTCTTCCTGTCGCCGCACTGCCTTTTCTCTTTTCTTATTACCACTGTATATCTAGCCGTATCACAGCTTCCACTTTTCTTTTTATAAGTCTATGAAACAAAACCTAGGAGGAAAAAAAAAAAGGCCTCTTGATTGGGCCACACTTAATTTTTTTTCTTACGTACCTTACCTTTTCTGTTAAAAAACTGAAGCAGCCGATTCGTAATAAATTGACCCATCCATCAATCCGTTTTCACCGAATTCGACTTGTTGAAGATGGCCTCCTTTCTATCCAAAACGCTCACTCTCAATTACAAATAAATAGATTTCCTTCCACTTCCTAAATAGGCACTCTAGAAATAAAAATAAATAAAATACAACTCGATAATCAAATAATCGCAATTACACGGACGAATGTGTTTTGACACATGCCATTGACAATCATAAATATTTTGCCCTTACATCGTGCAACGAAGTTACATCTTCATTAATCTCTACTACATTGAGCCTCTCTCTCTCTCTCTCTCTCAATTGAACGCTTGTGTTTCGCAGCGAGTAACTACACATAAATATATGCACATAGGCAAAGAGTCTTTCTCTTTTTTCTTTCGAGAAAGAGAGCTAATTTCTTTATCACTAAGCAGAAGGGAACACGGAACTCGGAAGTGCTATAGTAATTCAAGGTTCAAATGAATGACTTTTGTAATTGTGAAGTTGAGGTTGCGTACCTGTTTCTATTATTCCTTCCTCTCCCTTAGTTGTTAAAGGAGCAGAGGACGTTGTGTTTCAGAAGAAAAGTGAGGCATCATCTACTTTGAGTGATGCAGTCCTAAACAAGAACAATAACAATTAACGATTCTGATGGCTGGAAGAGTCCAATCCGAGGGGTGGATCCAGGCAAGGAACTGGAGAAGGTTTCCCATGCGACGCAACCAAAAACTTTAAGGGCAAAAAAGGCGTTAAAGTAAAGGGACGGTTTTGGTTCTCTGATCGTTTGGAGCTTTTTAGAGTGCAAGAAGTGCTGGGAGTATTTGCAGGAAGAATTCGCTATTTTGGGTGTAAGCGAAGATTGATGCTGGGTAATGTTGTGGGAGGAATTTTCTGTAGTTTGGTACCTTCCCAAATAAAAAAGCATCAAACGAAGAATTTCAATTTCTTATAGTAATTTTCAAAACTGATAATGAAATGGAAAAAACTACGTTACATAAGTACGTACTATATGCACTCATATAACTAAATCATTGAGAGATGTAACCAAACCATTGATAGGCGTAATATGAGCATAACATTATAGGTGTATTCAAAACTAGTGAGAGGCGTAACCGTGCATACCGTATGCACCAACACCATTGAGAGGCATAACCTTAATTAACCAATGAGATGGCATAACCTTATGTGGAGGGCGTGGTCCGGCGGAGGGACCAAGACGGTGGCCACGTTGCACCAATTAGCCGGACCAGTGAGTCTACTACCCGTGGGTCGGCGGGCTAGGTCGGTAGCCGATCCGAGTCCAGTCGGGCCTAGTTAAGTTAACCGTGGTTGATCCATGGGAGGGAATGGATTGGTTCGGCGTAGTTATTAATCAGTATGATCCGGTCCGGCGGGTTGGAGGTTGCCCCTGTTGAAGCAATCAGTGTCGTACCAACAGTCCGGCAGAACCTGTGCTCGCCGAGCCTCCTGTCCCCTAACTTGAAGAGGAAGTTAGGAAGAGGTGGGCAGGAGGAGGCAACCTCGCGTCTTATCCAATTCCTTATATTTAGGAGCGGAATATGGGGGATTGGATAGGTTCAAGATTGGGATGTCTATCTGGGTCCGAGGTAGGCAGGCTCATCATACAACGTGTGGAAGTCTTATGAGAGTTGGACTCTGCACTCCCTTTAGCTATAAAAGGAGGTATTCCCCTCAAGAATGAGGTAACACTTTTCTCAAACCGTAACTATACCTCGATATCTCCTATCCTGTTTACTGACTAGAGCGTCGGAGTGCCTGCCCCGGACACCACGCTCCGGGTTTGGGCACTAACGCGGTTGCTTCGTGTGCAGGTCTAGCCCATCCTCGTCCAAGCCTCAACCATCCCAGCCACAAGGTCCATCCGGAGAAAGCCTGACACCACAATTGGCGACTCTGCTGGGGATAATATTAACACACACATCTTGTGGTGAAGCTCTTTCCGTTGTTCTCTTTTCCCAGTTCAGGATGACGGGCATGGACGGACGACCTCTCGGCCTCACATACTTCAATCCAAACCTGGGTCACCACTCCTCTCAGCGGACGGTGGTAGGGCGGGATGGCATCCCCACTGGGGGTCCCGGCGACCCCAGGGTGGCGGGTTCAAGCATCCCTGACCCTAGCAACCAGGATTTAGGAGCAGCGGCGTTCCACATAGATGGTGTGCACCGCTCTGCAACAAGCCTCACAGTTCCTCCTCCCCCTCCGCCAGTGCTCCCGGTGAGCATGGCGGAGGAGTTATTGCGACTAAGAACACAAGTACAAGAGCTCCAGGCGCATCAGAGTGCCCCACCCGTTTCCAGGTCGCGGGAACGGCGACGGAGGAGGAATGCTCTCCAGCCGACCCAAACGGCTGACACTGTTAGGGCCTCTGCCTTTGCAAGGCTCGGCCCACTGTGTCGCATTGATGCTAGTGGCGTTGTCCACCTGGAACCTGGACACCGAACCGGTCAACAAAACGGTGCGTCCGGAAACGATAATGTTCGCCGAGCATTATTTCCAGCGGCAAGTGCCACGGCGCCAAGCGCTCGTTCAAGGTCAAGGGGAAGGCCGGACCAAACACAAGGAATCCCTCGGATCAATGACGCAAGAGATAACGCAGGAAATCCTCTTAATCACCCTGTTGGGTCGCGAGGTCACCAGGATAACCAGAGAACGGACAGATCTGAGGGGCGGCGATATGAAGAGCAGGAAAGGGAAACGAGCACTCGGCTCCGGCAGCGGTCACCGGCCCATTCTACCGGTCGCTCCCACCACCGGCAGTCTGACCAGGGACACCACCGGCGATTGCCGGGTCAATCTGCCGGACAATCCAGACCTCAAGAGAAGGACAGCCAGGGGCTGCTGCCGGAAGAGAGGTGCGAGATCAGCGCCGGCGGCGGGGCTTTAACAGTGGTAAATACTCGCACCGGCGAGAGAACCACTTACCGGCCCGTCCGGCATCAGGAAGAACCCCCGATAATGGGAAACAAGAGGGCCTCGGGGTCGAAGCGCCGAACCCCAGAGCCAAGTGTCGGCGGCCGGGGGGCTCGGACCCCACCAATCAATAAAAGGACAAAGGATGATGCTCGAGAGAAAAGCTTCGCGCCTTCGGTGGTGGTCCCGCCGAAGGAAGTGGTTACAGCAACCTCGGCGAAAGGTGTCTCCCCCTTTTCCAAGGCTATAGCGGATGAGGCTCTCCCTCCCCACTTCAAGGTCCCCAAATTCACCGTATACAACGCGAAGTCGGATGCGCCGACCCATGTGCAGCAATTCAAGTCCATGGCTGCGCTCTGCGGATTGAGCGAGGCAATGATGTGCCGAACGTTCTCGCTGAGCCTCCCGGACACTGCCATGCTGTGGTATACGCAGCTAAAACAAGGATCAATAAGCAGCTTCGGCGAACTGGAGCGTTCGTTTACGGCACGGTTTGTGGCAAGTAACCGGAGGCCAAAAATAATAGAAGCCTTAACGGACCTTCGGCGGAAAACCGGCGAGTCCTTGAAGGATTATTCTGAGCGCTTCTATAATGTATACAACATGGTTGAGAGCTGTGACCAAAAGACTGCGGCTACGTCGTTCAAACGTGGACTGGATAGGAATTCTGACCTATCCAAGGAATTGATGCTACGGCCGCCGAACAATATGACAGAGCTCATGCATACCGTTGCTCGGTACATAGAGCTTGAGGAGTACATCGGTGGATCCGATGTAGCACCGGTTGCCGAGCAGGGTAAAACGGCGGCCAAGGAAGTGAAGAAGCAGGTTAATGTGGTGTCCAAGAAAGAGGGCACAGGGTTCGGCGGAAACAAAGGAAGCGGAAAAACGTGGGACCGCCCGCCGAGTGACGGGCGGGACCACCTTGCCATCACAACCTACTTTAAGGAGCCAATCTTCCGTATGCTCCGAGAGTGTGGACGGCTTCCTGGTTTCCAATGGCCAACAGGGGCGGCGGAGAAGTTGGGAACTGCCGATGGCCGGGAACCAAACCAGAGGGTGTACTGCTCCTTCCACAACGAACAAGGGCACTATACGACGGCATGCCAGCCATACAAAGTCTACCTCGAAGAGTTAGTCCAGCAGGGAAGGATGGATCGGTGGATCGACCGAACCAAGTCACCGAATGCAGGGATCCAGCCGAGAGCCCAAGTTCTCGACGGCGTGGTGCATTGCATTCACGGGCCAATGAATAGGGCCCAGGCCAACGAGCTCCACGAAAAAGTGTACCGGCCTTCCCCGCCTGGGGTGATGGTGGTTCAGAATTCTCCGAAGCGGAAAATGGACGCTCGTAGCACGTGGGAGATCACGTTCACCGAGCAAGATTTGGAGGGGTTATCCTTACCCCACAATGATGCTTTGGTCCTCTCTTTACCCTTCCAGCGGAAACTTGTCCGGAGGGTATTGGTCGATCAGGGTAGCTCGGTGGAGATCCTATTCTATTCAGCGTTCAAAGCTCTAGGTCTCTCAAAAGAGCAATTGACCCCGGTGGAAGCCCCTTTAATCGGCTTTACTGGGATTCCGGTCTACCCGCTCGGCAAGATCGTACTCCCGGTATATGCTGGTTCGGTGAAATTGGACATGGAATTCATAGTGGTCAGTTCGCCGAGCCCTTACAACGCAATCCTGGGAAGAAATTGGCTACACGGCATGAGGGCTGTGGCATCCACGCTTCATCAATGTGTTAGATTCATTGGAGAGTCTGGGAGACAGGAGACCATCAAGGGGGATCAGGTGGCCTCCAAAAAGTGTTTCGTCAACTCTGTCCGCGGAAAGAGCAGAGCAAATGAGGTACAGAGTATAGAGGTACCTGAGTTGCTAGATGAGACCACCCCCGAAGAGGAAACGAGAGAGGCGCTGCAAGGGCCTGAAGAAGTTGGAAGACCGGCAAGCGACAGGGCCGTGGAAGACTTGGTTCGGATTGCGGTCAATGAAGATGGGACCCGTTCTTTTCTCATTGGCTCGGCTCTTGATGAGGTCGAAAAAACACAGATGGTTGAGTTCCTCAAAGAGAACATGGAAGTCTTTGCTTGGACTCCGTATGAAATGCCAGGTGTTAGTCCCGACGTGATAAAACATTCGTTGAACGTTGATCCGGCTAGGAGGCCCGTTGTGCAAAAATCGAGACGATCCTCGGCCCTACATGCCGATGCAATTAATGAAGAGGTAGAACGCCTCCTCGATGCCGGAGCAATTCGGGAGGTCCAGTATCCAACATGGTTAGCAAATCCAGTGGTGGTCCGGAAGAAGAACGGCAAATGGCGCGTCTGTGTCGACTTCACCGATCTGAACGACGCATGCCCAAAGGACTGTTTTCCTTGCCCATGGATCAATCAGTTGGTGGATGCTACCGCTGGGTACGCTCGGCTGAGTTTTATGGACGCATACAGGGGATACCACCAAGTTGCTATGGATGAGGAGGATCAGGAGAAGACGGCGTTCATCACTCCCAGTGGCACTTACTGTTACCTGGTGATGCCGTTTGGCTTAAAGAACGCCGGGGCTACGTTCCAGCGTATGGTAGCTTTGTTGTTCAAAGGGATTCTCGGCAGAATAATGGAGGCATACATTGACGATATGGTCGCCAAGAGTAAGGACGCAGCCGATCATCTTCTCCATCTCGGTGAAATTTTTGGTGTTCTCAAGTGGTTCGGCTTGAAGCTGAATGCTGAAAAATGTGCATTCGGCGTTGGCTCCGGCAAATTCCTTGGACATTTGGTTACTCGCCAAGGAATCGAGGCCGACCCAAGTCTGATCAAGGCCATACAAGAAATCAGGGCTCCGGCCACGGTAAGGGAGGTTCAGCGCCTCGCCGGCATGGCTGCCGCCCTTAATCGCTTCATCAGCAAGTCTTCGGATATCTGCCGACCTTTCTTTCAATCGATTAAAGGCACCAGCCGAAGAAGCTTCGTATGGACGCCGGACTGCGATGACGCGCTCACCGAACTGAAGAGGTGTCTATCCCAAGCTCCTTTGCTGGTTGTGCCCAAGGAAGGGGATGAGCTCCACCTCTACCTTGCAGTTTCCGAGCATGCTGTTAGTGCTGTCCTGGTTCGGCAGGAGATCTCAAAGAGTGTGACGGGCACGGACCAGAAGCCAGTCTACTACATTAGCAAGGCGCTTCTGCCCGCCGAGACCCGCTACCTTCCAATTGAAAAGCTGGCTCTGGCATTGGTAATAGCGAAGAGGAAGCTCCTGCCGTACTTCCAGAGCTTCACCATTGTGGTCGTTACCGAGTACCCTTTAAGAGCGGTGTTACGCAAGGCAGATCTCTCTAACAGATTGTGCAAGTGGTCCCTGGAGTTGGCAAACTTTGATATCCGTTACCAGGCCAGAACGGCAATCAAAGGTCAAGTGTTGGCTGATTTTGTCGCCGAGTTCTCCCCTGGGGTGGAAGACGGCAGAGGCAGTGAAGAGGACCTGGCCAGAGAGTCCACCGGGCCGGCCCCTGGACCTCGGTCGAGCCATCCGACTCACGAAGAATATATCACGAAGCGGCCCATCCCGTCACGCCGAGCGAGCTTTTTCACCGGGCACGCCTGGAGACTCCACGTCGACAGAGCGTCTAATAACCGAGGGGCTGGTGCCGGGATTGTTCTAGTGTCACCGAGCGGGACCTTGCACGAGCATTCGTTGAGCATTGGGTTTCCAGCAACCAATAATGAGGCGGAGTATGAGGCCCTCATTGCCGGGCTCAAATTAGCTCGGCATATGGGTGCTGAAGAAGTTCAGGTTTACAGCAATTCCCAGCTCGTTGTTAATCAGCTCAATGATGATTACGAGGCCAAGGATGCAGGCATGAACAAGTACGTGAGCCAAGTTGTTGCCTTGGCCGGTTCGTTCAAAAATGTATTTTTTGACCATGTTGGGCGGGATCTCAATTCTCATGCCGATGCTCTTGCCGGACTGGGAGCCGTATGTGCCGATCAGGGAGGTGAAAGAACGATAGTCCTCGGCGAAGTCCCATCACCGAGCTTCGAGTCGTAGCCACAGGAAATGATGGACATCTATCAGGCACCCAGCTGGATGGACCCTCTCGTCTCCTATTTGAAACATGCCGTGCTTCCAACCGACCGCAAGGAAGCCCATAAGATCCGTTGTCAATCTGCTTCCTATTTCATCGATCCATCCGGCACACTGTACCGCCGATCGTACACTGGTCCTGACCTCCGTGTGGTGCATGAGCAGGAGGTCCCTGGCATCCTCAAAGAGTTGCATGGTGGAAGTGCTGGTTGTCACACCGGCGGCCGGTCCTTAGCTGACCGTGCCCTTTCCCAGGGTTATTGGTGGAAAAGAATGGTACATACGGCTACAGAGTTTGCCAAGCAATGCAAATCTTGTCAGAAGCATTCTCCCCTTCTCAACCAGCCTACCCTACCTTTGCAGCCTATTACCAGTCCTTGGCCCTTTGCTCAATGGGGGGTGGACATCATCGGCAAACTGCCGAAGGCTACTGCCGGCTTTACCCACATCATTACTGCTACAGACTATTATACCAAGTGGGTGGAAGCCAAAGCACTCATAACGATCACGGCCGCCGATGTGGAGAGTTTCCTTTGGAAGCATATTTTTACCAGGTTCGGCGTACCATACGCCATTGTGTCAGACAACGGAACCCAGTTTGTCGCCGACGCAATTAAGGCCTTGTACAAGAAGCGCGGCATACAGATGTGTAAACACCCCAATCTGGGCTTCCAGATTAGTTTACTTACGGTTTTTGATTCCCCAATGATGAAATGGATTAAGAACACCCCGGGAATGCCGAGTGTTTGAGCTTTGAGTGTTTGAATAACCCTTGAACCTAACCTAATCTTAAGCCACTTCCAAAGGCCAAAAACCCTATTGATGTGTGCCCGGGCGCACCATCGCGCAACGGTTTGACTCCATCACACGATGGTCAACCGGAGCATTGACCAGCGCGCCAGGGCTCATTATCGCGCGACAGTTTGGAACCGTCGCGCGACGCTCAGAACCTGTCCCCATCACCTTTATTCAGCTGGGCAGCTTAATTACCAAGTAACCCTCAGTCAGCCTCGTGGCTGGCTGGCCTCCATTCTTTGGACCAGACCTGCCTTTCCATTAGTGGAAGGTGCTAAGCCTATAATAGCCCCCTTTGTTTCTCTTTCAAAGGGTTCAAAAAAATTGAAAGCAAAAAGGTTCTAACCCTAACCCTTTGTTCATCTCTCCTCCATTAGCAAGTGCAACATTTGGTTTCCAACCTAACACCCTAAGAACAAAGCTTGTTCTTCCTCCCCATTTTCACATTTCAATCAAACCTCAAACCTCAACCTAAACTCAAAGCTCAAACACTTTTCAGACCTCAAAATTCAAAGGTATATCTTACCTTTGTTCTGCTCTCTGTTTTGATCCCTGAGGGGGGCTGGCAGGGTCAAGGCTGGTAATCAATACCAGTCCTGGCCCTAAAGCTGGCAAGGTTTCAAAAACCGTGCAACCAACATACCCTCGCGCGACAGACCTAGTCACGCGCGCGCTTGTCTCAAGCATCGCGCGATGGTTCTCGTGGGGAAGGGATGTTGGTTCTTTCCTGTTTTATTGTCTTAATAATTATTATAGATCACTGTTAAGCATGCTAATAACCAGTTTACAGCTTTCTTTAGCTTAAAAATGCCAGCTTTGCACTTCAATATTCATTTCTGTTCAGTTTGGAATGCCCTTGGGATCCCCTGAATCTGTCTCAGGACCCCAAGCATGTAAAGCAATTCTTGGAAGTCCAGTCAGGAGTGTCGCGCGAGGTTTACTCTCTGTCGCGCGACGGTTCTCTGATTTCCATGAACGGCCCTTGCATGGGCAACTTGGCCCTTGGCATCTGTTTTGATACCCCCACTGTTTAGGGGTTGTGTTTCATCTTATTTGGCTCCTGCTTGGAGTATTGTGTAATAATTAGCATTTTACAGTCTTCCAATACACTACTTGGTTTGCTTCCTGGGTGTGCACTGGTCCTTCCAGAGCCCAGAAGGGGATGATTTTGGGACTGTGGTGAGATGACAACACTTGCGCGAGAGTCAGCGTGTCTCGCGCGATGATTGACTTGCATGCAGATCTGTTCAGGCATGCAAGTTGATCATCGTGCAGGGCAAATCTGCCCCGAGCCTGGTTTTGGCATCTGATCGCTGTTTCAAGATCATTCCGTTTATTATTAATCATGCTACTCATCCATGTCATTATTTGATCACATCCTGCAAATTGTTACAGTTTTAATCCCCGATTAACTGTTCCCCCGCCCTAATTGGCTAAAATTGATTAATAAAAGAAGAATCGCAACGTTTTCAAAATGCTCAAGTAGAGACCGATCTCCGGATTGGGCGAGAGGGGTGCCATAAAACCCTTCCCCTCTCGTAACCTGGCTCCCGAGCCCAGATATGGTTATGACGGACTGGTTTCCTTCACTTTTTCAAACAGCGCGGTAGGTGCTTCGAAATACGGTTCCTTGAGTGTCGGACCTTCAAAACTCAAGTGGCGACTCTGTATTTTTTAGCGCTTGCCACCTGCGCTCGCGGTCCCTCGATCCGGGCCCATTGCAATTTTGGAAACCGGAATTTCCAGGGCGTGCTGCCCACAGTGGCGACTCTGCTGGGGATCGATCGAACCGATATTAATCCATACTTAGAGTTTAATACGCTTGTGAACAATCCCTTAAAAGTCTGTCAAAACGGTTAGCTTCGTGCTGCCGAAGGTTGGAATGGTGATTTAACAGGACCTCGTGTCCGGCCATTCTAATCTGGGGCTTTTTCGATTGTTCACTTGCGTAGTTTCCTCTAAAGATGGACTAAATAAAGTGAGCCAAAATTTGAAAAGGCATTTTGCGATTTTGCGATTCTTCTTCTCTTAATCAAATTCTAGCATCTCATTTGCATCGATGTGGGATAAGCCTCGTTGGATCGTTTTGGCAATACGGCACGGTTTACCGGAGCCCGGGGACCCCGAATGACCGACAACCTTCGACGATGATGGGTCATGCTACCGTTCGACTGTTACTCTGCGAAAAACGCGGGTAACGGGAGGTATATCTGTGGCCCTAGTCCGAGGAACCTGTTACAAACCAAAACCGGCCTTTTGCATATACGAAGCATTAGAACTCTCCAAACTAGGACAGGTACCCACAGGTTAAGATCTATTTGCATCTAACCCCATATACTGTCAATGTGTTACTGCTTTCCCTATCGCATGCACTGTACATACACTATTTTGCAGAGGAGCATGCTTAAGGCTGTTTTGTCTTTCGAGTTTGTCTTACACTGTCTAAAGACGTTGTTGGACCCGATGAGGAGTCGTTCATTCTGTCGAATGTTCGTTATCAATCGCAAATTCCTTAGTTCAATGAGACTTTGAGAAATCAAAATTTACTACATCCTTGGCTCATGCCCGTTTAAGGATTCAACCGACAATATGGAACAACAAAGTAGTGATGTCGTGTCGCTAGCGCCACCCAGGTTGAAGTGCATTGTCACTATACACCGCCGTGTTCAAGGTTAAGGTGCCATGACATCAACACCGAGTTGTTCCAAATTCAAAGTTGAATCTTCAAAAGGGACTAGCCAAAGATTTAGTCTATTTTGACATCTTTTAGGATCTGTCGATCTACTCAGGGACACATCGCCGAAAAGAATTCTGAGGATTCCGGCAACGTCTGAAGCTCGTGAGGCAAACTCGTCTCTGGTTCTGTACATGCATGCATATATTCTGTTCTGCGTAGGAGCATGTTTAGGGCGGCTTCTAGGTTGTCTCGCTTTCGAGTCTGTCTTATGCTTATTAGGACGCTGTTATAACCCGATGAAGAGTCGTGCATCTCGATAGTGCACGTTGTTAGTTTTTCAAAAGTCCTTAGATCAACGAGACTTAGAGAAATCAAACCTTACTAAATCCTTGGTTCATGCCCGGTTGAGGATTCAACCGAACATAAGGAACCACAAAGTGTTGATGTCGTGATATTGATGTCATTTTGGTTATCGTGCTTCGCACGTACACCGCCCCGGCTAAAGCGCGTTGTCGCTCACGCCACCCCGGTAAAGGTGTCACGCCATCAATACCGAGTTGTTTCTAATTCAAAGTCGAATCTTCAAAAGGGACTAGCCAAAGTTTTAGTCTGTTTTGACATCTCTTAGGATCAGTTTGATCTATTCAAAGGATATACCCTCGAAAAGAAATCTGAGGATTCTGGCAGCGTCCGAACATCATGAGACAGACTTGTCTCTAGTTCTAGAGTCTAGGGTGGACACCGACGACGATGTATGCATTGCATTTTGCTGCAGGAACGCCACTGAGCTTTCTCTTACTTTACTGTCTAGCTTTGGAGCCATTGCACCGAGCAAGAGAGTACCGAAAGGAAGAGCCAAACCTACTTGGGAACGTCTTCAGAATCCGGTTCGAAGACTTGTCAGGCTCGAAACTCAGTCAGTTGCAACGGAGGCTTCTCCAGGTTCATTGTTGGCCGCCCTACAGTCGGGTTCGCCATCAATTTTACAAAAAACCACGCCGTCGGCTTCCCCTTCTTCAACATCTTCCAAGCCAGCTATGGCAGATCAACCGCTCACTCTGGAAACCATGCTTATGAACCTTCAGGATAGCATCACCGCCATGCAACAGAGGGCAGCTCAGACAGATACCAATATTGCCCGCCTGAATGACCTTATCAACACTCGTCTTCCACCTCCTCTCGAAGAGGAAGGCGAGGACGATGAGGATGCTCATGAACAACCTATCTTGGTCCCGGACCCGAATCACGAGGGGCGTCTCATTGTTCAGCTCAACCCTAAGAAGGTTCACGCGCCTGCTGCAAACACAAATCTGGCAGGTGGTAAGCCTATTTTGAATCCGGATATGGCCGCTCTCATGGCCAAGATGGCAAAGCTGGAGGAGGCAGTCTCCAAGTCTGAGAAAATCAGTGCAGGGGGAATTGACTTGGATCGTCTCTGTTTGTACCCTAATGCCAAGCTCCCTGACAAGTTCAAGATGCCCGATCTGGTTAAGTTTGACGGGAGCGGTGACCCCAAAACTCATCTCTATGGCTACCATGCCGCAATGAAGCTGCTGGGTGTGGAAAGTGAGGCCATGTCTCAACTTTTCCCTCAAACCCTCTCTGGGCCTGCCTTCCATTGGTTTCTGTCAGTTGACATCTCCAAACGAAGCACTTGGGAAGATATAGGGGCTGCCTTTGTCTCACAGTATAGCTACAACTCTCAACTCAAGATGACTATTCGAGAGTTGGAATCCACGAAGATGGAGGCAAAGGAGACCTTTGCGGACTTTGTTAAAAGGTGGAGAGCCAAAGCCGCTCTAATGACTGAGCGCCCGAGTGAGAGAGATCAACTCCGCATCATCTCCCGCAATCTTCAGCCAGACTATGCCAGGCACTTGGTACTCGCTCAAGCGACCGCCAACTTTGAGATCTTCTTCGACTCTGGCCTAGCCATCGAGGATGCGCTGCAAGCTGGAATCCTGCCAAGGGGTGAATCCTCTTCCTCCACTCAAAAGGCTAAGCCAAGGGCTTATTCGGGAAATAGTAGTGCGTTGTTTGGTGACAGCAACTACTCCAATACAGCCGCAAGTGGGAGTGATGCCCCAGCTTCCAATTCCAGTCGTGCCGCCGATATCAACCAAATTCAAAGCGCTCAAAGCCTCCGATCTCGAACACAACCCCGAAGCTTCTCTGCCTTCGAGGCATCTCTATCTGCAGTAATGGAGAAACTTGTCAAGTCTGGGCACCTCACACCTTTGACCCCAACTTTTCCACCCAAAGTCGTTCCGGCCAACTACAATGCCAACCTTTTCTGTGCCTTCCACCAAATGCCTGGCCATCTCACTGATAACTGCTTGCGTCTCCGACACGAGATACAAGATCTAATTGATGATGGCACGGTTCAAGTTCCACCAAAGCCCAACGTCATTTCCAACTCCTTGCCTCAGCACGAGTCTGACCCTCTGGTTGGTCAGGTATCTATCACCTCCACTCAAATCAATCCGAGCTCCACCATATTCAACCCTAGCCACTATATCGTCCCAGCAAATCAACCCAAACCCATCGTATCCATCCCGTTTGAACCGGAGGTTAACATGATGGCCGTAGGTTGGGCAGTCAAAACTTTCTCTGTTAACACCTGGATTGACAGTGATGAGGGGCTTACAAAGGGGGAAGACCGATTGGCTGAGGTCTAGTGATCAAAAGAGCACCGAGTAGGTTTGGTCGAAGAAGCTGAGGAGGCCAAAGTGCTGTTGCTTGGGCCTGACTCCTGCTGGATCCTACCTCTTTTTATGGAAGCTATGGGTAGCTTTTTAACAATTGCATTTTCAAAACCGCGTCTAGTTTGCATTGGCATCTTGTCTGAGTCTGACACAGAGTCTTTTGCGTTCGTCTAAGTCTAGCTTTGAGTCCGAGGTTGTGCCTCTTGGCCCTCCACGTCGTAGCTTTTGTTTCAAGTTTCGAGTCTGCTGTACTTGGCAACCCCGAGGGTTTTTATGATATGCATCATCTTGCTTCTACATGCTTCGCTGGCTTTTATATAAACTGTGTCAACCCTGATGACGAAGGGATAGATTTCGATGGGATCATTCCCAAGGAAATGTGTTCCCTCGCCAAAAGGGAAGACGAAAGGCATGCTCAGCCTATTGAAAGAAGACGTAATTTCAAATAAACTTGAAAGACAAGTATAACCTCCCGAAAGGTTCAATTGGTTCAAAGCTGCCCCCAGAGGAGCATTGTGCCCAGTCAGACAGGCTTGAAGAATTCGTCGACGTCTTGGCATGGTCTCGTCAAGTCACGCCTCGCGTTGATCCTGAGACAAAGGAGCATCAAATCCCCTGTTATCGGGTGCCAATCCAGAAAGCAGAAGCACAGAAGGCTTCGGGCCTTGTACCATGTTCAAAGCAATGATAGTGGCGTTCTGCCAAGCACAAATGAGAAAGTGTACAAAACGGCCCGGAGCAAGACATTTCCAACCGAAGCACTCGTGACTCTTTGTCATCAAAGCCATCGTATCTGGGGCTACAGCCAAAGGTCTTCGACCTCGACGGCAACAATACCATGGTCGACCTGGATCAATTCAAATGTTGCTTTTCCCTGAGAGAAGCTTGTTGGGCTGAAAACCCCAAGGGTGGGCAGTTCCAAGCAAAAGTTAGAGCAGCCTACTAGACCAAAACCTATGAAGGTGGTTTAGGCAAAAATGAATAGGCAATCAATCAAAGCTCGCTAGACCGAAGACCTGAATGGGCGGTACTAGGCAAAAGTTAGAGCGTAAAAGGAGAGGTAAATACTCGAGAGTTAACCCCTTGGCCTGAACTATGTTTTGACCTGATTCCCTAGCTTGGGATACGTAGGCAGTCTTTCTTTGAGACTCGGTCACAATCTATCAATTGGATCCATGGTTGACGTTTGGTACACATCAAAGGTCAAAGAGGATCGAGGATCAGATCAAGCTGCTTTGGAGGAACCAAAAGGGGGAAAACCTTCGTCTTTCAATTTTATTACAAACTGCTTATTCAATTTACAGGCTGAGCATAAGTCTTAAAAAAATAATTGAAGCATAAAAAACAAAACGAAATGCTGGCGAGGCCTTAACAGGCTCACAGTTTATTCTAAGTTCAGCGAAGTCTGGTGTAAGCAACCGCAGCGCGTTTGTTCGAGTGATGCGCGTTGGTCTCAAACCTGCACACGCTTCTTGCAGCAGGCAGTAGCAGTTGGCTACTACCCTCGAATGTCGTTCCAGGGGCTTTTGCCAAGTCTTGTCAAACCATGCAAGTCATATGGACTTAATGTGACTGCACGGGGGTGTCGGTTTCAGTCCGGGCCTATACGTGTCATAGTCTGCGTCTTATGTCCGTCTTTGCGACATTTTTCCAGTTTTTCAACTGTCATGTCGGGATGCTTTTCTCGATTTCATTTGTACAGGTCTTTGTACCTTTTCCACTTTTCATAAGTGTCAGTTTCACCTGTTCAGGAATATTGTGAGTTTTGGCACATTAATGCCCAAAATTTCATTATATTCTATGTGTCTGAGGGTTCGCATTGTACCATGGGGCTCTGTCTCCCTTTTCGTTCGAGCTAGGCGAGTCTGTACATATGTGCGCGCGTCTGCGTGTCGATTCAAAGCACTTGTCAATGCAAATTAGATATTAGTGGTTAGTTTTTGCGTTCTCTTCAACACTTGCAAAAGAG
The DNA here is from genome assembly GCA_018127125.1 of Rhododendron griersonianum. Lineage (NCBI taxonomy): Eukaryota > Viridiplantae > Streptophyta > Magnoliopsida > Ericales > Ericaceae > Rhododendron > Rhododendron griersonianum. The sequence goes on along the minus strand of CM030799.1, from coordinate 7,616,964 downwards.
AGTCAATAAACTGGAAAATGCAATTGTTACATTGCTACCCTAGTATCCGTAATCCGCAAGCAACGGAATCTCTTGAAAGCAGCAGGGGCACGTCAGCCCAAGGCCAAGCAAGGCATCTCTGGGGCACCTCCACCCAAGCATCGAAGAGGGGGCACGCAGGCCCAATGTCATTACTAAACGTCAACTAGGGCACGCCCGCCCGTTCAACATCTTCCTATCTGGGTGCATATCTCAGAAGCACAGACAGTACAGTAATAAGGCTCAGTGGTAGTCCTTAGATGTCGTTGTCCTTCTAGGAGCCGCCCTAAGCTTGCATCTGCATTTTCAATATTTTATACATGTCATTGCATATTGTGTGTATATCAAATGTTGAACACAGGAAAAATCCATCAAGCGACAAAGCAAGCCTGCTCGGTATCGAAGGCAGCAAGTAAACAGCCCAGCAGTTGTCACCAATTGCTCCCCAACTGCAGTCCGCCTTGTTTCTATCCATGCCATCCACTGTTTGTGCTACTTGGATCAACACAACGACAGCCGGTTCTGTCCAATTTCCAATGGCTCGGTCACTTTTTATAGTGATCCGCCGTCTCTATCAACGACAGCCGGTTCTGTCCAATTTCCAATGGCTCGGTCACTATTTATAGTGATCCGCCGTCTCTATCAACGACAGCCGGTTCTGTCCAACCTCAATGGCTCGGTCACTTTTTATAGTGATCCGCCGTCTCTATCAACGACAGCCGGTCCTGTCCAATCTTCAACGACTTGATCACTCAGCACAATGATCTCCCCGTCCGCTTTCAACGACAGCTGATCCTGTCAATTCCCCCAACGGCTCGATCATTTATACTGATGATCTGTCCGTTCAAAAAACCAAAGCGCGTCGAGGCGTTCAAACCGTCGGTGTTGAGGCATTGGCAAATCAAATCAGTGTCGAGGCGTTCTTCAGTCAGTGTTGAGGCATTGGCAAATCAAAGCGTGTTGAGGCGTTCTTCAATCGGTGTTGAGGCATTGGCAAATCAAAGCGTGTTGAGGCGTTCTTCAATCGGTGTTGAGGCATTGGCAAATCAAAGCGTGTTGAGGCGTTCTTCAGTCAGTGTTGAGGCATTGGCAAATCAAAGCGCGTTGAGTCGTTCTTCAGTCAGTGTTGTGGCATTGACAAACTAATCAACGACAGCCGGTCCTGTCAAATCCACAAACAACGACCAGAACATTGTTCGATGGTCCGTTCATCCGCAACTGATTGTTCCCCAGGAGAGTCCGTCTTGGCCTGTCCCGAACTACAATCACCCTCAGTCTAGCCGAAAGTGCATCTTCCAGCAGGCTTATTGCTCTGTCTCGGATGGTCTTTGATAAGGAGATTGGCTCTGATTCCCTACAGATGGAATTCAACCTGCCTGACACGACGTACCCGTGTTTGTTGGAATACTTTGTGCCGAGGATAGCTTGATCCCCATCAACGACGGCCGGTCCCGTCAACATCTGCAGCGACAGCCTGTCCTGTCCAAATTCAATCAACAAGCGGCGATGCAATCGTCCACTTCTACTTCCATCTCCAGCGCCGGTCCGTCCGTCCATTCAACCAATCAGGTTCTGTAAGTATGTTTGTCTACTTTGCTGGTATGTTCTGCTCTGGATTGCCTTGAGTGGTGTCTAGAAACCTTTGACGTTACTTGTACCAATTCAATGGTGCTCCAAGTGCCATCAAAGGGGGGCTACTGTAGACACCCCAATCTGGGCTTCCAGATTAGTTTACTTACGGTTTTTGATTCCCCAATGATGAAATGGATCAAGAACACCCCGGGAATGTCGAGTGTTTGAGCTTTGAGTGTTTGAATAACCCTTGAACCTAACCTAATCTTAAGCCACTTCCAAAGGCCAAAAACCCTATTGATGTTTGATGTGTGCCATCGCGCGACGGTTTGACTCCATCGCGCGATGGTCAACCGGAGCATTGACCTGCGCGCCAGGGATCATTATCGCGCTACTGTTGGGAACTGTCGCGCGACGCTCAGAACCTGTCCCCATCACCTTTATTCAGCTGAGCAGCTTAATTACCAAGTAACCCTCAGCCAGCCTCGTGGCTGGCTGGCCTCCATTCTTTGGACCAGACCTGCCTTTCCATTAGTGGAAGGTGCTAAGCCTATAATAGCCCCCTTTGTTTCTCTTTCAAAGGGTTCAAAAAAATTGAAAGCAAAAAGGTTCTAACCCTAACCCTTTGTTCATCTCTCCTCCATTAGCAAGTGCAACATTTGGTTTCCAACCTAACACCCTAAGAACAAAGCTTGTTCTTCCTCCCCATTTTCACATTTCAATCAAACCTCAAACCTCAACCTAAACTCAAAGCTCAAACACTTTTCAGACCTCAAAATTCAAAGGTATATCTTACCTTTGTTCTGCTCTCTGTTTTGATCCCTGAGGGGGGCTGGCAGGGTCAAGGCTGGTAATCAATACCAGTCCTGGCCCTAAAGCTGGCAAGGTTTCAAAAACTGTGCAACCAACATACCCTCGCACGACGGACCCAGTCACGCGCGCGCTTGTCTCAAGCATCGCGCGATGGTTCTCGTGGGGAAGGGATGTTGGTTCTTTCCTATTTTATTGTCTTAATAATTATTATATATCACTGTTAAGCATGCTAATAACCAGTTTACAGCTTTCTTTAGCTTAAAAATGTCAGCTTTGCACTTCAATATTCATTTCTGTTCAGTTTGGAATGCCCTTGGGATCCCCTGAATCTGTCTCAGGACCCCAAGCATGTAAAGCAATTCTTGGAAGTCCAGTCAGGAGTGTCGCGCGAGGTTTACTCTCTGTCGCGCGACGGTTCTCTGATTTCCATGAACGGCTCTTGCATGGGCAACTTGGCCCTTGGCCTCTGTTTTGATACCCCCACTGTTTAGGGGTTGTGTTTCATCTTATTTGGCTCCTGCTTGGAGTATTGTGTAATAATTAGCATTTTACAGTCTTCCAATACATTGCTTGGTTTGCTTCCTGGGTGTGCACTGGTCCTTCCAGAGCCCAGAAGGGGATGATTTTGGGACTGTGGTGAGATGACAACACTCGCGCGAGAGTCAGCATGTCTCGCGCGATGATTGACTTGCATGCAGATCTGTTCAGGCATGCAAGTTGATCATCGTGCAGGGCAAATCTACCCCGAGCCTGGTTTTGGCATCTGATCGCTGTTTCAAGATCATTCCGTTTATTATTAAACATGCTACTCATCCATGTCATTATTTGATCACATCCTGCAAATTGTTACAGTTTTAATCCCCGATTAACTGTTCCCCCGCCCTAATTGGCTAAAATTGATTAATAAAAGAAGAATCGCAACGTTTTCAAAATGCTCAAGTAGAGACCGATCTCCGGATTGGGCGAGAGGGGTGCCATAAAACCCTTCCCCTCTTGTAACCTGGCTCCCGAACCCAGATATGGTTATGACGGACTGGCTTCCTTCACTTTTTCAAACAGCGCGGCAGGTGCTTCGAAATACGGTTCCTTGAGTGTCGGACCTTCAAAACTCAAGTGGCGACTCTGTATTTTTGAGCTCTTGCCACCTGCGCTCGCGCTCCCTCGATCCGGGCCCATTGCAATTTTGGAAACCGGAATTTCCAGGGCGTGCTGCCCACAAGATGAAGACAGCGTCCGTCTCTTATCCTCAGGGAAACGGACAGGCCGAAGCTGCCAACAAGGCTATCTCCGCCGGCTTGAAGCGCCGGCTCACCAACAAGCGCGGCAAGTGGGCGGAAGAGTTGCCTGATGTTCTATGGGGCTACCGAACCACTCCACGGCGTGGCACTGGTCGCACTCCTTATTCCATGGCGTTCGGCGTCGAGGCCGTGCTCCTTGTGGCTGTTACTCGACCTACGTCTAGAACTACAACGTTTGACGTCCAAACGAACGATGCAATGCTAGCCGCCGAAGCAGATGAGCTTCGAGACAATGCCCACATAAAGTACGCAGCTTATCAGCAGCAGTTGGCTCGGAGTTACAACAAGAATGTGCGGAACCGTCCTTTCAATGTGGATGATCTTGTCCTTCGGCAGATAGTCCAGAAGAAGCATTTAAAGAAGTTCATGCCAAAGTGGGAAGGTCCTTTCCGGGTGGTTAAAAAGGTTGGCTACGGTTCATATGAACTCGCCGAGATGGATGGTACGGCGATACCGAACCACTGGAACGCACAGCTTCTTCGAAAGTTTTACGCTTAATTTTCTTTTGGCTTTTCGCCTCGGCTATTTGTTAAAGCCTTCAGTTTTTATTACGAAGTTTGTTTCAATAAAGACTAGTTTGTTTCTGTTTTATTATATGTTCTGTTACCCTCGGTGGTAGTATTATGCTCATTGCGATCTGGATTGCCGAGGCACGCCTTTTCAGATTCTGTTCGGCAAAAGATTTTGCATGCCATATCCTGTAGGGGGCATTCCCAGCTTCAGCCGATCCTTTTGATCCGGCGGAACCAACCTCGGTGGTGTGTTTCCTCCGGATCAAGGGCTGGGTACGGCGAGCTGGGACGGATAATTATTAGAGAGATTATTGTTAAACCATGTGCATGAAGTGCAATACATGGTCTTAACACGCATGAAGTGCAAGTAGTATGAAACATAACAGAAAAACTTCAAACTTTCATTATAATAAACTTGGTCCATTACGAAAAAAGGGGCTCGGCTGAACAAGATACTTTTTGCCGACCCTAGACTCTACGACATACAAAGGAAATTCTAAGCTACGGTGGGGGCGTCAGTTGGCTTCGGCGGCTCCACAGTAATGGGGTTGGACTGCTCGGTAGGGGTGACGGGCTTGGCCGTGGTGGAATCTGGGTTCTCATCAGGGTTCAGCGGCTTGTCAACAGTTGGATTGGGCTGTTCGATGGGGCTTGGTGGCACGTCGGTGGTTGGGTTGGCTTGTTCGGCTGGAAGCAGGTGCCTCGGCAGATCCACAGGTGGCACCACTGGAGCCTCCCTTCGGTGGTCATCCTTGGAGACCTCGGCATAGTCAAGGCCGACCTGGAATCCGCGGAGGAAAGAGGAGGCATGAGCGTCTTCGAATCCCTTCCGCTCTCCGTCTCTGAAAGCCTTCTTGACAAGGGCTTCCACCTGCTCCCGGTAGTAGTCGCCGGCCTCGTTGAAACCGGTATCGCCGGCCTCCTCTAGCTTGGCCGGCAGCTTATCCTCCATCCGCTGTATCTCCTCCTTCAGTTGGTTCCGCTCGGCTTCAACTTCTTTGAGCCTCAGCAGCAGGCGGTCCCTCTCTTCCAAGCCAGTCTTGGCTTCGGCAACTTTGGCCTCCAGCGCCTTGATCTGGTCATTGGCCTCCTTCACCTCCTTCCTCATTGCCTGAAGGTCCCCTCTTTGGGTCTTCTTAGTTTCAAGAAGGACCTCCATGTCAGTGAAGGCTTTACTGGCGCATTGGCCGGCCTGCAAAAAGAGAAGAAAGAGTTAGCATCTGAAAAGGGCAGTAAACTTGAAGAGAAATTCAACTTTCAAGGATTAGGTTGAAAGTCTGTACCTTGGCGAGGAAAAGGCACAGTTCGGCCATGTTCTTGGCCTTGGCTGTCTGCAGCTTCTCCATGTCTTTGGGGAGGGCCAGCCCCTTTAAAAGGGGGATGGCCAGAAGTGGATTCTCCTCCAGGCTGTCGCTGGTGGAGATCACGTGCCCGTCAGGGCACAACAGGTTCGGAACGAAGGGCTCCGAGGATGCACCTTCAAGATGGCCGGTGTTGAGGACCTGCGCGTCCTCGTCGGAAATTCTGGCCTTCTTAGTGGCCCTGTGGCCCTCCCCCTCGGCGGTTGTGCTTTTCTCTCTTCGGCGAGAGGGGCGGGGTACCACGGCAGCGGCTGCGGTGGGCTGCTCCTGGGGCTCCGTCTTGTCAGAGGGGGCCTTCTCTTCTCTCGGTGGGCCAAGTACTGCGACTGCAGTGCTTGCCCGGCGAAGGAAGCAAGGTCGACTGTCTTCCTCACCATGTTTTCTTTATTCTTTCGGTTAACGTACCCGTGGTAGAAAGGGATGTAACCGAGGAGGGTCGGCGCGTCTCGGTTAGGGCACCGAAGCAGGGCGATCAGGTTCGTCCACTTGCCTGAGATGAGGAGTCCCTTGTTCGGTGCGGAGCAATCTGCAAGTAGAAGAAGAAGAAGATCAGTATGAAGGATAAAAGTTAATATGGAAGACAATGCACAGAGGGAGATAAATACCGGGCTTGTCCTCGAGGCCGGGGAACCCTCGCACTCGAGGGATTTTGTAGGGCCTCTCGATCTCCGTACCTCTCCTGGTTGGAAAGGGGTAGTCGAGTTGGGGGTTAATGGGACCCCACTCGAAGTTGCCGGACACTTTGACCAGGACCATCCACCACTTTTCAGTATCGTAGAGGCGGTCCACCAGGTGATCAAAGTGTTGGCGGGTGGTGAGGTAGTATTTGTCACGTACATTAGCATCAGGTCCCCAAGGGTGAACGGCAGGTGGTTGATCTCTGCCAACCTTATCGCCGAGCATAGGATGCGCCAGCTGTTGACCGCAACCTGGATCGGTGCAAGGTTGTAATCTGAAAGAAAGAAGCGGAGGAAGGGGTTCATGGGGAACCTTACCTCTCCCTCGATGATGGCGTACAGAGGTAGGACGATGAAGTCCTCGCCGAAGGGAATCCTTTCGGTGGTGACCCTTTCGACTAGGACGTCATCCGGGATCGAGTATTTGGTCCGGAAGGCCTGTGTGACGCCACCCGGCCCATCGCCGTAGAAGTGACTGTACGGCATGGGTCCAAGACCCGTTGGTAGTGGAGGGATGAGGTCAATGTCCCTCGGCGGGGGTGGTTCGGCACCTCCTGCTGCGTCAGAGGTGCTCGGCGGCACATCATCTGATGTCGATGTGCTGGCCTGAGCCCCGGTGGCTGCTCGTTCCTTGTTAGCCACTTCCGGGACAAAGCCGTGCGTGCCTTCCTCGGCGGATTCGCCGGGGGAGTCACTCCGCCCGTAGAGAATGTCCCTAGAGGACCTGTCATCGACTTGAAGGGGGATGTGGATGCCGGGGATGATTGGACCTCCGGCCCGCCGGGCAAAGTTGCTGGAGCTTTCGTTGAAGCTCCTATACCCTCTGCCGAGCTCCTGGATGGTCTCTTGGAGGTCTGGGTAATCTTCGGGATTGATGCTCGGCGAATATGAGTTGGGATCCACCATGCTGAAGACCTAAACAGAATAAGAAATGGAAGGGGTGATGAGAATTCCTACTTCAGCATGGCTAGCTCATGTGCATCTAAATCCCTGCCGAGGGGGGTCCTCTGGGATCCTCCTCGGTGGAAGTCGTGAGTTCTTATCAAGCGATGAAATTGGCACGGTGGAGGACCGCCGTTGTTGGCGGTCCAGACGGCAGGCCACGGCCGCAGGCGGCCATGGGAGATCGACACTATTCAGATGAAAATGACTTTTTGTGCAAATGTGGGGGTGTTGTATCTTGGAAAACTCAGAAAGAATCAGAAGGGGTAGCGGAGTTACCTGAGAACGCTGGGACTGGATGGCGGCGAGTGGCGGAGCAACGGAGGCGATCGAAGTAGCAGCAGCAGTTGAAGTTGCAGAGCGAAGGGCGAGAGAAAAAAGTATTCTTTTGTCCCGCCTCCCCGCTTATATAGTGGATGGATTGGCTGGGTGGAACCCTAAGCGTCGAACGCGAGAACCGAAGCGTCGCCGCTCTGCCCACTCTCGTCATGCCACATGGAAAGCCTGCACCATTTCGTACCGGCGTCGTTTCCCCTTCCACCACATGGCACCCCACGCCGTTTCGGTTTCCTGATGGACCGTTCGATCTCTGGCTCCCAACGGTCCCATCAGCCCCCGTTTGCTGCGGATGCATCATTACCCCAAGTTTCGAGAAGGCTCTTCACTAACCCTCACTGGACCGGCGGCGTATGCTCGGTACGTTTGCCTCAGGACGCCCTCGGTAGCGAGTTTTACTTATGTGGTCAACCCCTCCCACCTTTTGCAAAGGAGGAAGAGGTTGAGGGGCTATTGTGGAGGGCGTGGTCCGGCGGAGGGACCAAGACGGTGGCCACGTTGCACCAATTAGCCGGACCAGTGAGTCTACTACCCGTGGGTCGGCGGGTTGGGTCGGTAGCCGATCCGAGTCCAGCCGGGCCTGGTTAAGTTAACCGTGGTTGATCCATGGGAGGGAACGGATTGGTTCGGCGTAGTTATTAATCAGTATGATCCGGTCCGGCGGGTTGGAGGTTGCCCCTGTTGAAGCAATCAGTGCCGTACCAACAGTCCGGCAGAACCTGTGCTCGCCGAGCCTCCTGTCCCCTAACTTGAAGAGGAAGTTAGGAAGAGGTGGGCAGGAGGAGGCAACCTCGCGTCTTATCCAATCCCTTATATTTAGGAGCGGAATATGGGGGATTGGATAGGTTCAAGATTGGGATGTCTATCTGGGTCCGAGGTAGGCAGGCTCATCATACAACGTGTGGAAGTCTTATGAGAGTTGGACTCTGCACTCCCTTTAGCTATAAAAGGAGGTATTCCCCTCAAGAATGAGGTAACACTTTTCTCAAACCGTAACTATACCTCGATATCTCCTATCCTATTTACTGACTAGAGCGTCGGAGTGCCTGCCCCGGACACCACGCTCCGGGTTTGGGCACTAACGCGGTTGCTTCGTGTGCAGGTCTAGCCCATCCTCGTCCAAGCCTCAACCATCCCAGCCGCAAGGTCCATCCGGAGAAAGCCTGACACCACACCTTAACCATTGACAGGTGTGTACCGTAGCCATTCTTGAGATTGATGACAGAGGAATCACCAATAAAGAACATGTAATAAAAAACCACACAACATTAAGGACGCTTTCTCAAGAACTTGTAATATTAATCCAACTTCGAGCGGCACTAACCAAACATGCAGCTCCGTTTGCCGCCTTCATGACCGAGATGAGGGTTCTCCTCACTCAATCTTGTTCTCCTCAGTAGTTTCGTATTAATTTGCTCAAACTTATGCTATGTTTTTGCATGTCCGTACTTCTTTTATGTTGGTTGTTGCCCGATGTGGGAGTTGGTTTTTCTTTTGTTGATGTTTTCTTGATTTATGTTACTATTGTACTGCTTTTCTAGACTTCTTTCACGTGGCATATTAGTTTGGTTTAAATTAGTCTTAGTTTGACTATGAGTACTGTTAATATATGTTGATTAATTTGGTGCTTATTTATGTGTGTTCTACCTTTGTCATTCCGTGACAAAAAAGGGAGTAATTTAGTGATTAACGGATTAGCTTGTAGACACCTCCCAAGCGGGGCATCGCCATACAGATTGATCACATTTGTTTCTCGATTGGTTGCTTACTTCGTAAACCAAGATCGTGGACATTCCCATGGCTAGGAACATCGCCACACGATAGCGGTTATCATCAAAACAGAGTCGCCACCTAGTTTATTAAAACCAGGAAAATAGACAGAGATTCTAGGCACGGGAGCCAAAAGTACAATAAGGGGAAGGTGTTAGGCACCCTTCTTTGCCCAGTCGTGAGACTGGCCCATAATCGTTCAACATAAGACATATAGATGCTTTGTTTAATTCCAACACATAACTTGTTTATTTAAGCCTTTAAACAGTAAATAAGGTGAGCCAATGCGATAAGTAAAGCATGCATCAGAAAGCAAAACAAAACAAGCTGTCCCAGGGTAATAATGGATCCCGCGGCCGGTGAATGGATGTCACGGCCGAGGGATCCTCCTGGTTTGATGTATCGGCCGAGGGATCAAAGCCCCGGTCGATGTTCTTCCTCACACCAGACAGAAAGATTAATAAATGATCAAAACGCTACGGTTAGTCATAAATACAGTAAGTAAGACAAACCAGAGGCCGTTGGGCCTCACCACCTTGATCCCTCAGTTGCTTGATTGCTTCGGATTGTGTGTGATTGACTGATTGCCTCTGTGAAAACCCTAGGGTTAGGGTTTGAACTTTGGGGTTTGATCGCTGGATTGATGGCTGCCTTCGGGAGGTTGGGGCTTTTTGAGAGAGGGCTTGAGAGAGTATTTTAGCAGAGTATCGGAGCTTGGGTGAGTAATTTCACTTGTTAATTTCGGAGCCCAAAGGCTCCTTTATATAGGCATAGAGATGACTCACTCCGGCCAATCAAATGGCACGATTGCAATTGCAATGCAATTCAAACTCTTCGTTGCAATCTCTGAACGTGGCCCGAACGCATCGGAGAGGTAGTGTAGTTGGATCAAACAATCGACAGAACGTTCCAGAGTCTGGAAAAAAGGACGATCTAGCGGCCGAGTAATGGATCACACGGCCGAGGAATGGATGTTGCGGCCAAAGGATGGATCTTGCGGCCGAGGGATTGATCTCTCAGGGAGATTTTTTAGCAACAGGTTGCTCGGGTGAGGAAATGATGTTAAGGCCGTTAGATCGATGTTACGGCCGACAGATGGATTCTCCTAGGCTTCTGTATTTTCTGTCTAAAAGGCTGTATGGCTCTGATTGGGTCCTCTAAGTGGCTCAAAGTTCTTACCGAAAGTCCTAAGGTTCTCGAGAAAGCAATCAGCAATCACTGTATCCATTTCATCATCGGGATGGTCCCCAAGGTGGGACTTGAAATAATCGTTAGGCCAAATTGGGGTGTCTATAGATGCCCCTCTTTGACTGAGCTCAAACGGATCGCGAGACATGTTTGAGTAATAGTCAAAGCTGTAAAAAGCAACTCAATTTGGTCCAATCACTATTCCAAGGGGTTTTTGAAAAAGGTTTTTGTTATGGTCGGGCCGGGAGGCTGCCTACGTATTCCACAAGGGAAATTCAGACCAACCGTAGTTCGAGCGAAAAAGAAAAAGTTTGGAGGGTTAGAAACAGAAGACGTACCTTAGGGCTTAAAAAGCCGTAGTGCGACGTACCTAGACTCAGGGTTTTGGCGAAGAGTAGTTGAAGGAGCGCGGGGCTGCCGGGGGAGTTTTTACGGAGAGCTTCCTTAGTATTTTGGGGTAGATCAGTACACGGCAGGTGCGTTTGCATTTCTTGATCATCCTTACTTTGACTGAGAGGAGCTCGGTAGAGTAGCCCATCCTTGCGAATAAGCTGGAAGAAATTGATGTAATTGGGGTGGAATCCAAGCCATCTGCTGGGGATGAATTGGACGCCGTTTGTTTTGAGATATGGGGGGCGCAGGGCCAGTAACATAGAGCACGGAGCTTTGGGAAGCGGGAACCGAGGCACGGAGCCGGTTGTGGTCATGAGGCGAGAGCCTGGAGAGTGATGGCTTCTGACGTGGTGGAACCGAGGCGCGGAGCCGGTTGTAGTTGCAAGGCGAGAGCCTGAGGTGATAGAATTGAGGCGTGGAGCCTGCTGTGGTCATGAGGCGAAGGCCTGATGAGAGCTTAGAGCTTGATGGAACCGAAGCGCGGAGCTGGTATAAGGTGAGAGCCTGAGGTGTCAGAGCTTAGAGCTTGACGTGATTTGAACCGAAGCATAGAGCTGGTTGCATTATGATGGTCTGTGCACGGAGCTTTCTCATCATAAGTTTTGGCGTAGAGCCAAAGGATCGTGGTACTGGACTGATCAATAAAATTGAGGCATAGAGCCGGTTGATGGCAGGGTTGACCTGTTTCATAAGAGATATGCAAAGTGTATATGTGTGATGATGGTCATTAGATGTGAACAGATATGATGATGCAGACTCGATGTGAAAATGTTGATGCGATTGATGCAAATGTGCACGGGCCCGTGCATGTGTGTTTGTTTTAAGCTTAGAGCTTGTATCAAGTTCCGGACTTGAGCATTCAGAGCGTAGAGCTCGAGCATTCGGACGGCAGAATCCGAGCATTCAAAGTATAGGCTTTGAGCGTCCAGTACGCAGTGGTTGGGCATCCAAGCGTAGAGCTTGAGCATTCAAGTGTATAACTTGAGCATCCAGTACACAGTGGTTGGGCATTCGAAGAGATTCGAGCATTCAAAATGTTAGATTTTGAGCATTCAGGCGTAGAGCCTGAGAATGAATGGCTTGATTGTTAGGGCGGCGTAGAGCCTGCTAAGATTTGCTAGTTTACGGCTTCGAGCCGGTTGAGATAATGGGCTTAGAGCCGCTGAGTTGGTTGTTACGGCTTCGAGCCAGTTGAGATAGTGGGCTTAGAGCCGTTGAGTCGTGATAGCGAGCATAGAGCTGATGAGGGCTTGGAGCCGCTGAGTGAGTGAATACGGGCGTAGAGCCGTTGAGTTGAGTGATTACAGGCGTAGAGCCTGTTGATAATGGGTTTGGGGCGTAGAGCCGCTTAGTTGGTGAATAGAGCCGTTTGAGTGAGTAAGCGTGGAGCCACTGAGATGATTGTTATGGCTTTGAGCCTGTTGAGCGAATTGGTGAATTCGGTAATGGGCTTCGAGCCGCTGAATGATGGGCGCAGAGCCGCTGAGTGATAGTGAGTATAGGCGCAGAGCCGCTATGTGAGTTTGATGGTTGTATGGCTGTTGGGGGTAGCAAGATAGTGATTGGGCTTAGAGCCTGTTGAGTGTCTTGATTTGCTTTGGTCACCAGTTTGTGGAGAGAGAGATTTTTGGTGCTCGGGCATGCCCCCAAGGCTAGTTTTTGATCATATTGGCTCGGGATGCCCTCAAGGCTAACTTGATTTTGCTTCTGTGGATCATGGACCCAGGATTCTATAATGGCTTGAATTGGTGCACTGAGCAAAATCCACTAGGGCTGAAGAAAATTGATTGGAGGGCCAAGGAATAGATCTCTCGGCCGAAGGATCAATGTCTCGGCCGTGAGATAGCCAACAGTCAGAAAATCGATTTAAGTTAAACTTAATCGATCTCACGGGTCATTCTACCCTTTCTTCCTCCATCCCTCGTTCTTCTCTCCCTTTCGAGCGACCGTCACCGTCCCTCTCTTCCTCCACCGTCGTTCTCCATCTTCCCGCCGTCGATCCTCCGACCACCACGGTTCCGGTCGTCACTCTCTTCGGCTGTCATGGCTTCGCCATCGCCTCCTCCTCCATCTTCCGACGTTCCTGCCGTGTCTAGAGACACAGGCAAGGCCCCAGCTGTGGAGGCCGCGATTCTTGGCGGGGTTTCGAGTTCTCTTGTCTTGCGCTCGAGTCGACGCAGGGCCACCGTTGGAGGGAGCTCCTCGCAACCCATTCCTCCTGAGACAGAGCCCGAGGTTTCTACCGATGCAGGCGGTGGTGCTTTACCACCGTTTGATGTTGCCACATACGTTCCTCAGGTTCACGTGGTTGGGCGTGGCGGTTCATTGCGATATCCTCCTCCCCTTAGCGATGTCCCACCTGAGGTCTTGCACAAGGAGCCAGAGCAACACCTTGGTTTCACCAATAGGAAGGTAAAGTTTTATCCTGTCAAAGGGTTTTTATATAAGATTTCGTGAAGTGATGATTTGATATTTGATAGAAGATTTGAGTTTCAGAAGTTGCCCCCTGTATAGGCGATATTTTTGTATTGATTTTCTTCTTCGCATTTTGTCAGGCGAATGAGAGGCTACGCATGTGGGGAAGCTGCCCCCAGGTGTTTGAGTGGTACGAGAGACTTCCTCGAGAAGCCAAGGACGCGGTTGCTTTGGCCGGCTTTGAGCCTTTGATACTTGGTTTCCATCTTCCGAAGGCAGAGTTGGGATTGACCACAGCATTGGTAGAGCGGTGGTGGGATACCACCAACACTTTCCACCTTCCGGAGGCTGGGGAGATGACGATCACTCCAGGTGACTTTGCCTTGCTTACAGGTTTGAGAGTCGGCGGTGATCCTCTTCCGATTGACCCTCGGATTCATGAGCGAGATGGTGTTTTTGACTACCTTTTGGGGAAGGTCCCTCGTGTGTCAGAGAGCGGTCACATTGTGGGCAGCACGCCCTGGAAATTCCGGTTTCCAAAAATGCAAGGGCCCGGATCGAGGGAGCGCGAGCGCAGGTGGCAAGCGCTTAAAAATACAGAGTCGCCACTTGAGTTTTGAAGGTCCGACACTCAAGGAACCGTATTTCGAAGCACCTGCCGCGCTGTTTGAAAAAGTGAAGGAAACCAGTCCGTCATAACCATATCTGGGTTCGGGAGCCAGGTTACGAGAGGGGAAGGGTTTTATGGCACCCCTCTCGCCCAATCCGGAGATCGGTCTCTACTTGAGCATTTTGAAAACGTTGCGATTCTTCTTTTATTAATCAATTTTAGCCAATTAGGGTGGGGGAACAGTTAATCGGGGATTAAAACTGTACCAATTCGCAGGATGTGATAGAATAATGACATGGATGAGCAGTACGATGAATAATAAACGGAATGATCTTGAAATAGCGATCAGATGCCAAAAACCGAGGCTCAGGGGCGATTTGCCTGCGATGACCAACTTACATGCGAACAAATCTGCATGCAAGTCAATCATCGCGCGAGACCGACTCTCGCGCGAGTGTTGTCATCTCACCACAGTCCCAAAATCATCCCCCTTGTTCTGGAAGGACAGTGCACACCCAGAAGCAAACCAAGCGGTGTATTGGAAGACTGCAAAATGCTAATTATTACACAATACTCAAAGAGAGCCAAATAAGATGAAACACAACCCCTAAACGGTGGGGGTATCAAAACAGAGGCCAATGGCCGAGTTGCCCATGCAAGGGCCGTTCATGGAAATCAGAGAACTCGCGCGACAGAGAGTAAACCTCGCGCAACACTCCACTGGACTTCCAAGAATTGCTTTACATGCTTGGGGTCTTGAGAGGTTCGAGGGATCCCAAGGGCATTCCAAACTGAACAGAAATGAATATTGAAGTGCAAAGCTGGCATTTTTAAGCTAAAGAAAGCTGTAAACTGGTTATTAGCATGCTTAACAGTGATCTATAATAATCATTAAGACAATAAAACAGGAAAGAACCAACATCCCTTCCCCACGAGAACCATCGCGCGATGCTTGAGACAAGCGCGCGCGTGACTGGGTCCGTCGCGCGAGGGTATGTTGGTTGCACGGTTTTTGAAACCTTGCCAGCTTTAGGGCCAGGACTGGTATTGATTACCAGCCTTGACCCCGCCAAGGGATCAAAACAGAGAGCAGAACAAAGGTAAAATATACCTTTGAATTTTGAGGTTTGAAAAGTGTTTGAGCTTTGAGTTTAGGTTGAGGTTTGAGGTTTGATTGAAATGTGAAAATGGGGAGGAAGAACAAGCTTTGTTCTTAGGGTGTTAGGTTGGAAACCAAATGTTGCACTTGCTAATGGAGGAGAGATGAACAAAGGGTTAGGGTTAGAACCTTTTTGCTTTCAATTTTTGGAACCCTTTGAAAGAGAAACAAAGGGGGCTATTATAGGCTTAGCACCTTCCACTAATGGAAAGGCAGGTCTGGTCCAAAGAATGGAGGCCAGCCAGCCACGAGGCTGGCTGAGGGTTACTTGGTAATTAAGCTGCCCAGCTGAATAAAGGTGATGGGGACAGGTTCTGAGCGTCGCGCGACGGTTCCAAACTGTCGCGCGATAATGAGCCCTGGCGCGCTGGTCAATGCTCCGGTTGACCATCGCGCGATGGAGTCAAACCGTTGCGCGATGGTGCGCCGGGGCACACATCAATAGGGTTTTTGGCTTTTGGAAGTGGCTTAAGATTAGGTTAAGTTCAAGGGTTATTCAAACACTCAAAGCTCAAACACTCGACATTTCCGGGGTGTTCTTGATCCGTTTCATCATTGGGGAATCAAATACCGTAAGTAAACTAATCTGGAAGCCCAGATTGGGGTGTCTACAGTAGCCCCCCTTTGATGGCACTTGGAGCACCATTGAATTGGTACAAGTAACGTCAAAGGTTTCTAGACACCACTCAAGGCAATCCAGAGCAGAACATACTAGCAAAGTAGACAAGCATACTTACAGAACCTGATTGGTTGAATGGACGGACGGACCGTCGCTGGAGATGGAAGTAGAAGTGGACGATTGCATCGCCGCTTGTTGATTGAATTTGGACAGGACAGGCTGTCGCTGCAGATGTTGACGGGACCGGCCGTCGTTGATGGGGATCAAGCTATCCTTGGCACAAAGTCTTCCAACAAACACGGGTAGGTCGTGTCAGGCAGGTTGAATTCCATCTGTTGGGAATCAGAGCCAATCTCCTTATCAAAGACCATCCGAGACAGAGCAATAAGCCTGCTGGAAGATGCACTTCGGCTAGGCGAGGTGATTGTCGTTCGGGACGAGCAAGGCGGACTCTCCGAGGAACAATCGATTGCGGATGAAGCGGACCATCGAGCGATGTTACGAGTGCGTTGTTTGTGGATTTGACAGGACCGGCTATCGTTGAAGCGGACGGGAGATCATTGTGCTGAGTGATCAAGCCGTTGAAAAGTTTGACATCAGCTGTCGTTGATTGCGGACGGGGAGATCATTGTGCTGTTGAGTGATCAAGCCGTTGGGGAAATTGACAGATCAGTTGTCGTTGAAAGCGGACGGGGAGATCATTGTGCTGTTGAGTGATCAAGCCGTTGGGGAATTGACAGCTGTCGTTGATTGCGGACGGGGAGATCATTGTGTTGAGTGATCAAGCCGTTGAGGGAATTGACATCATCTATCGTTGAAAGCGGACGGGAGATCATTGTCTTTGAGTGATCAAGCCTGGGAAATTGGCGAGATCAGTATAAATGTCGGTGATTGCGAGGACGGGAGATCATTATCTTTGAGTGATCAAGCTGGGAAATTTGCGAGATCAGTGTCGGTGATTGCGGAGCGGGAGATCATTGTGCCGAGTGATCAAGCTGTTGGGTTGGATGGGAGGATCATCAGTATAAATGATCTAACCGTTGAAGCCTGGATGGGTGGATCAGCAGTATAAATGATCAAACCGTTGAAGCCTGTATGGGAGGATCAGCAGTATAAATGATCAAACCGTTGAAGCCTGTATGGGAGGATCAGCAGTATAAATGATCAAACCGTTGAAGTCTGGATGGGAGGATCAGCAGTATAAATGATCAAACCGTTGAATGACTGATATGGCTGACCGTCATGGATGATATGGCTGACCATCGTTGAATTGGGAGGGCGGATCGCTATAAAAAGTGATCGAGCCGTTTGAAGTTGGACAGGACCGGCTGTCGTTGATTGAGACGGCGGATCGCTATAAAAAGTGATCGAGCCATTGAGGTTGGACAGGACCGGCTGTCGTTGATAGAGACGGCGGATCACTATAAAAAGTGACCGAGCCATTGGAAATTGGACAGAACCGGCTGTCGTTGTGTTGATCCAAGTAGCACAAACAGTGGATATCATGGATAGAAGCAAGGCGAACTGCAGTTGGGGAGAAATTGGTGACAACTGCTGGGCTGTTTACTTGCTGCCTTCGATACCGGGCAGGCTTGCTTTGTCGTTTTGATGGATTTTTCCTGCGTTCAACATTTGATATACACACAATATGCAATGACATGTATAAAATATTGAAAATGCAGATGCAAGCTTACGGCGGCTCCTAGAAGGACAACGACGCCTAAGGACTACCACTGAGCCTCATCACCGTACTGTCTGTGCCTCTGAGACGCGCACCCAGATAGAAAGACGCTGAACGGGCTGGCGTGCCCCAATTGACGTTTGAGCAATGGAATTGGGCCTGCGTGCCCCCTCTTCGATGCTTGGGTGGAGGTGCCCCAGAGATGCCTTGCTTGGCCTTGGGCTGACGTGCCCCTGCTGCTTTACGAGATTCCACTGCTTGCGGATTACAGATACTAGGGTAGCAATGCAACAATTGCGTTTTCCAGTTTATTGACTCTCTTTTGCAAGTGTTGAAGAGAACGCAAAAACTAACCACTAATATCTAATTTGCATTGACAAGTGCTTTGAATCGACACATAGACGCGCGCACATATGTACAGACTCGCCTAGCTCGAACGAAAAAAAGAGACAGAGCCCCAGGGTACAATGCGAACCCTCAGACACACGGAACACAATGAAATTTTGGGCATTAATGTGCCAAAACTCACAATATTCCTGAATAGGTGAAACTGACACTTATGAAAAGTGGAAAAGGTACAAAGACCTGTACAAACAAAATCGAGAAAAGCATCCCGATATGACAGTTGAAAAACTGGAAAAATGTCGCAAAAACGGACATAAGACGCAGATTATGACACGTATAGGCCCGGACTGAAACCAACACCCCCGTGCAGTCACATTAAGTCCATATGACTTGCATGGTTTGACAAGACTTGGCAAAAGCCCCTGGAACGACATTCGAGGGTAGTAGCCAACTGCTACTGCCTGCTGCAAGAAGCGTGCGCAGGTTTGAGACCAACGCGCATTACTCGAACAAACGCGCTGCGGTAGCTTACACCAGACTTCGCTGAACTTAGAATAAACTGTGAGCCTGTTAAGGCCTCTAGCATTTCGTTCTGTTTTTGATGCTTCAATTATTTTTTTTTAAGACTTATGCTCAGCCTGTAAATTGAATAAGCAGTTTGTAATAAAATTGAAAGACGAAGGTTTTCCCCCTTCTGGTTCCTCCAATGAAGCTTGTCTTGATCTTCGATCCTCTTCGACCTTTGATGTGTACCAAAATGTCAACCATGGATCCAATTGATAGATTGTGACCGAGTCTCAAAGAAAGACTGCCTACGTATCCCAAGCTAGGGAATCAGGTCAAAACGTAGTTCAGGCCAAGGGTTAACTCTCGAGTATTTACCTCTCCTTTTGTGCTCTAACTTTTGCCTAGTACCGCCCATTCAGGTCTTCGGTCTAGCGAGCTTTGATTGATTGCCTATTCATTTTTGCCTAAACCACCTTCATAGGTTTTGGTCTAGCAGGCTGCTCTAACTTTTGCTTGGAACTGCCCACCCTTGGGGTTTTCAGCCCAACGAGCTTCTCACAGGGAAAAGCAACATTTGAATTGATCCAGGTCGACCATGGTATTGTTGCCGTCGAGGTCGAAGACCTTTGGCTGTAGCCCCAGATACGATGGCTTTGATGACAAAGAGTCACGAGTGCTTCGGTTGGAAATGTCTTGCTCCAGGCCGTTTTGTACACTTTCTCATTTGTGCTTGGCAGAACGCCACTATCATTGCTTTGAACATGGTACAAGGCCCGAAGCCTTCTGTGCTTCTGCTTTCTGGATTGGCACCCGATAACAGGGGATTTGATGCTCCTTTGTCTCAGGATCAACGCGAGGCGTGACTTGACGAGACCATGCCAAGACGTCGACGAATTCTTCAAGCCTGTCTGACTGGGCACAATGCTCCTCTGGGGGCGGCTTTGAACCAATTGAACCTTTTGGGAGGTTATACTTGTCTTTCAAGTTTATTTGAAATTACTTCTTCTTTTAATAGGCTGAGCATGCCTTTCGTCTTCCCTTTCGGCGAGGGAACACATTTCCTTGGGAATGATCCCATCGAAATCTATCCCTTCGTCGTTAAGATCGACACAGTTTATATAAAAGCCAGCAAAGCATGTAGAAGCAAGATGATGCATATCATAAAAACCCTCGGGGTTTGCCAAGTACAACAGACTCAAAACTTGAAACAAAAGCTACGGCGTGGAGGGCCAAGAGGCACAACCTCCGACTCAGAGCTAGACTTAGACGAACGCAAAAGACTCTGTGTCAGACTCAGACAAGACGCCAATGCAAACTAGACGCGGTTTTGAAAATGCAATTGTTAAAAAGCTACCCATAGCTTCCACAAAAAGAGGTAGGATCCAGCAGGAGTCAAACCCAAGCAACAGCACTTCGGCCTCCTCAGCTTCTTCGACCAAACCTACTCGGTGCTCTTTTGATCACTAGACCTCAGCCAATCGGTCTTCCCCCTTTGTAAGCCCCTCATCACTGTCAATCCAGGTGTTAACAGAGAAAGCTTCGACTGCCCAACCTACAGCCATCATGTTAACCTCCGGTTCAGACGGGATGGATACGATGGGTTTGGGTTGGTTTGCTGGGATGATATAGTGGCTAGGGTTGAATATGGTGGAGCTCGGATTGATTTGAGTGGAGGTGATAGATACCTGACCAACCAGAGGGTCAGGCCCGTGTTGAGGCAAGGAGTTGGAAATGACGTTGGGCTTTGGTGGAACTTGAACCGTGCCATCATCAATTAGATCTTGTATCTCGTGTCGGAGACGCAGGCAGTTATCAGTGAGATGGCCAGGCATTTGGTGGAAGGCACAGAAAAGGTTGGCATTGTAGTTGACCGGAAGGACTTTGGGTGGAAAAGTTGGGGTCAAAGGTGTGAGGTGCCCAGACTTGACAAGTTTCTCCATTACTGCAGATAGAGATACTTCGAAGGCAGAGAAACTCCGGGGTTGTGTTCGAGATCGGAGGCTTTGAGCGCTTCGAATTTGGTTGATATCGGCTGTTGATGGAGGTGGAGTTGTGATGGCACCACAATCGACAAGATCTTGAACAGCATGTCGAAGTCGAAAACAGGCATTGGTAGAATGGCCAGGCATTTGATGGTAGGTGCAATAGAGGTTATGCTTGAAATTGGGTGATGGATTTTTGGGTAGAGGAGTTGGATCGAGGGGCTTGATGGAACCAGCATCGAGCAGTTTCTCATAAATTGAGACCAAAGGTGCAGAGAAGCATGAGAAAGTCCTTGGTGAGTTCCGGCTAGTGAACTGAGAATCCGAAGCGGAACCCTTGTCTGCTTTACAATTTGCCTCATCAACAGGATGCATTCTTTTGCCTTCAGGGCTGAATTCATCACTAAGCCTGTCCTCCCCTTTGGCAAAGGCTTTGAACAAGGAATCAGCATCCTCCTTCGAGTGAGTCCTGGCCTCATGAAACTCAGCCAGGTCTTTGAACATGTCTCCTGAGCACAGCTTGATTCCGATTGTAGGAGTGTGGCAGGCTTGAGAAGGTTCTGTGACTAGCCCCATATCTGGCTGCGGGGCTGTGGGGGTAAAAAGTCCAACAAGTCCCTGGGCCATAATCATCTGTTTGTCCATCTTGTGACCCAATTCTTCTACAGCTTTCCTGAGCTCAGCCAGCTCCATTTGTACTGCCATTCTGAATTGATGAACAGGGTAGGTGATATAACCTTGAAAGCGAAGGTGTAACAGCCCCGGTAGACTCTCCCAAGCAGGTTTGGCTCTTCTTTTCGGTACTCTCTTGCTCGGTGCAATGGCTCGAAGCTTTGACAGTAAAGTAATGAAAGCTCAGTGATGCCCTTTCAGCAGTTTATTGAAAGAATTGAAAGAACGAAAATGCAGAGATCATCGTTGTCAGTGTCCTCCTAGACTCTAGAACTAGAGACAAGTCTGTCTCATAATGTTTGGATGCTGCCAAAATCCACAAATTTCTTTTCGAGGGTGTATCCTTTGGAAAGATCAAACTGATCCTAAGAGATGTCAAAACAGACTAAAACTTTGGCTAGTCCCTTTTGAAGATTCGACTTTGAATTAGAAACAACTCGGTATTGATGGCGTGACACCTTTACCGGGGTGGCGTGAGCGACAACGCGCTTTAGCCGAGGCGGTGTACGTGCGAAGCACGATAACCAAAATGACATCAATATCACGACATCAACACTTTGTGGTTCCTTATGTTCGGTTGAATCCTCAACCGGGCATGAACCAAGGATTTAGTAAGGTTTGATTTCTCTAAGTCTCGTTGATCTAAGGACTTTTGAAAAACTAACAACGTGCACTATCGAGATGCACGACTCTTCATCGGGTTATAACAACGTCCTAATAAGCATAAGACAGACTCGAAAGCGAGACAACCTAGAAGCCGCCCTAAACATGCTCCTACGCAGAACATAATATATGCATGCATGTACAGAACCAGAGACGAGTTTGCCTCACGAGCTTCAGACGTTGCCGGAATCCTCAGAATTCTTTTCGGCGATGTGTCCCTGAGTAGATCGACAGATCCTAAAAGATGTCAAAATAGACTAAATCTTTGGCTAGTCCCTTTTGAAGATTCAACTTTGAATTTGGAACAACTCGGTGTTGATGTCATGGCACCTTAACCTTGAACACGGCGGTGTATAGTGACAATGCACTTCAACCTGGGTGGCGCTAGCGACACGACATCACTACTTTGTTGTTCCATATTGTCGGTTGAATCCTTAAACGGGCATGAGCCAAGGATGTAGTAAATTTTGATTTCTCAAAGTCTCATTGAACTAAGGACTTTGCGATTGATAACGAACATTCAACAGAATGAACGACTCCTCATCGGGTTCAACAACGTCTTAGACAGTGTAAGACAAACTCGAAAGACAAAACAGCCTTAAGCATGCTCCTATGCAAAACAGTGTATGTACAGTGCATGCGATAGGGAAAGCAGTAACACATTGACAGTATATGGGGTTAGATGCAAATAGATCTTAACCTGTGGGTACCTGTCCTAGTTTGGAGAGTTCTAATGCTTTGTATATGCAAAAGGCCGGTTTTGGTTTGTAACAGGTTCCTCGGACTAGGGCCACAGATATACCTCCCGTTACCCGCGTTTTTCGCAGAGTAACAGTCGAACGGTAGCATGACCCATCATCGTCGAAGGTTGTCGGTCATTCGGGGTCCCCGGGCTCCGGTAAACCGTGCCGGATTGCCAAAACGATCCAACAAGGCTTATCCCACATCGATGCAAATGAGAATGCTAAAATTTGATTAAGAGAAGAAGAATCGCAAAATCGCAAAATGCCTTTTCAAATTTGGCTCACTTTATTTAGTCCATCTTTAGAGGAAACTACGCAAGTGAACAATCGAAAAAGCCCCAGATTAGAATGGCCGGACACGAGGTCCTGTTAAATCACCATTCCAACCTTCGGCAGCGCGAAGCTAACCGTTTTGACAGACTTTTAAGGGATTGTTCACAAGTGTATTAAACTCTAAGTATGGATTAATATTGGTTTGATCATCCCCAGCAGAGTCGCCACTGTGGGCAGCGCGCCCTGGAAATTCCGGTTTCCAAAATGCAAGGGCCCGGATCGAGGGAGCGCGAGCGCAGGTGGCAAGCACTCAAAAATACAGAGTCGCCACTTGAGTTTTGAAGGTCCGACACTCAAGGAACCGTATTTCAAAGCACCTGCCGCGCTGTTTGAAAAAGTGAAGGAAACCAGCCCGTCATAACCATATCTGGGTTCGGGAGCCAGGTTACGAGAGGGGAAGGGTTTTATGGCACCCCTCTCGCCCAATCCGGAGATCGGTCTCTACTTGAGCATTTTGAAAACGTTGCGATTCTTCTTTTATTAATCAATTTTAGCCAATTAGGGCGGGGGAACAGTTAATCGGGGATTAAAACTGTAACAATTCGCAGGATGTGATAGAATAATGACATGGATGAGCAGTACGATGAATAATAAACGGAATGATCTTGAAATAGCGATCAGATGCCAAAACTAGGCTCGGGGCAGATTTGCCCTGCACGATGACCAACTTACATGCCTGAACAAATCTGCATGCAAGTCAATCATCGCGCGAGACACTCTGACTCTCGCGCGAGTGTTGTCATCTCACCACAGTCCCAAAATCATCCCCTTTTGGGCTCTGGAAGGACCAGTGCACACCCAGGAAGCAAACCAAGCAGTGTATTGGAAGACCGTAAAATGCTAATTATTACACAATACTCCAAGCAGGAGCCAAATAAGATGAAACACAACCCCCAAATAGTGGGGGTATCGAAACAGAGGCCAAGGGCCAGGTTGCCCATGCAAGGGCCGTTCATGGAAATCAGAGAACTGTCGTGCGACAGAGAGTAAACCTAGCGCGACACTCCTGACTGGACTTCCAAGAATTGCTTTACATGCTTGGGGTCCTGAGACAGATTCAGGGGATCCCAAGGGCAGTCCAAACTGAACAGAAATGAATATTGAAGTGCAAAGCTGGCATTTTTAAGCTAAAGAAAGCTGTAAACTGGTTATTAGAATGCTTAACAGTGATCTATAATAATTATTAAGACAATAAAACAGGAAAGAACCAACATCCCTTCCCCACGAGAACCATCGCGCGATGCTTGAGACAAGCGCGCGCGTGACTGGGTCCGTCACGCGACGGTATGTTGGTTGCACGGTTTTTGAAACCTTGCCAGTTTTAGGGCCAGGACTGGTATTGATTACCAGCCTTGACCCTGCCAGCCCCCCTCAGGGATCAAAACAGAGAGCAGAACAAAGGTAAAATATACCTTTGAATTTTGAGGTTTGAAAAGTGTTTGAGCTTTGAGTTTAGGTTGAGGTTTGAGGTTTGATTGAAATGTGAAAATGGGGAGGAAGAACAAGCTTTGTTCTTAGGGTGTTAGGTTGGAAACCAAATGTTGCACTTGCTAATGGAGGAGAGATGAACAAAGGGTTAGGGTTAGAACCTTTTTGCTTTCAATTTTTGGAACCCTTTGAAAGAGAAACAAAGGGGGCTATTATAGGCTTAGCACCTTCCACTAATGGAAAGGCAGGTCTGGTCCAAAGAATGGAGGCCAGCCAGCCACGAGGCTGGCTGAGGGTTACTTGGTGATGGGGACAGGTTCTGAGCGTCGCGCGACGGTTCCAAACTGTCGTGCGATAATGAGCCCTGGCGCGCTGGTCAATGCTCCGGTTGACCATCGCGCGATGGAGTCAAACCGTTGCGCGATGGTGCGCTCGGGCACACATCAATAGGGTTTTTGGCTTTTGGAAGTGGCTTAAGATTAGGTTAGGTTCAAGGGTTATTCAAACACTCAAAGCTCAAACACTGGACATTTCCGGGGTGTTCTTGATCCGTTTCATCATTGGGGAATCAAATACCGTAAGTAAACTAATCTGGAAGCCCAGATTGGGGTGTCTACACACATCACCTATTCTTGGCTTCGGGAAGAGTTTGATCAAGCTGACATTTTGACAGAGGTTTCCCTTTCTCAGCTGGTACGAGCTTTCCTTCTTTATCTCCTTGGGCAGACTCTATTTTGTAACAAGGAGAATTCGGTGCATGTCCAGTTCTTGGCCGCCTTGGTCAATTTGGACACCATAGCAGAGTTTGACTGGGGGACTCCTGCCTTAGCTACGCTATATGGGCAACTAAGTGCCTGTTCCCGAGGTGTTAGTTTGTCGCAGGGTGGGCATCATCGCATTCTCGAGGTACATACTTTAGCTTTCTTTATCGTTCCTTTATCGCTTTGTGTTCTATATCTCACGCTCGTCTTTTATCTTGTAGCTCTGAGCCTTTGAATATTTACTGCAGTTTCCTCCTCCGACTAGGCATATTGAGCCTAGGTTTGTTCCACGAGCGGCCCGTTGGCTGAAAGGGATCCGGAAGACGCGGTCGCCTGCTATGGATTTGCTAGCTTGGAGGCGAGTTTTGGATCGCCTGCCAGTGGATCAGGTACGATGTCTCTTTATTCTCTGATTTTCAATGCAATTTCCTCATTCTGTTATTTTGATGTTACTTCCCTTATTACAGGTGCGATTCGATCCGTGGGGCACTTTGCTTAACGATGATCCTTTGGAGTTGACTTCGGCTCGGGCTTTGGACAGCCAGCGTTTCCTCCTGGAGGGACCCTTCCTGAGAGCTTGGTACCTTGGAGAGAGGGTAGCGAGTCAGTACTTCCCACGCTCTGAAGTGTTGCAGTTTGTTCCTCTTCCTCCTCCAGCTGGCATGAGATCTACTCATCTTTTGACAGGAGAGAGTTTGCTTCTCGCTCTTGAGAGACAGCCAGCCGTGAACTTTCTTCAGGCGGGAGATTATTCGGCATTCCGTTTGGCCTTGCTGACCCTACCTACTGCTACCGTCGCTGCTGCTCCTCTTGTTTAGCCACGGGCCCCCAGCTTTATCTCTTTCCACAATGCAAATGGAGAAGAGGAGCGTTTGACGCTCTCATCGTGTGCTACGCAGCTCTACGTGCTTCCGACCGGAGTTCAGCAGGTAATATTGTAGATTCTGCTTTAGTTTCCTTTAGTATTCTTCACTTGCTTTGCTGTATATGTAATTACTTCCTCTACAGGTGCCTGCTGATGTTGTTTAGGAATGGTTGCGTGTATTCCAGAGTGCAGAGGCCTTGGCCCGACGGCAGCGAAGCCGGATAGTTGCTGTATATAACCTTTAATCTCTTCTTTTTCCATCCCACGTTTTATGTGAAGCTGAATATCCATATTCTGTGTCTTTGCAGCTTGAAACGGAGCGGGTGCCGACGGTGTCGGTTACTCAGAGTGCTGGAGTTAGTGAGGGTGGGAGTACCAGAGCTGGTGATGGAGATGCTAGAGATGGCGATGGAGCTGATGGTGAAGGTGAGGGACAAAGGATTAGTGTCCCTGTTCCTGAGCGCTTTCGTCCTTCTTCTTCTCGCCCTGCGCCCAAGAGAGGTCGCGGCCAGTAACTTTCCTTTTCCCTGTATTTGTTAGCTCTAAAACAGATAATTGATATTTGTATTTTTATGAAGCAACTTCAGCGTATTTGGCAAGTATTATTTTAAAAGGAACATGTGTCGTCCTGAGATACTCTTTGTAATAGATTAAGACATGGGCCGAGGAATGGATTGCTCGGCCGAGATTTCCATTCTTCGGCCGTTACTTCTATTTCCTGAAGAGGTTGGACTTTTTGTTGTTTTAGCCAAGTGGCATTCCTTCCTTTTTACGCTTGAATTTGATTCATGCCTTTTGTTTGCTTTTGCTGTTTCTACAGTCTTTTTGCCATGCCTTGGGATCGTTGGAATGTCTTGTTCCTTATGTTGACGACTTTTGAGTTAGAGAGGACGAGCGATGACTCTCAGGTGTCCTTGTTTTTGGTTAATTTCCTGGAAAATGACTAACTCATCTTTTGTGAGCTCAATACGCAGGGTTAGCTATATCTATCGTTGAGTACAAATTCGCTGATGTTTTTCCTTCTCTCCAAATGCTTGGGCCGCATCTCGTCGTGAGATTACCTACGTATCCCAATCAGGGAATCAAGCCTTTTTACGTAGTTCCTAGATTACAACTCTTGGTTTTTCTCATGCTCTAAGTTTTGCCTAGGTTACCTGATGGAGGTTGAGTTCCTAGCGAGCTTTTCTTTGAATGCCTTAACTTTTGCCTAGGCTGCGTTTTTGCATTTTTCTTACCCTAACAGGCTTTGCTCTTACTTTTGCTTGGGCATTTAAGTTACCCAACGAGCATTTTTCTCTCAAGAGGGTTTCAGTGTTCTGGAGAGGAATTTGATGGAGATGTTCTTATGAATCTCCCGTTGCATTTGTACCTTCACAATGGATAAGCTAACCCTAAGTGTTCTCACGGAGATAGCGTCTTCTTCCTAAGCTTTTGACAAAAACTTAGTTTTTAAGTAATCAGGGCTCGTCCCTTCCTTCCTTTTTGTTAGCAACATAAAGAATTAGATTCTTAAGACCCTTTCAACTTGGCAAAGAGACCGTACCGTGTAGCAATAGTATTTTAAAGATTGAACCATTTTTTCAAGCATAAAATGATAAAATGAGAATTTATTTTGTTGCAGAGAACGCCCAAACAGGGGCCCAAAATGTGTCCTAACTTTGTCTTTAGGAAATGAAAGTAATGTTTCATGCGATTTACTACGATGTCTCGGGAGTTGCTCCTTTTCCTTTCACAGTTTTATACTCTTCTTCACCCTCTTCTTTGCCAAACAGAATCTTCAGGTCACACTCAGCTAACACTTCGATCTAGTCTTTGGGAATAGATGTTGATTTTGTTGGTTCTTCTTCCATATCATTGTCAGTCCAATCTTGATCAAAGAAGATTTGCATTCCAGGGTACTTTGCTTGGTAATTTCGTCTTCCCATGTTTCTGCGAAGCCACAAAATGGGAAGGCTTCTCCTTCTCTTACAAACCAACCATTGAGTGTTTTTGAGATCATGAGTTTCTCTTCTTTGACCCTTCCTCCTTTTGCCTTAGCCTTTTCCATGCCCCTTTTCTTTTCTATCTCGGCTTCTGTCGGCGTGTAGCAAAGACCAAAGGCGTATTGATTATGCGGGGATCAATCATTCGCGGGATGCCTTGTGATCTTTTGCCTAAACCCAACCCGGGGAGGTAGTTTTGTTTCTTCATCACCCATATGGCAGGGGTGCTTATGTAGAATTTTCTCTCAGCCATTAAGGCTTGCACAACAGTCGCTTCCTCAAGACTGAATCCAGTAAGGAAGGTTTCCTCGGTCCCTACCTCTTGGACAGGTGTGTCAGAATGAGCTCGGATTGATGAATCCCCCAGAATGGTTATGACCCTTCCATCTACTGCGAATTTGACCTTCTGATGCAAAGTGGAAGGCACTGCCCCAGCGTCATGTAACCAAGGCCTTCCTAGTAAAAGATTGAAGGTGGCTGGTATATCCATCACATGGAATTCCACGTCTCTTTTGATCTTCTCCACTTCTACTGGCAGTGTGACACACCCAACCACTCTTCTCTTTGAATTGTCATAGCCCCTTACGCCCTGGCTTGAAGGGCGTATGTCGGTGGCGCTCACCCCTAGCTTGTCGAGGGTCCTTTGAGGACATACGTTTAAAGCAGACCCATTATCCACCAAGACCAGTGGGATCCATTTAGTGAGACATTTAAGTGAGATGTAGAGAGGCTTGTTGTGTGCAGGCCCTTCAGGAGGTAGATCTTTGTCAGTGAAGGCTATTGTTGGTTTTGGAGCCTTTGACGCCATTATGAAACCCACTAGATCTTCGGGGGTGATATCGATGGGAACTTTGGCTTTCCCCAAGGTTTTGAAGAAGGAGTTACGATGCTCGTAGGAGGACATAAGCAGTCCCCAGATAGAGATATCAGCTTGGATTTTCTTTAGTTGTCTTAGCACTCTGTCTTCTTCAGGCTCGGTCCTTTGGCTCTCTTCTTCTTCTTCTTCCATTATTCGTGTTGAGGTTGAACTTTCGCCACTTAGTTTAGGAGGTTTATATACCCTTCCGCTTCGGGTGAGGTGACCTACTTCTTCTTCTTGGATGCCCCAAGGATCAGCAAGCTCAATTTTTCCAACTTCCCAATCACTTGGCAGGGCTTGACGCATGTCCAACCACCAATCCCCATCATCGATAGCATAGACGTGGGGTTCTGCAAAGCATTCGCCATTCTTAGAGAAGATCAGGGATGGTTTGGCTTGGGTGTTTGGGATAATATATCGGGTAGGATTATATGTGGGGCTATTAGATAGGCTTATGAGATTGTTATTTTGAGATGGTGGTTCGTTATTATGAGCAGGAAGCGGATTGGTTTGCACATTGGGCTTGGGAGGTTTTATAGCTTGACTATCAATAAGATCTTGAATGTCATGACGAAGACGCATGCAGCGGTCCGTCTCATGTCCAGGGTGTTGGTGGTAAGCGCATTGTTTATTGGCATCATAGTTTGGGCCATAAGGTGGCTGAGGAGGCGGATTATTCAAGAGCCTGAGATGCCCTTGACGGCTTAGGATGGCTAAGGCTTGAGATGGGGTCATGTAGAGAGGGTCAAAACTGCGGCGGGGGCGATTCGTATTTCTAGATGAGTTAGTTTGAAAGGGGTCTTGTGGTAAGGTTGAATTAAGGGTATTGATGGAGGCAGAAGATGTACGGGTTGGAAAGGTTTTTCTGGGTGGAGGAGTTTCTTCTTTCCCAATGAAGCCCATCTTGATTCCATCTTCGATTTGTAGCCCAGTGGCATGTAGGCGTTTAAAATCAGTGATAGCCTGAGTGTAAATATGGGTGAGGTATTTGGGTTGCAGATTCTTGACAACTATCCTCACTTGATCTTCCTCAGAGGGGCGGTTTTTCATTTTGGCAGCCTTTTCCCTCCATCTTGCCACAAAGGTAGCGAAGTCCTCATTGGATTTTTGTTTGGTCATCTCCAAGTCCCGAGTTGTCAGCTCGATTTGGACATTGTATGCATATTGCTTGACAAAAGCGTTGGCAATTTCTGGCCAGGTCTGATAATGCACGAATTCCAAAGTGAGGAACCAGTCGAGAGCGCTTCCGGTGAGAGTTCTTTGAAACAGTTGAGCAATGAGCTCATCGGTTAAGCCTATAGGCTTCAGAGTGTTGATGACATGGCGAACATGGCTGGTAGGGTTGCCAGTCCCGTTGAGCTTCTCAATGTTTGGCATTTTGAACCGTTCAGGTAGCTGAGATTCTGGGAAGAGGCAGAGCCCTTCGAAATCTAGAATTTGGTCTCCTTGTGAACGAGCCAAAGCGTGCTTGATTTCCTTAACTTGTTTGATCAGTTCAGGGTTTTCTGTAACTTCATGAAGATTTCCGGCTTCTTCCTCATGCTTCTTATATTCAGCATCTCTTGCTGCTTTCTCGGCTTGTAAATAGGCAATTTGGGCTCGGAGCTCAGTGATAGTAGCGTCATTGTCTGCCATTTTTGGGATGTAGGTAGGGGGATTGCTTGGCGAAGCTCGGGATTGGTTAGATAGTCGGGTTTGTTGAGAAGATGACCGCGAAGTCCCTAGAGTTGACTGGGACCGTTGCGGTGAGGGTGTCTTGACAGGCGAAGGCGACCGATGAGATGACTGTAAAGACCTCTGTTTGGCGTGACTTCGGGTATTGTAAGAGTATAAAACTGGCTGAGGTTGCTTCTGTAATCTACCTATTGTGCCTGCTTGAAAAGTAGAGTACCTGGAAGTCAGTATTTGGCTCATGTAAGGTTAGGATTTGGGTTAAAAATCCCAACCCTTCTGCACAGAAAGAGTTATTTACAACAATAAATGTTACAAGGTGTGAGGAAGAACTCTTGCAAGTAAAATGCAAATAGGTTCCTAGCCTGTAGGTTCCTGTCTTAGTTTGATAAGTTCTATGGCTTTCTAATATATGCAAGGTTTTGGTAGTCTCAGGGTGCTCCGTTGTCAAAGGGCACCAATCCTCTCGCTAGCCCATCATAGGCGGTGATTGGGTGATTCCTCTTTTGATATACCACTAGGTACGAGTGACTCTGGAGTTTGCTGGAACCCCCAACATAGCCCGTGTCATGCCGGGATATCAGGCGAACTCAACGGGTTGCCCGCTCAATGCATATGACAGATGAATTAAGCAAGGCATGTATTAGTCTTATGTTTAACTTTTTGGTTATGTCTCTCAAGTCCCCAGCAGAGTCGCCAAAAACTGTAGACACCTCCCAAGCGGGGCATCGCCATATAGATTGATCACATTTGTTGCTCGATTGGTTGCTTGCTTCGTAAACCAAGATCGTGGACATTCCCATGGCTAGGAATATCGCCACACGATAGCGGTTATCATCAAAACAGAGTCGCCACCTAGTTTATTAAAACCAGGAAAATAGACAGAGATTCTAGGCACGGGAGCCAAAAGTACAATAAGGGGAAGGTGTTAGGCACCCCTCTTTGCCCAGTCGTGAGACTGGCCCATAATCGTTCAACATAAGACATATAGATGCTTTGTTTAATTCCAACACATAACTTGTTTATTTAAGCCTTTAAACAGTAAATAAGGTGAGCCAATGCGATAAGTAAAGCATGCATCAGAAAGCAAAACAAAACAAGCTGTCCCAGGGTAATGGATCCCGCGGCCGGTGAATGGATGTCACGGCCGAGGGATCCTCCTGTTTTGATGTATCGGCTGAAGGATCGAAGCCCCGGTCGATGTTCTTCCTCACACCAGACAGAAAGATTAACAAATGATCAAAACGCTACGGTTAGTCATAAATACAGTAAGTAAGACAAACCAGAGGCCGTTGGGCCTCACCACCTTGATCTCTCAGTTGCTTGATTGCTTCGGATTGTGTGTGATTGACTGATTGCCTCTGTGAAAACCCTAGGGTTAGGGTTTGAACTTCGGGGTTTGATCGCCGGATTGATGGCTGCCTTCGGGAGGTTGGGGCTTTTTGAGAGAGGGCTTGAGAGAGTATTTTAGCAGAGTATCGGAGCTTGGGTGAGTAACTTCGCTTGTTAATTTCGGAGCCCAAAGGCTCCTTTATATAGGCATAGGGATGACTCACTCCGGCCTATCAAAATGGCACGATTGCAATTGCAATTGCAATGCAATTCAAACTCTTCGTTGCAATCTCTGAACGTGGCCTGAACGCATCGGAGAGGTAGTGTAGTTGGATCAAACAATCGACAGAACGTTCCAGAGTCTAGAAAAAGGACGATCTGGCAGCCGGTAATGGATCACACGGCCGAGGAATGGATGTTGCGGCCGAAGGATGGATCTTGCGGCCGAGGGATTGATCTCTCAGGGAGATTTTCTAGCAACAGGTTGCTCGGGTGAGGAAATGATGTTAAGGCCGTTAGATCGATGTTACGGCCGACAGATGGATTCTCCTAGGCTTCTGTATTTTCTGTCTGAAAGGCTGTATGTCTCTGATTGGGTCCTCTAAGTGGCTCAAAGTTCTTACCGAAAGTTCTAAGGTTCTCGAGAAGGCAATCAGCAATCACTGTATCCATTTCATCATCGGGATGGTCCCCAAGGTGGGACTTGAAATAATCGTTAGGCCAAATTGGGGTGTCTACATGCGCTCTTCAGTATTTGTTTCTGCAACTTCTCAGGTCATGATCAATCTGTTAAGGGATAGGTTGAACGTGCTATGTGTGTTTTGTTATGGAAGTGCTAAAGAGGGAGATTGTAAGGTATATATTTTTGGCAAATCTCATGACAAAAACACATATTGTTTTGTATCCTTTAATTACTGGGTTGTAACTTATATCTTTTATATTTCTAGAGCTAGCGTCTGTTTAAGAAGTATATCAATTATATTGTGTAATTGAAAGGTTGAGTTTGTTAAGGAAATAGGTTGGAAGGAAGTCAAGTCTTTCAAGAAAATTTCTTGATTATAGCAGCCTATAAGGAAAGAGGATCACAGAATCAGTGGGTGAAAAAATATGGGAACATTCATCAGAATTAGTGCTCGAGCAACTCGATCCAATATAGCTTTCACTAGTGCTTGAGTAACTTGCCAGATTTTTTCTATCTATTTATATATGGTTCTTTTGGGATTTCTAAGTGACCAAATATATGAGTGCAGTTCTTCTCTTGCTCCAAAATTGAGGAAATACCTAAGGGAGATTTTAGATTGACTCTTGGAGTAAACATATGATCCGTTGGTCATCAAATTTTCAGAATAACTCCAAGAGCTCTTTTAGTTTGTACTGAGTGAATCGTTCTTCCAGTGAATTCTGGAAGTATCTCGGAGGACTTGTGGATTCAAGGCATTCGGCAATCAACCACTTGGTGTGGTCTATGTGGATTTGGCAATTCAATCTTCAGTCAGTCGGTGAATATTCACGGTTGTTTTAGTTAAGATCGTTTTGTAACTGCACAATATTTATTTGTAGTGGTTTGATTTCATCCTTTATTATTTTTCAATTTCTTTTATTTTACTTGTTGAGTATTCGTATAGTGAAAAGGAAATTTTCAGTGTTAAAGAAAAGGTAAAGAAAGTGCCAAATCAATAGAATGATGAGAGAAAGACGAGGAGTACTACTTGCAAATCACAATTCAATTTTATTACTACTTGCAAACCTTGAATTTAAACACAACAATTTTAAATTAAACACCAGAGCATGATTATTGAATTGCTAATGAAAATTCATAAAATAAGAACAGAAAAAATCAAACATTAGCCTCGTTTTCTGAAGCTGGATCCACGGTGTTATTTTTGCTATTTCTCTTGCGCACAGTTCTTGCTATCATGCACAATAGGAAAGAAGCTGCTGCTATGGTGACCGAAGTTATAGTTAGAATCCCACCAATGTGAAGGACTGTTCGGTTGCTCGATTTTGGTCCAGGCACAACGGCAGCAAGAGAAATTAAGTACGTTATTGCTATGGATGCGATTGTGGCGCCCATAAGCGAAGCAATCCACAGCCAATGTGTCCTTGTCTTGAAGAGGAACTCAATCATGATCAAATTGATTGTGACTAGAGATGCGACAAACCCGACTACATTAAAACCGAAGAAGTACCAGAACAGAAATGGATGAGTGTAAGCCATCACAGCTTCTCCACTTTTGTGCCCATTTGAATTGTCTTGCCAAACACCACCTGGAGGGGTCACCCCTGCTTGAAAGGCTAGGGTTGCCATTAGTACAGCAGCTACTATAATTGCATTTTTTCTCTCTGGTAATTTCATAGGATCGACGGTATCCTTGACTCTTTTAGCATGTTTGTTTTGAAGCAAGGCTTGAATGTCATAGTCTACTCCTTCTGGTTCTGTTCCTTTTTTCTGTCCAAGAAGTAGAATGTCCATCGCTGTTTTTTTTATTTCATTTGTTGCATTGACATGTATTTCTGTGTGGCTGAGAACATGCTCGATAATCTGAAACATCCATTAGATGCGAGGGATTCATAGTTTGTTTTTCAAATAACAGTACTTTCGGTATCATACACAAATCTTCGAAGTAAAACATTTTAAGCTCTGGCCATTATTCGCTGAAAATATTCTTCTTTTTATTCTGAACTTATCATTCACTAATAATCTATGTTCGTTTTTGTTTCCTAGAATAAATGAGTTAGAGTTCGCTTTTACAAAAAAAATTGACTTCTGGCTTTTTCTTTTGTAACTTTTTGGTTAAAATATTATCATAATACGATATGTCTTGATGAGAGATAATGAACAAATTAAATTTTTTCAAAAAAAAAAAACATCAAATCATATTCATGTTTTATTCAAAATTATCCAAAAAAAATTAGTATGTTCTTTCTTCACTTTTCGGACCTAGAAACATTTATAGTTGGATACTTGGATTCATCACAAAATAAGTTATTTAAGAAGTACTCCCACATTTGGTCTCAATTATCATACTTCAAAAGTATTGAGGCTAAACTAAAGCCATGATTAATGTCGTCATAACGTACCTGTAATCTTCGATCCGCAACAGCAAGGTGTAGTATGGTGTTGCCAGCATTATCTTTGGCATTGACAAACTGCTCATCTAGAAAGAATTTCGCCAACAATATCTCTAGACAATGTAGCTGATTATATTTGCCGCATAAGTGTAAGATAGTCTCTCTTTCTCCTCTGTCCACCTTATAAGCTCGAGCTGCATGGGGTTTAACTTGAAGCAACTGCTCCAAGACCTCGACCTTTCCTCTCATAGCTGCAACATGAAGAGGGTTTGCACCGTCTCACTACTACAATAATAGATAAATACCACACTAAGGAGATTCATAAAGATCACGGTTTTCAGTAAAAGCGTGATAAAAAATTGTAGACTAACATGGCCATCTTGCGAATGTTATACGAAAAAAAAACTTACACGAAAGCCGAAATTGATGAAGAGCGAGCCGAGTGGATAAAGTCCATCATGAACGAAGTATAATCAGCTTATATGTGTAAGTTAGCTCTTCCTTTATTTGAGTTTACTGTGTGCTTGCTCTGCTGTCCAGTTCTGAATTGTGGCTGCTTGTGATGGCTATTGTTCCTATCTGCTATTTTTCTATGGATTCAAGCTGCCAAGACCCGGGGGGAGGGCTCAAATAATGGGACTCCCAAGCAGTCTGCTGCTGCTTCCCAGCCCGTGGATGAAATTAAGCAGATTCCAGCTGGCAATAATAGAACTACCAACTATTACTTGAGGAAAGATGGCCAAAATTGAGGCAACTTCATCACGGTATGATCCTAGTAAATTCTTCTGCGTATAACCATTGCTCCTGGATTCTAATCCCCGACCCACAACATTTTTCATAGTATTCTAAGTTGGAGTGTTCTGAATGTAAAGTTGATGAGTGGGTTTATGTCTCATGCTATCGATATTACTTTCCAACTTATTTCAGATCCTCTCCTTGGCCTGGCATTATGAGTACTTTCTTATTTTAACTGTTATTAATGTGCCTGAGCATCCTTGGACATGAGCATCCTTGAATCCCATGGTGGTTAGTGTGGCAGTTGGCACATCTGATTTCGTTCTTTTCTTGAAGACTGCTGTTTGTAGGTGGAGAAAAACAGATGGTACCTAGAACAGCGCTGAATCTCCTTCCTTCACGTGCTGTCCAACCGGAACCCTAATACCTTCGCCTGAACCCTAACCTGTAAAACAGATAAGGGGTGAGCGCACCTCTGCCTCTCGTGGCAAAGGCCCTCCGATGCCTAAGTTAGTATCTCGTACTGAATCAAAACCCTAATTATCAGTAGGAAAGTGTGGTATGAATGCAACTTATTGCGTACCTTTTTCCTCCAGGTTTACCTTGTATTTATAGATATGAGCATGCTTGCTTTCCAAGCATCCTTGTTGCCCAGGTCTCCTGCCTCGTGTAGGAACCCTTGGCTCTCTTGGGAATCTCTTGCCCAATCAACCGAGATCCCTTCCTCATAGGGTCTCTTCTCACCATAGAACTTATCCCTTAAGAGGACTGTCTCTTGACTCATCTTTGCTGTATATCGGGTTCGTCTTACAGAACACCCCTATTGCCTTATCTCTTAAGACAACGTTTCATCAAGCACTCCATCTGTTCGGCATATGCCCCTACCTAACAGACTACACAAGTAAACGACCTCTCATGCCACTGGCCCATCTAGGCCAAACAAAATGTATCAATTAATGACTTCTCATGTCACCCGCATATCCTAGCCGAACAGATCGTCTAATCCGGTGCCTCCTCGTAGCACTGGACCTTACCGCCGCCGTTCATCTTATATGGGGTCCCATATCACTTTCCTCATTACACGGATCTGACACATCACGTGTTCGGCCCTTAATTGTACCTGTTCGGGAATACCTCCCTACAATTGCTCCCCAGCTTTTGCTTATCACCACTGTTCGAAGATGATGAGTAAAGCTCAAAGAATAAACTTGAGGCCGAACAGATCAGATCCCGTGCAGATATAGTCATTGGGTTCCCATTGATGTCTTTTGGTGGTTTAATCATGATTTCCTCGAAAAAATGACTCCACGTGGTGTGTTTCGTACACCTAGCATTAAATTCGAACTGACGCTTCTTTCAAACGGCGTCTGACCGTTTAGCTATCCACCTATTGCAACCGTTACTTTTCATGTAACGTCATCAGTGGAGACGTTTCGTCTCCGTCACTTTACTCTTAAACCCAAAAAAGGGTATCTTTTTGGGTTTTATCCAAAAAGCTTGAATCTCAGATTTCTCTCTCTCCCAAACCAGGCGAACTCTTTCGTTTCCGGTCCGCCATCGCCGCCGTCTGCAAACTCGACTCCATCCTAGGAAATCCTCCCTAAATCCCTGTAAGACTCTTATTCTTGCTTCTCTTTTATTTCATCTTGAGACACTGTTTCTCAAATTCATTTTCGAGTTAGGGCGCTGTCCATACCCATTTTTCAGATTTCGCTCCATTGTCGTGAGAACTTCCTATAGCATCCATGGCGGATGATGATAGCGAACCCAAGCCAGGAAAATTTAGAAAACTTTGTGAAACCCTGGCTGCAATGGCAGCATTTATGAAGGATTACAACGTTCCTGAGACCGTAGGTTTAGAACTTGCCCCTCTGGGCGCGATCAGAAATGCTTGTATGTGGGATAGAACGTGCATCCCAATTGTGGCCATTGTTGAGGGTGGAGTTCGTTTCCCCCTTGACACACTACTTCGTCGTGTTCTCAACTGGTATCGACTCAACCCCATGCAAGTATCCACCAATTTTTTTAGATTGGTAATGGGAGTCGTAGATTTAAATAGAATTTTGGGGACCCAGTTAGGAATCTGGGATATCCAATGGTGGTACAGTATTGTATTAAACCGAGAATACAATACTTAAAAGTAAGAAAGGCAGAGAAGCGCTTCGTGCTTAACCTGCCAGACTCTGCTCGGGATCACGAGATGGACTTTCTGTATATAACTGGAGCCTTCGAGCCCACTGGGGAAGATGGCCAAGTGGTGGGTGTCCACGTTCCCCACGAATGGGGCTTCCCACGTACGCTTCTAATTTCTGTTTCTCTATTTTTGTATTCCAATTCTTTCGCTTATCTGCATTTTAAACCATATTACTGAACGTCCCCCTGTTATTTCAGCAACAAATGCAAACCATCGCCCAACCAGAGAGCCAAGCTATATCCGAGCAGGGGACATCAGCAAAGTTCTAAAATACAAAGGGGTGACAGGTACACAAACTGCTGGACGGGGGCGCGACGCAAGCGTTTTACTAGGCTACGATCCGTCATACAAAGGTTTTATTGATAGAAGACTTGCTCACCCAAGCACTAGTGGCGCCTCAACTTCGACTGCTCCTCAAGCCAGAAGTTCAAGATCTAGCGCCGGCGTAACGATTGCCGGACAGCCAGGCGAATTCCCAATTTCGGAAGGAATCCCCTTGCCACGCTTGATTCTTAGGAGGTCCTCCCACCGACAAGAGGCCACCCAAGAACAGCCCGAACAGTCAGCTCCCCAACAACATACAAGCCAATCATCCTCTCCAGGATATTCTCCATCCCCTCCAGGTTCAGGTACCATGTCTTACCAACCTTTGAACCTCAGCACCCTTCTCACAATCTCACCTCGGGGGCGTGGTGCCCCGGGCAGGGCGGCATTTACTGGCCAAGCTCCCCCACCACCCCGTCGCTCTAGGGGCCCTAATATACGGTCCTCCTCTTCTCCTTGGGAACAGGACAGTTCTCTTGAGGCTGCTGATGCCCATCGGGACAAACGCCCAAGGCATCAGGAAATCGGGGCCTCAGATTCACAAGCCGTTGCTGATGCAAGTCTGGGGCCTCCTACCCCTGTTACTCAAGTGATCCACGACGCCTGGGCCCCTCAATTCACTAGGGGTGACCGGCCAATAAATGTTGGGGACAGTGCGAGTTCTTCTGAGACTGCACTGGCCCTCGCCCAAGGGTTGCTGCTGCCAGTGGACATGCAGAAAGAGTCTACTAATTCTTCTGAACGGCTTTTATCCACTGGACTCGTCAGTGGAATCAAGGTAATCCCAAATTGTTACTCCTGTCTTTTATCCCATATTTGTCTTGGTAGTTTCAAGGATGTCTAACTATAAATTGAGTTTTTGTCGTTCTTTTATTTTATTCAAAAGATGGTCACAATGGGCCAGAGGCTTCAAGAGACTGAGGCTGAAAGGATCAGGCTGATGAATGAAAACACCAGGCTGATCCGATTAGTCACAAGGCTGGAGAGAGAGAGAGATAAAGCTAAGCTGGAAGCCGATGGTATGAAGGTGAAGTTGGATGCTGCTGAAGAGAATCTTTGCCATGCGCTGTCTGAAATTGACAGTGCCAAAAAGACAGCACACGAAGACGGTTTCAAGAAAGGCTTTGACGCTGCCACAGCAAGTTACGTGGAGCAGATGCCTGGTATTCAAGACCAAATCTGGAGCGTGTGCTGGGAGACATGCTTGACAAAGGTGGGAGCCCCCGAAGATTCCAGACTCTGGACAGAAAATGATTTGCCCAACAAACGTCTCCAGCAATCTCACGATTCCGAGGAACCTGCTGTTGATGATATCGAGGATCAGATCGACGATTTTACTGATGTTGATGAAGAGATTCAGATGGAGTCTCAAGGTGCTCAATCTGGATCTCAGGAAGGGAATCCCGAGCAGTCAACCACAGGAGGAACAGCCACTGAGACTGTGAACCTGGAGGAGCAACCAGCCGAAGACATCAACGTTGCTGAGGTTCCAAGCAATACTACCCCCGAGGTCCAGAACTTGGACTGATTTGGTAAGTTTTAATCTATTCTTTCGAATCATAAAAAACACTCTTCTGGTCCTGCGTGACCGTAACCTCTAGCCCTGCGTGGCATTAGTATGCTTTTAACACTGGTTTTTTGGCCCCTCGTGGCACTACTTTGGTTTGCTCGGCCCTCGTGGCTCGATTTTGCAGGGTCCTTCGTGACCAAATGTTTATGTTGATTTTGCTAAGTTTTTTCATACTTAGTCAATTTTTCGTGTATGTTTGATATTTATCAAGTGTGTTCATACTTAGATAAATCTGCATATCCTCGTGTGTTCCCCAAGTTCTACGTGTTTAGAGAAACTCCTAAGTGTATTCGTACTTGGCTGTTTGCTTCTAAGTTTTTTCTTACTTAGCTTATCGTGCACGTATTAGTGTGCATCCCAGTTTCTTCGTACTTAGAAATTTTAAGGACAGATCGTTAAGTTTTTATCGTACTTAGCAATTTGTGCAAACAAGTATTTCATACTTCTGTTTAAGTTTCTCGTACTTAGCAATTTGCGCAAACAAGTATTTCGTACTTTTGTTTAAGTTTCTCGTACTTCTAAGGCGTTCATGCCTATTACCTGCTCCCCAATACGAAGGAGGGACAGTTTGGCCATTGTTCGGATTCACAAGTCAAAAAACATCCATATATCGGAGGAAACAAAATTTCTGAAAAATCAAATATGTTGTGAAAACATAATTTTATTCATAATTCTCAAACTCAAGGGGTCGTTAGGCGTACTCCTTGCAACTAAAAAACAAAGGAATTTTTTCGTAATCCCCACACAATAACATAATCTTAAAACAGAATTAAAAAAAAAAAGGAATTATCTTCGTAATCCCCACACAATAACATAATCCTAAAACAGAATAAAAAACAAATCAAGTCCTTTAAACAAAGAACTTTCTCAAATTGTGGACATTCCAAGGCCTTGGCACCGGGTTCCCGTCCAGGTCTGCCAACCTATAAGCTCCAATGCCCACAATTTCAGTCACTCGATATGGACCTTCCCAATTAGCTCCAAGCTTTCCCTCATTAGCTACTTTGGTATTGCCAAGTACTTTTCGAAGCACAAGGTCTCCAATGCCAAACTCTCGAGGGTGGACATGTTTGTTGTAGCCTCTCATTAGCTGTTCCTGGTACGAGGCCAGGTGGACCAGGGCTCTTTCTCTCCTCTCTTCGGCCAGATCAAGCTCAATTTCTAAAGCCCTGTCATTCCCCCCACTTTCAACCAATGCAGTCCTATTGGTTGGAAGTCCAACTTCCAGGGGTATGACTGCCTCTGTACCGTATGCTAATGAATAAGGGGTCTCTCCCGTAGACCTTCTAGGGGTTGTTCTGTGGGCCCACAACACCAAGGGCAGTTCATCAGGCCATTTGCCTTTTGCCTTGTCTAGCCTCTTCTTGATCCCATCAAGAATGGTTTTATTGGAAGCTTCTGCTTGCCCGTTGCTCTGAGGGTAAGCAGGGGTTGAGTAATAATTCCTTATCCCATACTGGGAACAGAATGTCTTGAACTTTTTCTGGAACTGTGCCCCATTATCTGTGATTAAAGAGTAAGGAACTCCAAATCGAGTGATAATACTCTTCCACACAAACCTCTCTATCATAGGTTCAGTGATTTTGGCCAAGGGTTCTGCTTCAATCCACTTGGTGAAGTAATCAGTAGCTATTAACAGGAACTTTCGATTACCTGTTGCTTTATGGAGTGGACCCACGATGTCCATTCCCCACTGGGCAAATGGCCAAGGGCTAGTTAAGGGTACCAGATCTTCGGCCGGTGTCTTTTTCATAGGTGAGAACTTCTGGCATTTCTCATAAATCTTAACATAGACCTTGGCATCCTCCTGCATATGCGGCCACCAATAACCTTGGGTAATTGCTCGGTGGGCAATAGATCTGCCCCCAGCATGGCTTCCACATGTTCCCTCGTGTATCTCGTGGAGGAATTTCTGCACCATCTCGGGGTGTACACAGAGCAGATACAGCCCAGTGAAGGATTTTTTTATATAGCTTTCCCTCAGGGGACAGCCAAAACCTTGCACACTTGGTTTTAATCTTATGTGCTTCCTTTTTGTCTAAAGGGAGTTTTTCGTCTCGTAAAAACTCTATGATTGGATCCATCCAACTTGGTCCTTGGTTCACGTCTAGGATCAAGTCCACGTTTCTGCCGATGCTCGGCTCGGCCAAGTAGTCAACTGCTACCTTTCTTTTAAACTCAGTTGGAACAGCTGCAGCCAACCAAGCTAAAGAATCTGCATGAGAATTCTGTCCAGAGCTTATCTGTTCTATACATACCCTTTCGAAGGTGTTCAGTAAACCTCTGGCCGCCTCCACGTAGGCTGCCATCTTCTCATTTCGAGCTTCGTACTCGCCGGACAGTTGGTTTACCACCAGTTGTGAATCACAATAAACCTTGATTCTCTTAACGTTCAGAGTTTTTGCACTATTCAAGCCAACCAAGAGAGCATCATACTCTGCTACATTATTTGATGCACTAAAGCCAAGCCGAACAGACTGTTCCAACATCACCCCTTCAGGAGGGAACAAAACGATACCAATACCTGACCCAGTGTTGCAGGCAGAACTGTCAACAAACAGTTTCTACTCCAAAGGGTCCTGTTCGGCAGGCATTTTTCCTTTCCTTTTCGATGGTTCAACTTTCTGCTCCTGTCTCGTAGGAGGCTGGGGTGCTACGGTTGGTGAAAATTCTGCCACGAAATCAGCCAATACTTGGCCTTTGATTGCAGTGCGCGGTTGGAAGTCAATATCATATTGGCTTAATTCAACAGACCAAGTTGAGATCCGTCCAGAGAAATCTGCCTTTCGTAGCAGTGATCTTAATGGAAACTCAGTATAAACCACAACCTTATGGCTTTGGAAATAGTGGGGCAATTTTCGTGTTGCCGTCCTTAAGGCCAAGACCAGCTTTTCAAGGGGCAGATACCTCGTTTCTGCGTCTAGTAGTGTTTTACTCACATAATAAACTGGGATCTGTTCGGGTCCCTTGTCCCTTAACAGAACCGCACTCACAGCATGTTCAGAAACTGCTAGATATAAAATCAAAATCTCACCTGGGTCTGGGGTCGACAAGAGGGTGGCTTGAACCAAATATCTCTTCAAGTCTTGGAATGCCTGCTCACATTCTGCTTCCCATTCGAACCTTTCTCTTTTCTTGAGTAATTGGAAGAAAGGCCTACACTTATCACTCGAACGGCTAATAAACCTGTTTAGGGTCGCAGCCATCTCGGTCAGCCTCTGGACTTCTTTCGTAGTCTTAGGACTTTGGAGCTTCTGTAAAGCCGTGATCTGATCAGGATTTGCCTCGATTCCTCTCAAAGTCACCAGGTGGCCCAGGAATTTTCCAGAGCCAACTCCAAACGCACATTTCGAGGCGTTGAGTTTCAACTTGTATTTCCTCAAAATTCCAAAGGCTTCCTTCAAGTCCAGAATGTGCCCTTGCCTGGTCCTGCTCTTGACTACCATATCGTCTATGTATACCTCCATAGTTTGGCCAAGAAGTTTTCTAAACATGATTGTAGCCAGCCTCTGGTAAGTTGCTCCTGCGTTCCTCAGTCCAAACGGCATAACGCTGTAACAGTACAACCCTCGTGGTGTAATGAAAGAAGTCTTCTCTTGATCAGGCCTAAACATGGCAATCTGATGGTATCCTCGATATGCGTCGAGGAAACTCATTCGTTCATACCCAGCAGTGGCGTCAACCAATTGATCAATCCTTGGGAGAGGGAAGCTATCCTTAGGACAAGCTTTATTCAAGTCTGTGAAGTCTACACAGACACGCCATTTCCCATTCTTCTTCTTCACGACCACAGTGTTGGACAGCCACTCTGGGTAATAGACTTCTCGTATTGCTTTGGCTTCTAGCAAACGATCCACCTCTTCAATAACAGCGTCGACATGCTGTACTGCTGCCCTTCTTTTCTTCTGAATAACGGGCTTATGCTGCGGGTCAACATTCAGGTGGTGGCAGATCACATCTGCATCCACTCCAGGCATCTCCTCCGGTACCCATGCAAACACATTAACATGTTCTTTCAAGAAACCCACCAATTCGGATTCTTCTTCATCTGGCAGTGATTCCCCAATTAGAAAATACCTCTCAGGATCTATCTCGTTGATCAGTATCTTTTTGAGGCCCTCCACCACTTTCTCTGCTGGATCCCTTCCAACATCCTCAACAGTTGGTTGATCTGGTACCTCTACTGTATGGACTTGATGGGCCTTTGGAACTTTCTTGATGATGGAAATCAAGCACTGTTGTGCTGACTTTTGATTTCCCTTAATCTTCTCGATCCCGTTGGACCCTGGGAATTTTACCATCTGGTGATACGTAGAAGAAACAGCCCTCATTTTATGTAACCAAGTTCTTCCTATGATTGCATTATAGGAGGATGGTACGTCTACAACCAAAAAGTCTGTTCTTAGGACCACTGTCCCTGCTCGAACAGGCAGTGTTACCTTTCCAAGGGGCCATACTGCACTTGCACCAAACCCAACCAAAGGCGTAATAGACTGTTCCAAATCTGTCTGCTTCAGCCCCAACCTTTTGAATGCGTCGTAGTACAATACCTCTGTACAGCTCCTTGAATCTACCAGGATTCTCTCAACGTCATATTCCCCAATTCGTAGGGTTATGACTAACGCATCGTTATGGGGTATCTGAACCTCCCCTAGATCCTCGTCTGTAAAGACTATAACATCGTTGGGCATGTCATCTTCTCGCCCTCTTTTGTTCCCCACTCGCATAACATACTGGTCATGCTTGACCTGCCTCTGCAGCAATCTCACCTCATTCCTCGTATAAGGTGTGGCCAATCCATGTATCATATGGATTACCCCTCTAGGATTCTGCTCGTAATCCAACTCCATTGTTTTCCCTTTATCTTTGGGGTCCTCCTGAATGAACTCCTTAAGATAACCACGAGAAACCAGATCGTCGAGATGTCTTTTGTACATCTCACAATCCTCTGTCATATGACCCCAATCCTTGTGGTAACTGCAGTGCTGATTCGTAGCACGTTTTGCTTCTTTATCTCCACCCAGACTTGGGGGCCATTTGAAGAAAGGCTGATTCTTTATTCGATAAAGAATCCTGTAGATTGGTTCTTTCCAAACCGTGGTTATTGAAAAGAACGACTTAGGATCAGGTGCCTGTTTTTCCTTATAAGGCTCTTTCTTAGCCTGCCCATATTCTTTCCTATAGGTTTTGGGCTCTGGCTTATCCGCCTTCTTTACTGGAGTTTTTGGCTGTTCGGCAGCAACTCTACCTTCCTCCCGGAGTATGTCATCCTCCATTCTTGCGTGTTGTTCAATACGCTCCATTAGCCTTGCTAATGATGCTACGGGATGCCTACTTAATGACCGGCGTAACTCGCCCCGAACAGGCAAGCCAGTTTT
This sequence comes from Rhododendron griersonianum, assembly GCA_018127125.1. NCBI lineage: Eukaryota > Viridiplantae > Streptophyta > Magnoliopsida > Ericales > Ericaceae > Rhododendron > Rhododendron griersonianum. Next base: position 7,572,184 of record CM030799.1, on the reverse strand, counting down.
AAAGGTGGCAATGGCATACTCCTCACTGCAACTGTCTATCTCATTAAAGGTCTCCCAGTATTTCTTTGTGTAGTCTCTGATCGGCTCGGTATCCTCTTGCTTCATCATTGAGAGACTTTCAAATGTCTTGGGAGCCTTTCTACTCGTCAAGAACCGAGTAGTGAACTCTTCTGCTAGCTGCGTCCATCCTCGTATGGAACCATGATAAAGCCACTTTTCCCAAACTTGAGGGGAACATCTTACACATGATGGCGTCATCTCCATCGTGCATGAACATTGCCTGTTGGTAATGTTGTATGTGAGCAACGGGATCCGCATTTGTCTCGTAAAGTACGAACATCCCATGCTTCACTCTGCTCGGCAGGCGCGCGTCCTGTAGCCTTTTTGAAAAAGGTGATGCTGCTATATTACTCAGGGCCCGCCTTGCTGCTTCTCGTGCAGTCATAGACCCATCTTCTCGCTTTTTGGATTCGTGGGTCACTGCCCTGTTCCAATCATTATCAGGTCTCTTGTACCTGTCCCTGTGGTGTTTTCTTACGCCTTCCTTGGGCGAGGAGCTTCGGCTCCTGCTTCCCCTGTAACGTGGGGGAGTCTTTTGCTTGTTCGGACTCCTGCCCCTTCTTTTTCGTGAAGAAACTCTTTTCTTAGGAGGGGTGGGGCTTCTGGACTTGCTCCTTCTTCTTCGTGAAGGGGTCTTTGTGTATTGCACCATGACCAGTCCGTCTCCCCTGGATCTCCTTCCTGATAACCCAGAGTCCTCAGGATGTTCACGGATCCGCTCTAATTCTCGGATCTCGTGTTCCCTTTTCCGAATCAGTCGAGCATATTCCTCAACTTCCTGCCTCTTTTTATCGAGGATATCCTCGTTGCTATGCACACTTTTCGAATGTGCAACCGATTCTCCCCTGTGATGGGATTTGCTCCTTCGCGTGGAGGTTGTAGCCGTTCTGCCCTCCTTATTCTTGGAGTTGTCGTGGATGGTAAGAGGATCCTTGCTTGTTGTCCTCTTATCATGCCCGCTGGTTAGCTTTCTCGGAGCACCTGGTGGGGATTTATCTCCTGCCCCACCAGCCTGGTTTTTGTTGGTGATCGGTGTGACTGGATCTACCTCGACCATGGTCGTATTTCAAAAGGGAACTCTTTTGTTTCCCACAGACGGCGCCAATTGTAGGTGGAGAAAAACAGATGGTACCTAGAACAGCGCTGAATCTCCTTCCTTCACGTGCTGTCCAACCGGAACCCTAATACCTTCGCCTGAACCCTAACCTGTAAAACAGACAAGGGGTGAGTGCACCTTTGCCTCTCGTGGCAAAGGCCCTCCGATGCCTAAGTTAGTATCTCGTACTGAATCAAAACCCTAATTATCAGTAGGAAAGTGTGGTATGAATGCAACTTATTGCGTACCTTTTTCCTCCAGGTTTACCTTGTATTTATAGATATGAGCATGCTTGCTTTCCAAGCATCCTTGTTGCCCAGGTCTCCTGCCTCGTGTAGGAACCCTTGGCTCTCTTGGGAATCTCTTGCCCAATCAACCGAGATCCCTTCCTCATAGGGTCTCTTCTCACCATAGAACTTATCCCTTAAGAGGACTGTCTCTTGACTCATCTTTGCTGTATATCGGGTTCGTCTTACAAAACACCCCTATTGCCTTATCTCTTAAGACAATGTTTCATCAAGCACTCCATCTGTTCGGCATATGCCCCTACCGAACAGACTACACAAGTAAATGACCTCTCATGCCACTGGCCCATCTAGGCCGAACAGAATGTATCAATTAATGACTTCTCATGTCACCGGCTTATCCCAGCCGAACAGATCGTCTAATCCGGTGCCTCCTCGTAGCACTGGACCTTACCGCCGCCGTTCATCTTATATGGGGTCCCATATCACTTTCCTCATTACACGGATCTGACACATCACGTGTTCGGCCCTTAATTGTACCTGTTCGGGAATACCTCCCTACACTATTTTCTAAATGAGATTGCCTGTTCCAGATCGTTTACATTTCATTGTGTTTCAATGCACAATATTTATACAGTTACTACTGTGAAGTGGGCTTTTTGCTTCACATGGTCAAAATCAAGGTTGTGAATACAGTTCCGTACTCGCCGATATGCACCGTTTTCTAATAACCAGTACCTTGCTCTAGTTTCTTTCCTGTTCAAATACCGGCCATATGTATAAATATTGTTATATAATATTTTCATGTCGGATGAATGGTTTGAGCTTTTTAAGCATACATATAAGCAAAAATATTACTCCCTATTACACAATATTTGTCATGCAACATCCGAAACAGTACCCGAAACTTTTACCTTTTAATTCTTAAATATTCTCTTTCCTTCCTTGTAGACTGTGTCTAACTTGAGACACATGTGTCCTTGAGGTGTCCTGGGTGTATCCCAGGCTTAAAAATTGAAAGTAATTGGATAGCTCCATACATGTCTCGGTAATTGGACAGCTCCATAGATTGGTAGTACTGAGAACTTCAAGGTTCAGTCAGTTGCCAGAGTTTGGTTCTAAAGATATGTTTTCTGCTACTTTTTTCTTGGAGTCCTTGATGCTGCTACTTTTTGTTTTCTGCTGGATTTAGGCATTGAAGTTCTTGATGCTGCTACTTTTTGTTTTCTGGTGGATTTAGGCATGCTGAGAATGACGAAGTGCTTGAAATTGGCTTTAGAGAATGACGAGTGCTTGAAATTGGCTTTCAGAGAGAATGACGAAGTGCTTGAAATTGGCTTCAAAGAATGAAGAATTCGTTGTAGCTTAGGACATAACTCTATGCTTGTGGTTCAATTAGTTTTCTTTGTCCTTTTTATTGTTGAAGCTTTTGTTCTACATTTTTTATGCATTTTCAAAAATTTGATTGATGTTAGATTAATTCAAAGTAGGCTTTCCGGCACGATGTTTCTATCTATGACATGTTTTGTGCAAGATGCTACGGGCTGAATACATATTTTACGTGTATTTATTATTGGTTAGAGATTCGGGCATTTTTTAAAAGCACAAAAAAAAAATGCATCTTTCAATCACATTTCTAGAGTGTGATGATAAAAACATTTAATCACGGTTTTAGACGAAAACTGTGATCTAAAAACCAGAAAAGATCATACCTAACTATTTTCCATCTCAGTTTTTAGACATAAAAGATCACAGTTTTTCGTGGTGATCGTTATCGACATATAATCACGGTTTTTCTGGAAGAGTGTGATCAAAACCCGGGGAAGAACACGGAAATGAGTTTCGATCTCGATCACGAGCTAGGCACATCTCTGGTCTCACCTTTGTTAATGCTTTCACAATCCCAATGTGTCCGTTAGCCGATGCCAAGTGAAGGAGCGATCGTTGTTGCGAATCTAGAGCATTGGCAAGCTCTGGGCTGCTACTCAACAGTTGCTGGAAAAGCTCTAGTTGCCCACTTGATGCGGCCGCATGTAGAGGAGTCCAATTGAAATATTTCACCACAGCTCCATCAAGATCGTATTCATGTTCTTGGTGCAACGAACTTACGTTTACTTTGATCTCTGCTTCATTGAGCCTCCCCCCCATTCTCTCTCTCTCTCTCTCTCTCTCTCTCAACGCTTGTGTTTCGCACCAGAGTAACTACTACACATAAATATATGCACTCAACGCTTGTGTTTCGCACCAGAGTAACTACTACACATGAATATATGCACATAGGCAAGAGTCTTTCTCTTTTTCTCTTTCGAGAGAGTGAACAAGGAATTTGAAAGTGCTAAAGTAGTTTAAGGTACAAATAAATGACTTTTGTAATTGTGAAGTTGAGGTTGCTATTATTCCTTCCTCTCCCTTACTTGTTAAAGGAGCAGAGGTGGTGTTTCAGAAGAAAAGTGAGGTGGGTTCTTTTCGCGATTTTGGTGAGGCATCATCTACAAGAACAGGATTCTGATGGCCAGAGGAGCCCAATCCGAGGGGTGGATCCAGACAAGGAACTGGAGAAGGTTTCACATCCGACGCAACCAAAAACTTCAAGGACAAGAGCTGGGCGTTAAAAGGAAAGGGACGGTTTGGTTCTCTCATTGTTTGAAGCTTTTTAGAGTGCAATAAGAGCTGGGCGTATTCGCATGACGAATTTGCTATTTGGGGTGTAAGGGAAGATTGAAGTGGGGTAATGTGTTGTGGGAGAAATTTTCTGTCGTTTGGTACCTTCCCAACTAAATAGGCATCAAACGAAGAATTTCAATTTAGTAAACTAATTTTCAAAACTGATGATGAGATTCATGACAGAGGAATCCCAATTAAGAACATGTAATCAAAAATCACAAAACATTATCCGCAAGCGGGATTCGAACTCCCGACCGTGTGCTTGTGGGGAATTTCACCACCACAACATTTGCCATCTTGGCAACCACCTCCGATGGCCTAAATTCACACTCTTTCGGTTTAGATCTGTACCCATAGTTGGTGGCTGCTTTATAACCGGATCAATGCGCCGCACTTTCAGACAATGCCGCCGGTTTGGGCAGAGGATGCCGAAAGCGGTTCCGCCCTTTAACTTGCAACACCAGAGCAAAACAAATGCCCAGACATAGTTGAAAATTGTGTTTTCCTTTGCCATATTTTGGCCTAGACCAAGCATGCATGATTATTGAATTGCTCATGAAAAATCAAACACTAGTAGCCCCCTTTATTCTTCTCTTTTTGTCGCGCACAAATCTTGCTATCCCGCGGAATAGGAAGTAAGCCGCTGAAATGATGCACCGCCAAACTAGTACCTTTATTACAGCAACGCGAGTGAGACTCCTTTCCGGTGAGAATATGGTAAGAGAAATCCAATACGTTATTCCAATGGAACTGATTGTTGCGCCCATATATAGCCATATACGTCAACACCGACAAAACGGGGTCAGTCGCGATCAAAACGACTGTGCCTAGAGATGTGAAAAGGCCCAACATGTTATAAAAGAGGAAAGTCCTGTACAACTTTGGGTGAGTAGAAGCCATCACAGCTCCTCCACTTTTGTGTCCATCTTTATCATCCTGCCAAACACCGCATGGAGGGGCCACCGCTGCTTGAAAGAATAGGGTTGCCATCAGTACAGAAGCAACTATAATTCCATTTTTTCTCTTTGCTATTCCCGTAGGATCGAGGAAACTATCGAGGATACTATCGCTTTCACCATAGTAGTTTTGAAGCGAGGCTTTAATGTCTTTGTCTACTCCCTCTGGTTTCGTTCCATTTTTTTGTCCAAGAAGTAGAATGTCCATTGCTGTTTGCTTGCTTGCATTTGTTGTATTTACATCTATTTCCGTATAGCTGAGAATATGCTTGATAATCTAAAACAACCATTAGATGCGAGAGAGTTCATATAAGTATATATAGTTTTATTTTATTTTATTTCAAATAACAATTTTGGCATCATAAAAAAAATATTAGATATCGGTACATGCATATTCATCTATGTGTGAAGCTAACATGCATATCCAAATCTTTCCGTGAACATGCAGTATTCAAAACCTTCGAGTTAATTAATTGTCCGAAAAGACACATACACGAATGTGCTCACGTATAAAAATGTGAGAGCACAAAGGTCTTATAGTCAACTCTCTCTTGATAAGCTAGCATGCATACTCGAGAGAGTTAATTTACCAGGCCTATATGTTTTTTTTTATTTTTTATTCTATCACATTTTCAAGCCACGCAATGTAGAATTTTGAAAATTAGTCTCTATTCCTGTGTTTGTGAGAGAGATTAAAACCAGTGGCCCAGTGGGGGAGCCAGGATTACGATTCAAGGGGGACGAACAAACTGAAAATTTTCATTCGAGAGATTATGCAATTGATATTAATATATATTATACACTAAATACTTTGATAATTTTGGTCTAATGCATCAATAAGTACGTGTATTTAATATACTTTTTCAGTAACTAAAACACACATGTACATACTTCTTGTCAATAAAATGTAATTTACAAAATTGAATAAGGTAATGTAAAATTATACTCTAAATTTAACATATATTACACCATAATTTAAAAGATACTAACATACGACTTTGTGTTTTTGCTACTTTTTGTCTTTTCTTAGTAGTTTCAAAATTATAATCATGCTTTTTTATTTTTTCTTACCCTCGTCCGAGAAGTTGAGATGAATCCAACTATGAATGTTTCTAGGTCCAAAAATTGAGAATGAACACACTATTAAGGAGAAATAAGCTATTTAAGAAGTACCATATTTGATTTCGAATTATTATACTTCAAAAGTATTGAGGCCTAACTAAAGCCTTGATTGTGGCCCTAACGTACCTCGTATCTGCGATCTGCAACAACAAGATACCGCCCTTTCGGGTTTTCGGTCTAGCGAGCTCTTTTATTAAACGCCTTAACTTTTGCCTAGGCTGCCCTTGCGGGTTTCCAACCTAGCAGGCTTTTGCTCTAACTTTTGCCTGGAACTGCCCGCCCTTGCAGTTTTTCAGTCCAGCGAGCCTCTCTCAAGGATAATAGTGCTTGAGCTGATCCAAGTTAACCAAGGTTGAGAACTCAATTCCATCCAAGTCGATAAGCTGTGAAGCTCCTCCAGTCAAGATGGTCTTAATAATGTAAGGTCCTGACCACTTTGCTCGGAACTTTACTCATGGATCGAAGACCGGTGCCCGAATTTCCTTCAAAACCATGTCGCCTTCTGTCAAGTCTCTTGGTTTCACCTTTTTGTTAAACGCACGAGCGATCCTTCACTGGTACCCTTGAATGTGGTAAATAGCTCTTAATCTTCGTTCGTCAAATAGCATGAGCTCTTCGAACCTATTGCTTAACCATTCTGACTCCTGAACCTCGCATTCAATCATGGTCCGAAGGGATGGAACCTCTAGCTCAATGGGGAGCACAGCCTCCATACCATAAACCAAAGAATAAGGGGTTCCTCCTGTTGGTGTACGCACGGACGTCTGATATCCCAATAAAGCTAGTGGTAGCTACTCATGCCAATTCCTTGCGGACTTGATGGTCTTTTCCAGAATGGTCTTGACAGTCTTGTTTGCTGCTTCCACGGCTCCGTTGGTTTGTGGTCGGTTAGTCGTCGACTTGTGCACTTGGATTTGAAATTCTTCCAAAACCTCCCTGGCTCGACCTTTGAAATGAACTCCATTGTCTGACACAAACACCTGAGGAACTCCATATCAGTAGATGACATTCTGCTTGATGAAATGGGCGACTTGTACTGCGGTTAGGGTGGAGTAAGAAGCAGTTTCTACCCATTCGTGAAATAGTCAATAGCAACCAAGATGAACTTGTGACCGTTGGATGCTGCAGGTGTGATTCTTCTAATAACGTCGATCCCCCATACTGAGAAAGGCCAAGGAGAGGTCATCTGGTGCAGTTCGGATGGCGGGACATGCATGAGGTTGGCATGGATCTGGCACTTGTGACATCGCCGCACATACTCCACACATTCTGTTTCCATGGTGGACCAGAAGTATCCTTGCCTTAGAATCTTCTTGGCGAGCATCATGCCGTTCATATGAGGACCGCATACTCCTTCGTGAATCTCCTCTGTTACCCTTTTGGCTTCTGCTCCATGGATACACAGCTTGTGCATACCACAATGTGACCTTCGATACAAATTCCCCCCGCCGCAAATGATGTACTGAGTTGCCAACCTTTGGAGAGCTATCCAGTCCTTCTTACTTGCTTCAGCAGGGTATTTTCCTCTTTCTACAAATCTCCAGATGTCATAAAACCAGGGGTGGCCATCGTCGGGTTCGTCAACAACCATGACATGCTGGTATATATACCGAGGAATCTCTTTGCTCAATCACAATGGGTCTCAGCTTTACTCCGATAGGAATTTCGACCATGGATGCCAGCGTTGCCAAAGCATCTGCAAATTGGTTCTTGAGTCTCGACACGTGGGAAAAAGTCACCTTGTTGAAATGCGGGATAAGATCTTCTAGGTCCTGGTGGTATGGCTTCAGCTTTTTCTCCTTGACTTTCCAATCACCGTTAGCCTGTCATACGACCAGGTTGGAATCCTCAACCACTTCTAATTTCTCTAAGCCGATTTCGATGGCCACCTCCATGCCTACAATGCAAGCCTCGTATTCTACCTAATTGTTGGTGACTTCAAAATTTAGCTTGAACTCAAGCGGAATGTGGGATCCATCAGGTGCTATTAGCAAAACTCCAATTCCACCCTTTCTGATTGGCGGCCCCATCGAAATACAATTTCTAAACATCCTCGGCTATAGTCATTAAGTCCTCATCAGGAAACTTGAATTCGGCGTCCTCTCCTCCCTTAATAGGGTAATCGCCCAGAAATTCTGCGACGGCCCTTCCTTTTACTGACTTCCTGGTGACGTATTTGAGCTCGAACTCGGCTAGCATGAGCAGCCATCATGCCAGTTCTCCAATAAGAGCTGGTTTCTCAAATAGGTACTTCAAAGGGTCCATTCGAGAAATCAACCTTACCGAGTATGCCAGCATGTAATGTCTTAGTTTCTTGGAAGCCCAAACAAACGCCCAACACGTCTTTTCCAACGGAGTGTAGCGCTCTTCGCATCCAACCATCTTTTTGCTTAGATAATAAACGACCCTTTCAACCCCATCGTCTCCTTCCTGTGCCAACATACACCCCATCGCAGATGGAGTGACAAACAGGTATAGGATCAAAGGTCTTCCTGTCACGGGCGGCGTTGGATTCTGCAGATAAGTTCGGATTGCCTCAAAAGCCTTCTGGCACTTGTCATCCCATTCGAATGGTACCCCTTTCTTAAGCAGGCGGAATATTGGCTCACAGGTTGAGGTCAGCTTGGCTATGAACCGGCTGATGAATTGCACCTTGCCGAGGAAACTTCTTACATCTTTTTCTAACCGTGGTGGCTCCATCTCTAGAATAGCTTTCATCTTTGAAGGATCGACCTCAATGCCGCAGGTAGTGATCATGAACCCCAACATCTTCCCTACAGTGACCCCAAACGTGCACTTGGTCTGATTGAGACGCATCCTGTACTTTCGTATTCTTTCAAAGAACTTCCTGAGCGATGGTAAGTGCCCTTCTCGTTCCTTTGCTTTGACGATCATGTCATCAACGTAAGATTCCACCTCCTTGTGAATCATGTCATGCAACAAGGTTGTGGCGGCTCGCTAATAAGTAGATCCTGCATTCTTTAACCCAAAAGGCATGACCTGATAGCAGTAAGTTCCCCATTCAATGACAAACATGGTTTTTTCCCGATCCTCTGGGGCCATGAGAATTTGATTATAACCTGAAAAGCCATCCATAAAAGAGAGCAAAGCATGTCCAGCAGTATTATTGACAAGTACATCGATGTGAGGTAGCGGGAAATCGTCTTTTGGACTTGCCTTGTTTAAGTCCCTAAAGTCAATGCAGACCTTGATTTTGCCATCCTTTTTAGGGACGGGCTTGATGTTTGCGACCCATTGAGGGTACTCGGTTACCATTAGAAATCCTGCGTTAATCTGTTTAGTGACGTCTTCTTTTATTTTAAGCACCCAATCGGGTCTCATTGGTCTCAGCTTTTGTTTTACAGGTTTCGCATCGGGATAAAGGGGGATCCGATGTTCCACGATTTCAGGATCAATTCCAGGCATATCAGCATGCGACCATGCAAAAACATCTTCAAATTCTTTAAGCAAATCTACGTGAGCTTACCGTTCTTCCGGAGATAGCTCGGAACCGATCTGGACCATTCGGAGATTCTCTTCATCTCTCAGATTTCTTAAAATAACGTCTTCTTTTACAGGCTGAGCATGCCTCTCATCTTCCCTTTCGATTCGGGATCGAATTTCTTTAGGGATATCCCCATCGAAATTCGTCTCATCATCATCAGGGTCGACGCAATTTATTTCAAAGGCAGAGAAGTAGGTGGAATCAGTCTCATTTATTTCATCATCAGTAAAGGCCTCAGGGACGCCATACACACGAGTAGACTCGAATTCAAAGTACAGACCATGTGGAGTTGGGCCAAGAGGCACCGACTCGGACTCAACAGACTCAGAGGACTGGGAAGACTCAAATGACTCGGACTCGGACTCAGACTCAGAATCAGAATCAGAATCAGACCCATGGCATGTTGCACTTAGTATGAAAGTCCAATTCTTATACTCTCCAACGGCATCCACAATGAGCGAAGTTAGGTCTTCGAGGGCCTCCTGCCCTAGCATCATGTGGGCAACCCGCCCGGATTTGAAAAATTGAAGAGTCGCCACCCGGATTTATGGTTTGCACCCGAGAAACCGTTTTGATTGAAAATGATTTTTGAAATTTAAAACCAGATATTGTTTTGGGTTCGAAAGCCACATTACAAGATGGGAAGAGTTTTACGGCACCCCTTTCGCCCGACACGGAGTCGGTCTTTACGCAACATTTGTGGGATTTTTAACAAAAATGTTTTGTTTCATAGAAGCAGTTAGCAAGTATCCACAAATATCAAATAAAGAAGTGTATGTTGGTTCTGGTGTACAAGATATATTGAAATGATAATGAAAAATGGACAATGACAAAAAAAATGGAAAACTGCTACTGGAACCACTCCTGAGCGCTCGGGACTACACTCCTGAGCGCTCAGGAGCTCTGCTGAGCCACCCTGCAAACTTTGTTAGCACAGATATAGCATGATATTCTTAAAGAGAAACACAAAAGCTATTTAAACATGAATATGCTCAGCAGAGGGTTTAAATGGCTAGGAACAAGTTCTAGCCATCCAAACCGTGCCTCCTTGCTACTGGAAAATGAAAATAACTGGGCTCTAGAAGGACCAGTTTACACCCAGTGTCTATTAAGAACAGAAAATGCAGCATTGAATGACAAAACAAGATTTTAGTGAGCAGCAGCACTCCTGAGCTCTCAGGAATGGTCCCGAGCGCTCGGGAGTGTATCCAGTGCTCAGAAAAAGTTTTATTTCTTTGTGTTGCTCTTGCTTTTATTGTTAAATTAAAATCAAATGAGCTCATAACCAGTATGAGTAACTGGTATGGGCCCTTGATTCCCCTCAGAAGTTTGAAAACAGTAGATTTTGAAGTATAAAGTGAGCCTTTATACCTTTGCTTGACTTGAACTTGACTTCTTGGACTGATTTAGATACTTGAAAATGGGTAGAAAACAGTTTGAGAAGAGTGAATTTAGGATTCCATCTCTCTTTTGGGATTTTTGCTTGATTTTCTTTAAGAACTAGTAATTTCCCTTAGAAAATGAGAAAGAGTTTTGAAAAAAAGTTTAAGAGGTTTTGGAGATAGATTTTTGGCAGCAAAAGGGGGAGAAAGAGACTGATTTTTCGTGCCCCCTTCAGCTGGTAATGAAGGGGTATTTATAGGCAAGCCAAAAACAGGCTTGAATTTTGACAATAAAATAAAAAATAGAGAGAAAATTGTTTTGGGAGGGAAAAAAAGGCATGATTATATTCCTGCTGGTCTTTTGAGACGTACAGGCTTGAATTGTAGGTTTGAATGTACTGAAAATTCTAAAAAAACCATGGTCAAAGGTCAAGCCCGTCACCCAATGGCCTGTCAGAGCTCCTGAGCGCTCAAGAGTGCCTGCCCAACTTCAGAAAGGCACCACGGACACTCCCGAACTCGGATTTGGGTGTTTTTTGAAGTGTTGGAAAGTTAGTTAAGTCCTCTTTCTAACCCAGGTGGTTTCATTCAAATATATTTTGTACACTGAAATGTGTGGCAATTTTACCCTCAGGGTGTCGAGAAAATAATGCGTTTTAGCTTTGAAAAAGACCAAGAAGCATCGTTCAAGCTTTAACCGAACCCTATTTTGATTCCATTTCATCATCGGGGAGCCTCGAGGACATAAATTAAGGATAATTAATAGGTCCAAATTGGGGTGTCTATAGTTGCCCCTATTTGTATGGCGCTCGATATCATGTCTAGATACCAGTGACGTCCAAAGATTGAGATAGCCCAATTTGAGCCCTACTAAATCCTCAATTCAAAATCGCATGCAAGTAAAGATGTACAAGCATTTGAAACATGATCAGATCGTGCTCTTTGGAGCTGCCTACATACCCCGTTTGTAGGGATCAGACTAGCGTAGTTCTTTGGGGCAAATTCAAACATGCACGCTGTAGAAGGCATAAAAATATGCAAGCAAATAACTGACAAGATAAATTGATTGAGGAGCACCCACCGATTGCTCTGTCTCAGTGGGTGGAACAATTAAAGGGGTGTAATCGACACCATGCTCTGGAGGCGAAAGATGTAATATACCAACGGGACAAGTTAGTTTGTCTCGAAGGGATAAAATGTGATTAAACCCCGAGGGATGCCATCCAACGAGACAAATTAGTTTGTCTCAAAGGGATAAAATGCAATTGAGAGAATTTGAATCGACGAATATGCGAAAGATGAAGGCAACCATGCCCCATTTGGTCAAGTCTAGTCATTTGACAACATTGACGATATATTTTGTTTTTATTTTTGCTTTTATTTTTATTTTTATTTTTTGAACAACAAGGGATTCGCCTAGGTATCCTTTTTGCTTTACTGTCTTTTGGCTAGTGGGCTGGTATTTTCAGGACCTTGGGATTCGGGCTGGAGTTTGTCTTTGGATGGAAACTGGGTTTGAGCTGGAGTTGGTTTGAGTTTGATTTCAGTCAGGGCTTAAGTTTTGAGCATTTATGCCCCAGTCTTTAATGTTGGCTGTATGCTTGCCATAGTTGATGACATTGGTCTGATGTGCCCCAGTGAGTGACAGACCTCAGTTCTGATTCTTTTCCTTGATTCCACTGATAGTTTCGGCAACCAGTTTTATCATGAGCACAAGCGCGGGTTCTTCCATGTATTAGAGTTTCAAGATCAACATGACTTGACTAGACAGATAACCTTGTGTGAATTTGGACAAGGCCTAGATGACTCAAAAGACAAGAAAAACTCTTTATCAGAGGACTGACTCTCAATGATGATGAGGAATTTAATTCGATTGGATGAAGAGCTTGATCACTTGAGGGTTTGAAAAATGGCAAGAATGTTTGAAATTGTCATAAAATCAAGCTTTGATGATACTCATTCAGGATTTTCACGAGGAGTTTAACCACGAACTGTGCCCCAGGGTGCCGATGACAACCCATGGATTTTGAAAATGCCCCAACTTGGGTTTTTAAAACCTCTTGTGTGACCAAACCTCTGGAAGAGGCTGCCTATGTATCCCTTTGCAAAGGAATCAGGTCATAACGTAGTTCAGGACTACAAAACTGACTTTCTTTTTGGTTTTTCTTCTTTTGACTTACAAACTTGAATTCGAAAACTCAAAATTGACTTGAAGAAGACTCAACTTGAAACCTAAAAACTTTTCAGACTCGTGAGAAATTCCATTCATGGATTGATTTTACTGCACTTAAAATTCTCCTCCATATCTAAGGTCCGGCACTGGGATGCTTCTGTCGCCGATTAGGTCTTGGATCTTGTGACGGAGACGGTGACAGTCATTGGTAGCGTGACCGGGCATTTGGTGGAAGACACAGAAGGCATTTAGGTTGTGGTAGGCTGGGAGCTTTTGAGGTAGGGGTGTTGGAGGGAGTGGTTTGATGGTTTCGCTTTCGACAAGCCTTTCGAATACCATGAATTGTGGAACGGGAAACTGGGAAAAGACAAGAGGATGTTTAGGCTTGGTGACTTGGGCAACGATCTGGTTAACGGGCTTGGTCCGGGCAGGGTTGGTTTTTGTGGGGTTAGATGGTAGGTTGGTGTAACTTGCAGCTTCCGTCGTCGATTAGGTGTTGGACCCTGTGACAAAGTCAGTGACAGCTTTTTCGAGGATGCCCAATTGAACAGCTTCTTTGACAGCCAGGCCTGTTTCGAAGAATGTCTTGAAGTCGGAAGAGGCTTGAGCTAGGATCATGTGCTTGGCAAGTGCAGGTTAGAGATTTCGGACAATCATCCGAATTTGATCTTTCTCAGAGGGTTTCTCCATCATCTGAACAGTCTTTGCTCTCCATCTTTGGACAAAGTCCACAAAAGATTCCTTCGGCTCTATTTTCGTTGATTCCAATTCTCAGGTGGTGACCTCAAATTGGATGTTATAATCAAACTGGGCCACAAAAGCCTCACAGATGTCCTCCCAAGATTTCTTCTTTGTTATTTCCAAGGCAGTGAACCAGTGCAAGGCATGCCCAACCAATGTTTGAGCGAACATTTGGGCCATGGTGTCTTTCTCCACGCCCCACATGGAAAGTGCCCCAATGTATGGTCAGGTATGCTTTCAGGTCACCGGTTCCATCAAACTTTGCAAAGTCGATTGGCTTGAATTTTTCGAGTAGTCTGGCATTTGGGAAGAGGCAGAGCTCGTTGTGGGCAGCATGCCCTCCGAAGGGAAAGGATTTCGTTCCTTCCCGCCGTTTGCGGCCCTTTTTCGTTGAAAATCGAGGGAGCGCGAGTGCCGGTGGCAAGCGCTCAAAAATACAGAGTCGCCACTTGAGTTTTGAAGGTCCGACACTCAAGGAACCGTATTTCGAAGCACCTGACGCGCTATTTTGATTTGAAAAAGTGAAGGAAACCAGTCCGTCATAACCATATCTGGGTTCGGGAGCCAGGTTACGAGAGGGGAAGGGTTTTATGGCACCCCTCTCGCCCAATCCGGAGATCGGTCTCTACTTAGGCATTTTTATGAAAACTTTTGTGATTCTTCCTCTTTTAATTAATTTTAGCCAATTAGGGCGGGGGAACAGTTAATCGGGGATTTAAAAACTGTAACAATTTGCAGGATGTGATCAAATGATAGCATGGATAGACGGTATGATAAATAATAAATGGGATGAACTCGAAACAGCGATCAGATGCCAAAACTAAGCCTGGGGCAGATTTGCCCTGCACGATGGCCAACTTGCATGCATGGACAGATCTGTATGCAAGTCAACCATCGCGCGAGACACACTGACCCTCGCGCGAGTGTTGTCACCTCACCACAGTCCCAAGATCATCCCCTTCTGGGCTCTGGAAGGACCAGTGCACACCCAGGAAGCAAACCAAGCAGTTTATTGAAAGACTGTAATATACTAATTATTACACAATACTCCAAGCAGGAGCCAAATGAATTGAAACACAACCCCTAAACAGTGGGGGTATCAAAACAGATGCTAGAGGCCTAGTTGCCCCTGCAAGGGCCATTCATGGAAATCACAGGACTGTCGCGCGATAGAGAGTGAGTCTCGCGCGACATTCCTGACTGGACTTCCAGGAATTGCTTTGCATGCTTGGGGTCCTGAGACAGATTCAGGGGATCCCAAAGGCATTCCAAACTATTTAGAGCAAATAAACTAGCTACTGTATTTTGTTTTTGCATGCATAAAAGTGATCTAAAAATCAAAATGAAGTACAACAGGCATGAACATGTTGCAAAACAGAAAAGGGCTAGTCTCCCTTCCCCACGAGGTCCATTCTCTTGCTGACACAAGTGTCGCGCGAGTATGAGGGACCATCGCGCGTGGGTTTAACAGCCACGAATTCTTGTAACTTTGCTGGCTTTAGGACTAGGACATGGTATTGATTACCAGCCTTGGCCCTGCCAGCCCCCCTCAGGGATCAAAATAGAAACAGGTTAAATGTTATACCTTTGCTTGGAAAGGGTTTGGAGATGGATTGGATTGATTGGTGTGGCCTTGCAACCAAGTGTGTATGAACACACTAAGTTCAGGAGATTAGGAGGTGGTTTGGGGGTTAGTGACTTTGTGCTAGTTAGTATTTGCCTTGCAAAATGACTAGTGAATTTCTTAGTCAATTTTTGGAACCCTTAACATGGAAGATGAAGGGGGGTATTTATAGGAGGAGTGTAAGGGCTAGTTAGTGACCGAACAAGGCCTTGGGACCAGCCAACAAGGCTAGTCACAACTTGGTTGTGAGGCTAGCCAACAAGCTGAGTGGGAGTGGTTGTGAGGGTGTGAGGGTGTAACCTGCCAGAACTCTGTTCAGCTGAGGAAAACGGGGTTCCAGCCCATGGGGACCCATGTGCCAAGCAATCATCACAAGTCCAGCTGGATTTTGTGATAGGGACAGGAGGGAACCATCGCGCGAGGGTTTGGAAGTGTCGCGCGAGGGTCAACAGTCAACAGTTTGACTTTGACTACACCTGGCAAGCTAAGTGTCGCGCGAGGGACACAAAGGCTCGCGCGAGGGTCAACTCTGACTCTAGGGTTTGACTGAAGGTTCTAAAAGGTTCAAAAGGTTCAAGCAGGGTTCTAAGCATTCCAAGCCTAATCCATTCCCAATCCAAGCTCGTTTGATCCGATTTCATCATCGGGGAAACAAGAAAATCGTAAAATAAAGTAAAACGATCGGGAGACCCAGATTGGGGTGGCTACACTCGTCAATGTCAAAACCGGTCAAGGCAATTCTTTCGCTTTTGGCTACAGACTGCTCAAGTTGGGCTAATTTGGCTTTGATGGCGGCCATTTCTGGGGTTTAGAGGTTTGGTTCAGGGGGTGGTTCGTGGTTATTTTCGAGGGTTGTTTCTGGGTTTTGTGGAGGTGGAAGTCGTCTGGCAACCCCGGTTATCATGAGCATCAACTGGGTAATCTGGTTGTCTATTCGTTCACCTATCTGTCGGATAGAGGTTCAAATTTGATCCAACTCATTCGGATTCCCTGCTGGCTGTTCTCCGTTCGGAAATTCCCCATTCAAAATTTCCATCAGTTATTCCATATCCTCCCACAAATTCTAAGCTTTTGTGGTAGATTCGGATTGAGATGGTTGTGCTCCGAGCCGAATCAACCTTAGTCCAGATTGAGTCTATGAGGGTATGGTTTTCTTTTTTGGCTCAATTGCTCTTGGGCTGACAGCAAAGCAAGAAGTTGTACTCAAACGTGTTTTCCTTTTCTTGTTTTATGAAAAATGTGCATAATAAAAGAAACGCATCGTTGCCAAAGTCATCGTCTCGACTCCCTAAAGACCTATCTCGAATTAACGGCTATAGCCTATCGAAGGTTGCCCCAATCCTCAGAGTTTCTTTTAAGATATATTATTTACTTAGAACGACAGATTCTAAGAGATGTCAAAATGAACTAAGTATTCAACTAGTCCTCATTCGAAATTTCAATTTTGAACTTGGAATAGATTAGTATAAACGACGAGATACCATAACCAGAGTAGCGTCAGTGGCATGGCGCCATTAGCCGAAATGGTGTAAGTGACGTGGCACCATAACCTAGATGGTGTTGGTGTCACGACATCGTTTCCTTGTTATTCCTTATTCTCCGTTGAATCTTCGATTAGGCATTAGTCAAGGACTTAGTAATTTTTGATTTCTCAAAGTCTCATTTGTTCTAAGGACTCACGGGGTCTCGGATTTCTTTTTTATGGTGTATCCATGTTTAGAACCATTGATCCCAAAAGATTTCAAAACACACTAAGTATTTGACTACGCTTCATCAAAATCTTAACCTCAATTTGGAATGACTTGGAGCGGATGGCGTGACACCATAACCGAAGTGGCGTTAGTGGCATGGTGCCTATAACGCCCCTAATTTTGGAGACGTTTGAAGGGATAATTTTATTGAAAGATAAATAGAGTCAAGCTCAATATTACATCATTAACCTTGCCAAAGTACTTTTATTCAATAAGGGAGGGTACTAGGGTTCCTATCGACTACTCTTCGTGTTCCTCCATTCTTGTCAGTTCCTCGGCTCCAAAGGCTTCCAAAGTGTAGAGTTCACCCTGTTCGTCTATGAGGTCTGACACATTATACCGGCGTCGCCACCAATATAATATGTCAGGGTCACCAAAGGTAACACCGTGAGCCATAACGCTCAATAGAGGAATCCATACCCTCTAACCCTTAACTTAAAAACAATGTAGTCATACAGATAATGATATCAATACAGTACAAGTCATACAGATAATGATACGTACTTAACAACAACATATCCACATTCTTTAGTTAGCGTAAGTGTCCGTGTCATCAGAGTTTCTCCTACGCAGCGTTTCGTAGACCGTGTCACCAATTTCACTTCTCTTTTACCCATTTAACATTTCGAAAATCATTTTAACACACCCAACCTCGGTTCCGCCGTTCCGGGTTCCCGAGTATCCTCACAATGGTTCCGTCGCACCGGGTTCCCATTGGCACACAAAAATATTGAATTTGGCATTGGCTCCTCTCCACGGATAACCAATCCACAATTCAAAACCCACGGTTCTGCCGCTCCGGGTTCCTGAGTATCCTCACCATGGTTCCGCCGCTCCGGGTTCCCATGGGAAATTTCGAAAATCATTAAAACAATTGCGTTGGCTCCTCTCCACGGATAACCAAACCACAATTCATCCCTTGGTTCCGCCGCTCCGGGTTCCCGAGTATCCCCACAATGATTCCGCCGCTCCGGGTTCTCATTGGGTTTTTCACCAATCCTTCTTTTACACACGCACACCACACAATGGGCAAGTCCGGCCACATTGCGGTTTCAAAACACGCCTTGTCTTTAACACACCCTAGGTGTCATGTTTCTATTTTCCTTGATTCTCGTGTCTCGTTATCATGCATAGACTCCGCGGCAGTTTTTTAAATCATAAATCATTCATTGAAATCTTGAAACTAAACTAGCAAGATCATCCAACTCTATATTACTTAGCATGCTCATCTTTATCCTTAACTCACGTAATCATGCGTAAACATTTAGCATACAATCTAAAGCATAGTGCCACATGGGCGGGCACCTTTGGAGTGGAAAACCACTTATGCTTTATCACACAACAAGTAATGCAAGCAATCATACAATTAAGCTCATCACCATCCTTATGATCAAAATACAAATACTTCTAAGTAAGCGGTAAGCTTTATCTTTCAAAAGTCGTTCTTTCTTTCTTTTGAGGAAGTTCAAAACAGCATATGTTTTTCTGAAAAATAAAGTCGGGATATACAACATACTCCCCTTCCTTTTCAAATCTTTAGTAAAACACTTTTCAAGTTCGTATATATTTCAACATCAAACAACATGCAAGAATCATACGATATACTTCAAGATATTAAGTGCAGGAAAACTCTACGTATACTTAGGATTAAAGTGTATGAGAATATTCTACATATACATAGGGAAGGTAGATATGGAAATCTACCGTTCTTCTTGGCGGTAGGTCGATCTAAAGGATTGGTCGTTGGTTTTGGTGGATCTGCGGCGTAACGGCTCCGGATTGCTTCGAAAGGAAGAAAGATGGATGTTCTCTTCCTAGAAACAACTTTGCGAACTAAACTAGGCTACTTTAAAGATCTAGGGGTGGTTTTGGATGAGTTTCTTGAAGAACACAAGAAGAACTCAAGAACAAGGAAGAACACTCAAGAACAAGCAAAGAATACTAGATTTTCTAGAGAGAGAAGTTGGAGATTGGAGGTGTGAGTTGAAAGGCTTGAGTATGGGTCCTATTTATAGCAATCTTTGGCACCTCCTCCTCCCCCCATGGCCGGCTCTCTCTTTCTCCTTCCTTCCTCCACTTTCTGCTCCATGGTCTTGTCATTTCAAGCATGGCAAGCCTTCCATGGCTTGTCTTTTCAAGCATGCAAGCATGCCAAGGATTGTCACTTCCAACCTTTTAGGCTTAAGGCTAAAATCCTAGGTTATCATGGAAGGTTCATGGTCTTGTCTTGTCTAAAATGGTTGGCTTGAAAGATAGGATCTAATCATTGGCTTTGGAAAGACTAGAATGGTGACACATGGAGTTTTAGGCTTAAGGCTACTTAGATAGCTTGTGTAAGTGTCCAAGCAAAAGCACAAGCATGCTTCTCACTCTCTCCCTCTCCCTCTCGGCTCACTCTCTCTCTCTCTCCCTCCTTGGCCGAAATTCCCTCTCTCCCTCTCTCCCAAATCATGCTTGAAAGCATTCCAAGCATGGCTTCCATTCTTAGGTTAGGGCTTAGGTTATCATAAGGGGTTAGTCATAAAAGGAGGGGCAAGTGGCAAGGCTAGTTTGTACTTTGGTAGGCTAGATTTGGTTGGCTTGCAAAAAGAACAAAAGAAGTCATAAAAGGGTTGTACTTTGGTTGGCTAAAGTAAGGAGATTACTTGCATGAGTGGCCAAGACACAAGCACACACTCACTCTCTCTCTCTTCCTCTCGGCCTCTCTCTCTCTCTCTTTCTCTCTCCTACTTTGGTTAAACATATATATATATATATATATATATATAAGTCTATATATAGAAAGAACAAGGAAAGGCAAAAAGGGTGAAATGATTAAAGGTGAATCTTACTTTCCTAGAAAGTGACTTGCCATAAAAGTAATGATTACTCCAAGCCATTGTAAGTGCAGAAAAACTAAGAGGGGTTTAAGCAGCACAAGAACTTTAACGGCTACTTCGTGATCCTCGCCGGAACCCTAATACGCCGCCGGAATCCTTATCTGCAAAACAGACAAGGGGTGAGCGCACCTTTGCCTCTCGTGGCAAAGGCCCTCCGATGCCTAAGTTAGTATCACGTACTAGTAGAAAACCCTAATTATCAGTAGGTAAGTAATTTGATTGCAATGAACTGCGTACCTTTTCCCTCTAGGTTTGCCTCGTATTTATAGGTTCGTGGATACTTGCTGCCCAAGTATCCTCGTTGCCCTAGACTCCCTACCTCGTATAGGAAACCCAGACTATCTTGGATTCTCGTTCCCTTATCAATTCATGAAAAGAGTCCATTTAGGACTCTTTACCATAGCTGGCCAAACTTTCCATTCCCGTTGGGTATCTCTCCAAGATCCTATTTTATTGGGATCTCATCTCTTCACGGAATGTCCCTGTTTCTGGAACCTTCTGGAGCGTTCCCCGCATCTGGGACTGCTTTCGTACAAATCCCCTTCTGTTCGGCTTTATTATTGCCGAACAAGCTACTTGGACCAGTGACTTCACATGTTACTGGTCCTTTGTCAATCCCTTGGTCCAATATCCTCTCGTGTTACTGGACCTTGACCTTGCATAGGCCTTCTGGACCAATGATTTCTCATATCGCTGGTCCCTGTCGCCGACCACCGTTTTGCACGGCGACTGTCCTTATCATCACTATATCGTGGTCCCACGTACCACGTGTTCGGGCCCTATTTGCACCTGTTCGGGATTTACTCCCTACAATTGCTCCCCAGCTTTACTTGTCATTTACTCTTAATATGACGAGCAAAGCTTCCAAATGCCAAGTGAATCCTTCCTTGGTTCCTGCACCTTGTCCCATAGAGTTGGTGCAACTTTATTCAGGCCAGCCAAAACTTTTTGTCATTGGACTGGACAGGCTTTTCCTGCTTTGACCTTTACACGTGGCATAACCCGTACCACCCCTATTAAATGCGAATGGACATGTTTTGGGGAATGAAACGCCCAAACGGCGTCTGGTGTGACGTTTCACATACGCCACCCCACTCATTAGGGTATATTTGGGTTTTCATCCCATTTCGAACCCCCACTTCTCTTTCCAAGTTCCCTTTGCAAAAAACGTAATAAGGCTCCCGCCATTGAAGCTCTGTTTACCAACTCGAAGGTCCTCATTCGTGCACTTAGAACTTCGATCGCCACACTCGTAAGTCATCGTTCCCCTTTTTACCCCATTTTTCTCGTTGCTTTAGGGCTTCTTCCATCCACATTTAGGGTTTCTTCATACCCACCCCTTTGTCTGTAAAATTTCACAAAGGTCCACCTCTCTTAGTAGAAAATGGGGCGATTTAGACGTCACTGCAACACCCCTCAAACCATGGCCACGTTCAGATCTCGTTACGAGATCCCTGACAATGTGGCCACTACACTGGCCCACGAGGATGCCCTACGCCAGAGCCCTGACAATGATACCCTTCATATCCCAGTAGTCGCCGTCGTAGAGGGTGGCATTAGATTCCCCTTGGCCCCATTACTCCGACAAGTCTTAGCCCACTACAGACTGTCTCCGATGCAGGTTTCAGCCAATTTCTTTAGGGTTGTCATGGGAATCGATGCCATAAATCGCATGCTAGGCACATCCCTAGGTCTGCACGACATACACCACCTATACAGCATCTGTAGGACCAAAGATGCCCTCACCTACTATTTAAAAAGTAGGGATTTGAGGAGAAAACTCGTCCTCGAGCTTCCTGACTCTGCACGGGGAGACGACGATGATTTTTTTATCGTTACGGGGGTTTCGAGCCCAGAGATAAGGATGGCCGTGTGATCGGTTTCCATGCCCCTCACAGATTTGGGCAACCACGTTAGTTTCTCTTAACTTAAAGTTTTTTCGTACTTTAGTTATTTATTCCCTCAGCGTATAACTTGCTATATTCTTTGCAGCTGAAAATGTCAACCTAGGGTACAACATCATTACCCCACAGGTTCACGTGGCCGACATCACTCGAGCCCTTGCGTTCAACGGTCAAGGTACGTACCTTTCTGGCCGAGCAAGAGCAGCGCAAGTGCTCTTGAGCTACAGAGCATCGTACGGTGGGTTTATTGATCGGAGGACCCGAGCAGCTGACAACCCAGCACCTCCTGGACCTTCCAATTTGCAACCCGAGCAAGAGGAAGAGAGGCATCCTGAAACTCCGCCAATTCCTGACGACCTGATCGACATCACCGAGGAAGCCTCTACTTCATCCTCCCAAGGTTATCCCCTTTCTCCTCCTCCAGAAATGAACCAGCCAATTGACCTCAACAGCCTTCTCACCATCCCTGGAGCTGGCCGTGGAAGGGGCCGCGGCTCTGTTCGTGGCCGTGGTCGCTCCCAGAGCTCCCAGCCGTCTCATGGCCGACGTGGTCCTGCCCAATTGAGCACCCCCCCTGGTTTTTCCCCAGAAGAGATCGAGGCAAGTCATCGAGACAAACGCCAGCGACTGGAATCGTCTTCGATTGAAGGGACCCCAGCTTCAGACTTCCAATGCTCCAACTCCGATATGGGTACCACAACTTACCCATGGTGGGCGCCCTGTGACAATTCGTGACAGCGTGGCATCCGAGGGAACTACTCTTGCCCTATCCCAGGCCTTCATGCTGCCCGGGGATATGCAAAAGGTGGTGACCAGCTCCCTTGACAACCTCCTTGGGTCATTCATGACCAACAGCGCTCAGGTAGACTTCCTTTGTTCAACCAATAACTTTCAAACCGTTGCATTTGGTTTTTATCTAATTGTCTTCCATACATCTTAGGCAATGCAAAGGATGGTTGCCATGGCACAGAAGCTGGGTCAATCCGAGCCCCAGCGAGCCAAGCTGGTAAACGAAAATGTTCAACTGCAACGCACAATAATCCGATTAGAGAAGGAGAGGGACCAAGCCCGTGGGCAGGTGAACGGGCTGAAAGGGAGGTTGGAGGGCGCCGAGGACAGCTTGAATCAGACCCTCACGGAGTTGGAAGCGAGCAAGATTGAGGCTAAGGTGTCCTACCAGCAGGGCTACAACGATGGAATCAACGTAGCAACCGAAAGCTACAAAAGCCAAATGCCTGGAATCCAAGACCAGGTATTTGCTGCTGGGTGGGCAGCTTGCCTTAGGAAATCTGATGCAGCAGAATCATCCCCTCTTTGGACAGAGATTGATCTTCCAAGCGTCATGGCCGCTCAAGAGGAGGATGGGGTCGAGGTGGAAGAGGTTGACTTGGATGGAGAATCTACTGTCAATGTCTCCGAGCAGCACGATGCAAATGTCGGTCGTAACGTTGAGGAGGCCAACCATGGCTAGAAGGAAGCCAGTGGTGGTCCAACTGATGGTAGCACAGCTGCGGAGGCTATACCCGCACAAGTCTCTTCTTCCACTGTTGAAAACCCTACTGTTGATCAGCAGGTATGAATCCCCTTCCCTCTGGAACACTCCCAATATGTTTTGAGTATTGTGGTGGCCCTGCGTGGCTGTAAGCTTGCCCTGCGCGGCACAGATATAATTTCAACACTTTTAACTTAGGTATTTGGCCCTTTGTGGCGTTTAATTTCGTGCCTGGCCCTTCGTGGCCTCTTAACATTGTTTGTGGCCTTTTCATGGCCAATCTTTTAATTTCAATTGCTCAAGTATCTCGTACTTAGGTAATTTCAGTATTTCGTATTTTAACCTTGCTGGGGTGTATCCCTATGTTCCCCAAGTTCATTCATACCTGGATATCTAGCTAAGTTGGTTCATACTTTAGCTATTGATCAGCATGTTTTCGTATGCTCCCCAAGTTTTCCTCTTATTTGGAGACAATTCTAAGTGTATCCGTACTTAGACAATTTCTGCATGTATTCATATGTTGCCCAAGTTTCATTGGATTGTAGTAAACCATCTAAGTTTATTCGTACTTAGACCCCCAAACGTTTTCGTGTTTGGGAAAGCTATGCATGTTATCGTATGCATGCCAAGTGTTTGTTCTTGAGTCTAAGTGTATTCATACTTAGTCTATCCAAATGTTTTCATATTTGGGAAAAGTGTGCCCATTCACGTATGCACATCAGGTTTGTTCATACCTATATAAGTGACCAAGTGTATTCGTACTTGCAAAGTTTCAAATCTGCCCCAAATGTGTTCGTATTTGGCATAAACCCTATTCCTCTGCTCCCCAATACGAAGTGAGGAGCAAGAATCAGGCCTAACTTCATATTTAAGCACAATAGAAATAAAAGACAATGTTTTTATATCAAAACGCAGAATTTTATTCACAATTCAAAACTCAAGGGGGCGTTACGCGTACCCCTTGCAACTAACAAATCAAAATAAAAACAGAGGAATTTTATTCGTAATTCCCACACAACCACGATGTGCATCCTAAAAACAGAATAAAAAATAAACTGAAGTTTTTTCAAACAAAAAACTTCCTCAAGTTGTGGACATTCCAAGGCCTTGGCACCGGGTTCCCGTCCAGGTCCGCCAAATGATAAGCCCCAATGCCCACAACCTCTATAACTCGATATGGGCCTTCCCAGTTGGCCCCTAACTTGCCCTCGTTGGCCACCTTGGTATTGACGAGCACCTTACGAAGCACAAGGTCTCCAATACCAAATTCTCGGGGGTGGACGTTCTTGTTGTAGCTTTTCATCAGCTGCTCCTGATATGAGGCCAAATGCACCAGCGCCCTTTCTCTGCGTTCCTCGGCAAGATCCAGTTCAATCTCTAGGGCTCTGTCGTTGCCCCCACTTTCAACCAAAGTGGTCCTGTTGGTCGGCAAACTAACCTCCAATGGGATTACAGCCTCTGTCCCATATGCCAATGAGTAGGGGGTCTCTCCCGTAGACCTCCTAGGCGTTGTTCAGTGCGCCCATAAAACAAGTGGCAGTTCGTCGGGCCATTTTCCTTTTGCCTTGTCCAACCTCTTCTTGATCCCGTCAAGTATGGTTTTGTTGGACGCCTCCGCCTACCCATTACTCTGGGGGTAGGCTGGGGTGGAGTAATAGTTCCTTATTCCGTACTGAGCACAGAAAGCCTTGAACTTTTTCTGGAACTGGGACCCGTTATCCGTAATCAGTGAATAGGGGACCCCAAATCGAGTAATTATGCTTTTCCACACGAACCTTTCTATCATAGGCTCAGTGATCTTAGCCAATGGTTCTGCCTCAATCCATTTGGTGAAATAGTCTGTTGCTACCAACAGAAATTTCCTATTTCCTGTTGCCTTGTGAAGTGGACCCACGATGTCCATCCCCCATTGTGCAAAGGGCCAAGGACTTGTCAAAGGCACCAGATCCTCGGCTGGTGTTCGGATCATTGGTGAGAATTTCTGGCACTTCTCACAAATTTTTACATACACCTTTGCATCTTCCTGCATGTGAGGCCACCAGTACCCTTGGGTTATTGCTCGGTGGGCAATGGACCTACCCCCAGCATGACTTCCACACGTTCCCTCGTGGATCTCGTGGAGGAACTTCTGCACCATCTCGGGGTGCACACAAAGTAAGTAAGGACCAGTGAAGGATTTTCTGTATAACTTTCCTTCAGGTGATAGCCAAAACCGTGCAGATTTCGTCTTTATCTTCTGAGCCTCCTTTTTATCTGTGGGGAGTGCCCCATCTCGTAGGAACTCCACTATTGGATCCATCCAACTTGGTTCTTGGTTCACGTCCAAGACCAATTCCACACTTCTTCCAATGCTCGGCTCAGTAAGATAGTCTACTGCCACTCGTCTCTTGAATTCTGTTGGTACAGCTGCAGCTAACCAGGCAAGTGAATCAGCATGGGCATTCTGCCCAGAGCTTATTTGCTCAATATACACCTTCTCGAAAGTGTCAAGCAGATCTTTGGCGGCCATCACGTAGGCAGCCATCTTCTCGTTCCGGGCCTCATATTCCCCGGACAACTGGTTCACCATAAGTTGTGAATCACAGTGTACTCGTATCCTTTTTACCTTCAGGGTCCTTGCGCTTTTTAGCCCTGCCAAGAGTGCCTCATACTCTGCCACGTTATTCGAAGCACTGAAACCCAATCGAAGGGACAACTCCATCATTGCTCCTTCAGGAGGGAAAAGTACCACCCCAATTCCTGATCCCGTATTGCACGCAGAGCCATCAACAAATAATTTCCACTCCATGGGATCCTGTTCGGCCAGAGCTCTCTTTTTTCTCGTTGATTGCTCCTTCCCCTGTTCCTTTCTCTGCTCCTGTCTCATAGGAGGCTGGGGAGCCACCGTAGGTGAAAACTCAGCTACAAAGTCTGCCAGCACTTGCCCCTTTATTGCGGTGCGCGGCTGGTAGTCTATATCATACTGACTCAATTCGACCGACCAAGTTGAGATACGTCCTGAGAAGTCTGCCTTTCGTAGCAAAGACTTTAACGGGAATTCAGTATACACCACAACCCTGTGACTCTGGAAATAATGGGGCAATTTTCTTGCCGCCGTCCTTAATGCCAGGACTAACTTTTCGAGGGGCAGATATCTCGTTTCTGTGTCCAGCAATGTCTTGCTCACATAATAGACAGGGACTTGCTCGGATCCCTTATCCCTCAATAACACTGCACTCACAGCATGTTCAGAGACTGCTAAGTACAAAGTTAAAGACTCACCTTGTTCGGGTGTGGATAATAGGGGGGCTGCTGCCAAGTACTTCTTCAGGTCTTGGAACTCCTGCTCACATTCTGCTCCCCATTCGTATCCTTTTCTCTTCTTCAGCAACTGAAAGAAAGGTCTACATTTATCACTGGACCTGCTGATGAATCTGTTTAGAGCTGCTGCCATCCTTATTAACCTCTGGACCTCCTTCGTGGTCCTAGGACTTTGGAGCTTTTGCAATGCTGTAATTTGATCAGGATTTGCCTCTATCCCTCTTATGGTCACCAAATGCCCTAGGAATTTTCCTGAGTTCACCCCAAACGCACACTTCGAGGCGTTGAGTTTCAGCTTATATTCCCTCAATATCTCGAAAGCTTCTTTTAAATCAACAATGTGGTTTTGCTTCTCCTTGCTTTTGACCACCATGTCGTCTATATATACCTCCATGGTTTTGCCGAGCAACTTCTTTAGCATAATCGTTGCTAACCTCTGGTATGTTGCACCAGCATTCCTCAAACCAAAGGGCATGACGCTATAACAGTACAGCCCCCTCAGTGTGATAAAGGAAGTCTTCTCTTGATTGGGACCGTACATGGCTATCTGATGATACCCTCGATAAGCATCAAGGAAGCTCATCCGCCCATACCCAGCCATTGCATCAACAAGTTGGTCTATCCTGGGAAGGGGGAAGCTATCCTTGGGACACGCCTTGTTCAAGTCTGTGAAGTCGACACAGACTCGCCACTTCCCATTCTTCTTCTTTACCACCACAGTGTTGGACAACCATTCTGGGTAGTACACTTCTCGTATAGCCTTTGCTTCGAGTAACCGGTCCACTTCCTCGATAACAGCATCCACTTGTTGTACGGCAGATCGTCTTTTCTTTTGCATCACAGGCTTATGTTGTGGATCCACATTCAAGTGGTGACAAATCACATTTGCATCCACTCCAGGCATTTCTTCGGGCACCCAAGCAAATACATCAACGTGTTCCTTGAGGAACCCTACCAACTCTTTCTCTTCTGTTTCATTCAGGTTCTCCCCAATCAAGAAATACCTTTCCGGATCATTCTCGTTGATCTGGATCTTTTTCAAGCCTTCCACCACTTTCTCGGTGGGATCCCCTCCGACATCCTCGATGGTCGGCTGGTCCGGGACCTCGATTGCTTGGACTAACTTCGCCTTGGGTGCCTTCTTGATTATAGAAACCAAGCACTGCTGGGCAACCTTCTGATTCCCCCTGATCCTCTCAATACCATTCGATCCTGGGAATTTTACCATCTGGAGGTAAGTGGAGGAAACTGCCTTCATCTTGTGCAGCCATGTTCTTCCAATAATCGCGTTATAAGAAGATGGTACATGTACCACTAGGAAATCGGTTCTCAGCACGACTGTTCCTGCCCGAACAGGAAGAGTTACTTTGCCCAAGGGCCAGACTGCTCCTGCACTGAATCCGACCAAAGGGGTTATTGACTGCACCAAGTCCGCTTGTGTCAGCCCCACCTTCTTGAACGTGTCATAGTACAGTATCTCTGTGCAGCTTCCTGAGTCCACCAGGATTCTCTCTATGTCGTATTCCCCAATTCGTAGGGTTATGACCAAGGCATCATTATGTGGCACCTGGATTCCCCCTAGGTCCTCATCCGTGAAGACTATGCCTCCATTGCATTCTTCTTCCTCACGTCCTCGTTTCTTTCCCAACTGCATCACATGCTGGTCTTGCTTTACTTGTCTCTGGAGCAACCTCACCTCATTTCTCGTATAAGGCGCGGCCAATCCATGTATCATATGGATTACGCCCCTTGGATTTTGCTCGTAATCCAACTCCAATGCTTTCTCTGCACCCTTGTGCTCTTCCTGAATAAACTCTTTCAAGTACCCACCCGAGACCAGATCATCGAGGTGTTGCTTTAACATCTCACAATCCTCCATCATGTGACCCCAGTCTTTGTGATAACTGCAATGCCGACTCGTAGCCCTCTTTGCATCTTTATCCCCCTCCAGTCTTGGGGGCCACTTGAAATATGGACGATTCTTTATTTTATAAAGAATTCGGTAGATTGGTTCCTTCCAAACCGTTGTCACCGAAAAGAAAGACTTGGGGTCTGGAGCATGTTTCTCCCTGAACGGCTCTTTTTTGGTCTGCCCGTATTCCTTCCTTTCTTTGTAGGTTTTAGGCTCTGGCTTATCTGCCTTCTTTGCTAGACCCTTTGCCTGCTCGGCAACCATTCTGCTGTCCTCTCGCAGTATGTCATCTTCGTTCCTGGCATGCTGCTCAATCCGTTCCATCAACCTTGCCAATGTTTCTACCGGGCTCATGTTTAGGGACTTTCGTAGTTCTCCCCGAACAGGCAGCCCTGTCTTGAACGTGGCTATTGCATATTCCTCACTGCAACCCTCAATCTTGTTGAAAGTCTCCCAGTACTTCTTAGCATAGTCCCTGATTGGCTCGTTCTCTCCTTGTTTCATAACAGAGAGGCTCTCAAAGGTTTTCGGTGCTTTCCTGCTCGTCAAAAACCGAGCAGTAAATTCTTCGGCTAACTGTCTCCATCCTCGTATGGTGTTCGGCCCTAGTTTATGGAACCATGACAGGGCCACCTTTCCCAAACTCGATGGGAACATCTTGCACATAATCGCGTCATCCCCGTCGTGCATGAACATTGCTTGCCGGTAATGTTGTACGTGTGCCACGGGATCAGTATTCGTTTCGTAAAGGACGAACGCCCCGTGCTTCACCCTGCTCGGAAGCTTTGCCTCTTGCAATCTCTTTGCAAAAGGGGAAGACGCTATATTGCTGAGGGCTTTCCGTGCTGCTTCTCGTGCAGACATGGTTCCTTCCTCTTGTTCCTTCGCTTTCTTGGGAGTACTCTTTTCCCAATCGGAATCAGGCCTCTCGTACCTATCCCTGTGATGTCTTCTAATCTCCCTCTCTTCGGGGGTAAGGCTTCTGCTCCCTCTTTTTCATGAAGAAGCCCTTTTCTTTTTCAGAGCGGGGCTCCTAGACCTGCTCCTCCTTCCTCGTGAAGGAACCTTCTTGTATTCCACTACGGCCAACCTGTCTCCTCTGGAATTTCTTCGTGACAGTCCAAAATCCTCCGGATGTTCTCGAATCCATTGCAATTCCTGGATCTCATACTCTCGCTTTTTGATTAGACGAGCATACTCTTCGATTTCTTGTCTCTTTTTGTCCAAGATATCCTCATGGTTGTGCACGCTCCTTGAATGTGCCACTGATTCTCCCTCGCGACGGGACTTACTCCTTCTCGTGGATTCCGTGGCCGTCCTACCCTCCCTGTTCTTGGAGTCGTCATGGACAGTCAGGGGGTTACCCTTGCTTGTGGGCTTCTTGGCATGCCCACCATTGGGTTTCCTCGGAGGATCTGGTGGGGACTTATCACCTCCCCCACCAAACTGATGTTTTGGATCGTTGCGGCCCTTTTTTCAAAAAATCGAGGGAGCGCGAGCGCAGGTGGCAAGCGCTCAAAAATACAGAGTCGCCACTTGAGTTTTGAAGATCCGACACTCAAGGAATCGTATTTCGAAGCACCTGCTGCGCTGTTTGTTTGAAAAAGTTAAGGAAACCAGTCCATCATAACCATATCTGGGTTCGGGAGCCAGGTTACGAGAGGGGAAGGGTTTTAAGGCACCCCTCTCGCCCAATCCGGAGATCGGTCTCTACTTAGGCATTTTTATGAAAATATTTGTGATTCTTCTTCTTTTTGATCAATTTTAGCCAATTAGGGCGGGGAAACAGTTAATCGGGGATTAAAAACTGTAACAATTTGCAGGATGTGATCAAATAATTGCATGGATAGATGACATGATGAGTAATAAATGGGATGAAACCTAGAACAGCGATCAGATGCCAAAAATAGACTCGGGGCAGATTTGCCTTGCAATATGGCCAACTTGCATGCATGAACAAATCTGCATGCAAATGAACCATCGCGCGAGACACTGGAACCCTCGCGCGAGTGTTGAGATCTCACCACAGTCCTAATTCATCCCCTTCTGGGCTCTGGAAGGACCAGTGCACACCCAGGAAGCAAACCAAGCAATTTATATGGAACTGTAAGAATACTAATTATTACAGAATACTCCAAACAGGAGCCAAATGAATTGAAACACAACCCCTAAACAGTGGGGCATCAAAACAGAGGCCAAGGGCCTAGTTACCCATGCAAGGGCTATTCATGGAAATCACAGAACTGTCGCGCGACAGAGAGTGAGTCTCGCGCGACATTCCTGACTGGACTTCCAGGAATTGCTTTGCATGCTTTGGGTCCTGAGACAGGTTCAGGGAATCCCAAGGGCATTCCAAACTGTTTAAAGTAAATAAACTAGCTACTGTATTTTGTTTGCATGCATAACAGTGATCTAAAAATCAAATCAAAGTACAACAAGCATGCCAATAGTGCAAAACAGACAAGGGCTAGCCTCCCTTCCCCACGAGGTCCTTTCTCTTGCTGACACAAGTGTCGCGCGAGCATGATGGACCATCGCGCGAGGGTGCAACTGCCACGAATTCTTGTAACTCTGCTGGCTTTAGAACCAGGACATGGTATTAATTACCAGCCCTGGCCCTGTCAGCCCCCCTCTGGGATCAAAACAGAAACAGGTTAAAAGTTATACCTTTGCTTGGAAAGGGTTTGGGAATGGATTGGATTGATTGGAGTGGCCTTGCAACTAAATGTACATTGAAACACTAAGCATGTAAGATTAGGATGAGGTTTGGGGTTAGTAACTTTGTGCTAGCTAGTGTTTGCTTTGTGAAATGCCAAGTGAATTCCTTAATCAATTTCTTGGAACCCTTAATATGGAGGATGAAGGGGGGTATTTATAGGGAGAGTGTAAGGGCTAGTTAGTGACCAAACAAGGCCTTGGGACCAGCCAACAAGGCTGGTCACAACTTGGTTGTGAAGCTAGCAACAAGGTGGGTGGTTGGTTGGGGGATTGTATGGGCTACAACCTGCCAGAACTCTGTTCAGCTGAGGAAAACGGGGTTCCAGCCCATGTGCCACCCAATGATCACCTGTCCAGCTGGATTCTGTGATAGGGACAGGAGGGAACTGTCGTGCGAGTGTTAGGAACCATCGCGCGATGGTCAAAAGTCAACAGTTTGACTTTGACCACACGTGGCAAGCTGAATGTCGCACGAGGGACACAAAGGCTCGCGCGAGGGTCAACTCGGGCTCTGGGGTTTGACTGAAGGTTCAGAGGGGTTCAAAAGGTTCAAGCAGGGTTCTAAGCATTCCAAGCCTAATCCATTCCCAATCCAAGCTCTGTTTGATCCGATTTCATCATTGGGGAAACAAGAAAATCGTAAAACAAAGTAAAACAATCGGGAGATCCAGATTGGGGTGTCTACAGTAGTCCCTCTTTGACGGCACGCGGAGCACCATTGACTGGTTCGGGTAACGTCAAAGATTTCTAGACACCCACCAAATCCACCCAAAAGCCGATTAAATGGAAAATGCAGACGAGTATATAAAAATACCGTGCACCAAGGAGGAATTGAAGACCGGACGGATAGATCGCCGCTGGTTGATCGGACGGATGGATCGTCGTTTTGATGATCGGACGGACGGACCGTCGCTGATTGATTGATCGGACGGATAGATCGTCGCTGATTGATAATCGGACGGATAGATCGCCGCTGATTTGAAATTGGACGGATAGATCGTCGCTGATGACTTGATCGGACGGATGGATCGTCGCTGATTGATTGATCGGACGGATAGATCGTCGCTGATTGATAATCGGACGGATGGATCGTCGCTGATTTGAAATTGGACGGATGGATCATCGCTGATTGATTTGATCGGACGGATAGATCGTCACTGACTTGAAATTGGACGGATGGATCATCGCTGATTGACTTGATCGGACGGATAGATCGTCACTGATTTGAAATTGGACGGATGGATCGTCGCTGATTGAAATCGGACCACTGCTGGGGATACAAAATTCTTCGGGTTTTGAAGTCAAAGCTTCCAAAATGACCCTCAACTTTTGTTAAAGAATATACCAAAAAGTTATAGACCCTAAAAGAGAGTAATTGAGATCGGGCCAGACCCTGAACCTGGATTGGGCCTGAGGCCCAAAACGAAGTGTCGCGCGACACTCCAGAATCATCGCGCGAGGGTTTCCAGTTAGGGCTTGGATCTGAACAGGCCCAGACCCGGCCCAAACCCGTTCCATTCGTTTAAACGTCCGCGAGACGTTTCAGAAAACAGTAACAGCAGTTTCAAAACTTCTGAACTCCTCTCATCTCTCCTCTCAAACTTCTCTCGAACCCTCTCAAACCTCGATTCCATCCACAAAAACGACAAACCCACGTGTGACCAAGGATCCATGGCAGACCATGGCAGCGGGGATGGCGGAGGAGAGGTTGTTGATCAGTTAGAGGACCGAGGAGGTCCAATGGGCACCGAAACGGGAGATCAAACACCAGCGGAGGCCATCGCAGAGGCCGGTGCAACAGCGGCGACGGGCGGAGATGGCGAAGGGGGTCGCGAGCAGGCGACTGGTGGAGGCGATGAGAGTCGCGCGACAGAGCCAGAGGCTCGCGCGACTGTTGAGCCTGAGGCCGTAGGGGCTGTCGTCGAGCAGTTAGATCCGAGCATGGTCTTAGAAGGGTCGGTGATGACCGGAGTGGGTCCAGGAGACGCCGGGGATATTGGTGCTGGAGAGCACCATCGCGCGACAGAGGAGGAGCCTCGCGCGATGGTTCAGACTGGGGAAGGCAGTGGCAGTGGGGCTGGAGATGATACTGTTGAGCCGACCGGGTCCCCGCCGAGGGATTCGGCGAAGGGCAAAGGCGTTGTAGATGCAGAGGAGGAGGTCACGGAGACTCCAGTTGAGATCCGAGAGGAGGACATTTTGTTTCGGCCCGCGGTGACGTCGTCGAGTCATAGACCGATCACAAAACACGACGTTGCCGAGTACTTGACCGACGAGGCAGTGGCAAAGCTTCTGGAGGACAACCCCCTGATTGAGGAGTTGGTCCTAAAGGCCAGAGAGGATCGTGCCCGGGCCATTGAGGCTTCAGAGGCCGCGGAGAGGGCCGAGAGAGAGAGACAGGAGAGAGAGGAGCTCTTGAGAGATGCAGAGGCCGAGGAGAGGGCCAGAGTCGAGGCGCAGGGGCCTAGGGTTACAGCCGTGATGGAGGCGAAGAACACGAGTCGGCCGGGCTTTTTAGCGGAGGCATACGTGCTTCCTACGCCGCACCTTTTCGTGCCGTCGGGCATTGCGGCCTGCGCACCGTTGCAGAGAGACTACGACGACGAGTTGGTGTTGAGAGATCCCCGGGCCCACATTGCAGCGACATGGATGGAGGTATATTCCCAGAAAACACCCTTTGCACTTTGACTTCAATATTTTGCTTTTCACAGTTCAAATTCGATACTTGTTTAGAGCATGCTTGAACTTAGGATTGAATAGATGACCTGCGAGCCAAACCATGCCAAAACTATGTACTTCTTGTAACGTACGCCCAGCATGACATAACTTGAACCCATCATCCGTTGCAGACTTCATTGATTACCTAGAACTTGAAAATGAAAACTCCGTATGCACGGGAATCTGGAACAGCACACCAAACTCCCAAGTTGAGCCATGGCATAGAATTAAAGCCGAACATGTGTCCTAGGCTTCATTGATTACCTAGAACTTGAGAATGAACTCCATGTATACTGATGAACCCTTTGCTGCTTGTCTTTGTATCTGAAACAGGCTGGAGCAGAACAGAGGGATATCCGGGGCTTCGGGGGCGCATGCATGTCCTTGCAGCTGTACGAGGGGCTGCCGGAGAGAGTGAGGCGGCTGGTGGACGAGGCAGGCTTCGGGGAGTTCGTGCGGACTTTGACCCCGGCAAGGATTGACCATGCCGTCCTGGTAGCACTCGCGGAGAGGTGGAGGGATACCACCAATACCCTCCACCTACCCCCTGGAGAGATGACTTTGACGCCTGCGGACTTCGCAGCGATCACAGGGTTGAGGGTTTGGGGGTGAGCCCATCCAATTCGACTCGGGGATCCAGGAGGATCAGGCCGCTCTGGAGTGGTTTCTGGGCAAGGCGCCCAAAATAGAGGAGGGAATGGCGAGGTATGACCAGTTTAAGGACTACCTGAAGAAGGAGGTGACGAATGACCTGGAGGCGGAGCAGATGGCCCGAGCGTTCCTGCTGTACCTATTTGGTGCCACTCTGTACCCAAACAGGCAAAGCAAAGTCCACCTCTCTTACTTGCCAGCGCTGAGGGACCTGAGTACGGCTTCACGCTTTGACTGGGGTGGGGCTGCTCTTGGGATAGCCTACCACTTCTTTGGCAACTCGTCGAGGACGGGTAAGAGCGCAGCTGGCTACTGGAGGGTCTGGGAGGTATGATTCTAACCCTTTATTAAGCACGATTTGATTATGCTCGTCCATTGTTTAGTCTGCTTGACTGTTTCGATTTCAAATACTGTATGCCTTGACTAATGCTTGAACTTGTCTAAACATTGCAGCTTTGGGCCTACGAGGTTTTGCGGATGTATCCGCCGGAGTGCAAGCATCCAGACCTGAGCACTCTCCCTCGCCGCTGAAGTGGAGCAAGGCAAGCACGGGGAAGAAGGAAGGGAGAGGTGAGCTCAACGCCTTCAGACTGTAGTTGGACGAGCTTAGGGCCTCACAGGTATGAACGCGTAATCATAGGCATCAGACTTGTGTCCATTTCCTCGCTTTAATGCTGTTGCTGATCAATTGTTCGCATTGCTTGTTTGCCTTGACTTGCAGGTCAATTGGGATCCCTGGAGGAGAGCGGGACCAGAGCCAGAGTACCTGGCCAGGAGCAGAGCCGTTACGGCCAGCAGGGTGCTGTTAGAGTCTGCCTTTGGTTGGCAGTGGTACTTGGGAGACCGAGTGACACGCCAGTCGCTTGGCTACCTTGAGTTCTGGGTGCCAGGGCCGCTCCCACCTCGAGCTTCACACACGGGAGAGTACACACGGGCTGAGCTGGAGAGGTACACGAGACCGGATACGGAGCTTGCACGCTACCTGCGTCCTGGTAGGGACTATGCTGTCTACCAGAAAGACTTCCTAGCGGGTCCACTGGGGATCTGTGGTCTGAGAGAGGTGAGGGGCCAGGTCGCAGGGGCTGCTGAGGAGAGGAGAGCAGCCGGAGAGGGACGGAGAGGAAGTGAGAGCCGGGCAAGGCGAGCCCCGAGCGGACCGGCAGTTGGTGGGCTTCCTGCGTTGCTTTGGAGGATTCCCGTGGTTGACAGCCAGGGGAATCCTGCAGAGTTACAGTTAGTGCCTGCGAGGGCAGAGCCCGCTCCTGTGACTGTTTCGGTAAGAATCAGCTTCCAATATTGCTTTTGAATTTCAAATACTTGAATTATCTGCTGAATAGCTTGATAAATTTGAATTGTATGCAGGTGCCAACTGAGTGGGTGAACGAAGCCGTTCGACGCATGCTGGCGTTGGAGAATGTGGTGAGAAGGGCGGCGAGCGGCATGCCATCGGAGTTGCAGTACCAGGTGCCGACACCACAACCGACTCAGCCAGCCGTTGTTCAGAGGACCCAGGTATGAAAACGATACATTCCTGCTTTCGATACATTCCTGCTTTGATAGCTTGATAGACTGCACCTGCTTTCAATACAGAAATACAATATGCACAATAGATACTTATGCTTTGAAATGTAATGACAATGCAGGTGCAGGGGAAGATGAACCCTAGGAGGAAGAGTGCGCGAGATCCGTCACCGAAGAAGGTGGCGGCACAGAAACCCACACCTCCGGCCACTACTATGCGGCGACAGACGAGGGGCTTACAGACAGCGCGTGCGCGCAAGGAGGAAGACAGACAAGCCGCAAAGCAAGCTGATCTTCGGTACCAACTCAAGAAGCGCGAGAAGTCATCGATAGAGGAGCCGAGCTGGCGGAAGCGGCTAGTCTTGGGTCGAACTTCTGAGGACGAGGAAGAAGAGGACGCAGAGGAGGCAGAGGATGAGGAGGAAGGAGAGGACGAAGAGGACGAGGAGCACTCGTCCATTAGCAGTGGCTCCGACGACTCCATCGACGATCCGGGGTACAGAGACGATCCCCAGGAGCTACGAGATGCTGCAGGTAGTGATGACGGACTTGGGAGGCGCTGACGAGGCCTCCGTTACCCCTTTTGCACACTTAGTACTTTTGATTTCGGGCCTGCGTGCCCAAAATAGGTAGATTAGACAGATAGACGTTTTGAGGGCCTGCGTGCCTTTGATTGGTGGGCGCATGTTCCCCGACTTGATAGCATTTGATCGGCCGAGGGCCGCAGATACAGTAGCTCTTTTGTTTCGCTTATGACATGGATAGATCATGGTTCAGTAAATAAAAGTTGCATTTTCAAGTTTATTGCTTCTCATTGTACATAAGAGACGGTAAAACCCGCCACTAATACCAAACTTGTATTGACAACACAACGAGACTACTCACAGACACACATGAGTGTAAAAACTGGCCTAGCTCTGAAAGAAATAGGAAAAGTACCCTAGGATACGGCCAGGATATGAGAAATAACGAAATTTTGAGCATTGACACACCAAAACTCACAATATTCTGTTAAAGACAAAACCGACACTCCAGATAGGTCGATGATGGTCAACATGACCTGTACCAATCAACGGAACCGAACAAAACGCCCCGAGAATAGACTTATACCGAAAAATGCGCGAGAAAATGCAAAAACGGTACAAAACGTCAAAGAATGACTCGATTATGTCCCGGACTAAAACCGACACCTCCATACAGTCACCTAAGGTCCAAGTGACCTGTATGGCATGACCGAACTAGGCTAGAGCCTCCGGAACAAGTTTCGACCTCCCGAAACCTTGATTAGAACTTGAAACGGGCCTCCGAGGGTCAAAAATCTTTGTTGAACACGGCATTTCGAAACCGATGCTTGGACACAGCCACATATGCTCATAATGACTTGCTGGAACCATCAAAAGTACCAAATGACCTTTGGAATGAAAAACGACCAAAATGGACAGTGGCTGTTGGGAATCTGTCAAAACTGCAGATCAACCATCGCGAGATGGTTTGGATGTGTCGCGCGAGTAACTTCTGTCGCGCGATGATTTAGTAGTGTCGCGCGACGGTCAGATCCTGTTGGGCTGCCTTTGTCTGACCAAATTATTGCCATGGACCTGTTCATTGTTCCACGTTTTGAAAGTTATTCTGGGTTTGCAGAAGGAAGACTGTTCTTTCATGCAAGGTGGTAGGACACCTAAGCCTTGATCTCACCAACCCCTTGGCTATTTGAAGAAGGGTTTTAAGGCATAATGAAGTGTACACCCCTCCACCTTATCTAAAATGGGAGATTCACTAATGGAAGCCCTTGATCCTTGGCTAATGAGAGACGAAACCATAAATTGGGCGAGCCCCCGGTCTCGCTGTTTATCCTCGATTCGGGATCTCCGATTTGCTCGACCATGCGTCGAGCTCCTCCAAGCCGCATTGCCTTTCTGGGACCCCATTGTGCACGTCTTCCAGTTCCGTCAAGACGAAATGTGCCCCACAATAGAAGAATTCCAAGCATACTGTAGACACCCCAATCTGGGCTTCCAGATTAGTTTACTTACGGTTTTTGATTCCCCGATGATGAAACGGATCAAGAACACCCCGGGAATGTCGAGCGTTTGAGCTTTAAGTGTTTGAATAACCCTTGAACCTAACCTAATCTTAAGCCACTTCCAAAAGCCAAAAACCCTATTGATGTGTGCCGGGGCACAATCATCGTGCGCCAGGGCGCAACCATCGCGCGCCGGGGCGCACCGTCGCGCGACGGTTTGACTCCATCGTGCGATGGCCAACCGGAGCATTGACCCCGGGCGCATTGTCGCGCGACGATTTGGAACCATCGCGCGACGGTTAGAACTGTCCCCATCACCTTTATTCACCGGCGCTTTAATCACCAAGTAACCCTCAGCCAGCCTCGTGGCTGGCTGACCTCCATTCTTTGGACCAGACCTGCCTTTCCATTAGTGGAAGGTGCTAAGCCTATAAGAGCCCCCTTTGTTTCTCTTTCAAAGGGTTCCAAAAAATTGAAAGCAAAAGGGTTCTAACCCTAGCCCTTTGTTCATCTCTCCTCCATTAGCAAAAGAAGCACTTGGTTTTCAACCTAGCACCCTAAGAACATAGTTTGTTCTTCCACTCAAACACCACAAACAAACTCAACCTCAATTCAAAGCTCAAACACTTTTCAAACCTCAAAATTCAAAGGTATATCTTACCTTTGTTCTGCTCTCTGTTCTGATCCCTGAGGGGGGCTGGCAGGGTCAAGGCTGGTAATCAATACCAGTCCTGGCCCTAAAGCTGGCAAGGTTTCAAAAACCATGCAACCAACATACCCTCGCGCAATGGACCCAGTCACGCGCGCGCTTGTCTCAAGCATCGCGCGATGGTTCTCGTGGGGAAGGGATGTTGGTTCTTTCCTGTTTTATTGTCTTAATAATTATTATGGATCACTGTTAAGCATGCTAATAATCAGTTTACTGCTTTTCTTAGAGTTTAAAGTGCTAGTTTTACATCTCAATATTCATTCGATTTGGAATGCCCTTGGGATCCCCGAATCTGTCTCGGGACCCCAAGCATGTAAAGCAATTCCTGGAAGTCGATCGGGAGTGTCGCGCGAGGTTTACTCTCGGTCGCGCGACATTCCAGAGGCTACCTCTGCATGGGCAACTTGGCCCTTGGCCTCTGTTTTGATACCCCATTGTTTAGGGGTTGTGTTTCATCTTATTTGGCTCTGCTTGGATTATTGTGTAATAATTAGTATTTTCATAGTTCCATATAAACTGCTTGGTTTGCTTCATGGGTGCGCTGGTCCCTCCAGAGCCCAGAAGGGGATGATTTAGGGACTGTGGTGAGATGACAATACTCGCGCGAGTGTCAGTTTGTCTCGCGCGATGGTTGGCTTGCATACAGACCTGTTCAGGCATGCAAGTTGGTCATCGTGCAGGACAAATCTGCCCCGAGCCTGGTTTTGGCATCTGATCGCTGTCTCAAGATCATCCCATTCATTATTCATCATGCTATCCGTCCATGCCAATATTTGATCACATCTTGCAAACATGTTATAGTTTTAATCCCCGATTAACTGTTCCCCCGCCCTAATTGGCTAAAATCGATTAATAAAAGAAGAATCGCAATGTTTTCAAAATGCTCAAGTAGAGACCGATCTCCGGATTGGGCGAGAGGGGTGCCATAAAATCCTTCCCCTCTCGTAACCTGGCTCCCGAACCCAGATATGGTTATGACGGACTGGTTTCCTTCACTTTTTCAAACAAAGCGCGGCAGGTGCTTCGAAATACGGTTCCTTGAGTGTCGGACCTTCAAAACTCAAGTGGCGACTCTGTATTTTCGAGCGCTTGCCACCTGCGCTCGCACTCCCTCGATCCGGGCCCTTGCATTTTTGGAAACCGGGATTTCCAGGGCGTGCTACCCACACATACGCGCCAGGCTTTGCCGACCTGGACGTTCTTGCAGTGCCGCCCGTTCATGAAGACATGGGGCAAATCCTACGGGCGGAACTCAATATTCCCGAGGCACTGACGGCTAGCATCATCCAGAACGGCGAGCTCAACATCCTTCGCCTAATTGAACTATATGGCCCCGAGGGTGGCCTGGGAGACTATGTTGGGGAAGCTCACAGACGCTTCGTTTTGTCTATATGCGCACTGGCTGCGTACATGTTGGTTCCTATCGATGGAGGGGTAAGTCCCAAATTGGTGAGCATCGCCTTACAAATGGTTAACGGGAAAAACATCATGCCCGTGGTTTTAGCGGAAACGCTCCTGGGCTTAGATATGTTGAAACTTGAGCAAGCCGATTCCTTCAGCGGATGTCCTATTCTGCTCCAGGTAAATATCCACTCGACACAATTTCTTGTATCTTCATTTTTTACCCCGAATACTCAAGCTGTATTGGTTTCTGATTTGTCTTCTGCTCTTGTGCAGCTCTGGCTGGCAGACAAAGTGGGGGTTTTGGAAGAGCCACAAGCTGGCTTTAAAGAGTTCCCCAGGTTTTTGGTCGAAAGACCGATGTTATTCCCCGACCTGACAGTGGACATATGGTTTGCATTCCTGAACGATCTGCAATCTGAGGACATAGTCTGGAGATGTCTCTGGTTGAACCTTCCAGCAATGACGCTTAATTCAGCGAGATACAAAAGAGTGATAATCGCTGGTCTATCGAGCTTCACATTTTACGTCCCAGGGCGTACTGTGGGCAGCATGCCCTCGGAAAAAGGATTTCGTTCCTTTTCGCCGTTGCGGCCCTTTTTTTGATAATCGAGGGAGCACAAGCGCCTGGCGGCGAGCACTCAAAAATACAGAGTCGCCACTTGAGTTTTGAAGGTCCGACACTCAAGGAACCGTATTTCGAAGCACCTGCCGCGCTATTTGATTTGAAAAGTTAAGGAACCAGTCCGTCATAACCATATCTGGGTTCGGGAGCCAGGTTACGAGAGGGGAAGGGTTTTATGGCACCCCTCTCGCCCAATCCGGAGATCGGTCTCTACTTAGGCGTTTTTATGAAAACATTTGTGATTCTTCCTCTTTTAATCGATTTTAGCCAATTAGGGCGGGGGAACAGTTAATCGGGGATTAAAACTGTAACACTTTGCAAGATGTGATCAAATAATGGCATGGATGGAAAGCATGATGAATAATAAATGGAATGACTTTGAAACAGCAATCAGATGCCAAAACCAGGCTCGGGGCAGATCCGTCCAGCACGATGACCAACTTGCATGCCTGAACATTTCTGCATGCAAGTCAACCATCGCGCGAGACACACTGACTCTCGCGCGAGTATATCATCTCACCACAGTCCCCAAATCATCCCCTTCTGGGCTCTGGAAGGACCAGTGCACACCCAGGAAGCAAACCAAG
Organism: Rhododendron griersonianum; assembly: GCA_018127125.1. NCBI lineage: Eukaryota > Viridiplantae > Streptophyta > Magnoliopsida > Ericales > Ericaceae > Rhododendron > Rhododendron griersonianum. The sequence goes on along the minus strand of CM030799.1, from coordinate 7,530,425 downwards.
CGTTTATGGGAAGGCTGAAAATACTAATTATTACATCATACTCCAAACAGGAGCCGAATGGGATAAAGTGCAACCCCTAAACAGTGGGGGTATCAAAACAGAGGCCAAGGGCCTAGTTGCCCATGCAAGGGCCAGTCATGGAAATCAGAGGATTGTCGCGCGATAGAGGGTGACACTCGCGCGATACTCCTGACTGGACTTCCAGGAATTGCTTTGCATGCTTGAGGTCTTGAGACAGATTCAGGGGACCCCAAAGGCATTCCAAACTATTTAAAGCAAATAAACAAGCTACTGTATTTTGTTTTGCATGCATAACAGTGATTTAAAAAATCAAGGTAAGACACAATAAACATCAGTATACTGCAAAACAGAAAAGGGCTAGCTTCCCTTCCCCACAAGGTCCATTCTCTTGCTGACACAAGTGTCGCGCGAGCATGGGGGACCATCGCGCGAGGGTGTTATAGCCACGAATTCTTGTAACTCTGCTGGCTTTAGGACCAGGGCATGGTATTGATTACCGGCCTTGGCCCTGTCAGCCCCCCTCAGGGATCAAAACAGAAACTTGTTAAATGTTATACCTTTGCTTGGAAAGGGTTTGAGCATAGATGAGGTTGATTGATGGGGCCTTGCTACCTAGTATGTATGAACACACTAGGTTCAGAAGATCAGGAGGTGGTTTTGGGGTTAGTGACTTTGTGCTAGCTAGTATAGGACTTGTGAATTAACCAAAGACTTCTTAGTTAATATTTTTGGAACCCTTGACATGGAAGACCAATGGGGGTATTTATAGGGAGAGAGTAAGGCTTGGTTAAGGGCCAAACAAGCCCTTAGGACCAGCCACTAAGGCTGGTCACAACTTGGTTGTGAGGCTAGCCAACAAGGTGAGAGAGTGGGTGGGAGTTTGCATGGGGCTAGGACCTGCCAGCACGCCGTTCAGCTGAGGAGAACGGGGTTCCAGCCCATGGGAACCCATGTGCCAAACAATCATCACCAGTCCAGCTGGATTCTGTGAAAGGGACAGGTGGGAACCATCGCGCGAGGGTCCATGAACGTCGCGCGAGGGTCAACAGTCAATAGTTTGACTTTGACTACACGTGGCAGGCTGAGTATCGCGTGAGGGACAAGAAGACTCGCGCGAAGTTCAACTCTGGACTTAGGGTTTGACTGAAGGTTCAGAAGGGTTTGAAAGGTTCAAGTAAGGTTTCTGAGCGTTCCAAGCCTAATCCAATTCCAATCCAAGCTCTGTTTGATCCGATTTCATCATCGGGGAAACAAGAAAATCGTAAAAATAAGTAAAACGATTGGGAGACCCAGATTGGGGTGTCTACAGTAGTCCCTCTTTGACGGCACGCGGAGCACCATTGACTGGTACGGGTAACGTCAAAGATTTCTAGACACCCACCAAATCTGCCCAAAAGCCGATTAAATGGAAAATGCAGACGAGTATATAAAAATACCGTGCACCAAGGGGAGAGATTGGAAGTTGGACGGATAGATCGTCTCTGATTGATGGTTGGACGGATAGATCGTCGCTGTTTCGATCGGACGGATAGATCGTCGCTGTTGGTTGATCGGACGGATAGATCGTCGCTGTTGATTGATAGGACGGATAGATCGTCGCTGTTGATTGATAGGACGGATAGATCGTCGCTGTTGATTGATCGGACGGATAGATCGTCGCTGTTGGTTGATAGGACGGATAGATCGTCGCTGTTGATTGATAGGACGGATAGATCGTCGCTGTTGATTGATCGGACGGATAGATCGTCGCTGTTGATTGATCGGACGGATAGATCGTCGCTGATTGCGGGCGGACCACTGCTGGGGATAAAAATCTTTGGGTTTTGAAGACAAAACCTTCAAAATGACCCTCAAATTTATCGTTCAACATATCGAAAGGCTATGGATCCCAAAGAGGGATGTAATTGAGATCGGGCCAGACTCAGAATCTGGATCGGGCCTGAGGCCCAAGGGGTAGTGTCGCGCGACACTCACGAACCGTCGCGCGAGTGTATAAAGTTAGGGCTTGGGTCTGGACAGGCCCAGACCCGGCCCAAACCCGTTCCATTCGTTTAAACCGTCGCGGGGACGTTACAGAAACTGTTCACAGCAGTTTCAAATTCTCAGAACTCCTTCCCTCTCTCATCTCTCCTCTCAAATCTCCTTCAAACCTTCTCAAATCTTGATTCCACTCATAAAACCCTACGAACCCACCCTTGATCGTCCACTTATGGCAGACCACGGCAGTGGGGAGGGCGGAGGAGAAGTCGTTAATCAACCGGAGGATCAAGGAGGTCCAACAAGCATCGAAACGAGGGACCAGGCACCGGCGGAGGCCACCGCAGGGGCCGGTGCAGTGGTTGCAGGCGGCGGAGACGGCGAAGAGGGCCACGAGCAGGTGACTGGTGGCGGCGAGAAAAGTCGCGCGGCAGAGCCAGAGGCTCGCGCGACTGGGGGAGCTGAGGAAGTAGAGGCTGCTGTCGAGCCATTGGGGTCGAGCATGGCAGAGGAAGGCTCGGTGGTGTCCGGTGTGAGTCCGGGAAACGCCGGGGACATTGGTGCAGGAGAGCACCATCGCGCGACAGAGGAGGAGCCTCGCGCGATGGTTGATGCTGGAGGAGGCAGTGGCACTGCAAGAGGTGATGACACGGTTGAACCATCCGGGTCCCCGCCGAGAGATTTGGCGAAGGGTAAAAGCGTTGTGGATGCAGAGGCGGAGGTTACAGAGACTCCGGTTGAGGTCCGAGAGGAGGACATTTTGTTTCGGCCCGCGGTGACGTCGTCGAGCCATAGGCCGATCACTAGACACGACGTCGCCGAGTACTTGACCGACGAGGCACTGGCGAGGCTTCTTGAGGACAATCCCTTGGTTGGGGAGTTAGTCCTAAAGGCTAGAGAGGACCGCGCCCGGGCCATTGAGGCGTCGAAGGCCGCGGAGAGGGCTGAGAGAGAGAGAGACAGGGGAGAGAGGAGCTCTTGAGAGATGCAGAGGCTGAGGAGAGGGCCAGAGTTGAGGCGCAGGGGCCTAGGATTACAGCTGTGACGGAGGCGAAGAACACGAGTCGGCCGGGCTTTTCAGCGGAGGCATACGTGCTTCCTACGCCGCACCTCTTTGTGCCGTCGGGCATTGCGGCCCGCGTACCGCTGCAGAGAGATTATGACGAGAGATCCCCGGGCCCACATTGCAGCGACGTGGATGGAGGTATATTCCCATAAAACACCCTTTGCAATTTTGACTTCAATATTTTGCTTTCCATAGTTCAATTTCGATACTTGCTAGAACATACTTGAACTTAGGATTGTATAGATGACCTGCGAGCCAAATCATGCTAAAACCACATACTTCCTGTAACGTAGGCCCAATATGTAATAACTTGAACCAACCATCCGTTGTAGGCTTCATTGATTACCTAGAACTTGAAAGTGAATTCCCCGTATACTGATGAACCCTTTGCCGCTTGTCTTTGTATCTGAAACAGGCTAGAGCAGATAAGAGGGACATCCGCGGTTTCGGAGGCTCGTGCATGTCCCTACAGCTGTACGAGGGGCCGCCGGAGAGAGTGAGGCAGCTGGTAGACGAGGCGGGCTTTGGGGAGTTTGTGCGGACTTTGACCCCGGCGAGGATTGACCATGCCGTCCTTGTTGCACTTGCTGAGAGGTGGAGGGATACCACCAATACCTTCCACCTACCTCCTGGGGAGATGACGGTGACGCCTGCTGACTTCGCAGCGATCACAGGGCTAAGGGTTGGAGGTGAGCCCATCCCGTTTGACTCGGGGATCCAGGAGGATCGGGTTGCTCTGGAGTGGTTTCTGGGCAAAGTGCCCAAGATAGAGGGGGGAATGGCGAGGTACGACCAATTCAAAGGCTACCTGAAGAAGGAGGTGACGAGTGATCGGGAGGCGGAGCAGATGGCCCGGGCGTTTCTGCTGTACTTGTTTGGTGCCACTCTGTACCCAAACAGGCGGAGCAATGTGCACCTATCCTACTTGCCAGCGTTGAGGGACTTGAGGACAGCCTCGCGCTTTGACTGGGGCGGGGCAGCTCTTGGGACAGCCTACCTCTTTTTTGGCGACTCGTCGAGGACGGGAAAGAGCACAGCCGGCTACTGGAGGGTGTGGGAGGTACAATTCTAACTCTTTTAAGCACAATTTGATTATGCTCGTCCATTGTTCAGTTCGCTTGACTGCTTTGATTTCAAATACCGTATGCCTATGCCTTGACTAATGTTTGAACTTGTCTAAACATTGCAGCTTTGGGCTTACGAGGTCTTGCGGATGTATCCACCAGAGTGCAAGCATCCCGACTTGAGTGCTCTCCCTCGTGCGCTGAAGTGGAGCAAGGAGAGTATGGGAAAGAAGGAAGGGAGAGGCGAACTCAACGCCTTCAGATTGTACCTGGACGAGCTCAGGGCCTCACAGGTATGAACACACAATCACAAGTATTAGACGTGTATTCGTTTCACTGCTTTAATGCTGTCGCTGATCAATTGCTTGTATTGCTTGTTTGCTCTGAATTGCAGGTCAATTGGGATCCCTGGAGAAGGGCAGGGCCAGAGCCAGAGTACTTGGCCAGGAGCAGAGCTGTCACGGCCAGCAGGGCACTGTTAGAGTCTGCTTTTGGTTGGCAGTGGTACTTAGGAGACCGAGTGACGCGCCAGTCGCTTGGCTATCCTGAGTTTTGGGTGCCAGGGCCGCTACCACCCCGAGCTTCACACACGGGAGAGTACACGCGGGCCGAGCTGGAGAGGTACACGCGGCCGGATATCGAGCTTGAGCGGTACCTGCGTCCTGGTAGAGACTATGCAGTCTACCAGCGAGACTTCCTGGCGGGTTGGGGATCCGCGGCCGGAGAGAGGCGCGAGGCCAGGCCGCAGGGGCCACCGAGGAGAGGAGAGCAGCCGGAGAGGGACGGAGAGGAGGTGAGAGCCGGGCCAGGCGAGCCCCGAGCGGACCGGCCGTTGGTGGACTTCCTACGCTGCTTTGGAGGATTCCCGTTGTTGACAGCCAGGGGAATCCTGCAGAGTTTCAGTTAGCGCCTGCGAGGACAGAGCCTGCTCCTGTGACCGTGTCGGTAAGAATCAGCCTTCCATATTGCTTTTGAATTTCAAATGCTTGAATTATCTGCTGAATAGCCTGATGAACTTGAATTGCATGCAGGTGCCAATTGAGTGGGTGAACGAGGCCGTTCGACGCATGCTGGCGTTGGAGAACGTGGTGAGAAAGGCGGCGAGCGGCACGCCACTGGAGTTGCAGTACCAGGTCCCGACACCACAGCCGACTCAGCCAGCCGTTGTTCAGAGGACCTAGGTATGAAAAACGATACATTCCTGCTTTCGATACATTCCTGCTCTCGATACATTCCTGCTTTGATAGCTTGATAGACTGTACCTGTTTTCAATACAGAAATACAATATGTGCAATAGATACTCATGCTTTGAAATGAAATGACAATGCAGGTGCAGGGGAAGAGGAACCCTAGGCGGAAGAGTACGCGAGATCCGCCACCGAAGAAGGTGGTGGCACAGAAATCCGCGCCTCTGGTTACCACCACGCGGCGACAGACGAGGGGTTTGCAGACGGCGCGTGCACGCGAGGAGGAGGCCAAGCAGGCCGCGAGGCAAGCTGAGCTTCGGTACCAGCTGAAGAGGCGCGAGAAGCAGACATTGGAGAAGCCGGGCCCAGCTCGCAGACCGAGACTGGTCATGAGTCCGACTTCCGAGGACGAGGAAGGAGAGGATGAGGAAGAAGCGGCAGAAGAAGAGGGTGAGGAGCACTCGTCCACCAGCAGTGGCTCTGACGACTCCATCGACGATCCGAGGTATAGGGATGATCCTCGGGAGCTGCACGATACTTCAGACAGTGACGAGGGACCTGAGGAGCGCTGACGAGACCTTCGTTATCCCTTTTGCTTTTGATTTAGGGCCTGCGTGCCCAAGTAGATAGCTTTTGACAGGTAGACATTTCGAGAGCCTGTGTGCCTCTTTTTGATTGGCGGGCGCATGTGCCCTGTTTTGACTTGGTAGCTTTGATCGGCCGAGGGCCAAAGATACAGTAGTTCCCTTTTGCTTTTGAGATGGATAGATCATGGTTTAGTATATAAAAGTTGCATTCTAAGGTTTTATAGATTCTCATTGTGCATAAGAATCAGTAAAACCCGCCACTAATACCAAACTTGCATTGACGACACGTTGAGACCACACATAGACACGTATGAGTGTATAACACAGCCTAGCTCTGAAAGAAAAGGGGCGATACGTCCTAAGACACAATCAGGATACGAGGATACGGGAAATAATGAAATTTTGGGTATTGTACGCCAAAACTCACAACACCTTGAAAGGGATGAAAACGACACTTTAAAACCATCAACGGTGGTCAACATGACACGCGCCAATTGACAAACTCGAATGAAACGCCTCAAGAATGGACTTATAACACAAAAATGGTATAAAACGTCGAAAGATGACTCGATTATGTCCCGGACTGAAACCGACACCTCCATACAGTCGCTTAAGGTCCAAATGACTCGTATGGCATGACCGAATTGGGCTAGAGCTTCCGGAATGAGTTTTGAACTTCCGAAACCTCGGTTTGAACTTGGAATGGGCCTCCGAGGGTCCAAAATCTTCGTCGAGCACGGCATTCGGGATCCGATGCTTGGATACAGTCACATATGCTTATAATGACTTGCTGGGACCATCGAAAGTACCAAATGACCTCCGGAATGAAAATCGACCAAAACAGATCAGTGGCTGCTGAAATCTGTCAAAACTGCAGATAAACCATCGCGCGATGTTTCGGAACTGTCGCGCGAGAAACAGATGTCGCGCGATGCTTTGAGAGTGTCGCGCGAGAGTCAACTCCTGCTGAGCAGCCTTTGTTTGACCAAATTATTGGCATGGAGCTGTTCATAGCTTCCACGTCCTGAAAGTTGTTCTGGGCTTGCAGAAGGAAGGCTGTTCTGCCATGCAAGGTGGTAGGACACCTATGCCTTGGTCTCACCAACTCCTTGGCTATTTGAAGCAAGATTTTTAGACATAATGAAGTGTACACTCCTTTCTCAACTTATCTAAGATGGGAGATTCACTAATGGAAGCCCTTGATCCTTGGCTAATGAGAGAGGAAACCATAAATTGGGAAAGTCCCAGGTCTCGCTGTTTATTCTCAATCCGGGATCTCCGGTTTGCTCGACCGTGCGTCGAAATCATTCAAGCCGCGTTGCCTTTCTGGGACCCCATCGTGCATGTCTTCAGGTTCCGCGAAGATGAAATGTGCCCCACGATAGAAGAGTTCCAGGCATACGCCCCGGGGTTTGCCAATCTAGACGTTCTTGCCGTGCCGCCTGTTCATGAAGACATGGGGCAAACTCTACGGGACAAACTCAACATTCCAGCGGCGGTGACGGCCAGCATCATTCGAAACGGCGAGCTCAACATTCTTCGCCTAATCGAACTGTATGGCCCGGAGGCTGGACTGGGAGACTACGTCGGGGAATCTCAACGACGCTTCGTCCTGTCCATATGCGCACTGGCCGCGTATATGCTGGTTCCCATTGATGGAGGGGTAAATCCCAAGTTGGTGAGCATTGCCTTGCAAATGGATAACGGGAGGAACATCATGCCCGTGGTTTTAGCGGAGACGCTCCTGGGCTTAGATATGTTGAAGCTTGGCAAGCCGATTCCTTTAGCGGATGTCCTATCTTGCTCCAGGTAAATCCCCATTTGACATAATTTCTCGCATTTTCGGTTTTAATCCAAACGCTTGGGCTGTATTTGATTTCTGACTCGTCCTCTGTTCTCATGCAGCTCTGGCTGGCAGACAAGATCGGGGTCTTGGAAGAGCCTCAGGCTGGTTTTGAAGAGTTTCCTAGATTGTTGGTCGCGAGGCCAATGGTATTCCCCGACTTGCCAGTGGAGATATGGTTTGCCTACCTGAATGATCTGCATTCCGAAGACATAGTCTGGAGGTGCCTCTGGCTAAACCTTCCAGCAATGACGCTCAAATCGGCGGGATACAAGAGAGTGATACTTGCCGGCCTGATGAGCTTCACGTTTTACATTCCTGGGCGTACGCTCCGCCAGCTAGGGAGAAGCCAAGGATACAAGCGTTACGGAGCGGAAGACTTTGACATCCCCGTGTTCACTTCCTGGGATTTGCGCTGCCACAGGGACAACTGGGGCGATAGGACGCTGAAGGAATCAGTTCCAGATTTCAGAACGTGGCTGGAAAAGCGCTACGTAAGATGGCTCCGTGTTGAAGTCGAGGCAAGACTGAGGGGATATTTCTGAATCCCGTGAGAGAACAAACCGCTATTAGTAAGGCCATTAGGCTCCGCTTCTCAGCATTTGCCCTGTAAATTGTACGCCACTTTGCCCGGCTTGACCGGTTAAATAAAACCTTTGAATTATCCGGCCATTATTCCTTCGAGGGACCGAATTTGTCATCGAACATATAATTTGAAGAAACAATGCTTCGACATAGTCATAAACACCTATAATGGCCTACCGGAAGCATCAGAATTTCAAAATTTGGCCCGAGTAAAAATCCGGAAAATAACCCCAAAAAGTCAGTAGCCTGCCCTACTGTGTCGAACTAAACTGAACACTCGCGCGAGCAATCAAAACCATCGCGCGAACATACACAGTCGCGCGACACTCCAAGACCCTCGCGCGATGGAGAATTCCTGTTACAGTAGCCAGCTTTTGACTTATTCGGACAAAAAGGGGTGGCAGGCTTTGTCAGCAGGTCTGGGCGTGCAGGGGGCTCCTGGCTTTCCCCAGAGGTGTTCCCTTGATCTTTAGCAAATGAAGGGACACCTTGCAAGGCCACCTCATTCAATAGGAAAGGTAGGCCTCCTTCCTTGGCTTTATAAAGAGGGATGAGCCCCTGAATGAAGGGTGTACCTTCGTGGGAAATCTCTAGCACTATTCCCCAAATGGCAAATCATCTCCCTACCTTAATCAGCTCGCGGCTCGAGGAATTTGTCGCGAGTGATTGGCTATGCTTCCGTTCCCACGGGTTGGCGGCGTTTCGCTTCTTAAAAAGCGTAAGGCTCCGCCCCGAAATCCTGAGAGCAGCCCTGCAGTTTTGGGACCGGGACGTCCATGTGTTCCGATTTGGGGACAACGAATTGTGCCCGACTGTTGAAGAATTCCAAGCGTATCTCCAAGGCTTTGCTTCGAGCGCAATTGTCGTGCCACCTTACAGGCAAAGCATGTCAAAGCTGTTGAAAACGTGCCTGAACATTTCCCAGGGTGCAGCAGAAGGCCTGTTGATTGGCGAACAAATAAACATTTCGCGCCTAATGGAATGGTACGGGCCTGATGGCGACCCAGCGGATATGTTTCTGCAGTCTCGACGTCGATTTGCAATGTCAGTTGGCATACTGGCTGCGTACCTGCTAGTGTCTCCGTACGGACGGCCTGACCCCTCGTTGGTACACGTGGCTGCGGAGATGGGCGCTCGGAAGAACGTGGCGCCTTTGGTGCTCGCTGAGACACTCATTGGTTTGGATTTGATAGCTACAGGTCAGACAAACACATTCGGTGGCAGTCCAATCCTGTTACAGGTAAGCTCACCTTTTTCTGGTTTTCACACAGTCTGTTTTTACCTCGACTCTCGGCTAAGGCTGTATGGTAGCTCCTTACTTGTTTTCTTTCGCTCGGGCTTATGTGGCTCCTTACTCGTCTTTTCGCTCATGCAGTTGTGGCTATGTGACAAGCTTGGACTAATCTCGGCTCCTGAAGCGAACTGGCCCCGTCTGCCCGGGCGGATGCACCAAAGGGGAATGCTGTACCCAGACATGTCTGAGGAGGAGTGGTACACCTTCATGAGAGAGACGTCTCCGCGCGAGATCGTCTGGCGGCATAGAGCCCTGAACATCCCGGATATGTCTCTGCACTCTGCAGGTTTCGAGAGAATGGTGATTGCTGGGCTGTCCAGTTTTACGTTCTACATTCCAGGTCGTATCCTGCGGCAACTGGGCATGAGCCAAGGCCTTCATCGAGCTGGGACGGAAGATTTCCAGATTCCAGCTTTTACAGCCCAACATCTAGCAGGGTATGAGCACAACTGGGGTTTGAGAGAACTCGGAGGAGCGGAAGACAACTTCAGCACAAGACTCAAACACCGCTATGTAGCATGGTTAAGAGAGGAGGTCGAAAGCAGGCAGAACGCGGACTGACTCCTGACTCAAACCCAATGATCTAGAATAAACTGTGAGCCCGTGAGGGCCTCTTAGCATTTCGTTCTGTTTTTGATGCTTCTGTTTTTCTTAGGGCTCTGCTCAGCCTATGTAATAGAAATAATAGTTTTGAATAAAGGCGAAATATTAAGAATTTTCCCCTCTTTGGTCCAAGTGTTGAACGCCACGTCATTTGAATGTTGAGGTACGCTCCGGAATGGAAAACCTGGATCGAGTTGATTGATTGCGACCGAATCTCACAGAGAGATTGCCTACGTATCCCAAGCTAGGGAATCAGGTCAAAACGTAGTTCAGGCTACGGTTCGACAGAGTATGACCGAGTCCCAAAGAGAGACTGCCTACGTATCCCAAACTAGGGAATCAGGTCAAAACGTAGTTCACGGTTCGACAAAGTATGACCGAGTCTCAAAGAAGACTGCCCACGTATCCCAAGCTAGGGAATCGGTCAAAACGAAGCTGAGGTTCGCTCGTGTGTTTGGCTCTCCTTTTGCGCTCTAAATTTTGCCTAGCACCGCCCTTAGGTTTCCAACCTAGCGAGCTTTGATTGAATGCCTATTTATTTTTGCCTAAACCGCCCCCTTGGGTTTGACCTAGCAGGCTTGCTCTAATTTTTGCTTGGGACCGCCCACCCTTGTGGTTTTCGGCCCAACGAGCTTCTCTCAAGGGTAGTAACGTTTAAGCTGATCCAGGTTGACCAGAGTGTTGAACTCGTTGCCGTCCAGATCAATGAGCTGAGCTGCTCCACCCGAGAGGATGGTCTTGATAACGTAAGGTCCCGCGCGCTTCGGGCGGAACTTGCCACGCAGATCGAAGATGGGAGCCCGGATTTCTTTTGTAACCATGTCCCCTTCAGCCAAGTCACGAGACTTCACTTTCTTATTGAATGCCCGAGCAATCCTGCGTTGATATCCCTGAACATGATACAAGGCACGGAGCCTTCTCTCGTCGAAGAGCATGAGTTCGACAAACCTCCCACTAAGCCATTCAGACTCCGCGAGTTCACATTCAGCCATGATCCTCAAAGTTGGCACTTCCAGCTCGATGGGAAGGACAGCTTCCATCCCGTAAACCAGGGAAAAAGGGGTGGCCCCCGTTGAGGTTCGAATTGACGTGCGGTACCCCCAAAGAGCTAGAGGCAGCTGCTCGTGCCAGTCCCTGGCGGACTCTATGGATTTCTTGATGATAGTCTCGATGTTCTTGTTGGCTGCTTCAACTGCCCCGTTCGTTTGAGGGCGATAAACCGTTGAGTGATGAACTTGGATCTGGAATTCTTCGAAAAGCTCCAGCACCCTGCCTTTGAAATGGACCCCATTGTCAGAAACAAACGCCTGTGGAACCCCGTATCGATAGATGATGTTCTTTCGGATAAACTGAGCAACCTGAACCGCCGTCAGGGTCTTGTAAGATTCGGCCTCGACCCACTTGGTGAAGTAATCTATTGCCACCAAAATGAACCGATGCCCGTTCGAAGCAGAAGGCTTGATCATGCCGATAACATCGATGCCCCAAACGGAGAACGGCCAAGGCGATGTCATGCCAAACAGTTTGGAAGGAGGGACATGCATGAGATTGGCATGGATTTGACACCTATGGCAACGGCGTACATAATCCACGCACTGAGATTCCATGGTGGACCAAAAGTACCCCTGTCGTAAGATTTTCCTGGCAAGCATGACCCCACTCATGTGAGGACCACAAATTCCTTCGTGAATTTCCTCCATGATTTTAATGGCCTCAGTGCCGTTGACACAGAGTTTATGCATTCCGCAGTGAGATCTCCGATACAGTCTTCCACCACAGATAATGTACTGAGCGGCCATTCTCCGGAGTGCCATCCGATCCTTTTTGGTGGCGTCGGCTGGAAACTGACCGCTTTCGACGAAGTTCCAGATATCGTGGTACCACGGTAGGCCGTCATCGACATCATCGACGGCGTTGACATACTGATAAACAGGCAAGTCCCGCTGTTCAATCAGGATGGGACGAAGCTTGATACCAACCGGAAGCTCGACCATGGAAGCCAGAGTTGCTAGAGCATCGGCGAACTGGTTCTTCATCCGAGGGATGTGCGTGAACGTGACCTTGTTGAAACGAGGGATAAGGTCTTCCAAATCTTGGTGATAAGGCTTCAATCTGTCCTCCCGAACTTTCCAGTCCCCGTTAGCCTGGGAAACGACCAGATTGGAGTCGCCAATGACCTCGAGCCTTTCAACACCGAGCGTAAGAGCGGCTTCCATGCCAACAATGCAGGCCTCATATTCAGCTTGGTTGTTCGTGACATCAAAATTGAGTTTAAATGCAAGCGGAATATGAGCACCGTCAGGGGTTATGAGCAAAACCCCAATCCCGTATCCCTTCTGATTGGCTGCCCCATCAAAGTAAAGAGTCCAGGAGTCTTCGACAACTGCCATCACTCCTTCGTCCGGAAATGTAAAATCTGAGTCCTCTGGCCCATCAACGGGATGATCAGCCAGAAATTCGGCGACCGCGCGCCCCTTGACAGATTTCCTAGTGACATATTCGAGGTCGAACTCTGCGAGCAATAGCAACCAACGCGCTAACTTACCAGTAAGCGCAGGCTTCTCAAACAGATACTTGAGAGGATCCATTCGAGAAATCAACTTCACTGGGTAAGCCAGCATGTAGTGTCTTAACTTCTTAGATGCCCAAACAAGAGCCCAGCACGTCTTCTCGAGAACAGTGTAGCGTTCTTCAGCGCCAACCATCTTCTTACTCAGGTAGTAGATGGCCTTTTCGACTCCCTTTTCTCCCTCTTGAGCCAGCAAACACCCCATAGACGAAGGATTCACGGACAAGTAAAGTATCAAGGGTTTCCCCGGCACTGGCGGCATCAAAACCGGAGGGTTCTGCAGATAGGTTTGAATGGAGGTGAAGGCTGCCTGGCACTTGTCCGTCCAAACGAATGGAGTATTCTTCTTCAATAAACGAAACATCGGCTCGCAAGTTAGTGTCAACTTGGCGATGAATCTGCTGATGAATTGTACCTTTCCCAAAAAGCTTCGCACTCCCTTTTCAGAATCCGGTGGCTTCATCTCGAGGACCGCTTTGATTTTGGAGGGGTCGACCTCGATCCCACGAGAAGTGATCATGAAACCGAGCATCTTGCCAGCCGTAACCCCGAAGGTGCATTTCTGAGGATTCAGACGCATACGGAACTTTCGTAATCTCCCGAAGAACTTCCTAAGTACAGGAAGATGACCCTCACGAGTCTTGGATTTGGCGATCATGTCATCGACGTAGACCTCGACTTCTTTGTGCATCATATCATGCAGGATAGTGGTAGCAGCTCGCTGATAAGTGGGCCCGGCATTCTTCAACCCAAAAGGCATGACCAAGTAGCAATAAGTCCCCCATTCAGTGATGAATGTGGTTTTCTCGCGGTCCTCGGGCGCCATGAGAATTTGGTTGTAGCCAGAGAAGCCATCCATAAATGAGAGCAAAGCGTGCCCCGCAGTGTTGTCTACAAGCACATCGATGTGTGGCAAGGGAAAATCGTCTTTGGGGCTCGCTTTGTTCAAGTCCCGAAAGTCAACGCAAACTCGAATTTGGCCATTCTTCTTAGGAACAGGGACGATGTTGGCAACCCACGTGGGATACTGAGAGACCATGAGAAAACCAGTGTCAATCTGCTTGGTAACCTCCTCCTTAATCTTCTGAACCCAATCTGGCCTCATCCGCCGGAGTTTCTGTTTCACAGGCTTGGCATCCGGGAACAAAGGAATGTGATGCTCCACGATCTCGGGATCGATTCCGGGCATATCTCGATGAGACCATGCAAAAACGTCACTGAACTCGGTGAGCAGCTCTTTGAAGTCATGATGTTCCTCCGGGGAAAGTGTGGAGCCCACTTGAACCATTCGGGGATCATTTTCATCTTTCAAATTTATAGAAACTATTTCTTCTTTTAATGGCTGAGCATGCCTTTCGTCTTCCCTTTCGATGAAGGCACGGATTTCCTTGGGAATGTCCCCATCGAAATCTATCCCCTCATCGTCAGGGTCGACACAGTTTATATAAAGATCATTGAAATAGTCAAAAGATGCTTCGTTCACAAGCCCCTGAAGGGTCACCCAGTACAAGAGAGTCGAACTCGAAATAAAAGCTGTGACGTGGAGGGCCCAGAGGCACAAACTCCGACTCAGAGCTAGACTTAGAGGACGAGACAGACTCAGACTCAGACTCAGACGTGTCGTCAATACAAGTCAGGCGTGGCCTGAAAATGCAATTATTCAAAGAGCCCTCGGCTTTCACAATGAGAGAGGTGGGATCCTCAAGGGCGTCGGGCCCGAGCATGAGCACTTCGGCTTCTTCAGCTTCCCCAGCCAAACCCACTTGGGAGAATTCCTGGAATAGCAGCTCCAGATTTTCCTGATCGATAAATTCGAGCCAGTCAGCCTCGGTTTTCAGCCGATTAAGCTTCCTCTTGAATTCTTCTTTTGCTGGTTCATCATCACTGCTTGACCAGGTGTCATCAGCGAAAATCTCAAACCCAGGCAGCAGCTCCCCGGTTTCGTATTGAATAAAGGGCTCAGCCTGCCCAGCGTAAGCGGCATCTCCGACTTCACGCACGAATTTGGGACCGCTACAGAGAGTCCGAGGTTTTCCCATATATTTCCTCCGTTTGGCACCTTTGGCAGAGGCGATATACCCCAAACCGAAGCGGCCCTCGTTGAAAGGAAAAGTAGGGAACTCCGGGACCCCTTGACGGCGAGAGCCCAATCCAATGCCCGGAAAGTGAGACATCCTTCTCATAATGTCCAGCGCGACAGTGCTTATGAGGAAATTCCCGTCCACATTGATGGCCATTACCACGCCTGAAGTATCGAAAGAGAAACCTCCAAGATCGACGTCTTCTTCGCCGTGTTGAATTCCCAGAACAGGAGTCCCGTCTTCCTTGAGCGGACGGATGCCTGAATCCCCGCAGATGGTTAAAGTGCCAGTGGGTAGTCCCAGAATAACCTTTTGGTGGAGGGTGGATGGCACGGCCATGATGTCGGACCGATGAAGCCATGGCCTGCCCAACAAAAGATTGAAAGTTGCAGGAATATCCACGACATGGAACTCCACGTCCATCTCAAAACCCTCAGCATCGAGTTTGAGCTTCAAGATACCCTCGACCACGCGACGGGTGCCGTCATATGCCTTGACAGCCAGATTGGAAGGTGCCAGATCCTTCTTGGTGAGCCCCAGACGATAAGCGACCCGCAGAGGGCAGACATTGATGGCGGAGCCGTTGTCAATAAGAACGGTCGGGACCCAGAATCCTCGACACTTGACGGTGATGTGCAAAGGGCGATTGTGGTCGACTCCTTCAACTGGCAGATCCTTGTCTGTGAAGATCACCGTATGCTTGGAGGTTGGAGGGAGGATGAGAGATACCATTGCCTCTGGTGTGACGTCGGCCTGGACTTCAAGGCGGGACAGGGCATGACACAGCCTCTGACGATGCTCTTTGGACGAACAGATCAGTCCCCAGATAGAAATAGCGGCAGGGATCCGCTCAAGTTGCTGCTGAACTAGATCGGGAATCGGATTGCTAGCTGATACCTCAAAAGGTGCAGACCTTGGGAAAGAAACGGGTTCGTTCCTTTGATTAGCAGGATTGGAGGAATTCCCGGCTTGCAGATTGGCGGGCTGAAAAATCCGCCCACTCCTTGTAACATTGTGAACGTTTCCCAAAGAGGGGACAAGTCGAGGGTTTTCCTTCACATCCCAGAGATCAGCAGGGACATCTCCTAGTTTGCGCTTCCCCTTGTCAGTAGTCGGTGCAGAGACGGGCACTTCCATGTCCAAACCCAAATCTTCAGCCAGATCCTTCATTAATAAGGAGTCCCAGAAGCTTAAGTCTTTCACAGCAGCCATTTCAGCAACAGGCTCTGGATTTGCAATGAAAGGGACATCCCAGAGACCAGTGTCAGCCAGGGTACGATTGACAGCCCAGACTTCATTCCCAACTTGGACATCCACTATGTCGTTAACTTCCCACAGATTAGCGGGCGGAGCGCGGTCCGTAACCATGATGCTGCAGTCCCGGTTGTTGGGGTAAGGCACCTGAGGGCGCGGATTTTCTTCATCGACGATGTAGGAACAAGGGTCATGGTCAGTGTCGGGGTTAGTATCACAAACAGAATCAAAGACCGAACCAAAGAGGGAAATGTGGTCTCCCAACATCCGTAAGTCATCCTGGACAAGTTCATCCTCTGCATAGTGAAGCATGTAGTCCGGCGTGGCATAGCCTTGTAGAGGATTAGGGTCGACATTCATGGGGGCAAACCAGGTCGGCTCAGGATCCCAATAATATTCCGCCTCGGGTGCTAGAGGTTCGATCGGGTTGAATAGCACGTTCAAGGAAAAACCGTCCAACGGGTCAAACAAAGCCGCTTCATAACCGGCCAACCAGCCATCATACCAGGCTTGATCGAATGGGACATTTCCGGGCTGCGGAGGAATCCCGTTCATTCCAAGGGTGGACCACTCGTTGAGGAGAGGAGCGGCATAGTCCCAATGGTCTGCTATGGCCCAGCCAGTGGCTTGCATGTTGTTGTTCGAGGGAGGCACCCAAGGCTGATAAGGATCAGGAAATGGGCCAGCAATGGTTGCGTACGGGCTGTCAAGCGACGAGGCAGAGTTGATTTGCACAGCAGGGATTGACTGATGGAAGAGGGAGCTGACAGATTCTTCGGAGACAGGCGAAGCAGCTTGTGAAAGTTCCGAAGGTGCATCGATATCAACAACTTGGCCTTCAACCAATTGTATGTAAGAAACCTCGGCGGACGGCTCGAGCGGGAAAGGCACGATGGGCCTGGGTTGATCGGTTGAGGCTATATAGTCAGTAGGGTTAAATATGGTGGAGCTAGGGTTGATATAAGTGGAGCTGAGAGATATCTGGCTGATGTGGGGTACAGCGTTATGCTTAGGGAGGGAGTTGGCAATGACATTGGGTTTCTGAGGTGGCGGAGGAGTCTCCAGCGTGCCATCGTCGATAAGATCCTGGATCGCATGACGGAGGCGAAAGCAGGAGTCAGTGAGATGACCCGCTCCTTGATGGTAAGCACAGTAAAAGTTGGCCTTGAAGCCAGGTGAAGGGTTCTTGGGTAAAGGGGTTGGATCTAGGGGCTTGAGATGCACTGACTTGACCAACTTCTCTAAGACCGAGGACAGAGGTGCCTCGATGGCGGAGAAGCTGCGAGGTTGGTTTCGAGGTCGGTTGTTCTGCGGACTCTGAACTTGGTTGACATCCATGACGCGGTTAGCAGCGCCGGAGGAAGCGGCATTAGTGCCGGCAGTGGCCGTGCTGGAGTAAGTCCCCGTCCCAAACAGTGCACTGGCATTTCCGGAATAAGCCCGAGGTTTCGACTTGGGGGTGTGCGAGGATTCACCCTTCGATAGAATTCCACTTTGCAGAGCGTCTTCGATGGCCAGGCCAGAGTCGAAGAAGGTTTCAAAGTTAGCGGAGGCCTGAGCTAGGACCAGGTGCCTAGCGTAGTCTGGTTGAAGATTGCGGGAAATGATATGGAGCTGATCCTTCTCGCTCGGGCGATCAGTCATCTGCGCAGCTTTAGCTCTCCACCTTTTGACGAAGTCTACAAAGGTCTCCTTAGCCTCCATTTTGGTAGATTCGAGCTCCCGAGTAGTCATTTTTAGTTGGGAGTTGTAATTGTACTGCGAAATAA
The DNA here is from genome assembly GCA_018127125.1 of Rhododendron griersonianum. Classification (NCBI taxonomy): domain Eukaryota; kingdom Viridiplantae; phylum Streptophyta; class Magnoliopsida; order Ericales; family Ericaceae; genus Rhododendron; species Rhododendron griersonianum. The sequence continues at coordinate 7,512,525 of CM030799.1, read as the reverse complement.
ACGCAGTCCCAATGTCTTCCCAAGTCCTCCTCTTGGCAATGTCGAGTGACAAGAACCAATGGAAAACAGGGCCCGAGAGGGTCTGAGGAAAGAGCTGTGACATGGCCTCCGGCTCAACAGAAAGAAGCTTCATGGCGGCATGGTAGCTGTAGAGATGAGTCCTGGGGTCGCCACTTCCGTCGAATTTAGCTAAGTCTGGCATTTTGAACTTCTCGGGAAGCCTGGCGTTGGGATACAGGCAAAGGCGATCCAGATCGATCCCTCCGGCGCTGATCTTTTCGGTTTTGGCAATGGATTCCTCTAGTTTGGCCATCTTGGCCATGAGTGCGACCATTTCTGGACTCGGAGCTGGTCCTTCTGGGTTTGGAGGCAATCTGCCGCCTGCGTGGTTTGCAGCGGGCCTGCGAGCTTCCCTCGGGTTCATTACTATGAGACGGCCCTGCGTGAAGCGGATCCGGAACCAAGATAGGCTGCTCCTGGTCGACTCATCGTCCCCACCTTCTTCCTCGAGAGGCGGAAGGCGAGTGTGGATGAGGTCATTCAGGCGAGCAATGTTAGTGTCGGTCTGACCGCCCTCTGTTGCATAGCGGTGATGATGCTGTCTTGGAGGTTCATGAGCATGGCCTCCAAGGTAAGGGGTTCGGTTGTGGCTGTTCCATCGTGACAAGTGTTTGAGCCGCTTGAGGCGGATACCGGGGTAGTCGGACGCCCTTCCCGTGGAGCTGTGGTGAACTCCGACCGAGAACTCCGACCGAGATTCGAGTCCGTTTGTCCGCCGAGGTGAACGCGAGAGTCTTCCGTGATGACCGATCGGGACCGTAACGACTAGCCTTTGAACCGACTCGATGCGACGTTCCTGCAGCGGGTTTGGCAACCGGCCTCGATACTTTCCTCGGTGGTGCGATGATTCAGATCTTTGCTTGCAAGGGAAAAGGAGGTTTAATAAGGGTCCTGCAGTAACTTTAATCTAAATAAAAGACTAAAGCGGATGCAGCCAACGTCGAGAGTGTCACCCTAGACTCTAGAACCGGAAGACAAGTCTGTCTCACGACGTTTTGGACACCGTTTTATGCCCTCAGAATTCTTTTTGAAGATGTATCCTTGTTTGGAACGAACGGTCCTAAAGGATGTCAAAAGGAGTCTAAACCTTTGTCTGTTTTGATGTTCGGGGTTTCAAGTTTTTAAAGCCAGAACGACTCGGCATGAATATCATGATGCCATAACCAGGTTGGCGTAAGCAGCACTGTGCTATTAGCCGGGCGGTGTAAGTGACGAGGCACTTGTTACCTTTTGGTGTAAGCATCATGGTATTTTACTCCGTGGTTCTTCGTTTTTTGTTTGAAACCCTAAACAGGTATACGGGCAAAGGTGCAGAAAAGCTTCTGATTTCCTAAAGTCCCACTGTAAAAGGACTTAAAAGATGATAACGCGCACCATTGAGGTACACGATTCCTCATCGGGCCAAAACAATGTCCTACTAAGTCTGAAGACAGACTCGGAACAGATTGAGAACCTAGGAGCCATCCTAGACATGCTTCTACGCTGAACGAAATGTATGTACAGTTCATGCGATAAGGAAAGCAGTAACACGTAGGCATTTAGAGGGTTAGATGCAAGTAGATCTTAACCTGTGGGTACCTGTCCTAATTGGGAGAGTTCTAATGCTTCGTATATGCAAAAGGCTGGTTTTGGCTTGAAACAGGTTCCTCGGACTAGGGCCACAGATATACCTCCCGTTACCCGCGTTTTTCGCAGAATAACAGTCGAACGGTAGCATGACCCATCATCGTCGAAGGTTGTCGGTCATTCGGGGTCCCCGGGCTCCGGTAAACCGTGCCGGATTGCCAAAACGATCCAACGAGGCTTATCCCACATCGATGCAAATGAGATGCTAAAATTTGATTAAGAGAAGAAGAATCGCAAAATCGCAAAATGCCTTTTCAAATTTGGCTCACTTTATTTAGTCCATCTTTAGAGGAAACTACGCAAGTGAACAATCGAAAAAGCCCCAGATTAGAATGGCCGGACACGAGGTCCTGTTAAATCACCGTTCCAACCTTCGGCAGCGCGAAGCTCACCGTTTTGCCAAGCTTTTAAGGGATTGTTCCCAAGTGTATTAAATCCTAAGTGTGAATTAATATTGGTTCGATTTATCCCCAGCAGAGTCGCCACTGTGGGCAGCATGCCCTCGGAAAAAGGATTTCGTTCCTTTTTGCCGTTGCGGCCCTTTTTTGATAATCGAGGGAGCGCGAGCGCCGGTGGCAAGCGCTCGAAAATACAGAGTCGCCACTTGAGTTTTGAAGGTCCGACACTCAAGGAACCGTATTTCGAAGCACCTGCCGCGCTATTTGATTTGAAAAGTTAAGGAACCAGTCCGTCATAACCATATCTGGGTTCGGGAGCCAGGTTACGAGAGGGGAAGGGTTTTATGGCACCTCTCTCGCCCAACCGGAGATCGGTCTCTACTTAGGCGTTTTTATGAAAACATTTGTGATTCTTCCTCTTTTAATCGATTTTAGCCAATTAGGGCGGGGGAACAGTTAATCGGGGATTAAAACTGTAACACTTTGCAAGATGTGATCAAATAATGGCATGGATGGAAAGCATGATGAATAATAAATGGAATGACTTTGAAACAGCAATCAGATGCCAAAACCAGGCTCGGGGCAGATCCGTCCAGCACGATGACCAACTTGCATGCCTGAACATTTCTGCATGCAAGTCAACCATCGCGCGAGACACACTGACTCTCGCGCGAGTATATCATCTCACCACAGTCCCCAAATCATCCCCTTCTGGGCTCTGGAAGGACCAGTGCACACCCAGGAAGCAAACCAAGCAGTTTATGGGAAGGCTGAAAATACTAATTATTACATCATACTCCAAACAGGAGCCGAATGGGATAAAGTGCAACCCCTAAACAGTGGGGGTATCAAAACAGAGGCCAAGGGCCTAGTTGCCCATGCAAGGGCCAGTCATGGAAATCAGAGGATTGTCGCGCGATAGAGGGTGACACTCGCGCGATACTCCTGACTGGACTTCCAGGAATTGCTTTGCATGCTTGAGGTCTTGAGACAGATTCAGGGGACCCCAAAGGCATTCCAAACTATTTAAAGCAAATAAACAAGCTACTGTATTTTGTTTTGCATGCATAACAGTGATTTAAAAAATCAAGGTAAGACACAATAAACATCAGTATACTGCAAAACAGAAAAGGGCTAGCTTCCCTTCCCCACAAGGTCCATTCTCTTGCTGACACAAGTGTCGCGCGAGCATGGGGGACCATCGCGCGAGGGTGTTATAGCCACGAATTCTTGTAACTCTGCTGGCTTTAGGACCAGGGCATGGTATTGATTACCGGCCTTGGCCCTGTCAGCCCCCCTCAGGGATCAAAACAGAAACTTGTTAAATGTTATACCTTTGCTTGGAAAGGGTTTGAGCATAGATGAGGTTGATTGATGGGGCCTTGCTACCTAGTATGTATGAACACACTAGGTTCAGAAGATCAGGAGGTGGTTTTGGGGTTAGTGACTTTGTGCTAGCTAGTATAGGACTTGTGAATTAACCAAAGACTTCTTAGTTAATATTTTTGGAACCCTTGACATGGAAGACCAATGGGGGTATTTATAGGGAGAGAGTAAGGCTTGGTTAAGGGCCAAACAAGCCCTTAGGACCAGCCACTAAGGCTGGTCACAACTTGGTTGTGAGGCTAGCCAACAAGGTGAGAGAGTGGGTGGGAGTTTGCATGGGGCTAGGACCTGCCAGCACGCCGTTCAGCTGAGGAGAACGGGGTTCCAGCCCATGGGAACCCATGTGCCAAACAATCATCACCAGTCCAGCTGGATTCTGTGAAAGGGACAGGTGGGAACCATCGCGCGAGGGTCCATGAACGTCGCGCGAGGGTCAACAGTCAATAGTTTGACTTTGACTACACGTGGCAGGCTGAGTATCGCGTGAGGGACAAGAAGACTCGCGCGAAGTTCAACTCTGGACTTAGGGTTTGACTGAAGGTTCAGAAGGGTTTGAAAGGTTCAAGTAAGGTTTCTGACCGTTCCAAGCCTAATCCAATTCCAATCCAAGCTCTGTTTGATCCGATTTCATCATCGGGGAAACAAGAAAATCGTAAAAATAAGTAAAACGATTGGGAGACCCAGATTGGGGTGTCTACACGTACACTCCGACAGCTCGGAAGAAGCCAAGGATACAAGCGATACGGAGCGGAAGACTTCGACCTCCCCGTATTCACCTCGTGGGACTTGCGCTACCATAGAGACAACTGGGGTGATAGGACGTTGAAGAAGCCAATCCCAGAGTTCAGGACATGGCTGGAAAGTCGTTACATAAGGTGGCTCCGCGTTGAAGTCGAAGCGAGACTGAGGGGATATTTCTGAATCCCGTGGGAAGACGAGTTGTAATTAGTAAAACCATTAGGCTAAGCTTCTGGCTCCGCTTTTCAATACTTGCTTTGTAAATCGTACGACCCTTTGCCCGGCTTGACCGGCTGAATAACAACTTTAAATTATCCGGTCGTTATTCATTCGAGGGACCGAACTCGTCATTCAACGTGTAATTTGAACAAACAATGCTTCGACGTAGTCATAATCACCCATAATGATCTACTGAAAGCATCGGAATTTCAAAATCTGGCCCGAGTCAATATCCGGAAAATAACTCCAAAAAGACAGTAGCCTGTCGTACTGTTCCCACATAAATTGAACCATCGCGCGAGTAACTAAACCTATCGCGCGACTTAACAATGTCGCGCGACACTCTAGAACAGCCGCGCGATAGAGATTCCCTGTTACAGCTGCCAGCCTTGACTCATTCAGAAAGCAAAATGTGGCAGGACCTGCCAACTGTTCTTGGACGTGCAGGAGGCTCTGGGCCATTGCAGGGGGTGTGCCCTTGTCTTCAATGACTAGGGGGACACCTTGCATGGACAACTCATTGCCATGGAAAGCATTCCACCCTTTTGGCCTTATAAAAGCTAGGTAGGTTATCTCCTGCATGACCACAATATCTCCGTAGGGAAAAATACCAGAAGCTTTGGTCCCTAATGGCAAACAATCTCCCCACATTAATCCGCCCGTGGCTTGACGAGTTCGTTGGAAGCGACTGGCTATGCTTCCGTTCTCACGGGCTGGCCGCCATTCGCTTCCTAAAAAGCATAAGGCTTCGGCCCGAAATCCTGAGAGCAGCTCTCCAGTTCTGGGACCGGGATGTCCATGTGTTCCGATTCGGGGACAACGAGCTGTGTCCGACCGTTGAAGAATTCCAAACGTATCTCCAAGGCTTTGCTTCGAGCGTGATTGTCGTGCCACCTTACAGGCAAAGCATGTCAAAGCTGCTGAAAACGTGTCTGAACATTTCCAGGGGTGCGGCGGAAGGCCTGTTGATCGGCGGACAGATAAACGTCGTGCGCCTAATGGAATGGTACGGGCCTGACGGCGACCCAACGGATATGGTTCTGCAGGCTCGACGTCGATTTGCCATGTCAATTGGCATATTGGCCGCGTATTTGCTGGTGTCTCCGTATGGACGGCCCGATCCCTCACTGGTTTACGTGGCTACAGAGATGGGTGTTCGAAAGAACGTAGTCCCCATGGTGCTTGCCGAAACGCTTGTTGGTTTGGATTTGATGGCCGCAGGTTAGACAAACACGTTTGGTGGCAGTCCACTCCTGTTGCAGGTAAAATCTCACTCAGCTCACCTTTTTCCGATTTCCACAGTCTGTTTTTACCTCAACTCTCGGCTAAGGCTGTATGGTAGCTCCTTACTTGTTTTCTTTCGCTCGGGCTTATGTGGCTCCTTACTTGTCTTTTCGCTCATGCAGTTGTGGCTATGTGACAAACTTGGACTAATCTCGGCTCCTGGAGCGAACTGGCCCCGTCTGCCCGGGCGAATACACCAAAGGGGAATGCTGTACCCGGAGATGTCTGAGGAGGAGTGGTACACCTTCATGAGAGAGATGTCTCCGCGCGAAATCGTCTGGCGGCATGGAGCCCTGAACATCCCGAATATGGCTCTGCACTCTGCAGGTTTCGAGAGAATGGTGATTGCTGGGCTGTCCAGTTTCACGTTTTACATTCCAGGTTGTATCCTGCGGCAGTTAGGCATGAGCCAAGGCCTTCATCGAGCTGGGGTAGAAGATTTCCAGATTCCAGCATTTACGGCCCAACGTCTAGCAGGGTATGAACACAACTGGGGTTTGAGAGAACTCGGGGGAGTGGAAGACGACTTCAGCACAAAACTCAAACGCCGCTATGTAGCATGGTTAAGAGAAGAGGTTGCAAGGAGACAAAACACAGACTGACTCTTGACTCAACTCCAATGATCTAGAATAAATTGTGAGCCCGTGAGGGCCTCTTAGCATTTCGTTCTGTTTTTTATGCTTTACTGTTTTTCATAGGGCTCTGCTCAGCCTATGTAATAGAAATAATAGTTTTGAATAAAGGTGAAAGATTAAGAATTTTCCCTTTTTGGGTCCAAGTGTTGAACGCCACGTTGTTTGAAAATTGAGGTATGCTCCGGAATGAATCAACCTGGATCGAGACGATTGATTGTGACCGAATCTCACTGAGAGATTGCCTACGTATCCCGAGCTAGGGAATCAGGTCAAAACGTAGTTCAGGCTACGGTTCGACAAAGTATGACCGAGTCCCAAAGAGAGACTGCCTACGTATCCCAAGCTAGGGAATCAGGTCAAAACGTAGTTCAGGCTAAGGTTCGCTCGTGTGTTTTGGCTCCCCTTTTGCGCTCTAATTTTTGCCTAGAACTGCCTTTGCAGGTTTCCAGTCTAGCGAGCTTTGATTGAATGCCTATTTATTTTTGCCTAAACTGCCCCCTTGGGTTTTCAGTCTAGCAGGCTTGCTCTAATTTTTGCTTGGGACCACCCACCATTGTGGTTTTCGGCCCAACGAGCTTCTCTCAAGGATAGTAACGTTTAAGTTGATCCAGGTTGACCAGAGTGTTGAACTCATTGCCGTCTAGATCCATAAGCTGAGCTGCTCCACCCGAGAGGATGGTCTTGATGATGTAAGGCCCTGCGCGCTTCGGGCGGAACTTACCACGTAGATCGAAAACGGGAGCCCAGATTTCCTTTGTGACCATATCCCCTTCGATCAGATCCCGAGATTTCACTCTCTTGTTGAATGCCTGAGCGATTCTGCGCTGATATCCCTGAACATGATACAAGGCACGAAGTCTTCTCTCATCAAAGAGCATAAGTTCAACAAACCTCCCACTAAGCCATTCGGACTCCGTGAGTTCACATTCAGCCATGATCCTCAAAGTTGGTACTTCAAGCTCGATAGGAAGGATAGCTTCCATCCCATAGGCCAGGGAAAAAGGGGTAGCCCCTGTTGATTTCGAATTTACGTGCGGTACCCCCAAAGAGCTAGAGGCAGTTGCTCGTGCCAGTCCCTGGCGGACTCTGCAGACTTCTTGATGATAGTCTCGATGTTCTTGTTGGCTGCTTCGACTGCCCCATTCGTCTGAGGGCGATAGACCGTCGAGTGATGAACCTGAATCTTGAACTCTTCGAAGAGTTCCAAAACCCTGCCTTTGAAATGAACTCCATTGTCAGAAACGAACGCCTGTGGAATCCCATACCGATAGATGATGTTCTTTCGGATGAATTGAGCAACCTGAACCGCCGTCAGGGTCTTGTAAGATTCAGCCTCGACCCATTTGGTGAAGTAATCTATGGCCACCAAAATGAACCGATGCCCGTTTGAAGCAGAAGGCCTGATCATGCCGATAACGTCGATACCCCAAACAGAAAAGGGCCAAGGCGATGTCATGCCAAATAGTTTAGAAGGAGGGACATGCATAAGATTGGCATGGATTTGACACCTATGGCAGCGGCGCACATAATCCACACACTGGGATTCCATGGTAGACCAAAAGTAACCTTGTCGTAGGATTTTCCTGGCGAGCATGACCCCGCTCATGTGAGGGCCACAAACTCCCTCGTGAATTTCCTCCATGATTTTGGTGGCCTCAGCGCCGTTGACACAGAGCTTATGCATTCCGCAGTGAGATCTCCGATATAGTTTCCCGCCACAGATAATGTATTGAGCGGCCATTCTTCGTAGTGCCGCTCGATCCTTCTTAGTGGCGTCGGCCGAAAACTGACCACTTTCGACGAAGTTCCAGATATCATGATACCAGGGTAGCCCGTCATCGACACCGTCGACGGCGTTGACGTACTGATAAGCAGGCAGGTCCCGCTGTTCAATCAGGATAGGGCGAAGCTTGACACCCACTGGAAGCTCGACCATGGAGGCTAGAGTTGCTAGAGCATCAGCAAACTGATTCCTCATCCGAGGGATGTGCGTAAACGTGACTTTGTTGAAACGAGGAATGAGGTCCTCCAGGTCTTGGTGATAAGGCTTCAGCTTGTCTTCCCGAACCTTCCAGTCCCCATTGGCCTGAGAAACGACAAGGTTGGAATCGCCGATAACCTCGAGCTTTTCCACACCAAGTGTAAGAGCGGCTTCCATGCCAACAATGCAGACCTCATATTCAGCTTGATTGTTCGTGACATTGAAATTGAGTTTGAACGCGAGCGGAATATGAGCACCATCAGGGGTTATAAGCAAAATCCCAATCCCGTATCCCTTCTGATTGGCTGCCCCATCAAAATAAAGAGTCCAGGTGTCTTCGACAACCGCCATCACTCCTTCATCCGGAAATGCAAAATCCGAGTCCTCTGGCCCATCGACAGGATGATCAGCCAGGAATTCAGCGACCGCGTGCCCTTTGACAGATTTCCTAGTGACATATTCGAGGTCAAACTCTGCGAGCAAAAGCAACCAACGTGCTAGCTTACCAGTAAGCGCGGGCTTCTCAAACAGATACTTGAGAGGATCCATTCGAGAAATCAACTTCACTGGGTAAGCCAGCATGTAGTGTCTTAGTTTCTTGGATGCCCAAACAAGAGCCCAACACGTCTTTTCGAGAGCGGTGTAGCGTTCTTCAGCACCAACCATCTTCTTACTCAGGTAGTAAATGGCTTTTTCGACTCCCTTTTCCCCCTCTTGAGCTAGCAAACACCCCATAGACGAAGGATTTACAGACAAGTAAAGTATCAAAGGTTTCCCCGGCGCTGGTGGCATCAAAACCGGAGGATTCTGCAGGTAGGTTTGAATGGAATTGAAAGCCGCCTGACACTTATCTGTCCAGATAAATGGAGTATTCTTCTTCAATAGACGAAACATCGGCTCGCAAGTTAGGGTCAACTTGGCGATGAATCTGCTGATGAACTGTACCTTTCCCAAAAAGCTCCGCACCCCCTTTTCGGAATTTGGTGGCTTCATCTCAAGGACTGCTTTGATTTTAGACGGGTCGACCTCAATTCCACGAGAAGTGATCATGAAACCAAGAATCTTACCAGCTGTAACCCCAAAGGTGCATTTTGTAGACACCCTATTTTGGACTTTCCAGAATAGTTTATTTACGGTCTTTGATTTCCCGATGATGATTATGGTCAAGAACAACCCGAGTTTGCAAGTGTGTTTGAGCTTTGCGCATCCCGAGCCTCATCCCAAAACCTTACCGAACCCCTTTCAAACCCTTCAAGCCAGAACCAAATGGCCTCAGCAAAACCCTACTGGAGTACGCTGGCGATGGACTAGCGTGCGCTGGAAGCACTGCCATGTGTCAGTCATCGCCCATTACTGGCGCACGCCACTCAACAAGGGGCGTACACCAGTCAATGCCAGTCAAATCAACTTTATTCAGCCAAACGCGCGGGAGTTTTTGTAACCTCCCGACGTCAGCCACAGTTCCCCTGATGATTATCTCGTCCTGGCTGTTCCCTCTACCACTACACCACCTCTCAAGCCTTGTCCAATGCATTTAATGCATGGGAGGCTCCCTTCTCTTCCTTACCACCCCAAACAGCCCTTAAGGGACCAGCTGATCTCAGTCCTCCTTGGCCTATAAATACCCCTCCCTTTCACCCTTGCAAAGGGTTGGTTCAAAAAAGGGGTTACTTCCATTAAGGCAAAATCTCTCTTGTCTTCTTCTCCTTAAGTGTTCTTGCTTCCTTTCTTTTCCCATAGAAAGAGTAAGTGAAGAACACTTACCTCAATCCATAACCCTTACAACAATCATCTTCCAACCCTCAACTCTCAAGCTCAAGCTCAAACAACCTCTCAAAACTCACAAGCAAAAGGTATACCACCTTTGCTTTCTGTTTTTCTGTTCTGACCCCTGAGGGGGGCTAGCAGGGTCAAGGCTGGTAATCTATACCAGTCCTGGCCCTAATGCTGGCAAGGTTTCAAAATCGTATGCAGTGATTAGTGGCGCACGCCAGTAGGTTGAGCCGTACGCCAGTCATGGCAGTACGTGCAAAACTGGCGTGGGGATCATGGGTCGTTGTTTTATTGCTTTGTATGTATTCTGATCACCCTGATGCATGCTAAAATCAACCTTTTGCTTACTGTATTTTAGAACTGCTTTCTCTTCCATCTGTATTTTAGTATGGTTTGGCCTCTGGGAGCCTTCTGGTCATGTTCCATAGCCCAGATAGTGCAAAGCCAAAGCATTGGAGCAAAGTGACAACTGGCGTGCGGCCATACACTACTGGCGTACGGTAGTTGTCCAGCCTCCAGTGGCTTGGCCCTTGCATGGATCTTCCATCTAGGCCTTGGATCATTGTCCCCTCACTGTTTAAGGGGTTTTCCATTCATTTGGTGGCTTCTAAGCCCTTTAATCCCTCTGCAATAGCTTAGTAATCTATATTAACTGCGTGGTTTGTCCTGGGTGTGCACTGGTCCTTTCTAGAGCCCAGAGGTTTGATAACAGAAACTGTGAACTTGAGTTTACCGGCGCGCGCCAGTTGTGTTGTGGCGCACGCAGGTCAGGGCTACATGCAGTGGCTTGGCCAGTGCATGCAGGCTTGCTTCTGTGTGCATCACTGCACAGTTAGTGTGCTCCAGTCTGTTCAAAGCGTTCACAGTAGTTTGTTCTCAATCTACTTTATTTGCTTAAATCAAACATCTATCATCCATAAACATTTTGTCACATATTTGTACATAAACTGCAAACGTGTTACAGTCTAAATCCCCATTAACTGTTCCCCCGCCCTAACTGGCTAAGAAAATGATCAAACAAAGAGAGAAATGCAAATGTTTTATAAAACGCCTGAGTAGAGATCGATCTCCGGATTGGGCGAGAGGGGGTGCCATAAAACCCTTCCCTTCTCGTAACCTGGCTCCCGAACCTCAAATTTCAAAGGTGACGACGGACCAGTCTACAAGCCTTTTCCAAACTCAAACAAAAGTGATCCAAACGTTTTCAAAAAGCACGGTTTCTCGGGTACTTTCCACAAAACCCGAGTGGCGACTCTCTGATCTGCGAAGCGTTTCGCCGCGCTTTCCGTGAGAAGGGCGCACCCGGAATTTTCGTGCCTAAAACGAACGAGAGCTTTTTTGGGGCGTGTGCCCACAGTGGCGACTCCGTTGGGGACATTACATTAATCAAACATTTGGAAATTAATACACGAATGAACAAATTTTCAAAAGTCTGTCAAAACAGTACGCTCCGCGCTGCTGAAGAACGGAATGGTAACGTAACAGGATTCTACATCCGACCACTCCGAACTGGGGCTTTTACTATTGTTCGCTTGTGTAGTTTTCTCCGAGTGTCGATTAATGAAGTGAGCCAAGCTTCAAAAGGCGTTTTTCAAAAGCATTTGCGATTTTCTCTCTCTCGATCATTCTTTCGGCACGCGTACATTTGCATCGGTGTTCTATCAGCCCCGTTGAGGTGTTTTGGGTAACCGGCACAGTTTACTGGAGCCCGGGGTCCTCGAATGCCCAATAACCTTGGACGATGATGAGACGTATTACCGTTTGACCATTGCTCTGCTGCACGCATTGTGATGGGAGGTATAAAACATCTCTAGCCTGAGGAACCCCCTTAAGCCAAAACCGGCCTCGCCACGCGTACAAAGCAATAGAACCTTTCAAGCTAAGACAGGAACCCACAGGGTAGGATTACTTGCATCTAACCCCCATAAACTGTCTATGTGTTACTGCTTTCCCTATCGCATGCCTGTACATACATTTATGCCGTTCTGTGTAGGAGCATGCTAGGACGGCTTTTAGAGTTTTCTCTCTTTCAAACCCGTTTTATGCCTGCTAGGGCGCTGCCTGGACCGATGACGAGTCGTGCATCGTGATGGTGCACATTATCAACTTTCCAATTCCTTGGGTCAACGAGACTTTGGGAAATCAAGACTTTCTAAGTCCTTGTCTAGACCCGATCGAGGTTTCAAACAGAAAGCTAGGAACAACGGAGAGAATGCCGTGATACTTACACCACCTTGGTTATCGTGCGAAGCACGTACACCACTCAGGCTAAGTGGAGTGTTGCCACAACGCAGCCCCGGTTCCGGTATCACGTCATCTACACCGAGTTGTTCCGACCTCCAAAGTTGAAATTTCGAGAACGGAATAGTCAAAGACTTAGGCTATCTTGACATCTCTTGGTGTTAGTCGATTCAAACAAGGATACATCGTCGAAAAGAAATCCGAGGATCTTGGCAGCGTTCGAACGTCATAAGATGGACTTGTCTGCTAGTTGTAGAGTTTAGGAGGACACCAACGACGACATGTACATTGCATTCTTTCAAATAAAACTATTGCAGGGACACTTCCTGAGCCTTCGATTGCTTTACTGTAAAGCTTTGGGCGTTGCAGCATCAAGGAAAGTACCGAAAAGAAGAGCTCTAGGCCATCGCCTTCCTCGATCATCAATCCAAAATGGCAGCACAAGCAAAGCTGGCTGAGCTGAAGAGGGTTGTACAAGAAATGAACCAGAAAATGGACAAGCAAATGGTTATGGTCCAGGGGCTGTTTGACCTTTTCACCTCCATCATGTCAAAGCCGGATCCGGGGCTAGTCAAAGAACCTCTTCAGGCCTGTCACACTCCTGCGGTCGGAATCAAGCCGTGCTCAAGAGACATGTTCAAAGACCTAGTTGAGTGTCATTAAGCTAGAACTCGCCCGAAGATCGCTGGTTTCTTGTTCAAAGCCAGTGTCGAAAAGGAGGATATGCGCAACAAAGAAGTCATCCCCAGTGCCGAAAGAGTGCATTCCCTTGACAGCACAATGCTATACAGCGGCGGAGTGAGTAAAAGTTCTGCCAACCCTCAATCCAGTCGCCAGAACCCACCAAGGATCTTCTCGTGCTTCTCTGCACCTTTGTCCTCGGTTTATGAGAAGCTCCTTGAAGCTGGCATCCTCAAGCCACTCCGTCCGACTCCTCCACCTCGAGCACTCCCGGCGTCTCACAATCCAAATACCTATTGTGCTTTCCATCAAGTGCCTGGCCATCCCACCGATGCTTGCTACCGCCTCCGACATGCCATTCAGAATCTCATCGATAATGGCACTATTCCACCCCCACTCCCATCAAAACCTGACGACAGTTCCAGCTCCTTGCTCCAACTTAAGTCTGACACTCTGGTTGGTCAGATATCTATCACCTCCACTCAAACAACCCCATCTCCACTCAAATCAACCCGAGCTCCACCATACTCAACCCAACCCTCTACATTGTCCCAGAAACTCAACCCAAACCAACTGTGTTTATCCCTTCTGAATCCGAGGCTGCAGGGTGCGGAATAGAAGATGGGGCTGAAAATTGGAAAGTACTGGTTGAGGACCGGATCGATCAAGCAAAGGAGCGGACTGACAGTCCGAGGTCTTTCACTCAAGGGCATTTGGAGTTGGTGTTCTCCCAAGTGGGTTTAGTCAAAGAAGCTGAGGAAGCTGAAGTGCTGTTGCTTGGGCCTGACATCCTTTAGATTCCACTTCTCTGTGAGGAAGCCAAGGGTAACAATAAAAGTTGCATTTTCAAATCGCGTTTAGCTTGCATTGCACACTTTTGAGTCTGAGTCTGACACAGTGTCTATCAAGTCGTCTTAGTCTAGCTCTGAGTCGGAGATCGTGCCTCTTGGCCCTCCATGTCATAGCTTCTATCCTCAATCCGAGTCTTTTGCTATACTTGGCAATCCCGTGGGGCTTTCTTTATGATATGCACTATCTTGCTTCTAAGTACTTTGCTGGCTTTTGAATAAACTGTGTCGACCCTGACGACGAAGGGATAGATTTCGATGGGGTCACCCCCAAGGAAATGTGTTCCCTCACCGAAAGGGAAGACGAAAGGCATGCTCGGCCTATTAAAAGAAGAAGTAGTTTCAATAAACTTGAATGATGAGGTAGACCCCCGGATGACTCAAAATTGGCCCAACGCTGGTCCCCCAAAGGAGCATTGCGCTCCGGATGGTTCAAAATTGGCTCGACGATGTCCCCCAAAGGAGCATCACGCCCGATCAGACAGGATCAAAGAATTCATCGACGTTTCGGCATTGTCTCACAAAGACGCACTTGGCGTTGATCGTGAGATAAAGAAACTTTGAAACCCCTGTTACCGGATGCCAAGCTAGAAAGCGGAAGCTCAGAAGGCTCCAGACCTCGTACCATGTTCAAAACAGCGTCAGCGGCATTCCATCAAGCGCACATTAGAAAGGTGCAAAAATGGCCCAGAGCGAGGCATTTCCAACCAAAGCAGTCAAGACCCTGTGTCGTCAAAAGCCATTTTATCAAGGACTGAAGCCAAAGATCATCGACCTCAACAGCAACAAAACTTCAATACCTTGGCCAACCTGGATCAATTCAAGAGCCACTTTTCCCTGAGAGAAGCTCGTTGGGCCGAAAACCACAAGGGTGGGTGGTTCCAAGCAAAAGTTAGAGAAGCCTGCTAGACTGAAAACCTGCGAAGGCGGTCTAGGCAAAAGTAAATGGGCAAAAGTCGAAAGCTCGCTAGACCGAAAACCTGAGAAGGCGGTTCTAGGTAAAAGTTAGAGCGTAAAAGGAGAGGTAAAATACACGAGTGAACCTTGGCCCGAACTACGTTTTGACCTGATTCCCCAAAATGTGGGATACGTAGGCAGTCTCTTTTCAAGACTCGGTCATAATCTATTCAATTGGATCACAGGTTTATGACTTTGGTACACCGCAATGGTCGCCTAAATGAGGTACGTAGCCAGTCTTTCTTCAAGACTCGAGCACAATCCATCAATTTGATCCAAGGCTTTGGTGCATCACCGTAGTCAGAACAGGACAAGCTTCATTAGAAACAGAAGGGGGGAACCCTTTGTCTTTCAATCTTATTTCAAACTACTATTTCAATTTCAAAGCTGAGCAAAAGCCTTTAAAAAAAAGAAAAAAAAAGAAAAAGAGAAGCATAAAAAACAGAACGAAATGCTAGAGGCCTCAACAGGCCCGCAGTTTATTCTAAGTTCAGCGAAGTCTAGTTTGAGCAGCTTTTCAGTCACGCGCGCTAGTTTGAGACTCACGCACGTTTGCTCAAAGTGACACGCGTTGGTCTCAAACCTGCGCGCGCTTCTCCAATTCCCGCAGCATACAGTGTTTGGCAGCCATCACGCATAACAACGATTTTGAACCCCCGGTGGGAATTTCAAGTTAAAACCAAGGTTTCGGTGCCTCGAAATTGGTTTTAAGGGCTCTTGCCAAGTTTTCTATGCCGTGCAGGTCATATGTGCCTAATATGACTGTGCGGGGGTGTCGGTTTCAGTCCGGGCCTATATGAGTCATCCCTTTGCGTATTTTGTCCATCTTTGCGAGGTTTTTTCTATTTTTCGATCTATTGCCCATTCCGAGGCTTTCTTCTCTGTTTCATTTATTCGCACAGGTCTTTGTACATATTTGACTGCGTATGAGTGTCAGTTTCACCTATCTAGGGATTTTTTGGATTTTGGCCTGTTAATGCCCAAAATTTCATTATTGCCCATGTGTCGGAGAGTCTGCATTGTATCATAGGACTCTTCTTCCTCATTCTTCCGAGCTAGGCAATCTATACGTGTGCGTATGTCTGTGTGTCAACTCGATTCGCTCGTCAATGCAAGTTGGATATTAGCGATTGGTTTATACTCTATCTCCAATGAACCGAGAATAATGCAACTTTTACAGCACCACTACGGCATCCATGGTTCAAGCAAGCAGCAAATCGTCGAGTACAGAGGGATATATATTGGCCCAACGCAAAAGTAAATCAAGCAAGTCACAGGGTGATCTAACCCGCTTGGAAGTTATCTACTTGGGCACACAGGCCCGCACCTCAAATCAAAGCAGCAAACCTCTAACCCACTCGAAAGTTACCTACCCAGACCTGCAGGCCCGCAACTCAAATCAAAGCAGTAAAGCAAAAGGATGGCTCAGTGGTAGCCCTCAATCGTCAAAATTGCCTTGGTTGTCGTTTGTGTCGTCCCTTTCTCTAGAAGCCGCCCTAGTCTGCCCTTGCATTTTCAATTTGTACATATGTGTTTAGCATACGTTATCGTTGCATATTGTATATCAAATGTCAAAAGCAGGAAAGTGCATCAAATCAAATCAATCCAAACCACGTAGAGGCTTTCAAATCAAATCAAATCAGCGTTGAGGCGTTTCTATCATCAGTGTTATGGCATTGGCAAACCAAATCAAATCAGCGTCGAGGCCCATTCCCAACAGGCAGCCCATGTTGCCGTGATCCATGTTTCCATCCCGGTTCGCTATTTCCCCAAGCAGAACCCGTTCAATCAACGACGGTCTGTCCGCCCAAAGTCAAATCAACGACGTTCTATCCGTCCAATTCAAAATCAACGGCGATCTATCCGTCCAATTCCAATCAACGACGATCCATCCGTCCTATTTCAAATCAACGACGATCCATCCGTCCTATTTCAAATCAACGACGATCCATCCGTCCAATTCAAAATCAACGGTGATCTATCCGTCCAATTCCAATCAACGACGATCCATCCGTCCTATTTCAAATCAACGACGATCCATCCGTCCTATTTTAAATCAACGACGATCCATCCGTCCTATTTCAAATCAACGACGATCCATCCGTCCTATTTTAAATCAACCACGATCCATCCGTCCTATTTCAAATCAACGACGATCCATCCGTCCTATTTCTAATCAACGACGAACTATCCGTCCAATTCCAATCAACGACGATCTATCCGTCCAATTCAAAATCAACGACGATCCATCCGTCCTATTTCAAATCAACGACGATCCATCCGTCCTATTTCAAATCAACGACGATCCATCCGTCCTATTTCAAATCAACGACGATCCATCCGTCCTATTTTAAATCAACGACGATCCATCCGTCCTATTTCAAATCAACGACGATCCATCCGTCCTATTTCAAATCAACGACGATCCATCCGTCCTATTTCAAATCAACGACGATCCATCCGTCCTATTTCAAATCAACGACGATCCATCCGTCCTATTTCAAATCAACGACGATCCATCCGTCCAATTCCAATCAACGACGATCTATCCGTCCAATTCAAAATCAACGACGATCCATCCGTCCAATTCAAAATCAACGACGATCCATCCGTCCTATTTCAAATCAACGACGATCCATCCTCAAATCAAATCAGCATTGAGGCCCATTCCCGGCAGGCAGCCCATGTTGCCCTGATCCGTGATTCCATCCCGGTTCGCTATTTCCCCAAGCAGAGCCTGTCCAAACTCAAACGACGATTCATCCGTCCTATTTCAAATCAACGACGATCCATCCGTCCTATTTCAAATCAACGACGATCCATCCGTCCTATTTCAAATCAACGACGATCCATCCGTCCTATTTCAAATCAACGACGATCCATCCGTCCTATTTCAAATCAACGACGATACATCCGTCCTATTTTATATCAACGACGATCTATCCGTCCAATTCAAAATCAACGACGATCCATCCGTCCAATTCAAAATCAACGACGATCCATCCGTCCTATTTCAAATCAACGACGATCCATCCGTCCTATTTCAAATCAACGACGATCCATCCGTCCTATTTCAAATCAACGACGATCCATCCGTTCTATTTCAAATCAACGACGATCCATCCGTCCTATTTCAAATCAACGACGATCTATCCGTCCAATTCCAATCAACGACGATCTATCCGTCCAAGTCAAAATCAACGACAATCCATCCGTCCTATTTTCAAATCAATGACGATCTATCCGTCCCAATTCAAATCAACGACGATCCATCCGTCCTATTTCAAATCAACGACGATCCATCCGTCCTATTTCAAATCAACGACGATCCATCCGTCCTATTTCAAATCAACAACGATCTATCCGTCCAATTCCAATCAACGACGATCTATCCGTCCAATTCAAAATCAACGACGATCCATCCGTCCGATCAAATTAATGAACGACGATCCATCCGTCCTATTTCAAATCAACGACGATCCATCCGTCCTATTTCAAATCAACGACGATCCATCCGTCCTATTTCAAATCAACAACGATCTATCCGTCCAATTCCAATCAACGACGATCTATCCGTCCAATTCAAAATCAACGACGATCCATCCGTCCAATTCAAAATCAACGACGATCCATCCGTCCTATTTCAAATCAACGACGATCCATCCGTCCTATTTCAAATCAACGACGATCCATCCGTCCTATTTCAAATCAACGACGATCCATCCGTCCTATTTCAAATCAACGACGATCTATCCGTCCAATTCAAAATCAACAACGATCCATCCGTCCTATTTCAAATCAACGACGATCCATCCGTCCTATTTCAAATCAACGACGATCCATCCGTCCTGTTTCAAATCAACGATGATCCATCCGTCCTGTTTCAAATCAACGACGATCCATCCGTCCTGTTTCAAATCAACGATGGTCTGTCCGCCCAAAGTCAAATCAACGACGGTCTGTCCGTCCAACTTCGGATTCAACCGTTAGCGCATCTTTCCAACAGCCTTATTGCTCAGTCTCAGATGGTCCTTGATAAGGAGATTGGCTCTGATTCCCAACAGATGGAATTTAACCTGCCTGACGCGACCTACCCGTGATTTGTTGGAACTATCCGTGTCGTGGTTAGCTTTATCCTCAAACGACAGCCAGTCCTGTTCAAATTCAACGATGATCAGCCATGTCATCACCGACGATCAGCCATGTTGTCCTCTCAACGATGATCAGCCATGTCATCACCGACGATCAGCCATGTCGTCATCTCAACGATGATCAGCCATGTCATCACCGACGATCAGCCATGTCGTCATCTCAACGATGATCAGCCATGTCATCACCGACAATCAGCCATGTCGTCCTCTCAACGATGATCAGCCATGTCATCACCGACGATCAGCTATGTCGTCCTCTCAACGATGATCAGCCATGTCATCACCGACGATCAGCCATATCGTCCTCTCAACGATGATCAACCATGTCATCACCGACGATCAGCCATGTCATCCTCTCAACGATGATCAGTCATGTCATCACCCCGATCAACGGCGATCAGAATATTGCCCGCGTTCACCCCGATCAACGGCGATCAGAATATTGCCCGCGTTCACCCGATCAACGGCGATCAGAATATTGCCCGCGTTCACCCCGATCAACGGCGATCAGGATATCGCCCGCGTTCACCCGATCAACAGCGATCAGGATATGTTCACCCCGATCAACGGCGATCAGAATATCGCCCGCGTTCACCCGATCAACGGCGATCAGAATATCGCCCGCGTTCACCCCGATCAACGGCGATCAGGATATCGCCCGCGTTCACCCGATCAACGGCGATCAGGATATCGCCCGCGTTCACCCGATCAACAGCGATCAGGATATGTTCACCCCGATCAACGGCGATCAGAATATCGCCCGCGTTCACCCGATCAACGGCGATCAGAATATCGCCCGCGTTCACCCCGATCAACGGCGATCAGGATATCGCCCGCGTTCACCCGATCAACGGCGATCAGGATATCGCCCGCGTTCACCCGATCAACAGCGATCAGGATATGTTCACCCCGATCAACGACGATTAGAATATTGCCCGCGTTCACCCAGATCAACGGCGATCAGAATATTGCCCGCGTTCACCCCGATCAACGGCGATCAGAATATTACCCGCGTTCACCCCCTCAACGGCGATCAGAATATCGTCCGATCGATCCACGACGACGGTCTGCCCGTCCAATCAGTCTACAACACCGTTCGCCTATCCTAGTCCACATCAGTCTACAAGTAGCGCATCGTCCAAATAGTCTTATTGCTCTGTCTCGGATGGTCCATGATAAGGAGATTGCCTCTGATTCCCAACAGATGGAATTTAACCTACCTGACGCGACCTACCCGTGATTGTTGGAGTTCTTTGTGCCAAGGATAGTTCGATCCCCAGCAATTACAGCCCGTCCTGTCCAAATCAACGACTGTCCGTCCGATTCAACCGTTAGCGCATCTTCCCAACAGTCTTATTGCTCTGTCTTGGATGGTCCCTGATAAGGAGATTGGCTCTGATTCCCAACAGATGGAATTTAACCTACTTGACGCGATCTACCCGTGATTGTTGGTTTTCTTTATGCCAAAAAAAAGAAGGTTTGTAGAAACCTTTGACGTTACTTGTACCAAAACAATGGTGCACCAAGTGCCGTCAAAGGGGGGCTACTGTAGACACCCTATTTTGGACTTTCCAGAATAGTTTATTTACGGTCTTTGATTCCCCGATGATGATTATGGTCAAGAACAACCCGAGTTTGCAAGTGTGTTTGAGCTTTGCGCATCCCGAACCTCATCCCAAAACCTTACCGAACCCCTTTCAAACCCTTCAAGCCAGAACCAAATGGCCTCAGCAAAACCCTACTGGAGTGTGGGCAGCATGCCCTTTGGAGAGAAAGGATTTCGTTCCTTTTCGCCATTGCGGCCCTTTTTTGATAATCGAGGGAGCGCGAGCGCAGGTGGCAAGCGCTCGAAAATACAGAGTCGCCACTCGGGTTTTGAAGGTCCGACACCCAAGGAACCGTATTTCGAAGCACCTGCCGTGCTATTTGATTTGAAAAAGTTAAGGAACCAGTCCGTCATAACCATATCTGGGTTCGGGAGCCAGGTTACGAGAGGGGAAGGGTTTTATGGCACCCCTCTCGCCCAATCCGGAGATCGGTCTCTACTTAGGCATTTTGAAAACATTGCGATTCTTCTTTTATTAATCAATTTTAGCCAATTAGGGCGGGGGAACAGTTAATCGGGGATTAAGACTGTAACACGTTTTGCAAGATGTGATCAAAATAGCATGGATGAGCAGTTAGTTAGTATAGGATGAGAACAGACTCCTGTGGGAGTTTAAACAGACCGGAAGCTTCTGTCTTGGAGTGTCGTGCACAGAAGAAAACCAGTATGCACCGATCAAGTCAATGCATGCCGATCATACCTGCGCGCGCTACTACAAGACTTGCACACCCAGGAAGCCTAAGCCCACCGCTCTTATTCTCAAACCTTCGGGCTCGAAGGACCAAAGGCACACCTGTGACAAACCAAACAGCTTTAAACTCTCTGGGCTCGAAGGACCAGCACACCTGTGACAAACCAAACAGTTTATGCAATATATATGCTTTAAAGGTGAAAAGCCTAATAAATAAACAAAAACACCCCATAAACAAGTGTGGGGACAAAATAATAGCCTAAAACCAAGTTAAACATGCAAGGCCAGCCACCGATCGGGTATAAACAGTCGCGCGAGGGTTCCAAACCGTCGCGCGATGGTGCGCCCTGGCGCGCGATGGTTACGCCCTGGCGCGCGATAGCTGCGCCTGGGCGCACCGGTCAACTCTCCTTTTGACCATCGCGCGAGTGTTTGGGAGCAGCGCGTGAGGGTATGGGCCGAACTTCCAGTGTCTGGTTTTGCACGTCCTGGGTTCTGAGACAAGTCCAAAATGATCCTAGGGGTACTCCAACAGAGCATAACTAAATATTGAAATGCAAGCTAGCAATTTAAGCTCTAAGAAAAGCAATAAACTGATTTTTACATGCATCAACAGTGATCTATATCAAAATAAAACTATATAACAGCCATGAACATGAATAAGACAAGAAAATGCTAGCATCCCTTCCCCACGTGGACCAATCTCATGCATGAAGTGTCGCGCGAGTGTACGGGTCCATCGCGCGAGGGTTTGCTAGGCCACGGCTTTTGAAACCTTGCTAGCTTTAGGGCCAGGACTGGTATTGATTACCAGCCTTGACCCTGCCATCCCCCCTCAGGGATCAGAACAGAGAGCAGAACAAAGGTGAGATATACCTTTGGATTTTGAGGTTTGAAAAGTGTTTGAGCTTTGAATTGAGGTTGAGTTTGAGGTTTGATTGAAATGTGAAAATGGGGAGGAAGAACAAGCTTTGTTCTTAGGGTGTCTTTGTATCTCTTTTATTAGCTTAAAAGAGTACAAAGCAAAGACCCTTTGTAATGCCAAATTTTTGTTAACCTTTGTGCTTGGTTTTTTTGTAACCCTTTGAAAGAGAACAAATGGGGGGATTTATAGGGAGAGCACCTTCCATTAATGGAAAGGTAGCTCTGGTTCAAAGAATGGAGGCCAGCCAGCGAGGGGGGGTTACTTGGTAATTAAGCTGCCCAGATGAATAAAGGTGATGGGGACAGTTTGGACCGTCGCGCGAGGGTTCCAAACTGTCGCGCGACAATGCGCCCTGGCACGCGATGGTGCGCCCTGGCGCGCTGGTCAATGCTCCAGTTGACCATCGCGCGACGGAGTCAAACCGTCGCGCGACGGTGCGCCCCGGCGCACGATGATTGCGCCCTGGCGCGCAATGATTGTGCCCTGGCACACATCAATAGGGTTTTTGGCTTTTGGAAGTGGCTTAGGCTAGGTTAGGTTCAAGGGTTTTTCAAACACTCAAAGCTCAAACACTCGACATTCCCGGGGTGTTCTTGATCCATTTCATCATTGGGGAATCAAAAACCGTAAGTAAACTAATCTGGAAGCCCAGATTGGGGTGTCTACATGGAGTACGCTGGCGATGGACTAGCGTGCGCTGGAAGCACTGCCATGTGTCAGTCATCGCCCATTACTGGCGCACGCCACTCAACAAGGGGCGTACGCCAGTCAATGCCAGTCAAATCAACTTTATTCAGCCAAACGCACGGGAGTTTTTGTAACCTCCCGACGTCAGCCATAGTTCCCCTGATGATTATCTCGTCCTGGCTGTTCCCTCTACCACTACACCACCTCTCAAGCCTTGTCCCATGCATTTAATGCATGGGAGGCTCCCTTCTCTTCCTTACCACCCCAAACAGCCCTTAAGGGACCAGCTGATCTCAGTCCTCCTTGGCCTATAAATACCCCTCCCTTTCACCCTTGCAAAGGGTTGGTTCAAAAAAGGGGTTACTTCCATTAAGGCAAAATCTCTCTTGTCTTCTTCTCCTTAAGTGTTCTTGCTTCCTTTCTTTTCCCATAGAAAGAGTAAGTGAAGAACACTTACCTCAATCCATAACCCTTACAACAATCATCTTCCAACCCTCAACTCTCAAGCTCAAGCTCAAAAAACCTCTCAAAACTCACAAGCAAAAGGTATACCACCTTTGCTTTCTGTTTTTCTGTTCTGACCCCTGAGGGGGGCTAGCAGGGTCAAGGCTGGTAATCTATACCAGTCCTGGCCCTAATGCTGGCAAGGTTTCAAAACCGTACGCAGTGATTAGTGGCGCACGCCAGTAGGTTGAGCCGTACGCCAGTCATGGCAGTACGTGCAAAACTGGCGTGGGGATCATGGGTCGTTGTTTTATTGCTTTGTATGTATTCTGATCACCCTGATGCATGCTAAAATCAACCTTTTGATAATCGAGGGAGCGCGAGCGCAGGTGGCAAGCGCTCGAAAATACAGAGTCGCCACTCGGGTTTTGAAGGTCCGACACCCAAGGAACCGTATTTCGAAGCACCTGCCGTGCTATTTGATTTGAAAAAGTTAAGGAACCAGTCCGTCATAACCATATCTGGGTTCGGGAGCCAGGTTACGAGAGGGGAAGGGTTTTATGGCACCCCTCTCGCCCAATCCGAAGATCGGTCTCTACTTGAGCATTTTGAAAACGTTGCGATTCTTCTTTTATTAATCAATTTTAGCCAATTAGGGCGGGGGAACAGTTAATCGGGGATTAAAACTGTAACAATTCGCAGGATGTGATCAAATAATGACATGGATGAGTAGCATGATGAATAATAAATGGAATGATCTTGAAACAGCGATCAGATGCCAAAACCAGGCTCGGGGCAGATTTGCCCTGCACGATGATCAACTTGCATGCCTGAACAGATCTGCATGCAAGTCAATCATCGCGCGAGACACGCTGAATCACGCGCGAGTGTTGTCATCTCACCACAGTCCCAAAATCATCCCCTTCTGGCCTCTGGAAGGACCAGTGCACACCCAGGAAGCAAACCAAGCAGTGTATTGGAAGACTGTAAAATGCTAATTATTACACAATACTCCAAGCAGGAGCCAAATAAGATGAAACACAACCCCTAAACAGTGGGGGTATCAAAACAGAGGCCAAGGGCCAAGTTGCCCATGCAAGGGCCATTCATGGAAATCAGAGAACTGTCGCGCGACAGAGAGTAAACCTCGCGCGACACTCCTGACTGATCCCAGGGGTACTCCAACAGAACAGAAATGAATATTGAAGTGCAAAGCTAGCATTTCTAACAAAAGAAAGCAGTAAACTGGTTTTTTGCATGCATCACAGTGACTTAATACCAAAATAAACTACACAACAGCTATGGCAATAACCAAAAATAAGAAATGACCAGCACCCCTTCCCCACGTGGTCCAATCTCATGCAGACAAGACTGTCGCGCGAGTATACGGGACCATCGCGCGAGGGTGTGCTAGGCCACGGCTTTTGAAACCTTGCTAGCTTTAGGGCCAGGACTGGTATTGATTACCAGCCTTGACCCTGCCAGCCCCCCTCAGAGAGCAGAACAAAGGTAAGATATACCTTTGAATTTTGAGGTTTGAAAAGTGTTTGAGCTTTGAGCTTGAGGTTGGGTTTGTGGTTTGATTGAAATGTGTGAAAATGGGGAGGAAGAACAAGCTTTGTTCTTAGGGTGTCTTTGTATCTCTTTTATTAGCTTAAAAGAGTACAAAGCAAATTCCCTTTAATTGCCAAAATTTGTTAACCCTTTGAAAGATGAACAAAGGGGGGGTTCTTATAGGCTTAGCACCTTCCACTAATGGAAAGGCAGGTCTGGTCCAAGGAATTCAGTCAGCCCACGAGGCTGGCTTTGGGTTGCATTGGTGGCCAAGTTTCCGCCTCAAGAAAAGTAGGTGAGGAACCGACCGTCGCGCGATGGTTCCAAACTGTCGCGCGATAATGAGCCCTGGCGCGCTAGTCAATGCTCCGGTTGACCATCGCGCGATGGAGTCAAACCGTCGCGCGATGGTGCACCCCGGCGCGCGATGGTTGTGCCCTGGTGCACGATGATTGTGCCCCGGCACAAATCAATAGGGTTTTTGGCTTTTGGAAGTGGCTTAAGATTAGGTTAGGTTCAAGGGTTTTGCAAACACTCAAAGCTCAAACACTCGACATTCCCGGGGTGTTCTTGATCCATTTCATCATCGGGGAATCAAAAACCGTAAGTAAACTAATCTGGAAGCCCAGATTGGGGTGTCTACAGCAGCCCCCCTTTGATGGCACTTGGAGCACCATTGACTTGGTACAAGTAACGTCAAAGGTTTCTAGACACCCCTCAAGGCAATCCAGAGCAGAACATACTAGCAAAGTAGACAAGCATACTTACAGAACCTGATTGGTTGAATGGACGGACAGACCGTCGCTGGGGATGGAAGCAGAAGTGGACGATTGCATCGCCGCTTGTTGATTGAATTTGGACAGGACAGGCTGTCGCTGCAGATGTTGACGGGACCGGCCGTCGTTGCTGGGGATCAAGCTATCCTCGGAACAAAGTATTCCAACAAACACGGGTAGGTCGTGTCAGGCAGGTTGAATTCCATCTGTTGGGAATCAGAGCCAATCTCCTTATCAAAGACCATCCGAGACAGAGCAATAAGCCTGCTGGAAGATGCACTTTCGGCTAGACTGAGGGTGATTGTCGTTCGGGACAGGCCAAGACGGACTCTCCTGGGGAACAATCAGTTGCGGATGAACGGACCATCGAACGATGTTCTGGTAGCTATTCGTGGATTTGACAGGACAGGATATCGTTGATTAGTTTGTCAATGCCACAACACCGACTGAAGAACGCCTCAACACGCTTTGATTTGCCAATGCCTCAATACTGACTGAAGAACGCCTCGACGCTGATTTGATTTGCCAATGCCTCAACACTGACTGAAGAATGCCTCAACGCTGATTTGATTTGCCAATGCCTCAACACTGACGGTTTGAACGCCTCAACGCTGATTTGATTTGCCAATGCCTCAACACTGACGGTTTGAACGCCTCAGCGCGCTTTGATTTGCCAATGCCTCAACACTGACGGTCTGAACGCCTCGATGCTGATTTGATTTGCCAATGCCTCAACACTGACTGAAGAATGCCTCAACGCTGATTTGATTTGCCAATGCCTCAACACTGACTGAAGAATGCCTCAACGCTGATTTGATTTGCCAATGCCTCAACACTGACGGTTTGAACGCCTCAGCGCGCTTTGATTTGCCAATGCCTCAACACTGACGGTCTGAACGCCTCGACGCGTTTTGGTTTTTGAACAGACAGATCATCAGTATAAATGATCGAGCCGTTGGGGGAATTGACAGGATCAGCTGTCGTTGAAAGCAGACGGGGAGATCATTGTGCTGAGTGATCAAGCCGTTGGGGAAATTGATAGGATCAGCTGTCGTTGAAAGCGGACGGGGAGATCATTGTGCTGAGTGATCAAGCCGTTGGAGAAATTGGATGGGAGGATCATCAGTATAAATGATCAAACCGTTGAAGCCTGGATGGGAGGATCAACAGTATAAATGATCAAACCGTTGAATGACCGATATGGCTGACCGTCATAGATGATATGGCTGACCATCGTTGAATTGGGAGGGCGGATCGCTATAAAAAGTGATCGAGCCGTTTGAGGTTGGACAGGACCGGCTGTCGTTGATTGAGACGGCGGATCGCTATAAAGAGTGACCGAGCCATTGGAAATTGGACAGAACCGGCTGTCGTTGTGTTGATCCAAGTAGCACAAACAGTGGATAACATGGATAGAAGCAAGGCGGACTGCCGTTGGGGAGAAATTGGTAACAACTGCTGGGCTGTTTACTTGCTGCCTTCGATATCGGGCAGGCTTGCTTTGTCGTTTTGATGGATTTTTCCTGCGTTCAACATTTGATATACACACAATATGCAATGACATATAACATATTGAAAATGCAGATGCAAACTTAGGGCGGCTCCTAGAAGGACAACGACGCCTAAGGACTACCACTGAGCCTCATTACTGTACTGTCAGTGCTTCTGAGATGTGCACCCTGATAGATGGACGTTGAACGGGCGGACATGCCCCAGTTGACATTTAGTAATGGAATTGGGCCTGCACACCCCCCTCTTCGATGCTTGGGTGGATGTGCCCCAGAGATGCTTTGCTTGGCCTTGGGCTGACGTGCCCTCGCTGCTTTCAAGAGATTCCGCTGCTTGCGTATTACAGATACTAGGGTAGCAATGTAACAATTGCGTTTTCCAGTTTATTGACTCTCTTTTTGCAAGTGTTGAAGAGAATGCAAAAACTAACCACTAATATCTAATTTGCATTGACAAGTGATTTGAATCGACACACAGACACGCGCACATATGTACAGACTCGCCTAGCTCGAACGAAAAAAAGAGACAGAGCCCCAGGGTACAATGCGAACCCTCAGACACACGGAACACAATGAAATTTTGGGCATTAATGTGCCAAAACTCACAATATTCCTGAATAGGTGAAACTGACACTTATGAAAAGTGCAAAAGGTACAAAGACCTATACAAACAAAATCGAGAAAAGCATCCCGATATGACAGTTGAAAAACTGGAAAAATGTCGCAAAAACGGACATAAGACGCAGATGATGACACGTATAGGCCCGGACTGAAACCGACACCCCCGTGCAGTCACATTAAGTCCATATGACTTGCACAGCATGACAAGACTTGGCAAAAGCCCCTGGAACGACATTCGAGGGTAGTAGCCAACTGCTACTGCCTACGAAGAGTGCGCAAGTTTGAGACCAACGCGCATCACTCGAACAAACGCTCTGCGGTTGCACCAGACTTCGCTGAACTTAGAATAAACTGTGAGCCTGTTAAGGCCTCGCCAGCATTTCGTTCTATTTTTGATGCTTCAATTATTTTTAAGACTTATGCTCAGCCTGTAAATTGAAGAAGCAGTTTGGTAATAAAATTGAAAGACGAAGGGTTTCCCCCTTCTGGTTCCTCCAAAGCAGCTTGTCTTGATCTTCGATCCTCTTCGACCTTTGATGTGTACCAAAATGTCAACCATGGATCCAACTGATAGATTTGTGACCGAGTCTCAAAGAAAGACTGCCTACGTATCCCAAGCTAGGGAATCAGGTCAAAACGTAGTTCAGGCCAAGGGTTAACTCTCGAGTATTTACCTCTCCTTTTACGCTCTAACTTTTGCCTAGTACCGCCCATTCGGGTCTTCGGTCTAGCGAGCTTTGATTAATTGCCTATTCATTTTTGCCTAAACCACCTTCATAGGTTTTGGTCTAGCAGGCTGCTCTAACTTTTGCTTGGAACTGCCCACCCTTGGGGTTTTCAGCCCAACGAGCTTCTCACAGGGAAAAACAACATTTGAATTGATCCAGGTTGACCCAAGGTATTGGATTTGTTGCCGTCGAGGTCGAAGACCTTTGGCTGCAGCCCCAGATAAATGGCTTTGATGACGCAGGGTCAAGAGTGCTTCGGTTGGAAATGCTTTGCTCCAGGCTGTTTTGTAAATTTTCTCATTTGTACTTGGCGGAACGCCACGGTTATTGCTTTGAACATGGTGCAAGGCCTGGAGCCTTCTGTGCTTCTGCTTTCTGGATCGGCACTAGGTAGCAGGGGATTGATACTTCTTTGTCTCAAAATAAAACGCGAGGCGTGACTTGATGAGACCATGCCAAGACGTCTATGAATTCTTCGAGCCTGTCTGACCGGGCACAATGCTCCTCTGGGGGCGGCTTTGAACCAATTGAACCTTTCGGGAGGTTATACTTGTCTTTCAAGTTTATTTGAAATTACTTCTTCTTTTAATAGGCTGAGCATGCCTTTCGTCTTCCCTTTCGGCGAGGGAACACATTTCCTTGGGAATGATCCCATCGAAATCTATCCCTTCGTCGTTAAGGTCGACACAGTTTATATAAAAGCCAGCGAAGCATGTAGAAGCAAGACGATGCATATCATAAAAACCCTCGGGGTTTGCCAAGTACAGCAGACTCGAAACTTGAAACAAAAGCCACGACGTGGAGGGCCAAGAGGCACAACCTCCGACTCAGAGCTAGACTTAGACAAGCGCAAAAGACTCTGTGTCAGACTCAGACAAGACGCCAATGCAAACTAGACGCGGTTTTGAAAATGCAATTGTTAAAAAGCTACCCATAGCTTCCACAAAAAGAGGTAGGATCCAGCAGGAGTCAGACCCAAGCAACAGCACTTCGGCTAACTCAGCTTCTTCGACCAAACCTACTCGGTGCTCTTTTGATCAGTGGGCCTCAGCTGGTCGGTCCATTCCTGTGCAAGCCCCTCATCACTGTCAATCCAGGTGTTGGCAGAGAAAGCTTCGACTGCCCAACCTACAGCCATCATGTTAACCTCCGGTTCAAACGGGATGGATACGATGGGTTTGGGTTGGTTTGCTGGGATGACATAGTGGCTAGGGTTGAATATGGTGGAGCTCGGGTTGATCTGAGTGGAGGTTATAGATACCTGACCAACCAGAGGGTCAGGCCCGTGTTGAGGCAAGGAGTTGGAAATGACGTTGGGCTTTGGTGGAACTTGAACCGTGCCATCATCAATTAGATCTTGTATCTCGTGTCGGAGACGCAAGCAGTTATCAGTGAGATGGCCAGGCATTTGGTGGAAGGCACAGAAAAGGTTGGCATTGTAGTTGGCCGGAAGGACTTTGGGTGGAAAAGTTGGGGTCAAAGGTTTGAGATGCCCAGACTTGACAAGTTTCTCCATCACTGCGGACAGAGATGCCTCGAAGGCAGAGAAGCTTCGGGGTTGTGTTCGAGATCGGAGGCTTTGAGCGCTTCGAATTTGATTGATATCGGCGGCACGACTGGAGTTGGAAGCTGGGGCATCACTCCCACTTGCGGCTGTATTGGAGTAGTTGCTGTCACCAAACAACGCACTACTATTTCCCGAATAAGCCCTTGGCTTAGCCTTTTGAGTGGAGGAAGAGGATTCACCCCTTGGCAGGATTCCAGCTTGCAGCGCATCCTCGATGGCTAGGCCAGAGTCGAAGAAGATCTCAAAGTTGGCGGTCGCTTGAGCGAGTACCAAGTGCCTGGCATAGTCTGGCTGAAGATTACAGGAGACGATGCGGAGTTGGTCTCTTTCGCTAGGGCCCTCAGTCATTAGAGCGGCTTTGGCTCTCCACCTTTTAACAAAGTCCGCAAAGGTCTCCTTTGCCTCCATCTTCGTGGATTCCAACTCTCGAATAGTCATCTTGAGTTGAGAGTTGTAGCTGTACTGTGAGACAAAGGCAGCCCCTATGTCTTCCCAAGTACTTCATTTGGAGATGTCGAGCGACAAGAACCAGTGGAAGGCAGGCCCAGAGAGGGTTTGAGGGAAAAGCTGAGACATGGCCTCACTTTCCACACCCAGCAGCTTCATTGCGGCATGGTAGCCATAGAGATGAGTTCTGGGGTCACCACTCCCGTCGAACTTAACCAAATCAGGCATCTTGAACTTGTCTGGCAGCTTAGCGTTAGGGTACAGGCAGAGACGATCCAAGTCAATTCCCCCTGCACTGATTTTCTCAGACTTGGAGACTGCCTCCTCCAGCTTCGCCATCTTGGCCATGAGAGCTGCCATATCCGGATTCAAAATTGGCTTGCCACCTACCGGATTTGGGATTGCAGCAGGCGCACGAGCCTCCTTAGGGTTGAGCTGAACAATGAGACGCCCCTCGTGATTCGGATCTGGGACCAAGACAGGCTGTTCATGAGCATCCTCATCGTCCTCGCCTTCCTCTTCGAGAGGAGGTGGAAGACGAGTGTTGATAAGGTCATTCAGGCGGGCAATATTGGTATCTGTCTGAGCTGCCCTCTGTTGCATGGCGGTGATGCTATCCTGAAGGTTCATAAGCATGGTTTCCAGAGTGAGCGGTTGATCTGCCATAGCTGGCTTTGAAGATGTTGAAGAAGGGGAAGCCGACGGCGTGGTTTTTTGCAAAATTGATGGCGAACCCGACTGTAGGGCGGCCAACAACGAACCTGGAGAAGCCCCCGTTGCAACTGACTGAGATTCTAGCCTGACAAGTCTTCGAACCGGATTCTGAAGACGCTCCCAAGTAGGTTTGGCTCTTCTTTTCGGTACTCTCTTGCTCGGTGCAATGGCTCCAAAACTAGACAGTAAAGTAAGAGAAAGCTCAGTGGCGTTCCTGCAGCAAAATGCAATGCATACATCGTCGTCGGTGTCCACCCTAGACTCTAGAACTAGAGACAAGTCTGTCTCATGATGTTCGGACGCTGCCAGAATCCTCAGATTTCTTTTCGAGGGTATATCCTTTGGAAAGATCAAACTGATCCTAAGAGATGTCAAAACAGACTAAAACTTTGGCTAGTCCCTTTTGAAGATTCGACTTTGAAATTGGAACAACTCGGTATTGATGGCGTGACACCTTTACCGGGGTGGCGTGAGCGACAACGCGCTTTAGCCGGGGCGGTGAACGTGCGAAGCACGATAACCAAAATGACATCAATATCACGACATCAACACTTTGTGGTTCCTTATGTTCGGTTGAATCCTCAATCGGGCAGGAGCCAAGGATTTAGTAAGGTTTGATTTCTCTAAGTCTCGTTGATTTAAGGACTTTTGAAAAACTAACGACGTGCACCATCAAGATGCACGACTCTTCATCGGGTTATAACAGCGTCCTAATAAGCATAAGACAGACTCAAAAGCGAGACAACCTAGAAGCCGCCCTAAACATGCTCCTACGCAGAACAGAATGTATGCATGCACAGTTCCAGAGACAAGTTTGCCTCACAAGCTTCAGACGTTGCCGGAATCCTCAGAATTCTTTTCGGCGATGTGTCCCTGAGTAGATCGA
This sequence comes from Rhododendron griersonianum, assembly GCA_018127125.1. Taxonomy (NCBI): domain Eukaryota; kingdom Viridiplantae; phylum Streptophyta; class Magnoliopsida; order Ericales; family Ericaceae; genus Rhododendron; species Rhododendron griersonianum. The sequence goes on along the minus strand of CM030799.1, from coordinate 7,480,393 downwards.
CAGATCCTAAAAGATGCCAAAATAGACTAAATCTTTGGCTAGTCCCTTTTGAAGATTCGACTTTGAAATTGGAACAACTCGGTGTTGATGTCATGGCACCTTAACCTTGAACACGGCGGTGTATAGTGACAACGCACTTCAACCTGGGTGGCGCCAGCGACATGACATCACCACTTTGTTGTTCCAGATTGTCGGTTGAATCCTTAAACGGGCATGAGCCAAGGATGTAGTAAATTTTGATTTCTCAAAGTCTCATTGAACTAAGGACTTTGCGATTGATAACGAACATTCAACAGAATGAACGACTCTTCATCGGGCCCAACAACGTCTTAGACAGCGTAAGACAAACTCGAAAGACAAAACAGCCTTAAGCATGCTCCTATGCAAAACAGTGTATGTACAGTGCATGCGATAGGGAAAGCAGTAACACATTGACAGTATATGGGGTTAGATGCAAATAGATCTTAACCTGTGAGTAGCTGTCCTAGTTTGGAGAGTTCTAATGCTTCGTATATGCAAAGGCTGGTTTTGGCTTGTAACAGGTTCCTCGGACTAGGGCCACAGATATACCTCCCGTTACCCGCGTTTTTCACAGAATAACAGTCGATCGGTAGCATGACCCATCATCGTCGAAGGTTGTCGGTCATTCGGGGTCCCCGGGCTCCGGTAAACCGTGCCGGATTGCCAAAACGATCCAACGAGGCTTATCCCACATCGATGCAAATGAGATGCTAGAATTTGATTAAGAGAAGAAGAATCGCAAAGTTGCAAAAATGCCTTTTCAAATTTGGCTCACTTTATTTAATCCATCTTTAGAGGAAACTACGCAAGTGAACAATCGAAAAAGCCCCAGATTAGAATGGCCGGACACGAGGTCCTGTTAAATCACCATTCCAACCTTCGGCAGCGCGAAGCTAACCGTTTTGACAGACTTTTAAGGGATTGTTCACAAGTGTATTAAACTCTAAGTGTGGATCAATATTAGTTCGATCATCCCCAGCGGAGTCGCCACTGTGGGCAGCATGCCCTGGAAATTCCGGTTTCCAAAAAATGCAAGGGCGGGATCGAGGGAGCGCGAGCGCAGGTGGCAAGCGCTCAAAAATACAGAGTCGCCACTTGAGTTTTGAAGGTCCGACACTCAAGGAACCGTATTTCGAAGCACCTGCCGCGCTGTTTGATTTGAAGAAGTTAAGGAACCAGTCCGTCATAACCATATCTGGGTTCGGGAGCCAGGTTACGAGAGGGGAAGGGTTTTATGGCACCCCTCTCGCCCAATCCGGAGATCGGTCTCTACTTGAGCATTTTGAAAACGTTGCGATTCTTCTTTGATTAATCAATTTTAGCCAATTAGGGCGGGGGAACAGTTAATCGGGGATTAAAACTGTAACAATTCGCAGGATGTGATCAAATAATGACATGGATGAGTAGCATGATGAATAATAAACGGAATGATCTTGAAACAGCGATCAGATGCCAAAACCAGGCTCGGGGCAGATTTGCCCTGCACGATGATCAACTTGCATGCCTGAACAGATCTGCATGCAAGTCAATCATCGCGCGAGACACGCTGAATCTCGCGAGAGTGTTGTCATCTCACCACAGTCCCAAAATCATCCCCTTCTGGGCTCTGGAAGGACCAGTGCACACCCAGGAAGCAAACCAAGCAGTGTATTGGAAGACTGTAAAATGCTAATTATTACACAATACTCCAAGCAGGAGCCAAATAAGATGAAACACAACCCCTAAACAGTGGGGGTATCAAAACAGAGGCCAAGGACCAAGTTGCCCATGCAAGGGCCATTCATGGAAATCAGAGAACTGTCGCACGACAGAGAGTAAACCTCGCGCGACACTCCTGACTGGACTTCCAGGAATTGCTTTACATGCTTGGGGTCCTGAGAAATGAATATTGAAGTGCAAAGCTAGCATTTCTAACAAAAGAAAGCAGTAAACTGGTTTTTTGCATGCATCACAGTGACTTAATACCAAAATAAACTACACAACAGCTATGGCAATAACCAAAAATAAGAAATGACCAGCACCCCTTCCCCACGTGGTCCAATCTCATGCAGACAAGACTGTCGCGTGAGTATACGGGACCATCGCGCGAGGGTGTGCTAGGCCACGGCTTTTGAAACCTTGCTAGCTTTAGGGCCAGGACTGGTATTGATTGACCCTGCCAGCCCCCCTCAGGGATCAGAACAGAGAGCAGAACAAAGGTAAGATATACCTTTGAATTTTGAGGTTTGAAAAGTGTTTGAGCTTTGAGCTTGAGGTTGGGTTTGTGGTTTGATTGAAATGTGTGAAAATGGGGAGGAAGAACAAGCTTTGTTCTTAGGGTGTCTTTGTATCTCTTTTATTAGCTTAAAAGAGTACAAGCAAAGACCCTTTGATTGCCAAAATTTGTTAACCCTTTGAAAGATGAACAAAGGGGGGGGTTCTTATAGGCTTAGAACCTTCCACTAATGGAAAGGCAGGTCTGGTCCAAAGAATGGAGGTCAGCCAGCCACGAGGCTGGCTGAGGGTTACTTGGTGATTAAGCTGCCCAGCTGAATAAAGGTGATGGGGACAGGTTCTGACCGTCGCGCGATGGTTCTAAACTGTCGCGCGATAATGAGCCCTGGCGCGCTGGTCAATGCTCCGGTTGACCATCGCGCGATGGAGTCAAACCGTCGCGCGATGGTGCGCCCCGGCGCGCGATGGTTGTGCCCTGGCGCACGATGATTGTGCCCCGGCACAAATCAATAGGGTTTTTGGCTTTTGGAAGTGGCTTAAGATTAGGTTAGGTTCAAGGGTTTTGCAAACACTCAAAGCTCAAACACTCGACATTCCCGGGGTGTTCTTGATCCATTTCATCATCGGGGAATCAAAAACCGTAAGTAAACTAATCTGGAAGCCCAGATTGGGGTGTCTACAATTTTTCGTGCCCCTTCAGCTGGTAATGAAGGGGTATTTATAGGCAAGCCAAAAATAGGCTTGAATTTTGAAAATAAAATAAAAAATAGAGATAAAATGGTTTTGGGAGGGAAAAAAAGGCATGATTATATTCCTGTTGGTCTTCTGAGACGTGCAGGCTTGAATTGCAGGTTTGAATGTACTGAAAATTCTAAAAAAACTAGGGTCAAAGGTCAAGCCCATCACCCAATGGCCTGTCAGAGCTCCTGAGCGCTCAAGAGTGCCATTCCCGAGCGCTCAAGAGTGCCACTCCCGAGCGCTCAAGAGTGCATGCCCAATTTCAGAAAGGCGCCACAGACATTCCCGAACTCAGATTTGGGTGTTTTTTGAAGCGTTGAAAAGCTAGTTAAGTCCTATTTCTAACCCAGTTGGTTTCATTCAAATATATTTTGTACACTGAAATGTGTGGCAATTTTACCCTCAGGGTGTCGAGAAAATAATGCGTTTTAGCTTTGAAAAAGACCAAGAAGCATCGTTCAAGCTTTAACCGAGCCCTATTTTGATTCCATTTCATCATCGGGGAGCCTCGAGGGCACAAATTAAGGATAATTAATAGATCCAAATTGGGGTGTCTACACATCAGTACTTCGCCTTCAATGACAGTATCCATTGGGTCGTCCTCCTCAAACCGGATCGCTAGATTCCCCATGTCGAAAACCTCAATCCAGTTGGTTGGTCCTTTCTTTGCTTTGACAGCTTTGATCTCTGAAACCTCAATCCAGTTGGTCAAAACTAACAGCTGAAAACCTCGACAAAATACAAAGTACTGAGCGTGATCGATCAAACTACAAAAGACCGTATCCAAGACCAAAAAGGAGGATACGGCTTATTAAGACATATGCAAAAGAATGCTACAAACCATATCCCACAAAAAATGCTCGGAGCTAGGCAATGGGAAGCAAAAATACCATGCCTTATATGTGGAGAGCACTATGTGATAGAAATCACGATCACCGAATCATAAGCTCAAGAATCAAAAGAAAACAAGCCATGAACCAAATATGCAAAACGTCAGCAATTGAATCAAAAAGGAATAAAAGCGTACTATGGATCAACTAAGGACTATATTAAGCTTAAAATGACCTTGGTTAACAAAGAATGGTTAGCAAAATGGGTGGCGGCCATATACTAGCTTGGTTTAACTACCCTTGGCTGCCACCAACTCAATTACCAAGTCAACGGCCACAACCGGCCACAACAAAAACTTGTTAAACTTCCAACTAAAAGGTCCAAAAAAAATGAAAGACAAAAAAAAATAGAGAGGTGGGCTGTCAACCACCAAGCACCCCGACCAAGTAGAGGGATTTTTGACCTACTCCAACTACCAACCACCTACGCGAATCAACCTCATCACTGTCCTCCGGGAGCAGCCCCCGGACCAAACAAAATCTCCTCCTCACTGTCAGCTTCTTCAACCCTCAGCGGAGCCTCATATTTCTCATCCGACGTACTCTCAATGTACTGAGTGTGCCAACGCAGCTCGTCCTTAAGCTCCCCAACTTCCTTTGACAACTTCTTTCTCTCCTTTTTCTCTTTCTGAATACAATTCCAAATAGCAATGTTTTGACAACACATTTTCCTCCAAATGCTCTCTTTGGATGCCTTTGGGTCAGGTACAGACCATAGAGATGGCTCGGGTGGAGCAGAAGACGACGGGCTAGCTGATGTACCCGCTGCGGCAGCCTTGGATTGAGACTTGCTCTTGACAAGCACAGCCGGAGTGATAACTCCTGGGGATGGTGGCTCAAGCTTCTCATATTCTCCTCTCTCGATACCTTTCTGCCGAAGGAAGGCAGTGATCATGCAAGGGAAAGGGCATCGAGCCGTGCCAAATGTATCTCCCTTAAAGTCCACAATCTGCTCAAAAATAAACTTAGCCCAATCAGCCTTGTACTCTGCGTCATTCATGAAAGCATACAAAATCTCTGCGCTCCTTCTAGACGGCTTATTCTCCGCTCCACGGGGATAGAGGTTGTAGTGCACCACTTGGTTCAACACTCTGTAAACATCCTTGAACTTCCCCTGCTTGTGAGGAGGGACCCCGACGTTGGGAATGGTGGTATATAGGTCATTTAAAATCTCATTGGAATCAATAGGTTCGGCACGCGGATAGTTCACCAAATCTCCCTCCGGTCTTCCATACTTCAGGTATTGAGCAATTATTTTAGCGTCCACCACGATCTTCTTGTTATTCACTTTTGAACTGATTTTCCCTTTGGCCAACGCCTCACTCGTATCCAAGTTTTGATAGAATTCAATGACACCGGCCTCATTGTAACCAAGAAGGGCTCTACACCAGAAAAGCAACCCTTGATTTTCAAGTTGAAGGATGATATCGCTGTTATTTCCGAAACTCCTCCGATTGACCTGCCTCTCACTCTTAAACCCCCTGCCTGGTATCGATTGCACCCAATCTAACTTGGCATCTGCTGTCATCTCTTCCCTCGTTCTACGCTTTTGGCGTTTCTCACGTTTGCCTGTTCGACTCTCCAAAGGAGCAGAGTCTTCATCACTATCCATGTCCATCTCCTCCACAATGTCTTCCTCAATCTCTTGACGAGATGAGGAAGCAACTGCCTTGCCTTTCCCTGGGACCGAACCCTGCTTCTTACGAACCATTTTTGGAAACTACCCTCAAAACAGAGCAACAACAGCAGCACAAATCAGCCCCCTTCCCACCACAACAAAAACAGCCCGGGATTATGCAAATACAAGCAGAAATCTCACTAAAACAGATAGAAATCCTGATAGCACAATAGCAACCACTAACACCCGAAAATTCCAGCCCCTAAATTCAGAAACAGATGCAATTACAGCAGATACCCATGAAATTTTGAATTTTGGCTTGGAGACGTAAGTGGTGAGTGGGGATGATGATTATAGGTGGAGATTACGGATATAAAAGGGAGGAATTCGAAATTTCAAAGTGAGAAGAGGAATTTCGGAATTACCTTGTATTGGGTGAACTTGGGCTTGAAACCCTTGAAAAACCTTCAAATCCTTTGAAAAGATGGAAGAATCATGGTGATTGTTGTTGGAGATGGAGGATTTTGATGGGTATTGGAGGTTATATGGACGAATCTTGGATGAAGTGGGCTAGGGTTCGAAGGTTTTGGGAGGTTATGGAGGAGTAGAGAGAGAAAAGGGTTTAGGAGTATGAATCGATCGGGCCCAGATCTGTCTTTAAAACCGCTCGTAACACACAGGTATCGATAACTTAAGCTTGAGTTATCGATACCCTTCAGGCTGGAATCCCACTGGACGCAGAGTTATCGATAACACTGTCATAGGTATCGATAACACTTGCTGTTTTCCTGGAAATTGTGCAGCTCCTTCCCTGTTTTCACTTCCAACACTTGTAACACAACCTCAAACCCTCCAAAACACCTCACAACACTAAAGCTCAATTCCCAACAACCCTCCAAGCATCCGATTCCCTAAGTTAATGAACAAAACGGGAAGACACGGACTAGGATACAAAATAGGACGGGGGGACACGCATGTGGTAAAATCAAACAAAGAATGCCTTGTATCACTTCCTAAGTATGCCATATATTCCTTAACGATTCAATAAAGACATCAAACACACCTAGGCATGAACAAGAGAGTATTTACCCAACTAAGAATGCACAAAGAATAAAAACGGGATATGGGAAAAAGCTTGATCAAAACACACTCAAACTTGTGATTTCCACCTTAGTCCATTCATGCAAGTTTGAAAATTCCCCTTTGAAAATGCCTTTCAAGCTTGGCCCTCTTAATTATTCAATTCTTTGAAAAATAAAAGTAAGTTCCAAAGTTTTGAATAACCATTTATCCCCAGCAGAGTCGCCACTGTGGGCTCCCCGACCTGCGCGCCCTCGAGAGTCACCACCCGGATTTTTGAGATGGATGATCCGAGAAACCGAGAATTCATTTGAGCAAAAAAGGCTTTTTGGCCTAACGAATGTTGACACCTCCCTGAAGCAGGGCATCGCCATACAGATTGATCGTTGCTAGTTTGTTTGCTTCCTACTTCATAAACCAAGATCGTGGATTTTCCCATGGCTAGGAACATCACCACACGATAACGATTATAGTCAAAACAAAGTCGCCACCTAGTTTATAAAACTGGAAAAACAAGTAGAGATTCTGGGCACGGGAGCCAAAGGTATATAAGGGGAAGGTGTTAGACACCCCTCTCTACCCAGCCGTGAGACTGGCCCATAATTGTTCGACATAAGATTACCACATGTTTTGTTTAATTCTAAGCATGTAAACTGATTCATTAGCCTTTACACAGTTGTTAAGGTGAGCCGAAACAATAAGTAAAGCATGCATCAGAAAGCAGGATAAAACAAACTGTCCCAGGGAGATGGATCTCGCGGCCGGTGAATGGATGTCACGGCCGAGAGATCCTCCTGGTTTGATGTATGGGCCGATGGATTGAAGACCCAACCGATGTTATTCCTCAAACCAGACTACACGACTAACAGACAATCAGAAAACTATGATTAAACATAAAAACGGGAAAGTAAATTGAACCAGAGGCCCCTGGGAGGCCCCTGGGCCTCACCACCTTGATCCCTCAGTGGCTTGATTACTTCGGATTGAATGGGATTGACTGATTTGCTTCTCGAAAACTCTAGGGTTAGGGTTTGAACTTCGGGGTTTGATCGTCGGATTAGTGGCTGCCTTCGGGAGGTTGGGGCTTTTGTAGAGGGGGCTTGAGAGTGTATTTCTGCAGAATTTCGTGGCTGATGAGAGAGTGTTGGTCCCTTAATTTTGGAACCCAAAGGGCCCTTTATATAAGCATAGGAGTGACTCACTCCATCCAATCAAAATGCACGGTTGGAATTGGAATTGCAATGCAATACAAACTCTTCATGGTAATCCCTAAACGTAGCCCGAACGTATCGGAATTTGGCTGCTAGGGTTTCGTGATTGGATCAAACGATTGACAGAACGTTCCAGAATCTGGAAAATAGATGATCTGGAGGCCGAGCAAAAGATCTGGCGGCTGAGGAATAGATGTTGCGGCCGTAGGATAGATCTGGCGGCCGGCTAATCAATCTATCAAGGAGATTTTCAAGCAACAGGTTTCACAGGTGAAGAAATGATGTTGAGGCCGCGTGATCAATGTCACGGTCAACAGATGGATTTTCCTGGGATATTGTATTTCTGTCTAAAAGGCTATTTGGCTTTGGATTGGGTCCTCTAAGTGGCTAAAAGTTCTTACCGAAAGTCCTAAGGTTCACAAGAAGTCAATCAGCAATCACTGTATCCATATCATCATTGGGATGGTCCCCAAGGTGGGACTTGAAATAATTGTTAGGCCAAATTAGGGTGTCTACAACGAAAAAGTTAAGACTTTGGGTCCGGGGGCCACGATACGAGTGGGGAAGGTTTTGTTGAAAAAGCACCACACTCGCCCGGTAAGAACCAGTCTTTACTTAACATTTTCAAAGGGGGAAACTTCAAAGATCTCTTGGAAGATTAAACTCTTAATAAACAAGTAAGGGAGAGGGACATGGGATTGAATATATCACATTAGCGTGCCTGTGGTGCTTACCGTACAGTGGATGATAAAGGGATGATGTACATAAACGAAATAACTAGATAACAACAAACTGCCTTGATCACAAATAACACTGTGCGGTTTACCCAGATATAACATGCGGTTTTACGGTAAACCGTGCGGTGTATCAGCTCTCTGTCAGATCATTATTATTGCTGAACACCTCGCACGGTGTATTAGTTACCCTGTACGATATTATTCAGAACACCGCATAGTATAACCCCTAGCTTATTTCAGAATGACACTGTATCTCCAAGCCATTGACTCAAAACAACCTTCTTATTACTCTGATCGTTTATAAAACAGTTTATAAGTCTCTTTTTGATGCACTTGATCATTTAGGAAAAATCAAGAAAGCTTTTTTTGGAAAATAAAACATGGCTTTTAGATATGGTCCCATTCTGAAATACGCCTGCAACAATATCTAAGCAATATTAACAAACCGATCAATGAGTGGATATGATCAAGACAGCCAAAATAGATAAATAGGAAACGCTAAAATATCGTACGTTTTACCACCTTACATCATGCGGTGTACTATAACACCGCACGGTGTAGTGGGTCTAGTACAGCAGCTGGTTTTAGTTTTTGAAAATAGTTTTTGAGTTAGCACTTAGCAAAAAAGGTCAAGTGTGACTGCAGAAAGTCCCCCTTAGGGCCAAGGCTAAGCTTGGCCCAAGGAAACTTGCCTTTTACCATCGGTTTTGAGCTTGAATGGGATGGAGTGTGGATGAATGTGAAATGATTGCGGGTTTAGAACTTTGGAGTGGTGAGATCCCAAGGCTAGTGGAGCACTAAGCTTTGGAAGTGAGGGGAAATAAAATGTTTTTAGAGAGAGAGAATGTCAAGGCAACTTTCTCAAGACTTTTTGGAATAGTAGGTTTAAGAGAGTGGGTTTAAGAATCAAAGGTGAACTCAAGGTTCAAGGGCCCTTTTCCTCTAAGAAAAGGGGTGTATTTATAGGCAAGAGCCAAGAATTATCAATGCAAATGGGGGAGGCATCTTCTAGGCCGACTTGTATTCTCTGCCAAACCGCCCTTAAGCTGTGGCTCAAATGAGAGTGGCCGACAACTTCCTGAGCCAGTCAGAACTTTTCCTGAAACACTGTGTGGTGTACCTCATTTCCTTGTGCGATGTAACAAATTTTATTACACCGTGCGGTGTAGAGGTGCCCTGTGCAGTATTACAGGCTCAATTCTGGGCTTTTGGGCTTTTCTGTGTTTTTGGTCTTTGGGCTTTAGGCTTTTTGGGTTGTGAGAGTCCACATTCAAGCTCTTGAAGGTATTGTTTCATTTATTTCATCATCGGAGAATTTAAAGAACATTAGAGGCCCGGATTGAGGTGTCTACACTAGCGCTGGGAATCCTTTTCTGTTTCTGACAGCTTTGAATGCTGCAAGAATCTAATTATGACCCTACTAAGCATGCAGCCGACTCTAAGCCAGCATAAATGCTCCTCCTCCGTTTTTCCCTATAAATAGAGGTGCCAAAGCCATTTCAACACACACATCACATACTCCACCCCACAATACACAATACACCATCCCACTCACTCTTTCTCTCTCTAGAATATATATTTTGGGTTTTCCTTCGTATATACTTGAAGAAAATTCCAAAATATCTTATATTTGAAGAGAAAAATCCCATTTCCATCCCAAAAATCTTCATTTCCTCAACAATCCACCATAATAATTCCCTTCGTCATTCACCAACTCTAAACAATCCTCAAATCCTCCAAACCGAAGCTCAAAGTCTCGTTCAAGCATTCAAAAGGTAGTAAACTACCTGCATTTCTAGTTTCTGTTCATCTGAAGAAACCAGGAACCTAAAGAAGGGCCACGAACAGCCTAACGCAATCGAGGGCCTTTCACAAAAAAAAATGTGATTGCGTGTGCTTTATGCTGGGGAGTCACTCCCCAGCACTGGGCATCTTTTCCTAGGGCTTGCTGATTTTAGCAATATTAGTAGAATCCAAGGGCCTTTACATCCATTTCTAGCCCTTATTATACGTTTTCAATACTTTTAAATAATGTCATTTTACTGTTGCATCTAGAAATACCTCAAAAGATTCTCAAAAAGCTATTATTCATGCATTTTACCAATTAATCTATTGTTTGGATAAAAAAATAAAATATTTTCAGAAACTAATCTGGACAACTGCTTTGCGCTAGGCACTAACTCCCCAGCACAAAGGAGTTGTCCCAAAAGGTGTTTTGCACTGGGCACTAACTCCCCAACGCAAAAGAGTTTTCCCCTATCTTCTGCAGATTTTTGACAGTTTGCATTCATTTTACTTATAACCTGCAACTTTCTCTTCTATTTCATTCTTGTACATACTGTACACTCCAGCACATGCCTACACCTCACATTCAACTTGCTATGTGTTTAAAAAGTTAAAATATAAGCATTTCTTCAAATCCCACAAATATTTAGTAGAGACCGGTCCTCGTATCGGGCAAGAAGGATGCCGAACAAAATCCTTCCCTTCTCGTAACTTGGCTTCCGAATCCACAATCTCTGGTTTATTTTCAAACTCAAATATCACTTTCGAGTTCAAGGTTTCTCGGGTGACAAACCATTTTACAAAAATCCGGGTGGCGACTCTTCAATCTCCAATAAATCCAAAAGAATCAAGCAGCGTGCGGGGAGTCCTCCAAAAAGGCCTCTCGGGCTCTGGTAGCCCACATTGGCGACTCTGCTGGGGAAAGTTAATCCATACTTTGAATTTAATACACTTGTGAACAATCCTTCAAAAGTCTGTCAAAAACAACAAATGCTCTGTGCTTGTTGAGAAAGGAAATGGTGATTCTAACTGGATCCTCATATCTAGCCTTTCCGACCTGGGACTTTTTCGATTGTTCATCTGTATAGTCTCTTCGAAGTATCGATTAAAGAGAGCCAAACTTGAAAAATAATTGTGGGATTTTTCAAAAATGCTTATATTCTCAACTTTTGCCCTACACTTGTGTAGACACCCCATTCTGGACTGTCCAGATTAGTTTACTTATGGTCTTTGATTCCCCAATGATGAGCAAGGTCAAGAACATCCTGAGTTTGCTGATGCGTTTGAGTTTCGAGCGTCCCAAACCTCATTCAAACCCTTTTCGAACTCCTTTCCAAGCCCTTCAAGCTAAACCAAATGGCCACAGCAAAACCCTACTTGCTTACGCTGGTTCTATGCTGGCGTGCGCCAGTAAACTGCCATGTGTTAGTCATCGACCGTTGACTCAGTTTCTACTGGCGCACGCAGGTATAGAACTAGCGCACGCTAGTCCAGCCCTGTCAAATCAACTTTATTCAGTCGAATGCGTTGGACTTTTGTGGCCACCCCGACTTCAGCCACAGTCTCCTGATGATTGTTTTCGTCCAGGGCTGTCCCCTTCCCTCCTACACCACCTTTCAAGCCAAGTCCCATGCATTTAATGCATGGGAGGCTCCCTCCCTTAACCAAACCAGCCCCGAACCAGACTGGTTGGCCCCCTTTCTCAGCTTCTCTCTCCTCTATAAATACCCCCCTTGCATTTATTTGCAAGGGGTTAGCACCATTAAGGAGCCAAGTCTTTTTCTCCTTCTTTCTCTTGTTCTCTTGTATTTTTTTCATCCATTGAAAGGGTAAGCAAGAGAGCAACACACCACAGTCCATAACACCCTACTACATTCACCACTCAACCCTCAAGCCCAAGCTCAAACCCACTTTCAAACTCACAAGCAAAGGTATACCACCTTTTATTCTGTTATCTGTTCTGACCCTTGAGGGGGGCTGGCAGGGTCAAGGCTGGTAATCTATACCAGTCCTGGCCCTAAAGCTAGCAAAGCTTCAAAGATCGTCGTGGTGAGAGGTGGCGCACGCCAGTTCATGAATGCCGTACGCCAGTCATGGCAATACGTGCACTACTGGCGTGGGGATCACCGATCATCAGTTTTCTGCTTTCTTTTACCTTTGATCACCTTATAGCATGATAATAACCAGTTTACAGCTTTCTGTATTTAGAACTGTGTAGGTATCTATTTGTATTTCCTGCTTAGTATGGCCTCTGGGGTTATTCTGGTCATGTTTCAGAGCCCAGATGGTGCAAAGCCAAAGCACTGAGCCAAAGGTCAACTGGCGTACGGCCCTACACCACTGGCGTACGGTAGTTGGATCAACATCCAGTGGCTTGGCCCTTGCATGGATCTCTGATCCAGGCCTCTTTCACTTCCCCACACTGTTTATGGGGTGCTATTTCCATTTATTTCCTTGGATCCTCTATCCTGCTGTCTGTAACTATATATTATTGTTGATATAATTGTGTGGTTTGTCCTGGGTGTGCACTGGTCCATTCCAGAGCCCAGAGGGTTGTTTGCAAGAGCTGTGAACTTAGATCTACTGGCGCACGCCAGTACTGGTGTGGCGCACGCAAGTCATCTCTGCATGTAGTGGCTTGGCTAGTGCATACAAGCTTGCTCCTGCGTGCATCACTCTAAGTCAGTGTGTTCCAGTTTATCTAAAGCGCTCACAGGGGCTTATTCTCAATCTATTATACTTGCTTTAGATCAAACATCAAGCATACATCACATTTTGTCATATAAATACAAACTTGTTACAGTTTTAATCCCCATTAACTGTTTCCCCGCCCTTACTGGCCAAAATGATCAAATGAGAGAAAAACGCAAATGTTTTACAAAAATGCCTGAGTAGAGATCGATCTCCGGATTGGGCGAGAGGGGTGCCATAAAACCCTTCCCCTTTCGTAACCTGGCTCCCAAACCTCAGATATCGAAGGTGACGACGGTCCAGTCTACAAGCCTTTTTCAAAAATCAAACAACGTAGTCAAACGTTTTCAAAGCCCGGTTCCTTGGGTACTTTCTGCAAAACCCGAGTGGCGACTCTGAATTGCGAAGCGTTTCGCCGCGCTTTCCAACAAAAAGGGCGCACCCGTTTTTATATACACAAAAATGTAAAAATTTTGGGGCGTGTGCCCACAGTGGCGACTCCGCTGGGGACCATTGCATTAATCTACATTTGAAAATTAATACATGAATGAACAATTTTTCAAAAGTCTTCAAAACAGTACGCTCCGCGCTGCTGAAGAACGGAATGGTAACGTAACAGGATCCTACATCCGACCACTCCGAACTGGGGCTTTTACTATTGTTCGCTTGTGTAGTTTTCTCCAAGTGTCGATTAATGAAGTGAGCCAAGCTTCAAAAGGCATTTTTAAAAAACGTTGCGTTTCTCTCTCGCTCAATCATTCTTCGGCATTCTCCATTTGCATCGATGTTGGTCAGCCCCGTTGAGGCGTTTTTGGTAACCGGCACAGTTTACTGGAGCCCGGGGTCCTCGAATGCCCAATAACCTTGGACGATGATGAGACGTATTACCGCTCGACCATTGCTTTGCTACACGCGTTGCAACGGGAGGTATAACGCGGCTCTAGTAAGAGGAACCCCCTTAAGCCAAAACCGGCCTTGACATGCATACAAATCACTAGACACTTTAAAACTAAGATAGGAACCCACAGGGTAGGATTACTTGCATCTATCCCCCATAACTGTCTATGTGTTACTGCTTTCCCTATCGCATGCCTGTACATTCATACCGTTTTGCGTAGGAGCATGCTAGGGCGGCTTTTAGGTTGTCTCTCTCAAACCCGTCTTATGCCTATTGGGACGCTGCTTGGACCGATGGAGAGTCGTGCATCTTGATGGTGCACGTTATCAACTTTCAAATTCCTTGGGTCAACGAGACTTTGGGAAATCGAGACTTTCTAAGTCCTTGGCTAAACCCGATCGAGGTTTCAAGCAGAAAACTAGGAACAACGGGAAACATGCCATGATACTCACACCGCTCAGGTTAAAAGTGCTAAACACTTACACCACTCGAGGCTCCGGCACAGTGCTGCTTACGCCATCCTGGTTACAGTATCATGTCATTAAACACTGAGTTGTTCCATTCCAAAATTGAATCTTCGAGAGTGGAATAGTCAAAGACTTAGGCTGTTTTGACATCTCTTAGTGTTAGTCGATTCCATCAAGGATACATCGTTGAAAAGAAATCCGAGGATCTTGGTAGCGTCCGAATGTCATAAAACAGTTTTAATTTGTCTGCTAGTTCTAGAGTCTAGGAGGACACCGACGACGCTCATGCAGGCATTTTCCATTGTTTCATTTGCTTTCAAAATAAAATTGTTGCAGGCTGTCACTGAGCTCTTATACTTTACTGTCTAGCCATTGCACTATCCAGACTCAAATTCAAGAGCCAAACCTACTTGGGATCGTCTGCCAAGTCTATCTGTGAGAAGATTTGGGTGGGTCTGTTTTTGAGTCTACCACGACGAAAGCTCCGGGTTGCATTCGGTTAGGAGAGGATTCGCCACCTACTCCTTTCTCTCCAATTCCTGCGCCTCCGAAACTTGTTCAGGTCAAAACAGAAGCTTTCATCATGGCTGATACTCCACCTCCGAACCTTGCTACTGTTCTGGCTGACATCCAACGCAACTTGGCCATTATGCAAGAAAGGGCCGACCAAGCAAATGCATCTATGGCTAATATCCGTGCCCTGATTGAGGAACGAATCCCAGCTGGAAGGGGAGCCAGAGAAGAACATGAACGCGAGCCCATAGGCGAGGACATTCCCCGACTTGAGAACCCTGCTCCGAACCTGGAAATGGCTGCTCTGATTGCCAAAATGGCCAAGCTCGAGGAGTCTGTCTCTAAATGCGAAAAACTGGGTGCTGGTGCTTTGGACATGGATCGCCTCTGCCCGTTCCCAAATGCCAGGTTGCCCGATAGATTCAAGATGACTGATTTTGCGAAGTTCGATGGAACAGGGGATCCAAAAACTCATCTGCTAGCCTACCACGGTGCTATGAAACTACATGGAGTGGAGGAGGAAGCCATGGCTCAGCTATTCCCTCAGACTCTCGCTGGTCCTGCATTCCAATGGTTCTTGTCTCTTGACATCTCTAAACGGAGAACGTGGGAGGACATTGGAGCTGCCTTCAATGCCCAGTACAGTTACAATGCCCAACTCAAGATGACCACACGAGAGCTGTAGTCAACCAAAATGAATGCAAAGGAGTCCTTTGCAGATTTTATCAAGAGATGGAGGGCTAAGGCAGCCCTTATGACCGATCGGCCGAGCGAAAAGGACCAAATCCGCATCATCTCTCGCAATTTGTAGCCGGACTTTGCCAAGAACCTCGTACTGGTCCAGGGTGCAAATTGGGAAACCTTCTTTGACTCTGGCCTCGCCATTGAAGAGGCTCTGCAAACTGGTGTTCTGCCAAGGAGTGATACTTCCTCATCCGCCTCTGCTTCAACATCGAAATCCAAGCCCTGGGCTTACACCGGAAACAGTACTGCTCTCTTTGGGGGTAGCAGTTATGCCAACGCAACGACTGCCAGCAACAATGCCACCACCCAGAGTTCCAATCACATCGCCGAAGTCAATCAAGTTCAGACCCCTTAAAAACCCCGAAACCGTAGTTAACCCCGTAACTTCACTAACTTCGAGGCACCTCTCTCCTCGGTGTTGGAAAAGTTAGTCAAGACTGGCCACCTCAGGCCCTTGACTCCAACTCAACTCCCTCAAAATCCTCCTCCTAGCCATAACCCTAACCTTTTCTGTGCTTACCATCAGATGCCTGGTCATCACACCGATTCTTGTTATCGCCTCCGACATGCGATTCAAGACTTGGTAGACAATGACACTCTTCCTAACCCTCCTACCAAACCTAATGTCATCTCCAATTCCCTACCAAATCATAACAACCAAGTAAACCAGATATCCCTCAGCTCCACTACAATCTCCCCTAGCTCCACCATATTTAACCCCACTGACCATATAACCTCAGACGAGTATCCGAAACCGATGGTAGCTTTCCCAACAGATCTTGACGTCAACATGCTGGCAGTTGGCTGGGAAATGGAAGACAAGATGAAAGAGTGGATGGAACTCTGCAACGACTGGAATGAGCAATACCACTTGGGTTTCCCCACACGTCCACAGGTTGATCAGGCATGGATTGACCAATTGGAAGAAGAGTGGAATGCAGCACAGTCTGACCCGCTCGACGACCTCTCTTTGTTCATGCTTTACTATCAGGCCGAGCCGGTCAATTTCGAAGAGGAGGAATACATTTGGGACCCACAGCCCGATGCTGCGCAGCTAGCTTGGGATCAGAACTTCCACAAGGAATGGGCCGGTACCAATGAGGACGTAGATGAGAAATACTTGGATTACTACGCTGAAGGGGAAGTCATCGCAGACGAACGCCGTCAGCTTGGGGTTTACTTTCCTTTAGTGGGCAGAATCACGGATGCCTTCCACTCGGACATGGGCCTTGAATGTGATCCAATCGTTAACATTATACCAGTCGAACAGCCGCGCCCTTATGTGGCTCCAAGTGAGGATTGCTCTATCATGGTGTTGGGTGGGCTGCCCGCTGACCTGTGGGATGTAGATGAAATCGTCAACCTTAACAAAACTCCTCTACCTGCTGACCTTTGGGATGCTGATAAGGTTGTCGACATAAACATGGGAAATGAGGTCTGGACCGTCAACTCTGCTTTGGTCGATGGAGGTTTCTGGGATGTGCCGTTCGTTACCAATCCAGGAACACCGTTTGAAGAGGCTGCCGCACAGGATCCTGCTTTCTGGGAAGGTTTAGTAATGGAAGATCTGAATTGGGGTGTAACGCCGGAACAAGGCTCGCCAGCAACGGTCGCATCTATGGACAAAGGAAAACGAAAGATGGAAGAACTACCCGCTGACTTCTGGAGCTCTATCGATACATCTTCTTGGTGGGACGTGGCCAATGTGATGAGGAGCGGCCGAGTCTTTCAGCCGCCAAACCTTCAGGCTGGGGACTCGTCCAATTCTCTGAGGCCCGCTGTTCCTGCCGCTTCAAGGAACGTTCCAGCAGTCCTTAGTGGGGTCCCGGAAGGGGACGTGATTCAAAAGCAACTCGAGAGGATCCCGGCCGCTGTATCAATCTGGGGTTTAATCGCATCGTCAAAGGAGCATCGTGATAAGCTGTCTGCAGCTCTGGCCTGACTCAAGGTACCGACTGACATCACACCTGAGGCAATGATCACCCTCATCCTGCCATTGCTCTCTAAGCATTCTGTCACTTTCACCGAAAGGGACCTACCTGTCGAGGGGACCGACCACAACCGTTCGCTACACGTCACCGTAAAATGTAAGGGACTTTGGGTTCCAACCGTGCTCATCGACAATGGCTCTGCCATTAATGTCTGTCCATTGAGGGTCGCATACCGCCTCGGTATTGCCAAGAAAGACTTCGCGCCATCTAATCTGGCTATCAAGGCCTATGATAGCACCCGCCGGGTTGTCGAGGGGACCATGGTGCTCAAGCTCGATGCTAAGGGCTTTGAGATGGATGTGGAATTTCACGTGGTCGACATCCCTGCCACCTTCAATCTGCTGCTGGGCAGGCCATGGCTGCATAGGCCAGACATTATGGCAGTACCTTCAACTCTGCATCAGAAGGTTATGCTGGGGCTTCCGACTGGGACTCTTACTATCTGCAGGGACTCTGGGATCCGCCCGCTCAAAGATGACGAGCCTGTCTTAGGAATCACACATGGGGAAGAAAACTCAGATTCTGGAGGGTTTTCATTCGATACTTCAGGCTCAGTTCTTGCCATCGCCGTGGATGACGACTTCATCATTAGCTCGGCTGCCTTTGAAATTATGAGAAAGATGTCATTCATGCCTGGTCTGGGGCTTGGGATCAACCAGCAAGGGATCGCTGAGTTCCCCATCTTTCCCTTTACCGAAGGCCAATTTGGTCTGGGATACACTCCCTCTGCCAAAAAGGCCAAAAAGGGGAAAGGCGTGGGAAAACCTCGAACCCTTTATGGTAACCCTGACAGCTACTTCGTCCATGAGGGGGGGAGCATTGCTTATTTGGGGCAACCTTAACCATTTTGGGATCCGGAGACTGGCACTTGGCTACCGGGATTTGAGATCTTCACTGCAGACTCCTGGTCCGACAGTGAGGAAGAAATAGCAAAAGAAGAGCTGGCTGAGGAGGAATTCAAGAAGCAGCTGGCCCAGGTCAAGGAAGAGACTGACTGGCTACAGGATGTTGATCAAGAGGACTTGGAGATGCTGTTCTCCCAAGTAGGTTTTGTTGGCGAGACAAAGGAGGCTGAAGTGCTGATGCTTGGGCCCGACTCTCCAAACTTTCTCAAGGATCCAACCTCCCTCATCGTGGAAGCCAAGGGTAGTATTAACGACTTCATTTTCACTCCACGCTTAACATGCATTGATGACGCGTCTGAGTCTGACACTGAGTCTGTTGAGTCTAAGTCTAGCTCAGAGTCGGAGCTTGTGCCTCTTGGCCCTCCACGTCATAGCTTTACTTCGAGTTTGAGTCTACTATACTTGGCAACCCTTTGGGGTTTTATGAAATGAATGATCCTACTTCTGACTACTTTGCGAACTTATACATAAACTGTGTCGACCCTGACGATGAAGGAACAGACTTCAACGGGTCCATCCCGACTGAGTTACGTTCCCTCATCGAAAAGGAAGACGAAAGGTATGCTCAGCCTCTAAAAGAAGAAGTAATTTCTGTAAATTTGAAAGACGAGGATGACCCCCGAATGATGCAAATTGGTTCAACTCTATCCCTCGAGGATCGAACCCCACTGATTGATCTGCTCAAAGAATATTTCAAGGTTTTCGCATGGTCTCACAAAGACATGCCCGGTATCGATCCTGAAATCATACAGCACCGGATTCCGTTAGCACCTGGGGCTGTTCTAGTCAAACAGAAGCTCCGCCGGATGAGGCCAGATTGGGTTGAGAAGATCAAAGAGGAGGTCACCAAGCAGATTGACGCTGGGTTCTTAAGGGTAGCTAAATATCCGAAATGGGTGGCTAACATCGTGCCAGTTCCTAAGAAAGATGGAAGAATCCGAGTCTGCGTCGACTTTAGGGACTTGAACAAAGCAAGCCCCAAAGACAGTTTTCCCTTGCCTCACATCGATGTGCTTGTGGACAACACGGCGAGGCATGCTTTGCTCTCTTTTGTTGACGGATTCTCAGGATACAACCAGATCTTTGTGGCACCAGAGGATCAAGAGAAGACGACTTAAGTCACCGAATGGGGTACTTACTGCTATGTGATAATGCCGTTTGGGTTGAAGAATGCCGGTTGCACTTTCCAACAGGCCTAGACCACATTGTTACATGATTTCATCCACAAGACGGTCGAGGTTTATGTCGACGATATGATTGTCAAGGCAAAAGAGAAGGAGGATTTCATCCCGGCACTCAGGCAGTTTCTCGAGAGGCTCCGCAAGTACAACGTGCATCTTAATCCTCAGAAGTGCACATTTGGGGTCACAGCAAGCAAAATGTTGGGGTTCTTGATCACAGCAAGAGGAATCGAGGTCGATCCATCTAAGATCACAGCAATTCTCGAAATGGAGCCACCACGGTCGGAAAAGGGAGTGCAAAGCTTTCTGGGTAAAGTTCAGTTTATCAGCCGATTCATAGCCAAGTTAACCCTGACTTGCGAACCGCTATTTCGCTTGCTCAAAAAGGATGTTCGCTTCGAATGGACGGAGAAGTGCCAAGCTGCTTTTGAATCTATCCAGGCATATCTGAGGAATCTGCCAGTCTTAATGCCGCCTACACCTGGTCGACCTTTGATCCTGTATTTGTTTGTCACTCCTACAGCTATGGGATGTTTGCTGGCACAAGAAGGGGATAAAGGAGTCGAGAAAGCCATTTACTATCTGAGCAAGAAGATGGTAGGAAGTGACGAACGCTATACCTCTCTAGAGAAGACATGTTGGGCGCTAGTTTGGGCTACCAAAAAGCTTAGACACTACATAATAGCCTATTCGGTGAAGCTGATTTCTTGGATGGATCCTATCAAGTATCTGTTTGAGAAGCCAGCGCTCACCCATAAGCTAGCACGTTGGTTGCTTCTGCTGGCTGAGTTCGATCTCCAATATGTCACGAGGAAATCCGTAAAGGGCCGTGCTGTAGCAGAATTCTTGGTCAACCACCCGATCGATGGACCTGAAGACGTGGATTTCAATTTCCCGGACGAGGATGTGTTAATAGTTGTCGAGGAAGTTTGGACGCTCTATTTTGATGGGGCCGCTAATCAAAGGGGATTCGGATTCGGAATTGGGATACTGCTTATTACGCCCGCTGGGGCTCATATCCCCCTCGCTTTCAAGTTGAACTTCGACGTCACTAACAATCAAGCTGAGTACGAGGCCTGCATCGTCGGGATGGAAGCTGCTATTGCACTTGGAGTCGAGAAGCTCGAGATAATTGGAGATTCAAACCTAGTGATCTCTCAGGCCAATGGAGATTGGAAGGTTCGTGAGGAAAAACTGAAGCCTTATCACCAAGATTTGGAAGAACTGATTCCTCGCTTTAATAAGGTGACCTTCACCCATATTCCACGCTTGAAGAATCAGTTCGCCGATGCTTTAGCGACTTTGGCTTCAATGATTGAACTTCCAATAGGGGTCAGGATGCGGCCAATTGTGATTGAACAGAGGGACTTGCCCACTTACGAGTACATCAACACCGTCGATGATGTGGATGACGGCCTGCCCTGGTACCATGACATCTGGAATTTTGTGGAACGTGGAGAGTTTCCTGCCGGAGCTTCAAGAAAGGATCGGGTTGCTCTGTAAAGGCTGGCAGCTCAGTACATCATTTGTGGAGGGAAACTGTATCGAAGGTCTCACTGTGGGATGCACAAGCTGTGTGTCGATGGCGCTGAAGTGTAGACACCTCCCAAACGGGGCATCGCCATACAGATTGGATCACGTTTGTTTGCTCGATTGGTTGCTCGCTTCGTAAACCAAAATCATGGACATTCCCATGGCTAGGAACATCGCCACATGAAAACGGTTATCATCAAATAGAGTCGCCACCCAGTTTATGAAAATTGGGAAAACAGGTAGAGATTCTGGATACGGGAGCCAAAAGTACAATAAGGGGAAGGTGTTAGGCACCCCTCTTTGCCCAGTCGTGAGACTGGCCCATAATCGTTCAACATAAGACGTGTAGATGCTTTGTTTAATTCCAACACATAGTCTGTTTATTTATTCCTTTAAACAGTAAGCAAGGTGAGCCAGTGCGATAAATAAGAATGCATTAGAAAGCAGAAAAGCAAACAAAATGTCCCAAGGAAATGGATCCCGCGGCCGGTGAATTGAAGTCACGGCCGAGGGATCCTGACGTCTGCTCCTCCTCTTCCTCCTCTTCTTCCTCCTCTCTCCTTCTCTTCTGTGCAGGCCCCTCAGCTGGCCTCTTCTGAGCAGGCCTCTTCCACAGTTCCCTCCGAGGCTGTGGTGTCTCTGCCGCTGGAGAGATCACCACCCCTCTGGCCTCAGGCCGTGTAGCGCTCGCCTGTCGCCGGGCTGCAGCAGGAGCTTTCCCCTTTCCCTTCTGAGGGACTAGCCTCGCTGTCTGCCTCCTAGGAGCCGCCCTAGCCTGTCCCTACATTGCCATTTCATACAGATATCTCAGTATATACATTGTGCATATTGTATATTGAATGTTGAAACAGGAATCAAGAGCAGGTATATCCAACATGCGTTGTAACAGACACGCACGGTCAACTTAAGTATCGAATTTGGAATGGAATGAGTTTCGAAAGTTTATACCTGAGACTGCGCAACTGGGGCCGAAGTCACCGGTGGGTAGTGCAACTGCAAAGGAGTACCACTCGCTATCTTGTGAAACGCTTTCTCCATGGCCAATAGCAAGCGAGCAGCCTCCCTCGCCCATTCAAGTGGCACCTGTATTTGGTTTGGGGTCAAAGTCAATGAAAGCTCAAATACAATTCAAATAGGGGTACAAGGGAATGATTCAAGCTGAAAATACTACATACTGGCCCCGTGATCTCTGCTGGCTCCGTCCTAGCGGGCTTGAGCCGGATGGTGGCCTCCTCTCCCTGCGAGTCCCGCACCTGTATCGTCCAAGGAAGCAAGGGTAGCCTGATCGCCACAGCATAAGTGCTCCTCTCCTCGGAACGGGCCGACCTGCCCCTCCTTTGACCCCGCCTCTCCTCGCCAGCCGCCATGGCCTCATTCTGCACGGCCATGTGCTCCACCACTCCAAGAGACCTCGCCAGATACTGCCTCCGGTAAATGGCATAGTTACGATCAGGCCTTGTGAAGGCAGTGAGGTCTACCGGGACAGTATAGCGCCGCAGCTCCCCAAGCGTGTACCTACCGGTGTGTGAAGCGCGAGGCGGAAGTGGCCCAGGGACAATGAACTCAGACGAGAGGAGTGACTGTCGTGTCACCCAGCCGCCCAAGTACCAATGCCACCCGAAGGCCGACTCTAACAGCACATGGCTCGCGGTCACCACCCGGCTCCGTGCCACGTACTCAGGCTCGGGCCCTACTACCCTCCACGGGTCCCACTCCACCTGAAAAGCATCAAAGGTTATCAGCGATAGCATTAAAAGCAATTCAAGGTTCGAACTACAAGAGGGAAATTGGCTTTTACCTGAGAACCCGCCAGGTCGTCGAGAAACACCCTGAAAGCAAGAAGGTCTCCCCGTGACTTCTTCCTACCTCTACGCAACGGTCCCTAAATCATGGCCCGAGAAGCACCCTCATATCCAAGCACCTGTTCTCTGGCGGGTACATCCTCAACACCTCGTAAGCCCACAACTGCAAAGTTTTCAAATAGTCAAAGCATCAGAATACCACGTATATGTTTCAAATGAAAGGTGCAAGTATGGAAACAATTGAAATAACAACGTTTGCTACCTTACCTCCCATATCCTCCAGTAACCAGCAGCCGCCTTCTTTCCCCGGGAGAACTCACCCATAAACCCGTAACACGTACCTAAGGCCACTCCTCCCCAGTCGTACCGAGAAGCCGTCCTCAGGTCGAAAAGCGCAGGAAGGTAAGACAAGTGAACTGTAGACCGCTTGTTGGGGTACAAAGTAGCCCCGAACAAGTACAGCAAGTAAGCCCTCACCATCTGCTCCTCCTCCCGCTCTGTCTCTGGTACCTTCCCCTTCAAGTGAGTCCTGAACTGGTCATAGTGGACCATCTCCGCACCACCCATGGGATCCATGCCCAGAAACCACCTCAGAGCCTCTGTGTCCCTGTGGATCCCCAGGTCAAAAGGGATAGGCTCACCTCCTACCCTCAAGCCTGTCAGCGCTGCAAAGTCCACCGGGGTCACTGTCATCTCCCCAATCGGGAAGTGGAAGGTGTTGGAAGTATTGTGCCACCTCTCCGCCAAAGCAGTCAGCAGGGCGTGGTCGCTTTTCACCGCCGTCAGCACCGGGATGAACAGACCGAATCCCGCGGCATCCACTAAAGCCCTGACCCGCTCCGGCAAGTCCCTGTACAGCTCCAACGAGTACGCGGGACCCCCGTGTACCCGGGTACTAGCCACACCTCTCTACACATCACAAAAGCCAAACAGGAGAAGGTTGTCAATATATACAGTTCAAACCTAACAGTCGGTCGAATCAAGAATTTCAAAAGTAATCGTACAGTCAAGACAGGCATGCTATTTCTCAATTATTATTTCAAGACATTCCACATTCAAATCAAGCAACATGTGTATTAATTCAAAAGGTATCCTACCAGTCGATTCAAGCTACCAGGTATCATTTTCAGTCGATTATCGTTTCAAGGCATCCTACAAGTCGATTCAAGCTACCAGGTATCATTTTCAGTCGATTATCGTTTCAAGGCATCCTACCAGTCGATTCAAGCTACCAGGCATCATTTTCAGTCGATTATCGTTTCAAGGCAGTCAATTCAAGTTCTAAGGATCACAAATGGTTCAAAATAACATGCATACCGCAACAAGTAGGGTCTCCAACAAATGCAACAACGTAAAATGGAAATCAAGGCGAGTTGGGAGTTATACCTGAGCCCAGGTCCTGGACAAGTGCCTGTTAGGGTCCCTTAGCACCTGCTCTGTGTTGTAGTCGGCCTGGCAGGGGATGTAACTCACAGCCCCCGACGGTAAGAACACGTGTGGCTCCGGCGGTACGTAGATCCCCGCCACAAACCTTGGACGGGGCGACTGCCGAAGTGACTCCGCCAGAGTCACCGCCACCTCGTGCGCCCAGGGTCCCTTCTCCTGAGCCCTCTCGGCAGCCTCTGTCTCACGCTCCAACTCCTCCTGGCCCTCTCGGCCGCCTCTTGCTCCCATCTCAGTCTCTCCTCTTCATCCGACCGGGCTATCTGCTGCAGCCTCTCCTCGCGGGCCGCCATCACCGCAGCCGGATTCTCCCTCATCAGCCGAACAAGTGTGGCCTCCCCCACAAACTCCGCTAAGTCGCTACTCATGATGGGCTCGTGGCCCGACGACCCTCGGGAGGGATAAACTCCACCCGCTCTGTATGAGCCGCTCTCGGAACCTCCTCATCCACTATCGGATTCTTTCCCCTTCCTGACCCATTCGGAAGCAACCCCGATCGGCCCTCGCCACCTCCACTGTCACTGCCACTACCACCGGCCCCACCCAAGCCGCCGCCGGTCACCACCGAGCCCACTACGCCGCTCGTTCGGTCCAACTGTTGAAACTGTGGGCCCCCTGTAGACACCCTATTTTGGACTTTCCAAATTAGCTTACTTACGGTATTTGATTCCCCGATGATGAAATGGGTCAAGAACATCTCGAGATTGTTAGCATGTTTGAGCTTTGAGCATTTTGAAACCCTTTCAGATCTCTTTCAAACCCTTTAAGCCAGAGCCAAAAAGCCTCAACAAAACCCTACTTGCATACGCTGGTACCAGTTGACCAGGCTTCGACTGAAGTACTCCAGTCATTTACTGGCGTACGCCAGTCAAACCTCCGGTCAAATTTGTGTTTTTCAGCATCCAGAAGCCATGGGTAGGGGTCTACAGCACATGAGAACCTTCCAATCCATCAAAAAATCAGTTTTCGCCGGGGGACATCTCTTACACACCCATCCCATCACTTTTTTCTCTCATCCAATGAGAGGCAAGGCTTAAGGGCTAAGGAACCAGCCCCAACCAGCCTGGCCTTAACCCCTCTCTCTCCCTCTCCTTCTATATATACCCCCACTCTTCATCCTTACAAGGGGTTACAAAAAAGAGTTCCCAAGTCTCTTTCTCTATCTCTCTCCTTTGGTTTCTTGCTTTCTCTTCTTCCACCATTTGAAAGAGTAAGCAAGCAGCCCCTTTTCATACATCATCCAGGCCCGAACACTCATCATCCATCCCTCAATCCTCAAGCTCGAGCTCAAAACACACCATCAAGCCTCAAAAACCAAAGGTATAACACCTTTGTACTGTCTTTCTGTTCTGATCCCTGAGGGGGGCTGGCAGGGTCAAGGCTGGTAATCAATACCAGTCCTGGCCATAAAGCTAGCAAGGTTGCAAAAAAAACGTTTTCTAACTAGAATCGGCGTGCGCCGGTCATAAGCATGCGTACGCCAGTCCTTGACAGTACGTAAAGTTTTTAATTTTGGTCTGTCTGGAATCTGTCAACGACTGGCGTACTTCAGTTAACGACTGGCGTACTCCAGTTGTGAACTAGGGTCAGATCCTTGTTTATGTTTTATTTCTTGTCTATTCATCACTGTGAGCATGCCTAATAACAAGTTTACTGTTTACCAAGTTAAATTTTGCTAGTTTCACTTTCTTAAATACTCATTTCTGCTGCTTTGGAATGCCTCTGGGGTCTTTCTGGTCATGTTCAAGAACCCAGAAAATGCAAAGCCAAGCACTGGACAAAATGTGTCACTAGCGTACGGCTTCCTTTGACTGACGTACGGCAGTGAGATCAAACCCAGTGGCTGGCCCTTGCATGGCAGTTAGGTCTTGGTCTCTATTTACTTCCTCTCACTGTTTTTGGGGTGTTCTGTTTATTTTCTGGCCCTAAAGCCATTTCAGCTCTCTGTAACTGTATATATTCTGCCTTATAAACTGCGTGGTTTGTCCTGGGTGTGCACTGGTCCTTTCCAGAGCCCAGAGGGTTGAGAGCAGAAGTTGTGGGTGTAGACCTACCAGCGCACGCCAGTATTGGGGTGGAGTACGTAGGTCATCTCTGTATGCAGTGGCGTGCCAGTGCATACAGGTTTGTTCCTGCATGCCTTATTTCACATCAGCGTGCTCCAGTTTGTTTAAATACTCACAGGTGCTCGCTCTCAATCTATTATATTCATTTAAATCAAACATCCATCACATTCTATCACACTGCAAACTTGTTACAATTTTAATCCCCTTTAACTGTTCCCCCGCCCTAATTGGCTAAAAATTGATCAAAGAGAGAAAATGCAAATGTTTTATAAAAGTGTCCGAGTAGAGACCGATCTCCGGATTGGGCGAGAGGGGTGCCATAAAGCCCTTCCCCTCTCGTAACATGGCTCCCGAACCTCAGATATCGAAGGTGACGACGGTCCAGTCTACAAGCCTTTTCAAAAATCAAACAACGTAGCAAACATTTTTCAAAGCCCGGTTCCTTGGGTAATTTCCGCAAAACCCGAGTGGCGACTCTGAATTGCAAAGCGTTTCGCCGCGCTTTCCAAAAAGGGGCCGCCCGATTTTCATAAACCTAAAATCGCAGAATTTTGGGGCGTGTGCCCACAGTGGCGACTCTGCTGGGGACCATTGCATTAATCTACATTTGGGAAATTAATACATAAATGAACAATTTTCAAAAAGTCTGTCAAAACAGTACGCTCCGCGCTGCTGAAGAACGGAATGGTAACGTAACAGGATTCTACATCCGACCACTCCGAACTGGGGCTTTTGCTATTGTTCGCTTGTGTAGTCTTTTCCAAGTGTCGATTAATAAAAGTGAGCCAAACTTCAAAAGGCTTTCCAAAAAGCATTGCATTTCTCTCTCTTTCTCGATCATTCTTTGGCACGCGTTCATGTGCATCGATGTTGGTAAGCCCCGTTGAGGTGTTTTGGTTAACCGGAAAAGTATACTGGAGCCCGGGGTCCTCGAATGCCCAACAACCTTGGACAATGATGAGACATATTACCGTTCGACCATTGCCTTGCTATACGCGTTGCAATGGGAGGTATAAAGCGGCTCTAGTCAGAGGAACCCCCTTAAACCAAAACCGGCCTCTACATGCGTACAAAGCACTAGAACCTTTCAATCTAAGACATGAACCTGCAGGGTAGGATTGTTTGCATCTAACCCCCATGAACTATCTATGTGTTACTGCTTTCCATATCGCATTCCTGTACATACATCCATACCGTTTCGCGTAGGAGCATGCTAGGGCGGCTTTAGGGTTGTCTCTCTTTCAAGCCCGTCTTATGTCTATTAGGACGCTGCTTGGCCCGATGAAGAGTCGTGCATCTCGATGGTGCACATTGTCAATTTTCAAAGTCCTTGGGTCAACGAGATTTTGGGAAATCAAGACTTTCTAAGTCCTTTTCTAATGCCCGATCGAGATTTCAAATAGAAAACTAGGAACAACAAGGGATGTGTTATGATACTCACACCGCTCAAGGCTCCGGCACAGTGCTGCTTACGCCATCTTGGTTATCGGTATCATGTCATCTACCCCAAGTTGTTCCACTCAAAATTGAAACTTCGAGAAGGGAATAGCCAAAGGCTTAGGCTGTTCTAACATCTCTTAGTATTAGTCGATTCAAACGAGGATACACCGTCGAAAAGAATTCCGAGGATGTTGGTAGCGTCCGAGCGTCATGAAATGGACTTGTCTCCTGGTTGTAGAGTCTAGGAGGACACCGACGACGAGGATGTGCGTATTGCATTTCTTTAAATTCTTTCAAAAAGCTTGCTGCAGGAACGCCACTGAGTTCTCATTTACTTTGCTGTTCAAAGTTCTAGGTCATCACCTTCCTCAATCATCAATCCAAAATGGCAGCACAAACAGAGTTGGTTGAGCTAAAGAAGGTTGTGGAGGAAATGAGCCAGAAACTGGACAAACAAATGATTATGGTCCAGGGGCTGGTTGACCTTTTTACCTCTGCCATGTCAAAACCGGATCTGGGGCTAAATGCTACTAATGCCGGAGTCGAAGACCTTCCACGACTCTACCACCCTGCGGCAGTCGGATACAAGTTGTGCTCGAAAGACATGTTCGAAGATCTAGCTGAATTTCATGAAGCTAGAATTCGCCCGAAGGAGATCGTTGGATCCTCGTTCAAAGCCAATGCTGAAAAAGAGGGTATGCGCGACAAAGAAATCATCCCCAAAGGCAAAAGAGTGCATCCTGTTGATGGTGCAGTGTTGTGCAGCTACAGAGCGGGCAAAGGTTCCACCTTGAACCCCCAATCCAATCGCCAGAACCCACCAAGGACCTTCTCTCGCTTCTCCATACCTTTGTCCTCGGTTTATGAGAAGCTCCTCGAGGCTGGCTTCCTCAAGCCACTCCTTCCAACTCCTTCACCTCGAACATTCCCGGCATCCTATAGCCCAAATGCCTATTGTGCTCTCCATCAGATGCCTGGCCATCTCACCGATGCCTGTTTTCGCCTTCGGCATGCCATTCAGGATCTCATCGATAATGACACTATTCCACCCCCACTCCCATCAAAGCCCAATGTCACCTCCAACTCCATGCCTCAACACGATTCTAACCCATACATTAACCAGATATCTCTTACCTCCACTCAAATCAACTCTAGCTCCACCATATTCAACCCAACCCTCTACATTATCCCATAAAATCAATCCAAACCAGTCGTGTCTCTCCTGTCCGAACCCGAGGTTAACCTAATGGCCACAGGTGCAATCGAGGTCTTCACTGCCGACACCTGGATTGATAGTAAAGAGGAGCCTACAAAGGGGGAATTCAAGAGGAAGCTTAATCAATCAAAAGAGAAAACGGACTGGCTGAGATCCTTCAATCATGAGAACTTGGGGCTGTTGTTCGAGGAGTTCTCTCAAGTGGGTTTGGCCAAGGAAGCTGAAGAAGCCGAAGTGTTGTTGCTCGGGCCTAACATCCTCTAGATAACACCTCTCTGTGAGGAAGCCAAGGGTAACTCTAAAAGTTGCATTTTCAAGTCACGTCTATTTGCATTGACACTTTTGAATCTAAGTCTGACACAGTGTCTGTCAAGTCGTCTAAAGTCTAGCTCTGAGTCGGAGTTCGTGCCTCTTGGCCCTCCATGTCGTAGCTTCAATTCTCAATTTGAGTCTTTTGCTGTACTTGGCAACCTCGAGGGGGGCTTTCTTCTTATGATATGCATTATCCTGCTTCTAAGTACTTTGCTGGCTTTTGAATAAACTGTGTTGACCCTGACGACGAAGGAATAGATTTCGATGGGAATCTCCCCAAGGAAATGTGTTCCCTCGTCAAAAGGGAAGACAAAAGGCATGCTCAGCCTATAATTGAAATAGTAGTTTCAAATAAACTTGAAAGATGAGGTAGACCCTCGAATGGTTCAAACTGGTTTGACGCAGTCCCCAGAGGAGCATTCCGCTCGATCAGACATGCTCGAAGAATTCATCAATGTTTTGGCATGGTTTCACAAAGACATACCTGGCGTTGATCCTGAGGTAAAGAAGCATCGAATCCCCTGCTACCGGATGCCAAGCCAGAAAGCAGAAGCTCAAAAGGCTCCAGCCCTTGCACCATGTTCAAAACAGCAACAGCGATGTTCCATCAAGTGCACATTAGAAATGTGCAAAAATGGCCTGGAGCGAGGCATTTTTCAACCGAAGCAGTCAGGACCTTGCGTTATCAAAGCCATCAGGGGCTGCAGCCAAAGATCATCAACCTCAACGACAACAAATTCTGTGCCTTGGTCAAACTGGATCAAATTCAAGAGCTACTTTTCCTTGAGAGAAACTTGTTGGGCTGAAAACCCCAAGGGAGGGCAGTTCCAAGCAAAAGTTAGAGCAGCCAGCTAGACCAAAAACCTAAGAAGGCGGTCTAGGCAAAAATAAATGGGCAATAATAAAAAAAAAAAGAAGCTCGCTAGACCGAAAACCTGAAAAGGCGGTTCTAGGCAAAAGTTAGAGCGCAAAAGGAGAGGTAAAACACACGAGTGAACCTTAGCCCGAACTACGTTTTGACCTGATTCCCCAAAATGGGATACGTAGGCAGTCTCTCGTTAAGACTCGGTCATATTCTATCAATTGGATCCATGGTTGACGTTTTGGTACACATCAAGGGTCAAGAAGGGTCAAGAACAAGACAAGCTTCATCAGAAACAGAAGGGGGGAATCCTTTCATCTTTCAATCTTATTTCAAACTACTATTTCAATTTCAAAGCTGAGCAAAAGCCTTTAAAAAAAAAAAAAAGAAGGTTTAAAGCATCAAAAGCAGAACGAAATGCTAGAGGCCCCAACGGGCTCACAGTTTATTATAAGTTCAGCGAAGTCTAGTTTGAGCAGCTGCAATAGCTTTTCAGTCGCGCACGCTAGTTTGAGGCTCACGCGCGCTTGTTCAAGGTGATGCGCATTGGTCTCAAACCTGCGCGCGCTTTTTTTCAATTCCTACAGCAGACAGCAGTGGGCAGCCATCGCCTAGCGAAGATTTTGGCCTTTCGAAGGCACATTCCAAGTTCAAAGCACCTCAAATGTCATTCAAAGGGCTTTTGCCAAGTTTTCTATACCGTGCAGGTCATATGGACCTAATGTGACTGTGCGGGGGTGTCGGTTTCAGTCTGGGACTTATATGAGTCATCCCTTTGCGTCTTTTGTCCATCTTTGCGACATTTTTCTAGTTTTTCGGTCTATTGCCCATTCCGAGGCTTTCTTCTCCGTTTTGTTTGTCCGTGCAGGTCTTTGTACATCTATTTGACCTTACGCAAATGTCAGTTTAACCTGTCAAGGAATATTTTGAGTTGTGGTTCACTAATGCCCAAATTTTCATTATATTTCGTGTGTCTAGGAGTCCGTGTCGCACCTTGGGACTCTTCTATCTTTCGAGCTAGGCAGTATATACTTGTACATATACGTGTGTCTGTTTGTCGACTCAGTTCGCTTTCAATGCACATTAGATATTAGTGATGGGTTTATGCGCTCTTTCTCAAAAGAGAGTCAATGAACTGAAAAATGCAATTTTTACATTGCTACCCTAGCATCTCTAATCCAAGCAGTGGAATCTCGTGAACAGCAAGAACATGTTAGCCTAAGGCCAAGCAAATCATATCTATGGGGCACGTCTATCCAAGCATCAAAGGAAGGGCACACAGGCCCAATGCCGCTACTACATGTCACCTGGGGGCACAGCCGGCCCGCTCAACGCCCCTCCATTTTGGCACGCAAACTTGAAACTCAAAAGCAGAAGACAGTAAAGTAAGGAAGCTCAATGGTAGTCCTTAAGCAACGTTGTCCTCCTAGGAGCCGCCCTTAGCTTGTGTTTGCATTTTCAATTTGTGCATTCAATACATATCATTGCATATTGTATATCAACTGTTGAAAACAAGAAAAGTCTATCAAATGCCAAAGCATGCTCATCCAGCATTGAAAGCAGCAAGTAGCTTGGATTTTGGGGGGTGCATGCCTGGAATCTAGTCACTACTGGAACTGGAGCCGGAGCCGCCGCTCTGGGATAGTGCAATTGCAAATGGGAGGTGCCACATGCCGTTCTCCCTATCCATTTCTTCATGGCAGATGGCAAGCACACAGCCTCTTTGTCCCACTCCAAGCAGTCTCTAACGACGGTTCGCCCGTCCCGGATGGCTGCCTCTATTTCAGTCCAGCTTTCAGTGCATCTTTCCAGCAGTCTTATTGCTCTGTCTCGGATGGTCCCTGATAAGGAGATTGGCTCTGATTCCCGACAGATGGAATTTAACCTCCCTGACACGACCTACCCATGATTGTTGGATTTCTTTGTGCCGAGGATAGTTTGATCCCCAGCAGCGATGGTCTATCGGTCCACGGCCGTAATTATTTCCCCAGCAGCAGTCCATCTTGTCAATATCCATGCTATTTTCAAGGGTAATCTCTCCTTGGGATACTTCAAATCAAATCAACAATGATCAGTCATGTCATCGCCGACGATCAGCCATGTCGTCCCTTCAAATCAAATCAACGATGATCAGCCATGTCATCGCCGACGATCAGCCATGTCGCCCCTTCAAATCAAATCAACGATGATCAGCCATGTCATCGCCGACGATCAGCCATGTTGTCCCTTCAAATCAAATCAACGATGATCAGTCATGTCATCGCCGACGATCAGCCATGTCGTCCAATTTCAACCGATGATCAGCCATGTCATCACCGACGATCAGCCATGTCGTCCAATTTCAACCGATGATCAGCCATGTCATCACCGACGATCAGCCCTGTCGTCCAATTTCAACCGATGATCAGCCATGTCGTCCTTTTCAATCTATCAACGACGGTCAGCCATGTCGTCCTCTTCAAATCCATCAACGACGATCAGCCATGTCGTCCTCTTCAATCCATCAACAACAATCAGCCATGTTGTCCTCATCAATCCATCAACGACGATTAGAATATCGATCATTCATTCCATCAATGGCGATCAGAACATCGTCCGGCTCAATCCATTACGACAATCATAATATCGTTCGATGGTCTGTCCGTCTACATTTAATTATTCCCCAGGAGAGTATGCCTTAGCCCGCCCCCAACGGCTACCTCAGTTTAGTCTCAAGTGCATTTTCCAGTAGTCTTATTGCTCTGTCTCGGATAGTCCCTGATAAGGAGATTGGCTCTGATTCCCAACAGATGGAATTTAACCTACCTGACGCGACCTACCCGCGACTGTTGGAATTCCTTGTGCCGAAGAAGGTTTGGTCCCCAACAGCGTTCATCATTCCGCGACTAAACCATTTCCCCAAGCAGAGTCAAATCAACGGCGGTCTGCCCGTCCACTTTCATATCAACGATGGTTCGCCCGTCCAATTTCAAATCAACGACGGTTCGCCCGTCCACTTTCAATTCAACGACGGTTCGCCCGTCCACTTTCAAATAAATGACAGTTCGCCTGTCCAATTTCAATTCAACGACGGTTCACCCGTCCACTTTCAAATCAACGACGGTTCGCCCGTCCAATCTCTATTCAACGACGGTTCGCCCGTCCACTTTCAAATCAACGACGGTTCGCCCGTCCAATCTCAAATCAACGACTGTTTGCCCGTCCACTTTCAAATCAATGACGGTTCGCCCGTCCAATCTCAAATCAACGACGGTTCGCCCGTCCCCTTTCAAATCAATGACGGTTTGCCCGTCCAATTTCAATTCAACGACGGTTTGCCCGTCCACTTTCAAATCAATGACGGTTCGCCCGTCCAATCTCAAATCAACGACGGTTCTCCCGTCCACTTTCAAATCAGCGACGGTTCGCCTGTCCAATTTCAAATCAATGACGGTTCGCCCGTCCAATTTCAAATCAACGACGGTTCGCCCGTCCACTTTCAAATCAACGACGGTTCGCCCGTCCAATTTCAAATCAACAACAGTTCGCCCGTCCACTTTCAATTCAACGACGGTTCGCCCGTCCACTTTCAAATCAATCGACGGTTCGCCCGTCCAATCTCAAATCAACGACGGTTCGCCCGTCCACTTTCAAATCAGTGACGGTTCGCCCGTCCACTTTCGGATCAACGACAGTTCGCCTGTCCAATCAGTCCACGACAACCGCCCGCCTGTTCTGGACCACTCCGGTCTAACTATTAGTGCATCTTACAACAGCCTTATTGCTCTACCTCGGATGGTCCTTGGTAAGGAGATTGGCTCTAATTCCCAACAGATGGAATTTAACCTCCCTGATGCGACCTACCCGTGACTGTTGGAATTCTTTGTATGCCGAAGAAGATTTGGTCCCTAAGCAGTGACGATTCGCCCGTAACTTATCATTCTCCAGGGGAATCCACCTCAAAGTGAGCCTGTTCTGTCCAAATTCAACAAGCGGCGATCCTCCCGTCCACTCAACTTATCCCCAGCAAGCGGCGGCCTTCCCGTCCACTCAACGACAAAGCAGTAGCCCTCCTGTCCATTCGAATCAACAAAGCAACGGTCTTCCCATCCTTTCAAACCGGCAAGCGGTAGCCTATTCTGTTAAATTCAACAAGCAGCGGCCTACCCCGTCTATTCAAATCAAAGCAGCGATCCATTTGTCAAGTTCAACCAATCAGGTTCTTTAAGTATACATGTCTACTTTACTAGTATGTTCTGTTTTGGATAGCCTTATAGGGTGTCTAGAAACCTTTGCCGTTACTTGTACCAAGACAATGGTGCTCCAAGTGCCGTCAAAGGGGGGCTACTGTAGACACCTTATTTTGGACTTTCCAAATTAGCTTACTTACGGTATTTGATTCCTCAATGATGAAACAGGTCAAGAACATCTCGAGATTGTTAGCATGTTTGAGCTTTGAGCATTTCGAAACCCTTTCAGATCCCTTTAAGCCAAAGCCAAAAAGCCTCAACAAAACCCTACTTGCATACGCTGGTACCAAACTGGCGTGCGTTGGTCCTCTGCCACATGTCAGTCATCGGTCAACTTTGACTGTTGACCAGGCTTCGACTGAAGTACTCCAGTCATTTACTGGCGTACGCCAGTTAAACCTCCGGTCAAATTTGTGTTTTTCAGCATCCAGAAGCCATGGGTAGGGGTCTACAGCACATGAGAACCTTCCAATCCATCGAAAAATCAGTTTTCGCCGGGGGACATCTCTTACACACCCATCCCATCACCTTTTTCTCTCATCCAATGAGAGGCAAGGCTTAAGGGCTAAAGAACCAGCCCCAACCAGCCTGGCCTTAACCCCTCTCTCTCCCTCTCCTTCTATATATACCCCCACTCTTCATCCTTACAAGGGGTTACAAAAAAGAGTTCCCAAGTCTCTTTCTCTATCTCTCTCCTTTGGTTTCTTGCTTTCTCTTCTTCCACCATTTGAAAGAGTAAGCAAGCAGCCCCTTTTCATACATCATCCACGCCCAAACACTCATCATCCATCCCTCAATCCTCAAGCTCGAGCTCAAAACACACCATTAAGCCTCAAAAACCAAAGGTATAACACCTTTGTACTGTCTTTCTGTTCTGATCCCTGAGGGGGGCTGGCAGGGTCAAGGCTGGTAATCAATACCAGTCCTGGCCCTGAAGCTAGCAAGGTTGCAAAAAAAACGTTTTCTAACTAGAATTGGCGTGCGCCGGTCATAAGCATGCGTACGCCGGTCCTTGATAGTATGTAAAGTTTTTAATTTTGGTCTGTCTGGAATCTGTCAATGACTGGCATAATTCAGTTAACGACTGGCGTACTCCATTTGTGAACCCTTCAGAACTAGCGTACTCCAGTTAACGACTGGCCTACTCCAGTTGTGAACTAGGGTCAGATCCTTGTTTATGTTTTATTTCTTGTCTATTCATCACTGTGAGCATGCCTAATAACAAGTTTACTGTTTTCCAAGTTAAATTTTGCTAGTTTCACTTTCTTAAATACTCATTTCTGCTGCTTTGGAATGCCTCTGGGGTCTTTCTGGTCATGTTCCAGAACCCAGAAAATGCAAAGCCAAGCACTGGACAAAAGGTGTCACTAGCGTACGGCATCCTTTGACTGGCGTACGGCAGTGAGATCAAACCCAGTGGCTGGCCCTTGCATGGCAGTTAGGTCTTGGTCTCTATTTAATTCCCCTCACTATTTTTGGGGTGTTCTGTTTATTTTCTGGCCCTAAAGCCATTTTAGCTGTCTGTAACTGTATATATTCTGCCTTATAAACTGCGTGGTTTGTCCTGGGTGTGCACTTGTCCTTTCCAGAGCCCAGAGGGTTGAGAGCAGAAGTTGTGGGTTTAGACCTACCGGCGCACGCCAGTAGTGGGGTGGAGTACGCAGGTCATCTCTGTATGCAGTGGCGTGCCAGTGCATACAGGTTTGTTCCTGCATGCCTTATTTCACATCAGCGTGCTCCAGTTTGTTTAAATACTCACAGGTGCTCGCTCTCAATCTATTATATTCATTTAAATCAAACATCCATCACATTCTATCACACTGCAAACTTGTTACAGTTTTAATCCCCTTTAACTGTTCCCCCGCCCTAATTGGCTAAAAAATGATCAAAGAGAGAAAATGCAAATGTTTTATAAAAGTGCCCAAGTAGAGACCGATCTCCGGATTGGGCGAGAGGGGTGCCATAAAGCCCTTCCCCTCTCGTAACCTGGCTCCTGAACCTCAGATATCGAAGGTGACGACGGTCCAGTCTACAAGCCTTTTCAAAAATCAAACAACGTAGCAAACGTTTTTCAAAGCCCGGTTCCTTGGGTACTTTCCACAAAACCCGACTGGCGACTCTGAATTGCAAAGCGTTTTACCGTGCTTTCCAAAAAGGGCCCGCCCGATTTTCATAAACCTAAAATCGCAAAATTTTGGGGCGTGTGCCCACACCCCTGGATCGGAACCCACGGGCGTATGCCCCTCCTCCACTGGCGCACGCCTGTCACCATCATCACCAGCCTCCTGTGCATGGCCGCTGTGACCGCCGCCGCTGCTTGAAACCCCTGCACCTAGGCCCGACGTGCCCCCTTCGACTGTTTGATCGACGATCGGAGCCCCCGAAAGCTCGGCTTCATGGCTCGATCGAGCCCCGTCATCGCCATTGCCATTCCCACCATTGCCGCTGTTTGGTTCGTCCATGGGAGAATGTGGATTGTGATTTTGGAAGGAGATGAGGAAGTTTGGGAGTTTGGGAGAGTATTGAGAGGGATTAGAATTTTGAAACCAACGCTTGGCGGTTCTGAATCGTCGTCTGGGAGTTAAACGACGAAGGGGGCAACTGGGCCGGGTCTGGGCCAAATAAAACTTGGGCCTGGCAAAGTAAATGGCGCACGCTAGTGGACGAGTGCCGTACGCTGGTAGTATTTAGGCCTGAGGCCCAAAATCATTTCGTTGCTGAAATCCATTCTCAATGACGACCCCTATTGCTCCAATCCATGGCTTCGCTTCCGGCTGGCTTTTCCCCAAGCAGGGCCCGTCCGATCTCAAATCAACGACGATCTATCCGTCCAATCTCAAATCAACGACGATCTATCCGTCCAATCTCAAAATCAACGATAATCTCAAAATCAACGACGGTCTATCCGTCCAATCTCAAAATCAACGACGATCTATCCATCCAATCTCAAAATCAACGACGATCTATCCGTCCAATCTCAAAATCAACGACGGTCCTCCCGTCCGAATGACAGGATCATTCTCCAATGGAGTCGGTTTATAGCTTATTCCCCAGGAGAGTTCGCCTACTAACAGAATGATTCCCCAGTAGAGTTTGCCTCCTCGGACTAAGCTGTTCTTTCAAAATCGGCTCAACCGCAAACCCTCCGCCTATATTATCCCTAGCGGTGGCGATCCGTCCAATCGGCTAATCCGTTCAATCAGGTTCTTTAAGTTTCATGTCAATCATTGAATTCATACGTCATGTTTTGGATGGCCTAGGAGGGGTGTCTAGAAAACCTTTGACGTTACTTGCGCCAAGTCGATGGTGCTCCAAGTGCCGTCAAAGGGGGGCTACTGTAGACACCCCATTCTGGACTGTCCAGAATAGTTTACTTACAGTCTTTGATTCCTCAATGATGAGCAAGGTCAAGAACATCCTAAGTTTGCTGATGCGTTTGAGCTTCGACCGTCCCAAACCTCATTCAAACCCTTTTCGAACTCCTTTCCAAGCCCTTCAAGCCAGAACCAAATGGCCACAGCAAAACCCTACTTGCTTACGCTGGTTCTATGCTGGCGTGCGCCAGTAAACTGCCACGTGTCAGTCATCGACCGTTGACTCAGTTTCTACTGGCGCACGCAGGTATAGAACTGGTGCCCGCCAGTCCAGCCCTGTCAAATCAACTTTATTCAGCCGAACGCGCTGGACTTTAGTGGCCACCCCGACGTTAGCCACAGTCTCCTGATGATTGTTTTCGTCCAGGGCTGTCCCCTTCCCTCCTACACCACCTTTCAAGCCAAGTCCCATGCATTAAATGCATGGGAGGCTCCCTCCCTTAACCAAACCAGCCCCAAACCAGACTGGTTGGCCCCCTTTCTCAGCTCCTCTCTCCTCTATAAATACCCCCCTTGCATTTATTTGCAAGGGGTTAGTACCATTAAGGAGCCAAGTCTCTTTCTCCTTCTTTCTCTTGTTCTCTTGTCTTTCTTTCATCCATTGAAAGGGTAAGCAAGAGAGCAACACACCACAGTCCATAACACCCTACTACATTCACCACTCAACCCTCAAGCCTCAAGCCCAAGCTCAAACCCACTTTCAAACTCACAAGCAAAGGTATACCACCTTTTATTCTGTTATATGTTCTGACCCCTGAGGGGGGCTGGCAGGGTCAAGGCTGGTAATCTATACCAGTCCTGGCCCTAAAGCTAGCAAAGCTTCAAAGATCGTCGTGGTGAGAGGTGGCGCACGCCAGTTCATGAATGCCGGGCAGTACGTGCACTACTGGCGTGGGGATCACCAATCATCGGTTTTCTGCTTTCTTTTACCTTTGATCACCTTATAGCATGATAATAACCAGTTTACAGCTTTCTGTATTTAGAACTGTGTAGGTATCTATTTGTATTTCCTGCTCAGTATGGCCTCTGGGGTTATTCTGGTCATGTTTCAGAGCCCAGATGGTGCAAAGCCAAAGCACTGAGCCAAAGGTCAATGTAGACACCCCAATCCGGACCTCGAAGGGTCTTTGTTCGCCCCGATGATGAAATAAAGGAAACGGAACCTTCGCGAGCTTGAATGAAGGACTCCCTTGAACCCAAACAGATCCTCAACCCAAATAAAACCGTCAGCCCAAAGCAAAAGCCCAGAAAGCCCAAAAACCCGGAAAGCCCGAAAGCCCTGGAGCAAGCCTGAAATACCGCGCGTGACATCTCTACACCGCGCGGCGTATCGAAATTTAATACGGCGCACGCAGTCATGAGGTTAACCGCACGGCATTTTGGATAAAGTTCTGACTAGCTCAGAAAGCTGTCGGCCACGCCTATTTGAGCCACAGCTGCAATGCGGCTCAGCCGAAAGCACACTTCTGGCCCGCTCAGAAAATACCTCCAACTTTTGAAATTCAAAATCCAAGGCTCTTGCCTATAAATACACCCCTCCACTCAAGGGAAAAGGGCCCTTGATCACCATTATACCCTTTCTCTCTCTTCTTGCTTTCACACCCACTTTCCCATTTCCAAACCTTGAGAATATTGTTCTTAAAAGACATTCTCTAGGCCTTTTACTCCATTTTTCTCTTCACCATTGAAGTTAGTTCCTTACTAACTTTGAGACCCCGACTACCCAATATACCCATCTATTACACACATCCATACTTCTACTCTCTTTTTCAACCTTCCGACGTCCATCCGCCTTCATCAAAGCTCATTCAAGCTCCAGATCCAAGGTAAAAACCAAGTTTCCTTGGGCTAGGCTCTGTCCTGGCCCTGAGGGGACCTTTCTGTTTTCAGGCTTAACCCTTTTGGTTAGGATCTGACCCAAAACCTCTTTTACAAAACAAAACCAGTGTTCTGTGCAAAAGGTGTGCTACGCCGCGCGGCGCTTTGAAGCGTCGCACGGCGTAGTAAGCTTGCACGCACGGCATAACAAAATGATATTGGTTTTGTTTGGTTGGTAGATTAGTTTAGTTTAGTTTTGGTAGTGGGTAGAGAGAGAAATAGGGTAATGATTGGAGAGAGATAGAGAGAGAAATGAAATTAATAATTAGAGATATAGGGTAATGATTGGAGAAAGATATAGGGTAATGATTGAAAAATAAAACTAAAACTAAAGATAAATGGCAACCGAACACAGCAATTGTTTTCTTGTTCAAGCTGTCTGGATCACGATCGTCTGTTGTTGGATCTTTTCTGTATACCAAAAAGCAGTCCCAAAATGAGACCATATCTACAAGCCATGTTTTAAACTCCATAGATCTTTTCAAAACAAGCAAACGTATCAAAAATGGTTTTCTTTCCATGGCTTGAAAGAATGGTGCAGATCTGAGATGATCTGACGGCTGTGAGTTGTCTGAAGTTTTAAAATAACACCGTGCGATGTAATGGGTACACCGTGCGAAGCTTTACAAAACAATAAAAGTTTGGTATCAAGATCGGAACCACGCACGGCATATCAGTCCGTTTGTATATCTTTCTTGTTCATATTATCACCATGTCATCTTTATCATCTCTGTACAGCAAGCACCACTAGCACGGCAACGTGTTATGATTTATCTTGTTCCCCTTTCCCTTTATGTGTTTTTAAGGTTTTCCGAATGGTATTAATCCCCCCATTTAAAAT
Source organism: Rhododendron griersonianum (assembly GCA_018127125.1). Classification (NCBI taxonomy): domain Eukaryota; kingdom Viridiplantae; phylum Streptophyta; class Magnoliopsida; order Ericales; family Ericaceae; genus Rhododendron; species Rhododendron griersonianum. The sequence goes on along the minus strand of CM030799.1, from coordinate 7,439,713 downwards.
GCTTAGTAGAGACCGGTTTTCACCGGGCGAGCGGGGTGCTTTTTAACAAAATCTTCCCCGTTCGTAATCTGGCTCCCGGATCCAAAATCTCAAACAGTTTCGCTAAACCAAAAGGCCTTTTCTTTTCAAAACAAAACCCCTCGGTTCCTCGGATCATCCATCTCAAAAAATCCGGGTGGCGACTCTGTCTAAATCGAGCTTCGGGCGCGGGAGCCCACAGTCAACTGGCGTACGGCCCTACACCACTGGCGTACGGTAGTTGGATCGGCATCCAGTGGCTTGGCCCTTGCATGGATCTCTAATCCAGGCCTCTTTCACTTCCCCACATTGTTTATGGGGTGCTATTTCCATTTATTTCCTTGGATCCTCTATCCTGCTGTCTGTAACTATATATTATTGTTGATATAACTGCGTGGTTTGTCCTGGGTGTGCACTGGCCCATTCCAGAGCCCAGAGGGTTGTTTGCAAGAGCTGTGAACTTAGATCTACCGGCGCATGCCAGTACTGGTGTGGCGCACGCAGGTCATCTCTGCATGCAGTCGCTTGGCCAGTGCATACAGGCTTGCTCCTGCGTGCATCACTCTAAGTCAGTGTGTTCCAGTTTATCTAAAGCGCTCATAGGAGCTTGTTCTCAATCTATTATACTTGCTTTAGATCAAGCATCAAGCATACATCACATTTTGTCATATAAATACAAACTTGTTACAGTTTTAATCCCCATTAACTGTTTCCCTGCCCTAACTGGCCAAAATGATCAAATGAGAAAAAAATGCAAATGTTTTACAAAAATGCCTGAGTAGAGACCGATCTCCGGATTGGGCGAGAGGGGTGCCATAAAACCCTTCCCCTCTCGTAACCTGGCTCCCGAACCTCAGATATCGAAGGTGACGACGGTCCAGTCTACAAGCCTTTTTCAAAAATCAAACAACGTAGTCAAACGTTTTCAAAGCCCGGTTCCTTGGGTACTATCCGCAAAACCCGAGTGGCGACTCTGAATTGCGAAGCGTTTCGCTGTGCTTTCCGACAAAAAGGGCGCACCCGTTTTTATATACACAAAAATGTAAAAATTTTGGGGCGTGTGCCCACAACTTGCACTTTTCACTAGCCGCGTTGGCGTATTTTGGCAATCCTGTTAAACATCAGGGAATCCTAAAATGCACAGCAACCTCCGACGAAGAAAGGTCACGCTGCCATCGACCACTGCTCGGCGTACGTTCAACAGTGAGAGGCATACCTGTGACCCCGAGTCTGAGGAACCCCTCTCAAACCAAAACCAGGCCTTTGCACTGGTACATAACCATAGAACCTTCCCAACTAGGACAGGAACCTATGACTATGTGACGTATCCTACTTACGTGCTACATTTTTCCTACTTACATGCTACATGGCATCATCATGTTACATCACACATGTATAGTTCTACTGTTAGGTCCATCCTAGAGCTTCTTTTTCTCTCCCCTGCGGTCCAAAGAGGTTGCCAAGACCCGTTGAAGAGTCGTGCTCCATCGGACGCACGTTGCTTGAGCTAATCCTTGAAACAATAGTCTTAGGGGAAATCAAAATTTGCTATGTCTTCAATACATTTCTCAATCAAGTATTCAATGGAGAATGAGGGAACGATCAATTGATAACGCCGTGACACTTACACCATTTTGGCTAACAGCGCCACATCGCTCACGCCACCTTGGTTATGGTGCCACGACATTCTTACCAAGTTGTTCTTAAAGTCAAAATTGAAACTTTGAAAGAAGAATGAATTAAGGACTTAGCTCGTTCTGACATCCCCCAAGCCTTGCCATTTTTCAACAAAGGATACACTGTCAAAAGAAATTCTGAGGAATGAGGCAACCTTCGAAAGATCGTAATCTTATGTAACATATCCCGCTCGCGTATCGCACCTTGCATCTTATGCTTTCGTGTCGTGTATAGAACTCTTAGACTCGCTCGCACAGCTTGTTTAGGATTGCCTGGACCAATGAAGAATCGTCCCTTTTTAAAGGCACGTTGTTGAAATTAATTAGTCCTTGGAACGATGAGGTTTTGGGGATGTCAAAATTCATTAAGCCTTCAATACATTTTTCAATCAAGGATTCAATTAGACTACAATGCCGTGATACCCACACCACCCAGGTTACAGTGCCAAGTCACTTACACCACTTAAGCTAATGGCACTATGTCACTTACACCGCCCCGGTTACGGTATCATGTCATTTACGCTGAATGGTTTTTGAAATCAAAATAGAAACTTCGAATGAAAAATGTCAAGGTCTTAATTTGTCTTGATATCTCCTAAGTTTTGTCATTCAAAGGATACACACTCAAAAGAATCCCTAAGGACTAAGGCAATCCTTCGCAGGCTGTCATTCCTTGAGTCACCTTAAATCCATGGAGTTTGAGATACCTCCGGTGTTCGTCGTGCCCGAACGGCTCCATCTGATCTAGTCTAGCCCTAAGCGCGTTTGTATCTGAATTCCGGCAATCGTATTGCTCTGTCTCGGATGGTCAAGATAAGGAGATTGGCTCTGATTCCCAACAGATGGAATTTAACCTGCCTGACAATGATCTACCTGGATTGTTGGAAAATCTTCGGTGCAACCGGCTTAAGTGAGACTTGGATCACGGTAGGTCTCTAAGGACGGTCTAAGAGACCTTAAATCCATGGAGTTTGAGATACCTCTGGTGTTCACCATGCCCGAACTGCCGCCTCCAGCTCGGTTTAACCTTAAGAACGTTAGTATTTGGATTGCAGCAATCTTATTGCTCTACCTCAGATGGTCTTAGATAAGGAGATTGGCTCTGATTCCCAATGGATGGAATTTAACCCGCCTGACAACGACCTACCCGTGATTGTTGCAAAACTCATGTGCAATGTCTTGAGTGAGACCAAGATCGGATTCAAGTCTAGGGGCATAGTCTTAGGAAGGCACCGACGACATATGCACGACCATCTTTCTTTCTCAAACAAACACAACAGGGGCACATTCTAAGTCCGTTTTTTTTGCTTTACTGTCAGTGCGAGGTCACCCATCCTATAAAAATCCATACCACCTTCTTCGATCACCTCAAATGGCAGGGCAAACAGAATTGAATGAGCTGAAAAGACTGTGGAGGAAATGAGTCAGAAAATGGACAAGATGCTGACTCTGGTCCAAGGGCTGGTCAACCTTTTCACCTCCGTAATCCCGAACACAAATGTGGGACTGAATGATGATGTTGGGGACCCAGGGGCCGACGGGGCTGACAAACATTGCTCAAAAGTGAAGCTCTCAGAAATGTTCAAGGACCTGGCTGAAATTCAAGATGCTAGGGCTCACTCGAAGGAAGATACTAGACCCATGTCCGAAACCAGTGCCGACATGAAGGCAAAAGGGTTTGTCCCGTTGATAGTAGAAGGCCATACAGTTGCAAAGCAAGTAAAGCTTTCGTCAGGGGCACCCTCGGCACCGCCATGGACTTTCAACTCGGTCGTAGAACCAAACCAAGGGCCTTCTCCCATTTCTCTGAACCTCAATCCCTGGTTTATGAAAAGCTCTTCAAAGCTGGCGTCATCAAGCCACTTTCCCCAACTCCTCTACCTCAAAAGCTCTTAGCAAATCACAACCCAAATGCCTTCTGCACCTTCCATCAAATATCAAGTCATGTTACTGATGAATGCAATCGTCTCCGCCACAAGATTCAAGACCTCATCAATGAAAGAATCATCCCTCCTCCACAGCCAGACATCATGCCCAAGCGCAATCCTTGTATCAATTCTGCCTTTTTCAGCAGAGAAGAGTGAACCATCAAAAGCCATGCAACAGTCCGACCTTCCACGAGTTTGGGAGTTTTCAAGCTTCAAGTCATTTTCCTCTAATCGACCATTTTGTGTTTGAGTCAGTCTGTACTTTGAGTCTTCTACTCTTTTGTGTCTGTGTGAGTCAAAAAAGAAAAAAAAAGAAGAGAAAAGTAAAAAAGAGAGTCAGTTTCGCAATCCCAAACTACGTTATGACCTGATTCCTTTACAAAAGGGATACGTAGGCAGCCTTTTCCTGAGGTTCATCAATCCTTCGCGGGTCGATCCCATCTTTTGAAATCAATGTCGAGCCTCTTGTGTCAAAATTGTGATAATAAACTTCCGTTTTGTGATAATCCCTTAACTTGAAATTGTTTTACACCATCAATTGAGAAGTCAAAACATGAGAAAAGTTTTCGATTGAACCTTCGCCCTTGCAAGAAGAAGAATTTCATAGGACCACTTCCTGACGCCATCGAGATGCGACGCTTTGGCCCGAGAAAAAAAAAACTCGCTAGATCTAAACCTCAAAATGTATTTAGGCAAAAGTTAGAGCACACAAATCTCTTAACTTACATCTAGGATCCAGTTATTAAGTTGCGCAATTTAAAATGAAGAAATGCATTATTTTCTTTTATCAAATGCTTGTAGATATATATCCATTGATACCCCCTTTTGAGCCTAAATCGATTTTTTTAAAAGAACCCAGCTAGGCAGTTATCCCCCACACTGGGGTGAAATGAGGAGGACAAAAGTGCCCAAATACATGGTTATCATCGGCACATCAGAATTCGAAACGTGAAAGTGCCAAATACATGCACTACAACAAAAAAAATTTGCGTTGAGGAGAGATTCTGACGTATTGCTTCGGGTCCGCAAGATTATCTCTCCACCTTAAAAGAAATAATCAATGGGTTCTCTAATGTGATATACATAAACCTTTTCACCTTAAATGCCATTGCCATGTGTGGCTTGTGATTCCCAATAACACTTGAAATTTACTTAGGAGTCAGGATTCCTATATACCTTCAAATCACTCTAAATTAGAAGAATAAGACGAATTTGGGTTTTAAGAATGACTATTGAGAGTGTGTAATTGCGAATGGCGAAAATAGCGTACATGTACTTTTTGATTGAAGGCTTTTACTCAAAATTGCTACTTTACTCAAAATTGTTTCGAAAATTTTACATAACTCTTTCCGCACAAACATTGCATGTGCCCCAGCCGCTAGTCTCTAACAACACGATTACCAGCAGACAAATGACAAATACCAACAACAGAAATTTAGGGTTTACCCAAAAGAGAAGCTCTGAGTGCTAGCAAAATCATGAATCTGCTGCCTAACAACATCGATCCCGTGTTCGTCTGACGCATTCAGCTCCAAGACCATATTGTGCATCTGCATCCCGTACAGTTTCCGGGCCACCGCGAGAATTGTCGACGTCTTGCCCGTCCCAGGAGCCCGTACAGTAACAAATGCGGCAATCTGTTCTCGCTAGTAAGTCTATCAACTGTTCGACAAAAAAATGCCCAAACCAAATACACAAACCACAAAAAAGCCCGTCAACTGTTCGAAGAAAGTCACCGGTCGAAAACAAAAACATAGATACACGAAAATGGTACTATGTAAGCCCTAGGAAATTCGGGAAAGAGGTGGTTACTGGTGTCGATGATGTCGCGAAGGGCAGCCACGTCGGCGAGGGACTGGGGGCGGTACTTTTCGACCCAAGGGTGTCGGGAGGTGACGACATTTTTGCCCTTGTTGTAGCTCGCTTTTGGGGGAGTTGTTGTCGCCGTGGTTGTCGTCGTCGATGTCCATTATAGCGCTCCTGAGGGAGAAGAAAAACAAGAAGATTAGTCGATTGTTACGGTTTGAAGATTATTGAAAACTAAAGGAGAAGGATCAAACCCTAGCACAGCTGTAATCTATCCATCCTCAGCCAACACCGCTTCGCACAAAGTCGATTGAAATTTCAGAGGTTGTGAGAGATTGGCGCCTAATATTTAGATGCACGTTGTAGAAGAGAAAGAAGAACGCTATGTTAAACCCTTCCGCATCCAAACGATACGCGTCCTTCTATTTTAATTCAAGGAACGCTATTAATTGCATTCCTGTAATAGCATTTTTGTAAAAACGCTATAAATTTATGCTATTAAAGCCCCTATTTGTTGTAGTGATGGACACAATGAGATGCAAAACATCGAAGAAAAATCAAAGAGCTCAAAATTTAAAGCATCAAGAATGAAAGTGCCAAACACATAGGCACAACAAAGTATAACGCAAATCAAGTGAAAGGAGATGCCCACCAAAAGCAAAAAGGGCACAAAAATGTTCAAGATGGTTGCTAGCTCTCGAAACCCAAAAGAAAGTGAAATTTTTGAGCCTATTATCCTTTCTTTGTCAAACCCAAACCATGGCCCACATTATAACCCAAAAAGTCCTTTCGAATTGGAAAGCACAACTTGATAGTAAGAATCCTAGGCGTTGAATGTCATGATCAATACTTCAAGAAAAAAAAAGTCAAGGCATTGTGCGAAGCTCGCATCATCCAAAGCAAAATCCAAACTGGGGCATTTTTGAAATGCATGGGTCATCATTAGCAACTTGGGGCATGGTTCATGATAAAAACAAGATCGAGAGATTCAAATCAACATCACTTGACAGAGTGAAACAATTTCAAAATCCCAAAGCGAGAATCACAAAAACCTGATTTTTGTCATGACAATTTTGACATAAGTTGTGGGGCATGACTGCCACTTTCCAGAATACACCTTCGAATAGTCAAACTCTCCGCCCAATCAGGGGCACCATTGGAAAGTCGCTCCATTGATAAAGGGTCTTTCCTTCCTTCGTATATTTGAGTCAACATAGTCTTGTTAAAATCCACCCCTTTGCCAAAAGGTCGAACCAGTCGTCTTGGTCTTTTCGATCCTCGACTCGTGGAAGTCATTTCGATGCATGGAAGAATACCACCCCTGAGAAAAGCTCGTTGGGCTGAAAACTGCAAGGGCGGGTAGACCTAAACAAAAATTAGAGCAAAAGTTTGCTAGGTCGAAAACCCGCAAAGGTGGCCTAGGCAAAAGTGAAGGCAGAAATTAAAAGGCTCGCTAGACCGAAAATTCGAAAGGGCGGTACTAGGCAAAATTTAGAGCACAAAAGGAGAGTGTCAATACCCGAGCGAAACCATAGCCTGTACTATGCTGAGACCATCAACGAAATCAAAGAAAAGAATCAGAACTGGGGATTCGTTGACCACTGGGGCACATCAATCCAATACCACCTACCAGCAGGGCAAGCATACGCCCGACTTCAAGACTAGGGCATGAACACCCAAGGCAAACTCTAGCCCAAGTTGAATTCAAGCTCAAATCTCAAGCTCTGACCAAAGTCAAACTCAAGTTCAAACCAACTCCAGCTCAAGTCAAACTCCAAAAGTCCTGACCAAAGACAAACTCATTCTCAAGCCGACCAAAGAAAAACTCATGCTCAAGCCGTCCAAAGGCAAACTCAGGCAAATTCCAGTTCAAATCCAAGCCCCATCCAAAAGCAAACTGTTAGAAATAATTGATTTTGATTATGTTTAATGACAAAATTGATTTTGTTAAAAGCTTATTGAAGTTTATTAAATCCTTGAGATAAGTTATTTTTCTAGTCCATGAAGCATATTATTTCTCTAAGCCGAAATGTGTCTTCAAATTCAAGCTGTTTACCAGCCCTTGAATTAGACCAACTGATTTATAACCCTTGGACCCAATCTTAATTTTGGTGAACCCACGTGTAAGTTTTTGTCCTATTCGCCCAAACCATACTTTTATTGGTCCATAAAGATTTCATTTTAAAACCATTTTAGTCCAAATACACCATAACGTCCAATCTGGCTCTTTTCAATAAATTGATGAGGTCGACCAACTCGTGATGTGGTTCACTAGTTTTAGCATTAATTGGTCATGATTCTGTAGCTTCAGCGCCATTGTTGACTTCTAGAGCTTTGTAGTTAAGTAATAGAAACGTTGCAGATCAAGACTTTCTCAGCTGAATTTCGGCTCAACGTTCTCTTGCATTTAAGGAGGATCAAAGTTGGAGCAGAATAGATTTGCAGTTCAACGGAAAGAACAAAACGTTTATTTTCTTTTCTGCTATAAAAAGGAAGCTTCAATAGAAGAGCTAGAAAGATACCAAGCTTCACCGAGAAAATACTCAGAGCAATATTCAACCTCTCATACACTTCATTTTCCATACAATTACTTTGAGAGATTTGTGAGCAAAAGTTGTCATATCTACTCTTTGAGGAGTGTTGTAATTGTGAGATACAAATTCTATTATCTTTTGAGAGATTAAGTGTTTGAGAAATCAAACACTGGTTTTGTAATTCCAAAAAAATTGGGGTTTTGTTTTTGAAAGGGGTTTTTGAGGATTTTGTACTTTAAATCCTTGCAGTTGTCTAGCTCCTCCATAAAGCTAGGAGCGGCGGTAATTGTAAACACCCGCAAGGTTTACTGGTGTAATTCCATTTTTATTAGTGGAACCTTCGAGCGATTGACTTGGAGAGAAGTGGAGTAGGCTGGACCGTGGACAAATTCAGACCGCACCACATTAAACTGGTTTTGCGCTTATTAACTCTCTCTCTATATTTGCTAATTAGTTATTTGCCTTTGTAGTTTTTAATTGGTAATTTTTAATTAGCAACCCTATTCACCCCCCCTCTAGGTTGCTGTCTGGGTAACACAAACCCTAGCTTGAATCTAAAACCTTAAAAATACCAGTCCGCTGGCAAGGAACAGTAAAGCAAAAAGGGTACTCAAACGTGTCCCCTATTTTTCAAAAAAAAAGGAAAAAGAAATATCGTCGTCGTCGTCGTCGTCTTCAAGTGTCGGAAATGCGAGTTTCACTTTCTAGTCTCGACCAAATTCCACTAGGAGAGTATGGTCGTCTTTTGCATATGTGTTTGTCAGCGTGACTGCTTCACCTTCTGCCATAGATTTGGCATTGTCCTTGTCCTGAGGGAAATCTCTCGATCTTTTTGCCTGAGGGTGACTATCCTAAGGGTCAAACTTCAAATTCAAGCTTTTCAAATTCAAACCTTTTTTCGCCTAAGAGCGATAATTCAAATTCAAGCCTTTTCACCTAAGGGCGATAATCCAAGCCTTTTCGCTTAAGGGCCATTTTTCAAATTCAAGCTCAAGGGATTCGTCCCATTTTTCAAATTCAAGCTCAAGGGTCCGCGCCCCATTTTTCAAATTCAAGCTCAAGGGATTCGTCCCATTTTTTAAATTCAAACTTAAGGGTCCGTGCCTCATTTTCAAAATTCAATCTCAAGCACAAGCTCAAGGGTATCGTCCCATTTTTAAATTCGAATTCAAGCTCAAGCTCAAGGGTTTCGTCCCATTTTTTAAATTCAAGCTCAAACTCAAGCTCAAGGGTTTCGCCCCGTTTTCAAACTCAAGCTCAAGGGTTTCGTCCCATTTTTTTCCAAATTCAAGCTCAAGGGCTTCGCCCTGTTTTCAAACTCAAGCTCAAGGGTCCGTCCCAATTCTAAAAATTCATGGGTCCATCCCATTTCTAAAAATTTCCAAGGGTCTATCCCATTTCTAAAAAATTCCAAGGGTCTGTCCCATTCTAAAATTTCAAGGGTCTCCAAAATCCAAAGGGTCCTTGTCCCAACTCCAAAATCTAATCCAAAGGTCTGTGCCCCGTCTCCCAGATCCAAAAGGTCTGTGTCCCGTTTTCGAGCTCAAATTCCCGTGTCCCTTTTTCAAAATTCAATCTCGAGGGTTCGTCCCACTGCGAAGGATCATCCCACTGCGTATTCAACTGCGAGGGTCCGTCCCATTTCAAGCTTAGCTCTACTGCAAGGGTCTATCTCACTTAACTGCGAGGGTCCGCCCCATTTCAAGCTTAGCTCTACTGGAGGGTCTATCCCACTTAACTGCGACGGTCCGTCCCATTTCAAGTTTAGCCCTACTGCGAGGGTCTATCCCACTTTACTGCGAGGGTCCATCCCATTTCTAAGTTCAACTCTATTGCGAGGGCTCGTCCCATTTACTACGAAGGTTTATCCCATTTACTGCGAGAGTCCGTCCCAGATCTATCCCATTTACTGCGAGGGTCCGTCCCACTTTCAATTTTTACTATGAATTATTCAAACTCAATTTTACTGCGAGGGTCCGTCCCACTCATTTTCTTGTGCATGCATCTTAAACATTATCATGAGCATGGTCTTGTTTATTTACATGCATTTGCCCCAAATGAACTACGCAGGTCTGATCTCTACAACGGGGTACGTATGCAGCTCCCTGAGCACGACCTCATGCTTAGTTGTTTACTATTTGGTCTAAGGGTTTCCAGGATGCTCTATTGGGGTGTCCTGATCTTTGACACATACTCGTATCCTGCCGAGGTACCCGAGCATTCGTCAAAGAGGGGCAACTGTAGAAACCCCAATTTGAGACTCCCCGAACTACCTTAGATCTCCAATGATGATACAAGACAAAACCGTGAATACGAAGGCTTAATCAATGATTTTTACGCATCCCCCATAACCTAAACTCAGAAACTGCCCAGCACAAGGCATCAAGTGCCCGGCAGAAAGCATCAAGTGCCCAACACAAAGCATCAAGTGCCCAACACAAAACAGTCCAACAGACTCCTCAGCACTGGACACCAACTCCCCAGCGCTGGGAATCTTTTTTTGTTTTTGACAGCCTTGAATGCTGCAAGAATCTAATTATGATCCTACTAAGCATGTAGCCGACTCTAAAGCCTGCATAAATGCTCCTCCTCCGTTTTTCCCTATACATAGAGGTGCCTAGAGCCATTTCAACACACACATACACATACCCCACCCCACAATACACAATACACCCTCCCTCTCACTCACTCACTCTTTCTCTCTCTAGAATATATATTTTGGGTTTTTCTTCGTATATACTTGAAGAAAATTTCAAAATATCTTATATTTGAAGAGAAAAATCCTATTTCCATCCTAAAAATCTTCATTTCCTCAACACTCCACCATAATAATTCCCTTCGTCATTCACCAACTCTAAACAATCCTCAAATCCTCCAAACCGAAGCTCAAAGTCTCGTTCAAGCATTCAAAAGGTAGTAAACTACTTGCATTTCTAGTTTTTGTTCATCTGAGGAAACCAGGAACCTAAAGAAGGGCCACGAGTAGCCTAATGCAATCGTGGGCCTTTCACACAAAAAAAATGTGATTGCGTGTGCTTTGTGCTGGGGAGTCACTCCCCAGCGCTGGGCCCAGGGCTTGCTGATTTTAGCAATATCAGTAGAGTTCAGGGGCCTTTACGTCCATTTCTAGTCCTTATTATTCATTTTCAATACTTTTTAATATTGTCTTTTTACTATTGCATCTAGAAATACCTCAAAACATTCTCAAAAAGCTATTATTCATGCATTTTACCAATTAATCTATTGTTTGGATAAAAAAATAAAACATTTTCAGAAACTGATCTGGAGAACTGCTTTGCACTGGGCACCAACTCCCCAGCACAAAGGAGTTGTCCCGGAAGGTGTTTTGCACTGGGCACTAACTCCCTAGCGCAAAAGAGTTTTTCCCTATCTTCTGCAGATTTTTGACAGTTTGCATTCATTTTACTTGTAACCTGTAACTTTCTGTTCTATTTCATTCTTGTACATACTGTACACTCCATCACATGCCTACACTGCACATTCAATTTGCTATGTGTTTAAAAAGTTAAAATATAAACATTTCTTCAAATCTCATAAATAATTAGTAGAGACCGGTCCTCTTATCGGGCGAGAAGGATGTCAAACAAAATCATTCCCTTCTCGTAACTTGGCTACCGAATCCACGATCTCTGGTTTATTTTCAAACTCAAATATCACTTTCGAGTTCAAGGTTTCTCGAGTGACAAACCATTTTACAAAAACCCAGGTGGCGACTCTTCAATCTCCTATAAATCCAAAAGAAACAAGCAGCGCGCGGGGAGTCCTCCGAAAAGGCCTCTCGGGCTCTGGTAGCCCACAGATACTTTGAGTAAAGCAATTGCCGAATTCGTTTCAAAAACTTAAGTTCAACCAAGTGCGTAACCCAAACTAAATCAATTTTCAAACTGTTGACAAAATCTACAACATAAGGATGATAAACCACAAGAAAAACGTCAACACCAAGAAAATCAATCAGTTCGACATTTAAAAATTCTTGTGAAAGTGGAGACTCAGTATGAGGGGTGGCATCATCTAGAGCCGAGAGTATTGGATGGTTCAAAAGTTCTATGGATGGTATCTCCTCAAAGGAAGGAGACAAACTTTCAGGACTATTCACATTCTTCACATCCTACTCATTTCGCAGAGCATACAAGAAGTCTACCTCCGCATTCGTTTCCTCAACAATTAGAAATTTCTCCCCCGGATCGTCACACAGAGGGGGATCCATAGGGGGAGAACACTAGACATCAGGCTCAACATTCAGCTCATCACTCCATTCAGACTCTAAGGGCATTTTCAAATCTAAACCAACCTCTTCAATAATGATAAGTGGCTCTAATTCCTCTTCCCCAACATTCAAGGTGGCATCTTCAACATTGACATCATAAACCTAAGATTTTGAATTTTCAGCTAGTTCATCAAAGTAATCCCAACTCTCATTAGCGGTTCTATCAAAAAATGCACCATCAAACATCCTTTCTTCAAGTTGACGCGTTGTAGAATTTAAACCCTTATAGAAAATGGGAATAAGGTGCCTTGTTTCACAGCTTTGTTCTGACCAATAGAGTATGAGATATTTAAACTGCCACTAACAACACGCAAAAGACTCTTCATCAAGATGATAAAAATTTACGATTTCACGTTGCTTCGCCGTAACCTAACGTCTTAGAAAGGTTTACACTCCAAGCGTCGGGCTAGGTCATTGAAAGCATAATATCCGCTAAGACCGGGATTGTACCCACAGATAATTGAAAATAGCTTGTTCGGATTGTAGGCTTTATGTAAGGTTTGTTTTAGTTGGTAGAATTCTTTCTCTCGGAATGATTAAAAACAAAATTAACTAATTTAAGGGCGGTTAAGTCTCAGAGATTGATTTGCCCACAACTTAGCCTTTCAATGATTCCTTCATCTAACTCAAGTGAGAGCTAAAACCATTCGGAACTCCACCGGAAGAATTAATACTGAAGACTACTTATAACTTAACTCAAAACTCAGATTCAAATTGAACTCATTTAATGCAAGTGAGAGACGAAAAAGAATCGTTTGCATGCGTAGGACTATCAAACACATAGCATAGAGCGATAAACTTCATGATCAAAGAAGCTACCAACTCCATGATCAACACTAGACATCATGGGTTTAATTCATTCAAAAACCTTGAAATTAAGCTAAAGATTAAGAGAAACCATTTGAACTACTAAATCATAGAGTGAACCTCACCCCATGACCAAACCCATATACTACTCACACATAGCAAAAAGACTAGAAAAAGAGTTAAGTGTAGGGAGTAAATCCTGAACGGGCATAGATAAGGCCTGAACACGTAGTACGTGGGGCCATGTTGTAACTAAGACAGGGACAGCCGCCGTACAAGACGGTGGTCGCAATAAGAACCAGTAGCACGAGAGGATACTGGACCAAGAGATTGACGAAGGAGCAGTGACAGGTGAAGTCACTGGTCCGGGTAGTTTGTTCGGCAACGAGAGAACCGAACAGGAGGGGATTTGTACGAAAAGCAGTCCTAGATGAAGGAAATGTTCTAGAAGGTTCTAGAATCAGGGACATTTCGTGATGACTATGAGATCCCAATAAAGTAGGATCTTGGAGAGATACCCAACGGGAATGGAAAGTTCGGCCAGCTGTGGAAGGGAGTCCTAAACGGACTAAGGTAATGAACTGATAAGGGAACGAGAATCCAAGATATTCTGGGTTTCCTATACAAGATAGGAAACCTAGGGAAACATGGATACTTGGACAGCAAGCATCCATAAACCTATAAATACGAAGCAAACCAAGAGGAAAAAGGTACACAATACATAGCAGTTATACGTATTCTCTTATGCTTAATTAGGGTTTTCCATTAGTACGTGATACTAGCTTAGGCATCGGAGGGCCTTTGCCACGAGAGGCAAAGGTGCGCTCACCCCTTGTCTGTTTTGTAGAGTAGGATTCCGGCGACGCATTAGGGTTCCGGCAAAGATCACGAAGTAGTGTAGACACCCCAATCTCGGCTTCCAGATTAGTTTACTTACGGTTTTTGATTCCCCGATGATGAAACGGATCAAGAACACCCCGGGAATGTCGAGTGTTTGAGCTTTGAGTGTTTGCAAAACCCTTGAACCTAACCTAATCTTAAGCCACTTCCAAAAGCCAAAAACCCTATTGATGTGTGCCGGGGCACAATCATCGTGTGCCAGGGCGCAACCATCGCGCGCCGGGGCGCACCGTCGCGCGACGGTTTGACTCCATCGCGCGATGGCCAACCTGAGCATTGACCAGCGCGCCAGGGCTCATTGTCGCGCGACAGTTTGGAACCATCGCGCGACGGTTAGAACCTGTCCCCATCACCTTTATTCAGCTGGGCAGCTTAATCACCAAGTAACCCTCAGCCAGCCTCGTGGCTGGCTGACCTCCATTCTTTGGACCAGACCTGCCTTTCCATTAGTGGAAGGTGCTAAGCCTATAAGAGCCCCCTTTGTTTCTCTTTCAAAGGGTTCCAAAAATTGAAAGCAAAAAGGTTCTAACCCTAGCCCATTGTTCATCTATTCCCCATTAGCAAAAGAAGCACTTGGTTTTCAACCTAGCACCCTAAGAACATAGTTTGTTCTTCCACTCAAACACCACAAACAAACTCAACCTCAATTCAAAGCTCAAACACTTTTCAAACCTCAAAATTCAAAGGTATATCTTACCTTTGTTCTGCTCTCTGTTCTGATCCCTGAGGGGGGCTAGCGGTAATCAATACCAGTCCTGGCCCTAAAGCTGGCAAGGTTTCAAAAACCGTGCAACCAACATACCCTCGCGCGATGAACCCAGTCACGCGCGCGCTTGTCTCAAGCATCGCGCGATGGTTCTCGTGGGGAAGGGATGTTAGTTCTTTCTTGTTTTATTGTCTTAATAATTATTATGGATCACTGTTAAGCATGCTAATAATCAGTTTACTGCTTTTCTTAGAGTTTAAAGTGCTAGTTTTACATCTCAATATTCATTTCTGTTCAGTTTGGAATGCCCTTGGGATCCCCTGAATCTGTCTCAGGACCCCAAGCATGTAAAGCAATTCCTGGAAGTCAGTCAGGAGTGTCGCGCGAGGTTTACTCTCTGTCGCGCAACAGTTCTCTAATTTCCATGAATGGCCCTTGCATGGGCAACTTGGCCCTTGGCCTCTGTTTTGATACCCCCACTGTTTAGGGGTTGTGTTTCATCTTATTTGGCTCCTGCTTGGAGTATTGTGTAATAATTAGTATTTTCAGTCTTCCAATAAACTGCTTGGTTTGCTTCCTGGGTGTGCACTGGTCCCTCCAGAGCCCAGAAGGGGATGATTTGGGGACTGTGGTGAGATGACAATACTCGCGCGAGTGTCAGTGTGTCTCGCGCGATGGTTGGCTTGCATACAGACCTGTTCAGGCATGCAAGTTGGTCATCGTGCAAGACAAATCTGCCCCGAGCCTGGTTTTGGCATCTGATCGCTGTCTCAAGATCATCCCATTCATTATTCATCATGCTATCCGTCCATGCCAATATTTGATCACATCTTGCAAACATGTTATAGTTTTAATCCCCGATTAACTGTTCCCCCGCCCTAATTGGCTAAAATCGATTAATAAAAGGAGAATCGCAATGTTTTCAAAATGCTCAAGTAGAGACCGATCTCCGGATTGGGCGAGAGGGGTGCCATAAAACCCTTCCCCTCTCGTAACCTGGCTCCCGAACCCAGATATGGTTATGACGGACTGGTTTCCTTCACTTTTTCAAACAAAGCGCGGCAGGTGCTTCGAAATACGGTTCCTTGAGTGTCGGACCTTCAAAACTCAAGTGGCGACTCTGTATTTTCGAGCGCTTGCCACCTGCGCTCGCGCTCCCTCGATCCGGGCCCTTGCATTTTTGGAAACCGGGATTTCCAGGGCGTGCTGCCCACAGTGGTGACTCTGCTGGGGATGGATCGAACCGATATTAATTCATACTTAGAGTTTAATACGCTTGGGAACAATCCCTTAAAAGTCTGTCAAAACGGTGAGCTTCGCGCTGCCGAAGGTTGGAATGGTGATTTAACAGGACCTCGTGTCCGGCCATTCTAAATCTGGGGCTTTTTCGATTGTTCACTTGCGTAGTTTCCTCTAAAGATGGACTAAATAAAGTGAGCCAAATTTGAAAAGGGCATTTTGCGATTTTGCGGTTCTTCTTCTCTTAATCAATTCTAGCATCTCATTTGCATCGATGTGGGAAAAGCCTCGTCGGAACGTTTTGGCAATCCGGCACGGTTTACCGGAGCCCGGGGCGCCCGAATGACCGACAACCTTCGACGATGATGGGTCATGCTACCGTTCGACTGTTAGTCTGCGAAAAACGCGGGTAACGGGAGGTATATCTGTGGCCCTAGTCCGAGGAACCTGTTACAAGCCAAAACCAGCCTTTGCATATACGAAGCACTAGAACTCTCCAAACTAGGACAGGTACCCACAGGTTAAGATCTACTTGCATCTAACCCTCTAAATGCCTACGTGTTACTGCTTTCCCTATCGCATGCACTGTACATACACTATTTTGCATAGGAGCATGCTTAAGGCTGTTTTGTCTTTCAAGTTTGTCTTACACTGTCTAAGACGTTGTTGGATCCGATGAGGAGTCGTTCATTCTGTTGAATGTTCGTTATCAATCGCAAAGTCCTTAGTTCAATGAGACTTTGAGAAATCAAAATTTACTACATCCTTGGCTCATGCCCGTTTAAGGATTCAACCGACAATCTGGAACAACAAAGTGGTGATGTCGTGTCGCTGGCGCCACCCAGGTTGAAGTGCATTGTCACTATACACCGCCGTGTTCAAGGTTAAGGTGCCATGACATCAACATCGAGTTGTTCCAAATTCAAAGTCGAATCTTCAGAAGGGACTAGCCAAAGATTTAGTCTATTTTGACATCTTTTAGGATCTGTCGATCTACTCAGGGACACATCGCCGAAAAGAATTCTGAGGATTCCGGCAACGTCTGAAACTTGTGAGGCAAACTTGTCTCTGGAACTGTGCATGCATACATTCTGTTCTGCGTAGGAGCATGTTTAGGGCGGCTTCTAGGTTGTCTCGCTTTCGAGTCTGTCTTATGCTTATTAGGATGCTGCTATGACCCGATGAAGAGTCGTGCATCTCGATGGTGCATGTTGTTAATTTTTCAAAAGTCCTTAGATCAACGAGACTTAGAGAAATCAAACCTTACTAAATCCTTGGCTCATGCCCGGTTGAGGATTCAACCGAACATAAGGAACCACAAAGTATTGATGTCGTGATATGGATGTCATTTTGGTTATCGTGCTTCGCACGTACACCGCCCCGGCTAAAGCGCATTGTCGCTCACGCCACCCAGGTAAAGGTGTCACGCCATCAACACCGAGTTGTTTCTAATTCAAAGTCGAATCTTCAAAAGGGGCTAGCCAAAGTTTTAGTCTGTTTTGACATCTCTTAGGATCAGTTTGATCTTTCCAAAGGATAAACCCTCGAAAAAATATCCGAGGATTCTGGCAGCATCCGAGCATCATGAGACAGACTTGTCTCTAGTTCTAGAGTCTAGGAGGACACTGACAACGATGATCTTTGCATTTTCGTTCTTTCAATTCTGTCAATAAACTGCTGAAAGGACATCACTGAGCTTTCATTACTTTACTGTCAAAGCTTCGGGCCATTGCACCAAGCAAAAGAGTACCGAAAAGAAGAGCCAAACCTGCTTAGAAGAGTCTGCCAGGGCTATTACACCTTTGCTTCCAAGGTCATATCACCTACCTCGCTCATCAATTCGGAATGGCAGTACAAATGGAGCTGGCTGAGCTCAGGAAAGCTGTAGAAGAATTGGGTCACAAGATGGACAAACAGATGATTATGGTCCAGGGACTCGTTGGTCTTGTTTCCTCCACAGCCTCGCAACCAGATATGGGACTGGTCAAAGAACCTTCTCAAGCCTACCACCCTCCAACAGTTGGAACCAAGCTGTGCTCAGGAGACATGTTCAAAGACCTGGCTGAGTTTCATGAGGCCAGGACTCACTCGAAGGAGGATGCTGATTCCTTGTTCAAAGCCTTTGCCAAAGGGGAGGACATGCTTAGTGATGAATTCAGCCCTGAAGACAAAAGAATGCATCCTGTTGATGAGGCAAATTGCAAAGCAGACAAGGGTTCCGCTTCGGATTCTCAGTCCACTCGCCGGAACCCACCGAGAACTTTCTCATGCTTCTCTGCGCCTTTAGCCTCAATTTATGAAAAGCTCCTCGATGCTGGTTCCATCAAGCCCCTCAATCCAACTTCATTACCCAAAAATCCATCACCCAACTTCAAACCTAACCTCTATTGCACCTACCATCAAATGCCTGGCCATTCTACCAATGCCTGTTTTTGGCTTCGACATGCCGTTCAAGATCTTGTCGATTGTGGTGTCATCACAACTCCACCTCCATCAACAGCCGATATCAACCAAATTCGAAGCGCTCAAAGCCTCCGATCTCGAACACAACCCCGGAGTTTCTCTGTCTTAGAGGTATCTCTATCTGCAGTAATGGAGAAACTCGTCAAGCCTGGGCACCTCAAACTTTTGGCCCCAACTTCTCCACCCAAAGTCTTTCCAGCCAACTACAATGCCAACCTTTTCTGTGCCTTCCACCAAATGCCTGGCCATCTCACTGATGACTGCCTGCGTCTTCGACACGAGATACAAGATCTAATTGATGATGGCACGGTTCAAGTTCCACCAAAGCCCAACGTCATTTCCAACTCCTTGCCTCAACACGGGCCTGACCCTCTGGTTGGTCAGGTATCTATCACCTCCACTCAAATCAACCCGAGCTCCACCATATTCAACCCTAGCCACTATATCGTCCCAGCGAATCAACCCAAACCCGTCGTATCCATCCCGTCCGAATCGGAGGTTAACATGATGGCTGTAGGTGGGGCAACCGAGGTCTTCACTGCCGATATCTGGATTGACAGTAATGAGGGGCTTGCACAGGAGTGGACCGGCCAGCTGAGGCCCACTGATCAAAAGAGCACCGAGTAGGTTTGGTCGAAGAAGCTGAGGAAGCCGAAGTGCTGTTGCTTGGGCCTGACACCCGCTGGATCCTACCTCCTTTTGTGGAAGCTATGGGTAGCTTTTTAACAATTGCATTTTCAAAACCGCGTCTAGTTTGCATTGGCGTCTTGTCTGAGTCTGACAAAGAGTCTTTTGCGTTTGTCTAAGTCTAGCTCTGAGTCGGAGGTTGTGCCTCTTGGCCCTCCACGTCGTAGCTTTTGTTTCAAGTTTCGAGTCTGCTGTACTTGGCAACCCCGAGGGTTTTTATGATATGCATCATCTTGCTTCTACATGCCTCGCTGGCTTTTATATAAACTGTGTCGACCCTGACGACGAAGGGATAGATTTCGATGGGATCATTCCCAAGGAAATGTGTTCCCTCGCCGAAAGGGAAGACAAAAGGCATGCTCAGCCTATTAAAAGAAGAAGTAATTTCAAATAAACTTGAAAGACAAGTATAACCTCCCGAAAGGTTCAAAATTGGTCCAAGCACCGCCCCCAGAGGAGCATTGTGCCCGGTCAGACAGGCTCGAAGAATTCATAGACGTCTTGGCATGGTCTCATCAAGTCACGCCTCGCGTTGATCCTGAGTCAAAGGAGCATCAAATCCCCTGTTATCGGGTGCCAATCCAGAAAGCAGAAGCACAGAAGGCTCCGGGCCTTGTACCGTGTTCAAAAACAGCAACAGTGGCATTCCGCCAAGCACAAATGAGAAAATGTACACAACGGCCCGGAGCAAGGCATTTCCAACCGAAGCACTCTTGACCCTACGTCATCAAAGCCATTTATCTGAGGCTACAACCAAAGGTCTTCGACCTCGACAGCAACAAATTCAATACCCCTGAGTCGACCTGGATCAATTCAAAAGCAACTTTTCCCTGAGAGAAGCTCGTTGGGTTGAAAACCCCAAGGGTGGGCAGTTCCAAGCAAAAGTTAGAGCAGCCTGCTAGACCAAAACCTATGAAGGAGGTTTAGGCAAAAATGATTAGGCAATATTCAAAAGCTCGCTAGACCGAAGACCCGCATGGGCGGTACTAGGCAAAAGTTAGAGCGCAAAAGGAGAGGTAAATACTCGAGAGTTAACCCTTGGCCTGAACTACGTTTTGACCTGATTCCCTAGCTTGGGATACGTAGGCAGTCTCTCTTTGGGACTTGGTCATACTCTGTCGAACCGTGGCCTGAACTACGTTTTGACCTGATTCCCTAGCTTGGGATACGTAGGCAGTCTTTCTTTGAGACTCGGTCACAAATCTATCAATTGGATCCATGGTTGACATTTTGGTACACATCAAAGGTCGAAGAGGATCGAAGATCAAGACAAGCTTCATTGGAGGAACCAGAAGGGGGAAAACCTTCGTCTTTCAATTTTATTACCAAACTGCTTCTTCAATTTACAGGCTGAGCATAAGTCTTAAAAATAATTGAAGCATCAAAAACAGAACGAAATGCTGGCGAGGCCTTAACAGGCTCACAGTTTATTCTAAGTTCAGCGAAGTCTGGTGTAAGTTACCACAGCGCGTTTGTTCGAGTGATGCGCGTTGGTCTCAAACCTGCGCACGCTTCTTGCAGCAGACAGTAGCAGTCTGCTACTACCCTCGAATGTCGTTCCCGGGGCTTTTGTCGAGTTTTGTCATGCTGTGCAAGTCATATGGACTTAATGTGACTGCACGGGGGTGTCGGTTTCAGTTCGGGCCTATACGTGTCATAATCTGCGTCTTATGTCTGTTTTTGCGACATTTTTCCGGTTTTTCAATCAATTGTCATTTCGAGGTGTTTTTCTCGATTTTGTTTGTACAGGTCTTTGTACCTATTTGCGTCTTTCATAAGTGTCAGTTTCACCTGTTCAGGAATATTGTGAGCTTTGGCACATTAATGCCCAAAATTTCAGCATATTCTATGTGTCTGAGGGTTCGCATTGTACCATGGGGCTCTGTCTCCCTTTTCGTTCGAGCTAGGTGAGTCTGTACATATGTGCGCGCGTCTGTGTGTCGATTCAAATCACTTATCAATGCAAATTAGATATTAGTGGTTAGTTTTTTTTTTTGCATTCTCTTCAATACTTGCAAAAGAGAGTCAATAAACTGGAAAACGCAATTGTTACATTGCTACCCTAGTATCTGTAATCCGCAAGCAGTGGAATCTCGTAAAGCAGAAAGGGCACGTCAGCCCAAGGCCAAGCAAGGCATCTTTGAGGCACATCCACCCAAGCATTGAAGGAAGGGTGCACAGGCCCAATGTCACTACTAACCGTCAACTGGGGCACGTCCGCCCGTTCAATGTCTTCCTATCTGGGTGCATATCTCAGAAGCAGAGACAGTACAGTGATGAGGCTCAGTGGTAGTCCTTAGGTGTCGTTGTCCTCCTAGGAGCCGCCCTTAGCTTGCATCTGCATTTTCAATATATTATACATGCCTTTGCATATTGTGTATGTTAAATGTCGAAAGCAGGAACCAACAATGGTCGCCATCCTCTCGATTTGTTTTCCAAGGGATGCGATGCAATCTTTTGCAGAACAATCTGACGACGATCCATCCGTCCAATTTCAAGTCAACGACGATCCATCCGTCCAATTTCCAATCAACGACGATCCATCCGTCCAATTTCCAATCAACGACGATCCATCCGTCCAATTTCAAGTCAACGACGATCCATCCGTCCAATTTCCAATCAACGACGGTCTGTCCGTCCAACTTCCAATTCAACCGATAGCGCATTTTCCAGCGGTCTTATTGCTCTGTCTCGGATGGTCCTTGATAAGGAGAATGGCTCTGATTCCCTATAGATGGAATTCAACCTGCCTGACGCGACCTACCCGTGATTGTTGGATTTCTTTGTGCCGAGGATAGTTTGATCCCCAACAGCGATGGTCTATCGGTCCACGGCCGTAATTATCTCCCCAGCTGCAGTCCGCCTTGCTTCTATCCATGCTATCCACTGTTTATGCTACTTGGATCAACACAACGACAGCCGGTCCTGTCCAACCTCAACGGCTCGGTCATTTTTTATAGTGATCCGCCGTCTCTATCAACAACAGCCGGTCTTGTCCAACCTCAATGGCTCGGTCACTTTTTATAGTGATCCGCCGTCTCTATCAACGACAGCCGGTCCTGTCCAATCCTCAAGGGCTCGGTCACTTTTTATAGTGATCCGCCGTCTCTATCAACGACAGCCGGTCCTGTCCAACCTCAATGGCTCGGTCACTTTTTATAGTGATCCGCCGTCTCTATCAACGACAGCCGGTCCTGTCCAATCCTCAATGGCTCGGTCACTTTTTATAGTGATCCGCCGTCTCTATCAACGACAGCCGGTCCTGTCCAACCCCAATGGCTCGATCACTTTTTATAGCGATCCGCCAGTTCAAATCAACGACAGCCGGTCCTGTCCAACCTCAACGGCTCGATCACTTTTTATAGCGATCCGCCAGTTCAAATCAACGACAGCCGGTCCTGTCCAGGCTTCAACGGTTTGATCATTTATACTGTTGATCCTCTCATCCAGGCTTCAACGGTTTGATCATTTATACTGCTGATCCTCCCATCCAGGCTTCAACGGTTTGATCATTTATACTGTTGATCCTCTCATCCAGGCTTCAACGGTTTGATCATTTATACTGCTGACCCTCCCATCCAGGCTTCAACGGTTTGATCATTTATACTGTTGATCCTCTCATCCAGGCTTCAACGGTTTGATCATTTATACTGCTGACCCTCTCATCCAGGCTTCAACGGTTTGATTATTTATACTGTTGATCCTCTCATCCAGGCTTCAACGGTTTGATCATTTATACTGCTGACCCTCTCATCCAGGCTTCAACGGTTTGATCATTTATACTGCTGACCCTCTCGTCCAGGCTTCAACGGTTTGATCATTTATACTGCTGATCCTCCCATCCAGGCTTCAACGGTTTGATCATTTATACTGCTGATCCTCCCATCCAGGCTTCAACGGTTTGATCTTTTATACTGCTGATCCTCGCATCCGGGCTTCAACGGTTTGATCATTTATACTGCTGATCCTCCCATCCAGGCTTCAACGGTTTGATCATTTATACAGCTGATCCTGTCAATTCCCCCAACGGCTTGATCACTCAGCACAATGATCTCCCCGTCCGCAATCAACGACAGCTGATCCTGTCAATTCCCCCAACGGCTTGATCACTCAGCACAATGATCTCCCCGTCCGCTTTCAACGACAGCTGATCCTGTCAATTCCCCAACGGCTTGATCACTCAGCACAATGATCTCCCCGTCCGCTATCAACGACAGCTGATCCTGTCAATTCCCCCAACGGCTTGATCACTCAGCACAATGATCTCCCCGTCCGCTATCAATGACAGCCGGTCCTGTCAAATCCACAAACAACGACCAGAACATCGTTCGATGGTCCGTTCATCCGCAACTGATTGTTCCCCAGGAGAGTCCGTCTTGGTCTGTCCCGAACGACAATCACCCTCAGTCTAGCCGAAAGTGCATCTTCCAGCAGGCTAATTGCTCTGTCTCGGATGGTCTTTGATAAGGAGATTGGCTCTGATTCCCAACAGATGGAATTCAACCTGCCTGACACGACCTACCCGTGTTTGTTGGAATACTTTGTGCCGAGGATAGCTTGATCCCCAGCAACGACGGCCGGTCCCGTCAACATCTGCAGCGACAGCCTTTCCTGTCCAAATTCAATCAACAAGCGACGGTCCGTCCGTCCATTCAACCAATCAGGTTCTGTAAGTATGCTTGTCTACTTTGCTAGTATGTTCTGCTCTGGATTGCCTTGAGGGGTGTCTAGAAACCTTTGACGTTACTTGTACCAATTCAATGGTGCTCCAAGTGCCATCAAAGGGGGGCTACTGTAGACACCCCAATCTGGGCTTCCAGATTAGTTTACTTACGGTTTTTGATTCCCCGATGATGAAACGGATCAAGAACACCCCGGGAATGTCGAGTGTTTGAGCTTTGAGTGTTTGCAAAACCCTTGAACCTAACCTAATCTTAAGCCACTTCCAAAAGCCAAAAACCCTATTGATGTGTGCCGGGGCACAATCATCGTGTGCCAGGGCGCAACCATCGCGCGCCGGGGCGCACCGTCGCGCGACGGTTTGACTCCATCGCGCGATGGCCAACCGGAGCATTGACCAGCGCGCCAGGGCTCATTGTCGCGCGACAGTTTGGAACCATCGCGCGACGGTTAGAACCTGTCCCCATCACCTTTATTCAGCTGGGCAGCTTAATCACCAAGTAACCCTCAGCCAGCCTCGTGGCTGGCTGACCTCCATTCTTTGGACCAGACCTGCCTTTCCATTAGTGGAAGGTGCTAAGCCTATAAGAGCCCCCTTTGTTTCTCTTTCAAAGGGTTCCAAAAAATTGAAAGCAAAAGGGTTCTAACCCTAGCCCTTTGTTCATCTCTCCCCCATTAGCAAAAGAAGCACTTGGTTTTCAACCTAGCACCCTAAGAACATAGTTTGTTCTTCCACTCAAACACCACAAACAAACTCAACCTCAATTCAAAGCTCAAACACTTTTCAAACCTCAAAATTCAAAGGTATATCTTACCTTTGTTCTGCTCTCTGTTCTGATCCCTGAGGGGGGCTAGGTAATCAATACCAGTCCTGGCCCTAAAGCTGGCAAGGTTTCAAAAACCGTGCAACCAACATACCCTCGCGCGATGGACCCAGTCACGCGCGCGCTTGTCTCAAGCATCGCGCGATGGTTCTCGTGGGGAAGGGATGTTAGTTCTTTCCTGTTTTATTGTCTTAATAATTATTATGGATCACTGTTAAGCATGCTAATAATCAGTTTACTGCTTTTCTTAGAGTTTAAAGTGCTAGTTTTACATCTCAATATTCATTTCTGTTCAGTTTGGAATGCCCTTGGGATCCCCTGAATCTGTCTCAGGACCCCAAGCATGTAAAGCAATTCCTGGAAGTCAGTCAGGAGTGTCGCGCGAGGTTTACTCTCTGTCGCGCGATAGTTCTCTGATTTCCATGAATGGCCCTTGCATGGGCAACTTGGCCCTTGGCCTCTGTTTTGATACCCCCACTGTTTAGGGGTTGTGTTTCATCTTATTTGGCTCCTGCTTGGAGTATTGTGTAATAATTAGTATTTTCAGTCTTCCAATAAACTGCTTGGTTTGATTCCTGGGTGTGCACTGGTCCCTCCAGAGCCCAGAAGGGGATGATTTGGGGACTGTGGTGTAGGGCTGTCCACGGGTCGGATTTGGTCGGGTTCGGGTCGGGTTGGACCCGACCCGACTTTAGTTGGATTGCCGAAATGTCCACCCGAGACCGACCGAACCACTGGTCGGGCTCCGACCGAAACGTAGTCGGGTTGGAGTTGTCGGGTTCGGTCGGGTCCATCAAATTTAAAAAAAAAAAACCCAGTACATACAGAAATGTTGGGGGAGAGAGATCTAATAACCCATACACAAATATTAGGAGAGAGATCGAACAACATTAACTCAACAAGATTCAAAGATTCACGGGCCAAAGATTTCAGTTACAATTACACCATCAAAGAACTCAACAACCACAGATCTACAAACTTTTTTTTTCCTGAAAATCAATTTTTGATTCAAGTTACAGTGGCCCAGACCTAGAGGACGAGCAAACCTTTGTTCTTCTGCTTCTCGTTCTAAAAGCCTTCGTTCTTCTCATTCTCGACGGCTGGGAACGATTACGACGAAGACGTCGTTCAGGACGAGGGGGAGACGCCGCCACAGTCGGCGGAGGAGTGGTGGAGAAGCTGGTGGAGGTGTGGTGTCGGGCGTTTGGGAGAAGGAGAACTGGACTGGGAGGAGTAGGTCTGTCGTCTGAGAAGGAGAAGAATTGAAGAAGGAAGTGAACGCCGAACGGGGTGGGGGTGGGGGTGTGGCCATGAAATTGAAAATTAGGGATTTTTTTCGTTTTATACTGAATACGTCGGTCGGATCGGGTAATCCGAAAAATAATCCCGTACATCCGACACCCGACCGACAAAAGAAAAAATTGCTGATTCTGGACCCGAATCCGACCGATAAACCTGATCGGATCCGTCCATTGCCTTAGTTTTCGGGTCGGGTTCGGTCGGGTGGTCGGGCGGGTCGGATCCGTGGACAGCCCTACTGTGGTGAGATGACAATACTCGCGCGAGTATCAGTGTGTCTCGCGGGATGGTTGGCTTGCATACAGACCTGTTCAGGCATGCAAGTTGGTCATCGTGCAGGACAAATCTGCCCCGAGCCTGGTTTTGGCATCTGATCGCTGTCTCAAGATCATCCCATTCATTATTCATCATGCTATCCGTCCATGCCAATATTTGATCACATCTTGCAAACATGTTATAGTTTTAATCCCCGATTAACTGTTCCCCCGCCCTAATTGACTAAAATCGATTAATAAAAGGAGAATCGCAATGTTTTCAAAATGCTCAAGTAGAGACCGATCTCCGGATTGGGCGAGAGGGGTGCCATAAAACCCTTCCCCTCTCGTAACCTAGCTCCCGAACCCAGATATGGTTATGACGGACTGGTTTCCTTCACTTTTTCAAACAAAGCGCGGCAGGTGCTTCGAAATACGGTTCCTTGAGTGTCGGACCTTCAAAACTCAAGTGGCGACTCTGTATTTTCGAGCGCTTGCCACCTGCGCTCGCGCTCCCTCGATTTTTTTCGAAAAAGGGCCGCAAACGGCGGGAAGGAACGAAATCCTTTCCTTGTGCTGCTTAAACCCTTCTTAGTTTTTCTGCACTTACAATTGGCGCCATCTGTGGGAAACGAAAGAGATCCCTCTGAAAAGCGACCATGATGGAAGAAGACCCAAAGACACCACATGATCCGAAACACCAGTTAGGAGGAGGAGGTGGCAACTCCCCACCGGATCCTCCGAGAAAACCCGATGGTGGGCAAGCAAAGAAGCCCACAAACAAGGATAACCCCTTAACTGTCCATGACGACTCCAAGAACAAGGAGGGAAGGACGGCCACGGAATCCACAAGAAGGAGTAAATCCCGTCGTGAGGGAGAGTCTGTGGCACATTCAAGGAGCAGGCACAACCATGGCGATATCTTGGATAGGAAGAGGCAAGAAATCGAAGAATACGCTCGTCTAATAAAAAAACGAGAGTACGAGATCCAGGAATTGCAACGGATACGAGAACGTCTGGGGGATTCTAGACTATCACGAGGAAATTCCAGGGGAGACAAGTTAGCCGTGGTGGAATACAAGAGGGCTCCTTCACGAGGAAGGAGGAGCAAGTCCAGGAGCCCCACTTCGAAAAAGAAAAGGGCTTCTTCACAAAAAAGAGGAAGCAGGAGCCTCACCCCCGAAGAAGGAGAGATTAGAAGACATCACAGGGATAGGTACGAGAGACCAGATTCCGATTGGAAAAATAATACTCCCAAGAAAGCAAAGGAACGAGAGGAGGGAGCCATGTCTGCACGAGAAGCAGCACGGAAAGCCCTCAGCAATATAGCTTCATCCCCTTTTTCAAGGAAATTACAGGAGGCAAGGCTTCCGAGCAGGGTGAAGCACAGGGCGTTCGTACTTTACGAAACAAATACTGATCCCGTGGCGCACATACAACACTACCGGCAGGCAATGTTCATGTACGACGGGGATGATGCGATCATGTGCAAGATGTTCCCATCGAGCTTGGGGAAAGTGGCCTTGTCATGGTTCCACAAATTAGAGCCGAACACCATACGAGCATGGAGACAGTTAGCCGAAGAATTCACTGCTCGGTTTCTGACGAGCAGGAAAGCACCAAAAACCTTTGAAAGCCTCTTTGTTATGAAACAAGGAGAGAATGAGCCGATCAGGGACTATGCTAAGAAGTACTGGGAGACTTTCAACGAGATTGAAGGATACAGTGAGGAATATGCAATAGCCACATTCAAGATAGGGCTGCCTGTTCGGGGAGAACTACGTAAGTCCCTAAACATGAGCCCGGTAGATACATTGGCAAGGCTAATGGAACGAATTGAGCAGCATGCTAGGAACGAGGATGACATACTGCGAGAGGATAACAGGATGGTTGCCGAACAGGCGAAGGGTCTACCGAAGAGGGCAGATAAACCGGAGCCCAAGACCTACAAAGAAAGGAAGGAATACGGGCAGGTCAAGAAAGAGTCGTATAAAGAGAAACACGCTCCAGACCCCAAGTCTTTCTTTTCGGTGACAACAGTTTGGAAGGAACCAATCTATCGGATTCTTTACAAAATAAAGAATCGCCCATATTTCAAGTGGCCCCCAAGGCTGGAGGGGGACAAAGATGCAAAGAGGGCTACGAGTCAGCATTGCAGTTATCATAAAGACTGGGGGCACATGACGGAGGATTGCGAGATGTTCAAGCGACACCTTGATGATCTGGTCTCACGGGGTTACCTAAAAGAATTTATTCAGGAGGAGCACAGGGGTGCAGAGAAAGCGTTGGAATTGGATTATGAGTAAAATCCAAGGGGGGTAATCCATATAATACATGGATTGGACGCGCCTTATACGAGAAATGAGGTGAGGTTGCTCCAAAGACAAGTAAAGCACGACCAGCATGTGATGCAGTTGGGAAAGAAACGAGGACGTGAAGGAGAAGAATGCAATGGAGGCATAGTCTTCACGGATGAGGACCTGGGGGAATCCAGGTGCCACATAATGATGCCTTAGTCATAACCCTACGAATTGGGGAGTATGACATGGAAAGAATCCTGGTAGACTCAGGAAGCTGCACGGAAATACTGTACTATGACGCGTTCAAAAAGTTAGGGTTGACACAGGCAGACTTGGTGCAGTCAACAACCCCTTTGGTCGGATTCAGTGCAGGAGCAGTCTGGCCCTTGGGCAAAGTAACTCTTCCTGTTCGGGCAGGAACAGTCATGCTAAGAACCGATTTCCTAGTGGTAGATGTACCATCCTCTTATAACGTGATTATTGGAAGAACATGGCTACACAAGATGAAGGCGGTTTTTTCCACTAACCACCAGATGGTAAAATTCCCAGGGTCGAATGGTGTTGAGAGGATTAGAGGAAATCAGAAAGTTGCCCAGCAGTGTTTGGTTTCTATAATCAAGACGGCTCCTAAGGCTCAGTTAGTTCAAGCAATTGAGGTCCCGGACCAGCCGACCATTGAGGATGTCGAAGGCAATCCCGCCGAGAAAGTGGTGGAAGGACTGAAGAAGATCCAGATCAATGAGAATGATCCAGAGAGGTATTTCCTGATTGGGGAGAACCTGAGTGAGACAGAGGAGAAAGAATTGGTGGGGTTCCTCAGGGAACACGTTGATGTGTTTGCTTGGGTGCTCGAAGAGATGCCTGGAGTGGATGCAAACGTGATTTGTCACCACTTGAATGTGGATCCACAACACAAGCCTGTGATGCAAAAGAAGAGACGATCTGCCGTACAGCACGTGGATGCTGTTATCGAGGAAGTGGACCGATTACTCGAAGCAAAGGCTATACGAGAAGTTTACTACCCAGAATGGCTGTCCAATACTGTGGTGGTAAAGAAAAAGAATGGGAAGTGGCGAGTCTGTGTCGATTTCACCGACTTGAACAAGGCGTGTCCCAAAGATAGCTTCCCCCTTCCCAGGATAGACCAACTTGTTGATGCAACGGCTGGATATGGGCAGATGAGCTTCCTTGATGCTTATCGAGGGTATCACCAGATAGCCATGTACGGTCCCGACCAAGAAAAGACTTCCTTCATCACACCAAGGGGGCTGTATTGTTACAGCGTTATACCCTTTGGTTTAAGGAATGCAGGTGCAACATATCCGAGGTTGGCTACGATTATGCTGAAGAAGTTGCTCGGCAAGACCATGGAGGTTTACATAGACGACATGGTGGTCAAAAGTAAGGAGAAGAAGAACCACATTGTTGATTTAAAGGAAGCTTTTGAGATATTGAGGGAATATAAGCTGAAACTCAACGCCTCGAAGTGTGCATTTGGGGTGAACTCAGGAAAATTCTTAGGGCATTTGGTGACCATAAGAGGGATAGAGGCAAATCCCGATCAAATTACAGCACTGCAAAAGCTCCAAAGTCCTAAGACCACGAAGGAGGTCCAGGGGTTAACAGGGATGGCGGCAGCTCTAAACAGATTCATCAGCAGGTCCAGTGACAAATGTAGACCTTTCTTTCAGTTGCTGAAAAAGAGAGAAGGATACGAATGGGGAGCAGAATGTGAGCAGGCGTTCCAAGACCTGAAGAAGTACTTGGCGGCAGCCCCCCTATTGTCCACACCCGAACAAGGTGAGTCTCTGACTTTGTACTTAGCGGTCTCTGAGCATGCTGTGAGTACAGTGTTACTGAGGGATAAGGGATCCGAGCAAGTCCCTGTCTATTATGTGAGCAAGACATTGCTGGATGCAGAAACGAGATATCTGCCCCTCGAAAAGTTAGTCCTGGCGTTAAGGACGGCGGCAAGGAAATTGCCCCATTATTTCCAGAGTCACAGGATTGTGGTGTATACTGAATTCCCGTTAAAGTCCTTGCTATGAAAGGCGGACTTCTCGGGACGCATCTCAACTTGGTCAGTCGAGTTGAGTCAGTATGATATAGACTACCAGCCGCACACCGCAATAAAGGGGCAAGTGCTAGCAGACTTTGTAGCAGAGTTTTCACCTGCAGTAGCTCCCCAGCCTCCTATGAGACAGGAGCAGAGAAAGGAACGGGGGAAGGAGCAAACAACGAGTAAAGAGAAAGCTCCGGCCGAACAAGATCCCATGGAGTGGAAATTATTTGTTGATGGCTCTGCATGTAACACGGGATCAGGGATTGGTGTGGTACTTTTCCCTCCTGAGGGAGCAATGATGGAACTGTCCCTTCGATTGGGGTTCAGTGCTTCAAATAACGTGGCGGAGTATGAGGCACTCTTGGCAGGGTTAAGAAGTGCAAGGATCCTGAAGGTGAAAAGGATACGAGTACACTGTGATTCACAACTCGTGGTGAACCAGTTGTCCGGGGAATATGAGGCCCAGAACGAGAAAATGGCTGCCTATGTGATGGCCGCCAGAGATCTGCTTGACACTTTCGAGAAGGTGTATATTCAACAAATAAGTTCTGGGCAGAACGCCCATGCTGATTCTCTTGCCTGGTTGGCTGCGGCTGTACCAACAGAATTCAAAAGACGGGTGGCAGTAGATTATCTTGCTGAGCCGAGCATCGGAAGAAGTGTGGAATTGGTCTTGGACGTGAACCAAGGACCAAGTTGGATGGATCCAATAGTGGAGTTCCTACGTGATGGGGCACTCCCCACAGATAGAAAGGAGGCTCACAAGATAAAAACAAAATCTGCACGGTTTTGGATGTCACCAGAAGGAAAGTTGTACAGAAAATCCTTCATTGGTCCCTACTTACTTTGTGTACACCCCGAGATGGTGCAGAAGTTTCTCCACGAGATCCACGAGGGAACGTGTGGAAGTCATGCTGGGGATAGGTCCATTGCCCACCGAGCAATAACCCAAGGGTATTGGTGGCCACATATGCAGGAAGATGCAAAGGTGTATGTTAAAATTTGTGAGAAGTGCCAAAAATTCTCACCAATGATCCGAACACCAGCCGAGGATCTGGTGCCATTGACTAGTCCTTGGCCCTTCGCACAATGGGGGATGGATATCGTGGGTCCACTTCACAAGGCAACAGGAAATAGGAAATTTCTGTTGGTAGCAACAGACTATTTCACCAAATGGATCGAAGCTGAACCATTGGCTAAGATCGCTGAGCCTATGATAGAAAGGTTCATATGGAAGAGCATAATCACCCAATTTGGGGTCCCTTATTCACTGATTACGGATAATGGGTCCCAATTTCAGAAAAAGTTTAAGGCTTTTTGTGCCCAGTATGGGATAAGGAACTATTACTCTACCCCAGCCTACCCGCAGAGTAATGGGCAGGCGGAGGCGTCCAACAAAACTATACTTGATGGGATCAAGAAGAGGTTGGACAAAGCAAAGGGCAAGTGGCCCGATGAATTGCCTCTGGTATTCTGGGCGCACCGAACAACGCCTAGGAGGTCTACGGGAGAGACCCCCTACTCATTAGCATATGGAACAGAGGCTGTAATTCCATTGGAGGTTGGCCTACCGACCAACAGGACCACTTTGGTTGAAAGTGGAGGCAATGACAGAGCCCTAGAAATTGAACTGGACCTCGCCGAGGAACGTAGAGAAAGGGCGCTGGTACACTTGGCCTCTTATCAGGAGCAACTGATGAAAAGCTATAACAAAACTGTCCATCCACGAGAGTTTGGTGTAGGGGACCTTGTGCTTCGAAAAGTGCTCGGCAATACCAAGGTGGCCAACGAGGGCAAGTTAGGGGCAAACTGGGAAGGGCATTGGGGCATATCGATTGGCGGACCTGGACGGGAACCCAGTGCCGAGGCCATGGAATGTCCACAACTTGAGGAAGTTTTTTGTTTGAAAAGACTTCAGTTTATATTTTACCCTGTTTTAGGATGCACATCATGATTACATGGGAATTACGAATAAAATTCCTCTGTTTTTTTTTTGTTAGTTGCAAGGGGTACGCATAACGCCCCCTTGAGTTTTTGAATTATGAATAAAATTCTGGTTTTGATATAAGACAGTGTTGTTTATTTCCGTTATGATTAGAATACGAAGTTAGGCCTGGTCCTTGCTCCTCACTTCGTATTGGGGAGCAGAGGGATAGGTTTACGCCAAATACGAATATATTTGAGCAGATTCAAAACTTTGCAAGTACGAGTATACTTGGTTATTTATACGGGTATGAATAGACCTGGTGTGCATACATGGATGTACACATTTTCGCCAAATATGAAAACATTTGGAAAGACTAAGTATGAATACACTTAGACTTAAGAACAAATGTTTGGCATGCATACGATAAAATGCACGGCTTTCCCGAATACAGATGTCTTTGGGTAACCAAAGTACGAGCACACTTTAAAATAAAACAATTTCTGAGTACATGAAACTCGGGGAGCATATGAATACATGCAAAATTGTCTAGGTACGAATACACCTAGAATTGTTTCTGAGTACGTGAAACTCGGGGAGCGTATGAATACATGCCAAATTGTCTAAGTACGAATACACCTAGAATTGTTTCCAAGTACGAGGAAAACTTGGGCAACATATGAATGCATGCAAAAACTATCCAAATACGAATACACTTAGGACTATTACGAAGAAAATTCAGAAAGCATATGAAAAACATGCTTAGCTAGATATCCAAGTATGAATAAACTTGGGAAGCGTAGGATGCAACCCAGCGAGGTTAAGGAAATACTCAAAGTACGAGATACTTGATCAATTGAATTTAAACAGTTAGCTACGAAAGAGCCACCGAGCAATGTTAAAGAGCCACGAAAGGCTGAGCAACCCAAAGTCAAATGCCACGAAGGGCCAAATACTTAAAGTGTTGGAAATGTACTTGTGCCACGCAAGGTAAGCTTTACGGCCACGCAGGGCCACCACAAGTATCCAAAAAACATGGTAGGGAAAAGTTCCAAGAGAAGGGAAGTCATACCTGCTGGTTAACGGTAGGGTTCTCGACGGTGGGGGAAGGAATCTGTGCAGGGGTAGCCTCCGAGTTTGTGCTCTTCGTCAGCTGGACCTCCACTAGCTTCCTTTTGGCCAGGGTGGGTCTCTTCCACATTTATAACAGCTTCTGCATCTTGATGCTCGGAGGCGTCAGTATTGAGCCCCTCATCCAGATTATCCCCCTCCTCAGCAAACTCCTCCTCGTCTTGGGCCACCACGCTGCTTGGGAGATCAATCTCAGTCCAAAGAGGAGAAGACTCAACTGTACCCAACTTTTTGAGACAGGCGGTCCAACCAGCAGCCCAGACTTGGTCTTGGATCTTGGGCACTTGGTTTTTGTAGCTGTCGGTGGCTACATTGATCCCTTCGTTGTACCCCTGCTGGTAGGCCTCCTTTGCCTCGGTTTTGCTCGTTTCCAGCTCAATCAAGGTCTGGTTCAAGCTATCTTCAGCACCATCCAGCCTAGTCTTCAACTCGTTTGTTGCACTTCGAGTCTGGTTTCTCTCTCTCTCAAGCCGGGCAATGGTGGTCAGGAGCTTGGCATTATCACTGGCCAATTTTGCCCACTGGGGCTCTGAGTGGCCCAACTTTTGAGCCATGGCCACCATCTTTTGCGCAGCCTAAACATATTATTAGTGGCTCAGTAATACAGTTGAGAAAGGGCTAAGTTATAAAAAAAAAAAAGAGAGAGAAAATAGGTCTACCTTAAAGCTGTGCACCATAAATGACCCGTGCAGGTTGTCCGGTGAATTAACCACCTCCTTCTGCATGTCCCCCGGAAGCATGAGAGCTTGAGATAGGGCCAGTGCAGTCCCTTCAGACTCCACACTGTCTCGGACAGTGACAGTCTTATTGCCATGAGTAAATTGGGGAGCCCAGATTGGAGTTTGGGTTATGGGTATCTGAGTCGAAGGCCCCCCAGGTGTTTCCAAGCGCGGGCGTTTGTCCCTGTGGCTAGCCTCGATGTCCTCGGGAGAAAATCCAGGAGGGGCGTCAGATTGCGTTGCTCCTCGGCGGCCATGCGACGGCACCAGGCTCTGGGAGCGACCTCGGCCACGAACAGTGCCGCGGCCTCTTCCTCGGCCAGCTCCTGGGATCGTGAGGAGATTTTCAAGGTTAATTGGCTGGTTCATCTCTTGGAATGTGGGGATGGAGGATAGCCGTCAGATGATGTAGATGCTTCCTCGACAATTTCCACAGATGCGCTACAGAATGGAGGAGTCCGAGAACGTCTTTCTTTTTCTATTTGCTCGGGCTGTGCGGGCTGTGCAGCAGAGGGCCCAGGAATTGGTGGGTCGTCGGCTGCTCGGATGCGCCGATCAATGAAGCCCCCGTATGATGCTCTGTAGCTCAGGAGCACCTGCGCCGCTCTTGCTCGGCCTGCCAAATAGGTACCCTGACCGTTGAAGTTAGGGCCTGGTTGATGTCCGCAACATGGACCTGTGGAGTGATGATGGCGTATCCCTGGTTGATATTTTCAGCTGCAACATGGGAAGTTGACAGTCAGAAGATGAGAAATTCAAAACGAATGCAAAATGAAAAGTTGCTCGGCAAATAGTTCTACGAGGAAAAAGGACTGACGTGGTTGCCCAAATCTGTGGGGGGCGTGAAAACCTATCACTCGATCGTCATCGTCTCTGGGCTCGAAATTTCCAGTGACAACGAGGAAATCATCATCGTCTCCTCGAGCGGAGTCAGGCAGCTCAAGCACGAGACGTCTTCTGGAATCCCTACTCTTTAAGTTGTAGGTTAAAGCATCTTTGGTACGGGAGATGCTGTACAAATGGTGAATGTCGTGTAGGCCTAAGGAAGTGCCTAACATTTGATTTAACGTGTGGATACCCATAACTACGCGAAAGAAATTTGCAGAGACCAGCATTGGAGAAAGCCTGTAATAGGCTAGAACCTGGCGAAGTAGAGGTGCCCGGGGAAATCTGACGCCACCCTTAACAATGGCCACTACAGGAATATGAAGGGTATCGTTATCAGGACTCTCACGAATGGCGTCTACAGGAGACAGCCTAATGGCAACATTGTCGGGAATCTCGTAACGAGACCTGAATGAGGCCATGGTCTGAGGGGTGTTGCAGTGACGCCTGAACCTCCCCATTTATGAGAAAAATGAGTCTTTTACAGTAAGAGATAACAGGTACGAAGAAACCCTAAGTGTGATTGGAGAAACCCTACAGTAACGAGAAAAAAGGGGCAAAGAGGAACGATGACTTACGATTGTGATGATCGAAGTTCTAAAGTGCACAGGAAAAACCCTCGAGGTGATGAACAGAGCTTCAGCAGCAGGAGTACTGGAAACTTCTTTCTGCAAAGGGAATTTGGAGGAAGGATAGAGGTTCAAAGGTGGGACGAAAACCCCAATATACCCTAAATTAGTAGGGTGGCGTATGCAAAACATCGCACCAGACGCCGTTGGGCGTTCCGTTTCCCAAAGAATGTCCATTCGCATTTAATATGGGCAGTACGTTGATTGCCACATGTAAAGGATGGTGCAGGAAAAGCCTATCCAGCCTAAACGACGAGACGTTTTGGGCAGGTTCAATGATGATATTTGCACCAATTTTAAGGAATCATGGGTGCAGGAGCAAAGGACGTTGCTCAAGTCCAGAGAAGCTTTGCTCGTCATATACAAAGAAGATAACGAATAAAGCTGGGGAGCAATTGTAGGGAGTAAATCCCCAACGGGCATAGATAAGGCCCGAATACATAGTACGTGGGGCCATGTTGTAACTAAGACAGGGACAGCCGCCGTGCAAGACGGTGGTCAGCAATAAGAACCAGTAGCATGAGAGGATACTGGACCAAGAGATTGACGAAGGAGCAGTGACAGGTGAAGTCACTGGTCCGGGTAGTTTGTTCGGCAACAAGAGAACCGAACAGGAGGGGATTTGTACGAAAAGCAGTCCTAGATGAAGGAAATGTTCCAGAAGGTTCTAGAATCAGGGACATTTCGTGATGACTATGAGATCCCAATAAAGTAGGATCTTGGAGAGATACCCAATGGGAATGGGAAGTTCGGCCAGCTTTGGAAGGGAGTCCTAAACGGACTAAGGTAATGAACTGATAAGGGAACGAGAATCCAAGATATTCTGGCTTTCCTATACAAGATAGGAAACCTAGGGAAACATGGATACTTGGACAGCAAGCATCCATAAACCTATAAATACGAAGCAAACCTAGAGGAAAAAGGTACACAATACATAGCAGTTATACGTATTCTCTTATGCTTAATTAGGGTTTTCCATTAGTACGTGATACTAACTTAGGCATCGGAGGGCCTTTGCCACGAGAGGCAAAGGTGCGCTCACCCCTTGTCTGTTTTGCAGAGTAGGATTCCGGCGACGCATTAGGGTTCCGGCAAAGATCACGAAGTAGCCGTTACGATCTTGTGCTGCTTAAACCCTTCTTAGTTTTTCTGCACTTACATTAAGCAAAGAAAACATGATTCACCGATAAAAACTAAAATAAACTTGATTTATAAGAAGATCCAATGCATACAAGAAACTTTAATACACGAGAAAAAAACGTAGCACAAATACCTTAAGGCGTTCTTGAAGGAAATAACTTGAAAAACTTGAAAAACAACTCTGGAAATCCTAGAAAGCAAAAAGAAAGCTTAGGCCTAAAGTTAACTAATGGCCCATCCCTTCCATAAATGGCATACAAGCCTATTTATATGACTTGTAAAATATCCCTTACAAAAAACTAAAAGGTCCCTAAAATATCCCAAAAACATTCTAGAAATAGAAACTTTTCATATATGGAAAGTTGAAAAAGTTAACAAAAATCTGCACTAAGGGCTTTGGTACCAATACCTCAAAACTGAGGTATCAATACCAAGGGGTCTGTTCAGCTCCGGGGACAAAAAGTACCGGTACCTCATTTTTGAGGTATTGGTACCTCTGCTGCAAAACTACAGATTAGCACAGCCAGCCTCACAAGTCCTTTGGCGACCCCGACGACCTTCCGATGCTTCTTTACTTGATCCTTGGGACTGACGGAGGAGTGTCATGTGGCCTTGGTCTCACGGATGCCCTCGAGGGCTATCCTCGATGCTTTGACTTCACGTCCTTAGCTTTGGAATGCCCATTTGACACTTGACTCTCTAGGCATCCATCGAGACTTTTTGTCGTGCCTTTAGGTCTTGGGGACGATGAGGCACATGCCATCGGGCACTTGGACACGAGGTTGCACCCAATGTATTCCTTGGCGCTCAAACACGCCTTATTAGCACGTTTTACCTGAAACATCCTCAAACAAACCTTACGTGCTATATCGAATAAAAACAACATGTATGTACAAATACAACATACTAGAGGACTTAAGCACCAAGAATATGCATTATTGGGTGCTTATCGCACGTAGCAGCATATGAGTCCATACATTGGGGAAAACTCTTTGAAAAATTGATTTTCCATATCTTGCCACGTAACTATTGATCTTGAGTTCAAGGAATGAAACCAACTCTTAGCCTTGTCTTTCAAAGATGATAAAAATATCTTAAATAAGACCTCTTTATCGTTCATGCAAAGCTCCTCGAGTTCAATGATATGCGCACATGGATTTTCAGAGGCTAAGCCATGAAAATGGGGTAACACTTGAAGCATGCCCGACTTAACTCTTAAAATATTGGCAGGAAGGGGTGACTATGCAAGAGGGTGTAAAAATTTGATTAGGATAAAGGTACTCCTGTATAGTCTTGGGGACTATTTCCTCATTTACCGCCGCCATTCTATTCAAAAGAGAAAAACATAAAGTAAACAGGCTAGAGGGGCTATGCCGCCACCTCTCTCAAAACAGTTCCGTGGGATTAAGCCACCACCACGTTATATGGACAACAAAAAGAAAAGGCAATCGATACTTAATCTAGCTTCGTTACACCTCAAGTTGATAGGAATTTCAGTTAGAGGTATCCGCTAGACTAAGTATGAATTGCCCAAAGTAAAATAAAGTGGAATAGTTACAGTGGTTTGTCGAACCTCCAAATAAGCTATAATAAGAATCCCCGGCAACACCGCCAAAAATGCTTTGTCAACCACCTTGCCTTCAAATATAAGGTTGAAAACCCCAAGCATAGGGCTAGATCGTTGAAAGCGTAATATCCGAAAGTCCGGTATCGTACCCACAGGGAATCAGAGATAGCTTTTCGGATTGTAGATTTTATGTAAGGATTGTGGCATTTAGACGGCCAACTGTCGGTTTTGATTTAAAAGTGGAAATAATAAGGCGAAAAGACTAGAAAAGAGTTTGATTAACTTAAAAGAGGCAAGTCTAGGTATCATCCATCCCGTGAGTTAGGCCATTATCGGTTCACGATATAACTCAAGTGAGAGTCACGTCCGCGCGCTCACACTCGGAAGATTTAGCTTTAAAAGATTACGTTTATCGAAAGATGTGTGTGGGCTACCTGCCCGAAAAATATATTTTGATTTGAAAAATTGAGGAGTCGCCACCCGGATTTATGGTATATCACCCGAGAAACCATTTTGCTTTGAAAATGCATTGATTTGAATTAAAAACCAGAGATCAGTTTCAAGGGTCCGGAAGCCATGTTACGAGGGGGGAAGGGTTTTACGGCACCCCCCCTCGCCCGATACGAAATCGGTCTCTACTAAACGTTTGTGGGATTTTTCAAAAGGGATTTTGTTTCATTAAACCAACTAGCAAGTATCCACAGTTATACCAAATAAGAAGTGCTTGCATGTGCATGTGTACAAGGAGTGACAAAATGGTGAAAGAATGCCAAAATAACATGAAATGAAGCCCTGCCCACTGACTTCACTCTCAGGCGCTCGGGAGTGGTCCCGAGCGCTTGGGAGTGTTGGTGCCCAACCTGCAAAATTTGTTAGTACAGACGAGATATAATGCAAAAACTGTGCATGCATGTGCATATGTACAGGGGGATGATGAGATGGCCATGCATGGTATACAAGACAGCAGAATATGAAACCCTGTCACTGGATTCACTCTCGAGCGCTTGGGAGTGGTCCCGAGCGCTCGGGAGTGTTGCCAACATTTCCTGCAAATTTGGTTAGACATATTCACATGCTAATACTGCCAGAAAAATCACAAAGAAATCAAAATACAGATGTGCTCAGCCAGAGGTTTAAACAGCTAAGAACTGGTCCTAACCATCCAAACAAGGCTTCCTTGCAACTGAAAGCAAACCTAACTGGGCTCTGGAAGGACCAGTGCACACCCAGTATCTACCTAAAACAGAAAATGAAATACATAATGAACAAAATAAAGTTTTGGTGGCAGCAGCACTCCTGAGCACTCAGGAATGGTCCCGAGCGCTTGGGAGTGAACACAGTGCCTGAAAAAAAGACTTGTTACTTCATGCTACTCTTGCTCTTGGTGTTAAACTAAGATCAAATGAGCTCACAACTAGTATAAGGAACTAGTATGAACCCTTGATCCCCCTCAGAAGTAGAAAAACGGTAGATTTTAGGTATAAAATGAGATTTTATACCTTTGCTTGACTTGAATCCAGCTTCTTGGACTGACTTTGGTGCTTGAAAATGGTTAGAGAATAGTAGAAAAAGAGGGAGTTTAGGCCTACACTTCTCTTAGAGATTTTACTTGAGAATTGATGATTTTTCTTAGAAAAGGAGATTGTTTTTGAAAGAGTTTGAGAGAGAATTTTGGGGACTGGTTTTTGGCAGCAAAATGGGGAGTTTTTCAGAGGAAAATTTTGTGGCCCTTTGCAAGGTAGAAAGAGGGGGTATTTATAGGAAAACATAACCTATGGTTTTGGAAATAAAATGAAAGATTAAAAATAGTTTTGGAGGGAAGAATGGCATGATGAGATGCCTGCTGGCTCAGGCAGGCTTGACTGGTAGGTTTGAACGTTGAAAGGTTTGAAAAGCTTGAAAAGTCATGGTCAAAGATCAAGCTCAACATGCATTGGCCCTGACAGCACTCCCGAGCGCTTGGGAGTGTCACTCCCGAGCGCTCTAGAGTGGTCCCGAGCGCTTGGGAGTGGTCCCAAGCGCTTGGGAGTGACTGCCCAATTTCAAAAGGGCGCCACAAACACTCCCGAACTCGGTTTTGGGTGTTTTTCGAAGCGTTGAAAAGCTCGTTAAGTCCTCTTTCTAACCCAATTGGTTTCATTCAAATGTATTTTATATGTTTAAATGTGTGCCAATTTTACCCTCAGGGTGTCGGAAAAAAATGATGGTTTTGGTTTGAAAAAGTCCAAGAAGCATCGTCCAAGTTTTCCAAGGCCTGTTTTGACCCTATTTCATCATCGGGGAGCCTCGAGGGCACAAATTAAGGATAATTAATAGGTCCAAATTGGGGTGTCTACAGTTGCCCCTCTTTGGATGGCACTCGGCATCATGTTTGGATACGAGTGACGTCCAAAGATTGAGACAGCCCAATTTGAGCCCTACTAAACCCTTAATTCAAAATCAAATGCAAGTAAAAATGTACAAGCATTCAAAACATGAGGTCGTGCTCTTTCGAGCTGCCTACGTACCCCGTTTGCAGGGATCAAACCAGCGTAGTTCTTTGGGGCAAATGCAAACATGCATGCTGTAGAAGGCATAAAGACATGCAAGCAAATAATCGACAAAATAGATTGATTCGAGGAGCACCCACCGATTGCTCAGTCTCAGCGGGTGGCAAAATTAAATAGGCGAATAGGTTGTAAATACACCGCGAGGGGTGTCGTCCAATAGGATAAGTTAGTTTGTCTCGAAGGAACTAAAACCAAATCTATGGCGGGAGATGATTGAAAGGTGTCACAGAGGACAATGCCAAATCTATGGCGGGATTTGATTGAAAGGTGTCCCTCAGGACAATACCAAATCTATGACAGCGGATGATTGAAGGGGTGTCCCTCAGGACAATGCCAAATCTATGGCGGGATTTGATTGAAAGGTGTCCCTCAGGACAATGCC
Organism: Rhododendron griersonianum; assembly: GCA_018127125.1. Taxonomy (NCBI): domain Eukaryota; kingdom Viridiplantae; phylum Streptophyta; class Magnoliopsida; order Ericales; family Ericaceae; genus Rhododendron; species Rhododendron griersonianum. The sequence continues at coordinate 7,398,316 of CM030799.1, read as the reverse complement.
AACTCTATGGCGGGATTTGATTGAAGGGTGTCCCTCAGAACAATGCCAAATCTATGACAGCGGATGATTGAAGGGGTGTCCCTCAGGACAATGCCAAATCTATGACAGCGGAAAGTGATTAAAAGATGCCCCTCAGGGCGGTGCCAAATCTATGGCGGGAAGTGATTAAGAGATGCTCCTCAGGGCGGTGCCAAATCTATGGCGGAAAGTGATTAAGAGATGCCCCTCAGGGCGGTGCCAAATCTATGGCAGAAAGTGATTAAAAGATGCCCCTCAGGGCGGTGCCAAATCTATGGCAGCATGTCAAGCAGTCGTGCTGACAAATATGATAGACGAAGGTGACCATAGGAGGTCGAGGCTAGAGAGTGAGACCCGTGTTTCGACGTTTGACAACAACGATGATATTTTTTATTTTTATTTTTTGAAAAACGAAGGACATGTCTGAGTATCCTTTCTGCTTTACTATTTTTTTTTTCTGGCTAGCAGGCTGGTATCTTCAGGACCTTGGGATTTGGGATGGAGTTCGTCTTTGGATGAAAATTGGGTTTGAGCTGGATCTAGGGCTTGGGCTAGAGTCGGTTTGAGTTTGACCTTGATCAGGGCTTGAGTTTTGAGCATTCATGCCCCAGTCTTGATGTTGGCAGTATGCTTGCAATGATCATCATTGGGCAGACGTGCCCCAATGAATGACGGACCTCAGTACTAATTCTTTTCCTTGATTCCACTGATAGTTTCGGCGACCAGTTTTATCATGAGTGCAAAAGCGCGGGTTCTTCCACGTATTGGAGTTTCTCTCATGAGTTCGGGTCTCAATGACCTTGTGTGAATTTGGATAAGGCCTAGATAACTCAAAAGACAAGAAAGACCCTTTATCAGAGGATTGACTCTCAATGATGACCTTAACTTGACGAGGAGTTTGATTTGACTGGACGAGGAGCTTGATTACTTAAGGATTTGATGTTTGAAATTGTCATGATAAAATCAAGTTTCGGTGACTTTCCCATTAGGGGTTTTGAAATTGTTTTAGCTCCATCAAGTGATGCTCACTCTTGTTTTGTCAAAACACGAGAATTTTTACAACGAACCGTGCCCCAGATTGCTGATGACAACCCATGGTTTTGAAAATGCCCCAGCTTGGATTTTTGCAAGATTCACAAAATGCCTTGCCACTCCTTCTTGTTTTCTCCTATTGCCTAGGATTTTTGTTATCAAGTTGTGTTTTCCAATCTGAAAGGACTTTATCCGGGTTGTAACGTGGCCGAGGTTTGGCTTAGCAAAGAAAGGATAATAGACTCAAAAAATTTCATTTTCTTTGGGTTTTATCCATCTTGAATATTTTTGTACCCTTTTTGCTTTTGATGGGCGTCTTCTTTCACTTGATTTGCTTTGCACTTTGTCGTGCCGATGTGTTTGGTACTTTCGTTGATTTTGAGCTTTCTCTGATTTTTCTTCGATGTTTTGCATCTCACCGTGCCAATGTATTTGGCACTTTTGCACTTTGGATTCTGATGCGCCAATGATGGTCAAGTGTTTGGCACTTTTGTCTTCCTTATTTCACCCCAGTGTGTGGGATAGCTGCCTAGCTGGGTTCTTTCAAAGAAATTGATTTAGGCTCAAAGGGGGTTATCAATGGATATATATCTTCAAGCGTTTGATAAAAGAAAAGAATGCCTTTCTTCATTTTGAATTGCACAACTTGATAACTGAATCCTAGATGCAAGTTAAGAGATTTGTGTACTCTAACTTTTGCCTAGATCACAATTTGAGGTTTTGATCTAGCGAGCTTTTTCTCGGGCCAAGGCATCGCTTCTCGACGGCGTCAGGGAATGGTCCCATGAAATTCTTCTTCTTGCAAGGGCAAAGTATCTCGTGTTTTAATTCCTCAATTGATGGTGAAAAACAATTCCAAGTTAAGGGATTATCACAAAACGCGAGTTTATTATCACAATTTCGACACAAGCTTGAGATTGATTTCGAAAGATGGGACGGACCGACGAAGGATTGACATGAAAGATCGTGACCAAATTTTGGGATTGACTCGAATGAACATGACCGGGCCTTAGGATGAGGCTGCCTATGTATCCTTCTTGCAAAGGAATCAGGTCATAACGTAGTTCGGGACTACGAAGCTGACTTTCTTTTTGGTTTTTCTTTTTCGACTATAAACTTGAATTTGAAAACATACAGACACAAAAGTATGAAAGACTCGAAGTACAAACTGACTCGAAATTGACTTGAAAAAAAGACTCGACTTGAAACTTAAAAGCTTTCCAAACTCGTGAAGAATTCCATTCATGCTTTACTGCACTCAAAATCCTCCTCCAGATCTGAGGTCCGGCACTGGGATGGTTTTCTCGCCATCTCGGGAATCATTTGGATTTTGATCCACCCTCGGATTCTGTGTCGGCTTGGAGCTTGTTATTGAGGCATCGAGCTTGTTAAGGGTTGAAACAATGGGTTCTGGCAGCCAATTGTCGATAATGCACTGGTAGGGATGGATTTTTATGCCATTGAAGATCCCGTTGATGGTTTGGTCGCTTAGAAGTTGTCCAAACGAACCGTGTCCCACTGATTCATAAGCCGGTCCAGCCTTGAACTCCTCAAAGATTAGAGGATAGTTTTTCCCAACCAATCGCCACCCATCATGTGTTGACTCCCATACCAGGTCTTTGCTCTCAAGTGTGCAAATCCCGACTTCCTCAGGTATATTGACAGTGGGTTTTGGCTCGGTTGCAGATATGATGTATTGGCTAGGGTCGAATGAGGTTGGGTTGAGATCGATGAGGTTGACACGGGGGTTTCGCGGGTGCTTTGGTGGAGGGTTTATGGTGGTGTTTGAGTTTGAAAGTGGAGGTGAGATAGTTCCATTATCGATGAGATATTGGATTTTGTGGCGAAGACGGAAGCAGTTATTGGTAGGATGACCGGCATATCGGTGAAAGGCACAATAGGCATTTGGGTTGTGGGACACCAGGAGCTTTTGAGGTAGGGGAGTTGGAGGGAGCGGCTCGATGAGGCCGGCTTCGAGGAGCTTCTCATAAACTGAGGACAAAGGTACAGGAAAGCGGGAGAAGATCCTTGGTGGGATTTTGCAGCTGGGTTGAGGGTTCATGGTGGTGCCGAGGGGGCTTCTGGTGAAAGCCTTGCTTGCTTCGCAGTTGCATAATACTCTTTTGCTTTTGGGGTTGATCTCATCCATGTGCGTGTCTTCCCTTTCAGCACTAGTTTTAGACAAGGATCCAATACCCTCCTTTGAGTGAATCTTGGCATCATGGAATTTGACCAGGTCTTTAAGCATGTCCGAGAGCTTCACTTTTGAGCATATTCTGACTGTTGGAGGGTGGTGGATTTGTGGAGTTTCTTTGATCCTGGCATCATCAGCATTTAGTCCCAGATCTGGATTCGACATGGCGGAGGTGAAAAGGTCAATCAGCCCTTGCAATAGAGTCATCTGCTTATCCATTTTCCGATTCATTTCCTCTACAGCCTTTTTCAGCTCAGCCAGCTCTGTCTGTCCTGTCATTTTGAGGTAGTCGGAGAAGGTGGTATGGCTTTGTGTAGGATGGGTGGCCCAGTACTGACAGTAAAGCAAACAAAAACGAACTTAAGACGTGCCCATGTTGTGATTTATTGAAAAGAAACGTGCATGAATTAAAGAATTGTTATTCACGTGTTGTCATTCTCGACTCAAGGGGTCAAACTTTACAGATAGTTCCAACAGTCGCGGGTAGGTCATTGTCAGGCAGGTTAATTCCTCACGTTGGGAATCAGAGCCAATCTTCTTATCTAAGACCATCCGAGACAGAGCAATAAGACTGCTGGAATAATGCACTTAAGGCTAGACTGAACTAGAGGGAGCCGTTCGGGCACGGCGAACACCGGAGTTATCCCAAACTCCACGGATTTATGGTCTCCTAGACCCTGACTCAAGAAACGACATCCTATGAAGGATTGCCTTAGTCCTCAGAGATTGTTTTGCATGTGTATCCTTTGATTAGGAATGACAAGATTTGAGAGATATCAAGACAAATTAAGCCTCCAACATTTTTCACACGAAATTTCTGTTTTGGTTCCAAAGACCGTTTAGCATAAATGACATGACACCGTAACCGGGGCGGCGTGGGTGGCATGACGCCATTAGCCTAGGCGGGGTAAGTGACTTCGCACTATATCCTGGGTGGTGTGGGTATCACGGCATTGTAGCCTAATTGTTTTGTTAATTTTCATTAAATCCATGATTGAAAAATGTATTGAAGACTTAAAGAATTTCGATATCCCAAAAACCTCATCATTCCAAGGACTAATTAATTTCGACAACGTGCCCTTAAAAAGCACGACTCGTCATCGGTCCAGGCAATCCTAAACACGCTGCGCGAGCGAGTTTAAGGGTTCTATACGGGACACGAAAGCAAGCGGAAGATGCACGGTGCGATGCGCAAGCGGGATAAGATTACGGTCCGTCGAAAGTTGCCTCATTCCTCAGAATTTCTTTTAAGATGTATCCTTTGTTTAGAACGACAGGTTCTAAGAGATGTCAAAATGAACTAAGTATTCAACTAGTCCTCACTCAAAGTTTCAATTTTGAACTTGGAATAACTTAGTATAGCTAACGTGATACCACAACCAGAGTGGCGTCAGTGGCATGGTGCCATTAGCCAAAGTGGTGTAAGTAAAGTGGTATCACGGCGTCGTTTCCTTGTTATTCCTTATTCTCCGTTGAATCTTCGATTAGGCATTAGTCAAGGACTTAGTATGTTTTGATTTCCCAAAGTCTCATTGTTCTAAGGACTCATATAGTTTAGACAACGTACACTGGGGTGCACGACTCATCATCGGGCATCGGCAACCTTCTACAGACCGTGCGAGCGAGTCTTAAGAGAACATGACTTGAAATTGAACAGACAACATGATGGCATGACATGGATGAGATGCATGGTGAGATGCAGAAAGCAATAACATGTAGGCAGGATATAGCACATAGTCCAACCTTGCGGGTCCCTGTCCTAGTTTGGAAGGTTCTATTGCTTTCTACACATGTATAGAGGCCGGTTTTGATTTGAATAGGGTTCCCCGGACTAGAGCCAAGGTATGCCTCCCATTACTGAGCGTACACCCAACAATGGTACAAACGGCAGGTATGACTCATCATGGTCGAGGGTTGCTGAGTATTCCGGGATTCCCCATCACCGGCAGGCCGGGTAGAATTGCCAGAACACAACAGCGGGGTTGAACAAGATATATGTACAAGAAATAGACCATGAAACAAAATAACTTTAAAAATCCCACAAACGTTTTTCAAGCTTGGCTCACAAGTTTAATTGATATTCAAGGAAAGCGGGCCGTTTTATCAACATACCAACTTTTTCTCAAGTATCACTTAAACGTCCCCAGCGGAGTCGCCACTGTGGGCTACCTGCCAGAAAAATATATTTTGATTTGAAAAATTGAGGAGTCACCACCCAGATTTATGGTATATCACCCGAGAAACCGTTTTGCTTTGAAAATGCATTGATTTGAATTGAAAACTAGAGATCAGTTTCAAGGGTCTGGAAGCCATGTTACGAGGGGGGAAGGGTTTTACGGCACCCCCCCTCGCCCGATACGAAATCGGTCTCTACTAAACATTTGTGGGATTTTTCAAAAGGGATTTTGTTTCATTAAACCAACTAGCAAGTATCCACAGTTATACCAAATAAGAAGTGCTTGCATGTGCATGTGTACAGGGAGTGACAAAATGGTGAAAGAATGCCAAAATAACATGAAATGAAGCCCTGCCCACTGACTTCACTCTCAGGCGCTCGGGAGTGGTTCCGAGCGCTTGGGAGTGTTGGTGCCCAACCTGCAAAATTTGTTAGTACAGACGAGATATAATGCAAAAACTGTGCATGCATGTGCATACGTACAGGGGGATGATGAGATGGCCATGCATGGTATACAAGATAGCAGAATATGAAACCCTGTCACTGGATTCACTCTCGAGCGCTTGGGAGTGGTCCCGAGCGCTCGGGAGTGTTGCCAACATTTCCTGCAAATTTGGTTAGACATATTCACATGCTAATACTGCCAGAAAAATACAAAAAAATCAAAATACAGATGTGCTCAGCCAGAGGTTTAAACAGCTAAGAACTGGTCCTAACCATCCAAACAAGGCTTCCTTGCAACTGAAAGCAAACCTAACTGGGCTCTGGAAGGACCAGTGCACACCCAGTATCTACCTAAAATAGAAAATGAAATACATAATGAACAAAATAAAGTTTTGGTGGCAGCAGCACTCCTAAGCGCTCAGGAATGGTCCCGAGCGCTCAGGAGTGAACACAGTGCCTGAAAAAAAGACTTGTTACTTCATGCTCCTCTTGCTCTTGGTGCTAAACTAAGATCAAATGAGCTCACAACTAGTATAAGGAACTAGTATGAACCCTTGATCCCCCTCAGAAGTAGAAAAACGGTAGATTTTAGGTATAAAATGAGATTTTATACCTTTGCTTGACTTGAATCCAGCTTCTTGGACTGACTTTGGTGCTTGAAAATGGTTAGAAAATAGTAGAAAAAGAGGGAGTTTAGGCCTACACTTCTCTTAGAGATTTTACTTGAGAATTGATGATTTTTCTTAGAAAAGGAGATTGTTTTTGAAATAGTTTGAGAGAGAATTTTGGGGAGTGATTTTTGGCAGCAAAATGGGGAGTTTTTCAGAGGAAAATTTCGTGGCCCTTTGCAAGGTAGAAAGAGGGGGTATTTATAGGCAAACATAACCTATGGTTTTGGAAATAAAATGAAAGATTAAAAATAGTTTTGGAGGGAAGAATGGCATGATGAGATGCCTGCTGGCTCAGGCAGGCTTGACTGGTAGGTTTGAACGTTGAAAGGTTTGAAAAGCCTGAAAAGTCATGGTCAAAGATCAAGCTCAACATGCATTGGCCCTGATAGCACTCCTGAGCGCTTGGGAGTGGTCCCAAGCGCTTGGGAGTGACTGCCCAATTTCAAAAGGGCGCCACGGACACTCCCGAACTCGGTTTTTGGTGTTTTTCGAAGCGTTGGAAAGCTCGTTAAGTCCTCTTTCTAACCCAATTAGTTTCATTCAAATGTATTTTATATGCTGAAATGTGTGCCAATTTTACCCTCAAGGTGTCGGAAAAAAATGATGGTTTTGGTTTGAAAAAGTCTAAAAAGCATCGTCCAAGTTTTCCAAGGCCTGTTTTGACCCTATTTCATCATCGGGGAGCCTTGAGGGCACAAATTAAGGATAATTAATAGGTCCAAATTGGGGTGCCTACAATGTGATTTATCGGAATCAAACCAACTTGTTTTACTAATGAATCGAACACGTAGGAGACCACGAGCTCCAGGCATGCCGCGTGCCAAGACCACTTGACTAAATATCATATCAAGAAGTTAACACCCCTCGTTTAGACCAAAAATGGCTAGATTTAATCCAATTCCGAAAATCATGCTTTAAGCCAGAGAGTTCGAGAACAAACAACAACCTAAATCTTTGGGAAAGATTAACCCAAGACTTAGCAATCAACTACTCAACCATACTAAAAGAACAAAACATAGTTGAAAAAACGAGACATAAGATTTAACCGATAAAAACCGAAATAAACTTGATATATGCAAAGATCCAAAGCGTTGCTACAACTTTAATACTTGACAAAACATCAAAACACTTAAACTTACTTGAGTTCTTGAAGCAACTAACTTGAAAATCTTGAAGAACAACTATGGAAATCCTAGAAAGCAAAAAGAAAGCTTAGGCCTAAAGTTAACTAATAGCTCATTCCCCCTCATAAAAGGCATACAAGCCTATTTATAGGGCTTGCAAAATATCTCTTACAAAAGACCGAAAGGTCCCTAAAATATTCCAAAAACATTTCAAAAGTGGAAACTTTCCATAAATGAAAGGTTGAAAAATTTGCAAAAAGTGTTCGGCCCATCTCAGCCGTTGATTTGCGAGATCAATGGCTCGGAGAGGGTTGGACAAGTCCCTCTCCGGATGGGGGTCGGACAGGGGATCCGGCGCCCTCTTGCGTACGTCTTTTATCCCTCTCCACGGCCCTATCTCTTCTCTTTCTGTTGGCCACACATACTGTTATCAAGAACAATATGAAAGAAGCTGCTACCATAAAGACAATAATACCTTCAATTAAACCAAAGCGATTTATTGTTCTCCGGTCCCTCTCTGCTGGTGAGACCACGACAATAGAAATTAAATACGTTAGTGCAATGGATGTGATTGTTGTGATCTTAGTGATAGACGTCCACATCAAATATCTTCCAGGCTTGAAGGGCAAGTCAGTCATCATCAAAACGAGTGTGCCTACAGATGAGATAAAGCCGAGCATGTTAAAACAGAGGAAGAACAAGTACAAAAGTGGGTAATTAGAAGCCATCACGGCTTTTCCACTTTTGTGTCCATCTGAATCATCTGTCCAAACACCCGACGGAGGGGCCACTCCTGCTTGAAAGGCTAGGGTTGCCATTAGTACAACAGCAACTATAATTCCATTTCTTCTCTCTGCTATTTCTGTAGGATCGAGGATACCATAATGGACTCTTGTAGCACGCTTGATTACAAGTAAGGCTTGAATGTCTCCGTCTATTCCGTCTAGTTTCGTTCCTCTTTTTTGTCCAAGATGTAGAATGTCCATCGCTGTTTGTTTGCTTGCATTAATTGCATTTACATCAATTTCCGTAAAATTGAGAAGATGACTGATAATCTGAAACATCCATTAAATGCGAGAGATCACAAATCTTCGAAGTTAAACATTTAAAGTTACGCGGAAAGTATTTTAGCCTCAGGCAACCTAAAGTTATCTGCCGTTATGCTCTGAAAAAGTACGTTTCAAATCTTATTTTGAAAATCATTTTGACATGGTTCTTATTAGAGTATTAATTGTCTATCGACAATCATATGTGCTAGAAACGGTGGCCCTTGCAATTTGTTTGCTTAATTTCACTAAACAAACACACATATTTTGCTATTTACATATATACAAGAGAAAAAAACACTTCCATAGAATTATTATAAGATGACCGAGAGTTAGACATATGATATGCATGTACAAATGTAACAAATCCAAGACAACTAATTACTACGAAAAAAGTAGGGTTGCAAGCTGTTCGTGAACTATTCAAGGCTCAACTCGGTAAATGCTTGCTCAATCGAGTTCGATTCTGGTACTAAATGAATCACACCTAAGCCTCAACCTTATGCTCGTTTAATAAATGATCCGAACCTAAACCTGACAGTATTCGGATATATTAGGCTCGTAAATCTAGATTGTATATGTATTTGCTCGTGTGTGAGTCACAAGACTTTCACATACAATCTTGAACATGTATAAACATTTACATGTACATAATGAAATTTTATAACTTGTACACGTATAAACTTTAAAAGTACTACGAACTTAAATTTTACACCCTTTGTCCCAATTTTTTTTTCTAGAGTGAAAAGATCATCCCAGTTATATTAATTCAAAAAAAATTACAACTAAAGCTACTAACAAAATACAACAACAAAATAAAAATTACAACGGTGGTGTAACAAACCCTTTGTCCCAATTTATTTGTCTAGTGCTTTTGGATCCCAACTTATCAAGTGAACATAATGATACCATTAGAAGACATTGTGTTTTCAAAAGTACCCGCATCATTTTAGCATTAAATGAGTGCACTCTTTTAAATGTTTTTTTTTTTCCCTTGCTTTCAAAGGGAGGACTCAAACTTAGAATGGACAAATCATTTGGAACATGAATAAGTCCAAAAATAGACAAACAAATCAGGACGGATTGAGTATTATATTTTTATAATGTTATCTATGTATGAACTTATTTATGTACAAAATAAGATTTATTTACAGTTCTAGATAAACCTATATGTGTATAAATAAATAATTAACTAATATTTTTGACTCTTTAAGGCTTGTGAACAAGTTGGAATTCGACTCAAACCTAGGCAAGTTCAGCTAAAGCTCAATGAACGAACTTAAACATTCTAAAACTCAGCTCGAATCGGCTCATTTGCAGAACTACCTAACTAAAAGCAATGTAGTAATTATGTACAAATCAAAATTGAGGTGAATATATACATGCATGCACGAGTACATAGCATTCACTTTCTTGTTAAAAACACATTTTATTTTCTTATGAAAATTGTCACATTTTATGACACTTCCCATTATGTCTGTAACATTTACTTTTCTATCATGATCCATAATGTATGTTAAGGTTAAGTTAGTAAATATATATTTTTTCTTGTAAGATTCTTACCAAACTTTTCAATTTAACTAAACACATGTAAGAAAATAAATTTTATTTTCACTTTCTTTTCTCTCATTTTCACTTTTCAACACAAATTTCTTTTTAATCGAACAAATGTTAATTGTCCGAGAAAGACATATACACACACGTGCTCTCACACACACAGAGTAAATTCACATCGCACAGTTGAAAAATGTGAGAGCGCAAAGGTCTTGATAGTCACATATATATCATTTATTTTTTCGATTCTGCTTGTCGAGCAATTTGAGATGAATCCAATTATGAATGTTTCTAGGTCTGAAAAGTGAAGAAGGAACATGCTATTAGACAAAATAAGTCGTTAATTACGGAGTCTCGGAGTTAGTTGAGGTGTGCGCAGGCTAGCCCGGATATTCGATTTTGAAAACAATTGAAACTATTTAAGTAGTACCAAATTTGGTCTCGAATTATCATACTTCAAAAGTATTGACGCCAAAGTAAAGCCTTGATTATGGTCATAACGTACCTCGATTCTTCGATCTGCAACAGCAAGGTGTAGTATGGTGTTGCCAGTATTATCTTTGGCATTGACGAACTCCTTACCTTTACAATATTTCTCCAACAACTTCTCTAGAAAATTTTGCTGGTTATATTTGACGCATAGGTGTAAGATAGTCTCTCTTTCTTCTCTGTCCACCCTAGCTCGAGCTGCATGGGGGTTAGCTTGAAACAACCCATCCAAGACCTTGATCTTTCCTCTCATAGCTGCAACATGAAGAGGGTTTGCACCGTCTCGATCACGAGCTAGACACATCTCTGGTCTCTCCCGTGTTAAAAAATTCACAATCTCAATGTGTCCATTAGCTGATGCCAAGTGAAGGAGCGATCGTTGTTGCGAATCTAGAGCTTCGGCAAGCTCTGGTTTGCTATTCCACAGTCTTTGGAAAGGCAAAATTTGCCCACGTGATGCAGCCACATGTAGAGGATTCCATTTGCAAGATTTCACCACAACTGTCTCAAGATTGTGTTCATTTTCTTCATGCACATCTTCATTGATCTCTGCTTCATGCACATCTTCATTTTCTTCAGGCACATTTTCATTGATCTCAATGATCTCTGCTTCAAGATTGTGTTCATTTTCTTCATGTACATCTTCATTGATCTCTGCTTCATGCAGATCTTCATTTTCTTCATGCACATCTTCATTGATCTTTGCTTCATGCACGTCTTCATTTTCTTCATGCACATCTCCATTGATCTCTACTTCAAGGTTGTGTCCATTTTCTTCATGCACATCTCCATTGATCTCTGCTTCAAGATTGTGTCTATTTTCTTCATGCACATCTTCATTGATCTTTGCTTCATGCACGTCTTCATTTTCTTCATGCACATCTCCATTGATCTCTGCTTCAAGGTTGTGTCCATTTTCTTCATGCACATCTCCATTGATCTCTGCTTCAAGATTGTGTCCATTTTCTTCATGTACGTCTTCATTTTCTTCATGCACATCTTCATTGATCTCTGCTTCATTGAGCTCATGATTGATCTCCGCTTCATTGAGCTCATTGATCTCTTCTTCATTGAGCTCATGATTGATCTCCGCTTCATTGATCTCGTTAATCTCTGCTTCATTTGGCTCATTGATCTCTGCTTCATTGAGATTCTCCACCATTCTCTCCCTCTCTCTCTCTCTCTCTCTCTAAATTGAATGCTTGTGTTATCTAGCAAGTAACTACACATAAATATATGCACATAGGCAAGTAGGCGGAATTTCTTTCCACCATGGGATGGACTTGTATTTCAAGACTTACTTATTGATCAGGTAAAAGTCTTTCTTTGGTGAAAAAAGTTTGCTGATAGGCAAGTAGGCCCAGGCGCCCAGCCTGTAAAATCTCTATTTTAATGTAAATTTCTAGTTTAATGTCAGGCCTCTAGTTTTTTTTTTTTTTTGGTAAGTACTTCTAGTTTATTTTCTTCAAGCTTGTGCCAAGACCTTAGAAGTGTCACATGTTTCCAGGCGAAAGTGTCCAAAGTGTGTCAGATTTTCAAAACAAAAAGAATGTAAAAATGTTTGGCTTCTTCGGACATGTGGCCAATGAATGTCGATGCAACAATCTCAAGGATACATCTTGACCTGTAATTTAATTGACCAAGCATGCGGTCATATGAATCATGTTCTATTAGTAAGTTATCTACAAAGCAGTTCATCGAGAAAGGCCATTTGGGTTTAATCAAGCAGAACAAAGAACCGAAGAACGATCACCAAAACCATTAGATACCATATCTCCTAAAGATATCCGTATCATTAAGCCAGGTTTGCGAATTGAAATTCCACATTGATTCTCCCGTCCAAACAGCGCCCCTTTCTCGCCCAATCACTCTCCCTTCCTCAACGAGTCTGAGTAATTCACCATGACGTCGGGAATCCAACTAATGAGTTTTAAACGTAGTGTTCAATACTTATATATGGTACACGTAAGAATACATACCTTAATCTCATTACATTAGTTCTTAAAATTAGTTCAAAACATTGACTTTGCTCTAATCGTAGCCAAACAGTTTATTATTTATAAGTTTAGTTGACCCTATAAAAATAATAGGGTGAACCCATTACCGTAACAGGGAGAACTGAACCCCATAAAAATATGTTGGGAATTCCAGAATCAAGATATATCAACCAACGGAATCCGCTCCGTAATTGCCCTAGTTGCCGCCACCATGTTTGGACCGGGGTGTACCAACTCGACCCTCTATTTCCCACCACTTTCTTGCTGGAGGCACCCGACTTTTGAATGTAGCTAGCCGTTGCTGCCATTGGCTTAGTATGCTCACTAATTCAAAAGGAATAAACTGGTTAAAAACAGTAGATATCATTAAAACTAAAATTTTAGATCATCAACTATTTTTAAGCCACGCATATGAAATTAAATGACATCTACATAAATGCATGCAACCTAGCTCATTCTCAGACCCAGCAAGTCGCAATACATACATGTGATGTGATTCGAACCCTACTAGGTATATATCTTACCCCAGCACGTCGCATATCAGCATGATGCATGTTTAAATAGTTATTATGTTCTCATGGTCTATCCATGAGTAGCTTGTCAATGCATGTGGTTTCCTAATCGGGTTACTTTCCTAATTTGACCTGGTTTCCTAATTTGGAAAGTTTCCTAACTTGGTCGGGTTTCCTAATCGGGTTACTTTCCTAACTTGGTCGGGTTTCCTAATCCGACCAGGTTTCCAATTTTGTCTAGTTTCCTAATTCATCTATGTTGCATGATAGTCTAGTTCAGCTATGTTCGACCATGTTCATGCATGTTTCCTATTTCTGTTTAGCTACATATCTAGTCTTGTATCGCATGCACCCATTCAATTCAGGCCTTTGTTATTCTCGCTAGCTTTAGGGTAATTTCCCCTAGAAGTAGGTACCCTTCCGGCATTCGCAATGGTGGATTGATCTTATTTTGTGTGCTAGTCTAGATTTAGGGACCGTGTGAGGACCTAAGGATGGCTATTGATCATCACCTGTGGACACGGGATGATAATGATCAGCTGTTGATCTCTAGGCCCTTATCCATAAGTTTATGTTTTCTACTTTCTTTTCTGTGTGCTGCGCTCGACAGAGGTGTTTTTCAAATGATTTTCCCCACTTGCAAAAGACTTATTTTCAAGATCTTGTTTACTAAAATCCACCTATTCGTCTGCTCGAGTCTCTTGCATTTAGGATAGAAATGAATTGAACCAATGGTGATGAGAAGAGGACAATCATCGGATTGGGCGGAGTGGGTGCCTAACACCTTCCCACTCGGTACCTTAGCCCCAGACCCATCTGTGGTGATGCAAAGGATCAAGCCTTTCTGCAGAGTCATTGTATGGTTCTTGGACCTAAACCAAGTGGCGACTCTGAGTTTTGTTGGATACTTGTTTATTGCAAGTATTTGACAGTGTTGTGCTGGTCATCGTATTTTCAGTAAAGTCTACCCACAGTGCGCTCGAGCGCCGTGCGCCCACCCCCTTCGGGCGGCTGCGCTCACAACTGGTAATACCAATTTTATTTCACATGATTGGATTATTGATAGTGGGACGTCCTCTCACTTGACGCCCCAACTATCACTTTTTAACTCATATACAGCCACTGATAAACTTTTGCCATTCCGGTCCGCCTCTGGCTCTACTCATGCTATCTCCCATACAGGAAATATAACTATCACCCCTTCCATCACCCTATTTGATGTGTCCCACGTCCCTAGTTTTCGTTTCAATTTGTTATCTGTACAAAAATTATCCTTCGATCTAAAGTGCATTGTTTTTTTTCCCCTAATTTTTCCCCTTTTCAGGACCTCAAATTGAAGGCTCTGATTGGAGCAGGTGAGGCACGCAATGGCTTATACTACCTCCGCACCTCACCTTCCACCGCCCTCACAACTCCATCTGATGACCCTACCTTATGGCACTGCCGATTAGGTCATCCAGCACCTACTAGTTTACCTAGTTTTTTAGCCACAATAATAATATTTCTCATTGTGATGCCTGTTTACGTGGCAAACACACTAGACTACCTTTTGCTTTAATTCTCAATAAAAATGTTGTTCCATTTGCTCGTATCTTTGTTGACATTTGAGGTTGCTACCACACTGTTTCAACTTGTGGTGCTCATTATTTTCTTACAATAATTGATAATTGCACACGTAACCCAAAGTGATTGGGACATAAGGCTCGGATTGGTTTGGTTTGGTTTGGTTAGTTGATAATTGCACACACACTACTTGGGTGTCACTACAGGAAAAATCACCATTGCCAACTAACCAATTAGTCGCCTAATGTGGGCTATTTAGTCGGCAAATGTTTTTCAAGACTAAACACTTTCATCGGGAACTTTGTCGGTGGTGGACAGTCGGCAAATGGTTTGGCCGACCAAACAAAGTTTAGTCGGGTAAGATATACCTTTGCCGACTAAATACTTAGTCCCCATTTGTACATTTAGTCAGGAAATGTGTGATTTATTGGCAACTAAAATTTAGTTGGGAAATGTGTTTTTACTATCACCGACTAATAGTTTAGTCGGTAAATGTCATTTCGAATCAACTAATTTGTGGCCTATTGGTGACTAAAATTTAGTCGGGAAATGTGTTTTTACTATCACCGACTAATAGTTTAGTCAGTAAATGTCTTCTCGAATCAACTAATTTGTGGCCTATTGGCGACTAAAAGTTAGTCGGGAAATATGTTTTTACTATCACCGACTAATAATTTAGTCAGTAATTGTCTTTTCGAATCAACTATCAACTAATACATGGCCTTTTGGCAAATCAAATTTAGTCGGGAAATGTTCCATACCAATTTGTCAAAATTCCAGAATTTTTTGCAAATTTTTTTCACATTATTATTCCCTGTAAATTTCAGCCAACAATCATTACATCCACAAAATTGCCAACCTAATGCAATTAATACAATTTCAAGAAATAAATACAAACTTTCATAAATAGAGGTGTCTACCAAATAGTTAAAAAACAACTTGTATCCAAATTCCTAGAGTGCAAAATAACAATGCATCCAACCCTGGGGGGAAAATAAAAAAATCCAAGCTCAGTAAAAAAATGTATCCAAACCCCATGGACCGCAAAATACTAAATAGTTCAACTTCGACAAACGGATAACCAAAAAAAATCCAAGCACGTCTACAACCAAAATCCAACTTCGATCTTCATAATCAATAACCAACATACTGCACGATACTCCATTAAAACGCCGTCCCTGTAAAAAACCAGAAAAAAGAACAATCCATCATTAGTATTTATGAACTAGTGTAAAAGAACTAATAGTAATGTAATTTTCTTTTATGTACATAAGAACATAAAAGGAATAATGTTTGAGGAGTGCAATTTTGTTCACCCTCTTTTGAACACCCTCTTTTGAAGAGGGTGAACATTACCCCCCCTTTCTATTGGTTGAAATGGTGTGGATCTCACCACAAAATGATATCATGCAATATACTTTTTGGTAAGGATGACATCATTTTGTGGTAGGGTCCACACTATTTTAACCAATAGAAAGGAGGGTAATGTTCACTCTCTTAAGTGGAGGGTGAACAAAACTCAACTCGTGTTTGAGAGATAAGAGTGTACATAAGACTAAAAAACAAGCGGCACATGGCCAAAGGTCATGTGTCCTAACCATTGGGCGGTTTCGAATCGAACCCAAGCGGACCCAAAGCCAAATTCCTCGGTCAGTTATTTACGAAAATACCAACTAGTAGGCCTTGGGCTTGGAAAGCTTAAGGTGGTACTCCTCCTGTTGGGCTATTGCATCACGATCCCATATCTCAAAATGAATCACCAAAAGACCTAATCGGCTAATCCCCAAACCCAAACCACCATGTAGGAGTGCAACGGAAAAGCACAATACAAAATGTCAGAGTCTAGAGACAACAATACAAATAATTCGCAAATGAAATAAGAGGCGTCTCATACCCATTTTTTAAAACAGCCCCAAAATTCCGCCCACTAACAGCCCACAAATCGACCCCTAAATCATCCCCAAATCAACCCAAAAACAACCCCCAAATCAGCCCTTATTAAACGACCCAAAAACATCCCCTAATGATGCTCACCCTTTTCGACTCGCCCCTGAGTTTTCATTTGGATGATAACCAAAAAAGCACAAGTACTGCCAAACACGATTCACGACAACCATCTCCAAACACCCACATTCGAAATCACCTAAATCAAAGGGCCCACAGCCACACCCTAACCCAAGCCACATCCTAAATCATCCCCTTCATCCACACCCGTAGTGTACTTGGCATCCACACCCTTAGTCGGCGAAACTGTGAGAGGTTACAGATTAAGAAACAGGAACAAAGGGGAAAAAAGAGATGGCATATTGCAAAAGCATTGGTTTCACCGAACATTGTGTTTCCATTAATTTTATGCAGACATTAAGTATTATATTCAACACATGCAAAACGAAGACTGAGCTCAGTAGAGGATTGTACCTAGAGTTGTGGAGGAGTAGCAGAGCGGCCTCCGCCTTGAATAAGTGAGTTATCCTTGCCTGTTGTCGTTCAACGAGAGAACAGGACAGCGGTTGAAGTAAGGCGGCTCTACGATTGACAGAGGGACCATTGTGAAATTGAAGACGCCGATGACGAGTTATGGCTTTAAGCGGCGAGATTGTTGGCCATGCCATCAATCGGAACCCTAGATTTACATAAAAGTAGGCGGTGAGTGTGAGAGAGAGAGAGAGAGAGAGAGAGAGAGAGAGGAAAAGTGACGAAGAGAAGAGGAAGGGGTTGTATGCTTTGGGAGTGGGTTAGATCAGGCGTGGTGTATACGGTGCCATTTCATTTGGGAAACAAAATTGCTGACTAACCCCTTAGTCGGGAATTACCAAAATGCCGCCATTTTTTTCTCGAAAATTTCAATTTGGCGCAAAAAATATACAATGTCCCCAACTAAAATTAACTTAGTCGGCAATTGTCTGATTTCGGATTTAGGGGAAAATATTTAATGGGCTCTAATTGCGTCACCATTGCATACAAACTCCAAACTTTATCACTATGAATGTTTTTATAATGGTTGATCTGAACCGTTAGAATTTCACGTCTTACCGATTATATTATTGTCACCAAAATCAAAGATCATTCAATATCAACGACCACGTGATCGAAAAACTTTTACTGTGTCCAAAAGCATTAAAGTCTTATAGCACACCACCTGAGCCCCGCTTGAGGTCTTTTTGCGCGATCAAAACAATATATCTTTAATTTTTTACGGGTGGTATCTTTCGTACCGAGATTATAGTTGATAACTTTTCGATGGACAATTGATCGAAAGGAAAATCCGATTTTTCTAATGAGTTCATGTCTCGATAAATGGGTTTTCTAAATCTGATCAAGTCGCAAATTTCCGAGAATAAATAATTCAACAAGTGCAACAAAATCAACGGTCTCGATTGTCACGTCCACGATTTTCAACATAATAATAAATACATTTTTAAATGAAAAACCATTACAAGTATACATATCGCTACCCCAAATGTTTCCCATAATCTATTGAAGAGAAAGATTAAGTTTAAACGGAATACAATACCGGCATTTCGGTCCAAATCCATAAAAGGTCAAAAGGTAAGGAGTTCAGAAGTTACATTGAAAAATTACAGTTTTACATCTCTCAAAGGGTTTTACCCAATATGTCAAAAAAATCACCCCTGATAGCCTTCAAAATGATGATGACCGATGCACGGCATGCACTCCATACCAATGTTCTAACGATGTACCTGAAAATGATAGGTTGGGCTAAACTAGCCCAGTAAAGAAATCTATACTCAAGCTATATGAAAATGAGATGAACTATGCACCAGGAATGAATGGGTTTCAATGAACGAACACGGGCAACAATGATTTACCAAACAACAAGTGGACGCCGACTTCAATGTTTAATTTGTCTTAACGGGATTTCTATCGATGCACAGTTCAATCTAGAAGTAGTACTAACCTCATCTTATACCGAACAAACCTACAACAATTTCTTAACCACTTCAAGTATGGACACGATAACCTATCTCGATTTCATATTTTCAATTACCAAACCTCTTTCCTATAAAACTTTCATTTTGATCGCAAAATGTTTTGTGAAAACAGGACCAATACGGTCACACTCCGTTGATTCGAGCTTGAATAGCCGGAGTCCGTTGATTCTGTGCATGAATACCGGAAACCGTTGATTCGCTCAAGAATACCGGAGGATTTTTAATAAAAATCCTCTTTCTAAAACCAAAATCCATCCTTAAAACAAAATACCGATAAAATCAATTATTTGTCCCTTCATCGAAAAACAGACCTCAATCAACGTCTCATAAATCGCTAGTTAGCAGAAACGCACATCGCATAACCGACCATTCGTCATATCATAAATCACTGGTTAGTGGAAACGCACATCGCATAACCATCCATTCATCATAACACAAATCGCAGGTTAGCGGAAACGCACATCGCATAACCGTCCATTTGTTATCAGCCCGGTCATCTCACCGAATGGTAATACCCGTAGTGTCAAATCTCATCATATCCGTACATGTCGATCAGACAATCACAATTTAATCATCCCAACAATTCTAGCACGACATCGATTTCACTTCAAGCATTCCAAACGATCTAACAACCCACCACATGAATTACATTTCAAAACATTCCAAACTATCAATCATATCCTAACTATGCCTAATAAACTAACACATTCCCCTGCCTTAAGCATACCTCCTGTAACGTATCAACCCATCACCGCCTTACGGTATACCAATCGCTAATATCGACACCTAGATCTCGTGGGACAAGCACCAAAGGAATTAGAAGAGAACAATGAGACGGATCATAAGAATACAAATTTCGATCTTACCTTTCGATTCACTAGACGGACACCCATCTACCCATTCACACTCACCACGATGCCTCAAATAACCTACGACGCCCCTAAGCAACCTAGCGACACATTCTCCGTTTACAACGACACTAAAATTTTGGCTAATGAGTAACTATGGAATGGGATCGAGCTACCATGTTTAAGGGTGTTCTAATAGCATTTAAGATGTATTAGAAGTGATTAGGGGTCAAACATATCAACAA
This sequence comes from Rhododendron griersonianum, assembly GCA_018127125.1. Taxonomy (NCBI): domain Eukaryota; kingdom Viridiplantae; phylum Streptophyta; class Magnoliopsida; order Ericales; family Ericaceae; genus Rhododendron; species Rhododendron griersonianum. The sequence continues at coordinate 7,378,450 of CM030799.1, read as the reverse complement.
GGAATTAACAATGTCGAATCTGTCCAAAAAGAGGGATTGGTATCGATACCTATAAGCCTGGTATCGATACCCACAAGGCTGGAACCAAATTTGACGAAGTGGTATCGATACCTCACAGGATGGAATCGATACCTGCAAGGCGAAACCCAAAATGGTGAATTGGTATCGATACCTGACCAAATGGTATCGATACCCGATGGTTACGAGTGGCGATTTTGTGCAGAAATTCAGAGGTTAGCTCAACAACAAAATCCAATGATCCACAACACGATTAAAGCATAAAAATAACTCACAAACATATAACAAGAGTAAGAAATCCCTACCTCGAGTTTCAAAGCCGAGCCCACGAGATTACCCGAGCCCTTGACTTTAAAACTTGAAACCAACCGGAAAACTTTGATCCAAGCTTAAACCCACTGAAATTAAGGTTGAAATCACATGTAGAAGGTATATAGGAGGTTGAATTTCATGGGTCTTTGGTTGTTTGGAGAGTTTTTGGTGAGAACTTGAGAGTGTGAGAGAGAGCAGAGTGAGAGAATCAGAGAGAGAGATAGCCGAAGAAAAGAAAAGGGAGGAAATGGGAAAGTTTCTCCCCTGGAGAAATTATAGAGATGGGAAAATAATCCCATGCTCTCATGCCCCACAAATACACATGCTCCTCTCGCCTAATTACTCTTATATCCTCCCACGAATACGCCCCACCGTATATCTACACCAACAATCATATTTATAATAATAATAAAAAAATTATACGAGCCTCAAAATTTCGGGTCTCTACATCGATTGTCATGATTGTCTTGCAATCGTGTGGCTACTATAATAATGAATACAACATAAGGCTTCGTTGATTATCAAGTAAATCAAAAGTATAGATTGCAAAGGTAACTGTCGAGTCATTTTTTATAATGCTCGATCTGAATCGTTGGGATTTCACATCTTACCGATTGTAGTATTATCAGCAAAATTGAAGATCATTCGATATCATCGACCACATGATCGAAAGCTATTTAATGTGTTCAGAGACGTTTAAGTGTTATGATGCACTAAATGAGTCCCGCCTGAGATCTTTTTTGGCAATCGAAATCATCTATCTTTGACGTAATACGAATAAGATCATTTGTACCAAAAATGAAGTTAATCCCATATGGGTAGACACTTGATCAAACAAGAATTTTTTTTAATTTAAGAATTTGTGTGCTGATAAAGGGGCTACTTTAACCTGATCAAGCCAAAATTTTATGAAAAACTTATGATTAAGAAGGAAAAAAAATGAATGGCTTTGATTGGGAAAGTTGCATCGTGATCAATGCAGTCGGAACAAATATTTCCATTCTTGAAAGTTTTAAAAAGGGGGAAAAATTGATATTCCACGACTAAAATTGTTTTTAGTCGGCAAAAATATATAAATGCCGATCAAACTAATTAGTCGGGAAATGTATTTCGTTTATTGATTTTTAAAATTCGTAAAAAGTTTATTTTTTCCCGACTAAACCTATTATTAGTTGGCAAAAATATATAAATGCCGACCAAATTAATTAGTCGGGAAATTTATTTCATTTATTGATTTTTAAATTGGTGAAAAAAGCATATTTTCCCGACTGAAACTATTATTAGTTAGAAAAAATATATAAATCCCGACCAAATTAATTAGTTGGGAAATGTATTTCATTTATTGGTTTTTTAAATTGGTGAAAAATGCATATTTTCCCGACTAAACCTATTATTAGTCGGCAAAAATCTAACACTAGCGACTAAAAAGTTTAGTCGGTAAATATCAAAACATTTACCGACTATTTTTTATTTAGTCGGTAATTGGTAAGAAATTGCCAACCAAATTTATTTTAGTCGGGATTTTTAGTCGGCAATTGTGTAATTTGTTGTAGTGTGTACTTATTGCGTTACAAATAGGATGCTTGGTTTCAAAACAGAAACCTTCGTCGGGGGGGGGGGGGGGGTGTGCAACCTCTCTCCCTCCGATTTTCTTTTTGTCTATTTTTCTTTTTCTTTTTTTACAGGTCCATTGGTGGCAGCACGACGGTAGATTTGACGTTTTGGTCTCTTCAGCCGGAGCTCCTCAAATCGTTTTTGGGATCGGCGACATACGGCTGGTCCACGGCGGTTCGGTTGCATCATGGTGGAGTGACCACCGGCGGTTCTTGCCTTGCTTTCCGTCGTTACCCCTAGCCGGTTCCCTCTCCAGTTGCGACGCTTGATTTCTCCGGTTTCCCTCTATCTCTGCTCGATGGTCTCTCTGGTTTCCCTCCGTTGCCCGTCGTTGCTCCTCGGTCTCACTTTCTCTGCCTTGGTGGTCGGCCGCAGGTTTTACTTGTTGGGTTTACCGGTTCTGCTTAACAGCCATGCTGGTCCTCCATGGTTTGCGGTGGCGAGGCTCGCACGTCTCCGCCAGTCTTTTCTCCTGGGTTCAGATAAGTTTTGGCCTAACGGTTTGGCGAGGCAGCGGTAGTGGTTGGGTTTCTTCTGGCTGGCTACTTTGGTGGTGGTTGGCGGTGTGCGGTGGGGGAGGCAATGGGGAGTCTGGAGGGTTTGGTGGTTGGTGGCTGTGATGTGCTTGCTAGGCTTTGGGTGTTTTGGGCTAAATTGTTTGGGCTTGTCCCATTATCTGGGCTTTTAGACCATTTACGTGTTGGAGCTTAATTGTTTGGGTTTTATCCCTTGTTATCTGGGCTTTTAGGCCTTTAGATGTTTTGGGCTTGTAGACACCCTATTCTGGACTGTCCAGATTAGTTTACTTACGGTCTTTGATTCCCCGATGATGATTAAAGGTCAAGAACGTCCCGAGTTTGTGAATGAGTTTGAGCTTTGAGCGTCCTGAACCTCATCCAAACCCTTCTCAAACCCTTATCGAACCATCGAGCCAGAAACCAAATGGCCTCAGCAAAACCCTACTGGAGTACGCTGGTTCTTGACTAGCGTACGCTGGAGGCACTGCCACGTGTCAGTCATCGCCAGATACTGGCGCACGCCACTCAACGAGAGGCGTACGCCAGTCAATGCCAGTCAAATCAACTTTATTCAGCCAGACGCGCGGGAGATTTTGTAACCACCTGACGTCAGCTACAGTCCCCCTGATGATTATATCGTCCAGGGCTGTCCTCTTTCTTCCTACACTACCTTTCAAGAGGAGTCCCATGCATTTAATGCATGGGAGGCTCCTCCATCCCTTACCACCTCCAAACAGCCCTTAAGGGGCCAACTGATCTCAGTCTTTCACCACCATAAATACCCCCCTTGCATTCATTTGCAAGGGGTTAGCACCATTAAGAGTTTCAAAACTCTTTTGTCTTCTTTCCCTTCAATGTTCTTGGCTTCCTTTCTTCTCCATAGAAAGAGCAAGTGAAGAACATAGTCACCACAGCCTACAACCCCCACCACAATCATCCTCCAACCTTCAACACTCAAGCTCAAGCTCAAACCACCCATCAAAACTCACAAGCAAAGGTACAATACCTTCTGCTCCTGTTTTCTGTTCTGACCCCTGAGGGGGGCTAGCATGGTCAAGGCTGGTAATCTATACCAGTCCTGGCCCTAATGCTGGCAAGGTTTCAAAACCGTATATAATGATCAGTGGCGCACGCTAGTAGTTTAAGCCGTACGCCAGTAATGGTAGTACGTGCAAAACTGGCGTGGGGATCATGGATCATTGTTTTCTTGCTTCACTTAAGTCCTGATCACTCTGATGCATGCTAAAATCAGTTTATCGCTTTCTGTAGTTACAACTGTTTTCTCTTCCGTCTGTATTTACTGCTTAGTATGGCCTCTGGGAGCCTTCTGGTCATGTTCCAGAGCCCAGATGATGCAAAGCCAAAGCATTGGAACTAAAGGGAAAACTGGCGTACGGCCCTCATTTAGTGGCGTACGGTAGTGGCCCAAGTTCCAGTGGCTTGGCCCTTGCATGGATCTTCCATCCAGGCCTCTGGTCATCCTCCCCTCACTATTTAAGGGGTTTTCTGTTCATTTGGTGGCTTCTAAGCCTTTATCCTGTCTGTAATAACTTAGCGTATCCATATTTAGACTGCGTGGTTTGTCCTGGGTGTGCACTGGTCATTTCCAGAGCCCAGAGGGTTGATAACAGAAGCTGTGGATTTGAGCTTACCGGCGCACACCAGCTGTGGGGTGGCGCACGCAGGTCAGGGCTGGATGCAGTGGCTTAGCCAGTGCATGCAGGCTTGCTTCTGCGTGCGTCACTGCACAGTTAGTGAGCCCTAGTCTGTTTAAAACGTTCACAGCAGCTTGTTCTCAATCTATTATACTTGCTTAGATCAAACATCAAACATCCATAAATATTTTGTCACATACTTGTATATAAACTGCAAATGTGTTACAGTTTTTTTTTTATCCCCATTAACTGTTCCCCCGCCCTAACTGGCTAAGAAAATGATCAAACAAAGAGAGAAATGCAAATATTTTCCAAAATGCCTGAGTAGAGACCGATCTCCGGATTGGGCGAGGGGGGTGCCATAAAACTCTTCCCCTCTTGTAACCTGGCTCCCGAACCTCAGATATCGAAGGTGACGACGGTCCAGTCTACATGCCTTTTTCAAATTCGAACAAACATGATCCAAAGCGTTTTCAAAAACAAACACGGTTTCTTGGGTACTCTCAGCAAAACCCGAGTGGCGACTCTGAGCTACAAAGCGTTTCGCCGCGCTTCCCGCGAGAAGGGCGCACCCGGAATTTCTTACGAACCAGAAAACGTAGGGACTTTTTGGGCGTGTGCCCACAGTGGCGACTCTGCTGGGGACATTCCATTAATCAACATTTGGAAATTAGTACATGAATGAACAGTTTTCAAAAGTCTGTCAAAACAGTACGCTCCGCGCTGCTGAAAAACGGAATGGTAACGTAACAGGATTCTACATCCGACCACTCCGAACTGGGACTTTTACTATTGTTCACTCATGTAGTTTTTTCGAGTGTCGATTAATGAAGTGAGCCAAGCTTCAAAAGGCATTTTTCAAAAAGGCATTTGCAATTTTCTCTCTCTCGATCATTCTTTCGGCATGCGTACATTTGCATCGGTGTTCTATCAGCCCCGTTGAGGCGATTTGGGTAACCGGCACAGTTTACTGGAGCCCGGGGTCCTCGAATGCCCAACAACCTTGGACGATGATGAGACGTATTACCGTTTGACCATTGCTCTGCTGCACGTAGGGCGATGGGAGGTATAAAACATCTCTAGTCTGAGGAACCCCCTTAAGCCAAAACCAGCCTCGTCACGCGTACAAAGCACTAGAACCTTTCAAACTAAGACAGGAACCCACAGGGTAGGATTACTTGCATCTAACCCCCATAAATTGTCTATGTGTTACTGCTTTCCCTATAGCGTGCCTGTACATAGATTCATACCGTTCTGCGTAGGAGCATGCTAGGGCGGCTTTTAGGGTTTCTCTCTTTCAAACCCGTTTTATGCCTGCTAAGGCGCTGCCTAGACCGATGACGAGTTGTGCATCGTGATGGTGCACGTTATCAACTTTCCAATTCCTTGGGTCAACGAGACTTTGGGAAATCAAGACTTTCCAAGTCCTTGTCTAAATCCGATCGAGGTTTCAAACAGAAAACTAGGAACAACGGGGAACATGCCATGATACTCACACCGCTCAGGTTAAAAGTGCCAAACACTTACACCATTCAAGGCTCCGGCACAATGCTGCTTACGCCCCCTTGGTTACAGTATCATGTCGACAACACCACGTTGTTCCATTCCAACATCGAAACTTCGAGAGCGGGATAGTCAAAGACTTAGGCTATTTCGACATCTCTTAGCGTTAGTCGATCCCTTCAAGGTACACTGTCGAAAAGAAATCTGAGGATCTGGGCAGCGTCCGGCCGTCATAAAATGGTTTTGTCTGCTAGTTCTAGAGTCTAGGAGGACACCGGCGACATTGAGCATGTTTCATTCTCTCTCTCGAATAAAATTGCTGCAGGCTGTCACTGAGCCCTTCTACTTTACTGTCTAGCCATCACACCGTACAGATTCAGAATCAAGAGCCAAACCTACTTGGGAACGTCCGCCGGGTCTGTCTGCGAGAAGATTTGGGTGGGTCTGTTTCTGGGTCTGCCACGACGGAAGCTCCGGGTTGTTTTCTGTTGGGAGAGGCCTCGCCACCAACACCTTTCACTCCGTTCCCTGCACCTCAGAAGCTCGTCCAAGTCAATACCGAACCTCTCGACATGGCTGAAACTCCAAACCTTGCTCAGGTTCTCGCCGACATCCAACGTAACCTAGCCATCATGCAAGAGAGGGCCGATCAAGCTGATGCCTCCACGGCCAATCTCCGCACCCTAATTGAAGAGCGCCTTCCTCTGGTAGCTGCAGCCGGAGGAGGCGGTGGAAAGGAAGAGCGCGAACCCGTGATCGAGGAGAACCTCCAAGGAGAAAACCCTGCTCCGAACCCAGAAATGGCCGCTCTAATTGCCAAAATGGCGAAACTTGAGGAAACCGTCTCCAAGGCTGAGAAGATAAGCGCTGGCGGTTTGGACATGGACCGTCTCTGCCCCTTTCCAAATGCTAGGTTGCCTGAAAGATTCAAGATGCCCGACTTTGTAAAGTTTGACGGTTCTGGGGATCCTAAGACTCACTTGTTGGCGTACCATAGCGCAATGAAACTACATAGAATTGAAGAGGAAACCATGGCGCAACTCTTTCCTCAAACTCTCACTGGTCCCGCATTCCAATGGTTTCTATCTCTGGACCTCTCCAAAAGGAAAACTTGGGTCGATATTGGGGCTGCTTTCAACGCCCAGTACAGTTACAACGTCCAACTCAAGATGACCACTCGAGAGCTGGAGTCAACCAAGATGGGCGCAAAAGAGCCCTTTACGGACTTCATTCAGCGATGGAGGGCAAAGGCAGCCAAAATGACGGATCGTCCCAGTGAAAAGGATCAGATTCGCATCATCTCTCGCAACCTGCAACCAGACTTCGCCAAGAACCTCGTGCTGGTCCAAGGGGCAAACTGGGAAACCTTCTTTGATTCCGGTCTCGCCATCGAGGAAGCTCTCCAAATCGGGGTCATCCCGAGAACCGAATCTGCTCCTGCCACCTCGACGTCAAAACCCAAGCCCCGTGCTTACACCGGAAGCAGCACTGCTCTCTTTGGCGGTAGCAACTACGCCAATGCTGCTACTGCTAGCAACACCGCCACAATCCAGAGCTCCAACCACATAGCTGATGTCAACCAAGTACAAGCACTGCAGAAACCCCGAAACCGCAATCAGCCCCGTACCTTTGCCAACTTCAATGCACCCCTCTCCGCTGTCCTTGAAAAGCTGGCCAAGTCCGGCCACCTCAGGCCTCTCACTCCAACCCCACTTCCTCAGAATCCACCTCCTAGCCACAACCCCAATGCCTTCTGTGCGTACCACCAGATGCCTGGTCACCACACCAACTCTTGTTATCGCCTCCGTCATGCAAAACAGGATTTGGTAGACAATGGAACTCTTCCTAACCCACCGTCCAAACCCAACGTCATCTCCAACTCCCTCCCGAAGCACCATAACCAAGTTGGCCAGATATCCCTTAGCTCCACCATATTTAACCCCACCGACCATATAACCCCTGCGGATCAACCGAAACCAGTCATGTCCATGCCCCTCGAGCCTGGAGTATTGACCATAAACCTGGAGAAGGGACAATCGTCTGATTCAAGAACACCCCTGGAACGTCTGCGTGACGGCATGACCACCTTCAATGATGTGTTCCGTGACCTTCAACGCGATACTGTCTTTTCTGCACAGCTCCTCCCTGGGACCACTGTAAGAAATTATTTCTTTACCTTCGTTGGGACTGCTCTCGATGGATCGCCCATAGAGCGTGCAAGACTTACTAGGGCAACAGGCCCACCAGAATCGGAACTTGATATGCAGGCAGTAGGCTGGGCGATTGCCGACCACTACAACTTTGTCGTCCCTAGGATCAATGAATGGGATGAGCTTGCCCTCGAGGGATTTTCGGCCGTGCCAGAAGCAATACCGTTTGACCATGCTGCGAATGATGCATGGCTGGCAGCACAAGAGGAGGACATGATGGATCCTCTGGATGGGATTGCTCTGCCTCTGCTTTTCGATCCACCCGAGCCTATTGCCGAAGAAGAACGTACTTCTGGGATCCCGAGCCAGCTTGGCAATTCCCGGCCGACTATGTTCTAGAGGAAGTCGTGCCTGACTATGAAGCGTTCTACACTGAGGAGGACCTCCGTCAGGAAGAACCTCGGGTACTTGGGGAGTGTTTTCGCACGTCAACGATCGATTCGCTGCTTGCCTCTGCGACTGACGTCGAATTCGCCCCAACATTCTACATAGTTGATGAGAACCTCCCGCGCCCCGCTGTGCCTCTTCCTGACGAGGACTGCCGTATTATGACTCTGGGTACGGTACCTGATGACCTTTGGGAACTGGATGAGATTGTCGACCTTAACACAAACCCGCTGCCTTCCGACTTTTGGGATGAGGACAAGGTGGTGGATATCAACATGGGAAGCGAGGTTTGGACGGTCAACTCCGCTCTGATAGATGCAGGTTTCTAGGACACGCCGTTCGTCACCAACCCGGGAGCACCGTTTGAAGAAGCCGCTGCGCAGGATCTGTCCTTTTGGGAAGAACTGGTAGTGAAGGGTCTGGAACAGGAACTGGATATGGGGGAAGATCCGTCTGCAGCCGTGGTCGCAACTGACAAAGGGAAGCGCAAGATGGACGACATACCGGCAGACTTCTGGGACTTCAACGACGCAACCTCTTGGTGGGACATCGCCAATGTTACAAGGAGCGGCCGAGTCTTTCAGCCTTCTAACTTGCAGGCTGGGAGCTCGTCCAATCCCCCTACTCTACAAACCACCAATCCGACTGCCCAAAGGAGTGCTCCAAACGTCCTTGGTGGGGTCCCAGAAGGGGACGTAATTCAGAGGCAACTGGAAAGGATCCCTGCTGCTGTATCGATCTGGGGTTTGATTGCATCGTCAAAGGAGCATCGTGACAAGCTGTCTGGGGCTCTCGCCCGACTTAAGGTACCAACTGACATCACCCCCGAGGCAATGGTCGCCCTTATTCTGCCCTTGCTCGCTAAACACTCTGTTACCTTCACTGAACGGGACCTGCCTGTAGAGGGAACTGACCACAACCGCCCGTTGCACATCACCGTCAAGTGCAAGGGACTCTGGGTGCCGACTGTGCTCATCGATAATGGCTCCGCCATTAATGTCTGTCCGCTAAGGGTTGCTTACCGCTTGGGGTTCGCAAAGAAGGATTTCGCGCCATCTAATCTAGCTGTCAAAGCCTATGATAGCACCCACCGGGTTGTGGAAGGAACTGTTATGCTCAAGCTCGATGCTGAGGGCTTTGAGATGGAGGTGGAGTTTCACGTGGTCGACATTCCCGCCACCTTCAATCTGCTGCTAGATAGGCCATGGCTGCACAGGTCAGACATCATGGCAGTGCCCTCGACTCTGCACCAAAAGGTCATGCTGGGGCTTCCAACTGGGACTCTTACTATCTGCGGAGACTCTGGGATCCGCCCACTCAAGGAGGACGAGCCCGTCTTAGGCATCACACATGGGGAAGAAGACTCGGACTTTGGAGGGTTTTCATTCGACATCGCAGGCTCAGTCCTTACCATCGCCGTGGACGACGACTTCCTCATTAGTTCAACCGCTATCGACATCATGAGAAGAATGGGCCACATGTCCGGCCTTGGACTTGGGATAAACCAGCAAGGGGTCACTGAGTTCCCTATCTTTCCCTTTACCGAGGGCCGATTTGGTTTGGGATATACACCTCCCGCCGAAAAGGCCAAAAAGGGGAAAGGTGCGGGAAAACCCCGAACCCTTTATGGTAACCCTGGCAGCCGCTTCATCCGTGAAGGAGGGAGCATTGATTATGAAAGTCAACCTGAACCATTCTGGGATCCGGAGAGTGGCACCTGGCTACCAGGATTCGAGATCTTCGCTGCGGACACCTGGTCCGACGATGAGGAAGAGTTAGCCAAGGATAAGCTGGCCGAAGAGGAATTCAAGAAGCAGCTGACCCGGGCTAAGGAAGAAACTGACTGGCTGCTGGCCATTGATCAAGGGGACTTGGGGATGCTGTTGTCTCAAGTAGGTTTGGTTGGCAAGGAAGAAGAGGCTGAAGTGCTGATGCTTGGGCCCGACTCTCCGGACATCATCGAAGATCCAACCTCCCTCATTGTGGAAGCCAAGGGAAGTTTAAATAATTGCATTTTTACTCCGCGTCTGACATGCATTGATGATGTACCTGAGTCTGACACAGAGTCTGTCGAGTCTAGGTCTAGCTCAGAGTCGGAGTTTGTGCCTCTTGGCCCTCCACGTCGTAGCTTCTATTTTGAATTCGAGTCCACTGTACTTGGCAACCCGCTGGGGTTTTATGAAATGCATGATCCTACTTCCGATTACCTTGCTGACTTCTATATAAACTGTGTCGACCCTGACGATGAAGGAACAGACTTCGATGGGGACATCCCCGCTGAGTTGCGTTCCCTCATCGAAAGGGAAGACGAAAGGCATGCTCAACCTCTAAAAGAAGAAGTAATTTCTATAAATTTGAAAGACGAGGATGACCCCCGAATGATGCAAATTGGTTCAACTCTGTCCCCCGAGGATCGTACTGCGCTGATTGATCTACTCAAAGAATACTTCGAGGTTTTCGCATGGTCTCACAAGGATATGCCCAGCATCGATCCTGAAATCGTGCAACACCGAATTCCGTTGGCTCTAGGGGCCGTTTCAGTCAAACAGAAGCTCCTCCGAATGAGGCCGGATTGGGTTGAGAAGATCAAGGAGGAAGTCACCAAACAGATCGACGCTGGGTTCCTAAGGGTTGCCGAGTATCCGAAATGGGTGGCCAACATCGTGCCAGTTCCTAAGAAAGACGGGAAGATCCGAGTCTGCGTCGACTTTAGGGACTTGAACAAAGCAAGCCCCAAAGATAGTTTTCCCTTGCCTCACATCGATGTGCTCGTGGACAACACGGCGGGGCATGCTTTGCTCTCTTTTGTCGACGGATTCTCCGGGTACAATCAGATCTTCGTGGCGACAGAGGATCAAGAGAAGACAATCTTCGTCACCGAGTGGGGCACTTACTGCTATGTGATGATGCCGTTTGGGTTGAAGAACGCTGGTTGCACGTTCCAGCGGGCCCAGACCACCCTGTTACACGATCTAATCCACAAGACGGTTGAGGTCTACGTCGACGACATGATTGTCAAGGCAAAGGAGAAGGAAGATTTCATCCCAGCACTCAGGCAGTTTCTTGAGAGGCTCCGCAAATACAACGTGCGTCTCAACCCACAGAAATGCACATTTGGGGTCACAGCGGGCAAAATGTTGGGGGTTCCTTATCACAGCAAGAGGAATTGAGGTCGACCCCTCTAAGATTACAGCAATTCTCGAAATGGAACCGCCGCAATCGGAAAAGGGAGTGCGAAGCTTTCTGGGTAAGGTTCAGTTCATCAGTCGATTCATAGCCAAGTTAACACTGACCTGGGAACCGCTGTTCCGTCTACTCAAGAAGGACGTTCGTTTCGAATGGACGGAGAAGTGCCAAGCTGCTTTCGAATCTATCAAGGCGTATCTGAGGAATCCGCCTATCTTAATGCCGCCTACGCCTGGTCGACCCCTGATCCTGTACTTATCCGTTACTCCGACGTCCATGGGATGCTTGTTGGCACAAGAAGGAGATAAAGGAGTCGAGAAAGCCATCTACTATCTGAGCAAGAAGATGGTGGGGAGTGAGGAACGTTACACCCCCCTGGAGAAGACATGTTGGGCGCTAGTTTGGGCTACCAAAAAGCTTAGACACTACATGCTAGCCTATTCGGTGAAGCTGATTTCTCGGATGGATCCTATCAAGTATCTGTTCGAGAAGCCGGCGCTCACCCATAAGCTAGCACGTTGGTTGCTTCTGCTGGCTGAGTTCGATCTCCACTCAACAAGAGGCATACGCCAGTCAATGCCAGTCAAATCAACTTTATTCAGCCAGACGCGCAGGAGATTTTGTAACCACCTGACGTCAGCTACAGTCCCCCTGATGATTATATCGTCCAGGGCTGTCCCCTTTCTTCCTACACTACCTTTCAAGAGGAGTCCCATGCATTTAATGCATGGGAGGCTCCTCCATCCCTTACCACCTCCAAACAGCCCTTAAGGGGCCAACTGATCTCAGTCTTTCACCACCATAAATACCCCCCTTGCATTCATTTGCAAGGGGTTAGCACCATTAAGAGTTTCAAAACTCTTTTGTCTTCTTTCCCTTCAATGTTCTTGGCTTCCTTTCTTCTCCATAGAAAGAGCAAGTGGAGAACATAGTCACCACAGCCTACAACCCCCACCACAATCATCCTCCAACCTTCAACACTCAAGCTCAAGCTCAAACCACCCATCAAAACTCACAAGCAAAGGTACAATACCTTCTGCTCCTGTTTTCTGTTCTGACCCCTGAGGGGGGCTAGCAGGGTCAAGGCTGGTAATCTATACCAGTCCTAGCCCTGATGCTGGCAAGGTTTCAAAACCGTATATAATGATCAGTGGCGCACGCTAGTAGTTTAAGCCGTACGCCAGTAATGGTAGTACGTGCAAAACTGGCGTGGGGATCATGGATCATTGTTTTCTTGCTTCACTTAAGTCCTGATCACTCTGATGCATGCTAAAATCAGTTTATCGCTTTCTGTAGTTACAACTGTTTTCTCTTCCGTCTGTATTTACTGCTTAGTATGGCCTTTGGGAGCCTTTTGGTCATGTTCCAGAGCCCAGATGATGCAAAGCCAAAGCATTGGAACTAAAGGGAAAACTGGCGTACGGCCCTCATTTAGTGGTGTACGGTAGTGGCCCAAGTTCCAGTGGCTTGGCCCTTGCATGGATCTTCTATCCAGGCCTCTGGTCATCCTCCCCTCACTGTTTAAGGGGTTTTCTGTTCATTTGGTGGCTTCTAAGCCTTTATCCTGTCTGTAACAACTTAGCGTATCCATATTTAGACTGCGTGGTTTGTCCTGGGTGTGCACTGGTCATTTCCAGAGTCCAGAGGGTTGATAACAGAAGCTGTGGATTTGAGCTTACCGGCGCACGCCAGCGGTGGGGTGGCGCACGCAGGTCAGGGCTGGATGCAGTGGCTTAGCCAGTGCATGCAGGCTTGCTTCTGCGTGCGTCACTGCACAGTTAGTGAGCCCTAGTCTGTTTAAAACGTTCACAGCGGCTTGTTCTCAATCTATTATACTTGCTTAGATCAAACATCAAATATCCATAAACATTTTGTCACATACTTGTACATAAACTGCAAATGTGTTACAGTTTTTTTTTTATCCCCATTAACTGTTCCCCCGCCCTAACTGGCTAAGAAAATGATCAAACAAAGAGAGAAATGCAAATGTTTTCCAAAATGCCTGATTAGAGATCGATCTCCGGATTGGGCGAGGGGGGTGCCATAAAACCCTTCCCCTCTCATAACCTGGCTCCTGAACCTCAGATATCGAAGGTGACGACGGTCCAGTCTACATGCCTTTTTCAAATTCGAACAAACGTGATCCAAAGCGTTTTCAAAAACAAACACGATTTCTTGGGTACTCTCTGCAAAACTCGAGTGGCGACTCTGAGCTGCGAAGCGTTTCGCCGCGCTTCCCGCGAGAAGGGCGCACCCGGAATTTCTTACGAACCAGAAAACGTAGGGACTTTTTGGGGCGTGTGCCCACAGGGCTGCGTCCCATATGTTTTATGGGCCTATCCATTAGGTTGTTTCCTTGGTTAATATCTTGTCAATCAAGGGATTAAGTCGGCACCTGTTGCCGTTCTCCTTATCCTTTTAATCTTTGTAAAATTTGAGAGATTAATAAAATTTCTTTTTGCCATTAAAAAATAATAATAACAACAAATCGGATGCTTGGAATAGATTTGATCCTAATTGATTGTTGCCGAGTATAGGAGATCAGCCCTTGACTTCCGCTAATGAATAACAAATGGAATCACGTGGCCAACCAACCAAAAATCAAAACAAGAACCAACACCAGAACCAAAACATGGTTAGAGATGAGATTAATGATATCAGATTCAAATCATGTGCAAATGGTAAGTGTGTCTTGATTCTTGAATTCCCGACATATTTTTATGGGTTCAGTTCTCCCTGTCTCGGTAATGGATGGGTTCACCGTAATATTTTTATGGGGTCAACTAAACTAATAAATAAATTGTAGGCTATGATTAGAGCAATTTCTTTTTCTTTTTTTTTCATGGTGTCAGCGGACTAGGCACCGACAGCGCCCCACTGAGCATACAGTGTTCATATGAACACCCTTGCTTGTGTATAGCTATGTATTGCTACTAGATCATATTCTATGTGCATTTGGATCCCCCTTTAGTGTTGAACACCTAGTAAATTGAATTTTGAACACCCAACAGCCAAAAAAAAAACCAAGAAGGAAATAAAAAATCCACCAAAGAATCTCTCCTTCTCTCTCTCTCTCTCTCTCTCTCTCTCTCTCTCTCTCTCTCTCTCTCACGTACACACGTAGAGCGGTAAATTAATGAGCCGAATATTAGAATGTTCAGATTTGTTTGTTAAAGTTTTTTAGCAAACTCGAGCCGAACTCAATAAAAATTTGACAAGCGGAGCTCAAGCCGAACTTGCCTAGGTTTCTCATTATGTACGCTATTTACAATCTTTTCGGTATGGAGTTATGTTTTTTGAGTGCACCATTTATTTTAATATACAAGATTTCGTGCATATATTGTTAGTTAATTAATAAAAGTCAATAGAGTCTAAGAGTTTAGGTAATTTTTGAACACCCTACTATAAATTTCTGGAGCTGCCACTGGGACTAGGGTTGTAAATTTGGCCCAGCCCGGCCCTTAAATAACCAGGCTCGGGTTGGCACGGTCAAAACCCATTAGGCTCCCACAAAAATCGGGTTGAGCCTGGCCTCCAATGTCCAAAAATCTAGGCCCAGGCCCAGCCCGGAGCCCTGATATATATCCGGGCTTAGGGCTTGGGTTCGGGCTTGGGCTTGGGCTTGGGCTTGGGCTCAGGCCCGGGGTATTTAGGGCATTTTTTATTGTAAAACTTTCATATCTAGAAGTAAAATTAATATTTGAGCATATTTTTATTTTAATTACTTGAAAATGAATGATTTTTTTATACCAAATATATTAGCAAACAATAAAATTGCTAAAAGGATCGACAGAATACTAACCTTTTATTGAAGGAAAGAGACTGCAAATATTACAAGAGAGAGAGAGGGGAGCAAAGAGTTTGGTTTTTACAAGATGAGAGAGGGCAAACCAAAACCTGCTTACCAAACGAAAGACGCGTCCTTTATATAGAGGACTCTACAGGACTTTGAACAGGAAATAAAATTATTACAACTCTACTGTGGATACTTTGCTGGGTGCGCAATGGCCCCATCAACACAAAAATCCACCGAAAGTTGCCACCAATCTCCATAATTGAGAAGTGCTTTATTACTTTCAAAGTTTCATGATTGAAACTTTAGATTAAAGTAAAAACTATTCATGCTTTATTCAAAAGCAAGCATTATTGGTGCTTCTCCTTTCCTTTTCGTGAAGACAGCTGTTCTGCCATTAGCTCAGTCATGCTGTCCCAAAAGTCTCCCAAAGTTGGAGTGGTCCCTTCGTCTTCATAGGGGTCTTGAGATTCCCCTGCTAGGCATGTGAAGGGATTATTATCATCTTCATTGCTTTTTGCTGATGTCATTGACTCATCATCAGCAATATTCTGGGAAGTTTGCACAGTCTGCAAAAATTGTTCCTTCATGTAATCCATTGTTTTGATTACAACTTCATCATCTGTAAGGTTTGCATTTTTTGCCCTAATTTGGGTCGAAATTTCTAAGAAAGGATTTTTAACAATCGATTTATCCTTCTTATTCTGCAATTTCAGCTCTTGAGTTGCATTTTTGATTTGGGTTAAAGTCTTCTCCAAATCTATGCTTTTCCACCAGCGATATTGAAAAGTCCTTTTCAAGACCGGAAGTCCCAAATTATTACTTCCAACTTCAAGATCCCATTTCCAGATCCATGGGATACCAAAAGTAATCATAGAAAAAAGGAATGATTTTCCTTCTGAAGTATTGGTTCCTCTTAATTGAGGATGATGTTGATTGAAGAACTCCATTTCCTTCTGAACTTCATCTATTAAAAAATCAGCTGACCACCAGTCAAGAAACCAATTTGGTAAATCATTTTTCCCTTCCAAAAAAGAGCATAATTTAAAAAACCAAGAATGCCTTCTTTTCTAGTTTTGGTAGTAAAAAGTCTTTGACCAGGCATCAATGTAATCCCAGTAATTGTACTGCACTGGAATTCCATTTTCTCCTTTTATTATCAAAGTTTTTGATTTTTGTGGGTGAATTCCCCACTTTTGTATTGTGATGACCTTTCTTATTATGGCCCTGCTGTAGCTGATCGGACTTTTCTGATCAAGCTTCCTATCATAAGTATGGCGAAATTCCACCGAACCAGATTCTTGAAGCATTGCTTCATAGATATATCGATATTTCCCTTCTGGGACCGGATAACTGAGTGTATCCATATAGCGGGACTTTAGTTCCCACGGATCATTTTTATATTGTTCATCTTGTGATTCCAAGATCATTATTGTTTCTATGTGTTCACTCAATTTGAACACTTCATCATTCTGAACCACTTCCGCAAGTGAAAGTGATGATGATGCTGATGCTGCATCTTGTAGTGATGGGAACTGTAGTTTGTGAGCCTTTAAGTAGGCTTCCACATCTGCCTGCGTGACCCTCGATTTGCCACGACCTCTAGAGGAATTTCCTCTACCTCGACCCCGATCAGGAGGTCGATTCATCCTGCAAAATTATGCACGAGACAAAGTATTTAGTTTTCTCGTTAAATTTTGTATTGATAACTGGAGCATTTCTATATCCCAGTCTTCATCACCATCTGATCCATATTGTCTGTAGTGTCGAAGCATTGCTTCTCTGGCATGAATCCATCTTAACAGATTAGTTCTATTATTTGGCCATTTAAGTATTGTCATTTCAACATGAGTGTTGAACACAGCTCGCTGTAGTCTCAAATATTGTTGGAACACCAATCTTTGTTCCACAAATTTAGCATGATTCATCCCTGTAAAAATTCTCTTGTAAGGAAATCAAGAAGAGAATTATTTTCTCCCTTAATATATTTAATATTAAAATCAAATGCAGACAATTCGGACTGCCATCTAGCGAAAATTTGTTTTGAAGCCAGGTTTTTAATATCTTGTTTTAAAACTTGTTTTGCTGCACTACAATCAACTCTAAGCAAAAACTGTTGATTGAGTAAATCATCTTGAAATTTATTTACACATTTTACAATAGAAAGAATTTCTTTCTTTATTGTACTATAATTGGTTTGAGCATTTTTAAACAAACCAGAAGTAAATCTGACCAATACTTCCTTATTAGAATTGATATTATATTGTTTCAAAATACCTCCATAGCCAATATTTGAGGCATCTGTTTCAACTATTTTCTTCCAATCAGGATTAGCTATAGCTAAACAAGGAAGTTGTTTTGCTTTTAATTTTATTTTTCTAACAGCCTTAGTGTGCTGTTCAATCCAAGGGGGAGGATTCTTCTTCAGCCTATCATACAAAGGTGTAGAATCCTGTGCCAATTCTTTGTAGTAGTCTCCTATATAGTTAAGATCGACTTCCTAAAAACCTTTGCAATTGGGTTTTTTCTCTTATTTCATCTGGAAATTTAGAAGCAAATTCTATGCTCCTATCAATAGGAATAATTTTCCCTTGATTAATGTTGTGTCCTAAGAATCTCACTTTAGTTTGAAATATTTTCATTTTAGGAGCAGAGACAACTAAACCATTTCGTTTAATCACATCTTTAAAAATTCTAAGATGTTTAACATGTTGATTTATGTTCTCAGAAAATATTAGAACATCATCAATATAACAAATTGCAAAGTAAGCATAGGGATAAAAAATATCATTCATAATATTCTGAAATTCTGAAGGTGCATTCTTCAGACCAAAAGGCATCACATTCCATTCATAGTGCCAAAAGGAACAGCAAAAGCTGTTTTATAACGATCAGATTCCTGTATTTAAATCTGCCAATATCCAGATTTTAAGTCAAATTTAGAAAAGATGACTGCCTTATTCAGTCGATCCAATAAATCCTTTTTATTAGGAATGGGATATCTTATCCATATTAAGACCTCATTCAAGGGCTTGTAATTAATAACTAGTCTAGGAACACCTCGTTCCTTCTCAGCATTTTTATTAACATAAAAAGCTGTACAACTCCAAGGAGAGTAGCTTTTTCTTATTAATTGCTTTTTAAGCAAACTGTCAATTTCATTTTGACACAGTTTCAAATATTCCTGTTTCATTTGAGAAGGTCGAGCTTTTGTTGGAATTCTTTTTTCATCAAAATCCTTATAATATGGGAGTGAAACAATATATTTTTTCCTATCCCAGAAAGCATTTGGGACATCACTGCAAATTTCTTTTTTGAAATTATCTTCAATTTGAGAAATTTTCTCCTGCAGCCAAGGTTTCTGCAAGATTTCTTCAATATTCATTATTTGAATTTCTTTCTTAAGAAAATTTATTTGTTTATCTTTATGAGATATTTTTCTCATAATATCATTTATTTCTTTGAAAACAGGTGGGGAAACAAATTCAAAAAATATTTCATGACCTTCCACCTGAGCTGTTATTCCAGCAGTGCTGGTCTTCATTGGCAGTAGCATTGCCAGAAAAGGAGTTCCAAGAATTAACTCCTGCTGAAGATTTCTTATACAAAGAAAAGTTGTTTCCAAACAAACTCCTTTATTACAAATGTAAACATTATTGAGTTTGTATTTGATTATCATTTTTGCTCCACTAGCATTAGTGAGGCTTTGAGAAGTTTTCTCAAAATATTGGGTTGGAACTATTCCTTCTTGAATGCAATTCATATCCGCTCCACTATCAACCAAGGCAATTATATTGTTGATAGTATATTCTTTATGAATTACCAAATTGACCCTAATGTGCCATTTTTGGTAAACCACTTTATTAATAGAATTTAAATAGGCTAAAACAGGTTTGCTAGATTCGCCTCTATTCTCTAAGACAACAACTCTTGTCTTAATATCATAAAACTCTTGAACAGCTTTATTCTGAAAAGTTTTCAATGACTTTATTTCAGTTTTTAAACTGTTTATTTCAGCTTTTAATTCAGGAATAGTAACAGGTTTAAAACTATCAACCTGTTCCAATCTATCAAGAACAGTTTTTAAACTGTAATTCTCAGTAGGAAGTTGGGGTCTATCTTCCTCTTCATTGGGCATAGAAGTTATGCAGGTTTCAATTATTTTTATTTTTAGTTGAGGATCTTCAATTTGATCAATAATATCCAAAAGACCCTGTTGTTTCTCAGTGAGAACATTAATACTGAGACCATTCATCTCAACTATTGCCTTCCAATAATCATCAGAAGTGGCACATTCAATTTCATTACAGCCACAATTATTGGTGGCTTCTTCTTCACTTGAAGAAGAAGAATCTTCATCTTCAGAAAGATCATTAATTTGATCATCTGAATCAGATTCAGAATCACTAAGATGAAGTTTATAAAGAGTTTGTTTTAACTCTTCATCTATTTGAAGTCCATCTAGTTTTTTCTTAGTCTTGCATTTATTAGCATAGTGGCCTATTTTACCACATTTAAAACATTTCGCAGTGACTTTCTTGTCACTCTTTTTATTCTTCTGCTTCTTAGCAGTATTTTTTGAACTTGATTGTTCACCTTTTTCTTTTTCTTTTGGCTTCCTTTTGCCAGACTTTCTTTTAGTGTATTTTCGAGTAGTTTTATTACTACTCTTATTCTTTTGAGGTTTTAAATGTTGAGGTAAATCATAACCAAATTGGTCACAAAATTGTCCTACCTCTTGTTTTCCAGTTAAATGTTGTTTCTTTAGTTGGTTATGTAACTTCATGTCATTACACAAAGTTAATCCCTCTTGGATTATTATTGCTATTAATTGACCATAAGTGTATCTATTATAGTCAATAGTTAGACCATTATTTTGGTCTCTCAATTTTTTCCTTATTTTCTCAGCAAAGAAATAAGGTAATCCATCAACAAATTTTGATTTCCAATGCTCACTATTAGCATCAGTCCTTTGCATGACTTTTGCAAGGAAAACATCTTTATACCAACGAAAATGGGTTAACGTTGGGCATTTCAGATTTTGAAGTAATTCCCTACTTCTCTCTCATTGGTTATCCCAGTGACCAACAAAATGTAATATTATGGATTGAATAAGAGTGTAAACAGCATCCTATTTAACACCACCAGTCTCATTCGGTTTTACCGAATTCAATATTTCTTGGCGTTGGTTTTCTGTTAGGACATTATCCCACCAACCCTTTATCATACCAGTGAATCCAACTGTGATCCATCCAGCAATTTCTTTATCCTCATTTTTATTATTTCTACATATTGTACTGTACATCAACATTTGATGTGCAACACTAAAAATCTGATATTCAGTCATACCATCTATGTTCCATTCATAAATGGTTTTACCACTATAGGTCATCTGTTTTTGAAAACCAGATTCTTCATATAACATATCCTGAGGAGTAGGTCTAGGATAATAGTATCTATCAGCTCCTCCATAAGGAAATTTTTGAGGATATTGAATTTTATTAATGGTTTCATTCTGAAGAAAAGAGCTTTCTATCTCTACAATTTCTTGATTAGTCATCTCTTGTTCTTCTGTTATAGCATTAAGAGTTAATCCCTTAAATCTCTTATGTAACTCTTTTAGTAATTCACTATTCTTATCAGGATTAGTATTAGTAAGATTAAATCCTGATATTGGCAAAGGTGGTCTGATATTTGACAAAGAAATTTCATCCTTCTTGTCCTCTATTTTGGATGAATGTGAAGTCTTTATATCTTCCCTAGTCTGAGCTATTTGCTCTTCTATTCTTACCAATTAGTCTCCAATAGTATTAAGACAAACATTGGTATAATTATTCTGTTTATAAATCTTAGCATCTGGGTCTGTGTTTGTAGGTTTTATAAAAGCAGTGATCTCCAAAGGTGGATCAGCTGCCGTGTTGCCCTCAATTGACAACGGTACAATTGGAGGATGGACAGCACTAATGACATTGCCTGACATAGACCTCCAATTTCTATGATAGTCCTGAATAACATTTATGGACTTATCAAATTCTATCCAATGTCTACCATAAAACCATTGGGTAAATGGTATTATTTTTTCAGAATATTCAAGCCAATTATAAAATTCCTCTTTGAATTTTTGTAATTGACCTTTATTATATTTTGCAAAATACCAGTTCCTAAACTCTTGGTATTTTGGCTGTTGAAATTCATTATTAATCTTCATCATCGCAAGTAAAATCACTACCAATATTTGCATTAGGATTCATAACACAAAAAAGCACTAGCAACTAACCAATTAATTCGGTGGAAAAAAACTAACCAATTAATTAAAAAAAAACTAAATAGATGTCATAAGGGGAATGTAAAATGAAAGTTGGCTCTCACAACTATTGTGAGAGGAAGTTTTTGGAGCTTTGAAAGCTTTAAGGGGGTGTTTGGTAACCTTTTTATTTTTAGTTTTTGGATTTTATTTTTACTTTTTTAAAAAATAATATAAAAAACTTGTTTGGTAACATATTTTTACTTTTTTGTTTTTATTTTCACTTTTAAGAATTTCTGGAAATTATGAAAATTAGAAAATGGAGTTTTACCCAGTTTTGAAAACTGGAAAAGAGAAGGGAATTGTTATTCCAGTGCTTTCTATATTTTGTCGTTTTGTTGGGAAACCCCGACTTCATGTTTCTCGCCTCTCACAACTACAGAAAAGAAAGATATCGAGCAGTTCTCTCTCTCTCTCTCTCTCTCTCTCTCTCCATATATATATATATATATGTTTGTGTGTGTGTGTGTGTGAGTGTGTGCGTGTGCGTGTGAGTACATATATGTACCTTTGCTCTCTCCTTCTGATAAGCTGATTGATCGATCAGTTCTGAGAACTGTTCCAATATATGATGGAGATTTGCTATTTGATTTTCTAGGGTTTGGTAGAATTCTCCATAGTTTGATAATTGATCTGAACCTTGGTTGTTGTAAATCATCGATTCTAAAGCTCATCAAACAAAATAGAACCCATCCTAGTTTGTGTTGTGTGAGCTTTAAATCTGCAATGGACAATTAGCTCTGCAGTGGAGGTGAACGAAAAAAAAGTCCCAGTCGAATTCATATTGGCCAACCAGAAGAATCTCAATTGTAATTAGATTTAGAGATTTTTAGGGCACATTTACGTACCTTGTCAAATTAGTAGATAAGTCTCTTAACTTTGTCTCAAACATAGTATAGAGAGTACTCTGTCTTCACTATAGTACTAAAAGGCTTCTTAGAAGATTAAGGTAGTTTCCATTACAAATGCCAATGCCTATGTTGCTGAGTACCATTCAATTGACATTATTACTACACTTTTTAAGTATAAGGTCTCAAATTCATCTTCAGTAGAATCAGTACATAGTGGTGATTGGTGTGATGAACCTTAAATTCGCGACTTCACCCGCACAAAAAATATGCTGCACCGCGATGTTAGAAAAAAATATGCTCTAATTACGAAGGCGGCTGGTTCTACTCAACTCCTTTTTGGCTTGGTCTTGGTTGGATTCAATGCGATATTTCTTGACTGCTTTTTCTTTGAGGGCTATACTCAAGTTGTTTTTTTTTTTTTGAAACTAGGACTGTGTTGGAGCGATTGACGGTACCCACATATCGGCAAGTGTTCCGGCATCCGATCAAATACCATATCGTGGTAAACACACTGTTACGACCTAGAATTAATGTAATGGTGGCTTGCTCTTTTGATATGCGGTTCACATATGTACAAAGTGGTTGGGAGGGAACTGCTAATGACTCGAGAGTCTTTTTAGAGTGTGTTAATAATCCTGCTATGAGATTTCTCAAACCTCCAGAAGGAAAACTAGAAATTTGTTACAACTTAATCTTATTATCAATTCATTGCTTAGGCTAATGGATAATATGACTTGCGGGAAAATACTATGTCGTGGATTCGGATTACACTAATATGCCGGGTTTTTTTTCACCGTATCGAGGAGAGAGGTACCATTTGAACAATTTCTGTGGACATGGCCGACGACCAAAAAAGATAGAAGAGTGGTTTAACTTTCGTCTTTACATAATGTTATCGAGCGATGTTTTTGGAGTGCTAAAAGCTCGATTTCCTATATTGAAGCAAATTAAATGTCACCGTATAGTGTTCGAATACAAAAGTATATTCCCACAGCTTGTTGTTCGGTTCACAATTGGATTATGATGCATGATGACAATGATGATCTATTCAGAGAATATAGCCAAGAGAATATGGTGATGAGACAATGTCAAAGAGCTAGCGGGAGTAGTTCCCAAAATCTAGTTGAGATTGATATCACTCGTGGACAACTCCGTCATATGTCCAATGTTCGTGATCGAATTGCCGAACAAATTTGGGCTAGTATGAATCATAGTGGATGATACCACTGCAAATGTAATTATCATTATTTAAAACTATGTTACCCTTATTTGAGGTTTGAACTCAAAGTGAACATCATTTGTATGCGATTGATAGATTTGAGTTTTGGTTTAAGTAAACATGTTTCTTGTTTTTGTTAATTGTTTGTATGTGGAACTTTTTTCTTTCATTTCTTCTAATTTCATTCAATTTAATTTGAAGAATAAAAAACAAAAACAAAAACAAAAATGATACTACCAAACATGTTTGTGTTTTCAGTTTTTGTTGTTTTCAAAAAGATTAATTGTTTTTATGAAAACATAAACCTGTTTTTATTTCTAATTTTGTAAAAACTAAAAATTGAAAAGGTTACCAAACGCACCCTAAGAATTTTGTTTTTTCTTTTTGAAAATTCAAATGCTTTAGCTAGGAACTTGAGAGTTTTAAAATGGAGACATTTAAAAATGAAGAGCATTAGAGATAAAGTGCGTTGAAATAGTACAAAAGATGTGTGAAGAGAGAATTGTGAAGAGAATTGAAAACTTGTAGTATTTATATATAGATTTAGGAACTAATTGTAATATCGCGCTTGAATCGGACTTTTTTTGGCCTAAAAAGTTCGGGCTTCGGGCCAAGCTAATCGGGTAGCCCAATGGGCCGGGCTAACATCGAGCCCATGCTGGGCTAAAGTTCAATGGGATCGGGCGGGCTTCAGGCCTCTAGGCCCAAAGCAATATAAAAATAATGTAGAATCTTGAGAATCTATAATACAAATCGCGATGGTGTGGCGATCCACATATTTTTCCTACATAAATCTTGACCGTTAGATTTGACACACATTTTCCTGCATAAATCTCCTCCCTTCATTCAATCCTAACATTTTGGTAAATACTTTCCATTTTTTGGAAAAATGGTAGAGTAATAATTTGTTCAGTTTTGGCAATAAATGTGGGTCCCCGGTTTTTGTGATTTCCCCAAAAAGAAGAAGACCAAACGTTACAGGCACCGCCTTTCTCTCTCTCTGCGTGAAACCAGATGTGAAACCCTAAACTGCTGCTCAGAAATTGCTCGCCAGATCGAGAACCGCCGGACTGTGAAACCGGAACTGCTCCGCCATTTGTCGCCGCAAGGCATCCTCCTCTCTACGGAGAACAGGTAGCTCTACTCTCTCTGTCTCTATCTCTATCTCTTCTCTTTCAAATGGTTACCCACATTGTTAACAAACCCTAAACCTTCTTTCTCTCTTCTCTATGCTACATAGATCCTTATCATTCCTTTTTTTCCCTTCTGTTTTTATGCGAACGACTACAGGCTTCGCGTTCTTATGCTTTGCTTCTGAGCAAACAGAGGGCCGAAGTTCCGATTTAAAATCTTTAGGTTTAATGGCTGATATTAGTCTTTTCCCTTTCAGTTTAGTATAGATGAATTGGGTGCTGAAAGAGTTCTTAGAGAGAACAGTTATACATCAAAAAAATTTCTTTGAGAGAACAATTTTTGATGGTCCTCTTTAGTTCTTCAGTAAAATAGAGGGTGAGTGAGGATACTTCACTTTAGTACCTGGGAGTGGGACTGTGAGGGTTCATCCAAATAAGCAGTCTAACGTTATTTTGTTCAATTGGTACCTCTAAAGCATATTCGCATTTTGGTATACTTGATTTGTTACCACTCAAGTTTCTTTGCCAGAGTTGGAGGCAAAGATAGGTGGATTTTGTTTGTTTCTTTGGGTATGTTTTCATGTTTTATTTGGTCTTTCGTGAATGGCTAAATTCTGTATGCAAGTTTATAAGGATTGCCTCTTCAAGTTGAATATTTTATGTTCTGTTTCTAATCCTATGTGCTCTTTCATTTTTTGCATCAAGTTGAATATTTTCCGTTTGTAAAGAAGGGATGAATGATAAGAGCTTCGCAATTTTTGTTTGCAAACAAGTTGTTAGACAAAATGCCTTGAGAAAAGATTAACGCGTTGCTTCCTATCTAAAGCAAGAGCATAAATGTTTTTTTGCAGGGGTGACGTTATAGGGTTGGTGGGCATATGATGAACAAAAGAGCTGTGCACTTTCTCCAGGAGGAGGAGGTTAGATTGTTTCCCAAATATGGTCCATTTTAAAATTTCTTTTTCCTTTGAAGACCTCCAAAATATTTTTTACTGTTATTACTATTAGCTTTCTGCAATTTTTTTCTTAGTATCTACTTGAGTTAATAGATGTTAACCCATAATCAGGTCTCTTATAATACTGTGATGCTTTGAAGCTTCATGGTTGCGATGCTTCAACTAAGATTAATTGTTTTTGTTTATACATGTTAAATTGGAGGCTCATTATTCAGACTATCTACACTTGAGTTTATATAATGTGATTGGCTTCTCTGGGTTCAAGATAATCATATTTGTTGTGGTACGTTGTGTACTGAAACCCTAGACCATATTTTTGTTGGGTATGGTGGGTTAACTAATATTCTATTCGGCCTGGATTTCCCAAAGTTTTTTGCATAACAGTAAAACTATTTGATTTGGTTTTTGTCGTGTAGATTTCCCAACTGAAGTAGCTATATCACACCCACTTCTGTTATAGAAGTGCGAGATCGCACTCACTTAATATGTATTTTATGCATTTACATCTTTACCAGCTCAATATGTATTTTATGCTCAAACATAATTCATGGTTTGTAGCATTGACATGACTTCTAATTGGTGGGCAAATGATGAACACAATTATAGGTCGTTGCAAAGTCAATATTATGTTGTGCCATGGCTTTGGGGCAAAAAAAAAAGTAATTGGGGAGAGAAGGATGGGAAAGGTAGCGGACCTGACTAATTTTTAAGGACCGATCTCATTGTCCACCAGCGGGGGCCTAAATAAAAGCCTGAGCAAAGATCCGTATGGACTGGTTCCAAAGTAGTAGATATCACTTGGCATCTTTTAAACTTGATGGAGCAAACCCCGGTGGCCTTGACCATTTGGCATATTCTTAGGGATCATGGAATTTGAATTCATGTACCTTAATTTCAAAGATGATTCATTTGATGACGTGGAAAATATTATGATCGGAGTGTCATAGGCACGAGCAATGCTCTAGATTTTTATTTCTGTTGGTTTGACTTCTTTCTATAGTTTTCTATTTGCTGCTTTGGCATGG
This sequence comes from Rhododendron griersonianum, assembly GCA_018127125.1. NCBI lineage: Eukaryota > Viridiplantae > Streptophyta > Magnoliopsida > Ericales > Ericaceae > Rhododendron > Rhododendron griersonianum. The sequence goes on along the minus strand of CM030799.1, from coordinate 7,351,766 downwards.
TCAGGGGGTTTAGTTATTGCAATTTCTTTCACTACAAAGAGTGTCCATTACTTTTACATGTGCAATGTATGGGTGTAAGAATACATTGCTTTTTCTATCAGGTGTAGATGAAGCAAGAGGCTGATGAAGCGGGAGGCTGGTGTTGTAGATGGGAAAAACCTACATGAGAGAGCGATAAGGGGAAATATGGCATTGGAGGTGGATGGGTGCATGAGGATCACACGCACTGGTTTCCAGTTCCAAGCAAAATGGTTGCTAGAGATACTCCAACTATTGCTAGAGGGAGATGAGAATTAGATAGGGATTTGACTATGGTAAGTATTGGATATGAATTTGACAAAGGTTGACAATGGGTTAGAAGGGATGAGAATCTAACTGAGAATTTACTGTTTTATAATTTGTTAGTCATACAATCACATTATTTTTGGATAAAGATGAGTCTGTCTATAATTTATTTTGTCTAATTATTAGACGATGTAGGCATGATCCGTTTGTTCATACCTAATTAAGGTTACTCGAAATCATATTGAATAACAAATTCTTCTTTAATTCATTTTAATTGTGTTCAAAAATGTGTTGAGTCATGCCTTCAGGCACGGGCAATTTCTAGTCTATTATACAAATCACGATGGTATAGGGATCACATATCTCTACATAAACCGTTGGATTTACACACATTTCTCTACATAAATCACCGCTCTTTATTTAACCCTTGGCATTTTGATAAATACTTTGTATTTTTTGGAATAAAACAGAGTACTCAAAATAACTTCCACATATTTATTTGGCAATGCAGATACAGGGAGAAGATTTGTAGATTTTGGTCCATTTTGCTTAATTTGTGCTTCTAATTAGGAAACATGTACGGGAAGAGCAAATTTATAATAATGTTTTTCAAAGACTAAGGAGTTTTTAAATGGGAAGCTTAGCCAAAAATTTCTTATATTTATATTTTTTGAGCTTAAGGACAAAAACCTAAAATGTGGCTATGAAAGTGCCTAAAATTCTATATTACCGTATGAAAGTGCCAAAAATCCTAGGGTACCCTATGAAAATGCCTAAAATACTAGGGTACTTTATATATGAAAGTGCCTAAACCCTACAGCACCCTATGAAAGTGTCAAACCACTAAAACCTTATAAATAGAAAAATGCACTCTAAAACCCTATGAAAGTGCCTAAAACATGATTTGGCCTTATGGCTAAAAAACTCAAAAAGTTTAAAGACCTCTACTGAAAACTATTTTGCTGGCGTCCTTCCTCTAAATGAAAACTATTTTACCGTCCTTATGGCTAAATTTCCCTTTTTAAATATCCTTCCTCATACTTCATCCCAGCACTACAAGAAAATTACGGGGAGTGACGAATGAAAGTAGTCACAAATTGCATATTTTTTGTCACAAATAATATTGGTGACGAAAAAAAATTTGCTGACTAAAAGTTGTCGAGGATTCCCACCTGGTGATGAAATCTAATTTTCGTCACCTATAGTGCCTTTTGACGATGAATTTTTTTGTCACGGAATGGTGACGAAACTTTCTTCGTCACCTATTGTGTTTTTTCACGACAAAAATTTTCATCACAAATTATTCCTTTTGACGACGAATTTTTTTGTCGTCAAAGGTGACCCATTAGTGACAAAAATTTTCGTCGTCAATATAATAAATCGGTAACGAAAGACATTCTCATATGTGGAAAAAATCCCATTTTCATGCTCTTGCTGGGTTTCGAACAACGAGTCTCCTAGGTTTTGCGCGCAAGTTTCAACCAACTGTACCACACACACTTTTCAATATATATTTGAAATATCTAATATATAACACATACATTTAACATGAAAATATATTTTAAATTGCATTTTGAACCTTTAAACATTAAAATTAGCAATTTTGATAACATAAAAGTTGTAGCCCTTTATGTTGTTGTTCAAACCCAGTTTAAATTATCTCAATCGGAGTTTTGAGCAAAGAGCTATGCCCGAAATATATTTGGTGACAAAGCGCAATTCATAAATTTCGTCACCAAAGGTACTCATTTGGCGAAAATATTTCGTCGCCAAATGGCAAAATATTTTTTCGTCACCCAATAATTATCTTTGGAGACAAAAATAATTTTGTCTCATTTTTTATGCTTTCGGCGATGAAAATTTTAGTTCATCGTCGAATGGGTTCATTTGGTGACGAAAATATCATTTTCGTCGCTAAATAGCTAGGTATAATTGGTGATGAAATAATTTCCTTGCGGAAGTTGTCAAAACAGTGACGAATATATTTTTTCATTGCCAAATATAATCATTTAGCGACGAAATTAAATTCCGTCGCCTCTTTTTCTTCACCAAATATATTTTTTCTTGTAGTACACACGTAAGTACTCATTCTGCACTTTTTGAACAGTTATATTTTCATCTTTCCTTTTTAATAAGATACTCATATGTATGTATATAGTTCTTTTCTAAATTAGTGGGATTGTAGTAATTAAGCTACCAAAAATCATAGGATCATTAATGGATAGGAATAGGGGAAATTTTGAATTCTCAAATTCTCAAATCCTTAATAGATATATTTTAAATCATTTCCTCTCTTTAATTTCGTGAATTTTTGTTTGTTTTTTTGTTTCTAAAACTAACTAAAATTCTTTTCATTCAATATGCACAAATCATGACATATTTCTGCACAAATTGACCATGTTTTTTGAACCGGCCATGTTTTTCGTTGATTATTTATACAAATTGTTCCATGTTTGCGAATTCGCCATTTTTTTATGGTTTACTTCACCAAATTCACCATGATTTATTTATTTTTATGAATCATCATGACTATTGAGAATCAAACTATACGACAATCATTTTTATGACTATTTTCTGCAAATTCACCATATTTTTCTACACAAATCATGATATGTTTATGTATAAATCCACCATATTTTTCGAACTGGCCATGTTTTCCGTGGATTATCTGTTACGGCCTAGCATTTTCGTTTATTTTAATTATTTATATTGCCATTATTAATTGGGTCCCAAGTAATTATTTTGTGTGCGCTATGAATATTGTTGACACGATTGTAATATTTGGGGTATGAGATTGATTTTGGGTAAAATAGTGGTACCCGATGGTAATTTTATAAATGGTGTTACGTTCCCTCTAATTCTAATTAACTAATTAGCTATAATATAAGGAGTAGTGGGTAGTTTCACAAAGTTAGGAGATATTTTTACGGTGTAGGGTTTTATTTGGGCAGAGCGTTTGAGAAAAGAAGTTGAGAGAACTTTGGGTGTGATAGAGAGAGAGACAGAAACTGCAGTCAAAGGTGTGGCGGTTTGGTGATCAATCGGGTAAGTGATCTTGTTCATTTATTCTTGTTCCTTTTTCCATCATTTGTCGTTCACGGGCTGGGGTAAAGTTTGATCTTTGGAAGGTATATAACAATGGGATTACCGAGAGGTTAATTGAGATCCATTCTTTTGGCACCAATCGTTTTCTTTTAATCCGATTGACATATGGAGCGGTGGAGGTTTAGGAATGGGATCAGGAGGTGTGGTGTTTGCACGTGGATTGGGTGCATGGAGTTGGGATTTGTACGTTGGTGATTATTAAAGGTTTGGAGTTGAAAATAAGGTTTAATAATTTGGTGGCTAATTATAGGAGTTTAGGATTTGGGGTAGGATTAAGAATTTAATAGATCTGATATTCTCAGTTTGTCGGGTCAGTACTAAACTTTGATTAGTTAGTCATTTCGTATTGTTCTATTGTTCAGGTTAGCTTCCTTTTTGCGTGTTCGATTGCATTCGCTTTGGACCCAGGTGAGTAGTTATGTATGTTACGTATATTCGAAAGTTCTCTGTGTCCCTTAAAAGTATTTCCTTCAGAAATTTATATGAATGTTATTTGGAGACTCAAAACTGTTATAAGTTGTTCTATAAATTGGCATGCGATGAATTTTATGAGATCAATTGTTAATATTCTTTTTGGTGAGAACTTGGTGGATAGTAATGGGAACATTTATTTCGGAAGTTCAGGGAACTTATTCCTTCTCGTGTTGGTGACCCTGGCCATTGGGGAAAAGACCGTGTTAGGCCGGTGACCCTAATGCTCAACGGCTTTCTTTCGCCGGATTGTCTTAGGGAAAAGTACCACGGACTGCCAACCCTGGTGACTCTAAGTTCGATATTGGATCCAATTTTGATGAGATTTATTTTGGCCATGGTACTATTTGATTGTGGTTCCCCATTGTTGATGGAGTTAATATTGTGATCACCACCAAGAATAGTTATTGGTTAAATGGTTCATTAATTAATTTATTATTCTGCTGGACACCTCGTATGCCAAATTATATTTAATGGTAAATTATTTTAATCCCCGCTTTCAACTTTATTTATTATACATACTTGCTATTCACTGAGCTCGTCAGCTGACGGATTTATTCCAACTTCTCTTTCAGGCTAGTTGGAGAGTTAGGCAAGGACTCTGGCAGCATCTCGGGGATTTATTTTGGTTGACCTCTTTAGGGTGTCTCATTCTAATTTTATTTTAATAAACACTTCCGCATTGAAAACAATTGTCAGATAACAAATTCTTTTTATTATTGTTGGATCACTAGATATTATTTGGTTCATGGGATGGTTGTTCCCCATGTTTATGATTGAGACACATTTGGCTTTTGATTTGATTAATAACGAAAAAGCGATCATTTGATTTTCGGTTACTTTGATTTATTCAGGCTGCGTGTTCCATGGATTAACCTCATGGTTCACGGCCGGTCACTTCTCATTTTTGGGGTGTGACATTATCTATACAAATTATTCCATGTTGCGAATCCGTCATTTTTTCATGGTTTATTTCACCATGGTTTTTTTTTTTTTTTGAATCATGACAATCATTTTTATTACTATTTTATGAAATTCAACATGTTTTATCATGAATAAGCTCCGTGAAAAAAAAAATCATGACCATGCTTTTTATGGCTAATCTACAAAATTAACCAGTTGGAAAACTCACATTTATCCCCCTACCAGAATCTGCCATGATTTTAAACTTATGTTTATCCCAGTAATTGAAAAACTTATGGATATGGGTCAAGACTATTTTCTGCAAATTCACCACATTTTATCATGACCATGCAAAGTAGTTTTTGAATTCATGACAAATTATTTGAACTGTAACAACTCCGATTTTCAGTCAATAAAAATCTCGTTGTTTAATTGAAAATTTCTTATTTATTCTCGAATGGCTTTTATGAATTCTTTTCAACCTTCTAATTGAGGCTTTTAAAAGTTAGATTTCATCACGCTAGACAATACGGTCATCTTCTAAAGACAAGTGTCTAGTATATTTTCCTAATCATTAAGATCAAGTATTAGAATTGGCATTTCTTGGCTAGAAATCTGCTTCGTTCTTCTCGAATGTATATCCAAGAGGTCACCCCAAGCGTAGGGCATCAACGTCTGATTGAAGCATAGTAAATCCGGTAGTCCGGGATCGTACCCACAGAGATAACTAATACGGCTTGATGGATTGTAGATGCAAGTATGGTTTCCGGCTTTTAGTCAGCCAACTTGGTGTTACGTTTGCGGTGGAAATAAAAAGGCTAAATTAAAGAGGGAATAAACTAGAGAAAAAGCGGATTAGGTCTAGGAACAATCAACACCCACGACTCGAGCTAAACTACATTTTTTCCACCCAAAATACACGGTTTTACCCGGAAGATAAGATGGTTCGAAAATCAAGCTAGCTATAGAATCTATTTAGCAAACACCTCGAGCGTCAGAGCTCCAAGCATCATGTGTGGTAAGTAGGCGAAGCTCTTACCTACACATGATCAAGGAGGTTAACACCTCGGTAATTTGACAAACAAATCCAAGCCCCACATCAATTTCCGACCCAAAGTTGCAAACTTTATTGGTGAAAAATGCAATCTTTACTCAAGTCATGGGATGCTAATCATCCCATGACCTAACCCTTGAAACTACTCACACATATCTATGAAGATAAGAGCAAGCAAAAATCTACTAAACATAATTGTAAACACAAGCCTAAGAGAAAATTAGATGGAAAGATAGATCGGGAGAAAATAAACAACTTTAATAAAGGAGAAAAGAGTCAAAATTAACTTACTAAGGTAGAAAATGCAGAAATAAAGGCTGGAAAAATAAGAACACTTCAAGAACACGAAGAACAATTTGAAATCTAGCTCTAGATCTAAAAATGTAAGCAAATCTAATTCTCTCATTTTTTGTACAAAATGACATCAAAAGGTATTTATACTCCAAGGTCGCGCACGGAATATTCCCCAAAGATCCTCTGAGATTCCCTCGCTAAGCCCTCGGTACCGATGGCAATGGGCTTAAAATGCATTTAAGCTCTCGGTACCGATGTCCAGATTTTCAGCCATCGATGGCAAGAGCTTATCTTCTGTTGACGCGGATAAGAGCTCGGTACCGATGTCCAGAATCTCAGCCATCGATGGCGAGGCCTTATCTCCAGGCGTTGACCGTGTTGCCTTGGCGTTGACTTCTGCTGCTTGGCTTGACTTTGGCCTTGCTCGGGCCACCTTGCCTTGCCTTGCCTTGGCCATCGGGCCATTCCTTGGCGTCGGGTCGTCTTGGCTCTTAAAATCTCTTTATTGGGTGGTTTACCTATAAAACAAGACTAGCACACTCTACGAGCAAAAGCAATTAAAAACAACTAATTAAACGACAAAAGTAACTAAGACTAGACACTAGCGCACCCTATATTACATTGTCGGGTGCTTATCACACCCCCCAACTTGAGGTTTGCTAGTCCCTAGCAAATAAGAAACGAAAAACAGAAAACTAACAACTTGCAATTCCCCCGCTATCACAACTTAGAACATGCTCAACTTTGAAACCTAGCAAGAGTTCAAACAATCCAACGTTTTATTTCATTTCTACAACTCACAGTTTCAGTTTCAAACTAAACAGGCCAAGTATAAGCAAGTTAAGAGCAAGCTAAAAAGGTTCGTGTCCTCGAACAATGGGAGGATACGGGACACGAAACCTTGCGAGATCAAACTAAACCATATCCACCAAAAAGTGCTGGATAAACAGGCGATAGTGAAAAATAAATACTATGCCCCAAACAACTACAGCACTTATTCAACAGAATTAACCAACTAACAGATGATTATTAGATACGAAAGGAAAGCAAGCTATTCAACTAATCATGCGAATATCAGATAGTTAATCATTAATGAATCTAAGCGCGCAAAAGATCAACTAAGGACTTTTTAAGCTTGTAATGACCTTGGTTTCAAAGAAAAGGTTAGCACAAAAATGGGTGACGGTCTATACTAGCATGGTTAATCTACCCGAATGACCGCCGCCAACACAAAAAGAACCAAGTCAAGGGCCACACTGGCCAAACCAATATCGACCAAACACTAGCTACTGAGAAACTACTACCACCAACCCCTTCACAACTAGTCACCATCCTCATCCGGCTTCCCACGGTATTGAGCCTCGAGTTCCCCCTTTTTATTGAACTTTTTCCCCTCCCGAATGAATGCTAGCCCATAAGCCAAACCAATTCTCTCATAAAAGTATTCAACCCTCTTTCGAATTCACTTTTTCTCTTTCATAGTATTTCTTTGATATCTTTTCTTTTGAGGAATAGGGTCATTTGAGATGAGATTTGTAGTGAGAGAGATATTGGAGCCAATTTTTGGGGCTTTTTGGAGAGAGAGATGAAAATTTGAGATTTTTGCTTTTGTAGTAAGGGAGGAAAGATAGGAAATCATGTATCAATTTTTCGCCTTTTCGCATTCCAACCACTTCTATCACATATCAAACCACCTCCAAATCTCCTTGAACAATGAAAACTCATCCCAACATCCCTCCGAACAACCGGTTTCCTAGGTTAAGCAAAGAATGAGAGAAATAACAGGTTGCAAAATAGGATTAGGTGACACATATGTGGTATGATCATGCAAAGAATGCCTTGTATCTTCTCCTAAGTGCGCTTTGGATTTCAAAATGATTGAAAGTCGACATTAAAACACAACTAGAGATAGACATGCGATTATTCACCTAACTACGAGCATTTTATTGAATTGAAAAGGGTGGGGATATGGCCAAAGCTTGCTCAAAAACTTAACTCAAGACCAAAACCATTCAATTTTCAACTGAACATGCAAATTTGAGAAGAACCGAAATCTCTTAGGATTGCTACGAACTCTTGCCACCTTTCAATTATTGAGCATGCAACAAGTTACGAAAAAGAGCTAAAAACATGATAAAAGGAAAGAATTGCAAGTTAAAAACCTTTATTTATTTTTGGAATTTTCCATTTTCTCATTTTTTTGGATTTTTCAATTTCTATTGTTTTTGGATTTTCAAAATTTCAAAATTTCTAGCAACTAGCAAACAAATAGCACATAAGTTAACCCCTCCCCCCAACTTAAAGCGATGCTATGCCCTCATAGCATTAGGAACAAGAGCGAAGGAAGGAAAGAGTGCGCGAATGTACCGTCCAAGGGGAATGTCAACCCCTAAATACCTCGACCAAGTAAGAGGATTTCATGGCAAATGCCTGCTCCAGTCCGATTAGATGCTTCCAGGGTTTACACTTTCGGTTTTGCCCACTCGAAACCAAAGCTAGTCACACTGGGCCATATCCAAAGCTTTATCGGACTAATAACCGCGGCGCATAGCCGCACCCATGCTTAGGGCTCCTGAATGCCTCACTCACCCCGGCTTTAGACCCAAACTACCAAGGCTGGTGTGGTAGCACATAAACCCTGCAGAAGACTTAAGAGAAAGACTTTCCACAAGCAAATGACATTAGTAACACCGGCCCGTGTTATCCGGCTTCAAACCAAACCAAAATAAAAAGACAAAACAACAAAGAAAACACAAAGAACATGCGAAAGCAAATAGAAACATGCAAAACGATTAAGAAAATGCAACACAGAATGCAATGCAATGCACCACCCGATCATCACGCGATCAAACGAGTCATACTTTTCTTCCCATTCCGTACCGGTGGGGTAAGCAATGGGTGGCTATACTAGACCGTTGAGAATTTGTTATGCTAGCGCCCGTAATAAAATTTATCGCTCGACCTCGCCAAACAATGAAGTTCAGCGTCCCCTACGATCAAAACAAAGCAAGATAAGATACAACCTAGCGTGCACTCCATGCAATATCACACCTCACCCAAAGACCAAAGTTGCCACCGATAGGGGCCTATTCGGAGAGCATGGATCATTAACGACAAACTATTACCAAGAAGAACTAATGAAAGCCCTTTACACTAACACTTGGTGAAATCTTTTGAATGACAATGTCTCCAAGACTTTATTCAAAACACAGAACACATGCTAAACATAACCAAGCTAAACATGCAAGACTAAACATGACAAAACAAAACATGCAAAGCTAGACAAAACACGACAAAGCAAGAAACAAAAACACATATGTACAGACATTTAGCACGCCATTAATAACTATTAAAAGAAACAGAGCACTCCAAGCTACACTCTTCACCAAAAATTGAACTCGACCATACCACAAGATAAGGTACTTTGAGTAAAGCAATTGCCGAATTCGTTTTAAAAACTTGAGTTCCACCAAGTGCATAGCCCAAACAAAATCAATTTTCAAGTTGTTGACAAAATCTACAATATAAGGATGATAAACCACAAGAAAATCATCAACACCAAGAAAATCAATTACTTCTATGATTGGAAACTTCTCAAAAATAGGCTCACATGCATCTTGTTTTTCTAACAAAGAGTTCAAAGAATCTACCTCAACATCCACGGTGAGAGGATCAAGGCACGAAGAACTCGAAGGGACAATTGTAGCTTCCATGGGCTCCAACTCGTCAAAGATTGGTCCATAAGCATCTTGTTTAGCCAAACACGCATACAAATAATCCACTTCGGTATCCATTTCCTTGGCGGTGAGAGGTTTTGCCAACGGATCATCACAAAGAGGGTAACTCTGGACCTCAGTTTCATCAATAGGCTCTGAGGAGCTGTCACAATCTAAACTAACAGTTTCAACCAAGATATACGGCTTAATTTCCTCTTCCATGGCATCCGAGTTAGAATCCTCAAAATTTTCAGACAACTCACAAAATTGGAGCTTTAGGGCTAATTTATCAAGGTAATCCCAACCCTCTTCAGCGTTTTTATCCAGGAATTCATCATTGGACATAAAATCAACTTGACATGTCTCACGATTTAAACCATGGCAAAAGATAACCAGAAGATCGCCAAGCTCACAATTAAAACTCGACCAAGAGAATACGGAACATCTAAAACGCTCCCAATATTGCGAAAAAGACTCATTATCTTGTTGATAAAAATGAGATAGTTCTTGTAAAAGCATATGAGTCTCATAAGAGGGAGTGAAAGTTTTGAAAAATTGTTCCGTAATCTCTTGCCATGTCGATCCTGGACTCAAAGAATAAAACCAATCTTGAGCACTATCACGCAAAGACGCTGGGAATACTTGTAAAATAGCCCTTTCATCGTTAGCAAAAACTTTCTCAAGATCATCAATATGCGAAAATGGATTTTCTGAGGCCAAGCCATAAAATATAGGAATTGATACTGAACAATCAAATTGTTTTGCATACCTTCCATAGCACCTTGCAGAATAGGCCATAGTACCTCTTTCTACTCAGAGTAAATAGACATACACGAGCAAATCTACCAACTAACAAACTAACTAACTAACAGCAAACTAACAGACCGGAGGGGCTAGGCCGCCGCCTCAACAAGACAAAACAGAAAGTGCGAGGGGTTATGCCACCGCCTCGGCTCAACAATGCAAATTAAATGAAACTAACTAACTAACTAACTCAATATCTACTCCGGCTTCGTTACACCTCAAGTTAGGCATGAAACCAGGTTAGAGGTATCCACCGAATTAGATACGAGCAACTAACAAATGAACTACTAACTAAAAGAAAGAAGCGGGATACTCACAATGGTTTGTCGAGCCTCCATAAAGCCATAATAAGAAATCCCCGGCAACGGCGCCAAAAATGCTTCGTTCTTCTCGAATGTATATCCAAGAGGTCACCCCAAGCGTAGGGCATCAACGTCTGATTGAAGCATAGTAAATCCGGTAGTCCGGGATCGTACCCACAGAGATAACTAATACGGCTTGATGGATTGTAGATGCAAGTATGGTTTCCGGCTTTTAGTCAGCCAACTTGGTGTTACGTTTGCGGTGGAAATAAAAAGGCTAAATTAAAGAGGGAATAAACTAGAGAAAAAGCGGATTAGGTCTAGGAACAATCAACACCCACGACTCGAGCTAAACTACATTTTTTCCACCCAAAATACACGGTTTTACCCGGAAGATAAGATGGTTCGAAAATCAAGCTAGCTATAGAATCTATTTAGCAAACACCTCGAGCGTCAGAGCTCCAAGCATCATGTGTGGTAAGTAGGCGAAGCTCTTACCTACACATGATCAAGGAGGTTAACACCTCGGTAATTTGACAAACAAATCCAAGCCCCACATCAATTTCCGACCCAAAGTTGCAAACTTTATTGGTGAAAAATGCAATCTTTACTCAAGTCATGGGATGCTAATCATCCCATGACCTAACCCTTGAAACTACTCACACATATCTATGAAGATAAGAGCAAGCAAAAATCTACTAAACATAATTGTAAACACAAGCCTAAGAGAAAATTAGATGGAAAGATAGATCGGGAGAAAATAAACAACTTTAATAAAGGAGAAAAGAGTCAAAATTAACTTACTAAGGTAGAAAATGCAGAAATAAAGGCTGGAAAAATAAGAACACTTCAAGAACACGAAGAACAATTTGAAATCTAGCTCTAGATCTAAAAATGTAAGCAAATCTAATTCTCTCATTTTTTGTACAAAATGACATCAAAAGGTATTTATACTCCAAGGTCGCGCACGGAATATTCCCCAAAGATCCTCTGAGATTCCCTCGCTAAGCCCTCGGTACCGATGGCAATGGGCTTAAAATGCATTTAAGCTCTCGGTACCGATGTCCAGATTTTCAGCCATCGATGGCAAGAGCTTATCTTCTGTTGACGCGGATAAGAGCTCGGTACCGATGTCCAGAATCTCAGCCATCGATGGCGAGGCCTTATCTCCAGGCGTTGACCGTGTTGCCTTGGCGTTGACTTCTGCTGCTTGGCTTGACTTTGGCCTTGCTCGGGCCACCTTGCCTTGCCTTGCCTTGGCCATCGGGCCATTCCTTGGCGTCGGGTCGTCTTGGCTCTTAAAATCTCTTTATTGGGTGGTTTACCTATAAAACAAGACTAGCACACTCTACGAGCAAAAGCAATTAAAAACAACTAATTAAACGACAAAAGTAACTAAGACTAGACACTAGCGCACCCTATATTACATTGTCGGGTGCTTATCAAAATCCTACTTAGCAAGCCTAGTTAGCGTCTAACCGATTCGTTGAGAAAACCTAACTACCAATTACACTTTTAACCCTAGTTGAACCTTTTGAACCTTTCCAAACCCTAAAGGAACCCTTTGGACCAAAGTCATCCTTGACCTTTACCCATTGGACGATAGAAGTTAGGGAAATCTTTATCCACTGGACAATAGGTTTTCCCACCAAGATTATTTTATTAGATTGTTCAAAGTACACTTATATAATTGTATATAGGCATGCTTGAAAGTGTGTGTGTGTGTGTGTGTATATATATATATATATTATTCTAGTATAATACTTTCCTTCTTTATCCATTGGTCCATAGAAGTTAGGGAAAATATCACCCATTGGACAATAGGATTAGTCTTGCTATCAAGTACAAAGGTCTATTAGTTTAATAGATTCACCATGTGTCAATATACTTATATATATACATTATGCAAGCATAGTACTTTCCATCTTTGACCATTGGATAATAAATGTTAGGAGAATTGTTATTCATTGGATAATAAGGTCAAGTCAAGCCAAAGTACTTGGACTTATTAGTTATTTACTTGTTAGGTATGCCATATGCTTAATTGCTTAAAGAAATAGATATGGATATCTACCCTAGGATTCTATGTACCCTAATATAGTTTTATAATGAGACATGTGCCAATTAGACTTGTTTTAATAGGGAATTTTGACTTGGAGATTTGATGAGGTCATGTAGTACCTATGTATCTTGTATACTTTGACATATTTCCTTATATATATATATATATATATATATATATATATTAAACTAGCATGAGAGAGAGAGAGAGAAAGAGGCCGAGAGGGAGAGAGGGAGAGAGAGAGAGAGATAGGAGAGAGAGAGAAGGAGATTGATGTACAAGTACCTTAGATCTTCTTATACCAAATCCAAGATATATATATACCTAAGTACTTGTACTTGTGGAAGAAGAAATTAATATAGGGAGATATGGGAGAGATTTAGAAGTACAAGATTTCTTACAACCTTACAACTCAATCCCTTATACTTTCTCAAGTCAACCACCAACCCTTGTCCTTATCTTCATATATATATGCATTGTACTAAGGAGAGAGAGAGAGAGGCCGGGAGAGAAAGAGAGAGAGAGAGAGAGAGAGAGTGATGTGTGTGCTTGTGTACTCACTCAACCTAGTCATAGTCCTTTGGCCAACTTCTTACATCATCAAGTACCACCAAATCTAGTCTTTCTTACACTTTCATATCCAAGCCAATCTCCTAAGTACTAGACAAGACTAGAAACCCATTAGAATAACCTAAACTTGTCCTAGAATGGAAGTAAAGAAAGGAGAAGATCTTTGTGTGCTTTCAAGGATTGAAGTGACAAGATATTAGAGCAAAATCCATTGGACAAAGAGGGAGAGAGAGGCCGGCCAAGAGGGAGGAGAGAGAGCCAAGGTTTTGCCTATAAATAGGATCCCATTCTCACCATTCAACTCATACCTCTTATACTTCAACTTCTCTCTCTAGAAAGTCTAGTGTTCTTGCTTGTTCTTGAAGCGCGTTCTTCCCAAGTTCTTCAAGAAACTCATCCAAGGCCGCCACTAAACCGCCACTCGACCACCCTTTCGATCCAAAAAGTCTAGTAGTGTTAGTCAAGATATAGTTTCGAGAGAAACCTTTCTCTTTCGAAGCTACCGGAAGCTTACCGTAGGAAGTTACTCCGTCCGTTAGCCGACTTACCTTCCGTAGCCGCCCTACCGCCAAGAAGAACGGTAGATAGATCTTAACCTCTATCTCTAAGTATAGATATGTTGTTGAATCAAATGTAGATAGATCTTAACCTCTATCTCTAAGTATAGATATGTTGTTGAATAAAATGTAGATTATTCAATACACTCCAATTTTAAGTATAGATTGACATGTGAACATGTAGGATTTTTCTATATCTCCTAAACTTTAAGTATTCGTATTTTGATCTTAGAATGATTATGAGCATGTGTATGTGAATACTTGTCTTACTTGTTGCTGATAAAGCATAAGTGATTTACCACTCCAAAGATGTCCGTCCATGTGACACTATGCTTTACTTTGTGTGATTAAATGTTGAGTATGATGATGTGGTAATATGAGCATGCTAACCAATATAGAGTTAGATGATCTTGCTAGTTTAGTTTCAAGATTACAAAGAATGAATTATGATTTTTGTCATAAGAAGTCCTACCGCATAGTCTATGCATGAGAACGCGACACGAAAATCGAGAAAGTTAGAAACATGACACCTAGGGTGTGTTTAAAGGCGTTGCCTTGGTAAAATATTTTTGAAACTACATAATGACCGATTGTGGTAGTCATTATGTGAGTTGTGTGTGTGTGTTTGTGCCAATGGGAACCCGGGACGGCGGAACCATTGTGAGGATACTCGGGAGACCAGAACGGCGGAACCGAGGTTGGATGTGTGGCTTGGTTATCCGTGGAGAGGAGCCAATGCTAAGGTGTGCCAATGGGAACCCGGTGCGGCGGAACCATTGTGCGGATACTCGGGAACCCGGAACAGCGGAACCGAGGTTGGGTGTGTTAAAAACGGATTTTCGAAATGTTGATTTGGTTATGAAAGTGGAAATTGGTGACACGGTCTATGATGAGTCGCGTAGGAGAAACACATAATATCATGACACCAACGATAGGAAGATAGCGAATGTGGATGTGTCATTGCTAATTATGTTGTTGAATGAGCATGTGTAATTGTTATATGCCTCTTGTTGTAAGTTAAGGGTTAGTGGGTATGGTCTATTCTATTGAGCTTCCGTAGCTCACGTTGTTGCCTTTGGTGACCCTGACATATTATATTGATGGCGACGCCGGTATAATGTGTCAGACCTTATAGATGAATAGGGTGAGCTATACACCTTGGAGGCTTTTGGAGCCAAGGAGCTGGCTAGGATGGAAGAGCAGGCAGAGCTGTAGTTAGGAACCTTAGTACCCTCCCGTGATTGAATAAATGTACTCTTGTGAGGATTATGATGTAATAATGAGCCAGACTCTACTTTGTTTTATCAATAAAATGTTTATTTAATGAACCCAAAATTGGGGGCGTTACAACTTGGTATCAGAGCTTTAGGTTCAAAACCTCAGCCATGGGTAGAATGGGTAGAACCATAAGATAGTTTGACCGTTGCACAAACGTGAATTGAGTTTAAGTTTACCGTCCCAAATTGGGTGGAATCCTGACAAAACAATCTTCAGATTGAAGCAAAGTGTGAAAATTGGCAGTACCGCTGGGCTGGGAATTCCGGAACAATTGGATGATGACTTAAATCAAGAAACGGATGTGGAATTAGATGAATCCAAAATTCTTTAGTAGATTGCAAAACTCTGTCTTAAAACGTTACTAATTGAGGTTTAAAACTCCTTCCTTGTAGATGAACCACCTGGGCTACCTAGTCGACTTGTTGGCGGGAGCTCGTCACCTCAAATTTGCCATAGAAACGATGACAAACCAACTAATGAAGCACCCTGACTTTGTTGCCACCGTACTCGCAGAAAAGCGAGATTTCGTAAGAGTACAACAAAACACCCCTATTCCTGTGGAGAAAGACCCCTGGTTTCCAGTGATGTTTCCTATCCTTTATGCCTTCCGTGAGTTCTTTGGTACCCTGCCCCCGATGGAAAACTTTGAGGTTGGTGAACAGGAAGAAGAAGTCGATGGTGATGAGGACGCCGATGGGGCGACTAAAGAGGGAAACCTGTTAAGTGAAGAGAATCTCGAGGAGGACGAGACCCCAAGGGCTGAGGATGCCAACTAGGCGTATCTGAGATAACTTAGCAGTAATTGTAATCCTTCGGGATGTAGGATGTTAAATATTAAGACCACCGCTGTCTAATTAAGAGTTTCCCTAAGTTGTATTCTTCCTATGTTTGGCAATAATAAGCTACCTATGTGGTAGGAGATTTAGGCTACTATGAGCCATCTAAGATGTACTTGTTCCGTTTAAGTAATGAAAGCTATGTGTTTCTTTCCTGCATATGATCACTGTTTATGTGTGTGCTTATATTGGTACATGGGTTCCCTTTCACACCGTTAAGTCTAATATATAATTTTCTCATTGTAGATATGGATAGCCATACCCCTATCGCCCAGACAACCGTTGCGGACCTGTTGTATTACAAGGCCTTACTAGCACCCGAGAGCCTTATCTTTATACCTCACCTAGGTATACGTGACCCTGAGACCGGTGAACAACTATATGAGCTCGTCATAATGACACCCCCTACCAATGAAGACCAACACATGGAGGTGGAAACCATAGCACTTAAGGAGTTAGCCGAAGAAATCCGTCGAAAGGGAGAATGTTGACTCGAGATAAGAGAGAAAGAGTGGATGGAGCAGTTGAGAGAGTTCTTTGGACTTGTTTCACCCCGTCAGTAGAGTAGTAGTGTTAGAATAAGGTCCTGGAAGTCGTAGTGATGCACTAAGACCAAAAGGAACCATGTAATAGGAGTATGTAGGACCGTTTCAACTTGTATTAGGAAGAATCTTATGTCTCTACTTGTCTTTTGTAGTAGAACTCTATGCTTATGATGTAACCCTCTGTTTATCTATGAAAAAGTTTGCTTTATTTAAAAGAGTACAGTTGCATCCTGCTTAAATTTACTGCTTTCGATCTTAGGAAGAAAACCAATTTCGAAAGAAAATCATTTAGTAGGCTTAAACCTCCCCCTTGCAATTTTTACTCATAGATGGTGAATCGACGCAGTGGATTAGGATACGAAGCCGGAGAATCCTCTAACGCAAACCCTAACCTAACCCAAGTCATGAAGCATTCGTGGCTGCTTTGAATGCCAACCGTCGAAACCAAAATCACGATGATGAACCAATGACCTGAACCCGAGCGATGAACGAATTCTGTAAATGTCGACCCCCGACTTTCAACGGAGATACCAACCCCACCGTGGCTGAAACCTGGCTGAAAGAAGTCAAGGTGATCCTGGACACCTTGGAGATTACCCGCGATGGAGACCATGTAGCCTTAGTCACGTACCAACTGAAAGGAGAAGCCCGTTATTGGTGGGATCTAATGGAGGCAACCCATGCCATAACCACCATGACCTTTGCCGAGTTCGAAACTCTATTCCTCGATAAATACTTTCCCATGCCGCTTCGCTTAGCCAAGGAGCAAGAGTTCATGAACCTAAAACAAGGAACGATGACCGTTACCCAATACGCGGCCAAATTTGAGGAACTATCCCATTACGCCCCAACTGCCGTAGCAACCGAAGACAAGAAGGCGAGAAGGTTCGAGTGGGGATGACAACTGCTCGAAGGGCTGTGGTAGCTCAAGCTTTCACCACCTATGCTAGGGTGGTAAAGTGGGCACTCCGGCTAGAGAGCGAGGAGGCGGACTTTAAGACCCGCTGGAGGAAGGCGACTGGCACTACTGGCGGACCGATCTAAACCCAACCGCCTAACAACAACCATGGTCCCTACCCTACCAAATCCTTTATCTCGTCCCAAAACACCCAAGCTTGGAGGTCTACTGCTCCAGGACGTGGTGAACTGTAGAGGAGCAGTCAAAACAAAGCAACAATTCAGTGCTTCAACTGTCAGGCCATGGGCCACTATAAACGTGAATGTCCCCAACCCTAGAAAGAGAGGAATGGGAACTTTGGGAACCAGAAAGCTCAACAGCCTGGGTAGGCCGGATTTGGGAAGCAAAGCCTCGAAGGCCAAATGCAGCAACAGAATGGGCAAGACAAAGGGAAGCAGCCCGTAGGAACCCAGCAAGGCACTGGAGGGCGCATCTTTGCACTACAGACTGAGGAATAGGAGCAGGATCCCTCTGTGATCCAAGGTACGCTACTATTATATAGTACCTGCGTACAAGCCTTGTTTAACTCTGGTGCATCGCATTCATTCATATCTGCTGCCTGCGTAACTGCTCTAGCACTAGAAACAGAACCCCTAAGCACGAGTACGAAAGTAGCATCACCATTGGGGGGTAGTATAACTGTCAGTCTAGTGTGTAGAGGGTGCGAGCTAGAAGTAGCCAACCTACGACTAACTTGCGACCTCAGTGTGATTGACCTGGCGGATTTCGACGTAATCTTGGGAATGGATTGGTTATCGGCACATCGAGCAGTCATAGACTGTCATCAGAAGACAGTGACGGCCTACACCCCAGAGGGAACTCGTTTCCGTTTTAAGGGGGGTAGACAGACGGCAAGTTCGACGATGAAAAGATCAAGGTGGCAGAATCAATTATTTGGATGGCTAGCCAGTCTCCAATTGGAAGAAGCCGATAGAATGGAAGGGGGATTACCACACATCGTGTGTGAATACGCCAATGTATTCCCTGAAGAACTTCCTGGCTTACCACCTCAGAGAGAGATAGACTTCTCTATAGAGCTTCAGTCGGGAACAACACCCATCTCGATGGCAGCATACCGTATGGCCCCTGCGGAACTGAAGGAGCTTAAGACCCAATTGCAGGAACTATTGGACAAGGGATTTATTAGGCCAAGTACGTCACCATGGGGAGCGCCTGCATTGTTTGTCAAGAAGAAGGAAGGGACACTCCGGCTGTGCATCGACTACAGGAAGCTAAATCAAGTTACGATCAAGAACCGGTATCCATTGCCTAGGATCGATGACCTATTTGATCAATTGAGAGGGGCAACATGCTTCTCAAAAATCGATCTTCGATCAGGTTATCATCAGCTTAGGATTCGGGATGAAGACATTGCCAAGACAGCCTTTCGCACTTGATAGGGGCACTATGAGTTTGTAGTAATGTCATTTGGGTTGACAAACGCTCCGGCAGTATTCATGTGTCTCATGAACAAAATCTTTCAACCCTACTTGGACGAGTTTGTAGTGGTGTTCATTGATGACATCTTGATATACTCCGCCAATAAGGAGGAGCACGAAGGACATCTTCGGATAGCACTACAAGTACTCCGAGATAACCAACTCTATGCCAAGGCAAGTAAATGCGAGTTTTGGCTAGAAGTGGTTAAGTTCTTAGGGCATGTAGTATCCAAGGATGGGATAGCGGTGGATGAGAGCAAAGTCGAAGCAGTGCTGAATTGGAAGCAGCCGACCTCAGTATTCAAAATTAGGAGTTTTCTAGGATTGGCTGGATACTACCGAAGATTCATACCAGATTTCTCAACCCTCGCTAAGCCAATGACAAGATTGACCCAGAAAGGAGTGAAGCTGGATTGGAATGAAGCCTGTGAGAAATCCTTTCAAGAGTTGAAGAAGAGACTGACCAGTGCACCGATACTCATCATTCCCGAGCGAGGGGTAGATTATACAGTCTATTGCGATGCGTCAAAAGATGGTTTGGGATGCGTGCTGATGCAGAATGGAAAGGTTGTAGCCTACGGATCCCGACAACTTCGACCACACGAGAAGAATTACCCTACTCACGACTTAGAATTGGCCGCAGTAGTTTTCGCCTTAAAAACCTGGCATTACTATTTGTGGGGACAGCAATTCGAGCTCTTCACCAACCACAAGAGCCTCAAATATCTTTTCACTCAGAAGGAGTTGAATCTGAGGCAGCGACGCTGGATGAAATACTTGGAAGACTACAAGTTTACGTTACAGTATCATCCTGGCAAGGCTAACGTAGTGGCTGACGCTCTTAGTCGGAAGGACAGGGCACAAAGAGTCAAAACAGCCATTAAGGACTGGGAGATGGTGGATACTCTCAACGAGTTCAACTTGCGACCATCATCAGAGGATGGGAATGCCCGATTGTATGCACTTGTTGCAGAACCGGCACTTCACCAAGAGATCCTACTAGCCCAAACCGTTGAATAAAATTGCAAGTTCATACGATCAAGAATCCAAGAAGGAAAGGCACTACCGGGATGGACGATCGAGAAGGACAGCAGCCTGAGATTCAAGGGAAAGGTGTTCGTGCCTAACATTGGAATCCTTCGAGGAGACGTACTTCGAGAAGCTCACCATTCAAACTTTGCAGTCCACCCTGGCGGTACAAAAATGTATCATGACTTATGAAGAACGTACTGGTGGGAAGGAATGAAGAAAGACGTAGCCCAATTTGTGTCTACTCGTCTAGTATGTCAGCAAGTCAAGGCTGAACATCATAAACCTGGAGGTGACCTTCAACCTTTACCAATTCCGACCTGGAAGTGGGAGCACATCTCAATGGATTTCGTGACTGGACTACCTAAAACCGCCAAGTCCAACACCGCTATTTGGGTGATTGTGGACTGACTCACCAAATCTGCGCACTTTCTGCCCGTTAAGATGACGGAGAACGTGGAACAGTTGAGTCTGTTATACATTTGAGAGATTGTACGACTCTATGGAGTACCTATCTCGATTGTATCTGATAGAGACCCACGTTTCGTATCACATTTTTGGAAGTGATTGCAGAAGGCATTGGGAATGGATGTAAGACATAGTACCGCCTTTCACCCTCAAACCGACGGACAAACGGAAAGGACAATACAAACATTGGAGGATATGCTGAGAGCCTGTGCCTTAGATTTCTCTGGAAACTGGGAGCAACACTTACCATTGGTTGAGTTTGCCTATAACAACAGCTATCAAGCGAGTATCGAGATGGCACCGTACGAAGCTTTATACGGACGACCCTGTCGATCCCCAGTCTGCTGGACAGATGTTGGAGAAATGGGATTGATTGGACCTGACATAGTATGGGAAACTACGGAAAAGGTCAAAACTATTAGGCAAAGGATCCAGACTGCTCAAAGCCGACAGAAGGGTTATGCGGACAAGAGAAACCGACCATTAACCTTTGAAGTGGGAGATCATGTATTCCTGAAGATCATACCGAAAAAGGGAGTTATCAGATTTGGGAAAAAGGGAAAGTTATCCCCACGTTACATCGGACCCTTCGACATTGTGGAGAAAATCGGGAAGGTTGCGTATCGTTTAGCCCTACCGCCACAGTTAGATAGATTGCATAACGTGTTTCACGTTTCCATGCTTCGCAAGTATCTCGCGTTACCCACCCATGTTCTCAACTGGGAAGACATCACCATTGAAGAAGATGCGATGTACGAAGAGGAACCAATAGAGATTCAAGACCAAAGCGAGAAGAAAATTCGGAACAAGACCATCAAACTAGTACGAGTTTTATGGAGACACTGTGGAACCGAGGAGACCACATGGGAAAGGGAAGAAACCATGAGAGCAAATTATCCCCACCTGTTCGAATCCGAGCGTACACCTAATTTCGAGGACGAAATTATTTAAGGGGGATAGGTTGTAACAACTCCGATTTTCAGTCAATAAAAATCTCGTTGTTTAATTGAAAATTTCTTATTTATTCTCGAATAGCTTTTATGAATTCTTTTCAACCTTCTAATTGAGGCTTTTAAAAGTTAGATTTCATCATGCAAGACAATACGATCATCTTCTAAAGACAAGTGTCTAGTATATTTTCCTAATCATAAAGATCAAGTATTAGAATTTGTATTTCTTGGCTAGAAATCCTACTTAGCAAACCTAGTTAGCGTCTAACCGATTCGTTGAGAAAACCTAACTACCAATTACACTTCCAACCTTAGTTGAACC
The DNA here is from genome assembly GCA_018127125.1 of Rhododendron griersonianum. Taxonomy (NCBI): domain Eukaryota; kingdom Viridiplantae; phylum Streptophyta; class Magnoliopsida; order Ericales; family Ericaceae; genus Rhododendron; species Rhododendron griersonianum. The sequence continues at coordinate 7,329,818 of CM030799.1, read as the reverse complement.
TTTTGAACCTTTCCAAACCCTAAAGGAACCCTTTGGACCAAAGTCATCCTTGACCTTTACCCATTGGACAATAGAAGTTAGGGAAATCTTTATCCATTGGACAATAGGTTTTCCCACCAAGATTATTTAATTAGATTGTTCAAAGTACACTTATATAATTGTATATAGGCATGCTTGAAAGTGTGTGTGTATATATATATGTATATATATATATATATATTATTCTAGTATAATACTTTCCTTCTTTATCCATTGGTCCATAGAAGTTAGGGAAAATATCACCCATTGGACAATAGGATTAGTCTTGCTATCAAGTACAAAGGTCTATTAGTTTAATAGATTCACCATGTGTCAATATACTTTTATATATATATTATGCAAGCATAGTACTTTCCATCTTTGACCATTGGATAATAAATGTTAGGAGAATTGTTATTCATTGGATAATAAGGTCAAGTCAAGCCAAAGTACTAGGACTTATTAGTTATTTACTTGTTAGGTATGCCATATGCCTAATTGCTTAAAGAAATAGATATGGATATCTACCCTAGGATTCTATGTACCCTAATATAGTTTTATAATGAGACATGTGCCAATTAGACTTAGTTTAATAGGGAATTTTGACTTGGAGATTTGATGAGGTCATGTAGTACCTATGTACCTTGTATACTTTGACATATTTCCTTATATATATATATATATATATATATATTAAACTAGCATGAGAGAGAGAGAGAGAAAGAGGCCGCGAGGGAGAGAGGGAGAGAAAGAGAGAGATAGGAGAGAGAGAGAGAAGGAGATTGATCTACAAGTACCTTAGATCTTCTTATACCAAATCCAAGATATATATATACCTCAGTACTTGTACTTGTGGAAGAAGAAATTAATATAGGGAGATATGGGAGAGATTTAGAAGTACAAGATTTCTTACAACCTTACAACTCAATCCCTTATACTTTCTCAAGTCAACCACCAACCCTTGTCCTTATCTTCATATATATATGCATTGTACTAAGGAGAGAGAGAGAGAGAGAGAGTGAGAGAGGCCGGGAGAGAAAGAGAGAGAGAGAGTGATGTGTGTGCTTGTGTACTCACTCAACCTAGTCATTGTCCTTTGGCCAACTTCTTACATCATCAAGTACCACCAAATCTAGTCTTTCTTACACTTGCATATCCAAGCCAATCTCCTAAGTACTAGACAAGACTAGAAACCCATTAGAATAACCTAAACTTGTCCTAGAATGGAAGTAAAGAAAGGAGAAGATCTTTGTGTGCTTTCAAGGATTGAAGTGACAAGATATTGGAGCAAAATCCATTGGACAAAGAGGGAGAGAGAGGCCGGCCAAGAGGGAGGAGAGAGAGCCAAGGTTTTGCCTATAAATAGGACCCCATTCTCACCATTCAACTCACACCTCTCATACTTCAACTTCTCTCTCTAGAAAGTCTAGTGTTCTTGCTTGTTCTTGAAGCGCGTTCTTCCCAAGTTCTTCGAGAAACTCATCCAAGGCCGCCACTAAACCCCCACTCGACCACCCTTTCGATCCAAAAAGTCTAGTAGTGTTAGTCAAGATCTAGTTTCGAAAGAAACCTTTCTCTTTCGAAGCTACCGGAAGCTTACCATAGGAAGTTACTCCGTCCGTTAGCCGACTTACCTTCCGTAGCCACCCTACCGCCAAGAAGAACGGTAGATAGATCTTAACCTCTATCTCTAAGTATAGATATGTTGTTGAATCAAATGTAGATAGATCTTAACCTCTATCTCTAAGTATAGATATGTTGTTGAATCAAATGTAGATTATTCAATACACTCTAATTTTAAGTATAGATTGACATGTGAACATGTAGGATTTTTCTATATCTCCTAAACTTTAAGTATTCGTATTTTGATCTTAGAATGATTATGAGCATGTGTATGTTAATACTTGTCTTACTTGTTGCTGATAAAGCATAAGTGGTTTACCACTCCAAAGATGTCCGTCCATGTGACACTATGCTTTACTTTGTGTGATTAAATGTTGAGTATGATGATGTGGTAATATGAGCATGCTAACCAATATAGAGTTAGATGATCTTGCTAGTTTAGTTTCAAGATTACAAAGAATGAATTATGATTTTGTCATAAGAAGTTCTACCGCTGAGTCTATGCATGAGAACGAGACATGGAAATCGAGAAAGTTAGAAACATAACGCCTAGGGTGTGTTTAAAGGCGTTGCCTTGGTAAAATATTTTTGAAACTACATAATGACCGATTGTGGTAGTCATTATGTGAGTTGTGTGTGTGTGTGTGTGTGTGTGCCAATGGGAACCCGAGACGGCAGAACCATTGTGAGGATACTCGAGAGACCGGAACGACGGAACCGAGGTTGGGTGTGTGGCTTGGTTATCCGTGGAGAGGAGCCAATGCTAATGTGTGCCAATGGGAACCCGGTGCGGCGGAACCATTGTGCGGATACTCGGGAACCCGGAACAGCGGAACCGAGGTTCGGTGTGTTAAAAACGGATTTTCGAAATGTTGATTTGGTTATGAAAGTGGAAATTGGCGACACGGTCTACGATGAGTCGCATAGAAGAAACACAAAAAATCATGACACCAACGATAAAAAGATAGCGAATGTGGATATGTCATTGCTAATTATGTTGTTGAATGAGCATGTGTAATTGTTATATGCCTCTTGTTGTAAGTTCAGGGTTAGTGGGTATGGTCTATTCTATTGAGCTTCCGTAGCTCACGGTGTTGCCTTTGGTGAACCTGACATATTATATTGGTGGCAATGCCAGTATAATGTGTCAGACCTTATAGATGAACAGGGTGAGCTATACACCTTGGAGGCTTTTGGAGCCGAGGAGCTGGCTAGGATGGAAGAGCAGGCGGAGCTGTAGTTAGGAACCTTAGTACCCTTCCGTGATTGAATAAATGTACTCATGTGAGGATTATGATGTAATAATGAGCCAGACTCTACTTTGTTTTATCAATAAAATGTTTATTTAACAAACCCAAAATTGGGGGCGTTACATGAACTGTCTACCATGAATCAAATCACCAAATAAACCATGAAATACTTTTAAGACCATAAAATAGACCATGTTATCAATCGGAATGAATTTCCAGATTTTCTATTTGTAGTACAAAAATCATACAAATCTTATGACTAACGATCTTCAACCTGTCACCACCGGCAATTTCCTCCATGCCCATCTCCCTATCAAAATCGACCATCTCCCCATCAAAATCTATCAACCACGGGTTGACGAAGCTGGTCGGGGATGGTGGATGCGTTTGGCGGGGGCGGCAACGGTCTCAATCAAGAGAGAGATAAATCAAATTTCATGATGGCTTGCAAGCACTACAATGACAAGTTGAAATCATGGTTTTGCTAGACCATCCTATTACCTGCAATGCAAATGACGAAGAATAAGAACCAAGTTTATCTTTTAACTAGCTCCCAGGACAATTCATTCAAGTTAAAAAGTGAGATAAACACAACTAAGTTAATGTAAAGAAAGTATTGTGCCTGGTCAACAAAAATTTAGAGTTCATATCTAAGGAAACTAAGTTGTGTCCCAAAGCCTATTGTAGACACCTCCCAAACGGGGCATTGCCATACAGATTGATCACGCTTGTTTATTTCCACTTCATAGACCAAGATCGTGGATATTCCCATGGCTAGAAATATCTCCACACGATAGCGGTCATCATTAAAATAGAGTCACCACCTAGTTTATAAAACTAGGAAAAACATATCGAGATTCTAGGTACGGGAGCCAAAAGTATGATAAGGGAAAGGTGTTAGGCACTCCTCTTCACCCAATCGTGAGACTGGCCCATAATCGTTCTACATAATACCGATATCTGCTTTATTTAATTCCATACAAATAAATCGGTTATTTAAGCCTTTAAACAGGTAATAAGGTGAACCATGATGAGTAAGTAAACCACATGCATCAGAATAAACAAAATGGAAAACTGTTCCACCAAATGGATTCCTCGGCCGGTGAATAGATTTCACGGCCGTGGGATCCCGATGGATTGATGTACCGGCCGTGGGAATGAAGTCCCAGCCGGTGTTCTTCCTCACACCAGAATACGAACAGTTAATAGAAAGAACTAATTAAAAGCAAGAGGCTGAAATTAAATCAAATCATAAGCCCCTGGGCCTCACCACCTTGATTCCTCAGAGATTGATTGCTTGGATTGTGATTGATTGTAGATAATAGTGGTTGATTGTGGTGGTCAACTTCACAAAACCCTAGAACAAAGTGAGTTCTTTGGGGGTTTTTACTCTCGGATGCGGCTACTCACGGGTGGTTAGGGTTTTTGTAGAGGATTGATAGGAGATGATTTCTGTAGAGTTTGGGGGCGGATCATGGAGTGGAGAGATGTCTATTTCGGAGCTCTAGAGGACCCGTATTTTTAGGGTTATGAAGGACCGATCAAACAGACGATATTAACCCAATTGATAAGGAAGTTTAGGGCTTCAAGACCTCTATGGTAAGTGCATTCGTAGCCCCGAAGTAATGGTTCGTGGCTGCTAGGGTTTGAGCTAACGGATCGAAAAGCTGTTGAACATTCCAGAATCTGGAAAACATCGATCTGCCGGCCGCCCAAAGGATTTCACGGCCAAAGAAAGGATTTCGCGGCCGCAGAAAGGATTTTCCAGCAAAAGGCCAAACTTTGCGGGCTCACTCCGGACACTCCCAAACTCGGTTTTACGTGTTCTTTGGACCGTTAGAAAGCTTGTTGAGTCTACTTTCTAACCCAAGTGGTTTGGATCAAATATATTTAGTAAATCAAAAGATATAACAATTTTACCCTTAGTGGGTCAGAAAATGGATTGTTTTGGTAAAATTCTCGTATCTCCCTTGTTTCAAATTGGTTTAAGGCTTATTATACATCAATAAAGAGGGTTTTGAAAGTACTATAAGACGGTGGAATCCAACCACAAAAATAAGGAAGTTTAGTTTATGAAAAATGGGCTGAAAGCAGACTTAATTGAAGATCGACGATGCTACCAAAGCTAAAACACGTGTTAACACATTTCTATCCACTCTAAGTGCCGCTTGGCACTCCTATCACCTATTCCAAAGTGTTCCTTAATCCCTTAAGAGTTCCACAAAGTTCCTAAGGCTTTCATGAAGTCAACCACAACAACCACATATCCTATTCATCATCGGGATGGTCCCCAAGGTGGGACTTAAAATAATCGTTAGGCCAAATTAGGGTGTCTACAGATGCCCCTCTTTGATTGAACTTGGATAGACCGCGAGGCGTATTCAAGTAAAAGTTAAAGCCATAAAAGCTTCCCAAATTTGGCGAAACAACTATCTCAAGAGTTTCGAAGAAAGAAACCCATGCATTAGTTTGAAGAAAGAAACGTATGAACTTCATTGGGGAATTGTGTGAAGGGTGAAAAATAAAAGAGATGTGGCGGAGTTGAAAAGAATGATAAGAGGGTGCACATTGTTATACTTGCCCTATGTTGTTTTGGCCTATTCTCGGACATTTGCTTATGATTTATCCTAACTTTTGAAGCACTTTTCCTTACCCAACGATATAACCGAATAAAAGTCCTATTTGATCTTAGGGGCAATGGGTTGTGGATCAATGGATAGATAGTCTTTAATGCTTGACATTCCTTTCATGAGATCATGTGTCTACTTTAAAAAGCTTTCTCTTCGTGTCTAAAGTGTGCGGGGTGCTTTGATTCTTTATTGCATAACTTCCGCCCGCACACATTGAGAGTTTATTAATTAATGCACCTTGTTTAGAGTGTTTTCTTGTGTTGAGTGCATGACACGGTGAGAATTGAAGTCGAGACTCGGTCCGGAGAGAGTACTTGATTGTGGTTCACTTATGGTTAAGGTCCTTGCTCACACACGCTAAGCATGGGTGCCATGATTTATTTCTATGTTTTGATAGCCTCCAGAACTATTTTTCTTACATGCTATATTCTTGGCATTGGCATATCAATGAGTCGCATTGCAGGTTTTTGGGTTCCAAGTAAAGGGATCCGCGGTGTTTTGTGGGTGATCACTGCTGAAAATCCTCACGAGACTTCACTCGTCCTACCGGGGCCACCCGGAGGTTTAAAAGATATATCCCTTAATTAGTTGCTTTATTTAATTTATTTTTCTTTTATTTGCTAGGGACTAGCAAAGTGTAAGTTGAGGGATGTGATAGGTGTGTAAGTATGACTATTTACGCCCCATAACTTAAACTTGTTATGTCCATTTAGCGCGCTACTTGGGGTTTCATACTTGTTAATTGTGTTTTACGACTCTTGGAGCCAATGGTTAACAATTGAAGCTAAAAGCACAAATCATATTTTACCCCAAGTCGATGCCGATCCAATTGATCCAGAGACGTGATCAAACTTATATTGGATAATGAGAAGCAGCCAATCAAATTCCTAACATAATGGAATTTCGGAGTAATATATTGGTGTGGATTTGCATGTGGTGAAAAGGAAAAGACAATTGCATATTTTCTATAATGGGCCAGCTAGGGCTGTCCAAAGAACCGACCCGACTGATCACCCGACCCAACCCGACCCGACCGAAAAATAAGGCTAACGGACGGGTCTGATCACTCCCGTCAGTCGGATTCGGGTCTGCATGGTTGGATTTTTCAGAAGGTCGGTCGGGTGTTGGATGCACACAATAATTTTTCGGGTCACCCGACCCGACCGACTGTTTTATATAAATGGGACTAAAACCCTAATTTCTGCTCCCTTTTTCAGAATCAGACGCACGCAGCCCTCAGCCCCACTCATTCGTCTCCTCTCCTCACCCATTTCCAGATTCCACGAAGAACTCTAATGGCCTAATCAAGTCAAGAACCCTAATCCATCCTCTCTCTCTCTCTCCACCATAACTGAAACCTGGGTTTCCAAATTCCCACACCAAGATTTCTCAGTTTGGTTTAAAAATTACTTGATCTACGAATGGATTCCAGGGATTCGTTGCCGTTTTGGTCTTCTTCTTCCTTGATCGACGAAGACGGTGCAGACACCCCAATTTGGCCTAACGATTATTTCAAGTCCCACCTTGGGACCATCCCGATGATGAAATGGATACAGTGATTGCTGATTGCCTTCTTGAGAACCTTAGGACTTTCGGTAAGAACTTTGAGCCACCTAGAGGACCCATTCAGAGCCATACAGCCTTTCAGACAGAAAATACAGGAGCCTAGGAGAATCCATCTGTCGGCCGTGACATCGATCTCACGGCCTTAATATCATTTCCTCACCCGAGCAACCTGTTGCTAGCAAAATCTCCCTGAGAGATCAATCCCTTGGCCGCAAGATCTATCCTTCGGCCGAGACATCCATTCCTCGGCCGTGATATCTATTACTCGGCCGCCAGATCGACCTTTTTCCAAACTCTCGAACGTTCTGTCGATTGTTTGATCCAACTGCACTACCTCTCCGTTGCGTTCGGGCTACGCTCAGAGATTGCGACGTAGAGTTAGAGGTGCATTACAATTGCAATTGCAATCGTGCCATTTGATTGGCCGGAGTGAGTCACCAATTGCCTATATAAAGGGCCCTTGGACTCCGAAAATATACACACGAAATGATATTAAGGCCCTGGCTCAGTCTAGGTACGTTGCACTACGGCTTTGTAAGCCCTAAGGTACGTCTTCTGCCTCTAACCCTCCAAACTTTTTCTTTTCTCTATTGCCCGAACTACAATTGGTCTGAATTTCCCTTGTGGAATACATAGGCAGCCTCCCGGCCCGACCACAATAAAACCTTTTTTTGAAAACCCCTTGGAATAGTGGTTGGACCAAATTGAGTTGCTTTTTACAGCTTTGACTCTTACTTAAACATGTCTCGCGATCCGTTTGAGTTCAGTCAAAGAGGGGCATCTGTAGACACCCCAATTTGGCCTAACGATTATTTCAAGTCCCACATTGGGACCATCCCGATGATGAAATCGATACAGTAATTGCTGATTGCCTTCTTGAGAACCTTAGGACTTTCGGTAAGAACTTTGAGCCACCTAGAGGACCCATTCAGAGCCATACAGCCTTTCAGACAGAAAATACAGGAGCCTAGGAGAATCCATCTGTCGGCCGTGACATCAATCTCACGGCCTTAATATCATTTCCTCACCCGAGCAACCTGTTGCTAGCAAAATCTCCCTGAGAGATCAATCCCTTGGCCGCAAGATCTATCCTTCGGCCGAGACATCCATTCCTCGGCCGTGATATCTATTACTCGGCCGCCAGATCGACCTTTTTCCAGACTCTTGAACGTTTTGTCGATTGTTTGATCCAACTACACTACCTCTCCGATGCGTTCGGGCTACGCTCAGAGATTGCGACGTAGAGTTAGAGGTGCATTGCAATTGCAATTGCAATTGCAATCGTGCCATTTGATTGGCCGGAGTGAGTCACCAATTGCCTATATAAAGGGCCCTTGGACTCCGAAAATATACACACGAAATTCATCAGAGAATACACTCTCTCAAGCCACGAAACTCTGTCAAAATACTCTCTCAAACTCCCTGTTCAAAAGCCCTAACCTCCCGAAGGCAGCCGTCAATCCTACAATCAAACCCCGAAGTTCAAACCCTAACCCTAGGGTTTTCAATCAAGCAATCAGTCAATCACATCCAATCCAAAGCAATCAAACAACTGAGGGATCAAGGTGGTGAGGCCCAACGGCCTCTAGTTTGTTTTACTTACTGTATTTATCATTAACCATAGCGTTTTGATCATCTATTAATCTTTCTGTCTGGTGTGAGGAAGAACATCGACCGGGGCTTCGATCCCCCGGCCGGTACATCAAACCAGGAGGATCCCTCGGCCGTGACATCCATTCAACGGCCGCGGGATCCATCTCCCTGGGACAGTTTATTTTATTCTGCTTTCCTGATACATGCTTTATTTATCGCATTGGCTCACCCTTTATTGCTTAAAGGTTAAAAACAAACTACGTGTTAGAATTAAACAAAGTGTGTATATGTCTTATGTTGAATGATTATGGGCCAGTCTCACGACTAGGCAAAGAGGGGTGCCTAACACCTTCCCCTTATTGTACTTTTGGCTCCCGTACCCAGAATCTCTATCTATTTTCCCAGTTTTAATAAACTGGGTGGCGACTCTGTTTTGCTGATAACCGCTATCATGTGGCACTACAAGAAATTTGGGATCTCCCAACGGTTTTTTTAGTAACGGTTCAAAAAACCGTTGGTATAGATGGTGTGTAGCAACGGTTTTCAAAATGTTACTAGAAACAGGACTATAGCAACGGATTTCATGCATCCGTTACTAGATTATAAGACTATAGCAACGGTTTTCATGCAACCGTTACTAAAAACCGGCCTATAGCAACGGTTTCCAATAACCGTTACTATAAATCGGCCTATAGCAACGGTTTTTAATAACCGTTACTATAAACCGGCCTATAGCAACGGTTTCTAATAACCGTTACTAGATTTTCACACCGCCGAAACCAATTTTCTTTCATGCGATCGGTTTTCCAAATCCGAACTAACGATCGAGACGGTTGACTTTTTTTTCATGTTGATTAAATCGTTCTCGTACAAATTTGGCTCGATCGGATTTAGAAAATTTCTTTATTGATGGACAATTTCATTAATAAAATGAATTTTTTTGTCCGATAAGTATTTAGCGATACTCGATTAACTTCATTCTTGAACGTACTTTAGCCACTCAACCGTGACACAATCATGATGATCGAGACCGTTGCTTTTGTTGGGGCTATTTTTCCTAAATTTTTGTTGGTATTTTTTCCGGTATTGTTTATTTAACGTATTTTTTTAGCATTTTGTGGTAATTTTTGAAACTAATCATTCATTTTGGGATTAATCATTCATCTTCACAAGAATAAAAAAAAGTATAAAATTGTGGACCAAAGTTGAAAAAAAATATCATATAAGATGACACTAAAGACAACAAATGTTAGTTGTTTGATATTTTTTTGCCCATATTGATTTCTTATGCTTTTAATTGCATTTTTTTTTTTAGACTCATCTCATAGAAATAACTGACCAATCAAAAAAATTTATGTGAATCTAACAAAAATTTAGAAAAGGCAAAATTAATATTGAAAAAAAAAAAGGAAAACAGAGAGGTTTTTTTTGGTACAAGGTGCATGTCAATTTATACCAATTTTAAAAGGTAATTATTGAACCTAGCGTTAAATTCTATGTAATAATAATTTCATTCTTTGTAGAAATATTGTACTCCTTATTATGTAAAAAATAGACGCTTTCGATCGAAAAAAAAAATGATATTAGAAGTGTTTGTATAGTATAAACCAGATTTAAAAAAAAAAAGGATTTAAAAAGTCCGGTTAGTATAATATAAATATTAAAAGGCTTAGGTTTTTACACAAGTTATGGGCTAGCACAGTTGGTTTGCGCACGCGCACGCACATGCGAGGTCGGGGGTTCGATTCCCCGGAGAAGCAAGGTAATTTCGCCCGCCACGCGGGCGCCATGTCAGCGCCACGCGGGCACCACGCAAGCGCCACATGGGCGCCACGTGGGCGCCACGTCAGCGCCACGCGGGCGCCATGTTAGCGCCACGTGGAGGCTTACGTCACACAGTGGTTGGTTTTTTAAAAAAAAGAAAATTGTCTTTGCTAATGAAACCGTTAGTAAAAAAAAATCTGTACCAACGCTCGTCAAAACCGTTGCTATACCCCTACGGCAACGGATATATTGCAACGGTTTGACCAACCGTTGGTATAGCCTAAATGGGTCTCTACCAACAGTTTTTTGGCAACGCTTTCGACCGTTGCTATAGAACGATTTTCTTTTAGTGTGGCGATGTTCTTAGCCATGGGAATATCCATGATTTTGGTTTACGAAGCAAGCAACCAATCGAGCAAACAAACGTGATCAATCTGTATGGCGATGCCCCGTTTGGGAGGTGTCTACAGACGGCACTCTGTTGATGATGACGCCGTTCTCGGAGTGCCTCGACAGCTTGATGAACCAGTCGTTTTTGAAGTTTTATTTGCTCTGTATGTTTTTAGCTTTTGAAGTTTGATATGCTCTATATATATTTCTCTTTTTAAAGTGAAGGATCTGAAAGTGATGAGTTCTTGGATATGGATTGTGGAATGTCGATCTCTTTCTCTCCCAAAATTTCTGATTTCTGTATGTAGTTTTTTTCAGTTGATGACCCGACCGAACCTGATCAACCCAACCCGACTAGTTGTTCGGTCGGAGCCCGACTAGTTGTTCGGTCGGTTTCGGGTGAGCATTTCCAAAATCCGACAAATGTGGACCCGACCCGAATCCGACCAAAACCGACCGCTGGACAGCCCTAGGGCCAGCCAATAAACCTTTGGGTTGCCACGTGGAAGATGGGGGCCCAGTATTGACAAGTTTTTTTTGGGTAATTTAGTATTGACAAGTTTGTTTCCTCTTTTCTCGTGGGTTTTGGGCAACTATATAGAGGAAAAAAGGGTTTTGGATATACTTTTTACAGCAGCGAAGAATGGGACGCACGCAAAACAGAATGAAGAACGGGGGCTGCGTTCCAAATTGTTCTCTCTTTTCCTTTCAAGTATTTGAAGTTTTGTTTAATTATTCGCACTCCGGTAATTCGTATTGATTTTTTTGCTTTTTATCAAAGTTGTTCTTTGGAACTTATTTGGTTGATATCTTTCGTTTGTTTTCAATTCCTAGCAATAGAAGCATGATGCAATCTAGGGTTTCTTCCGTTTCTTGCCCAATGATTAGTGAGTAGTCGTATAGGTAGGGTTGTGGGGTGATTAACACGTCGTGACCAATTCGGGCACTGTTCCTATTTTCAAACAATAAAGGAAAAGCAATTTTAGGTTAATAAAGAACATTCATTAGACAAACTCAGGTATCGTCGGAGCCCATGTGAACGGGGGAGTGGGGGTCCAAAACCCATTCTTCGTTGCGCATAGGTGAACGGCGACCATAAGGATTCGCATCTTTGGGGGTATCTTTTTCTCACTAAAATCAAACGTCTTTAAGAACACTGAATGGAGCAGGTTAATCCGGACTAGTTACGAGTGCTATGAACCCTACGACCGTACCTCCTTTTAATTATTTGAAAAATCAAACAATTTCTTAGTTTTAGTTAATCTCTCAATCAAATCGACAAGGGGTGGCTACCTAAGAGCCCGTTAAATTAGTTAAATCCGAGTTTTTAGTCAGCACACACCACTGTCTCTGTGGATTCGACTCCGGACTTATCGGATATTGTGCTGCGTCGGTCTCCGCCCTACGCTTGGAGCAACCCGTTATTTTAGGACTAGGAAATCGTCAAGCAATCATATCACCAAAATTGAAAATCATCGGATATTGGCGATCGCCTGATCGGACAACATTTGATGCATCCCAAGGCATTAAAGTATTAGATTGCAATACTCAACCATACTTGAGTCTCTTTTTCGATCGGAACCGTCCTTCTTTTACATATTATGGAGTACATCAGTCGTACCAAAAATGAAGCCAATCAGGTATCGCTACACACTCGATCAGACAATTGTTAATGAAATCGTGTCTCGTTAAAGATGCTCTCGAAACCCGATCGATATAGATTTTTACGAGAATGATATAATCAACAAGGAAATCAAAATCAACGGTCTGGATCCTCGTAATTGTATCCCAATCGAATGGCCACCGTACGTTTAAGTACAGTACAAGACTTAGTTTATTAACAATTGCATTGAACATATAGAATTCAAAGGTAGTTTACCAACTCAATTTTTATAGTGGTCGATATGAATCGTTAAGATTTCACGTCTCACTTATTCTGTTGTTGTCACCAAAATCAGAGATCGTCGGATGTCGGTGACCGCCTGATCGGACAACATTTGATGCATTCCGAGTCATTAAAGTATTAGATTGCAAGACTCGACCCCACCGGAGTCTTTATTTTTCGATCCGAACTATTTATCTTTTACATATTACGCAATTCACCAATCGTACCAAGAATGAATTAGATCGGGTATTGTTACACATTTGATCGGACGATAATTATAATCCAAAAAATTAATTGCATCCCAATCAAGGAGCTTTCTAAATCAGTTCGAGTCAAATTTTCTACGATAATGATTTAATCAATAAGCACAACGAAATCAATGGCCTCAACTGTTAATATTGTTTTGTTTTATTGAGATCCGCTAAATAATCGTAGCGAAGAGTATTAAAAATGTATAACATATAGTAATATTATTAGATTTTGGTCGATCAATTTTTTGTTCATAGGGTCTATTCTAGACTTTTTCTGGGCCGCTGGGAAAGGGGGGGTCTATTCCAGCGCTTTTTCTAAGCGTTGGTAAATTGGGGGTCTATTCCAACGCTTTTGCTTGGGCGCTAGGAAATGGTTAGCCTATGCTAGCGCTTTTGCTTTGGGTGCTGGGAAAGCCTCATTCTAGCAACGCTTAGAAAAAGCATTGGTGTATACCTCCTATTGTAGTGCTTTTTGCAAGCACCGATAGAAAAAACACTAGTGGGTCGACAACGATTTGGTTGACAACAACAATGAGGTTGATCAGCAATGGAGGGCTGGATGACCTGGCTGATGCCGCGCGTGTATGAACCATAGAAAGAACGTGCAACAAAGATTTACACAAACGATATAAGTTAGAGAAAACGTTCTCTGACTCTGATTTTATTCGATAATAATCAACAACTGCCGAGCCATGAAGGCTTACAACTTATTAAATAGTACGAAAAACCCTAACCCTAGTTGATTCGTCAAAAATAGAAGCCAAATCAATCAAAAGTAAAAATTACCAAAAAACGGAAAAATACCTAATTGATTCATCCAAAACGGAAACCGAATCAATTAAACGTAAAAATTACCAAAAACGGAAAAATTCTGAATAATAACAAAACTGGAAAACCAGTTAATATTCACTAGTTTTTGCCAATTAGTGAATATTAACTGGTTAGTGAATATTCACTGGTTTCGTGTTTCCTTTTTAGAGGGGATTTAGTGAATATTAACTGTTTTCCTTTTGAGAGGGAAATTAGTTAATATTCACTAGTTTTTGCCAATTAGTGAATATTAACTGGTTTTGCCACTCTAGGCTTAAAATGCCTAAAGTAGCACTCTTCTATGGCCACTGCATCATCCTCCCCCTCTAAAAAGAAATTCGCCCTCGAATTTGCTTCGTCATCAGAACTATCCCCTCGGAATGGGATCAAGTGCTTGACATTAAACACATCAGCAGTGCGAACACTACGAGGAAGCTTCAGATGGTATGCATTTGGACTGATTTGTTTGATGATCTCTACAGGTCCAACCTTCCAGGCAGCAAGCTTGTTGTACTCATGGGCAGTATACCGATCTTTAGTGAGGATGGCATACACAAAGTCCCCAACCTCAAACTCCACCAGGCGCTGCGTCTTATCTGCGGCCTCCTTATACTTCACGGTGACCCGTTGTAGGCGCTGCTCAGTATCCTTGTGGACCTGCTGCAAACTTGTTATTAACTCTTCAGCCTTTCCATGCACTCGCTTGGGGTCAGGAACAGGAGCTAGGTCAAGCGGAGTTCGCGGGTTAAAGCCATAGACAACCTGGAAAGGGGAAAGTCCAGTGCTACGGTTAACGGAGTGGTTAAAAGCGAACTCAGCTTGACACAACTTCTGGTCCCAACTCTTGAGATGGTCTTCCACCAAGCTGCGAAGTAGATTACCCAAGGAATGGTTCACCACCTCAGTCTGGCCATCGGTTTGAGGGTGGTAAGCCGTACTGAAATTGAGAGTGGTGCAGGCCAACCTCCACAGAGTCCTCCAAAAGTGACTTAGGAACCGAGTGTCACGATCAGAAACGATGGAAGAAGGCAACCCGTGTAAGCGATAAACCTCTGTGAAGTATAACTGGGCTACTTTGACAGCATCCGTGGTCGTCTTGCAAGCAATGAAATGGGCCATCTTGGAGAACCGGTCGACTACGACGAAAATAGCATCATGACCATGTTGCGTACGTGGTAACCCCACCACAAAATCCATACTGATGTCGGCCCAAGGCTGAGAAGGAATGGGCAATAGCATGTACAAACCCACATTAGTGGTTGATCCCTTGGACACTTGACAAATGTGACACCTCTCTACAAATCTGTAAACTTCCCGCCGCAGAGTCGGCCAGAAATAGGACCCGGACACGAGTGCAAGTGTCTTATCACGGCCCACATGCCCCTCATTATACAATTCCTGAATAATTTTCAAACGGAGGCTAGAGTCCGGAACACACAGCAAGTTCCCTTTGAATAGAAACCCCTTCTGCACATGAAACTCAGATTGACCGCCCCCTGCGATCTCGTCAAGCACAATAGAGAAATACGGATCAGCTGCTAACAATTCTCAAAACGCATCAAAATCGATTACCTTGGTCCGCATAAGAGTAAGGAAGTTGGCACGGCGACTGAGGGCGTCAGCGACCCTATTCAAAGCCCCCGACTTGTGCTTGATGGAGAATGAGAACTGCTGGACGTACGCTGCCCACTTGGCATGCTTACTGGACAGCTTATCTTGTGAATTAAGGTGCTTCAATGCCTCATGATCAGAGTACAAGACAAAATCACTATGAATGAGATAGTGATACCAGTGCTTCAGGGCTTGGACCAACGCATAGAACTCCACGTCATAGGTGCTATAATTCAGTTTTGCCCCATTCAACTTCTCACTGAAATAGGCCACTGGCTTGGAATTCTGACTAAGGACAGCCCCAATCCCCACCTTCGATGCATCACAATGTAACTCGAAGGGCTGCGAAAAGTCCGGTAAGACCAGAACCGGAGCGATAGTCAATTTCTGCTTGATTAGTTGGAATGACCGAGAGGCTTCGTCACTCCATGTAAACCTGCCACCCTTCATACAATCAATGAATGGACGTAGGGCTTGGTTCATGACTCGCATGAAAGTGCTTGGTGCATTGGACAGGCCGAATGGCATCACAAACCATTCGTACAACCCCTCTCTAGTTTTGAAGGCTGTTTTCCACTCATCCCCTGGCCTGATCCTAAGCTGATGGTAACCGCTCTTCAGATCCAGCTTACTAAAAATTTGTGCTCCCCCCAACTGATCCAGTAGGTCATCCAGCCTTGGTATCGGAAAACGGTACTTTACTGTAATCTTGTTGATGGCTCTGCTGTCAATGCACATCCTCCAAGTGCCATCTTTTTTTGGGGTCAACAGCGCAGGGACAGCACAAGGACTAAGGCTTTCTCGGATAAAACCCTTAGCCAGTAATTCCTCCACTTGACGCCTCAACTCTTCATGCTCTTTCGGACTCATTCGGTAATGAGGCTGATTTGGTAAGCTGCAACTGGGCACCAATTCAATTTGGTGCTGAATATCCCGCAACGGTGGCAGACCATCAGGTAACTCAGCCGGGAACACATCCCGGAATTCCTCCAGAAGAGGCTCAATGGCTGCTGGAACTTCCTGATCTGCCTGGACCTGTGAACCCTCCTTGGCAATCAGTACAAACATCACTTTGCTGGTTGTAAACTCCTCTTCGAACATTGCTTTCGTCAGAAGAGTGGTACCCTCCCCATTGTGTGGTTTGGGTACAACCTCCTTGGAAGGCAACAATACAACTTTCGTGCCACCGAATGACAGAGAGTATGTGTTGGCACCACCATCATGGGTAACCTGGCGGTCAAACTGCCAGGGTCGCCCCAACAATAGGTGACATGCATCCATTGCCACCACATCACACCAAATCTCGTCCTTGTATTTAGCACCAACTGAAAAGGTTACTAAACATCTCTTAGAAACTTTAACTTCGTTACCTTTCTTCAACCATGATAGCTTGTAGGGGTTAGGATGAGCCTCTGTCTTTAATCCCAACTTCTGGACTGCCTCCTCTGCCACCACGTTCTCACAACTCCCTGAGTCGATCACGAATCGACACACCTTGCCCCCGATGGTGCAAGTGGATTGGAACACATTGCTGCGGAGCCATGAATCACCCCCAACGTCACGAGGTGCATAGCATAACCTCCGAACCACCAATAAAGGCCCAGTATCCCCCACAACCTCCTCCACATCGACGTCCGGATGGACTGAGTGATGTGGTTCGTCAAACACTGCATCTTGCTCATATGATTCATAGTGGTCACTGACAACTCCGTCAATGTCCACAAACAAAGCTTTGCCTGGTCGATCGCCCTTCCTGCACTCAAAGGCTCGATGACCAGGCTCTCCACACTTAAAGCACTTTGTCCCCGAAACGCTCACCTTATTTGCTGGTGGGACTGGTGGTGGTAGGGTACCAGTGGGTTTCACCGAGGCAGGGCCAGCCGTGGGCCGAGGAACAACACCCCAAGGAACCGCCACGAGCCTGCGGTTAGCCTGTCGCTCCAACTGTAATACCCTCTGATGGGCATCTGAAACAGAGCACAAATCGAACATATTCAAAGTAAACTGAAATTGCTCACGTAATCCTCCCACATACCTCGCAACCAACTGCTCCTCTAACTTATATCGTTTGTGTAAATCTTTGTTGCACGTTCTTTCTGTGGTTCATACACGCGCTGCATCAGTTGGTATCAGAGCCTGCGCTCGATTCTGGATCATGGCGCGACAAGGAGTTCGTTATGGTCGTTATGCTGTTGCCGAAGATGTGTATAATCGAAGTAAAGCTGCACGAGAAACACGAATGGAGGAGAGGTTCCAACAACTTGAGCAGCGTGTGATGGATGTGATTGACGTCCTAACCAATCAGGTGGCTGTGATGGCTGTTGGGGGGAACCCACCTCGCCGTCGTTCGGTTCAACCTCGGTTTCCGAAAGAGGAGGAGGTGTCGAATGACATTTCTATCACCAAACCTTTGGCTGGTAACCATCAGTCGAGGGGGAGGACAAAAGTGGATGAAGCTACCATCGAGTGGCCATTCACATCAAATATTATTCCAGATCTAGTAGTGGATTGGAATAAACCACCAGGTTTTGATGAAGAACTGGTGGAAAAAATTACAAACGCAGAAAATAAAAAAATATTTCAACAAAAAAATTGAATTGCTGAGAAGGGTAAGGTTGGTAAGGTTGTGGGGAGAGTGTTGTGCGAAGGTGGAAACTTATTGCCCAAGTCATATACTGTGGGCAACGAACTATCAGAAGATTATTTTGCATGTAATTTAGCAGTTGAAGACTGTGGGGGCAATACATCATGGGTTTCAAGCCTAATATTGAAAATTGATCCTTTAATTTTCGAATATTCCTCTTTGGAGTTTGGGTTTGGAAAAATCAATTTGAAATACAAGCTTGATGCAGACAAGGTTCGGCGTACTCAACTATATAAACTCGAGGACGAGTTTCTTCAAGACGGGGAGATTGATGCAGAACAGAAATTTGAAGAATATAAATTAATTACACGCACACCACAACTCACATAATGACTACCACATTGGTCATTATGTAGTTTCAAAAATATTTTACCAAGTCAACGCCTTTAAATACACCCTAAGTGTCATGTTTCTAACTTTCTTGTCTTCTGTGTCTCGTTCTCATGCATAGACTCTGCGGTAGGACTTCTTATGACAAAATCATAAATCATTCATTGTAATCTTGAAACTAAACTAGCAAGATCATCCAACTCTATATTAAGTAGCATGCTCACTTTATCACATCATCATGCTCAACATTTAATCACACAAGGTAAAGCATAGTGCCACATGGACGGACACCTTTGGAGTGGTAAACCACTTATGCTTTATCAGCAACAAGTAGACAAGTAAACACGTATACATGCTCATAATCATTCTAAGATCAAAATACGAATACTTAAAGTTAAGCTACGAACATTATCTTTCAAAATTCATTCTTCCTTTTCAAAAGTTTAAAACAACACATGTTTATTGAAATCATACGTATACTTAGAGTAAGTAAGTAGGGGTAAGATCATTCTACATGAACACACAATTATCTATACTTAGGATTAGAAGGTATAAAATAATCTACCATCATTTCAAAATACGCATACAATACGCTATATTTAGAGTTTAGGAGGTGTAGGAAAATCCTACCGTTCTTCTTGGCGGTAGTGACGACTACGGAAGAAATATGGTACGTTGGTAGTCGGACAGAGTAACTTCCTACGGTAGGCTTCCGGTAGCTTTGAAAGAGAAAGGTTTCTCCCGAAACTAAATCTTGACTAACACTACTTGACTTTTTGGATCGAAAGGGTGGTGGAGTGGCGGTTTAGTGGCAGCCTTGGATGAGTTTCTTGAAGAACTTGGGAAGATCTTCAAGAACAACCAAGAACAACAAGAACACTAAGCTTTCTAGAGAGAGAAGTTGAAGAAATGGAGGTGTGAGTTGAAATGGGAAGGAATGGGTGCTATTTATAGCCAAAGGTTGGTCTATTATCCAAGAGACAATTTTTCCCCTAACATTTGTTGTCCAATGGTTAATGGTTTGACTAGGCTAGAATTGGTACTTTAGATTTGATTTGGAAAGATTTTATGGAAGAAAGAAGGATTGTACAAAGTTTTAAAATGGAAAATGTACAAAAAAGGACAATGAAAAATAGATTTTGCTTGAAAGAGTAAATCACCCTAAATTCTTTGGGTGGGGGTGTTGGTCCCGTGTACTTGGGTACTAGTAATGATCGATAGTTGGCCAAGACTTTTGGGGTGAATGGTGGGCATCCTCCGTGTTTCTCGTGTGACATCTAGGATATTTATGAGGAATATACATATATTAGGCCTAACGGTGAAAGGTGGCAATTATTTATCAAACACGAGTATGCAGATAATGAGTGATCATAGAAAAGGCAGCATACACGATTTTCATTACTTAGACGAAACAAGTACATCATAGATGGCTTATATTAGCCCAAGCTTCCTACTATATTTACATCAAGAGTTCAACTACATCCTATTTTACATCCTGCATCCCGAAGGATTACAATTATTACTAAGTTATCTTAGCTATGCCTAATTGGTGTTTTTAGCCCTTGGGGTCTCGTTTGCCTCACCTAATGGTTCTTCCTCTTTAGTCGCTCCTTTGGTGTCCTTTTCACCATCGACTTCTCCATCTTGATCACCAGCCTCAAGGTTTCCCATCGGGGGTAAGGTACCAAAGATCCCGTAGTAGGCACGTAGGATTGGGAATAGTGCGGGAAACCAAGGGTCGGTTTCCACAGGAATAGGGGTATTTTGCTGCACTCTTATGAAATCTTGCTTTTCTGCAAGTACAGCGGCAATGAAGTCGGGGTTCTCTGCTAGTTGAATGGTCAGGATCTTTATGGTGATTTTGAGTTGGCGAACTCCTGCCAATAGGTCGACTAGGCGGCTCAGGTGATTCATCTACAAGGAAAAGTTTTAAACCTCAATTAATAACGTTTTAAGAGAAGGTTTCGCAATCTACTTAAAGAACTTGGATTTATCCAATTCCACATTCGTTTCTTGATTTAAGTCATTATCCAATTGTTCGGGAATTCCCAGCTCGGTAGTATTGACAGTTCCACACCTTGCTTCAATCCGAAGATTGTTTTGCCAGAATTCCACCCAATTTGGGACGGTAAACTTAAACTCAATTCATGTTTATGCAATGGTCAATTATCTTATGGTTCTACCCATTCTACCCATGGCCGAGGTTTTGAACCTAAAGCTCTGATACCAAGTTGTAACGCCCCCATTTTCGGGTACGTTAAATAAACATTTTTATTGAATTAAAAGACTAAGAGTCAAGCTCGTTATTACAACATGGCTCCTACTAGAGTGTTTTTATTACACAAAGGATGGGAGAACTCTAAGGTTATCTATTGCTCCACTTCTTCCTCCATCCTAGCAAGCTCCTCGGCTCCAAAAGCCTCCAGCGTGTACTGCTCTCCCTGTTCGTCTATAAGATCTGACCCATTATATTGGCGTTGCCACTAATATAATAAGTCAGGGTCACCAAAGATAACACCGTGAGCTTATAAAACTCAATAGAATAAACCATACCCACTAACCCTTAACTTATAACAAGAAGCATATAAACAATTACACATGCTCATTCAATAACGTAGCTAGCAATTATGCATCCACATTCGCTATCTTTCTAACGTTGGTGTCATGCCTTTCTGTGTTTCTCCTACGCGACTCATCGTAGACCGTGTCATCAATTTTTCACTTTATTAACACTTCCAAAATCATTTCAAAAATCACATTTTTAACACACCCAACCTCGGTTCTGCCGCGCCGGGTTCCCGAGTATCCTCACAATGGTTCCGCTGCGCCGGGTTCCCATTGGCACACACCCAACCTCGATTCCGCCGCGTCGGGTTCTCGAGTATCATCACAATGGTTCCGTCGCGCCGGGTTCCCATTGGCACACAAAACACACCATACTCCCATAATGACTCACATTCTTAGTCATTATATAGTTTCAAAAATATTTTACGCACGCACACACACCACACAATGGGCAAGTCCGGCCACATTGCGGTTTTCAAAAACACACCTTGTCTTTAACACACCCTAGGTGTCATGTTTCTAACTTTTCTCGGTTTTTGTGTCTCGTCATCATGCATAGACTCCGCGGTAGGACTTCTTAGGACAAATTCATATTCATTCTTTGTAATCTTAAAACTAAACTAGTAAGATCATTCAACTCTATATTAAATAGCATGCTCATTTATCACATCATCATGCTCAACATTTAATCATACAAGGTAAAGCATAGTGTCACATGGACGGACACCTTTGGAGTGGTACACCACTTATGCTTTATCAACAACAAGTAGACAAGTAATCACATAGTCATGCTCATATTTATTCGAAGATCAAAATATGAATACTTAAAATTAAACTACGAACATTTTCTTTTAAAATTCATTCTTTCTTTTCAAAGTTCAAAACAACATATGTTTATTGAAATTTTACGCATACTTAGAGTTTAGGGGTGAGATCTATTTACATAAATTATAACAACTCCGATTTTTAGTAAATAAAAATCTCGTTGTTTATTCGATAATCGTTTTAGTGACTTGATAATTTTCTTTTAGGCTTCTATAATCCGTCATGATTAGATTCGTCAATAAGTTCATTTTCTAAAGACAAGTGTGATGGACTATTCCCTTAATCATCGAGCTTAAGCCTAGGTTATACTGTTGACTAGAAATCCTACTTATCAAGCCTAATTAGCTTCTAACCTAATCCTCGGAGATAATCTAACTAAACTCTTGACCTTCCTCGAACCATTTGAACCTTTTGAACCTCTTGAACCCTAAGTAGAACCCTTTGACCAAAAAGTCAACCATTGACCTTTGTCCATTGGTCCATAGATGTTAGTAGAATTATTATCCATTGGATAATGGGACTAGTACTATTATATAATAGTTAAATCATTGTCTAGGATCCCATGGGATTCTCCCATTAAAGAATTAGAAGAGTATCTAATATAAAATTGGATTCTAGGATTCCCTGAGTACAAATCTATATAATATTACAGGAAAGTGTTTGAATCCAAAAGACAACCAATGGTCTAGAATTGTCTCATACATAAATCTGCACCCTTCATTCTAAATGGCATGCCCGTAAATACTTAGTCCATCCAATGGCTATCATAAATGGCATTTTTGTAAGAAACCCTAGCCGCACCATTATTCGTTTATTCCTATCCCTCACTCACGCTCTCTCTCTCTCAGACCCTCTCTCTCTCTCTCTGTCTTTCTTCGACCGACCCACTACCACAGCACCACGGCATCCCTCTCCCCCCTCACCACCGCAAGCCCTCAGAAATTGAATCCCATTCGCTCCTCTCTGTCGAGCCCGATGGGATACCACTGGCACCACCGACCGACGCGACGAGTCACCACTAGAACCATCGCTGTTCGAGGCTCTCAGGGTTCGACGACATGTAGTTCTTCACATCTTTCACTAAAAAACTACGGGTCTAGGGTTTATTCATTCCCATGGCATAGACCGACAGAACACCGATTATATACGTGATTCATATCGTCGTAGGTACTTCTCAGGTTATGTTTTTTTCTCTCTAAGGGATTTCATCTATTTTCGAGCACTGCCAAATGTGGCCGATCGAACATTACGCTCACCCAAGTAGCAGGAACAGCCGAGGTCAAAGGTAACCACTCTTCACCATCGCTGGTAAATGAATGGGTATCATGTCGATTTTGATTTTCATTATCGCTTTCCATTTGCGCAAAGATTTGATTTTTTGAGGCATTTTTTTCTGCTTCTTTATCCTTAAAATAAGACCAACTAGAATTTGTTTTAAGTTGTTCTAGCACTGATATACATCTGTAGACACCCTATTCTGGACGGTCCAGATTAGTTTACTTACGGTCTTTGATTCCCCAGTGATGATTAAGGTCAAGAACATCCCAAGTTTGTGAATGAGTTTGAGCTTTGAGCGCCCCGAACCTCATCCGAACCCAGTTCAAACCCTTGTCGAACCCTCAAGCCAGAGCCAAATGGCCTCAGCAAAACCCTTCTGGAGTACGCTGGTGGTGGACTAGCGTGCGCAGGAACCACTGCCACGTGTCAGTCATCGCCGCTTTCTGGCGCACGCCACTCAACCAGTGGCGCACGCCAGTCAAGGCCAGTCAAATCAACCTTTTTCAGCCAAATGGGCGGGAGATTTTATAACCGACTGACGTCAGCTGGCAGCCTCCTGATCATTGCTTCGGCCAGAACTGTCCCCTTCTCTCTCCTACATTGCCTTTCAAGGCAAGTCCCATGCATTAAATGCATGGGAGGCTCCTCCAAGGCCTTACACCCCAAACAGCCCTTAAGGGCAGGCTGATCTCAGTCTCACTCTCCTCCATAAATACCCCCCTTGCATTCATTTGTAAGGGGTTAGCTCCATAAAGACTCCAAGTCTCTTTGTCTTCTTCCCATTGATTTTCCTTTGCTTCCTTCCTCTTCCATAGAAAGAGCAAGCAAGGGAAACACTCCTCACAGTCCATAAACCTCACTACTCATCCTTCATCCACCCTCTTCAAGCTCAAGGCTCAAACCATTTTCTCAAACTCACAAGCAAAGGTATAATACCTTTTGCTCCTGCTTTCTGTTCTGACCCCTAAGGGGGGCTGGCAGGGTCAAGGCTGGTAATCTATACCAGTCCTGGCCCTAATGCCAGCAAGGTTTCTATGATTAGAACGACAGGTTCTAAGAGATGTCAAAACGAACTAAGTATTCGACCAGTCCTCGTTCGAAGCTTCACTTTTGAACTTGGAATAACTTAGTATAGATGACGTGATACCACAACCACACGGCGCCAGTGACATGGTGCCATTAGCCGAGGTGGTGCAAGTAAAGTGGTATAACGGCGTCGTTTCCTTGTTATTCCTTATTCTCTGTTGAACATCCGATTAGGCATTAGTCAAGGACTTAGTATGTTTCGATTTCCCAAAGTCTCATTGTTCTAAGGATTCATGTAGTTTAGACAACGTACACTGGGGTGCACAACTCATCATCGGGCCTCGGCAACCTTCTACAGACCGTGCGAGCGAGATCAAGAGCACATGACTCAAAATTGAATAGATTGACAGTATGATGGCATGAGATGCATGGTGAGATGCAGAAAGCAGTAACATTTAGGTAGGATATAGCACATAGTCCTACCCTGCGGGTCCCTGTCCTAGTTTGGAAGGTTCTATTGCCTTCTACGCATGTATAGAGGCCGGTTTTGGCTTGAAGAGGGTTCCCCGGACTAGAGTCAAAGTATACCTCCCGATATTGAGCGTACACCCAATAACGGTGCAAACGGTAGGGATGACTCATCACGGTCGAGGGTTGCTGAGCATTCCGGGATTCCCCATCACCGGCAAGCCGGGTAGGATTGCCGAAACACAACAGCGGGGTTGAACAGAATACACATGCAAAAAGATAGACAATGAAACAAAATATTTTGAAAAATCCCACAAACGTTTTTCAAGCTTGGCTCACCGGTTTAATCAACACTTAAGGAAAACGGGCCATTTAATCAACACACCAAATTTTCCTCAAGTATTAATTAAACCATCCCCAGCAGAGTCGCCACTGTGGGCTACCTGCCCAAAAAATATATTTCCGTTTTGAGAAAAAAAAAAAAAAAGGTTTGAAGAGTCGCCACCCGGATTTATGGTCCATCACCCGAGAAACCGTTTTGTTTTGAAAATGATTGATTTGAAATTGAAAACCAGAGATCAGTTTCAAGGGTCCGGAAGCCATGTTACGAGGGGGGAAGGATTTTACGGCACCCCCCTCGCCCGATTCGAAATCGGTCTCTACTAACGTTTGTGGGATTTTCCAACGGGATTTCGTTTCATTAAACAGATAGCATGTATTGACAGCTATAACACGTAAGAGTGCATGCATGTGCATATGAATAGGAGGCGATGAAAGGGGTAAAAGCATGCAAGATAACAGAAAACTGAAGCCCTGTCACTGACTTCACTCTAGAGCGCTCGGGAGTGGTCCCGAGCGCTTGGGAGTACTGCTGTCCATCCCTGCAAACTTTGTTAGCCACAGGTAAAACATGATGCTGAATTTGAAGACTGAAATCATTATGAAGATATTGTAGGCTCAACAGAGGGTTTGATTGGCTGAAAATGGGCCACAATCTCCCCAAACCATGCATCCTTGCCTCTGAAAAGAGAGATTTACTGTCTAAGAGAGTGAGCAGGACACATGCATGCACATGCAGGGACATGGCATTGATGAATTAGGAGAGATAATGGATCATGGAAACATGCAGACACTCCCGAGCGCTCTAGAGAGGTTCCGAGCGCTCGGAAGTGAGTCACAATTCCAACTGATTTTAAAACAGCAATGGATCTCTTTTGACATATTGACTCTCCAGGTCCATACCTTTAAAAAGGAAAGGTTCTTCTTAAATGCTTGAGAAAGTCATTTCTGTATAGACCTTGGATAAAAAAGTTTTCTATTTTGGGACCGAAGGCTGTCTACATTGACATGCCTCAAAAGAACTACTTTGTTTGAGATCACACTGCAAATATTCCATCCATCTACCAATGCACCAACGAAAATGGAAAATAAAATTGGAACCACTCTCGAGCACTCGAGAGCACTCCCGAGCGCTCGGGAGTGTTTCCAGTGGGCTTACACAGAAAACGTTTTCATATCTCCTTTGCTCTTGTTTTTACACTAAGGTCTCCCAACCATGCACCCAGTATTAAAGACTGGGACAGGCTGAGAAACCCCCCTCAGAAGGGAATAACAGCCCCTTTCGATTTGAACCAAGGGTAGAAGATTTTCTACCCTTTTGATTAGACCTTGCTTCTTGGATGAGTTTGAGAGCTGAGGAATTATGAGGAAAATACAAGAAATCAGAGGCTTGGGTTGCTCTGAAACCCCTGCATTTTCCTTGTTTTTGCCCTTTAAAACCTTGTTTTTGGAAAATATTTGAGGTTGAGGAAGAGGGTTTCTTGCTTGAGAGATTTTCAGAAATGTTTTTACTAGAGATGCAGAGGATTGGAGAGAGAAAAAAAAAGCCCCCCCCTTTCAGCTGAGAATGAAGGTATATATAGGCAAAATAACCTATGGTCTCATTTTGAAATGAATTTGAAATAAAACCATTTTTTAATGGGGGGAAATCTGCTGGCCTGGTCTTCTCTGACTGAGTCAAGGTCTTGACTGAGCCTCAGCCGGTTCCAAATGGTTGTAATGATGAGTTGCATGGGTAGTGGGAAGACCAGCCACTCATTGGGCAACACATCAGTCTCGAGCGCTCGAGAGTAGTCCCGAGCGCTTGGGACCTCACTCTCGAGCGCTCGGGAGTGAGCCAGGCCAATGGTTTTGTAAAAATGGTTTGGAGTGCTTGGGACTGCTCCCAAGCGCTTGGAAATGATTTTGACCATTTTTTGTCCTTTTCAAAGTCCTTCAAGAAGCAAAGTATCACATGGTTCGAGGCTTGTTTCAATCCAAATTCATCATCGGGGAGCCTCTGGGCCACGAATCAAGGAATTTTGACAAGTCCAAATTGGGGTGTCTACAGCCGGCCCTCTCTCTCTCTCTCCAAATCCTATAGATTTCTTCCATATCTTGTCATATCCTAGGCTATGAAAGACTACCAAGATCTTCTCCTTTCTTTATTTCCATTTTAGGACAAAATCTAAGTTATTCTATGGGGTTTTTGTCTTGTCTAGTACCTTAAAGAGTTAGAATACTAGATTTGTTGTCCTAGTTAAACATGTGCAAGAAAAACCCTAGATTTTTGGTGGTACAAGATGATGTAGGATGATTGGCCAAGATTGGACTAGATTTGGATGGTACACTAGCACACATCACACTCTCCCCTTCTCCCTCTCATCCAGCCATCTCTCTCTCTCTCCCTCCATCTCTCTCTCGGCCTCTCTCTCATTCTCTCTCTCTCTCTCTCTCTCTCTCTCTTGGTACAAGGTACATACATATATATATGGTTATAAGGACAAAGATTTAGAAAGAGTATAGATTTGGCTTGTAAGGTTGTAAGCAATCTTGTAAGGCAATCTAGTACCCTAAATCTATCTCACATCATCCTATCTTCTTCTTTCATTTAGCACATGTACTTATATCTAGATATATCTAGGATTTGATAGAAGAAAGAACAAGGAAGTACACCATATCTTGCTCTCTCTCTCTCTCTCTCTCCCTCCTATCTCTCTCCCTCTCGGCCTCCTCTCTCTCTCTCTCCCTCTCTCGGCTATCCTCTCTCTCTCTTTCTTCTCCTCTTGTACTTATATATACTTATATAGGTGAAAGAATACAAGTACTCTAGTGCCTTGATGATTTCCTAGATTTCTAGGTCAAGATATCCTAATAAACTATGTCAATTGGCACATGTTGTTCATTAAATATAACCTAGAACTCTAGGGTGACATATGCCTATCTTATTATTTAAATGAATTAGGCACATGTTGGTTGATAAACTAATAAGGCCTTGGTACTTGGCTAGGCTAGGAAGATTGATCAAGAGTACAACATATCTTGGTTTTCTCTCTCCTATCTCTCCCATATCTCTCGGCTCTCTCTCCTCTCTCACTCTCGGCTCTCTCTCTCCTCTCTCTCTCTCTCCCGAATCTCTCCCTTGTACTACATAAGTATAATAATATAGATACATATCTACCAATTAGATTTTGGAAGTACAAGGTAATTAATAAACTAAAGGGAATTTGAAAGAATAAGATTTTCCTAATTAAATACTCCCTCCGTTCCAAATTGAGAGTCCCTTATTCCATTTTGGGATGTTCCAAAATGATTGTCCCTTTCCAAAAATAGAAGTGGAAATTTCATAATTTTCCAAAAGTAACCCTCTTATTTGAATTCAAATGGTGCAAAATAGGTAGAATATAGGGGTAATTGTGGAAAGTAGGTATAATGATTGCATGTCCCCTAAAAAAGTTGGAATTCTAAAGAGGGACTCTCATTTAGGAACAGAGGGAGTAATGAATTGGACACATGTTTTCTACTTCTATATTATATTGGAGTGGTTGTACTGGTACCCTATTATAATATTCAGGTAAGTACTAGAGAATCTGGGTAGGTATCTAGTCAAAATTTTATATTTTAAAGCTCCGATTTGACACATGTCTCCTTATAATATAGTACTAGCGAATGCCCGTGCCTGAAGGCACGGCGCAATATATTTTGATAGCGTATGTGCTCGTGCCTCACACTTCACATTCGTAACTAATATAAATTTAAACCAATCACATTGTACTTGTGCTTCTTTACCAATTTGCTGATTAACAAACAACCACAACCATGATTGGCTAACCCATTTGAAATATTATCACCATCAACCAACACAGATTGCTTCACAAAAAAAATTGCAACTACTGTGGTATTTTGAAAAAAAGAGCAATCACAAATGACAAAAAGGCATGTTAGAAGCCCCATTCATTCAACACACTTAAACAACTCCACAATCTAAGTTGCAACAAACAAACAAAAGGAAAAGAAGAGAGCAACAAAGAGAACATGAGTGTAGACACCCCAATTTGGCCTAACGATTATTTCAAGTCCCACCTTGGGACCATCCCGATGATGAAATGGATACAGTGATTGCTGATTGCCTTCTTGAGAACCTTAGGACTTTCGGTAAGAACTTTGAGCCACTTAGAGGACCCAATTCAGAGCCATACAGCCTTTCAGACAGAAAATACAGAAGCCTAAGAGAATCCATCTGTCGGCCGTGACATCGATCCCACGGCCTTAACATCATTTCCTCACCCGAGCAACCTGTTGCTGGCAAAATCTCCCTGAGAGATCAATCCCTCGGCCGCAAGATCTATCCTTCGGCCAATACATCCATTCCTTGGCCGTGTGATCTATTACTCGGCCGCCAGATCTACCTTTTTTCAGACTCTGGAACGTGTTCTGTCAGACGTTTGATCCAACTACACTACCTTCCCGATGCGTTCGGGCTACGCTCAGAGATTGCGACGTAGAGTTAGAGGTGCATTGCAATTGCAATTGCAATCGTGCCCTTTGATTGGCCGGAGTGAGTCACCAATTACCTATATAAAGGGCCTTTGGACTCCGAAAATATACACACGAAATTCATTAGAGAATACACTCTCTCAAGCCATGAAACTCTGTCAAAATACTCTCTCAATCCCACTCCTCAAAAGCCCTAACCTCCCGAAAGCAGCCGTCAATCCGGCGATCAAACCCCGAAGTTCAAACCCTAACCCTAGGGTTTTCAATCAAGCAATCAGTCAATCACATCCAATCCAAAGCAATCAAGCAACTGAGGGATCAAGGTGGTGAGGCCCAATGGCCTCTGGTTTGTTTTACTTACTGTATTTATGATTAACTGTAGCGTTTTGATCATCTGATAATCTTTCTGTCTGGTGTGAGGAAGAACACCGACCGGGGCTCCGATCCCTCGGCCGGTATATCAAACCAGGAGGATCCCTCGGCCGTGACATCCATTCACCGGCCGTGGGATCCATTTCCCTGGGACAGCTTGTTTTGTTCTGCTTTCCTGACGCATGCTTTATTTATCGCATTGGCTCACCCTTTACTGCTTAAAGGTTAAAAACAAACGACGTGTTAGAATTAAACAAAGCATCTATATGTCTTATGTTGAACGATTATGGGCCAGTCTCATGACTGGGCAAAGAGGGGTGCCTAACACCTTCCCCTTATTGTACTTTTGGCTCCCGTGCCCAGAATCTCTATCTATTTTCCCAGTTTTGATAAACTGGGTGGCGACTCTATTTTGATAACAACCGCTATCATGTGGCGATGTTCCTAGCCATGGGAATGTCCATGATTTTGGTTTACAAAGCAAGCAACCAATCGAGCAAACAAGTATGATCAATCTGTATGGCGATGCCCCATTTGGGAGGTGTCTACATTTTTTGGCGACTCCGCTGGGGAATATGAGAGCCATAACCAAAAAGTTCAACATAAGACTAATACATGCCTTGTTTAATTCATCTATCATATGCATCGAGCGGGCAACCCGTTGAGTTCACTTGATATCCCGGCATGGCACGGGCTATGTTGGGGGTTCCAGCAAACTCTACAGTCACTCGTACCTAGTGGTATATCAAAAAGGGAATCACCCAATCACCGCTTATGATGGGCTGGTGAGAGGATTGGTGTCCTTTGACAACGGAGCACCCTGAGACTACCAAAACCTCGCATGTTTTAGAAAGCCATAGAACTTATCAAACTAGGACAGGAACCTACAGGCTAGGAACCTATTTGCATTTTTACTTGCAAAAAGTTCTTCCTCACACCTTGTATCATTTGTTGTTGTAATTAACTCTTTCTGTGCAGAAGGGTTAGGATTTTCAACCCA
Source organism: Rhododendron griersonianum (assembly GCA_018127125.1). NCBI lineage: Eukaryota > Viridiplantae > Streptophyta > Magnoliopsida > Ericales > Ericaceae > Rhododendron > Rhododendron griersonianum. The sequence goes on along the minus strand of CM030799.1, from coordinate 7,299,104 downwards.
AATCCCAACCCTGCACAGGCCGAATACTGACTTCCAGGTATTCTATTTTTCAACCAGGCATAATAGGTAAATCAAAGAAGCAACCACAGCCAACTTTGTACTCTTATAACACCCGAAGCTACGCCAAACATAGGTCTTTACAACCATCCCGTCTATCATCCTCATCTGCCAAAACACCCTCACCACAACGATCCCAACTGCTTTCAGAAACTTCCCGGTCATCCCCTCAACGGACCCCGTCATTTACTAAATCTCAAGCTTTGTCAAGCAACCCTTCTACCTTCATGGCAGATAACGACGCCACTATCGCCAACCTCCAAGCTCAAATCACCGCGCTGCTAGCAGAAAAGGCAGCTAGAGATGCTGAGGATGAGGAAAGATCAATGGAAGACGAGAAACCCCATAAAGTGATATTGGCAGAAAGTCCCGAGTTAACCAAGCAAGTAAAGGAAATCAAACAAGCCTTGGCTCGATCACAAGGGGACCAAATTCTGGATTTCGAGGGACTTTGCCTCTTCTCAGAATCCAAGCTGCCTGAGAATTTCAAAATGCCCAACATCGAGAAGTTCAATGGAACTGGCAACCCTACCAGTCATGTTCGCCACGTTATCAACACCCTGAAGCCAATGGGCTTGAATGATGAGCTCATCGCCCAGTTGTTCCAGCGAACTCTCACTGGGAGCGCTCTCGACTGGTTCCTCACTTTGGAGTTTGTGCATTATCAAACTTGGCCAGAAATTGCCAATGCTTTCGTCAAGCAATATGCATATAACGTCCAAATTGAGCTAACAACTCGAGACTTGAAAATGACCAAACAAGATTCCAATGAGAACTTTGCTACCTTTGTGGCAAGATGGAGGGAAAAGGCTGCCAAGATGAAGAACCGCCCCTCTGAGGAAGACCAAGTGAGGATAGTTGTCAAAAATTTGCAACCCAAATATCTCAGGCACATTTACACACAGGCTATCACCGATTTCAAGCGCTTGCATGCCACTAGGTTGCAAATCGAAGATGGAATCAAACTAGGGCTCATTGGGAAAGAAGAGGCCACTCCTTCGCCTAAGAAAACCTTCTCTAGCCGTACATCTCACGCCTCCGTGAATGCCCTTGGCACATCCTTGTCTCAAGACCCTTTCCAAACTAGCCTATCCCGAAGCTCAAATCGACCCCGCCGCAACTTTGATCCTCTTTACATGACCTTGTCCCAAGCCTTGACCATTCTCAGCCGTCAAGGGCATCTCAAACCTTTAAACAAACCACTTCCTCCGCCGCCCTACGGTCCAAACCACGATCCAAGCAAACAATGCGCCTACCACCAACACCCTGGGCACGAAACAGACAATTGCATGCGTCTTCGTCACGACATTCAAGACCTTATTGATAGTCGAACCATAAAACCTCCAAAACCTGATGGGCAAGCCAACCCACTCCCTATCCATAATGCTGAACCGCCACCTCAAAGTATCAATCTGATAAATCTATCTCACAACCCCACATACAATCCCAGCCAATACATTGTCCAAGACAACCAAACCAAACCTACCTTAACCTTCCCCGAGGAGGACGAGTGTTTCATGATGGAGGAGGAGGAGGATAATAACTCTGATCAGTCAGAAGTAATCGACGTTGACATGCCCGACATAAGTAGCAAAGATCAGGCAGAGGAGGAAAAGCTAAGGAAATGGAAAGAACATTCCTGGGCAAAACACAATTTGGAGGATCCAGACATTCCATTTGTAGAAGATGACGAATGGCTTCGTATCTGGTTTGAGAATAGGAAGAAGGAAAAATAAAGGGTCATCATGATGAGAAGGCACGCTCGCTTCGAGCCTGCCCAAATAGTGGTACGCATCAACCGTCCCAAAAACCCGACACCGCCCATTGTTTGGGAAATAATCAATCTCATAGAAAAGGTAGAGGAGTTTCAAATGCAACCATGGGTCAACCCTTACGACGAGTGCGACTATAGTCAATGGATAGAGGAAAGAGAAGATCTAGATTTCATATGTACAGAACCCTATAAGACAGGGGAAAGCGACTTTGATGAAATGGAAGAAGAGTGCAATGATCCGCTCGACGAAACCTCCTTAGCATCACTATTCAATCAGGAGGAAATAGCTGATGACCACACAATCAATGAGGAAGAAGAAAGGGAGATTCAAACTAACACTTCCATCTTGGGATTACTCATGGCTCAGGGAGGTAGCCGTCGTACGAGCCTCAAAGATGAACCCAGTTCAAAGGCTCTGTTTGGCAAGGAAGAGGGTGGGAAAGAGTATAAAGTTGCAAAAGGCAAGGGAAATGACCCCGACATGCCACAGTAGCTGAGAAGTCACAACATGGCAAAAAACGTTAAAACATTGTTTTTTCTTGCTTTCTAAATCAAACTAGAACGAGTTTTGGGCCCCTGTTTGGGCATTTTATTTCCGCTAAGAGAATTTCTCTTTCATCTTCCAGATTATCCTTATCTAAATCTAAATTCCTAAATTGCAATTGCCATGCGCTATACTCTCATTGCCAAAACAAGGGAAAATTCGAAGGGATCAAGATCTTTGTGTCCTTGACAAAAGGGAAGGAAAGAATGAATTCTAATTGCTTAAGAAACTAGGTTTTTGTCAAAACTTAGAAGAAAGACACTATCTCCGTGAGAACACTTAGGGTTAGCTTACCCATTGTGAAGGTACAAACGCAACAGGAGATTGATAAAAACATCTCTATCAAATTCCTCTCCAAAACACTAAAACCCTCTTGAGAGAAAAATGCTCGTTGGGCAAACTATACACCCAAGCAAAAGTAAGAGCAGAGCCTGCTAGGACAAGAAAATACAAAAAACGCAACCTAGACAAAAGACAAGGCATTCAAAAAGCTCGCTAGGGACTCAACCTCTATCAGGTAACCTAGGCAAAACTTAGAGCATGAGAAAAGAAAAACCAAGAGTGAAAACCCAACCCCCAAAGGTGGTGATCTTGGAACTACGTAAAAGGCCTGATTCCTTAATTGGGATACGTAGGCAATCTTGCATCGAGATACGGCCCAAACATTTGGAGAGAGGAAAACATCAACAGGTTTGTACTCAATGATAGGCATAGCTAACCCTGCGTATTGAGCTCGCAAAAGATGAGTATGCTTTTCTCGAAGAATTGGCAACAAGCAATAGACACAAGAATTATAGTTCATCCCCTCTAACCTAAAAGTCATCAACGCAATGAGTATGATACCTCAAAACTCTTGAGTTTGGCAATCAGACTAGAGAACATGGCAAAAGCAAAAGACAGAAAATCAAAGACTAAGCATAGGAAGGAATGTGAAACAGGATGCCACTTGGCTAAAGCAAAACCTAGCTCCCTTGGGAAAATAGACATAACGGCCGAATGATCAATACCTCGGCCGCAACAATGATTCTTTGGCCGAGTGATCGATTCTTCGGCCAAGTGTTTTCATAAATTACTATTTATCAGTAAATACGTTTATTCAAAAAGCCATGTTCTGACTTTCACATGCATACCTCAAAGCATCTAGGGGGCACAAAAAGCATTTCTCATTTCGTAGACAAAAACTTGTTTACAAAACCATTGTTGTGGTTGCTTTCACTATACAAATATAGTTCCTGCCTATCTCCCACTAACTATGAACAGGAAAAAGAAAAGCCCTAAAAACTAGGCGATCTCTGAGAAGAAGGCAAGGGCTGCTCACTGGTCCTCACGTCCTCCCTAACAGCCGGTACTCCCTCAGCCTCAAGCTGCAGCCAAAGAGGGATACAAACATTTAGATTCAAGAGATGATACCAAGTAGATGAAATTCATGAAGAGAGTCGTACCTCGAGGATCCTACGGCAATGTCTCTGAACTAAAACTTCTGCACTCTGATAGGCACGAAGCCATTCCTACACTATCTCGGTAGGTACCTGTGGAACAATCAAACATTACAAACATCTAAGCAAGGGATACAATGCGAAGCGATGAAAGCTAGAATGGAAAGCTAAAAGTACCTGTGAAGCCCCGGCTGGCAAGGTGTAAAGCTGGGTCGTGCAAGGAGTCAACACCAGACGCTCCTCCTCCCCATCATCTGAGTGGAAGGAGATAAACGAAAGAGCCCGTGCCCAAACAGGAGCAACAGGAGGAGCCGCAACAGGGGAGGCCAAGAAAAGACGGCAGTACTCCGTATAGTCACCTGCCTGGAGGAGTAAACCTGCCCAATCTCTAATCCGAGCATTCTTCAGATCTTCCTTCGACATCAAGGAAGTAGACCTCATAGACACTAGAGGAGGAGGAGGAACAAGTTGAAGAGCCTCAACACGTGATCGCCACTGACTAGCCACTCGATCGCTTAAATACCAGGCTCGGCAAAATGGACCCTCGAGCAAGCTACGGGTCCGGTCCAAGACTCTACAACATGCAAGAGGGGCATCCTCTGGTACACCACCCCAAGGGTCAAACCGTACCTACAAAGCAAGGACAAATCAGCCCCAACACAAGAATATGGAAGTCTAAAGGACAAGAAGTACAAAGAAAAAGGTACCTGATCGACCGTCAGTCGGTCCAAAACTCGCCGCCACTTGAGAAGGCTCAAAACTGGTGACCGTGGCCTCCGTTGCCCCACCAATCATCGCTTGTAATGAGGTATACAGTTCGCATCTCCATGCCTAGTCTCAGGGGGAAACTGGAGGAGATGCTCGAAAGCCCAGAGCTGAAAAACAAATTAGTAAACAAATTCAATACAAGTCCAGAACTAGAAAAAGCTAAAACAAGAACAGAGGTACAAAGGAACGATACATACCTCAAGTACTCGAAAGTGACCACCGAGAATGGGACTCTTGTCCCGTGAGCAAGCCCCAAGGCTGCCGTACAGAGTGGCTAAAGCAGATGAGCCCCAGTCAAACTCCCGAATAGCTCCCAAGTGCTGCAAAGGAGCTAGAAACTGCATATGTACCGAACCATCCTTGTTGGCAAACAACGTTTGCCCAAGGAGGTAAAGAAGGAAGGCCCGCGTCAATTGCTCGACACTCACCTGGGTCAGAATGTCAACCACCATGAAAGTCTTGCTTAGCCAAGCAAGATCGATATGACCCCGGGAACGAACAGGGGGCACCTTGCCTAGAAACCACCTCAAAACACCCTCTCGCTCCCAAAGCCGGGGGTTAACTCGAAGAGCAACTCCGCCTATCCGCAGGCCAGTCAGCAAAGAGAAGTCACCCGGAGTGATAGTCATCTCGCCAGCAGAAGGAAAGTGGAAGGTATTGGTGGTATCCCACCACCTCTCAACTAGCGAGGTCATTAATGACCAATCCATCTTCGGAAGATCGAGGCCTAGAACAAATGCCTCGAAACCAGCAGCACGTATCAGTTCCCGAGCTGGCTCTGGCAGCCTCAAGAACCATCTATGCACCTCCTTGCCTCCGCCGCGAGCCTCCAGCCTCCTGTTTTTCTGCCAAAGACAAAAGGGAGTTAATCTCATCATTGCATAAACAAAGGAAACGCTAAGGGGCATCAAATTAACATTTAAAAGCATGCATTGCCTAGACAGGGGGCACGGTTATTTTAGTTTTCTTAAACAAAAACAAGTTCAACCCAAACACGGGTTCCCTCCATTCATGCCCTTAGCTAAAAGGGATTTTTCATCCCACAAGTAAGAGATTCGCTTTTAAAATCATGCACAAGTTTTCAAACTCCGAACTAAAGTAAATTTTTTACTTTTCAGGAAACTCACCGGCACATTTAGAACACTCAAGTGCTGCTCAGGCTCTCTGCGAACTACCTCGGCCTCTGGGCCATCAACAGGAGGGCGGTACTGCAGGAAACCGCCATAACCCAACCTACGCGAAGGAAGAATGTAGGTAGCGGCATCGAACAAACCAGGCTCCTCAATCGCCTCCTCATCAGAAGACGGATACTCGCACCTACATGGAGGATGCGAGGATGAACCCGCAACATCCGAAGATGACGTGGCCATCACGTCCGAATCAAGAAGGAAAACCAACGGTTCCCAAAACAACCAAGAGTCGGCAGCAACGGCAGCAGTGATCGGAGAGGACGATGGCCGGAGATGATGGTGGCCGACGATGGTGGAGGAGGTGTGGGCACACGCCCCAAAAATCTTACATTTTTAATGCTTTGTAAAATCGGGTGCGCCCTATCTTGCGGAAAGCGCGGCGAAATGCTTCGCAGTTCAGAGTCGCCACTCGGGTTTGGCTGGAAGTACCCAAGAAACCAGGCTTTGAAAACGTTTGGATTACGTTTGATTGAGTTTGAAAAAGGCTTATAGACTGGACCGTCGTCACCTTCGATATCTGAGGTTCGGGAGCCAGGTTACGAGAGGGGAAGGGTTTTATGACACCCCTCTCGCCCAATCCAGAGATCGATCTCTACTCGGGCATTTTATAAAAACGTTAATTTTTCTCTCTCATTTGATCATTTTTAGCCAGTTAGGGCAGGGAAACAGTTAATGGGGATTTAAAACTGTAACACGTTTGCATTTGTATACAAAAATGTGATAAAATGGATGTTTATTGGATGCTCTGGAATAATGAATAATAGATTGAGAACAAGCTGCTGTGGACGTTTTAAACAAACTAGTGCACGCTATCTGTGCAGCGGTGCACACAGAGCGGTGCACACAAAAGCAAGCCTGCATGCACTGGCCAGGCCACTGCATGCAGTCATGACCTGCGTGCGCCACTAAACAACCGGCGTGCGCCGGTGAGCCTAAATCCACAGTTTCTGTCATCAACCCTCTGAGCTCTGGAAAGGACCAGCGCACACCCAGGACAAACCACGCAGTTGATATAGATTATACTAAACTATTACAGACAGGATAATGGGCTGGTAAGCCACCAAATAGACAAACAACCCCTTAAACAGTGAGGGGAGAAAGATCAGAGGCCTGGACGGAAGATCCATGCAAGGGCCAAACCACTGGAACTTGGTCCACCACCGTACGCCAGTTGAGTATGGCCGTATGCCAGTAAGTCCTTTTATTCCAATGCTTTGGCTTTGCATCATCTGGGCTCTGGAGCATGACCAGAATGATCCCAGAGGCCCTACTAGGCATAAATACAGATGGAAGAGAAAGCAGTCCTAAGTACAGAAAGCAGTAGACTGGTTTTAGCATGCTTACAAGGTGATCAGATACTAATGAAACAAGAAAAATGATGATTGGTGATCCCCACACCAGTTTTACCATACAGCCATTACTGGCGTACGGCACATATAACTGGTGTGCGCCACCTGATCATCACACACGGTTTTGAAACCTTGCCAGCATTAGGGCCAGGACTGGTATGGATTACCAGCCTTGACCCTGCCAGCCCCCCTCAGGGGTCAGAACAGAAAACAGATCAAAGGTGGTATACCTTTGCTTGTGAGTTTGGGGAAAGAGCTTGAGCTTGAACTTGGGATTTGAGGGTTTGAGAGGTGAATATAGGGTGTGTAATGGACTGGTGATGTTCTCCTTGCCTTGTCTTTCAATGGATGAAAGAGAAAACAAGAAGAATGAGAGAGGAATGAGAAGAACCAAAGCTTGGGCCTTCTTTAATGGAGTTAACCCCTTGCAAATGAATGCAAGGGGGGGTATTTATGGAGAAGGGGCTGACTGATCAGTTGGCCCTTAAGGGTTGTTTGGGGTGGCAAGGCAAGAGAGAGCCTCTCATGCATTAAATGCATGGGACTCCTCTTGAAAGGTGGTGTAGGAAGAGGGGGGACAGCCCTGGACGATATAATCATCAGGGGGACTGTGGCTGACGTTGGGTGGTTACCAAAAGTCCCTCGCTTCTGGCTGAATAAAGTTGATTTGACTGGTATTGACTGGCGTACGCCGCTTGTTGAGTGGCGTGCGCCAGTAACGGGCGATGACTGACACGTGGCAGTGCTTCCAGCGCACGCTAGTCAAGCACCTGCGTACACCAGTAGGGTTTTGCTGAGGTCATTTGGTTCTGGCTTGAAGGGTTTGAAAAGGAGTTCGGAGGGGTTTGGATGAGGTTCGGGACGCTCAAAGCTCAAACACATTAACACACTCGAGATGCTCTTGACCTTAATCATCATCGGGGAATCAAAGACCGTAAATAAACTATTCTGGAAAGTCCAAAATAGGGTGTCAACAGGAGGACAGCAGCGTGCGGTGGTGGTCGTCGAACGAGAGGAATGGAGAAGAACAAGAGAGGAGGAGGAGAAAAGATTAAATGGGCCGTGAAATCGATTAAACCGAACTTAAATCGATTTTCTGACTGTTGGCTATCTCACGGTCGAGACATCGATTCCTCGGCCGAGACATCAATCCTTTGGCCAAGAGATCGATCTCTTGGCCTCCCAATCTATTTCCCTCAGCCATATCAGGTCTTGCTCTGTGCACTGACTCAAGCCACTACAGACTTCTAAGTCTTCAACCAACCAAGTAGCCTTGGGGGCATTCCCGAGCTAATATGATCAAAACTAGCCTTGGGGGCATCCCCGAGCCAATGCAATGTAATCAGAATTAGCCTTGGGGGCATATCCAAGCATGAGGAAGCTCTCTCTCCACAAACTGCTAGCCAAAGCAAGTCAAAACACCCAGCAGCTCTACGCCCATATCCACTATCAAAGAACTAAGCAAGCTCCGTGCCCACATCCACCCGTACCAATTCATTCAGCGGCTCAAAGTCCACCATCTCAAACTGGCTCGAAGCCATAACAACCAATCCAACAGCTCTACGCCCAAATTCGCCAACTCATCAACTCAGCGGCTCCAAGCCTACCATCTCAGCAGCTCTATGCTCGCTATCACAACATTTAAGGCCATGGTTGCATACCCTGCAAAACAAAAGAGGAAAACTCAAAAACTTGTTTCTCTCAGAAACTTAAATTGGGAGATTTCAAGAGAAGAGGGGGGAAAAAGAGAGAGAACTTTGTTCTATCTAATCACTTATTTGGCTCGAAGCCATCAATACCAACATAAACCAAATGTTGTTTAGGTTAGAGAAAACTACATAACGCGAGAAATCAACATTGATACTAAACTAAGACGCTTAAGATTCAGTGATAGGTCCTACGACACTGTGTACACCACGGTGAAGACTTTTGTAGATATCTCTAGAGCATTGCACAACTTAAGATGCTTGTTTGTTATCTTGCACATAATGTGTCACCTCACTCTCTATTTTTTTTTTGGATAGGCACCTCTCTATGGGTTTTTATATGAGTTCTCATCATAGTTTCATTTTCCTTCCAAGTTAAATTTATCCATACACACAAAGCAATACAGGAGTAAGAGATAGAAGTTACCAATCCACTCATTAGCATTGAGAGGACCATTTTTGGGTCTGGTTAGAACATCCACCATGCAGATCCTTTCCTCATTGTTCTGAAGAAAAAAAAACCCGAAAGGTTTTCAATTTCCACATACTTGTACAGGTTTTTCCCACAAAGAAGCAAGCCCGCATATTTAAGACTAATATATAAAGCTATCATCCAATATTTGGGTTTCTTTGCGAAAAGCAATTTGGCCAATGAAAACCCGTAAAACAAAGCATTGGCTAATTAATCATGTTCTATTTCCTCTCTGTTTCGGCAAAATATTAGGTAATGCAAATTCTGACTTTATTATTCCTAGGACAACACTCTTGTTTATACCATATACTAATACTAATGGAGTATCCTTTATGTAAAAGTAATATCTTCCCCAATGCTAGAAAACAAATTAGAATATCTATAGCTTCTGCAACCGATTCTACGTGCAAGAAGGAAAATTAAAATACCAACTCAAGCTTATATGTACTAAAACACCTCGTAACAGAGAATGAATGATACTTCAGTGGTAATCATACCAGCAAAAAATGAAAGATATACTCGGGATAGAGAATGAATGATACCTCAGTCGTACTCGTACCTTGAAAAATGGAAGATATAGTTAGAATCCCATAAGGCTAAATGGAGCTGAGGAAAACCAAGATAATTAACTCATCGGTGAGGAAAATTTTCCAGTGTCAGGTGAGTATCACATGGTGCCCGCTCGGTGCATTCGAGCCGTACATTGCGTTTTTGGACGGCTCGGATTTGGAGAGAGAAAAAAGAGAGAGAAAGTGTTGGGTTAGAGGAGAGAGAGGGTTTCAATCTGAGCCTTTCAAAAGTGTATTTGACAACCCGAATGTGCTGAGCGGGTACCATGTGGGATATACTCATCCGGCACCGAAAAATTTCTCCATCGGTGAAACCCTATAATGGATCAACCACAATCTCACCTACTCGTGGCCAATTAGTACACCATGTCAACGCTGCTACCACCCAATGCAAGAGAGATCCAAAACAAAAGCACTCCCTTGACCAATTTGTTTTAAGAAAGATGAAGAAGGCCATCTGGTCCCTTTCTTAAATTGTATTAGGTAAGGGTACAGAGAACATGTTGTGACATTGCGCAAGACATTTAATCCAATAGCGGACAATCAGTAGGTTCAAAGTACTATACAAAACATTTTTGCTACTCACTTTTACATCTTCAACAACCAATGTTATAAGTAACGCTACATATCTTCGTGGGTGATATATCACCTTGAGACCAGGGGCTATTATGAAGTTAATAACAGAAACAAAATGGTCCTACCCCATTGCAGTCACGGAGAAGTCAATCCTTTAAGACAGTAAGTAATCAGGAGGTATACCTTTGGAGACAACGGGGTGAGGTCGTTGAGGAGGAGGAGGCTTTTGGTGGATTTGTTGTTGCGTTTGGGGGAGGTGATGCAGAGGGACTGAGATCCAAAGCCCCCATTTCAATCAGTCATAAAGAAAAATTCGAGCCCAAAAGTAGTCACAAACAAAATTAGAAACCCTAACCTGTCCACGAACGACAAAGCCAACTCAATTAAACCCTTTTAGACGACGTCGGGCGTCAAGATTGCAACAGAAGAGTCCTGTAACAAAAAAAGCTTGAACATTTTTTTCATAATTTCTCTTGATTGATTTGAGTTTTTTCCTTGACAATCCAAGAGCAAAATTATAGGATCATGTGGCAAGCAAAACTACTAATTCAATTAAACCACAGCCAAGTTATTATACAAATGATCAAATATACAAACTAAACAAACGACATTCAAGTCCATCTCAATTTTAACAAATTTCAACCGACAACTAACTTAGGCAATCCTTAGTTCATGTAAAAACGATACCAACTATTTTTATTTGGAGAACTCAAAACCTCAATAGCCTATGCAAAAACGATTCAACCTAGTTGATGACTATTATTGTAACCACCCCAAATTCGGGTACGTTAAAAGGGCAATTTTGTTGAATTATAAAGGTGAGTCTGGCTCACTATTACATCAAATTTCCATCAGAGTGCCTTCATTATATAAGGGGAAGAAAATCTAGGGTTCCTAACTACAGCTCCGCCTGCTTCTCCATCCTAGCCAGCTCTTCTGCTCCAAGGGCTTCCAAGGTGTACAGCTCCCCTTGATCATCTACAAAGTCTGACACATTATATCAGCGTCGCCACCGATATAATATGTCAGGGTCACCAGAGGTAACACCATGAGCTACGAAAGCTCAGCAGAATAATCCTATACCCGCTAACCCATAACTTACACAAAACAAGTCATACAGATAACGATATCTACGCAATATATGTTTATTCAACTATCAACAATGACACATCCACATTCTCTATTAACTATCGTTCGTGTCTATGATATCAGAGTTTTTCCTACGCAACGTTTCATAGACCGTGTCGCCATTTTACTTTTCATTTCCAAATCAACATTTCAAAAATCACCTTTTAACACACACCACACAATGGGCAAGTCCGGCCACATTGGGGTTTTCAAATATTACTCACGATGGGCTACCATGTCCGTCCACATCGTGGTTTTCAAAATCCACACAAGGGTTTTCACGCCAGGTCCCTATTGAGTGTATAGATAAATCATGCTACTAATGAAGCTACCAAGTCCGGCTTCATTGGTGACACACACACAATGGGCTACCAAGTCCGGCCACATTGCTGCTTTCAAAATCCATCCACTCAATGAGCTGCCACGTTCGGCCACATGAGGGTTTAAAACACACCCAACCTCGGTTCCGCCGTTCCGGGTTCCCGAGTATCCTCACAATGGTTCCGCTGCACCGGGTTCCCATTGGCACACAAAAACATTGAATTTGGCATTGGCTCCTCTCCACGGATAACCAATCCACAATTCAAAACCCTCGGTTCCGCCGCTCCGGGTTCCCATGGGAAATTTTGAAAATCATTAAAACAATTGTATTGGCTCCTCTCCACGGATAACCAAACTACAATTCATCCCTCGGTTCCGCCGCTCCGGGTTCCCGAGTATCCCCACAATGATTCCGCCGCTCCGGGTTCTCATTGGGTTTTTCACAAATCTTTCTTTACACACGCACACACACAATGGGCAAGTCCGGCCACATTGCGGTTTTCAAAACACACCTTGTTTAACACACCCTAAGTGTCATGTTTCTATTTTCTCGTTTTTGTGTCTCGTATTCATGCATAGACTCCGCGGCAGTAAGTATTGACTTTTTGGAATTTAACTATCAAGATCATTCAACTCTATATTACTTAGCATGCTCATTCTAATTATATTTGAACATTTAACACACAAACTAAAGCATAGTGCCACATGGACGGACACCTTTGGAGTGGTAAACCACTTATGCTTTATTAACAACAAGTAGTCAAGTAGTCACACAACAAGCTCATCACCATCCTTATAAGTGAAACTAAGCTGTACATTCCTATCTTTAAAAGAAGTTTAAAACAGCATATCTTTATTTAAGATAAGGTTTGTTATTCAACATGCATTTGGACAATAAGTAAGGTATCATTATTCATCAAGCGTATAAAGAAATTTCTACGTATACATATCGTCCGATATATTTAGAGTTAGAAAGTATAGAAAAAGTCTACATTGATCCGAAACTAGTCGGGTCCGAATAAGCTAGTTGGAAAATCCTACGGGTGGTGAAACTCACGAATCTGGACCGAACTTTGGATGGCAGTAACTCGGTCAATACTTGGCCGAATACGATCGTTCTTGGGTCGAAATCGAAGTTCTAGAAGTGCTCTACCACTTTTGTGAAGGAAGTTGATCCTAGAAACTACTTTAGGTAGGAGAAATATGGTGATAAAGGGGGAGACAGTAAGCTGTCTGGAATTCTAGAAATCCGAATTTTTACTGAACTTCGGATGTCGATATCTTTGTCGTTTCTTGACCGATTGGGGTGGTTCTTGGGCCTAACTTGAAGATCTCGAAGTGCTCTACAACTTTCCCGGAGGAAGTTGGTTCTAAAAACTACTCTAAGCAGGAGAATAATGAGGATTTACAAAGGGCAGTAAGCTGTCTGGAAAAACAGAAATAGTTTCTAGAGAGAAGTTGGAGCAAGAAGTGAAGGTGTGAGTTGAAATGGGAAGGAATGGGTGCTATTTATAGCCAAAGGGTGACCTATTATCCAAGGGGTAAATTTTTCCCTAACAATTATTGTCCAAGGGACAATCTTTGAAAGGTATGGCTTTGAAAGCATGCATGACTTGTCTTGTCTAGAGTGGGTTGGCATGAAGGATAGGATCTTTGAAAGGACTAGAATGGGTTGGAAGTAAGTAATAGGCTTAAGGCTAAGCTTGTAGCTTGGTGAGGTGCCCAACACACAAGCACACACCTCACACTCTCTCTTTCTCGGCTCACTCTCTCTCTCGGCTCACTCTCTCTCTCTCTCCCTCTCTCTCCCATTGTCTTGTCAAATCATGCTTTTTAAGCATGGCAAGCATGGCTTCCAAATTTAGGTTAGGTTCTAGGTTAACTTTAAGGGCTTAGTCATGAAAGGTGGGACAAGTGGCAAGGCTAGTTGGCACTTTGGTAGGCTAGGGTGAGTTGGCTTGGCAAAAGATCAAAGAAGATCACAAAAGATTGGTACTTTGGTTGGCTAAAGTGAGACCTTCTTGCTAAAGTGAGATCTTCCTCACTCTCTCCCCTTTTCTCTCTCTCTCTCGGCCTCTCTCTCTCTCTCACGGCTTCTCTCTCTCTTTCCCTCTCTCTCTCTCTCTCCCTCTCTCTCCCTTACTTGGTTAGGTCCTAATATATATAGGTCTATACAAGGAAAGAGTAAGAAAAGGCAAAAGTAAAAAGGTAAAAGTAAAAAAGTAAGGTAACTTTCAAAAAGTGACTTTCTAGAAAGTAACTTAGCTTTTAAGGGGTGATGATTACCTTAGGCCATGTGTGCTACTTTTGACATGCCATGGTTACTTCCATTGACCAACGGTCTTAGAATGTTAGGAGAAGGTTTGTCCAATGGGTAAGAAATTTCCTAGAAAGTAACCTAGTCAATTAGGCATACTTATATTAGGTGTGCTGCATGGCAAGGCTAGGGTTGCTTCTTTTGGGAGCAAAATGATGGCTTCCTATGGTTCAAGGATTCTTAAGTGACTTGTCTTGTCAAACCTAGGCTTTCATTGTCAAGACTAACTTCTATTGCCCAAGGAATAAAGATTTCCCTAGCATTTATCGTCCAATGGATAAAGGCCAAAAGGTTCAAATGGTCCATCTAAGGTTAGGGCATCCTAGACTTGGAATCCAAGTGATTTGGTTTGCCAACTAGTTAGAATCTAGTTCTACTTGCCTAGTAGGATTTCTAGCCAAGAAAGACCATATTTCAAATACTAGGGAAAATATACAAGTGCTTTTATAAGCATACTTGTCTTTAGAAAATGACCAAATAATTTTATAAAAAGAAAACTATTTTTATAAGTCCAGAATCGATAACGACTGATTTTTGGGATTTTAAAAGAAATTTTAAATGGAACCCAAGTAATTAAAATAAAAATTCAAATATTTAACGAAATTTTTATTTATCAAAAATCAAGGTCATTACAATTATCATATATCTCTCGTAGACTTGGAAGGAAAAAATTCAACAATCGATTCAACCACAGGACACAATTGACACACAAACATGCCAGTTGATTTCATTCACAAACCTTCCTCCAAGCCTGAGCAAGAAAAACACACAAGGCAAATCAAACATTTAATCGAACACCTGGAATGCGTTTAAAAGAAAGGAACCACACCCAGTTTCACTCACACACAAAATGCGAGTGAGTTTTTTGTTTTCCAGTAAACATTTAATCAAACCCATGGAATGCGTTTAAAAGAACGGAACTGTACCCAGCCTCTCACACACAAAATGCGAGTGAGTTTTGTGTTTTCTGCGTGTGACTGGATGTTGTGGGCACGCGACCCAAAAATCCCCGCATTTTTGGTATGAGAAAATTCCGGGTGCGCCCTTTTTGGAAAGCGCGGCGAAACGCTTCGCAAATCAGAGAGTCGCCACTCGGGTTTTGCGGTTAGTACCCAAGAAACCGTCTTTTTGAAAACGTTTGGACCACGTTTGTTTGATTTTGAAAAAGGCTTTTGTAGACTGGACTGTCGTCACCTTCGATCTTGAGGTTTGGGAGCCAGATTACGAGAGAGGAAGGGTTTTATGGCACCCCCCTCGCCCAGTCCGGAGACCGGTCTCTACTCAGGCGTTTTGTAAAGCGTTTGCATTTCTCTCTTTATTTGATCATTCTTTTAACCAATTAGGGCGGGGAAACAGTTAATAGGGATTAAAGCTGTAAACAAGTTGCATTTATGTACTAAAATATGGCAAAATGTTCATGGATGTTTGATGTTTGATCTATACAAGTATAATAGATTGAGAACAAGCTTTTGTGGGCATTTTAAGCAGACTGGAACACACTGACTGTGAGATGGTGCACACAGGAACAAGCCTGCATGCACTGGCCAAGCCACTGCATGCAGTCGTGACCTGCGTGCGCCACACCACAACTGGCGTGCGCCGGTAAGCCTAAGACCACAGCTTCTGTTATCAACCCTCTGGGCTCTGGAAAGGACCAGTGCACACCCAGGACAAACCACGCAGTTTATAAGGGTTACTAAGCTATTACAGACAGATTAAAGGGCTTAAAAGCCACCAAATAGGCAGAAAACCCCTTAAACAGTGAGGGGAGGATGATCAAAGGCCTGGATATAAGATCCATGCAAGGGCCAAGCAACTGGAATATAGACCACTACCGTACGCCACTTAGAAAGGGCCGTACGCCAGTTATCACCTTGTTCCAATGCTTTGGCTTTGCATCATCTGGGCTCTGGAGCAAGACCAGAAGGCTCCCAGAGACCAAGCTGAGCACTAAATACAAATGGAAGAGAAAGCAGTTCTAAATACAGAAAGCTATAAACTAGTTTTTAGCATGCATCAGGGTGATCAGAACTAAAAGAAAGCAAGAAAACAATGATCCATGATCCCCACGCCAGTTTTGCACATACCACCATTACTGGCGTACGGCACTCAGTACTGGCGTGCGCCACTGATCATTGTGCACGGTTTTGAAACCTTGCTGGCATCAGGGCCAGGACTGGTATAGATTACCAGCCTTGACCCTGCCAGCCCCCCTTAGGGGTCAGAACAGAAAGCAGGAGCAAAAGGTATTATACCTTTGCTTGTGAGTTTGAGAAAATGGTTTGAGCCTTGAGCTTGAAGAGGGTGGATGAAGGATGAGTAGTGAGGTTTATGGACTGTGAGGAGTGTTTCCCTTGCTTGCTCTTTCTATGGAAGAGGAAGGAAGCAAAGGAAAATCAATGGGAAGAAGACAAAGAGACTTGGAGTCTTTATGGAGCTAACCCCTTACAAATGAATGCAAGGGGGGTATTTATGGAGGAGAGTGAGACTGAGATCAGCCTGCCCTTAAGGGCTGTTTGGGGTGTAAGGCCTTGGAGGAGCCTCCCATGCATTTAATGCATGGGACTTGCCTTGAAAGGCAATGTAGGAGAGAGAAGGGGACAGCTCTGGCCGAAGCAATGATCAGGAGGCTGCCAGCTGACGTCAGTCGGTTATAAAATCTCCCGCGCGTCTGGCTGAAAAAGGTTGATTTGACTGGCATTGACTGGCGTGCGCCATTGGTTGAGTGGCGTGCGCCAGAAAGCGGCGATGACTGACACATGGCAGTGATTCCTGCGCACGCTAGTCCACCACCAGCGTACTCCAGTAGGGTTTTGCTGAGGCCATTTGGCTCTGGCTTGAGGGTTCGACAAGGGTTTGAACTGGGTTCGGATGAGGTTCGGGGCGCTCAAAGCTCAAACTCATTCACAAACTTGGGATGTTCTTGACCTTAATCATCACTGGGGAATCAAAGACCGTAAGTAAACTAATCTGGACCGTCCAGAATAGGGTGTCTACAGATGTATATCAGTGCTAGAACAACTTAAAACAAATTCTAGTTGGTCTTATTTTAAGGATAAAGAAGCAGAAAAAAATGCCTCAAAAAATCAAATCTTTGCGCAAATGGAAAGCGATAATGAAAATCAAAATCGACATGATACCCATTCATTTACCAGCGATGGTGAAGAGTGGTTACCTTTGACCTCGGCTGTTCCTGCTACTTGGGTGAGCGTAATGTTCGATCGGCCACATTTGGCAGTGCTCGAAAATAGATGAAATCCCTTAGAGAGAAAAAAACATAACCTGAGAAGTACCTACGACGATATGAATCACGTATATAATCGGTGTTCTGTCGGTCTATGCCATGGGAATGAATAAACCCTAGACCCGTAGTTTTTTAGTGAAAGATGTGAAGAACTACATGTCGTCGAACCCTGAGAGCCTCGAACAGCGATGGTTCTAGTGGTGACTCGTCGCGTCGGTCGGTGGTGCCAGTGGTATCCCATCGGGCTCGACAGAGAGGAGAGAATGGGATTCAATTTCTGAGGGCTTGCGGTGGTGAGGGGGGAGAGGGATGCCGTGGTGCTGTGGTAGTGGGTCGGTCGAAGAAAGACAGAGAGAGAGAGAGGGTCTGAGAGAGAGAGAGCGTGAGTGAGGGATAGGAATAAACGAATAATGGTGCGGCTAGGGTTTCTTACAAAAATGCCATTTATGATAGCCATTGGATGGACTAAGTATTTACGGGCATGCCATTTAGAATGAAGGGTGCAGATTTATGTATGAGACAATTCTAGACCATTGGTTGTCTTTTGGATTCAAACACTTTCCTGTAATATTATATAGATTTGTACTCAGGGAATCCTAGAATCCAATTTTATATTAGATACTCTTCTAATTCTTTAATGGGAGAATCCCATGGTATCCTAGACAATGATTTAACTATTATATAATAGTACTAGTCCCATTATCCAATGGATAATAATTCTACTAACATCTATGGACCAATGGACAAAGGTCAATGGTTGACTTTTTGGTCAAAGGGTTCTACTTAGGGTTCAAGAGGTTCAAAAGGTTCAAATGGTTCGAGGAAGGTCAAGAGTTTAGTTAGATTATCTCCGAGGATTAGGTTAGAAGCTAATTAGGCTTGATAAGTAGGATTTCTAGTCAACAGTATAACCTAGGCTTAAGCTCGATGATTAAGGGAATAGTCCATCACACTTGTCTTTAGAAAATGAACTTATTGACGAATCTAATCATGACGGATTATAGAAGCCTAAAAGGAAATTATCAAGTCACTAAAACGATTATCGAATAAACAACGAGATTTTTATTTACTAAAAATCGGAGTTGTTACAATTTATGTAAATAGATCTCACCCCTAAACTCTAAGTATGCGTAAAATTTCAATAAACATATGTTGTTTTGAACTTTGAAAAGAAAGAATGAATTTTAAAAGAAAATGTTCGTAGTTTAATTTTAAGTATTCATATTTTGATCTTCGAATAAATATGAGCATGACTATGTGATTACTTGTCTACTTGTTGTTGATAAAGCATAAGTGGTGTACCACTCCAAAGGTGTCCGTCCATGTGACACTATGCTTTACCTTGTATGATTAAATGTTGAGCATGATGATGTGATAAATGAGCATGCTATTTAATATAGAGTTGAATGATCTTACTAGTTTAGTTTTAAGATTACAAAGAATGAATATGAATTTGTCCTAAGAAGTCCTACCGCGGAGTCTATGCATGATGACGAGACACAAAAACCGAGAAAAGTTAGAAACATGACACCTAGGGTGTGTTAAAGACAAGGTGTGTTTTTGAAAACCGCAATGTGGCCGGACTTGCCCATTGTGTGGTGTGTGTGCGTGCGTAAAATATTTTGAAACTATATAATGACTAAGAATGTGAGTCATTATGGGAGTATGGTGTGTTTTGTGTGCCAATGGGAACCCGGCGCGACGGAACCATTGTGATGATACTCGAGAACCCGACGCGGCGGAATCGAGGTTGGGTGTGTGCCAATGGGAACCCGGCGCAGCGGGACCATTGTGAGGATACTCGGGAACCCGGCGCGGCAGAACCGAGGTTGGGTGTGTTAAAAATGTGATTTTTGAAATGATTTTGGAAGTGTTAATAAAGTGAAAAATTGATGACACGGTCTACGATGAGTCGCGTAGGAGAAACACGAAAGGCATGACACCAACGTTAGAAAGATAGCGAATGTGGATGCATAATTGCTAGCTACGTTATTGAATGAGCATGTGTAATTGTTTATATGCTTCTTGTTATAAGTTAAGGGTTAGTGGGTATGGTTTATTCTATTGAGTTTTATAAGCTCACGGTGTTATCTTTGGTGACCCTGACTTATTATATTAGTGGCAACGCCAATATAATGGGTCAGATCTTATAGACGAACAGGGAGAGCAGTACACGCTGGAGGCTTTTGGAGCCGAGGAGCTTGCTAGGATGGAGGAAGAAGTGGAGCAATAGATAACCTTAGAGTTCTCCCATCCTTTGTGTAATAAAAACACTCTAGTAGGAGCCATGTTGTAATAACGAGCTTGACTCTTAGTCTTTTAATTCAATAAAAATGTTTATTTAACGTACCCGAAAATGGGGGCGTTACAACTTGGTATCAGAGCTTTAGGTTCAAAACCTCGGCCATGGGTAGAATGGGTAGAACCATAAGATAATTGACCATTGCATAAACATGAATTGAGTTTAAGTTTACCGTCCCAAATTGGGTGGAATTCTGGCAAAACAATCTTCGGATTGAAGCAAGGTGTGGAACTGTCAATACTACCGAGCTGGGAATTCCCGAACAATTGGATAATGACTTAAATCAAGAAACGAATGTGGAATTGGATAAATCCAAGTTCTTTAAGTAGATTGCGAAACCTTCTCTTAAAACGTTATTAATTGAGGTTTAAAACTTTTCCTTGTAGATGAATCACCTGAGCCGCCTAGTCGACCTATTGGCAGGAGTTCGCCAACTCAAAATCACCATAAAGATCCTGACCATTCAACTAGCAGAGAACCCCGACTTCATTGCCGCTGTACTCGCAGAAAAGCAAGATTTCATAAGAGTGCAGCAAAATACCCCTATTCCTGTGGAAACCGACCCTTGGTTTCCCGCACTATTCCCAATCCTACGTGCCTACTACGGGATCTTTGGTACCTTACCCCCGATGGGAAACCTTGAGGCTGGTGATCAAGATGGAGAAGTCGATGGTGAAAAGGACACCAAAGGAGCGACTAAAGAGGAAGAACCATTAGGTGAGGCAAACGAGACCCCAAGGGCTAAAAACACCAATTAGGCATAGCTAAGATAACTTAGTAATAATTGTAATCCTTCGGGATGCAGGATGTAAAATAGGATGTAGTTGAACTCTTGATGTAAATATAGTAGGAAGCTTGGGCTAATATAAGCCATCTATGATGTACTTGTTTCGTCTAAGTAATGAAAATCGTGTATGCTGCCTTTTCTATGATCACTCATTATCTGCATACTCGTGTTTGATAAATAATTGCCACCTTTCACCGTTAGGCCTAATATATGTATATTCCTCATAAATATCCTAGATGTCACACGAGAAACACGGAGGATGCCCACCATTCACCCCAAAAGTCTTGGCCAACTATCGATCATTACTAGTACCCAAGTACACGGGACCAACACCCCCACCCGAAGAATCTAGGGTGATTTACTCTTTCAAGCAAAATCTATTTTTCATTGTCCTTTTTTGTACATTTTCCATTTTAAAACTTTGTACAATCCTTCTTTCTTCCATAAAATCTTTCCAAATCAAATCTAAAGTACCAATTCTAGCCTAGTCAAACCATTAACCATTGGACAACAAATGTTAGGGGAAAAATTGTCTCTTGGATAATAGACCAACCTTTGGCTATAAATAGCACCCATTCCTTCCCATTTCAACTCACACCTCCATTTCTTCAACTTCTCTCTCTAGAAAGCTTAGTGTTCTTGTTGTTCTTGGTTGTTCTTGAAGATCTTCCCAAGTTCTTCAAGAAACTCATCCAAGGCTGCCACTAAACCGCCACTCCACCACCCTTTCGATCCAAAAAGTCAAGTAGTGTTAGTCAAGATTTAGTTTCGGGAGAAACCTTTCTCTTTCAAAGCTACCGTAAGCCTACCGTAGGAAGTTACTCCGTCCGACTACCAACGTACCATATTTCTTCCGTAGTCGTCACTACCGCCAAGAAGAACGGTAGGATTTTCCTACACCTCCTAAACTCTAAATATAGCGTATTGTATGCGTATTTTGAAATGATGGTAGATTATTTTATACCTTCTAATCCTAAGTATAGATAATTGTGTGTTCATGTAGAATGATCTTACCCCTACTTACTTACTCTAAGTATACGTATGATTTCAATAAACATGTGTTGTTTTAAACTTTTGAAAAGGAAGAATGAATTTTGAAAGATAATGTTCGTAGCTTAACTTTAAGTATTCGTATTTTGATCTTAGAATGATTATGAGCATGTATACGTGTTTACTTGTCTACTTGTTGCTGATAAAGCATAAGTGGTTTACCACTCCAAAGGTGTCCGTCCATGTGGCACTATGCTTTACCTTGTGTGATTAAATGTTGAGCATGATGATGTGATAAAGTGAGCATGCTACTTAATATAGAGTTGGATGATCTTGCTAGTTTAGTTTCAAGATTACAATGAATGATTTATGATTTTGTCATAAGAAGTCCTACCGCAGAGTCTATGCATAAGAACGAGACACAGAAGACAAGAAAGTTAGAAACATGACACTTAGGGTGTATTTAAAGGCGTTGACTTGGTAAAATATTTTTGAAACTACATAATGACCAATGTGGTAGTCATTATGTGAGTTGTGGTGTGCGTGTGTAAAAGAAAGATTTGTGAAAAACCCAATGAGAATCCGGAGCGGCGGAATCATTGTGGGGATACTCGGGAACCCGGAGCGGCGGAACCGAGGGTTTTAAATTGTGGATTGGTCATCCGTGGAGAGGAGCCAATGCCAAATTCAATGTTTTTGTGTGCCAATGGGAACCCGGTGCGGCGGAACCATTGTGAGGATACTCGAGAACCCGGCGCGGCGGAATCGAGGTTGGGTGTGTGGCTTGGTTATCCGAGGAGAGGAGCCAATGCAAGATGTGTGCCAATGGGATCCCGGCGCGGCAGAACTATTGTGAGGATACTCGGGAACCTGGCACGGCGGAACCGAGGTTGGGTGTGGTAAAATACTTTTCGAAATGTTGATTTGATAAATGAGAAGCTGTGTTTGAAAAGGCGAAATGTTTTGGAAACACCAACGTGGCCGGACTTGCCCGTTGGGCGGTGTTTGTATGTGTGTGTGTGTGTGCGCGCTAATGGGAACCCAGCGTGGCGGAACCATTGTGAGGATACTCGGGAACCCGGCGCGGCGGAACCGAGGTTGGGTGCGTTAAAAGGATTTTTGAAATGTTGATTCGGTGAATAAAAGGTAAAATGGTGACACGGTCTACGAAACGCTTCGTAGGAGAAACTTTGATGACACGGACACTTACGCTAGTCGAGTAATGAATGTGCATGTGTTATTGTACATCTCTAAATGTGAAGTTATTGAATAGTCTGGTTACTATCATATATCATGGCTTATTGACTTGCTATGTGTAAGTTAAGGGTTAGTGGGTATAGGATTATTCTGCTAAGCTCTCGTAGCTCATGGTGTTACCTTTGGTGACCCTGACATATTATATCGGTGGCGACGCTATAGACACCCCAATTTGGCCTAACGATTATTTCAAGTTCCACCTTGGGACCATCCCGATGATGAAATGGATACAGTGATTGCTGATTGCCTTCTTGAGAACCTTAGGACTTTCGGTAAGAGCTTTGAGCCACTTAGAGGACCCAATTCAGAGCCATACAGCCTTTCAGACAGAAAATACAGAAGCCTAGGAGAATCCATCTGTCGGTCGTAACATCGATCTCACGGCCTTAACATCATTTCCTCACCCGAGCAACCTGTTGCTAGCAAAATCTCCCTGAGAGATCAATCCCTCGGCCGCAAGATCTATCCTTCGGCCGAGACATCCATTCCTCAGCCGTGGTATCTATTACTCGGCCGCCAGATCGACCTTTTTCCAGACTCTCGAACGTTCTGTCGATTGTTTGATCCAACTACACTACCTTCCCGATGCGTTCGGGCTACGCTCAGAGATTGCGACGTAGAGTTAGAGGTGCATTGCAATTGCAATTGCAATCGTGCCATTTGATTGGCCGGAGTGAGTCACCAATTGCCTATATAAAGGGCCTTTGGACTCCGAAAATATACACACGAAATTCATCAGAGAATACACTCTCTCAAGCCACGAAACTCTGTCAAAATACTCTCTCAAACTCCCTCTTCAAAAGCCCTAACCTCCCGAAGGCAGCCGTCAATCTGGCGATAAAACCCCGAAGTTCAAACCCTAACCCTAGGGTTTTCAATCAAGCAATCAGTCAATCACACCCAATCCAAAGCAATCAAGCAACTGAGGGATCAAGGTGGTGAGGCCCAACGGCCTCTAGTTTGTTTTACTTACTGTATTTAAGATTAACCATAGCGTTTTGATCATCTGTTAATCTTTCTGTCTGGTGTGAGGAAGAACACTGGCCGGGGCTTCGATCTCTCGGCCGGTATATCAAACCAGGAGGATCCCTCGGCCGTGACATCCATTCACCGGCCGCGAGATCCATCTCCCTGGGACAATTTGTTTATTTTGCTTTCTGATGCATGCTTTAATTACAGTCCTGGCTCACTTTACTTACTGTTTAAAGGATTAATTAAACAGACTATGTGTTAGAATTAAACAAAGCATCTACATGTCTTATGTTGAACGATTATGGGCCAGTCTCATGACTGGGCAAAGAGGGGTGCCTAACACCTTCCCCTTATTGTACTTTTGGCTCCCGTGCCCAGAATCTCTGTCTATTTTTTCAGTTTTGATAAACTGGGTGGCGACTCTGTTTTAATAATAACCACTATCATGTGGCGATGTTCCTAGCCATGGGAATGTCCATGATTTTGGTTTACAAAGCAAGCAACCAATCGAGCAAACAACATGATCAATCTGTATGGCGATACCCCGTTTGGGAGGTGTCTACAGTTTTTGGCGACTCCGCTGGGGAACATGAGAGCCATAACCAAAAAGTTCAACATACGACTAATACATGCCTTCTTTAATTCATCTATCATATGCATCGAGCGGGCAACCCGTTGAGTTCGCCTGATATCTCGGCATGACACGGGCTATGTTGGGGGTTCCAGCAAACTCCACAGTCACTCATACCTAGTGGTATATCAAAAGGGGAATCACCCAATCACCGCCTATGATGGGCTGGTGAGAGGATTGGTGCCTTTTGACAACTGAGCACCCTGAGACTACCAAAAGTTTGCATGTTTTAGAAAGCCATAGAACTTATCAAACTAAGACAGTAACCTACAGGCTAGGAACTTATTTGCATTTTACTTGCAAAAGTTCTTCCTCACACCTTGTATCATTTGTTGTTGTAATTAACTCTTTCTGTGCAGAAGGGCTGGGATTTTCAACCCAAATCCCAACCCTACACAGGCCGAATACTGACTTCCAGGTATTCTACTTTTCAAGCAGGCACAATAGGTAGATTAAAGAAGTAACCTCAGCCAGTTTTATACTCTTATAATACCCGAAGTCACGCCAAAACAGAGGTCTTTACAGTCATCTCATCGGTCGCCTTCGTCTATCAAGACACTCTCACCGCAACGGTCCCAATCAATTCTAGGGACTTCGCGGTCGTCTTCTCAACAAGCCCGACTACCTACCCGATCACAAGTTTCACCAAGCAATCCCTCTACCTACATCCCAAAAATGGCAGACAATGATGCTACTATCACCGAGCTCCGAGCCCAAATTTTTTATTTACAAGCTGAGAAAGCAGCAAGAGATGCCGAAGACAAGAAAAATGAGGAAGAAGCAGAAAATCCTCATGAAGTTACAGAAAACCCCGAATTGGTCAAACAAGTCAAGGAGATCAAGCACGCTTTGGCTCGTTCACAAGGAGACCAAAATCTAGATTTCGAAGGACTCTGCCTCTTTCCAGAATCTCAACTGCCTGAACGGTTCAAAATGCCAAACATCGAGAAGTTCAACGGGACTGGTAACCCTACCAGCCATGTTTGCCATGTCATCAACACTCTGAAGCCTATGGGCTTAACTAACGAGCTCATCGCTCAACTTTTTCAAAGAACTCTCACTGGGAACGCCCTCGACTGGTTCCTCACTCTGGAATTTGTGCACTATCAAACTTGGCCAGAAATTGCCAACGCTTTTGTCAAGCAGTATGCATAGAACGTCCAAATTGAGTTAACCACCCGAGACTTGGAGATGACCAAATAAGAATCCAATGAGGACACTACTACAATAAAGCATAACAATCACAGCTAATAGCTGTGATTGTTAATCTTCCATCACACTCCTGCTACCGTGATAGATGTGAGTGTGATTGTAAGTCACTCTTTTTTATCACTGTTATATACCGTGATTGAAAGATAGAAACAATCACACCCAAAAAGCGTGATCTTTTCTAGGCAAAACCGAGATGGAAACTCATTTTCCGTGTTCTTCCTTGAGTTTTGATCACACTTTTCTTGAAAAACCGTGATTATATGTAGATAAATATCACCACCAAAAACTGTGATCTTTCATGTCTAAAAAATGAGATGAAAAATAGTTAGGCATGATCTTTTCCGAGTTTTAGATCACGGTTTTCGTCTAAAAGCGTGGTTAAATGTTCTTATCATCACAGTCTAGAAATGTGATTGAAAGATGGTTTTTTTTTTTTTTTTTTGCATTTAAAAAATGCTCGAATTTCTAATCAATAATAAATACACGTAAAATATGTATTCAGCCCGTAGCTATCTTCTCCAAAAAAAAAAAAAAAGACATTGCCATACGAAATATGCATATATAACTGATACTGCATCTTGCCCAAAACATGTCATTGATAGAAACATCGCGCCAAAAAGCCTACTTTCAATATAAGATCAATCAAATTTCTGAAAATGCATAAAAAATGCAGAACAAAAGCTTCAACAAGAAAAATGACGAAGAAAACTTGAACCACAAGCATGGAGTTACGTCCTAAGCTACAACGAATAACACTTCGTCATTCTCTGAAGCCAATTTCAAGCACTTCATCATTCTCTAAAGCCAATTTCAAGCACTTCGTCATTCTCAGAGCATGCCTAAATTAATCCAGCAGAAAACATATCTTTAGAATCAAACTCAGGCATATATAAGATCAAGAACTCCAAGCAAAAAGTAGCAGCATCAAGAAAAGTAGAAATAGCAGCAGGCAAATAGAGCTTCAATCTGGAGTATAAAGTTCAAACAACTTGGGCATCCGGCATTTCCTATGTGAAGGTTTTCCCAAAAGAACAAGACAGCCTACTCATGTAGTAAACCATGTAACCAGAATGATAGCAGCAAGGGTTCATGTAAACCTACCCTAGGCTATATGGTGTAGAAGAAGACCTTATAAAGCTGGTAAAGGAAATTCAGTTGAACCCTATTAGCCGGTTAAGAGGAATATCAGACAACGAAAATTATAAACAAATTGTCAAAACAGGTGGAGAATGAGGATGAAGAAGATGCTAATATCAAAACACAGAAAGAAGCAACACATCTTGCATCACAGAGACATTAATTTTTCCCGTCTACGGCGATTGCATAGTTGGAGTCGCAAACCACACTAGTGCTAGTCTGAACTTTAGCATACCAGACATCTTATGCTACCTTGAACCCTAAATTGCTCTATGAGCTTCAGTAGTGCCTTTGGCATGAAACCTCAACTAGATAGATGGAGGGAGACATTCATGGCTAAAACACTCCACAGACTAGTCTCTATTGTCCTAATACTAAACGCTGAGAAGAAAAACTTCTTGGTGACAGGGGTTAGCTTGTTCCAAAGAAAGTTGAACAGCTTCAGCTTTTCCATAGACCTAAACTCGGTGCTTAGAAAACACCACGCATTGGCGAACTATGAGCCAACTCCAGCAACACCCTTTGTGCAGAAAGACGTACATGTAGGAAACAGGCCATATAAACCATGGAAAATCGAACAAAAATAGGCCTATCTTCAAAAGACTCAAACTCCTTACGTAAATTTGCAATTTCTGCGCAATCTGATTGGAAAAGAGACAAATGAATGTTGACCACATTCTGAATCCAATAGACGTAGATTCCAAGCTATTTGATCCAAACACATAAAGGCGTTTCAATCCAGAACTGAATTCAAGGATGAGAGAATGACAGTTGGTGCTTCAACCAACAGTAAACTCAAATAGAAGTTGAACACCATCCTATGAACATTGATTCACACGTACAGGAGACTTCAGGGTTTCATGCAACTATGCAAGTACCAAGAAATAGAAGTGAGCATTTACGGAACGTGAAGTCCAGAGTGAATAAAGAGAATAACATGTTTTGCAAACACATAGAAGCTCATAAAATAGCTCAAAGCAAATGACCAACATTTCCAAACCTTGAAACTAATCTCAACACTCGCAATGCAACACAATTAACAACCAACAACCTACATTCTTGATCAAAGCAATCTAAACAAACGAAGAGCTACTTAGCACACATATTCAAAACTAGAGGACAAGACTTGCAATTAAATTCCTTCCATATAAGTAAGAATAAAGGAAGTTTTGCAGCAAAATATAATACTGACGTAGCTCTTACCATAGCTAGCAGTAATCACGTAGCTCTTCATTAAACCAAGAGGGAGCAATGCCAATTCCAGTTCCATATATCATAACCTTTTGCAATAACTGATGACAAAGATCCTTTCCAATCGACTAATAACCTTTTGCAATAACTGATGACAAAGATCCTCTCCACAAACACCATCTTAATCCTCGAGTACCTGAATTGAACAAACAAGGGTATACAATAAGGAACTCCACTTACAAACACTACCAGGAACGCGAGAGCAACCTGAAAAAGAAGAGCAGACACTAGCAAGCTCTTTGGCATGCAATATGTTAGCAACCTTTGATTGTCCATAAGCATACATGCTATTGTACCTAGAAAGCATATTAGTAAAACAAAGAAACCAACTTTTGTTGACTGGACTCTATGAAATTTAAAAAGCACCCAAATAATTGACAAACAAACGAGCTACTTCATTTTCATAAACACAATCCCAAAAAACTATGACACAGAATTAGACTGAATTCTATCAAACTAAATTCCATGGAATGCAAACCAATGACCTACTGATGAGACATTAACAATCTTTCCTTCTTTGTGGCTTTGACGTGTTGTACTTTTCATGGTCTCCAGCAAAGATTTGACAAAAGAAAATGACCTGTAAATGCGAAAAAGAATTGCTTATATATGCAACAGTTTGCTTTATGCTATTTGCTGAGAGAGTAAGGGATGTAGTGAAAGTGAAAGATTATAAAGAGAGAAGTAGAGAACACGGCATGTATTCCTACGATCTCTAAGAAAATTACCCTCGAAAGCAATATTTTTATCTATCTTTTGGCACCCAACCGGGAAAACATCAAATGATTAACGTAATTACCTAAATGATTTGTCCCAAACTGCAATTTTATTGTCTTGGGAAAGCATGAAAGGAGAAGCAAAAACTCCTGCATTGATACTGAAATAACAAAGAAAAAATCTCACTCTTTGTAAGTAAGTTTCAAAGTGACCTCTGAAATGTTCACAAGAAGTTATGTACTTCATATTGCAAAAGGAAAAATTTAAAACTGACTGCAAAGGAGCATCACAAAATTCAATTGCATCTTCTTTTTTCTTACATAAGGAGGTTCAAGGGAAGGCCCAAGGAATTGAACTCCGAAGAGAAATTCCTTGCAGATGCCATTGAATTGAGATCTAACTCCTTTACATCAATTTTAGCATTGGAGTTTTCCTCAAGTATAACTTCTCTCACTTTTCTGCCACTATCTGTATTTCTAACTCCCATAACTATATGTACACCATGCAAAGCATGGACAAGTGTAGTCTTTTTGCCAACACCACTTGATACACCTGAAAATTAAACTGGAATATAAGAACTGAGATAATATAAAAATCTTTCTAGCGGAAGTGTTCACGTAGGTCGCTTCTGCTTTGGCACTAGACCTGGAAAGAGTCAAATGCGACTAGGCTCTGAAGTGCACATCCAATGAAGTGATCCTTCCAGTCATGCCAACACAAGATTAGCATATATGATTGACAAACTATCTCCAAAATCGTTTGGTTGTTTCAGTTCGTTGCAAGTTCCTGTTTTATCACTCGTACCACCAGTAATATGACGACCTACACAGACTTGCCCAATACTACCAAAGAAACATAGAACTAAATAAATCTGAGATAAACAAATGAATCTAAAATTGTGTAGACAAGGACACAAAATCAGAAAACAAAATCAGCCGAATCATATGCAAGCCCAAATTTGTCATATTTCCTAGATGTTAAACTTCCTAGCCTTCAAATCCAATGCATTCAGTGGTTAACAACTGATTTTCATATGGAATCCGTGCAAACCAAAACACCAGTACTTTCATTCGCCAAATAGTAATCAATAAATAACTGTATAAGTCTTAAACTTTGATTACGTTTGGAAAATCCTCTTCTTGAAACCACGCAAAGAAAGGATGAAGATGAAAAATAAAGAATAGAAATCGAACCTCGCAAAAACCATAGCTGGGGCTTTGAAAGCTCAACCATGAAGCCTCACATTACCCTCTAACAGGACGATTCGACGAATTAGGTCTCCGATCTGGAGACTGGCAAGTTAGGGCTCCGATTCGATTGAAGCGATTGAAAATAGAAAGGAAACAAATAAAGAGTTCAAACCTCACAAAAACATAGCTAGTGCTTTGAAACCGCAACCATGAAGCCTCTCAATCCCATGTGGAGAACGATGCAACCAGTTAGGGCTCCGATATGGTGAGTCGTGAAGCCTTCAACTGTAACCATGACTGTATAGCTCCGATCGAAGCGATTGCAAACAGAGAGATCGATAAGATAGTGATACAACGAATCGATCGAATGACTAGGGAAGATTTCGGTCCATATAGGGAGTTTAGCGGTTGAGATAAGTTTTAATTGAGTGGATAGACCATTTCGATCGATTGAAGATAGAGAATGAACGAGGGAAAATTAAAAGGAGAGGGCGTGTGAGGATGGGGATCGATGAAGATGAAAGTTGTACTGGAGAGGCGGCGTGTGAGAAGGATGAGTGAGCTTCGCGTGAGTGGAGATCGAGTGTAATTAGGGCTTAGTTTGGGCTAAAGTGAAACGACATCGTTTTGACCTCTCAATTACTTTACCAAGCGCTCCTAAATCAGAAGCAGCGCACACGCAAAAATTCTGAACTTCCCGCCGGTTTTTATCAGTCTTTTATCTTGCCATAAGAGTGAGATCTTTTATCTCACCCTTTTTCGCGCCAGTGTTTTTTATCACGCCATAAGGGTGAGGTGTTTTTTTTTTAATCTCACTGCACCAGTGAGGTCTTTATAAGTCTTCTATTACACTGTAAGGGTGAGGTCTTTTTTCTTTTATCTCGTCACAAGAGTTAGATCTATTATCTTGCACTTTTCCGTGGCCAAGCACCACTTTTTATCTCAGCTTTTGATTTAAAGTGAGATTAAAAAGTTAGCCTATAATTTTTTATCACGCTTTCACAGAAAACCGTGATCTTTTTGAATCTCCTTAGTGTGGTATTTATCTATTATTATAGTAGTGGGACTTTGCTACCTTTGTGGCAAGATGGAGAGAAAAGGCTGCCAAGATGAAAAGCCGCCCTTCCGAAGAAGATCAAGTGAGGATAGTTGTCAAGAATCTGCAGCCCAAGTACCTCACCCACATTTACACTCAGGCTATCACCGACTTTAAACGCTTGCATGCCACTGGGTTGCAAATCAAAGATGGTATCAAACTAGGCCTCATCGGGAAAGAAGAAGCCCCTCTACCCAGAAAAACCTTTCCGACCCGTGCATCTCCCGCCTCTGTCAACACCCTTAACTCGGCCTTGCCACAAGACCCTTTTCAAGCTAGCTCATCTAGAAACACAAATCGCCCTCGCCGCAATTTTGACCCACTCTATATGACTCCATCCCAAGCCTTAGCCGTCCTAAGCCGCAAAGGGCATCTCAGACTCTTGAATAATCCACCTCCTCAGCCACCTTATGGTCTAAGCTATGACGTCAATAAACAATGTGCATACCACCAACACTCTGGACATGAAACAGACCGCTGCATGCGTCTTCGTCATGACATCCAGGATCTCATTGATAGTCGAGCTATAAAACCTCCTAAGCCCAATGTGCAAACCAATCCACTTCCCGCTCACAACAACGAACCACCGCCTCAAAATATCAATCTCATAAGCCTATCCAATAGCCCCACATATGATCCTACCCGACACATTATCCCAAATACCCAAGCCAAACCATCCCTGATCTTCTCTAAGAATGACGAATGCTTTGCGACAAGAGGAGAACCCCACATCTATGCCATTGATGATGGGGATTGGTGGTTGGACATGCGTCAAACCCTGCCAAGTGATTGGAAAAATGGAAGAATTGAGCCTGCTGATCCTTGGGGCACCCAAGAAGAAGAAGTGGGTCACCTCACCCGAAGCAGAAGGGTATACAAACGTCCTAAACTAAGTGGGGAGAGTTCAACCTCAACACGAGTAATGGAAGAAGAAGAAGAAGAAAGCCAACGGACCGAACCTGAGGAAGACAGGGTGCTAAGACAACTAAAGAAAATCCAAGCTGATATCTCTATTTGGGGATTGCTTATGTCCTCCTACGAGCATCGTAACTCCTTCTTTAAAACCTTGGGGAAAGCCAAAGTTCCCATCGACATCACCCCCGAAGAACTGGTAGGTTTCATAATGGCGTCAAAGGCTCCGAAACCGACAATAGCTTTCACTGACAAGGATCTACCTCCTGAAGGACCTGCACACAACAAACCTCTCTCCATTTCACTTAAATGTCTCACTAAATGGATCCCACTAGTCTTGGTGGATAATGGGTCTGCTTTAAACGTATGTCCTCAAAGGACCCTCGACAAGCTAGGGGTAAGCACCACCGACATACGCCTTTCAAGCCAGGGCGTAAGAGAGTATGGCAATTCAAAGAGAAGAGTGGTTGGGTGTGTCACACTGCCAGTAGAAGTGGAAAAGATCAAGAGAGATATAGAGTTCCATGTAATGGACATACCAGCCACCTTCAACCTCTTATTGGGAAGGCCATGGCTACATGACACTGGGGCAGTACCCTCTACTTTGCATCAAATGGTCAAGTTCACAGCAGATAGAAGGGTTTTCACCATTTTAGGGGATTCATCAATTCGAACTCATTCTGATACGCCTGTCCAAGAGGTAGGAACTGAGGAAACCTTCCTTACTGGATTCAGTCTTGAGGAAGCAACTTCTGTGCAAGCCCTGATGGCTGAAAGAAACTTCTACATAAGCACCCCTGCCATATGGATGATGAAGAAACAAAACTACCTCCCTGGGTTGGGTTTAGGCAAAAGATCACAAGGCATCCCGCAAATGATTGATCCCCCGCATAACCAATACGCCTTTGGTCTTGGCTACACCTCGACAGAAGCCGAGGTAGAAAGGAAGAGAAGCATGGAAAAGGCTAAGGCAAAAGGAAGCAGGATCAAAGAAGAGAAACTCATGATCCCAAAAACACTCAATGGTTGGTTTGTAAGAGAAGGAGAAGACTTTCCATTCTGTGGCTTCGCAGAAACATGGGAAGAAGAAATTACCAAGCAAAGGTACCCTGGAATGCAAATCTTTCTTTGATCAAGAATGGACTGACAGTGATATGGAGGAAGAACCAACGAAATCATCTCCTACTCCCGAAGACTGGATTGAGGTGCTAACTGAGTTTGACCTAAAGATTCTGTTTGGCAAAGAAGGTGAAGAAGAGTATAAAACTGCAAAGGAAAAAGAGGCCACTCCCGAGATACTGCAGTAAATCGTATGACGAAAACATTGCTTTCATTTCCTAAAGACGAGCTAGGACATGTTTTAGGCCCCTGTTTGGGCATTATCTACAACTAAATAAATCCCCATTTTATCACTTTTATGCTTGTTAAATGATTCCATCTGTAAAATGTGATTGCTATACACTACAATCTCTCTGCCAAAGATGAAAGGATTTTAAGAATCTAATTCTTTATGTTGCCGACAAAAAAAGGAAAGAAGGGACGAACCCTGATTACTTAGAACTAGGTTTTTATCAAAACTCGGGGAGAAGACGCTATCTCCGTGAGAACACTTAGGGTTAGCTTACCCATTGTGAAGGTACAAATGCAACAAGAGATTCATAAGAACATCTCCATCAAATTCCTCTCCAGAACACTAAAATCCTCTTGAGAGAAAAATGCTCGTTGGGCAATCTATACACCCAAGCAAAAGTAAGAGCGGAGCCTGCTAGGACAAGAAAATGCGAAAAACGCAGCCAAGGCAAAAGATAAGGCATTCAGAGAAAAGCTCGCTAGGGACTCAACCTCCATCAGGTAACCTAGGCAAAACTTAGAGCAATGTGAAAAGAAAAACCAAAAGTGAAAACCCAACCCCCAAAGGCGGTGATCTAGGAACTACGTAAAAAGGCCTGATTCCCTGATTGGGATACGTAGGCAATCTCACATCGAGATGCGGCCCAAACATTTGGAGAGAAGAAAAACAATATCAAAAGGTTTGTACTCAATGATAGGCATAGCTAACCCTGCGTATTGAGCTCGCAAAAGATGAGTTAGTCATTTTCTAGGGAGTTGGCAAAAACAAAGACACGTAAGAATCATCCCTCGTCCTTTCTGACTCAAAAGTCATCAACATAAGGAACAAAGCACTCCAACTATCCCAAAACATGGCAAAGAGGTTGTAGAAACAGCAAAAGCAAATAGAGAGCACGAATCAAATTCAAGTGTAAGAAGGGAGAAACGCCATTTGGCTAAAGCAAAAGTCCAACTTCTTTAGGAAATAGAAGTAGCGGCCGAAGAATGGAATTCTCGACCGAGCGATCCATTCCTCGGCCCATGTTTAAATCTAACACTCGCAAAACTTTGAAACTATTGCATACAAGTCTGAAGTATCTTGAGACAAAATAATTTCTAACACATGCTGAGGTTGCTTCATAAAAATACAAATATCAAAGTATCTGTTTTAGAGCTAACAAATACAGGTACAAGAAAGGAAAGCCAGCTACTGCCCACGACCCCTCTTGGGCGCAGGACGAAAACGCTCAGGAACTGGGACACTAATCCTCTGTCCCTCACCAGCTTCAGCATCTCCATCACCAGCCCCGGTACTCCCATCCTCACTAACTCCAGCACTCTGAGTAACCGACACCGTCGGCACCCGCTCCGCTTCAAGCTGCAGAGACATAGGATATGGACATTCAGTTTCACATGAAACGTGGGATGGAAAAAGCAGAGATCAAAGGATATATACCGCAGCTATTCGGCCTCGCTGCCGTCGAGCCAAAGCCTCTGCACTCTGAAATGCACGCAACCATTCCTGAACAACATCAGCAGGCACCTGCAAAGGAAGCAATTACATATACAGCCAAGCAAGTGAGGAATACTAAAGGAAACCAAAGCAGAATCTACAATATTACTTGCTGAACTCCGACAGGAAGCATGTAGAACTGCGTAGTACACGGTGTCAGCGTCAAACGCTCCTCTTCTCCGTTTGCATTGTGGAAAGAGATAAAACTGGGGGCCCGTGGCCAAACAGGAGGAGCAGCAGCAGTGGTAGAAGTAGGAAAGGGTCAATGAGACCGAACGAAAGGCTGAGTAATCTCCCGCTACGAGAAAACTCATGGCTGGCTGTCTCTCAAGAGCAAGTAGCAAGCCCTCTCCGGTCAAAAGATGGGTCGATCTCATACCAACAGGAGGAGAGAGAGGAACAAGCTGCAACGCCTCGGAATGTGGAAAGTACTGGCTCGCTACCCTCTCTTCGAGATACCAGGCTCTCGAAAATGGCCCCTCCAAAAGGAAGTGCTTGCTGTCCAACGCCCGAGCTGAGGTCAACTCCAGAGGAGCATCATCAAGTAGCACGCCCCATGGGTCAAAACGCACCTACAAAAAGGGAAATAATGTCAACAAAAGTAGGGAAACAACACAAGGAAGGATAGAAGATATCATACCTGATCCACTGTTAGGCGATCCAAAACTCGCCTCCAAACCAACAAGTCCGTGGCAGGCGATCGTGACTTCCGAACTCCTTTCAACCAACAGGCTGCCCGTGGAACAAACCTAGGCTCTCTGTGCCTGGTCGGAGGAGGAAACTGCAACAAGTGCTCAAAAGCCCAGAGCTACAAGCGAAGACGGAAAACATGAGTTACAAAGATAAAAGCAACAAGGGAACAACGCAGAAGTCAAAGTGTGTACCTCAAGAATACGGTGGTGTCCGCCAAGCGACAAACTAATCCCCCGGGAACAAGTACTGAGGTGCCCATACAGCGTGGCTAGAGCAGGAGTTCCCCAATCAAACTCTGCTATGGTCTCTAAGTGCACCAAGGCAGCCAAAAACTGGACATACACCGAATTCTCCTTGTTGCAAAACAGAGTTTGCCCAAGGAGATAAAGCAGGAAAGCTTGTACCAGCTGAGAAAGGGGAACCTCTGTCAGGATATCAGCTTGATCAAACTCTTCCCGAAGCCAGGTATAGGTGATGTGACCACTCTCTGACACACGAGGGATCTTCCCAAAAAGGTATTTAAGAGCACCCTCTCGCTCGTGGATCCGCGGGTCAATTGGAAGAGGATTGCCGCCGACCCTCAGACCTGTAAGCAAAGCAAAATCACCCGAAGTGATCGTCATCTCCCCAGCCTCTGGAAGATGAAAAGTGTTGGTGGTGTCCCACCACCGCTCCACCAATGCTGTGGTCAATCCCAACTCCGCCTTCGGAAGGTGGAAACCGAGTATCAAGGGCTCAAAGCCAGCCAAAGCAACTGCGTCCTTGGCCTCTTGACGAAGCCTCTCGTACCATTCAAACACCAGGGGCAGCTTCCCCACATGCGCAACCTCTCATTTGCCTGACAAAATACGAAGAAGAAATCAAATACACAAAATATCGCCTATACAGGGGGCAACTTTTAGAGCTCAAACTCCCTATCAAATATCAAATTATCACTCTGCGAAATCTCATATACAAAAATCATTTGACAGGATAAAATTCTACGTTCCTATTGGTGAAACCAAGGTGCTGCTCTGGCTCCCTGTGCAAGACCTCAGGTGGGATATTACTGAGGGGAGAACGATATCGCAATGAACCACCACGCCCAACCATATGAACCTGAGGGGCGTATGTGGCAACATCAAACGGAGGAAGAGCATCACCACCTGCATCAGTAGAAGCCTCGGGTTTGACCTCAAGAGGAATGGGTTGCGAGGAACTCCCTCCAACAGTGGCTCTACGCCGACTTGAACGAAGAACGCGGGAACTTGAAACCCCGCCAAGAATTGCGGCCTCAACGGCCGGAGCTTTGCCCGTATCCCTAGGCGCAGCAGGAGCGTCAGATGATGGAGGAGGCGGTGATGATGCCATGACAGGAAAATAGTGATCGGAACCGTGTGGTCGGAAAGAACGACGGCGGTAAGGTGGGGGACGGCAACGGCCGACGAGGAGAGAGAGGAGGGAGCGGCGGCGATTGTTTGAATGAGAGAAAAGGATGAGGGATAGAAAGGATGAAATGACCAGTGAGATCGATTAAGTTTAACTTAAATCGATTTTCTGACTTTTGGCTATCTCACGGCCGCGACATCAATCCTTCGGCCGAGAGATCGATCTCCTGGCCTCCCAATCTATTTCCTTCAGCCATATCAGGTCTTGCTCTGTGCACTGACTCAAGCCACTACAGACTTCTAAGTCCTCAACCAACCAAGTAGCCTTGGGGGCATTCCCGAGCTAATATGATCAAAACTAGCCTTGGGGGCATCTTCGAGCCAATGCAATGTAATCAGAATTAGCCTTGGGGGCAAATCCAAGCATGAGGAAGCTCTATCTCCATAAACTGCTAGCCAAAGCAAGTCAAAACACCCAGCGGCTCTACGCCCATATCCACTATCAAAGAACTAAGCAAGCTCCGTGCCCACATCCACCCGTACCAATTTATTCAGCGGCTCAAAGCCCACAATCTCAAACTGGCTCGAAGCCATAAATCCAACGGCTCTACGCCCGAATGCACCAACTCATCAACTCAGCGGCTCTACGCCCTCACCTATCAACTCAGCGGCTCCAAGCCCACCATTTCAACTGGCTCGAAGCCATAAACAATCAAGTTCTTAACAGGCTCGAAGCCTATGTCTACTATCTCAGTAGCCCATCATCGACAGGCTCTACGCCCGTATTCACTCATTCAGCGGCTCTAAGCCTTCGACTCAGCAGCTCTACGCTCGTTATCACAACAATAGGCTCTACGCTTGTACTCATTCACTCAGCAGCTCTACGCTCGCTATCATAACTTAGCGGCTCCAAGCCCACTATCCCAACTGGCTCGAAGCCATAACAACCAATCTCAACGGCTCGACGCCCATTACTTAGCGGCTCAAAGCCCATTATCGATAGGCTCTACGCCTGTATTCACTCAGCGGCTCAAAGCCCATCATCTCAACTGGTTCGAAGCCGTAAACAAGCAAATCTCAACAGGCTCTACAACGCCCCAACAATCAAGACATCTATTCTCAGACTCTACGCCTGAATGCTCAAAAATCTAACATTTTTGAAAGCTCAAGCTCTACGCTTGGATGCCCAACCACTGCGTACTGGACGCTCAAAGCCTGTACTTTGAATGCTCGGATTCTGCCGTCCGAATGCTCGAGCTCTACGCTCTGAATGCTCAAGTTCGGAACTTGATAGAAGCTCTAAGCTTAAGACAAACACACACGCACGGGCCCGTGCACATATTGCATCACCATTATCACATCGAGTCTGCACAATCATATCTGTTCACATCTAACAAACATCACACATATACACTCTGCATACCTCTCATGAAACAGGTCAACCCTGCAATCAACCGGCTCTACGCCTCGGTTTTATTGATCGGTCCAGCGCCTCGATCCTTTGGCTCTACGCCAACACTTATGATGAGAAAGCTCCGTGCACAAACCATCAGAATGCAACCAGCTCTACGCTTCGGTTCAAATCATGTCAAGCTCTAAGCTCCGACACCTTAGGCTCTCGCCTTATGATCAATGCCAGCTCTGCGCTTCGGTTCCATCAAGCTCTAAGCTCACATCAGGCCCTCGCCTCAAGACTGCAGCAGGCTCCACACCTCAATCTAATCACCTCAGGCCCTCGCCTCAGGACTACAACCGGCTCCGTGCCTCGGTTCCCTCATCCCCGAAGCTCCTTGCTCTATGTTACTGGCCCTGTGCCCCCCATATCTCAAAAACAAACGGCGTCCAACTCATCTCCAGCAGATGGTTTGGATTCCACCCCATTACATCAATTCCTTCCAGCTCATTCGCAAGGATAGGCTACTCTACCGAGCTCCTCTCAGTCAAAGTAAGGATGATCAAGAAAAGCAAACGCACGTGCCGTGTACTGATCTACCCCAAAATACTAAGGAAGCTCTCTGTAAAAACTCCCTGGCAGCCCTGCGCTCCTTCAACTACTCTTCGCCAAAACCCTGGCTCAGTCTAGGTACGTCACACTATGGCTTTTCAAGTCCTAAGGTACGTCTTCTGTCTCTAACCTTCCAAACTTTTACTTTTTCTTTATTGCCCGAACTACGATTGGTCTGAATTTCCCTTGTAGAATACGTAGGCAGCCTCCCGGCCCGACCATAACAAAACCTTTTTCAAAAGCCCCTTGGAATAGTGGTTGGACCAAATTGAGTTGCTTTTTACAGCTTTGACTCTTACTCAAACATGTCTCGCGATCCGTCTGGGTTCAGTCAAAGAGGGGCATCTGTAGACACCCCAATTTGGCCTAACGATTATTTCAAGTCCCACCTTGGGACCATCCCGATGATGAAATGGATACAGTGATTGCTGATTGCCTTCTTGAGAACCTTAGGACTTTAGGTAAGAGCTTTGAGCCACTTAGAGGACCCAATTCAGAGCCATACATCCTTTCAGACAGAAAATACAGAAGCCTAGGAGAATCCATCTGTCGGCCGTAACATCGATCTCACGGCCTTAACATCATTTCCTCACCCGAGCAACCTGTTGCTAGCAAAATCTCCCTGAGAGATCAATCCCTCGGCCGCAAGATCTATCCTTCGGCCGAGACATCCATTCCTCAGCCGTGGTATCTATTACTCGACCGCCAGATCGACCTTTTTCCAGACTCTCGAACGTTCTGTCGATTGTTTGATCCAACTACACTACCTTCTCGATGCATTCGGGCTACGCTCAGAGATTGCGACGTAGAGTTAGAGGTGCAATGCAATTGCAATTGCAATCGTGCCATTTGATTGGCCGGAGTGAGTCACCAATTGCCTATATAAAGGGCCTTTGGACTCTGAAAATATACACACGAAATTCATCAGAGAATACACTCTCTCAAGCCACGAAATTCTGTCAAAATACTCTCTCAAACTCCCTCTTCAAAAGTCCTAACCTCCCGAAGGCAGCCGTCAATCCGGCGATAAAACCCCGAAGTTCAAACCCTAACCCTAGGGTTTTCAATCAAGCAATCAGTCAATCACACCCAATCCAAAGCAATCAAGCAACTGAGGGATCAAGGTGGTGAGGCCCAACGGCCTCTAGTTTGTTTTACTTACTGTATTTAAGATTAACTGTAGTGTTTTGATCATCTGTTAATCTTTCTGTCTGGTGTGAGGAAGAACACCGACCGGGGCTTCGATCCCTCGGCCGGTATATCAAACCAGGAGGATCCCTCGGCCGTGACATCCATTCACCGGCCGCGAGATCCATCTCCCTGGGACAGTTTGTTTATTTTGCTTTCTGATGCATGGTTTAATTACAGTCCTGGCTCACTTTACTTACTGTTTAAAGGATTAATTAAAC
Source organism: Rhododendron griersonianum (assembly GCA_018127125.1). NCBI lineage: Eukaryota > Viridiplantae > Streptophyta > Magnoliopsida > Ericales > Ericaceae > Rhododendron > Rhododendron griersonianum. The sequence goes on along the minus strand of CM030799.1, from coordinate 7,258,883 downwards.
AGACTATGTGTTAGAATTAAACAAAGCATCTACATGTCTTATGTTGAACGATTATGGGCCAGTCTCATGACTGGGCAAAGAGGGGTGCCTAACACCTTCCCCTTATTGTACTTTTGGCTCCCGTGCCCAGAATCTCTGTCTATTTTCCCAGTTTTAATAAACTGGGTGGCGACTCTGTTTTAATAATAACCACTATCATGTGGCGATGTTCCTAGCCATGGGAATGTCCATGATTTTGGTTTACAAAGCAAGCAACCAATCGAGCAAACAACATGATCAATCTGTATGGCGATGCCCCGTTTGGGAGGTGTCTACAGACGCTGGTATAATGTGTCAGACTTTGTAGATGATCAAGATGAACAGTACACATTGGAGGCCTTTGGAGCTGAAGAGCTGGCTAGGATGGAGGAGCAGGCAAAGCTGTAGATAGGAACCCTAGAACCCCTTGATTTTCCTTTCCTTTATGTAATGAAGGCACTATGATGGGAATGATGATGTAACAACAAGCCAGACTCTATTTAAAAATTCAATAAAATGTTTATTTAACATACCCGAAAATGAGGGGCGTTACAGTGCTGCTTACGCCATCTTGGTTTCGGTATCATGTCATTAACACCAAGTTGTTCCATTCCAAAATTGAAACTCCGAGAAAGGAATAGCCAAAGGCTTAGGCTGTTTCGACATCTCTTAGTACTAGTCAATTCAAACAAGGATACACCGTCGAAAAAAATCTGAGGATCTTGGCAGCGTCCAAACGTCATGAAACGGGTTTGACTTCTAGCTTTAGAGTCTAGGAGGACACTGACGACGTTGATGTGTGCATTTTCCTTTGCTTTATTTCTTTCAAATAAATTGCTGCAAGCTGTCACTGAGCTCTTGTACTTTACTGTCTAGCCATTGCACCATCCAGGAAAGTTCAGAATCAAGAGCTAAACCTGCTTGGGAACGTCCGCCGGGTCTGTCTGTAAGAAGATTTGGGTGAGTTTGCTTTTCAGTCAGTCACAACGGAAACTCCGGGTTGCACTTTGTCAAGGGAGGATTCGCTCCCGCCATCTCCATCTTCCTCGTCTCCACCTTCATCTCCGAAGCCTGTCCAAGTCAAAGCGGAAGCCCTCGTCATGGCCGACATTCTACCTCCGAATCTCGCTACCGTTCTGGCAAATATCCAGCGCAATATGGCTATTATGCAATAAAGGGCTGACCAGGCCGATGCTTCTATGGCCAATATACGTGCCTTAATTGCTCTCATTGCCAAGATGGCCAAGCTTGAGGAGTCCGTTTCCAAATCTGAAAAGATAGGTGCTGGTGGGCTGGACATGGATCGTCTCTGCCCGTTCCCGAATGCCAGGTTGCCCGAAAGGTTCAAAATGCCAGATTTTGCGAAGTTTGATGGCACTGGGGATCTGAAAACCCATCTGTTGGCTTACCATGGTGCGATGAAACTACATGGGGTGGAAGAGGAGGCCATGGCTCAATTGTTCCCTCAGACTCTCTCCGGCCGTGCTTTCTAGTGGTTCTTGTCCCTTGACATCTCCAAGAGAAGAACATGGGAAGACATTGGTGCTGCTTTTAACTCCCATTACAGTTATAATGCTCAACTCAAGATGACCACTCGGGAGTAAGAATCCACGAAAATGCACGCAAAGGAGTCCTTTGCGGATTTTATCAGAAGGTGGAGGGGAAAGGCAGCTCTTATGACCGACCGTCCAGTGAGAAAGATCAGATTCGCATCATCTCTTGCAATTTGCAGCTTGACTTTGCCAAGAATCTCGTGCTGGTCCAGGGTGAGAATTTTGAAACTTTCTTTGATTCCAGCCTTGCCATTGAAGAGGCTCTTCAAACCGGTGTCCTGCTAAGGAGTGACACTTCCTCCTCTGCCTCAGCATCAAAATCCAAGCCTCGTGCCTACACCGAGAACAGCACTGCTCTCTTTGGCGGTAACAGCTACGCCAATGCAACCTCTGCCAGCAACAATGCCACCACTCAAAGCTCCAACCACATCGCTAATGTAAACCAAGTTCAAACCCCTCAGAAATCCCGAACTGTAACCAACCCCGTAACTTTGCCAACTTTGAGGCGCCTCTTTCCTCTGTGTTGGAGAAGTAGGTCAAGACTGGTCATCTCAGGCCCTTGACTCCAACCCCACTCCCTCAAAATCCACCTCCCAGCCATAACCCTAACATTTTCTGTGACTATCACCAGATGTCCGGCCATCACACCGACTCCTGTTATCGTCTTTGTCACGCGATTCAGGATTTGGTGGATAATGGCACTCTTCCAACTCCACCAGCCAAGCCCAATGTCATCTCCAACTCCTTACCAAAACACAACAACCAAGTCAACCAGATATCCCTCAGCTCCACTATAATCCCTCCAAGCTCCACCATATTTAACCCCACTGACCATATAACCTCAGACGGACTCCCAAAACCAGTTGTAGCTTTCCCAGTCGATCTTAATGTCAGCATGCTGTCAGTTGGCTAGGACATGGAAGACAAGATGAAGGAATGAATGGAGCTCGGCAATGACTGGAACGAGTGTTACCACTTGGGATTTCCTGCAGCTCCGCAGGTCGATCAAGCGTGGATTGATCATTTGGAGGAGGAATGGAATGCAGCACAGGCAGATCCTCTGGATGGTCTCTCCTTGTTTATGCTTTACTATCAAGCCGAGCCAGTCGATCCCGAAAAGGAAGAATATGTTTGGGATCCGCAGCCCACTGTAGCACAGCTAGCCTGGGACCAGAACTTCAACATGGAACAGGCCAACGCCGATGATGACATAAAGGAAAAGTACTTGGATTTCTACATTGAAGGGGAAATCATTTCCCGATGAGCGTCTCTAGCTTGGGACCTTCTTTCCATTAGTAGACAAGATCTCGGATGCTCTTCACCTGTGCACTGACCTTGGGTGTGATCCGACCGTCAACATGGTACCAGTGGAACAACCGCGCCTATATGTGGCCCCGAGCGATGATTGCTCTATTATGGTACTAGATGCGCCACCTGCTGACCTTTGGGACGTAGAGGAGATCATCGATCTTAACAAGACTCCGCTGCCTGCCGACCTTTGGGATGTTGATAAAGTCGTCGATATAGACATGGGCAATGAAGTCTGGACTGTTAACTCCACTCTGGTCGATGGAGGTTTTTGGGATGTGCCATTTGTTACTAATCCGAGGACACCGTTTGAGGAAGCCACCGCGCAAGACCCTGCTTTTTGGGAAGGGTTAGTCATGGAAGATCTGAACTGGGATATAGCTCTGGGACAAGACTCGCCAACAACGGTTGCATCAGTGGATAAAGGGAAGTGCAAAATGGAAGAACTGCCCTCCGACTTCTCGGAATCAATCGACACATCTTCTTGGTGGGACGTTGCCAACGTGACAAGGAGCGGCCGAGTCTTTTAGCCACCTAGCCTTCAGGCTGGGAGCTCGTCCAATCCTCCTATTCAAAAGCCCACTGCTCTTGCTGCTCAAAGGAATGTTCCTATAGTTCCTAGTGGGGTCCCGGAAGAATATGTGATTCAGAAACAGCTCGAAAGGATTCCTGCTGCCGTGTGAATCTGGGGTTTAATTCCGTCATCAAAAGAGCATCGCGAGAAACTGTCAGCAACTCTGGCCCGACTCAAAGTACCAATCGACATCACGCCGGAGGCAATGATCACCCTCATTTTGCCTCTACTCTCCAAACACTCCATCACATTCACTGAAAGGGATCTGCCCATCGAGGGGACTGCTCACAACCGTCCACTACACATTACTGTCAAATGCAAGGGACTTTGGGTGCCAACTGTGCTTATCGATAACGGCTCCGCCATCAATGTTTGTGCGTTAAAGGTCGCATACCGCCTCGGGATCGCCAAGAAGGATTTTGTGCCGTCTAATTTGGCAGTCAAGGCCTATGACAGCACACGCCGTGTGGTAGATGGGACCATAGTACTCAAGCTCGACGTTGAGGGTTTTGAGATGGATGTCGAATTTCATGTGGTTCAAATTCCCGCTACTTTCAATCTGCTGCTGGGCAGACCGTGGCTGCATAGGCCTAATATCATGGTAGTACCCTCGACGCTACATCAAAAGGTCATGTTGGGACTCCCAATTGGAACTTTGACTATCTGTGGAGACTCTGGGATCCGCTCACTCAAGGAGGATGGGAAGCCTGTCTTGGGAATTATGCATGGAGAAGAAGATTCAGACTTTGGAGGCTTCTCGTTCGATACTTCTTGCTCAATCCTTAGTATTGCCGTGGATGATGACTTCATTATCAGTTCAGCTGCCCTCGAGATCATGAGGAAGATGTCATTCATGCCAGGTCTAGGGCTCGGAATCAACCAGCAGGGGATCGCCGAGTTCCCCATCTTTCCCTTTACCGAAGGTCAATTTGGTTTGGGATACACTCCCCCTGCCAAAAGGGCCAAAAAGGGGAAAGGTGCGGGAAAATCTTGAACCCTTTATGGTAATCCCGATAGTTACTTCATCCGTGAGGGAGGGAGCATCGCTTACTTGGGATAGCCTGAACCATTTTGGGATCCGGAGACTGGCGCTTGGCTACCGAGTTTTGAGATCTTCGCTAGTGACACCTGGTCCGATAGTGAGGAAGAAATGGCAAGGGAAGAGCTGGCTAAGGAGGAGTTCAAGAAGCAGCTGGCTGAGATTAAGGAGAAGGCTAACTGGCTGAAGACTATTGATCAAGGGGATTTGGAGATGTTGTTCTCCCAAGTAGGTTTGGTTGGCAAGGCTGAAGTGCTGATGCTTGGGCCCGACTCTCCGGACGTTCTCGAGGATCCAACCTCCCTCATCGTGGAAGCTAAGGGTAGTATCAATAACTGCATTTTTACTCCACGTTTGACATGCATTGATGACATATTTGAGTCTGACACTGAGTTTGTTGAGTCTAATTCTAGCTCAGAGTCAGAGTTTGTGCCTCTCGGCCCTCCACGTCATAACTTTTACTTTGAGTTCGAGTCAACTGTACTTGGCAACCCGTTTGGGTTTTATGAAATAAATGATCCTGCTTCTGACTACTTTGCTGACTTTTATATAAACTGTGTCGACCCTGACGATGAAGGAACAGACTTCGACGGGACCATCCCGGCTGAGTTGCATTCCCTCATCGAAAAGGAAGACGAAAGGCATGCTCAGCCTCTAAAAGAAGAAGTAATTTCTATAAATCTGAAAGACGAGGATGACCCCCGTATGATGCAAATCGGTTCAACTTTGTCCCTTGAGGATCGTGCTGCACTAATCGATCTGCTCAAGGAATACTTCGAGGTTTTTGCATGGTCCCACAAGAATATGCCCGGTATCGATCTTGAAATCGTACAGCACCGAATTCCGTTGACGCCTGGGGCTATACCTGTCAAGCAGAAACTCTACAGAATGAGGCCAGACTGGGTTGCGAAGATCAAGGAAGAGGTCACCAAACAGATTGACACTGGATTCTTGAGGTTCACCAAGTACCCGAAATGGGTTGCTAACATTATGCCTGTTCCCAAGAAAGATGGGAGAATCCGAGTCTGCGTCGATTTCAGGGACTTAAACAAAGCAAGCCCTAAAGACAGTTTTCCCTTTCCTCACATTGATGTGCTTGTGGACAACACGGCGGGGCATGCTTAGGTCTCTTTTGTCGACGGATTCTCAGGATACAACCAGATCTTTGTGGCACCAGAGGACCAGGAGAAGACAACATTTGTCACCGAATGGGGTACTTACTGCTATGTGATGATGCCGTTTGGGCTGAAGAATGCCGGTTCCACCTTCCAACGGGCCCTGACTACCTTGCTACACGATTTTATCCATAAGACAGTCGAGATTTATGTCGACGACATGATTGTTAAAGTAAAGGAAAAAGAGGACTTCATTCCGGCACTCAGACAATTTCTCGAAAGGCTCCGCAAATACAACGTGCGTCTCAACCCGCAGAAGTGCACATTTGGGGTCACAGCAGGCAAGATGTTGGGGTTCCTAATCACTGTAAGAGGAATCAAAGTCGATTCGTCTAAAATCAAGGCGATTCTCAAAATGGAGCCACCACGGACAGAAACGGAGTACGAAGCTTTCTAGGAAAGGTGCAGTTTATCAGCAGGTTCATCGCTAAGCTGACTCTGACTTATGAGCCACTATTTCGTCTACTCAAGAAGAATGTCCCATTCGAATGGACCGACAGGTGTCAAGCTGCTTTCGAATCTATCCAGACGTATCTGCGGAACCCGCCCGTCTTGATGCCACCTACACCTGGTCGACCTTTGATCCTATACTTATCCGTTACTCCAACAGCTATGGGATGTTTGCTAGCGCAGGAAGGACATAAGGGAGTTGAGAAGGCTATCTACTATCTGAGCAAGAAGATGGTAGGTAGCGAGGAGCGCTATACTCCTCTGGAAAAGACATGTTGGGCACTAGTTTGGGCTACCAAAAATCTTAGACACTACATACTAGCCTATTCGGTGAAGCTGATTTCTCGGATGGATCCTATCAAGTATCTATTTGAGAAGCCAGCGCTCACCCATAAGCTAGCACGTTGGTTGCTGCTGCTGGCTGAGTTCGATCTCTAATATGTCACGAGAAAATCTGTGAAGGGCCGTGCTGTGGAAGAATTCTTGGCCGACCACCCGATTGATGGGCCCGAGGATGTGGATTTCACTTTCCCGGATGAAGATGTGCTAACGGTTGTCGAAGAAGTTTGGACGCTCTACTTTGACGGGGCCGCTAATCAAAAAGGATTTAGAATCGGGGTGTTGCTGATTACGCCTGCTAGTGGCTCATATCCCCCTCGCTTTCAAGTTAAACTTCGACGTCGCCAACAATCAAGCTGAATATGAGGCCTGCATCGTCGGGATGGAAGCTGCTATTGCACTTAGAGTCGAAAAGCTCGAGATAATCGGAGATTCAAACCTAGTAATCTCTCAGGCTAATGGAGATTGGAAGGTTCACGAAGAAAAGCTGAAGCCTTATCACCAAGATTTGGAAGAACTGATTCCTCGCTTTAATAAGGTGACCTTCACTCATATTCCACGCTTGAAGAATCAGTTCGCCAATGTTTTGGCGACTTTGGCTTCAATGATCGAGCTTCCAGTAGGGGTCAGGATGCGGACTATTGTAATTGAACAGAGGGACTTACCTGCTTATGAGTATGTCAACGCCATCGATGTTAATGATGGCCTGCCCTGGTATCATGACATCTGGAATTTTGTGGAATGTGGAGAGTTCCCTGTCGGAGCTTCAAGAAAAGATTGGGTTGCTCTGCAAAGGCTAGCTGCTCAGTACATCATTTGTGGAGGGAAACTGTATCGAAGGTCTCACTGTGGGATGCACAAGCTATGTGTCAACGGCGCCGAAGCAACAAGGATAATAGAGGAGATTCACGAAGGAGTCTGCGGTCCTCACATGAGTGGTGTTATGCTTGCTAGGAAGATCCTCAGGCAAGGTTACTACTGGTCTACTATGGAGTCTCAATGCATCAAATACGTGCGGCACTGCTACAAATGTCAAATCCATGCCAACCTGCAACATGTTCCTCCTTCTAAGCTATACGGCATGACCACGCCGTGGCCTTTCTCTGTGTGGGGCATTGATGTTATTGGGATGATTAGGCCATCTGCTTCAAACGGTCACAGGTTCATACTGGTGGCGATAGATTATTTCACTAAGTGGGTCGAGGCTGAATCGTACAAAACCCTGACAACGGTCCAGGTAGCTCAGTTCATCCTGAAGAACATCATTTATCGATACAGTGTCCCTCAGGCATTTGTGTTAGATAACAGAAGTCATTTCAAGGGTAGGGTTTTGGAACTTTTTGAGGAGTTCGGCATTGAGATCCACCGTTCAACAACCTATCGTCCACAAACGAATGGGGCAGTCGAGGCTACAAACAAGAATGTTGAGATGATCATCAAAAAGACTGCTGAGTCTGCAAGGGACTGGCATGAGCAACTGCCACTGGCACTTTGGGGATACAGGACGTCGATTCGTACTTCAACCGGTGCAACTCCTTTCTCCCTAGTCTATGGAATAGAGGCAGTGCTCCCCATCGAGCTTAAGGTGCCATCTTTAAGAATCATGGTTGAAAGTGCTTGAGGAATCTGAATGGCTGAGCGGAAGGTTTGTCGAGCTAATGCTGTTTGATGAAAAGAGGCTCCGTGCTTTGTATCATGTTCAAGAATATCAGCGTCGAATCGCCCAGGCATTTGACAAGAAGGTGATTCCAGGGGCTTGGTTGAAGGAGATATGGTCACAAAGGAAATACAGGCCCTAGTGTTTGATGCTCGCGGGAAGTTCCGACCAAAGCGATCCGGGCCTTACATCATCAAGACCATCCTGTCTGGGGGTGCTGCTAAGCTCATCGATCTCGATGGCAATGAATTCAGCACTTTGGTCAACCTGGATAAACTTAAGCGTTTCTATTCCTGAGAGATGCTCGTTGGACTGAAAACCACAAGGGTGGGCGGTGCCAAGCAAAAATTAGAGCAACCTGCTGGACCGAAAACCTGAAAAGGCAGTCTAGGCAAAAATAAATAGGCAAAAGTCAAAAGCTCGCTAGACCGAAAACCTGAAAAGGGCGGTTCTAGGCAAAAGTTAGAGTGTAAAAGGTGAGGTAAAACACACGAGAGAACCTTGGCCTGAACTACGTCTTGACCTGATTCCTTAAAAAGGGATATGTAGGCAGTATCTCTCTGAGACCCGGTCATATTCTATCAACTTGATCCATGGTTTGACGATTTGGGTCCATATCAAAGGTCGAAGGAAGTTGGGAAACGAGTTAAAGCTTCATTGGAGAATCAGAAAGGGGAAACCCTCTGTCTTTTGATTTTATTCCAATTTACTATTTCCGATACATCAGCTGAGCATAAAAGCCTTATGTGGGCTACCACAGCCCTGAGTGAGATCGGGGCGGCCCATGAAATTGCGCACCTCGTCTTTGAATAGATTTGAAAATAGTTTGAAGAGCCGCCACCCGGATTTATGGTCTATCACCCGAGAAACCGTTTTGCTTGAAAATGATTGATTTGAATTTGAAAACCAGAGATCAGTTTCAAGGGTCCGGAAGCCATGTTACGAGGGGGGAAGAGTTTTACGGCACCCCCCTCGCCCGATTCGAAATCGGTCTCTACTAAACGTTTGTGGGATTTTTAAAAGGGATTTTGTTTTATTAAAACAGCTAGCAAGTATCCACAGTTATACCAATTAAGAAGTGTATTCATGTGCACGTGTACAGGAGATAATGAAATGGCCATGCATGATGTACAAGCTATTACAATGTAAGTGAAGAAAAACTAAGAAGGTTTTAAGTAGCACAAGATCGTAACGGCTACTTTGTGATCCTCACCGGAACCCTAATGTATCACCGGAATCCTTCTCTGCAAAACAGACAAGGGGTGAGCGCACCTTTGCCTCTCGTGGCAAAGGCCCTCCGATGCCTAAGTTAGTATCACGTACTTAGCGGAAAACCCTAATTATCAGTAGGTAAGTAATTTGATTGCAATAAACTGCGTACCTTTTCCTTCTAGGTTTGCCTCGTATTTATAGGTTTATGGATGCTTGCTGCCCAAGTATCCACGTCTCTCTGGGTTTCCTATCTCGTATAGACTACCCAGAATATCTTGGATTCTCGTTCCCTGATCAGTTCATTACCTTAGTCCGTTTAGGACTCCTTTTCACAGCTGGCCGAACTTCCCATTCCCGTTGGGCATCTCTCCAAGATCCTATTTTATTGGGATCTTATAGCTATCACGGAAGGTCCCTGTTTCTAGAACCTTCTGGAACGTTTCCTGCACCTGGGACTGCTTTTCATACGAATCCCCTCCTATTCGGCTATTTTATTGCCGAACGAATTACTTGGACCAATGACATCACATGTCACTGCTCCTTCGTCAATCTCTTGGTCCAATTCCCTCTCGTGTCACTGGACCTTGACCCGGTACAGACTCTCTGGACCAACGATTCCTCATATCACTGGTTCCTATCGCCGATCACCGTATTGCACGGCGACTGTTCCTATCGTAATTATACCATGGTCCCGTGTACCACATGTTCGGGCCATTCCTGCATCTGTTCGGGATTTACTCCCTACAATCGCTCCCCAGCTTTACTCGTTTATTTCTTCATATATGACGAGCAAAGCTTCTTAGGATTTGAGCCACGCTTCTTTTGCCCCTCTATCCTTTGTTCCTCAAAACTTGGTGCAGATATCATTATTAAACCAGTCCAAAAACGTCTCGTCGTTTGGGCTGGACAGGCTTTTCCTGCCCCAACCTTTTCACGTGGCACTCACCGTGCCGCTTTCATTAAATGCGAATGGACATCCTTTGGGAAACGGAACGCCCAAACGGCGCTTGGGATGACATTTCTCATACGTCACCCTACTAATTAGGGTATATTGGGGTTTTCGTCCCACTTTGAACTTCCATTCTCTTTCCAAGTTCCCTCTGCAGAAAGAAGTCTCCAGTACTCCCGCTGTTTGAAGCACTGTTCATCATCTCGAGGATTCCCCCTGTGCACTTTAGAACTTCGATCATCACAATCGTAAGTCACCGCTCCCCCGTGCCCCATCTTTCTCATTACTTTTAGGGTTTCTCCAATCATACTTAGGGTTTCTTCGTGCCAGTTATCTCTTCCTGTAAAAACCCACTTTTTTCAAAAATGGGGAGATTCAGGCGGTACTGCAACACCCCTCAGACGATGGCCTCATTTAGGTCTCGTTACGAGATTCCTGATGATGTCGCCACTAGACTGGCTCCTGTTGATGCCCTCCGTGAGAGTCCTAACCATGATACCCTCCATATTCCCGTAGTGCCCATCGTTGAGGGAGGTGTCAGATTTCCCCTGGCGCCTCTACTTCGCCAGGTTCTAGCCTACTACAGGCTTTCTCCAATGCAAGTATCTGCCAATTTCTTTCGCGGAGTTATGCGCGTCCATACGTTAAATCAAATGTTAGGCACCTCTTTAGGCCTGCACGATATTCATCACTTGTACATCATCTCCCGTACCAAAGATGCTTCAACCTACTATCTAAAGAGTAGGGATTCCAGAAGACGTCTTGTGCTCGAGCTGCCTGACTCCGCTCGAGGAGACGATGATGATTTCCTTGTCGTCACTGGAAATTTTGAGCCCAGAGACGATGACGATCGAGTGATAGGTTTTCACGCCCCCCACAGATTTGGGCAACCACGTTAGTTCTTTTTCCTCGTAGAACTATTTACCGAGCAACTTTTCGTATTACACTCTCAATCTACTTACCTTCTAACTGCCAACTTCACATGTTGCAGCTGAAAATATCAATCAGGGGTACGCTATCATCACCCCCCAAGTCCACGTAACTGACATCAACCGGGCCCTGGACTTCAACGGTCAGGGCACCCATTTGGCTGGCCGAGCAAGAGCTACACAGGTGCTTCTTAGCTACAGGGCTTCGTACGGGGGTTTTATCGACCGTCGTATCCGAGCAGCTGACAACCCTATTGCACCTGGACCACCCTCCGTTCAGCCCGACCAACAAGAAGAGGAAAGGCGTTCTCGGACCCCTCCATTCCGTAGCGGATCTGTAGAACTTGTCGAGGAAGCTTCCACATCATCTGGCGGCTATTCTCCATCCCCTCCTTCTCAAGAGATGAACCAGCCCATCGATCTCGGAACACTCCTCACAATCCCCGGAGCTGGCCGAGGAAGAGGCCGCGGCACTACTCGTGGCCGAGGTCTCTCCCGGAGTCCGGTCCCTTCACATGGCTGTCGAGGAACAACACAGCCTGACGCCCCTCCTGGATTCTCCCCCGAGGAAATCGAGGCTAGCCACAGGGACAAGCGCCAACGCTTGGAAGCACCTGAAGGGCCCTCGACTCAGACCCCTGCAATCCCAACTCTAATCTGGGCTCCCCAATTTACTCATGGTGGGCGTCCAGTCACTATTCGGGACAGCGTAGAATCTACGGGGACAGCTCTTGCCTTGTCCCAGGCTTTCATGCTGCCCGGAGATATGCAAAAGGTGGTAACTAGCTCCCTTGATAATCTCCTCGGATCTTTCATGACCTACAGTGCTCAGGTAAGCCCTTTATACTTACCAAACCAATAATTCTAGATCTGTTATTCCCGAACTCCATTTAATTTTTTTTAATATGTTCCAGGCCATGCAAAGAATGGTAGCTATGGCGCAAAAGCTAGGCCAGTTTGAGCCTCAGCGGGCGAGGTTGGCTAGTGAGAATGCCAAGCTCCAGAGTACCATCCTCCGGCTCGAGAGGGAGAGAAACCAGGCTCGAAACGCAATGAACGAGTTAAAAGGCAAACTGGACGGCGCTGAAGACAGTTTGAACCAAACCCTGACAGAGTTGGAGTCCAGCAAGAATGAAGCAAAGGAGGCCTATCAACAGGGATACAATGGAGGTATCAATATTGCCACTGAAAGCTACAAAGATCAGATGCCCAAGATCCAGGACCAAGTCTGGGTTGCTGGTTGGACTGCCTGCCTCAGAAAATTGGGAACTGCTGAATCTTCTCCACTCTGGACAGAAATTGATCTCCCAAGCAGCATGGCGGCCCAAGACGAGGAAGGGTTCATTGAGGAAGAAGATAATTTGAACGAAGAAACTACTGCCAACGTCTCCGAGCAGCATAATGCTGATACCGATACTAATGTTGAGGATGCCAACACTGGCCAAAAGGAAGCCAGTGGTGGTCCAACTGATAGTAGCATAGCTGCGGAGGCCACCCCTGCACAAGTTTCTTCCTCCGTTGTTGAGAACCCTATCGTGGACCAGCAGGTATGAACTCCCTTCATTTAGAGCACTCCTAGCCTGTTTTGAATATTATGGTGGCCCTGCGTGGCTGTAAGTCTTGCCCTGCGTGGCACAAATATATTTCCAAAACTTTTTAACACAGGTATTCGGCCCTTGTGGCGTTAACTTTGGTTTGTTTGGCCTTTCGTGGCCTATCGTTTAATTTTGATTGCTCGAGTATCTCGTACATGTCTTCGTATGTGTTTTAAGTATTTCGTACTTTAAAATTGGCTAAGGTGTATTCATACGTTCCCAAGTTTATTCATACTTGGATATTTAGCTAGTTTGTTCGTACTTAGCCATAGGTCAGCACGTTTTTGTATGCTCCCCCAAGTTTTCCTCGCACTTGGAGATAATTCTGAATGTATTCATACTTTAGACAATTTTTGCATATATTCGTATGCTGCTCAAGTTTTCTCGTATTTAGCTGTTTAGGTGTTTCTGCATATCCTCGTATGCTGCCCATTTTTCATTGGTTTGGAATATAACCCTCTAAGTTTATTCGTACTTAGATTCCCAAATGTATTCGTATCCGGGAAAGCCATGCATTTTATCATATGCATGCCAAACATTAAGTCCAAGTGTATTCATACTTAGTCTATCCAAATATTTTCATATTTGGCGAAAGTGTGTATATTCACGTATGCACACCAGGTTTGTTCATACCTGTATTCGTATCCAAGTATATTCGTACTTGCAAAGTTTTGAACCTGCTTAAATATATTCGTATTTGGCGTAAACCTATCCCTCTGCTCCCCAATACGAAGTGAGGAGCAAGGACCAGGCCTAACTTCGTATTCTAATCATATCGGAAATAAACAACACTGTCTTATATCAAAACCAGAATTTTATTTATAATTTAAAAACTCAAGGGGGCGTTATGCGTACCCCTTGCAACTAACAAGAATAAAAGCAAAGGAATTTTATTCGTAATTCCCATATAATCACGATGTGCATCCCATAACAGGGTAAAAAATAAACTGAAGTCTTTTCAAACAAAAAACTTCCTCAAGTTGTGGACATTCCATGGCCTCGGCACTGGGTTCCCGTCTAGGTCCGCCAATCGATAAGCCCCAATGCCCACAACTTCTGTAACTCGATATGGGCCTTCCCAGTTTGCCCCCAACTTGCCTTCGTTGGCCACTTTGGTATTGCCGAGCACTTTTCGAAGCACAAGGTCCCCTACACCAAACTCTCGTGGATGGACAGTTTTGTTATAGCTTTTCATCAGTTGCTCCTGATAAGAGGCCAAGTGTACCAGCGCCCTTTCTCTACGTTCCTCGGATAGGTCCAGTTCAATTTCTAGGGCTCTGTCATTGCCTCCACTTTCAACCAAAGTGGTCCTGTTGGTCGGTAGACCAACCTCCAATGGAATTACAGCCTCTGTTCCATATGCTAATGAGTAGGGGGTCTCTCCCGTAGACCTCCTAGGCGTTGTTCGGTGCGCCCATAATACCAGAGGCAATTCATCGGGCCACTTGCCCTTTGCTTTGTCCAACCTCTTCTTGATCCCATCAAGTATAGTTTTGTTGGATGCCTCTGCCTGCCCATTACTCTGCGGGTAGGCTGGGGTAGAGTAATAGTTCCTTATCCCATACTGGGCACAAAAAGCCTTAAACTTTTTCTGAAATTGGGACCCATTATCCGTAATCAGTGAATAAGGGACCCCAAATCGGGTGATTATGCTTTTCCACACGAACCTTTCTATCATAGGCTCAGTGATCTTAGCCAATGGTTCAGCTTCAATCCATTTGGTGAAATAGTCTGTTGCTACCAACAGAAATTTCCTATTTCCTGTTGCCTTGTGAAGTGGACCCACGATGTCCATCCCCCATTGTGCGAAGGGCCAAGGACTAGTCAATGGCACCAGATCCTCGGCTGGTGTTCGGATCATTGGTGAGAATTTTTGGCACTTCTCACAAATTTTAACATGCACCTTTGCATCTTCCTGCATATGTGGCCACCAATACCCTTGGGTTATCGCTCGGTGGGCAATGGACCTACCCCCAGCATGACTTCCACACGTTCCCTCGTGGATCTCGTGGAGAAACTTCTGCACCATCTCGGGGTGCACACAAAGTAAGTAGGGACCAGTGAAGGATTTTCTATACAACTTTCCTTCTGGTGACAGCCAAAACCGTGCAGATTTTGTTTTTATCTTGTGAGCTTCTTTTCTATCTGTGGGGAGTGCCCCATCACGTAGGAACTCCACTATTGGATCCATCCAACTCGGTCCTTGGTTCACGTCCAAGACCAATTCCCCACTTCTTCCAATGCTCGGCTCAGCAAGATAATCTACTGCCACCCGTCTTTTGAATTCTGTTGGTACAGCCGCAGCCAACCAGGCAAGAGAATCAGCATGGGCGTTCTGCCCAGAATTTATTTGCTCAATATACACCTTCTCGAAAGTGTCAAACAGATCTCTGGCGGCCATCACATAGGCAGCCATTTTCTCGTTCCGGGCCTCATATTCCCCGGACAACTGGTTCACCACGAGTTGTGAATCACAGTGTACTTGTATCCTTTTCACCTTAAGGATCCTTGCACTTCTTAACCCTGCCAAGAGTGCCTCATACTCTGCCACGTTATTTGAAGCACTGAACCCCAATCGAAGGGACAGTTCTATCATTGCTCCTTTAGGAGGGAAAAGTACCACACCAATTCCTGATCCCGTGTTACATGCGGAGCCATCTACAAATAATTTCCACTCCATGGGATCTTGTTCGGCCGGAGCTTTCTCTTTTCTCGTTGTTTGCTCCTTCCCCCGTTCCTTTCTCTGCTCCTGTCTCATAGGAGGTTGGGGAGCTACTGCAGGTGAAAACTCTGCTACAAAGTCTGCCAGCACTTGCCCCTTCATTGCGATGCGCGGCTGGTAGTCTATATCATACTGACTCAACTCGACAGACCAAGTTGAGATGCGTCCCGAGAAATCCGCCTTTTGTAGCAAAGACTTTAACGGGAATTCAGTATACACCAAAATCCTGTGACTCTGGAAATAATGGGCCAATTTCCTTGCCGCCGTCCTTAATGCCAGGACTAACTTTTCGAGGGGCAGATATCTCGTTTCTGCATCCAGCAATGTCTTGCTCACATAATAGACAGGGACTTGCTCGGATCCCTTATCCCTCAGTAACACTGCACTCACAGCATGCTCAGAAACCGCTAAGTACAAAGTCAGAGACTCACCTTGTTCGGGTGTGGACAATAGGGGGGCTGCCGCCAAGTACTTCTTCAGGTCTTGGAACGCCTCCTCACATTCTGCTCCCCATTCGTATCCTTCTCTCTTTTTCAGCAACTGAAAGAAAGGTCTACACTTGTCACTGGACCTACTGATGAATCTGTTTAGAGCTGCTGCCATCCCTGTTAACCTCTAGACCTCCTTCGTGGTCCTAGGACTTTGGAGCTTTTGCAGCGCCGTAATTTGATCGGGATTTGCCTCTATTCCTCTTATGGTCACCAAATGCCCCAGGAATTTTCCAGAGTTTACCCCAAATGCACACTTCGAGGCGTTGAATTTCAGCTTATATTCCCTCAATATCTCAAAAGCTTCCTTTAGATCGACAATGTGGTTTTCCTTCTCCTTGCTTTTGACCACCATGTCGTCTATGTACACCTCCATGGTTCTGCCGAGCAACTTTTTCAGCATAATCGTTGCTAGCCTCTGGTATGTTGCACCTGCATTTCTTAAACCAAAGGGCATGACGCTGTAACAATATAGCCCCCTTGGTGTGATGAAGGAAGTTTTTTCTTGATCGGTACCGTACATGGCTATCTGGTGATACCCTCGATAAGCATCGAGGAAACTCATCCACCCATACCCAGCCGTTGCATCAACAAGTTGGTCTATCCTGGGGAGGGGGAAGCTATCCTTGGGACACGCCTTGTTCAAGTCGGTGAAATCAACACAGACTCGCCACTTCCCATTCTTCTTCTTTACCACCATAGTATTGGACAGCCATTCTGGGTAGTACACTTATCGTATAGCTTTTGCCTCGAGTAATCGGTCCACCTCCTCGATAACAACGTCCACGTGCTGTACCGCAGATTGTCTCTTTTTTTGCATCACAGGCTTGTGTTGTGGATCCACATTCAAGTGGTGACAAATCATGTTTGCATCCACTCCAGGCATCTCTTCGGGCACCCAAGCAAACACATCAACGTGTTCCTTGAGGAACCCCACCAATTCTTTCTCCTCAATCTCATCTAGGTTCTCCCCAATCAGGAAATACCTTTCTGGATCATTCTCATTGATCTGGATCTTCCTCAGGCCTTCCACTACTTTCTCGGCGGGGTTTCCTCCGACATCCTCAATGGTCGGCTGGTCCGGGACCTCAATTGCTTGAACTAACTTAGCCTTGGGAGCCTTCTTGATTATAGAAACTAAACACTGCTGGGCAACTTTCTGATTTCCCCTAATCCTCTTGACACCATTCGATCCTGGGAATTTCACCATCTGGTGGTAAGTGGAGGAAACCGCCCTCATCTTGTGCAGCCATGTTCTTCCAATAATCGCGTTATAAGAGGATGGTACATCTACCACTAGGAAATCGGTTCTCAGCACGACTGTTCCTGCCCGAACAGGAAGAGTGACTTTGCCCAAGGGCCAAACTGCTCCCGCACTGAACCCGACCAAAGGGGTTATCGACGGCACCAAATCTACTTGCGTCAGCCCCAACTTCTTGAACGCGTCGTAGTACAGTATCTCTGTGCAGCTTCCTGAGTCCACCAGGATTCTCTCCATGTCATACTCCTCAATTCGTAGGGTTATGACTAAGGCGTCATTATGTGGCACCTGGATTCCTCCCAGGTCCTCATCCGTGAAGACTATGCCTTCATTGCATCCTTCTTCCTCACGTCCTCGTTTCTTTCCCAACTGCATCACATGCTGGTCATGTTTTACTTGTCTCTGGAGCAACCTCACCTCATTTCTTGTATAAGGCGCAGCCAACCCATGTATCATATGGATTACGCCCCTTGGATTTTGCTCGTAATCCAAGCTCCAATGCTTTTTCTGCACCCTTGTGCTCCTCCTGAATAAACTCTTTCAGGTAACCACGTGAGACCAGATCATCGAGGTGTTGCTTGAACATCTCGCAATCCTCCGTCATGTGCCCCCAGTCTTTGTGATAACTGCAATGCTGACTCGTAGCCCTCTTTGCGTCTTTGTCCCCCTCCAACCTTGGGGGCCACTTGAAATATGGACGATTCTTTATTTTGTAAAGAATCCGATAGATTGGTTCCTTCCAAACCGTTGTCACCGAAAAGAAAGACTTGGGGTCTGGAGCATGTTTCTCTTTGAACGGCTCTTTCTTGATCTGTCCGTATTCCTTCCTCTCTTTGTAGATTTTGGGCTCCGGCTTGTCTGCCCTCTTCGGCAGACCCTTCGCCTGTTCGGCAACCATCTTCCTGTCTTCTCGCAGTATGTCATCCTCATTCCTGGCATGCTGCTCGATTCGTTCCATCAGCTTTGCCAATGTAGGTACTGGGGTCATGTTTAGGGACTTACGTAGTTCTCTCCGAACAGGCAACCCTGTCTTGAAGGTGGCTATCGCATATTCCTCACTGCAACCCTCAATCTCGTTGAAAGTTTCCCAGTACTTCTTAGCGTAGTCCCTGATCGGCTCATTCTCACCTTGTTTCATGACAGAAAGGCTCTCAAAGGTTTTTGGTGCTTTCCTGCTCGTCAAAAACCGGGCAGTAAATTCCTCGGCTAACTGTCTCCATCCTCGTATGGTGTTCGGCCCTAGTTTATGGAACCATGACAAGGCCACCTTCCCTAAACTCGATGGGAACATCTTGCACATGATCGCGTCATCTCCGTCGTGCATGAACATCGCTTGCCGGTAATGCTGTATGTGTGCCACGGGATCAGTGTTTGTTTCGTAAAGGACAAACGTCCCATGCTTCACTCTGCTCGGAAGTTTTGCCTCTTGCAATCTCCTTGCAAAAGGAGATGAAGCTATACTGCTGAGGGCTTTCCGTGCTGCTTCTCGTGCGGACATGGTTCCCTCCTCTTGTTCCTTCGCTTTCTTGGGAGTACTCTTTTCCCAATCGGAATCAGGCCTCTCGTACCTATCCCTGTGGTGTCTTCTAATCTCCACCTCCTCGGGGGTAAGGCTTCTGCTCCTTCTTTTTCATGAAGAAGACCTTTTCTTTCTCGAGGTGGGGCTCCTGGTCCTGCTCCTCCTTCCTTGTGAAGGAGCCTTCTTGTATTCCACTACGGCCAATCTGCCTCCTCTGGAATTTCTTCGTGACAGTCCTGAATCTTCCGGATGTTCTCGTATCCATTGCAATTCCTGGATTTCGTACTCTCGTTTTCTTATTAGACGAGCGTACTCCTCGATTTCTTGTCTCTTCTTGTCCAAGATATCGTCATGGGTGTGCACACTCCTCGAATGTGCCACTGATTCTCCCTCACGACGGGGCTTACTCCTCCTCGTGGATTCTGTGGCCGTCCTGCCCTCCTTGTTCTTGGAGTCGTCATGGATAGTCAGGAGGTTATCCTTGCTTGTGGGCTTCTTGGCTTGCCCACCATCGGGTTTTCTCGGAGGATCTGGTGGGGACTTGTCACCTCCTCCTCCCAACTGGTGTTTTGGATCATGTGGTGTCTTTGGGTCTTCTTCCATCATGGTCGCTTTTCAGAGGGATCTCTTTCGTTTCCCACAGACGGCGCCAATTGTAAGTGCAGAAAAACTAAGAAGGTTTTAAGCAGCACAAGATCGTAACAGCTACTTTGTGATCCTCACCGGAACCCTAATGTATCACCGGAATCCTTCTCTGCAAAACAGACAAGGGGTGAGCGCACCTTTGCCTCTCGTGGCAAAGGCCCTTCGATGCCTAAGTTAGTATCACGTACTTAGCGGAAAACCTTAATTATCAGTAGGTAAGTAATTTGATTGCAATAAACTGCGTACCTTTTCCTTCTAGGTTTGCCTCGTATTTATAGGTTTATGGATGTGTAGACACCCCAATTTGAACTTGTCGAACTTCCTTGATTTGTGGCCCGGAGGCTCCCCGATGATGAATTTGGATCGAAACACGCCTCGAACCATGTGAAACTTTGCTTCTTGAAAGACTTTGAAAAGGAGAAAATAAAATGGTCAAAATCATTTCCAAGCGCTTGGGAGCAGTCCCAAGCGCTCAAAACCATTTTGCAGGAGCACTGGCTGGGTTTACTCTCGAGCGCTCAAGTCTTCTGTGAGGACCAATGGGTGATGAGATTTCCCACTAACCATGCAAGCCATCATTGCGTTCAACTGGTCTTGGGTTTTCTCCGATTTGCACTCCACCTCAGGCAGACTGGGTCAGAGCTCAAGATTTTCACCCAACCAAATAATTTCATTTGGTTTCATTTTAAAATGAAACCTTAGGTTATGTGTGCTATATAGATAGCCTGATCTCAGTGGACTTGGGAGGACGAACTCTCTCTCTCTAAAACCCCCTTTTCTGTTCAACCATTCTCCCAAGCTCAAATTGGTTTTCCAACTTCAAACATTTTCAAAAAAACAAGGTTTCAAAGAGCAAAAACATTAGAAGAGGCAGGGGGTTGAGAACAGTCTTGGTCTCTAATTCTCTGCATTTCATCTTCTCTTTCCATCTTTCAGGGCCATTCAAGGAGCAAAGTTCAAAGCAAAGGTAGAAACTTCTACTTGTTAATCTCAAACAAAAGGGCTGTTCTTCCCTTCTGAGGGGGGTCTCTCAGCCTGTCCCAGTCTTCAATACTGGGTGCATGGTTGGGAGACCCTAGTGTAAAAACAAGAGCAAAGGGTATGCAAAATATTTTTTCTCAAAACCCCTACTAGAAACACTCTCGAGCGCTCGAGAGTGCTCCTGAGCGCTCGGGACTGTTTCGAGTCACATGCATGGCATTTTGTTGGATAACAGGCTGGGAGGGTGATGTGCATTCTCAAGTAAGATGGTTTTATCATGGCATACTGACACACGAAATCAGTTCTTCCTAAAACAGAGACATTTCTCATAAGTTTTCGTGTGTGAACGAGGTTCTTTTATTTCAAAGTTAAAAGATGATTTTCTTTTAGAAAAGGATCAAAACAAGGGTGTTTGCATGTCTAGGCAGAATCATTTTCCACTTAAGAGTGAGTTGGCATACAGCTCACTCCCAAGCGCTCTGGACCATTCCCGAGCGCTCGGGAGTGCATGCATGTTATTGCTTTCCATTTTCCCAGTTTGCTGTATTGCATGACTTTCTGCATGGCTGAATGTACCTATTTGCTCATTTAAAGTTGTAGATCTAATATCACAACGGCAAGGATGCATGGATTGAAAGGTTGGGGCCATATCTCAGTCTGTCAAGTCCTCTGTTGGACCCATATTGTGTTTATTTTCATTTCAGTTTACATTTTAGCATTTTATTTTGCTGGTACTAACAAAACTTGCAGGATTGGGCATTAACACTCCCAAGCGCTCGGGACCATTCCCGAGCGCTCGAGAGTGAATCCAGTGACAGGGTTTTATTTTCAGTCATCTTGTATATCATGCATGGCTATTTCATCCCCCCCCTGTACACATGCACATGCATGCACTTCCTATGTGGTATAACTATGGATAATTGCTAGTTGGTTTAAATGAAACAAAATCCCTTTTCAAAAATCCCACAAACGTTTAGTAGAGACCGATTTCGAATCGGGCGAGGGGGGTGCCGTAAAACCCTTCCCCACTCGTAACATGGCTTCCGAACCCTCAAATGATCTCTGGTTTTCAATTCAAATCAATCATTTTCGATCAAAACGGTTTCTCGGGTGACCTACCACAAATCCGGGTGGCGACTCTTCAAACAATTTTTTGAATCGATCCGAAGGCGAGGCGCACGATTTTCATTCGGGCCGCCCCGATCCACCCGGGGCTGTGGTAGCCCACAGTGGCGACTCCGCTGGGGATGTTTGATTGATACTTGAGAAAAAGTTGGTTTGTTGATAAAATGGCCCGCTTTTCTTGAATATCAATTAAACTTGTAAGCCAAGCTTGAAAAATGTTTGTGGGATTTTCAAAGGGATTTTGTTTCATTGTCTATCTCTTGTATATATCTTGTGCAGCCCCGCTGTTGTGTTTCGGCAATCCTATCCGGCTTGCCGGTGATGGGGAATCCCGGAATGCTCAGCAACCCTCGACCGTGATGAGTCATCTCTACCGTTTGTACCATTATTGGGTGTACGCTCAATAGTGGGAGGTATACTTTGACTCTAGTCCGGGGAACCCTCTTCAAGCCAAAACCGGCCTTCATACATGTTTAGCAAGCCATAGATCCTTCCAAATTAGGACAGGGGCCCGCAGGGTAGGATTACATGCTATATCCTGTTTACATGCTGCATTGCATTTTGCATCATCATTCTGTCAGCCACTGTTCTCGAGGCTCGCTCGCGCGGTCTTTGTAAGGTTGCCGAGACCCGATGAAGAGTCACGCTCTCTTACGCGTGTTGATCAACCATATGAGTCCTCGAACTAGAACCCAAGGGAAACTAGAGCCTTTCTAAGTCCTTGACTTGTGTTCAATCGGGGAATTACCGAAGGAAGGAATGACGAGGGCGAAACGCCGTGATACCAACACCGTCCAGGCTAAAAGCAAGAATACCGCTTATGCCACTTTGGTTATCGTATCACATGGTCCACCCCAAGTCATTCCAAACCAACGGTCGATTTGTCGAAGGAATATTAGCCGAATACTTAGCTTGTTTTAGCATCCTTTGGGAAGCTTTGGTTCCTAAATAAGGATACATCCCAAAAATCCGAGGATCAAGGCAACCTTGCGGGAAGGATACTCATTTGCTTTTCAAATAAAAATGAGAGTCGATGACGGTGATGATGATGCACGCCATTTTCTAAAATCACGCGCATATTTCATAGCAGGGATCGCGTCTGAGCACGGTTTTTGCTTTGCTGTCAGTGCTGAGCAATTGGGCCGAAGAAGAAGAACACCATACCCTCCTGGACCAGACCCTTGGGACAGAGATTGGAACGGCTCCAACTACAAGCAGACTCCACCAGTGCATCAGATTTAAGGGAGGAGATGGATCTGTTAATTGGGAACCTCAACCCAAACCCAAACCCTAACGGAGGCAATCCAAACGCCAATGTCAATCCTAACAATCCAAACGCCAACCCAAATGTCAACCCAAACGGAGGCGAGCCAAATCCGAATCCTAACCCCAATCCTAATCCCATTCATAACCCTAACCTAAACTTGGGGAACCTGAACGGAGAAATGGGACAGATTAGAGAAGACATCCAACGTCTGGGCGAGCGTACTGACAATCAAATTGCCCAACTTATGATGATGATTACTGGGGTTGCACGACGGCTTCCACCACCAAATCCAAACCCGAACCCATACCCGAACGGGGGCAACCTAAATGTCAATCCAAATGCCGGCAATCCTAATCCCATTCCAAACCCGAATCCAAACCCAATCCCTAACTTGAACATCAACCCTAACCCCAACCCGAATCCAAACCCGAACCTGGAGCAACTGGTCTTTGAAGTGGAAACCCCACAAAACCTTGAGATGGCGGCAGTCTTGGCGAAGATCACCCAGTTAGAGGAGTCAGTGGCAAGGAATGAGAAGATAGCATCGAGTGGTTTTGACATCAACAAGCTTTGCCTGTTTCCCAACGCGAAGCTTCCAGAAAAGTTTAGGCCAATCGACTTTGCTAAGTTTGACGGAACGGGAGACCCTAAGGCACACTTGACCGGATACATTGGGGCACTTTCCATGTGGGGAGTGGAGAGGGATGCTATGGCACAGATGTTTTCACAGACTCTGGTGGGACATGCTCTGCACTGGTTTACTTCATTGGATGAGAGAAAGAAGCGCTCTTGGGAGGATATATGCGCGGCTTTTGCGGCGCAGTATGATTACAACATTCAGTTGGAAGTTACCACTCGGGAATTGGAGTCGACAAAGATGGAAGCCAAAGAGGCCTTTGTCGATTTCGTGAAAAGGTGGAGAGCAAAGGCAGCACAGATGAATGATAGACCAAGCGACAGGGACCAAATCCGGATGATTGTCCGGAACCTTCAACCGACTCTCGCACGGCATATGGTTATGGCCCAAGCATGCTCGGACTTTTAAAACATTCTTCGATACAGGCCTAGCCGTCGAAGAAGCAGTTCAATTGGGAATCCTGGAGAAGCCCGAACCGACCCCTAAACCCAAGAAGGTTTACTCCGGAAACAGCAACGCCCTTTTCGGAAACTCCAACTACACCAACCTCCCAAACACCTCCACAAGCACAACCCAAGCCGAGCCAGTGAACCAAATTGCAACCCAAACCAACCAACCGCGTACTCAACCCCGCACTTTCGCTCAGTTCTCAGCACCGCTCTCCGCTGTGCTCGAAAAATTGATCGAAAGTGGCATGCTCAAACCACAGGCACCCACCCCCTTGCCTCAAAAGCTACCCGCATCCCACAATCCCAATACATACTGTGCCTTTCACCAAATGCCCGGCCATCTAACCGACAACTGCTTTTGTAATGCCCCCATTTTTTTGGGTACGTTAAATAAACACTTTGATCTAAATCATGAAGAGTTAAGCTTATTATTACAACAGGATCTCCTTCTAGAGTTCATTTATTACATAAAGGGATGGAAAAGCTAAGGTTATCTACTTCTCTGCCTTTTCCTCCATCCTAGCAAGCTCTCCAGCTCCAAATGCCTCCAAGGTGTACTGTTTATCCTGCTCATCTATGAATTCTGACACATTATACCAGCGTCGCCACCAATATAATATGTCAGGGTCACCAAAAGGTAACACCATGAGCTTTGAGGGCTCAATAGAATAAACCAAACCCACTAACCCTTAACTTACACATAGCAAGTCACGTATAACAGCAGTGAATCATACAGATAATGATATCTACGCAGTATGTGTTCACTCAACAGCTATTAACAATAACACATCCGCATTTTCTTTCTAACGTTCGTTGGTTTTCGAAATATCAGAGTTTCTCATACGCAGCGTTTCATTTCTCAAATTAACATTTTGAAAATCGTTAAGTAACCAAAATTTGGCATAGACAATTACATAAGCTTATTCAACGACATATTTAAACGATAATACATCCACATTCAAAGTCTTATTAGCGTTGGTGTCATGACTTTTCATGTTTCTCCCACGCGACTCATCGTAGACCGTGTCATCCTTTTCGCTTTTACAAAAATTACAATTTCCAACGTTTCTTTCGCAAATTGCTACTAATGAGGCTACCAAGTCCGGCTCCATTAGTAACACACACGATGGCTACCAAGTCCGGCCAATCATGGTTTCACAAAACACATTCTTTCAAATCTTGCATTGGCTACCACGTCCGGCCAAGCCCTATTTCCACATGAGACTACCACGTCCGGTCCCATTGGAAATCTACGCAAAGAGCTACCAAGTCCGGCTACATTACGGTTTTCACAAATACTCACATAACGACTACCAAGTCCGGTCATTATGTAGTTTCAAAATATTTTTCGCATGTTAATCCCATCCTTCATTTTATCCATATCAACCACACCCTAGGTGTCATGTTTCTACTTTCTCGGTTCTCGTGTCTCGTTCGCATGCATAGACTCCGCGGTAATTCATTCCACAACTTAAGAAATCTTGAAACTAAACTAACAAGATCATTCAACTCCATATTAGATAGTATGCTCGCATTATCACATCATCGTGCTCGATCATTTAACACACAAAGTAAAGCATAGTGCCACATGGACGGACACCTTTGGAGTGGTAAACCACTTATGCTTTATCAGCAACAAGTAGACAAGTAATCACATAAACATGTTCACAATCATTCTAAGATCGAAACACAAATTCTTCTATTCAAGTTAACCTTTCATAACATTTGTTCTTTCTTTCTTTAGGGAAGTTCAAAAGAGCATATGTTTATTGAATTGCAATGCATATATCAGAATAATAACAATAAGGATTCTATGTTTTCACAAGAGGTGTCGATTTGATAATCTATGTGATCATGCCATTATCTTTATTCTAATCAATTCGAATCATGCATACGATATGTCATACTTGGTGAAAAATCTATCTCATGTTCTTAGCCTACTTTAAGGTAAACTTTATTTTTGAAAAAAAATTAGTAAGGATTATCCATCTTTCAAAAGTGTACACATTTCAATTTACCTTTAAGGAAAATAGAAACGGAAATCTATATTCTTTTCAACATACGCATATCATACGTTATATTTAGAGTTTAGAAAGCATAATTAAAATCTACATATACTTAGAGTGTAGAAGGTATAGGAAAATTCTACGCTTAAGCATCATACTATACCTTAAAGGTAAACTACGTTTAATTATCATTCAACCAAATCACATGTACTTAGAACAAGGTTGTATTTAATCTAGTTTCGACAGCATAACTACGTATACTTAGGATTTAAGTAGATAGGAGAATCTACTATACTTAGAGTTTAGGAGGTGTAGGAAGATCCTACATTGATCCGAAACTAATCGGGGCCGAATAAGCTAGTTGAGAAAATTCTACGGCGTTGAAATGCACGAATCTGGACCGAACTTCGGATGGCAGTAACTCGATCAATATTTGGCCGAATAGGATCGTTCTTGACTCGAAATCGAAGTTCTAGAAGTGCTCTACAACTTTGGTGAAGGAGGTTGATCCTAGAAAGTACTCTAGGTAGAAGAAATATAGTGATAATAGGATGGACAGTTTGCTGTCTGGAATCTGGAATCCGAATTTTGACTGAACTTCGAATGCCAATAACTTTGTCGTTTCTTGACGGATTGGAGTGGTTCTTGGGTCTAACTTGAAGCTCTCGAAGTGTTCTACAACATTCCCGGAGGAAGTTGCTTCCAAAAATTATTCTAACCAGGAGAAGATTGAGGTTTTACAAAGGGCAGTAGGCTGCCTGGAAAAACAGGAAAGTTGGAGCAATGCTTTGAATTTCTAGAGAGAAGTGAGAGCAAGAGTGGAGGTGTGTGTTGAATGAGAACATGGGGTCCTATTTATAGGCGAATGGTTGGCTCTCTTTCCTCCCTCTATGGCCGGCCCCTCTCTCTCTCAATCTCCATTGGATTTTGTTCCAAGATCAAGCCATGTCAAGCTATGACATCACCTAGATCTTCTTCTTTCAACTAGTACAAGGTCAATGTTATTCTATGGGGATTTAGGTCTAGTCTAGTACTTGAAAGAGTAAGAAATGGTGACATGGTTGTCCTTAGATATACAAGAGCAAGAAGGACTAGATTTTTGGTGGTACATGATGAGGTATGAAGATGGCTCAAAGGACATGACTAGGCTTGGAAGAGTACACATTGCACACATCACTTTCTCATCCTCCCTCTCATCCGAAATTTCTCTCCCTCTCCCTCTCTCTCTCTCTCTCTCTCTCTCTCTCCATAAGTACATAGGTGGAAGGCTAATAGATCTTCCTTTCAAGTTTAGGACAAGTGTAGGCAATTCTAAGGTTTTCCTAGTCTTGTCTAGTACTTAGAAGATTGGTTAGGATAGAAAGAGTAAGAAAACTCTAGATTTGGTTGTCCTTGGATGATCAAGGTGTAAGAAAAACTAGATTTTTGTTGTACTTGGATTGTGTACAAAAATGGCCAACAAGGATGGACTAGAATTGGAAGAGTACAAGTGCACCTATCACCAATCTCTCTCTCCCTTTCTCTCTCTCTCTCTCTCTCTCTCTCTCATTGGTACATTGACACCTAAGCTTGAAAGGACAAGAGTTTGGGGTTTGACTTGAGAAAGAGTAAAGATTGGGTTGTAAGGTTTGTAAGGAAATCTAGTGCTTAAGTCCACCTCATGTCCTTCACATCTCTCTTCTTTCATTAGTACATGTACACATAGTCATATATAATTTAGATTTGGTAGAGAAAGATTAAGTACAACACATCACTCTCTCTCTCTCTCTCCATCCGGCTCTCTCTTCTCTCCCTCTCTCAATCTCTCGGCCTCTCTCTCCCTCCCTCTCTCTCTCTCTCTCTCTCTCTCTCTCTTGGTACAAAGTACATATGTACATATATATATACAAGTACAAAGATCAAGGGTTGGTAGATTGACTTAGGAAGAGTAAGAATTTTGTGTAAGAAATCTTGTAAGGCAATCTAGTACTTCAAATCTATCTCATGTCCTCCCATCTTCTTCTTTCACAAGTACATGTACCTAGGATGAATATACAATAGAGTTTGGTGGAAGAAAGACCAAGATTGTACTCCATATCTTTCTCTCTCTCTCTCTCCTATCTCTCTTATCTCTCTATCTCTCGCGGCTCTCTCCTCTCTCACTCTCGGCTGTCCTCTTTCTCTCTCTCCCTCTCTCCCTCTTGTACCTTATGGAAGTATACATATATACTAAAAGTACGAGGAAATCTAGTATAGTCTTAAGTAAATAAGATTTCCTTATTAAAATAAAGGATTTCAACACATGGTGCTTTACACTATGATATACTTATATCAATATATATACAAGTACACATATTTATATATATGAGTATGTACTTACACAATCTAGGAAGATAATTCTCCTAAAAAAAATTCAATAGCACACATGTCTTATTATTAAACTATACAATGTACTTCTAGGAAAATCTAGTCTACTAGTACACAATTTACTCTCCCTCTCTCCCTCTCATCCGGCCTACCTCTCTCTCTCTTGTACTACTCATGTATATTTATATAGATACATATCTACCTAATAGATTTTGAAGTACAAGGTACTTAATAAACTAAGGGGATTTGAAAGACTAAGGATTTTCTTATCAGACAATGGAATTATCACATGTTTTATATCTCTATATTATATTGGAGTAGGTTACTAGTATTCTATTATAATAATAGGGTAGGTACTAGCATATCTAGGATAAGATTTAGTCAAAATTCCCTAATATAATACTCCAAATTGCCACATGTCATATTATAATATTGAAATGGGTACATTATGGAATCCTAGAGAAAGATATTCTTCTTATGGCATATCCCATTAATGATTTATTTAATAGATTCTTGTACTTGGTTGAAAGACTAACCTATTATCCAATGGACAATAATCCTACTAACAACTATGGACCAATGGACAAAGTCAAATGTTGACTTTTGGTCAAAAGGGTCCCATTAGGGTTTAAGGGTTAAAAAGGGTTTAAACGGCTCATGGATGGTCGAGGGTTCAATTCGGCTTTATAAGGTTCCAAAGGTTCAACTAGGGTTGGAATTGCAATTGGTAGTTAGATTATCCTATCGATTTGGTTAGAAGCTGACTAGGCTTGCTAGGTAGGGTTTCCAGCCAAGAAAGGGATTTGAAGACTTGCTTCCGAAAAATTAGGAAAATATACTAACACACTTGTCTTTAGAAAATGACCTTATTGCTCGGAGTGAAGAAAAATCAAATTTTGATAAGTCTAGATTTTAGTAACGACGGATTTTTGGTTATTAAAAAGGGATTTTAAATGGAATCCAAGTAATAAAAATAAAATTCAAATTTTTAGTGAAATTTTCATTTACCAAAAATCCGGGTCGTTACAACCTATCCCCTTAAAATAATTTCGTCCTTGAAATTGGTGCGCAGTTACGGTTTAGACCTTATTACTACGGGTTGGATCAATTCACCGTCTATCCCCCTTAAAATAAGAGCATGCCGATTCCAATCGGGATTTGAGAGGAGCAATGCAGTTGGAAAATGGTGCAGATACAACTAGCGGATTAAAACGTTCTTTCCATAAATAGAGTGCATAGAGTTCCACTACAAAGGAAATTACATAACAATGGACTCGAACAGTGATCAAGACGGATCGCCGCAGGCAAGTGGTTTAAAACTTCGAGACAAAATAAGATCAACATACTACTTGCTCGAAGGCATCATCGGATACAAAGAAAAGAAAAATAGATAATATTAGCTACGGTGCCACTACCATGCCTCGTCCGCGTCGGGATACCCTACCATCTATTCTCGAAATCTTGGAGCAAGAGACGTTCGTATTCCGTTACGAACGTCATGAGTGCGGCGGCCACCACGAGAGCCCAGTACCAGAAGGTGTTGAGACGGTTGTTCCTATTGAACCACCGTTGCATGCCTATAGTAAGCACCGCACAAAATAGAACGAAGATGAAGGGTTGCAACCGTAGCGTTCGGATCGTCATGGTGAGTTCGGCTCGCTCGATTTCTCGGAACGCGGCGTCTTTCGGAAATCTTCGTCGTCGGTTGGCCATGGCTCGGTATGGTAGGATTGTTTTGGGAGGGGTGAAGATGAAGAGAGATGAAAAGGTGAAAGGATGATGAAGAGATGGGAAGAGGTGGTGGGGTATATATAGGGTCGGGTAAGGGGTGTGGAGGAGGGAAAGATTTGAATTTGAAATTTAAAATTTTGGAGTTTGAATTTTGGAGGTTGGGCGGGAGTGGTTTTGCCGGGCCGAATGGGGGCCCCGCTCTGCACTCGGTGCCGGCTCTGTTCTCGTCCCTCAAGAGGCGTAGGAAAATATATATCCAAGAATGCTTATTCAACAAACTAGTAAACGAAAAAATTACTTAACGGTAGTGTGCGACAGTACCCTAAAATAAAGCATGCTTTCCATAGATAAGCAGAAAATTACATTTATAAGCATAGAGTTTTACTACAAAAGACAAGTTATAAGATTCTTCCTAGTACAAGTTGGGACGATCCTACCTACTCCTACGTGGTCCGATTTGTCTTACGTAGCTACAATCTTATTCTAGTACTACTATTCCATAATTCCCTAAATTTCCTTCAGCCACATTTCGTAATCCTTTCCGGCTCTGGTTTCGGCTTCTTCGAGGATTTCACATTCTTTATTATACTGCTCCTCCTTCGTTAGAACGGGTGGGTCCATTGTTGGTTCTAGGAAATATCGGGAAAGGTCCAGCAGTGCAGCTTCCAACTCAGGGTCAGTCTCGATGCCGAATGTAGGGAAATTTAATGGTTGCTCGAAGTTCTCCACAGGTGGTGCAGGAACTTCGGTAGGTAAAAGGTATTCGGGGTTTTTGGCTGGCGGGGGTATTTCCCAAGTGATGGGGACTTCATAGAGTTCCATGCTGTCTTCGGATAAAGGTGTTGGTCCCGTGTACTCAGGTACTAGTAATGACCGATAATCGGCCAAGGTTTTAGGGGAAAAGGGCGGGCGTCCTCCGTATTTCTTGTTTGACATCTAGAACATTCAAGAGGAATATAATTTAGACTTAACGGTGTGATGGAGTGATCACGTACCAAGATGGAAATAAGCTTTGAGTACACACATAGACAATGATCTCATGTAGAGCAGAAACACATAAATTTCATTACATAAACGGAACAAGCACCTCATAGATGGCTTATAAAGCCTAGACTTCCTACTCTATTTACACCAAGAGTTCAACCACTTCCTATTTTACATCCTGCATCCCGAAGGATTACAATTATTACTAAGTTATCTCAGATACACCTAATTGGCATTCTCTACTCCTGGGGTCTCGTCTTCCTCGAGGGTTGTCCTATTGGCATCTTCCTTGTCACAAATTTCTTCCTCCTCTTCTTTAGTAGTTCCCTCGGTGTTTTCTTCACCCTCGACTTCTCCCTCTTGATTATCAACTTCAATGTTTTCCATCAGGGGTAAGGTACCAAAGATTCCACGGAGGGTATACAGGATTGGAAACATCCCAGGAAAGTAGGGGTCCTCTTCTACGGGGGTTGGGGTACTTCGTTGCATCCTCTTGAAATTTCGTATCTCGGTATATGTGGCAGCGACAAACTCGGGGTTCTTAAGTAGTTGAGTTGTCATGGCGTCCATGGCAATCTTGAGTTGGTAGATTCCAGCTAACAGGTTAATCAGGTGACTCATCTACAAGGAAAGTTTTAAACCTCAATTAGTGACGTTTTAAGACAAGGTTTTACAATCTATTAAAGAACTTGGATTATCCAATTCCACATTCGATTCTTGATTTAAGTCATTATCCAATTGTTCGGGAATTCCCAGCTCGGCGGTACTGCCAATTTCCACACCTTGCTTCAATCCGGAGATTGTTTCGACAGAATTCCACCCAATTTGGGATGGTAAACTTAAACTCAATTCACGTTTGTGAAATGGTCAACTTATCTCATGGTTCTACCCATTCTACCCATGGCCGAGTTTTGAGCCTAGAGCTCTGATACCATGTTGTAACGCCCCCATTTTTTTGGGTACGTTAAATAAACACTTTATTGATCTAAATCATGAAGAGTTAAGCTCATTATTACAACAGGATCTCCTTCTAGAGTTCATTTATTACATAAAGGGATGGAAAAGCTAAGGTTATCTACTTTTCTGCCTTTTCCTCCATCCTAGCAAGCTCTCTAGCTCCAAATGCCTCCAAGGTGTACTGTTTATCCTGCTCATCTATGAATTCTGACACATTATACCAGCGTCGCCACCAATATAATATGTCAGGGTCACCAAAAGGTAACACCATGAGCTTTGAGGGCTCAATAGAATAAACCAAACCCACTAACCCTTAACTTACACATAGCAAGTCACGTTTAACAGCAGTGAATCATACAGATAATGATATCTACGCAGTATGTGTTCACTCAACAGCTATTAACAATAACACATCCGCATTTTCTTTCTAACGTTCGTTGGTTTTCGAAATATCAGAGTTTCTCATACGCAGCGTTTCATTTCTCAAATTAACATTTTGAAAATCGTTAAGTAACCAGAATTTCGCATAGACAATTACGTAAGCTCATTCAACGACATATTTAAACGATAATACATCCACATTCAAAGTCTTATTAGCGTTGGTGTCATGCCTTTTCGTGTTTCTCCCACACGACTCATCGTAGACCGTGTCATCCTTTTCGCTTTTACAAAAATTACAATTTCCAACGTTTCTTTCGCAAATTGCTACTAATGAGGCTACCAAGTCCGGCTCCATTAGTAACACACACGATGGCTACCAAGTCCGGCCAATCATGGTTTCACAAAACACATTCTTTCAAATCTTGCATTGGCTACCACGTCCGGCCAAGCCCTATTTCCACATGAGACTACCACGTCCGGTCCCATTGGAAATCTACGCAATGAGCTACCAAGTCCGGCTACATTACGATTTTCACAAATACTCACATAACGACTACCAAGTCCGGTCATTATGTAGTTTCAAAATATTTTTCGCATGTTAATCCCGTCCTTCATTTTATCCATATCAACCACACCCTAGGTGTCATGTTTCTACTTTCTCGGTTCTCGTGTCTTGTTCACATGCATAGACTCCGCGGTAATTCATTCCACAACTTAAGAAATCTTGAAACTAAACTAACAAGATCATTCAACTCCATATTAGATAGCATGCTCGCATTATCACATCATCGTGCTCGATCATTTAACACACAAAGTAAAGCATAGTGCCACATGGATGGACACCTTTGGAGTGGTAAACCACTTATGCTTTATCAGCAACAAGTAGACAAGTAATCACATAAACATGTTCACAATCATTCTAAGATCGAAACACAAATTCTTCTATTCAAGTTAACCTTTCATAACATTCGTTCTTTCTTTCTTTAGGGAAGTTCAAAAGAGCATATGTTTATTGAATTGCAATGCATATATCAGAATAATAACAATAAGGATTCTATGTTTTCACAAGAGGTGTCGATTTGATAATCTATGTGATCACGCCATTATCTTTATTCTAATCGATTCGAATCATGCATACGATATGTCATACTTGGTGAAAAATCTATCTCATGTTCTTAGCCTACTTTAAGGTAAACTTTATTTTTGAAAAAAAATTAGTAAGGATTATCCATCTTTCAAAAGTGTACACATTTCAATTTACCTTTAAGGAAAATAGAAACGGAAATCTATATTCTTTTCAACATACGCATATCATACGTTATATTTAGAGTTTAGAAAGCATAATTAAAATCTACATATACTTAGAGTGTAGAAGGTATAGGAAAATTCTACGCTTAAGCATCATACTATACCTTAAAGGTAAACTACGTTTAATTATCATTCAACCAAATCACATGTACTTAGAACAAGGTTGTATTTAATCTAGTTTCGACAGCATAACTACGTATACTTAGGATTTAAGTAGATAGGAGAATCTACTATACTTAGAGTTTAGGAGGTGTAGGAAGATCCTACCTTGATCCGAAACTAATCGGGGCCGAATAAGCTAGTTGAGAAAATTCTACGGCGTTGAAATGCACGAATCTGGACCGAACTTCGGATGGCAGTAACTCGATCAATATTTGGCCGAATAGGATCGTTCTTGAGTCGAAATCGAAGTTCTAGAAGTGCTCTACAACTTTGGTGAAGGAGGTTGATCCTAGAAAGTACTCTAGGTAGAAGAAATATAGTGATAATAGGATGGACAGTTTGCTGTTTGGAATCTGGAATCCGAATTTTGACTGAACTTCGAATGCCAATAACTTTGTCGTTTCTTGACGGATTGGGGTGGTTCTTGGGTCTAACTTGAAGCTCTCGAAGTGTTCTACAACATTCCCGGAGGAAGTTGCTTCCAAAAATTATTCTAACCAGGAGAAGATTGAGGTTTTACAAAGGGCAGTAGGCTGCCTGGAAAAACAGGAAAGTTGGAACAATGCTTTGAATTTCTAGAGAGAAGTGAGAGCAAGAGTGGAGGTGTGTGTTGAATGAGAACATGGGGTCCTATTTATAGGCAAATGGTTGGCTCTCTTTCCTCCCTCTATGGCCGGCCCCTCTCTCTCTCAATCTCCATTGGATTTTGTTCCAAGATCAAGCCATGTCAAGCTATGACATCACCTAGATCTTCTTCTTTCAACTAGTACAAGGTCAATGTTATTCTATGGGGATTTAGGTCTAGTCTAGTACTTGAAAGAGTAAGAAATGGTGACATGGTTGTCCTTAGATATACAAGAGCAAGAAGGACTAGATTTTTGGTGGTACATGATGAGGTATGAAGATGGCTCAAAGGACATGACTAGGCTTGGAAGAGTACACATTGCACACATCACTTTCTCATCCTCCCTCTCATCCGAAATTTCTCTCCCTCTCCCTCTCTCTCTCTCTCTCTCTCTCTCTCTCCATAAGTACATAGGTGGAAGGCTAATAGATCTTCCTTTCAAGTTTAGGACAAGTGTAGGCAATTCTAAGGTTTTCCTAGTCTTGTCTAGTACTTAGAAGATTGGTTAGGATAGAAAGAGTAAGAAAACTCTAGATTTGGTTGTCCTTGGATGATCAAGGTGTAAGAAAAACTAGATTTTTGTTGTACTTGGATTGTGTACAAAAATGGCCAACAAGGATGGACTAGAATTGGAAGAGTACAAGTGCACCTATCACCAATCTCTCTCTCCCTTTCTCTCTCCCTTTCTCTCTCTCTCTCTCTCTCTCATTGGTACATTGACACCTAAGCTTGAAAGGACAAGAGTTTGGGGTTTGACTTGAGAAAGAGTAAAGATTGGGTTGTAAGGTTTGTAAGGAAATCTAGTGCTTAAGTCCACCTCATGTCCTTCACATCTCTCTTCTTTCATTAGTACATGTACACATAGTCATATATAATTTAGATTTGGTAGAGAAAGATTAAGTACAACACATCACTCTCTCTCTCTCTCTCCATCCGGCTCTCTCTTCTCTCCCTCTCTCAATCTCTCGGCCTCTCCCTCCCTCCCTCTCTCTCTCTCTGTCTCTCTCTCTCTCTCTCTCTCTCTCTCTTGGTACAAAGTACATATGTACATATATATATACAAGTACAAAGATCAAGGGTTTGGTAGATTGACTTAGGAAGAGTAAGAATTTTGTGTAAGAAATCTTGTAAGGCAATCTAGTACTTCAAATCTATCTCATGTCCTCCCATCTTCTTCTTTCACAAGTACATGTACCTAGGATGAATATACAATGGAGTTTGGTGGAAGAAAGACCAAGATTGTACTCCATATCTTTCTCTCTCTCTCTCTCTCTCCTATCTCTCTTATCTCTCTATCTCTCTCGGCTCTCTCCTCTCTCACTCTCGGCTGTCCTCTTTCTCTCTCTCCCTCTCTCCCTCTTGTACCTTATGGAAGTATACATATATACTAAAAGTACGAGGAAATCTAGTATAGTCTTAAGTAAATAAGATTTCCTTATTAAAATAAAGGATTTCAACACATGGTGCTTTACACTATGATATACTTATATCAATATATATACAAGTACACATATTTATATATATGAGTATGTACTTACACAATCTAGGAAGATAATTCTCCTAAAAAAAATTCAATAGCACACATGTCTTATTATTAAACTATACAATGTACTTCTAGGAAAATCTAGTCTACTAGTACACAATTTACTCTCCCTCTCTCCCTCTCATCCGGCCTACCTCTCTCTCTTGTACTACTCATGTATATTTATATAGATACATATCTACCTAATAGATTTTGAAGTACAAGGTACTTAATAAACTAAGGGGATTTGAAAGACTAAGGATTTTCTTATCAGACAATGGAATTATCACATGTTTTCTATCTCTATATTATATTGGAGTAGGTTACTAGTATTCTATTATAATAATAGGGTAGGTACTAGCATATCTAGGATAAGATTTAGTCAAAATTCCCTAATATAATACTCCAAATTGCCACATGTCATATTATAATATTGAAATGGGTACATTATGGAATCCTAGAGAAAGATATTCTTCTTATGGCATATCCCATTAAAGATTTATTTAATAGATTCTTGTACTTGGTTGAAAGACTAACCTATTATCCAATGGACAATAATCCTACTAACAACTATGGACCAATGGACAAAGTCAAATGTTGACTTTTGGTCAAAAGGGTCCCATTAGGGTTTAAGGGTTAAAAAGGGTTTAAACGGCTCATGGATGGTCGAGGGTTCAATTCGGCTTTATAAGGTTCTAAAGGTTCAACTAGGGTTGGAATTGCAATTGGTAGTTAGATTATCCTATCGATTTGGTTAGAAGCTGACTAGGCTTGCTAGGTAGGGTTTCCAGCCAAGAAAGGGATTTGAAGACTTGCTTCCGAAAAATTAGGAAAATATACTAACACACTTGTCTTTAGAAAATGACCTTATTGCTCGGAGTGAAGAAAAATCAAATTTTTATAAGTCTAGATTTTAGTAACGACGGATTTTTGGTTATTAAAAAGGGATTTTAAATGGAATCCAAGTAATAAAAATAAAATTCAAATTTTTAGTGAAATTTTCATTTATCAAAAATCCGGGTCGTTACAGCTTTCGCCTGCGCCATGCTATCCAGGATCTCATAGACAATAAAACTCTCCCCATGCCACCACAAAAGCCAAACACCGTCTCAAACCCGCTTCCGAAGCACTCCAACGCCCGCACTAACCATATCTCCATAAGCCAACCCTTTGACCCCAGCCATTACATTATCCCTATCGCCCAACCCAAGCCATTTGTTGAGATACCAGCCGAAGATACAGTCTGTGCACTTGAATCCACGGAATGGGACTTTCAAAGAAGGTGGGAAGACCTGGCACAAGATTTCTTGGCAGTAGAAAGTAGGGTTCTCGTCACAGGAGTATGGCCCGTAGCACTCGATACTCACCAAGTTGAGGAATTGGAACATGGGGATTGGAGGCAGAATTGGGAAGAAATGATGGCCGACCCGTTGGATGGGTACTCCCTATTTGCTCTATTCTTGGAGCCCGAGCCAATTGAAGATGAGGACGAATGGGAATGGGAGCCTGAGCCCAATGGGTGGCACTGGATAGATGATTCCGATCCCCTGGATGAGACATCATTGGCATACCTCTTTCAAGAAGAAGAAGAGCTGGAAGGATTTGATCTGATGAACCCTCGTATGTTCTCGGGGCTCACCGTCAGGACCATCGTCAACCTTACTCGAAGCTCTGATGCCCTAGACCATGTCATGGACCATGTTTTTATCCCGCAGGAATACATTATCGAGGAGTTCTTCCCCCAACCTGTAGTCGAAATCCCCGACGAGCCCACCATTTGTGTACTGGATCCTGAAGATCTGTGGGGAAAATCTGAACTGGTGAATGTGTGGATTGATGGCGAGGAATTGACCGTCAATAAAGCCATGTTAGATGAAGGCTCTCTGCAGATTGGCAACAGTAGCAACAACAATAGCAACAGTAACGTCAACTTCTGGAGTTCTCTGGAGGAAGAAAACATGTGGCACGCTCTGGAAATGGAAACCCTCAACGAGACTTTGGAGAAAACGGCACTGGACAAAGGTAAACGTAAGGCTGACACTTGCGACACTGACTTCTCCAATTTTTGGGAGGGTACCTGGTGGGAACCCATTCCTAAAACAGTTAGCAATCTTACCCGGAGTGGAAGAGTCTACCAACCTACCAACCTCCAGCAGGGAGGCTCGTCCCGGGCCCCTCCGCCGCAAAAGGACAACCCTTTCAACCTGGCAAGCCCAAACACCTCTCGAGCTCCACAAAACAACACTCCTAGCTCCACAAATCCGCCGCTTCAACCTAACCCTCCTGTCCATCTCAGCCCTTTTGTGAGTTCAAGCTCTAACGCCTCTCAAAACCCAGATTCCACCACCGACCCTATTATCCGACAAATCCAGGAAACCCCTGCTCGCATGTCTATGTGGGGGGTGTTAGCTGCGTCTCGCGAGCACCGTCGCAGACTCGTAAACACTCTGTCCAAATTCGAGGTTCCCTCTGATATTGCTCCGGAAGCTCTCATC
The DNA here is from genome assembly GCA_018127125.1 of Rhododendron griersonianum. Classification (NCBI taxonomy): domain Eukaryota; kingdom Viridiplantae; phylum Streptophyta; class Magnoliopsida; order Ericales; family Ericaceae; genus Rhododendron; species Rhododendron griersonianum. The sequence goes on along the minus strand of CM030799.1, from coordinate 7,220,474 downwards.
GCCCTTATAACCCCGAATCTCACCCAGTACACCTTGTCGTTCACAGAAAAGGACCTCCCCCCCGAGGGGACTGACCATAACAAGCCATTGCATGTGACGATGAAGTGCCTCGGAAAATGGGTCCCTGCGATTCTTGTAGATAATGGTTCGGCCATTAATGTGTGCCCACTGCGCACTGCTTACTGTCTGGGCCTCAAGAACAAGGACTTTGCTCCGTCGAATTTGGGTGTCCGTGCTTATGACAATACGCGCCGTGACGTTTTGGGAACAATCAACTTGGAACTTGTGACGGGGAAGTTTAAAACCACTGTCGAATTCTGTGTGTAAGAGATACCTGCGTCGTTCAACCTCCTGCTGGGGAGGCCTTGGCTGCATCGCTCGGATGTCATGGGTGTGCCCTCCACGCTGCATCAGAAACTCATCTTGGGTTTGAATTCTGGAACCCTCATCATCCATGGAGACTCAGGCATCCGTCCGCACTCCGAGGACAATTCCCCTTTGCTGGAGATTTTGCATGGAGAGGAAGATATTGCTATAGGGGGCTTTGCGGTCATAACCTCTAAAGTATGCACCATCCGGGCCGAGGACGGCTTCTTGGTAAGCTCAGCAGCGCTGGAAATTATGAAAAAGATGAAATATCTGCCGGGCATGGGCCTGGGGCTTTATGGTCAAGGAGTCCCGAAATTCCCTGATTTCCCTGGAAGTAACGAGCGCTTTGGTTTAGGATATGAGGCCAAGAAAAGCGATCCAGCAAAGAGGTGGCGCAATCGCGCCCGGGCCCGTGCAACTGAGATGAAGCAGAAGGAAAGGGAGGCGCCGTACCAAGGAGAACCCGAGCCCTTTATCGATCTTGAAACAAAAATGAAGTATCCGGGATTTGAAATCTTCGACAACGACACTTGGGAGGACGATGAAGCAGAGATCAAGGTGGAAAAGGTATATGGGGCACTTGACTGGCTGGAGGCTTTTGGTTTGGGCAGTCTCCAACTCCTGTTTGAGGGCGAGGATCCGGAGGGTATGGTCGAAGACGCTGCTGTGCTTGTACTTGGAGAGGAAGAAGAAGTTGAAGACCCTTCCAAACTCATCGTGGAGGCCGTAGGCATTTATGATAATTGCACTTTCATTCCACATGTAACTCGCACTCACAGCACCTGTACTGAGTCTGAGTCCGACTCCGACACTAGCTCGTCGTCTAGCACAGAGTCGGAGTTTGTGCCCATCGGCCCTCCACATTGCAGTTTTTACTTCGAATTCGAGTCTACCGCTGTATTTCCCCCGTCTGATGAACTGGTTAATGAAATGAATGATGCTTTCGCTTACTTGCCGATTTTTGAAATAAATTGTTTAGATCCCGACGACGAAGGAATAGATCCTGATGGGGACATCCCCAAGGAGATCCGTTCCCTTATCGATCGCGAAAATGAAAGGCATGCTCAGCCTTTAAAAGAAGAAATAATCTCCATAAATTTGGGTGATGAGGAGAACCCTCGATTGGTTCAGGTTGGCTCCGGGCTGTCCCCCAATGAGCTTCACGAGCTCACAGATTTACTAAAAGAATTCAAAGAAGTTTGCGCTTGGTCTCATGCGGACATGCCCGGAATCGACCCGGAGATCGTCGAGCATAGGATCCCTCTCTACCCTGACGCAAAGCCCGTTAAACAGAAGTTAAGAAAAATGCGGCCCGATTGGGTGCTTAAGATAAAAGAAGAGCTCACAAAGCAAATCGACGCCGGTTTTCTAATCGTAACGGAATACCCCACTTGGGTAGCCAACATCGTTCCTGTCCCCAAAAAGGATAGAAAAATCAGAGTCTGTGTCGATTTCAGAGATCTAAACAAAGCGAGCCCTAAGGACGATTTCCCATTATCGCATATAGATATACTTGTTGATAACACTACAGGGCACGCTCTACTGTCCTTCATGGATGGTTTCTCGAGATACAATCAGATCCTCCTAGCTCCTGAAGACAGGGAAAAAACCACATTCATCACTGAGTGGGGGACATATTGTTATCGGGTTATGCCATTTGGATTGAAAAACGCCGGTCCTACGTATCAGAGGGGTGCTACCACACTGCTGCATGACATGATCCACAAGGAGGTCGAGGTATATGTCGATGACATGATTGTAAAGGGAAAGGAGCGGAAAGACCACCTTCCAGCATTGAGAAAATTTTTGGAAAGGATTCAGAAGTACAAAATGCGTCTCAACCCGCAGAAGTGCACGTTCGGAGTCACGGCTGGTAAGATGCTCGGGTTCATGATCATGACCAGGGGGATTGAGGTGGATCCTTCTAAGATCAAAGCCATTCTTGAGATGGAGCCACCCAGTCCGAGAAAGAGGTCCGGTGCTTCTTGGGGAAAATACAGTTCATCAGTCGATTCATCGCCAAGTTGACTTTGACCTGTGAACCATTGTTTCGACTACTCAAGAAGGATGTGAAATTCGAGTGGGACGACAAGTGTCAAAAGGCTTTCGAAGCAGTACGAACTTATCTACAGAATCCCCCAATCTTGATGCCGCCCATCCTGGGAAAACCTTTGATCCTATACTTATCCGTCACGCCCTCGTCAATGGGGTGCATGTTGGCGCAAGAAGGAGAAGATGGGGTTGAAAAGGCGATCTATTACTTGAGCAAGAAGATGATCGGAGCCGAAGAGCGGTACACTTCATTGGAAAAGACATGATGGGCGCTGGTATGGGCTACAAAGAAATTGAGACACTACATGCTGTCTTATTCGGTGATACTGATTTCTCGAATGGACCCTCTCAAATATCTGTTCGAGAAGCCAGCACTTACCGGTAAGTTAGCACGTTGGTTGCTCTTATTGGCCGAGTTTGAAATCAAGTATGTCACTCGCAAATCAGTGAAAGGCAGGGCTGTCGCAGAATTCTTGGCAGATCGTTCGATTGAGGGGCCAGAACACACAGAGTTCCAATTTCCTGATGAAGATGTGATGACTGCTGTCGACGAAACGTGGAAGTTGTATTTCGACGGTGCCGCTAATCAGAAGGGTTTTGGAATTGGTATTTTGCTAGTCTCGCCTGAGGGGTCGCATATTCCTCTTGCTTTCAAGTTAAACTTCGAAGTCACGAACAACGAGGCAGAATACGAAGCATGCATCGTAGGAATGGAAGCTGCATTGGAGATTGGGGTCAAGGTGCTGGAAGTCGTGGGGGACTCTAACTTGGTTGTGTCGCAAGCAAATGGGGAATGGAGGGTCAAGGACGAAAAGATGAAGCCGTATCATCAGTAGCTTGATGAGCTTATCCCAAGCTTTCAGAAGGTGACCTTCACGCACGTACCAAGGATGAAGAATCGCTTTGCGGACGCGTTAGCTACTTTGGCATCCATGCTGGAACTTCCAACCGGGGTGAAACTAAGACCTGTCATGATTGAGCAGAGGGGAAAGCGTGTATACGATTATGTCATGAACATCGGCGAACCGGACGATGGCCTCCCTTGGTTTCATGATATTTGGAACTTCGTTGAAAAGGGGGAATTTCCTGAGGATTCAACTAAGAAGGATCGGATCGCTTTGCAGCGGCTCGCATCTCAGTATATTATCTGTGGAGGGAAATTGTACCGGCGATCTTCATGCGGGGTTCACAAATTATGTATTCACGGCGACGAGTCGAGAGTAGTGATGGAAGAAGTTCATGAAGGTGTTTGTGGGCCCCACATGAATGGAATGATGCTGGCAAAGAAAGTTCTGAGGTTGGGATACTATTGGTCGACCATGGAGACCGATTGCATCGATTATGTGCGCCGATGTCACAAGTGCCAGACGCATGCCAATCTCATTCACGTCCCACCCTCGGAATTGCATTCAATGGCTACACCGTGGCCATTCTCCGCCTGGGGCATCGATGTTATTGGAAAGATCACTCCCGCGGCTTCCAACGGTCATAGATTCATCTTGGTAGCGGTCGATTACTTCACTAAGTGGGTCGAAGCGGCTTCTTACAAGACTTTGACGGCAGTTCAAGTGGCTCATTTCATTAGGCAAAACATTATTTATCGGTATGGAGTCCCTCAAGCCTTTGTATCTGATAATGGTGTTCACTTCAAGGGAAAAGTTTTGGAGCTCTTTGACGAGTTTAAGATTCAAGTGCATCACTCGACCACTTATCGGCCACAAACGAATGGGGCAGTCGAAGCAGCGAATAAGACTATCAAGACGATTCTCGAAAGGTTAACTCAGTCAGCCAGGAATTGGCACGAGCAATTGCCGCTAGCTTTATGGGGATACCGGACGTCTATTCGTACGCCGACGGGGGCAACACCCTATTCTTTGGTGTACGGTATGGAAGCCGTTCTTCCCATCGAGTTAGAGGTCCCATCTCTGAGGGTTATGGCTGAGTCTGGAATAGATGAAGCTGAATGGATCAGTGGAAGATTTGAGGAGCTTATGCTATTCGATGAAAGAAGGCTGCGGGCTTTGTACCACATCCAGGGTTATCAACGGAGGATTGCCCGGGCATTCAACAAGAAAGTGAAGTCGAGGGACCTGCAAGAGGGAGACATGGTTGTCAAGGAAATCCGTGCGCCGGTTTTTGATTTACGAGGGAAGTTCCGACCTAAATGGGCGGGGCCCTACATCAGCAAGACTATTCTCTCTGGAGGAGCAGCTTCAATCATCGATCTCGACGGCAACGAATTCTCAAGTCTTGTCAATTTGGATCAGCTTAAACGGTATTACCCTTGAGAGAGCTCGCTGGGCCGAAAACCGCAAGGGCGGGCGGTCCCAGGCAAAAATTAGAGCAAGCCTGCTAGGTCGAAAACCCGAAAGGGCGGCTTAGGCAAAAGTTAAGGCAAAAGTCGAAAGAAGAGCTCGCTAGGCCGAAAACCCGAAAGGGCGGTTCTAGGCAAAATTTAGAGCACAAAAGGAGAGTGTTAATACCCGAGCGAACCCTAGCCCGAACTACGTATGGGCCTGATTCCCTTGCTGTGAGGGATACGTAGGCAATCTCACGCTGAGGTTTGGTCCTAAATCTCGAAAATCAAAATCCAAATTGACAAATCGGAATGTTTTCTCAAAGGCGCATGCGATTAGTGAACTGAAAGGGGGAAACCCTTAATCAGCCGATTTTATTCAGATCATTTCTTTATTACAAGCTGAGCATGAAAAACGAAAACACATATTTAAAGCACACTTTTTATTCCAAAAAAACGGCAAAGTAAGCAGTCACCCCATCCTTGCTTCCACATCTCTCCTTAACCATTTGCAATACCTTCCGGTCGAGGCAATAGAAAAGAGCGGATCGCTCGGCTCAGTCCTGCGAGCCTCCCATGATCGAACATAGCTCCGAAGGCCCGGAATGGTGAAGGGAGGGAGACGAAGCACTTCAGAGCCCGGCAGCGGCACTTCTTGGTTAAGTCCGAACTGACGGAGAATGCGAAAGGGTGGATAAAATGAGAAGCCTGTCAAGCCAGCCACAAGCACGTGCATCGAACCCATGTTGCCGGTAGTCATGGCAGGAAGCCTCAGCCAGTGGCACCGCCAAACGATGTCATCTTCCTCTGCAGAAGCGAAAAAGTCAGCCCAGTCATCCTCATTACTGTACATCGCTACAAAAGGACGATTCCACCCGCTTGCTCGATACCACCAATCATTTGCGAGAGGTGTCAGCAGGCCCAACTTGTCACAAAGCCACATCTACCCAAAAAGAGAGAAAACAAGTAAAGAGCCAGATAAAGACTAAACCGAGCGTCGAGGTAAAATGAATGAGAGAAATAGAAAAAGGAGAGCTGAGTGAGGTCCCTAACCTGCAGCAACAGCGGGCTACCACCAAAAACCCTTGTGCGCCCGGAGCGAACGGCATCCAATCCCATCAAAGTTTCAGCAAGGACCAAGGGTGCAACGTCCTTGCGGGCCTCAATCTGTGTAGCGACTCCAACCAATAGAGAACTGGGCTGACAAACGGGCGGAACCAGTAAAAAGGCCGCCAGGAGGCAAATACAGCAAGCTGTCATTCGGCGACCTTGATACTCAAAATCCGTCAAGTCTCCGGGCGGGCTGAATCTCTCGTACAGCTGCACAATATTGATAGCATTCTCTCGAGTCAGAAACTCAGCAACATTCCCACTGACTCCCAGCTTGGTCTTTAGGATGTTCTTCATGCTCTCCCTAAGCATCGGGATGATTGGCTCGGTTGAGTCATGACTTCCAAGGTAGGCATGGAATTCCTCGATGGTGGGACACAGCTCCTGAGAACCAAAGCGGAAGACATGTACTTCAGGATCCCAAAAGCGCGCCGCCGCATGCAGCAAGACAGGTCGGATTGCGACCTCTCGGAGATACCTTAGGGCGTAAAGTCGATGCCCTTGGAAGTTCAACCAATCGATGCCTTCGAGGCTGTCCAACCAAGGACGGAGCAAGGCTTGGTTTAGCAGGGCCATGAGAAGAATGGATTTTTGGAAGGAAGAAGGATTTTTGGAAGGAGAATGATCAAATGAGGTATGAATGACTTGTCAAAGGAAGAGCTCTCTATTTATAGAGGCCTGAGGGTACAATGCCAACTCTTACCAGCCTTGAAACTCATTCAACTCAACATTTTTCAAGTAAATTCAAACCTTGGAAATTTAAGAGAATGTTGGAAAACCTCAAGTCTTGCTTTGGGAAGTTGTTTTTGCTGGGAAACAGACAGAGCAGGGTTACAAGACGTCTTGGAAGTGTGCATGCAAAGAAAAAGAGCATGGGAATAGCTAGTGAGTGGCATTGGGAAGCAACACTGGCCTGCCAATGACAGAAGTCCCGAGCGCTCGAGAGTTCTGCTATTTCCTGCAGTTTTTGAATTCCAACTTTTCAGCCTCATTTCAACATCGCAAAGGCATGAGACTCAGATCACAAAGTTTTCAGCATGTACCTAGGGGATACAGCGGTTTCTGTTATCAGTTTTCCCTTGTATTTGTCCATTTTTCCTCAAAAGTACGAAGATTTCCAAGGTTTTCGTTCCGCAAACATGTCAAATTCCCCGTTAAGCGCATTTGATTGGGTCCGGCGATGCGTATAAGTCATATCGTGCATTAATGACTGTATGGCGTGATCAAATGTGCGTTAACACTCTCGGTTCGAGTTTTGTCATTCAAATGTCCTAAAATCATCTTTTTCAAGTGAAAGTGAAGATCGATCTTTGTGACAAGGGTGTTTTTGTAATTCTAGCAGTTTTCGCAGGTCACGAGGCTCCTTGCCAACTGTACAATGCACTCGGTCACGTTCAAAAGTCCTTGAGTCTAAGTTTCATGGTCGATCGCTCAAAATTCGCTGTTATACGTCAATCTCGAATTCTCGCTTTTACTTTGGGAGTATCGGTTGAAATTCGCGTGCTCTTTACTTTCTTCTAAGCTAGACAAACATATTTCATAAAATACAATTCTTAAAAGGGAGTGTGAAGCAATACGAAAAGCAAAACGTGCAAATTTTCATAAATAAATATAGCGTTTACAATGAGTAAGGAAGGAAGTACAAGAGCTGGGGCAAACACATGCCAAATCCTAACTACCAGGGCACGCAGGCCCAAACAAAATCAAGGCACGCAGGCCTAGAAGCTATAACTACCTTGGCACACAGGCCCATGTACAAGAAAGCTAGCAAAGCAAAAACCTAAGACTCAGACGTGACGAGTCCTCTTCTGCTGGCGACCCTCGGGCTCCGTGCTCTCGCTCTCGTCACCGTCGTCACCGTCGTCTGCACTAGGAGAGCCAGAAGCGGTCTCCGAGTCCGTCGTCCCTAACTCGCGCGACTCGAAAGACTCCTCTGTCTCATCCTCCTCCTCTGACTCTGCGCGAGCGAGCCTCCGCTGGGACACCGCCCTAGGCACCACCTCGAACCGTCTAGCCTCCGCAGCGGGCCGCGACACTCCCTGTGTCCCTCGTCCCCGTGTACTGCCGGAAGCTGGAGAGCTCGTGGTAGCCTGAGGTCGTGCCCTAGCCGAACGTCGTGGCTGCACCTGCATATCATAAGCACGCGATCGTTTTATGCATAATCGAAATTCAATTGATTTGTTATGGTTCTATACATGTATGCATTTTTGTACCTGTGGAGCAACAGGAGGAGCCGACTCAGGGGCAGGTCTAGTCTGCAGGACCCTCCCTCTCGCACACCCCTTCAACAGGTGGCGCATCCTCACCATCAGCATGATGGCTCTCTCGGCCCACTCTCGTGGCACCTGTGATATTCAAATGTCAGAAACATGCAAGCAATATTCAAGACAATCAGAAGTGCGGATTCATTTATACCTGCTCAGGAAGCCACATCGGCGGCTGCGGGAGGCGTGGGACGTCTATCACCACCCGCGCCCCCGAAGAGTCCGTGGCCCCCACTGTCCACTCCAGCGTGGGTAGCACCGTCGAGCCTGAAGCCTCTGTCGTCTCCGGCACCCCCGCGTCACCCTCTCCTCTGCCAGGCAGGCTGGCACCTCGTCCGCCTGCAGTCTGCCTACCACCTAGACCACTACCCCGTGCGGACTGACCACCACGGCCTCGCACCCCAGCCTCTCCTCTGGCACCAGGGCCTTGCCCCCCCGCGGCTACTCTCCTCTCTAGCTCAGCCTCCACCCCTAGCCTCGTGGCCAAGTACTGGTCTGCGTAAGCTGTATAGTCCAGTGTGCGTCGTAGGTGCCGCTCCAAGTCTGTGTCAGGCACCGTGCACAGCTCCAGCTCCGCACGAATGTATGTTTCAGTCCGCTGCACGCGTGGAGGGAGCAGTCAGGGCACCACGAACGCTGGAAGACCGAGTGACTGTCGGGTCACCCGATCTCCCAGGTACCACTGCTAGCCCAGTGGGCACTCCAGCAGTACCCTGCTCCGAGTCACCTCCCGGCTCCTCGGAAGGAAGTCGGCCTCCACCCTCGACCACCTATCCCAGTGCACCTGCATATCAAATTTTGAAGCATCAATAAAGCGTGTGTCGAATACAGTAAGAGAAGTGGAATAAAGACAAGTCATACCGTGACTCCGGTCGAGCTGTCCAGCCAGCGTCGGAAGGTCATCACCTCTCCGCGTCGCTCCTTCGTCCTCCTGTACGCCTTGCTCCAGGCAAGCCCGCGAGGAAGCAGACCGGGATCCCTACAAGTGTTCTCAGGGGGGAACATCCCCAGAACCTCGTAAGCCCAAAGCTGCAAATTGTCAAGATCAAATCAATTCAAGTTCGAGCATTTATTCAAATCAATAAGCAGTCGATAGTAATATTAAGCGATAATTCAAGCCATACCTCGACGATCCTCTAGTAGCCGCCGATCGTGTTGCCCACTCCGCGTGAGGCAGCCCCTAGAAAGCAGTAGAGAGTGCACAAGGCACCCCCTCCCCAGTCGAACCGTCCAGCGGTCCTCAGGTCAACCAGGCCCGCCAGGTAGCTGAGGTGTACCCGCGACCGCCTAGTCGGGTACAGAGAAGCCCCGAAAAGGTAGAGCAGGTACGCCCGGGCCATCCTCGCTGCCTCCTCGTCGTCCGCCGACTCGTGGTCCCAATACTCCACGAACTGCCCGTACGCCGCCATCCCTCCGCTGTGCCGTGGAACCCGCCCGAGGAACCACCGCAGAGCCGCGTCGTCTAGTACTAAGCTCGAGTCGTAGGGGATCGGCTCTCCTCCTACTCTCAGTCCTGTAATCGCTGCGAAGTCCAGTGGTGTCAGCGTCATCTCCCCAAACCGAAGGTGGAAAGTGTTGGTGGTATCCCACCACCTCTCGGTCAGCGCTGTAAGCACAGCGCGGTCCACCCTCACAGCCGTCATCAGCTAGATGAACGGCCCGAAACCTGCCGCCTCCACTAACTCCCGTACTCTCTGGGGCAGTGCCTTGAAGTACTTCAGCGAGCTGGCTGAGCCTCCGTGACCATAAACGTCCGTCGTGCGCTGTTTCAACAAAGTAAGGAAGCAACATTTTAATCAATTCAGCATTCAAGAGTCGATTTTAAACTTTCATGTTGTCGATTTCATAATTCAAGAGTCGATTTTAAACTTTCATGTTGTCGATTTCATAATTCAAGAGTCGATTTTAAACTTTCATGTTGTCGATTTCATAATTCAAGAGTCGATTTTAAACTTTCAAGTTGCCGATTTCATAATTCGAGAGTCGATTTTAAAAGTTTCATGTGGTCGAGCTTCATAACTCTAGTGTCAAATTTAAAGTTTCAAGTTGTCGAGATTTACCGTAGTCCAGCCCGTAGAGATGTGCGTGTCGCGGTCTCGGAGCAGTAGGTCCTCTGCGTAGTCAGCCCGAGCAGGGGTATAGCTGTCTATCCCCACTGGCACGAAGAAGTGAGCCCGCGGAGCATAAGTCGCAGCCATGAACTCAGGTCGGTCTCCTCCCAAGTAGGCCTTCGCCTCGTCCACGGCGGTCACCCGCACCTCAGCCGCCGCCTCCGGCTCTGGCCTCTCCATCTCCATCTCCTCTATATCCTCCTCCTCTACCTCGTACCCACCAGCACCCGACGCCCCTGCACCGCTCAGCAGAGCCCCTAGCAAGAGCGCTGCAGCCCGCTCCTCTGTGGTCTCAGCGTCCCTCAACACAGCGGCAACCCCTGAGTCGAGTCCGAGAGCGCCTAGTAAGTCCTCTGGCTCCGCTGTGTCTAGGAAGTCACCCTCCTCGAAAGGAACGGGGCGTGAGGCCCCGATCCTGCTATCCTCCCTCCTCGGTAGCGCCGCCGTCGACCTCAAAGCAGGGGTGACTGTGACGCGGCCGCCCACCATCGCCTCCTCGACCTGTCCCTCGTTGCGGGCCCGGTCCGCGGCCGCAAACAACTCCTCCATTGTAGGTGTGGGAGGAGTACTCGAGGCACCTCCGCTACTGCCCGTAGCACCGGCTCCACTGCCTGTGGCTTCCCCGCCACTCGTCACCCGGCTGCCGTCACCTACCTCGGGCTCCGTACTCTCAACCTCTCCTTCACTAGCCCCCCCTACCGTCGTCGAACCTCCGCTAGCACTCACCACCATCTCCGAGCCCCCACTAGTGGTTGCCGCCGCCACTAGATTCTCACCGGCGACCCTCCCGTCGCCAGCCGCGACCAGACCACCACCGTCCTCACTCGTCGCCATTGTGGCAGCCATGGCTGCGCCACCAGCCACACCCCCGTGGGCCTGACCCACCGCCGCCCTGATCTCACCGCCGGCCATCACCTCACCTACCCCCACCCACGAGGACTTTGGCCCCTTCCACCGGACTTCGTTTACCGCCACGGCCCACCGGAATATCGTAGTGATTTCGAGATCTCCGATCTCTGCCATTTCTGTTGAAGAGGAGAGATTAGTCGAGAGAGAGAGAGAGAGAGATTCTGGAGGAGAGATTGAGAGAAGAATCGTGGAGAATAGGAGAGAGTAAAAACCGTCGACCGTTCTGGTTCTCGAGCGCTCGAGAATCGGAACTTGTACCCCAGATCTGGAAAAGGAAGACGAAGGAGTGGCAGGCCCCAGTCACGGTCCCGAGCGCTCGACACCACTCCCGAGCGCTCGGGAATGGTTCCAAGCGCTCAGATGTGATTTTCTCCCCTCGTGCTAACTTTTTCTCGTCCTGGGCATTTCTCATTTCACAAACTTTATCATTTTGCATTTTATTTTACAAAATCAATCTTAGTCCTGTTTTCGGTTCATATTGTGGGCAGCATGCCCTTTGGAGAGAAAGGATTTCCAAAAATGCAAGGGCCCGGATCGAGGGAGCGCGAGCGCAGGTGGCAAGCGCTCGAAAATACAGAGTCGCCACTCGGGTTTTGAAGGTCCGACACCCAAGGAACCGTATTTCGAAGCACCTGCCGCGCTATTTGATTTGAAAAAGTTAAGGAACCAGTCCGTCATAACCATATCTGGGTTCGGGAGCCAGGTTACGAGAGGGGAAGGGTTTTATGGCACCCCTCTCGCCCAATCCGGAGATCGGTCTCTACTTAGGCATTTTGAAAACATTGCGATTCTTCTTTTATTAATCAATTTTAGCCAATTAGGGCGGGGGAACAGTTAATCGGGGATTAAGACTGTAACACGTTTTGCAAGATGTGATCAAAATAGCATGGATGAGCAGTTAGTATAGGATGAGAACAGACTCCTGTGGGAGTTTAAACAGACTGGAAAGCTCCTGTCTTGGAGTGTCGTGCACAGAAGAAAACCAGTATGCACTGATCAAGTCAATGCATGCTGACCAAACCTGCGCACGCTACTACAAGACCTGCGTGCGCCAGTAAGCCTAAGCCCACAGCTCTTATTCTCAAACCCTCTGGGCTCTGGAAGGACCAGTGCACACCAAAGTTGTGAAATCCGTTCCGGGCTCTGGAAGGACCAGTGCACACCCAGGACAAACCAAGCAGTTTATGCAGTCATAATATACAGTTTAAAGGGTGAAAAGCCTAATAAATAAACAAAAACACCCCATAAACAGTGTGGGGACAAAATGATAGCCTAAAACCAAGTTAAACATGCAAGGCCAGCCACTGATCGGGTATAAACAATCGCGCGAGGGTACCAAACCGTAGCGAGACAAATCGCCCGGGCGCGCGATGGTTGCGCCCTGGCGCGCGACGATTGCGCCTTGGCGCACTGGTCAAATGGAGCGTTGACCATCGCGCGATGGATTGGGTGCAACGCGCGCGGGTTCGAGCCAACTTTCCAGTGTCTGGTTTTTCACGTCCTGGGTTCTGAGACAGGTCCAGAATGATCCCAGGGGTATTCCAACAGAACATAACTTAATATTGAAATGCAAGACTAACATTTCTAACAAAGGAAAGCAGTAAATTGGTTGTTAGCATGCTTTACAGTGATCTATATACAAAGAAATGCATAAAACAACAAGGCACCCATCCCCACGCTGTCCTGTACGTGCAAACACGAAGTGTCGCGCGAGTATGTGAGACAGTCGCGCGCGGGTCCTTGCCACTACGGTTTTGAACCTCAGCCAGCTTTTGGGCCAGGACTGGGATTGATTACCAGCCTTGACCCTGCCAGCCCCCCTCAGTGATCATGAGCAGAACAAAGGTGTTATACCTTTGGCTTTTTTTTGAGTTTGAACGGTGTTTGAGCTTTGATGCTTGAGGTGGAACAAGGTGATAGAGCTTGCAAAATAAGTGTATGTAGATGGCTAGAGTGATGAAGTATCAAGTGTATTTGGGTTTGTGTAACCTTTTGTACTTGATTTTTTGGAACCCTTTGAAAGAGAACAAAGGGGGCTATTTATAGGCATGGAGGGTGGATCTGGCTGGTGCCAGGAAAGGGACAAAGCCAGCCACGAGGCCTGGCTGAAGTTGCATCGGTGGCCACATTTCTGCCTCAGTAGGTGGGGAACTGACCATCGCGCGAGGGTTCTAGTCTGTGGCGCGACGGTGCGCCCTGGCGCGCGACGATGCGCCCGGGCGCGCGATGGTTGCGTCCTGGCGCGCGATGATTGCGCCCTGGCGCGCATCAGTAGGGTTTTTGGCTTTTGGAAGTGGCTTAGGCTAGATTAGGTTATTGGGTTTTGCAAACACTCAAAGCTCAAACACTCGACATTCCCGGGGTGTTCTTGATCCATTTCATCATTGGGGAATCAAAACCGTAAGTAAACTAACTGGAAGCCCAGATTGGGGTGTCTACTGATAGCCCCCTTTGATGGCACTTGGAGCACCATTGAATTGGTACAAGTAACGCCAAAGGTTTCTAGACACCCTCAAGGCAATCCAGAGCAGGAACATATTAGCAAAGTAGACAAGCATACTTACAGTAATCCGATTAGTTGAATGGACGGACAGACCGTCACTTGTTGATTGAATTTGGACAGGACAGGCTGTCGCTGCAGATGTTGACGGGACCGGCCGTCGTTGCTGGGGATCAAGCTATCCTCGGCACAAAGTATTCCAACAAACACGGGTAGGTCGTGTCAGGCAGGTTGAATTCCATCTGTTGGGAATCAGAGCCAATCTCCTTATCAAAGACCATCCGAGACAGAGCAATAAGCCTGCTGGAAGATGCACTTTCGGCTAGATTGAGGGTGATTGTCGCTCGGGAAGGGCCAAGGCGGACTCTCCTGGGGAACAAACAGTTGCGGATGAACGGACCATCGAACGATGTTCTGGTCGTTGTTTGTGGATTTGACAGGACCGGCTGTCGTTGATTAGTTTGTCAATGCCACAACACCGACTGAAGAATGCCTCAACGCGCTTTGATTTGCCAATGCCTCAACACTGATTGAAGAACGCCTCAACGCGCTTTGATTTGCCAATGCCTCAACACTGACGGTTTGAACGCCTCGACGCGCTTTGATTTTTGAACGGACAAATCATCAGTATAAATGATCGAACCGTTGGGGGGAATTGACAGGATCAGCTGTCGTTGAAAGCGGACGGGGAGATCATTGTGCTGAGTGATCAAGCCGTTGGAGAAATTGGATGGGAGGATCATCAGTATAAATGATCAAACCGTTGAAGCCTGGATGGGAGGATCAGCAGTATAAATGATCAAACCGTTGAAGCCTGGATGGGAGGATCAGCAGTATAAATGATCAAACCGTTGAAGCCTGGATGGGAGGATCAACAGTATAAATGATCAAACCGTTGAAGCCTGGATGGGAGGATCAACAGTATAAATGATCAAACCGTTGAAGCCTGGATGGGAGGATCAGCAGTATAAATGATCAAACCGTTGAAGCCTGGATGGGAGGATCAGCAGTATAAATGATCAAACCGTTGAAGCCTGGACAGGACCGGCTGTCGTTGATTTGAACTGGCAGATCGCTATAAAAAGTGATCGAGCCGTTGAAGGTTGGACAGGACCGGCTGTCGTTGATTGAAATGGCGGATCGCTATAAAAAGTGATCGAGCCGTTGAGGTTGGACAGGACCGGCTGTCGTTGATAGAGACGGCGGATCACTATAAAAAGTGACCGAGCCGTTGAGGTTGGACAGGACCGGCTGTCGTTGATAGAGACGGCGGATCACTATAAAAAGTGACCGAGCCATTGGAAATTGGACAGAACCGGCTGTCGTTGATTTGAACTGGCGGATCGCTATAAAAAGTGATCGAGCCATTGAGGTTGGACAGGACCGGCTGTCGTTGACGGAGACGGCGGATCACTATAAAAAGTGATCGAGCCATTGAGGTTGGACAGGACTGGCTGTCGTTGATTTGAACTGGCGGATCGCTATAAAAAGTGATCGAGCCATTGAGGTTGGACAGGACCGGCTGTCGTTGATTGAAATGGCGGATCGCTATAAAAAGTGATCGAGCCGTTGAGGTTGGACAGGACCGGCTGTCGTTGATAGAGACGGCGGATCACGATCAGGCCACTGAAGATTGGACAGGACCGGCTGTCGTTGTGTGGATCCAAGTAGCACAAACAGTGGATAACATGGATAGAAGCAAGGCGGACTGCAGTTGGGGAGAAATTGGTGACAACTGCTGAGCTGTTTACTTGCTGCCTTCGATACCGGGCAGGCTTGCTTTGTCGTTTTGATGGATTTTTCCTGCGTTCAACATTTGATATACACACAATATGCAATGATATGTATAACATATTGAAAATGCAGATGCAAACTTAGGGCGGCTCCTAGGAGGACAATGACACCTAAGGACTACCACTGAGCCTCATTACCGTACTGTCTGTGCCTCTGAGACGCGCACCCAGATAGAAAGACGCTGAACGGGCTGGCGTGCCCCAATTGACGTTTGAGCAATGGAATTGGGCCTGCGTGCCCTTTCTTTGATGCTTCGGCAGGTGTGCCCCAGAGATGCTTTGCTTGGCCTTGGGCTGACGTGCCTTTTCTGCTTCAAGAGATTCCGCTGCTTGCGGATTATGGATACTAGGGTAGCAATGCAACAATTGTGTTTTCCAGTTTATTGACTCTCTTTTACAAGTGTTGAAGAGAATGCAAAAACTAACCACTAATATCTAATTTGCATTGACAATTGCTTTGAATCGACACACAGACATGCGCACATGTGTACAGACTCGCCTAGCTCGAATGGAAAAGGGGGAGAGAGTCCCGGGGTATAATGCGAACCCTCAGACATAAAGAATATAATGAAATTTTGGGCATTAATGTGCCAAAACTCACAATATTCCTGAACAGTGAAACCGACACTTATGAAAAGTGGAAAAGGTACAAAGACTCAGTACAAACAAAATCGAGAAAAGTATCCCGATATGACAATTGATTGAAAACTAGGAAAATGTCGCAAAAATGGACATAAGACGCAGATTATGACACGTATAGGCCCGGATTGAAACCGACCCCCATGCAGTCACATCAAGTCCATATGACTTGTACAGACATGACAAGACTTGGCAAAAGCCCTGGAACGACATTCGAGGGTAGTAGCTAACTGCTCATCTGCTGCAAGAAGAGTGCGCATGTTTGAGACCAACGCGCATCGCTTTGAACAAATGCGCTGCGTTTGCTTACACCAGACTTTGTTGAACTTAGAATAAACTGTGAGCCTGTTAAGGCTTCTAGCATTTCGTTCTGTTTTTGATGCTTCAATTATTTTTAAGACTTATGCTCAGCCTGTAAATTGAAGAAGCAGTTTGGTAATAAAATTGAAAGACGAAGGTTTTCCCCCTTCTGGTTCCTCCAATGCAGCTTGATCTGATCTTCGATCCTCTTCGACCTTTGATGTGTACCAAAATGTCAACCATGGATCCAATTGATAGATTGTGACCGAGTCTCAAAGAGAGACTGCCTACGTATCCCAAGCTAGGGAATCAGGTCAAAACGTAGTTCAGGCCACGGTTCGACAGAGTATGACCGAGTCCCAAAGAGAGACTGCCTACGTATCCCAAGCTAGGGAATCAGGTCAAAACGTAGTTCAGGCCAAGGGTTAACTCTCGAGTATTTACCTCTCCTTTTACGCTCTAACTTTTGCCTAGTACCGCCCATTCGGGTCTTCGGTCTAGCGAGCTTTTGAATATTGCCTATTCATTTTTGCTTAAACCACCTTCATAGGTTTTGGTCTAGCAGGCTGCTCTAACTTTTGCTTGGAACTGCCCACCCTTGGGGTTTTCACCCAACGAGCTTCTCACAGGGAAAAGTTACATTTGAATTGATCCAGTCGACTCAGGGTATTGAATTTGTTGCCGCCGAGGTCGAAGGCCTTTGGTTGTAGCCTCCAGATAAATGGCTTTGATGACGCAGGTCAAGAGTGCTTCGATTGGAAACGTCTTGCTCGGGCCGTTGTGTACACTTTCTCATTTGTGCTTGGCGGAACGCCACTATCATTGCTTTGAACATGGTACAAGGCCCGGAGCCTTCCGTGCTTCTGTACGGATTGGCACCCGATAACAGGGGATTTGATGCTTCTTTGTCTCAAAATCAAACGCGAGGCGTGACTTGGTAAGACCATGCCAAGACGTCTATGAATTCTTCGAGCCTGTCTGACCGGGCACAATGATCCTCTGGGGCGGCTTTGAACCAATTGAACCTTTCGGGAGGTTATACTTGTCTTTCAAGTTTATTTGAAATTACTTCTTCTTTTAATAGGCTGAGCATGCCTTTCGTCTTCCCTTTCGGCGAGGGAACACATTTCCTTGGGAATGATCCCATCGAAATCTATCCCTTCGTCATCAGGGTCGACACAGTTTATATAAAAGCCAGCGAAGCATGTAGAAGCAAGATGATGCATATCATAAAAACCCTCGGGGTTTGCCAAGTACAGCAGACTCGAAACTTGAAACAAAAGCTACGACGTGGAGGGCCAAGAGGCACAACCTCCGACTCAGAGCTAGACTTAGACGAACGCAAAAGACTCTGTGTCAGACTCAGACAAGACGCCAATGCAAACTAGACGTGGTTTTGAAAATGCAATTGTTAAAAAGCTACCCATAGCTTCCACAAAATGAGGTAGGATCCAGCAGGTGTTAGGCCCAAGCAACAGCACTTCGGCTTCCTCAGCTTCTTCAGCCAAACCTACTTGATGCTCCTTTGAATGATGGACCTCAGCCAAACGGTCCTTTCCTTTGCAAGCCCCTCATCACTGTCAAACCAGACGTTGGCAGTGAAAACCTCGGTTGCCCCACCTACAGCCATCATGTTAACCTCCGATTCGGACGGGATGGATACGATGGGTTTGGGTTGATTCGCTGGGATGATATAGTGGCTAGGGTTGAATATGGTGGAGCTCGGGTTGATTTGAGTGGAGGTTATAGATACCTGACCAACCAGAGGGTCAGACTCGTGCTGAGGCAAGGAGTCGGAAATGACATCGGGCTTTGGTGGAACTTGAATCGTGCCATCGTCAATTAGATCTTGTATCTCGTGTCGGAGACGCAGGCAGTCATCAGAGAGATGGCCAGGCATTTGGTGGAAGGCACAGAAATGGTTGGTATTGTAGTTGGCTGGAAAGACTTTGGGTGGAGAAGTTGGGGTCAAAAGTTTGAGATGCCCAGACTTGACGAGTTTCTCCATTACTGCAGATAGAGATACCTCTAAGACAGAGAAACTCCGGGGTTGGGTTCGAGATCGGAGGCTTTGAGCGCTTCGAATTTGGTTAATATCGGCTGTTGATGGAGGTGGAGTTGTGATGACACTACAATCGACAAGATCTTGAACGGCATGTCGAAGCCGAAAACAGGCATTGGTAGAATGGCCAGGCATTTGATGGTAGGTGCAATAGAGGTTATGCTTGAAATTGGGTGATGGATTTTTGGGTAGAGGAGTTGGATTGAGGGGCTTGATGGAACCAGCATCGAGGAGCTTTTCATAAATTGAGGCTAAAGGCGTAGAGAAGCATGAGAAAGTCCTTGGTGGGTTCCGGCGAGTGGACTGAGAATCCGAAGCGGAACCCTTGTCTGCTTTGCAATTTGCCTCATCAACAGGATGCATTCTTTTGCCTTCAGGACTGAATTCATCACTAAGCATGTCCTCCCCTTTGGCAAAGGCTTTGAACAAGGAATCAGCATCCTCCTTCGAGTGAGTCCTGGCCTCATGAAACTCAGCCAGGTCTTTGAACATGTCTCCTGAGCACAGCTTGATTCCAACTGTTGGAGGGTGGTAGGCTTGAGAAGGTTCTTTGACCAGCCCCATATCTGGTTGCGAGGCTGTGGAGGAAACAAGGCCAACGAGTCCCTGGACCATAATCATCTGTTTGTCCATCTTGTGACCCAATTCTTCTACAGCTTTCCTGAGCTCAGCCAGCTCCATTTGTACTGCCATTCCGAATTGATGAGCGAGGTAGGTGATATGACCTTGGAAGCAAAGGTGTAATAGCCCTGGCAGACTCTTCTAAGCAGGTTTGGCTCTTCTTTTCGGTACTCTTTTGCTTGGTGCAATGGCCCGAAGCTTTGACAGTAAAGTAATGAAAGCTCAGTGATGCCCTTTCAGCAGTTTATTGAAAGAATTGAAAGAACGAAAATGCAAAGATCATCGTTGTCAGTGTCCTCCTAGACTCTAGAACTAGAGACAAGGCTGTCTCATGATGCTCGGATGCTGCCAGAATCCTCGGATATATTTTTTTTTTTTTGAGGGTATATCCTTTGGAAAGATCAAACTGATCCTAAGAGATGTCAAAACAGACTAAATCTTTGGCTAGTCCCTTTTGAAGATTCGACTTTGAATTAGAAACAACTTGGTATTGATGGCGTGACACCTTTACCGGGGTGGCGTGAGCGACAATGCGCTTTAGCCGGGGCGGTGTACGTGCGAAGCACGATAACCAAAATGACATCAATATCACGACATCAATACTTTGTGGTTCCTTATGTTCGGTTGAATCCTCAACCGGGCATGAGCCAAGGATTTAGTAAGGTTTGATTTCTCTAAGTCTCGTTGATCTAAGGACTTTTGAAAAACTAACAACGTGCACTATCGAGATGCACGACTCTTCATCGGGTTATAGCAGCGTCCTAATAAGCATAAGACAGACTCGAAAGCGAGAGACAACTTAGAAGCCGCCTTAAACATGCTCCTACGCAGAACAGAATATATGCATGCATGTACAGAACCAGAGACGAGTTTGCCTCACAAGTTTTAGACGTTGCCAGAATCCTCAGAATTCTTTTCGGCGATGTGTCCTTGAGTAGATCGACAGATCCTAAAAGATGTCAAAATAGACTAAATCTTTGGCTAGTCTCTTTTGAAGATTCAACTTTGAATTTGGAACAACTCGGTGTTGATGTCATGGCACCTTAACCTTGAACACGGCGGTGTATAGTGACAATGCACTTCAACCTGGGTGGCGCCAGCGACACGACATCACTACTTTGTTGTTCCATATTGTCGGTTGAATCCTTAAACGGGCACGAGCCAAGGATGTAGTAAATTTTGATTTCTCAAAGTCTCATTGAACTAAGGACTTTGCGATTGATAACGAACATTCAACAGAATGAACGACTCCTCATCGGGCCCAACAACGTCTTAGACAGCACAAGACGAACTCGAAAGACAAAACAGTCTTAAGCATGCTCCTATGCAAAACAGTGTATGTACAGTGCATGCGATAGGGAAAGCAGTAACACGTAGGCAGTTACGGGGCTAGATGCAAGTAGATCTTAACCTGCGGGTACCTGTCTTAGATTGGAGAGTTCTAATGCTCTGTATATGCAAAAGGCCGGTTTTGGTTCGTAACGGGTTCCTCGGACTAGGGCCACAGATATACCTTCCGTTACCCGCGTTTTTCGCAGAGTAACAGTCGAACGGTAGCATGACCCATCATCGTCGAAGGTTGTCGGTCATTCGGGGTCCCCGGGCTCCGGTAAACCGTGCCGGATTGCCAAAACGATCCAACGACGCTTATCCCACATCGATGCAAATGAGAATGCTAGAAATTGATTAAGAGAAGAAGAATCGCAAAATCGCAAAATGCCTTTTCAAATTTGGCTCACTTTATTTAGTCCATCTTTAGAGGAAACTACGCAAGCGAACAATCGAAAAAGCCCCAGATTAGAATGGCCGGACACGAGGTCCTGTTAAATCACCATTCCAACCTTCGGCAGCGCGAAGCTAACCGTTTTGACAGACTTTTAAGGGATTGTTCACAAGTGTATTAAACTCTAAGTATGGATTAATATCGGTTCGATCATCCCCAGCAGAGTCGCCACTGTGGGCAGCATGCCCTTTGGAGAGAAAGGATTTCCAAAAATGCAAGGGCCCGGATCTAGGGAGCGCGAGCGCAGGTGGCAAGCGCTCGAAAATACAGAGTCGCCACTCGGGTTTTGAAGGTCCGACACCCAAGGAACCGTATTTCGAAGCACCTGCCGCGCTATTTGATTTGAAAAAGTTAAGGAACCAGTCCGTCATAACCATATCTGGGTTCGGGAGCCAGGTTACGAGAGGGGAAGGGTTTTATGGCACCCCTCTCGCCCAATCCGGAGATCGGTCTCTACTTAGGCATTTTGAAAACATTGCGATTCTTCTTTTATTAATCAATTTTAGCCAATTAGGGCGGGGGAACAGTTAATCGGGGATTAAGACTGTAACACGTTTTGCAAGATGTGATCAAAATAGCATGGATGAGCAGTTAGTATAGGATGAGAACAGACTCCTGTGGGAGTTTAAACAGACTGGAAAGCTCCTGTCTTGGAGTGTCGTGCACAGGAAGAAACCAGTATGCACTGATCAAGTCAATGCATGCTGACCAAACCTGCGCCCGCTACTACAAGACCTGCGCGCGCCAGTAAGCCTAAGCCCACAGCTCTTATTCTCAAACCCTCTGGGCTCTGGAAGGACCAGTGCACACCTAGGACAAACCAAGCAGTTTAAACTCTCTGGGCTCTGGAAGGACCAGTGCACACCCAGGACAAACCAAGCAGTTTATGCAGTCATAATATACAGTTTAAAGGCTGAAAAGCCTAATAAATAAACAAAAACACCCCATAAACAGTGTGGGGACAAAATAATAGCCTAAAACCAAGTTTAAACATGCAAGGCCAGTCACTGATCGGGTATAAACAATCGCGCGAGGGTTCCAAACCGTCGCGCGACAATGCGCCCGGGCGCGCGATGGTTGCGCCCTGGCGCGCGACGATTGCGCCTTGGCGCACTGGTCAAATGGAGCGTTGACCATCGCGCGATGGATTGGGTGCAACGCGCGCGGGTTCGAGCCAACTTTCCAGTGTCTGGTTTTTCACGTCCTGGGTTCTGAGACAGGTCCAGAATGATCCCAGGGGTATTCCAACAGAACAGAACTTAATATTGAAATGCAAGACTAACATTTCTAACAAAGGAAAGCAGTAAATTGGTTGTTAGCATGCTTTACAGTGATCTATATACAAAGAAATGCATAAAACAACAAGGCACCCATCCCCACGCTGTCCTGTACGTGCAAACACGAAGTGTCGCGCGAGTATGTGAGACAGTCGCGCGCGGGTCCTTGCCACTACGGTTTTGAACCTCTGCCAGCTTTTGGGCCAGGACTGGTATTGATTACCAGCCTTGACCCTGCCAGCCCCCCTCAGGGATCAGAACAGTGAGCAGAACAAAGGTGTTATACCTTTGGCTTTTTTTTGAGTTTGAACGGTGTTTGAGCTTTGATGCTTGAGGTGGAACAAGGTGATAGAGCTTGCAAAATAAGTGTATGTAGATGGCTAGAGTGATGAAGTATCAAGTGTATTTGGGTTTGTGTAACCTTTTGTACTTGATTTTTTGGAACCCTTTGAAAGAGAACAAAGGGGGCTATTTATAGGCATGGAGGGTGGATCTGGCTGGTGCCAGGAAAGGGACAAAGCCAGCCACGAGGCCTGGCTGAAGTTGCATCGGTGGCCAAATTTCTGCCTCTGAAAAAGTAGGTGGGGAACTGACCATCGCGCGAGGGTTCTAGTCTGTCGCGCGACGGTGCTCCCTGACGCGCGACGATGCGCCCGGGCGCGCGATAGTTGCGTCCTGGGGCGCGATGATTGCGCCCTGGCGCGCATCAGTAGGGTTTTTGGCTTTTGGAAGTGGCTTAGGCTAGATTAGGTTATTGGGTTTTGCAAACACTCAAAGCTCAAACACTCGACATTCCCGGGGTGTTCTTGATCCATTTCATCATTGGGGAATCAAAAACCGTAAGTAAACTAATCTGGAAGCCCAAATTGGGGTGTCTACACATATCAAAACAGGGCAGCTAATCACGGGCTCCTGTCGATTACCCGTATTCGTTTCATGTTTTAAATTTGGTTTTATGTCGAAGTCGATCAAAATGGTCTAATCAAAATTTGGTTTTATGTCGAAGTCGATCAAAATGGTCTAATCAAAATTTGGTCTTATGTCGAAGTCGATCAAAATGGTCTAATCAAAATTTGGTTTTATGTCGAAGTCGATCAAAATGGTCTAATCAAAATTGGGTTTTATGTCCAAATCGATTAAAGTGGTCCCATCACTTCATTCGCAGAGGATCTTAACCCTTGGTTTGTCCGCCAAACAGAGTAACAGGTGGACTTTCTGTGCATTTATCTTGTCAAGGCTTTCTTTCTCATGCATGCATTACACGTGTTTGCATTTGCCCCAAAGAACTACGCAGGTCTGATCCCTGCAGAAAAGGGTACGTAGGCAGTCTGAAAAGACGCAACTGCATGCATCAAATATTTGCATCTTCACTCGCATTTGATGTTGAATTGAGGATTTGATTTGGCTCGAATTGGGCTGTCTCAATCTTTGGACGGCACTCGTATCCATTCATGATGTCGAGCGTCGCCCAAAGAGGGGCAACTGTAGACACCCCAATTTGAACTTGTCGAACTTCCTTGATTTGTGGCCCGGAGGCTCCCCGATGATGAATTTGGATCGAAACACGCCTCGAACCATGTGAAACTTTGCTTCTTGAAAGACTTTGAAAAGGACAAAATAAAATGGTCAAAATCATTTCCAAGCGCTTGGGAGCAGTCCCAAGCGCTCAAAACCATTTTGCAGGAGCACTGGCTGGGTTTACTCTCGAGCGCTCGAGAGTGAACTCCCAAGCGCTCGAGACTACTCTCGAGCGCTCGAGTCTTCTGTGAGGACCAATGGGTGATGAGATTTCCCACTAACCATGCAAGCCATCATTGCGTTCAACTGGTCTTGGGTTTTCTCCGATTTGCACTCCACCTCAAGCAGACTGGGTCAGAGCTCAAGATTTTCACCCAACCAAATAATTTCATTTGGTTTCATTTTAAAATGAAACCTTAGGTTATGTGTGCTATATATATAGCCTGATCTCAGTGGACTTGGGAGGACGAACTCTCTCTCTCTAAAACCCCCTTTTCTGTTCAACCATTCTCCCAAGCTCAAATTGGTTTTCCAACTTCAAACATTTTCAAAAAAACAAGGTTTCAAAGAGCAAAAACATTAGAAGAGGCAGGGGGTTGAGAACAGTCTTGGTCTCTAATTCTCTGCATTCCATCTTCTCTTTCCATCTTTCAGGGCCATTCAAGGAGCAAAGTTCAAAGCAAAGGTAGAAACTTCTACTTGTTAATCTCAAACAAAAGGGCTGTTCTTCCCTTCTGAGGGGGGTCTCTCAGCCTGTCCCAGTCTTCAATACTGGGTGCATGGTTGGGAGACCCTAGTGTAAAAACAAGAGCAAAGGGTACGCAAAATATTTTTTCTCAAAACCCCTACTAGAAACACTCTCGAGCGCTCGAGAGTGCTCCTGAGCGCTCGAGAGTGCTCCTGAGCGCTCGGGACTGTTTCGAGTCACATGCATGGCATTTTGTTGGATAACAGGCTCGGAGGGTGATGTGGATTCTCAAGTAAGATGGTTTTATCATGGCATGCTGACACACGAAATCAGTTCTTCCTAAAACAGAGACATTTCTCATAAGTTTTCGTGTGTGAACGAGGTTCTTTTATTTCAAAGTTAAAAGATGATTATCTTTTAGAAAAGGATCAAAACAAGGGTGTTTGCATGTCTAGGCAGAATCATTTTCCACTTGAGAGTGAGTTGGCATACAGCTCACTCCCAAGCGCTCTGGACCATTCCCGAGCGCTCGGGAGTGCATGCATGTTATTGCTTTCCATTTTCCCAGTTTGCTGTGTTGCATGACTTTCTGCATGGCTGAATGTACCTATTTGCTCATTTAAAGTTGTAGATCTAATTTCACAACGGCAAGGATGCAGGGATTGAAAGGTTGGGGCCATATCTCAGTCTGTCAAGTCCGCTGTTGGACCCATATTGTGTTTATTTTCATTTCAGTTTACATTTTAGCATTTTATTTTGCTGGTACTAACAAAACTTGCAGGATTGGGCATTAACACTCCCAAGCGCTCGGGACCATTCCCGAGCGCTCGAGAGTGAATCCAGTGACAGGGTTTTATTTTCAGTCATCTTGTATATCATGCATGGCTATTTCATCCCCCCCTGTACACATGCACATGCATGCACTTCCTATGTGGTATAACTGTGGATAATTGCTAGTTGGTTTAAATGAAATAAAATCCCTTTTCAAAAATCCCACAAACGTTTAGTAGAGATCGATTTCGAATCGGGCGAGGGGGGTGCCGTAAAACCCTTCCCCCCTCGTAACATGGCTTCCGAACCCTCAAATGATCTCTGGTTTTCAATTCAAATCAATCATTTTCGATCAAAACGGTTTCTCGGGTGACCTATCACAAATCCGGGTGGCGACTCTTCAAACAATTTTTCGAATCGATCCGAAGGCGAGGCGCACGATTTTCATTCGGGCCGCCCCAATCCACCCGGGGCTGTGGTAGCCCACAGGATGCTTGCTGCCCAAGTATCCACGTCTCTCTGGGTTTCCTATCTCGTATAGACTACCCAGAATATCTTGGATTCTCGTTCCCTGATCAGTTCATTACCTTAGTCCATTTAGGACTCCTTTCCATAGCTGGCAGAACTTCCCATTCCCGTTGGGCATCTCTCCAAGATCCTATTTTATTGGGATCTTATAGTTATCACGGAAGGTCCCTGTTTCTAGAACCTTCTGGAACGTTTCCTGCACCTGGGACTGCTTTTCATACGAATCCCCTCCTGTTCGGCTATTTTATTGCCGAACGAATTACTTGGACCAATGACATCACATGTCACTGCTCCTTCGTCAATCTCTTGGTCCAATTCCCTCTCGTGTCACTGGACCTTGACCCGGTACGGACTCTCTGGACCAACGATTCCTCATATCACTGGTTCCTATCGCCGATCACCGTATTGCACGGCGACTGTTCCTATCGTAATTATACCATGGTCCCGCGTACCACGTGTTCGGGCCATTCCTGCATCTGTTCGGGATTTACTCCCTACATACAAAATGAAGCCCTGTCACTGGACTCACTCTCGAGTGCTCGGAAGTGGTTTAGAGCGCTCGGGAGTGCTAGAATCCCAACCCTGCAAATTTCGTTAGTGCCAGCAAAATAAAATACCAAGATGTAAACTGAAATGATATTAAGTACACTACTGGCTCAGCAGAGGGTTTGAAAGACTGAGGTGGGCCCTCAATCTTCTAGATCATGCATCCCTGCCTTAACAAGGCTAGATCTAGAACTTTAAAGGAGCAAATGGATACATTCATGCATGCAGAAGGGTATACAACGCAACAAACTGGGGAAAATGAAAAGCCAAGGCATGCATGCACTCCCGAGCTCTCGGGAATGGTTCAGAGCGCTTGGGAGTGGGCTGCATGCTTACTTACTTTCAGATGGAAAATGGTGCTGTCTTGACATGCAAAGGCCCTTGTTTTGATTTTTTTTTCCAGAAGAGAATGATCTCTCTTAACTTTAAAAAGAAAAGAGTCTTATTCACACGTGAAAACTTGTGAGAAAATGATGTTGTTTTAGGGAAAGTGATTTTCTGTACATGCATGCCAAGATGAGATTCTTTCCCTTAAGAGTGTAACTCATACCCAGCCTGTTGTGTGACAAAGGACCATGCATGAAACTGGGAACAGTCCCGAGCGCTCGGGAGCACTCTCGAGCGCTCGAGAGTGTTTCTAGTAGGGGGGTTCTGATAAAACTTTTTTTTTCTTTGTACCCCATTGCTCTTGTTTTTACACCAAGGTCTCTCAACCATGCACCCAATATTGAAGACTGGGTCAGGCTGAGAGAACCCCCTCAGAAGGGAAAAACAGCCTCTTGTTTGTGATCAAAGTAGAGAAATTTCTACCTTTCTTGTGGGAGCTTTGCTTCTTGACTGGCTTTGAAAAGTGGATGAAGAAATGAGAATACAAGAAATCAGAGGCTAGGAGTATTCTGGATTTCCTGCATTTTCCTTGATGATTTTCCAAAACCTTTTGAAGTTTGAAAAGAGAGTTTGAGTTTGGAAAACCTTTGCCTTGAGCAAGAGAGAGAAGAGAGTAATTCTAGAGAGAAGGAATTTCGCCACCCCTTCTACTGAAACCAAACCCTCTTATTTATAGGCTAAAATAACCTATAGTTTTGAAATGAAATGGTTTTTGAATAAAACATTTTAAAATGGAGGGAAATCTTCTGGCCTAGTGCTCTGTGACTGAGGTTGAGTGGAAATCGGAGAAGACCCAAGACCAGCTGAATGCAATGATAGCTTGCATGGATAGTGGGAGAACTCATCATCCATAGGGCAACACATCAGTCTCGAGCGCTTGGGACTTAACTCTCGAGCGCTCGAGAGTGAGCCAGACCAGAGGTTTTGGAAAGTGGTTTGAGCGCTCGGGACTGCTCCCAAGCGCTTGGAAATGCTTTTGACCATTTTTATTCCCTTTTCAAATCCTTCAAGGAGCAAAGTCTCAATCAGTACAAGGCTTGTTTTGATCCAAATTCATCATCGGGGAGCCTCCGGGCCGCAAATTAAGAAAATTCGACAAATTCAAATTGGGGTGTCTACACCTTAAAATAGTTAAGCATGAAAAATAGAACAAAATGCTTGAGAAGCCTAAGCGGCTCACAGGTTATTCTAAGTACAGCAAAGTGGTCCGTAGTCAGTCAATGTTTTCTCTTGCAAATACGTCTGCTCTCAGCCATTGCCTGTAACGGTTCCTCAGCCTCGTAGTAAAATCCGGCATTTCTCCCTGAAAAACCCTAAAGCCCCAACGCCTCTTATACCCATTGAGCGTTTGAGCGTTGAAGTTGGGAACACGGAAATTCCCAGTGCTAATGCGGTTGTTCTCCTGAGATACGCCCAGCTGGCGGAGGATGCGGTCGAGAATATAGAACGTGAAGTTTGCCAGTCCAGCAATCACCATCCTGTAAAACCCCTCGGAATGAATAGCCATATCAAGAAGATCCAGCCAGGGACATCTCCAGGTGATTTCATCAGGTTGCATCTTCTGCATGAACTCGTACCATTCTTCAACATCCATCTCGGGGTACCTCATCTCTCTCTGATGAATCCTCTTTGAAAAAAGATTCCAGCCGTCCGCCGGCGGATGTAGCAAATTCAACTTGTCTGATAGCCACAACTGCATGAGCAGAAAAACAAGTAAGGAGCTAGGAAGCAGCCTAAGCCGAGCGTCGAGGTAAAATAATAAAGTGAGAAAACCGAAAAAAGGTGAGCTGAGTGAGTTTACCTGAAGCAGAAGTGGACTTCCGCTGAAAGTGTTTGATTGGCCGGTATACACCAAGTCCAGGCCCAAGAGTGTTTCTGCTAAGACTAGAGGGATCACATTCTTCCGAGACCCCATTTGAACAGCCACGCTCACCAGTAAGGGACTGACCCGCCCATCAGCAGGAACGAGCAAGTAGGCAGCAAGCAGGCAGATCACCAGAGCAAAGCGGCGCCGAGCCTGCCAAGCTTTGTCTTCCAGATCGCCGTCAGGGCTATACCTCTCGATCAGCCGCATAATGTTAATTTGGCCACCTTCGAGAATAGCGTTGGCCAAGCCCCGGGAAATGTCAAGTGAGGTCGCCAGCAGGCCTGGCATACTTACTTGGTAAGGAGGAACAACGAGCGTCGGAGATGCGAAGGTCCGGAGATACGTTTGGAACTCCTCGATGGTCGGACACATCTCGTCGTCACCGAAGTGGAAGACGTGAATGTCAGGATCCCAGCACCGGAGTGCAGCTCTCAAAAGTGCCGGACGGAGAGGCACGTGTCAAAGATAGCGGAAGGAAGCGAGGCCGTGATATTGGAAGTTTAACCAATCAACGCCCAAAAACTGCACTAGCCAAGGCCTGATCAAGGTTGGGATTGGGTTTTCCATCTGGAAATGACAGAGGAAGGCTGAATATAGGAAGTGGAGTGAGGGTGCACAGTTCAGCAATGCATGAATCTTCTATTTATAGGCCAAAGCAGCCACTTTCTTTCCTGTGCCACATTCAAAGCCAAGTGCTAGCATCCAAACATCCTTACAATTAAGGACCCTGCCCTCTGAGAACCCAGAAACCGTGTGCAAACCGTGTGGGGGTGAAGACAAGGAGCTTCCAGAAAAAGGACAGTTGGTCAGACAAGTGGATCTGCGTCACATTTCACTAGCGTGCGCCAGTCACCTACTAGCGTACACATGTTCTCCTCACCACTGGCGTATTACAGTCAACCACTGGCGCACGCTAATAAGGCCTGCACCAAAACCAGTTAACAGCAGCTACTGCCCCGGCCATGTCAATTTCAATTCCGAGGCCTGTTTTGCAAATTTGATGATCCACACAAGTCATGAATGGTTTTTGGGGCTATGTCGAAGCATCGGTTTCAAAACGTCGCACTTAATGAAGATTTCGGACCTCTGGAGGCCCGTGTCGAGTTGAAATTGAGGATACGAAAGGTCAAAATCCGTTCTGAAGACTTTTGCCAAGTTTTGTCATGCCGTACACGTCATATGAGCCTAATGTGACTATGCGGGGGTGTCGGTTTCAGTCTGGGACTATATCGAGTCATCTTTGGCGTCTTATGTCCGTTTTTGAGACATTTTTTAGCATTTTGTGGTTTATTTCTCGTATCGGGTTATTTTTCTCAGTTTTATCAACTCGTGCAGGTCATTGTACATACACATGGTCTTATAGAAGTGTCAGTCTCCTTTCTCTAGGAGAATTTGGAGTTTTCGCCCATTAATGCCCAAAATTTCATTATTTTGCCCGTGTCTTAGGGATACGTGTCGTATCCTGGGACTTTTCTCCCTTTCTATTCAAGCTAGGATGAGTTCGTACATATTCAAGCAATTGTTTGTCGATTCAAGTCATTCATCAATGCATGTTAGATGTTATTGGATGGTTTATTCTTTTCCTTCATCAATTTGCATAAAAAGGAGATTAATAAACAGAAAATGCAGCTATTATTTATCCATAAAAAAAGTGGAAATGTACGTAACGGCACAACGGCCCAAGCAAACAGGAAGCTATCATGTACTAGGCACATTTGCCCAAAAGTCAAGAGGCACGCAGGCCCCCTCAAAGTATCAAGTATCCAAAAGGTATCAAAAGATAGTAAAGTACTCGAGGCTCAGTGATAGCCCTCAGTCGTCAAAAAGGTCCTCGAGGTCGTCACCACTCTCGTCGCCGTCGTCGTCGTCATCCAATTCTCTGGGGTCAATCCGGAACCTAGGATCGCTAGCAGAGTCGGAGCCGCTGCTGAGGGAAGGCTGCTCCTCTTCTTCTTCTTCCTCCTCCTCTTCTCTTCTTTTCTTCTGCGCGGGCCCTTCGGGTAGCCTCTTCTGAGCAGGCCTTTTCCTTAGCTCCCTCTGAGACTGTGGCACCTCACCTGCTGGAGAGATCACCACTCCTTTGGTCTTAGGCCATGTGATGCTAGCCTATTGCTGAGTCGTAGCAGGGGCTTTGCCCTTTCCCTTCTGAGGAACTGGCTTTACCGTCTTTCGTCTAGGAGCCGCCCTAGTGTGCATCGTCAATTCAATTTGAGCATCTTAGTCTACATATTGTGCGTATTGTATATTAAATGCTGAAACAGGAATCAAGAGCAGGTACATCAAACACGCATTGTATCAAACATGAATGGTCTATCTCAACATCGAAAAGTGGAATGGAACAAGCATTTCGGAGATATTCCTGAGGCTGTACAGAAGGAGCCAGAGCCCCCGGTGGGTAGTGCAGCTGCAAAGGAGTACCGCTCGCTATTTTATGGAATTCTTTCTCCATAGCCAACATCAGACGAACAGCCTCCCACACTCATTCAATCGGCACCTGTGATGTTTTCTTGGAAGCAAAGTCAGCATACAATGCGAATGTGGTGCAAAGGAACAAACAGGATTGAAAGTACAACATATCGGCCCTGTGATCTGCTCATGCTCCACCCTGGCCGGCTCGAAGCAAACTATCGCGGCCTCTCCCTGTGGATCCCGTACAGGCAACGTCCACAAGAGTCGAGGCAGCCCGGTTGCCACCGCATACTCACTCCTCTCCC
Source organism: Rhododendron griersonianum (assembly GCA_018127125.1). NCBI lineage: Eukaryota > Viridiplantae > Streptophyta > Magnoliopsida > Ericales > Ericaceae > Rhododendron > Rhododendron griersonianum. The sequence continues at coordinate 7,189,369 of CM030799.1, read as the reverse complement.
TAGAGCGGGCCGTCCTGCCTATCTGGCTCCGTCTCTCCTGCCCAGCCTCCATGGCTTCGTGCTGCACAACCATGTGCTCTACCTCCTCAAGCGGTCCCGCCAAGCGTTGATTCCTGTAAACATCATAGTTGCGCCTGAGCCTCAGGAAGTGAAGAGCGTCCTCCGAGGTTGTGAAGCGCTGTAGCTCACCAAGAGTGTAACGGCCTGTGTGTGACGCGTGCGGCGGAAGTGGCCCAGGAACCACGAACTCTGACGAACCAATGGACTGTCGTGTCACCCAGTCGCACAGGTACCACTGCCACCCAAAAGCCGATTCCAGCAACACTCGGCTCGCAATCACCACTCTGCTCTGTGCCACATACTCGGGCTTAGGCTCTGCATTTCTCCACGGGTCCCACTCCACCTGCAAAAGATGAAGTCAAAGTCATCAGCAATAGCATTAAAGCAATTCTAGGCACAGGTTACAAAGGAAATTGTTTTTTACCTGAGAACCAGACAGATCATCAAGGTACACTCGGTAGGCCAATAGATTTCCAGTCGCCTTCTTCTTTCCTTTGTGAAACGGCCCGTAGATCATGGCGCGTGACAGCATCCCCATATCCGAACACTTGTTCTCCGGGCGTTACATCCTCAGGACCTCGTAGGCCAATAGCTGCAAGGTTTCAAACAATCAAAGCATCAGAATTCAGCATGTATACAATTCAAAGGAGGAAAGTGTAAGTAAGGAAAGGAATTGAACTCTAAAAGTTGGGTTTCTTACCTCCCATATTCTCCAATAGCCAGCAGCTGTTTTCTTTCCCCGGGAGAACTCACCCATAAACCCGTAGCATATACCCAAAGCTGCTCCACCCCAGTTGTACCGCGAGGCCTTGCGCAAGTCATAAAGCGCTGGCAGGTAAGACAAGTGAACTGTGGCCCGCTTGTTGGCGTACAGTGTGGCCCCAAACAAGTATAGCAGGTAGACCCTCGCCATATGCTCTTCCTCTTGCTCTGTCTCCGGTTCCTTTCCCTTCAAGTGAGTCCTGAACTGATCATAATGGACCATCTCAGTGCCACCTTCTGGCACCATCCCCAGAAACCACTGAAGAGCCGCTGCATCTCTGTCGATTCCCAAGTCAAATGGGATGGGCTCGCCTCCTACCCTCAAACCAGTCAGGGCTGCAAAGTCTACCGGAATCACTGTCATCTCCCCAATTGGGAAGTGGAAAGTGTTGGACGTGTCATGCCGCCTCTTGGCCAGCGCAGTCAACAATGCGTGGTCGTTCTTCACTGCTGTCAGAATGGGGATGAGCAAGCCAAATCCCGCAGCGTCTATCAAAGCCTTGACCCATTCAGGCAAGGCCCTATACAGCTCCAGCGAGTACGCAAGACCGCCGTGCCCCCTTGTACTAGCTGCACCTCTCTGCACATCACAAACAGCCAAACGGGAAAATGATTGTCAATAAGGCAGTTAAAATTAAATGGACAGTTGTGGGCACACGCCCCAATAATCCTCGCATTTAGTATGTGAAAATTCCGGGTGCGCCCTTCTTGGAAAGCGCGGCGAAACGCTTCCCAAATCAGAGAGTCACCACTCGGGTTTTGTAGGAAGTACCCAAGGAACCGTGTTTTTGAAAATGTTTGGATTACGTTTGTTCGAGTTTGAAAAAGGCTTGTAGACTGGACCGTCGTAACCTTCGATATCTGAGGTTCGGGAGCCAGGTTACGAGAGGGGAAGGGTTTTATGGCACCCCTCTCGCCCAATCCGGAGACCGGTCTCTACTCAGGCGTTTTATAAAACATTTGCATTTCTCTCCTTATTTGATCATCTCTTTTAGCCAGTTAGGGCGGGGGAACAGTTAATGGGGATTAAAACTGTAACACATTTGCATTTATGTACAAGTATGTGACAAAATGTTTATGGATGTGTGATGTTTGATCTAGACAAAAATAATAGATTGAGAACAAGCTTTTGTGGATGTTTCAGATAAACTAGCTCACACTGGCTGTACAATGGTACACACAGAAACAAGCCTGCATGCACTGGATTAAACACTGCATGCAAGCCAGGTCCTGCGTGCGCCACCCACAACTGGCGTGCGCCGGTGAACCCGATACCACAGCTTCTATTCTCAATCCTCTGGGCTCTGGAATGGACCAGTGCACACCCAGGACAAACCACACAGTTAAATATGGACAATAAGTTATTACAGACAGGAATAAGGGCTTAGAAGCCACCAAATGAACAGAAATCCCCTTAAACACTGAGGGGAGGGAGATCAAAGGCCTGGATGAAAGATCCATGCAAGGCCAAGCCACTGGAACCGCCACCACTACCGTACGCCACTAAGTAAGGGACGTACGCCAGTTGTCAATGGGTTCCACTGCTTTGACTTTCTTTGCATCATCTGGGCTCTGGAACATGACCAGAAGGATCCCAGAGGCCAAACTAAGCAATAAATACAGATGGAAGAGAAAGCTACTCTAAGATACATAAAGCAATAGGTTGATTTTAGCATGCATCAAGGTGATCAGATAGTAATGAAATAAGAAAAATGATGATCGGTGATCCCCACACCAGTTTTGCCATACAACCATGACTGGCGTACGGCACATAGAACTGGCGTGCACCTTTTGATCATCATACACGGTTTTGAAACCTTGCCAGCATTAGGGCCAGGACTGGTATAGATTACCAGCCTTGACCCTGCCAGCCCCCCTCAGGGGTCAGAACAGAAAACAGGTGCCGAAGGTGATATACCTTTGCTTGTGAGTTTTGATGGATGGTTTGAGCTTTGAGCTTGAGGGAGATGGATGGAGGATGGATGTAGTGTGGTTTATGGACTGTGGAGAGTGCTTCCCTTACTTGCTCTTTCTATGGAAGAGAAAGGAAGCAAATGAAGAGGAAGAGGACAAAGAGGCTTGAACTCTTAATATTGCTAACCCCTTGCAAATGAAGGCAAGGGGGGTATTTATGGTGGAGGGAGAGGACTGATCAGTCTGGTCCTAAGGGGGTGTTTGGAGTGGTAAGGAAGAGGGAGCCTCCCATGCATTTAATGCATGGGACTTGCCTTGAGAGGTTGTGTCGGAGAGAGGGGGACAGTTCTGGCCGAAGCAATGATCAGGGGCTGCCAGCTGACGTCAGGTGGTTACAAAATCTCCCGCGCGTCTGGCTGAAAAAGGTTGATTTGACTGGTATTGACTGGCGTGCGCCACTTTGTGAGTGGCATGCGCCAGTGACCGGCGATGACTGACATGTGGCAGTGCCTCCTGCGCACGCTAGTCAAGAACCAGCGTACTCCAGTAGGGTTTTGCTAAGGCCATTTGGTTCTGGCTTGAGGTTTCGACAAGGGTTTGAAAAAGGGTTCGGATGAGGTTCGGGACGCTCAAAGCTCAAACTTATTCACAAACTCAGGATGTTCTTGACCTTAATCATCATCGGGGAATCAAAGACCGTAAGTAAACTAATCTGGACAGTCCAGAATAGGGTGTCTACAGTAGCCTTCCTTTGACGGCACTTAGAGCACCATTGTTTTGGCGTAAGTAACGTCAAAGGTCTTCTAGACACCCATCTAGGCCATCCAGAGCGGAACGCACGAATCAATGAGAACATGGAACTTAAATAACCTGACTGGTTGGATTGATTGGAGCGGATAGATCGCTGTTGGAGATAATATGCTTGGTTGAGTCGATGCTGGCATTGGCTTTTGATAGCGCGGCCGGGGCGGCTGACTCAACTGGGGAGGGATATTAGGCGAACCCTCCTGGGGATCAAACCATCGTAAGTGGATTGAGTCCGGTTTACGGGAGATGCTGTCATACGGACGGACCGTCGTTGATTGAACTTTGGACGAATAGATCGTCGTTGATTTGAGATGGACAGAGCAGGCCGTCACTTGTTGGGGACTCTCCTGGGGAAGATAATCCATTGTAAGCAATTCGTGGTTGCTCGTTTGATTTAAGATTGGGACGGATGGATCGTCGTTGATTTGAAATTGGACGGACAGATCGTCGTTGATTTGAAATTGGACGGATAGATCGTCGTTGATTTGAAATTGGACGGATAGATCGTCGTTGATTTGAATTTGGACGGATAGATCGTCGTTAATTAAAAATTGGACGGGCTCTGCTCGGGGAGTAACCCTCCGAGGTGATAAAACCAATTTGATGACTACGGGCCTTGATTTTGATCACGGGATGCAAACTGGGCCCCAGGCCCAAGAACAACTGGCGTGCGCCAGTATATATGTGCCGTACGCCACTTAGACCAACATACCCAGGCCCAGATCCGGCCCAGACCCGGCCCAGTTGCTTCCCACGTCGATTAAACTCTCAGAGGACGTACGAAACCGCCATACTTTCAGTTTCAAAACTTCTGAGAACTCTCAAAACCCTTCCAAATCTCCCAATCTTCATCCCCATTCCTTTCATCTCTTTCCATTCCACAACCCCGTATTCATTTATGGCAAAACAAGGCGGCGGCAGCGGCGAGCAAGGCGGTGGTGAAGAGGTGGCTCGGTCGAGTATTGAGGCCGAGCCCATTGAGGCTCAAATCGACGATCAAACGGTAGAGGAGGCCTCCCCAGACGCCGGTGCAGAGAGCCCAGGACGAGTCTAGGGCGGCGATGGCAGTGGCAGCCATGTATAGGAGACGGGTGACGACGGCGAGCGGCGTGCGCCAGAGGAGGAGGGGCGTACGCCAGTTGTTCCCGTCACAGAGGGCCCACGGGTGAGTCGATTGGACTCGAGGAGTGGCATAGAGGGCTTCGTGGTGTCCAGCGGTGGCTCGGCTGGGGCCGGCGGTAGTGGCGGCAGTGGTGGTGAAGACCGACCGGGGTCGCCGACAAGAGACCCGGCGAGTGGCAAGGCTCCGGCAGTAGAGGAGGTGGGGGACGTGTCGAGGGCGGATCACACTGAGCAGATTGAGTTCATGCCGCCAGTTGGGTCATCCAGTCACGAGCCGATCATGAGCCGCGACTTGGTAGAGTTTGTGGGTGAGTCTGTGCTTGCCCGGTTGATGAGAGAGAACCCTGAGGTTGTTGCAGTAGTCGAGAGGGCGCGCGAGGAGCGGCTGAGGGAGATAGCCCGGTCTGACGAGGCCGAGAGACTGAGGAGAGAGGCCGAGGCGGCGGAGAGGGAGCAGGCGGAGCTAGTGCGAGAGACCGAAGAGGCTGAGAGGGAGCAGGCAGAGCTAGTGCGAGAGACCGAGGAGGCTGAGAGGGAGCAGGAGGAGGGTCCCGGGGCATACGAGGTGGCTGTGGACCTGGCAGAGACCCGACGGAAGGACGGCCGTACACCGTTTGCAGTCGAGATGTACGTCCCCCCTGAGCCACACGTGTTCGTTCCGTCGGGCACGAAGAGCTACACCCCTTCTCAGAGAGACTACGACGAGGAGCTGGTGCTGAGGGACCACAAGCAGCACTTGTCTAGGGGCTGGACTCAGGTATGCCCTTTAACATTCACTTCGTACCTTGCTTTAGTATTCATTTCGTACTGTGACGCATGATGCTCAAACCTTTGCATTTGACTGACTATGTAGAACTAGTGATACTTCGACCTGAAACGGATTGGATTGGCCGTAGGATGCCTCGACTTTTAGAATTCGACCATAGAATGCCTGTGGATAACTGATATCGACTTGTAGTATGCCACATAATGCAACTCAACTGATAGATTGCCTTGAAATTTGACTTGACTTTGTAGAATGCTATTGAAACGTGATAATCGACCAAATGAGTGCCTTTGATGTCCTGGCAATTTGAATTGACTGATAGAACGCCTGATAGCTTGATTCGACTTCGTAGAATGCCCTTGAAACGATAATAATTGACTGAATAATTTCCTGGTAGCTTGATAATCGACCGCATGACTGTTCGAAACCCGAATCGACCTAGAAATGACTTGAATTGACTGAATAGGATGCCTGGTAGCTTGATTCGACTGATAGAATGCCTTTGATGCTTTGGATACTGTTAAAAGTCCTTGATTCGACTATCCCACGTATTTGAACTGCTGTCCTGATGCTATTTCTGTTGTTTTGTTTGTTGCAATGTGCAGAGAGGAGTGGTCAGTATGCGGGGGCACGGCGGTCCAGCGTACTCGCTCGAGCTATACTTGAGTTTGCCTGAAGGGGTGAGAGCGCTGGTGGACGCGGCGGGGTTTGGCCTATTTATCCCCACGCTGACAGTGACGAGGAGTGACCACGCCGTGCTGACGGCTTTGGCCAAGAGGTGGTGGGATACGTCGAACTCCTTCAACTTCCCGATCGGGGAGATGACGGTGACCCCAGCGGACTTCGCGGCCATCACTGGCCTGAGGGTAGGAGGAGACCCGATCCCCTTTGACTCTGGGATCCACGAGGATAGAGCAGCGCTGAGTTGGTTCTTGGGCATGGTGCCCTCTGGGAGTGCAGAGACGGTTTCTTACGACCAGTTCAGGAGGCACATAGAGAGGAGGATCCCGGAGATGGGGGTGGCTGGAGCGTGGGTTACTGAGCTGGAGTTGCAGCAACTGGCTAGGGTGTACCTGATGTACTTGTTTGGGGCTACTCTGTACCTGAACAAGAGGGCCACGGTTCACTTGTCCTACTTGCCTGCCCTCTTCGACCTGGGGTCCGCTTCTCGGTTTGACTGGAGAGGAGCAGCCTTGGGCACGTGCTACAGCTTTCTGGGTGAGCTCTCTCGGGGAAAGAAGGCGGCCGCTGGTTACTGGAGGATATGGGAGGTAAGAAATCGACACTGTCTTTCAATTTTATTCAATACTTGCACTTTATCTTGCATGCACTGTATTTCCAATGCCTTGATTGCTTGACTTTTTGAAAACCCTGGAGTTGTGGGCTTACGAGGTGCTGAGGATGTACCCTCCGGAGAATAGGAGTCCGAATCCGAGGGCACTTCCTCGAGCGATGGTCTGGGGACCACTACGCGTCGGGAAGAGGAGGTCGCACGGGACACTTTCTGGCTTCCGGTTGTACTTGGACCATTTGACAGGCTCCTAGGTAAAGCTATCTTTCCTTTTCTCGTAGTTCCTGTTTTGAAATGCTTTAATGCTATCGCTGATGCTCTTGAGTGTTTTGCAGGTAGAGTGGGATCCGTGGAGGACCGCAGGGCCCGAGCCTGAGTACCTGGCGAGGAGCAGGGTGGTGACAGCGAGCCGGGTACTGCTGGAGTCTACTTTCGGATGGCAGTGGTACTTAGGCGATCGGGTGACGCGACAGTCACTCGACTCGTCCGAGTTCCTTGTCCCCGGGCCACTTCCGCCTCGTGCTTCGCACACTGGGAGGTACACGCTGAGAGAGCTGAGGAGGTTCACTGTCCCTGTTCCTGTGACTACCTTTCTGAGGGCTGGGCGAGACTACGCCGTTTACCGGAGGCGATACTTGGCGGGAGCGCTTGGAGTGATGGAGCACAGGGCGGTGAAGAACGAGGCCCTGGTTGCTGGTGAGGAGAGGCAGGGCCGGAGGAGGAGGCCCGAGGAGAGGAGCGAGTACGCGGAGTCAACAGGACTTACCCAGCTTTCCTGGACGTTGTCTGTACATGACCCTCAGGGGGAGGTTACGGAGGTCCGTTTCGAGCCTGCCCAGACAGAGCCAGCAGAGGTCACAGGACCGGTATGAAGTGCTTTCAGCTTTTGTTTATTTCCTTGTTTCCTGTATCATATTTGTCCTGTAGTTGTACTGCTTTTGACTTTCAAAACTTGTGATTCAGGTGCCGCTAGAGTGGGCGAGGGAGTCCATGCGCTTGATGCTTGCCATGGAGAAAAAGTTTCACCAGATAGCCAGTGGTACTCCCTTGCAGTTGCACTACCCGCCGGCAGCTCCAGCGCCTACTGCGCAGCCTCAGGTATAAAACCAGAATTCCAAATTCGATACTTAGCAACTGTGCGTGTCTGTTACAATGCATATTAGAGGTACCTGCTCTTGATTCCTGTTTCAGCATTTACATATACACTATGCCCAATATTGATATGCAATGACTTGAATTGAATTGACAATGCAGGGACACGCTAGGGCAGCTTTCAGGCGGCAGACAGCGGGGCCAGCCCCTCAGAAGGGCAAGGGGAAAGGGAAGGCCCCTGCTACAGTCCAGTGACCGGCTAGGACCACGCAGCCCGAGACCAGAGGGGTGGTGATTGCCCCTGACGGAGGGTCACCACTGCCTCAGAGAGAGCTGCGGAAGAGGCCTGCTCAGAATCGGCCGGCGGAGGGGCCCGCACAGAAGAAGAGGAGAGAGGAGGAGGACGAGGGCGAGGACGAGGAGTCCGCGTCCCTCAGCAGCGGCTCTGGGTCTGCGAGCGACCCTGGGTTCAGGACCACTCAGAGAGACCTAGCTGCAACCGAGGAGAGCGAGGGCGACAGTGACGACACTGACGAGCTTTTCGGAGAGTGAGGGCTACCACTGAGCCTCATATGCTTTACTGTCTCTTTTGCTTTTTGACCGTCGGTACTTGACTTTTGATTCGACTTTCGAAATGGGGGCCTGCGTGCCCTTTGATCCCTGGGCGAATGTGCCTGCTACATGATTTTCGCTTGTTTTGCTCGGGCCGTTGTGCCGCTTCATACGTTTCCACCTTTCGCTTTATGCTTTTGGGTAGTAGAAATAATTGCATTTTCCGTTTATTCAACTTCTATTTTGATGGTATTGATGGTAGAAGCAAACAAAACAAACACCGATGTCTGACATGCATTGATCAATGTTCTGAATCGACCAAAATACACTAGGATATGTGCAGGACCGACCTAGCTTGAATAAAAGGGAAGGAAAGTCCCAGGATACGTTGCGTATCCTTAAGACACGCGGAGGATACAGGCGTTTGGTTTTAATGGGTCAAAACGCCCAACCCTCCTCTGAAAGGGAAACTGACACTTTTGTGAGGCCATATAGATGTATAATGACCTGTACGAGTGGAGAGACTCGGGAAAGACGAATCAATACGAGAAATAAGCCGCAAAATGCCTGAAAATGCCACAAAATGGACATAAGACGCCAAAGATGACTCGATATGGTCCCGGACTGAAACCGACACCCCCGCACAGTCACACAAGGTCTACATGACGCGTACGGTATGAGAAAACTTGGCACGAAACCCTTGGCACGAACTTTGAGCCTCTGTATCCTGAATTTTGGAGGATACGGGCCGCTGGAGGTCCGAATTCTTCGTTAAACGCGACGTTTCCGAGCCGATGTTTCCTTACAGTCCCACAAACCATTTAAGATTTGTTCGAATCGACAAACCTGCCAAACCAGCCCCGGAATCGAAATTGGTTGCTTGATGACAGTTGCTGCTGTGAACTGGAATCTGGTGCAGGCCTGACTGGCGTGCGCCAGTATATGTGCTTCGTACGCCAGTAATGCAGATTACCTGCGCGCGCTGGTTTATTAGTGGCGCACGCCACAAAAGTGTGACACAGAGCCACTTGTCTGACCGTCTGTCCTTTTTCCTGGGGCTTCTTGTCTCTACCCCTACACGGTTTGCACACAGTTTCTGGCTTTCAGAAGGCAGTGTCCTTTATTGTAAGGAGGGTTTGGATGCTAGCTTTTGGTTTTGAACATGGAATAGGAAGTTAGATTCGCAGGTTGGTATTTAACTGGGAGTTGCAAGCTTGGTGAAGTCACACTGATACGCCCCCCCCTCATTTATTCAGCCAATTGTTGCACTGTTTCAAAATGGAGAACCCCATTCCAACCTTGATGAGGCCCTGGTTAGCGGAAATGATGAGCGTTGACTAGCTCAATTTCCAATATCACGGCCTGTCTTCGTTCCGATACCTCCGGCATGTGCCGCTCCGCCCGGCACTTTTAAGAGCCGCACTCCGATTTTGGGATCCGGACGTCCACGTCTTCCGTTTCGGGGACGATGAAATATGTCCTACAGTCGAGGAGTTTCAGGCGTACCTCCGGACGTACTCGTCGTCCCTCCTTACCAGGTGAGCATGCCTAGATTGTTGGCCACTGCGCTCAATATTCCCGGGGGCCTGGCCCGTTCTATGTTGGAGGGTGGCGCAATCCACATTCTGCAGTTGATCGAGCGGTACAGCCCGGAGGGCGATTTGAGTGACACTGCCTGGCAGGCCCGGCGCCGCTTTGCTCTGGTGATCTACCTCCTGGCGGGCTACTTGCTTATCCCTGCTGACGGGCGGGTGAGTCCCTTGCTCGTGAGCGTTGCTCTGCAGATGGGAGGCACGGACCGGCAAAATGTGATCCCTCTGGTACTTGCCGAAATGCTTCAAGGTTTGGATTCTGTGTATATTGGGGTGACACACACCTTCAGCGGCAGTCCGCTTCTTCTACAGGTAATCTCACTCAGCTCACCTTTTTCCGGTTTTTCGCACTTTCTTGTTTTACCTCAACACTCGGTTTAGGCTATCTGTTGGCTCCTTACTTGTCTTTTCGCTCAGGCTTTATCTGGTTTCTTACTTGTCTTTTTCACTCATGCAGCTGTGGTTATGTGACAAGCTGAACCTGTTGCACCCTCCGGAGGATGGCTGGCATCTTTTTCCGAAGAGAATTCATCAAAGGGAGATGAGGTACCCCGAGATGAATGAGGAGGAATGGTTCACTTTCATGCGGGAACTACAGCCCGATGAGATCGTCTGGAGGTGTCCATGGCTGGAGCTAGAGGAAATGGTGGTTTACTCAGATGGTTTCGATAGGGTGGTGATTGCAGGGCTGACGCAGTTCACCTTCTACATCCCGGGCCGCATCCTCCGTCAGTTGGGTATCCCTCAGGGGAATGTTCGTATCACTGCCGGGGATTTCCGAGTCCCCAATTTCAATGCTCAGACGCTCCATGGGTATAACAGGCGTTGGGCGGACAGGGCCTTGCAGGCGGGGTCTCCAGATTTCACTCCAAGACTTCGGAACGTTTATCGACAATGGTTAAGAGCAGATGTTGCAGCAAGAGAAAACGTCAACTGACTCCGGACCACTTTACTGTAGTTAGAATAAACTGTGAGCCGTTAGGCTTCTTAAGCATTTCGTTCGGTTTTTCATGCTTCACTGTTTTTTTTTTTTTTAAGATTTTCATGCTCAGCCCTTGTATTAGAAGTTATGATTTGTATAATAAAGTTGAAAGATGGAGGGTTTCCCCCTTCAGACTTCTCGATGAAACTTTGACTTGCCCCTTCACTTCACTCGGACCATGCTACGGCACCGGAACGTTTAAACCATGGATCGACTTTGATAGAACATGACCGGGTCTCAAGGTGAGACTGCCTACGTATCCCTTTTCAAGGAATCAGGTCAGAACGTAGTTCAAGCCAAGGTTCGCTCGTGTATTTTACCTCTCCTTTTACGCTCTAACTTTTGCCTAGTGCCGCCTTCACAGGTTTTCGGCCCAGCGAGCTTTCGACTTTTGCCCATTTATTTTTGCCTAGACCGCCTTCACAGGTTTTCGGTCTAGCAGGCTGCTCTAACTTTTACTTAGAACCGCCCACCCTTGTGGTTTTCGGCCCAACGAGCATCTCTCAGGGATAGAAACGTTTGAGTTGATCCAGGTTAACCAAAGCACTGAATTCGTTGCCGTCGAGATCGATGAGTTGAGCAGCAACCCCAGATAGGATGGTCTTGATAATGAAAGGCCCGGATCGCTTCTACCGGAACTTCCCACTAGCATCAAACACTGGGGCCCGTATTTCTTTCGTGACCATGTCCCCTTCGACTAAGCCCCTGGACTTCACCTTCTTATCAAATGCCCGGGCGATTCGACGCTGGTAACCTTGAACATGATACAGAGCTCGGAGTCTCCTTTCATCAAATAGCATTAGTTCGACAAACCTCCCACTGAGCCAATCAGATTCTTCCAGGCCACTTTCAACCATGATCCTCAGAGAAGGAACCTCAAGCTCGATAGGAAGTACTGCTTCCATTCCATAGACCAAGGAGAAAGGAGTTGCACCGGTTGAAGTTCGAATCGACGTCCTGTATCCCCATAGCGCCAGAGGTAGCTGTTCGTGCCAGTCCCTCGCAGATTCAATAGTCTTCTTGATGATCACCTCGATGTTCTTGTTTGTGGCCTCGACTGCTCCATTTGTTTGTGGACGATAGGTTGTTGATCGGTGGATCTCGATGCCGAATTCCTCGAAGAGATCCAGGACCCTTCCTTTGAAATGACTCCCATTGTCTGAGACAAACGCCTGAGGAACGCCATACCGGTAAATGATGTTCTTTCGGATGAACTGGGCCACTTGAACTGTTGTCAGAGTCTTGTAAGATTCGGTCTCGACCCATTTGGTGAAGTAATCTATCGCCACTAGTATGAACCTGTGACCATTTGAAGCAGGAGGCGTGATCATCCCAATAACGTAAATTCCCCACACGGAGAACAGCCATGGCGAGGTCATGCCATATAACTTAGAGGGTGGAACATGCTGCAGGTTGGCATGGATTTGACACTTGAAACAGCGCCGCACGTAGTCGATGCACTGAGACTCCATCGTTGACCAGTAGTAACCCTGCCTGAGGATCTTCCTAGCAAGCATAACACCGCTCATGTGGGGACCGCAGACCCCTTCGTGAATCTCTTCCATTATCCTTGTTGCTTCGGCCCCATTGACACACAGCTTGTGCATTCCGCAGTGAGACCTTCGATACAGTTTCCCTCCACAAATGATGTACTGAGCAGCCAGCCTTTGCAGAGCAACCCGATCTTTCCCTGAAGCTCCAGCGGGGAACTCTCCTAGTTCGACAAAGTTCCAGATATCGTGGTACCAGGGTAGGCCATCATCGACATCATCAATGGCGTTGACATATTCATAAGCGGGCAAGTCCCTCTGCTCGATCACAATCGGCCGCATCCTGACCCCTACTGGAAGTTCGATCATCGAAGCCAAAGTCGCCAAAGCATCGGCGAACTGATTCTTCAAGCGTGGAATGTGGGTGAAGGTCACCTTATTGAAGCGAGGAATCAGTTCTTCCAAATCTTGGTGACAAGGCTTCTGCTTTTCCTCACGGACCTTCCAGTCTCCATTAGCCTGAGAGATTACCAGGTTCGAATCCCCAATTATTTCTAGCTTCTCGACTCCGAGCGCAATAGCAGCTTCCATTCCAACGGTGCAGGCCTCGTACTCAGCTTGATTGTTGGTGACGTCGAAGTTCAACTTGAAAGCAAGCGGGATATGAGCCCCAACAGGCATAATGAGTAATATCCCAACTCCGAAACCTCTTTGATTCGCAGCCCCATCAAAATAGAGCGTCCACACTTCTTCGACAACTGTTAGCACATCCTCGTCCGGGAAATTGAAGTCCACGTCCTCGGGTCCATCGATCGGGTGGTCGGCCAGGAATTCTGCCACGGCACGGCCTGTAACGCCCCCATTTTTTTGGGTACGTTAAATAAACACTTTATTGATCTAAATCATGAAGAGTTAAGCTCATTATTACAACAGGATCTCCTTCTAGAGTTCATTTATTACATAAAGGGATGGAAAAGCTAAGGTTATCTACTTCTCTGCCTTTTCCTCCATCCTAGCAAGCTCTCCAGCTCCAAATGCCTCCAAGGTGTACTGTTTATCCTGCTCATCTATGAATTCTGACACATTATACCAGCGTCGCCACCAATATAATATGTCAGGGTCACCAAAAGGTAACACCATGAGCTTTGAGGGCTCAATAAAATAAACCAAACCCACTAACCCTTAACTTACACATAGCAAGTCACGTATAACAGCAGTGAATCATACAGATAATGATATCTACGCAGTATGTGTTCACTCAACAGCTATTAACAATAACACATCCGCATTTTCTTTCTAACGTTCGTTGGTTTTCGAAATATCAGAGTTTCTCATACGCAGCGTTTCATTTCTCAAATTAACATTTTGAAAATCGTTAAGTAACCAGAATTTCGCATAGACAATTATGTAAGCTCATTCAACGACATATTTAAACGATAATACATCCACATTCAAAGTCTTATTAGCGTTGGTGTCATGCCTTTTCGTGTTTCTCCCACGCGACTCATCGTAGACTGTGTCATCCTTTTCGCTTTTACAAAAATTACAATTTCCAACGTTTCTTTCGCAAATTGCTACTAATGAGGCTACCAAGTCCGGCTCCATTAGTAACACACACGATGGCTACCAAGTCCGGCCAATCATGGTTTCACAAAACACATTCTTTCAAATCTTGCATTGGCTACCACGTCCGGCCAAGCCCTATTTCCACATGAGACTACCACGTCCGGTCCCATTGGAAATCTACGCAATGAGCTACCAAGTCCGGCTACATTACGGTTTTCACAAATACTCACATAACGACTACCAAGTCCGGTCATTATGTAGTTTCAAAATATTTTTCGCATGTTAATCCCATCCTTCATTTTATCCATATCAACCACACCCTAGGTGTCATGTTTCTACTTTCTCGGTTCTCGTGTCTGGTTCGCATGCATAGACTCCGCGGTAATTCATTCCACAACTTAAGAAATCTTGAAACTAAACTAACAAGATCATTCAACTCCATATTAGATAGTATGCTCGCATTATCACATCATTGTGCTCGATCATTTAACACGCAAAGTAAAGCATAGTGCCACATGGACGGACACCTTTGGAGTGGTAAACCACTTATGCTTTATCAGCAACAAGTAGACAAGTAATCACATAAACATGTTCACAATCATTCTAAGATCGAAACACAAATTCTTCTATTCAAGTTAACCTTTCATAACATTCGTTCTTTCTTTCTTTAGGGAAGTTCAAAAGAGCATATGTTTATTGAATTGCAATGCATATATCAGAATAATAACAATAAGGATTCTATGTTTTCACAAGAGGTGTCGATTTGATAATCTATGTGATCATGCCATTATCTTTATTCTAATCGATTCGAATCATGCATACGATATGTCATACTTGGTGAAAAATCTATCTCATGTTCTTAGCCTACTTTAAGGTAAACTTTATTTTTGAAAAAAAATTAGTAAGGATTATCCATCTTTCAAAAGTGTACACATTTCAATTTACCTTTAAGGAAAATAGATACGGAAATCTATATTCTTTTCAACATACGCATATCATACGTTATATTTAGAGTTTAGAAAGCATAATTAAAATCTACATATACTTAGAGTGTAGAAGGTATAGGAAAATTCTACGCTTAAGCATCATACTATACCTTAAAGGTAAACTACGTTTAATTATCATTCAACCAAATCACATGTACTTAGAACAAGGTTGTATTTAATCTAGCTTCGACAGCATAACTACGTATACTTAGGATTTAAGTAGATAGGAGAATCTACTATACTTAGAGTTTAGGAGGTGTAGGAAGATCCTACCTTGATCCGAAACTAATCGGGGCCGAATAAGCTAGTTAAGAAAATTCTACGGCGTTGAAATGCACGAATCTGGACCGAACTTCGGATGGCAGTAACTCGATCAATATTTGGCCGAATAGGATCGTTCTTGAGTTGAAATTGAAGCTCTAGAAGTGCTCTACCACTTTTGTGAAGGAGGTTGGTCCTAGAAACTAGTTTAGGCAGGAGAAAGATGGTGATTAAGGGATGGACAGTTTGCTGTCTGGAATCTGGAAATCCGAATTTTTGCTGAACTTCGGATGTCGATATCTTTGTCGTTTCTTGACCGATTAGGGTGGTTCTTGGGTCTAACTTGAAGCTCTCGAAGTGCTCTACAACATTCCCGGAGAAAGTTTAGCCTAGAAACTACCTTAAACAGGAGAATAATGAGGGTTTACAAAGGGCAGTAGGCTGCCTGGAAAACAGAAAAGTTGAAGCAATGTCTAGAATTTCTAGAGAGGAGTGAGAGCAAGAGTGGAGGTGTGTGTTGAATGAGAACATGGGGTCCTATTTATAGGCAAATGGTTGGCTCTCTTTCCTCCCTCTATGGCCGGCCCCTCTCTCTCTCAATCTTCATTGGATTTTGTTCCAAGATCAAGCCATGTCAAGCTATGACATCACCTAGATCTTCTTCTTTCAACTAGTACAAGGTCAATGTTATTCTATGGGGATTTAGGTCTAATCTAGTACTTGGAAAGAGTAGAAAATAGGTTAGGTTGTCTTTGGTCAAGAAAGAGCAAGAACCCTAGATTTAGTGGTACAATGGTGATGTAAGAAGTCTAGATTTGGTTTGTACTTGAATTGGCCAACAAGGATGGGCTAGATTTGGTTGTACTTTGCACACACATCACTCTCCCTCTCTCCCTCTCATCCGGCCCTTTCCTCTCTCTCTCTCCTATCTTTGATTTGTTTCATCTTTTAATGGATTGGAAGCTTGATGGATTGGATTTTGGTACTTGGATTTGATCTTGGAAGGTTTTGAGTGAAAGATGAAGGTTTGTACAAGATTTTGGTAAGGAAATCTAGTCCTTTTAGTCCACCTCATGTCCTTGGTTGATCAAAGTGTAAGAAAGACTAGATTTTTGTACTAGGCTTGTGTGAGGTGTTGGCCAAAGGACATGACTAGGCTCATTTGCACACATCACTCTCTCCCTCTCTATCTCATCCGAATTTTCTCTCTCTCTCTCTCTCTCTCTCTCTCTCTCTCTCTCCATGGTACAATGTACATAAGTACATAGGTGGAAGATTACAAGGATTTTTCTTGTTCTTTCTAGGACAAGTGTAGGTGATTCTAAGGGCTTCCTAGTCTTGTCTAGTACTTAGAAGATTGGATAAGATAGAAAGACCAAGAAAATTCTAGATTTGGTTGTCCTTGGATGATCAAAGTGTAAGAAAGACTAGATTTTTGTTGTACTAGGATTGTGTGAGGTGTTGGCCAAAGGACCATGACTAGGCTTAGGAGTACACTTGCACACACATCACACTCTCTCTCCCTCTCCCAATCCGGCCATCTCTCTCTCTCTCCCTCTCTATCTCTCTCTCTCTCTTTGGTACAATGGATGTACATAGGTTGAAAGACTAATAGACCTTCTTTGTTCTATCTTCCAATCTAGGACAAGTCTAAGTTAATTTATTGGGGATTTGGTCTAGTCTAGTACTTGAGAAGATTGAATTTGGATTGAAAGAGTAAGAACCCTAGATTTGGTGGTACTAGGTGATATGTGAAGATTGGCCAAGGACTATGACTAGGCTTGGAAGAGTACAAGGGCACACATCACCATCTCTCTCTCCCTCCCTCAAATCCGGCCATCTCTCTCTCTCCCCCTCTCACCTCTCTCTCGGCCTCTCCTTCTCTCTCTCTCTCTCTCTCATTGGTACATTGACACCTAAGCTTGGAAGGACAAGAGTTTGGGGTTTGACTTGAGAAAGAGTAAAGATTGGGTTGTAAGTCTTGTAAGAGATCTAGTAAGAAATCTAGTACCTCAAATCTACCTCATGTCATCCTATATCACATTCTTACACAAGTACAAGTACTTAGGATGGATAAACAATTGGATTTGGTGGAGAAAGATCAAGAAGGTACATGCATATCTCTCTCTCTCTCTCTCTCTTTCCTATCTCTCTCCTCTATCTCTCTCTCTCTCGGCCCTCTCTCTCCTCTCCCTCTCCCGGCCTTCTCTCTCTCCCTCTCTCCCTCTCTCTTCCTTGTACTACCTATGTATATTTATATAAGTACATATCTACCTAATAAGCTATTGAAGTACAAGGTTCTAATAAACTAATGGGTTTTGAAAGAACAAGGATTTTCCTATTAAACAATGAAAGGAACACATGTGTTCTATCTTAATATTAAATAAAAGTAGGTGTACTAGTGTCCTATTATAATATTTAGGCATGTACTAGAAGATCTAGGTAGATATCTAGTCAAAATTCTATATTACACTAATCTAATTTGACACATATACTACTAGAATATAATATAAGGTACTTAGAGAATCCTAGGGTATTAAAATACTAGGTATCATTCTAATTCTTTAATTAGGGAATCCCATGGGAAATCTAGATATTGCATTAACTAATATATCTTAGTACTAGTCTATTATCCAATGGGTAATAATTCTCCTAACATTTATGGACCAATGGATAAAAGATCAAGGGTTGACTTGGTCAAAAGGGCTCATTTAGGGTTCCAGGGTTCAAAAGGTTCAAATGGTTCTATGAAGTTCAAAAGGTCTTCCTAGGGTTTAGGAGAAGTAATTAGATGAATTGCTAGTTAGGGCTTCTCAAAGATTTGTTAAAACCTAACTAGTCTTGTTAAGTAGGATTTCTAGCTAAGAATATAATCTTAAGGCTTACTAGCACACTTGTCTTTAGAAAATGACCTTATTGCTCGGAAGGGAGAAATCTAACTCTTATAATTCTAGATTTTTAGTAACGACGGATTTTTGGTTATTAAAAAGGGATTTTAAATGGAATCCAAGTAATTAAAACAAAATTCAAATTTTTAGTGAATTTTTTTATTTACCAAAAATCTGGGTCGTTACACGGCCCTTCACTGATTTTCTCGTGATATATTGGAGATCGAACTCAGCCAGCAGAAGCAACCAACGTGCTAGCTTATGGGTGAGCGCCGGCTTCTCGAACAGATACTTGATAGGATCCATCCGAGAAATCAGCTTCACCGAATAGGCTAGCATGTAGTGTCTAAGCTTTTTGGTAGTCCAAACTAGCGCCCAACACGTCTTTTCTAGGGGGGTGTAACGTTCCTCACTCCCCACCATCTTCTTGCTCAGATAGTAAATGGCTTTCTCGACTCCTTTATCTCCTTCTTGCGCCAACAAGCATCCCATGGACGTCGGAGTAACGGATAAGTACAGGATCAGGGGTCGACCAGGCGTAGGCGGCATTAAGACAGGCGGATTCCTCAGATACGCCTTGATAGATTCGAAAGCAGCTTGGCACTTCTCCGTCCATTCGAAACGAACGTCCTTCTTGAGTAGACGGAACAGCGGTTCGCAGGTCAGTGTTAACTTGGCTATGAATCGACTGATGAACTGAACCTTACCCAGAAAGCTTCGCACTCCCTTTTCCGATTGCGGCGGTTCCATTTCGAGAATTGCTGTGATCTTAGAGGGGTCGACCTCAATTCCTCTTGCGGTGATCAGGAACCCCAACATTTTGTGAACTGTGACCCCAAATGTGCACTTCTGTGGATTAAGACGCACGTTGTATTTGCGGAGCCTTTCAAGAAACTGCCTGAGTGCTGGGATGAAATCCTCTTTTTCCTTTGCCTTGACAATCATGTCATCGACGTAGACCTCAACCGTTTTGTGGATTAGATCGTGTAACAAAGTGGTCTGGGCCCGCTGGAAGGTGCAACCGGCGTTCTTCAACCCAAACGGCATCATCACATAGCAGTAAGTACCCCACTCAGTGACAAAGGTTGTCTTCTCTTGGTCCTCCGGCGCCACGAAGATCTGATTGTACCCGGAGAATCCGTCGACAAAAGAGAGCAAAGCATGCCCCGCCGTGTTGTCCACAAGCACGTCAATGTGAGGCAAGGGAAAACTGTCTTTAGGGCTTGCTTTGTTCAAGTCCCTAAAGTCGACGCAGACTCGGATCCTCCCGTCCTTCTTAGGAACTGGCACGATGTTGGCTACCCACTTCGGATACTCGGCAACCCTTAGGAACCCAGCGTCGATCTGCTTGGTGACTTCCTCCTTGATCTTCTCAACCCAATCCGGCCTCATCCGGCGGAGCTTCTGTTTGACTGGAACAGCCCCTGGAGCCAACGGAATTCGGTGTTGCACGATTTCAGGATCTTTACCGGGCATGTCTTTGTGAGACCATGCGAAAACCTCGAAGTACTCTTTGAGCAGATCAATCAGCGCAGCACGATCCTCGGGGGACAGAGTTGAACCAATTTGCATCATTCGGGGGTCACCCTCATCTTTCAAATTTATAGAAATTACTTCTTCTTTCAGAGGCTGAGCATGCCTTTCGTCTTCCCTTTCGATGAGGGAACGCAACTCAGCGGGGATGTCCCCATCGAAGTCTGTTCCTTCATCGTCTGGGTCGACACAGTTTATATAGAAGTCAGCAAAGTAATCGAAAGTAGGATCATGCATTTCATAAAACCCCAGCGGGTTGCCAAGTACAGTGGACTCGAATTCGAAATAGAAGCTACGACGTGGAGGGCCAAGAGGCACAAACTCCGACTCTGAGCTAGACCTAGACTCGACAGACTCTGTGTCAGACTCAGGTACATTGTCAATGCATGTCAGACGCGGAGTAAAAATGCAATTATTTAAACTTCCCTTGGCTTCCACAATGAGGGAGGTTGGATCATTGATGATATCCGGAGAGTCGGGCCCAAGCATCAGCACTCCAACCTCCTCTTCTTTGCCAACCAAACCTACTTGAGAGAACAGCATCCCCAAGTCCCCTTGATCAATGGCCAGCAGCCAGTCAGTTTCTTCCTTAGCCTGGGTCAGCTGCTTCTTGAATTCTTCCTCTGCCAGCTTGTCTTTGGCTATCTCCTCCTCATCATCGGACTAGGTGTCCGCAGCGAAGATTTCGAATCCCGGTAGCCAAGTGCCAGTCTCCGGATCCCAGAATGGTTCGGGTTGACCTTCATAATCAATGCTCCCTCCCTCACGGATGAAGCGGCTGCCAGGGTTACCATAAAGGGTTCGGGGTTTTCCCGCACCTTTCCCCTTTTTGGCCTTTTCGACGGGAGGTGTATATCCCAAACCAAATCGGCCCTCGGTAAAGGGAAAGATAGGGAACTCAGCGATTCCTTGCTGGTTTATCCTAAGTCCAAGGCCGGGCATGTGGCCCATCCTTCTCATGATGTCGATAGCGGTTGAGCTAATGAGGAAGTCGTCGTCCACGGCGATGGTAAGGACTGAGCCTGCGGTATCGAATGAAAACCCTCCAAAGTCCGAGTCTTCTTCCCCGTGTGTGATGCCTAAGACGGGCTCGTCCTCCTTGAGTGGGCGGATCCCAGAGTCTCCGCAGATAGTAAGAGTCCCAGTTGGAAGCCCTAGCATGACCTTTTGGTGTAGAGTTGAGGGTACTGCCATGATGTCTGACCTATGCAGCCATGGCCTGCCTAGTAACAGATTGAAAGTGGCGGGGATGTCGACCACATGGAATTCCACCTCCATCTCAAAGCCTTCAGCGTCGAGCTTGAGTACAATAGTCCCTTCGACAACACGGCGAGTGCTATCGTAGGCTTTGACAGCCAGGTTAGACGGTGCGAGATCCTTCTTTGCGAACCCCAAGCGGTAAGCAACTCTCAACGGGCAGACATTAATGGCGGAGCCATTGTCGATGAGCACGGTTGGCACCCAGAGTCCATTGCACTTAACAGTAATGTGCAATGGGCGGTTGTGGTCAGTTCCTTCAACAGGCAGGTCCCGCTCGGTGAACGTAACAGAGTGCTTAGCAAGCAACGGTAGGATAAGAGCGACCAATGCCTCGGCGGTGATGTCGGTTGGTACTTTAAGTCGGGCGAGAGCCCCAGATAGCCCGTCGCGATGCTCCTTTGATGATGCGATTAAACCCCAAACTGATACAGCAGCAGGGATCCTTTCCAGTTGCCTCTGGATCATGTCCCCTTCCGGGATTCCAGCAAGAATGTTCGGAGCGCCTCTTTGAGCAGTCGGATTAGCGGGTTGCACAACAGGAGGATTGGATGAGCTCCCAGCCTGCAAGTTAGAGGGCTGAAAGACTCGGCCGCTCCTCGTAACATTGGCGATATCCCTCCAAGGGGTTGCGTCGTTGAAATCCCAAAAATCCGCAGGTATGTCATCCATCTTGCGCTTTCCTTTATCGGCTGCCGCCACAGTCGCAGACGGATCTTCCCCCGTAGCCAACTCGTGTTCCAGACCTTTCACTACCACTTCTTCCCAAAAGAACGGATCCTGTGCTGTAGCTTTTTCGAACGGTGCTCCCGGGTTGGTGACGAACGGTGTATCCCAGAAACCAGCATCTATCAGAGCGGAGTTGACTGTCCATACCTCGTTTCCCATATTGATGTCCACTACCTTGTCCTCGTCCCAAAAGTCAGCGGGCAGCGGATTCGTGTCAAGGTCGACAATCTCGTCCAGTTCCCAAAGGTCATCGGGCACTGCGTCTAAAACCATGATGCTGCAGTCGTCGTCGGGAGAAGGCACAGTGGGGCGCGGGAGGTTCTTGTCAACTATGTAGAAAGCTTGGTCGAATTCGACGTCAGCTACTGAGGCCAACAGCGAGTCGATTGTTGATGCGCGGAAGCACTCCCCAAGCACACGGGGTTCTTCCTGTCGGAGGTCCTCCTCTGTGTAAAAAGCTTCATAGTAGGGCACGACTTCCTCTAGAACATAGTCGGCTGGGAACTGCCAAGCTGGCTCGGGATCCCAGAAGTATGGCTCTTCTTCGACAAGAGGCTCAGGTGGATCGAAGAGCAGAGGCAGAGCAAACCCATCCAGCGGATCCATCATGTCCTTCTCTTGTGCTGCCAGCCACTCATCATTCGCAGCGTGGTCAAACGGTATTGCTTCTGGTTCGGTCGAAAATCCTTCGAGGGCAAGTTTATCCCATTCATTGATTCTAGGGACAGCAAAATTGTTGTGGTCTGCTATCGCCCAGCCTACTGCCTGCATGTCGAGTTCTGGTTCTAGTGGGTTCGCGGCAGTACTAGCGGGCCTTGTGCGTTGTATGGGCGTCCCATCGAGAGCCGTCTCAGTGATGGCAAAGAAAGGGTTTCTTGCGGTGGACCCAGGGAGAAGTTGCGTAGTAAAGGTAGTGTCACGCTGAAGGTCACGGAACACATCCTTGAGGATGGTCATGCCGTCACGCAGGCGCTCCAGAGGGGTTCTTGATTTAGACGATTCTCCCTTTTCAAGGTTTATATTCAATATCTCAAGCTCAAAGGGCACGGAGATGACTAGCTTCGGTTGATCCGCAGGGGTTATATGGTCGGTGGGGTTGAATATAGTGGAGGTAGGGGAAGTTATGGTGGAGCTAAGGGATATCTGGCCAACGTGGTTATGGTGCTTTGGGAGGGAGTTGGAGATGACGTTGGGTTTAGACGGTGGGTTAGGAAGAGTTCCGTTGTCTACCAAATCCTGTATCGCATGACGGAGGCGATAACAAGAGTCGGTGTAATGGCCGGGCATCTGATGGTATGCGCAGAAGGCATTGGGGTTGTGGCTAGGTGGTGGATTTTGAGGGAGTGGAGTAGGAGTGAGGGGCCTGAGATGACCAGACTTGGCCAATTTCTCGAGGACAGCGGAGAGAGGTGCTTCGAAGTTGGCGAAGACACGAGGTTGATTGCGGTTTCGGGGTTTCTGCGGTGCTTGCACTTGGTTGACATCAGCGATGTGGTTGGAGCTTTGGGTTGTGGCGGTGTTGCTAGCAGTGGCAGCGTTGGCATAGTTGCTACCACCGAAGAGAGCAGTGCTGCTTTCGGTGTAAGCACGGGGCTTGGGCTTTGATGTCGAGGAGGCAGGAGCAGACTCGGTTCTCGGGATGACCCCGTTTTGGAGAGCTTCCTCTATGGCGAGACCGGAGTCGAAGAAGGTTTCCCAATTTGCCGCTTGGACCAGCACAAGGTTCTTAGCAAAGTCCGGCTGCAGGTTACGAGAGATAATGCAAATCTGATCCTTTTCGCTGGGACGATCCGTCATTTTGGCTGCCTTTGCCCTCCATCGCTGAATGAAGTCTGCAAAGGGCTCCTTTGCGCCCATCTTGGTTGATTCCAACTCTCGCGTGGTCATCTTAAGTTGGACATTATAACTATATTGGGAGTTGAAAGCAGCCCCAATATCGACCCAAGTTCTCCTTTTGGAAAGGTCCAGCGAAAGAAATCATTAGAATGCGGGACCAGTGAGAGTTTGAGGAAAGAGTTGAGCCATGGTTTCCTCCTCAATTCCATGTAGTTTCATTGCACTGTGATATGCCAACAAGTGGGTCTTAGGATCTCCAGAACCGTCAAATTTTACAAAATCAGGCATCTTAAACCTCTCGGGCAGCCTAGCGTTTGGAAAGGGGCAAAGATGATCCATGTCTAAACCACCAGCGCCTATCTTCTCAGCCTTGGAAACTGTTTCCTCAAGTTTAGCCATCTTGGCAATCAGAGCGGCTATTTCCGGATTCGGAGCAGGGTTTTCTCCTTGGAGGTTCTCTTCAACCACAAGTTCTCGCTCTCCGCCACCTCCTCCAGCTGCAGCTGCCGGAGGGAGGCGTTCCTCAATTACGGAGATTGGCCGTAGAGGCATCAGCTTGATCGGCCCTCTGTTGCATGATGGCCAAGTTGCGTTGAATGTCAGCGAGAGTCTGGGCAAGATTCGGGATTTCAGCCATGTCGAGCGGTTCGGTTTTGACTTGGACGAGCTTCTAAGGTGCAGGGAACGGAGTGAAAGGTGTCGGTGGCGAAGCCTCTCCCAACAGAAAACAACCCGGAGCTTCCGTCGTGGCAGACCCAAAGACAGACCCACCCAAATCTTCTTACAGACAGACCCGGTGGACGTTCCCAAGTAGGTTTGGCTCTTGATTCTGAATCTGTACGGTGCAAGGGCTAGACAGTAAAGTAGAAGGGCTCAGTGACAGCCTGCATCAATTTTTATTCGAAAGAAGTAAAGGAAAAATGCTTGAATGAGCGTCGTCGGTGTCATCCTAGACTCTAGAACTAACAGACAAAACCGTTTTATGACAGCCAGACGCTGCCCAGGTCCTCAGATTTCTTTTCGACGGTGCACCTTGATGGGATCGACCAACACAAAGAGATGTCGAAACAGCCTAAGTCTTCGACTATTCCGTTTTCGAAGTTTTAATGGGGTATGGAACAACTTGGTGTTTAATGACATGATGCTGTGACCAGGATGGCGTAAGCAACACTGTGCCGGAGCCTCAAGCGGTGTAAGTGTTTAGCACTTTTAACCTGAGCGATGTGAGCATCATGGCATGTTCCCCGTTTGTTCCTGATTTTCTGCTTGAAACCTCGATCGGGTTTAGACAAGGACTTAGAAAGTCTCGACTTCCCAAAGTCTCATTGACCCAAGGAATTGGAAAGTTGATAACGTGCACCATCACGATGCACGACTCGTCATCGGTCCAGGCAGCGCCTCAGCAGGCGTAAAACGGTTTTGAAAGAGAGAAACCCTAGAAGCCGCCCTAGCATGCTCCTACGCAAAACGATATGAATGTATGTACAGGCATGCGATAAGGAAAGCAGTAACACGTAGACAGTTTATGGGGTTAGATGCAAGTAATCCTACTCTGTGGGTTCCTGTCTTAGTTTTGAAAGGTTCTATTGCTTTGTACACGTGGCGAGGCCGGTTTTGGCTTAAAGGGGTTCCTCAGGCTAGAGATGTTTCATACCTCCCATCGCCCTGCGTGCAGCAAAGCAATGGTCAAACGGAAATACGTCTCATCATCGTCCAAGGTTGTTGGGCATTCGAGGACCCCGGGCTCCAGTAAACTGTGCCGGTTACCCAAAACGCCTCAACGGGGCTGATAGAACACCGATGCAAATGTACGCATGCCGAAAGAATGATCGAGAGAGAGAAAATTGCAAATGCCTTTTTGAAGCTTGGCACACTTCATTAATCGACACTCGGAAAAAACTACATGAGTGAACAATAGTAAAAGCCCCAGTTCGGAGTGGTCGGATGTAGAATCCTGTTACGTTACCATTCCGTTCTTCAGCAGCGCGGAGCGTACTGTTTTGACAGACTTTTGAAAACTATTCATTCATGTATTAATTTCCAAATGTTGATTAATGGAATGATCCCCAGCAGAGTCGCCACTGTGGGCACACGCCCCAAAAATCCCCGCATTTAGTATGTGAAAATTCCGGGTGCGCCCTTCTTGGAAAGCGCGGCGAAACGCTTCGCAAATCAGAGAGTCGCCACTCGGGTTTTGTAGGAAGTACCCAAGGAACCGTGTTTTTGAAAATGTTTGGATTACGTTTGTTCGAGTTTGAAAAAGGCTTGTAGACTGGACCGTCGTCACCTTCGATATCTGAGGTTCGGGAGCCAGGTTACGAGAGGGGAAGGGTTTTATGGCACCCCTCTCGCCCAATCCGGAGATTGGTCTCTACTCAGGCGTTTTATAAAACATTTGCATTTCTCTCCTTATTTGATCATCTCTTTTAGCCAGTTAGGGCGGGGGAACAGTTAATGGGGATTAAAACTGTAACACATTTGCATTTATGTACAAGTATGTGACAAAATGTTTATGGATGTGTGATGTTTGATCTAGACAAAAATAATAGATTAAGAATAAGCTTTTGTGGATGTTTCAGATAAACTAGCTCACACTGGCTGTACAATGGTACACACAGAAACAAGCCTGCATGCACTGGATTAACCATTGCATGCAGCCAGGTCCTGCGTGCGCCACCCACAACTGGCGTGCACCGGTGAACCCGATACCACAGCTTCTATTCTCAATCCTCTGGGCTCTGGAATGGACCAGTGCACACCCAGGACAAACCACGCAGTTAAATATGGATAATAAGTTATTACAGACAGGAATAAGGGCTTAGAAACCACCAAATGAACAGAAATCCCCTTAAACAGTGAGGGGAGGGAGATCAAAGGCCTGGATGAAAGATCCATGCAAGGCCAAGCCACTGGAACCGCCACCACTACCGTACGCCACTAAGTAAGGGACGTACGCCAGTTGTCAATGGGTTCCACTGCTTTGACTTTGCATCATCTGGGCTCTGGAACATGACCAGAAGGATCCCAGAGGCCAAACTAAGCAATAAATACAGATAGAAGAGAAAGCTACTCTAAGATGCAGAAAGCAAGAGGTTGATTTTAGCATGCATCAAGGTGATCAGATAGTAATGAAATAAGAAAAATGATGATCGGTGATCCCCACACCAGTTTTGCCATACAACCATGACTGGCGTACAGCACATAGAACTGGCGTACGCCACCTGATCATCATACAGGGTTTTGAAACCTTGCCAGCATTAGGGCCAGGACTGGTATAGATTATCAGCCTTGACCCTGCCAGCCCCCCTCAGGGGTCAGAACAAAAAACAGGTGCAGAAGGTGATATACCTTTGCTTGTGAGTTTTGATGGATGGTTTGAGCTTTAAGCTTGAGGGAGATGGATGGAGGATGGATGTAGTGGGGTTTATGGACTATGGAGAGTGCTTCCCTTACTTGCTCTTTCTATGGAAGAGAAAGGAAGCAAAGGAAGAAAATGAAAAGGAAGAGGACAAAAAGGCTTGAACTCTTAATATTGCTAACCTCTTGCAAATGAAGGCAAGGGGGGTATTTATGGTGGAGGGAGAGGACTGATCAGTCTGGTCCTAAGGGGGTGTTTGGAGTGGTAAGGAAGAGGGAGCCTCCCATGCATTTAATGCATGGGACTTGCCTTGAGAGGTTGTGTAGGAGAGAGGGGGACAGTTCTGGCCGAAGCAATGATCAGGGGCTGCCAGCTGATGTCAGGTGGTTACAAAATCTCCCGCGCGTCTGGCTGAAAAAGGTTGATTTGACTGGTATTTACCGGCGTGCACCACTTTATGAGTGGCGTGCGCCAGTGACCGGCGATGACTGACACGTGGCAGTGCTTCCTGTGCACGCTAGTCAAGAACCAGCGTACTCTAGTAGGGTTTTGTTGAGGCCATTTGGTTCTGGCTTGAGGTTTCGACAAGGGTTTGAAAAAGGGTTCGGATGAGGTTCGGGACGCTCAAAGCTCAAACTTATTCACAAACTCAGGATGTTCTTGACCTTAATCATCATTGGGGAATCAAAGACCGTAAGTAAACTAATCTGGACAGTCCAGAATAGGGTGTCTACAACAGTCGAATCAAGAATTCCAAAGTAAACCTAAAGTTGAAGCAAGTGTTTATCAGTCGAACATTCAAAGGCAAATTGATTAGTCTAGTTCCAAACTACCAGGCATCTTGTCAGGCAATTTTTAATCATCTCAAGGCATACTACCAGTTGATTACTCTATGGCACTTTGCAGTCGAATCAAGTTACAGCGCATCTTTTTAGTCGGATTCAAGTTGTTAAGTGATTTATGCAGTCAAACACAGTCTGTTTATCCATCAGCTATTAGCAGGCATTCTAGCAAGTCGATCAAGCTACCAGGCATCCTCTCCAATCGATTATCGTTTCAAGGGGTATTATCGGTCGAATCAAGCAATCATGGCATTCTACGAGTCAATTTCGAGTGTCAAAGGCACATTATCAGTCAAGGCAGTCTATATTCAAGTCGAGGTTACAATTAGTTTTCTGCAGTCAAGTCTAGCCTTGTCAGGCATTTTGTCAGTCAAGTCAAGTTCTAACAGTCAATTTCAAGTCCAAGTCACGTGCATTGCAAGCTACGAAGTATAAACAGCAATATGGAATGAAGGTCGAAGCAAGTTCGAAGGTATACCTGAGCCCAAGTCCTGGACAAGTGCTGATCAGGGTCTCTCAACACCTGCTCTACGTTGTAATCACTCTGTAGGGGTAGGTAGCTCTCGGCCCTTGACGGCAAGAACATGTGTGGCTCCAGTGGTACGAATGTCTCCGCTACGAACCTAGCATGAGGTGCCTACCGAATGGACTTCGCCAAGGTCATTGCAACTTCATACGTCTAGGGTCCCTCCTCTTGAGCCCTCTCAGCCGGCTCAGCTTCACTCGCCCGTGCTTCCTCCTCCTGTCTCAGCCTCTCCTCTTTGTCGGACCGGGCTATTTGTTGCAGTCTCTCTTCGCGGGCTGCCCATACCGCCGCCACTGCTGCAGGGTTCTCCCTCATGAGTCGAGCGAGCGAGGCCTTGCCTACAAACTCCGCAAGGTCGCTACTCATAATAGGCTCGTGACTCGACGAGCCCACGGGTGGCATGAACTTAACCCGCTCTATATGCGCTGCACTCGGTACGTCCTCGACCTCCATCGGAGCCTTACCACTGGCAGGATCCCTTGGCGGTTGCCCCGATTGACCACCTCCGCCACAACTACTGCTACAGCCGCCGACACCAGCCGAACCCACACCAGTCACCACCAGACCCTCTACACCACTACCAAAGTCCAATCGACGTACCCGTGGACCCTCTGGCCCAGCCGTTACCGGCGTACGCCCCACCTCTATCGGCGCACGCCGGTCGCCATCACCACCGACCTCCATTGCGTGGCCGTCGCCGCCACCCTCACAACTTGTAACCTCTGCACCGACGCTCGATGGAGCGCCCGCTGTGGGTTGATCGTCGATTGGTGGCCTCTCGGCCTCGGCCTCGTCCACCCTTGGTCGATCATTACCATCATCATTGTGGCCGCCATGACCGCCGATGCCGCCGCTGATTTCAGCCATAGATGAGTGTGGGTGAATGGGTTTTGGAAAGAATGGAAGAATGAGGATGAGATTGGGAGGATTAGAGGGAGTTTGAGGGATTTCGGGAGTTTGAAACTGAAGGATGGCAGTTTTGTACATCGTTCAGAAGTCTATAAGGCATGAGAACAGATGGAACCGGGTTTGGGCCGAATTTGGGCTCGGGTCGGTCAGAGTTACTGGCATTCGGTGCCACACCACCGGCGCACGCCACTACGGTTTGGGCTTGAGGCCCAAAAAGCATTCTGCGATCAAAATTCTTTCAAAATCCTGGCCTATGATCACCAATCCAAGTTGTCACCCATGGTGAATTGTTTCCCCAATCAGAGTATGTCTACTTTCAAATCAACGACGATCTATCCGTCCAATTCTCAAATCAACGATGATCTACCTGTCCAATTCTCAAATCAACAGCGATCAGCCCGTCCAATCTTAAATCAATGACGATCTACCATTCCAATTCTCAAATCAACGACCGTCTACCCGTCCAATCTCAAATCAACGACGATCTACCCGTCCAATTCTCAAATCAACGGTGATCAGCCCGTCCAATCTCAAATCAACGACGGTCCGCCCGTCCAATCTCAAATCAATCAAGCAAGCAATAGCAAATTGCTCCTAACAGGTTATTCCCCAGGAGAGTTCGCCTATTTGTTTAGAACGAAATTTTCCCCAGTAAAGTCTGCCTCCCAGACTATACTATCAAAGTCGATCCAACATCAATCTATCCGTCTATATTATCCCCAGCAGCGGTGATCTATCCGTCCATTCAATTCAATCCGATCCCTCATCCAATTCGATCAATCAGGTTTTTTAAGTTTCATGTATACCTTTGACTTGTATGTTCTGCTCTGGATAGCCTAGTAGGGTGTCTAGAAAACCTTTGACGTTACTTATACCAGGTCAATGGTGCTCCAAGTGCCGTCAAAGGGGGACTACTGTAGACACTCTATTCTGGATTGTCCAGATTAGTTTACTTACGGTCTTTGATTCCTCAATGATGATTAAGGTTAAGAACATCCCGAGATTATTAGTGTATTTGAGCTTTGAGTTTTCCAAAACCCTGTTCAGAACCTCTCGAACCACTTTTCAAACCCTTGAAGCCAAAACCAAATGGCCTCAGCAAAACCCTATTGGCTTACGCTGGTACTGTGCTGGCGTGTGCTGGTAAACTGCCACGTGTCAGTCATCGACCGTTGACTCAGTTTTCATTGGCGCACGCAAGTAGAGCACTAGCGTACGCTGGTCAATCCCAGTCAAATCAATACTATTCAACCACGTGCGTGAGACTTTTGCGGCCACCCCAGTACCATGAATAGTTTCCTGATGATTGCAAACGTGCAGGCTGTCTCCCCCTCTCTCCTACACTTCCTTTCAAGGCAAGTCCCATGCATTTAATGCATGGAGACTTCCTTGCCAACCAAACCAGCCCCTAACCAGCCTGGTTACAACCCTTATTCAGCCACATTCTTGCCTATAAATACCCCCCTTGCATTTATATGCAAGGCGTTAGCCACCATAAAGACACCAAGTCTCTCCTCCCCCCTTTCTCTTGTTTTTCTTTACTTCTTCTTTCATCCATTGAAATAGCAAGCAAGGGAACAACATCCTACACACTGTAGACACCCCAATCTGGGTCTCCCAATTGTTTTACTTCATTTTTCGGTTTCTTGTTTCCCCGATGATGAATCAGACCGAAACAGTCTTGAGTATGGAAAGATTTGAACTTGGAATGAGTGGAACCCCTCCTATCCCTTTTTAAACCCCAAAACCCTAACCAAGGTTTGACCATCGCACGTCAATGTGGTTCACTCGTGCGTTGGTAATATTGCCAGATGTTGGTCAAAGTCAAGGTATTGACCTTTGACCATCGCGCGACTGTTTGCTCACTCGCACGTGCATCCCACTCCATTGCGCAATGATCAATGCCTGTCCCCATCACCTTTTTCCAGCTGGACTTTGTAATCTTCAGGTGGCCTGTGGGGCTGGAACCCCGTTTTCTTCGACAGAACAGTGTTCTGCAGGCATGGGTTGCTCCACCCACACAACCACTCCATCACCTTGTTAACTCATTTCTCCACCAAGTAAGGTTGGCCAGCATTGTTGGCTGGTTGCTAGGCCTAGTTTGCCACCCACCTTGCACCTCATCTCCTTCTATAAGTACCCCCTTACACTTCCAAGTTGAAGGGTTACCAAAAATCAAAGCAAAAAGCTTACTAAACCCCAACCACACTTGATACTCTTTCACGCTTGTGTTCTCCATACACTCATTTCACAAGCCCTACAACCTTGTTCAATCCATTTTCAAATTACTCAAGCAAAGGTATAATTTGTTGCCTGTCTTCTGTTTGATCCCTGAGGGGGGCTGGCAGGGCCAAGGCTGGTAATTTATACCAGTCCTGGCCCTAAAGTCAGCATGGTTACAAGAACCTCTGATTGGTACACAATCACGCGATGGACTCACTATCACGCGCGACCCTCCAAGGTTGCACGCGACGGTCCTCGTGGATTTGGTGATGCCAATTATTTCCTGTTTTTACTAAGTTATAAATCACTGTGATGCATGTTAAAAAACTAATCCCTTTGTTTGAATGCTGTTTTCTTTGGCTTAGCTTAGATTTCCTTTTTATCTAGTTTGGAATGCCCTTGGGTTGCTTCTGAATATGTCTCAGAGCCCAGGCATGCAAAGGCAATTCCTGGAAATCCAGTCATGACCCTCGCGCGAGGATGTCACTCTGTCGCGCGAGGATGTCACTCTGTTTCGAGAGGCTGCCTTTGCATGGGCGACTTGGCCCTTGTTTTAATACCTCCACTGTTTAGGGGTTGCAAGTTAATTTTATTCCGGCTGTTTGTAATAATTATTTGCATTCAGTACATATAAACTGCTTGGTTTGCCTCCTGGGTGAGCACTGGTCCTTCCAGAGCCCAGAAGGGGATAAAATTCAAACTGTGTGTGAAGCATCAACACTCGCGCGAGTGTATGGGTCTATCACGCGATAGTCAGATTGCATGTACGTAGATTCATGCATGCAAGTTGGCCATTGTTTGTGCCAAATTCATACAAGGCACTGTTTTGATGTTTTGATCACTGCTTTGGAATTTATTCCATTTATTGTTCAATATTCCATCCATCCATGCTACTTTTGATCACATCCTGCAAATTGTTGCGGTTTTAAATCCCCGATTAACTGTTCCCCCGCCCTAATTGGCTAAAAATTGATTAATAAAATAAGAATCACAAAAGCTTTCACAAAATGCCTAAGTAGAGACCGATCTCCGGATTGGGCGAGAGGGGTGCCTTAAAACCCTTCCCCTCTCGTAACCAGGCTCCCGAACCCAGATATAGTTATGACGGACCGGTGCTTTCACTTTTTCAAATCAAATAGCACGGCAGCTGCTTCGAAATACGGTTCCTTGGGTGTCGGACCTTCAAAACCTGAGTGGCGACTCTGTATTCCGAGCGCTTGCGTCTCCGCTCGCGCTCCCTCGATCCAAAAAAGGGCCGCTTTGGCAAAAGGAACGAAATCCTTTTTCGCAAGGGCATGCTGCCCACAGTGGCGACTCTGCTGGGGATGATCGAACCAATATTAATTCATACTTAGAGTTTAAAACGTTTGTGAACAATTCCTTAAAAGTCTGTCAAAATGGTGAGCTTCGCGCTGCCGAAAGTTGGAATGGTGATTTAACAGGACCCCATGTCCGGCCAATCTAATCTGGGACTTTTTTAATTGTTCATTTATGTGGTTTTCTCAAAAGATGGACTAAATAAAGTGAGCCAAATTTGAAAAGGCATTTTGCGATTTTGTGATTCTTCTTCTTCTTAAATCAATTTCTAGCATTCTCATTTGCATCGATGTGGGATAGCCTCGTTGGATCGTTTTGGCAATCCGTCATGGTTTACCGGAGCCCGGGGACCCCGAATGACCAGCAACCTTCGACAATGATAAGTCAATCTACCGTTCGACTGTTGCTTTGCGGTTACGCGGGCAATGGGAGGTATATCTTGGCTTTAGTCTGAGGAACCTGTTACGAACCATAACTGGCCTTTGCATATACAAAGCATTAGAACTCTCCAAACTAGGACATCGCCGAAAAGAATTCTGAGGATTCCGGCAACGTTTGAAACTTGTGAGGCAAGCTTGTCTTTGGTTCTGCACTATACATACATCCTGTTCTGCGTAGGAGCATGTTTAGGGCGGCTTCTAGGTTCTCAATCTTTCGAGTCTGTCTTAAGCTTATTAGGACACTGCTATGGCCCGATGAGGAGTCGTGCATCTCGATGATGCACGTTTTCAATTTTTCAAGTCCTTAAAACAGTGGGACTTTTAGGAAATCAAAAGCCTTTCTACACCATTGCCTATATGCCTGCTTAGGGCTTCAAACAGAAAACGAGGAACAATGGAGAAAATGCCATGATGCTTACACCAATTCGGTAACAAGTGCCTCGTCACTTACACCGCCCGGCTAACAGCACAGTGCTGCTCACGCCAATCTGGTTATGGTATCATGACATTCATACCGAGTTGTTTTGACTTCAAATTTGAAATCCCAAACGGCGGAATGGACAAAGGTTTAGACTTCTTTTGATGTCCTTTAGGTTCGTTTGTTTCAAATAAGGATACATCTTCGAAAAGAGTTCTGAGGACTTTGGGCAGTGTCCGAGCATCTTGAGACAGACTTCTCTTCTAGTTCTAAAGTCTAGGGCGACACTGACGACATTGGCTGCACTTGTACTTTAGTCTTTTATTTAATTTAAAGTTTCTGCAGGACCCCTATTGAGCCTTCTTTTACTTTGCTGCAAGTTCTAAACCATTGCACCACCAAGGAAAGTATCGAAGCAAGTTGCCAAACCCGCTTGGGAACGTCTGCATCTGAATCCGATTCAAAGGCTCGTCAGACTAGAATCCCAGTCAGTCACCACGGAAGACTATTCGCACTCACTATTGGCCTTTCTACAGTCAGGCTCACAGTCAGGTTCATAGTCAGGCTCACAGTCAGCACTACAAGAAAATTTGCATTAGGTGACAATCGAAAATTGTCATAAATTGCATGTTTTTCATCACAAATAGTATTCGTGACGAAAAAAATTTGTCGACTAAAGGTTGTCGAGGATTCCTACCTCGTGACAAAATTTGTTTTTCGTCACCTATGGTGTCTTTTGACGACGAAAAATTTCGTCACGGAAAAATCACTTGGTGACGAAATTTTTTTGTCACCTATTATTCTTTTTGATGACGAAATATTTCGTCACCATTCTAATAATTATTTGTCACCCATTTTCAATTTCGTCACTAATTATGGTAGGTAATTAAACAATATAAATACATAGGTGACAAAAAAAGTTTCGTCACCGAAGAAATTAATTAAAAATAATAATTGTGACAAAATATTGTCACCTAAAATTTCAAATTAAAGCCAAATAGTGACAAAAGATATAGTCATTGAAAAGTTGGTGAGAGAAACATCTTTGGTGATAAAAAAAATTGTCACCTTAAATATGTGTTTAGGAAGTAAAAGTGACAAAATAAATTGTCACTAACACTCTTCTTACAAGACAATATCATCTTATTCATTTGGAATTCAATACTTAGCCAAACAAATGAACTATAAGTTACACCATAATAGCCAATACATCTTCATAAACCATTATAATCATGTGCCAAACTAGACATCCATTAACCACAAGAACTATGTATTCTACACCAAATTAATGTCCATTCAACCATAGGATCTAAAGCATCAATATTCCCATGACAAAAACATGAAAGGTAGACTATACCATATATGTTCATCATAGTTCAGTAGCATCATTAAAATGAAAAAAGAAGACTTGGAACTTCATCCAAAAAAGGAGTCTTCATAGAAGCGTATATTCAGAAAAGAAGACTCGGACCTTCATCCCAAAAAGGAGTCTTCATAGAAGCATATATCCAAAAAAGAAGACTCGGACCTTCATCCCCAAAAGGAGTCTTCATATATCCAAACAAAAAGTCTTCATAAAAGAGCATATATATACCATCTCCCCCGCTACCGACCTTATGCGTATTCAATCTGCACATAAAAAGTAGGATACAGTATTTTGATTATGATGTTAATAGAACACAAAACAGTATGGAATTTGCATAGTACACCTTATGCGTATTCAATTTGCACACACAAAGTATTTTGGTTATGTGTTGGGTGTGTTGTGTCCCTAAAGGTGTGTGTTGGTGTGAATTGTGTGTGTTGTGTCCACTAAAGGTGTGTCGTGTCCTCTTAGTTATGGAAGCTTTTTCTTCTTTGCTACAATGGAATATAGAAGCTGGGGAGTTCAAGTACCATCCAAAATGCCAAGCTCAAGCAATTTCACATGTTGTGTTTGCAGATGATCTTTTCATCTTGAATAGTGCTCATGAGAAATCCTTGCATATTATTTTACAGACTTTGAAGGATTTTCATGGGTTTTCTAGAATGCAGCCCAACTTGCTCAAGAGTGCAATCTATTTTACTGGTGCCCCTAGTACAACACAGCAAGAGCTGTCTCAGTTATTGGGCATTCCTATGGGACAACTTCCAGTGCAGTATTTGGGGGTTCCCTTAATAAGTTCTAGATTAACTTCATCTGACTGTGCTGTCTTGAAAGAGCAGATTTTGGCAAAAATTTGTAGTTGGACCCAGAAATTTCTTTCATATGGAGGAAGGGCCCAACTAGTTCAATCAGTTCTCTTTAATATCCAGAGTAACTAGAGCGCTACCTTTATTTTGCCTCAGAAAATTATCAAGGAGATTGAGAGTGTGCTTTGTGCTTTCTTATGGTCTGGAGCAGATTTAAAGCACACTAGTGCTAAGGTTAGTTGGGCCAACCTTTGTGTCCCAAAGAATGAGGGAGGCTTGGGTTTTAGATCCATTAAAGAGTGGAACAAAGTTGTCAACATGAAGCATCTATGGACCATCAGTCAAAAAGCTGAAACGTTATGGGTTAAATGGGTTCATGTTTAAATCTTGAGAGGTCAAAGTTTGTGGGGGGTTCAGATTCCTTGTGAGGCTTCTTGGGTGATTAGGAAATTGCTGAAGCTGAGGGATACTTGCCAAGAGTGGATTAGGTATGTCATTGGTAATGGCACAGACACTTTCTTATGGACAGATTATTGGCATCCTATTGGGGCTTTATACAAGAGATTTGGAGAGACTATGGTGGCTCATAGGGGAAGAGCATTACAGGCCAAGGTCTCTTCTATCATTGATGAGGGTGCTTGGAAGTGGCCTAGGCAACGTAACAGGGCTATTATGGAAATTATGAGGGAAACTCCTGATGGGTTTCTGCCATCTCCATCTGTTAAGGACACGGTTATATGGACTCTGACTGCAGATGGTAAATATTCTGCCAAATCTGCTTGGGAGGCGTGTAGGCACCGAAATCCCATTCAACCTTGGCATGCTATTGTGTGGTTTGGTTATGGAGTTCCCAGGTGGAGCTTTATTGAGTGGCTGACTATTTTGGGGAGATTGCCTTCTTGAGATAGGTTGGTGAGTTGGGGTATGGTGGTGTCTCCTCAATGTGTCCTGTGTTCGTCTGGCATGGAGTCTCACGCTCATCTATTTTTTGACTGCCATTTTTCTTCCTCAATTTGGCAACAAATACTATCTAGGAATGGTATTACTCGATCTATAAGAGCAGTAACAACAAGCATGAGCAGCCAAAAATCACAATCACACCACTAGATACAACAGCCGAAAGACAACAAACAGAGCAGCACCCCCCAACAATATAAAACCAGGAATAGAAATAAAGGAATGCAGACCAAACATCACACAAAGTAGGAATGTGCGCTTGAATAAATGACTGTATAGTTTTCTGCTCCATTATCTACCAAAGAGGATATATCTTCTTAACCAAGCACTTGTTGCTGCATCATCAAAACCTAGGTATCCCTTTCAGATAATTAATCCTACTTCACTACCACTATTTGGCATTGGTGGATTCTAATAAGTTACATTGGTACAGAGTAGTGGTTATCACTACCACATGTTTCCTATTTAGCTTTTTCCTACCTAGAATGCACTATGGTGATAATCAATCTCTCCCATAATTAGACTTTAACAAGTTTTCCTGCAGTGACAGTATGGCTTGGTAAGTGTTTGTGTTGACTTTTTACTGCCACTGTTAGAAAGAAAAACAATACCAAATTCCATGTTCATAGCTTATGTTATCGTTATACATCTTTATGGCTCTCCCAATGTATCTATACTGTATTATGTCTGAAATACCACCAAAATAGACAGCAAATGCCCCAAATTTGAAGGTTAGTCTTATATCCATTCAGTGAGAATTGCTTCATTAAGGTCCATTACCTTCCAATACAATCAAAAATCTACAACCCATTCAGAGAGACAAAGACTGCATTAGGAAGCAAGTACAAAGAAACTATCAAAGAAGAAGAATGGATGAAAGAAGACGAACATTTTCCTTCAGAAGGAAGAGATCAGATAAGTCTGTAAACTCTTGTTTAGTGGAGCCAAAACACCACAAAGGATCAGCGAACAAGAGGCAAATCATAAACCCAATTATAAGAGAAGAGTTCTAATTACATACTGTGCAACTTCATAACAAGCGAAAACTACTCGGTACAACACTGTAAACTGGTTTTCCTCGAATAGAAGACTACTGAACAGCAGAAACTTTAAATAAATAAATAGCAATATCCTCTGCAGTAACAAGTTCTTGGTTAAGAAGATATATCCTCTTTCTCCTGTGTTTCATAAAATTCCATTTTTAACTTGGTGGTATGCTAATATGGACTTAGGAAATAGTAGCAAAGTGCTTTAGAGGACTCTATGATGATGAAGGTGGACTGCATAAGGTGGAACCTGACTGCTACAGGGTAGTTCTGTATCAAATCTGCTTGGTCTTCTATTAGGAGACAGGCTCCTCAAGTTAGATGGGCCAAAGTGGTATGGTTCAAATATGCAGTGCCTAGATGGTCTATCATTCAATGGTTGGCTGTATTAGGTAGGTTATCCACTCTAGATAGGCTTCATAAATGGGGGATTGTCATGGAGTCTCACAAATATGCAGTGCCCCTGTGCCTTTGTAAGTGGTTTTGGCTATAAAACTTAACTTACCCAAAAATATATTTATATAAATAGGGAAAGCATGATGTACTAACCAGCAAGTTGTTAACCGGTGAATCCTTGTTGTTTAAGAAATGCCAAAACACTAGCCAAAGTCTTCCCCTGTTCCTCTATCTTATTGTTTGCTGCTTCAATTCCTTCCGCTTGCTCCTGAATTTTTTCAGCTTGCTCTTGCACCTTTCCCTCGAGGTCTGTTACATACTCCCTGTTCACAGTCCTAATAGAGGAGGAAGGCCTAATGCCAAGTCCCTTCACATAGCCTGACTTTGCCTTGAGTCCTTTAACAGAGAGCTCCTCTTGCGTAATCGGGATTGCACCTTCCTGCGCATTATGTTCAATCTCTATTTGTACCATCTTATCCTGTCATTTTAAAGTAAATGCCAAATTTAAGTTCTGACAATTTAGTAGAGACAAGTTCTAATAATTTAGAAGACAATAGTACACCACAAAAGTACTTGATACACGTACATAGAGAACTTCGGATTCTGAAGAGATCCATTGTTGTGTGTCCTTACTGAAGTGGGTATCCTTGTACATCTCTGTTACCGCGGGCACAACACCTCCATTATCGTGCATCTGATATATTATGTTCTCATCAAATGAGTTATAAAGCATGTTCATATTGTAAAAAAAGTGAAGGCCAATATAATGGAAAACTCACCACAGCGACAACCCTAACTGGGAGTGACTTTGATCCACATCTATGTTTTGTCTTAGACCAAGACCTGTTTTTTATTTTTTATATTGGCAAAAGAAACATATCAATAAAATAGAAAAGGAGTTACGAAGAGAAGAAGCTATTGAACTAGACCAGTTGTTATCGGAATATAAAATATAAATATCGATAAACTATAAAATAGCCCAGTTGTGATTGAACCCAATGGAAATTTCAGACTTAATTTGTTAGTTGGCAGGTATTGAACTAGCAGTGGAATTGAACCCAAGTATAATCAGGAAAACAATTAGAAGCCAAGTATATGAAGATTGCGTGAGGTCTAATGGAGCTAGCTATGATGATGAAGAATCTAGAATAGCAACATGTCTAGTCCTCTCAGAAGCTGAACCCCATTTCTTGAATAGCAACATATTGATTACTCCTGAGGGCTACATAGCAGACAGCAATAGCAAACTTCTAAGTACTAAATAGAAGCCAGCAAACAGCAATACAGGAACAGCAATAGCATTGCAGAATTGAAGGAAAAAATGCAGAAATTTAAAGAGGAAAATGCAGAATTGAAGAGGTATATAGTAGAAAATGAGGAGGAAATTGACTCATTGATGAACCTTGTACAAAAGCTAAGTGGAGAGGTGCAACAATTGTCCACACAGAACCAAGAAGCAATCAAGAGAAGTGAGGAGTTGGTGAATATCTCAACACTATCTCGTCGAAAAGAATGGCACCAGCAGCTACTTGTATTATCTTTGCTTGTCATTTGTATAGCCTTGTTTTATAAGTATTGTAATCTGGTTCGAAATGGCAAATTCCTAGCATTGCCATGAGAAGCACCTATGTATTGAAAATGGCACATCCAGTCCAAATGCCTAGTAGCTATCTGTAGTGTTGTTCTATATGAATGAATGAAGTGTTTCCTAGAATTACAAATGCAGTTCAAATTCCTAGCATTATGTTTTTTTGTTAAGTACTTTGTTTGGACTTGAATCAGTAAACCTATCCTCAGTTTGGAGTTGAATTAGAGAGGAAACATGATTGGAATTCCCCCAAGTAGATTAGCAGAGTAGCAAAGCCATATTGAATGTCTAAAGACTGATTAATCTAGGAATTTAACAGCAATAACAGTCCATGAGACCAAATGGTAGATTTTTCTTCAAAAGAAGCAGCAGCAGTTCACAATATAACAACTTGGTACATAGTCAATATTAGAGACCAAAAAGCTGATAATCCTATAGTTGTGAGCATACATGGATGAAAGCCATGATGAAGGCCTAATCCTACAGTTGTAATCCATAAACAGCCATAATGCTGTTGGTGATGTTACTTAGTAAGTGCCATGGGCACAAGGCAGAAATGAAGGCAAAAGGCAGCAGCAAAAGCAGCATTAGAAAAGGGAAGAAAATCAAACCTGTTTGAGGCATTTTTTCCTGATCGCTCCTACAAGACCACAAACCAACAGAGAAAACTATAAGGGTTTCAAGTTTAGGATGTGGTCTTTCAATAAAATCCAAGATTAGGATGCTATAACAAGAATCATGACTTTCTCTGGTGAACGAGATTACCAGCCATTTTGGAATAGTCCACTTCTTAGTGACTAAGCTTGTCCACTGCTCTGGATTGACACCAGCTGGTGGGTTGTTTCTAGCATACTCTTCCCCCCTCGTTTCTTTAAGTTTCTTGTACTTTTTGTGCAAAACGAAGTTGTGACTGCTCAACCTCCGTCCACATTGTGTTGCCACTGCCTTTTCAACATCGATTGGATCTCCTTGCAAGTCAAACTTATCCTGCAATATTTGATAATTTTAGTAATGACTTGATCCTAAGTTACAAAATTAATACCTTATTTGTAAACTAAGAACTGCTCTAGGTTGACAGCGGCAAGTTTGTGCTATTTTAAAAAAATCGTGTACAAGCCTTCATTTATACAGCGGCAAGTTTCTTTAGGTTCTTACTTCTGATAGTGTGAAATGTGAACCAAATGCAACAAAAATAAAACAAAATATGAGAAAGAAGTAGGGGAATCAAATCCTAATCCAGCTTATACCGAGAAACGGGGAAGGAAAATAATCTCCTGATATGGTTAGTTGTTTCCTAGATGTAAATGTGCTTTGTCCTTTTATGGACACAGTGGACATATCTGTCAATTGCTCTAAACAGAGATGAGAAATCAGGTAAAATACATTTTTGTTTCATGTGTTGTGTGATACTTGAGCGGCTGTAGAAGGGAGAAACAACCCTTCTTCTCCAGGTGAATAAAAGTAATGGACTTTAGTTAAGGAGGTAACAGAAGTGGCTCAGGTGATGAACAAAAGGCCTCGAATAGTCGGAAAGGGAAGCACTATCACCGCCACACTACCTATTAGATACAACAGCTTGAGAGTTTACCATTATGCGCTGAAGTATAGGCCCTTTAACACTCTCATCTAATGCCTTCCACCTAGGGACGCCAACGTCTATCACATGTGTGCGAACCTCGACACCAATCCTTAAGGCCAAATGAGCAGCATGCTTTCCTACCGGCGCACGGAATAGTTGTGGAATGGGAACTGGAAGCTTTCCTTGTTTGTCAATGAGTCCCTGAGCTTGAATGCCTCGCGTAGGTCCACGGGTAGGTCTATTGATTTCTGTCACAAAGAAAACAAAACAAGAGTAAATAAAATTATTTACACCAAATGGCTACATGGGCTAAATGATATGCGATGTTTCCAATCCATCTAGTAAGAGGGAAGGAAAACAACGCCATAGTGACAGTAACAACCTTGGCTTGAAAAACAGCAGCCATAATAGAAAACAGTAACCAAAACTCAGTGACTTCACTATGACAAACTGGCAGTAAAGGACACTATTTGTATCCTAGTCCTTTTAAGCATTTACAAAAGAGATGGCAGTAAATGGTAGTAACTGATAGCTGGTACCAGTTCGAACAGTCCATTTGCAAATGGATGGAACATCAGCAGCAGCAGATAACTAACAATTGCTATTTGAGCAGCAAACAACAACAGTAACAGCAGTATGCATCAGAATATGTACAGCAAACAGCAATAAGCATCAGCAGTAAGAGTCATTCAAAGCAGCTACAAAAAAATAGCTTTTGATCCAAGGTTTGCAACCTGTTATTATTCCTCCTGCTCAAAAGGGCAAAGGTAGGAATAAGGGTCGGGGGCGTAAGTAAGTTTTTTTTCTTTAATGATTAAAGTAGGTTCTTGGAACATACGAGGGTTAAATGATCCTCTGAAACAAAGAGTAGTCAGATCTGTCATAGTAGCTAATAAGTTTAGTCTGTTTGGTGTAGTTAAGACAAAAGTTAGATTTGAAAATATCCAGTCCACTATGGCTGTTTGCTTTCCTACTAGTTGGAAAACTGTTCATAATTACACTACTGGCCCTGTTGCAAGGATTTTCTTGGGATGGGATAGTGCTGTGTTTTCTGTTTCTCCTATTTTACTTCTGATCAGATTATAGTAGTTGAGGTGGATTTTATTCAAGATAAGAGGAAATTTCTGCTGTCTGTGGTCTATGGTCATAATCGTATTAGAGATAGAAGACCCCTTTGGGAAGATATGAGGAATGTTTATCAGTTGGATACTTCCAAACCTTGGATTCAGATCATTGCCTTATCTCTGTGGCTATGGTCTCTCCCAATGGCAGAAAGAAGCCTTTTAAAATTTTCAACTTTTTGCTAAAACATCCTGAGTTTGGTCAGATTCTGAATAATTCTTGGTGTGACCCTTTGGAAGGGAGGCCTATGTTTGTTCTCTCCTCCAAGCTCAGACAATTAAAGAGTGTTTTGAAACAGCTGAATCTGAAGTACTACTCTAACATCAGTAAAAGGGTTCTGGAAGCTAAGGCTGAGCTATCTAATGTGCAGGCTAGAGTCATTCAAGGCAGCCAAGCAAAGACTAGCGGATCTGAATATGCTCAATGAGACCAGTTACAATAACAGCTACCAAAACAGCTAATATACACAGTATTAGCAGAAAAATCCAGCACATTCAAGTATCATATACTTGGGACACAAGCACATGCACTTTCCGATATCACTTTCCAATAGCACACAAGCACATATATGTTAACAATGGAGTTGACAAGAAGTTAAAGTAATAGCAGGTGCACAAGTGTCCTGAGTACAAACCTTTGGGGTCATCGCATTACAAATGC
This sequence comes from Rhododendron griersonianum, assembly GCA_018127125.1. Lineage (NCBI taxonomy): Eukaryota > Viridiplantae > Streptophyta > Magnoliopsida > Ericales > Ericaceae > Rhododendron > Rhododendron griersonianum. Next base: position 7,146,330 of record CM030799.1, on the reverse strand, counting down.
CCACCGATGAAAACCAAAAACCCCTCAGGTAAGATCAAGTGATATGAGGGTAAGTATGATACAGCTATCACAGCCATGCATAGAAACAATCAAAGAATGAAACCCTTGGTACACAGCCAGCTATCACGTTACTTCTTCTTTTTCGTAAGGTTATCAGTCAATTGTTCTTTTTTCCACAAAAAGTGCACCAGTCATAATTTTACTTAGACTACATAAAACAAGATAATGTAACTGTAAAAGTAAACCATATATTACATTACTCACCACCATTGTTCTCAGGTAGCACCTCATTTTGTGGCTGAGCAACGGGAGGCAACACCTCATTTTGTGGCTGAGCAATGGGAGGCAGTGAGGCCTGGCTTTCCATGCTGGGATGAGGTGTTGATCGGGTGACCCTCTCAGAGATTAGAGTTGCACCACATTGTGGCTCTGTATGCGATTGTGCTGGTAGACCACCTGGTGGTATCTCCATGTCCTATAATAATAGAATACAAAATGCACCAGCATTAATACATATTGCACTTCATTCATACGAGAAGACAATATAAAAAGTACGAGAAGAAAAGATTAAAAAAAAGAAGAAGATACATTATTACCTCTTGCTCGAAAGAGTCATCAAACTCACTATTATAGCCATGACCATTCTCATCATTTGATAGCATATAGTCAGGGTCGTCCACCTGATCAGCCCTACCACGCTTCCCATTATCATTTGCACACTGGTGCCAAGCCGATCCCATCATAGATGTTGCAATTTTCATAACCCCAAGAGATTCCAATACCTCATTGTTCCTCTTTACTTGCTCATCTCTTATCCTCTCATAATGTGTTTTGTAATGAGTTGCTAGAAAATTAGGTTGGAGCATTACTTTTCCTTGTTTTTTTTTGGTAGGCACTTTTTCTCCTCTAGACATTTCTGCGTGACGATGAACTATAAATAAACAACACAGTTTAAAAGTAATGCAGATTAAGAGCAGTGTAAAACAAAATATCTAATGAAAACCCATAACTTCAAAAACTAAGCACATGTAAAATATATATATAAGGATCCACATACAATGCTGAGAAGAAGTACATATATCTACCCAAAAAAGAAAACTACGCGTCATAAACCATATCAGCATCGGATATTTCATCGTCTTCACCAGCTTCGTCATTTATATCCTCTCCTATTATTTCGTGCTCTTCATCAACTTCGTCATCTATTAGGTTTTCTGTTGTTTCATGTAATGGCCCAACTCCAGCAATAACCTCAACTTCAACGTCTTCCCTACAGAACCGAATATTACCTTCAATGTCAATTGGCACTCCTGAGGTCATACTTTCTTGTTGGAAGGCATCAGTACATTCTGGAGACTCCAGTGGTTCACCATCTCCCACCTCTGGTAAATCAAACACACCCCTTTGCTTGACCAACTGCACAACTTGCCAAGGTTCACCCCATATTGTATCATTTAGGTAAAAAACTTGCTTTGTTTGGCTAAGCAAGATGAAAGGGTCAGATTGACACCACCGACTCTTGACATTAATACCTGTGCAGTATTTATCAGTTCGTATAGTGCCATTTCGACCTGTGTTGCTGGTGTTGTACCACTCACATTGAAACAAAAGGACTGTATTCTCACACATGTACTCGAATTCCCAAACTTTGATCAAGTGACCATAATACTTGTGCATCTTCCCCTCGTGGTCTCCATGAGCAAGCACGCCACTATTTTGACTCCTACGGCGGTCATCTACTTCTCTCGTACGGAACCTTAACCCATTAGTTATGCAACCATAGTGCTCCTTCACTAGCAAATTGGGACCATTTGCTAATGACCATAGTTCATTGGTCACCTCTATTGACTTGTTAGCCCTCAACTGATTTACCTAAAGTAGTATATATAACCATGAAAAAGTTAGTTATGCTAGCTAAATTTAAGTTATGGTTCGTTTAATACTAATGACTAGCATCTCTAAAAGAATTTCAAGTATCTTACCTTCTCTTTGAACCACTTGGGAAAGACTTTTCGTTGCACACTGGTTATGTTTTGTCCATTTGGAACATGCAACAGTTTTTTGTGTTCCCTATTCAAAAAAGAATGTCATTAATAGCCGAAATACTATCATTGTCATCAGAGCCACTTAAAAAAGTCAACTACGTACTCTAGATACTCCTCTATCTCAGGGCTGTTTAACAAAATGAACCAATGGGCTACGTCACGGAGTTCTTGTGACATCTCGCCATTCCTTGTGACTAGCCCAAAAGGACGAGCTGTCTCTGTGAATACTGCGTAGCCTTTACGACGTTCGCCAAAGTCTTCATTTCGTTGAGGTCGATTATGCACGGTCAACCTCATCAAGATACATCGAGCAAAAAGTAATGCACTCCTTGACAATGTAAGCCTCTGCAATCGAACCTTCTGGTCGAGCTCGATTAGAAACAAACTGTTTCAGAGTTCCAAGGAAACTTCAAGACCAGTTAAGAGTAAGATTACACATGTAAAACAATGACCTTTTTCAATCAATATTTATGTTTGTTACAATTACCTTTCGATTGGGTACATCCACCGATAATGTACTGGTCCTCCAAGTATGGCCTCACGTGGTAAGTGAACAGCTAAGTGGACCATCACGTCAAAGAAGGCTGGAGGAAAGATCTTTTCAAGCTTGCATAGTATGAGCACTATACGTTCTTCTAATTTCTCCAATCCACTACGCCTCAATGTCTTAGAATAGAGGTCTTGGAAGAAACTACCCAACTCAAATAATGTTGTACTAATTTCCTTATCCACAAAACCACGCATCCCAATTGGAAAAATCTGTTGTATAAGTATATGGTAGTCATGACTTTTTAGGCCAGTTAGTCTACCATTAGTTGAATTCACGGACCTTGATATGTTTGCTGCATAGCCATCTGGATACTTGACCGATTTCAAGAATTCAAAGAAAGCCTCCCTCTCTTTAGGGGTTAGCGCAAAGCTCGCACAAGGTTTGACATGCGATCCGTCGGGACGTTGTTTCAACCACAGATCTTTTCGTATGCCCTTATCTTCCAAATCCTTTTGTGCCTTGTCCGTGTCCTTGTTCTTTCCATCAATGCCCAACATTGTTCCAACAATATTTTCATTGAAATTTTTCTCACAATGCATGACATCAATGTTGTGTAGAAGTTTCCTATCCTCCACATATGTTAGTTCATACAAAATACTTCTCTTTGTCCAGTTCGGTTTGTGACGTTTCCTTTTCTTATTGGCTAGATTCTTTCCGAAGATGACCCTGCTTACATTGTTCAACTGCTCTTGTATCTTTTTCACCGGCAACTCTAAGGACCTCTTCTGATTCTCAGGCTTACCATTATAGGCCAGCCTCTTTCTCCGTTCTGCATGATCTTCCGGCAAGTAGGCTCGATGATTTGTGTACGCAGTCTTACTTCTCAATGACTCAAAATATGGTTCATCGTTGCAAGTATAACAAGAATAATGGCCCTTTGTTCTCCACCCTGAGATGTCACCCAATGCTGGCCAATCATGTAGTGTCCAACAAAAAGCTGCACGCATTTGGAACCATTCACAACTCGCTGCGTCGTAAGTTAATGTACCAGTGTGCCACAACTCCTTCAACTCATCAACCAAAGGTCTCAAATAAACATCGATATCGATCCCGGGTTGTTTATCCCCTGGAATAAGCAATGTCAGCATGAAGAACGAATCTTTCATAACCAACCATGGTGGCAGGTTGTATGGAATAAGAATGACAGGCCACATGCTATAAGAGTTGCTCATGTTACCGAAAGGGTTGAACCCATCAGTTGCTATTCCTAGTCTCACATTGCGAGCCTCACAAGCGAACTCAGGATGATTAACATCAAACTCCTTCCACTCATCACTATGGGCTGGATGCCCGGATTCCTCACCATCAGTAGGATTATTCATGTGCCATCTCATGGCCTCGGCTATCACTCTAGACATGAACAACCGTTTTAATCTTGGTGTCAAAGGGAAGTAACGCAAAATCGTACGCGCAATCTTCTTTCCCCTAGCACAATTGATCTTGTACCTCGACACATTGCACTTTGGACATCTATCCAGTGTTGCATTTTCATTCCTAAAGAGTATACAATCATTTATGCAGGCATCGATGAGCTCGTATGACAAGCCTAAGCTAGACAATACTTCCTAGCCTCGTATGTGTTCTTGGGAACTAAATTACCTTCTGGTAAAAGCTTAATCTGGAACTTCAAGAACATATCAAGCGATTTATTGGTCCAATGGTTTGTTACCTTCATATTAAATACCTCAATAACAAACTTCAACAGAGTATATTCTTTGCTACCTGGATATATCTCGCGCTGGGAATCATTCAAAAGTTTATCAAAGTTCTGCACTTCCTCATGTTGGGTCGCATCTATTGGTTTCCCTCTTATTCGATCTTCCACCAAAGCGTCAATACCACCTAGATCACCATGTCTCATTTCATGATGCCGAACATCATCTGATTCACGGGGTTCTCCATGCTCATGCCAGATAGTGTAACTTTGCATAATCCCATGTTGAATCAAATGAATTCGCACAACTTCTGGACTTTTCCGGTAAAAGTTTACACACTTTAGACACAGACACGGAATATTACCTTGTGCATCAATAACCGCTCTTGCAAATTGAATAAACGAAGTAACACCATTATAATACAACTGACTAATTCTTCCATCTACTGTCATGCCCATTTTCATCCAATTTTTGTCCATGTCAGATAGCAAATACAAGTAAGATTTAAGTAATCAAATTAATGTCATGTCATACATCACACAGTAATTAATGTTGCTTATCATGAATGAGGTCTTTGGATTGGATAGATTTGAACAAACAAAAATATTAGAGTAGACCTCCTTGCGAAGCTAAGGCACAGTACAAAGTTCAATCTAATAATTTTAGAGTAACCTGATTAACGGAAGTATATAGTTTGACTGTGACTAATTCTTCAATGGAGTAAAATTCTGAAGCAGGACACTAAAGACATGACAACTTTATTGAAGAGCAGTTTTTGAATGACAAGTTGGAAAACACGTTGAAGTCTTCTGTCTTTTCAAGTGGTAGTAGATATATGCTTCAACATACACTCCAACACAGTTCCTATACAGTCTCCTAATCCCCTTAAGCATATAGCTTTATCTAGTTCCATTAGTTTTGCTTCTCCATGTTCGAGTTTTTTTTTTCCTAATAGTTGTCATCAATCGAAAAAGAAAAAGAAAAGACACCCAACAATCCTACCTCATTGCACTTGTGGGAAGGACATAACCTACACTAAGGGAGTCACATAGCTTATCCAACTCAGAGAGCCACAAAGTAGTAGATATATGATGAACTTATGGTGATGAAGAGCAATAAGTTTTATATACCAGGGAATGAAGGCAGCAGACAACAGATCTATAAACCAACGAAAAAAAGACATGGGAAAGATCTACGGAAGATAGTGGCAAACACATTCTGATTTCTAGGCATGTATGCGAGATCGGATGCAAATAATGCAATGCAGAAAGCTTGCAAAGTGATGCGAAAGAAAATAAAGGCTACCAGATTTGCATCTGTACACTACACTTGACATCCATTTAGCAAAAATAAGAGAATACTTGTAAATTGCAAAAACCGTAAAACTCCATCTAGAAAACAAGGAACCTTCACAACAAATAGTAAACCAACAGTAAGTTCATTTCTGCTCAGCACAGGTCCCAGGTATTCACTCTTCGCACACGTCCCCTGATTTCTGACTATGTTATGCGGAAGTGTTATGACAAACACGTATTCAGCACATTTTCAATACTCAAAACTTATAATAACAAAAATTGCCCCATCTCAGCTGTTAATCAAAATATCTTGCACCGATGGCCAAAAAATTCCTAAGCATAGATGTAGGGTTTGGGTGGTGATGGCTCTGGTTTGCAACACAGGATCCCAATGGTTTTATGGCCTGGGAAACAGAAAGGAAGGGTCTGTCTGTGTTGTGCAGCTTGTGCACCCCCACCCGATGACACAACTGACTCTAGGCAAGAGCTGCAAGAGACCCTTACATTTCTGACACCGAAGTAGCAAAGATACAATGTTGATATGCTGACAAAGCGATTGTCCAAAACTGTAGGAAATGGCACGCTGGAGGAAATGATAAAAATATGTTTCTACATGTGTTTTGCATGAAAGTTTTCTTCAAGAAGTAAAACACAACACTAGTTAAAATTAGAGAGCCTTCCATAACTTAAAAGACCAATATATTATCCAAATAGTAATAGTATTCAATCAAACATGCTACGTAAAGGATCTGTTAACCACTGCCCATTCAAAAAAAGTGCTCTAAATATGCCAGGAAACTTTCATGACGCTCTATGGACACTCGAAAGACCAATCAGAGGTGCCAAATGAGATAGCAGACTATAGTTAAACTTTACCGAAGGAGACCACCAAACTCTTGACTTCAATGCCATCAAACCACCACACCACAACTTACGACAGTATCAAATCCATATAATACAGCACTGATATCAATGATCTGCAGACTAATTCTAAGGAAAGAGAGAGACTTTACAGAAAGTCTAAATAAAGAGTCAGCTTTTATGCCGTTATGGTTGTATCTATCGATATATAGACATATAAGACCAACCATAGAGGTTCCACTATCTAAGGTGGCTTTGGTAATGGATCAAACCAGTTAGTGCCCTGGTTTGAAAATCTGAAATGGGAACACGCAAAGACAAACACTAAGTCAGAAAAGAGAGTACTAAGATCTCTATGTGCAAAACAAATCCAGCAACTTAAAAAATTCGTAAAGTAAAAGTAATTTCTACAAATGTGGAGTGGGATCCATAGTGACTAAAAATGCAGCTCTTCTACTAAAATGGAAGTAATTCGCTATCAAAAAATTTCGGATGCAACAACTTGGATTTCAACTGCTGATGCTAATATTTTCTCAATTGTCTGGAGGGTCCAGGAGAGATATTGTGCGGAACCCAAGTGTTCCATGAGAATTTTGAATTGAAAACTGGGTGAGGAAACTTAGGGAGATTTTGGGAGGACCTTGATTGGGAAGTACTTGTTGTAAAGAAACTTCTCCAACAATAAACCCATTGTCTTTGGGAATGAAAAGTTCAGATGTCATTATTCATAGTGACAGCTAAGGACTGTTATGTAGAATTTTCTCTTTACAAGACAAATTCCTCTGGAAGGACGAAGGCCTTAAGATGTAATTAGATAGTATGGGAACCATAAGAAATATGTGTGGGCTTCGGATACAGAAGTATCCTTCTACAGGGCTTTCATCTTAACCATGAAACTGGGCATTCAATTCTTAGACTCGTTTCGAAAGATTCAATCCCCTCCCTAAGGGAGAGAACTTCATCAATAAAACAAAGAAAAAACTGAAGGCAGCACAACCAAAGCTAGTAAGCTACAGCATAGATACAACGCAAAGAAGACACACAATCCAATTGTAACCGTAGAACCTTGCCAGAAAACAATACAATATAAAGACAGACAAACCATGGAGAGAACTCCATGAATAAAATAGAGAATAGCAGTCTCACAAAGAAAAGAACATTACATCCAATGGGAAAATTGAATATGCCCATAGCCATCACAAACCAATCTTCCTGCACATAAGTGTACAATACACCACTGCAAGGCATAAATCAGCACCAAGTTGGCCTAATTCTTGGCAACACTTGACCAATTCCGTATGAAACCTTGCCAGTAATGCATGACATCAATGTTGATCTTTAAAGCTAGCAGACTGAATTAGATATCAGCAGCATTATATTCCAAACAAGGACTACAAATCAGCACCACACCTCTCACACTAAGAACATAGCAGCTAAGTTTGACAGCGACAACAGAAGACGCGTATTGGGGATCATCACAGGATCAAAATGATGGAAAATGACACAATATCCGGCCTCTTAGCCCTCCCACGATTGGGAGATGGAAAGAGGTATTAGAGAGAACACATAACTTGCATCCATTCCTAACATCAGCACCAAAACCAGTAGCCTACAATCAATTCTGCCCCTAAAATAGTCTTAAAAGATCCCTAAAGTAGCCTACAATCAAACCAAAATCAGCCCCAAATCTGACCCCAAGCAACCCCCATCTGCCCTTAAAAAAGCCCTACAAAAAAAATCCTAAAACCAGCCTAAAATAAGCTCCAAATACAACCCTAAAAAATCACTAAAACCAGTCCCAAAACAGGCCCCAAGCAACCATAGCCCCACCCTTATCCCTCCTCTATTAACTACAATCATTTTTTACTGAATAAAAAAGTTAGCTCCATTAAAAAACTAGGGCATAAGTTATAAGGGTACAAGTATCAGAGAAATACTAAACAATCTCACTGTATCAGCACACAAAAGGAACAAATTAGATAAAATAATCAAAAAAGTCACATTATGAATAAACTAATCACGTATGGGAAATCTATATAGAAAACGTAGAATGGGTTACAATGAGTTTACGAAGAAACCGAGGGAGGCTTATGGGTAGAGGGGGAGTCCAATAGTTATAAAAGATTTAACAGATCTATGGGATTACAGATCTAGAGTTCAATGGGTCACCCAATAGAACGGGCTTCTTCGCTCCACAATTACTACGCATATGCAGAAACCTCTCTTCATCACTTCACCTGGCTTGGACAATGTCCCCCGAAACCCAAAAGCAAATGACTGTATTCTACCTATTTTAGACACTCAATTTCTGTCATGCTTTGCTATTTCTCCAAAGAAAAATTTGTAACCTAATCAAGAAAAATCAAAGGGAATAGAGAGATACGAAGAGAGAGAGAGAGAGAGAGCTCACCTGAGTCGGGAAACTGATGATTGATGATGCCGCTGCAAGAAAAAAGGAATGCAGTTAAGAAATTGGGATGAAAGTGATGAAGGGGACCCATAGAGGAGAAGAGAGAGAGAGAGAGCGAAGACAGAACACCATACCTTGAGAGAGAGAGAGAGAGAGTCGAAGTTGCAGAGATGGAGGCTGGGGAGCAGTCTGTGAGAGATGGAGTGGTCTGAGAGAGATGGAGTGGTCTGATGCTGATGAAGGGGGAACTTTGGGATGAATGCCAAAAATTTTCCCCGCCCCTGAAACCCGCCAAAAATTTCCGCCTCTGTTTTTTTTTTTTTAAATCCCCTTTAAAATGGAAGACAAAAAGAATTTGTCACCCATAGCATTTCCTTTTGTGAGGAATTATTTCGTCACGAAATGGTTACAAGTATATGTGGAGGAAACGGATTGGTGACGAAATTTATTTTTTCGTCACCTTATAATTTTTTGTCCACTCTTTTGCTGACAAAATTTATTTTTTCGTCACTGATTAACTATTTTTGGTGACAAAATAAAATTTTCTCACCTTAAATTTTTTTGCCCTCTTAATTGGTGACGAAAAAATATTTTCCTCATATTTTTTCGTCACCAATTAGGTACATTTGGAGACAAAAACTACTTTCGTCACCACCATTTCGTCACATATTCTCAATTTTCTTGTAGTGCAGGCTCGCCACCAATCTTACAAGAAGGGTTGCCAGCCTCCCCATCTTCTGCATCAAGCACCTTCGACATACCTACCATGACGGATCAGCCGTAGCCACAGCCACTCACCCTGGAAGCCATGCTTATGAAGCTTCAAAACAGCATTACCGCCATGCAACAGAGGGCAGCTCAGACTGACGCCAACATTGCCCGTTTGAATGACCTCTTTAACACTCGCCTCTCTCCAATTGCCCAAGAGGAGGGCGAGGCCGAAGAGGATGATCATGAGCAACCCATCATGGTTGAGGATCCTAACCCTGGGGAGGTTCGCATACCTGCGGCGAATCTGGCAGGTGGCAGACCTGCTCTAAATCAAGAAAGGCCCGCTCAGAACCCCGACATGGCTGCACTTATGGCCAAGATGGCCAAGCTGGAGGAATTCGTTTCCAAGACTGAAAAGATCAACGCTGGGGGGATTGATCTGGACCGCCTTTGTCTATATCCCGCGAGGTTTAAAATGCCAGACTTGGCGAAATTCGATGGAAGTGGTGACCCCAAGACTCATCTTTACAGTTACCATGCCGCCATGAAGCTTTTGTCTGTTGAGCTGGAGGCCATGTCACAGCTCTTCCCTCAGACCCTCTCAGGCCCTGCTTTTCATTGGTTTTTGTCGCTCGACATCGCCAAAAGAAGGACTTGGTAGGACATTGGGGCTGCGTTTATTTCGCAGTACAGCTACAACTCTCAACTGAAGATGACCACTCGGGAGCTGGAGTCCACCAAAATGGAGGCTAAGGAGTCCTTTGCGGACTTTGTCAAAAGGTGGAGGGCTAAAGCCGCTTTAATGACTGAGCGCCCCAGTGAGAAGGATTAACTCTGCATCATCTCTCACAACCTCCAGCCGGACTTTGCTAGGCACCTGGTCCTTGCTCAAGCGTCCGCTAACTTTGAAACCTTCTTCCACTCTGGCCTGGCCATCGAGGATGCGCTGCAAAGCGGAATTTTAGCGAAGGGGGAATCTTCTAACCCTCCCAAGTCGAAGCCTCGAACATATTCTGGGAACACGAATGCGCTGTTTGGGGGAGGAACTTACTCCAATGCAGCAACCAGCGGCACTAACGCCACTTCCTCTAACACTGCCAACCATATCGCAGATGTTAACCAAGTGCAGACACCGCAGAACAACCGGCCTCGCAATCAAACCTGTAGCTTCTCCGCTATCGAGGCACCTCTGTCCTCGGTCTTGGAGAAGTTGGTCAAGTCAGGGCATCTCAAGCCCTTGGATCCAACTCCTTTACCCAAAAACCCGTCACCCAACTTCAAGGCCAACCTCTACTATGCCTACCATCAAGGGGCGGGTCATCTCACTGAATCTTACTTTTGCCTCCGTTATGCGATTCAGGATCTCATTGACGATGGCATGCTTGTAACACCTCCGCCACCTCAGAAACCCAACGTCATATCCAACTCCCTTCCTAAGCACAATGCTGTCCAGCATATCAGTCAGATATCCCTCAGCTCCACTCATATCAATCCCAGCTCCACCATATTCAACCCGATTGACTGTATAGCCTCAGCCAATCAACCCAAGCCAATAGTGCCCTTGCCGCTCGAACCGGAAGTTGAACTCATGTACATTAGGGAATCCTCTTATCCCAATCCAACCCCCCAGGTCCTACAAATGGGCTTGGAATTCTTCAACGAGATCATTGGCAATCTCTATGATTGCCCCATTCAACCCGTTCAGTTTGGTCCGACTTCAACCCGTCGTGACCCTGTTTTCATCATTACTGATCCTGACTCTTTCCAGGACTTCAGGAATCGTTTCAGGCCCGTGGCCCCAGTTTTCCCGGAACCAGAACTTAGCATGCAGGCTGTAGGCTGGGCCATAGCCGATAACGATGATTATGCCACTCCGCTGATCCAGGAATGGGACCAACTTGAACTGGAAGGATTACCACTGCATCATGAACAAGGCCCGTTTCCCGAGCAAGATCAATTTCCCGAGCCTATCCCATACGATCCTAGCTGGAACGATGCATGGTAGGCCGGACACAATCAGGCGATGCTTGACCCCTTGGACGACATCTCTCTCTACATCCTTTTCCAGCAGCCTGAGCCTGTCATTCCCGAGGAAGAATACTTTTGGGATCCTGAGCCTACTTGGCAATTTCTCGATATTTTCCCTAACCCTCTTCAAGGCTTCACCGTGCCCGAGTATCTGGCTCATTATGTGGAGGATGACCTCATTTAGGAGGAGGCTCGCATCCTGGGGGAATTCTTTCTCCCTTCTACCATCGACAGGCTTGTCAACTCGGTGTCTGATGCCGAATATGACCCCTCATTCAACATCATTGACGAACGGCTTCCTCGCCCTGTGGTCCCTTCTCCGGAGGATTGTTGCGTCATGGTCACGGACCTTGTTCCCCCTGCTAACCTTTGGGATGTCGACGAGATAGTCGATGTTCAAGTTGGAACTGAAATCTAGGCTATCAATCGATCCTTGGCCGATGGTGGTCTCTGGGATGTCCCTTTCATTACGGATCCAGAGACTGTTGCTGATGTAGCCGCCGTCAAGGATTTGGACTTTTGGGATTCGCTGCTGCTGAAAGACTTGGCTGAAGATCTGGGTTTAGATATGGAGGTACCTGTTGCTGCACCCGCCACTGATAAAGGAAAACGCAAACTGGGGGAAGTCCCTACTGATCTCTGGGATGTGAATGAAGACCCTCAAGTCGTACCCTCCTTGGGGAACGTTCACAACGTTACGAGGAGTGGACGGATTTTTCAGCCTATAAACCTGCAAGCTAGAAGTTCGTCCAACCCTTCTAACCAAAGGAACGAACCCATTGCTTTCCCAAGGTCTGCACCTCTTGAGGTATCAGCCGGCCCACCAGCTACTGACCTGGTTCAACGACAGCTTGAGTGGATTTCCGCTACTATATCAATTTGGGGGCTGATTTGTTCTTCTAAAGAACACCGTCAGAAGTTGTGCCACACTCTCTCTCATCTCGAGGTTCAGGCTGATGTCACACCTAAGGCGATGGTATCTCTTATCCTCCCTCCTACCTCTAAACACACCGTGGTCTTTACTGATAAAGACCTCCCAATCGAAGGAGTCGACCACAATCGCCCCTTGCATATCACCGTCAAATGTCGAGGACTCTGGGTTCCGACTGTTCTCATTGACAATGGCTCGGCAATCAATGTCTGCCTTATGAGGGTTGCTTATCGTTTGGGACTAGCTAAGAAGGACTTTGCATCTTCCAACCTGGCTGTCAAAGCATATGACGGCACCCGTCGTGTGGTCGAGGGCACTCTGATGCTCAAGCTCGATGTTGAGGGCTTCGAGATGGACGTTGAGTTCCATGTCGTCCACATTCCCACTACCTTCAACCTTCTGTTGGGCAGGCCGTGGCTCCATAGACCTGACATCATGGCTGTGCCATCTACTCTCCACCAAAAAGTCATCCTGGGACTGCCTACTGGTACTTTAACTATCTGCGGGGACTTTGGCATCCGCCCGCTCAAGGAAGACGGAACTCCCGTTTTGGGAATTATGCACGGTGAAGAAGACGTAGACCTTGGGGGTTTCTCTTTCGACACTTCTGGCTCTGTTTTGACCATCAATGTGGATGGGAACTTCATCATAAGCTCTGTCACGCTGGACATTATGAGAAGGATGTCCTATCTACCTGGCCTGGGCTTAGGGATTCACCAACAAGGGGTCCCGGAGTTCCCTATTTTTCCTTTTAGTGAGGGCTGCTTCGGTTTGGGGTACATTGCATCTGCCAAAGATGCCAAGAGAAGGAAATATACGGGAAAACCTCGGACCCTCTATGGTGATCCCGACAACTACTTTGTGCGTGAGGTGGGGAATGCTGCTTACACCGGACAGGCTGAGCCATTTATCGATCCACGAACTGGGGAACTGCTACCTGGTTTTGAAGTTTTTGCTGATGACACCTGGTCAAGTAGCGATGAAGAGCCAGCAAAGGCAAAATTCAAGAGGAAGCTTAGTCAGGTGAAGGTCAAGACCGACTGGCTGGGATCCGTGGATCAAGAGAGTTTGGAGCTGCTGTTCCAGGAGTTCTCCCAAGTGGGTTTGGCCGAGGAAGCTGAAGAAACCGAAGTGCTCATGCTCAGGCCCGATGCCCTCGAGAATCCTACCTCTCTTATCGTGGAAGCCAAGGGTAGCATTAAAAATTGCATTTTCAAACCGCGCTTAACTTGCATTGATGACACCTCTGAGTTTGAGTCTGACACAGAGTCCGTTACGTCATCTAAGTCTAGCTCTGAGTCGGAGTTTGTGCCTCTGGGCCCTCCACGTCATAGCTTTTATTTTGAGTTTGATTCCCTTGTACTTGGCGATCCTCTCGGGTCTTGTGAAATAAATGAGGCATCTTTTGACTACTTCAATGATCTTTATATAAACTGTGTCGACCTCGACGATGAAGGGATAGACTTCGATGGGGATATTCCCAAGGAAATCCGTGCCCTCATCTAAAGGGAAGACAAAAGGCATGCTCAGCCATTAAAAGAAGAAGTAGTTTCTATAAACTTGAAAGATGAGAACGATCCCCGAATGGTTCAAGTGGGCTCCACGCTTTCGCCAGAGGAGCATCGTGACTTCAAAGAGTTGCTCACCGAGTTCAGCGATGTCTTTGCATGGTCTCATCAAGACATGCCCGGCATCGACCCAGAGATTGTGGAGCATCGGATTCCCTTATTGCCAGATGCTAAACCCGTAAAACAGAAGCTCAGGCGGATGAAACCGGATTGGGTGCAGAAAATCAAGGACGAAGTCACTAAGCAGATTGACACTGGTTTCCTCATGGTCTCTCAATATCCCACATGGGTGCCCAACATTGTTCCCGTTTCTAAAAAGAATGGACAAATTCGAGTCTGCATTGACTTCAGGGATTTGAACAAAGCAAGCCCCAAAGACGATTTTCCCTTGCCACACATCGATGTGTTTGTGGATAACACTGCGGGGCATGCTTTGCTCTCGTTCATGGACGGCTTTTCAGGCTACAACCAGATTCTCATGGCTCCCGAGGACCGTGAGAAAACCACATTTATCACTGAGTGGGGAACTTATTGCTATCTGGTCATGCCATTCGGTTTGAAGAATGTTGGACCTACCTATCAACGGGCTGCTACAACCATCCTGCATGACATGATGCACAAAGAGGTTGAGGTCTACGATGACGACATGATTTTTTAAATCTAAAACTCGAGAAGGCCACATTCCTGTGCTTAGGAAGTTCTTCGAGAGGCTTCGTAAGTTCCGCATGCGTCTCAATCCTCAGAAATGCACCTTCGGGGTCACGGCAGGTAAAATGCTCGGTTTCATGATCACTTCTCGTGGAATTGAGGTCGATCCGTCTAAGATCAAAGCAGTGCTTGAGATGAAGCCACCTGAGTCTAAAAAGGGAGTGCGGAGCTTTTTGGGGAAGGTCCAGTTTATCAGCAGATTCATCACCAAGTTAACTTTAACTTGCGAGCCGATGTTTCGTTTACTCAAGAAGAACACCCCGTTCATATGGACAGACAAGTGTCAGGCGGCTTTCACTTCTACTCAGAACTACTTGCAGAACCCTCCGGTCCTAATGCCACCAGTGCCCGGGAAGCCTTTGATTCTTTACTTGTCTGTAAATCCTTCGTCTATGGGGTGTTTACTAGCTCAGGAGGGAGATAAGGGAGTCGAGAAGGCCATTTACTACCTAAGCAAAAAGATGGTTGGTTGTGAAGAACGCTACACTGCTCTCGAAAAGACGTGTTGGGCTCTTGTCTGGGCTTCCAAGAAGTTGAGACACTACATGCTGGCTTACCCAGTGAAGCTGATTTCTCGAATGGATCCTCTCAAGTATCTGTTTGAGAAGCCTGCGCTTACTGGTAAGTTAGCACGTTGGTTGTTCTTACTAGCCGAGTTTGATCTTGAGTATGTTACAAGGAAGTCCGTCAAGGGGCGTGCAGTTGCAGAATTCCTGGCAGATCATCCTGTTGATGGGCTAGAGGACTCAGACTTCATGTTTCCTGATGAAGAGGTGTTAACAGTTGTCGAGGACATGTGGACTCTCTACTTTGACGGGGTGGCTAATTAGAAAGGATATGGGATCGGGGTGTTGTTGATAACTCCCGATGGCTCTCATATTCCGATTGCGTTTAAATTGAATTTTGACATCACGAACAACCAAGCTGACTGTGAGGCCTGTATTGTCGGCATGGAAGCTGCACTCACACTTGGTGTGGAAAAGCTCGAAGTCATTGGCGATTCTAACCTTATTGTATCTCAGGCCACGGGGACTGGAAAGTTCGATAAGACAGACTGAAACCTTATCATCAAGACTTGGAGGATCTCATCCCTCGCTTCATTAAGGTGACGTTCACACACATTCCCCATTTGAAGAATCAGTTCGCTGATGCTTTCGCGACTTTAGCTTCCATGGTCGAGCTTCCGTTAGGTGTCAAGCTTCGCCCAATCCTGATTGAACAGCGGGACTTTCCTGCTTATCAGTATATCAACGCCGTCGATGATGGCCTACCCTGGTACCATGACATATGGAACTTCATTGAGAGTGGCAAGTATCCGGCTGAGGCCACTAAGAAGGATCAAACTGCATTGTGAAGGTTGGCCGCCCAATACATTATCTATGGGGGAAAACTGTACCAGAGATCTCATTGTGGGATGCATAAGCTCTGTGTCAATGGCACTGAGGCCACCAGGATAATGGAGGAGATTCATGAGGGAGTCTGTGGGCCTCACATGAGCGGTGTTATGCTTGCCAGAAAGATCCTGCGGCTGGGTTACTTTTGGTCCACCATGGAGTCGTTGTGTGTGGATTACGTACGCCGCTGTCACAAGTGTCAGATCCATGCCAATCTCATGCATGTCCCTCCTTCCAATTTGTTTGGCATGATGTCGCCTTGGCCCTTTGCTGTTTGGGGCATCGATGTTATCGGCATGATTAGGCCCTCCGCTTCGAATGGCCATCGGTTCATTTTAGTGGCGATAGATTACTTCACCAAGTGGGTCGAAGCTGAATCTTAAATGACCTTGACTGCAGTTCAAGTCGCTCAGTTCATCAAGAAAAAACATTATCTATCGATATGGTGTCCCACAGGCATTTGTATCAGATAATGGGACTCATTTCAAAGGCAGGGTTTTGGAGCTCTTCGATGAGTTCAAGATTCAAGTTCATCATTCGACAGTCTATCGCCCTCAGACAAATGGGGCAGTCGAGGCAGCTAACAAGAACGTTGAGACAATCATCAAGAAATCCGCAGAGTCCGCCAGGGACTGGCATGAGCAGCTGCCTCTAACACTTTGGGGGTATCGAACATCGATCCGAACATCAACAGGGGCAACCCCCTTTTCCCTAGTCTACGGGATGGAAGCTGTCCTTCCCATCAAGCTCGAGGTACCGTCTTTGAGGGTCATGACAGAATGTGGACTCGCGGAATCCGAATGGCTTAGTGGGAGGTTCGTTGAACTCATGCTCTTTGATGAAAGGAGGCTTCGTGCCTTGTATCATGTTCAGGGGTATCAACGCAGAATTGCTCGGGCTTTCAACAAGAAAGTGAAGTCTTGGGACTTGGTTGAAGGGGATATGGTTACAAAGGAAATCCGAGCTCCCATTTTTGATCCACGTGGTAAGTTCCATCCAAAGCGTTCGGGACCTTACATCATCAAGACCATCCTCTCGGGTGGAGCGGCTCAGCTCATTGATCTGGACGGTAACGAGTTCAACACTCTGGTCAACCTGGATCAACTCAAACGTTACTATTCTTGAGAGATGCTCGTTGGGCCGAAAACCACAAGGGTGGGCGGTTCCAAGCAAAAATTAGAGCAAGCCCGCTAGACTGAAAACCCAATGGGGCAGTCTAGGCAAAAATAAATAGGCAATCAATCAAAGCTCGCTAGACTGAAAACTTGTGAAGGTAGTTCTAGGCAAAAATTAGAGCACAAAAGGAGAGCCAAAATACACGAGCGAACCTTAGCCTGAACTACGTTTTAACCTGATTCCTTGAAAAGGGATACGTAGGCAATCTCTTCGTGAGATTCGGTCACAATCAATCAACTTGATCCATGGTTTCCTATTCCAGGATGCACCTCAATGTTCGAAGCGGCGCGGTATTCAACGTTTGGACCAAAAGGGGAAAGTTCTTAATCTTTCGTTTTTATTTAAACTACTATTTCTATTACACTGGCTGAGCAGAGTCTTTAAAAAATAGTTAAGCATAAAAATAGAATAAAATGCTAGAGGCCCTAGCCGGCTCACAGTTTATTCTAGTTCATTGGAGTCTTGTCATGAGTCAACCTATATTTTGTCTCTTTGCAACTTCTTTCCTTAGCCATGCTATGTAGTGACGCTTGAGTCCTGTGCAGAAGTCTGGATCCGCTCCGCCAAGTTGTTGCAAACCCCAGTTATGTTCGTTTCCATTCAGGTTTTGGGCTGTGAATGTAGGGATGTGAAAGGTCTCTTCTCCGGCTCGGTGAAGCTCTTGGCTTATTCCTAGTTGGCGGAGGATACGGCCTGGAATGTAGAATGTGAAGCTGGACAACCCCGCGATCACCATTCTCTCGAAGCCTGCAGAGTTCAGGGCCATGTCCAGAATATTCAGTGTCTCGTGCCTCCAGATAATTTCATTCGGGGACATCTCGTTCATAAAGGTGTACCACTCATTTTCTGACATTTTCGGGTAAACCGTCCCTCGCTGATTCATTCGGCCGGGCAGGTGAGGCCAATTCGCCTCAGGGGCCATCATTAGCCCGAGTTTGTCTGATAGCCACAACTGTATGATCGAAAAGACAAGTAAGGAGCCACATAAAGCTTGAGCGAAAAAACAAGTGAGGGGCCCTGATATAGCCTTTAGCTGAGTGTTATGGTAAAAGCAGACTGTGTGAAAGCTAGAAAAAGGTGAGCTGAGTGAGAGTTTACCTGCAATAGGAGTGGACTACTGCCAAATATGTTTGTTTGGCCCGTAGCAACCAAATCCAAACCTATGAGCGTTTCTGCGAGAACTATTGGAACCACGTTCCTTCGAGCGCCCAACTGGGCGGCAACACTCACAAGCAAGGGATCAACCCGTCCGTCTGGAGACACCAACAAGTATGTGGCTAATACACTGATTGACAGAGCGAATCGGTGCCGAGCCTACACAGCAGTGTCCTTTGGATCGCCTTCGGGCCCGTACCACTCCATCAGGCGCATGATGTTTATTTGCCCGCCAATCAGCAGACTCTCAGTTGCTCCTCTCGAGATGTTCAAACTGGTTTTCAGAAGCTTTGGCATGCTTTTTCTGTAAGGCGACACGACAATTACACTGGAGGCGAAACCCTGGAGGTAAGCTTGGAACTCCTCCACGGTCGGGCACAGCTCATTATCCCCGAATCTGAACACATGGACGTCCGGGTCCCAGAACCGTAGGGCCGCTCTCAAAATTTCAGGACGGAGTCTTATGCTTCAAAGGAAGTGGAAGGCTGCCAGCCCATGGGATCGAAAGCATAGCCAGTCACTCGCAACAAATTCTTCTAGCCATGGGCTAATTAGAGTTGGTAGGTGATTTGCCATTGAGAGGGGTATATGGAGCTTTCTTGCTTGAGGGGTACTTTCCATTCACAGGGGTATGTCTTTTATAGCAAAAGGATGGGAAATATCCCCACTTTCCAAGTGAAATATCTAAGTAAGGTGTCCTCCACCTCTTCAATACAAGGACATACCCCTGTAATGTCCCAGAGATGCCCAGGATGGCCAAGGGTAAAGTCAGGGTCTGCAGCTCTTTAACTTCCAAATGAGTCAAGATTGGCAGCTGTAACAGGATCTCTCCATCGCGTGACAGTGTGGGTCACTCGCGTAATTGTGTCTCTTCATCGCGCGATGGATCAGCTTATTTTTGCCAGAAAAATAGGCTACTGTCTTTTGGGGGATGATTTGTCACATTTCGTCCTGAGCCAGTTTTTGAACTTCCAACACTTCCAGCAGGTCATTATGGATGTCTATGACTGTGTCGAAGCGTTATTTGTTCAAATCACATGTTTGATGTTGGTTTCGAGCCCTCAGGGAGAGAATACCTAGATTTTTCCGCTGTGCAAGTCATTATTTCATTAAGCATGCCAGGCATAAAGGCCATACGATTTACAAAGCAAGCGCTCAAAAGCAAAGCAAACTATTTGAACAAACCTAACGGTTTTCAAGTTTATTCTCATTACCAACTTGGTTTTTACGGGATTTAGAAACATCCCCCTGATCTTGCTTTGACTTCTTTGTGAAGCCACTTCACGTAACGACTCTCTAGCCATGTGACGGAATTTGGGAGGGGTCCCTCCAATTCCCTGTCATCCCAGCTGCACCCATGGATATGCAGGTTACAAGCATTGAAGTCTGGAAGCTCAAAGTGTTCTCTCCCAAAACGTTTGTTCCCTTGGCTAATCCCAAGTTGACGGAGTATGCGCCCCGGGATGTAAAAAGTGAAGCTTGTCAATCCGGCGATTATCACTCTTTCGAATCCTGTAGAATTCACAGTCATCTCCGGGAGGTTTAACCAAGGACATCTCCAGACAATGTCTTCAAGGTACATATCGTTCAAGAAAACGTACCATACCACCACCAGCAATTCGGGATACACCATTGGTCTCTCGACCAAGTATCTTGGAAAGTTTTCAAAATCGGCTTGAGGTGCTTCGAGTACGCCTACTTTGTCCGCGAGCCAAAGCTACACGAGTGTGAAAACAAGTAAGGAGTCAGATATGGCCTGAGTGAAAAAAAACAAGTAAGGTTTGTTGTGCAATCCTTACCTGAGCGTCGAGGTAAAATAAAAAGTGAGCAATAGAAAAAGGTGAGTTGAGTGAGAGCCTACCTGGAGCAAGAGGGGACATCCGCTGGACAAATCTGCTTGGCCACTTTTAACCAAGTCTAAACCCATGAGAGTTTCTGCCAGGACTATGGGCATGATATTTTTCCGAGTGACCATCTGTGAGGCAACACTCACCAAGTTAGGGCTAACCTTTCCGTCAGGAGGAATCAGCATGTAGGCGGCAAGCGCACAAATTGAGAGCACAAAGCGTCTGTGGACCAGTCCAACATAATCCCCAAGGGCTCCTTCCGGGCCATACAGTTCGATGAGGCGAACGATGTTGAGTTCGTCGTTTTGGAGTATGCTTGCTGATCGCTCTTCGGATATATTGAGCTTCATCTGTAAGAGGTGCCCCATATCCTCTTGGAAAGGAGGAATAGCGAGAGCATGAGAGTTGGTGAAGGCTCGGAGATACGCTTGGAACTCATCCACCGTCGGACACATCTCGTTGTTGTAGAACTGAAACACATGCGTAGCTGGATCCTAGTAACTCATGGCTGCTTCGAGAAGCGCAGGGCATCGCCTCGCATAGCAGAGATCACGGATTGAGGCTAGGCCTCGAGATCGGGGACCCTCCCAATCAACAGCCTCAGACATTAGCCAAGGGTCAAGTATGGCGGCTAACGGGCTTTCCATTTTCAGTAATAGGGGAGATTTAGTGCTTACGAGGGAAGGTATACCCTACATTGCTGCCCATGCCTCCCATTTATAAGCAAAACTTTGGAAATATCGCCCTCGATTCTCGTGCCAAGGGATAAAACTCCATGCAAGGTGTCCTAACACCTTGCCATGCAAGGACACCCTCTCCTGCAACCTCTGGACAGTCTGCAAGACGTTTGGGGAGATGACAAGGCTTCTTGTCTCTTAAAGGAGTGATCTGGTCAAACAAGGCAACCTAGCAGGGTCTGATCATCGCGCGACTGTGCCACTCCATCGCACGAGAGAGCTCTCCATCGCGCGATGGACCAAGTCCCTCGCGCGTGTGTTTGTCTGTAGTTTTGACAGATTACAGCAGCCACTGTCCAAGTTTTGCCATTTTTTGTTCCAAAGGTCTTTTTGCACTTTTGATGATTCCAACAAGTCATTATGAGTATATGTGACTGTATCTATGGGCAGCATGCCCTCGGAGAAGGGATTCCGTTCCCTTTCTGACAAACTTTTTGGGCAAGGCCCTCGTGGGAATCGAGGGAGCGCGAGCGGAGAGGCAAGCGCTCAAAAATACAGAGTCGCCACTCGGGTTTTGAAAGTCCGACACCAAGGAACCGTATTTCGAAGCACCTGCCACGCTGTTTGATTTGAAAAAGTGAAGGCACCAGTCCGTCATAACCATATCTGGGTTCGGGAGCCAGGTTACAAGAGGGGAAGGGTTTTAAGGCACCCCTCTCGCCCAATCCGGAGATCGGTCTCTACTTGAGCATTTTGAAAATGTTTACGATTCTTCTTTTATTAACCAAATTTTAGCCAATTAGGGCGGGGGAATAGTTAATTGGGGATTAAAACTGTAACACGTTTTGCAATGATGTGATGAATAGCATGGATGGATGAAATACCAAGTAATAAATGGAACAAAGTTCAAAATATTGCTAAAACACCAAACAGTGCTTTGACATGGGAGTATCACAAGCAATAGCCAACTTGCATGCATGGATCAACCTGCATGCAAGTGAACCACCGCGCGATACTTCCATACCGTCGCGCGAGGGTTGGTGCCTCACCAACAGTTTGAACTTTATCCCCTTCTGGGCTCTGGAAGGACCAGTGCACACCCAGGGGGCAAACCAGGCAGTTTATAAGTACTTGAAAGTAAATAATTATTACAAGCCAACAGAAGCAAATGGAAAGACAGCCCCTAAACAGTGGGGGAAATGAACAGAGGCCTAAAGCCTAGTTGCCCATGCAAGGGCCATTACTGGAAATCAGTGAACCATCGCGCGACAGAGTGAAACACTCGCGCGAGGGTTCTGACTGGACTTCCAGGAATTGCTTTGCATGCTTGGGGCTCTAAGACATGTTCAGAAGCATCCCAAGGGCATTCCAAACTAATTGAAGCAGCAAGCCAAGGACCTGGACTATTTAAACTAAGTTGCCCATGCAAGGGCAGCCACTGGAAATCAGTGAACCGTTGCGCGACAGAGTGCAAGACTCGCGCGAGGGTTCTGACTGGACTTCCAGGAGTTGCTTTGCAAGCTTGGGATTCTGAGAAGTTCAGAAACATCCCAAGGGCAATGCAAACTAATTAAAATGACAAACCAAGGAACTGAACTTGTTTTATCATGCATAACAATGATCTATATTATCAATATGAAAACCACAACAAGCATGCTCATGAATAAAACAAGAAATGACCAGCTTCCCTTCCCCACGTGGATCAATCTCTTGCAGACAGAACTGTCGCGCGAGTGTTGGGATCCATCATGCGAGGGTTTAACTGGTTACAGATTCTTGTAACTCTGCTGACTTTAGGGGTAGGACTGGTTTTGATTACCAGTCTTGGCCCTGCCAGCCCCCCTCAGGGATCAAAACAGGAATAGGTAAAATTTTATACCTTTTGCTTGAATGATTTTTGAAAATGGATTGGATCAAGTGGTGTAACCTTGCAAGTGAGTGTAGTAGATTTGAAAGACTAGGAAGTGGTTAGGGTTTGTTAACTTTGTGCTTGACTAGCCTAATGACTTGTTAACCTTGTGATTTTTGGTGTAAGATTTGTAACCTTGTAACCCTTGGCATGGAAGAGCAATGGGGGTATATATAGGAGGAGTGAGTGGCACAAGGGGAGTGGAAAACTTGGCCAAGTAACCAGCCAACAAGGCTGGTCACTCTTACTTGGTGGAGAAATGAGCCACCAAGGTGAGTGGGGGTGGTGTGTCTAAGCTTGCCAGAACGCTGTTCAGCCAAGGAAAACGGGGTTCCAGCCCATGTGGCCCTGATGATCACAAAAGCCAGCTGGACAAGGGTGATGGGGACAGGTGGAACCATCGCGCGAGGGTTTGAGACCATCGCGCGAGGGTCAATAGTCAAACTTTGACTTTGACCCACACCTGGCAAGCTAACTATCACGCGAGGAACAAGAAGTATCACGCGACGGTCAAAGCTCGGTTAGGGTTTTGACTGAAGGTTTTAGGGGTTCAAAAGGGATTCAAAGGGTTCAAGAAGGGTTCCAAGTCCAATCCATTCCACATTCAAGCCTGTTTGATCCGATCTCATCATCGGGGAAACAAGAAACTGGAAAATAAGGTAAAACAAACGGGAGACCCAGATTGGGGTGTCTATAGTATCCAAGCATCGGATTCGAAATGTCGCGCTTAATGAAGATTTCGGACCCCCGGCGGCCTGTTTCAAGTTCAAATCAGCATTTCGGGAGGTCGAAATTCGTTCTGGGGGTTTTGGCCAAGCTTTGTCATGTTGTACAAGTTATGTGGACTTTACGTGATTGTATGGAGGTGTCGGTTTCAGTCTGGGACATAATTGAGTCATTTTTTAGGTTTCATGCCCTTTTTGCGTTATTTTGAGCATTTTTCGGTCTAAATCTGTTTCTGGAGCGTTTTCTTCTTTTCCGTCGATTGGTACAGGTCACGTCATGCATATTTGACTTTTTAGAAGTGTCAGTTTGGTCTTTAGCGAGGTATTTTGGATTTTGGCTCATTAATGCCCAAAATTTCATTATACTTCTCGTGTCCCCATGTCTTGATCGTATCCTAGGACGCGTCACCCATTTCTTTGCGAGCTAGTCATATTTGTACATACACGTGTGTCTGTGTGCCGTCTCTGTATGTTATCAATGCAAGTTTGGTATTAGCGGTTGATTTTTGTTTGCTCTTAAACATTACAAGAGTTGATAAACCGTCAAAATGCAAATTTTATTAACTACCATGCTTTGCCATGTCAAAAACAATGAAGCTGAATAGAATATGTGGCACTTCGGCCAGCCAAAAGCTTCGTGTCTACTTGGGCACATCCGCTCGCAAGTCAAAAAGGCGCGCAGGCCTCCAAAATTACTATCTAATGTCAATGCGAGGCATACAAGCCCTTTTTCAAGCTATATACTTGGGCACGCAAGCCCGAAAGCAAAAATCAAAGTGCAGAAAGTAAAAGGAGGCTCAATGGTAGCCCTCAACACTCCGCGAGCCAGTCGTCGTCTCTCTCCCCGGGGTCTTGCCTATACCCTGGATCGTCAACAAAGTCATCGGAGCCGCTGTTGGTGGACGAGCGCTCCTCGTCCTCTTCTTCCTCCTCTTCTCCATCTTCTTCTCTTTCCTTCTCTTCCATAGAGGATGCAGGCAAGATCAGTCGCTTCTTGCGAGCCGGCTCATCTTGTGTTGGCTTCTTGCACATTTGGATTCTGTACCGCATCTCTGCGCGTGCCACGGCTTCTCTCGGTGCCTTCTGGCTGGCGTCTACTAGCAGCGAGCTCCTCGTTTGTCGTCGCGTAGTGGCCGGAGGTGCGGGAGTCTTCGCAGCCACCTTCTTCTGTGGAAGGTCGCGTGTGCTTTTCCTCCTAGGAGCTGCCCTTTCCTGTGCCTGCATTGTTATTTCAAAAACCGTAAGTAAACTAATCTGGAAGTCCAGATTGGGGTGTCTACAATACCCCCACTGTTTAGGGGTTGCAAGTTAATTTTATTCAGGCTGTTTGTAATAATTATTTGCATTCAGTACATATAAACTGCTTGGTTTGCCTCCTGGGTGAGCACTAGTCCTTCCAGAGCCTAGAAGGGGATAAAATTCAAACTGTATGTGAAGCATCAACACTCACGCGAGTGTATGGGTCTGTCGCGTGATGGTCAGCTTGCATGTACGTAGATTCATGCATGCAAGTTGGCCATTGTTTGTGCCAAATTCATACAAGGCACTGTTTTGATGTTTTGATCACTGCTTTGGAATTTATTCCATTTATTGTTCAATATTCCATCCATCCATGCTACTTTTGATCACATCCTGCAAATTGCTGCGGTTTTAAATCCCCGATTAACTGTTCCCCGCCCTAATTGGCTAAAAATCGATTAATAAAAGAAGAATCACAAAAGCTTTCACAAAATGCCTAAGTAGAGACCGATCTCTGGATTGGGCGAGAGGGGTGCCTTAAAACCCTTCCCCTCTCGTAACCTGGCTCCTGAACCCAGATATGGTTATGACGGACTGGTGCTTTCACTTTTTCAAATCAAATAGTGCGGCAGGTGCTTCAAAATACGGTTCCTTGGGTGTCGGACCTTCAAAACTCGAGTGGCGACTCTGTATTCCGAGTGCTTGCTTCTCCGCTCGCGCTCCCTTGATCCAAAAAAGGGCCGCTTTGGCAAAAGGAACGAAATCCTTTTTCCCAAGGGCATGCTGCCCACACACACCATAACACCCTTCACACTCATTGTTCAACTCTCAAGCCTCAAACTCAAGCTCAAACCATTCCATCAATCTCAAAACCAAAGGTATACCACCTTTTCCTATAATCTGTTTTGACCCCTGAGGGGGGCTGGCAGGGTCAAGGCTGGTAATCAATACCAGTCCTGGCCCTAAAGCTGGCAAGGATTCAAAAATCATGCATGGCTGTTAGTGGCGCGCGCCGGTATTATCATGTCGTACGCCAGTAATGGTAGTATGTGCATCACTGGCGTGGGGTTCATTGATCAGCTATTGTCTGTATTCTTCATGATCTATGACCTTATTGCATGTTAAAGAACAAGTCTATTGCTTTCTATATTTAGAACTGTGTAGCTGTTTGTCTATTATTTCTGCTTTAAAAGGCCTCTAGGATCCTTCTGGTCATGATCCAGAGCCCAGATAATGCAAAGCCAAAGCATTGGACAAGAGATCTAACTGGTGTACGGCCCTTTCCTACTAGTGTCCAGCAGTTAGATCAGGGTCCAGTGGCTTAGCCCTTGCATGGTAGTTAGATCTTGGCCTTTCTTATTTCCCCACACTGTTTATGGGATTTTCTATCTATTTTCTTGGCTTAAAGCCAACTCATTTGTCTGTAATAGGTTAATGTTTGTGATATAAACTGTGTGGTTTGTCCTGGGTATGCACTGGTCCATTCCAGAGCCCAGAGGGTTGAGAACAAGAGCTGTGAGTTTAGGCCTACTGGAGTACGCCAGTCAGTGAGTGGCGTGCGCAGGTCAGGTCTGCATGCAGTGGTTCGGCCAGTGCATCCAAGCCTCTTCCTGCGCACGACACCTCCCTGATCGGCGTTCCCAATTTGTTTAAAATGCTCACAGAAGTCTATTTTCAATCTATACTAATTGTTTCCATAATACATCCATCACATTTTGTCATGTAAATGCAACTTGTCGCAGTTTTAATCCCTTTTAATTGTTCTCCCGCCCTAATTGGCTAAAAAAATGATCAATGAGAGAAAAATGCAAACGTTTTATAAAATGCATGAGTAGAGACCGATCTCCGGATTGGGCGAGAGGGGTGCCATAAAATCATTCCCCTCTCGTAACCTGGCTCCCGAACCTCAGATATCAAAGGTGACGACGGTCCAATCTACAAGCCTTCTTCAAATCAAAACGTAGTAAACGTTTCAAATTCGGTTCTTTGGGTGATTTTTCGCAAAACCCGAGTGGCGACTCTGAATTGTAAGCGTTTCGCCGTGCTTTCCAAAAGGGCGCACCCGATTTCATACACAAAATTCAAGAAATTTTGGGGCGTGTGCCCACAACTTGCTTTCGTACTCCGTTTATGGACAACTTGGCTTGGGAGAGATGAGGCCAACACCGGTAACCCTTCAATTGGCCGATAGAAGCATCCGAGTTTCGTAAGGGATGGTGGAAGATGTACTTGTGCAAGTGGACAATTTTATCTATCCCATGGACTTCGTTGTTTTGGATACTTGCCCGGTACCCTCCTCATAAGTGTCAACGTCAACTCCGATCATTCTTGGGCGTCCATTCTTAGCCACGGCCGATGTCGTTATCCATTGCCGAAGTGGTTTGCTCAACCTTACCTTTGGCAACATGAAGATGGAGGTGAACGTATTCAATATCGGGAGCCAAATAGGGGACGACGAGTGTATCCATGAAGTCAACCTTATTGACTCTTTGGTCCAAGAGCATGTGGACACTATTTTGTGCAAAGACCCTTTGGAGGTGTGTCTTACCGCCGAGGAAGCGACATTTGTAGACTCACCGGAGGTGGAGTATTTGTGTTCTTTGTTTGATCTGGCTGATGTTTGCAGGACGGACATATGGTCTCTGAAATTTGAAGAGTTGCCTCCTCTTGAGCGCAAGACCCTTCCCTCAAGTATTCAACCACCAAAACTCTAGTTGAAGGTCCTCCCAGACACATTGAAATATGCCTTCTTAGGTGAAAATGAAACCTACCCGGTGGTGATCTCTTCCTCTCTCGACGGCTTGCAAGAATCCCAACTCCTTGAACTTTTGAAGCGGCATACTAAAGCCATTGGTTGGACTATCGCGGCTATTAAAGGGATCGAGACTTCAATTTGTTCCCACCACATTGCCCTTGTGTGGGCAGCATGCCCTGGAAATTCCGGTTTCCAAAATGCAAGGGCCCGGATCGAGGGAGCACGAGCGCAGGTGGCAAGCGCTCAAAAATACAGAGTTGCCACTTGAGTTTTTGAGGGTCCGACACTCAAGGAACCGTATTTCGAAGTACCTGCCGCGCTGTTTGATTTGAAAAAGTTAAGGAACCAGTCCGTCATAACCATATCTGGGTTCGGGAGCCAGGTTACGAGAGGGGAAGGGTTTTATGGCACCCCTCTCGCCCAATCCGAAGATCGGTCTCTACTTAGGCATTTTGAAAACGTTGCGATTCTTCTTTTATTAATCATTTTTAGCCAATTAGGGCGGGGGAACAGTTAATCGGGGATTAAAACTGTAACAAGTTTGCAGGATGTGATAGATGGCATGTTTGCTCTATTGAAACAGTTAGTATAGGATGAAAACAGACTGCTGTGGGAATTAAACAGACTGGAAAGCCCTTGTCTCGGAGTGTTGCGCGCAGAAAGAAATCAGTATGCATTGAACAAGTCACTGCATGCTGACCCAACCTGCGCGCGACAGTACGGGACCAGCGCGCGACAGTAAGCCTAAGCCCACAGCTCTTATTTTCAAACTCTCTGGGCTCTGGAAGGACCAGTGCACACCCAGGACAAACCAGGCAGTTTATGCAGTCATAATATACAGTTTAAAGGCTGAAAAGCCCAACAAGTAAACAAAACACCCCATAAACAGTGTGGGGACAAAATAATAACCTAAAATCAAGTTACCCGTGCAAGGCCACTCACTGGACATAGGCTGACCATCACGCGAGGGAATGGGTCAATCGCGCGACGATGCGCCCTGGCGCGACCATCGCGCGGTGAACTGGAACCGTCGCGCGATGATGCGCCTCGGCGTGCGATGGAGTGAACCAAATTCCAGTGTCTGGTTTACACATTTCTGGGTTCTGGTACATACCCAGAATGATCCCAGGGGTATTCCAACAGAACAGAACTGAATATTGAAGTGCAAAACTAGCATTTTTAAGCTAAGAAAAGTTGTAAAATGGTTATTTTCATGCTTAACAGTGGTTTATATACAAAGTAAAACATAAAACAGTAGGACACCAATCCCCACGCGGTCCATCGCACACAGCAACGAAGTGTCGCGCGCGTATATGGGACCCTCGCGCGCTGGTTCCTAGTAGAACGGTTTTTGAAACCTTGCTAGCTTTAGGGCCAGGAACTGGTATTGATTACCAGCCTTGACCCTGCCAGACCCCCTCAGGGATCAGAATAGAGAGCAACCACGGTAAGCTATACCTTTGGCTTTTCGAGTTTGAATGAGTGCTTGAACTTTGAGTTTTGAGTTGAGGTTGAACAATGTGATAGAGCTTGCAAAATGAGCGTATGTAGATGGCTAGAGTGATGAAGTATTGTGCATGATTTTTTGTAACCCTTTGAAAGAGAACAAATGGGGGGTATTTATAGGAATGGAGGGTGAATCTGGTTGGTGCCAGGAGAGGAATTCAGCCAGCCACGAGGCCTGGCTGAGGTTGCATTGATGGCCAATTTTCTGCCTCTGAAGAAGTAGGTGGGGAACTGAACCATCGCGTGATGGTTCCAAACTGTCGCACGAGGGTGCGCCCTGGCGCGACCATCGCACGAGGGTTGCAAACTGTCGCGCGACGGTGCGCCCTGGTGCACGTCAGTAGGGTTTTTGGCTTTTGGAAGTGGCTAAGGCTAGGTTAGGTTCAAGGGTTTTTCAAATACTCAAAGCTCAAACACTCGACATTCCCTGGGTGTTCTTGATCCGGTTCATCATTGGGGAATCAAAAACCGTAAGTAAACTAATCTGGAAGCCCAGATTGGGGTGTCTACAGTAGCCCCCCTTTGACGGCACTTGGAACACCATTGACTTGGTACAAGTAACGTCAAAGGTTTCTAGACACCCCTCAAGGCAATCCAGAGCAGAAGATACTAGCAAAGTAGACAAGCATACTTACAGAACCTGATTGGTTGAAGGGACGGACGGACCGTCACTAGGGATAGAAGTAGAAGTGGACGATTGCATCGCCGCTTGTTGATTTGAATTTGGACAGGACAGGCTGTCGCTGCTGATGTTGACGGGACCGGCCGTCGTTGCTGGGGATCAAGCTATCCTCGGCACAAAGTATTCCAACAAACACGGGTAGGTCGTGTCAGGCAGGTTGAATTCCATCTGTTGGGAATCAGAGCCAATCTCCTTATCAAAGACCATCCGAGACAGAGCAATAAGCCTGCCGGAAGATGCACTTTCGGCTAGACTGAGGGTGATTGTCGTTCGGGACAGGCCAAGACGGACTCTC
The DNA here is from genome assembly GCA_018127125.1 of Rhododendron griersonianum. Classification (NCBI taxonomy): domain Eukaryota; kingdom Viridiplantae; phylum Streptophyta; class Magnoliopsida; order Ericales; family Ericaceae; genus Rhododendron; species Rhododendron griersonianum. Next base: position 7,116,208 of record CM030799.1, on the reverse strand, counting down.
CTGGGGAACAACCAGTTGCGGATGAACAGACCATCGATTGACAATCTGATCGTTGTTGTGGATTATGGGATGATATGGTGAATGCTGTTGGGAAATTGGACAGGACCGGCTGTCGTTGATTAGTTTGTCAATGCCACAACACCGACTGAAGAACGCCTCAACGCGTTTCGATTTGCCAATGCCTCAACACTGACTGCAGAACGCCTCAACGTGTTTTGATTTGCCAATGCCACAACACTGACTGAAGAACACCTCAACGCTCTTTGATTTGCCAATGCCTCAACATCGACGGTTTGAACGCCTCAACGCTAACTTGATTTGCCAATGCCTCAACACTGATGGTTTGAACGCCTCAACACTAACTTGATTTGCCAATGCCTCAACATTGACGGTTTGAACGCCTCAACGCTGATTTGATTTGCCAATGCCTCAACACTGACGGTTTGAACGCCTCAACGCTGATTTGATTTGGATGGGAGGATCATCAGTATAAATGATCAAACCGTTGAAGCCTGGATGGGAGGATCAACAATATAAATGATCAAATCGTTGAAGCCTGGATGGGAGGATCAACAGTATAAATGATCAAACCGTTGAAGCCTGGATGGGAGGATCAACAATATAAATGATCAAACCGTTGAAGCCTGGATGGGAGGATCAACAGTATAAATGATCAAACCGTTGAAGCCTGGATGGGAGGATCAACAGTATAAATGATCAAACCGTTGAACGACCGATATGGCTGACCGTCATGGATGATATGGCTGACCATCGTTGAATGACCGATATGGCTGACCGTCATGGATTGGAAGGGCGGATCACTATAAAAAGTGATCGAGCCGTTGGGGTTGGACAGGACCGGCTGTCGTTGATTTGAACTGGCGGATCGCTATAAAAAGTGATCGAGCCATTGAGGTTGGACAGGACCGGCTGTCGTTGATTTGAAATGGCGGATCGCTATAAAAAGTGATCGAGCCGTTGAGGTTGGACAGGAGGATCATCAGTATAAATGATCAAGCCGTCGTTGATTTGAACTGGCGGATCGCTATAAAAAGTGATCGGGCCATTGGAAGTTGGACAGGACCGGCTGTCGTTGATTTGAACTGGCGGATCGCTATAAAAAGTGATCGAGCCATTGGAAGTTGGATAGGACCAGCTGTCGTTGTGTTGATCCAAGTAGCACAAACAGTGGATATCATGGATAGAAGCAAGGCGGACTACAGTTGGGGAGAAATTGGTGACAACTGCTGGGCTGTTTACTTGCTGCCTTCGATACCGGGTAGGCTTGCTTTGTCGTTTTGATGGATTTTTCCTACGTTCAACATTTGATATACACACAATATGCAATGACATGTATAAAATATTGAAAATGCAGATGCAAGCTTAGGGCGGCTCCTAGGAGGACAACGACGCCTAAGGACTACCACTGAGCCTTATTACTGGACTGTCTGCTTCTGAGACGCGCACCCATATAGAAAGACGCTGAACGGGCTGGCGTGCCCCAATTGACGTTTGAGCAATGACATTGGGCCTGCACGCCCTTTCTTTGATGCTTCGGCAGGTGTGCCCCAGAGATGTTTTGCTTGGCCTTGGGCTGACGTGCCCTTTCTGCTTTACGAGATTCCACTGCTTGCGGATTACAGATACTAGGGTAGCAATGTAACAATTGCGTTTTCCAGTTTATTGACTCTCTTTTGCAACTGTTGAAGAGAATGCAAAAACTAACCACTAATGTCTAATTTGCATTGACAGGTGTTTTGAATCGACACACAGACATGCGCACATATGTACAGACTCGACTAGCTCGAACGAAAAGCGGGAAAGATAACCAGGGTACAATGCGAACCCTTAGACACATAGAATATAATGAAACTTTGGGCATTAATGTGCCAAAACTCATAATATTCCTGAACAGGTGAAACTGACACTTACGAAAGACGCAAATAGGTACAAAGACTTGTACAAACAAAATCGAGAAAAGCATCCCGACATGACAGTTGAAAAACTGGAAAAGTGCCGCAAAGACGGACATAAGACGCAGATGATGACTCGTATAGGCCCGGACTGAAACCGACACCCCCGTGCAGTCACATTAAGTCCATATGACTTGCACGGTTTGACAAGACTTGGCAAAAGCCCCTAGAATGACATTCGAGGGTAGTAGCCAACTGCTACTGCCTGCTGCAAGAAGCATGCGCAGGTTTGAGACCAACGCGCATCACTCGAACAAACGCGCTGCGGTAGCTTACACCAGACTTCGCTGAACTTAGAATAAACTGTGAGCCGTTAGGCCTCACCAGCATTTCGTTCTGTTTTTTATGCTTCAAATATTTTAAGACTTATGCTCAGCCTGTAAATTGAAGAAGCAGTTTGGTAATAAAATTGAAAGACGAAGGTTTTCCCCCTTCTGATTCCTCCAATGCAGCTTGATTTGATCTTCGATCCACTCCGACCTTTGATGTGTACCAAAATGTCAACCATGGATCCAATTGATAGATTGTGACCGAGTCTCGAAGAGAGACTGCCTACGTATCCCAAGCTAGGGAATCAGGTCAAAACGTAGTTCAGGCCAAGGGTTAACTCTCGAGTATTTACCTCTCCCTTTGTGCTCTAACTTTTGCCTAGTACCGCCCATTCGGGTCTTCGGTCTAGCGAGCTTTGATTGATTGCCTATTCATTTTTACCTAAACCACCTTCATAGGTTTTGGTCTAGCAGGCTGCTCTTACTTTTGCTTAGAACTGCCCACCCTTGGGGTTTTCAGCCCAACGAGCTTCTCTCAGGGAAAAGTTGCTTTTGAATTGATTCAGATCGACCATGGTATTGAATTTGTTACTGTCGAGGTCGAAGACCTTTGGTTGTAGCCTCAGATAAATGGCTTTGATGATGCAGGGTCAAGAGCGCTTCGATTGGAAATGCCTTGCTCCGGGCCGTTGTGCACATTTTCTCATTTGTGCTTGGCAAAACGCCACTATTGCTGTTTTGAACATGGTACAAGGCCCGGAGCCTTCTGTGCTTCTGCTTTCTGGATTGGCACCTTGTAGAAGGGGATTTGATGCTTCTTTGTCTCAAAATCAAACGCGAGGTGTGACTTGATGAGAACATGCCAAAACGTTGATGCTTGTCTGACCGGGTGCAATGCTCCTCTGGGGCGGATGCTTAGACCAACTTTGAACTTTTCAGGAGGTTATACTTGTCTTTCAAGTTTATTTGAAATTACTTTTTCATTTTAGTAGGCTGAGCATGCCTTTTGTCTTCCCTTTCGGCGAGGGAACACATTTCCTTGGGAATGATCCCATCGAAATCTATCCCTTCGTCGTCAGGGTCGACACAATTTATGTAAAAGCCAGCGAAGTACTTTAGAAGCAAGATAAAGTATATCATAAAAACCCTCGGGGTTTGCCAAACTCAAAACTTGAAACAAAAGCTACGACGTGGAGGGCCAAGAGGCACAACCTCCGACTCAGAGCTAGACTTAGACAGGCGCAAAAGACTCTGTGTCAGACTCAGACAAGGCGCCAATGCAAACTAGATGCGATTTTGAAAATGCAATTGTTAAAAAGCTACCCATAGCTTCCATAAAAAAGAGGTAGGATCCAGCGGGTGTCAGGCCCAAGCAACAGCACTTTGGCCTCCTCAGCTTCTTCGACCAAACCTACTCGGTGCTCTTTTGATCAATGGACCTCAGCTGGTCAGTCCACTCCTGTGCAAGCCCCTCATCACTGTCAAACCAGATGTCGGCAGAGAAAGTCCCAATCGCACAAACAGCAGCCGACAGGCTGTCCTCGGGCTCGGACGGGATGGGTACAGTCGGCTTGGAGCTCGGGTTGATTTGAGTAGAGTTGATTGATATTTGACCAACCAGAGGGTCAGACTCGTGCTGAGGCAAGGAGTCAGAAATGACATTGGGCTTTGGTGGAACTTGAATCGTGCCATCGTCAATAAGATCTTGAATCTCGTGTCGGAGACGCAAGCAAATATCAGTGAGATGGCCAGGCATTTGGTGGAAGGTACAGAAATGGTTGGCATTGTAGTTGGCTGGAAAGACTTTGGGTGGAGAAGTTGGGGTCAAAAGTTTGAGGTGCCCAGACTTGACGAGTTTCTCCATTACTGCAGATAGAGATACCTCTAAGACAGAGAAACTCCGGGGTTGTGTTCGAGATCGGAGGCTTTGAGCGCTTCGAATTTGGTTGATATCGGCTGTTGATGGAGGTGGAGTTGTGATGACACCACAATCGACAAGATCTTGAACGGCATGTCGAAGCCGAAAACAGGCATTGGTAGAATGGCCAGGCATTTGATGGTAGGTGCAATAGAGGTTAGGTTTGAAGTTGGGTGATGGATTTTTGGGTAGAGGAGTTGGATCGAGGGGCTTGATGGAACCAGCATCGAGCAGTTTCTCATAAATTGAGACCAAAGGCGCAGAAAAGCATGAGGAAGTCCTCGGTGGGTTCCGGCGAGTGGATTGAGAGTTCAAAGCAGGACTCTTGTTTGCTTGGCTGTTGCAACACATTGCCCCATCAACTGGATGCATTCTTTTGCCTTCGGGGCTGAATTCATCACTAAGCATGTCCTTCCCCTTGGCAGTGGTTGTGAATAAGGATCGAGCATCCTCCTTTGGGTAGGTCCTGGCCTCATGAAACTCAGCCAGGTCTTTGAATATGTCCTTTGTGCATAGCTTGATTCCGACTGTAGGAGTGTGGCAGGCTTGAGAAGGTTCTATGACTAGCCCCATATTTGGCTGCGGGGCTGTGGGGGTAAAAAGGCCAACCAGTCCCTGGATCATAATCATTTGTTTGTCCATCTTGTGACTCAATTCCTCTACAGCTTTCCTGAGCTCAGCCAGCTCCATTTGTACTGCCATTCTGAATTGATGAACAGGGCATCGGGAAGATATTCAAATTCATACAAGTACTCAAGATTAGGAGAAGAGGTAGAGGAATTCCTACTGGTAGAAGGGACAAGAGATGAGGTGGCAGAGGAATGAGTAGAAAACAAACGATTCATTTTTTATGGATACAAGTCTGGGCTCTTCATTTCCTCATACAACAAATCCGTTCTTTTTACTGTAAAATATTCAACTAATTTTGATTAATAAAATTCTGTATACTAGGGTAGATAAACCGAGACACACCGCTTACACAAAAGCCAAAAGTCTCAAGGTACTTTTAACCCACGGATACAGAGATTTTTCAATCAAAATAGTCTGTGAAGTTTCTGATGTGGAGGATCCTTAATAGGCAACCACAGAGCATACGCTTCAATTTCTTTCTTTTTAGAAAAGATTTGAAGTAATGTTGGAAAAGAAGTTCCCAGAGAAAGGGTTTAAGCTAGAATGAAAAACATGGCTCTGATACCAAATTTACAGACACGAAGTGGGTACAAACACGAAGTAGGTTAGGATCACAAGAGATGTATGAACAAAAACTATGAACTTGATATTAGACTGACTTAAACTGAACCTGATATTACATCGGAGAGGCTTCCTCCTTTTATAGGCGTAAGGAGGGTAATACAGACACTGGTAATACATCACTGATTACATCATCAAACAGTACTACATATAATTGAACTCCTTTACTACGTATAACTAGTCTACTGACACACATACTATTCACATGACTTTGACAATACATATTACTATTCATGCCTGCCATTTATTTATAATTCACACTTACTAGATATAACCTTGAAAGCGAAGGTGTAACAGCCCCGGCAGACTCTCCCAAGCAGGTTTGGCTCTTCTTTTCGGTATTCTCTGACGATGCAAAGGCCCGAAGCTTTGACAATAAAGTAATGAAAGCTCAGTGACGCCCTTTCAGCAGTTTATTGAAAGAATTGAAAGAACGAAAATGCAGAGATCATCGTTGTCAGTGTCCTCCTAGACTCTAGAACTAGAGACAAGTCTGTCTCATAATGTTCGGATGCTGCCAAAATCCTCAAATTTCTTTTCGAGGGTGTATCCTTTGAATAGATCAAATTGATCCTAAGAGATGTCAAAACAGACTAAAACTTTGGCTAGTCCCTTTTGAAGATTCGACTTTGAATTAGAAACAACTCGGTGTTGATGGCGTGACATCTTAACCTGGGTGGCGTGAGCGACAACGCGCTTTAGCCGGGGCGGTGTACGTGCGAAGCACGATAACCAAAATGACATCAATATCACGACATCAACACTTTGTGGTTCCTTATGTTCGGTTGAATCCTCAACCGGGCATGAGCTAAGGATTTAGTAAGGTTTGATTTCTCTAAGTCTCGTTGATCTAAGGACTTTTGAAAAACTAAAAACGTGCACCATCAAGATGCACGACTCTTCATCCGGTCATAGCAGCATCCTAATAAGCATAAGACAGACTCGAAAGCGAGAGACAACTTAGAAGCCGCCCTAAACATGCTCCTACGCAGAACAGAATGTATGTATGCACAGTTCCAGAGACGAGTTTGCCTCACAAGTTTCAGACGTTGCCGGAATCCTCAGAATTCTTTTCGGCGATGTGTCCCTGAGTAGATCGATAGATCCTAAAAGATGTCAAAATAGACTAAATCTTTGGCTAGTCCCTTTTGAAGATTAGACTTCGAATTTGGAACAACTCGGTATTGATGTCATGGCACCTTAACCTTGAACACAGCGGTGTATAGTGACAACGCACTTCAACCTGGGTGGCGCCAATGACACGACATCACTACTCTGTTGTTCCTTATTGTCGGCTGAATCCTTAATCGGGCGTGAGCCAAGGATTTAATAAATTTTGATTTCTCAAAGTCTCATTGAACTAAGGACTTTGCGATTGATAACGAACATTCGACAGAATGAACGACTCCTCATCGGGCCCAACAACGTCTTAGACAGCGTAAGACAAACTTGAAAGACAAAACAGCCTTAAGCATGCTCCTATGTAAAACAGTGTATGTACAGTGCATGCGATAGGGAAAGCAGTAACACATAGACAGTTACGGGGTTAGATGCAAATAGATCTTAACCTGTGGGTACCTGTCCTAGTTTGGAGAGTTCTAGTGCTTTGTATATGCAAAGGCTGGTTTTGGCTTGTAACAGGTTCCTCGGACTAGAGCCACAGATATACCTCCCGTTACCCGCGTTTTTCGCAGAGTAACAGTCGAACGGTAGCATGACCCATCATCGTCGAAGGTTGTCGGTCATTCGGGGTCCCCGGGCTCCGATAAACCGTGCCGGATTGCCAAAACGATCCAACGAGGCTTATCCCACATCGATGCAAATGAGATGCTAAAATCGATTAAGAGAAGAAGAATCGCAAAGTCGTAAAATGCCTTTTTCAAATTTGGCTCACTTTATTCAGTCCATCTTTAGAGGAAACTACGCAAGCGAAAAATCGAAAAAGCCCCAGATTAGAATGGCCGGACACGAGGTCCTGTTAAATCACCATTCCAACCTTCGGCAGCGCGAAGCTAACCGTTTTGACAGACTTTTAAGGGATTGTTCACAAGTGTATTAAACTCTAAGTGTGGATTAATATCGGTTCGATCATTCCCAGCAGAGTCGCCACTGTGGGTAGCATGCCCTGGAAATTCCGGTTTCCAAAATGCAAGGGCCCGGATCGAGGGAGCGCGAGCGCAGGTGGCAAGCGCTCAAAAATACAGAGTCGCCACTTGAGTTTTTGAGGGTCCGACACTCAAGGAACCGTATTTCGAAGCACCTGCCGCGCTGTTTGATTTGAAAAAGTTAAGGAACCAGTCCGTCATAACCATATCTGGGTTCGGGAGCCAGGTTACGAGAGGGGAAGGGTTTTATGGCACCCCTCTCGCCCAATCCGGAGATCGGTCTCTACTTAGGCATTTTGAAAACGTTGCGATTCTTCTTTTATTAATCATTTTTAGCCAATTAGGGCGGGGGAACAGTTAATCGGGGATTAAAACTGTAACAAGTTTGCAGGATGTGATAGATGGCATGTTTGCTCTATTGAAACAGTTAGTATAGGATGAAAACAGACTGCTGTGGGAATTAAACAGACTGGAAAGCCCTTGTCTCGGAGTGTTGCGCGCAGAAAGAAATCAGTATGCATTGAACAAGTCACTGCATGCTGACCCAACCTGCGCGCGACAGTACGGGACCAGCGCGCGACAGTAAGCCTAAGCCCACAGCTCTTATTTTCAAACTCTCTGGGCTCTAGAAGGACCAGTGCACACCCAGGACAAACCAGGCAGTTTATGCAGTCATAATATACAGTTTAAAGGCTGAAAAGCCCAACAAGTAAACAAAACACCCCATAAACAGTGTGGGGAAAAATAATAACCTAAAATCAAGTTACCCGTCCAAGGCCACTCACTGGACATAGGCTGACCATCGCGCGAGGGAATGGGTCAATCGCGCGACGATGCGCCCTGGCGCGACCATCGCGCGGTGAACTGGAACCGTCGCGCGATGATGCGCCTCGGCGTGCGATGGAGTGAACCAAATTCCAGTGTCTGGTTTACACATTTCTGGGTTCTGGTACATACCCAGAATGATCCCAGGGGTATTCCAACAGAACAGAACTGAATATTGAAGTGCAAAACTAGCATTTTTAAGCTAAGAAAAGCTGTAAAATGGTTATTTTCATGCTTAACAGTGGTCTATATACAAAGTAAAACATAAAACAGTAGGACACCAATCCCCACGCGGTCCATCGCACACAGCAACGAAGTGTCGCGCGCGTATATGGGACCCTCGCGCGCTGGTTCCTACTAGAACGGTTTTTGAAACCTTGCTAGCTTTAGGGCCAGGAACTGGTATTGATTACCAGCCTTGACCCTGCCAGCCCCCCCTCAGGGATCAGAACAGAGAGCAACCACGGTAAGCTATACCTTTGGCTTTTCGAGTTTGAATGAGTGCTTGAACTTTGAGTTTTGAGTTGAGGTTGAACAATGTGATAGAGCTTGCAAAATGAGTGTATGTAGATGGCTAGAGTGATGAAGTATTGTGCTTGATTTTTTGTAACCCTTTGAAAGAGAACAAATGGGGGGTATTTATAGGCATGGAGGGTGAATCTGGTTGGTGCCAGGAGAGGAATTCAGCCAGCCACGAGGCCTGGCTGAGGTTGCATTGGTGGCCAATTTTCTGCCTCTGAAAAAGTAGGTGGGGAACTGAACCATCGCGCGATGGTTCCAAACTGTCGCACGAGGGTGCACCCTGGCGCGACCATCGCGCGAGGGTTGCAAACTGTCGCGCGACGGTGCGCCCTGGCGTGAGATGATTGCGCCCTGGCACACAATGACTGCGCCCTGGCGCACGTCAGTAGGGTTTTTGGCTTTTGGAAGTGGCTTAGGCTAGGTTAGGTTCAAGGGTTTTTCAAATACTCAAAGCTCAAACACTCGACATTCCCGGGGTGTTCTTGATCCGGTTCATCATTGGGGAATCAAAAACCGTAAGTAAACTAATCTGGAAGCCCAGATTGGGGTGTCTACACCTTGAAGACGATGTCAAACCCTCTCACCAACCACAATGCCGTTTGAATCTCATAATGAAAGACGTGGTGAAAGCGGAGGTTTTGAAACTCATAGATGTGGGAATTATCTATCCGATCGCCGACAGCAAGTGGGCTAGTCCTATCCAAGTGGTCCCCAAGAAATCCGGTGTCACCGTGGTGCCCAACGCCAACAATGAATTAGTCTCTACCCGAGTCACAACCGGATGGTGCGTATGTATCGATTACCGGAAACTCAATGCTAGCACTCGAAAGGATCATTTCCCTCTTCCTTTCATTGACCAAATCTTGGAACGGGTTGTGGGGCACGCCTTTTATTACTTCTTGGACGGATATTCAGGGTATAACCAGATTGAGGTCGCCTTGGCCGATCAAGAGAAAACGACGTTCACTTGTCTGTTTAGGATGTTCGCTTATCGTCGCATGCTATTCGGCTTGTGCAATGCACCTGGAACCTTCTCACAGTGTATGATGGGCATATTTAGCGATATGATTGAGAAGATCGTTGAGGTGTTTATGGATGATTTCTCGGTGTTCGGCGACTCATTTGAGGCTTGCTTGGAAAATTTGGAGAAGGTGTTGGCGCGGTGTGAGGAGAAAAATTTGGTACTCAATTGGGAGAAATGTCACTTCATGGTGACTCACGATATCGTGTTGGGCCACATTGTATTGAAAAAGGGGATTGAAGTTGACAAGGCCAAGATTGATCTTATCACCACCCTCCCGACCCCTAAATGTGTCAAGGACATCCGCTCCTTCCTCGGGCATGCCGGTTTTTACCGGCGGTTTATCAAAGACTTCAGTGCGATCTCCCTGCCGTTATGCCACCTTCTCTCCAAAGATACCCCATTTTAGTGGACACTGGCTTGTGAAGAAGCGTTCAAGAAATTGAAGTCCAGCCTCATTTCTCCTCCCATTGTGCAAACACCGGATTGGAATTTGCCCTTTGAATTAATGTGCGATGCTAGTGATTATGCGGTTAGGGGAGTCCTCGGGCAAAGGAAAGACAAGAATCCATATGTCATCTATTATGTAAGCAAGACTTTGAACGAAGCTCAAATGAACTATTCCACCACGGAAAAAGAGTTGCTTGCCGTCATCTTTGCCTTAGACAAATTTCGGTCGTATTTGGTGGGATCCCCCATTGTTGTCTACACCGATCACGCCTCTCTGAAGTACTTATTCACGAAGCAAGATGCGAAAGCACGGTTAATCCGGTGGATTTTGTTGCTTCAAGAGTTCAATATCACAATCAAGGACAAGAAGGGGGTGGAGAATGTCGTGGCGGATCACTTGTCCCGTCTTGAGTTCGGGGATTCTTCTTCAAAGCTTCCAATTGTCGATACATTTCCGGATGAACAACTTTTCGCCGTACCTAGTTGCCCGTGGTATGCTGACATCGTAAATTATCTTGTCACCGGGCGAATTTCAGACCATTGGACCCCACAAGACCAACGGCTCTTTCTTAGTGAGGCGAAAAGATTTTTCTTTGATGATCCTTATCTATTCAAATATTGCTCGGATCAAATCATTAGACGGTGTGTGCCCGACGAAGTTCACCAGGGGATTCTCTCCTTTTGTCATACCGAGGCTTGCGGCAGTCATTTCTCCCACAAGAAGACCACTGCCAAAATTCTTCAGTGTGGATTCTATTAGCCGAACCTTCACAAGGATGCTTATGCATTTTGCCGGGCATGTGAACAATGTCAAAAACTGGGTGCGGTGACTCGGAGGAATATGATGCCCCTCACCAATATCCTAGTTGTGGAAGTGTTCGATTGTTGGGGAATTGACTTTATGGGCCCCTTTCCAAATTCTGACGGTTTTCTCTATATTCTCTTGGCAATTGACTATGTGTCCAAATGGGTTGAAGCCGTTGCTACCCGCACCAATGACTCCAAAGTGGTGGTGAGCTTTCTTAAAGAGCACATCTTATCGTGGTTTGGGATGCCCCGAGCCATCATAAGCGACCAAGGCACCCACTTTTGCAACCGCTCTTTCGAAGCCCTCATGAGAAAGTACGGGATCACCCACAAGGTTTCCACCGCCTATCATCCACAAACCAACGGCCAAGCCGAGCTCGCCAATCGTGAGGTAAAGCATATCTTAGAAAAAACCGTTAATCCAAACCGGAAGGATTGGTCACAACGTTTGACCGATGCTTTGTGAGCATACCGGACCGCGTATAAGATCGTGTTGGGCGCTTCGCCCTATTGGCTTGTCTACGGTAGGGCGTGTCACCTTCAGGTTGAGTTGGAACACAAGGCATATTGGGCTATTAAATCTTCGAACTATCGATTGCCCGATGCCGGTGCTCACCGTAAACTCCAACTTAACGACACTACTATAGTAATCGTAAAGATGACAGTTTAAAATTGTCATTAAACGTGAAAGATGACAGTTTTGAAACCGTCATCTATGGAGCTGTCATTAAAAGTTTGAATCTTAAAGTGACGGTTTGAACTGTCATTAATATCGATAAAGATGACCCTTTATAAACGTAATTGAAAGTAAAAGATGACAGTTGTGAAACGTCATTAAAGTGCTATAAAGCCGTCATCTTTTGTAACGATCTGCTCACGCCCTGTATAATATTGTCCGCTTTGAACACCAAACCCCATCAAACGTCCCAGTGAGGTCACCCAACCCAAGATTACTCTAGTGCGAGCACGCTTAATTATGAAGTTTCAATTGGCTTTGGCGCCCTCATAGCTTTAAAAGTCCTTGTACAAGATAGGATGACGATATATTATTTATAGCACACAACTTACACTTCACCAAACGATGTGGGACTACCCTCAGTTGACCCTTCTAGTCACCGATCCCGATAGCCTCTCGCACGGGTCCCAACTGCCCACAGGCCGGTTGACCACAACCTGGAACTCCCCAGGGGTAGGGCATCACAATCTCCCCCACTTAGGAACACACGTCCTCGTATGGGGTCGAGATCTGTCTCACATTTTCGGTTGGTACAAGCTCTGATACCATATGTAACGACCCGCTCCGGATTTGAGACTTCAAAGCAATGATGCTCATAGATGGCACCGTTTTCTCCAAAAATAAATTTTTGTTCTTCAATGTCACTTATAAGGAGAAACCGACATTAAAAAGAAAGAATAGTTATGTCACTGTTTTACAAAGTGACATCATAAATATATTAGATCACAGTTTAGGAGAAACTGACATTAAAAAAAAGAATAGTCACTACAAGAAAAGGTGGATTTTATAGCGTTCGAAAAACGCTATCAAATGATATAGATAGCGTTTTTACGAACGCTATATTAGCCGATGTTGTTAAAAGTCTTGAACATTAGACAGCGTTTTTAAAACGCTATAGAATGGTAGACTTTCAACAGCGTTTTTAAAACGCTATAGAATTGTAGACTTTCAACAGCGTTTTTTAAACGCTATAGAATGGTAGACTTTCAACAGGGTTTTGAAAACGCTATAGAATGGTAGATTTTCAACAAGGTTTTTAAAACGCTATAGATTGGTAGACTTTCTATAGCATTTTTAGAACGCTATAAATTGTAAAATTCCTATAGCAATTTAAAAACGCTATAAATTGTAAAATTTCTATAACATTTTGAAAACGCTATAGATTGTAAAGTTTCAATAACGTTTAAAGAACGCTATAAATTGAAAATTTCCCACAGCATTCAAGGAACGCTGTAAATTCAAGGTTTTCTATTATTCACTATAAGTTTTCGCCCCGCTGTCCATTGTAAATTTTTTACAGCATTTTCAACCTACTATTCCAACTGATATTTAGTAGATTTCTTGACTATACAACCTACAATCCAACCTGAATAGCAATCCACATAATAAGTTCATACAATGCTTAAAAAAAAGAAGATTGCGGCTCAATAACTTCCTTGGCAATATATTTCACAATATTGCATACAAAACCAACAAAATATTTCCAAACATCAAAGCGATTACCATTACAAAAGAAATTCAATATACTAAATGTCCTTCCCCAATATTTCTATATAATACAAGCCTTGTCACCAAATATCAACAAAAAGGCCTTCCAAAATATCTACGCATCCCAAAAGTGGAGTACAAGCCTTGTCACCAAATATCAACAAAAAAGCCTTCCAAAACATTTATGTATCCTAATAGTGGAGTATAAGCCTTGTCACCAAAAATCGACAAAAAGGCCTTCCAAAACAGCTATGTATCCCAAAAGTAGAGTTCAAACCTTGATACCAAAATATTAACAAGGCTTCAACCAAAACAGTCCTTCCAAAATCTATCCATCCCATATGTATCAACAAAAAGGCTTCAACCAACCAAGCGATAATGACAGCCATCACACTAGCAAGATCATACCTACATCTTCAGCAAAAAGTCACAACAGCACTTCTTTATCAACCCATAAACCTACATATGGTAGAAGCAAATATTTCAATTTGATGGAGTCAACAATTTCTACTAAACATTTCAATTAGAAAGAGCATCTTCTTTCAAATTATTCGAAGGTGAGCTTGGTGTATCATGTTCAATTTTTTCCATATCATCCTAAAAATTGCATAATAAAAAATCATTGTAAATGACCAATGATACTGTGAACATATAACAAGTAGAACACACAAATAACGAATGAGTCTAAATTAATGCTCAAGCTGCCTCTAAAGCATGGATACTCTATTTTGGCCTCCGTACCACGTATCGGTATTCGATACGGATACCGATACTCTCGGATACTCTCCGTACATATCGTGTCCGTATCCCGTATCCGTATCCGTGCTTCTTATCTTGGACTAACAAGAGAGGTGGTGATGGGTATAACAAAGTCAAGCATGGCTCATGCATGGTAATTAATACTACAGTACGACTACTAGATTGGGCCGGTTGGTTATGACTCCTATCTTGATGCTTCCTTCTGAACACACAAATACTCAAACAGTGAGCACAACTTGGGTCTTAACCAAGGCGTGCGGACAGTCGTGATTCCCGTCTGGATGGTGCACATGGGATCAAAGAAAACTCAACAAAAACTTATGGATTATGATAGTCTTTCGGGTTTTTTCGAAAACTTCTTGTAGTTCTTATAAAAATAGAGTAGGTGAGGTTATTTGTAAGGTGAGTGGTAAGCACCAAGTGTAAGACTGATGAGAGCACAAGTGTGAGTATGACAAGTGAGTTCTTAAGTGTGAGTAAGATGCTAAAGTATTGTGTTTTCTATTGGTGTACCGGAAAGTATTTAGTAAAAAACTTGGTATATTTACATATGAAAGTGGCTATCCTATTGGCCAAAGGAGAACCAAGTAGAGATTTTAGGTTGGTCTCTAATCACTACTCTTAGCAAATCAAGTCAATTACTATTTCAACCCCACTCATCCCTTACCAATTCTTTCAAAGAAAACTCAACAATGTAAAGCTAAAACCTGTTACCTTTAGCATAACAGGTTTTTGAAAAAGCTGTGTGAGCACAGGCACTATAACTCTAATCTAAAACTCTAATCTTTAACTTAAGCTTTGTGTCTATTTAGGTAGTAAAACCCAGAACAAGGTGACCACCCATCACAATTTTTTTGGTATTCTCACTAATAACCACAATGTCCACTGGTGTTGACAGGCTCAATCAATACCCCAATTTGGTATAACACCCTTCTCATCGATTTGAATTCCCTAAAACAAATCACAACACCCAACACCACCAAGCGTGCCCAGCAATTACCGAAACCCGTTAACCATCCGCGGCAACAAATCTCCAGGCTAGATAAGATCTTAGCAAAATCATTTGTTTCAAGCAAAAATGTGAATAACTGGACACCCTATGGCTGTAATGTGTTTATGATCCCATGAAATGACTCTTGGGGATCCCGGAAAGTTATCTGTTTAATTTGTTTGGACTCCAAGGAAGATTCTAAGTGTTAGACATTTAGGCCAACCTACATTTAGGCCATCCTTGCTGGGGGAATAAGGTACCCAAAAAACAAACACAAATATCCAGCAAAACAGTCTTAAACTGAGCAAAAACCACAGCAGAAACGCAGCAGAACAGAGCAGATTTTCTGCACACAAGTGAGCTACAAATGTGCAATTTTTCTAGCAATAAAACAGAGGAGGAAGTAGACTTATCTGGGCACAAGAAAACTGAATTTTCTTTCACAAATCCAAGCTTTACAAAGCTTACTTCACATCCAAAACATAGCACACACAAGACCACTTAAAACCCTTCTTTTTCTCTCTTTACGTTTTTCTATCTTCTTTTTTTCTTACAAAGACTAAAGACACGCACACAGAGCCACTTGATATACCCAAATTGGGTTTACACTTAACATATTTCTTACAAACCTTTGATTCAACACCATATTGATATACCCAAATTGGGTTTACACTTAACATACTTCTGAAACTTTTGACACAGCAGCACCCGTTTCGTCTGCTCTTGTGAAAGAGCAGGGAGTAATAACAGGTAAAGGAAAGCGGCATGCATTTAGAGGCCAGAGAAATGTAATTAGTGGGGACAATGATCAAAGTTCTTCTCAGGCTCTAGCCCCTGAGATAGTAGGTCAAACAGACAAAAGTAGTGCTGCAAAGGAAAACCAGACAACTTCTCAGTGGCAACCCAAATCCCAGGTCTATGCATTTCCTAATCAGAGGGCAAGCAGGCCCGGTGGAGGACAAAGTGGTATTGCTGCTGAAGCCAGAAACCCTATCAAAAAGGATTCACACTCCCATGATAGGGTTCAAATGGCATCCGACCATAAAAAACAGAGAGCGGAACATACGGTGCAACCTTCAAATGAACAATCTGTTCCGGAACAGAAGAATGAGGTGGTAATACCAAATGAAGCGCATCAAGAGTCTAAGAGAGAGAAGAATTTAGCTTCATTCAGAGGGCAACCCAATCCCCCTAACCAAAACTCTGCTGTTAGCACAACTGATTTGGTTCCTCTGCTAAGTGGGGACACTGAAAATGAGCAGCAGCGATTCTCAATGTTCCTTTCAAAGCTATTAGCTGTTTTCTCCTAAAAATGACCTTATCATCAAGTTTTTGCATTCTCATCATGTTATGCCTACTAATGTCCTCCCAAACAGTTAACTGATGTTTCCTAGCCAAAATTAGACAACACTAAAACTAGGTATGCATAAATTTTGGTATAGCAATCTACCCTCCAACATGGAGATCATTAACACGGGCAATCAAACATATTTATCATCCGAGAGAATAGTTCGATATGGAGGAGAGTAAAAGTACAATACCCTGGGGAAGAAGAGTCCAGAATAACAAAGTCAGCAGGCCATGCGATGGTACTTCCCACAGCATCTACGATATAGGTCATATCACTTGGAGCCCTCCACAGAAACTCTTCAGGTTTCTTTGCTACATCCACCCAAACTTTCATTGCATTAGGGCCAATCGGAACACAATGCGCACTGGAATGTGGATCACTTGAAGCCCAACGCCGCTCCGCAACTACGTCTCCCGTCCCCATCCAATCTAGTAACTTGCACTTGGTAATGTCACTCTGTGGATGACATGTTACCGATGGAGAAACAAGGGGTGTAGTTGGTGTTGCTTCAGTTGTTGCCGGATTCTGAACCTAGAAAGTTCAACAATGGGAAACAAATAAAATGTCATTAATCAAACTAGTCTGAAATGACCACCAACGAAGAAAATGATAACCGACTTACTTGGCTTTTCTTTAACTCATCCATTGTATTTCGCATATCTGACATTTGAGACTTCATCTGACCATTTTCTTCACGTAATTCAACAAATTGACCATTCATTTGTGATAATATAGTTAATCTTGTTTGAGTGACTCCTTTTCCAAATGTTCGTACACGGCCATTCCTCTCGGCACCAAGCACTTTAGAAACAGCATCTTCTTTCAGATTAGTTGAATTCTGTCCATTCCGTTCGATTTTTCCCATATCTTCCTAAAAATGGCATAGTAAAAAAACAATGCAAATGACTAATGAGATTGTCAAACATATATAACAAATAAAACACACAAATAAAGAATGAGCCATGGCCTTTACAATCTTTTGTGCAACATTCTTGTTCTTGGGTTTTCCATTCTTGTCTCTATGTCCATCGGCCCAAACAACGGCTCTACTTATGGAGGCAACCTTTCTTTTCGCTTTCTAGAATAAAAACAAATATCTGATCAGAATTCAATTGAAGTTATAGTTTATAATATGAAGTCCAATGGATTTTGATAATGAACAAAAGAGGTATTACCAGCTCAGCAGTCAACCGTGCATATCCCTTACGACTCATAGTATGCTGCAGCTCCAATTGTTTCTCTCTCATAGCTTTAAAGTTCTCGCTTTTCACCTAAAGTCAAGAATAAACCAAAATCAAGTCCTAAATGCAGCAGAGAAAAAGCCGTAGCAGCATGAAAAGCACACAAGGCTGAATAAGGTTACAACAGAAACAGCAGCAAAACAGCCGCATAACAGGCAGCAATACAGAAGCAACCCAACAAAGCCATAGCAGTAACAGGTCAGTCCAACAAGGCGTAGCAGCAACATTACTGGACAGCCAAAATAATGCAAAAGCATGGATGGAAAGCACAATGCAGTCCTATTTTTGGAACATTCCACAAGTACACAAATGCCCAAACATTGTAGCCCATAGCAGAACCATAACAGTAGCAGCTGAAACAGAAAAATAGCCAAACATGGACCTCATAAAAGTAGCCAAATAGCAGCCAACACCCGCAAAATAATCACTATATAGTAATGAAAGCAAATGCAGACTTGCATCTAGATTTGCAAAACATTGCACAATGGCAGCCTGCCTGCTTACTGCCATGTCATGATCTCTATTTTGCCAAGTCATGATTCGTGCAAGCTATGCTATGACTTATTGCACCAAAGCACCTTTTTTTAGTAAAGTTGTATGATTCCACCTTATCCCTAAGGTACCCAATGCAACATTTCCCGTTATTCCTCGTATATAACAGGATGAAGCTTATTTCGCATAGATACTTAGGCTGCTTAACTTCTAATCTGACCACAGCCCCACCCATTTGGACATTACTGCTGGTGATTGTAATGGTCTGGTGTAGAGTGAGGACCATACGCACGAATCCTTCTGGCCAAGCAGGCTTCAACAGTCCACCTCAAAACTTTAATCTCGGATGGCTCCACTTTATTCATCCTAAAAAATGTTGAGTGAGTCTACGACTCTACGTAATGCTCAATTTGAATTCTCGTTAATAGAATGATGAACAATTTCATCCATGTTGAGTTAGGTGTACAATGAATGTCCCGTTCATGAAAAAGATCTCATTCAACTAGTCATTAAGCAGTGACAGTTCAGCTAGGATAGATGGTGATTGTGGTGTGCTGGCATGAAGAGAAGTGACAATCAAAGAGGGTAGGGAAAGAAGACCTAAGTATGCTTATTTAAGAAGTAGTTCTAAAAAAGCAGATTCCATACTCGATTTGCAAAACCACTCTTTATTAGTAATTGATCAGTGTTCGTCTGTGGAGATTGATACGGAGTATAAGCAAGAAAGCAGCATTTTCAGCTACAACCATTTTAGTAGTTCATCTAAACAAAGTAGATACAATATATTTTGTACGCTGAAACTAGCGAGATCATCTGAACAAAACAAGAGTTCATTCTAGCAGCATTTTCAGGAATCAAGTGGTGGAGTGGGATGAACAGGGTGCACATACCTTGAATTCTTTACTAGTCTTTTCCTTCACAAAATCCTTCCAATCATGCATCTCGTGCACAAGTCGCACTATATAAGTTATGCACATCTGACATTTCCACTTCTTTAGGTTTTTGTGCAGCACTTGGTTCCTCCCCATGATGAAACCAAGTTGTGTATGTAGGATCCATTCCATTTATGACCAAGTGTTCATAAACATCATCAACACAATGGTGACTCAAATTCCGACAATGTTTGCAAGGGCATAGAATCTTTCCTAAATATCCCGCGTTTTGATTAGCCATCTCCACAAAGTTCAATGCTGCGTTCATATACTCGTCAGTGCATCTACAAATGTACAAGCTAAGTGTGTTAAATGTTTTAAGAATATGTAACTAGTTTATCTATAGTTGTCTAAAAAAGTTTGTTCTATTACCTATTCAAACGCACCCAATCTTTGTCCACCATCTTAACAACACCAAGCTTGTTTCCTGATATCATACAATCGTACATGTAATACATAGGGTAAGTCCACTCATCTTGGAACAATAACCGAGAAGTATGCCAACAAAAATCCTAGATATTATCCCCCAAAATTCTTTATAGAGCTTTAGATTACAAATAGCATCAATAGGAAAAGAAACCTACAAATTACACCGTTAGCATAAGAAGCACCAATATAACAACCCTAAGAGATAATATCACAGCACAAGAAACCCCCAAATGGATTAAGAGAACCGAAAAATTGAAATGAGCAATTACAACACCACAAAACACTGGATTGATTTACATCCAAATGCAGCAATCTTACTCCATGAATCACATAGTGATATTCTGTCCCCTCATCCCAAAAAAGCCTTTCTTTGACTAATTAGATTAGATATCCTTATTTAGTTAACTTCTGGTCTATAACAAAGACCTTATAACAAGACCAATTATGCAGCCCTTTATAACAAAACCAACAACCAATCAGTTAATTAACTTCAGACAAACACACACTACATGACCACTTTAAAGATTTTCTTTACAGTTGTTTCAGAAAAGGGAGCGTAGGACAACTTCTATAGCAGAAAACCTAAAGCTCCAAGGTATGAAAGAACAACTTCTATAGCAGAAAAGCTAAAGCTCCAAGGTACAGCCCCCCATGGTTTCCTGGAGCTGCACCTCACGGACTGCACACAAACAGCAGTAGACTATACACCATAGGGAAAAGCTGCAAGATACACCATCTTAACATGAAAAACAGTTGCCATAATAGAAAATTAGCAGCAAAACAGCGACAGCAGCAGCCGTAGAAAAATAGCAGCAGCAGCAACAAAATAGCAGTAGCAATTACACTGCCCTATGATGCTCTATGATGCTTTCACATCCAAATCTGGATGCTCTATGATACGGCAGACACAGCAGCAGAAACATAGCAGCAGTAGCAGACACAGCAGCAACAGAAACACAGCAGCATATATACAAAATAATGCAACTTACAGATTCTTCACAGCAGCGAACAGTATGGTTTACCAGCAGAAAAAAAACATGACTCTTGTTGAAAATACAACCAAGACTGAAGTGGTTTGTAGTAGGAACTAACCCACTCCAAGCCTCTCTCTCTCTCTCTCTCTCTCTCTCTCTCTCTAACCTCTGTATATACTCATAAATGAACTACTCAACTACGCTTTGGAATTCCTGAAAAAGCAGGAGTGCCATATGTACAATATATTTACATAGGTCCAGCAGAGTCAAATCACGAGAATACCCAACCAACTTTGTTAGCATTCAATTATATGCTATCTAACTAGCTACCAATTCCTATTAAATTTAATGTTTTCTTTATCCGTGGGGTATAGCTGGAATTATGATCGCTAGAGAGCATGGGCTTAGTTGTAGGCACATGTATCCTTAAATTGGGCATTGTACAACTGTATTAATCAAACTACCTTATTCCTAATCCCCTTTCAAGTGTCCTAACATTATTCTAAGAATCCTGCCTAACAAAATGAATTCAATGTACTGGATTTCCTCTAGTCAATTGATGAGGTTTAAAAATGGGTTGTAGCTCGACTCTTTTACCAGAAAATGTGAATGTGATTTAGACTAATGTGGCTGAAACATGGCATCCCAAAAAGTTCATGGGATTCAGAGTAAAAAGTGAATGTGAATGCTAAACAAAAAGAACACTCTCAAAACACATTCAAACAAAAGTGAATGAAACATAACTTATACCTAATTCAGGTTCAGCAGACAGTCTAAAGTAAAGAACTGTTAGTGCCAAAGCTTTTCCAGAGCTGTCCAAAGCAAGTGAAACAGATTCAGTGCAGATTCAACCAATTGAAATAGAGTCAATGCAGTTCAAAAACAGATTCAATGCAGTTGAAGCAACTGGAACAGATTGAATACAGATTCCCATAGTGCAGATTCAAGTAAAGCAAGTCCAACTAAAGAAGGTTCAATTACTGAGTATCTATCTTTCTCCAAGTTCATCCATTCATTCATTCAAAATGAAGAGGGACGAAGCTAAAATCACTGCATAAGAAAACCTTCAGAGGGCAAAAGCCAAGGCAGCAATAAGGAAACTAGAGATTCATTAAAACCTTTCCAGATAGCATGTGTTATGGAGTTATAGGTTCTGTGGAGAAGTGTCACATTACTTATCCATCTTATGCACACAACATTACAAATAATTTTCAGAAATCTGTCAAGCAGGAATCAATAACTTTTTTACAAACGCTAAAGTAAATTACTTTTTACCGAGGGAGAAATAATGGGTGTAGTTGGTGTTCCTTCCGTTGCCGGAATAATAGATACCTCAATAAGTTCCTGACTCCACTCACGATAGTTGACATGAAGTTATGTTTAATAGTTGCCCCAACCGGTGGTGTAAATTACTGACTTAGAGCCAATTACAAATAAGTATATAACCAAGTTGTTACCAATTGCAAATCCTATCTTAGAAATAGCCACCGAAGTGCAATAGCCAAACTATCTTCAACTAAACCTATTGTTCTGATCCAAGATTATCTTCGAAATCTTGGACATGCTCATGTTCTAGTTTGTACAATGGGAGGTGATATGGTGGTGTTAACTTTCATAGATATTGCCGAAAGAAACTCAATGTTCAATGGGGGAAAGATGGCTTGGTTTGTTGAGTGACAACTTATGCACAAGAAGTGGCGAGATAAAGAAGTGAACTAGTATACTACTGATATACAACATCCTAGGCCAGAAGTTGCTTTGTTTATAAACTCTACATGACGATCTTTAGAAATGTCAGGTAACACTGAAGGGGACCGAAAAGACTAGTGAGCGTAACGAGGAGTAATCAAGCTCATGATCAAATAAAGTTAGTTAATTTACCAACCTTGGATCAGTTTGAACTCAAACTAAGATCCCCACCAAAATGTTCGGGATGAACTGAATATATTTTGCTTGACCATGTTAATTGATAGGTATTTCCAAAATAATGAGTTTTGGAAGACTTTGGGTGAGAATCCCACAAAAACTTCCTTTGCATCAACTCTATTCAATCACTTGAAGAAAAGCGAAAAAAGTGCCAAAAATCAGAATCAACGAATCCAAAACAGTCAGGTGTCATCAATATCAGGTTCCTATCATCTTTCCAACTTCCATCTCCAGGAAAAGGTTGATAGGAAGAGCCAGATAGTCCCACAAGAAAATCAGGAGGGTGGCAATTGTATCTTAATTAGTGTTTCCAAAAATAGCTTTCAAAATTCAACATGATGTCTTGCCAGATTGTTACCAGCTTCACCATAGTACTTCCCCCAAAATAAAAAAGCAATTGTGGACCATCAGGGGATAGCCCTCCACCATACCACAAATCATCACAACCGCGACTGAAACAAATGATACCAGGTCTCTAATACGACTACCTAATGGAAAAACACAAAAACTAATCTGCGCTCACTTGACTAATACGTATATAGTACATTTGACAGAACAATGATAATTAGGATGACACCATCAGCATAAATAAACACATAGTGAAATCACTGAAATGTATGAGCATTGTGCGAAAGTTAGTACGGCTTGAAGACATGATATTTGAAGAAGATATCCAAAACAACATTTTCTTACTGATAGGATAGGCAATAACTTCCTGAGGTTATCACTAATGGTATATTGTCATGGTTGTTGAAGACACTGAATTCGCACATCTAAAGTCCTCATACTCTTGGGAGATGAGAATTATCATATGTAGCAATCACAAACAATTCCTCCACCGAGAGATAATCAGATAGATGTTCAACCTTTTTCACCCGGGAAAACCACTAGGACTAGTCTGAAATTTTCTTAAATCTTCTAGTATCTTGTCGTCTTGTGGGGTTACAAACTTTTAGTTGCTGAAACAAACCTTTGAGTTAAGGTAAGACTTTTATTTCATACTTAGTCATAGAAGCCTGGACCACCAGCTGGCAAAGATAGTAGTGTCTCCTGCCAATACCAGTAAGGAGGGGCAGTTTCTAGATCACAATGGAATTGGTGCATGTGTGAGTTATAATAGATAGGGGAACGCATAAGTAGGCCTACCCGTTTCCTCACCACCACCCACCATCATACACACCCTCGCTTGTGTTGGTTGGACAGAATTAGTTGTGCAAACAAAAGTGTCCACAAAGCTTCCCATGTATCTCACTTCTGTCTCATGTCAACATCAAATCTTAATCCCTAAAACTAGATAACTTCTAAACTAAGACACTTTCTTATCTCTTTTCACAAATTCACTAGACGGAGGAAGAAAATAGTACATGAAAACAAAAAATGACCCTAAGCTAATAAGCTTTTCATTCATATCATCTAGTCACCACAGTTTATTATGGTCAAAACAAAATGAAATTAACACAACTGTGGAACTAATAATTAATTGGCATATAGTCACACCAAATGGTAACCTATTAAGGCCAAGGCAATAGGTATGAACATGAGGGTAGCCACTTCGTGCTTATAGTGACGAAAAGGTTAGGTTCTGTACCCTAGCCACTCCTTCCACATTGCCATTATAACTTGGGTAATTATCTACCATCATGAAGACATCATATGTTGCAACAATTAAAAAACAAAAATGCATCGCCATTTGAAAAATAAATAAAAAAGTAAAGAAAGGTTATCTAAACTAGAAATAGTAATTTTAGTGTCAGTTAGATTAGCATAACGTAACCATATATTTAAGATTAACTGCAAAAAACCAAGAATGAGCATTACCTGGATGATTGCTTCCTTAAGCTTTGAATGAAGTCGAGAACCAGAATCTTTAACACTTTTCGGAGGCCATATCTGCAACAACAAATCATGGCTAGAAAATGAAAACCGTCCTTCAAATAAATTTACAACAAATCGTGACTTTCATAAACAATGCAGAATCAAAACCCCAAAAATCAAACCTTCAAAATGCTTAATCGTACATATATGTAGTCAAATAAACAAAAAAATTCGTTTTCGAAGGGGCTAGGGTTGTGCATGTTGAAAGCTTCTCACTCTCAAACTGGTCTGTGTTTCTGTCTTCGTTTTCTTTTCATAAAACGTGAATCTGCTGTTTGAAGGAACGAGAGGGAGAGAGAGAGAGAGAGAGAGAGAGAGAGAGAAGAAGAAGAAGAAGAAGAAGAACAAACCTGGTGCTCACGAGTGAAACCCTAGAATACCCAAAATCGACCCATTAGCTAGCAACAGCAGCTCGCACAACTTGAAATCCCTAGAACCAGTCGCACAAAATTATTAACAGATCTGGCGCCAATGATTTTCGTGTAACAATTGGAATAATCGATTGGGTTTTCTCTTACCTGAGTAAGCAGATGAGAAGGGAAACGATTCAGTACGGGGATGAAACGATTCAGTCTGGGGATGAAGCGATTTAGTCTGGGATTTGGGAGCTATCGTGGGATGAAGCGATTCAGCGTGGGATTTGGGAGCTATCGTGCAAGCACTGGGATCTGGGAGGAAATTAGAAATATTTGGGGAAATATCAGAGCGGGACGCGCGAAAAGTTGGGCACCTTTTTTTTCCTGTGTTCTGGAACGCTATGGAAGGGGAAGAAAACGCTGTAGGGAGAGGAGTTTTAATGAAACGCTATTGAACTGGAAAGAAAAGGAACGGAAGCTCACTTATTATAGCGTGGACGGGAAAACGCTATAAAAAAATGCTATAATAGGCCTTATTTGTTGTAGTGAGTTATGTCACTATTTTACAAAGAGACATTATAATATATTAGATCACAGTTTAGGAAAAACTGACATTAAAAAGAAAGAATAGTTATGTCACTATTTTAGAAAGTGACATTATAAATATATTATATCATAGTTTTTTAGATGACTGACATTATTTATCTATTGCAAATTTTTTAATTACGATTTTTTTAAAAATTGACATCTTTTCACTTTTTCAAGCGTCATCTTTTAATAATATTGTAGTAGTGCGAGCTTGAGGAAATAAGGAGGGACGTGTATGATAACACTAACATCTATAAATCCAAAGTTAAAGTATTTCATGACAAGAACATCCAAAGAAATTTTTTTGAAGTGGGTCAAAATGTGTTGTTATATAATTCCAAACTCCATGTGTTCCCCGAAAAATTGAGGTCCCGTTGGGAGGGTCCCCATGTTGTGCATAAAGTTTTTCCGCACTGTGCGATTGAAATTTTGGACCCCGCAAGTGGTTATATTTACAAAGTCAACGGTCAACGTTTAAAACCATTTTTAGAAAACTTTGCGGAGGAGGACACGGTTGAGGAGTTAGTGAATCCGGTTTATGTGGATGCTCCGTTGGTTTGAAAAAGTTCTAACAATGTTTTCACGGGGAGCTTTTTGTGTACTTCTGGACTTAATTGTTGGGAAGGCCCGGCCTCTTTGGAGGTACCCATCATTGACTTGAGTTTATAGCTTCGCACGCCGCTATTCAAATAAGGTTCGTGTACCCAGCTCCGGTCAGTAAAAACAAATCTTTTGTGGTCCGGTATAGCCACTCGTGTTTCGCCTAAGGTGTTGTCTCTTTTGCTTTGCGACACCTTAAGCGAACCATGGGGAGAAAAGTAGTACTCGTTTAATCACGTGACGATTTGGTGGTTTCCATACTTGTTTATAATAATTTTTGTTGCCGGGCTACCACGAGCCGGCGGTACTAATGTCATTTGTCTCCTATTAGGTAGTTGGTTCTTAAGTCTTTTGCAGGGTAACACACTACCGCACCAGCCTTGATAGTTTGGGTCTAAAAGCTGGGGTGAGTGAGGCATTCAGGAGCCCTAAGCAAGGGTGCGACTATGTGTCGCGGTTGTAAGTCCAAGAAAGTTCCGGCGATGGCCTTGTGCGACTAGCTCTGGTTCCGAAAGCGGGGCCGAAAGAGTGGGCCTTGGAAGCGGTTCTGATGACGAACGGTGACAATGATGCAAAATCCTCCAACTTGGTCGAGGTATTGGGTGGTTGACATTCCACCCCGTCGGTACATTTTTGTTCTCCCTCTCCGTATTTTTCGTCTTCTTGCATCGAGGACGCTGCTCATTTCAAGTTGGGGGGGGGGGGGGGGGAAGATTATGTTTATACTTAACGTTCTCGGTTTTGCATAGAAAATTTTAAATTTTTTTTTTGGGTGCAAGTTTCCCTTGTAATTAGTGATTTCAAGTGCTAGATACTTAGTTTATGCTCAATTTTTCCTAATAATGGCAAAAGTCGTGCACCCCATTGAATTTGATTATGTGTTGAATCCATGTTGCATGCATATACGTGAACTTTGTTGAACAAATTGAGCTCCAATGTGTGTCAAGTAGTATGCATCACTTAGAGTCGAAGTTATTTTTGAAGCATCCCATGCTTGTTTGTCTCTTTTTCCGTACTTGCGTAAATAATATCTGTTTGTTCATACTTGAGTAGTTTCTGTAGGGAGGTAATCCCGAACAGGTGCAAATAGGGCCCGAACACGTGGTACGTGGGGTCATGGTTTAGTTATGATAAGGATAGTCGCCGTACAAGACGGTGATCGGCGACATGGACCAAGCGATACGAGAAATCGTTGGTTCAGGGAATTTGTACGGGGTCCAGTAAACAAGAGAAGTTATTGGATCAAGGAATGGATAAAGGAGCAGTGGTATATGAGGTCACTGGTCCAAGTAGTTTGTTCGGCAGCGAAAGGGCCGAACAGGAGGGGATTCGTGTGAAAGCAGTCCCGGATACAGGGAACGCTCTAGAAGGTTCCAGAGACAGGGATACTCCATGAAGGGATAAGATCCCAATAAAAAAGGATCTTGGAGAGATACCCAATGGGAATGGGATGTTCGGCCAGCTATGGAAAAGAGTCCTGAATGGACTCTTTTAGTGAATCGATAAGGGAACAAGAATCCAAGATATTCTGGGTTTCCTATACGAGGTAGGGAATCTAGGGCAACAAGGATACTTGGGCTGTAAGCATCTGTGGATCTATAAATACGAGGTAAACCTAGAGGTAAAAGGTACGCAATACGTTGCATAATTCACTTCCTACTGATAATTAGGGTATTCATACTAGTACGTGATACTAACTTAGGCATCGGAGGGCCTTTGCCACGAGAGGCAAAGGTGCGCTCACCCCTTATCTGTTTCGCAGATTAGGGTTCCGACGACGTGTTAGGGTTCCGGCAAAAGGGCACAGGTAGCCGTTACGTTCTTGTGCTGTTCAGAGCCTCTTTTGTTTTTCTGCACTTACAGTTTCGATATCTTTTATGCATCATAATGGAGTTGATTGGCGTACGTAGGAAATGATTCAAGGCAATTTTTGCATGATAAAACCACAAATGTGTCCCGTTGTTCCAAATTATTGAACCGTAGTCCGAGTCTCCGTTTTTGCTCAAGCTTAAGAAGCCGGATGTATGGAGGATTGTGCGGAATGGTGTTTAAATTGTTGTGAGGTGGTCTGGGGGTGTGTTGATTGTGTTGGGATTGATCAGAAGTTGAAAAATTGGTGCAGAAAATTTTTTTTGGTTCGGCTCAAGGTGTACTGGTACCGAGGATTTGTGGTACAGGTACACCTCGGACAGTTTTTGAATTCTGGCCAGCTTTCACATGTCCCTAGCCTCACTATAAAAACCAAAACCCACCTTTTACCTTCACAACCCACGACCCCAGCAGTGCCCTAAACGCCTCCCTTTCATCTTTTTCCCTCAAATCTCAGCCAAAAATCCCAAATTTCTTCCATAAATCACTCAAACTCTTCACTCAAACTCCATCAATCCCTAAGTTCAACCACGAATCACCACTGTTGGCGGTCAAAATCATGAAATTTCTGGGATTTAAGATCGAAATCAAGGGTTCTCAACTGGCTTCTCCTCTCTAAGTCCGAAATCCCCTGCACCCAAGGTAATATGAAATTCCCTATCTCATTTACAGATTTTGAGAGTTTGTCTCTCTCTCTCTCTCTCTCTCTCCATGGAAGTTCAGCCATTACCACCATATTCCTTCCCCTGCACAGTTTTTGAAACCCTAACCCCATTCCCCTTTGATTAAATTGAAACCCTAACTGAAAACCATTGAAATCCGAAAAACCCTAGCCCCATTTCTGCATTTTTCTGGCGTGGGCTGTAATTTCCGTTCTCTATTTGGTTTTGGAGCTGTGATTTCGCTGTGGTATTTTGGTTTGAGGCTGGAATTTCTGTTGATTTTTGCTGCGGGTTGTTATTTGCTGCAATGGGTAGATCAAAACTAATGGTGGATGGAATTAAAGCATACCGGGCAGATGGAACTAGGGTTCCAGGCTATTGCAAGCCCGTGGACCCGGTTGTGGCTGCTGAATGGGAACAAGAACAGGAGGAGGAGGGGAGGAAGCAGAAAAGAGATGAGGAGGAAGCCGAACGGAGGAAGTGGGTGAATGGGCTCAAAGGCCAAAATTTCAAGTGCGAACGACAAGTGGACCGTACCAAAATGGGAGCTCACCCAATAATCGAAGTCATCGAACGGAAAGGTTTGCGTTTCTTTTTCTCTCTGATTGAGGGCTATAAACCAAAATTGGTTGTAAATTTCTATGCAAAAATGGTTGTGCACAAGGAAAATGAGACAATTGAGTCCCGCATCGGAAACAAGACGGTTACCGTTAACCCCACCATCATAGCCAATTATTTGGGAAATTATCAACGCCCAAAACCCCATACCATCACGTACCCAGACCACGGTTGGTCCAAAACTGAAATCATTAACACTCATACGGATAAACCACTTAAAAATGAGAGATTTGTTCATGGGCATTTGTTAGAGTTGTATCGGGTGATTAACAAGGTGGTGCACTACAATCTGTATCCCCACAGTTCAGAGAAGATGCCGCACAAGCTAGATGGGTAGGTTCTTTATGTGTTTGGCTCTAATGATGAGGTGGTTGATTGGGCTTGGTGGATTTGGGTTGAATTGATGACATTCCGGCAGCGTAGTAATTTGGCACCAAGGCCAATTTTCCTTTCCCCGCCATGATCACTGCAATCTGCGAAAGCCAAGGAGTTCGAACCTCTGAACAATTTACCCCCGGATCCCCCGGTCCCATTACGGGAGGTTCGGTGGAGAAGAGCAAGTCCATGTCCAAGCCTCTGTTCGCGGCGGCAAGTAGCTCTTGCCCCATCGCACCAAGAGGACCCAAAAGGAATGAGCAATGGTGGGAGATCATGATGTGCCGTTTCGACACAATTCAAAAGGAACAAAGTGAGTTGAGGAAAGTAATGGAGAAAGAGATAAGGAGACGGAAGAAGGAGGATAAGATGACGAGAATGTTGAGGCATGTGTCAGGTTGTGGTGTGGGGAGTTCTAGTGACCCCTATGTCCCCACACAGGAGGATGAGGAGAACACCACCGAAGAGGAGGAGGAAATCGTGGGAAACGAACAAATGAGAGAGCATGATGAGGAGGATGAGGAGGACGATTGAGGAGTAAGCTGGAAATCCCCAAACTTGGTCGGGGTATTGGGTGGTTGACTTTCCACACCTTTCATTTCTATTTTCCAGCTTTCGTGTTAATATGTAGTTTTTTTTTTGTCTTCTTTGTAGCTTTCTTTTGGGCAATCTACTTGGTGGCCGGCACGAGGCCGAGGTTGGGTAGTTTAGAGGATGGTAATGGCCAAGGGTAGTTGAAACCAAGCAAAGTTAGGGCCGCTGCCCTTTTTGTTTCCCTTTTCTTGGCACCAAGGTCATTATAAGCTACTAAAGTCCTTAGTTGATCCTAATGTACGCTCGTCTAACTCCTTTTGATGCATGATCGATATTGAATGCTAATCTAGTATGAAATTTCCGTTGACATAGTTTGTGTGAATACTTAGCTCTTTTTGCTCAGCGCTCTTTTGATTAGCATGCATAGCTTTTTGTTTCTTGCTATTGCAATTGTTGCTAGCGCTGTCATGGGATGTGATCATATTCTTCTGTGTGAAAAGTAGAGAGTATCCTTGGAAGTTTTTGGAATCGAAATTCGAATGCAATGCATGTTGTTTGACTGATCATTCGGCATGGTTTATTCACCTTAGTTCATTGTATGCACGTACGTGGGTTGCATGTGATTGAGTTCGAAGGGGTGTTGATTGTGGATTCTTGCCGTATCCTAAGTTGAGCATAGTTTCGTATCTTGTTTCGAGGGAAGATTGCATAGTATTAGTCATTTACTTTTTGTTTAACTTTGCTAGGGACTAGCAAAGTCCAAGCTGGGGGATGTGATAAGCCCTCGATAGTGTATATAAATGGGCTTATCGATACCAATTTTGTCCCGCTCTCGTCCATAATTTACCTTAATTAGATGATATTGCGCGGAGTTGGTGTTTTTGGCCCTTACAGGTTAAAGGTGGAAATAAGGCGTTTTGAACGCCAAGGAAATCAACCCGGGATCATCCAAAGAGCTGAGACCATGTGCACCCCGTCACCAAGTCCCAAGGAGTGTTTAAAGAAGTGTCGAAGAGTGTTCGGGATGTCAAAAAGGGCTGTTGGAGGGAAGAAAACAATTCGAAAGAAATCTGCCAGCAATGTACCGGTATTGATAAAAGCTGTACCTGTACACCTCGGACAGATTTGGTCCAAAATGCTGAGAAACAAGACCTATACCGGTATTGGGCTTTCACGGTGCCGGTACATCCTGGAAAAAAATTTGCTTTTTGTGCCCGACTTTTGTAACATTCTAGGGGCATTTAGGACCTTTGTAACTCATTTTTAAGGGGCTCTAAATACCCTCAGACCTGATTTGAGTAGGTCATCTTCATCTTTTGCACTTTCTCTCTCTACCTCCATTAATGGAGCTCTCACATCTCTCTTTATTTATGCTTTGAGGTGGGTTTTTAAGCATGATCCGTTTACTTCTGAAGCTTTTGGTCTTCATTAAAGTTGTAAGAAATCTCATTTTCTTTGAGGATCTTGTGTTTATTTTGAATTTAATCAATGTTTGGTATTTTCCTTATGTTTACCTTTGCTCATTTCGTTTCTCCTTTCAATATGAGTGAGTAGTGTAGTAAGGTTAGGTTGTGGGATGATTAACATCCCGTAACCAAGGGTGTGGCTTGTTTTTCTCTTGTAAAATCCTGTTTTCTAGCTTAAACATGATTTAGGGTTAAATTTATGTATCAAAACTAAGAGGTGTTAATCTTGTTGATCAAATGTAGGCAAGGGTTAAGCTTCTTGCCACATTTGATGCTTGGAGCTATGTCCCTCTTTGTGTTTGTCTAAATGAACCATAAAGAACCCTAGACATGTTTAACACTTTTGTTAAAAAGAGAAGAATCGAGCTTATTTTTGCGTTATGGGTGTTAGTTATCCCTAAACCTAGCCTTTAGTTTAATCTCCAGCTAAAAAGCCATAGATAGGTTAAGTAGCCAGTTAACTAAATCCTGTAGTTGGCCGTCTCAACGCCAAAGTTTGGTTGGCAGTCCTAATGCCAAAACTCTCTACGCAAGCTAATCTCCGAACCAAGTTATGGATGCGCTCCCAGTGGATTTGACCCCGGACTTCCGGGTATTATTATGCATTTCAACCGACCTAGTCCTACGCTTGGGGTATTATTATTTTGGCACTCAATTTGGTCTCAAGCACCATCTTAGTCTGGACAAAATTATTCCATCATTTGGTCTCCGTGCGAAGTACTAATAAGAGGATTGGAAAGCTTTTGGAATGGGTCTTCTATTGTGCTTCACAACATAGTTTCCTGCAGTTCTTATCATCAATTCTTTTGAGATATTTACACTCACGTCTTTGTATCTTTCTTCTAATGGACACACCACGTGGTATCCCCAGTCTGTCGGACACGGATACAACGCTTCCTTTGTTTAGTTGATTGTTGGACGGCTTTGTGGCTGGGCTTCCATTTAGCTGCTATGTGCCATTATACGGACATCTTTTTAGAGACAAGTTTAACTCATTCCTTTTGAAGTGAACCTATAGTATTGCTACTATAGGTAGGTCATGCGTATGTTTCTTTGCTAAATAACTGCCATTTTCTAAAGGATGTCTCCTGATTGGTTCAATAAGATTACTAGGTTATCGTGCATTCTCCTCGATGGAGGTACTCCATTCCCATTGGTACATGAACATTTAAAAAAGTAATGAGGACCAAGTTTGAAGGGGGTAAAGAATGGTGGTGGTATCGAACAAATTAAGGCATTGGAAGCCATCGCAATATAGCATTGAATAGGTTTAGTTACATGTCCATTGGATATAGGAAAGTTTATATCAATGGTGATGCAAGGCAAATGAACAGCTTGCTGGAAAATGGCTTGAACCCTTTCTGGTTGGAGATATTCTTGATGACGGGGGTTATTTAATATGAGCACTCTTTATGAACTTTTGGTTTAACGTGAACGATGCCATTTAAAGGTTATTTGCAACGCTCCTCTCACATGGTTGAGACCTATACATACACAAGACTCACTCCTCTCTAATTGCGTACTTTCTGATGGGAAACGTAGATGTTTTTTTTATGGTTTTGTTGTAAGTTGTTCGCTTTCTTTGCAGTTTTTGCTGAAATGACCATCAACCAGTACAAACAGGGAGGTTAAGTTGTGGTTGCGCCACTAGCAAGTTGTATACCCATCCACCAGTACAAACAGGGAGGCTAAGTTTTGGTTCAAGGTAAGAAGCCTTTAAATATCAATTTTGTATGCTCTGCTTAATCCGTCACAAAAAGAAGCATTCAAGTCATATGACTTATGAGCCTCTTTAGATGTGTAAGTTCCTCTTTTAGTCCTAATAGTTCAATCCCAAATGTTTGAAATTAAATTAGCTCAGTTTTGATTGTAGCATCCATTGCTATGTAGCACGCTCATGGACACAGATTTCTAAAAAAATGTAGACACGAATTAAGGAGGTTTTGTTGGTGTTTTCAGAACAGGAGAAGGCAAATGGCTCCTTGGTTACTACGACAAGTTCACATGCACCTCAAGTTTGGAACCTCAAATCTGGGCCAATTATTGGGGCCTAACCATCTCCTATTTGAACTCCTTTGTGTATTATGTAGTTATCTAGGCAAAAGATTAGATTCTAGGGCCGGATTGTTTTTCAGGTACCGGAAAATTTGCTAGAACATAATAGTGTACAACGGAAAAAGAAAGCAAACCTCAATGTCAAGGGAGCAAAAAACACATGTTCACTTATGCGCTTTTACTTTCTCTCTCTTTTTGGGAATACTCTTTGCGGCTAAATCTTACTCTCTTTTTGGGAATACTCTTCGCGGCTAAATGTTTAAAAGATCTAACACAAGTTTTGGCTGTTCATTTCCATTTTACTCCCTCCGTCCCTTAATTACAGTCCAGTATTCCATTTTGGGCTGTCCCTTAATAAGTGTCCATTTTGTAAAGTTAGTGGGTAAAAGTTGGTGAATTGTCTATTTTGTCCCTAAAAGTAGATTCCATTTTGAAAAGTTAGTGAGTAAAAGTGTGATGATGATGGGTAAGTAGGGAAAGTGGAGGAAAAAGTTGATGTGAAAGGTATAATGATGATGTCTTTTTAATAAGTTGGAGTTACGAAGCAGGACATTTAAAAAGGGACGGAGGGAGTACATTTTAAATTTGATGGATTTAAATTTGATTCGTTGGTCAGGATTTGGTAATTGATGTTATTAGTTGGATTTGTCAATTGAAGCAATATTACGTCACGTTCATTCGCACGAGCGCGCGCTCGTGTGTGTGTGTATATATATATATACATATATATACATAACATATAATACAGGGACAATCATGGTATTATGAAAAAATGAGGATCAAATCATAAGTGCAAAAAAAGTGTTGGATGAAAACTTATGGAAAGTGGCATTTGATGATGATTCTTGAAGTATCCCTGGAAAGAAAGGATTTATACATAGAGCTTGATTGGATCAAAATTATGAATTTTAAAGTGTTTAAAGTGGCTTAATCCTATAAAATCTTGCTCAATCCCATCTATATGACCTTTACTTCCATGTAAAATGAAGATATTTGCCATCTTTGTAGTAGTAATTATCTTGTTTGCAACTGAAATACGAAATTCACGCCAATCTATATCTAGAGTCAACTTATTGTACCCTTCAACTATTTCCACTAAAATTCAAAAATCTATTCATAATTATCCACGATTCATGGGTTTATAAGGAAACTCTCCCACACCAACTATATTAGTAATTAATTTCCTAGAGCCAATCATTCAATTGCCTTTTCCATAGCCAACCTAGCAAGATTGAGAAAAAGAGATTCAAAAACGACTCGAGGCATTTGTATTTGGATAAAAAGATGTTTGATATTTTATTTTGGTTTTTTATTCCTTTTGTTTTAAGATATTATGACAACACTCAAATATACATAATTTAGAGAATAGTCATCGGGTTCTACTCTTTGTAAGTTTTCATCCAACACTTTTTGAACATTTATATATGTTATATATGTTTTCATCATTTTAGATGGTGAATTACCTAGATTACCCTTTTAATAAGATATTCATATGTAGGTATGTATTTCCTTCCTAAATTAGTGGAATTTTAATAATTATAGTCACCTAAAATCATGGGTTGATTTATGAATAGAAATGGGGGGAATTTTCAATTTTTAAAATCTTTAATGGATATATACTAAACCATTCTCTCCTTAATTTTGTGAAATTTTAAATTCTTAATTTTCGTGAAATTTGGTAAATTAGTCGTATCCTAACTCTCCTTAAGAAGATCCACTTTTGCAATTGAATCGCTAGCCAATTTTGGTTGATTTGGACAATTTTGTCCTTCAATTTATGGACATGCAGTGTTAGAGGGCTGCACATAATTGTAATTGTGCCTCATTGCCTTATGGCCCACGTGGGTGCATCATACGCAGCCGCGTATCTTGATCCTCGTTTCCATCACGTAATACATAGACATGCGTTCTCTCTCTTCTGCAATTTTCCTTGACGACTCTCTCTCTCTCTCTCTCTGTCTCTCCTGCAATCCTTCATCACGACTCCATCGCCGTCCATGTAAAGTTTGTGGCCAGATTGGGACTTAAACGCTTTTTCGAGCGGAAGCAATTTGTTCGTTCCCCTTCCCCCGACCGATGCAGCCATGGGGCTGGATCTGAATCAGTATTATTTCCCTTTCATCCTATTTTTTAGAGATTTTTAATAATATTTCAGAGTTCTTCCATTTATTGTTTCAAATCTGTAGTGCAATTGTTTGAGTTAGGGTTATTGTTTTGTTCGATTTAGGGTTCTTCAACTCACACTTGATTTAGGGTTCCTCTCACGCTCTGAAAATCAAAGGATGATAAAAGTGGAAATAAAACAATTGATTTGGTCCCCCACATTCCCAGGTAAGTTGATACTATTTTTGATTTTCAAATTGCATTGTCTTTGTTTGGGTAGATGAGTTACGAGGGTTTGAAATTAATTTATTTGTAGGACTCAAAAAATCTGATTCATTTTTTGTATTGTTTGGCTGGGTATCTTAGCCATTGATTTTTAGTGAATATTCTTATGTTGCATGTAGGTGAGTTTTCTACCTGGAAATCAAGCCTTCCATTTACTACCAGGTAATATGAGCTTTCGATAGAGAATATATATGTGTAGGAACGATCTCTATATCTCTTAAGTTATCTCTGATTCTTCTTCTTTTTTTTTAAGAGTTTTTTTTTTTTGTAAATTTTTGTTGCTTCTTATTTTGTTTTTTCCTGCAATTTATTGAATGTTAGCATGTGTAAATGCATTGGTTTTGTTTTTACTATTTCGCTTTTGCCCCTAAAAACTTGAAATCTTATACCTTGGGTGGTGTTTTTGTTACTAAACTAACGATAAGATCGAAGCCCTGTATAAACTGGAGCCCTTTTCTCAGCTATTTCATGCAAGGCACTTGCCTCCACCTTTACCACTTGAGCTAACTCTTTTGCACTTACTACTGCAAAAAGATGTAGAATTACTCTCCTTTAATTTGTGGGTCGCTCACTGCCCTAATTCATGTTTGGCCCATTTGCAAGATGGGCATGCATGGACAAGGAAAAATTTGATCAGGAAAATCAGCTTTGGGATAAAAGATTGAAATGAATATGAAATTTGGCGCGCTGTTTATGAAATTTTCCCATTTTCAATTTACGCTGTAGTTTTCATAAAAGAAATTAAGTGTTTTCAAATTTTGTGTGCATTGCTTCCTGCATAAGTTCGAAGAAAGAATGAAAGTGAGACGGTTTATAATGGGAATTGTTTTTATGTTCTTCAGCAAAGTTAATTGGTTATCATTGCCAACAATTGCCCTCCTCTTTGGAAGTCTGAGATAATGTACTACGTCATGTTGGCGAAGGTTGGAGTTCAACACTACAATGGGAGCAAGTTTAGTGCCATACAGATTTATAATTTACTACCTCTGTTATTTCTTTCCTTTTTTTTTTTTGTTTTGTTTCTTTCCTTTATGCATTTAATTTTTTCTGTCGTATTGAACTTCTTATTGATGTCTATTTTGTTTTTGAAGCAAGCATCAAATTATGGATGCATGGAATTTGACAAAATAGGAATCATCCATTTTTTTGAAAAACTGTGGGAAAAGAGGGATCATCCACTTTTCGGAGAATTCAAAGGGGGTTGTAGTGACACATATGGTAAGCTATATGACTTTATATTCAGCTTTCTCGCTCCAAGTCTTAATGGTGGTGAAACAAATAGAATGTTTTTGTGATATTGGCGGTTTTTACATACTCAAAATCACTTATATTGCCAAGAGTTTATTCTAGAAATTGGAGAAGCGTTGACTTGGTGAGTGTGGTTTCTAATTTCTGATTTTCATGTTATAATTTGCTGGAAACTTCGGACTATTGGGATCGAGAATGTGTGTTGGGATGGTAGGAATGTGTAGATTTTTTTTAATGTAATTTTTCTTTTATTGGGATAAATTGACTTATGATGATGAGGACCAATTTCTGCTTCTTTGCTACTTGTCTTTTAAGTTAGATAGAGAGGAGAGTTAAAGCTTTTTATAGTTATTCGGTCCATATGAACTTGGAAGTTTAATGATGTTTTTCATGTTTATGCAATTCAATTGATCACATGTTAAGCTATAATTAGTTACGTTTATGGAGTAGAGTTTATGATGGCTCGTTTGGTTAGGAAAAAAATACATGAATTTCTGTTGGTTAATTGGTTACACATGTTCATTAACTCTGTAATGAATGTGTCTGGAAGGACAACACTCTGGTTGGGTATCGTGGAATTGGGTTTCTTTGGTTTTAAGAGTGAGAATTTGTGATAGCAGCAGGGATATAACAGTTCTTAAGAGTGAGAAAATTAATCTGCAACTCATGAGCTGCCTTGGGATCTCTGGAGAAAATAACGAAGGCCTTTCGTTTTCCCCCCTTCGTCGGCCCTTGCCGCCTTCCTTAACAAGCCCTCGAGCCTCCTTTGCGCCACCTTCCTCATAGATCAAGTTCATGCATATGTCATTTGTTCAGATCATGCATTTTCATAACTGTTCTTATAGTGTGTGTATATATATAAACAAAAAGAAACAATCACATAGCACCAAACCAAAATAAAATATTCATCTAATCAAGCTCTTAATACTCTCATAGTGATTAAACGAACATGTCTGAGAACAAGCGTGCTAGAATCCCCTATTCTCAGTTACCACAAGAAGAAAAGGACAGATTTAATGCACGGAGGAGAGCTTTATATGCAGAAAAGAAATTACGAAGAGAAAATATGGATGGTGGATTATTGGGCAATAGAGTTCTCTAGCATTCATTTCCTTCAAGCACTAATTCCTTCAAGCACTAATTCATTTCCTTCAGTTGTAGGCGTTTTGAGGCTTTTAGGTGTTTGGGTATTTGCCCCTAAGGTGTTTGGACCTCGGTCCATTGTTTTCCAACCTTGGTTGGATTCTCCTCCCCTCCCCCCAACTTGATGTACCCTTTGTCAAGTTTTCTTAATAAAACTTTTTGCTTATCAAAAAAAAAAAATGGTTTTTAGGAGGGCCTGATAATATGAGGTTCATTCGGCTGATAAGTTTGCAATTCAACAGAGGTCTACCTGCGGGCCATTAGGCGGGAACAACAGTTATGAATTTCATTGTGCTAAGAAAATTTAGAACATCTCCCTCCCTCTCAAACCTCTTCTTTGCAAGGCATCTCAACCCAGCCATGGTGCAATTGCAGGAGAGAGTACTTGTTATAGTGGGTATCTTCCTCTTTTGTGAAATTGTCGGTGGTTTTTGCTCCTCATTTGTTTGAATCACCTATTTGGGTAATTCTCACTTCACCTTAGCTACCACGTAGACACTTCGCTAATTAGTTGACTTATATGGGAAACAAAGTAATAACAGTCGCTACCCGACAAACAAACTTGACGATCGGCTGCTATAATAGACTATTCTTTTTGCTTATTTATTTGCAGTTTGTTTGGTTTAATTTGTTGACATATCAACTGCTATAATAGTTTGGTTACGAATTTGAGATATCTCTAAGCAAGAATATTGTTTGTTTACAGCTCATCCCTTTTCATTAAGCCATGCTGAGTTCATCCCTTCGAGGCTCTATCGGTGTTTGGTCCTCTTCGCTTCTCCAGCCAGGTTATTCCAGACAACTTTCTTGGTTGTGTTTGGTTGGCATTTTAGTTTAGTTTAGTTTAGTTTTGGTAGTGGGTGGAGAGAGAAATAGGATAATGATTGGAGAGAGGGGCAATGATTGGAGAGAGATAGAGAGAGAAATGAAATTAATAATTGGAGATATAGGGTAATGATTGAAAAACAAAACTAAAACTAAAGTAAAATGGCTACCGAACAAAGCGTTTATCTTTTTTGTTTTTTGGTTTAAAATTTTCATATTTATGGGAAAGTGTTATGGTAGAATCTTTGAAATGGATTACTAAGAAAAATCAACATTTGGTAGATTGAATTCTAACTCCCCCAACTATCAAACAACAAATGTGACCTGGGTAAAACTATAATGAATATATGGGATAATCTTCTGATGAATTAGTAATTCCATTCTGAATGTGTACCGATGGAAATGCCCCTTGCATGCCTAAAATGCAACACGCATGTTGAAATTTCATAATTCTGTTGCTTTTATTTAGAGGTCTGAATGTCAAATTGGGGCTTTCAAATTACAAAACACTCTGACTATGGCGCTTCCAGAGTCCTGTGATCTTGGTTAATAATTATTAAATAAGATCCGACTTCGCACAAGGAGTGTGTGGCTTAATTTAATTAGTTTGTCATCATCGTCTAAATATTTTGGGTTGTTTGGTTAAAAACCTTTTCGGAGGATGGGTGATGCTAATCTTTCTGATTACAATTGGCAAAGGACATTGGTGCTAGGCTGATCGGTCAGTGTCTTAGGTTGATAGGTATATGGGAGGTTTATGCAATTGAAACAAAGCATTGAATAGGACCTTCTTTTTTTCTTTTTTGTTTCTGTGATTTTTGAAGTTTTAGGCGGAGATGACGAAAAAGGAGTTTTAGGCGGAGATGACGAAAAAGGAGTCTGATTTCATAGAGTTGCTTGAGGGTGACCTCCAAAAGTTCAAAAGGATTCTTCGTAGAGAAAGAGGAAGAGTACACCATCGTCACCGTCATGCTGCATTAAGTTTTGGGCGTTGGTACTGGTACCCATGGTATTGTTTGTCTTTATTGCTATAGGAGCTATAGAAATTCTAATGCTTTTCTTTGAAACAGAAGTTGGGTCGTCGAAAATCACATTCTCATCAACCAAGCAGCTCAACCTTCAACCCAGCAATCAACACCCCAGCGAACAACAGCCCAACAAAACACGCTCCAACAACTGAAAAAACTTCAAACAGCCCCAACAAGAACAAATAGTCAGCTTCCAGAACTTTGCAAGCTTCTGGCATGAAGAATTCGCAATCAAAAGACTTTGGCTTTGTTTAACTTGCACAAACTCTACCTTGAGGCTACGCCTTTTGTAGTTGTATAAAAACCTGTAGCCAGAATCGTGCGATTAGCCACCAAAGACAGGAACATATCTAAACCATGACTTCTACATGTTACTTTTTCTATGATCAAACACTTGGTCAAACTAATGCATGTAACTTTTGCTCTGAGCAACTACATTCAGAATATTAGCAACAAACAAAAAAAATCTCTACAATGGGCATGATGGACGTGCTTTGCACGTTGCCATGCATCTAGTTATATTATAAACTTACGTGAATATGGTTCAACCAATTTCACGGAAATTCATGATTTATTTAAAAAATATGAATACACCATTTTTATTCATGAAAACACAATGAATAAATTAATCAAAAAAACATGAATAAATTAATTGAAAAACATGAATACTCCATGATTTTAATCGACCATAAAAAAATGAATAAATTAATCGGCCATGTTTTTCATGAATACACCATGAAAAACATGAGTACACCATGTTTTATTCATGTAAAACAAAAAAAAAACATGAAAATCATGAAAACAGAAAAAAAAAAAAACATGAAAATAATGTTTTTTAATGATTCACAGCCCCTAATTTGAATCCCAATATTATTTTTTACCACAACAATATTATTGTACACATAAAGAATTAAAACAAAACAAGACAAAAAAGTTACATATAGACATGATTACTTTGGAAGCACTAAATAGTTTCGCTTCTCTCTGTTCTATACATTTGGAAGCACTTGATATACTCGATGGAGGAAGGCGACAAGTAGATCAAATTTACGGCAACCTGAATCGGTGATGAAAAATAGATTAAGGGTGTACAACAATGGCGGCGACAACGACTAGTTGATTGGCGACGGTGACTGATTGATCGGCGAAGTGGTGATGGGAGGGGTGAGGGACGGAGGTCGCCGGTGGATGGCGAAGGCATCCCGCTTGCCTCTCGCCGCTGCTAATTGAAATGGAATTTTCGGGTTCGGGCTCGCCGCTGCAAGGGGGGAGGGGGGGAGGGGTTGGGTTGTGTGTGTGGAGGAGGAGGATTATTATGCATGAATTTTGGAATCCTAATTAGGGGTGGGGTGGTTTTAATTAATTCATTGCCCAAATTTTTGGGATTCAAATTAGGGATGATTATCCTAAAATTAGGCTAGAGGACCTTCAAGAATATTTTTTAGTCCCCAAAATCCATGCCTATATATACATATATTATATATTATATATATATAAAGGGCAATCCTGGGATTATTTAAAAGTGGGGATGGAAACATAATTGTTCAAAAAGTGCCGGATGGAAACTTACGAGGGATGAGATTTAAGTATGGATATTTAAAAACTCCTTTATTATTTAACTTTATTTTGTCGGAACGAACACATAGGAAATTGAAAATTATTGTCTGTTGGTTTCCTTCCAAAATCACAGAAGGTGTCTCCAAAGAAATGCGCTTAGAGTGAGTAACCTAGCCGGTAATATATTTCTCTTTTAACATTGATACTTGCGTATATCCTTTCATTTGTATGTATATTTGTACTCCAATACGTGATACTGTTTGGGCCATTCAAGCAGAAAACGCTTGGAGTGGTTATGTACGCAATGAACAAGATTTGAATAAGAAAAGTTTTGACGAAACATCTGGGAGATGGACTTACAGAATTCAAGCCATAATTTTGCTACGGCTAGATAATGGTGTTATTGACACATTGATTTGTAAATTTCTGAACTTTGACTGCTATAAGAGTATCCACAATGTCATAATCAAAAGTCAGGTTTTTAAAGTTAAAAATGTTGGTGCAAAACATGGTTCACAATGCTATATAATCAAACTTAACAACCTCCTTAGAAATAATCAAATTTTGAGTTTTTGATGACCAAAACTAGCAACATTTTGACAATAATCAAATTTGATTGACCCTACATATTCTCAATCAAATACACCCATAATTATACAAAAATGTTCTCTCTCTCTTCCCTTTTCCTCTCTCTCTTTTTCGAACAATATTTTCGAAAAAAAAAATTTTTACGAAAAAATTGTTTTTCTTAGAAAACAGTTTTTTTCCAAAAAAAAGTTTCAAAAGCTATTTTCTATTTCTAGTTAATAGTTTTTATTAGTTTCAAAACTATTTTCTACTGTTCACAATTTTTAGTTTTATGTAGTTTGGAAAGATGATGTGACAAGTTTTAGTTATCCAATTTTGATTATCTCATTGTAGACCTTTACTCTACATTGCTAATCTTAGCAATCTCTTAAATGAATAATCAAAAGTTGATGTCACAACTTTTGGTTATCAATTTTTTATTATAGCATTGTGGATTTAGCATGCATTTACATGTATAAATGTTTGCTATCGGGGTACTATTAGCATGTCCAACTTATTTGGGGATGATGAAACTCAATAAAGATAGAATTTGAATATGATACAATTTCTAACTATTTTATCGCCTTTTTGATAACCACACCCCTTAAACCTTAAGCCTTTTTGATAACCACACTCCTTAAACCTTTTCTTATATAAAAACTATTTTTTCAAAAATTGTTTTTTAAAACTATTTTTTTTAGAAAAATATTCATAATATTTTCTATTTCTAATAAATAGTTTTTTTAGTTTCAAAAATATTTTTAGAAAAATTATTTTCTATGTTCACAGTTTTTAGTTTTTTGTAATCTAAAAAGGTGATGTGGCAAGTTTTGATTATCCAATTTTGACTATGCTATTGTTGACCTCTACATTGCTAATTTTAACAATCTCTTAAATGGATAATCAAAAGCTGATATGCAAATTTTGGTTATCTATTTTTTATTACGCTATTGGAGATAGCCTTAGAAATAATCAAATTTTGATTTTTGGATAACCAAAACTAGCAACCTTTTGCTAATAATCAAATTTAGTAGAATATGACACATGTTTTAGTAGAAATATTTTACTAAAAAATTGTTTTTCAAAAACATTTCTTATAAAAAAAAGGGTGACTTTTCCCATGGGAGTATGGAAGGACTTTGCCCTTTTTCGGATAGTTCTCGTTCTTTTTTTGAAAAATTGTTTTGTTTTTTAAACTATTTTTTTTGAAAACTTTTTCTTATATAAAAACTATTTTTTCAAAAACTGTAGTTACACAAAAACTGCTTTAATTCGAAAAAAAATTTCAAAAACTATTTTCTATTTCCAGTAAATAATTTTTATTAGTTTCAAAACTCTTTTCTATGTTCACAGTTTTTATTTTTTTGTACGTAGTTTGAAAAGGTGATGTAGCAAGTTTTTGTTATCCAGTTGTCATTATGCCATTGTGAACCTCTACATTGATAATCTTAGCAATCTCATAATCAAAAGCTAATATGGCAACTTTTGGCTATCCATTTTTTAATAGGGAAAATTTCAAAATGACACCTGAACTTTGCACCAAATGTCACAGAGACACCTGAACTTAAGTTTATTTCAATTAAACACCTGTACTAACAAAATCCCCAAATTTAGACACCTGAACTTAAGTTTATTTCAATTAAACACCTGTACTAACAAATTTCCCAAATTTAGACCCCCGCCGTTATTCTCTGTCCCAAAAATTGCAAACATGGCATCTCCAACCCGTTTAAGTTGACCTATTACACATATTTCCAACAAGGAATGATGCACCCAAGCGAATGTAAAGTACTTATACGTAGTGGGTGCATCGTCCCTTGTTGGAAATATGTGTAATAGGGCAACTTAAACGGGTTGGAGATGCCATATTAGCAATTTTTGGGACAGAGAATAACGGCGGGGGTCTAAATTTGGGAAATTTGTTAGTACAGGTGTTTAATTGAAATAAACTTAAGTTCAGGTGTCTCTGTGACATTTGGTGCAAAGTT
This sequence comes from Rhododendron griersonianum, assembly GCA_018127125.1. Classification (NCBI taxonomy): domain Eukaryota; kingdom Viridiplantae; phylum Streptophyta; class Magnoliopsida; order Ericales; family Ericaceae; genus Rhododendron; species Rhododendron griersonianum. The sequence continues at coordinate 7,072,006 of CM030799.1, read as the reverse complement.
CAGGTGTCATTTTGAAATTTTCCCTTTTTAATATGCCATTGTTGATACCCACGTATAGATATACACGGAGAGTATGATTCACGAAGAAGATACCACAACTTATACTTTGGATCTTATTTCTGAAGATCAATTTAAAAAACAAAAATACTTAGACACTTGAACTTAAGTTACTTGGCATGTGTGGAGAGGGGAATGACATGTAGTAATTGAGAGCGTTTGGAACGAAAATAAAAAATGCTATATTATTCTTTTTGCGTGTTCGCGAGAATTTTTTTTTATTTTTTTAGATTTTGAGATTCTAGCTTTTCAAAATACGTTTGGAGTGTTTTCCCAAAAATTATAGATAATAGATTCTTGGATTCTACAGAAAAGCTAAAAAATGAATGAGATTCTCAAAATCTCAAAGTTGGGTTTGGGTAGCTTTTGAGATTCTGCAACACAAATTTTCAAAAAGGAATGAAATTCTCATAATCGCGTAGCTGCAATGAACAAGTTTATTAACTTCTACTCAAATTCAAAATCTAAAATCTGCAGTAGAATCTGATGTTAAAATATAAAATTTGTATCCACAACTATTGCTGTAAGATCCATTGGAATTAATAGAAAAAGGAAACAAATCTGATAAGGATATTAGCCAAAGACAAAAGGGAAATTCTACAATACACACCCCTTATTTGGGTGTGTATCATATGCACCCCCAAAAATGTTACGAATTGATAGAAAAAAGTTATGATTTTTTGTATAAAAGTTACGAATCGACAAAAAAGTTACGAATCATAGAGAAAATGTTACGAATCGCACAAAAATGTTACGAATCATAAAGAAAATGTTACGAATCATATTCCTGAAAAGTTACGAAACTCTAAAAAATGTTACGATTTGCTATGAGGTGGCACAATATAGACCACACAACGGGTGCATATGGTACACCCCAAACAAGGGTGTGTATTGTAGCCCTTCCCAAGACAAAACCTATCTTGTTCATTTTTGCCAAATACTAACATCCTCTATATTTTGCTATTTTGCTAGTCTTGGGGGTCTTTTCATTGAAGTTTTTAGTAATTCACATTTTCCCAAGTGGAATAAATTTTAATTGCTCTCTCCTGTTGTGAATGTAATTATGTAAGCTTAATTGATGGGCTGTAGTGAGCTGTGGCGAGGGAGCAAAAAGAGATTGAATCAAACAAAGGGGTCCGAGCCAGCAACTGATCAGAGGGCCGGAAAATGGGTGAAGTTGTGACGATTAGATGTGTTGGTTGTTAGTTTAATTGTGAGTGAAATGACATGTTAGCTAGTGTAAATCTGTATGTAGTTTGTATTAGGGTGTGAACTAGCAGTTGTTGTGTGAGAGAGGAAGAGAGAGATGTCGTAATCTCCTATTGTGATTGAATAGATTATATAGTGAGTTTGTTTGTGTGTAATCTCTCCGAATGTGTTAGAGCAAAAGAATACGATCCACTGGACATTTCCAACTGTTGTTACCAACTTTCAGAAACAACAGGAATTTTTGAAGAAATATTGTCCTTCGACACCAGCTAATGAGAAATATTATGCGGACGAGTGCTCGCTGTTTTTATACCAAGAGATCAAATGTTAAATATAAGAACATGGATAAATTTCTTTTTTTTTGGTAATTAACATGGATAAATTTCGATGTCAAAAGCGCCTTGAAAACAACCAAAATGAAAAAGTCCAAGTACAGCAACCTTGAAGTCTGAGCGGTGTGAGTGGATGTATATGAGTGTCTCTTCTCCATCATTTCAAGTCCTAGTTAATGTTTCACCTTCTTCAGAGTTTAAGTCAAACTGAGACCTGAGGCAGGGTGATGCATTGTCACCCATTCTCTTTGATGATTTAACAAGAGGAAATACCGCTCATGGTCAAGGGATGAGAAAACTATTCCATAATGAGTACATATTTCTAGATATCAATTGTTTGTTGGTGAAAAATCGAAGTTATAGAGAGGAAGAACAAGAAAGAAAATACAAGATAAAGAAGCTATGGAAGAACCTACCTTGCTTAGGGAGGCTCCACTCGAAGTAAGTTACAGCCACGATTCAACTCTCCCTTAATCTTATGCCTAAAGCTAAGCACTTAAGCTTGCACTTAACCTAACTAACTAAAGTTGTTTCTCATCTACTGGTGTTACTAAATTTCCTAGTTTCTTCTCAATCGACAGGGATGAACCAATCGACAAAACAGAATTTGGTGTTTGCTGGAATGTGGGTATGTTGTGAAGTGAAGTTTGGTTCATTGCCGTGTTTCAGGACTTTTTTGGAAGCAAACGTAGAAATATGGGATGAAATGGAATGGAATTGAAGACTTAATAAAGGAGACTTTTATTGAATCTCCAAGTAGAAGCACAGAATCGACAGGGTATAACCTAATCGACATAATACAATTTACTTAACAGTTACTCCTACTCCTGAAAAGAAAAGATAAAGGCCTATTGGCGTTGTTTGTGTGTGTCCTGAAAACTGTCACGATCTCAAACATAAATAAAGGCCCCTTTGAGTTTGAATTTGAATCTTCCCTCCAAGGTGGCAGTTAAGCTCCCTTTCAAACTTTGGCAAATAACTTCCACGAACAATGGGGCATCCACGTCTGGAAACTGCTCTATTGGTCATGCATAACTGCTCCTTCGATCATGGAAAAACTAATTATACATCCATCTAACACCTATCACTTGATCGACGGATGGAACAACTCAAATAATAGTTAATCAATTAAAGGTAACAAACCAAATATTGGTCAGATGATGGGTAAATAACTCCCAAAACTTTATTATAGTTTTATTGATATTTATTGAGTCATACAACCCAAACTCGTCCTTTTATGGTAAACCGAAGTCACTTTTCAACTTTGCCCTTGCCACGTGTCACCCAATCGACGAGTAAAAATAAAATCACAGCTATGGAGCAAACAATGCTCCCCCTTATTTAGTTAAGTTAAAATGTTTAACTTAAGTAAATAGTTCCCCTAAAGGCGTGATCGACACATAGGGCTTCTCAAACGTATACATACCCCTTACTGTAAAAGTTAGCGCACAGTTACTTTACTTTCACTTTCTCTTTGAAAAACTTCTCTCGTAATGGCGCCCAAAAAAGCTTCGATAAGCAAAGCTATGGCATCCAAAGCTTCATCAAAATCATCAACTTCTCAGTCGATTAAAGCAAAGACTTCTCAGTCAAAACAGTCAAAGAAACAGAGTCCCTCAAAACCTAGGGTTTCTGTCGAGACCAATCCTCCAAGGTATCCTCAATGCCTCAGAGAAGCGGAATAGGTGAACCAATACTTTGTCCCTAAATTTAACAATCCTACAAATTTCACACTTGAGCCAATTTGTTTTCCTACTGCTCCTGAAGCATTACCAACCTACTACCCAGTAAACTTCGACGAACCTTTATTACTTTTGCTCCCAAGCCTTCACTGGACTGGTTGGAGCACGAGAGGATCAATTCGATCATGGCCAACCGTTTTTTCATCTTGGGAGAAATGGATTAGTCGAATGAAAGAATATTTCTACTCTGAATGGCTAGAAATGAACATCTACGAGGCTATAGATCTTTCTACACAATCCATGGAGTTGAACCCTAATTTAATTGCTGCAGCCGCATGCTTTTGGTCCACCTCCGCGAATGCTTTTATATTCCCAAATGGGCCAATGATGCCCACTGTTTTAGACATTATTCACCTTACTGGTTTGTCAGGTGTTGGTTCAGAGGTCAATGCTGCACTTGATCATGAACCATATGAACCACTGTTTGAATTTAAGGGTTCAAGTAGCTATGCCAACTTCTTAGCTCAACACATTGGACCTGAAAACATTAGGCCCTCACTTCATGAAAAGATTGCCTTTTACTTATATTGGCTTAACAAATACCTCCTGTGTGTTTCGGGTGTTAAAATTACCCAAGAATATGTTCGATTAGCCACCTGTTTGGCTCAAGATAAGAAGCTTGCTCTGGCCCCTTTTGTTTTGGGTACTCTTTATAAGGGCCTCTGGACCTTTGTATAGAACAAGATAACCAATTGTTGTGGTGGTCCCTTCTGGATACTTCAGGCATGGCTTTGTGCCTACTTTCCATCGATTAAACCCCTCAGCTACTTCTTTAAAGGAAAGATGGTGGGAAGTGCCTAAGTTATGCTGAGGATCTATTATCGTATGAGCCCAGGCATGAAGATTCTTCATTCAAGTCATATTTCAGGGTTTTTTATAGGGAGACTTAAAAATCCGTCCTCAAACCTCATTCAACTTAAGTATTCATCCTGCACTTTTTGAACAGTTATGATTTCATCCCCCATTTTAAAATAATCCCAGAACTGCCCTTATATAATACTATATATATATATATATATATATATATATATATATATATATATATAAAAGAGATTTTTTAGGATGAAATCTTAAAATTTGGGGTCCTATTTGTTATTATGGGATATCAAATCCCGTAATCTAGGCTTTCCATTTGATATATATTGATAAAATCCCTAAATTATAGCACTACCTATTTATCACCATACCGACCCCGATCAAACATCCTTCTGGCCTCCTCAGCGGAACCCTCGGCGACCTCGCCCTCACTGTCCCGCTCTTCGTCATCTGCAGTCCCGTCCTCATCTCCGCCGCGCTTACCCTCGCCTTGGCCGTTGCCGGCTTCCTTCCACCCTCCAACCGGCTACGCATGGATCGGCGGCAAGCAGCATGGGGAAGATGCAATATTTGGCTTAACTCCTCTCGTCGTCGCGGTTAAACCGGCGATCAGTCCATCGATCATTGATTTCGACTTCTAATCCCAAAAATCTTGACATAGATTTTGATCCTCATCTCCATTTGTAACAGAAACCCACTCCAGTGAACGGCGCTCCAGCAGTCCATTCCGGCGAGCTCAACCCAGTACAACCTCTGGTTTGAAAAAACAACTAAATCGGGTGAAAGATCCAAGTACGTATTTGGGGGAGGAGTTATACTAGTTTTAATCGTTATGGTAATTTAATTCTCCTAGCCCATCCCGCCGCCGTCCTCCATCGCCACTCCACAGAGATTACGAAAAGGTTGGTATTCATGGTTTATTAACCATGAATCGGCAATTGAATATTCATGTTTTTTTTCTCATCTTGTTCGTTGATTTTTTTTTATTTATGGCTTGTTTGGGTATTCATACCATGATTATTAATGAAAGTTTCCATGACGATACACAGATTGAATGGTTTTTTTATTTATGCCTGGTTTGGGTATTCATGGTTAATAAACCATGAATCAGTTGAGCTCCTCCAACTAGACATTTTGGCATGTATTGATCATGATAAGTTGACCACGTTCTAATCGTCATGGTAATTTAACCATGTAATGTCATGATAATTTAACCATTTAACCATGTAACAGTTTGAGTATGTCATGTTATTTCTTTTTTATGGTAATTTAGCAATGTTCCATGTAATAAGATCAATGAAAAATATGGTTTTTTGTTGTCTGGTTGGCCAACTCGAAGAATGAAGAAAAAATGTGGTCAACTTATCATGCGAAGATGGCCATTGCGGAAAAAGGAAGGAGAAGGACTAAGAAAAATGTAAAAATTTTAAAATGCAAAAAGACGGTTTATCAAGAAGGAAGGTAAAAATCATTGGGATTTGGTGATCTACACATTCAAAAATTTGAAATCATCCTATTGTTTCTCACTTAATTGGAGGATTGTGATATGAAACCAAATCCCTTTAATTTAGGAGTCAACAAGGTTTATCAAGGACTGTGGTATTCATTTGAATCCCTTTAATTTAGGAATCAAACAAGCAAAGGGGTAACAAGGGTATTTCACACACTAAGGGGATGAAAACATAAGCATGAAAAAAGGGCGGGATGAATTCTTACATAGCATGGATAAAGAGGATGAATATTTAAATATTCCTTTTTTATAAGCCCAAGATTGGAGAACTTCCCAATTGGCTTCCTTTCAAGGAATGCCAATACTCTGCTTCTGAGAAAATCAAGCCAATCCTCCAATTGTTGGTCCCAGTTCAAATGGTGAATGAGTTTTGGGCCAGCATACTGATCTCCAGATTCCTTTCTATAGGATTTTCTTCGTCGACATCACATTTCTCAAATTGCAGCTTTGAGGTATATATGCCCAACCAATGTGCTAGGCAATTTGGATTATCACAAGGGATCCCTGTACCTTACACTCATCCCCGGATCAAAGATTTGGCCAACACTAGGTCCAATGTGACTCAGATTTCTCTTATTAAAGAATTGGTTGGACAATTTCAAGGAACTAGATCAGGTTATATATTCAGAGGTTTTGTTGCTGAATTATCATCTACATCTGAGTTCAAAACATTCTGGAAATATGTCAAACCAATACTCTTTAACAAAGATTTGAGCAATTGCCTCTCAAGGCTTGATCCAAATAATCATCAACCAGGTACTACATTTACTTCTGTTTAATTGCTCAGCTCAATGTTTTCAACTATTAATTTCATGCTATTATTTTCTTGCTAGTTTCAATTCCCAAGGAAGTTTCTATCCCCAAGGAAGTTCCAACTCCCAAACCAAAGGGACAGGATAAAGGAAAGAAAGTCATGACAGCTGATGACTTATCCAAGCTAAGGAAAAGAACTCGAAGTTCTCAAGCTGTGGATATTACTCAAGGTCCTCCATTAATGGCAGATGCAATGAAGAGCTACAATCCCCAAGATCAACAAAAAGAAGTAGCTGATGATTTAGAAACCTTAGGGCTGTATCAAAGAGTATGATTCTTAATCTCAATATTTATTTGACCATTTATTCACTATGTTTGGTCACTCCTTAATTTAATTGACTTTTATCTCTTCTCCTTTTCAGAGAACTAGGAGAAAGCTCAAGCTACAAGCAACATCTGATGAAGATAATGGTCAGGATAAAGGCTCAACCACTGACCTCTCAAATGTTGTAAAGTCTCCACCTCCGAAGGATATGCTTGCCACTCTTGCACCATCACCTCTAAAACCTCAAGTTCAAACAGGCATAAAGGGTGCAGAATCTGAGAAAATTAATAAAGCAAAATCATCAGAGCCAACAAAGCAAAATACTGCATCTGAAGTAGCTGGGTTGGTACTTGCAGAAGAAGCTATCAAAGAATCTACCAATATCCCTACTGACATCCAAATGGCAGACATATCAGAGACTCATGTGCAAGAAGGAGTATCCCCAAGAGGTGATGTAACCCCTTTTGATCTTAATCTTGATCTCCTTCCTCATGATCATACCTTATCCATACCTCACATGAATCAAGAAGGTGTTGATACTGATGAGGGCAATATAGAGCTCAATCCTTCTAATTCTCAAGAAATTGTAAAAGAGGTACATACATCATCACCTGTTGTACTTGATCAACATGGTGCCTCTCAGTCGACAGAAATCATTGGAGCTCAAGAACAACCACAAACAACAGAGGTTCTCCCAATTAATCAAGGGATAATTACTGAGACTCCTATGACTTCACCTTCCTCTATCAATAAGGAAGGGAATCCTGATCCTGCTTCAGACCTTGATCTAATGTTCAGTAAAGCTAAGACGTATTCTGAGTCTTACTCTAGATCAGTGTCTGAGTTTTCTAAATCTTTGACTCCACCTGCATTTTACCATCTTAGTGAGGAAACTAAAGATGAGGCAAAGTCCTTCTTCAGAATGTTAGAGCTTCCTTTGGTAGAGATTGCCACTGATCATATTCCAGCTTTCACTAGCTGTGTAAATCATTTGATCAACAAGAAGGTTCTTCCAGACTTAAAACACATTGAACTCGAAGAGCTTTGGTCTGGTCTTAGCAAGAACTTACCTGTTGCAGCTTATTGTCAAAAAGAAATGAAGGAGAAACTAAACATCATGAATCAATTTGCCAATACTTCTGGCAAACTTGATACGATGGGAAACTCCATTTCTCAGTTGAACAATAAGCTGCATCAGTTGGATGTGGAAGAAGCTGGATTGATTGCCTGTTTGGGCAAAATTAAAGAAGAAAGGGTATCCTTGCTAGCACAGAAAGAGCTTATCAACCATGAACTGGCTACCATTACACATGATGAGCAAGGGATCAATGCAATGATATCTGTTACAAGGGATGACTACTTGAAGAATCAATCGAGATACAAGATCATAGATAATTAGTGGAATTATTTTGTTAAATTTTTTATGGAATTCAAGTCAAGAATTCAGTAGTCCTCTTGTAAATGATTATACTATGGCCTATTTTGTCAGGCCTTGTAAATTGTTGCTCTCTAATTTCTCTTTTAATGGATTTTAGCCTATTTTGAGGCTTTAGTATTTATTTGCATTTATTTCAGTTCATTTTCATTCTACATTCTAAGTCTTCTAATTGTCAATCTCCTATTATCAAAACTTGTTGATATAAGCCTGAATTGATAAAGCCGGACTTTCTACCAATAAATATCAAATGATTCTTTTATTTCCAATATATAATGGCAATTATAATTGATAATTATCCCCAATCGACGGGACTAATTAATCAAAAGTTCATATGAACTACCAAATAATGTTAACTTCTTAATAATAATAATAACATTACTCAAATAGGTTTAATCATTTTAAACGTGAATAAACTGTCAAGTGACCCTCCCACTTCTCTATAATAGTGGGGATCATGGGCAGTAATCACTTGGAAACTGAATCGACAGTTCAAAAATTTTTGAAAACTGAAATGGTAGTTCCACGAACTATCAGGAAACTGAATCGCCACTACATTGATAGTTATCAATACGTCTTTAAATTAGACATTAATCTCTCTTTCTTTTCACCAGTAACAAATTAAACCCTTATTTTTCCTTTCACCATGGCAAACAAAAACCAAAACTCTGCAAACATGGAAATCGATAGAAAAAACAACCTTCCAGCCTTCGAAGGAAGTAGTTCATCTGTCGATGATCCATATTCTCCCATCACTGCCACTGGATGGGACGACCCTTTACCATCCAATCCTCCTGCACCATGGGGCGTTGAACCACCCACTGAAAGGGTGATAGTAAAGATGGAAGAGGCACTCTTCTACCCAAACTCCAGCATTCGACGCTCTCACGTCAAAATGAGTTATCAATTTCCTTGGGTTAGAGAAGAGCCAAGAGTAATGCTGCTGGATTCATTGCTCTCATCATCCTATAGACCAATGCCATTTCAACTGGCAGAGGCAGGTGGTAAATCATATTTAGAGAGTCACGAATCTCTCTTCGAAAGGGCTAAAAATCAACAACACTACTGGAAGGAAGTAGTTCGAAAGCCCTGCTATCCTAACAATTTCTCTGATGATGAGCCTAATCTTATTCCTCTTCCTGAAAACCCTGATTGGTTCCAGGAATTGAGCAAGTTAAGGTATGATCCCTCACTCTCTCATACTACCCACCTAGGGTATTCATTTTCTGGGGATTCTGATGAAACTACAGCCAAAGAATTACTGGCTGCTTTTGCTTTTTTAGATATCCATATCCTGGAAGAGCATGTCCCATACCTAAACTTTTTGTGGGCCTGCGAAACTCTTCAATTTTATGAGAGTAGTCTCATCACTACTGTAGAGACCCGTAATTTTGAGGCCGTATTATTTATTTATTTATTTTCTTGTAAACGTAGGGCCCGTCAAGATAGACGGTACGGATATTTGGTGTAGCGTATTCGTGGAAGGATATAAGGGTAATTGAGCAAGTGGTGCACGTGTGAGTGTGTGGTGTGAGAAGTAGGGGATTACTCCCCCACCTCTATTATTTCTCCAGGAGAAGAAATATCTCATTCTCTCTTTCTCACTCTCGGCATCTCTCTCTCTCCTCTCCATCCGAAAACTCTCTCCTCTCTTCTCTCTGCGATTTCATCTACCTAGGGTGTGATTCCGGACAAGGCCCGAGAATTAAAGTTGCTATACGGAGCACGGGCTTTCCGAATATCCAAGAAAAATTGCGATCGGGCCACGTGGGAACTTGGTTGACTTGGTCAAACGGTCGGGTTTTGCTCAAAACCCATGAGGTAGGGATTTCTTACTCTTGTTATGCGTTTATACGATGTTTATGTACCTAGATCGTGCCTGGTTTCGTCGTTTGAGATTATTTCTATCATTCCCGAATTTCTGCAGAACAGGTTCCTGTTTATGGGGCATTTTCGTCATCTTAAACTCAGAAATAAATTTTGGTTCCTTCATATGAAATAGAGTAGACTTAGAACCCGTTCTAATGCCGCTGGAATCACCCGAAACCGTTGAGAATTGAATAAATGGTGGATTTTAGAAGTCAGGTCTCGAATCTGTCTCGTTTTCAGGGCTTGCGCCCGAATTCAAACAGCCATAACTTCCTCGTCCGATATTCGTTTCATGAAGATTTTATATCGAATCAAAGGCCTTGAAGTCAGCTTTCATTTGCCACCAGAATCGTTTTAAAACTCTTAGTACACAGAAAGTTATGATCGTTTGAGTGGAGCTGTGTCAATCTGTCCTGCTGCGTGATAGATTCATATTGCTTCAGTAAATGTCTGTTTAACCACCCTTGGAGTGCAGATTTGGCAAGAGTTCCTTCGTAACTTTTAAGCTTCGTTCAATCGCGCAACTGTTGGGACTAGAATCGTTTAAAAGTATTAAGAACTCGATTTATAGTGATTTATAGAAGATTGAGCTGTAATCTGGAAATCCGGGCAGCGAACAGAGCTGTGTTTTTGCATCGTTTGTTATGGTTAAACGACGCTATTGGTTATGGGTCCTTATGGGTTTTAAAGATTGGTAAATTGGTGATCCTTTGGCGTTGGAATCATAAAAAAATATTGAGTATGGAATTTTTAATAGATTGTAAAACACTGACTGCTCTCTAGGATAGTTTTGGTCCGTTAGTCCTCATTTGTCTATTTTGACTCCCGATTACTTCTAACCCCTTTTAATCATCGTTAAACCATCCCTAAGCTTGATTACTCGAGTTCCAATGATTCGTTGATCATTCAGATTCCTTTAAACTCTTTTAGCGCTCGTTCGATGAGGTCTAAGTATTAATATTAGCGGATAGTATGTTGTAGAGTCGCTATGAGATTGGTTCAATATTGTGATATACTAAGAGAAAAAGGCGTGTACTCTTTTATCAGTCGATGTTCTGTTATAATTGATTGTTTGGAATACATTGAAATGTGATTGTCGATGTGTGTAAAACCTATAAGTTGGTCTGATTGACGTGCTTTATTGTGTCATGAGATTATGAGAAGTATTTGCTGAATGGGTTGTGTGATTGTTGGGATTTGAGTGGCTGTAATTGAGAATTAAATTGAGGAAGTGGATGCAATGCAAGGGGTGGTAATGCTATGACCCGGATAATGAGTGATGTTGATTGCAACGCAAGGAGTGGTAATGCAGACTGCAACGCAAGGGGTGGAAATGCAGAGTGTTGAGATTATGAGGAGTATCGAAATGGTTGCGAACCTATTGTGAGTACGTTTTCGTTGATGTGAGTTTATTAATGCTTCTACATGAGTTTTCATTGATGTGAGTTTATTAAATACTTCTACATGACAGGTGAATTGTTAGGAATACTTATAAGGTGTTTGGAACCCTTAGGCTGTAGTCTGCCTTCTGTTGTGATAAACTCATGTTTCTTATGTTTGCTCTTCGAATTCTTTCACTCTTTGTGCATACTTCATCACATTTTCATATAGCTTGAGTATAGATTTCTCTACTGGGCTAGTTTAGCTCAACCTATCATTTTCAGGTACACTACAGGGACATAGTCTTGAAGGGTGTAAAGTGCATGCAGACATCACAGGATAAAGTTATTTTTTTTGAAGTACTTGTCTTCCTTCGTAAATCAAGCTGTATTGTACTATTTTCTCTATTTTTGGATTACTGTATTAGTTTGATAGATTTGTGACATTCGGAAACTGTATTGTAATTTGGGGTATCGTATGTACTATGGTGAGGATTTGTAATTAAAATGGTATTGTTATTTATGGTGAAAATCGAGGGCGTGACAAATTGGTATCAGAGCATTAGGTTTGAATACCTAGAGACCGTGGGGAGACTTAGTCTCATGGGTTCAAAGATCATTGCATTTCTAACAAAAATATGAGTGAGCTTGCATGACTGACGTGTGTCCAATGAACTGGCATTGCATTTATGTCTACATGAAACAGTGAAGAGCTAGTGCTCGTGTCTGAGAAAGAGAAAAGTTTGAGCTCATTGTAGTGGTTGTAGTTGCATTTGTTGCTATTGTCACTGTTGCTGTTGGCAATCAGATTTTTGAACTATTTGTGCTAAGATGCATTTTGTTGATGGTTGTAATGGTTGTGAGTTATGACGATGATGATGTGCGAAAGAGGATATTTATTAGCATATGATAAAAGTTATTAGTGAAATTTACGAGATAAGTGCTTGATGTGTTTTTATTTAAATTGTGCAGATTACGTATTAAGCCTTAAATGTGTTAAGTGAATTCTGTGTAATACGAGTTGTGTTGTGTTGAGTATAAGTACATGAAGAGGTAGAGCAACGTATATGTCGGGAATTGAGCTAGAATGTAACTTGAGACGTTTAGAAAGGTAAGGACTTGTTGAGGTAACCTTTGTGGTTGGTCGTATTTGAAGTTGTGATTGTGAGTATATGTTGACTTAGGAAAAGAGGGTTATAAGTAGGGTGTCAGGATACGGTATGTGTCTTCTGGACACCCAGGCGACTACCGATGAGATCCAATTGGAAGAGGCGCTTGATCACCGCACCTTCTAGATGGAAGTCTTGGAAAGTCAATTGGACACTAGGATTGTGTATAGGGGTTAGATCTCTAGGCTAGAGATAGATGGCTCTACGTAGGAATTTCATAGAAAAGGGAAGTGCTATGATGTCGTAATCTTCATTGTTGAGGTGAATGTCGTGGTGGTGTCATTATATGACAGGATGGTAGAAAATAGTGATAGTATTGTGTGGTGAAAAATAATAATAATAATAATAATAATAAGAGACAAGACTTGAGGTGTACTATATCGATGTGACTCGAGGCAAGTGATTGATGTCAGTGTGTGGTGAGAGACTTGTTTGAAGTGAGGGCAATATGAATGAGGACTGTTGTGAGTTGAAAGATTAGAGTGTAGAGATTGTGTGTGATGTGTAATTGGCGACGTAGACTAGACTGATGACAGTATAGAATGCATTGAGGTGATAGATTTGAGAGAGACTAAGGTTTAAATAGTGGTAGTGATAGCAGTGATGGTGATAGGAGTCTTAGAATATAATGAGAAGAATAGAAGGGTTGTTTGCAACCCCGGAGTCTTGTGGGTATTCAGGGATAAGTCTGTCAATCGATCTGTGTCGGTGTTTGAGTTCTAGCATGAAGATATTCGAGAGTATTAGATGTTTGTTGGTGCAGCTATTGCACACTTTGTGTAGGTGCTCTAGTGATGAGATGTTAATAGGTTGCAATATTGTTAAAATAGAGGAATGATTAGTATAAATGATACGTGTATTTATGATGTGAAGTGTAAGATCGTGAGTGTGAAAAGTACGTGATTTGATTCGACCGAATGAATGAGAAAGCTCGAGATTGGTAAAGTAAATAGACACCGTGTAAGGTTTTGTGAGAGTAAAAGGAACAAGATGACTGTTAGGCTTCCTGAAGCCATAAATTTTAAAGTAGTGGATACTTGGTGAGTTCGTTGGGCACTCGGGGGGTTCGTTGGATATCTTTTAAATCCGTTGGATACTGAGTGAGTGCTAATGCGTGAATATGTGGCGGTGTGGTGTAAGCCATTAAATTGTACAGTTGATTTTCAGGAGATATTCCATGTATGAAATGTGTTGATATTTCATTTAAGTGCTTGATCTATTATGAATTTGAGTGTGTGGAATTTGCCCTTAAGATGCAGTCCAGAATTGGTAAAAAGAGTTATGGGGATACAAAGAGATATGAGTTAGAGATTGTGGTTAGCGGTTTTGATTTATGTGTATTGAGTATCTATGTATGAAATTATTGGTGTTCGGTTAATGGAAGTGTCCTATTGATACGTCTGAAGATCGGGTTGAACTCAAAGTTGTTTTTTTTTTCTTTTCCTTATGAGAGTGATGCTGTATGAAAGTTGATTCTTAGTTTAGTTCATTTAAAAAAAAATAATGATAACGATACATGTTTGGAGTCGGCTATATCATGATGAAGTGAACCTTATTTTAAATTCATTACCATGTTGTCTAAATTGTCGTTATCCTTAAAGACTAGGTGAGGTGCATAAGATTGATTGGTGATGATATCTTTCAAAATAAATTTAATGAACTTTTCCTGTTAAATTCTATAAAATTTCGCCACAAGGTGGACGTGTATCAATGATTTATCAACTACAGGAACCAAAAAATTTTCAATGGACTAAGTTTGTTTGTCAAAATTGCTTGGAGGCGTGTGATATTACACTTTTACTATGAGAATGGTGAGTGGGAAACTTATGATTGTTGTTTAATTTTGATCACATTGTGTCGGACACGTAGGCTTCGAGCTAGCGTATGCATTTAAAAGGGAACTTGTCTTGAGTTAGCGTTGAGGATCATTAGAGTTTTGCTTATGTGAGTCTTGAGAGCGAGAGTAAGTTGGACAATTAGAAAAGAGGTGAAATAGAAATGTATGAGAGTTGTTCTCTTTGTCAGCATACATGAAAAGTCTTATAAACCTCGAGGGAGAGAAAGTAATCCTAAACTTGTTGATTTTGTATTGCTTGGCAAAGTTGTCGAGTTACGATATTATGAAGTTCTCCTTTGTATTTGGACACTACCCTTAGAACCGGAATTGATTAATCGGAAAGAGTGAGAATGGATACGGTTTGGGAGACCAAAATTGATTGCTAACACGAGTAAGATTCATATGAATACGGCAACTCCTTCATCTGATGTGTGCGAACCTTAGAATCTGACTATCGTTTTGGTAAGAGGCTATACTAATTGGTTGTGGCATTATAGGGTTTCTTGCGTCTTGAATACGAGAGTATGTGGGCACGAAGTGCCATGAGTGGACACGGTCTTTTGGATTAGAGTTTCTTTTGAGGCTGTGTTTTCGTAGGTTTGGTTTAAATTTCGAGGACGAAATTTCTTTAAGGAGGGTAGATTGTAGAGACCCGTAATTTTGAGGCCGTATTATTTATTTATTTATTTTCTTGTAAACGTAGGGCCCGTCAAGATAGACGGTACGGATATTTGGTGTAGCGTATTCGTGGAAGGATATAAGGGTAATTGAGCAAGTGGTGCACGTGTGAGTGTGTGGTGTGAGAAGTAGGGGATTACTCCCCCACCTCTATTATTTCTCCAGGAGAAGAAATATCTCATTCTCTTTCTCACTCTCGGCATCTCTCTCTCTCCTCTCCATCCGAAAACTCTCTCCTCTCTTCTCTCTGCGATTTCATCTACCTAGGGTGTGATTCCGGACAAGGCCCGAGAATTAAAGTTGCTATACGGAGCACGGGCTTTCCGAATATCCAAGAAAAATTGCGATCGGGCCACGTGGGAACTTGGTTGACTTGGTCAAACGGTCGGGTTTTGCTCAAAACCCATGAGGTAGGGATTTCTTACTCTTGTTATGCGTTTATACGATGTTTATGTACCTAGATCGTGCCTGGTTTCGTCGTTTGAGATTATTTCTATCATTCCCGAATTTCTGCAGAACAGGTTCCTGTTTATGGGGCATTTTCGTCATCTTAAACTCAGAAATAAATTTTGGTTCCTTCATATGAAATAGAGTAGACTTAGAACCCGTTCTAATGCCGCTGGAATCACCCGAAACCGTTGAGAATTGAATAAATGGTGGATTTTAGAAGTCAGGTCTCGAATCTGTCTCGTTTTCTGGGCTTGCGACCGAATTCAAACAGCCATAACTTCCTCGTCCGATATTCGTTTCATGCAGATTTTATATCGAATCAAAGGTCTTGAAGTCAGCTTTCATTTGCCACCAGAATCGTTTTAAAACTCTTAGTACACAGAAAGTTATGATCGTTTGAGTGGAGCTGTGTCAATCTGTCCTGCTGCGTGATAGATTCATATTGCTTCAGTAAATGTCTGTTTAACCACCCTTGGAGTGCAGATTTGGCAAGAGTTCCTTCGTAACTTTTAAGCTTCGTTCAATCGCGCAACTGTTGGGACTAGAATCGTTTAAAAGTATTAAGAACTCGATTTATAGTGATTTATAGAAGATTGAGCTGTAATCTGGAAATCCGGGCAGCGAACAGAGCTGTGTTTTTGCATCGTTTGTTATGGTTAAACGACGCTATTGGTTATGGGTCCTTATGGGTTTTAAAGATTGGTAAATCGGTGATCCTTTGGCGTTGGAATCATAAAAAAATATTGAGTATGGAATTTTTAATAGATTGTCGAACACTGACTGCTCTCTAGGATAGTTTTGGTCCGTTAGTCCTCATTTGTCTATTTTGACTCCCGATTACTTCTAACCCCTTTTAATCATCGTTAAACCATCCCTAAGCTTGATTACTCGAGTTCCAATGATTCGTTGATCATTCAGATTCCTTTAAACTCTTTTAGCGCTCGTTCGATGAGGTCTAAGTATTAATATTAGCGGATAGTATGTTGTAGAGTCGCTATGAGATTGGTTCAATATTGTGATATACTAAGAGAAAAAGGCGTGTACTCTTTTATCAGTCGATGTTCTGTTATAATTGATTGTTTGGAATACATTGAAATGTGATTGTCGATGTGTGTAAAACCTATAAGTTGGTCTGATTGACGTGCTTTATTGTGTCATGAGATTATGAGAAGTATTTGCTGAATGGGTTGTGTGATTGTTGGGATTTGAGTGGCTGTAATTGAGAATTAAATTGAGGAAGTGGATGCAATGCAAGGGGTGGTAATGCTATGACCCAGATAATGAGTGATGTTGACTGCAACGCAAGTGGTGGTAATGCAGACTGCAACGCAAGGGGTGGAAATGCAGAGTGTTGAGATTATGAGGAGTATCGAAATGGTTGCGAACCTATTGTGAGTACGTTTTCGTTGATGTGAGTTTATTAATGCTTCTACATGAGTTTTCATTGATGTGAGTTTATTAAATACTTCTACATGACAGGTGAATTGTTAGGAATACTTATAAGGTGTTTGGAACCCTTAGGCTGTAGTCTGCCTTCTGTTGTGATAAACTCATGTTTCTTATGTTCGCTCTTCGAATTCTTTCACTCTTTGTGCATACTTCATCACATTTTCATATAGCTTGAGTATAGATTTCTCTACTGGGCTAGTTTAGCTCAACCTATCATTTTCAGGTACACTACAGGGACATAGTCTTGAAGGGTGTAAAGTGCATGCAGACATCACAGGATAAAGTTATTTTTTTTGAAGTACTTGTCTTCCTTCGTAAATCAAGCTGTATTGTACTATTTTCTCTATTTTTGGATTACTGTATTAGTTTGATAGATTTGTGACATTCGGAAACTGTATTGTAATTTGGGGTATCGTATGTACTATGGTGAGGATTTGTAATTAAAATGGTATTGTTATTTATGTTGAAAATCGAGGGCGTGACAACTACCCATCTCCATGGGTTTAAAACAGCTTTGCCTCTTATAAGGCTTTGGATGAGGGCTAGCTCTGCTGCACATTACGACCCCTTTTGGGTTGATTATGAAATAAATCAGGATAAAGTTATTAACCTTCATAATAAGATGGTAGAATTTGAAAATTCCAACTGGGAACTTCCACAAAATCCACCAAGAAGGCTTATCAAGAAGTACCAAAACTAGCAAATAAAGAGAGCCCAAAAAAGGGCCGAGCTTCAAACCAAAGCTCAACAAAGAGTGATAGCCATGAGACCTTTGATCGAAAAGAAGATAAAGGTGGATGCAGAGGAAATCGCCAGAGATAAAGAGCATGATTTTCTGACATATGATTGGGAAAAATTCCATGTTTTTGTGACTTGGAGTTTTCCTCACTACTTCGAGATCATCAAAATCGATGCTGATGGCAATTCTATCGCAACTGCTGGAGTTTAGGCTTATAGTGTCTACTCTTTTCTTTTATTTGTAATTTTCTTATTGCCTTTTTTAAGTAGGCATTTGTTTTGTTTTGTTTCTTTTATTTGCCTTAGAGATAGGCATTGTACTTTGTTTTATGATGAAATGAAAAAGTAAGCCTTAGTTAATAGGCTACTTGTGTTGATTTACGTTTAACCTTTCATTTTCTTTTAAGTAAAACTTGTATCACTTTTATGTCTCACTATTAATTACCATAATTAATTGGAAATCCAATGTTATTTCCAATACCAATCACCTACTATGATAACCACTACAATATCAAGAAAAATCTTTCTGAGACTTTTCATATGTCCAAGTGAATTAACAATCTGAATAACTTTTAATTAGTAATTTCATGAGTCGATTGATTCCCAAGGAGATGGAAAATACCCCTTCAAATACTTCCCATTAATTGTTCTTTCATGAGACACTCCAAGGATCGATTCTAACTGATATGCTCCTCCTCTCAGGATTTTTAACACACGAAATGGTCCTTCCCAATTTGGAGACCATTTGCCAAATTTTCCTTTCTTTTTCTTATCCAAAGGCAAAATTGCTTTCCAAACTAAATCACCCTCTGCAAATGATTTTTCATGAACCCTTTTATTATATATTCTTGCCAATTTCTTTTTCTGTGCTTGTATATTGTTCAATGCATCAATTCTGGACTCTTCTAGTCCGTCAAGTTCTTCATACATTGCCTCTTCAAAATCAAAATTATTTGAATCATAATGTCTTGCCAATCTATGAGAAGTAACATTAATTTCGACAGGCAGAACTGCAGCTTGACCATACACCAATTCATATGAGGTTGTTTTTGTGCTGTCTCTTTTTGATGTTCTATAAGCCCATAATACTTTTGGCAATAATTCATGCCATTCTCTGGGATTATCTATAATCATTTTAGACAAAGTATTTTTTATAATTTTGTTAGTCGATTCTACTTGCCCGTTTGCTTGAGCATAATAAGGGGAAGAATTTAGAATTTTTACACCAAACGAATTGGCATAAGCCATAACTTCTTGACCATTAAACACAGATGCTTGGTCGACAGTAATTGTTTCAGGAATGCCAAATTGATAGAAGATATATTCTTCAAGAAAATCGATTACTTGCTTTTGGGCTACACCTTTTAAAGGAATTGCTTCTGTCCATTTTGTGAAATAATCTGTAGCCACCAGTATATACTCATGTTGTAAAGAAGAATGGGGTATAATTTCACCAATCATATCAATTGCCCAACCTCTAAAAGGCCAAGGTTTAACAATTGATTCTAGAGGAAAAGCTGAAAGTCTTTGAATTGGTCCATGTTGTTGGCATTTTTGACAACCTTTTGCATATGAAATGCAATCTTTCCTTAAAGTTGGCCAATAATAGCCATATCTCTTGATTAACCATTTCATTTTTTTTCTAGATTGATGGGATCCATAAGTCCCTTCATGGACCTCTCCCATAACTGTCATTATTTGAGGTTTTGTAATACATAACAGTAAAACTCCATCTGACGACTTTCTAAATAAGTCATCACCCAAAATAATGTAATTGATAGCCCTTTGTTTTATATTTCTATCTGTTTTCTCATTTGGATTTTCTAAAAACCTTTTTATTGGATCTCTCCAATCATCAATTAAGCTTATCTCCATAACATCCAAATCACCTCTATCTCTTTCAATAGAAAAAGGTAAAAATCTCTTTGGTATTTTTATTAATTTTTCATTTTGTCTATCTGGAATTTTAACTCCACATGCAATTTGTGCCATTTGATTGGCTTCACCATTTTCCAATCTATAAACATGTTCTAATTGTACATCATCAAAATATGACATAAGAATTTTCACTTTATGTAATTGTAATTCTAATAATGGATGATTGCATTTATATTCACCTATTACCTGTCGAATCACCAACTGTGAGTCTCCTATGACATTTAAATGTCTTATATTCAATTCTTTTGCAATTTCCAATCCAATAATTAAAGCTTCATATTCAGCTTGATTATTAGATAAGATTCTGTTTTCATCTAATTGAAAAGAGAACTGAAGTAGTTCTCCTTTTAGGGAGGTAAGAACTACTCCAGCTCCGACTCCTCCATCAGTCTTAGAACCATCAAATGATAGTTTCCATGGTTTTATCTCAACCATATGAATTTCAAATTCATCATTCTCCTTTAACACATTAGGATGATTTGCTAAAAAATCAGCCAATGCTTGACCTTTTACTGCCTTTTGACCCACATATTGTAAACAATACTCCACTAAAGCTAATAACCATTTACCTTGTTTACCTCTTAATATAGGCCTTGTTAGGGTATATTTAATAATATCAGTTTGTGCAATCACATGCACTGTTGATGGCAACGTATAATACCTTAATTTGATTGCAGAAAAATACAATGCAAGGCATAGCTTTTCAATTGGTTTATACTTTATCTCACACTCATTTAATCTTCTGCTTAGATAATATATAGCCTGTTCATGGCCATTTTCATTGTCTTGAGCCAAAAGACTTCTAATCGACCGATGACCAGCTGAAATATAAAGCTTCAAAGGCTTACCAAATATTGGTGGCATAAGAATAGGAGGCTTAACTAATGATTGTTTCAGAAATTCAAAAGCCTTCTCATGTTCATTCCATTTAAAATCTTTTTGAGATTTTAGTTTTAAAAGTGGTGAAAAAGCAAGAGTCTTTCCAGACAAGTTGGAAATAAATCTCCTCAGAAAATTAACTTGCCCTAAGAACTGTTGAAGTTCATGTTTATTTGTAGGGGTTTGTGCTTCCATAATCGCTTTAGTTTTATCCTTGTCAACTTCAATTCCTTTCTTATGAACTAGGAATCCAAAGAAATTTCCAGCACTAACTCCAAAAGCACACTTTCTTGCATTCATTTTCAATTGTATTGCTTCATTCTTTGTAATACTTGCTTTAAATGATCAATATGATCATCAAATGTATGGGATTTCACAACTACATCATCAATATAGACTTCCATGAACTTTCCAATCAAATCATGGAAGATTACATTCATAGTTCTTTGATAAGTTGCACTAACATTTTTTAAACCAAATGCCATTACAATCCATTCAAACAAACCAATATATCCTGGGCACCTAAATGCAGTTTTGTGAGTATCCTCTTCAGCAATGAATATTTGATTATAACCAGAATATCCATCCATAAAGGAAAGAAATCGATGGCCTGAAGTAGCATCGACCAAATGGTCTACAACAGGCATATGATACTCATCCTTTGGTGAAGCTGTTGTAGACACCCCAATCTGGGTCTCCCGTTTGTTTTACTTTATTTTTCAGTTTCTTGTTTCCCCAATGATGAAATCGGATCAGACAGGCTTGAATAAGGAATGGATTGGATTTGGAACCCTTCTTGAACCCTTTGAACCCTTTTTAAATCCCCAAAACCTTCAGTCAAAACCCTAACCGAAGTTTGACCGTCGCGCGATACTTCTTGTTCCTCGCGCGATAGTCAACTTGCCAGGTGTTGGTTAAAGTCAAAGGTTGACTGTTGACCCTCGCGCGATGGTTCCAAACCCTCGCGCGACGGTTCCACCTGTCCCCATCACCCTTGTCCAGCTGGATTTTGTGATCATCAGGGCCACATGGGCTGGAACCCCGTTTTCTCTGGCTGAACAGCATTCTGGCAGGCTCACCCTCACACCCTCACAACCACCCCCACTCACCTTGGTGGCTAGTCTCTCCACCAAGCAAGAGTGACCAGCCTTGTTGGCTGGTTACTTGGCCAAGTTCTCCACTCTCCCTAGCCCTCTCACTCCTCCTATATATACCCCCATTGCTCAAGCATGCAAAGGGTTACAAGGTTACAAGTTTCCTCAAAATCACAAGGCCATCAAATCTAGCACAAAGTCACTAACCTTAACCACTTCTTAGTCTTTCAAATCCACTACACTCCCTTGCAAGGCTACATCACTCCATTCAATCCATTCCAAAAGCCATTCAAGCAAAGGTATAAAAATTACCTGTTCCTGTCTTGATCCCTGAGGGGGGCTAACAGGGCCAAGGCTGGTAATCAATACCTGTCCTGGCCCTAAAGTCAGCAGAGTTACAAGAACCTATAACCAGCCAAACCCTCGCGCGATGGACCCAAACACTCGCGCGACGTTTCTGTCTGCAATAGAATGGTCCACGTGGGGAAGGGAGGCTGGTTATTTCTTGTTTTATTCATGGCCATCTCTGCTTTGGTTTTTATTTCCATATATAGATCACTATTATGCATGATAAAAACAAGTCTAGTTTCCTAGTTCTTTATTTTAGTCAGTCTGTTTGCCCTGGGGATATTCCTGAATTTCTCAGAATCCCAAACATGCAAAGCAACACCTGGGAGTCCAATCGAAACCCTCGCGCGAGTCTTTCACTCTGTCGTGCGACGGTTCATTGATTTCCAGTGGCTGCCCTTGCATGGCTAAATTGGTTTTAAATGGTCTTGTCCTTAGCTTGCTGCTTCAATCAGTCTGGAATGCCCTAGGGATATCTCTGATAATGTCTCAGAGCCCCAAGCATGCAAAGCAATTCCTGGAAGTCCAATCAGAACCCTCGTGCGAGTCTTTTCCTCTGTCGCGTGATGGTTCACTGATTTCCAGAAATGGCCCTTGCATGGACAACTAGGCCTTAGGCCTCTTCTTATTTCCCCCACTGTTTAGGGGCTGTTTTTCCATTTGCTTCTACTGGCTTGTAATAATTAATTGTTTTCCAGTACTTATGAACTGCTTGGTTTGCCTCCTGGGTGTGCACTGGTCCTTCCAGAGCTCAGAAGGGGATAAAATTCAAACTATTGGTGAAACACAAACTCTCGCACGAGTGTATGGGTTTGTCGCACGACGGTTCGCTTGCATGCAGGTTGATCCATGCATGCAAGTTGGCCACTGTGTGTGACAAAATCATATCAAGCACTGTTTTGGTGTTTCATTGATATTTTGAACTTTGTCTCATTTATTTCCTTAATATCTCATCCATCCATACTATTCATCACATCTTGCAAAACGTGTTACAGTTTTAATCCCCGATTAACTGTTCCCCCGCCCTAATTGGCTAAAATCTGGTTAATGAAAGAAGAATCGTAAATATTTTCAAAATGCTCAAGTAGAGACCGATCTCCGGATTGGGCGAGAAGGGTGCCATAAAACCCTTCCCCTCTCGTAACCTGGCTCCCGAACCCAGATATGGTTATGACGGACTGGTGCCTTCACTTTTTCAAATCAAAAATAGCGCGACAGGTGCTTTGAAATACGGTTTCTTGGGTGTCGGACCTTCAAAACCCGAGTGGCGACTCTGTATTTTTGAGCGCTTGCCTCTCCGCTCGCACTCCCTCGATTCCCGCGAGGGCCCTTGCCCCCGAAAGTTCGTCGGAAGGGGAACGGAATTCCTTCTCCGAGGGCACGCTGCCCATAGTGGCGACTCTGCTGGGGATAAATCGAACCAATATTAATTCATACTTAGGATTTAATACACTCGCAAACAATCCCTTAAAAGTCTGTCAAAATGGTGAGCTTCGCACTGCCGAAGGTTGGAATGGTGATTTAACAGGACCTCGTGTCCGGCCAATCTAATCTGGGACTTTTTCGATTGTTCACTTGTGTAGTTTCTTCTAAAGATGAACCAAATAAAGTGAGCCAAATTTGAAAAAGCATTTTGCGAAATTACGATTCTTCTTTTCTTAATCAAATTCTAGCATTTCATGTGCATCGATGTGGGATAAGCCTCATTGGATCGTTTGGCAAGCCGGCACAGTTTACCGGAGCCCGGGGACCTCGAATGACCAACAACCTTCGACGATGATAGGTCATGCTACCGTTCGACCGTTGCTCTGCGAATCGCGGGCAATGGGAGGTATATCTGTGGCCTTAGTCCGAGGAACCTGTTACAAACCAAAACCGGCCTTTGCATATATAAAGCATTAGAACTCTCCAAACTAGGACAGGTACCCACAGGTTAAGATCTACTTGCATCTAACCCCATATACTGTCTATGTGTTACTGCTTTCCCTACAGCATGAACTGTAACATACATCCCGTTCTGCGTAGAAGCATGTCTAGGACGCCTTTTAGGTCCTCGATCTTTCCAGGTCTGTCTTTAAAATCATTAGGACACTGTGTTGGCCCGATGAGGAGTCGTGCATCTCAATGATGCACGTTTTCAATTTCCCCAGTCCTTCGGACGGTGGGACTTTAGGAAATCAAAAGCCTTTCTACACCCTCGTCTGTTAAACCTGTTTAGGATTCCAAACAGAAAACGAGGAACGACGGAGTAAATATCATGATGCTTACACCAAAAGGTAACAAGTGCCTCGTCACTTACACCGCCCAGCTGATAGCACAGTGCTGCTCATGCCGACCTGGTTATAGTATCATGATATTCACACCGAGTTGTTATGACTTCAAGTTTGAAATCCCAAACGGCGAGATGGACGAAGGTTTAGACTTCTTTTGACATCCTTTAAGACCGCTCGTTTCAAATAAGGATACACATTCGAAAAGAATTGTGAGGGCCACGAGCAATGTCCGAACGTCTTGAGACAGACTTGTCTTCTAAAATCTAGAGTCTAGGGCGACACCGACGACGCTGGCTGCATCTGCACTTTGGTCTTTTATTTAGTGTAGACACCACCCAAACGGGGCATCGCCATACAGGTTGATCATCTTTGCTTGCTCGATTGGTTGCTTGCTTCGTAAACCAAAATCATGGACATTCCCATGGCTAGGAACATCGCCACATGATAGCGGTTATATCAAAACAGAGTCGCGACCCAGTTTATTAAAACTGGGAAAATAGATAGAGATTCTGGGTACGGGAGTCAAAAGTACAGTAAGGGGAAGGTGTTAGGCACCCCTCTCTGCCCAGCCGTGAGACTGGTCCATAGTTATTCAACATAAGACGTATAGATGCTTTATTTAATTCTAACACATAGTCTGTTTAATTAATCCTTTAAACAGAAAGTAAAGTGAGCCAGGACTGTAATTGAAGCATGTGTTAGAAAGCAAAACAAACAAAAATGTCCCAGGGCAATGGATCCCACGGCCGGTGAATGGATGTCATGGCCGAGGGATCCTCCTAGTTTGATTTATCGACCGAGGGATCGAAACCCCGGTCGATGTTCTTCCTCACACCAGACAGAAAAGTTAGCAGACGATTAAATGCTACGATTAACCATAAACGCGATAAGTAAAACAAACCAGAGGCCGTTGGGCCTCACCACCTTGATCCCTCAGTTGCTTGATTGCTTTGGATTGGATGTGATTGACTGATTGCTTGATTGAAAACC
The DNA here is from genome assembly GCA_018127125.1 of Rhododendron griersonianum. Lineage (NCBI taxonomy): Eukaryota > Viridiplantae > Streptophyta > Magnoliopsida > Ericales > Ericaceae > Rhododendron > Rhododendron griersonianum. Next base: position 7,046,736 of record CM030799.1, on the reverse strand, counting down.
CTAGGGATAGGGTTTGAACTTTGGGGTTTGATCGCCAGATTGATGGCTGCCTTCGGGAGGTTAGGGCTTTTGAAGAGGGAGTTTGAGAGAGTATTTTGACAAAGTTTTGTGGCTTGAGAGAGTGTATTCTCTGATGAATTTCGTGTGTCTATTTTCGGAGTCCAAAGGCCCTTTATATAGGCAATTGGTGACTCACTCTGGCCAATCAAATGGCACGATTGCAATTGCAATTGCAATGCACCTCTAACTCTACGTCGCAATCTCTGAGCGTAGCCCGAACGCATCGGGAAGGTAGTGTAGTTGGATCAAACAATCAACAGAACGTTCAAGAGTCTGGAAAAAGGTCAATCTGGCGGCCGAGTAATAGATATCACGGCCGAGGAATGGATGTCTCGGTCGAAAGATAGATCTTGCGGCCGAGGGATTGATCTCTCAGGGAGATTTTGCTAGCAACAGGTTGCTCGGGTGAGGAAATGATGTTAAGGCCGTGAGATCGATGTCACGGCCGACAGATGGATTCTCCTAGGCTCCTGTATTTTCTGTCTGAAAGGCTGTATGGCTCTGAATGGGTCCTCTAAGTGGCTCAAAGTTCTTACCGAAAGTCCTAAGGTTCTCAAGAAGGCAATCAGCAATCACTGTATCCATTTCATCATCGGGATGGTCCCAAGGTGGGACTTGAAATAATCGTTAGGCCAAATTGGGGTGTCTACATTTAGATTAAAGTTTCTGCAGGACCCCTATTAAGCCTTCTCTCATTTTGTTGCAAAGTTCTGAATCATTGCACCGCCTAGGAAAGTATCGAAGCGAGTTGCCAAACCCGCTTGGGAACGTCTGCAACTCAATCCGGTTCAAAGGCTTGTCAGGTCACAGTCCCAGTCAGCCATCACGGACGACTCTCCGCGCTCACCTTCGGCAGCACAGCACTCAGATTCTTAGTCAGGTTCACAGTCAGGTTCACCACCGGTCTTACAGGAAGGGCGTCCAACTACCCCATCATCCGCATCAAGCATCTCCGAACCTCCCGTCATGACAGAGCAGCCGCAGCCAGAACCCTTTACCCTGGAAGCCATGCTCATGAACCTTCAGGACAGCATCACCGCCATGCAACAGAGGGCAGCTCAGACAGATACTAACATTGTCCGCCTGAATGATCTTATCCACACTCGTCTTCCACCCCCTCTCGAGGAGGAAGGCGAGGACGATGAGTCCGACCAGGAACAACCCATTTTGGTTCCAGATCCGAACCACGCAGGGCGTCTCATGGTACTGAACCCAAGGGAAAGCCGCAGGCCCGCTGCAAACCTCGCGGGTGGTAGACTTCCTCCAAACCAAGAAGAGCCAGCTCAGAACCCCGACATGACCGCACTTATGGCAAAGATTACCAAGTTGGAGGAATCCATTTCCAAGACCGAAAAGATTAACGCTGGGGGAATTGATTTGGACCGCCACTGTAACGACCCTGATTTTTGGTCAGTAAAAATTTCGTTAAAAAATTGAATTTTATTTTAATTACTTGGACTTCTTTTAAAATTTCTTTTTAATACCCAAAAATCTGTCGTTACTAAATTCTAGACTTATAAAAATTAGATTTCTTCACTCCGAGCATAAGGTCATTTTCTAAAGACAAGTGTCTGGTAACTATTAAGATGAAGTCTTAGAATCCCATTTCTTGGCTGGAAATCTTACTTAGCAAGCCTAGTTAGCTTCTAACCAATTCATTGAGGAAACCTAACTACCAACTGCACTTCCAACCCTAGTTGAACCTTTTGAACCTTTCCAAAAGGAACCCTTTGGACCAAAGTCATCTTTGACCTTTACCCATTGGACGATAGAAGTTAGGGAAATCTTTATCCATTGGACAATAGGCTTTCTACCTAAGATACATTATTAGATTTGACCAAGGTACACTTATATAGTATTATATAGGCCTTTGTACACATGTTTAAAAGATGTATATATAATATTCCAATATTATACTTTACTTTGTTATCCTTTGGTCCATAAAAGTTAGGGAGAATATTACTCATTGGTCCATAGCTTAGTCTTGCCACCAAGTACTAGATCTATTAGTTTAATAGATTCACCATGAGTCATTGTACTTATATATATATAGTACCTCCCATCTTAGACCATTGGTTAATAACTACAAGGGAAATGGATGACTTTTGGATAATAAAAGTTAGGGTAAATATAGTTCATAGGATAATAAGTTAGTCTTTCTACCTAGTACTAAGACTTATTAGTTAAATTACTCATTAGATATGACATATGGCTAAAAGAATAAAGAAATAGATATGATATATATCTAGCCCTAGGATTCTCTTGTACTACAATACTATATTATACTAGAACATGTGTCAATTTGACTTAGTTTAATATAGAATTTTGACCTAGAAAATCTAGGAAGATCATGTAAGTGCCTTGTCCTTTTGTATTCTTTCCTATATATATATATATATATATATATATATAAGACAAGAGAGAGAGAGAGGGACAAGGAGAGAGAGAGAGAGCCAAGAGAGGAGAGAGGAGGGAGGCCGAGAGAGAGAGAGATAGGGGAGAGAGATAGGAGAGAGAGAGAGAGAGAGATATGCATGTGCCTTCTTGATCTTTCTCCACCAAATCCAATTGTTTATCCATCCTAAGTACTTGTTCTTGTGTAAGAATGTGATATAGGATGACATGAGGTAGATTTGAGGTACTAGATTTCTTACAAGATCTCTTACAAGACTTACAACCAAATCCTTACTCTTTCTTAGTCAACCATCCACCCTTAGTCCTTCCATGCATTTATATATGCATTGGTTGTACTTTGTACAAAGAGAGATCAGAGAGAGGGAGAGAGAGGAGAGAGAGCCGAGAGTGAGAGAGGGGAGAGAGCCGAGAGAGATAAGAGAGATAGGAGAGAGAGAGAGAGAGAAAGATATGGTGTACTTCTTGATCTTTCATCCACCAAACCCTAGTTAAATATATCTATAAGTACATGTACTAGTGAAAGAAGAAGATAGGAAGATATGAGTTAGATTTTGAAGTACAAGATTTACTTCCACCAAATCCTTACTCTTTCTAAGTCCACCAACCTTGTCCTTCCATGCATATATATATATATATACATAAGTACATTGTACCGAGAGAGAGAAAGAGAGAGGCCGAGAGAGATGAGAGGGAGAGAGAGAGAGATGGGCCGGATGAGAGGGAGAGAGAGAGTGTGATGTGTGTGCAAGAATACTTACCAAATCTAATTAGTCTTCCATGACCAATCTTCCTACATCACCTTGTACCACCAAAATCTAGGGTTTTCTTGCACTTGTACACCTAAGGACAACTATGTCTAGTATTCTAACTCTTTCAAGTACTAGACAAGACATAAACCCCATAGAATAACCTTAAACCTTGTTCTAAAATAGAAATAAAGAAAAGGGAAAATCTATGGTAGTCTTTCAAGTACTAGATATGACTAGATATGAAAGAAATCCATTGGATATGGAGAGAGAGAGAGAGGCCGGCCATGATGGGAGGAGAGGGAGCCAAGTTTTGCCTATAAATAGCAACCATTTCTCACCCTTTGAACTCACACCTTTCATTGCTCCAACTTCTCTCTAGAAAAACTTTGTGTTCTTGCTTGTTCTTAGTTAGTTCTTGAGTGTTCTTCCTTGTTCTTGAGGTTCTTCATAAGTTCTTCAAGAAACTCATCCTAAGCCGCCACTAAACCACCACTCCACCACCCTATCGATCCAAAAGTTTTAGTAGTGTTAGTCAAGATTAAGTTTCGAGAGAAACCTTTCTCTTTCGAAGCTACCGGAAGCCATCCTTAAGAAGTTACTCCGTCCGACCACCGACGTACCTTCCAACCTTCGTAGTCGTCACTACCGCTAAGAAGAACGGTAGACTATTCTATACCTTCGAATCCTAAGTATACGTAGAATCTCCATCTACACTATTCTGATATGCATTGCAAACCAATAAACATATGCTCTTTTGAACTTATGAAAGAAAGAATGAATATTGAAAGACAATGTTCGTAGCTTAGCTTTAAGTATTCATATTATGATTATGAGCATGATTATGTGATTATCTGACTACTTGTTGTTGATAAACCATAAGTGGTTTACCACTCCAAAGGTGTCCGTCCATGTGACACTATACTTTACCTTGTATGATTAAATGTTGAGTATGATGTTGTGATAAAGTAAGCATGCTATTAAATATAGAGTTGGACGATCTTGCTAGTTTAGTTTCAAGATCTCTATGATTACATGAAAGTCTTACCATGGAGTCTATGCATGAGAACGAGACACGTAAACCGAGAAAGTTAGAAACATGACACCTAGGGTGTGGTTGATATGGATAAAAATATTTTTGAAACTACATAATGGCCGGACGTGGTAGTCATTGTATGGATGTGAAAACCTGCGTTGTGGCCGGACTCGGTAGCCCTTTGTATGGACTTGCGAAAACCGCAATGTGGCCGGACTTGGTAGCCCATTGCGAAGATTTCCAATGGGGCCGGACGTGGTAGTCTCATGTGGTAATATGGCTTGGTTATCCGCGGAGAGGAGCCAATGCAAGATTTGAATGGATTGTGAAACCGCGGTGTGGCCGGACTTGGTAGCCCATCGTGTGTGTTGCTAATGGAGCCGGACTTGGTAGCCTCATTAGTAGCAATTTGTTAATGAAACTTTGGAAATGTGGATTTGGTAAAGGTGAAAAGGATGACACGGTCTATGACGAGTTGCGTAGGAGAAACACGAAAAGGCATGACACCAACGTTAGAAAGATAGCGAATGTGGATGTGTAATTGCTAGACTATGTTTTTGAATGAGCATGTGTAATTGTTTATCTGCTTCTTGTTGTAAGTTAAGGGTTAGTGGGTATGGTTTATTCTATTGAGCTTTTGTAGCTCACGGTGTTGCCCTTTGGTGACGCTGACATATTATATTGGTGGCGACACCGGTATAATGTGTCAGACCTTATAGATGAACAGGATGAGATGTACACTGTGGAGGCTTTTGGAGCCGAAGAGCTGGCTAGGACGGAAGAGCAGGCGGAGCTATAGTTAGGAACCTTAGTTCCCTTCCCTTTTGAATAAATGTACTCCCTTGTGAGATTAACAATGTAATAATGAGCCAGACTCTGTTCATTTTATCAATAAAATGTTTAATTAACGTACCCAAAAATGGGGGCGTTACAGCCTCTGTCTGTATCCTAACGCCAGGCTTCCCGAGAAGTTCAAAATGCCTGACCTGGCTAAGTTCGATGGGAGCGGTGATCCCAAGACCCACCTCTACAGTTACCATGCCGCTATGAAACTACTCTCTGTTGAGCCGGAGGCCATGTCTCAGCTTTTCCCTCAGACCCTTTCAGGCCCTGCTTTCCATTGGTTCTTGTCGCTCAACATTGCCAAAAGGAGAACCTGGGAGGATATTAGGGCTGCGTTTATTACGCAATATAGTTACAATTCCCAGCTGAAGATGACTACTCGGAAACTCGAGTCCACCAAGATGGAAACTAAGGAGTCTTTTGCTGATTTCGTCAAGAGATGGAGGGCCAAGGCCGCTTTACTGACTGATCGCCCCAGCGAGAAGGACCAGCTCCGTATCATCTCTCGCAACCTCCAGCCTGACTATGCTAGGCATCTGGTGCTTGCTCAAGCATCTGCAAACTTTGAAACCTTCTTCGATTCTGGCCTGGCCATCGAGGATGCGCTGCAGAGTGGGATTCTAGCAAAAGGGGAATCCTCTAATCCTCCTAAAACCAAGACTCGGGCATACTCTGGGAATGCCAATGGGCTGTTTGGGACAGGGACTTACTCCAACACAGCAACCAGCGGTTCCAATGCCACCTCCTCCAATACAACCAACCACATTGCGGATGTCAATCAAGTCCAGACTCCGCAGAATAACCGACCTCGGAACCAACCCCGTAGCTTTTCTGCTATCGAGGCGCCTCTATCCTCGGTCTTGGAAAAATTGGTCAAATCAAGGCATCTCAAGCCCTTGGATCCAACTCCTTTACCCAAGAACCCTTCACCTGGCTTCAAAGCCAACCTCTACTGTGCTTACCATCAAGGAGCGGGTCATCTCACTGACTCTTACTTTCGCCTCCGTCATGCAATTCAGGACCTCATTGACGATGGCACGCTGGAAACCCCTCCGCCACCTCAAAAGCCTAATGTCATTGCCAATTCCCTTCCCAGCACAATGCTGCTTCCCACGTCAACCAGATATTCCTCAGCTCCACTCATATTGACCACAGCTCCACCATATTCAACCCAACTGACTATATAGCCTCAGCCGATCAACCCAAGCCCATTGTACCTTTCCCGCTTGAACCTTATGCCGAGATTTCTTACATACAAAGGTCGAAGGCCGGATTGTTGACACTGATGCACCTCCGGAACCTTTGCAAACTGGATCACCCGTCTCCGAAGAGTCTGTCAGTTCTCTCTTCCATCAGTCAATCCCCACCGTGCAGCTCAATTCTGCATCTCCGCTGGACAGCCCATATGGAAATGTGACTGACTTCTCTCTTGGTCCTGTGGATCAGTCTCGATTCGTTCGAACTCCACCCCAAGACAACATGCAGGCTGTAGGTTGGGCCATAGCAGACAACATGGACTACGCCCTCCCTATTTTCAATGAGTGGTCACGCCTCGAAGCCAAGGGCTTTCCTCCACAACCCGAAAACGTCCCGTTTGATCAAGCTTGGTACGATGGCTGGATGGCCGGTTATGAAGCAGCTCTGCTCGATCCTTTGGATGGCTTCTCCTTATACATGCTGTTTCACCCAGTCGAGCCTTCGGTTCCTGAAGAAGAGTACTACTGGGATCCTGAGCCGACTTGGCATGCTCCCATGGACGTTGACCCTAACCCTCTTCAAGGCTATGCTATACCGGATTACATGCTACATTATACAGAGGATGAACTTGTCCAGGAAGATCCGCGAGCCCTGGGAGACCATGTTTCCCTCTTTAGCTCGGTCTTTGATTCGGTTTGTGATACTGATCCCGACGCCGACTTTGACCCTTGCTCTTACATTGTTGACGGAGAATGCCCGCGCCTTGAAGTGCCTTATCCGAACAATAGGGACTGCAGTATCATGGTTACAGACCTTGTCCCGCCTGCCAATCTTTGGGAAGTCGATGACATAGTGGATGTCCAAGTTGGAAATGAAGTCTGGGCAGTCAATCGATCCCTGGCTGACACTGGTCTTTGGGACGTTCCCTTCATTGCAAATCCGGAGCCTGTTGCTGAAGTGGTTGCCGTGAAAGACTTGAACTTCTGGGACTCCCTACTGATGAAAGATCTAGTCGAGGACTTGGGCTTAGACATGGAAGTGCCCGTCTCTGCACCAACCACTGACAGAGGAAAACGCAAACTGGGAGATGTTCCTGCTAATCTCTGGGATGCGAATGAAGACCCTCAGGTCGTGCCTTCCGTGGGGAACGTTCACAATGTTACAAGGAGTGGACGGATTTTTCAGCCTGCTAATCTGCAGGCCGGGAGTTCGTCCAACCCTTCTAATCAAAGGAACGAACCTATTGCTTTCCCAAGGTCTGCACCTCCTGAGGTTTTAATTGGGCCACCAACTGCTGATTCTGTTCAACGACAGCTGGAGCGCATTCCGGCCACTATTTCGATCTGGGGACTGATCTGTTCGTCCAAGGAGCATCGTCAGAGGCTTTGTCATGCTCTATCCCGTCTTGAGGTTCAGGCCAATGTCACACCTGATGCAATGATATCTCTCATCCTCCCTCCGACCTCCAAGCATACTGTAATCTTCACAGACAAGGATTTGCCAGTCGAACGAGTTAACCACAACCGCCCTTTGCACATCACCGTCAAGTGTCAAGGACTCTGGGTCCCGACCGTTCTTATTGATAACGGCTCGGCGATCAACGTCTGCCCCCTGAGGGTTGCTTATCGTTTGGGACTCACCAAGAAGGATCTTGCACCTTCCAACCTGGCTATTAAGGCATATGACGGCACCCGTCGCGTAGTCGAGGGTATTTTAATGCTCAAACTCGATGCTGAGGGTTTTGAGATGGATCTGGAATTCCATGTCGTAGACATTCCCGCGACCTTCAATCTCCTACTAGGCAGGCCATGGCTCCATCGACCTGACATCATGGTTGTACCATCTACTCTCCACCAAAAGGTAATTCTGGCATTACCTACCGGTACTTTGACCATCTGCGGGGATTCTGGCATTTGCCCGCTCAAGGAGGATGGGACTCCTATTTTGGGAATTCAGCACGGCGAAGAAGACGTCGACCTTGGAGGTTTCTCTTTTGATACTTCAGGTACTGTGATGGCTATCAACGTGGATGGAAACTTCCTCATAAGCTCTGTCGCACTGGACATTATGAGGAGGATATCATATTTTCCAGGCATAGGCTTAGGGTCTCACCGACAAGGGGTCCCGGAGTTCCCTACTTTTCCTTCTAACAAGGGCCGTTTTGGTCTGGGGTACATCGCCTCCGCCGAAAATGCCAAAAGGAGGAAAAATAGGGGAAAACCGAAGACCCTCTGCGGTGGTCCTAACTTTGTGCGTGAGGCGGGAAATGCCGCTTACACTGGACAGCCTGAGCCGTTTGTTCATTCTGAAACCAGGGAGCTGCTGCCTGGATTTGAGGTTTTTGCTGATGACACCTGGTCAAGCAGTGACGATGAGCCAGCAAGGGCAGAATTCAAGAGGAAGCTTAATCAGGTGAAGATCAAGACTGACTGGCTGGGATCCGTCGATCAGGGAAATTTGGAGCTGCTGTTCCAGGAATTCTCTCAAGTGGGTTTGGCTGGGGAAGCTGAAGAAGCCGAAGTGGTCATGCTCGGGCCCGACGCCCTCGAGGACCCGACCTCTCTCATTGTTGAAGCTAAGGGTAGCATAAAAATTGCATTTTCAAACCACGCTTAACTTGCATTGATGACACCTCTGAGCCCGAGTCTGAGTCTGAGTCTGAGTCAGATACAGAGTCTGTTGAGTCGTCTAAGTCTAGCTCTGAGTCGGAATTTGTGCCTCTGGGCCCTCCACGTCATAGCTTTTATTTCGAGTTTGATTCTCTTGTACTTGGCGACTCTTCAGGGTCTTGTGAAATGAACGAAGCATCTTCTGACTATTTCAATGATCTTTATATAAACTGTGTCGACCCCGACAATGAAGGGATAGATGTCAATGGGGACGTTCCCAAAGAAATTCGTGCCTTCATCGAAAGGGAAGACGAAAGGCATGCTCAGCCATTAAAAGAAGAAGTAGTTTCTATAAACTTGAAAGATGAAAATGATCCCCGAATGGTTCAAGTGGGCTCCACGCTTTCGCCAGAGGAGCATCGTGATTTCAAAGAGCTGCTCACTGAGTTCAGCGATGTTTTTGCATGGTCTCACCAAGACGTGCCTGGCATTGACTCCAAGATCGTGGAGCATTGAATCCCATTATTGCCTGATGCTAAACCTGTGAAACAGAAGCTCAGACGGATGAGGCCAGATTGGATTCAGAAGATCAAAGAGGAAGTTACTAAGCAGATCGACGCTGGTTTTCTCATGGTTTCTCAATATCCCACATGGGTGGCCCACATTGTCCCTGTTCCTAAGAAAAATGGGCAAATTCGGGTTTGTGTTGATTTCAGGGACTTGAACAAGGCGAGCCCCAAAGACGATTTTCCCTTGCCACACATCGATGTGCTTGTGGATAATACTGCGGGGCACGCTTTGCTCTCGTTCATGGATGGTTTTTCCGGCTACAACCAAATTCTCATGGCACCCGAGGACCGCGAGAAAACCACGTTTATCACTGAGTGGGGGACTTATTGCTATTTGGTCATGCCGTTTGGTTTGAAGAATGCCGGACCAACCTATCAGAGGGTTGCTACAACTATCTTGCATGACATAATGCACAAAGAGGTCGAAGTCTATGTCGATGACATGATCGCCAAATCCAAAACTCGAGAAGGCCACATTCCTGTACTTAGGAAGTTCTTCGAGAGGCTATGAAAATTCTACTTGTGCCTTAATCCTCAGAAGTGCACCTTCGGTGTCACGACAGGTAAAATGCTTGGTTTCATGATCACCTTTCATGTAATTGAGGTCAACCCCTCAAAAATCAAAGCAGTCCTTGATATGAAGCCACCGGATTCTGAAAAGGGGGTGCAGAGCTTTTTGGGGAAGGTTCAATTCATCAGCAGATTCATCGCCAAGTTGACTCTAACTTGCAAGCCGATGTTTCGTCTATTGAAGAAGAATACTCCGTTTGTTTGGACAGACAAGTGTCAGGCGGCTTTCACCTCTATTCAAACCTACTTGCAGAGCCCTCCGGTTTTAATGCCACCAGTGCCCGGGAAGCCCTTGATACTTTACTTATCTGTAAATCCTTCGTCTATGGGGTGTTTGTTAGCTCAGGAAGGAGACAAGGGGGTTGAGAAGGCCATTTACTACTTGAGTAAGAAGATGGTTGGTGCTGAAGAACGTTACACTGCTCTTGAAAAGACGTGTTGGGCTCTCGTTTGGGCATCTAAAAAGTTGAGACACTACATGCTGGCTTACCCAGTGAAGTTGATTTCTCGAATGGATCCTCTCAAGTATCTGTTTGAGAAGCCTGCGCTTACTGGTAAGCTAGCACGTTGGTTGCTCCTGCTCGCCGAGTTCGACCTTGAATATGTCACTAGGAAATCCGTCAAAGGGCATGCGGTCGCAGAATTCTTGGCTGATCATCCTGTCGATGGGCCAGAAGATTCAAACTTTGTGTTTCCAGTTGAGGAGGTGCTAGCAGTTGTCGAAGACACCTGGACTCTTTACTTTGATGGAACGGCTAATCAGAAAGGATATGGGATTGGGTTTTTGTTGATAACTCCGGATGGTTCTCATATTCCGCTGGCGTTTAAGCTCAAGTTCGATGTCACTAACAACCAAGCTGAGTATGAAGCCTGTATTGTAGGCATGGAAGCTGCCCTCACGCTTGGTGTTGAGAAGCTTGAGGTCATTGGCGATTCCAATCTTGTGGTGTCTCAGGCCAACGGGGACTGGAAAGTTCGGGAAGAAAGGTTGAAGCCTTATCATCAAGATCTCGAGGATCTCATCCCTCGCTTCAACAAAGTAACTTTCACGCACATTCCTCGTCTAGAGAATCAGTTTGCTGATGCCTTGGCTACTTTAGCTTCCATGGTTGAACTCCCGTTAGGTGTCAAGCTTCGTCCAATCCTCATTGAACAGCGGGACTTGCCTGCTTATCAATATGTCAACGCTGTTGATGATATCAATGACGGCCTACCCTGGTACCATGACATATGGAACTTCATTGAGAACGGCGATTACCCGCCGGATGCCACTAAGAAGGATCAAACCGCTCTACGAAGGCTGGCTGCGCAGTACATTCTCTGCGGAGGGAAGTTGTACCGGAGGTCTCACTACAGGATGCACAAGCTTTACGTTAATGGCACTGAGGCTATCAGGATAATGGAAGAGATCCACGAAGGAATCTGTGGCCCTCACATGAGTGGAGTCATGCTCGTCAGGAAAATCCTACGGCAGGGTTACTTTTGGTCTACTATGGAGTCTCAATGCGTGGATTATGTACGCTGTTGCCATAAGTGTCAAATCCACGCCAACCTCATACACATTCCCCCTTCTAATCTTTTTGGCATGTCGTCACCTTGGCCTTCTCTGTTTGGGGAATTGACGTCATTGGCATGATCAGGCCCTCTGCTTCGAACGGGCACCGGTTTATTTTGGTGGCAATAGACTATTTCACCAAGTGGGTTGAAGCTGAATCCTACAAAACTTTAACTGCAGTTCAGGTTGCTCAGTTCATCAAAAAGAACATCATCTATCGATACAGGGTCCCTCAGGCTTTTGTGTCAGACAATGGGGTTCATTTCAAAGGCAGGGTTTTAGAACTCTTCGATAAGTTCAAGATTCAGGTTCATCACTCGACGGTCTATCGCCCTCAGACGAATGGGGCAGTTGAAGCAGCCAACAAGAATGTTGAGACAATTATCAAGAAGTCCGCAGAGTCCGCCAGGGACTGGCACGAGCAGTTGCCCTAGCTCTTTGGGGGTATCGCACGTCAATTCGAACATCAACAGGGGCAACCCCTTTTTCCCTAGTCTATGGGATGGAAGCTGTGCTTCCCATCGAGCTTGAGGTATCGACTTTGAGGATCATGGCTGAATGTGAACTCACAGAATCCGAATGGCTTAGTGGGAGATTTGTTGAACTCATGCTCTTTGATGAGAGGAGGCTCCGTGCCTTGTATCATGTTCAGGGGTATCAGCGCAGAATTGCTCGGGCATTCAACAAGAAAGTGAGGTCTCGTGACTTGGCTGAGGGGGATATGGTTACGAAGGAAATCAGGGCTCCCATTTTCGATCTACGTGGTAAATTCCGCCCAAAGCGCCCAGGACCTTACATTATCAAAACCATCCTCTCGGGTGGGGCGGCTCAGCTCATCGATCTGGACGGCAACGAGTTCAACAATCTCGTCAACCTGGATCAACTTAAACGTTACTATCCTTGAGAGAAGCTCGTTGGGCCGAAAACCACAAGGGTGGGCGGTTCCAAGCAAAAATTAGAGCAAGCCTGCTAGACTGAAAACCCAAGGGGGCAGTTTAGGCAAAAATAAATAGGCATTTGATCAAAGCTCGCTAGACTGAAAACCTGTAAAAGGCAGTTCTAGGCAAAAGTTAGAGCGCAAAAGGAGAGCTAAAATACACGAGCGAACCTTAGCCTGAACGACGTTCTGACCTGATTCCCTAGCCTGGGATACGTAGGCAATCTCTCCGTGAGATTCGGTCACAATCAATCCACTCGATCCATGGTTCCAAGGAATGCCTCGACATTCAAGCAGCGCGGTGTTCAACACTTGGACCAAAAAAGGGAAAGTTTACCATCCTTCATCTTTATTCAAAACTACTATTTCTAATACATAGGCTGAGCAGAGTCCTTAAAACAGTAGGCATAAAAACAGAAAGAAATGCTAGAGACCCTCACGGGCTCACAGTTTATTCTAGATTATTGAGGTCATGTCAGAGGTCAGTTTGTATTTTGTCTTCTTGCAATGTCTTTTCTCAGCCATGCTACGTAGCGACGTTTGAATCCTGTGCTGAAATCTTGTTCTGCTCCGCCGAGTTGTCTCAAACCCCAGTTGTGCTCATACCCAGCCAGATGTTGGGCAGTGAATGCAGGAATCTGGAAATCCTCTACCCCAGCTTGGTGCAGACCCTGGTTCATGCCCAGTTGCCGAAGGATACGGCCAGGAATGTAGAAGGTGAAACTGGACAGCCCAGCAATCACCATCCGCTCGAAACCCATAGAGTTCAGGGCCATGTCCGGAATGTTCAAGCTTCCGTGTCGCCAGACGATTTCGCACAGGGATATCTCTCTCATGAAGGTATACCACTCCTCAACAGACATATCTGGATACAGCATCTCTCTCTGATGCATTCGCCCGGGCAGATGGGGCCAGTTCGCTTCAGGAGCTGCAATTAGTCTGAGTTTGTCGGATAGCCATAGCTGCACAAGCGAAAATACAAGTAAGGAGCCATATAAAGCCTGAGCGAAAGAAAAACAAGTAAGGAGCTTCTATATAGCCTTAGCCGAGTGTTGAGGTAAAAGCAGACTGTGTGAAAACCGGAAAAAGGTGAGCTGAGAGAGTTTACCTGCAATAAGAGTGGGCTACCGCCGAATATCTCTGTTTGGCCAGCGGCCACCAAATCCAGACCCATGAGCGTTTTCGCAAGCACCATAGGAACCACGTTCCTTCTAACACCCATCTGAGTGGCCACGTCCACCAGCGAGGGGTCGGGCAGTCCATTCGGAGACACCAATAGGTATGCAGCCAGTACGCCAATCGACAAAGCAAAGCGGAGCTGGGCTTGCAGGGCAGTATCCTCTGGATCACCGTCAGGCCTATACCATTCCATCAGGCGCAGGAACGTTTATTTGCTCGCCAGCCAGTAGACTATCCGCTGCTCCACTTGAAATGTTCAGACAAGTTTTTAGGAGCTTCGGCATGCTCTTTCTATGAGGCGGCACGACAATCACGCTCGAAGCAAAACCCTGGAGGTATGCTTGGAATTCCTCCACGGTTGGGCATAGCTCGTTGTCCCCGAATCTAAACACATGGATGTTCGGATCCCAAAACTGCAGGGTCGCTCTTAGGATTTCGGGGCGGAGCCTTACACTTTTTAGAAAGCGAAAGGCGGCCAGCCCGTGAGAACGGAAGTATAGCCAATCACTCGCGACAAATTCTTCGAGCCACGGGCTGATTAATGTAGGGAGAGGATTTGCCATTGGTAGAAGTATATCTGGGGTTTCTCTAGCTGAAGACATGTCTTCATTCAGGAGGCAACTCTTCCTTTATAGCCAAGTGAGGATGGAATGTCTCTTGCCTTAGATAAAATATCCATGCAAGGTGTCCCCCATGACCTAACACTTAAGGACACACCTCTGGGGAAGCCAAGAAGCTCCTGCACGTCCAGAGCTGATGGAAAAGCCTGCCACACTTTAATCTCCGGATGAGTCAAGGTTGGCAGCTGTAACAGACCCACTCTATCGCGCGACGGTTCAGTAGTATCGCGTGACTCAGTGAGTCTCGCGCAACAGTTTCACTTTCTCGCGCAAGGATTTAATTTATTTCGGCCCATGAAGACAGGCTACTGTCTTTTGGGAGGGTGGTTTATCACATTTTGCCCCGGGCTAGATTTCGGGATTTCGATGCTTCCAGTAGGTCATTATGGACGATTATGACTACGTCGAAGCGTTGTTTGTTCAAATCGCACATTCGGTGATGGAATCGGTCCCTCGGGTGGATAACGTCCGGATTATTCTTATTCAAAGTTGTTATTCAGCCGGTCGAGCCGGGCAACGGGACGTGCAACTTACAAGGTAAACACTGGAAAAAGGCTAAAAGAGACAGCTCAGACAGCCTGTCAATTTTGGAGCTTTCTCCGATTACAAGCTTGTTTGCTACGGGATTCAGAAATATCCCCTTAGCCTTGCTTCAACTTCAGCACAAAGCCATCTTACATAGCGATTGTCCAGCCACGTCTTGAAGTCTGGAATCGGTTCTTTCAAAGCCCTGTTGCTCCAATTGCCTTTGTAGCAGCGCAGATTCCACGAGTCAAATATGGGGATTTCGAAGTCTTCCGCTCCATAGCGTTTGTACCCTTGGCTTCTCCCGAGTTGACGAAGAGTACGCCCTGGGATGTAAAAGGTGAAGCTCGTTAAGCCAACGATTACCACTCTACTGAATCCAGCCGAATTGATCATCATTTCCGGAAGGTTTAGCCAAGGACATCTCCAGACTATGTCTTCAGGGTGCATGTCATTCAGAAATGCGAACCATATGTCCACCGTCAGGTCAGGGAATATCATCGGTCTTTCGACCAAAAGCCTGGGGAAGTCTTCAAAGCCAGCTTGTGGCTCTTCTAAAACTCCCACTTTGTCCGACAGCCAGAGCTGCATGAGAGCAGGAGATAAGTCAGAAATCAAGTACAGCCTGAGTATTCGGGTAAAGATGAAGATGCGAGAAATGAGTTGAGTGAGAATTTACCTGGAGCGAGATAGGACATCCACTGAATGAATCTGCTTGCTCAAGCTTCACCATATCCAAGCCCAGGAGCGTTTCCGCTAAAACCACGGGCATGATGTTTTTCTGGGCATCCATTTGTAGGGCCATGCTCACCAGTTTAGGACTCACCCTTCCTTCGATAGGGATCAGCATATAAGCAGCCAGTGCACATATGGATAATACAAAGCGCCTGTGAACTTCCCCTACGTAATCTCCCAGGGCTCCCTCGGGGCCATACAGCTCAATCAGTCGAATGATGTTGAGTTCGCCGTTCTGAATTATGCTGGCCGTCAGTGCCTCAGGAATGTTGAGTTTTGCCTGTAGAATTTGCTCCATGTCTTCGTGAAGTGGCGAAACTGCAAGGACCTCTAAGTTTGCAAAGCCTGACACATACGCTTGGAATTCTTCCATGGTTGGGCGCGCACATCTCGTCTTGATGGAACCGGAAGACATGCACAGTCGGGTCCCAGAAAGGCAATGCAGCTTGGAGAAGCTCAACGCACGGTCGACTGAATCGGAGATCACGAATTGAGGACAGACACCGAGACCGGGGGCTTGCCCAATTTATGGTTTCGTCCCTCATTAGCCAAGGATCGAGTGTTTCCATTAACGAATCTCCCATTTTCAATAACGAGGAGGGGTATACCCTACATTACTCCTAACGCCTTCTTCTTATAGGCAAAGTATTGGAAATATCGTCCTCGGTTCTCGCACCGAAGGATGAGATTGAGGCCTAGGTGTTCTACCACCTTGCCATCCAAGGACAACCCTCTTCTGCAACTTCAGAATAGCTTGCAAGACGTGGGGAAGTGAATAGGTTTATGGCAATAATTTGGTCAAACAAAGGCAGCCTAGCAGGGTTTGACCATCGCGCGACATAGTCTCACTCGCGCGATGGTTTCAAACCATCGCGCGATGGTTTGTCTGCAGTTTTGAGCAATTTAAGCAGCTACTGCCCAAATTTGGTCGTTTCTGTTCCAAGGGTCTTTTTGCACTTTTGATGGTTCCAGCAACTCATTATGGGCATAGGGGACTCTATTCAAGCATCAGATTCGAAATGTCGCGTTTAGCGAAGATTTTGGACCCTCGGGGGCCCATTTCTGGTTCAAATCAAGGTTTCGGGAGGTCGAAACTCGCTATGGAGATTCTAGCCCAGTTCGGTCATGCCATACAGGTCACCTGGACCTTACGTGACTGTATGGAGATGTCGGTTTCAGTCCGGGACATAATTGAGTCATGTTTACTATGGTTAGGTCATTTTTGCATCTTTTTTGAGCGTTTTCACGTCCAAATCTTGTTTCGGGACATTTTCTTTCAATTCCGTCAATTGGAACAAGTCGTGTTAAGTATACTTGGTCTTCTATAAGGGTCAGTCTTGTCCGGATTGGGTTATTTTGGAATTTGGCTCATAAATGCCCATTTTCTCGTATCCTCGTATCCTAGCCGTATCCTAGGGTATACTTCTGTTTTCTTTGCAGTTTGGTCGCATTTTGTACATTCACGTGTGTTTGTGAGCAATTTTGGTGCGTTGTCAATGAAAATTTTTGGTATTAGTGGTTGGTTTTACTTTATCTTATTCATAATGAGAAACAATAAGCCTGAAAATGCAACTTCTATAGCTAAACCAAGATATATCCATGTCAACAAAAGGGAACTACTGTATCTATGGCACTTCGGCCGAATCAAAAGCTATCAAGACAGTTTGGGCACAAGCGCCCGCTAATCAAAAGGCACGCAGGCCCTCAAAAGACTGTATCTGTGTCAAGCTAAACTATCTACTTGGGCACGCAGGCCCGAAATCAAAAGTCAAAAGCAAGGAAGACATCGCGGTGGTCTACAGTGCTATCCAAACCAGATGTCGCTCTCCACCTACTCCCGGGGATCGTCTTTGTATGGAGGATCATCAACGGAATCATCGGAACCACTGCTAGAAGAGGGACGTCGCTCTTCCTTTTCTTCTTCTTCCTCCCCTTCTCCTTCTTCTTCCTCCTCTTCTTCTTCGTCATCCTCTTCCTCCTCTTCTTCCTCAGGAGGGAATGACAGGACCAATCGCCTCTTGCAGGCCGGCTCCTCTTGCGTCGGCTTCTCTCGCATCTTGATCTAGTACTGCAGCTCGGCATGTCTAACGGCCTGCCTAGCAGCCTCTCGACCCGCAGCCGCCGGCTGCGAACTCCTGGTCTGTCACCGTGAACTGCTGACTGGAGCCGTGGGTTTCTTTGCCGCCACCTTCTTCTGTGGCGGATCTTGCGCGCTCTTCCTCCTAGGGTTCATCTTCCCCTGTACCTGCATTGTCATTTCATTCCAAAGTATGAGTATACACTGTGCATATTGTATTTCATGTATTGAAAACAGGTACATTCTATAATCAAAAGCATCAAAAGCAGGAATGTATCGAAAGCAGGAATGTATCGTTTATGTACCTGTTTCCTCTGAACAACGGCTGGCTGAGTCGGCTGTGGTATCGGTGCCGAGTAGTGCAACTCTAGTAGCATGCCGCTCGCCGCTCTCCTCACCACGTTCTCCAAGGCTAGCTTGAGTCGGACGGCTTCATTTATCCATTCAGTCGGCACCTGCATGCAATTTGGGTTCATCAGGACAATCGACAGTGATTCACATATATTGAATTGAAAAGCAATACTGAAAGCTAAGTCTTACCGCCACAGTCACAGGGGTGGGCTCCGCTCTCGCGGGCACTAACTGTAACTCTGCAGGATTCCCCTGGCTGTCAACCACAGGAATCCTCCGGAGCAGCTCAGGAGGTCCACCAACTACAGGTCCGCCTAGGCCTCGCCTCACACGGCCTTCACCTCCCCTCTGTCTCTCACCGGCAGCTCTCATCTCCTCAGCAGCTCCTGCAGCCTGGTTTCGCACCTCTCTAAGGCCACGGATCCCAAGCGGGCCCGCCAGGAAGTCTCTCTGGAAAACAGTATAGTCCCTTTCAGGACGCAAGTAGTGTGCCAACTCGGCATCCGATAGCGTGTACCTCTCCAGCTCAGCTCGTGTGTACTCTCCCGTGTGTGAAGCCCGGGGCGGAAGTGGCCCTGGCACCTGGAACTCAAGATGGCCAAGTGACTGACGTGTCACCCAGTCCCCCAAGTTCCACTGCCAACCGAAAGCCGACTCCAACAGCACCCTGCTGGCTGTAACAGCTCTGCTCCTGGCCAAGTACTCTGGCTCTGGCCTCGCCCCTCTCCAAGGATCCCAATTGATCTGCGTTAAAGACAAGCAGGCAATGCAGGCAATTGATCAGCGACAGCATTAAAATCAAAGAAGGGAATGCACATTAGAAGTTTCATGTTCTATATCATACCTGTGAAGCCCTAAGCTCGTCCAAGTACAGTCTAAAGGCATTGAGGTCGCCTTTCCCCTCCTTCTTCCCCATGTTGGACTTGCTCCATATCAGCGCGCGGGGAAGGGTGCTCAAGTTCGGGTGCTTGCATTGCGGCGGATACATCCGCAGTACCTCATAGGCCCAAAGCTGCACAATATTTAGACAAGTACAAACGTTAGTCACAGGATATGCAATATCTGAAATCGAAGCAATCAAGCGGGCTAAGCAAATAAATAAGCAGGCATAATTGAAATTGTGCTGTGCAAAAGGCCGGGATTGTACCTCCCAAGCTCTCCAGTAACCAGCAGTGCTCTGACCCGTCCTCGATGAGTCACCAAAAAAGTGGTAGGTTGTGCTCAACGCCGCACCGCCCCAGTCAAAGCGTGAGGCTATCCTCAGGTCCCTCAACGCCGGCAAGTACGAGAGATGCACTTTGCTCCGTGTGTTTGGGTACAAAGTGGCACCAAACAGGTATAGCAAGTACGCCCGGGCCATCTGCTCTACCTCCCGATCATTCGTCACCTTCTTCTTCAGGTACTTTTTGAACTGATCGTACCTTGCCATTCCCTCCTCAATCTTGGGCGCCTCGCCCAGAAACCACTCCAGTGCAGCCCGATCCTCCTGGATCCTCGAGTCAAACGGGATGGGCTTGCCTCCAACCCTCAGCCCGGTGATCGCCGCAAAGTTCGCGGGCGTCATCGTCATCTCCCCCGGAGGTAGGTGGAAGGTATTGGTGGTATCCCTCCACCTCTCGGCAAGTGCAACTAGGACCGCGTGATCGGCTCTCACCCGTGTCAGCGTCCATACAAACTCTCAAAAGCCTACCTCGTCTACTAACCTCCTTGTAGACACCCTATTCTGGATTGTCCGGATTAGTTTACTTACGGTCTTTGATTCCCCGATGATGATTAAGGTCAAGAACATCCCGAGTTTGTTAATGAGTTTGAGCTTTGAGTGTCCCGAACCTCTTCCAAACTTTCCGAACTCCTTGTCGAACCCTCAAGCCAGGACCAAATGGCCTCAGCAAAACCCTACTGGAGTACGCTGGTTCTTGACTAGCGTGTGCTGGAAGCACTGCCACGTGTCAGTCATCGCCAGTTACTGGTGCACGCCACTCAAAAAGAGGCGTACGCCAGTCAATGCCAGTCAAATCAACTTTATTCAGCCAGACGCGCGGGAGATTTTGTAACCACCTAACGTCAGCTGACAGCCCCCTGATAATTACTTCGGCCAGAAGTGTTCCCTCCACTCCTACACTACCTCTCAAGCCAAGTCCCATGCATTTAATGCATGGGAGGCTCCTCCTCTCCTTGAGCCAACCAAACAGCCCCTTAAGGCACAACTGATCAGCCCTTCTCCCCTCCATAAATACCCCCCTTGCATTCATTTGCAAGGGGTTAGCACCATTAAGAGGTCAAGGTCTCTCCTCCCTCCTCCCCTCTTGTTTTCCCTTGTTTCCTTTCTTCTTCCATAGAAAGAGCAAACAAGGAAAACCTTTTCTAGCTCATAACTCTCACTCCATTCACCATCCATCCACCATCTCCAATCTCAAAGCTCAAGTTCTTTCTCAAAAC
The DNA here is from genome assembly GCA_018127125.1 of Rhododendron griersonianum. Taxonomy (NCBI): domain Eukaryota; kingdom Viridiplantae; phylum Streptophyta; class Magnoliopsida; order Ericales; family Ericaceae; genus Rhododendron; species Rhododendron griersonianum. Next base: position 7,026,273 of record CM030799.1, on the reverse strand, counting down.
TCAATCCAAAGGTATATCACCTTTGCTTTATGTTATCTGTTCTGACCCCTGAGGGGGGCTGGCAGGGTCAAGGCTGGTAATCTATACCAATCCTGGCCCTAATGCTGGCAAGGTTTCAAAAACCGTTTACAATGATCAGTGGCGCACGCCAGTAGTTTGAGTCATACGCCAATCATGGTAGTACGTGCAAAACTGGCATGGGGATCATGGATCATTGTTTTCTTTACTTTATTATTGTCTGATCACCCTGATGCATGCTAAAACCAGTCTATTGCTTCTTATATTTTAGAACTGCTTTCTCTTCCATCTGTATTTTTGTGTAGTAGGGCCTCTGGGATCATTCTGGTCATGTTCCAGAGCCCAGATGATGCAAAGCCAAAGCATTGGAACAAATGGTAAACTGGCGTACGGCCATATACTTCTGGCGTACGGTAGTAGTCCAGTTTCCAGTGGCTTGGCCCTTGTATGGATCTTCCATCCAGGCCTCTGATCATTCTCCCCTCACTGTTTAAGGGGTTTTCTGTCCATTTGGTGGCTTTTAAGCCCTTATTCGTCTGTAATAGCTTAGTATATCTTATGTAAACTGTGTGGTTTGTCCTGGGTGTGCACTAGTCCATTCCAGAGCCCAGAGGTTTGTTTGCAAGAGCTGTGAGATCGGGCCTACAGGCGCACGCCAGACCTGGTGTGGCGCACGCAGGTCATGTCTGCATGCAGTGGCTTAGCCAATGCATACAGGCCTGTTCCTGCGTGCACCTCATCGTGTCAGTGTGTTCCAGTTTGTTCCAAACGCTCGCAGGAGCTTGTTCTCAATCTATTATGCTTATTTTAGATCAAACATCAATTTTATCACATTTTGTATATAAATGCAACGTGTTACAATTTTACATCCCCATTAACTATTCTCCCGCCCTAACTGGCTAAGAAAATGATCAAACAAAGAGAGAAAATGCAAATGTTTTATAAAACGCCTGAGTAGAGACCGATCTCCGGATTGGGCGGGAGGGGTGCCATAAAACCCTTCCCCTCTCGTAACCTGGCTCCCGAACCTTAGATATCGAAGGTGACGACGGTCCAATCTACAAGCCTTTTTCAAACTCAAATAAACGTGATCCAAAACGTTTTCAAAACATGGTTTCTTGTGTACTCTCCGCAAAACCCAAGTGGCGACTCTCTGATCTGCGAAGCGTTTCGCCGCGCTTTCCGCGAGAAGGGCGCACCCGGAATTTTCACAGTCCGAAAATGTGGGGATTTTTGGGGCGTGTGCCTTTAGTGGCGACTCCGCTGGAGACATTACATTAATCAACATTTGGAAATTAATACATGAATGAACAGTTTTCAAAAAGTCTATCGAAATAGTACGCTCCGCACTGCTGAAGAACGGAATGGTAACGTAACAGGATTCTACATCCGACCACTCCGAACTGGGGCTTTTGCTATTGTTCGCTTGTGTAGTTTTTCCCGAGTGTCGATTAATGAAGTGAGCCAAGCTTCAAAAGGCATTTTTCAAAAAGCATCGCGTTTTCTCTCTCTCGATCATTCTTTCGGCACGCGTTCATTTGCATCGGTGTTCTATCAGCCCCGTTGAGGCGTTTTGGGTAACCGGCACAGTTTACTGGAGACCGGGGTCCTCGAATGCCCAACAACCTTGGACGATGATGAGACGTATTACCGTTTGACCATTGCTTTGCTGCACGCAGGGCGATGGAAGGTATAAAACATCTCTAGCCTGAGGAACCCCCTTAAGCCAAAACAAGCCTCGTCACGCGTACAAAGCACTAGAACCTTTCAAACTAAGACAGGAACCCACAGGGTAGGATTACTTGCATCTAACCCCCATAAACTGTCTATGTGTTACTGCTTTCCCTATCGCATGCCTGTACATACATTCATACCGTTCTGCGTAGGAGCATACTAGGTCGGCTTTTAGGGTTTTCTCTCTTTCAAACCCGTTTTATGCCTGCTGAGGCGCTGCCTGGACCGATGACGAGTCGTGCATCGTGATGGTGCACGTTATCAAACTTTCCATTTCCTTGGGTCAACGAGACTTTGGGAAATCGAGACTTCCTAAGTCCCTGTCTAAACCCCAATCGAGGTTTCAAACAGAAAACTAGGAACAACGGAAAACATGCCATGATACTCACACCGCTCAGGTTAAAAGCGCTAAACACTTACACCGCTCAAGGCTCTGGCACAGTGCTGCTTACGCCATCCTGGTTATAGTATCATGTCATTAAACACCGAGTTGTTCCACTTCAACATTGAAACTTCGAAAGCGGAATAGTCAAAGATTTAGACTATTTCGACATCTCTTAGTATTAGTCGATCCCATCAAGGTTCACCATCGAAAAGAAATCTAAGGACCTGGGCAGCGTCAGGCTGTCATAAAATGGTTTTGTCTGCTAGTTCTAGAGTCAAGGAGGACACCGACGACGTTGAGCATTTATCATTCCCTCTTTCAAATAAAATTGCTGCAGGCTGTCACTGAGCCCCTCTACTTTACTGTCTAGCCATCGCACCGTACAGATTCAGAATCAAGAGCCAAACCTACTTGGGAACGTCCGCCGGGTCTGTCTGTGAGAAGATTTGGGTGGGTCTGTTTCTGGGTCTGCCACGACGGAAGCTCCGGGTTGTTTTTTGTTGGGAGAGGCCTCACCACTGTGGGCAGCATGCCCTTCGGAGGGAAAAGGATTTCGTTCCTTCCCGCCGTTTGCGGCCCATTTTCGTCGAAAATCGAGAGAGCGCGAGCGCCGGTGGCAAGCGCTCAAAAATACAGAGTCGCCACTTGAGTTTTGAAGGTCTGACACTCAAGGAACCGTATTTCGAAGCACCTGCCGCGCTATTTGTTTTGAAACAGTGAAGGAAACCAGTTCGTTATAACCATATCTGGGTTCGGGAGCTAGGTTACGAGAGGGGAAGGGTTTTATGGCACCCCTCTCGCCCAATCCGGAGATCGGTCTCTACTTAGGCATTTTTATGAAAACTTTTTGTGATTCTTCTTCTTTTAATTAATTTTAGCCAATTAGGGCGGGGGAACAGTTAATCGGGGATTAAAAACTATAACAATTCGCAGGTTGTGATCAAATGATAGCATGGATAGATAGTATGATAAATAATAAATGGGATGAACTCGAAACAGCGATCAGATGCCAAAACCAGGCCTGGGGCGGATTCGCCCTGCACGATGGCCAACTTGCATGCATGGACAGATCTGTATGCAAGTCAACCATCGCGCGAGACACAACGACACTCGCGCGAGTGTTGTCGCCTCACCACAGTCCCAAGATCATCCCCTTCTGGGCTCTAGAAGGACCAGTGCACACCCAGAAAAGCAAACCAAGCAGTTTATTGAAAGACTGTAAAGTACTAATTATTACATAATACTCCAAGCAGGAGCCAAATGAATTGAAACACAACCCCTAAACAGTGGGGGCATCAAAGCAGAAGCCAAGGGCCTAGTTACCCATGCAAGGGCTATTCATGGGAATCACAGAACTGTCGCGTGACAGAGAGTGAGTCTCGCGCGACATTCCTGACTGGACTTCCAGGAATTGCTTTGCATGCTTGGGGTCCTGAGACAGATTCAGGGGATCCCAAGGGCATTCCAAACTATTTAGAGTAAACAAACTAGCTACTGTATTTTGTCTTTGCATGCATAACAGTGATCTAAAAGTAAAAATGAAGTACAACAGGCATGGGCATATTGAGAAAAAGAAAAGGGCTAGCCTCCCTTCCCCACGAGGTCCATTCTCTTGCTGACACAAGTGTCGCGCGAGTATGAGGGGCCATCGCGCGAGGGTTTAACAGCCACGAATTCTTGTAACTTTGCTGGCTTTAGGACTAGGACATGGTATTGATTACCAGCCTTGGCTCTGTCAGCCCCCCTCAGGGACCAAAACAGAAACAGGTTAAATGTTATACCTTTGCTTGGAAAGGGTTTGGAGACGGATTGGATTGATTGGTGTGGCCTCGCAACCAAGTGTATATGAACACACTAAGTTCAGGAGATTAGGAGGGGATTTGGGGTTAATGACTTTGTGCTAGTTAGTATTTGCCTTGCAAAATGACTAGTGAATTTCTTAGTTAATTTTTTTTTGGAACCCTTAACATGGAAGATGAAGGGGGGTATTTATAGGAGGAGTGTAAGGGCTAGTTAGTGGCCAAACAAAGCCTTGGGACCAGCCAACAAGGCTTGATCACAACTTGGTGGTGAGGCTAGCCAACAAGGTGAGTGGGGAGTGGTTGTGAGGGTGTGAGGGTGTAGCCTGCCAGAACCCTGTTCAGCTGAGGAAAACGGGGTTCCAGCCCATGTGACACCCAATGATCACCTGTCCAGCTGGATTCTGTGAAAGGGACAGGAGGGAACCATCGCGCGAGGGTTTGGAAGTATCGCGCGAGGATCAACAGTCAACAGTTTGACTTTGACTACACCTGGCAAGCTAAGGGTCACACGAGGGACTCAAAGGATCGCGCGAGGGTCAACTCTGCCTCTAGGGTTTGACTGAAGGTTCAGAGGGGGTTCAAAAGGTTCAAGCAAGGTTCTAAGCATTCGAAGCCTGATCCATTCCCAATCCAAGCTCGTTTGATCCGATCTCATCATCGGGGAAACAAGAAAATCGTAAAACGAAGTAAAGCAATTGGGAGACCCAGATTGGGGTGTCTACAGTAGTCCCTCTTTGACGGCACGCGGAGCACCATTGACTGGTACGGGTAACGTCAAAGATTTCTAGACACCCACCAAATCCGCCCAAAAGCCGATTAAATGGAAAATGCAGACGAGTATATAAAAATACCGTGCACCGAGGGGGAATTGAAGACCGGACGGATGGACCGCCGCTGGTTGATCGGACGGATGGATCGCCGCTGGTTGATCGGACGGATGGATCGTCGCTGATTGATCGGACGAATAGATCGTCACTGATTGATTGATCGGATAGATCGTCGCTGATTGATTGGTCGGACGGATAGATCGTCGCAGATTGATTGATCGGACGGATAGATCGTCGCTGATTTGTCGGTCGGACGGATAGATCGTCGCTGATTTGTCGGACGGATAGATCGTCGCTGATTGATCGGACGGATAGATCGTCGCTGATTGATTGGACGGATAGATCGTCGCTGATTTGTCGGTCGGACGGATAGATCATCGCTGATTGATCGGACGGATAGATCGTCGCTGATTGATTGATCGGACGGATAGATCGTCGCTGATTGATCGGAGGGATAGATCGTCGCTGATTGATTGATCGGACGGATAGATCGTCGCTGATTGATCGGACGGATAGATCGTCGCTGATTGATTGGATGGATAGATCGTCGCTGATTTGTCGGTCGGACGGATAGATCGTCGCTGATTGATTGATCGGACGGATAGATCGTCGCTAATTGATCGGACGGATAGATCGTCGCTGATTTGTCGGACGGATAGATCGTCGCTGATTTGTTTGTGGGCAGGCCACTGCTGAGGACACAAAATTCTTCGATTTTGAAGGGAAAGCGTCCAAAATGACCCTCAAATTTATTGTCCAACATATCAATAAGTCATGGACCCCAAACAGGGATTAATTGAGATTGGGCCGAACTCAAAATCTGGGCTGGGCTTGAGGCCCGAAACCAAGTGTCGCGCGACACTCACAAACCATCGCGCGAGGGTATCGAGTTAGGGCTTGGATCTGAACAGGCCCAGACCCGGCCCACGCCCGTTCCATTCATTTTAAACGTCCGCGGGACGTTTCAGAAACAGTATCAGCGGTTTCAAAACCCCAGAACTCCTTCCCTCTCTCGTCTCTCCTCCAAAACCACTTTCAAACCATCTCAAACCTTGATCAAACCACTGAACCAAGAAACCACGAACACCTAATGCGACCATGGCAAACCACGGTGAGGATGGAGGTGGGGGTGATGTCATTGATCAACCGGAGGACCGAGGAGGGCCCAAGGGTGTCGAAACAGGGGATCAAATACCAGCGGAGGCCACCGCAGGGGCCGGCGCAATGGTCGCAGGCGGCGGTGATGGCGAAGGGGGCGGCGAGCAGGCGACTGGTGATGGCGAGATCCATCGCGCGACAAAGCCAGAGGCTCGCGCGATGGTGGATACAGGGGCCGTGGGCCACAGTGTTGAGCGACTGGACCCGAGTATGGCCGCAGAAGGGTCGGTGGTGACCGGAGTGAGTCCAGGAGACGCCGGGGATATTGTTGCTGGAGAGCACCATCGCGCAACAGAGGAGGAGCCTCGCGCGATGGTTGATGCTGGAGGAGGCAGTGGCAGTGGGGCTAGAGGTGATACCGTCGAGCCGTTCGGGTCCCCGCCGAGGGATTCGGCGAAGGGCAAAGGCGTTGTGGATGCAGAGGATGAGGTCACAGAGACTCCGGTTAAAGGTCCGAGAGGAGGACATTTTGTTTCGGCCCGCGGTGACGTCGTCGAGTCATAGGCCGATTACTAGACACGACGTCGCCGAGTACTTGACCGACGAGGCACTGGCGAGGCTTCTTGAGGACAACCCCCTGGTTGGGGAGTTGGTCCTAAAGGCTAGAGAGGACCGCGCCCAAGTCATCGAGGCGTCGGAGGCCGCGGAAAGGGCCAAGAGAGAGAGACAGGGGAGAGAGGAGCTCTTGAGAGATGCGGAGACTGAGGAGAGAGCCAGAGTCGAGGCGTAGGGGCCTAGGGTTATGGCCGTGACGGAGGCCAAGAACACGAGTCGGTCGGGCTTTTCGGCGGAGGCATACGTGCTTCCCACGCCGCACCTCTTTGTGCCGTCGGGCATTGCGGCCAGCGTACCGCTGCAGAGAGACTATGATGACGAGTTGGTGTTGAGAGATCCCCGGGCCCACATTGCAGCGACGTGGATGGAGGTATATTCCCATAAAACACCCTTTGCAATTTCGACTTCAATATTTTGCTTTCCATAGTTCAATTTCGATACTTGCTAGAACATGCTTGAACTTAGGATTGTATAGATGACCTGCGAGCCAAACCATGCTAAAACCACGTACTTCCTGTAACGTAAGTCCAATACGTAATAACTTGAACCAACCATCCGTTGTAGGCTTCATTGATTACCTAGAACTTGAAAATGAGGACTCTGTATGCACAGAAATCCTGAACAGCACATCAAACTCCGAAGTCGAGCCATGGCATAGAATTTAAAGCTGAACATGTATTCTAGGCTTCATTGATTACCTAGAACTTGAAAATGAATTTCCTGTATGCTGACGAACTCTTTTGCTACTTGCCTTTGTATCTGAAACAAGCTGGAGCAGAGCAGAGGGATATCCGCGGCTTCGGAGGCGCGTGCATGTCCTTGCAGCTGTATGAGGGGCTGCCGGAGAGAGTGAGGCGGCTGGTGGACGAGGCAGGCTTCGGGGAGTTTGTGCGGACTTTGACCCCGGCGAGGATTAACCATGCCGTCCTTGTTGCACTTGCTGAGAGGTGGAGGGATACCACCAATACCTTCCACCTACCTCCTGGGGAGATGACGGTGACGCCTGCAGACTTCGCAGCGATCACTGGGCTGAGGGTTGGAGGTGAGCCCATCCCGTTTGACTCGGGGATCCAGGAGGATCGAGCTGCCCTGGAGTGGTTTCTAGGCAAAGTGCCCAGGATAGAGGGGGGAATGGCGAGGTACGACCAATTCAAAGGCTATCTGAAGAAGGAGGTGACGAGTGACCGGGAGGCGGAGCAGATGGCCCGGGCGTTTCTGCTATATCTGTTTGGTGCCACTCTGTACCCAAACAGGCGAAGCAACGTCCACCTTTCTTATTTGCCAGCGTTGAGGGATTTGAGGACGGCCTCGCGCTTCGACTGGGGTGGAGCTGCTCTTGGAACGGCTTACCACTTCTTTGGCCACTCGTCGAGGACGGGTAAGAGCACAGCTGGCTACTGGAGGGTTTAGGAGGTACAATTCTAACCCTTTTTAATTATGCTTGTCCATTGTTTAGTCTGCTTGACTGTTTTGATTTCAAATGCTGTATGCCTTGACTAATGCTTGAACTTGTCTAAACATTTGCAGCTTTGGGCCTACGAGGTTTTGCGGATGTATCCGCCAGAGTGCAAGCATCCAGACCTGAGCACTCTCCCTCGCGCGCTGAAGTGGAGCAAGGCGAGCACGGGAAAGAAGGAAGGTGTAGACACCCTATTTTGGACTTTCCAGGATAGTTTATTTACGGTATTTTATTCCCCGATGATGAAACGGGTCAAGAACATCTCGAGATTGTTAGCGTGTTTGAGCTTTGAGCATTCCAAAACCCTTTCAGATCCCTTTCAAACTTTTTAAGCCAGAGCCAAAAAGCCTCAACAAAACCCTACTTGCGTACGCTGGTACCAAACTGGCGTGCGCTGGTCATCTGCCACGTGTCAGTCATCGGTCAACACTTTTGCCCTCCGGTCAAACTTGTGTTTTTCAGCATGTAGAAGCCATGGTTAGGGGTCTATAGCACATGGGAACCTTTTAATCCGCCGAAAAATCAATTTTCGCCGGGGGACATCTCTTACACACCCATCCCATCACCTTTTTCTCATCCAATGAGAGGCCAGCTTAAGGGCTAAGTAACCAGCCCCTAACCAGCTGGCTACTGCCCCTTTCTCAGTCCTCTCTCCCCCTAGCAAAGGGTTACAAAAAAAGTTACAAGAACTCCAAGCTTCTTTCTCTCTCTCTTCTTTTGGCTTCTTGTTTGCTCTCCTTCAACCCATTGAAAGAGTAAGCAAGCAGCCCTTTCTATACACCATCTACACCCAAACACTCATCATCAACCATTCAACCCTCAAGTTCAAAGCTCAAACATCTCTCAAGCCTCAAAACCAAAGGTATATCTTTGTACTGTCTTTCTGTTCTGACCCCTGAGGGGGCTGGCAGGGTCAAGGCTGGTAATCAATACCGGTCCTGGCCCTAAAGCTAGCAAGATTTCAAAAAACACGTTTTCTAACTAGAATCGGCGTGCGCCGGTCATAAGCATGCGTACGCCGGTCCTTGACAGTACGTACTCCAGTTGTGAACTAGGGTCAGATCCTTGTTTATGCTCTATTTCTTGTCTATTCATCACTGTGAGCATGCCTAATAACAAGTTTACTGTTTTTCAAGTTAAAGTTTGCTAGCTTCACTTTCTTAAATACTAGTGTCTGTTACTTTGGAGTGCCTCTGGGAGCCTTCTGGTCATGTTCCAGAGCCCAGAATATGCAAAGCCAAAGCATTGGAACCAAGAGATTACTGGCGTACGGCCCTCCTTGAGTGGCGTACAGTAGTGTCCTGCATTCCAGTGGCTTGGCCCTTGCATGGATCTTCCATACAGGCCTTTGATCATCCTCCCCTCACTGTTTAAGGGGTTTTCTGTCTATTTGGTGGCTTTTAAGCCCATTAATCTGTCTGTAATAGCTTAGTAACCGCCCAGAGGGTTGAAAGCAGAAGCTGTGGTCTTAGGCTTACCGGCGCACGCCAGTTTTAGAGTGGCGCACGCAGGGCATGGCTGCATGCAGTGGCTTGGCCAGTGCATGCAGGTTTGTTCCTGTGTGCACCACCTCACAGTCAGTGTGTTCCAGTCTGCTTAAAACAACCACAAAAGCTTGTTCTCAATCTATTATACTTGTGTAGTTCGAACATCAAACATCCATAAACATTTTGTCACATTTTTGTACATAAATGTAACTTGTTTACAGTCTTAATCCCCATTAACTGTTCCCCCGCCCTAACTGGTTAAAAGAATGAACAAATAAAGAGAGAAATGCAAACGCTTTACAAAAACGCCTGAGTAGAGACCGGTCTCCGGACTGGGCGAGGGGGGTGCCATAAAACCCTTCCCCTCTCGTAATCTGGCTCCCGAACCTCAAGATCGAAGGTGACGACGGTCCAGTCTACAAAAGCCTTTTTCAAAATCAAACGAACGTGGTCCAAACGTTTTCAAAAGGACGGTTTCTTGGGTACTAACTGCAAAACCCGAGTGGCGACTCTCTGATTTGCGAAGCGTTTTGCCGCGCTTTCCAAAAAGGGCGCACCCGGAATTTTCTCACACCAAGAACGCGGGGATTTTCGAGGCGTGTGCCCACAGAAGGGAGGGGCGAGCTCAACGCCTTCAGACTATACTTGGACGAGCTTAGGGCCTCACAGGTATGAACACGTAATCATAAGCAATTAGACATGTATTCATTTCCTTGCTTTAATGCTGTCGCTGATCAATTGCTCGTATTGCTTGTTTGCCTTGAATTGCAGGTCAATTGGGATCCCTGGAGGAGAGCGGGACCAGAGCCAAAGTACTTGGCCCGGAGCAGGGTTGTCACGGCCAACAGGGTGCTGTTAGAGTCTACCTTTGGTTGGCAGTGGTACTTGGGAGACCGAGTGACGCGCCAGTCGCTTGGTTATCCTGAGTCCTGGGTGCCTGGGCCGCTCCCACCTCGAGCTTCACACACGGGAGAGTACACACGGGCTGAGCTGGAGAGGTACACGAGGCCGGATATTGAGCTTGAATGCTACCTGCGTCCTGGGAGGGACTATGCCGCTTACCAACGAGGGTACCTGGCGGGTCCACTTGGGGTCCGTAGTCTGAGAGAGATGCGGAGCCAGGTCGCAGGAGCTGTTGAGGAGAGAAGGGCTGCTGGCGAGAGATAGAGAGGAGGCGAAGGCCGTGTGAGGCGAGGCCTGAGCGGACCGGTGGTTGGTGGACCCCCTGAGCTACTTTGGAGGATTCCTATGGTTGACAGCCAGGGGAATCCTGCGGAGTTGCAGTTAGTGCCTGCGAGGGCGGAGCCCGCTCCTGTGACTGTTTCGGTAAGAATCAGCCTCTAATATTGCTTTTGAATTCCAAATACTTGAATTATCTGCTGAATAGCCTAATGAACTTGAATTGCATGTAAGTGCCAACTGAGTGGGTGAACGAAGCCGTTCGACGCATGCTGGCGTTGGAGAATGTGGTGAGAAGGGCGGTGAGCGGCATGCCATTGGAGTTGTAGTACCAGGTGCCGACACCACAGCCGACTCAGCCAGCCGTTGTTCAGAGGACCCAGGTATGAAAAACGATACATTCCAGCTTTCGATACATTCCTGCTTTGATAGCTTGATAGACTGTACCTGTTTTCAATACAGAAATACAATATGCACAATAGATACTCATGCTTTGAAATGTAATGACAATGCAGGTGCAGGGGAAGATGAACCCTAGGCGGAAGAGTGCGCGAGATCCGTCACCGAAGAAGGTGGCGGCACAGAAACCCACACCTCCGGCCACTACTACGCGGCGACAGACGAGGGGCTTACAGACAGCGCGCGCACGCGAGGAGGCAGTTAGGCAGGCCGCGAAGCAAGCTGAGCTTCGGTACCAACTCAAGAAGAGCGAGAAGCCGTCATTGGAGGAGCAGGGCTGTCGGAAACAGCTGGTCTTGGGTCCAAACTCCCAGGACGAGGAGGAAGAGGACGAGGAGGAAGGAGAGGACGAGGAGGAAAGAGAGGAAGGAGAGGACGAGGAGCACTTGTGCACTAGCAGTGGCTCCGACGACTCCATTGATGATCCGGGGTACAGAGACGATCCCCAGGAGCTACGAGATGCTGTGGATAGCGGTGACGAGCCTGGGAGACGCTAACGAGGCCTCCGTTTACCCTTTTGCATGCTGTTTTTGCTTTTGATTTTGGGCCTGTGTGCCCAAGTAGATAGCTTTTGACAGATACTCTGAGGGCTTGCGTGCCTTTTGACTAGCGGGCGCATGTGCCCTGACTTGGCTTAGCGTTTTTGATTAGCCGAAGTGCTGTTGATATAGCAGTTGACATGGATAGATCCTGGTTGATATAAAAAGTTTGCAGTTTTCAAGTTTATCGCTTCTCATTATGAATAAGAGAACGTAAAACCCACCACTAATACCCAACTTGCATTGACAACACATCGAGACCACTCACAGACACATATGAGTACAAACACCGGTCTAAGTCTGAATGAAACGAGAAAAGTACCCCAGGATACGGCCAGGATACGAGGATACGAGAAATAATGGAATTTTGGGCATTGATACACCAAGACTCACAATATTCTGTTAAAGACAAAACCGACACTATAGATAGGTCAACGACGGTCAACATGACCTGTATCAATCAGCGGGACTGAACAAAATGCCCCCAGAAAAGACTTATACCGAAAAAAAACGCACAAAATGGCATAAAATGCCCAAGAATGACTCAATTATATCCCGGACTGAAACTGACACCTCCATACAGTCACTCAAGGTCCAGGCGACCTGTATGGCATGACCAAAATGGGCTAGAGCCTCCAATATGAGATTCGACCTCCCGAAATCTCGGTTTGAACTCGAAACGGGCCTCTGAGGGTCCAAAATCTTCGTTGAGCACGGCATTTGGAATCCGATGCTTGGATACAGTCACATATGCTCATAATGACTTGCTGGAACCATCAAAAGTACCAAATGACCTCTAGAATGAAAAACGACCAATTTGGACAGTAGCTGTTGGAATCTGTCAAAATTGCAGACCAACCATCGCGCGATGGTTTGGAACTATCGCGCGAGTAACGTATGTCGCGCGATGCTCTGAGAGTGTCGCGCGAGGGTCAAACCCTGCTAAGCTGCCTTTGTTTGACCAAATTATTGCCATGGACCTGTTCATTGTTTCCACGTCTTGAAAGTTATTCTGGGCTTGCAGAAGGAAGGCTGTTCTTCCATGCAAGGTGGTAGGACACCTAAGCTTTGATCTCACCAACTCCTTGGCTATTTGAAGAAGGGTTTTAAGACTTAATGAAGTGTACACCCCCCCCAACTTATCTAAAATGGGAGATTCACTAATGGAAGCCCTTGATCCTTGGCTAATGAGAGACGAAACCATAAATTGGGCGAGCCCCCGGTCTCGTTGCTTATCCTCGATTCGGGATCTCCGATTTGCTCGACCGTGCGTCGAAATCCTCCAAGCCGCATTGCCTTTCTGGGACCCTATCGTGCACGTCTTCCGGTTCCGTCAAGACGAGATGTGCCCCACAATAGAAGAATTCCAGGCATACCCGCCAGGGTTCGCCAATTTAGACGTTCTTGCCGTGCCGCCCATCCATGAAGACATGGAACAAATTCTACGGGCAAAACTCAACATTCCGGCGGCACTGACGGCCAGCATTATTCAAAACGGCGAGCTCAACATCCTTCGCCTAATTGAACTGTATGGCCCCGAGGGTGGCCTGGGAGACTATGTTGGGGAAGCTCACAGACGCTTCATTTTGGCTATATGCGCACTGGCCGCGTACATGCTGGTTCCTATCGACGGAGGGGTAAATCCCAAATTGGTGAGTATTGCCTTGCAAATGGATAACGGGAAAAACATCATGCCCGTGGTTTTAGCGGAAACGTTCATGGGCTTGGATATGCTGAAACTTGAGCAAGCCGACTCCTTCAGCGGATGCCCTATCTTGCTCCAGGTAAATTCCTATTCAGCGCAGATTCCTGCATCTTCATTTTTACCTCAAATGCTTAGGCTGTATTGGTTTCTGACTTGTCCTCTGTTCTCATGCAGCTCTGGCTAGCGGACAAGGTGGGGGTTTTGGAAGAGCCGCAGGCTGGCTTTGAAGAGTTCCCCAGATTTTTGGTCGAAAGACCGATGATATTTCCAGACTTGCTGGTGGACATATGGTTTGCCTTCCTAAATGATCTGCAGTCTGAGGACGTAGTCTGGAGGTGTCTCTGGTTAAACCTTCCGGCCATGACGCTCAAATCAACGGGATACAAAAGAGTGATAATCGCCGGCCTGTCAAGCTTCACATTTTACGTCCCTGGGCGTACACTCCGACAGCTCGGGAGAAGCCAAGGATACAAGCGATACGGAGCGGAAGACTTTGACCTCCCCGCGTTCACTTCCTGGGATTTGCGTTGCTATAGAGACAACTGGGGTGATAGGACGTTGAAGGAATCAATTCCAGAGTTCAGGACGTGGCTGGAAAATCGTTACATAAGGTGGCTCTGTGTTGAAGTTGAAGCAAGACTGAGGGGATATTTCTGAATCCCGTGGGAAAACGAGTTGTAATTAGTAAGGTCATTAGGCTGAGCTTCTGGCTCCGCTTTTCAACACTCGCTTGTAAACTGTATGCCACTTTACCCGGCTTGACCGGCTAAATAACAACTTCGAATTATCCGGCCGTTATTCCTTCGAGGGACCAAACTTGTCATTGAACGTGTAATTTGAACGAAAAACGCTTCGACGCAGTCATAATCACTTATAATGATCTACTGGAAGCATTGGAATTTCAAAATCCGGCCCGAGTCAAAATCCGGAAAATAACCCCAAAAAGGCAGTAGCCTGCCCTACTGTGCCGAATCAAACTGAACTCTCGCGCGAGCAAACAAAACCATCGCGCGAACATAAACAGTCGCGCGACACTCCATGACCATCGCGCGATGGAGAATTCCTGTTACAGTGGCCAGCCTTGGCTCATTCGGACAAAAAGAAGTGGCAGGCTTTGTCAGTAGGTCTGGGCGTGCAGGGGCTTCTGGCTTCCCCCAGAGGTGTTCCCTTGATCTTTAGCAAGTGGAGGGACACCTTGCGTAGCCACATCACTCAAAGGAAAGGCATCACCTTCTTTCTTGGCCTATAAAGAGGAGTAAGTCCCTGAATGAAGGGTGTGCTTCCGTGGAAAATCTATAGCACTGTTCCCCAAATGGCAAATCATCTCCCCACCTTAATTAGCCCGTGGCTCGAAGAATTTGTCGCGAGCGATTGGCTATGCTTCCGTTCTCACGGGTTAGCAGCCTTTCGCTTCTTAAAAAGTGTAAGGCTCCGCCCCGAAATTCTGAAAGCAGCCCTGCAGTTTTGGGACCGGGACGCCCATGTGTTCCGATTTGGTGACAACAAGCTGTGCCCGACCGTTGAAGAATTCCAAGCGTATCTCCAAGGCTTTGCTTCGAGCGTGATTGTCGTGCCACCTTACAGGCAAAGCATGTCAAAGCAGTTGAAGACGTGTCTGAACATTTCCAGGGGTGCGGCGGAAGGCCTGCTAATTGGCGGACAGATAAACATTGCGCGCCTAATGGAATGGTACGGGCCCGACGGCGACCCAGCGGATGTGGTTCTGCAGGCTCGACGTCGATTCGCCATGTCAGTTGGCATACTGGCCGCATACCTGCTGGTGTCTCCGTATGGACGGCCCGACCCCTCGTTGGTTCACGTGGCTACGGAGATGGGTGCTCGGAAGAACGTAGTTCCCCTAGTACTTGCTGAAACGTTGATTGGTTTGGATTTGGTGGCCATAGGTCAGACGAACACATTTGGTGGCAGTCCAATCCTGTTACAGGTAAACTCTCTCCGGCTTCCACACAGTCTGTTTTTACCTCAACTCTCGGCTAAGGCTATATGGTAGCTCCTTACTTGTTTTCTCTCGCTCGGGCTTATGTGGCTCCTTACTTGTCTTTTCGCTCATGCAGTTGTGGCTATGTGACAAACTTGGACTAATCTCGGCTCCTGGAGCGGATTGGCCCCGTCTGCCCGGGCGAATGCACCAAAGGGGAATGCTGTACTCGGAAATGTCTGAGGAGGAGTGGTACACCTTCATGAGAGAGATGTCTCCGCGCGAGATCGTATGGCGGCATAGAGCCCTGAACATCCCGGATATGGCTCTGCACTCTACAGGTTTCGAGAGAATGGTGATTGCTGGACTGTCCAGTTTCACGTTCTACATTCCAGGTCGTATCCTGCGGCAACTGGGCATTAGCCAAGGTCTTCATCGAGCTGGGATAGAAGATTTCCAGATTCCAGCATTTACAGCCCAACATCTAGCAGGGTATGAACACAACTGGGGTTTGAGAGAACTCGAAGGAGTGGAAGACGATTTCAGCACAAGACTCAAACGCTGCTATGTAGTATGGTTAAGAGAAAGAGGTCGCAAGGAGACAAAACGCAGACTGACTCCTGACTCAATTCCCATGATCTAGAATAAATTGTGAGCCCGTGAGGGCCTCTTAGCATTTTGTTCTGTTTTTTTATGCTTTACTGTTTTTCTTAGGGCTCTGCTCGGCCTATGTAATAGAAATAATAGTTTTGAATAAAGGTGAAAGATTAAGAATTCTCCCCCTTTTGGCCCAAGTGTTGAACGCCACGTCATTTGAATGTTGAGGTACGCTTTGGAATAAAAACCCTGGATCGAGTTGATTGAGTGTGACCGAATCTCACGGAGAGATTGCCTACGTATCCCAAGCTGGAGAATCAGGTCAAAACGTAGTTCAAGCTAAGGTTCGCTCGTGTGTTTTGGCTCTCCTTTTGCGCTCTAAATTTTGCCTAGGACTGCCCTTGCAGGTTTCCAGCCTAGCGAACTTTGATTGAATGCCTATTTATTTTTGCCTAAACTGCCCCCTTGGGTTTTCAGTCTAGCAGGCTTGCTCTAATTTTTGCTTGGGACCGCCCACCCTTGTGGTTTTCGGCCCAACGAGCTTCTCTCAAGGGTAGTAACGTTTAAGTTGATCCAGGTTGACCAGAGTGTTGAACTCGTTGCCGTCCAGATCAATGAGCTGAGCTGCCCCACCCGAGAGGATGGTCTTGATAATGTAAGGTCCCGCGCGCTTCGGGCGGAACTTGCCACGTAGATCGAAGATGGGAGCCCGGATTTCCTTTGTGACCATGTCCCCTTCAGCTAAGTCACGAGACTTCACTTTCTTGTTGAATGCCCGAGCAATCCTGCGCTGATACCCCTGAACGTGATACAAGGCACGGAGCCTTCTCTCATCAAAAAGCATGAGTTCGACAAACCTCCCGCTAAGCCATTTGGACTCCGCGAGTTCACATTCAGCCATGATCCTCAAAGTTGGTACTTCAACTCGATGGGAAGGACAGCTTCCATCCCATAGACCAGGGAAAAAGGGGTTGCCCCTGTTGATGTTCGAATTGACGTACGGTACCCCCAAAGAGCTAGAGGCAGCTGCTCGTGCCAGTCCCTGGCGGACTCTGAGGACTTTTTAATGATAGTCTCGATGTTCTTGTTGGCTGCTTCAACCGCCCCATTCGTCTGAGGGCGATAGACCGTTGAGTGATGAACCTGGATTTGGAATTCTTCGAAAAGCTCCAACACCCTGCCTTTGAAATGGACCCCATTGTCAGAAACAAACACCTGTGGAACCCCGTATCGATAGATGATGTTCTTTCGGATAAACTGAGCAACCTGAACCGCCGTCAGGGTCTTGTAAGATTCGGCTTCGACCCACTTGGTGAAGTAATCTATTGCCACCAAAATGAACCGATGCCCGTTCGAAGCAGAAGGCCTGATCATGCCGATAACGTCGATACCCCAAACAGAAAAGGGCCAAGGCGATATCATGCCAAATAGTTTAGAAGGAGGGACATGCATGAGATTAGCATGGATTTGACACCTATGGCAGCGGCGCACATAATCCATACACTGAGATTCCATGGTAGACCAAAAGTAACCTTGTCGCAGGATTTTCCTGGCGAGCATGACCCCGCTCATATGAGGGCCACAAACTCCTTCGTGAATTTCCTCCATGATTTTGATGGCTTCAGCGCCGTTGACACAGAGCTTATGCATTCCGCAGTGAGATCTCCGATATAGTCTCCCGCCACAGATAATGTATTGAGCGGCCATTCTTCGCAGTGCCGCTCGATCCTTCTTAGTGGCGTCGGCCGGAAACTGACCACTTTCGACGCAGTTCCAGATATCATGATACCAGGGTAGGCCATCATCAACATCATTGACGGCGTTGATATACTGATAAGCAGGCAAGTCCCGCTGTTCAATTAGAATAGGGCGAAGCTTGATACCAATTAGAAGCCCGATCATGGAAGCCAAAGTTGCTAGGGCATCAGCGAACTGGTTCTTCAATCGAGGGATATGCGTGAACGTGACTTTGTTGAAACGAGGAATGAGGTCCTCCAGATCTTGGTGATAAGGCTTTAATTTGTCCTCCCAAACTTTTCAGTCCCCGTTAGCTTGAGAAACGACAAGGTTGGAGTCACCAATAACTTCAAGCTTTTCAACACCAAGTGTAAGAGCAGCTTCCATGCCAACGATGCAGGCCTCATATTCAGCTTGGTTGTTCATGATATCGAAATTGAGTTTGAACGCGAGCAGAATATGAGCACCATCTGGGGTTATAAGCAAAACCCCAATCCCGTATCCCTTCTGATTGGTTGCTCCATTAAAATAAAGAGTCCAGGTGTCTTCGACAACCGCCAACACTCCTTCATCCGGAAATGCAAAATCCGAGTCCTCAGGCCCATGGACAGGATGATCTGCCAGGAATTCAACGACCGCACGCCCTTTGACAGATTTCCTAGTGACATATTCGAGGTCAAACTCTGCGAGCAACAGCAACCAACGTGCTAGCTTACCAGTAAGCGCAGGCTTCTCAAACAGATACTTGAGAGGATCCATTCGAGAAATCAACTTCACTGGGTAGGCCAGCATGTAGTGTCTTAATTTCTTGGATGCCTAAGCAAGAGCCCAACACGTCTTCTCGAGAGCGGCGTAGCGTTCTTCAGCGCCAACCATCTTCTTACTTAGGTAGTAAATGGCCTTTTCGACTCCCTTCTCTCCCTCTTGAGCCAGCAAACATCCCATAGACGAAGGATTCACGGATAAGTAAAGTATCAAAGGTTTCCCCGGCACTGGTGGCATTAGAACCGAAGGGTTCTGCAGGTAGGTTTGAATGGAGGTGAAAGCCGCCTGGCACTTGTCTGTCCAAACGAATGGAGTATTCTTCTTCAATAGACGAAACATCGGCTCGCAAGTTAGTGTCAACTTGGCGATGAATCTGCTGATGAACTGTTCTTTTCCCAAAAAGCTTCGCACCCCTTTTTCAGAATCTGGTGGCCTCATCTCGAGGACTACTTTGATTTTAGACGGGTCGACCTCAATTCCACGAGAGGTGATCATGAAACCGAGCATTTTACCAGTTGTAACCCCTAAGGTGCATTTCTGAGGATTTAGGCGCATACGAAACTTTCGTAATCTCTCGAAGAATTTCCTAAGCACAGGAACGTGACCTTCTCGAGTTTTGGACTTGGCGATCATGTCATCGACGTAGACCTCGACTTCTTTGTGCATCATATCGTGTAGGATGGTGGTAGCTGCTCGCTGATAAGTGGGCCCAGCGTTCTTCAATCCAAAAGGCATGACCAGGTAGTAATAAGTCCCCCATTCAGTGATGAACGTGGTTTTCTCGCGGTCCTCGGGCGCCATGAGAATTTGGTTGTAACCAGAAAAGCCATCCATGAACGAGAGCAAAGCGTGCCCCGCAGTATTGTCCATAAGCACATCGATGTGTGGCAAGGGAAAATCATCTTTGGGGCTCGCTTTGTTCAAGTCCCGAAAATCGACACAAACTCGAATTTGGCCATTTTTCTTAGGAACGGGGACAATGTTGGCCACCCACGTAGGATACTGAGAGACCATGAGAAAGCCAGCGTCAATCTGCTTAGTAACCTCCTCTTTAATCTTCTGAACCCAATCTGGCCTCATCCGTCTGAGCTTCTGCTTTACGGGCTTGGCATCCGGGAACAAAGGGATTCGATGCTCCACAATCTCGGGATCTATACCGGGCATATCTTGGTGCGACCATGCAAAAACGTCGCTGAACTCGGTAAGCAGCTCTTTGAAATCACGATGCTCCTCTGGCGAAAGTGTGGAGCCTACTTGAACCATCCGGGGATTGTTTTCATCTTTCAAATTTATAGAAACTATTTCTTCTTTTAATGGCTGAGCATGCCTTTCGTCTTCCCTTTCGATGAAGGCACGGATTTCCTTGGGAATGTCCCCATCGAAATCTATCCCCTCATCGTCAGGGTCGACACAGTTTATATAAAGATCATTGAAATAGTCTGAAGATGCTTCATTCATTTCACAAGCCCCTGAAGGGTCACCAAGTACAAGAGAGTCAAACTCGAAATAAAAGCTATGACGTGGAGGGCGTAGAGGCACAAACTCCGACTCAGAGCTAGACTTAAAGGACAGGACAGACTCAGACTCAGACTCAGACTCAGACTCAGACGTGTTGTCAACACAAGTCAGGCGTGGCCTGAAAATGCAATTATTCAAAGAGCCCTCGGCTTTCACAATGAGAGAGGTGGGATCCTCGAGGGCGTCGTGCCCGAGCATGAGCACTTCGGCCTCTTCAGCTCCCCAGCCAAACCCACTTGGGAGAATTCCTGGAATAGCAGCTCCAGATTTCCCTGATTGATAGATCCCAGCCAGTCAGTCTTGATCTTCACCTGATTAAGCTTTCTCTTGAATTCTTCCTTTGCTGGTTCATCATCACTGCTCGACCAGGTGTCATCAGCGAAAATCTCAAACCCAGGCAGCAGCTCCCCGGTTTCGGAATGAACGAAAGGCTCAGCCTGCCCAGTGTAAAGGGCATTTCCCACTTCACGCACAAATTTGGGACCGCTGCAGAGGGTCCGAGGTTTTCCCATATATTTCCTCCGTTTGGCATCTTTGGCAGAGGCGATATACCCCAAACCAAAGCGGCCCTCGTTGAAAGGAAAAGTAGGGAACTCCGGGACCCCTTGACGGCGAGAGCCTAAACCAATGCCTGGAAAATGAGACATCCTTCTCATAATGTCCAGCGCGACAGAGCTTATGAGGAAGTTCCCATCCACGTTGATGGCCATTACTATGCCTGAAGTATCGAAGGAGAAACCCCCGAGATCAACGTATTCTTCACCGTGTTGAATTCCCAAGACGGGAGTCCCATCCTTCTTGAGCGGGCGGATGCCTGAATCCCCGCAGATGGTTAGAGTACCAGTGGGTAGTCCCAGAATAACCTTTTGATGGAGGGTAGATGGCACAGCCATGATGTCGGACCGATGAAGCCACGGTCTGCCCAACAGAAGATTGAAGGTTGCAGGAATATCCACGACATAGAACTCCACGTCCATCTCAAAACCCTCAGCATCGAGTTTGAGCTTCAAAATACCTTCGACTACGTGACGGGCGCCGTCATATGCCTTGACAGCTAGATTGGAAGGTGCCAGATCCTTTTTGGTGAGTCCCAAACGATAAGCGACCCTCAGAGGGCAGACGTTGATGGCAGAGCCGTTGTCAATAAGAACAGTTGGAACCCAGAGTCCTCGACACTTGACAGTAATGTGCAAAGGGCGGTTGTGGTCGATACCTTCGACTGGCAGATCCTCGTCTGTGAAGATTACCGTATGCTTGGAGGTCGGAGGGAGGATGAGAGATACCATCGCCTCTGGTGTGACGTCGGCTTGGACTTCAAGGCGGGATAGGGCGTGACACAGCCTCTGACGATGCTCCTTGGATGAACAGATCAGTCCCCAGATAGAAATAGCGGCGGGAATCCGCTCCAGTTGCTGCTGAACTAAATCAGGAATCGAATTGCCAGCTGATACCTCAAGAGGTGCAGACCTTGGGAAAGAAATAGGTTCGTTCCTTTGATTAGCAGGGTTGGAAGAATTCCCAGCCTGCAGATTAGCAGGTTGAAAAATTCGTCCACTCCTTGTAACATTGTGAACGTTCCCCGAAGAGGGCACGACTTGAGAGTTTTCCTTTACATCCCAGAGATCAGCAGGGACATCTCCCAATTTACGCTTTCCCTTGTCAGTAGTTGGTGCAGAGACGGGCACTTCCATGTCTAAGCCCAGATCCTCAGCCAGATCTTTTATCAATAAGGAGTCCCAGAAGCTTAAGTCTTTCACAGCAGCAACTTCAGCAACAGGTTCCGGATTTGCAATAAAGGGAACACCCCAAAGACTAGTGTCAGCCAGGGTACGATTGACAGCCCAGACTTCATTCCCGACTTGGACGTCCACTATGTCGTTAACTTCCCACAGATTAGCAGGCGGAGCGCGGTCCGTGACCATGATACTACAATCCCTGTTGTTGGGGTAAGGCACCTGAGGGCGCGGATTTTCCTCGTCGACAATGTTGGAACAGGGGTCATGGTCAGTGTCGGGATTAGTGTCACAAACCGAATTAAAGACCGAACCAAAGAGGGAAATGTGGTCTCCCAAGGCCCGCGGATCTTCCTGGACAAGTTCGTCTTCCGCGTAGTAAAGCATGTAGTCCGGCGTGGCATAGCCTTGAAGAGGGTTAGGGTCAATGTCCATGGGAGCATTCCAGGTCGGCTCAGGATCCCAGTAATATTCTGCTTCGAGAACTGGAGGCTCGATTGGGTTGAACAGTGTGTACAAGGAGAAACCATTCAGAGGATCGAGCAGGGCTGCTTCATAGCCAGCCAACCAGCCATCATACCAGGCTTGATCAAATGGGACATTTCCGGGATGTGGAGGAATCCCGTCCATTTCACGGCTTGGCCACTCGTTGAGGAGAGGAGTGGCGTAGTCCCAATTGTCTGCTATGGCCCAGCCAGTAGCTTGCATGTTATTATCTAAGGGAGGCACCTAAGGCTGGTAGGGATCAGGAAATGGGCCAGCGATGGTCGCGTACGGGCTGTCAAGCTACGAGGTAGAATTGATCTGCACAGCAGGGATCGATTGATGGAAGAGAGAGCTGACAGATTCTTCGGAGAAAGGTGATCCAGCTTTCAAAGGCTCTGAAGGTGCATCCGTGTCAACAACCTGGCCTTCAACCATTTGTATATAAGAAACCTCGGTGGATGGTTCGATCGGGAAAGGCACGACGGGCTTGGGTTGATCGGTTGAGGCTATATAGTCAGTGGGGTTGAATATGGTGGAGTTAGGGTTGATATAAGTGGAGCTGAGAGATATCTGGCTGATGTGGGGTACAGCGTCGTGCTTAGGGAGAGAGTTGGCAATGACATTGGGTTTCTGAGGTGGTGGAGGGGTCTCCAGCATGCCATCGTCAATGAGATCCTAGATCGCATGACGGAGGCGAAAGCAGGAGTCAGTGAGATGACCCGCTCCTTGATGGTAAGCACAGTAAAGGTTGGCTTTGAAGCGGGGTGAAGGGTTCTTGGGTAGAGGAGTTGGATCCAGGGGCTTCAGATGCCCTGATTTGACCAACTTTTCCAAAACCGAGGATAAAGGTGCCTCGATAGCGGAAAAGCTGCGGGGTTGGCTCCGAGGTCGGTTGTTCTGTGGATTTTGAACTTGATTGACATCCGCAATGTGATTAGCAGCACTGGAGGAAGCGGCGTTGGTGCCGGCGGTCGCCGTGTTGGAATAAGTCCCTGTCCCGAACAGCGCATTTGCATTTCCAGAATAAGCCCGAGGTTTCGACTTGGTGGCATGTGAGGGTTCACCCTTTGATAGAATTCCACTCTGCAAAGCATCTTCGATGACCAGGCCAGAGTCGAAGAAGGTTTCAAAGTTAGCGGAGGCCTGAGCTAGAACCAGGTGCCTAGCATAGTCCGGTTGGAGATTGCGGGAAATGATACGGAGCTGGTCCTTCTCACTCGGGCGATCAGTCATCTGTGCAGCTTTAGCTCTCCACCTTTTGACGAAATCTGCAAAGGACTCTTTAGCTTCCATTTTGGTGGATTCGAGCTCCCGGGTAGTCATCTTCAGCTGGGAGTTGTAATTGTACTGCGAAATAAACGCAGTCCCAATATCCTCCCAAGTCCTCCTTTTGGCGATGTCGAGTGACAGAAACCAATGGAAAGCAGGGCCCGAAAGGGTCTGAGGAAAGAGCT
The DNA here is from genome assembly GCA_018127125.1 of Rhododendron griersonianum. Lineage (NCBI taxonomy): Eukaryota > Viridiplantae > Streptophyta > Magnoliopsida > Ericales > Ericaceae > Rhododendron > Rhododendron griersonianum. The sequence continues at coordinate 7,002,737 of CM030799.1, read as the reverse complement.
GTGACATGGCCTCTGGCTCAATAGAAAGAAGTTTCATTGCTGCGTGGTAGCTGTAGAGATGAGTCCTGGGGTCGCCGCTCCCATCGAACTCAGCCAAGTCCGGCATTTTGAACTTTTCAGGAAGCCTGGCATTGGGATACAGGCAAAGGCGATCCAGATCGATCCCTCCGGCACTGATCTTTTCTGTCTTGGCGATAGATTCCTCTAGTTTGGTCATCTTGGCCATAAGCGCGACCATCTCCGGATTCTGAGCTGGTTCTTCTGGGTTTGGAGGGAGTCTGCTGCCTGCAAGGTTTGCAGCGGGCCTGTGGCCTTCTCTCGGGTTCAGGACCATGAGACGTCCTGCGTGAAGCGGATCTGGAACCAAGATGGGCTTCTCCTGGTCAGACTCATCGTCCTCACCTTCTTCCTCGAGAGGGGGTGGAAGGCGAGTGTGGATGAGGTCGTTCAGGCGAGCAATGTTAGTGTCGGTCTGAGCCGCCCTTTGTTGCATGGCGGTGATGCTGTCCTGAAGGTTCATGAGCATGGTCTCCAAGGTAAGAGGTTCTGGTTGTGGCCGTTCCATCGTGACGGGTGGTTCAGAGCTGCTTGATGCGGATACCGAGGTAGTCGGACGCCCTTCTTGTAGAACTGGTGGTGAAACTGACTGAGAACCTGACTGAGACTCTGAATGCTGTGCTGTCGGAGGTGAGTGCAGAGAGTCTTCCGTGATGACTGACCGGGACTGTAACCTGATAAGCCTTTGAACCGGATTCAGATGCAGACGTTCCCAAGCGGGTTTGGCAACTGGCCTCGATACTTTCCTTGGCGGTGCAATGATCCAGATCTTTGCTCGCAAGGCAAAAGGAGGTTTAAATAAGGGTCCTGCAGTAACTCTAATCTAAATAAAAGACTAAAGCGGATGCAGCCAACGTCGTCAGTGTCACCCTAGACTCTAGAACCAGAAGACAAGTTTGTCTCACGACGCTTTGGACACTGTTTTAGGCCCTCAGAATTCTTTTCGAAGATGTATCCTTGTTTGGAACGAGCGGTCCTAAAGGATGTCAAAAGGAGTCTAAACCTTTGCCCATTTCGATATTTGAGGTTTCAAGTTTTCTGAAGCCAGAACAACTCGGCATGAATATCATGATGCCATAACTAGATTGGTGTGAGCAGCACTGTGCTATTAGCCGGGCGGTGTAAGTGACGGGGCACTTGTTTCCTTTTGGTGTAAGTATCATGGCATTTTACTCCGTGGTTCCTCGTTTTTTGTTTGAAACCCCAAACAGGTACACGAGTAAAGGTGTAGAAAAGCTTCTGATTTCCTAAAGTCCCACCGTAAAAGGACTTAAAAGATGATAACGCGCATCACTGAGATGCACGACTCCTCATCGGGCCACGACAGTGTCTTACTAAGCCTAAAGACAGACTCGGAACAGATTGAGAACCTAGGAGCCATCCTAGACATGCTTCTACGCTGAACGAGATGTATGTACAGTTCATGCGATAAGAAAAAGCAGTAACACGTAGGCATTTAGAGGGTTAGATGCAAGTAGATCTTAACCTGTGGGTACCTGTCCTAATTTGGAGAGTTCTAATGCTTTGTATATGCAAAAGGCCGGTTTTGGTTCGTAACAGGTTCCTTGGACTAGGGCCACAGATATACCTCCCGTTACCCGCGTTTTTCGCAGAGTAACAGTCGAACGGTAGCATGACCCATCATCGTCGAAGGTTGTCGGTCATTCGGGGTCCCCGGGCTCCGGTAAATCGTGCCGGATTGCCAAAACGATCCAACGAGGCTTTTTCCACATCGATGTAAATGAGATGCTAAAATTTGATTAAAAGAAGAAGAATCACAAAGTCGTAAAAATGCTTTTTCAAATTTGGCTCACTTTATTTAGTTCATCCTTAGAAGAAACTACGCAAGCGAACAAACGAAAAAGCCCCAGATTAGAATGGCCGGACGCGAGGTCCTGTTAAATCACCGTTCCAACCTTCGGCAATGCGAATCTCACCGTTTTGACAGGCTTTTAAGGGACTGTTCTCAAGCGTATTAAATCCTAAGTATGAATTAATATTGATTCAATTTATCCCCAGCAGAGTCGCCACTGTGGGCAGCATGCCCTTCGGAGGGAAAAGGATTTCGTTCCTTCCCGCCATTTGCGGCCCTTTTTCGTCGAAAATCGAGGGAGCGCGAGCGCCGGTGGCAAGCGCTAAAAAATACAGAGTCGCCACTTGAGTTTTGAAGGTCCGACACTCAAGGAACCGTATTTCGAAGCAACTGCCGCGCTATTTGTTTTGAAACAGTGAAGGAAACCAGTCCGTCATAACCATATCTGGGTTCGGGAGCTAGGTTACGAGAGGGGAAGGGTTTTATGGCACCTCTCTCGCCCAATCCGGAGATCGGTCTCTACTTAGGCATTTTTATGAAAACTTTTTGTGATTCTTCTTCTTTTAATTAATTTTAGCCAATTAGGGCGAGGGAACAGTTAATCGGAGATTAAAAACTGTAACAATTCGCAGGATGTGATCAAATGATAGCATGGATAGATAGTATGATAAATAATAAATGGGATGAACTCGAAACAGAGATCAGATGCCAAAACCAGGCCTGGGGCGGATTCGCCCTGCACGATGGCCAACTTGCATGCATGGACAGATCTGTATGCAAGTTAACCATCGCGCGAGACACAACGACACTCGCGCGAGTGTTGTCACCTCACCACAGTCCCAAGATCATCCCCTTCTGGGCTCTGGAAGGACCAGTGCACACCCAGGAAAGCAAACCAAGCAGTTTATTGAAAGACTGTAAAATACTAATTATTACATAATACTCCAAGCAGGAGCCAAATGAATTGAAACACAACCCCTAAACAGTGGGGGCATCAAAGCAGAAGCCAAGGGCCTAGTTACCCATGCAAGGGCTATTCATGGGAATCACAGAACTGTTGCGCGACAGAGAGTGAGTCTCGCGCGACATTCCTGACTGGACTTCCAGGAATTGCTTTGCATGCTTGGGGTCCTGAGACAGATTCAGGGGATCCCAAGGGCATTCCAAACTATTTAGAGTAAACAAACTAGCTACTGTATTTTGTCTTTGCATGCATAACAGTGATCTAAAAGTAAAAATGAAGTACAACAGGCATGGGCATATTGAGAAAAAGAAAAGGGCTAGCCTCCCTTCCCCACGAGGTCCATTCTCTTGCTGACACAAGTGTCGCGCGAGTATGAGGGGCCATCGCGCGAGGGTTTAACAGCCACGAATTCTTGTAACTTTGCTGGCTTTAGGACAAGGACATGGTATTGATTACCAGCCTTGGCCCTGTCAGCCCCCCTCAGGGACCAAAACAGAAACAGGTTAAATGTTATACCTTTGCTTGGAAAGGGTTTGGAGATGGATTGGATTGATTGGTGTGGCCTCGCAACCAAGTGTATATGAACACACTAAGTTCAGGAGATTAGGAGGGGATTTGGGTTTAATGACTTTGTGCTAGTTAGTATTTGCCTTGCAAAATGACTAGTGAATTTCTTAGTTAATTTTTTTTTGGAACCCTTAACATGGAAGATGAAGGGGGGTATTTATAGGAGGAGTGTAAGGGCTAGTTAGTGGCCAAATAAGGCCTTGGGACCAGCCAACAAAGCTTGATCACAACTTGGTGGTGAGGCTAGCAACAAGGTGAGTGGGGAGTGGTTGTGAGGGTGTGAGGGTGTAGCCTGCCAGAACCCTGTTCAGCTGAGGAAAACGGGGTTCCAGCCCATGTGACACCCAATGATCACCTGTCCAGCTGGATTCTGTGAAAGGGACAGGAGGGAACCATCGCGCGAGGGTTTGGAAGTATCGCGCGAGGGTCAACAGTCAACAGTTTGACTTTGACTACACCTGGCAAGCTAAGTGTCGCACGAGGGACTAAAAGGATCGCGCGAGGGTCAACTCTGCCTCTAGGGTTTGACTGAAGGTTCAGAGGGGGTTCAAAAGGTTCAAGCGGGGTTCTAAGCATTCGAAGCCTGATCCATTCCCAATCCAAGCTCGTTTGATCCGATCTCATCATCGGGGAAACAAGAAAATCGTAAAACGAAGTAAAGCAATTGGGAGACCAAGATTGGGGTGTCTACAGCCACCAACTCCTATCACTCCGTTCCCTGCACCTCAAAAGCTCGTCCAAGTCAAGACCGAACCTCTCGTCATGGCTGAAACTCCAAACCTTGCTCAGGTTCTCGCCGACATCCAACGCAACTTGGCCATCATGCAAGAGAGGGCCGATCAAGCTGATGCCTCTACCGCCAACCTTCGCGCCCTAATCGAAGAACGCCTTCCTCTGGTAGCTGCAGCTGGAGGAGGCGGCGGAAGGGAAGAGCGCGAGCCCGTGATCGAAGAGGACCCCCAAGGTGAAAAGCCTGCTCCGAATCCAGAAATGGCCGCTCTGATCGCCAAGATGGCAAAACTCGAGGAAACCATTTCCAAGGCTGAGAAGATAAGCGCTGGTGGTTTGGACATGGACCGTCTTTGCCCTTTTTCAAATGCTAGGTTGCCTGAAAGATTCAAGATGCCCGACTTTGTAAAATTTGACGGTTCTAGGGATCCTAAGACTCACTTGTTGGCATACCATAGTGCAATGAAATTACATGGAATTGAAGAGGAAACCATGGCGCAACTCTTCTCTCAAATTCTCATTGGTCCAGCATTCCAATGGTTTCTATCTCTGGACCTTTCCAAAAGGAAAACTTGGGTCGATATTGGGGCTGCTTTCAACGCCCAATACAGTTACAACGTCCAACTCAAGATGACCACTCGAGAGCTAGAATCAACCAAGATGGGCGCAAAAGAGCCCTTTGCAGACTTCATTCAGCGGTGGAGGGCAAAGGCAGCCAAAATGACGGATCGTCCCAGCGAAAAGGATCAGATTCGTATCATCTCTCGCAACCTGTAGCCGGACTTCGCCAAGAACCTTGTGCTGGTCCAAGGGGCAAACTGGGAAACCTTCTTTGATTCCAGTCTCGCCATTGAGGAAGCTCTCTAAACTGGGGTCATCCCAAGAACCAAATCTACTCCTGCTACCTCGACACCGAAATCCAAGCCCCGTGCTTACACCGGAAGCAGCACTGCTCTCTTTGGCGGTAACAACTATGCCAACACTGCTACTGCCAGCAACACCGCCCCAACCCAAAGCTCCAACCACATAGCCGATGTCAACCAAGTGCAAGCACCGCAGAAACCCCGAAACCGCAATCAACCCCGTGTCTTTGCCAACTTCGAGGCACCCCTCTCTGCTGTCCTTGAAAAGCTGGCCAAGTCTGGTCACCTCAGGCCTCTCACTCCGACCCCACTTCCCCAAAATTCACCTCCTAGCCACAACCCCAATGCCTTCTATGCGTACCACCAGATGCCTGGTCACCACACCGACTCTTGTTATCGCCTCCGTCATGCGATACAGGATTTGGTAAACAATAGAACTCTTCCTAACCCGCCGTCTAAACCCAACGTCATCTCCAACTCCCTCCCGAAGCACCACAATCAAGTGAACCACATATCCCTTAGCTCCACCATAATCTCTACTAGCTCCACTATATTCAACCCCACTGGCCATATAACCACAACAGATCAACCGAGGCCGATCGTGTCTGTGCCTATTGAGCCCGAAGTGCTACAGCTGAACCTGGAGAAGGGAGAATCATCCAAATCTAGGACACCCCTGGAACGTCTGCGTGACGGCATGACCACCTTCAATGATGTGTTCCGTGACCTTCAAAACAGCACTACCTTTACTGCGCAACTCCTCCCTGGGTCCACTTTGAGAAATCCTTTCTTTACCGTCACTGGGACTGCTCTCGATGGGATGCCCATACAGCGCGCAAGGCTTACTGAGGCATCCACAATCCCACCAGAACCGGAACTCGACATGCAGGCGGTGGGCTGGGCGATAGCAAACCACAACAACTTTGACGTCCCTTGGATCAATGAATGGGATGATCTTGCCTTCGGGGGATTTCCGGTCGAGCCAGAAGCAATACCGTTTGACCATGCTGCGAACGATGAGTGGCTGGCAGCGCAAGAAGAGGACAAGATGAACCCGTTGGATGGATTTGCTCTACCTCTGCTTTTCAATCCACCTGAACCTGTCGTCGAAGAAGAGCCGTACTTCTGGGATCCTGAGCCCGCTTGGCAGTTTCTGGCCGACTATGTTTTAGAGGAGGTCATGCCTGACTATGAAGCGTTCTACACTGAGGAAGACCTCCGACAGGAAGAACCCTGTATACTTTGGGAGTGTTTCCGCACATCAACGATCGACTCGCTGTTGATCTCGGCAGTCGACGTCGAATTCGACCCAGCATTCTACATAGTTGATGAGAACCTCCCGCGCCCCGCTGTGCCTCTTCCTGATGAGGACTGCAGTATTATGACTCTGGATGCGGTACCTGATGACCTTTGGGAACTGAACGAGATTGTCGACCTTAACACAAATCCGCTGCCTTCCGACTTTTGGGATGAAGACAAGGTGGTGGATATCAACATGGGAAGCGAGGTTTGGACGGTCAACTCCGCTCTGATAGATGCCGGTTTCTGGGACACGCCGTTTGTGACCAACCCGGGAGCACCGTTTGAAGAAGCTGCTGCGCAGGATCCGTCCTTTTGGGAAGAGCTGGTAGTGAAGGGTCTGGAACAGGAACTGGCTATGGGGGAAGACCCGTCTGCAACCGTGGCCGCAACTGACAAAGGGAAGCACAAGATGGATGACATACCCGCGGACTTCTGGGATTTCAACGACGCGACCTCATGGTGGGATATCGCCAATGTTACAAGGAGTGGCCGAGTCTTTCAGCCCTCTAACTTGCAGGCTGGGGGCTCGTCCAATCCCCCTATTCTACAAACCGCCAATCCGACTGCCCAAAGGAGCGCTCCGAACATCCTTAGTGGGGTCCCAGAAGGGGACGTGATTCAGAGACAACTGGAAAGGATCCCTGCTGCTGTATCGATCTGGGGTTTGATTGCATCGTCAAAGGAGCATCGTGACAAGCTGTCTGGATCCCTGGCCCGACTCAAGGTACCAACTGACATCACCCCCGAGGCAATGGTCGCCCTTATTTTACCTTTGCTTGCCAAGCACTCTGTTACTTTCACCGAGCGGGACCTGCTTGTCGAGGGAACCGACCACAACCGCCCGTTGCACATCACCGTAAAGTGCAAGGGACTCTGGGTGCCGACCGTGCTCATTGATAATGGCTCCGCCATTAATGTCTGTCCGCTGAGGGTTGCTTACCACTTAGGGTTCACAAAAATGGATCTCGCGCCATCTAATCTGGCTGTCAAGGCCTATGATAGCACCCGTCGTGTTGTAGAAGGGACGATTATGCTCAAGCTCGATGCTGAGGGCTTTGAGATGGAGGTGGAATTCCATGTGGTCGACATCCCCGCCACCTTCAATCTGCTGCTGGGCAGGCCGTGGCTGCATAGGTCCGACATTATGGCAGTACCCTCGACTCTACACCAAAAGGTCATGCTAGGGCTTCCAACTGGGACTCTCACTATTTGCGGGGACTCTGGGATCCGCCCACTCAAAGAAGATGAACCTGTTTTGGGAATTACACATGGGGAAGAAGACTCGGACTTTGGGGGGTTTTCATTCGACACCGCAGGCTCAGTCCTTACCGTCACCGTGGACGACGACTTCCTCGTTAGCTCAGCCGCTATTGACATCATGAGGAAAATGGGCCACATGCCCGGCCTTGGACTTGGGATAAACCAGCAAGGGATCGCCGAGTTCCCTATCTTTCCCTTTACTGAGGGACGATTTGGTTTGGGATACACACCTCCCGCCAAAAAGGTCAAAAAGGGGAAAGGTACGGGAAAACCCCGAACCCTTTATGGTAACCCTGGCAGCCACTTCATTCGCGAGGGAGGGAGCATTGATTATGAAGGCCAACCTGAACCCTTCTGGGATCCGGAGACTGGCACCTGGCTACCGGGATTCAAGATCTTCGCTGCGGACGCCTGGTCCGACGATGAGGAAGAGATAGCCAAGGATAAGCTGGCCGAAGAGGAATTCAAGAAACAACTGACCCGGACTAAGGAGGAAACTGACTGGTTGCTGACGATTGATCAAGAGGACTTGGAGATGCTGTTCTCTCAAGGAAGAAGAGGCTGAAGTGCTGATGCTTGGGCCCGACTCTCCGGACATCCTCGAAGATCCAACCTCCCTCATCGTGGAAGCCAAGGGAAGTTTAAATAATTGCTTTTTCACTCCGCGTCTGACATGCATTGACTATGTATCTGAGTCTGACACAGAGTCTGTCGAGTCTAGGTCTAGCTCAGAGTCGGAGTTTGTGCCTCTTGGCCCTCCACGTCGTAGCTTCTATTTCGAGTTCGAGTCCACTGTACTTGGCAACCCGCTGGGGTTTTATGAAATGCATGATCCTACTTCCGACTACTTTGCTGACTTCTATATAAACTGTGTCGACCCTGACGATGAAGGAACAGACTTCGATGGGGACATCCCCGCTGAGTTGCGTTCCCTCATTGAAAGGGAAGATGAAAGGCATGCTCTCTAAAAGAAGAAGTAATTTCTGTAAATTTGAAAGACGAGGATGACTCCCGAATGATGCAAATTGGTTCAACTCTGTCCCCCGAGGATCGTACTACACTGATTGATCTGCTCAAAGAATATTTCAAAGTTTTCGCATGGTCTCACAAAGACATGCCTGGTATCGATCTTGAAATCGTGCAGCACCGAATCCTGTTGGCTCCAGGGGCCATTCTAGTCAAACAGAAGCTCCGCCGGATGAGGCCGGATTGGGTCGAGAAGATCAAGGAGGAAGTCACCAAACAGATCGACGCTGGGTTCCTAATGGTTGCCGAGTATCCGAAATGGGTGGCCAACATCGTGCCAGTTCCTAAGAAAGACGGGAGGATCCGGGTCTGCGTCGACTTTAGGGACTTAAACAAAGCAAGCCCCAAAGATAGTTTTCCCCTGCCTCACATCGATGTGCTCGTGGACAACACGGCGGGGCATGCTTTGCTCTCTTTTGTCGACGGATTCTCAGGGTACAATCAGATCTTCGTGGTGTCGGAGGATCAAGAGAAGACAACCTTTGTCACTGAGTGGAGTACTTACTACTATGTGATGATGCCGTTTGGGTTGAAGAACGCCGGTTGCACTTTCCAGTAGGCCCAGACCACCCTAATGCCTAATGCCACCTAATGCCACCTACACCTGGTCGACCCCTGATCCTGCACTTATCTGTTACCCCGACGGCTATGGGATGTTTGCTGGCGCAGGAAGGGGATAAAGGAGTTGAGAAAGCCATTTACTATCTGAGCAAGAAAATGGTGGGGAGTGAGGAACGTTACACCCCCCTGGAAAAGACATGTTGGGCGCTAGTTTGGGCTACCAAAAAGCTTAGACACTACATGCTAGCCTATTCGGTGAAGCTGATTTCTCGGATGGACCCTATCAAGTATCTGTTCGAGAAGCCAGCGCTCACCCATAAGCTAGCACGTTGGTTGCTTCTGCTGGCTGAGTTCGATCTCCAATATGTTACGTGGAAATCAGTGAAGGGCCGTGCCGTGGCAGAATTCCTGGCCGACCACCCGATCGATGGACCTGAGGACGTGGATTTCAACTTCCCGGACGAGGATGTGTTAACGATTGTCGAAGAAGTATGGACGCTCTATTTTGATGGGGCTGCGAATCAAAGAGGGTTTGGAATTGGGGTATTGCTGATCACGCCCGCTGGGGCTCATATCCCGATTGCTTTCAAGTTAAACTTCGACGTCACCAACAATCAAGCTGAGTACAAGGCCTGCATCGTCGGAATGGAAGCTGCTATTGCACTGGGAGTCGAGAAACTCGAAATAATTGGAGATTCAAACCTGGTGATCTCTCAGGCCAATGGAGACTGGAAGGTTCGGAAGGAAAAGCTGAAGCCTTATCACCAAGATTTGGAAGAACTGATTCCTCGCTTCAATAAAGTGACCTTCACCCACATTCCATGCTTGAAGAATCAGTTTGCCGATGCTTTGGCGACTTTGGCTTCAATGATCGAACTTCCAGTAGGGGTCCGGATGCGGCCAATTGTGATTGAGTAGAGGGACTTGCCCGCTTATGAATATGTCAACGCCATTGATGATGTCGATGATGGCCTACCCTGGTACCATGATATCTGGAACTTTGTCGAACGAGGAGAGTTCCCTGCAGGAGCTTCAAGGAAGGATCGGGTTGCTCTACAAAGGCTGGCTGCTCAGTACATCATTTGTGGGGCGAAACTGTATCGAAGGTCTCACTGCGGGATGCACAAGCTGTGTGTCAACGGGCCGAAGCAACAAGGATCATGGAAGAAATTCACGAAGGGGTCTGCGGTCCTCACATGAGCGGAGTCATGCTTGCGCGGAAGATCCTCAGGCAGGGTTACTACTGGTCAACGATGGAATCTCAGTGCATCGAGTACGTACGGCGCTGTTTCAAGTGTCAAATCCATGCCAACCTGCAGCATGTTCCACCTTCTAAGTTATATGGCATGACCTCGCTGTGGCTGTTCTCTGTGTGGGGAATTGACGTTATTGGGATGATTACGCCTCCTGCTTCAAATGGTCACAGGTTCATACTGGTGGCGATAGATTACTTCACCAAGTGGGTTGAGGCCGAATCTTACAAGACTCTTACAACAGTTCAAGTGGCTCAGTTCATTCGAAAGAACATCATTTACCGGTATGGCGTTCCTCAGGCGTTCGTCTCAGACAATGGGAGTCATTTCAAGGGAAAGGTCCTGGACCTCTTCGAGGAATTCGGCATTGAGATCCACCGATCAACTACCTATCGTCCACAAACAAATGGAGCAGTCGAGGCCACTAACAAGAACATCGAGGTGATCATCAAGAAGGCTATTGAATTCGCAAGGGATTGGCACGAGCAGCTACCTTTGGCGCTATGGGGGTATAGGACGTCGATTCGAACTTCAACCGGTGCAACTCCTTTCTCCCTGGTCTATGGAATGGAAGCAGTGCTTCCTATCGAGCTTGAAGTTCCCTCTCTGAGGATCATGATTGAAAGTGGCCTTGAGGAATCCGAGTGGCTCAGCGGGAGGTTCATCGAGCTGATGCTATTTGATGAAAGAAGGCTCCGTGCCCTGTATCATGTTCAAGGTTACCAGCGTCGAATCGCCCGGGCATTTGATAAGAAAGTGAAGTCCAAGGGTTTAGTCGAAGGAGATATGGTCACAAAGGAGATACGGGCCCCAGTGTTCGATGCTCGCGGGAAGTTTCGGCCAAAACGATCCGGACCGCTCATTATCAAGACCATCCTATCCGGGGGTGCTGCTCAACTCATCGATCTCGACGGCAACGAATTCAGCACTCTGGTCAACCTGGATCAGCTCAAACGTTTCTATCCTTGAGAGAAGCTCGTTGGGCCGAAAACCACAAGGGTGGGCGGTTCCAAGGAAAAGTTAGAGCAGCCTGCTAGACCGAAAACCTGTGAAGGCGGTCTAGGAAAAAATAAATAGGCAAAAGTCGAAAGCTTACTAGGCCGAAAACCTGTGAAGGCGGTGCTAGGCAAAAGTTTGAGCGTAAAAGGAGAGGTAAAATACACGAGCGAACCTTGGCCTGAACTACGTTCTGACCTGATTCCTTGAAAAGGGATACGTAGGCAGTCTCACCTTGAGACCCGGTCATATTCTATCAAGTCGATCCATGGTTTAACGCGCCAGTGCCGTATCAAGATCCAAATGAAGTCGAGGGGCAAGTCGAAATTTTATTAAGGAATCTGAAGGGGGAAACCCTTCTGTCTTTCAAATTTATTATACAATCACAACTTCTAATATCAAAGGCTGAGCATGAAAACCTTAAAAACACTAAAGCATGAAAAACAGAACAAGATGCTTGAGAAGCCTAACGGCTCACAGTTTATTCTAACTACAGCAAAGTGATCCGGAGTCAGTCAATATTCTCTCTTGCTTGAATATCGGCTCTTAACCACTGCCTGTACACGTTCCTCAACCTTGGAGTGAAATCTGAGGACTCTGCTTGAAGGGCTCTGTGGCCCCAGCGCCTTTTATACCCATTGAGGGTCTGAGCATTGAAATTGGGAACTCAAAAATCCCCGGCAGTGATGCGGACATTCCCCTGAGGGATACCTAGTTGACGAAGGATGCGGCCCAGGATGTAGAAGGTGAACTGCGTCAACCTTGCAATCACCACCCTGTCAAACCCATCTGAGTAAACCACCATTTCCTCCAGTCCCAGCGATGGGCACCTCCAGACGATCTCGTCGGGCTGCATCTCCCGCATGAAAGCAAACCATTCCTCCTCATTCATCTCAGGGTACCTCATCCCCCTTTGATGAAGTCTCTTTGGAAAAAGGTCCCAACCATCCTCCGGAGGGTGCATCAGATTCAGCTTGTCGGATAACCACAGCTGCACGAGCGAAAAGACAAGTAAGAAACCAGATAAAAGCCTGAGCGAAAAGACAAGTGAGGAGCCAGCAAATAGCCTAAGCCGAGTGTCGAGGTAAAATGAGAAAGTGCGAAAAATCGAAAAAAGGTGAGCTGAGTGAGTTTACCTGAAGAAGAAGCGGGCTGCCGCTGAAGGTGCATGACACCCCGGTGTACACCAAATCCTAACCTCAAAGCGTCTCGGCCAAGACCAAAGGAATCACGTTTTGCCGATCCGCACCTCCCATCTGGAGAGCAACGCTCACGAGCAGAGGACTAACCCGCCCGTCAGCGGGAATGAGTAGGTAGCCGGCCAAGAGACAGATCACCAGGGCAAAGCGGCGCCGTGCCTGTAAGGCAGTGTCCCCCAAATCACCCTCCGGGCTGTATCGCTCGATCAATTGCAGGATATGGATTTCGCCACCCTCTAACATAGAGCGGGCCAAGCCCCCGGGAATATTGAGCGCAGTGGCCAGCAGCATGGGCATGCTCACTTGGTAAGGAGGGACCACAAGCATTGGAGAAGAGTACGTCCGGAGGTAGGCCTGGAACTCCTCGACTGTTGGGCATATCTCGTCATCCCCGAAGCGGAAGACGTGGACATCCGGGTCCCAAAACCGGAGCGCGGCCCTCAGAAGAGCCGGGCGGAGTGGCACATGCCGCAAATACCGGAGCGAGACAAGGCCGTGGTACTGGAAATTCAACCAATCAACGCCTATCATCTGCACCAACCAGGGCCTGACCAAAGTAGGAATGGGGTTTTCCATCGGAGAAAATACAGAAGAAGTGCTGAGTGTGAAAAAAATAGTGAGGTGCTGTGGTTCTGCAAGACGTAACATGCATCTTTATAGGCCAAGCATGCATTATTTTGCTCTGATGATGCATGTGCCAATAGCTAGCTTCCAAACCTTCCTTACATTAAAGGACTTTGCCTCCTGCAAGCCAGAGACCGTGTTCAAAACGTGGGGAGGTGAAGACAAAGAGCCCCAGGAAAAAGGACAGGCGGTCAAACAAGTGGCTCTGTGTCGCACTTTTGTGGCGTGCACCACTTAAAAAACAGCGTGCGCAGGTCATCTACTGTCTCTGGTGTGCGAAGCTCAACTACTGGCGCACGCCAGTAAAGCATACACCAGATACCAGCAACAGCAGCAACTGTCATCGAGCAACCGATTTCGATTCCGGGTCTTGTTTGGCAGATTTGTCGATTCATGCAAGTCATAAATGGTATTTGGGACTATGGGGAAGCGTCGGCTCGGAAACGTCGCGCTTAACGAAGAATTCGGACCTCCAGCGGCCCGTATCCTCCTAAATTTAGGATACGGAGGCTCAAAGTTCGTACCAAGGGTTTCGTGCCAAGTTTTCTTATACCGTACACGTCATGTAGATCTTGTGTGACTGTGCAGGGGTGTCGGTTTCAGTCTGGGACCATATCGAGTCATCTTTGGCGTCTTATGTCCATTTTGTGGCATTTTTGGGCATTTTGCGGCTTATTTCCCGTATTAATTCGTATTTCCCGGGTCTTTCCACTCGTACAGGTCATCGTACGTACGTATGGTCTCACAAGAGTGTCAGTTTCCCTTTCAGAGGAGGATTGGGCATTTCAGCTTGCTAATACCAAAACATCCGTGTCCTCCGCGTGTCTCAAGGATACGCGACGTATCCTGGGACTTTCCTCCCATTTTATTCGAGGTAGATCAGTTCTACGCGTATCCTAGCGTTTGTTGGTCGACTCAGAACGTTTGTCAATGCATGTCAGATATTAATGGTTATTTTGTTTACTTCTATCATCAGTTCCATCAATATAGAAGTTAAATGAACAGAAAATGCAATTATTATACTATCCAAAGCACGTATCCCTAAAAGCAAAAGGTGAAAATGTATGAAACGACACAATGGCACGAGCGAAGCAAGCAAAATCATGTACTGGGCAACATCCGCCCGCAAAACAGAAGGCACGCAGGCCCTATCTCAAAAATCAAGTCAAAGGATCAAGTACCAATAGTATCAAAGGCAGAAGAGACAGTAAAGTATCTAAGGCTCAGTGGTAGCCCTCACTCGCCAAAAAGGTCATCAGTGTCGTCGCTGTCATCCTCGCTCTCTGCAGCCAAGTCTTTCTGAGTAACCCGGAACCCGGGATCGCTAGCGGAGCCGGAGCCGCTGCTGAGGGACGCGGACTCCTCGTCCTCATCCTCGTCCTCCTCCTCCTCTCTTCTCTTTTTCTTCGCGGGCCCCTCCGCTGGCTTCTTCTGAGCAGGCCTCTTCCGCAGCTCTCTTTGAGGCGGCGGTGACCCTCTTTCAAGAGCGATCACCACCCTTCTGGTCTCAGGCCGTGTGGTCCTCGCCGGTCGCTGGACCACGACAGGAGCCTTCCCCTTGCCCTTCTGAGGGGCTGGCCTCGTTGTCTGCCGCTTAAAAGCCGTCTTAGCGTGTCCCTGCATTGTCATTCAATTCAAGTCATTATGTATATCCATATTGCATAGTGTATACATGCTAAATGCTGAAACAGGAACCAAGAGCAGGCTCTTCTAACATGCATTGTAACAGACATGCACAGCTATTCTAAGTATCGAATTCGGAATTCTGGGTGTATACCTGAGGCTGCGTAGTAGACGCTGGAACTGCTGGTGGGTAGTGCAACTGCAGAGGAGTACTGCTAGCTATCTTGTGAAAGGCCTTCTCCATGGCAAGCATCAAACGCATGGCCTCCCTCGCCCACTCTAGCGGCACCTGAATCACAAGTGTTGGAAGTCAAAGGCAATTCAAATACAGGGCAAATATGATACAGGGAATAAGTAAAGCTGAAAGTACATCATACCGGTCCCGTGACCTCTGCTAGCTCAGTCCTAGCAGGCTCAAAACGGACCTCTGCAGCCTCCCCCTGAGGGTCACGCACTGGCAGTGTCCAAGAAAGCTGAGTAAGCCCGGTCGCCTCCGCAAACTCACTCCTCTCCTCAGAACGAGCTGGCCTCCTCCTCCAGCCCTGTTTCTCCTCGCCAGCCACTAAGGCCTCTGTCCACACTGCCCTGTGCTCCATCACCCCGAGCGCCCCTGCCAAGTATCGCCTCCGGTAAACAGCGTAGTCCCGCTCAGGCCCCAGAAAGGAAGTCGCAGCAGCAGGGACAGTGAACCTCCTCAGCTCTCTCAGCGTGTACCTCCCAGTGTGCGAAGCACGAGGCGGAAGTGGCCCAGGGACAACGAACTCAGACGAGTCGAGCGACTGCCGCGTCACTCGGTCGCCCAAGTACCACTGCCACCCGAAAGCCGACTCCAGTAGCACTCGGCTCGCTGTCACCACTCTGCTCCGTGCCAGGTACTCAGGCTCAGGCCCTGTAGTCCTCCATGGGTCCCACTCCACCTGCAAACCAATCCAGGGCATCAGCGACAGCATTAAAGCAATTCAAGGGCGCGAACTACCAAAAGGGAAAGCTAATCTTACCTGAGAGCCAGTCAAGTGGTCAAGATACACCCGGAAGCCGGACAGTGACTCCTGCGACTTCTTCTTCCCGACGCGGAGCGGTCCCCAGACCATCGCCCGTGGAAGCACCCTTAAGTCCGGACTCCTATTCTCCGGAGGGTACATCCTCAGCACCTTGTAAGCCCACTGCTGCAAGGTTTTCAAACAATCAAGGCATCAAAAATACAGCATATGCAGGATAAAGTGCAAGTATGAAATGAAATTGAAAGACAGTACTGATTCCTTACCTCCCACACTCTCTAGTACCCAGCAGCTGCCTTTCTCCCCCTGGAGAACTCGCCCAAGAAGCCGTAGCACGTGCCTAAGGCCGCTTCTCCCCAGTCGAACCGAGAAGCAAACCTTAAGTCGAAGAGGGCCAGCAAGTAAGACAAGTGAACCGTGGACCGCTTGTTCGGGTACAGAGTAGCCCCGAACAAGTACAGTAAGTACGCCCTCGCCAGCTGCTCCAACTCCAGCTCAGTAACCCGCCCTCCGGCCACCTCCATCTCCGGGACTCTCCTCTCCACATGCTTCTTGAATTGGTCATACGAGACCGTCTCTGCACTGCCAGAGGGCTCCATGCCCAAGAACCACCTCAGGGCCTCTCTATCCCCGTGGATCCCAGAGTCAAACGGAATCGGGTCACCTCCTACCCTCAGGCCCGTAATGGCCGCAAAGTCCGCCGGAGTCACCGTCATCTCCCCGATCGGGAAGTGGAAGGAGTTCGACGTATCCCACCACCTCTCGGCCAAGGCAGTCAGCACGGCATGGTCACTCCTCACCGCTGTCAGCGTGGGGATGAACAAACCAAACCCCGCCGCGTCCACCAGCACTCTCACCCCCTCAGGCAGACTCAGGTACAGCTCGAGCGAGTGCGCTGGACCACCGTGCCCCCACGTATTGGCCACTCCTCTCTGCACATCGCAACAAACAAAGTAACAGAAATAGCATCAGTACAACAATTCAAATTCAGTGGATAGTCGAATCAAGGACTTTTTACAGTATCTATAGCATCAAAGGCATTCGATCATTTCAGTCGATTATCAAGCTATCAGGCATCCTGTTCAGTCGATTCAAGTCATCTTTAAGTTGATTCAAGTTTCAAGTCATTTACTCAGTCGATTATCGAGTTTCCGGGCATCTTATCGGTCGATTCAAATTATTATAGCAGCAATGGCATCCTATTCAGTCGATTCAAGTTATCCAGGCATCCTATTCAGTCGATTCAAGTTATCAGAGCATCCTACAAGGTCGAATCTAGTTTCAGAGCAACCTATCAGTCGAGTTACGGTACGTGGTGTACTACGGGTCGATATCAGTTATCCACAGGCATTCTATGGTCGAACTCTAAGGTCGAAGCATTCTACGATCAATCCAATCTATTTCAGGTCGAAGTATCAACAACTCTATACAGTGACTCGAGTGCAAGTGTTCAAGTTTCATGCATTACAGGCTAGATGGTTCGAAGGTAAAGCATACACAACTACAACAAGTACGAAATGAAGGATAAAGCAAAGTGTAAAGGCATACCTGCGTCCAGCCTCTGGACAAGTGCCGCTCAGGGTCTCTCAGCACCAACTCCTCGTCGTAATCCCTCTAGCGAGGGACGTAGATATCCGTACCCGACGGGACGAACACGTGTGGCTCGGGAGGGACGTACGTCTCAGCCACAAACGGGGTACGAGTGGCCTTCCGCCGAGTCTCTGCTAAGTCCACTGCCACCTCGTACACCCCAAGACCCTCCTCCTGCTCCCTCTCAGCCTCCTCGGTCTCCCGCTCAAGCTCCCTCTGGTCCATCTCCACCGCCTCGGCCTCTCGCCTCAGTCTCTCTACCTCGTCGGACCGAGCAATCTCCCTCAGCCTCTCCTCGCGGGCCGCCAAAACTGCCGCGACCACTGCAGGGCTCTCTCTCATGAGCCGAGCAAGCGCAAACTCACCCACAAACTCTGCCAAGTCACGGCTCAGGATCGGCTCGTGACTAGAAGACCCAGCGGGCGGCGTGAACTCGACCCGCTCAATGTGATCCACCCTCGGCACATCCCCCGTCTCCTCCACCACTGCCGGAGCCTTGCCGCTCGCCGGATCCCTCGGAGGAGACCCCGATCGGCCCTCACAAACGCCACCACCACTGCCACTGCCGCCGGCCCCAGCCGAACCTACCCCAATCATAATCAGAGCCTCCACCCTGCTCTGGAAGTCCAGTCGTTCAACCCGTGGACCCTGTGATACCACCGTGACCGGCGTACGCCCCACCCCCTCTGGCGTACGCTGCTCATCGCCACCACCCGCCGTCGCTGCATGGCCATGGCCGCCCACGACAGCCCCTGTAACCTCTGCACCAGTGCCCGTAGGTGCCTCGCCCAGAGATTGATCGTCGATTCGAGCACTTTCTACCATAATTTCATCATCCCTCGGCCGAACATCGCCAATATCACCTTCGCCGCCCCTGTCGCCACTGTGATCACCGGTTCCAGCCATGGGTGTATGAGGATTCGTGGTCTGTGGAAGATTGGTGAGAGGGTTTGAAGTTTGGGAGGTTTTTGAGAAGCCTCGGAGGTTTTGAAACCGATCAATGGCGGTTTCGTACTGCCTAAGAAGTATATACGACGTGGGAAACAGCTGGGTCGGGTCTGGGCCGGATCTGGACTCAGATGTTGCAACATGACCGGCGTACGCCTCGATATTACTGGCGCACACCAGTGGGTTTTGGGCCTGGGGCCCAATTTGCATTCCACGATCAAAATCAAGGCCCATGGTCATCAAATTCATGTTATCACCTGGGATGGTTACTCCCCAAGCAGAACCCGTCCAATTTCAAATCAACGGCGATCTATCCGTCCAATTTCAAATCAACAGCGATCTATTGTTCCAATTTCAAATCAACGACGATCCATCCGTCCAATTTCAAATCAACGACGATCCATCCGTCCAATTTCAAATCAACGACGATCTATCCGTCCTATTTCAAATCAACGACGATCTATCCGTCCAATTTCAAATCAAACAAGTAGCCATGAGTTGCTTTTCAAAGGATTATTCCCCAGGAGAGTCCGCACCCTACGACGATCTATCCGTCCAATTTCAAATCAACGACGATCCATCCGTCCAATTTCAAATCAACAACGATCCATCCGTCCAATTTCAAATCAACGACGATCTATCCGTCCTATTTCAAATCAACGACGATCTATCCGTCCAATTTCAAATCAAACAAGTAGCCATGAGTTGCTTTTCAAAGGATTATTCCCCAGGAGAGTCTGCACCCTACGACGATCTGTCCGTCCAATTTCAAATCAACGACGATCTATCCGTCCTATTTCGAATCAATGACGGTTCACCCGTATGTCTGTATCTTTCTCAACGGAGCCAATTCACGGCTTATCTTCCCCAGCTGAGTCTCGCCTGGGCCGGGCTATCAAAAGTCAAAATCAGCATCGACCTATCCAAATATATCAAATATACTCGACAATAGCGATCTATCCGCTCCAGTCAATCCCAATCAGTCAGGTTCTTTAAATTTTTCGTCTATCATTGAACTCGTATGTTCTGCTCTGGATGGCCTAGATGGGTGTCTAGAAACCTTTGACGTTACTTACGCCAAGTCAATGGTGCTCTAAGTGCCGTCAAAGGGGGGCTACTGTAGACACCCTATTCTGGATTGTCCGGATTAGTTTACTTACGGTCTTTGATTCTCTGATGATGATTAAGGTCAAGAACATCCCGAGTTTGTTAATGAGTTTGAGCTTTGAGCGTCCCGAACCTCATCCAAACCTTTCCGAACTCCTTGTCGAACCCTCAAGCCAGGACCAAATGGCCTCAGCAAAACCCTACTGGAGTACGCTGGTTCTTGACTAGCGTGCACTGGAAGCACTGCCACGTGTCAGTCATCGCCAGTTACTAGCGCACGCCACTCAAAAAGAGGCATACGCCAATCAATGCCAGTCAAATCAACTTTATTCAGCCAGACGCGCGGGAGATTTTGTAACCACCGGACGTCAGCTGACAGCCCCCTGATGATTACTTCGGCCAGAAGTGTTCCCTCCACTCCTACACTACCTCTCAAGCCAAGTCTCATGCATTTAATGCATGGGAGGCTCCTCCTCTCCTTGAGCCAACCAAACAGCCCCTTAAGGCACAACTGATCAGCCCCTCTCCCCTTTATAAATACCCCCCTTGCATTCATTTGCAAGGGGTTAGCACTATTAAGAGTTCAAGGTCTCTCCTCCCTCCTCCCCTCTTGTTTTCCCTTGTTTCCTTTCTTCTTCCATAGAAAGAGCAAACAAGGAAAACCTCTTCTAGCTCATAACACTCACTCCATTCACCATCCATCCACCATCTCCAATCTCAAAGCTCAAGTTCTTTCTCAAAACTCAATCCAAAGGTATATCACCTTTGTTTTCTGTTATCTGTTCTAACCCCTGAGGGGGGCTGGCAGGGTCAAGGCTGGTAATCTATACCAGTCCTGGCCCTAATGCTGGCAAGGTTTCAAAAACCGTATACAATGATCAGTGGCGCACGCCAGTAGTTTAAGCTGTACGCCAGTCATGGTAGTACGTGCAAAACTGGCGTGGGGATCATGGATCATTGTTTTCTTTACTTTATTATTGTCTGATCACCCTGATGCATGCTAAAACCAGTCTATTGCTTCTTGTATTTTAGAACTGCTTTCTCTTCCATTTGTATTTTTGTGTAATAGGGCCTCTAGGATCATTCTGGTCATGTTCCAGAGCCCAGATGATGCAAAGCCAAAGCATTGGAACAAATGGTGAACTGGCGTACAGCCATATACTTCTGGCGTACGGTAGTAGTCCAGTTTCCAGTGGCTTGGCCCTTGCATGGATCTTCCATCCAGGCCTCTGATCATTCTCCCCTCACTGTTTTAGGGGTTTTCTGTCCATTTGGTGGCTTTTAAGCCCTTATTCATCTGTAATAGCTTAGTATATCTTATGTAAACTGTGTGGTTTGTCCTGAGTGTGCACTGGTCCATTCCAGAGCCCAGAGGTTTGTTTGCAAGAGCTGTGAGATCGGGCCTACAGGTGCACGCCAGACCTGGTGTGGCGCACGCAGGTCATGTCTGCATGCAGTGGCTTAGCCTGTGCATACAGGCCTGTTCCTGCGTGCACCTCATCGTGTCAGTGTGTTCCAGTTTGTTCCAAACGCTCGCAGGAGCTTGTTCTCAATCTATTATGCTTATTTTAGATCAAACATCCATTTTATCACATTTTGTATATAAATGCAACGTGTTACAGTTTTATATCCCCATTAACTGTTCCCCCGCCCTAGCTGGCTAAGAAAATGATGAAACAAAGAGAGAAAATGCAAATGTTTTATAAAACGCCTGAGTAGAGGCCGATCTCCAAATTGGGCGAGAGGGGTGCCATAAAACCCTTCCCCTCTCGTAACCTGGCTCCCGAACCTTAGATATCGAAGGTGACGACGGTCCAGTCTACAAGCCTTTTTCAAACTCAAACAAACGTGATCCAAAACGTTTCAAAACATGGTTTCTTGGGTACTCTCCGCAAAACCCGAGTGGCGACTCTCTGATCTGTGAAGCGTTTCGCCGCGCTTTCCGCGAGAAGGGCGCACTCGGAATTTTCACAGGCCGAAAATGTGGGGATTTTTGGGGTGTGTGGCCACACTCCTCACCCTTTGTAGTAAAGCCTCGTACAGCTCCAAGGACTTGCACGCACCCCCAAAGCCGTAGATGTCCCTTGGACTCGCTCCCGCCTGTTTCAAATGCAAAGACAAGCAGCAAAGGATATATCAGCACACAGGGAATTTCATTTTCAAGTTCTAGGTAATCAATAAGGCCTACAACGCACGTTTGGGCTCAATCTGTTACACACAGGATGTAGGGGATATCTCGTCATGCCATGATTCAACCTTGGAGCATGGAGTCTGGTTCTAGATTCCCATGCATACGGAACTTTCATTTTCAAGTTCTAGGTAATCAATGAAGCCTATGGTGTATGTTTGGTTCGAGTTACTACATGCAAGGCTTACGTCGCCAATGGTGTATCGTTTTGACGTGGTTTGGCACAAGAATGTCGCATGCAATTTTAAGTTCAAGTGTTTTCAAGTGAGTATCGAAATCTAGCTACAACAAGCATGGTATCGAAATTGAATTACAAAAGGAGTTTTTCTGGGAATGTACCTCCATCCAAGTACGGGCAATGTGGGCTCGGGGGTCTCTCAACACGAGCTCGTCGTCGTAGTCCTTTTGCAATGGTGTTTATGCCCCGATGCCCGACGGAACAAAAAGGTAAGGCGTAGGAAGCACATACGCCTTCGCTGAAAAACCAGGGCGTCTTAGGTCCCTCGCCTCTGCCACCGCTGTCACTCTAGGCCCCCGTGCCTCCGCTTCGGCCCTCTCATCGGCCTCAATATCCCTCAAAGGCTCCTCTCTCTCCTTTCTCTCTCTCTCGGCTTTCTCCGCCGCCTCTGACGCCTCAATAGCCCGCGCCCGATCCTCTCTGGCATTCAAGACCAATTCCTTAATCAGGGGGTTGTCCTCAAGAAGCCTGGCCAATGCCTCGTCACTCAGGAACTCGGCAACGTCATGTTTTGTGATCGGTCTATGGCTCGATGACGTCGCCGAGGGACGAAACAATACATCCTCTTCCCGGTAGGGCACCTCCGTGGTCCCTTCTTCCTCAACAGCCCCTTTACCCTTCGCCGAATCCCTCGGCGGGGACTCAGTTGGCTCGACGACATCATCTCCTGCCCCACTGCCACTGCCTTCCCCAGTATGAACCATCGCGCGAGGCTCCTCCTCTGTCGCGCGATGGTGCTCTCCAGTACCAGTCTCTTCTGCATCTCCTGGACTCACCCCAGTCACGACCGAGCCTCCTACGGCCGTGCTTGGATCTAACTGCTCGACAACAGCCCCTACGGCCTCAAGCTCCTCTGTCGCGCGAGGCTCGGCCTCTATCGCGCGATGCTCATCGCCGCCACCTGCCTGCTGCTCGTGGCCCTCTTCGCCATCACCGCCGCCTGTTACTGTTATACCGGCGTCTGTACTTACCTCCGTTGTTGTCAGATTGCTTTGATAAACACCCATTGGACCTCCCTGGTCCTCCGATCGATCAATAACCTCGCCCCTGCCTTCTCCATTACCGTGGTCCGCCATGGGTGATTGATCAAGACTGGATTGTTGGTTTTTGGTGTTTGAAATCAAGGTTTGAGAGGGTTTGAGAGGAGAGATGAGAGTTGGGAGGATTTTGAAACGTTGGAAACCGCCCTGGTACTGTTTTGGTAACGTCCCGCGGACGTTTAAACAGATGAAACAGGTTTGGGCCGAGTCTGGGCCTTACCAGATCCAAGCCCTAACCAAGAACCCTCGCGCAAGTGTTCTCAACTGTCGCGCGACAGTTCTTTTGGGCCTTAGGCCCAGTCCAGATTCTAGGCCTGGCCCGATCTCATTTACCCCTCTTTCGGGTCTATGAAGCCTTGATATGTTCTTATAATTAAATTGAGGAACAATATGATGGTTTTGCCTACATCCTGAAGAATTTTATATCCCCAGCAGTGGTCCGCCCGCAAATCAACGACGATCCATCCGTCCAATTTCAAATCAGCGACGATCCATCCGTCCAATTTCAAATCAGCGACGATCCATCCGTCCGATTTCAAATCAGCGACGATCCATCCGTCCAATCTCGAATCAGTGGCGATCCATCCGTCCGATTTCAAACCAGCGACGATCCATCCGTCCGATTTCAAACAGCGACGATCCATCCGTCCAATCTCGAATCAGTGACGATCCACCGTCCAATTTCGAATCAGCGACGATCCATCTGTCCGATCTCAAATCAATGACGATCCATCCGTCCGATCCCAAATCAGCGACGATCCATCTGTCCGATTTCAAATCAGCGATGATCCATCCGTTCGATTTCAAACCAGTGACGATCCATCCGTCCGATTTCAAACAACGACGATCCATCCGTCCTATCTCGAATCAGCGACGATCCATCCGTCCGATTTCAAATCAGCGACGATCCATCCGTCCGATTTCAAATCAGCGACGATCCATCCGTCCGATCTCAAATTAGCGACGATCCGTCCGTCCGATCTCAAATCAGCGACGATCCGTCTGTCCAATTTCAAATCAGCGACGATCCATCCGTCCAACTTATCTATGGGTGCACGGTATTTTTTACATACTAGTCTGCATTTTCCATTTAATCGGCTTTCGGGCGGATTTGGTGGGTGTCTAGAAATCTTTGACGTTACCCGTACCAGTCAATGGTGCTCCGCGTGCCGTCAAAGAGGGACTACTGTAGACACCCCAATCTGGGTCTCCCGTTTGTTTTACTTTATTTTTCAGTTTCTTGTTTCCCCGATGATGAAATCGGATCAGACAGGCTTGAATGAGGAATGGATTGGATTTGGAACCCTTCTTGAACCCTTTGAACCCTTTTTAAACCCCCAAAACCTTCAGTCAAAACCCTAACCAAAGTTTGACTGTCGCGCGATAGTCAGCTTGCCAGATATTGGTCAAAGTCAAAGGTTGACTGTTGACCTGTAACGCCCCCAAATTTCGGGTACGTTAAAAGGTCAATTTTATTGAATAATCAAAGAGAGTCTGGCTCTTTATTACATCATAACTCTTACAAGAGTGTCTTGATTACATATGAAAAGAAAAACTAGGGTTCCTAACTACAGCTCCGCTTGCTCCTCCATCCTAGCCAGTTCCTCAGCGCCAAATTCCTCCAAGGCGTACTACTTAACTTGTTTATCTACAAAGTCTGACACATTATACCAGCGTCGCCGCCGATATAATATGTCAGGGTCACCAGAGGTAACACCGTGAGCTACAAAAGCTCAACAGAATAATCCTATACCTACCAACCCATAACTTACACAAAACAAGTCATACAGATAATTATATCTATGTAGTACATGCTTATCAAACAAAACAGTTAATAATGACACATCCGCATTCTCTATTAACTATCGTTGGTGTCTGACATCAGAGTTTCTCCTACGCAGCATTTCGTAGACCGTGTCATCATTTTCACTTTTCGTTTACCAAATCAACATTTCGAAAAGTATTTTAACACACCCAACCTCGGTTCCGCCGTTCCGGGTTCCCAAGTATTCTCACAATGGTTCCGCCGCACCGGGTTCCCATTGGCACACAAAAACATTGAATTTGGCATTGGCTCCTCTCCACGGATAACCAATCCACAATTCAAAACCCTCGGTTCCACCGCTCCGGGTTCCCGAGTATCCTCACCATAGTTCCACCGCTCCGGGTTCCCATGGGAAATTTTGAAAATCATTAAAACAATTGTATTGGCTCTTCTCCACGGATAACCAAACTACAATTCATCCCTCGGTTCCGCCGCTCCGGGTTCCCGAGTATCCCCACAATGATTCCGCCGCTCCGGGTTCTCATTGGGTTTTTCACAAATTTTTCTTTACACACGCACACCACACAATGGGCAAGTCCGGCCACATTGTGGTTTCAAAACTTTTTTTCTCCTTTTCAAAACACACCTTGTTATTAACACACCCTAGGTGTCATGTTTCTATTTTCCTTGATTCTCATGTCTCGTATTCATGCATAGACTCCGCGGCAGGATGTTTTGACTTCTTGGAATTCAATTAACAAGATCATTCAACTCTATATTTCTTAGCATGCTCATTCTAGTCATACTCGAACATTTAACACACAAACTAAAGCATAGTGCCACATGGACGGACACCTTTGGAATGGTAAACCACTTATGCTTTATCAACGACAAGTAGTCAAGCAATCACACAACAAGCTCATCACCATCCTTATAATTGAAACTAAGCGATAAATTCCTATCTTTTAAAAAGTCGTTCTTTCTTTCTTTTAAGGAAGTTCAAACAACATATGTTTATTGAAGATAAAGTTCATTAATCCACATGCTCATACTTCAAAATAATTTACATATATTTAGGGAGAGTAGATATAGAATCTACATTTGTTTAACGTCATACGCATACCATACGCTATACTTAGAGTTAAAAGGTATAAGAGAAGTCTACCTTGATCCGAAACTAGTCGGGGCCGAATAAGCTAGTTGGAAAATCCTACGGGCGGTGAAACTCTTAAATCTGGACCGAACTTCGGATGGCAGTAACTCGATCAATATTTGGCCGAATACGATCGTTCTTGAGTTGACATCGAAGCTCTAGAAGTGCTCTACCACTTTTGTGAAGGAAGTTGATCCTAGAAACTACTTTAGGTAGGAGAAATATGGTGATGAAGGAAGGGACAGCTTGCTGTCTGGATTCTGGGAATCCGAATTTTTACTGAACTTCGGACGTCGATATCTTTGTCGTTTCTTGACCGATTGGGGTGGTTCTTGGGCCTAACTTGAAGATCTCGAAGTGCTCTACAACTTTCCCGGAGGAAGTTGGTTCTAAAAACTACTCTAAGCAGGAGAATAATGAGGATTTACAAAGGGCAGTAAGCTGTCTGGAAATATAGAAATGGTTTCTAGAGAGAAGTTGGAGCAAGAAGTGAAGGTGTGAGTTGAAATGGGAAGGAATGGGTGCTATTTATAGCCAAAGGGTGACCTATTATCCAAGGGGTAAATTTTTCCCTAACAATTATTGTCCAATGGACAATCTTTGAAAGGTATGGCTTTGAAAGCATGCATGACTTGTCTTGTCTAGAGTGGGTTGGCTTGCAAGGCTAGGTTGTTTCTTTGAAAGACTAGAAATGGGTTGGAAAGTAAGTAATAGGCTTAAGGCTAAGTTTGTAGCTTGATGGAGTGTACAACACTCAAGTACACACCTCACCCTCCCCTCAAAAATTTCGGCCAGCCCTCTCTCTCTCTCTTTCTCTCATCTTTTTGCTTCATTGTATTGTCCAATCACTACTTTAAACAAGCCAAAGTCAAGTCAATCCATCTTAGGTGTGATCATGGAGATTTTTCTAAGGCTTTTAAGGCTATTCTAGGTGATTATAACCTAGGTTGGTAAGTCTTGCAAGCAAAGGGAAATGATAGCTCGGCCTAGGAGTAGTCTTCCCATGTTTAAAGTTGGCTAGGAGATGGGTTGGCAAATGGGGTTTAGGCTTAAGGCTATTAGGTAGCTTGGTGAGGTGTCCAAGCAAAAGTACAAGCATGCTCCTCTCTCCTCTCTCACTCTCGGCTCACTCTCTCTCTCTCCCCCTCCTTGGCCGATTCTCTCCCTTTCTCTTTTTCTCTCTTGTTTTGTCAAATCATGCTTAAAGTATGTCAAGCATGGCTTCCATTTTTAGGTTAGGTCCTAGGTTATCATAAGGGTTTAGTCATAAAAGGAGGGACAAGTGGCAAGGCTAGATTGAGCTTGGGTAGGCTAGATTTGGTTGGCTTTTAGAAAGAGCAAAAGAAGTCATAAAAGGGTTGTACTTTGGTTGGCTAAAGTAAGATCTTGATTGCATGAGTGGACAACACAAGCACACACTCACTCTCTCTCCCTTCTCTCTCTCTCTCCCTCACAGCTCTCTCTCTCTCTCCCTCTCCCTCTCCCTCTCTCTCACACACTCTCTCTCTCTCTCTCTCTCTCTCTCTCTCTCTCTCCCCTACTTGGTTAGGTCTATATATATAAGTCTATATATAGAAGGAACAAGGAAAATGCAAAAAGGTAAAATGATTAAAAGTAAAAAGTAACTTTCCTAGAAAGTAACTTGCTTTTAAAAGTAATGATTAAAGTGAGGCTTACTTTCCTAGAAAGTAAACATGTTCTTGGAAAATATAGGAAAGTAACCCTAGAATGATTAGGCTTTAAGGCTAACTCTAGGTTTGCATGCATGCAAGGCTAAGGTTACTTCCTTTTGGAAGCATAATGATGAGCTTCTTTTTGGAAAGACTAGTCTAGATAGGTTTAATTGGCATGACTAGATTCTATTATCCAAGGGTTAAAGTTTCCCCTAACATTTATTAACCAAATGATAGAGAAATAAAGAAGGTGGCATGGGCTTGAATGACTAGTCAAGGGATATAATGATTACCTAGTCTAAGGTTGAAAGGTTCACAAGGTTCAAGGGTGGGTGAAAGGGTTCACCTAGGAATTAGGAGGATTCATAAGGGTCATAAGGTTCAACAATGGCTAGGGAGGTCTAATTAGACTTGGAATCCAATTGGTTCAGTTAACCTCTTAGTTGGAATCTAATTCTACTTGCCAAGTAGGATTTCTAGTCAAGAAATATAATTTTAAGACTTTATTTCAAATACTAGGAAAATACACAAGTGCTTTTATAAGCATACTTGTCTTTAGAAATGACTAAATAATTTTATATGAAGAAAACTATTTTTATAAGTCTAGAATCAATAACGACTGATTTTTGGGATTTTAAAAAAAGAAATTTTAAATGGAACCCAAGTAGTTAAAATAAAATTCAAATATTTAACGAAATTTTTATTTACAAAAAATCAGGGTCGTTACATGACCCTCACGCGATGGTTCCAAACCCTCGCGCGACGGTTACACCTGTCCCCATCACCCTTGTCCAGCTGGATTTAGTGATCATCAGGGCCACATGGGCTGGAACCCCGTTTTCTCTGGCTGAACAGCGTTCTGGCAGGCTCACCCTCACAACCACCCCCACTCACCTTGGTGGCTAGTCTCTCCACCAAGCAAGAGTGACCAGCCTTGTTGGCTAGTTACTTGGCCAGGTTCTCCACTCTCCCTAGCCCTCTCACTCCTCCTATATATACCCCCATTGCTCAAGCATGCAAAGGGTTACAAGGTTACAAGTTTCCTCAAAATCACAAGGTCATCAAATCTAGCACAAAGTCACTAACCTTAACCACTTTCTAGTCTTTCAAATCCACTACACTCCCTTGCAAGGCTACATCACTCCATTCAATCCATTCCAAAAGCCATTCAAGCAAAGGTATAAAAATTACCTGTTCCTGTCTTGATCCCTGAGGGGGGCTGACAGGGCCAAGGCTGGTAATCAATACCTGTCCTGGCCCTAAAGTCAGCAGAGTTACAAGAACCTGTAACCAGCCGAACCCTCGCGCGATGGACCCAAACACTCGCGCGACGTTTCTGTCTGCAAGAGAATGGTCCACGTGGGGAAGGGAGGCTGGTTATTTCTTGTTTTATTCATGGCCATCTCTGCTTTGGTTTTTATTTCCATATATAGATCACTGTTATGCATGATAAAAACAAGTCCAGTTTCCTAGTTCTTTATTTTAGTCAGTCTATTTGCCCTGGAGATATTCCTGAATTTCTCAGAATCCCAAACATGCAAAGCAACACCTGGGAGTCCAATCGAAACCCTCGCGCGAGTCTTTCACTCTGTCGCGCGACGGTTCATTGATTTCCAGTGGCTGCCCTTGCATGGCTAAATTGGTTTTAAATGGTCTTGTCCTTAGCTTGCTGCTTCAGTCAGTCTGGAATGCCCTTGGGATATCTCTGATAATGTCTCAGAGCCCCAAGCATGCAAAGCAATTCCTGGAAGTCCAGTCAGAACCCTCGCGCGAGTCTTTTCCTCTGTCGCGCGATGGTTCACTGATTTCCAGAAATGGCCCTTGCATGGGCAACTAGGCCTTAGGCCTCTTCTTATTTCCCCCACTGTTTAGGGGCTGTTTTTCCATTTGCTTCTGCTGGCTTGTAATAATTAATTATTTTCCAGTACTTATGAACTGCTTGGTTTGCCTCCTGGGTGTGCACTGGTCCTTCCAGAGCCCAAAAGGGGATAAAATTCAAACTATTGGTGAAACACAAACTCTCGCGCGAGTGTATGGGTTTGTCGCGCGACGGTTTGCTTGCATGCAGGTTGATCCATGCATACAAGTTGGCCACTGTGTGTGACAAAATCATATCAAGCACTCTTTTGGTGTTTCATTGATATTTTGAACTTTGTCTCATTTATTTCCTTAATATTTCATCCATCCATGCTATTCATCACATCTTGCAAAACGTGTTACAGTTTTAATCCCCGATTAACTGTTCCCCCGCCCTAATTGGCTAAAATCTGGTTAATGAAAGAATAATCATAAATATTTTCAAAATGCTCAAGTAGAGACCGATCTCCGGATTGGGCGAGAGGGGTGCCATAAAACCCTTCCCCTCTCGTAACCTAGCTCCCGAACCCAGATATGGTTATGACGGACTGGTGCCTTCACTTTTTCAAATCAAAAATAGCGCGGCAGGTGCTTCGAAATACGGTTCCTTGGGTGTCGGACCCTCAAAACCCGAATGGCGACTCTGTATTTTTGAGCGCTTGCCTCTTCGCTTGTGCTCCCTCGATTCCTGCGAGGGCCCTTGCCCCCGAAAGTTTGTCGGAAGGGGAACGGAATCCCTTCTCCGAGGGCACGCTGCCCACAGCTGTATTTAAATTTCTAAAATCGATACATATTCTAACTTTCCCATTTTTCTTAATCACAGGAACAATATTAGAAATCCATTCCACATATCTGACTGGCCTTATGAATTTGGCTTTGAACAATCTTTCCATTTCTTTCTTAACTTCTCTTTGTACCTCAGGGGTCATTTGTCTTGGGGTTTGTTGGTATGGAACAAAATTCTCTTTAATAGGAATTCTATATTCAACCAATGATCTATTCAAACCAGGCATATCAGGATAATCCCAAGCAAAACAATTTTTAAACTCAGACAACAAATACTTCAAACGATCCTTCATTTCATCAGGTAAAGAAGCACATACATGAAGAATTTTAGGATCTTCCTCTGTTTCCACATTAAAGTCCTCTAAAGGATCTTTAACTTCTGCTTTGAGATCATCAAGCTTAGCAGGAGCAGCTTTAAGATCTTCCATAGCTAATTCCTTTAGAGTTAAAGGACTATCATCTATCACAAAATCTGCCCAATTACAAGAAATAGGCTCATCAGCCTCTAATTTTCTAGACACAATAAAAGAAAACAACCTCTTAAAAGTGGCTTTTAAGGTAGCCAACTGTTCATCCACATGATTTATTATTTCACTAGACATAAGAAACCTTGGATTCAGTGCCACTAGACCTCAAAATTATGTTAGGTCTAACAAAATCTTTACTAAACTCTTGAAAACCATCTTTAATGTATTTAAGAAACTGGCTTTCAGTAACACTTGTTCCTATTGATTTTACCTCTGATTCTTCAATCTTGATTGGCCATAAGTCTTCATCATATAGACCTGCTTCCACATTATTGGTATCTGCTTTGAATGGATGCTTATCTGCCCAAAAGATCTCCATCTCTATAGCTTTTTTATTCTGCCCTTGCTTCAGAAATATCAATGCCTGATGTAAAGAAGAAGGAACACATCCATTTATGTGAATCCAATCTCTGCCTAACAAGACATTGTAATTGGAGGAAGAATCAATGACAAAAAAAGTAGTGTTCATCTTCCTATTCCCAATTTGCAATTGCAAAGAGATCACACCTTTAGCAGGTGAGCATCCTCCTGCAAAATTACCAACTGTTACTTCAGTTGGGATTAAGTCTGAATCATTTTTATTCAAGACTTTCATCATCTTTGAAGGCAAAATATTGACAATAGCACCATTATCAATTAAAACCTTATTAATAGGTTGTCCATTGTTATGCAACATGATATATAAAGGCTTTAGATGCCTAACCAAGGCATCATCAGGAGATCTATATACGTACCACAATATCTTTTCCTTTTATATCTTTTTCAACTCTTATGGACTCCTGTTGAAAATCTTTTTCTTGTTCATCATTTATTTTAACTATTGCTTCTGTTTTGTCCTCTACATCTCCTTCCAAACTAGTTGGTAGATTAGGTTTTGCCTGAAAAGTTTTTGGCAAGACTAAAATCATATTACATGGAAGTTTAGTAGGAGAAACTGACCCAAATTGAATATTGGCCAATGCTTGGCCAAATGTAACAGACCTTTGAGAGTTCACTTCATTTTTGTCATCTTTAGGATCATCTTTCATGATATCTAAACTGTCGACGGACAACAAATCATCATCTTCA
Source organism: Rhododendron griersonianum (assembly GCA_018127125.1). Classification (NCBI taxonomy): domain Eukaryota; kingdom Viridiplantae; phylum Streptophyta; class Magnoliopsida; order Ericales; family Ericaceae; genus Rhododendron; species Rhododendron griersonianum. Next base: position 6,970,962 of record CM030799.1, on the reverse strand, counting down.
TCATCCTCCAACAAGACCTATTGAAATTCTGCTATTTTCTTCTTCAGACTCTTCTTAAATTCTGCTTTATGTTCCTTAATGGACAAAACAGAAGTATTTGATGAACTTGGGCCTTGCCCCCCAAGTCTTTGAGCGAGAGTTGGCTTGACAGTTTGCCCCCTATGCTTCTCTGTCTCCTTTGCCTTCTGTTTAAGCACTGTTGGTTCCCTATTCCAAACCATAGGAGCTGGTTGGCTTGGAATTGCTTTGACATTCAGCTCTGGCCATTGTGTTGGCTCTGTCACCATATATGAATCTCTCCTTTCCTTTTCTGAAATTTTTCTCTGCAACTTCCACTTATGAGTATTAGTAATAGGAACAAATTCCCCAACATTTGGGAATTTTGGATGTCTCACTGTATCCCACATGTGATGCTCATTGTTTGGTGGAACAACCATTCTTCCTTGGTATCCACCCCTGACAAAAGGGAATCTTCCCCTTGATCTCATACCCCTAGGATATGCACCTCTTCCTCTAAACATAGGTGGATATATCAGATTTGAATCTGGTTTTCCTGGCATTGTAGGAATCACTGGATACCCCTTAAATAGGAATGGCCCATCATCCTCTCCATACCATTTAATGGACTCAGATGGAACAAAAATCCCAGGGTCTTCACCTTCAAATATTAATTTTGGGCCATCGTAAATCTGTAAGTCATTGCTTCCCATAGTGTTAAACCTTATGGAACCTTTAGCTTAAGTTCCATTATACTCTTTCTCTGCAATCACTTCTTCTCTAGACTTAATTTCCCTATCACACCTCAAACAGAAATAATTCTCAAATTTTTGTTTGATATGTAACTCCTCTTCAATTTCCATGATATCCTCTTCTTCTTGAATCCTTTTCTCAACTTGGGATGCCATTTTTCCTTTTCTTAATTTGGCAGTCACCACATTTACATCCACTAAAGGAAATGGATCTATATCAATCCCCATCACTTCTTTATTTCCCTTAGCATATTGCAGCAAACCTTTCTGGATTAGGTGCTGCACACAATTCCGAAATGTCATACAATTGTTAGTGTTAAGTCTAAAAGAATTATGCCATTTGCAATAATCTTTTCCTTTTCTATCCTTTTCTGGAGGAATGACATGTTCTGCTGATAAAGTTAAGAATTTTTGATTTATTAGTTCATCAAACAACTGATCTGCTTTGGACGAATCGAATGAATATTGCCTAAAATTTGCCTGATTCCTCCTATTTGGATGAGATGAAGGCATATTCACAGGTTTCTCAGCCTTTGTCAGAGTATCACACACAATTGGAGCTTTGCACATCAATCTCTATATCACCCTCTATATCTTGATAATAAGTACTAAGTGATTTATTCCTCCTAAGCTCACCTTCCATGAGTATAGCCTCATATCCTATGGCTTTTAAAGTGAAATCAAACAAATCTCTGAATTCAGTTACAGTGAAATGTTTCTTGAAGTCATAATCAAGCCCTTCCTGGGCAATTTTAACTATCTCAGATTCTGGAATGTAAAAATGACATTGATTTCTCACCTTTTTAAATCTATTCATATATTGTTCAACAGACTCTGAAGGTCTTTGTCTAATTTTGGCCAAATCTACCACTGAAATTTCTGGTGCATGCCTAAAGAATTGAGTATGAAATTACTCTTCCATTTCTCTCCAAGAATGAACAGAATTTGGAGGCAAACTAATGAACCAAGAAAAAGCAGTTCTAGTAAGAGAATGAGGGAACACTTCTAATTTTAAAGCCTCATCCAAATCTGCTTCACCTATTTGTAGGCAAAATCGCCTTATATGTTCCACAGTTGACTGATTTTCTTTTCCATTAAAAAGAACCAAATCTGGAATCCTATAATGCCTAGGAAAAGGCACATTATCAACCCAATTTGGATACGGTTTTCTAAACATAGGTTTTGATGAGCACCCAATATTGTAGATATTTGGGGCGACTAGTCCCGTTTTATGCTGCTTTTACTTGCGTTTATTTATCTTTTATAGCGATATTGTACGTAAGGTGTGTTTTTAGTATTTTCAGGTAAAACGTGCAAATAAGGCGTTTTTCGACACCATGGATGGCCCAAGTGCTTCCAAGTACCCGAAGATCCTGTCGGCCCCTTAAAATCTATCTACGTATGGAAAAAATGACTTTCTGGAAAAGTATCGATTTTCGAGATAAAAAATGGCGGTAATTGATCCTTGAATTTTTCTAAGAGTAACTACAAAGTTGCAAGGTTTTATTTGAAAAGCAAGATCATGTTTTGAGCCAGTTCCTCTAGAGAAAAACGTGTAGTTTTCCATTTTACACTAAAAGTGAGGGGTTGACATTTTGATTTAATTGGAATCTTGAAATTCTGGTAATGCCATTGTTTCCAAATGGGGGGTACTTTCTTATTTTCATTAAATAAATTAAAGTAAAGAAATGGTAAAAGAAATGTTTAAAATGTAGTCTTTACTTAAGTTTAGAGAATGAAAATAAGATGCTGAGGAGCTGCTGGGAGCTGCCTGCTGAAGCTAAGGCCAGGATACAGGGGAAGCTTCAGCGTATCGATACGGTTATCTGAGTATCGATACGGGAATGAAACAGAGAGCAAGCCAGGCTTCGGCGTATCGATACTGTTTCTTGTGTATCGATACGGGTCTGCTACGGGGAACTTTGGAATGCAGCCAAAACAGCTCGGTATCGATACGGCTATGGAGTATCGATACGGGAGGCTTACCGACTTACTTTTTGACAGCTTTTAACTTTCCATAAGTGGCAAGTTTCCACTTTATGCGGTATGTCAGATATTTTTTAGGAGAGAGAGTGTCACTTTGTATAAATAGGACCACCTCTCTCCCTCCTTTATCATCTTACACATTACTTTCTTAGCTTTTACTCCATTAATATCTTTTTGAGCTTTTCAAGTTTAATTTCCATAGAACTCAAGTAAGTACTTGTTGTTTGTTAATTTCTCGTTTATTAAAGTTGCTCGTACGGATTAGATCTTTCTTAATCTCAAGTTTATTTTCGTTTTCGTCGGTTAAAAATCATGTCTCATTTTTATGCTTTCTTTTGTGCTTTAAGTATGTGTGAGTAGTCGTTTGGCTAAGTCTTGGGCCACTCTTTCCCAAAGACTTAGGTGGTTATTTGGTTCTCGAATCTTTGGGCTTAAAATCATGGTTTTCGGAATAGAGCTTAACTTGCATTTTTGGTCTAAACTAGGAGTGTTAACTTCTTGGCATGCCGTTTAGCCAAGCGGTCTTGGCACGTGGCATGCCTAGAGCTCGTGGCCTCCTTTGTGTTCGATAAAAGTCTTGAACAAGTTGGTTCGCCTCCGGTAAATCACATCTGTAGATAAACGTAGTTTTTAAAGTTAAATCTTCCGGGCGAGAGCACGTGGTCGTGACTCTCGCTTGAGTTATATTTGAGAATTGGTAACGGCCTTTGTCAAGGGAAAGAAGATCCCTAGACTTGCCTCTTTAAGTTCATTAAAACTCATTTTTAGTCTTTTGTTTTAGTTTTTACACCATTCAAAGAAAAACCAAGTTGGCCGTCTCAAACGCCACCATCCATTACATAAGACCTTCAATCCAATCTAAGCTGAATACAATTCTATGTGGGTACGATCCCGGACTTCCGGATATTATACTACCAACGACTTAGCCCTACGCTTGGGGTTTCAAACCTTTTCCGAAGGCAAGGTTGTGGCGTAAGCAGGTTTCTCAATCCTTCTTAGTCCAGGACCATACATGTCTTGCATGATATTCATAAGTTGAGCCCTTAAATAAGGCTCCTGCACTCTTCCTGCTTGGTTAGGAAAATCAGGCCTCATTTCATACCCATAGGGGTAATCTGGCCTTCTCCCATTTGGATTAAATGTGGGTGGGTCATATCCATACATGTTGGGATCAACATTAGCCATATTCCTGTTATCATTCCTACTTAAATTTGCATTAAGATTTTGACCCCCAATCACAATATTATATGGATTTGGATTGTTGTTCCCATTATTTCCAAATCCTGTGTTCATTGGAATTGTAGTTGGTATGCTTTGATAAAAACTTTGATTTTGTCCAAAATTTTGATTTCCCAAATGAACTCTATTGACTCCAGTAAAAATGGCATCAAAAGTAGGATTATCAAATACCAGAGCAGAAGGTATATGATTCACGAGATTTGTTTGTCCACTGCTTTGTCCAGGGTGAACATTCACATTAACTGGCACTTCAACTATCGGTTGAGTCGTTTGGTTCTGTGCCACTGCAGCCTTGAACATAGCCATCAATGTTTTGGTTGTCTCATTCTCTGGATTATTCAGCAACCTTGCAAACTATTGAATCAAATTTGATGATTCAACCTCCAGGCCATTTGACTGGCCTATCTCTGGAATCCTTTGATTCAGATCCGTTATGTTTCCTTCATTCACATCGTTTCCACCATTAGTATTGGCAGAATTACTGTTGTCATTATTACCATCCATTGGTAATTGATTCCTAGTCTTTGGTGCCATATCTTACTTCCAAATTAGTAAGAGCCCTCCTTCTAGCGCCAAAAATTGTTACTAAATTTCCTAGTTTCTTCTCAATCGACAGGGATGAACCAATCGACAAAACAGAATTTGGTGTTTGCTGGAATGTGGGTATGTTGTGAAGTGGAGTTTGGTTCCTTGCCGTGTTTCAGGATTTCTTTGGAAGCAAACGTAGAAATATGGGATGAAATGGAATGGAATTGAAGACTTAATAAAAGAGACTTTTATTGAATCTCCAAGTAAAAGCACAGAATCGACAGGGTATAACCTAATCAACATAGTACAATTTACTTAACAGTTACTCCTATTCCTAGAAAAGAAAAGATAAAGGCCTGTTGGCGTTGTTTGTGTGTGTCCTGAAAACTGTCAGGATCTCAAACATAAATAGAGGCCCCTTTGAGTTTGAATTTGAATCTTCCCTCCAAGGTGGTAGTTAAGCTCCCTTTCAAACTTTGGCAAATAACTTCCACGAACAATGGGGCATCCACGTCTGGAAACTGCTCTATTGGTCATGCATAACTGCTTCTTCAATCATGGAAAAACTTATTATACATCCATCTAACACCTATCACTTGATCGACGGATGGAACAACTCAAATAATAGTTAATCAATTAAAGGTAACAAACCAAATATTGGTCAGATGATGGGTAAATAACTCCCAAAACTTTATTATAGTTTTATTGATATTTATTGAGTCATACAACCCAAACTCGTCCTTCTATGGTAAACCGAAGTCACCTTTCAACTTTCTAACTTTGCTCTTGTCACGTATCACCCAATCGACAAGTACAAATAAAATCACAGTTATGGAGCAAACAACTAGACAAATGTTAAAAACTTCCTGACCTGAGGTTGAACTAGAGCCCAACATAGAACTTGAGCTGATCATGCCACTGGTTCTAGGTTATTTCTGCAGCTGCACGTGAGTATCAATGGCCTTATTGCCCATCCATAAACCCCTGTCATCACACGGGAAGTTAATTAACTTGGGGCATTCTTCTTGGTGCAAGTAAATTAACTTGGGAAATATTGTCCTCAGTTCACTCCAATATAACTTTAATTCGCTCAAGTACTCCAAACGCAGTATCTCCACGGTCCACTGCTCCCCTTGATGTTTTTGAATTTTGCCTAGATCACGTAACTGCCCCCCTCTAATGTAGAGTTTCTTTAGTTCAATAAGTTTGCTAGGCATCAGCCAGTCCCAGTCGATTAGACTCGTTATAGGGAAACACTGAAGGTCTAGTTTCTGTAGTCTCGGAGGAAGTGTAGCAAAGTGAAATGCTTCTGCAATGACTTGATCAGCTCGAGCCTGTAATCTTCCACATGATATTGTCAACTTTTTCAGGCTTTCAAACCTTTCTAAATACTCCAAGTCCTGCAGCGTGAGAAGGTCTTGGACACTTATGTAGATGTTAAGGTTTCTCAACTTCTGCAATCCTAACAAATCGTGCAGAGTACATGATTGTTTTTCGTTATTGTAATCTTCAATCAAGAATCCCTTAAGGACTTGGAGGTTTGATAGTTGAGCAAGACTCTTTGGCATGTGTTCCAAAAAGTAACACTCAGACATGTCCAAATGTGTCAAACTCTTGAGCAAACCAATCTTGTCGGGAACCACCTCAAGATTATGACAAGCTCGGAGATCCAAGATCATCAAACTACGGAGCTCTGAAATGAATGTGGGAAGCTCTGTTATCATAGAAATTCCTCGAAGGCTAAGAAAAGTTAAGTTTTTCAGCTTATTCAGGCCATGGAGAGTTTTGGGGTTTTCTAGTTCAATGTGGCGCATAGCGGAGCTCTGCCACCTTCCGAGATAAAGACTTCGAATATGCTTCATATTCTCAAATATTTGAGGCTGGAAATCAATAATGGCCTCCCCAACATTGATCAGACATGAGTGCCCAATTAGATCGCCACAAATAGATGTAGGATCCAAATCAAGAGTGCCATTTGAAGTAAATCCTCTACGTTTAGCTTCTTTGTATAAAGAAGAACGAACCAAAAGGCTCATTTTGCAACTGTCTGGTACCAAGGAGTAATTTTGGTAGATAGGCTCGATGAAGCCCTTTGCAATAAGCTCATCAAAAATCTTGCCAGCATGCACTTCAAAATCACCAACGCACCCTTCAGAATGGAGATAATCAGAAATATATCCCTGCCCTATCCACAGGTAAATCATCGATGTTCTCTTTATGGTTGCCATTGGTGGGAACTTGAAGAAACATGACAAACAACAACGCAACGGCTCGGGAAGGTCGTGGAAATCTTTCAATAGGCCATCAAAATCACCAGTGTGCGCAACCTCTGGCTCCCTGTGGAAGAAGTGCGTCATTCCATCCTCGGCCCCGTTTATATTATTCCAATTGTTATGCGAACGGATCTGGACTTTCAGCTTTTCGATGGCCTTTGGTAGTTCTTTTTTGTCCGAGTCGGCCCTTTGTTCTTTGTCAGAGTCTCTCTCAGTACTCGGTAATATTTTTAACTCCTTGAATTTCTCATAGGCTTGGTTGATTTTCATATTCATATGCTGCATGGACTCCTCCGCCTCTGCAAAGGCCGTATCCAGAAGGATGAGATCACTATGGATCATTTTAGAAGTGGGGGAAAGAACTCCACCGTGGTGGTCGTCTTTGTTGGTGGCCAATGGGATCAGAAACTTCAGCTTCGCTCTGGCCTTTCCGAGTTTGTCAAAGTCGCTTTCCCTGCTCCCTAATCGTTGTAGCTCCTTCAATTTTTCACGGGCCTCGCTGATTTGCGTATGGATTTTGTGCTTTTGGAACGACAAATCCACGAGGTCGAGATTCTGGAACGCCGTATCCACGAGATCGAGATTCATGTGGATCATTTCAGAAGATGGGGAAGGAACTCCACCGTGGTGGTTATCTTTGTTGGTGGTTGCACTGCTTGAAGCAGCATTGTGGATGATGTTCTCAAGCGTTTTCGGTTTGGAACCACAAAAATTGGCCTTGCATTTTTGTAATGACCACGTAGATTTGATGGTTGCAGTCTCAAGCGTTTTGGGTATTGAACCCGCACCTGAACCTAACACCTGAACATGGTATAAACATAATACAAACAATTTATAATCAAAATAATGCCAACAACATCGTCTATTGTAACATGAAACTCTAAACAAATGAAGATCTAACAGTCATTAATTAATTAGCATCAAAATTAACTCAAACCATGAATTTACGTTCCTTTACGAATTGTCTATCTCATATAGTACATAAAACATTTGTCTATGTCATGAACAACATTAACTGTTTCAAAAGTCACAAAAATCGATGCCCATTGATACCCGCTTGCAAATCATTTATGTTATTGTAAAAATGGGTTCAGCAAACTTGGATCAAATCCACCAAACCATTTTTACAATAGGCATGCAAATTCATTTTCAAAAGGTATTAGTTTTGAGAAATGTTATTTGCCAAAACGGTAGTGTATAAAAGCCTTGTGATTGCACATGGTACAAGTCTTTTATGCAATACAATTTTTGGCATTAACAAAAATATTTTTGGGGTTGCCGGTTCTGCTTAACGGCAAGGTTGTTTTGGCTATTCTAAGTTCATTTCAGGTTCATTTTTAGAGATTAAAAATTCTACACGACCCCTCCGTCCGTTCACCTAGTGTAGAACGGACACCCACTAAACTAACGACACTTCACCCAAACTCGTCCCCGCATAATTTCTGCTCACTCTCACACATGCAACATCCCTCATGTGATCACAGCTCCCTCATGCAATCTCAAACACACTGGACGTACAATATACATGGAGAAATATTTGCCCCTTAGACAATTCCATTATTGTTTACTTCCCGCTTCAACTATCAATTGCACACACCTGCCCCTTAAACTATCATTCCATTATTTACTTATGACAAAACCAACTTTCCATCCAAGAAATGGACGGAAAATCCATAATTGAGGGTACCTTTATGTTAAATAATGTCAAATACCTATTTTGCCCTTCGTCCCTTTATCCTCTGTCTAATCTCATCCCTTTATCCCCCTTCCTCAGTTGCAGCTTCGCTCACATGGCCGTCACTCCTCTCGGAGTGCAATTTTGTTTTTGTTTTTTTATCCTCATGGGCGAGTGTAATTTTGTTCACCCTTCTTAAAAGAGGGTGAACATTACTCTCTTTCTTATTGGTTGAAATATTATAGGTCTCACCTGTGCAATACACTTTTTGGTAAGCATGACATCACTTTGTGGGCTAAAATTCACTGGCTAAATTTTACACTTTTTTTTTTAATTTTTTAAACTTGACCTAGGCTACAGCCCACCTATATTTCAATGTACTTCCACCACTGTCAAATAGTACTCTAAAGAACATTTGGGTGACCCGGGGAAAAAAATTTATTTGGGTGACACATACATTCAGGTATAGATCTGTACACAAAATTATTCAGAACCGTATGATGCACGTGGTCCCACAAGGCTGAGAATGTAGGATGCACATAGATTAGACAACTCCGAACAAACCTTTTTTGAGATATGTGAATAGAGTCTGAGTACATAACATTTTAAAAATATATGCGATTTGTTGAGATGACTACCGTTATATCTAACTCTGTTTCACGTGATTTTTATGAATCAATAATTTGCATATCGAGAATCTTGAAAATGGACATTGGTATCATCACAGCAAAACCTGAGTCTCCATGCATTCTCCTACGTAACAATCTTATGAGAAAAAAAATGGGCATGAGAATTTTGATTTACTAATTGGATATGATAAAAAAAAAATAGATAGAAGTTGACCTCGAGCTGGGTTGGTGCATAATCTGGGTCTTGAATTGAGTGCAAACTATTGAATTTTTTCTCTGAACTAGGTAAATTATTGACTTTGGGTGCTACAAATATACCAATTGCAGTAAGGTAGGTTCCACCGCGTCCATGGAATCCAACGATAACTCCATCTTCTATTGGAATGGACACAGAAGAAGCACCCAAAATCGTACCAAATGGCCCATATATCTTCTTCAGATTTGTATAAAAACAGAGAGATATGATTGCCACTTGTCCATTGTAGTCTCCGAACGTCACGTTTATGGATGAGAGTTGCTCTACTGAACTGTCGATGCAAAACTGAACAAGTGCAAGTACAAAATTATGAGTTTTTTTGGGATGCATAAAAAAATAAAATAAAAACATCTAAAATTGTTGTGGTTTTTGGTTAAATAATTCACTTGCCTATTCATCTGGACAATACAGATCAAAAACATTTTAAAAAATGCTATGGACATAAGCATAAGATGCAAAAATCAAGACACAGAGATGTCTGGAACCATCCGACATGTGTGCAGTTTGGGACACTTGTACATCGAAACATTCAGATGGATCCACATACATCTCTGTCCGAGTCTTGAATAAGCTAAAAGAGGGTCGCACCGTTTCCATACGACCACCAGTACCGCCAAATTTCTTGGAGCGTCCTATAACGAGGCCATCATAGCTCTTACTTTGGAATAAAATTGAATTGATAGCTTCTCCATAACAAATACTTATTTGCATTATGGGCTCGTTGGCCTTGTAAGCCCAATATACACCATCTTTCCCTCCCCATGGCCCTAAAGATATCAATCCTTCTTCATTGCTAATCTTGCCCTGCACATTCAAATAATCTGTTAGTTTTATTGGCCCAATATTTATTTCTCCATAATAAAAGCCACCAACACAATCTATTATAACCTTCTTTTTCAAAAAAAATAAAAACTATGTCAACCTTCATTCGCTAATTGTATATATCTTCTATAAGTATAATAATTCTAACACCACACCAAACTACACATCCATATTCACAATAAAGGTGAGTTCCACACACACTGGGTGTGTAGTGTGTGCGGGCACCATCCCTATTGTAAGTGTGGATGTGTGATTGGGTGTGTGGCATTGGGTGTGGCGGTAAAATGATTGTTATAAGTATACAGAGAGAGAGAGAGAGAGAGAGAGAGAGAGAGAGAGAGAGAGAGAGAGAGAGAGAGAGAGAGAGAGAGAGAGAGAGAGAGAGAGAGAGAGAGAGAGAGAGAGAGCAATTAAAGTCTAGGAGGAACAAGTGATGTAAGAAAAAGTCTAGGAGGAACAAGTGATGTAAGAAACGTAGATGAAATTATGCATACAAACTGATAGGATTGCACATGCGTGTGCCACTTATGCTAGTGTAGTATTTTAGCTAGGGAGAATTACGGGACAGTGGAGGTCGGTGGGCTTAATTCCCACTTTGATGGGGTGCAGTTTTGAAATGCCCAATACATGACATCTACACTAATATTAACCAAGACATGGTAACATAATTTCTTCAGACCATTCTACCCTTATACCCACCATCTCCTAATGATTCTCTCTCTCAGACATCTCTCTTTCTCTCTCCTCAAGACAACATCAGAGAAAGAAAAAGACATCAATTTCTCTCTCCCAAACCCACCTTTCTCTCTCTTCCAAACCCAACTTTCTCTCTCTTCCAAACCCACCATTTTATTTGATTTCAACAAATGGGTTACCACAGAATTCAAGAGCCGATCCACGAGCCTTTTTAGGGGTTGTTCGGCATTATAAGCCAAAGTGGCTTTCCCGCCAAATTTTTTTTGTCCTTATTCAAATTTTTTTTGTCCTTATTCAAATTTTTTTTGCAATTTGTGGCTTATTGTCAATTTTTTGGGGATTATTGCTACGTTATGACGAGAGGAATCTAAAAAGTAAAAAATTTTGGTCGAAATCCAAATTTTTTTGAATAAAGACGAAAAAAGTGGCTTTCCCGCCAATTTTCGTCGAAATTAAAAAAAAAATTGGATTTCGACCAAAATTTTTTACTTTTTAGATTCCTCTCGTCATAACGAAGCAATAATCCCTAAAAAATTGACAATAAGCCACAAATTGCAAAAAAAATTTGAATAAGAACAAAAAATAAGCCACTTTGACGTATTTATCCGAACAACCCCTAATAATCTTAACAAACAGAAGAAAAAAAAACCCCAAAAAAGGGGTATGGATTGTAATCTGCAACGTCCACCCTCCTCCAAATCTCCCCCAAATAGGGGAGACTCGGTTCAATTGAGATCAAACACAGGGAAATTCAAGAACACAGTTTTAGTGGAATTGGATTGTGAGCTTTATGAGTTCTAATGGTTTTGTGCCGTTTGCAATGAGATTGAAAATAGTTCGGAATCAAACATTTTTCACTGATTGTATTTTTTGAGAGAACCTTATTCCTATTGTTTGAGGTGTAAAAGAGCAAGTCATTAATTATAAATGACTACATCGGGTACTAGTAAAGACCAATATTTTTATTAATATGGATCAAGTCATATTTTCTGAGAAAATATCGTCCCAAATAATTGACCATTGTCTGAGATATAAAGGAGCAAGTTATACTTACCAAAAAAAAAAGTCATTAACTATAAAGATTTCGTTGGGTATTAGTAAAGACCAATCTTTCTAATATTGACCAAGTCATATTTTATAGTCTAATCTTGTCCTTATTGTCTGAGGTATAAAAGAGTAAGTCATTAATTATAAAAGCTGCGTCGGGTATTATTAAAGACCAATCTTTCTGTTAATATCGACCAAATCATATTTTCTAATAGAATTTTGTCCTTATTGTCTGAGGTATAAAAGAGCAAGTTATTAATTATAAAAAACTGTGTCGGGTATTATTCAAGACCAATCTTTCTGTTAACAACGACCAAGTCATATTTTCTAATAGAATTTTATCCTGATTGTCTGAGGTATAAAAGAGCTAGTAATTAATTATAAAAAACTGCGTTTGGTATTATTAAAAACCAATCTTTTTGTTAATATGGACCAAGTCATATTTTTTTTTAGAGAACTTTGTCCCAAATAATTGATCATTATCTGAGGTATAAAAGACCAAGTAATAACTCCGCCTGGTTTGTGCTTAAACCCTTATCTTTATTTCTCAGTTGGTCCCAAGCCTGGATAAAGGAGGAGGGTTGTGCGTTACGTGGTTGATAGCCAGCACGTAAAAAGTCCGTCAGATCTTTATGACATGAATCTAAATATGATTGTTGTGAGAAAGAAGAGCTAGAGACGTTTCTCAAGTTAAATATATAAAAGGTATTGATTCGTTGGTGTTAGTGAAAGACGAGGCGAACAAGGATAGATGGAAGTCGTATTTCGAGAAGTTGTTAAATGAGAAACATGAAGGAGGCTTTGGTGGGGAGGAAGTATATGTACCTAGCGAGAATATAGAATATGAATTTTACCGGAGAATACAAAAGTTCGAAGTGGTTAAAGTTTTGAAAAGAATGAAACCGGGTAAGGCCTTATGACCAGATGGTATCCCTATTGAAGTGTGGAAAAGTCTAAGTGACCTGAGGGTGACTTGGTTGACGAAATTGTTTAACAAGATTATTATGACTAGGAAGATGGCCGACGGATGGAGAAGGAGCACTCTAGTACCTGTCTATAAGAATAAAGGGAATATTCAAAGTTGCAACAACTATAGAGGTATTAAATTGACGAGTCATACGATAAAGTTATGGGAAAGAGTTATTGAGCATCGCTTGAGGATGGTGACTACGGTGTCAGAGAAATAGTTTGGGTTCATACCTGAAAGATCAATCATGGAAGCTATCTACCTATTAAGGAGAATGGTAGAAAAACACAGAGTAAAGAAGAAGGATCTCCATATGGTTTTCATTGACTTAGAAAAGGCTTATGATAGGATGCCTAGAGACATCATATGTTGGGTTCTAGAGAGAAAGGGAGTGACCAAAGGGTATATTGAGGTGATTAGAGACATGTATAAAGGTGCCGTCACTACCATTCGATCACCAGTAGGAAAAACGAGTGAATTTCCAATCACTGTAGGATTGCATCAAGGGTCAGCCTTGAGCCCGTACCTCTTTGCCTTAGTTATGGATGAATTGACTACATAGTTTCAGGAGGATATACCATGGTGTATGATGTTTGCAGATGACATTGTCCTCGTAGATGAAACCGCTAGAGGTGTTAATACGAAATTAGAAATTTGGAGGGAAACATTAGAGTCAAAGAGTTTTCAGATACGTAGGAGTAAAACTGAGTATATGGTGTGTAAGTTTAGTAGTACCAGCAGTGCGCACGAAGAAAAAGTGATGATCCAAAACCAGAAGGTACCTAAAAGTGATCATTTTAGGTACTTAGGCTCAATTATTAGTAGAGATGGAGAGATTGCCGATGATGTGACCCATAGACCGGATCCAAGTGGGGTGGCTCAAGTAGAGGAGTGCTACTGGTGTACTGTGTGACAAGAGGGTACCCATAAAATTGAAGGGAAAATTCTATAGAACTGCCATCAAACCAGCGATACTTTACCGGACAGAATGTTGGCCTATTAAGAAACAACAAGTGAACAAGATGAGTGTAGCGAAAATAAGAATGTTGAGGTTGATGTGTGGTAAGATTAGACGAAACAGGATTAGAAATGAAACGGATCGTGAGATGGTAGGTGTAGCACCCATAGAAGAGAAGTTGAGGGAAAATAAGCTAAAGTGGTTTGGGCATGTTTACCATAGATCAGGAGATACAGTAGTTAAGAGAGCGGATTGGATAGTTTTGGATAGTAATACTACGAGGAGGGGTAGACCTAAATTGACATTAGATGCTGTGGTGCGCAATGATATGAGTATAGTAGGTTTGTGTGAACAAATGGCTTTTGACAGAGCTCAATGGAGAAAAATGATTAATGTAGCCGAGTGCAAGTGATTGGGACATAAGGCTCGGTTTGGTTTGATTTATAAAAAAGCAAGTCATTAATTATAAAGGACTACATCAGATTTTAGGATAGACCAATCTTTCTGTATTTTTTTATTATAAAGGACTATATCGGTGTAAAAGATACAGAGTTGTTCAAATCAAGAACAAGAAGAACACAAATTCACATATCTTGATTGAAATTACAAGACGTACGATTTAGTTCACATAAATCAAACACACAGTTGATGCCCACGATTTTCGAATATCAATTCTTGGAGATATGTTCTCAACTGTTTCCCTTAGAACTCATAAAGCTAGGCTGATTCAAGAACACAGAGATGGGTTCTCATTTTTTTCCTCTGATTTAGAAAGGAAGAGAGTGAATCGGATGGATTTTCATCTCTTTTGCTTTATGCCACCACTCGACTTCAGGAAGATTGATATTTGGAGAGCTTTATGCGCACCTTTTGGAGATATATGATTGGAATAGATGGGTTTTCATCATAACTGGAAATTGGGTAGAGAGAGAGGGGTGTAGTTGGTGAGAGAGGGAGAAAACGCTGATTGTGGGAGAAAATTTGGAGTTCGGGCTTGGAAGTGATATATAAAGGAGGCTATAATTGACATTTCAACTTGGCACACCATGTCTTGGTAAATATTTTACCTCTTGTCATGGAAGTGGCCGGTGATTTCAAGAGTACAGACCATGATTTTGGAAATAAACTGGGTCAACGCCTCTGACCCATCATTTTCCCTAGTATTTATAGTGGAGAAGGCTTCCCGGCAGTCACTTCAAAAAACAAAGGCTTCCCGGCAGATTAAAAAACAAAGGCTTCCCGGTAGTCCCTACAATCAATATTTTGTGTTTTTCTGCACGAGCAAGGTTCATTTTCATGATCAATCGTTGTCATTTTTGTGAAGCTCAATGCTAACATTAAATACGTTAAATATCATATAAATCGATGCTGATTGATATCTTTCACAACACGTTTATGTTTGTTAAAAATGGGTTAGCAACATTGAATCAAATCCAACAAACCAATTATTACACAAGATAAATTTATTTAAAAAATGGCCTATCAAAAAAAAAATTATTTAAAAAATCTATTAACCGGCATCCTATTGTTATGGATTTTGACACAATAAATGTTCTCGATGAGCTTTGCAAATGAACAGTTTTGATCATTATAATGAACCTCGCTTGTACCGGAAATAACCAAACTACACAGTGCAGCCCCGTCCTGTAGATTATTGCCGAGAAGCCTTCTCCATTGAAGGATTCCGACATTCAAAACCAGATAGAATTCAAACAACACTTTGTTTTATTTTAATTGGGTTCTTCGTTAGTGGATGGTGGAATTAAAACCAACATAATAAGGAAGGGAAGTTTTTGAATCCCAGCATAAATCAAAAGTCCCATAACAATTTGTCCCCAAAATAATGGCCGGGATTGATTTTAATTCAAAGATTATGGGTTTAGATTGAGTTTAATTAAACCTGCGGCAGGATTCTATTATAGGACTCAACAATTGCCGCCTAACAAACGGTTGAATAACTCCCACCCCCTGAGATTTCTCCCCACAACGCACGATGTCTACTTTTGCCTCTCTCTCGCCTTGACCCTCTCTCTCTAGCTATCATTCTGTTGATCTTAGTTTCCTCCCATTCTAATCAATCTTGCAGTGGAAAGGAGTTGTGAGTGTTCGCCCGTAGCCCACCAACCTGATTTCGGAAGTGCAGTAAGTTCTGTCAACGGTTTCCGAAGACAGCATTCAAGCTTTCCGAACAAAGCATTGAAGCTTGGAATTGGCTAATTTACACTCCGAATTTGCCACACCGGTTACCCTTGAAAAAACTATAAGTACATCAAAATAGATGTCAAATAACTTGCTTCCTTGATGGTCTAATATACGAAGCACGCGACGTAACTATTTGGTAGAATACACGGCTCAACTAAAAGTTCAGAAATTCAACATTGATGGTGTTTGATCCTCTTTTCACTTTGTAAGCTCCATAGGCCGAGCTCTTTTTTGGCTGGCACTTTCATGACCAAAACTCATATTTGCATATATTATTCTCTATCAAGTTGTACGTTTATTTTTAATCATTTCTAGAGTGTCTAGGTTCTGGAATAGAATCTCACATGGGTGTATTTATTTTTTGAATGCGGTAGTTGTTAGTCAAGTGAAAGGGTGTGTTTTTGACACTTTAGAAGAAGAGGTTTCGCTCAAGCAAAACTGGTTTGCTCAAGCAAAACTGGTTTGCTCAAGCAAAACTGGTTTGCTCAAGCAACACAGACTGTCTTAGCATTTTAATTAGTAAAAGAGGATTTCGCTCAAGCAAAACAGGCGCTCACTGCATTCTTTGAACCGCTTATAAATACCGACCAATTAGGTCATACGGGACCAACATTGAAATAAAAAGAGAGAGCTCATATTTCTCATCTCTCAACACTTTTGGAGACTAGGGTTTGTGCACCTCGAAGACTAGTGGATCATCTTCGTGGGGTTTTCTACTACAACACATTTAATCTCTACGTAAAGCACTTTTATTCTTTTTTCCCCTTGAGCATTGAAATTAGAAAACTCAACTCAATTACACAATTTCCCCACTTGAAACCACTTTCTCCGAATCTTATAAACTTGATGTGAGACTGTTCTTTTACTAGCATATTTGCCATACTTTCCTGTAATTGGTTCCTCTTGTTCAGTTGGGTTCTTAGTTTGATTTATAACTCTCCATCCAAATTCACCATCATACTGAATTTTGTTCCTTTAGTTAGTACCGTGGTTCATTGGTTTCAACTGTTGCTTCAAAACTCTATATCTATAGTCAGTACCGTGGTTCATGTGAACTGCACTTTCGGTGTTGGAAAAGGGGCATTTTGCATTCTTTGGCTACCATTCGAAAATCAAAAAAACAATTTCAAAGGATTTTTGGCAAATTGGGTACTTCTCTAGCTATTACATTGTTGAATGGCAGAGGTGATTGGGTACTTCTACATTGTTGAATGTAGAAGTTGATACAAAGACATTTCAGATGGTTATGATGAGGATGTTTGGAACATTTGACGTTAGTTGTGTTTATGGATAGACTTTTTAAGTGAGACTCTTAGTGTTACTCCCTCCGTTCTAATTTGTTTGTCCACTTTTTGACTTTTCCATATCCAAAAATGTTTGTCTATTTGACTTTTTAATAAACTAAATGTCCTTTTTGCCTTTGCTTTTTCAAATAAAGTAGCTTTTTAAAAGAGTTAAAAGGGTAAATGTTGGAAAGTTAAATATTTTTAGGTGTAATTATTTTGTTCCCTAAAAAAATTGGGTTCTCAAAAATGGGCAAACAAATTAGGACGGGGGGAGTATCTATTTGTTATTTTGGCTCCTTTTGTGAATATGACATGTTGTCTTGTGTCATATTCTAATATCTCCTCAAGGAAAGCATTTTCATTGTTGTATATCATTTTTTATTTTAATTAGTGTTTTGGACGGTGTTTTTTATTTGATCAAGTTTTAATGCGTTTGAGTTCTTACATGCAAAAGTTAATGATTGGTAATTAAATTGTTTGTTCGTTATTTGCTGATTCAAGTTAATCAGGTCAATGAATATACTTGGGCTATTGTTTTTGCACATTTGGAATCATTGGGCAGTTGATATATATATTAATTGCACGTGAGTCAAATATTTATTTAAGTGCGTGCTGATTATTCGATGCGTGCCTTCAGGCACGGACATGCGCTAGTAGTACAAACAATTGATAATGAAAATAATGCCAACAATGTGACATGAATCTTTATTCACTTAAACCATAAATTTACGTGCCTTAAAAGAAATGTCTATCTCAAATAGTACTCAGAAGCATTTGGGTGCAACAAATATATTAGGGTACATATCCGAACACGGATATGTTAGGAACCGTAGGATATATGAGGATGTGATCCCACATGTTGAGTGTGAGACGGACACAAAACCTTTGTTTAGATATGTGGACAGAGTCTGAGTACATCTCATTTTGAAAATATATACGATTTGTTGAGATGGCTACCGATGTATCTACCTGAGTTTCAAGTGATTTTAATGAATTAATAATTTCCATATTGAGAATCTTAAAAATAGAAGTTTGGATCATCAAAATGAAACCCTAACAGACCCTTCTCTCCTACATAACAAACTTATGAGAGAGAAAATAAGCATGATCTAGAAATTTGATTTACTAATTATTGGATAAGAGAAAAAAGAGGGGATAGAAGCTCACCTTGTGGTGGGTTGGCACAAAATCTGGGTCTTGAATTGAGGACAAATTATCAACTACTTTTTTTGAACCGGGCAAACTATTGACTTTGGGTGCAACAAATATACCAATTGCACCCAAGTAGTATCCATGACGTCCATGGAATCCGGTGATAACTCCACCTTCTACTGGAATGGACACAGAAAAACCACCCATTCTTGAACCGAAAGGCCCATATTTCTTCAGATTTGTTTCAAGACAGAGACTTATGATCAGATCTATTCCACGGAGTTGTTCGTACGTCAGGCTTATGGATGAGAGTTGCTCTATTGAACTGTCAATGCAAAACTAAACAATTACAAGAATAAATTAGGTCTTTGTTTGGGACACATAAACAATAAAAATCATATGAAATTATTGTATTTTTGGTTTAATAATCCACTTGCCTATTTGTCTGGACAATGAAGATCCAAAAAATTAATTCAAAAAAAGTAAAAGAAGCCATGGACAAAAACAAAAATGCACAAATTTGGACACCGAGATGTCAAAAACCGTCCTATGTGTGTGGGACTATGAACATCAAATGGATCCAAATATATCTCTGTGAATAAGCTAAAGAGTGTCTTACCGTTTGAGTGTTACTAGCACTACCACTGTGCTTGTTAATGCAGCCAATATCAAACCTTCCTATAACAAGGTCATCGCAGCTTTTACTTTCGAATGAAATTGAGTCGATAAAATCCCTATAACGAATAGTTATCTGCAGTATAGGCCCTTCGGGCTTGTAAGCCCAATATTTACCCTTTTCCCCTCCCCATGGCCCTAAAGATATCCATCCTTCTTCATCGGTTATCTTGTCCTGCACATTTACACAATTTATTACAACCTTGTTTTCCAAAAACATCTCTTAGGCCATCCACAGTGGTATAATCAAAAGCCAATTGTTTTTAAAGTTAACAATGTTGGTGCAAAAAATGACTCACAATGGTATAATCAAACTTAGCAACATCCTTAGAAATAATCAAATTTTAGGCTTTGGATAACCAAAACTAGCAACCTTTTTCAATAATCAAAATTTGTGGACTTCACACCACATAAGTTAACTAGTTCCAAAATTTGTATACACGCGTGTTTCAATTGGTATTTTTTTTATTCTCTTCTTCGCCTATTCTATATCTTCTTCACTTCATCGACAAATTATTTCTCTTTCTTTCCCTCCAAAAGTGAAACTCATATCTCTCGATCATCTACAATCCAACCCATCGTTGCCAGATTAAGATATTTCACTATTCTTTCCCGTTTTTGTTTCAACCCCCCCCCCCCCACAAAAAAAAAAAAAAATTCATAATAGGAGGGAAGAAAGTCACCGATTTTTTTCCCAAAATTAAAAGAGGAAATCGATATATTTTTGCCAAAAAAAACATAAATGGAGAGAAGTGAATGCGCGAGAAACAAAGGGAGGGAGAGATTGTAGTGGACCCCTTATTTTGGTTAGGACTTGAAGTGACCATTGTGAAGCTTAACATTGTTAAGCTTAACAACCTCTTAAGTGAATAATCAAAAGATGATGTGTCAACTTTTGGTTATCCTTTTTTGATTATACCACTGTGGATGGCCTTACAACCTTCATTGGCACATTTTATGTATCTTATATATGTATATATGAGAGAGAGAGAGAGAGAGAGAGAGAGAGAGGAGGAGGAGGAGGAGGAGGAGGAGTGGAAATTGTTTACCATTAGAATTCAATTGCGTGAAAGGTCTGAAGGGTTGGATACTGGTGGTGATAACGGTTGTTGGTCGTCGTAGAGTTTCGATCTGGATCGACAAAACTCCGGTTGAAACTTTTGAAGGAGGTCGTGATTTTAAAGAGTCACCATAGCTAGCTTCGGAATTGTAGGGAATCTGGAAGCCCACATCATATTACTCTCGGATTTCGGCCGAATAGAAGATTCCTGCACCGGAATCGTCTTCCCGAAAAGCTTGATGGCTGGATCTTTGGTTGTGGTCTGAACAAATCTTGAAAATTGTTGGATATGATGAAATTGTGATACGATAATAGAACTTGAACTTATTCCTGACGGGTATTATTTTTAGTATACGGTAATCAAAGCAACGAGATTTTATATGCACCTAGGGCCATTGCCAAGGGAATTAAATGCATCTTCTGATTAAAATAAAGACATTAGGGTAAAGAAACGACGATTGTAGAGTTTGAGACGGTAGATTATCAGATTGGAAAACCATAAAGACTGAAGAATGCAACGTATTGTATGTTCAATTATTGAGTGTAACAAGGAGATTATGATCTTAGGATATATATATTAGGTGAGGGGGGTTTAACAATATTTGTTTTTATTAACTAGTACTAGGGCATGTTTGATAGCAAATTTTGTTTTGGGGGGATTCGTAATGAGGTGGAATTAGGATTAAAATTGGTAATGAGGTGGAATTATTAATGGGGCGATGAATCTTTTATTCATGTTTATTTTGGACAGGATTAGATTGTACAATTGTGAATAACATGTTAATTTGTTTTTGATAGGATTGTGAACAAAATTCTTTCCAACCTTAATCCCATGGGATAGGATACCGCCCCCATCGGATGGGTAATCATGTGGATTTGTGGGATTCGTAATCCCCAAATATTACCAATCCTTAGGTTGTTGCCAACACCAAACAAGAATTTAAAAGTCCCCATAGGACTTACAATCCTATCCCAAAATCAAATTCTACTATCAAACAAGCCCTAAACTTAATTATATATAGCTAAAGGGGTGAGATGTGTACAGCGGGTATTAGGGGCAAGTCAAACAAGGCGGGTTACAGGGCCGGCTCATAAGTTTTGAAGGCCGGAAGCCAACCTCTTGAATGAGGCCTTCCTATATTTTTCATACAAAAGTGGTCTACAAAAAGTCTCATAAAAAAAACCATTACAAAATATTTACCATTACGAAATAGAAGCATATTATCCCAAAAAAAATGCAACTATTACAATACCTCAAAATTTATCATTTGAAAATTAGTCTTCTCACACTTTTTGCTGCAAACGTACTAATTAAGTCTCCATAGTCCTCAACTCCTCAGGGGTTTCTTTTCTCTTTTTTTTTTTGATCGCCCGAGTGTTTCTAATGAGTAATTCTACCGTTTGGGCCTATTTTGTGGCTCCTAAATTTCAATTAGGCCTATTTTGTGTAAAGGAGGCTCAATGCAAAAAAAATTGGATCATATATATATATGGATCCTAGAATTTTGGGGGCTCTCATTTTAAACATTTTTTTGGGGCCCGAAGCACGTGCTTCCCTGGTCTACCCCTTTAGCCGGCCCTAGCGGGTTACCCACGATCTGAGGAGAATGGGAGGACGAAACACTTTTTTTCTTTTAACTGGATGTTCAGGCAAACTTGTAGGCACCAGGCTAAATTCAAATCCTGAAGGCAACAATCAGGCATAACTCTCAGTGTCCCCAAGATTTGGAATAGTTCGCAACCCTTGGGATTATGCGGACAAAACTTGCATGGGGGCAGGGAGTGGGGTCAGACGAATTAAGGGAGGTGTTAACTCATGTCACTACAAGAAATTTCGTTTTTCCCGGCATTTCATAAATGCCGTTAAAAGTTCAAAAAAAACCGGTAAAGAGTATTACCAACATTTGTCAAGTATTACCGGCATTTAATATTACAAATGTCGTCTAGAAGTGTGTCGGTAAAGGTACAAATGCCGGGAAAAGTCTCTATAAATGCCGGGAATAGTTGGACTCATTTGCGGCATTTGTACAAATGCCGGGAAAAATTGTACCATATAAGACGAAATGCCACGTGGTGCGCAAATTTTGGGAGAAATTGCTTACCTTGGATTCGAACTCGTGACCTTTGCCTTGCACACGCGTGAGGCTACTAACTGGGCCAGCCACCATATTGGGTCACCTTGCACAATGAAAAATATTTATACTAAACAGAGATTTTTCCCGACGTTTTTTTGAACAAATGCCGGTAATAGTTTGGCAGTATTATTTTGGCGAGAAACTCGACTTTTGCCGGCATTTTTTTAAACAAACGCCAGTTATAATTATTTTTTTTCCGGCATTTTTTGCCGGTAATAGTGGCTTTTCCGGCATTAATTAAAATGCCGAGAATGACCATTCTTCTTGTAGTGTGTGGACGGACAAGGTTTGAATACTTCAATATTGATCATAGGACCTTTCCCGTGTAAAATGGGTAAATATGAGGGGATTTTTAAAATCCATATGCGTTCTTATGAACTTAACTTGAATTTGGAAATTGTCCTTATTTGAATATTTTTCGCATTTGTTAGTTTTGCGTTAAACTTTTGTGGGTTATTATTCGTCTCGATGAGAGGAATCGGAAAAGTAAAAATTTTTTACTTTTACCCAAATATTTTGAGAAATAATCACTTTTTAGCAAAAAAAAGTGACTTTTTCGGCTAAAAAGTGGTTATTTCTCAAAATACTTGGGTAAAAGTAAATAAAATTTACTTTTCCGATTTCTCTCGTCGAGACGAATCACTAACCCAAAAAAATTTGGTCTATGCTAAAAAAATTCAAATAAGGACAAAATTTTCAAATTTAAATTAAGTTTAAGTTAAGTTCATAAGAATGCAGCTTAATTTCTGTCTCTCCAGTCGTATAAAAGTATAATGATTAATTTTTAACACCACAAAACAATATAGGTGTACCAATTGGTGTACACTAAGTATGCACCGGATTGTGTGGAACCCACACAAACAATCGGAGTCGTTCAATTCATTTAATAAATGTTTATGAGAGAGAGAGAGAGAGAGAGAGAGAGAGAGCACTCCTAATTTGGAGTTTGATCAAACAATATTGACAGAGGCTAATCAAAAAATATATATATATATATATATATTGACAGAGCTGATCGAAAAATAAAAACAATATTGACAGTTTATTTTTGTTACTTTTCACTTGTGGTGTTCCACTAGCAAAATAAGTACTTATTTTTTTATCAAATAAGAACTCATGGGTTCACTAACTTTTTACCTTATTACTTTGCCTTCTTATTTTTATATTTCAATATCTGTACCATTTTTTGATCGTTTATATCTTTCAATTTATAATGAATTTCATGATTTTGCAAACTTTATATGATAGAACTAACCGAGATCTATCAAAAGATTCATATTGCATATTTTTTAAAATCCATGTTGAAAGATTTAAGTTATAAAAAATAGCACACCGAATAAGTACTTATTTCGTAAGAACTCTTAGTGGAATAAGAATTCTTATTTCCCCTTCCAAAAATCCAAAATAAGTCCTTATTTTTTAAGAGGCCTACACCACCTTTTCTTTCTTTCCTTTCTCCAAGTTTCAAAATTCCAGAACTGGTTTGGATGGAGTTAATGTTGACTTTGTGGGAGCTAGTGGCTCCATCCAAATTCACTGAGCCAATTGCCCTCTTGCTTGAGACAGAGCTAACTAACACCTCTTTCTTCTTCTTTTTTTTCAATCGATAGAAGAGTGATTTTTACTCATATATGAAGTACATAGTACAAACTCGGGACACTACATTAATTGTGAGAGTCTACGAGACAACCAAGCCCAACAAGTAACTCAACCAATACAAGAAATAAGTCCATTATAGGGTAGAAACAAAGAAAAAAATGAAAAGCCTTCTAAGGGAAGAACACTCATACGCAGGTGGGAAGACTCGAACTCCTGACATCTTAGTGAGATGCAAAAGTCTTGACCAATTGAGCTGGCCGCAGTTGGTTACCTAACTAACACCTCTACTCTGCAAACTTCGAGCCTCATGCGACCCTAGCGCCGTTTTGTATGGAGAGCCGATATTTTAGTTGGTCAGCGAGAATCTCATGCGTGTGATCAATTTTGGCTACCAGGATCTCAAATTACTGTCAGCAAATTGAACGAAGAATAGATCAATCCAACACTGGCATTTGGCTGAGCTGATTTTTTATAATGATCTTTAAAAACACATTTGAAACATATTGAGCGGTTTCGATAATTTGTGTGAAATTTCGAGATGGGTCTCCCACAACTTGGTGTACACCAAATGATGTACCCATAGTGTTATTGGCCAATTGACTTTTTTTTTTTTTTTGTCTTTATTCAATTCTTTTCACATTTGTTAGTTTTGCATCAAATATTTGTGGATTATTGGTTCGACTCAACGAGATGAATCAAAAACCACAGAAGGTGGTAGCCTAGCTAGTTGGCAAAGGTGAGTGGCTTAACGCCCTCCCTTCCGTACATGAACCCAGGTTCGAGTCCGCAGGACTTTGTCTCACTGCTGGACTTCTCGTACAGAGCCCTTTGCGAACTATATACCTAGGTGATGTTGTGGTGACGATCTGCTCTTCCAGGCAATAACTATGGCTCAACCAGACATTCTACAGCTGGTTGGGAGCTCCCATGGTTACGCCCGGGGGGGAGCTGCTACGTACGCTGGTCGCCCCCTCCCACCATTTTTACAGTTCAAAAAAAAATGAGAGGAATAAAAAAAAGTAATAAAATATGGTCCAAACCTAAAATGTTTTGAATAAAGACAAAAATCAACCAAAAAGCCAGATTTTTCGGCTTTCTTCATACAAAAAAATCAATTTGGATCACAACTTTTAACTTTTTCGAGTCTTCTCCTCGAGACAAACCAATAATTCAAAAATAAAATTGACTCGAAACTAACAAATAGAACATAAAATTTTTACGGCAAGAGATTTTAAACAGACACGATCACCAAACGAACTCACATGCCCAACCAATTAACCAAATATCAAAACAAGAGAAGAACCAACACGAGAACCGAAAGATTGTTCCTTGAGATTCTAGCACATTGTTTTGACTTTAATATTTTTCATGTGGATAAGCCAACTTGCCACAGAGGCGCCGGCAAGTAAGGGGAGTGTGGGTCGGCTGACACCATAGTAAAAAATAGAATTTGCTACCGAGGCGCCGACAACAAATATAATAGCCTACAATTTGTTTATAAGTTTAGTTGACCCCATAAAAATAATACATACGGTGAACCCATCACCGAAACAGAGAGAACTGAACCCCATAAAAATATACTTCCTCCGTCCCAATTTGTTTATTCACTTTTAGACTTTTTCATGTCTCAAAATATTTGTCCATTTGACTTTTTAATGAACTAAAAGTCCTTTTTGCCCTTGCTTTTTTCAAATTAAGTAACCTTTTAGAAAAGTTAAAAGGGTAAATGTTAGAAAGTTAAATACTTTTAGGTGTAATTATTATATTCTCTAAAAAAAATTGAATTTTCAAAAATGGACAAACAAATTGGGACAGAAGGAATACTATTTGGGGAATTCTAGAATCAAGATCAACCGACGGAATCCGCTCCGTAATTGCCCTAGTTGCCGCCGCCGTGTGAGGGGTGTATAACCAACCCGACCCTCTCTTTCCCGCCACGTTCTTGTCGGCAGCACCCAACATTTGAGCGTAGCTAGCCGTTGCTGCCATTGGCTTAGTAATAGTATACCATGCTGTGTTTTTTTTTTTTAACTTATAAATTTGGAAATTATTTTGATATTTCTTATTTTTCATAAATTTTTGTTTAGTTTTCCGTCGTAATTTTTGGGATTAATCATTCGTCTCGACGAGAGGAGTCTAAAAAGTACAAAATTATAACCGAAAGCAAAAAAGAGTTTACTAAAGATGGAAAAAGTATCAAACATCTATCTTATTTGTCTAAAGTGCCGTCTTATTTGAATTGTTTTAACATCGGTCCATATTTTTATACTTTTTCGATTCGTCTCGTCAAGACGAACGATTAATCTAAAAAATACTCCCTCCGTCCGGATTTAATTGTCCCTAGTTCTATTCTAACCGGCTAAAAAACGGGTTATATCTTTGAACTCGTAATGAATTTCATATCAAATATGGATCTTATTTGATAGATCTCGATTAGTTCTATAATACAATGTTTTCGAAATCACGTAAAACATTATAAATTAGAAGATATAATCGATTGAAAAATGGTACGAACTCCAAAAAAGGACTATTAAATCCGAACGGAGGGAGTATCACGTGAATCTAACGAAAATTCAGAAAAGATGAACAAAACACACAAAACGAAGTTCACCCGATCCATAAATCTTCTTAAAAAATAAGTAATTATTTGTAATTTTCAACCTTAAACATAATAGGCTTACGAAAATAATTTTTTTACATATTTTTATATTTCAATAAATCTATTTTTAGCTTCAAAATTGTAAATAAATATGTATTTAAAAATAAGTACTTATTCAATGTTCTAGAACAGATAGGCTGGTAGGGACAGATATCATTAATACAATACTGATGTTTAAGTCAATGCCGTGCTCTCATCCAAATTTGATACCAGTCCAGCTAATGAGTGCTATATTTCACCCTTTAACCTCGTAATCAGAGTAGTACTTTAGTCCTTATGTGGGTCCATTGGCTTTGCTGGCACATTCTTTCTTTGGGCCCGTTTGGATGCGGGATTAGGTTTGGAGGTGTTATGTAATAAGGGGGGATTAGATAGTAGGGGGTATTGGATAGTAAGGGATGGCCCACATTGATGTGATGTTTATGGAGGGGGTATTAAATAGTAGGTTGTTTGGATGAGGTATTAGAGAAGGGGGATTAGATAATACTTTGTTTGGATGGAGGATTAATAGGGGGTATAAGGAATGGTGGATGATGTAAAAAACTGTCAAATGACCCTTTTACCCTTAAGCAGTCCCAAAATTAATTGTGTATTATGTTATATATATAATTGAAAAAATAATTAATATTTAACATTTTAATCCGTACTATTTAATTTTGACTAACAAATGTACACATTTATGAATATTAGAAAATTAAAAAGTAATTTCTAATTTGAAAAAATTCGTATTTTTGAAAAAAATCTGGTTGTTTTTTTGGTTTTTTTTTTTTTGGAAAAATGCTTTGTTTGGTAGTTGAAAAAGTGTCAAAAAATTTTGTTAGTTGAAATCCCATGTGGCCAACATATTTTTTTTGGTGAAAATGTGCCTAACTAATTAGGTTGGTAAATTTTTTCCTTATAAATTGTTCCCATGTCTCTTCTTCTCATTTCCCAGGCCCATATTGTTGGAGAAAAAAAGTGTTTCCGTATAAAGGTCAATCCTATTGATGGCAATGCGAATTTGGACCGAGGTGGAAGAAGAAACGTTACTTTCCAACCTTACGACCCTTGTAAATCAAGGAATTTGGAATGGCAATGCCCACCAACCCGCCTACTTGGAATATCTTCAAATTCAAATGCAAGTTTCTTTTCCTGAAGCAGGTATCGAACCAATTCATATACTTACGAAGATAAAGTTTTGGAAACGAGATTATTGCTACATAACTGAAATGCTTCACCTTCCTGGATTTGGGTGGGATTCAAATGAACACAAAGTTGTGGCAGAAGATGAAGTTTGGAATGAATTAATTCGAGTAAGTAAATATTATATAAAGTCTTGTTCAATAAATTGAATTTTATAGGAAGTCTTGTTTACTAAATTTTCTTAAAATGTTTTTCCTTACTTTATGTAGGATCGGCGACAAGTGATACGTTATCGGAACAGACAATTTCCCAAATTCGATCGATTGACCCATATTTTCAATCGTCGGGAAAACTAGAAGGTCGAAGTTGAAAGCATGTGTTGGCATGTGTTCGAAGAATAAATTTGTATTTGTGAAATAAATGGATTTGCCTTTTCATGACTTCCTAATTTGTTTTATGTATGTGTGTGACAGTGCAATTCTGTCGGTCATCTGTATTGTATCATGTTTTGAAGTGAATTTTCAAACTACCGAATAATGCATCATAGCCATACGTTACTTTTGAACCAAATAATCGAACCAAAATGTAATCACATGATTTGTGAAATAAAACGTACAATTTACGAAATTCTTACAAGTTAGACAGTCTTTCCCAACCTAATTCATCCAAATTTGTGAAATAGAACTTACAACTTCATTCCGAACCAGAAAACAGATGTGCCAATAAAATACAACATACGAAACCTAATAAAAAAGTTACAACAAAGTATGTTGTTAGACTAGTTTGATGTTGAACTCCCAAAGCACTTGCGGATGTAGAAGCACCGTCACTTGATAGATGTTTGGTTCGGGCAAACTCCATGTCTTGAATGAGCTGGTATCTTTCCTCATGAAATGCTAACAATGCTTCTTCCGCTTCGTCTAATGTGTTGTACTTTTTCTTGAAGTTCCCCGCGTATCCATTAACTTGCAATTCCGCGGCCGCCCAACTTGTATATATTCCGGGTTTACGGCCAACGAAAACCACCCAAAACGTTTCTTTATCTTGACTTCCCATTGAAAATCTATTTGGATACAACAAGTACAATATTTAGAAGTGGCAAACTGCAGCCAATAGTACACATAACAGCCACCCCTAACCTAGAAAAGTGCACAAACCATCCCAGTCCAACCAATTTAGTGGGCTCAGAAAAGTGGTACGAAACGCACGAGGGTACGCATGGCTGCAACGAAATGTTGCCCCGCCAAGGCACTACCTTGTTTACCAATTCATTTTTTCATCATAGCCCGACACACACACAGTTCGGCCACTGGACAGATGAGCAACAACATTGTGGAAACTGGACAGAGCAGAACATGTATTGGACACACCAGTTTGGACACATGGTGGAAACTGGACAGACCACAACATGTATTGGACACACCAGTTTGGATACAGCACCATTTAGACACACCAGTTTGGATACAGCAGTTTGGATACAGCAGTTTGGACACATCAGTTTGGATACAGCAGTCTGGACACATCAGTTTGGATACAGCAGTTTGGACACATCAGTTTGGATACAGCATTTTGGACACACCAGTTTGGGCTCAGAATAAATTCATCATAGCCATTTCACACACCACATGCTAAACAGCACAGAAAACTGCATAAAACTGCACA
The DNA here is from genome assembly GCA_018127125.1 of Rhododendron griersonianum. Taxonomy (NCBI): domain Eukaryota; kingdom Viridiplantae; phylum Streptophyta; class Magnoliopsida; order Ericales; family Ericaceae; genus Rhododendron; species Rhododendron griersonianum. The sequence goes on along the minus strand of CM030799.1, from coordinate 6,941,585 downwards.
TACGAAAGTAGCCCTAAACAGCACAGAAAACAGCACAGGAATAAGCAGAAAACTGTGGAAAACAGCATAAAACTGCAGTTTTGACAGGCCCTTACAATCCCCCTTCACAATGGTCCTTCGCTATCCCCCTTCACAATACACACCTTCACAATACACACTTGCACACCTGCACTTGCAAGCACTTCCCCACACACACACATACACAAATGATAATGAACCAAAGCAGCAGCAACACCAGTTTCAAACTCAAGACATACACACAAAACTGCAGTTCGGACAAAGCAGTTTAGACACAGAAGTAACACAGCAGTTTGGACACATCATAAAACTGCAGACAGCAGTTTGGACACATCAGTTTAGATACACCAGTTTGGACACACCAGTTTGGATACACCAGTTTGCACACCTGCACTTGCAAGCACTTCCCCACACACACACATACACAAATGATAATGAACCAAATATTCTGCAGCACCAGTTTCAAACTCACAGCAGTTTACACAAAAAACTGCACTTTGGACACAGCAGTAAGACATGGTGCAAACACAGAAAACTGATGCTCTAAGTGGATTGGCTCAGAGTAATTTCATCATAGCCTTGATTTATGACATTTGGGCTCAGAATGAATTCATCATAGCCACTACTTTACACCACATGCTAAACAGCACAGAAAACAGCAGAGGAATGAGCAGAAAACAATGGAAAACAGCAGAAAACTGCAGTTTTGACAGGCCCATACAATCCCCCTTCATAATACACACTTGCACACCTGCACTTGCAAGCACTTCCCCCCACACACACATACACAATGATAATGAACCAAAGCAGCAGCAGCACCAGTTTCAAACTCATACCTGTTTACAGTTCAAAACTGCACTTTGGACAAAGCAGTTTAGACACAGCAGTAAGACATGGTGCAAACGTAGAAAACTGATGCTCTAAGTGGATTGGCTCAGAGTAATTTCATCACAGCCAGTACTTTACACATGGCAACAGCCCACGTACCATGAATCTGCACTTCTACGTCACACAATTCTGCATTTATAACTCACACACACACAATGATCTGCACTTGCATAAGTGCACCACAAACTGCACTTGGCTCAGATAAATATCATCATCGCCCTCTTTGTAGTACACACAATCACCCAACCCCTGTCAGAGTTCAGAACAGAAAGAAGAAGGCCTAAACTGAACCTGCTACACAATTGAAGCTCACACACACACACAGAAACCAACAGCTCAAAACTGACCAGAACCACCTATGTTCAGAACCAACAATTTGGACACAGTAGGGTCAGAAAATTAGGCTCAGAAAATATTCATCATTGCCACTATGTTAAAAACCTCAGAAAACAGCCCACATAGAAACATAACAGCCCAGAAAACTCACAGAGGCCAGCAAAACCTATGCCAAAGCATGGCAACACATAGGCCACATAATAAGGTTGATACCTTGGCTGCAACAAATGTTACCCCGCCAAGGTATTGACCTTAATTAATTGATTGAAACTGCTGTGTCCAAACTGCTGTGTCCAAAAAAGAGCCTAAAACACACACTACACCATACCAAAACACCACCATTTCTCACATTTGGCTCAGAAAATTGTCATCATAACCACTACTTTACAACCTCACAAAAAATACCCAAGCTAACACATGGAACCATAGGTCATAACCAGCAAATAACAGAATTATTCAACCCCAAATTCCAGACCTGCATAGAAACAGGAAAAACACCTGCACAGCCTGAGTGCCCAGCAAAACCTATGCCAAACACAAAGCATGGCAATACACAGGCCACACACACACACTGACACACAGCTCCACAAATGCAGTACTTAACCTGAAAATAATAGCCAAGCTAACTGTACAGAACAGAAATACTGCTAAATAGTATGCCAATGTGATCAACAGGAAACTGCAGTAATAATGTCCAACCTTGAAAACTTCATAACTTATAATGAAACCATAACCTTCATTTATGACATTTGGCTCAGAAAAATATCATCATTGCCACTAGTTAAGCCACCACTGAACTAGTGATAAGCCACACACACACACTGATAAGCCACCACTTAACATACAAACATAGCTCAAAAGTACCAGTGTCCATAAGTACTAGCTGCCATTTGGCTCAGAACAAGGTCATCATCGCCACGAGTAATGGTACTTATTCAAACATTTGGATTCGATGTGGGCTCAAACAATTAATGGAAAAGGATTGGAAGTTACTCATGGCTGCAACTAAGGTTACCCCGCCAAGGTAACTACCTTCTTTATCGAATTTAATATTTTCATCATCGCCCTCATTGTAGTACACAATCACCCAACCCCTGTCATGCAAAGCATAAAAATGAATTATATTCCCACTACAATAAGAAAACACCCACAGAAGCATATCTGACATAACATATTTGCCTTAACAAGTTTGATTACATCAACGGCTAGCATACAAATTAGTTCATGACATTGTTCTTAGTGGACCTCCTACAAAAGTATTACATAGTCATTGTTTTTAGACATTCATTACGAATTAACAAATGGCCTATACAAGTACCCCGAGAACGTGCAGCCACTACAAAAAGTGGGTGAAGTACCATTCGTGCTTATAATGGTACTTATGCCACTTCAAAAAGGGCACAACTATTGCCACTAGATGGGACCGTACACCTCACCGGCAAGGATGGCCTCCACCAAAGCTTGCCTCTCCTCGGGCTTCGTACCATAGAAGTCGTCAACCCTCTCTTCGTGGCTCACGATTACGGCACTTAGCTTGAACTTCTCCGCCAATGTGATATTGAGCTTGGACAACTCCTCTTTGACCATCGTGCGTCGGGCGGATAGCTCCTTCTCATAGCCAAAGGAATTGGCCAATTTTTCCACATGGACATTGCTAGATTTCAAGTAATTGTCCATGCTCGCATAGATGGACAACTCCGCTTCACCCATTCTTGTCCTCTTCCTCCCCTTTTGGGCTCCGACATTAGCCGCCGGCATTGAGACACGAGGAGTGGACGTGGGGAGTGATGCATGAGGTGTGAACGCTTGAGGAGTTGTGGGAGTTGTGGGGGTGACGGGAGTTGTGGGAGTGTTGGGGAGACGTACGTCGTAGTCAGTGAATAGAGCTTCATAGAAGTCATTGGAGTTGTGTGGCTCCACAGTTTCGTTGCCAACTTCCGGCTGGGCCATTTCGTCATAATCTTCCGCACCCGCCCCCGTAGCCCTATCCTTGCCAAATATTCTTTGCCAATCCTCAAAGTACGGGAAAGACTTCCCGTACAAGCCTTGGGCCTTTTTGGAATGGGCCTACACAAATATTTGGAATTTTAGTAAGGCATACCAATGCCTTAATATTCAATTCAATGCTCTAAGTGGAATTGAAAATTTACCTTTTCGTACGCATCCCAAACGGATTGTTCCACATCAATTCGATTGTTGACAGCATCCCACCCGAAACCACTTAGGTTTATAATGTCAACTAATCGACCCCATATGGATTTCCAATGCTTGACCTTGGAGTCAATGTGGGGGTTTGCTTGAAGGGTACACCCCGGGAGCACTTTGTGTAACTCCTTTTGCAAATAGGTGAAGTAACCCGTTTTGAAGCCATTCTCGGACTTCCATCTCTCCGCTTCTTCACTCAACATGCACTTCATTAGTGCATCCTCCTCAACTTTCCTCCAACTCCTGCGTTTTTGCTTTGTCGGCCCTTCCACCTCCACTACTTCGACTTCATTAGTGGCCATTACTGCACATGCATTTCAATATGTGCAAAAACTATAAAAGTACGACCTTTACATAAAATTTTAGAATAGAGCATGAAATACAATCGTATGTTACAAGTTGTTCAACAACAACAGTTACCACGACATTACAAATAGTACAATTACAATGTCAAACACAACTGAAAACACAACAAAAGCAAATACAATCAAGGAAGGATGCCCTCCACTTGTCCCCCACCAGTGGCTAACCATTGGTTATACATGGCCGCCGCTAGAGCATCCCTCCCTGCGCTCCACTCATTGGAACTCTCTACGGCACCAATGTGATCATCAACAGGGACATCGTTGATATGTGCTCGTTCCCACGCTGTGTACTCGTGTTCAATTGGATCGTTGGGCATCTCTCTCTTAATTAGATTATGAAGAAGACAACATGCCGACACGATACGACATTGAGTCCTTATCGGGTAATAGGAGGGAGATCTCAAAATTGCAAACCGCATCTTGAGAACACCAAAGCTTCTCTCAATGACATTCCTAGCGGCGGAGTGTTTCATGTTGAAGAACTCCTCTTTGCTTGTTGGCATATGACCTTGCCTCCAAATGTTAATGTGATATCGTTGGCCACGGTATGGTGCTAGAAAACCGTTCCCATTGGTGTATCCAGCATCAACAAGGTAATAATGTCCTGTAACGAATGGAAGACAACACATTGATGGGTGGATAAATGTAATGGAGTCAAACGAAACATCAACTTAGGATATGGAACATACCATGGGGGACTCTTAGACCGTGGGGTCTTTCCATGGCGTTCCCAAGGATTCTAGAGTCAGTGGCCGATCCTTCCCAACCAGACAATACGTAGACAAATTTTAGGTCCCGAGTACATACACCTAATACATTTGTAGCAATTTCCCCCTTCCTCGACCTATATCGTGGCCTGTCAACGGCTGGGGGATTTACTGGGACGTACGTCCCATCCAATGCCCCTAGACAATTCTAACAAATTTGGAAAAGATTATTAACGTTAGTGAATATGGCCAACTAGAGGAAAGGTTTAGAATGGAAGGAATACAAACAATTGAACACGACTATACCTGAAACCAATTCCACCTAGTGTCTTCGTAGTTAGCAGGTACAGGCTCGGGCGTCACTAGGAGCATTCGGTGAAGGCGCAAGACAGCTTGGAGTACAGCATTGAAATGCCTACTTATTGTCTCAGTAGACCTATAGAATTGAAATTTGGTACGCCTCTGCTTCGTATGGTGAGAGAGGACCCACAAGAATATTGCTACCCTCTCCTCAAGACATACGTTGCGTGAGTCCCCTAACCCAACACCTCGGACTAAAAAACAAAGTCTTAAAAAAGTATGCCTATTCACCCTCAATTGCTCGTGGCAGTCCACGTCAGTACCCCGTACAAGCCTATTGATATTGTTTATGTGCGTCTGGTAAAAGTCCGGATTCGGAGACAATTCCGGACGAGGCTCCGGACGGCGAAACATGGACGTGATGAACAAGTAGAGACGAAAACAACCAATCACAGCATTCATAATGGCATGTAATGCCATGAACCCTTCTTGCTCTTCTCTTCTCCTTTTTTGTTTTCTGTTTAATCTTGCCATCCTAAAAAACACTTACAAGGTTTAGGTTTTTTTATGAAAACCTAATCTTCGGATCCCTAAATACAATGATGTAAAGTGCAATATATCCCGCCAAGGTAACTACCATCCTTAGCATTTTTAATTTATTCGCAAGTCTCATACTAGCTCAACAAAGCTTTCTTTTACTAGGTTCATTGGAAATTATTGAAGAAGATTGGAACGAATTTCACACAAATCCTTTCCTTCTTTTAATTTGCCAGCAACAATAGTCTATGGGGACATACCACAATAAAGAAAAACACAAAAGCATCATGACAACTATGTTATGCACACTTCAAGTCACATGACTTCTTCAAACAAGTTACTGCTTCCTATTGTAAACATGTTGATGCAACAATGGACCAAACAAATGAGGAACCTTACACGTGAATTAAGTTTTCTCCCTAATTGCTTATTCACCAACTCATATGCTATGCAGATATATCAGGCTGTCAATGGCCGTGTTTACGACCAGAAACCATCAACCTATTACAATTTTAAAACAGGGAATTATTTGAAATCCATACCATTTTTTTTCCCTTTTTTGGACATAAATCCATAAGCCCTCACTTCCTATGAAGTTCTACTCACATGAGAGTCGGGGGTCAAAATATAAGACCTGGAGGTTTGTATTAGTTAGTATTACCATAAGCCCTCACTTTGTATTAGTTAGTCAAATTTTCACATTCATAAACAAAGAGGCAGAAACATAGGGAAATAACCACAATTTCTTTAGGGAAGGCTAAAGAGTGAGGGCAGTGTTTTATCAGTGCGTGCATGAACAGAGCCGTCCTCATTCCAAAATTTCATTTTAAATGGTCCATATAGCACAGAACACTGTTGGAATTACTCGATACTAAACACATCGAAATGACAACTGGTACTTTCTAGAGGCTTGAATACAAAAAACAATCCAGCAAATACCTCACCAATAAAATTCGCCAAAAAGAAAAAATTTCATTCAAACCTGAAACTGATACTGTATCTTTGTAAATCAAAGACAATGTGAATGCGCGTTAAGGAGATACTGACAATGGTGAAGCTAATAAAGAACGATGAAGCAGGGAATCAGACAGAAACTAAATTAGCATATAATATATGAAGAGTCAACTTTAAAGAACAAACAAAATGAGGTAATGTACTGTTTTTGAGGTAAGAACAAACAAAATGAGGTAAGAACAAACAAAGCAGAAGAAAATTCTAGGCGTAGTGTTGGCTGCTACTGATGCCATTTTCATGATCTGAAAATGAGGTAATGTACTGTTTTTTTTTTCTGTGTACAAGTAACCAGAAAATCAATATCTGAGGTTTTGGTTTCATACTCTTCAACCTACAAAATCTGAAACAAATCCAAAATCCATGCATCCCAACAGTCGAACCCTAGCCCCCAAAATCAAACCTAACCTTCAACCTACAAAAAATCTGAAACAATATCCAAAACCCATGCATCATAGTCGAAACCCTAGTGGCCAAAATCGAACCCATACCTCAAAATCGACTTCACTGAATAGCAAATACCAACAGAGAGAGTGCGGGAAGAGTAGGAAAAAAGCACAAAAATATCAAACCCATACCTCAAAATCGAACAGATCGAAAAGCACCAAAAATCGCCACAAACCCTCGTCTCTTCGAAGAACAACTGCGGCGAAGAATGGAGACAGGAAATGGGTACCTCGAGGTGGGAAAGGGGGATTAGGAGGGGTAGATTTGTCTGAAAAGGACGGGAATTTGGGGGGATTCGACAACGGCTGGTCGAGGGTCGCCCGTCGCTAACACCCCCTCAGCAGGTGTTAGCTGGTGTAAGGGAACACCGTGCTTAGAGAATACCCCCTCCCTTTTGGGATTCCAAACGGGGTATTAGGGTGGGTCCCAGGGTGTTATAGGGGGTATAACATAACACCCATTCATAACACCCCATCCAAACAGGGCCTTAGGGAAGGCTAAAGAGTGAGGGCAGTGTTTTATCAGTGCGTGCATGAACAGAGCCGTCCTCATTCCAAAATTTCATTTTAAATGGTCCATATAGCACAGAACACTGTTGGAATTACTCGATACTAAACACATCGAAATGACAACTGGTACTTTCTAGAGGCTTGAATACAAAAAACAATCCAGCAAATACCTCACCAATAAAATTCGCCAAAAAGAAAAAATTTCATTCAAACCTGAAACTGATACTGTATCTTTGTAAATCAAAGACAATGTGAATGCGCGTTAAGGAGATACTGACAATGGTGAAGCTAATAAAGAACGATGAAGCAGGGAATCAGACAGAAACTAAATTAGCATATAATATATGGAGAGTCAACTTTAAAGAACAAACAAAATGAGGTAATGTACTGTTTTTGAGGTAAGAACAAACAAAATGAGGTAAGAACAAACAAAGCAGAAGAAAATTCTAGGCGTAGTGTTGGCTGCTACTGATGCCATTTTCATGATCTGAAAATGAGGTAATGTACTGTTTTTTTTTCTGTGTACAAGTAACCAGAAAATCAATATCTGAGGTTTTGGTTTCATACTCTTCAACCTACAAAATCTGAAACAAATCCAAAATCCATGCATCCCAACAGTCGAACCCTAGCCCCCAAAATCAAACCTAACCTTCAACCTACAAAAAATCTGAAACAATATCCAAAACCCATGCATCATAGTCGAAACCCTAGTGCCCAAAATCGAACCCATACCTCAAAATCGACTTCACTGAATAGCAAATACCAACAGAGAGAGTGCGGGAAGAGTAGGAAAAAAGCACAAAAATATCAAACCCATACCTCAAAATCGAACAGATCGAAAAGCACCAAAAATCGCCACAAACCCTCGTCTCTTCGAAGAACAACTGCGGCGAAGAATGGAGACAGGAAATGGGTACCTCGAGGTGGGAAAGGGGGATTAGGAGGGGTAGATTTGTCTGAAAAGGACGGGAATTTGGGGGGATTCGACAACGGCTGGTCGAGGGTCGCCCGTCGCTAACACCCCCTCAGCAGGTGTTAGCTGGTGTAAGGGAACACCGTGCTTAGAGAATACCCCCTCCCTTTTGGGATTCCAAACGGGGTATTAGGGTGGGTCCCAGGGTGTTATAGGGGGTATAACATAACACCCATTCATAACACCCCATCCAAACAGGGCCTTTGTGTGTACCAATGCAAGTGTCAGTCCGAAATGAGTATATAGCAAACACATCTGAAAAGACAATACTACCCCTAGATTCTTTTTAAACTAAAATTTTGCTCGGCAAATAGTTTTTACGGTTCTACCTATGTAACTGACAACTGTAAGTGTTACCCACTTCTTTATTTTCTTTTTCTTTTCTTTTTGTTTTTTTTTTCTTTTTGCATTTTTTTTCTCAAGGGGTTAGAAGTTAAGGTAAAAATATTATATTTGATTATTTTCTAAAAGGGCTGTTTTGGGTTGTTTCAGAAGGATATACTATTTGACAAATTCTGAAACAACCATTTTAGAAAAAGCCAAAAAAAATCATTTGTCAGTTACATAGGTCGAGGGAAAAAATATTTGTCGGTTACATGGGTAGAGTAAAAAGTCAAAAATAATTTTCTTTACAGTCTGGCTATCCAGCGCCACGATGCACTGGTTAATTATGCAACACTCTTGACTTTTTTTTTTTATTGCTCATACACAAGACAACCATCAAAGCACATGTACTTTCCAGTTCCCAACTATGTGTTAAAAAGATTTTTTAAATTTTTTTTGTCTTTATTCAAAATAATATGAGTTTCGATCATAACTTTTTATATTTTCAATTTCTCTCATCAAGATGAATTAATAAGTCAAAAAAATTTGATGCAAAACTAATCAATGCAAAAAAAATTTGAATAAAGATACAAAAGAAGAAGTCATCTTTACTTTTTATACATAGACAATTAACAATTGAAACATGCAAAAATTTAGAGTGTAAAACTCTAGAAATGATTTTCACACTCCCTTTGTAAAACTCTAGAAATGATTTAGAGTGTTACCTACTTCTTTATTTTCTTTTTCCTTTCTTTTTGCATTTTTTTTCTCAAGGGGTTAGAAGTTAAGGTAAAAAAATTATATTTGATTATTTTCTAAAAGGGCTGTTTTGGGTTGTTTCAGAGGGATATACTATTTGACAAATTCTGAAACAACCATTTTAGAAAAAGCCAAAGAAAAATCATTTGTCAGTTGTCGAGGAAAAAAATATTTGTCGGTTACATTGGTAGAGTAAAAAGTCAAAAATAATTTTCTTTACAGTCCGGCTATCCAAAGCCACGATGCACTGGTTAATTATGCAACACTCTTGACTCTTTTTTTTTTTATTGTTCATACACAAGACAACCATCAAAGGACATGTACTTTCCAGTTCCCAACTCTGTTTTAAAAAGATTTTTTTAAATTTTTTTTGTCTTTATTCAAAATAATATGAGTTTCGATCATAACTTTTTATTTTTTCAATTTCTCTCGTCGAGATGAATTAATAAGTCAAAAAAATTTGATGCAAAACTAATCAATGCAAAAAAAATTTGAATAAAGACACAAAAGAAGAAGTCATCTTTACTTTTTATACATAGACAATTAACAATTGAAACATGCAAAATTTTAGAGTGTAAAACTCTAGAAATGATTTTCACACTCCCTTTGTTTATATTTTATTTTTTCGTCTTGTAGAAAAAAAAATACATGCACTTTCAACAATAAAAAAAATAATAAAAGTTTGAATATCAAAAAGAGGAATGTGAAAATCACTCCCCTAAAATTCAGTCACAATAATATAAAATTTACATTGAAAATTTAAAAATTTAGTTTTAAATAATTTTATATTCAATATAGACATTCAATAGATTTATACGAGTAGAGTTGAGTATATAATTTGTGTAAAAAATGAATATGTATAATAGTGGAGTAATAGTTATAAACATTTTTAGAACAAAAATAAAAAATGAGATACAGAAAAGTGAGGAAGAGAGAGAAACGGAAAGAGGAGAGAGAGAGAGAGAGAGAGAGAGAGAGAGAGAGAGATCCTGTTCAGCTAAATAAGCAAAGTGGCTTATTTTCTTGTCCTTATTCAAATTTTTTTTGTATTTGTTAATTTTGTGTCAATTTTTTTGGGGATTATTGCATTTCCATGACGAGAGGAATATAAAAATTAAAATATTTTGATCGAAATCCAATTTTTTTGTAATAAAGCCAAAAAATTGGCTTATTGGCTTATTTTTGTCTTTATTCAAAAAAATTAGGTTTCGATCGAAATTTTTTACTTTTTAGATTCCTCTCGTCATGGAAATGCAATAATCCCTAAAAAATTGACGCAAAACTTAAAAATACGAAAAAAAAATTTGAATAATGACAAAAAAATAAGTAACTTGTCTTATTTAGCAGAACATCAGAGTCAAGTACTTGTAAAAGTGTAAAAATGAGGTGGGAACTGGGAACAACAAGAAGGGTAAAAGTGTCATTTCAGTGTACATGGTAAAAGTAATGTTGCACACTCTGACATTGAGTTGACTTTCACAGCAAAAAAGTTGCAAAGCTGGCATGTGAGCTACACAAACCGGTGCCATATTGCGGTAGTTAGCATAACTGATGTCATACTTTGCATAAAAAAGTACTACTTTGAAACATCCAAATCACTACCATCCATCACAAGATTCCAATTCACAAATCACAGGTCGATGTTGGTCAACCACAATAAAATCTTGCCACCAGGACTTCGTTCGGTTGTGAGATTTGGATTTTGGATTCTAATCATTATCTTATATTTTCTTTTCAATTTTTATTTTTATTTTTAATCATTACTCTCATTTTTCTCTCTATCTCTTTCCAATCATTACCACTATTTTCAATGATTACTCGATGTCTGTAAGCACAGTGACTGCTTTTCAGGAATTTTTGGCAGTGAACCCGCTGGTATTTTATGAGAGAGGAGGAGGTGGGAAGGTGCAAAGGCAATTGTGGCAACGACCGTCGAAGGGGTCCTTCAAGATTAATGTAGATGGTGCGTGGAAGAAGGAATCTGAGGAAGGCGGTTTCGGTGCCGTGATTCGAGATAGTAGGGGGAGCTTTGTTTGTGCTATTATGGGGAAGCTGTCATGGTGTGCTAGTTGCTTCGTTCGTCGATATATCAAATAAGATCACCCTAAGCGTAGGGTATAAGCGTTCAATTGAAGCATAATAATCCGGAAAACCGGGATCGTACCCAAGGGAATAATTATCACGGCTTTACTGGATTTGTAGAAGTAAGCAAGGTTTTCGGCTTTTAGTCAGCCAACTTTGTTTTATTTTGCAGTGGAAATAAAAAGGCTAAATTAAAAGCGAATAAGCTAGGACAAAAAGCAGGTTAGGTCTAGGAATTACTAACACCCACGACTCGAATAAAGTTACATTTCTCATCCAATTACACGGTTTAAGATACTCAACTAAGGTTCTTAACCCGGAAGATAAAATGGTTCGATTACCAAGCTAGCTCTAAAATTTATTTAGCAAACAGCTCGAGCGACAGAGTTCCAAGCATCATGTGTGGTACGTAAGCGATACTCTTACCTACACATGATCAAAGAGGTTAACACCTTAGCAATTTGACAAATAAATTCAAACTGCACATTGATTTTTGAACCAAAAATTTAAACTTTATTGGTGAAAAATGCAATTTTTACTCAAGTCATGAGGTGCTAATCACCCCATGACCTAATCTTAAAAAAACTACTCACACATATCTACGAAGATAAGAGCAAGCAAAAATCTACTTAGCATATTTGAAATAACAACACCTGAAGAAAATTAGATTAAACGATAAATCGGAGTAGCGGCTACAACTTTAATGAAAGAGAAAGCAGCAAAAACTAACTGATAAAGGCTGGAAATTAAAAAGTAAGTGTTGAAAAATGAAGAACACCAAAAATAATTCAAAATCTAGATCTAGATCTAAAAATATGCAATACTAAAATCTATTTGTACAAGTGACATCACGCCTATTTATAGGCTCCAAGATACGTGCACATAATATTCCCCAAGATACTCCAAAGATGCCCTCGGTACCGATAGAGAAAGACTTAAGCTGCTATGATAAGGGCTCGGTACCGAGGGACTGAAAAAAGGGGTACCGATGCCGAGACAGTTAAGTGTTGTCGCTGGGGTCTTGTAAATGTATTCGGTACCGATGGAATATGAAGTGTGGTACCGATACCGAGAGAACTAAGGCTGACGTCACTGAGAACTCGGTACCGATAGGAAGAAATGACATGTACCGATACCGAGATGATATCTCCAGCACTTGTTTCTTGCTCTTTGGCTTGCCTTCGGCCTCGTCGGGTCACCTTCGGGTCTTGACTCTTTGTGCTTGGATTCCGGTGACTCCGTTCTTGATGAAATTTGAGCTTTGAATATCTTTGGCCACCTTTTGAGCTTAAAAACTCATGCTTTGAACGATTTTCTACAAAATGAAACTAGAATACCTTACAAGCAAAAGCAATTAAAAATGACTAAATTAATGACGGAATTAAACTAAAACTAGAGATTTAGCGCACCCTATATTGCATTATCGAGTGCTTATCACACCCCCCCAACTTGATGTTTGCTAGTCCCTAGCAAATGAAGTACGAAAAATTTGAAATCTAGCAACTTTGCAATTCCTCCGCTATCACAACTTAGAACATGCTCAACATTGTAAACTAACAAGGGTTTATCAATCCGACTTTTTATTTCATTTTTACAATTCACAATTTCAGCATCCAACTAAACAGGTCAAGTATCAAGCAAGTTAAGAGCAAGCTAAAAAGGTTTGTATCCTCGAGCAAGGGGAGGATACGGGACACAAAGCCTGCGAATTCAGACTAAAACCATATCCACCGAAGAAGTGCTTTGACAAACAGGCAACAGCGAACAAGAAATACTTTGCCTCAAACAATGAAAGCACTTTATCAACAGAATTGAAAACTAGCGGATGATATTTGGATAACGAAAGGAAAGCATGCCATACAACTAACTATGCAAATATCAGACAGTCAATCATAAAGGAATCCATGCGTGCAAAGGATCAACTACGGACTTTTTAAGCTTCTAATGACCTTGGTTACAAAGAAAAGGTTAGCAAAAATGGGTGACGGTCTTTTACTAGATTGGTTATCTACCCGAATGATCGCCGCCAACACATAAAATGAACCAAGTCAACGGCTAAACCGGCCAAGCCAACAACTAACTACCAAAATAAAGTGCATGCTAACTATGAACTGAAATGCAACAAAATAAAGGATAGAGTGGTTGGCATGTCAACCAACCGAGACCCCGACCAAGTAAGGGGATTTCTAAAGCCACCGACTCGTTATCGCACCACCATACCACATCATCATCTCACCAAATCACCCCATCAGTCAGCCAATTCCTCACTCTCGTATCCAGCAAAATCATCACTGACTTCCCCCTCATACCGGCTCGGGGACATACTTCACCCCGTGCTGCTGCTCCAGAATTGACGTCTGCCAAGCTATCTCTCTCCTCTATCTCTCTTGTTCCCTCATAATCTGTCTCCTCTCAATCTTTTCCTTCCTTCGAGAATTAATAAGTACAACCCTTTGACAGAACAGTTTCTTGATCCATGATACTTGTTTTTCCTTCTTGGATGGCATAGTGGTCAAATAATCCCCCGCCTTCACCTATTTGTCCCTTCTTGCAGGAGTCTGAGACAAACTCTTTTCATCAAATGAATCATCAAATGGCCCTGGTGAAAGTTCCTCCAATTTTTCATAAGCCCACCCCCTAACTCCTTTCTCTTTGCACAAACTAGTAATCATACAAGGAAAAGGCATACTTGCAGTAATCAATGTGTTAGCCCTGAAATCTCGCAACTAAGTGAAAATGAACATCGCCCAATCTACTACCAAATCATTTGCAGTGAAAGCATACAAAATTTCTCCACTTTCCCTAGTTGGTTTGTGCTCCGTGCCTCGGGGGTATAGATTGCAATGAATGACCTTATTCAAAAACCGATAACTAGCTTTGAAATTTCCAGGCACATGGGGTACTGAAGCCAATGCGGGGTCGCTATAAAGGGCTCTATTCACAACTTGCTCATCCAACATCTCATCTTTTCTAGCATAATTTACCGACTCAAGAGGGAGGTGCTGAATTTTCAAATACTTTGCAATATCATTGGGGGTAATCTCAACATCAATACCCCCCACTCGAGAAATAATTTTAACAGCTGGGTCATTTTCCCAATCACCTTCCGGAATTTGCATAAACTTATAGAATTCAATGACTACATTTCTATTATAACCAAGTAATTGCTCAGTCCAGAATTGCAAACCTTTGCGCATAATGCAACAGAAGCCCACATGATCAAGTTTGAATGCCCTTGCATCCACTTGACGCTCGTTTTTGAACTTCCTGCTGCCAAAACTGCCCTCCCAAGTCTTTCTCTTGTCTGCTGCAATTTCAGCCGGAGTCCTACGCCTTTTCCGACTACGAGACTCCAAAGCCTCCTCCGGCTGATTTTCTTCTCCCTCTGCCAAAAAATCATCCTCCTCCTCAATCTCCGGTTGAGAAGAGGTAGCTCAGTGTGTGGTCTATTTAATCTTTGGCATCGGGGTTTGGAAAAGATTTTGGGTTTATTTTTTTGGGTATTTTCGGATTTTTGAGGGTAGGGTTTTTGGGATTTTGATTTTTGGGTGGAAAAGTGAATGTAGGCTAGAATAATGGTGGAGGGTGGATATATGAGTGGAAAATAGGAAGAAAGTTCGGATTTTTGAGGGAAAAACAAGAAAATTTCAATTTTAAAAGAGGAAAAAATGGATTTACCTCTTTTTTGCTTGAAAACCCGAAATTGGTGGAGAATACTTGAAGATTGTTGAAGGAGATGAAAGATTTGAGTGTTTTGTGGGAGAATATGGAGGATTTAGTGATTTAGGGTTAGGGTTTTTGAGGTTTAATGGAGGTATAGAGAGAGAGAGATTCGGATGTGGGAAGATGAAAGATGGGGAGATCGGGTTTGAACTGTCCAGATCTGCTGCTGAATGGGGCTCGGTACAGATAGAAACTTTTTCCTCCAATCGGTACCGAGTTGCCTATCTCGATTCCAAAAATCTCTTCGGTACCGATAGAGAGCTTTTCCTCCTACCGATGCCGAACTGTTTTGACTGGATCCCTCATAACTTCTTCGGTATCGATTGAAACATTTCTTGTCTACCGATACCGAGGCTCTTTCTCAAAAAATTTCTTTTTCTTCGTTTTGAACCCCAGAACTTTCAACAACTCACCCAACACCCCCAAAACACCTTTGAACATTAAACACTCATCCCTCCAAACAACCAGTCGCCTAGGTTAAAACAAAGAACAGGAAAATAACAGGATGCAAAGTAGAACGAGGTGACACATATGTGGTATGATCGTGCAAAGAATGCCTTGTATCCTTTCCTAAGTGCGCTTTAGATTCCAAAATGATTGAAAATCGACATTTAAATGCAATTAGAGATAGACATGCGATTATTCTCCTAACTACAAGCATTTCTATTGAAAGATGGGGATATGGGCCAAAACTTACTCAAAAATTTTACTCAAAACCTAAACCGTTCAATTTTTAGCTAAGCATGCAAATTGAAAAGCACAAAAATTCTTAGGATTGCTACGAACTCTTGCCAACTAACAATTATTGAACATGCAACAAGTCATGAAAAAGAACTAAAAACTATGACAAAAGGAAGAATTGCAAGTAAAAAGCTTTATTTATTTTTAAAATTTTTCATTTTCTCATTTTTTTGGATTTTTCAATTTTCACAAAATCAAACAAATAGCACATAAGCTAACCCCTCCCCCCAACTTAAAGCGATGCTATGCCCTTATAGCATTTAGAACAAGAGCGAAGACAGGAAAGTGAGCGAATGTACCGACCAAGGGGAATGTCAACCCCTAAATACCTCAACCAAGCTGGAGGATTTCATGTTAATGTCTCGTTCCAGCCAGATTAGATGCTTCCAGGGTTTACTCCTTCGGTTCTGCCAATTCGGAACCACAGCTAGTCACACTGAGCCATATCCAAAGCTTTATCGGACTAACAACCGCGGCTCTTAGCCGCACCCATA
Source organism: Rhododendron griersonianum (assembly GCA_018127125.1). Taxonomy (NCBI): domain Eukaryota; kingdom Viridiplantae; phylum Streptophyta; class Magnoliopsida; order Ericales; family Ericaceae; genus Rhododendron; species Rhododendron griersonianum. Next base: position 6,925,166 of record CM030799.1, on the reverse strand, counting down.
CTTAGGGCTCCTGAACGCCTCATTCACTCTGGCTTTAGGTCCAAACTACCAAGGCTGGTGTGGTAGCACATAAACCCTGCAAGACTTAAGAGAACAACTTTCCATGAAACAATTGACATTAGAAACACCGGCCCGTGTTATCCGATTTTAAACCGAACAAAAATTAAAAGACAGAAAACAAAGAAAACACACAGAACAATTAACAATATGCAAAACAGAATGAAATGCACCACCCGATCATCACGCGATCAAACGAGTCATACTTTTCTTCCCATTTCTTACCAGTGGGGTAAGCAATGGGTGGCTATACTAGACCATCGAAAATTTGTTATGCTAACGCCCGTAATAAAATTTATCGCTCGATCTCGCCAAACAACTAAGTTCAGCGTCCTCTACGATCAAAACAAAGCAAGATAAGATGCAACCTAGCGTGCACTCCAGGCAATTGTAGACACCCTATTCTGGACTATCCAGATTAGTTTACTTACGGTCTTTGATTCCCCGATGATGATTAAGGTCAAAAACATCCCGAGTTTGTGAATGAGTTTGAACTTTGAGCGTCCTGCACCTCATCCGAACCTTTCTCAAACCCTTGTCGAACCCTTAAGCCAGAACCAAATGGCCTCAGCAAAACCCTACTGGAGTACGCTGGTTCTTGACTAGCGTGTGCTGGAAGCACTACCACGTGTCAGTCATCGCCAGTTACTGGCGCACGCCACTCAACAAGGTGCGTACGCCAGTCAATACCAGTCAAATCAACTTTATTCAGCCAGACGCACGGGACTTTCTTTGGCCACCCTGACGTCAGCCCCTGATGATTATATCGGCCAGAACTGTCCCCTTCTCTCCTACACCTCCTTTCAACCCAAGTCCCATGCATTTAATGCATGGGAGGCTCCTCCTTGCCACCTTCCCAAACAAGCCTTAAGGGGCCAACTGATTTCAGTCAGCCCCTTTCTCCATAAATACCCCCCTTGCATTCATTTGCAAGGGGTTAAGCTCATTAAGAGTCCATTCCCTCTATTCCTCTCTTGCTTCCTTGTTTCCTTTCTTCTCCCATAGAAAGAGTAAGCAAGGAACATCTCTCCACAGTCCATAACCTTCACCACACTCCCCCTCCATCATCATCTTCAAGCTCAAAGATCAAGTCTTTCCAAAAACTCACAAGCAAAAAGGTATACCACCTTTTGTTCCTACTTTCTGTTCTGACTCCTGAGGGGGGCTAGCAGGGTCAAGGCTGGTAATCTATACCAGTCCTGGCCCTAATGCTGGCAAGGTTTCAAAAATCGTATACAATGATCAATGGCGCACGCCAGACGTTTAAGCCGTACGCCAGTCATGGTAGTACGTGCAAAACTGGCGTGGGGATCATGGATCATTGTTTTCTTTACTTTGTTGTTGTTTGATCACCCTGATGCATGCTAAAACCAGTCTATTGCTTTCTGTATTTTAGAACTGCTTTCTCTTCCATCTGTATTTTTGTGTAGTATGGCCTCTGGGATCATTCTGGTCATGTTCCAGAACCCAGATGATGCAAAGCCAAAACATTGGAATAAATGGACAACTGGCGTACGGCCATATACTACTGGCGTACGGTAGTAGTCCAGTTTTCCAGTGGCTTGGCCCTTGCATGGATCTTCCATCCAGGCCTCTGATCATTCTCCCCTCACTGTTTAAGGGGTTTGCTTTTCATTTGGTGGCTTTTAAACCCTTTATCTATCTGTAACTATATTTTATTGTCTTTATAACTGCGTGGTTTGTCCTGGGTGTGCACTGGTCCATTCCAGAGCCCAGAGGGTTGTTTGCAAGAGCTGTGAGTGTGGGCTTACCAGCGCACGCCAGATCTGGTGTGGCGCACGCAGGTCATGACTACATGCAGTGGCTTGGCCAGTGCATATAGGCTCGATCCTAGGTGCATCACCTAGGTCAGTGTGTTCCAGTATGTTCCAAACACTCACAGGAGCTGGTTCTCAATCTATTATACTTGCTTCAGATCAAACATCAAACATCCACCCTATTTTTGTACATAAATGCAAACGTGTTACAGTTTTAAATCCCCATTAACTGTTCCCCCGCCCTAACTGGCTAAAAATGATCGAATGAGAGAGAAAAATGAACGTTTTGCAAAAATGCCCGAGTAGAGACCGATCTCCGGATTGGGCGAGAGGGGGTGCCATAAAACCCTTCCCCTCTCGTAACCTGGCTCCCGAACCTCAGATATCGAAGGTGACGACGGTCCAGTCTACAAGCCTTTTTCAAACTCAAACAAACGTGATCCAAAACGTTTTCAAAAACAAAACACGGTTTCTTGGGTACTCTCCGCAGAATCCGAGTGGCGACTCTCTGATTTGCGAAGCGTTTCGCCGCGCTTTTCGTGAGAAGGGCGCACCCGAAATTTCTTACAACCTGAAAACGTAGGGATTTTTAGGGCGTGTGCCCACAGTGGCGACTCTGCTGGGGACATTGCATTAATCAACACTTGGGAATTAATACATGAATGAACAGTTTTCAAAAAGTCTGTCAAAACAGTACGCTCCGCACTGTTGAAGAACGGAATGGTAACGTAACAGGATTCTACATCCGACCACTCCGAACTGGGGTTTTTACTATTGTTCGCTTGTGTAGTTTTCTTCCGAGTGTCGATTAATGAAGTGAGCCAAGCTTCAAAAGGCATTTTTTTCAAAAATGCTGCATTTCTCTCTCATTCAATCGCTTTCGGCGCTCTTCATTTGCATCGGTGTTCTATCAGCCCCGTTGAGGCGTTTTGGGTAACCGGCACAGTTTACTAGAGACCGGGGTCCTCGAATGCCCAACAACCTTGGACGATGATGAGACGTATTACCGTTTGACCATTGCTTTGCTGCACGCAGGGCGATGCGAGGTATAAAACATCTCTAGCCTGAGGAACCCCCTTAAGCCAAAACCAGCCTCGTCACGCGTACAAAGCACCAGAACCTTTCAAACTAATACAGGAACCCACAGGGTAGGATTACTTGCATCTAACCCCATAAACTGTTTATGTGTTACTGCTTTCCATATCGCATGCCCGTGCATACATTCATACCGTTTTGTGTAGGAGCATGCTAGGGCGGCTTTTAGGGTTGTCTCTCTTTCAAACCCGTTTTATGCCTGCTGAGGCGCTGCCTGGACCGATGCCGAGTCGTGCATCGTGACGGTGCACGTTATCAACTTTCCAATTCCTTGGGTCAACGAGACTTTGGGAAATCGAGACTTCCTAAGTCCTTGTCTAAACCCCGAGCGAGATTTCAAACAGAAAACTAGGAACAAACGGGGAACATGCCATGATGCTCACACCACTCAGGTTAAAAGTGCTAAACACTTACACCGCTCAAGACTCTGGCACAGTGCTACTTACGCCATCCTAGTTGCAGCATCATGTCATCAAACACCTAGTTGTTCCGTTCCAGCATTGAAACTTCGAAAGCGGAATAGTCAAAGACTTAGCCTGTTTTGACATCTCTTAGTGTTAATCGATCCCGTCAAGGTACATCGCCGAAAAGAAATCTGAGGACCTGGGCAGCGTCCGGCTGTCATAAAACGGTTTTGTCTACTAGTTCTAGAGTCTAGGAGGACACCGACGACGCTCTTACAGACATTTTCCGTTGTTTCATTTTCTTTTCAAAATAAAACTATTGCAGGGACACTTCCCGAGCCTTCGATTGCTTTACTGTCTAGCTTTGGGCGTGGCACCGTCGAGGAAAGTACCGAAAAGAAGAACCAAACCTGCTTGGGAGTGTCTGCCGGGGCTATTTCACTAGTACTTCCAAAGCCGTATCACCTTCCTCGATCATCAATCCAAAATGGCGGCACAAACAGAGCTGGCTGAGATAAAGAGGGTTGTGGAAGAAATGAGCCAGAAGCTGGACAAACAAATGATTATCATCCAGGGGCTGGTTGACCTTTTTACCTCTACCATGTTAAAATCGGATCTGGCGCTAAACGCTGCTAATGCTGGAGCCAAAGAACCTCCTCAGGCCTGCCACCCTCCGGCGGCCGAAATCAAGCCGTGCTCAAGAGACATGTTCAAAAGTCTGGCCGAGTCCCATGAGGTTAGAGTTCACCCAAAGGAGGATGCTGAATCCCTAATCAAAGTCACCCCCAAAAGCAAAAGAATGCACCCTGTCGAAGGCGCAGTGTTGTAACAAGCAAGCAAAGGCTCCACCTTAAGCCCTCAATCCCGTCGCCAGAGCTAGCCAAAGACCTTCTCATGCTTATCTGCACCTATGGCCTCAGTTTAAGAGAAGCTTCTCGATGCCGGTTCCATCAGGCCTCTAACCCCAACTCCGCTGCCTAAGGTTCTCCCTGCTAGCCACAACCCTAATCACTTCTGCACCTACCATCAAACGCCTGGCCATTCCACCAATGGCTGTTATCGCATCCGACATGCCATTCAAGATCTTGTCGATAATGGCATCATTCCAGTCCCACTCCCATCAAAACCCGACGGCATTCCCAGCTCCTTGCTTCAACTCAATTCTAACCCTCTGGTCGGTCAGATATCTATCACCTCCACTCAAATCAAACCGAGCTCCACCATATTCCATCTTAGCTGCTATCTTGCCCCAGAAACTCAACCCAAACCAACTGTGTTTATCCCTTCTGAATCCGAGGCCATAGGTTGTGGAATAGAAGACGGGGCTGAAAGCGGGAAAGCACTGGTTGAGGACCGGATCGATCAAGCAAATGAGCGGACTGACAAGCTGGGGATTCTTGTTCAAGGGAGCACTGAGTAGGTTTGGTCAAAAAAGCTGAGGAAGCTGAAGTGCTATTGCTTGGGCCTGACATCCTTTAGATTCCACCTCTCTGTGAGGAAGCCAAGGGTAACAATAAAAGTTGCATTTTCAAATCGCGTTTAGCTTGCATTGCACACTTTTAAGTCTGAGTCTGACACAGTGTTTGTCAAGTCGTCTTAGTCTAGCTCTGAGTCGGAGTTCGTACCTCTTGGCCCTCCATGTCGTAGCTTCTATTCTCAATTCGAGTCTTTTGCTATACTTGGCAACCCCGTGGGGCTTTCTTTATGATATGCACTATCTTGCTTCTAAGTACTTTACTGGCTTTTGAATAAACTGTGTCGACCCTGACGACGAAGGGATAGATTTCGATGGGGTCATCCCCAAGAAAATGTGTTCCCTCGCCGAAAGGGAAGACGAAAGGCATGCTCGGCCTATTAAAAGAAGAAGTAGTTTCAATAAACTTGAAAGATAAGGTAGACCCCCGGATGACTTAAAATTGGCTCAACGCTGTCCCCCAAAGGAGCATTGTGCCCCGGATGGTTCAAAATTGGCTTAACACTATCCCCCAAAGGAGCATTGTGCCCCGGATGGTTCAAAATTGGCTTAACACTGTCCCCCGAAGAAGCACTTGGCCCCGGATGGTTCAAAATTGGCTCAACGCTGTCCCCCAAAGGAGCATCGTGCCCGATCAGACAGGGTCAAAGAATTCATCAACGTTTTGGCATGGTCTCACAAAGACGCGCTTAGCGTTGATCGTGAGATAAAGAAACTTCAAAACCCCTGCTAACGGATGTCAAGCCAGAAAGCAGAAACTCAGAAGGCTCCAGGCCTCGTACCATGTTCAAAGCAGCAACAACGGCATTCCATCAAGCGCACATTAAAAAGGCGCAAAAGTGGCCTGGAGCGAGACATTTTCAACTGAAGCAGTCAGGACCCTGCATTATCAAAAGCCATCTTATCTGGGGCTGCAGCCAAAGATCATCGATCTCGACGACAACAAATTCAACACTCTAGTCAACCTGGATCATTTCAAGAGCCGCTTTTCCTTGAGAGAAGCTCGTTGGGCCGAAAACCACAAGGGTGGGCGGTGCCAAGCAAAAGTTAGAGCAGCCTGCTAGACCGAAAACCTAAGGAGGCGGTCTAGGCAAAAATAAATAGGCAAAAAGTCGAAAGCTCGCTAGGCCGGAAACCTGATAAGGCGGCACTAGGCAAAAGTTAGAGCGTAAAAGGAGAGGTAAAACACACGAGTGAACCTTGGCCTGAACTACGTTTTGACCTGATCCCCCAAATGTGGGATACGTAGGCAGTCTATCTTCAAGACTCGGTCATATTCTATCAATTGGATCCATGGTTGACGTTTTGGTACACATCAGGGTCGAGAAGGATCAAGAACAGAACAAGCTTCATCAAAAACAGAAGGGGGAACTCTTTGTCTTTCAATCTTATTTCAAACTACTACTTCAATTTCAAAGCTGAGCAAAAGCCTTTAAAAAAAAAAAAAAAAGAGAAGCATAAAAAACAGAACGAAATGCTTACGAGGCCCCAACGGGCTCACAGTTTATTCTAAGTTCAGCAAAGTCTAGTTTAAGTAGCGGCAGCAGCTTTTCAGTCGCGCGCACTAGTTTGAGGCTCACGCGCGCTTGCTCAGAGTGACGCGCATTGGTCTCAAACCTGTGCGCACTTCTTTAATTCCTGTAGCATACAGCGGTAGGCAGCCATCACGCCTAACAACGATTTTGAACCCCGGTGGGAATTTCAAGTTAAAACCAGGGTTTCGGTACCTCGAAATTGGTTTTTAGGGCTCTTGTCAAGTTTTCTATGCCGTGCAAGTCATGCGTACCTAATGTGACTGTGCGGGGGTGTCGGTTTCAGTCCGGGCCTATATGAGTCATCATTTTTGTATTTTGTCCATCTTTGCGACGTTTTTCTATTTTTCGGTCTACTGCCCATTCCGAGGCTTTATTCTCTGTTTCATTTATTCACACAGGCCTTTGTATATATTTGACTGTGTATGAGTGTCAGTTTCACCTATCTAGGGATATTTTAGATTTTGGCATGTTAATGCCCAAAATTTCATTATTGCCCATGTGTCAGAGGGTCTGCATTGTATCCTAGGACTCTTCTTCCCCATTCTTCCGAGCTAGGCAGTCTACACGTGTGCGTATGTCTGTGTGTCAACTCGATTCGCTCATCAATGCAAGTTGGATATTAGCGATTGGTTTATACTCTCTTTCCAACGAACCGAGAATAATGCAACTTTTACAGCGCCGCTACGGCATCCATAGTCCAAGCAGCAAGTCATCAAGTATAGAGGGACACATTAGCCCAATACGAAAGCAAGTAAAGCAAGTCACAGGGTGCTCAAACCAACTCAAAAGCTATCTACCTGGACCTGCAGGCCCGCAACTCAAATCAAAGCAGTAAAGCAAAAGTGTGGCTCAGTGGTAGCCCTCAATCGTTAAAGTTGTCCTGGTCGTCGTTTGTGTCGTCCCATCCTCTAGAAGCCGCCCTAGTCTGCCTTTGCATTTTCAATTTGTACATATGTGTTTAGCATATATTGTCGTGGCATATTGTATATCAAATATCAAAAGCAGGAAAGTGTATCAAATCAAAATCAGTCCAAAGCACGTGGAGGCTTTCAAATCAAATCAAACCAGCATTGAGGCGTTTCTATCGTCAGTGTTGCGGCATTGGCAAACCAAATCAAATCAGCGTTGAGGCCCATTCCTAACAGACAGCCCATGTTGCCCTGATCCATGTTTCCATCCCGGTTTGCTACTTCCCCAACCAGACACCGTCCATTTCCAATCAACGACGGTCTATCCGTCCACTTCAAATCAACAACGATCTATCCGTCCAATCTCAAATCAACGACGGGCTGTTCGTCCAAACTCAAATCAACGACGGTTTGTCCGTCCAATTCCAATCAACGACTGTCAGTCCAACTTCCAATTCATCCGTTAGCACATTGTCCGGGAGTCTTATTGTTCTGCCTCGGATGGTCCCTAATAAGGAGATTGGCTCTGATTTCCAACAAGATGGAATTCAACCTGCCTGACGCGACCTACCCGTGATTGTTGGAACTATCTGTGTCATGGTTAGCTTCAACCTCAACGACAGTCAGTCCTGTCCAACCTCAACGACAGCCAACCCTGTCCAAATTCAACCGACGATCAGCCATGTCGTCCTTTCAATCCATCAACCGAAGATCGGCCATGTCGTCCGTTTCAATCCATCAACGATGCTCGGCCATGTCGTCCGTTTCAATCCATCACCGACGATCAGCCATGTCATCCTTCTCAGTCCATCAACGACGATAAGCCATATTGTCCTTTCAATCCATCAACCGATGATCAGCCATGTCATCCGTTTCAATCCATCAACGGCGCTCGGCCATGTCGTCTGTTTCAATCCATCACCGACAATCAGCCATGTCGTCCTTCTCAGTCCATCAACGATGATAAGCCATATCGTCCTTTTCACCAACGATCAGCCATGTCACCTGTTTCAATCCATCAACGACGCTCAGCCATGTCGTCCTTTCAATCCATCACCGACGATCACCCATGTCATCCTCTTCAATTTTTCAACAATGATTAGAATATTGTCAGTTCACTCACTCAACGATGGTTAACGAGTCATCCTCAATGATGATCCACGGTCCCAACTCAACGATGGTTAACGAGTCATCCTCAATGATGACCCACCGTCCCGACTCAACGATGGTTAATGAGTCATCCTCAATGATGACCCACCATCCCGACTCAACGATGGTTAACGAGTCATCCTCAATGATGACCCACCGTCCCGACTCAACGATGGTTAACGAGTCATCCTCAATGATGACCCACCATCCCAACTCAACGATGGTTAACGAGTCATCCTCAATGATGACCCACCGTCCCGACTCAACGATGGTTAACGAGTCATCCTCAATGATGACCCATCGTCCTAACTCAACGATGGTTAACGAGTCATCCTCAATGATGACCCACCTTCCCAACTCAACGATGGTCTGTCCGTCCAATTTCAAATCAACGACGGTCTGCTCGTCCCATTCAACAATTAGCGCATCGTCCAACAGTCTTATTGCTCTGTCTCGGATGGTCCATGATAAGGAGATTGGCTCTGATTCCCAACAGATGGAGTTTAACCTACCTGACGCGACCTGCCTGTGATTTGTTGGAACTTCTTGTGTGCCGAATGAGGTTTGGTCCCCAACAACGTTCATCGTTCCGCAATTAAACCATTTCCCCAAGCAGAGTCAAGCCAACAACGGTCTGTCCATCCAATCTAAAATTCAACAACGATCTATTCGTCCAAATTCAAAATCAACGACGGTCTGTCCGTCCAATCTTCAAATCAACGACGATCTATTCGTCCAACCCCCAAATCAACGACGGTCTGTCCGTCCAAAATCAAATCAACGACGGTCCGACCATTCAATCTCCAAAGCAACGACGATCCATCCGTCCAAAATCAAAATCAACGACGGTCCGTCCGTCCAACATCAAAATCAACGACGGTCAGCCCATCCAATCAATCTACAACAACAGTCCGCCATCCTGGTCCACATCGGTCTACAATTTAGCGCATCTTCCAGCAGTCCTATTGCTCTGTCTCGGATGGTCCATGATAAGGAGATTGGCCCTGATTCCCAGCAGATGGAATTCAACCTACCTGACGCGACTTACCCGTGACTGTTGGAATTACTTGTGCCGAAGAAGGTTTGATCCCTGGCGGCGTCAATCTATCCACAACTGATTATTCCCCAAGAGAGTCCGCCTCAGCATTCAATGATGGTCCACCCATCCCCATTTCTCAACGGAGTTCAAACTCTCTTCCAACGATTTTGAGATGGTCTGCCCGTCTTCGATCTCTCAATGGACGGTACTTTTAAATACATGTCCGCATTTTTTATTTCTTCTAGATAGCCTTGAGAGGGTGTCTAGAAACCTTTGACGTTACTTGTACCCAAAACAATGGTGCTCCAAGTGCCATCAAAGGGGGGCTACTGTAGACACCCTATTCTGGACTATCCAGATTAGTTTACTTACGGTCTTTGATTCCCCGATGATGATTAAGGTCAAGAACATCCCGAGTTTGTGAATGAGTTTGAACTTTGAGCGTCCTGCACCTCATCCGAACCTTTTTCAAACCCTTGTCGAACCCTCAAGCCAGAACCAAATGGCCTCAACAAAACCCTACTGGAGTACGCTGGTTCTTGACTAGCTTGCGCTGGAAGCACTGCCACGTGTCAGTCATCGCCAGTTACTGGCGCACGCCACTCAACAAGGTGCGTACGCCAGTCAATGCCAGTCAAATCAACTTTATTCAGCCAGACGCGCGGGAGATTTTGTAACCACCTGACGTCAGCTGACAGCCCCCTGATGATTATATCGGCCAGAACTGTCCCCTTCTCTCCTACACCTCCTTTCAACCCAAGTCCCATGCATTTAATGCATGGAAGGCTCCTCCTTGCCACCTTCCCAAACAAGCCTTAAGGGGCCAACTGATTTCAGTCAGCCCCTTCTCCATAAATACCCCCCTTGCATTCATTTGCAAGGGGTTAAGCTCATTAAGAGTCCATTCCCTCTATTCCTCTCTTGCTTCCTTGTTTCCTTTCTTCTCCCATAGAAAGAGTAAGCAAGGAACATCTCTCCACAGTCCATAACCTTCACCACACTCCCCCTCCATCATCATCTTCAAGCTCAAAGATCAAGTCTTTCCAAAAACTCACAAGCAAAAAGGTATACCACCTTTTGTTCCTACTTTCTGTTCTGACTCCTGAGGGGGGCTAGCAGGGTCAAGACTGGTAATCTATACCAGTCCTGGCCCTAATGCTGGCAAGGTTTCAAAAATCGTATACAATGATCAGTGGCACACGCCAGACGTTTAAGCCGTACGCCAGTCATGGTAGTACGTGCAAAACTGGCGTGGGGATCATGGATCATTGTTTTCTTTACTTTGTTGTTGTTTGATCACCCTGATGCATGCTAAAACCAGTCTATTGCTTTCTGTATTTTAGAACTGCTTTCTCTTCCATCTGTATTTTTGTGTAGTATGGCCTCTGGGATCATTCTGGTCATGTTCTAGAACCCAGATGATGCAAAGCCAAAGCATTGGAATAAATGGACAACTGGCGTACGGCCATATACTACTGGCGTACGGTAGTAGTCCAGTTTTTCAGTGGCTTGGCCCTTGCATGGATCTTCCATCCAGGCCTCTGATCATTCTCCCCTCACTGTTTAAGGGGTTTGCTTTTCATTTGGTGGCTTTTAAGCCCTTTATCTATCTGTAACTATATTTTATTGTTTTTATAACTGCGTGGTTTGTCCTGGGTGTGCACTGGTCCATTCCAGAGCCCAGAGGGTTGTTTGCAAGAGCTGTGAGTGTGGGCTTACCAGCGTACGCCAGATCTGGTGTGGCGCACGCAGGTCATGACTACATGCAGTGGCTTGGCCAGTGCATATAGGCTCGATCCTGGGTGCATCACCTAGGTCAGTGTGTTCCAGTATGTTCCAAACACTCACAGGAGCTTGTTCTCAATCTATTATACTTGTTTCAGATCAAACATCAAACATCCACCATATTTTTGTACATAAATGCAAACGTGTTACAGTTTTAAATCCCCATTAACTGTTCCCCTGCCCTAACTGGCTAAAAATGATCGAATGAGAGAGAAAAATGAACATTTTGCAAAAATGCCCGAGTAGAGACCGATCTCCGGATTGGGCGAGAGGGGGTGCCATAAAACCCTTCCCTTCTCGTAACCTGGCTCCCGAACCTCAGATATCGAAGGTGATGACGGTCCAGTCTACAAGCCTTTTTCAAACTCAAACAAACATGATCCAAAACGTTTTCAAAAACAAAACACGGTTTCTTGGGTACTCTCCGCAAAACCCGAGTGGCGACTCTCTGATTTGCGAAGCGTTTCGCCGCGCTTTTCGCGAGAAGGGCGCACCCGGAATTTCTTACAACCTGAAAACGTAGGGATTTTTGGGGCGTGTGCCCACAGCAATATCAAACCTCACCCACAGACCTAAGTTGCCACCGATAGGGGCCTATTCGGAGAGCATGAATCATTAACGATAAACTATTACCAAGAAAAACTAATGAAAGCTCTTTTTACACTAACACATTGATGAAATCTTTTGCATGTGAAATGTCTCCAAGACTTTATTCAAAACACGAAAAACAGAACAAAACACGACAAAACAAAACATGCATAACTAAATAAAACATGACTAAGCAAGAAACAAAAATAAATATGTACAGTATATACAGATTTGATATCAGAACTCGGAACGTCAAAGTCACAGCTAGACTCCGCCAAACAATGAAGTCCAGCGTCCCCTAAGATCATAACCAGGCAAGCAACAAGATAGAGCCAAATGCATTAGCACGGGAATATCAAGACCTAACCTAAGGATCTATACCGCCCCCGTTGGGGCTAATCTGGAAGACGTGAGTGTTTTACTGTGAAATACTCCTATCAGAAAAGCTAATTAAAGCCCTATCTCACTGATATCAAATAATTTGCCCTTCGAACCGGAGCTGGGCACACGATCCTTCTTTTAATAGCGGCGTGCGAAGCTATATATACACAAGTCAATGGTGGGTACCCCCTACCTGGGGGCCGGGTCCGACAAACAGTTAAGTTCAGTGGTTACGCTTTCGCTCCCCGTGCAATCATAAAGAAACAAGCTAATCAACTGTGTAAACTGGGTTGACTAACTCCTCATCTAGCTCTCCAACCTCGAAACTGTCGAGAAATGGTTTAAGCCTCTATCCATTCACTTTAAACGAATGACCATTAACAGGATTAAAAACATCAACAGCACTATGAGGGTAGACATGCTTCACAACATACGGGCCAGCCCAACGAGAACGCAATTTACCAGGGAACAGATGAAGCTTAGAATTGTATAGGAGTACCTGTTGTCCGATCTCAAATTCTTTCCGGTGAATGCGTTTGTCGTGGAAGGCCTTGACTTTGGCTTTGTAGATGGCGGTGTTATCGTAAGCATCTCTCCTCGTCTCTTCGAGCTCGTTGAGTTAGAGCTTTCGATGCTTTCCAGCGGCCGGTAAACGATAATTCAATGATTTGATAGCCCAATATGCTTTATGCTCAAGCTCGATCGGAAGATGGCACGCTTTCCCAAAAACCAAACGATACGGCGAAGCTCCCAAAATGGTCTTGTATGCCGTGCGATAAGCCCATAGTGCATCATTCAAGCGGAGACTCCAATCCTTCCGGTTAGGGTTCACTGTCTTCTCCAAGATGTGCTTGATTTCCCTATTTGCCAACTCTGCTTGCCCATTCGTCTGTGGATGGTAAGCGGTGGAGACTTTATGGTTGATACCGTATTTCTTCATTAAAGCTTCAAACAAACGGTTGCAGAAGTGAGTGCCTTGGTCGCTTATGATCGCTCTCGGCATCCCAAAACGTGAAAGAATGTTGTCCTTAAGGAACTCCACCACCACATGTGCATCATTGGTACACGTTGCGATAGCCTCTACCCGCTTTGAAACATAATCGACCGCCAACAGGATGTACAGATTACCGAAGGAAACAGGGAACGGCCCCATATAGTCAATGCCCCATCAATCAAAGATCTCAACTATAAGGATGTTGGTGAGGGGCAATTCGTCCTTACGAGTCACACTCCTAAGTTTTTGGCAACGTTCACAAGGGACACAGAAATGATAAGCATCCTTGTGCAAAGTTAGCCAGTAAAACCTGTAGACACTCCAATTTGGCCTAACGATTATTTCAAGTCCCACCTTGGGGACCATCCCGATGATGAATAGGATATGTGGTTGTTGTGATTGACTTCATGAAAGCCTTAGGAACTTTGTGGAACTCTTAAGGGATTAAGGAACACTTTGGAATAGGTGATAGGAGTGCCAAGCGACACTTAGAGTGGATAGAAATGTGTTAACACATGTTTTAGCCTTGGTAGCATCGTCAATCTTCAATTAAGTCTGCTTTCAGCCCATTTTTCATAAACTAAACTTCCTTATTTTTGTGGTTGGATTCCACCGTCTTATAGTACTTTCAAAACCATCTTTATTGATATATAATAAGCCTTAAACCAATTTGAAACGAGGGAGATACGAGAATTTTACCAAAACAATCCATTTTCTAACCCACTAAGGGTAAAATTGTCATATCTTTTGATGTACTAAATATATTTGATCCAAACTACTTGGGTTAGAAAGTAGACTTAACAAGCTTTTCAACGGTCCAAAGAACACGCAAAATCGAGTTTGGGAGTGTCTGGAGCGAGCCCGCGAAGTTTGGCCTTTTGCTGAAGAATCCTTTTCACAGCCGCAAAATCCATTGAGCGGCCGAGACATCCATTTGGCGGCCAGCAGATCGTTGTTTTCCAGATTCTGGAATGTTCAACAGCTTTTCAATCCGTTCGCCCAAACCCTAGCAGCCACGAACCATTACTTCAGGGCTACGAATACACTTACCATAGAGGTCTTGAAGCCCTAAACTTCCATATCAATTGGGTTAATCTCGTCCGTTTGATCGGTCTTTCGAAACCCTATAAATAGGGGTCCTCTAGAGCTCCAAAATAGACATCTCTCCACTCCATAATCCGCCCTCAAAGTCTACAGAAATCATCTCCTATCAATCCTCTACAAAAGCCTTGACCTCCTGTGAGTAGCCGCATCCGAGAGTAAAAACCTCCAAAGAACTCACTTTGTTCTAGGGTTTTGTGAAGTTGACCACCACAATCAACCACTATTATCTACAATCAATCACAATCCAAGCAATCAATCTCTGAGGGATCAAGGTGGTGAGGCCCAAGGGCCTACGGTTTGATTTAATTTCCGTCTCTCGCTTTTAATTAGTTCTTTCTATTAACTGTTCGTATTCTGGTGTGAGGAAGAACATTGGTTGGGGAATCAATCCTTCGGCCGATACATCGATCCAGTGGGATTCCTCGGCCATGACATCAATTCACCGGCCGAGGGATCTATTTGCTGGGACATATTTATTTTCTGCTTATTTTGATGCATGCTTTCATTTATCGTACTGGCTCACCTTATCAACTGTTAAAGGCTAAAAACTAGATTATGTGTTAAAATTAAATAAAGCCAATATACATTGTATGTCGAACGATTATGGGTCAGTCTCACGACTAAGCAAAGATGGGTGCCTAACACCTTCCCTTTATTGTACTCTTAGCTCCCGTACTTGGAATCTCTGTCCATTTTTTCTAGTTTTAATAAACTAGGTGGCGACTCTATTTTGATGATAACCGTTATCGTGTGGCGATATTCCTAACCATGGGGATATCCACGATCTTGGTTTATGAAGTGGAACCAAACAAGCGTGATCAATCTGTATGGCGATGTCCCGTTTGGGAGATGTCTACAGTTTTTGGCGACTCTGCTGGGGATTTGAGAGCCCATAACCAGAAAGTTCAACATGGAATTAATATTTGCTTTATTTAATTCTTTTTCATGTGCATCGAGCAAGCAACCCACGTTGAGTTCACCTAATATCCCGGCATGTCACGGGCTATGTTAGGGGTTCCAGCAAACTCCTAACGGAGCACCCTTTGAGACTACCCGAAACCTTGCATATTGTAAAAAGCCATAGAACTCTTTCCAAATTAGGACAGGAAATCCCAAGCAGGTTAGGACTATGTGTTGCATTATATCCGAAACTCTTGTTTGATTCAATGATTATTACTCTCTAAAGTTTTAATTGCTGTAGAAGATGAATTCATGCTCCTTTTATCAAGAGTTTGTGATGAAGTCTATCTCTCTTGAGATAAAGAATAGTACTTGCATAACTCTGTCTATCTTTGTGATAAGTTTTGACTTGTGAAAGGTTGTCATAGTCTTATACTGCTAGGAGTTTCGAAAAAAAACAAATGAAAAAAAAAAAACAAAAGTCTTCTTTTTTCTCTAGGTTTTATTTATTTCTTTCTTACTAGGATTCTTTCAACAACAAAAAAAGAATCTTTCTTTTTATTTCTTTCTCTTTTAATCTTTGCTAGGATCTTTTCAAAAGAAAAAAAAATCTTTCCTTATTCTTTAGGTTTTCATAAATTTCTTTCTTTCTTTGTTTTTTCCTAGGATCTTAAAAAGAAAAAAGAAAATGTGGGGGTTTCATCAATCTTTTATCTTGCATGGTACGTTGTATATATGATCATTTGATTGTATAATTGTCGCATGATTGCTTGCTATATTGCATTACTACCTGATCACATCACTTCATAATACTGGTACGTTGTTCAACCACTTAGTTTCATGCATGGTAAATGGGTCATCATATTAGGGGCAGCTTGCATTCTACGGGGGGCAATAGGTGTTGGTGCACTGCACAATCACTTGATTTGGGATGTCTCAACGTTAACGTAATTGAGCTTTTGCTTCTTTTAGATTTGCTTTTGGACTTAGTTGTGACAGTTGTGGCCGCCAATCTCTCAGAAGCCCTTTCCTCTAGAAGTTGACAGCGCCGTGATCATAATGGAAAACCATGAGCTTGCCCAACAAGTCAAGGACATCAAAGCTACCTTGGCTCGCTCAAAAGGAGATCAAATCCTTGATATTGATGGACTCTGCCTTTTCCCAAATGCCAAACTGCTAGAGAAGTTCAAGATGCCCGATATTGAGAAGTTCAATGGCACCGGCAATCCCACCAGCCATGTCCGCCATATCATCAACACCCTGAAACCCATGGGCCTAAATGATGAACTCATTGCCCAACTTTTTCAAAGGACTCTCACAAGCAGTGCTCTCGACTGGTTTCTCACTCTGGACTTCACTAAGTACGAGGGGTGGCAAGAAATTACCAATGCTTTCATCAATCAATATGCCTACAATGTCTAGATTGAGGTAACCACTTGAGATTTGGAGATGCTCAAACAAAAGCCAAATGAGAGTTTTGCCAATTTTCTTACTAGGTAGAGAAAGAAAGCCGCACAGATGAAAACTCTTCCCTCAGAAGAAGACCAAATCAGAATGGTGGTAAGAAATTTACAGCCACAGTTCCTGAGGCACATGTATTCCCAAGCAATTTCTACTTTTAAGTGCCTCTATGCTACTGGATTGCAAGTTGAAGACGGCCTTAATCAAGGATTACTCGACAATGGAGAAGTCAGCCAAAAGGTAGAGACAAACACAAATACCAACAATGATAGTGGTATTAATATGGTGAGATATCATCACAAGCGTAAGAGGGAATTTGTTCCTCTTGGAATGAAGTTAGAAGATGTATTCCACATCTTAGAAGCAACAGGCGATCTGAAACCATTGCAACCAAAATTTCCTAGTAATCTTGCACAGAAGGATGGGGAGTATTGCAAGTATCACCAAGTGACTGGTCATTCCATTGAACAATGTGGGGCTCTTAAGAATGCAGTCCAAGATCTCATCGATCAAGGGATAGTTGATCCAACCAAGCTGGATGATTGAGAAGTGGCGGCCAAATTATGTCATGTGTTTTGAGTAAGTTTTTTTTATGAGTCTCAATTAGCTAATCTTTGGGTCTTTCTTTTGACCCTTATTTGCTTCTTTTTAGGGTTTGAGTCTCGAGTTTGTTCTCCTTTAGGAATTTGAGTCTTGAGTTTATTTTCTCTTGAAATTAAAGTCATTTTGTTCATCATGGTTTTGGATCAACTCTTTGCACTCAACATGAAATGTGAATCTCTCTTGGAATATGAATCTCCTTAAACCTGAACTACAAATGGCCTGATTCTTTTTAGAGATACGTAGGCACCTTAGGGTCGGCCACATTTTTGAAAATGTTTTCTCTTGTGCTAATTTGCTGCCAAAGAATACTCATGATAACATTAAGTGTTGAAAACAATTCTCAAGGGTTTCAAAATAATCTCATGATATCGCTTGAAACACATCATAAATCACTCGAGTTGTCAAATGCAAAGATTGAGTTATGACCCATGTCATTCATGTTGAGTTGAATGGGAGTTGAAAATATTTGTGTGCTCTCATCGAGCCGCTCATAGGAGAAACATGTTGTTGAAAATAAAAGGGAAAAAAATGAGCTCGCTAGATTGAAAACCCTCAAGGGCGGTCTAGGCAAAAGTTAGAGCACAAAAATAAAATGAAAATTTAGCCATGTCTCCATGCGCCCACTTTGAGTCTCAAGACTTGTCCTCGACTTTGAAGAACCACTTGATTAAACATCAAAGCCTCTTAATCTCTTGGTTAGGATTCTAGTTGCTCTGTCGCATGATTCAAAATGAAGAAAGGCCATCATTTATCTATCCAAACACACCTCTGAATAGTTTCTTTCAAATAAAGCCTGCTAGACAGCCATCCCCCACACTGGGGTAGATAAGAATGCAATGAGAGATGACTACAAAACGGAAAGTAAGCATCCCGTCACACAAGGGGGTTTTGAAAGAAGAAAAACATCATCCCTTCCAATCCAAAAATAGGGGGCATTTTGAAGAAATATCTCCTTCTCATACAAAATAGAGCGATTAGATGGCTGCTAGCTTTTGGAACCCAAGCATGAGTAGAAAGTAGGTTTGAACTGTTATATCCCTTCCTTTCTTAAGCCAACACCCTAACCTACAATATGGTCCATAATAAAGTCCTCTCGGATTGAAGAATGCAACTTAGCAACAAGGTCCTAGATACTAGGGGCATAACCAATGTGGAAGAAAAAGTTGTGTAAAGCAAAGGGGCACAACTGCATCCCCCTTTTAGAAGCACACAATCTCCCATAAGGCGCGCGGTGGTCACTTATCAATCCAACTCAAAGTAGTCAATTCACCCTAAAGCAGTAAACTCGCTAGGGTCATGGGTTCATGGAACAGTTTTGCATCTCTTGATGACTGAGTGGTTTTGAATGTGAATCATGTAGGTAAAATGGTGTGATTTTGAAATCCTCAAGGAGAAATTTTAAAAATTGATTTTATTCTAAGCATTTTTGACACAGCAATACAAGCACAATTACTTATTTGTAAATTTTCACGGAGATAATATGGGTTTCCCATTTCATGAAGAGTGTAGCTAGAAGGTCCCTAGGCCATACAGTGTGTTAACAGCGTTGTTAGAGTGTTGCAATCTTTCAAATCTCTTGGATCTCATCGTCTTCTTTGTCATAGCCATTTGGCTAGTATAGAGTTTGTTGCCATCTTATGGTGTAGGAGAAGCACTAGCTTGAGTACGCGAAAGCTGAGATGTCCCAAAACACTTGTTTGCATATCACCACAATCACATGGTTGCTTGATGTGTAGTTTAGGCAGTTGCATTGGCCTCTTGGCTTGCACAGTTGATTTGTCTACATGAGCACCTCACTGTTTAGTCTTGTCTAGACATTTCCCTGGGCCTCTTTGGCCCGCGCGTTTGATTCGCTTTCATGTCTTTGTGGTTGTTGTGGTTATTTGGTCTTGCATTGGTTTCTTGATCTAATATTTGATTTTTGCCTTCACTACTACATGTTACTTGCATTATGAATGTGTTTGATTATCTGTTAATGTGACGCCTCTTGGCTCTGAAAAGAAAAAAAATAGGCGATATCTCTTGATACATTAGGTCTCTCGACCACTGTGCCTCTTGGCATTGCATCTCTCGATGTATTAGGTCTCTCGACCACTATTCCTCTTAGCATTACATCTCTCGATGTATTAGGTCTCTTGACTTATACACCTCTCGGTGTTGTGTCCCTTGACACCTGAGTCTCTTGACTTGATATGTTATGTCTCTCGACATGTTGCGCCTTTTGGCCCCTAAATGATGTGGTATTGTGATATACTATGTCTCTTGACATATTTTGCCCCTTGGCATCCTTTAATGTGGTATGAACTATTTTACTCTAAACATTCTATTAACCAAATAATGTGCACATGCCTCTTACACCGTTGTGTCTTGAATAATATAGCTTGCAATGGTTGATATTTTTGTTGCATGTCACTTGACATAAGCTAATCACATGTCCAACGATTTGAAGCATGAGGTGTAATAGAATAAGTTTTACATTCTAAATTCCAAATAGAGTGCACAAAAGTCAAAATTAGTCTCTCGTCTTGTACGCCTCATGGTGTTGTATCTC
The DNA here is from genome assembly GCA_018127125.1 of Rhododendron griersonianum. Classification (NCBI taxonomy): domain Eukaryota; kingdom Viridiplantae; phylum Streptophyta; class Magnoliopsida; order Ericales; family Ericaceae; genus Rhododendron; species Rhododendron griersonianum. Next base: position 6,905,360 of record CM030799.1, on the reverse strand, counting down.
TTGATGCATTATGATGATGTTTGTGAGTCACTAGACTTATTTTGCCTGAACATTCCCTTGAATGAAACCTGGTGTTATACTCATAGGATTCACTGGTTGAGTGCATTTTGCTATCAAATATACCATGTGTTTGCATTTGAAACAGGTTACAACCGGCTCTACGCCTCAGTTCTATCACTTCAAGCTCCAAACTCCGACTCCTCAGACCCTTGCCTTATGATTGATACCGACTCTACGCCTCAGTTCAATCATATCAAGCTGCAAGCTCCAACTCCTCAGGCTCTCGCCTCATGATTGCAACCGGTTCCGTGCCTCGGTTCTCCCATCCAAATGCTCCGTGCTCTAGTTACTGGCCTTGTGCCCCCATCTCAAAATCGGTATCCGATTGTCTCCAGAAGATAGTTGGATTCCACCCAATTACATCTATTCCATCAAGCTCATTCGCAAGGATAGGCTACTCTACCGAGCTCCTCTCAGTCAAAGTAAGGATGATTATGAAAAGCAAACGACTCACCCACTGTGTATTGATCTACCCCAAAATACTGAAGATGCTCTCCGCAAGAATTTCCCCGGCAGCTCGGCGCTCTTTCAACTACTCTCCGCCAAAATCTTGGCATAGCTCAGGTACATCGCTCGAAGGTTTGGTATGGCCCGATGGCAAATTTCTCCTCTAAAGCTCTGCGCTTTTGTTTTTGGTTGCTCCGAACTACGGTTGGTCTGAATTTCCACTGTGGAATACGTAGGCAGCCTCCCGGCCCGACCATGACAAAAACCTTTTTCAAAAAAACCCTTGGAATACTGGTTCGACCAAATTGAGTTGCTTTAGCTTTGACTCTTACTTAAACATGTCTCGCGATCCGTCTAAATTCAGTCAAAGAGGGGCATCTGTAGACACCCCAATTTGGCCTAACGATTATTTCAAGTCCCACCTTGGGGACCATCCCGATGATGAATAGGATATGTGGTTGTTGTGGTTGACTTCATGAAAGCCTTAGGAACTTTGTGGAACTCTTAAGGGATTAAGGATCACTTTGGAATAGGTGATAGGAGTGCCAAGCGACACTTAAAATGGATAGAAATGTGTTAACACGTGTTTTGGCCTTGGTAGCATCGTCGTTCTTCAATTAAGTCTGCTTTCAGCCCATTTTTCATAAACTAAACTTCCTTATTTTTGTGGTTGGATTCCACCATCTTGTAGTACTTTCAAAACTATCTTTATTGATATATAATAAGTCTTAAACCAATTTGAAACGAGGGAGATACGAGAATTTTACCAAAATAATCTATTTTCTGACCCACTAAGGGTAAAATCGTCATATCTTTTGATGTACTAAATATATTTGATCCAAACCACTTGGGTTAGAAAGTAGACTTAACAAGCTTTCCAACGGTCCAAAGAACGCGCAAAACCGAGTTTGGGAGTGTCCAAAGCGAGACCGCGAAGTTTGGGCTTTTGCTGAAGAATCCTTTTCACGGCCGCGAAATCCATTGAGCGGCCGAGACATCCATTTGGCAGGCAGCAGATCGTTGTTTTCCAGATTCTGGAATGTTCAACAGCTTTTAGATCTGTTCGCCCAAACCCTAGCAGCCACGAACCATTACTTTGGGGCTACGAATACACTTACCATAGAGGTCTTTAAACCCTAAACTTCCATATCAATTGGGTTAATCTCGTCCGTTTGATCGGTCCTTCGAAACCCTATAAATAGAGGTCCTCTAGAGCTCCGAAATAGACATCTCTCCACTCCATAATCCGCCCCCAAACTCTACAGAAATCATCTCCTATCAATCCTTTACAAAAGCCTTGACCTCCCGTGAGTAGCCGCATCCGAGAGTAAAAACCTCCAAAGAACTCACTTTGTTCTAGGGTTTTATGAAGTTGACCACCACAATCAACCACTATTATCTACAATCAATTGCAATCCAAGCAATCAATCTCTGAGGGATCAAGGTGGTGAGGCCCAGGGGCCTATGGTTTGATTTAATTTCCGTCTCTCGCTTTTAATTAGTTCTTTCTATTAACTGTTCGTATTTTGGTGTGAGGAAGAACATCGGTTGGGGAATCAATCATTCGGCCGATACATCGGTCCAGTGGGATTCCTCGGCCGTGACATCAATTCACCGGCCGAGGGATCTATTTGCTGGGACATATTTGTTTTCTGCTTATTCTGATGCATGCTTTCATTTATCGTACTGGCTCACCTTATCAACTATTAAAGGCTAAAAACTAGATTATGTGTTAGAATTAAATAAAGCAAATATACATTGTATATTGAACGATTATGGGCTAGTCTCACGACTGGGCAAAGAGGGGTGCCTAACACCTTCCCTTTATTGTACTCTTGGCTACCGTACCCGGAATCTCTGTCCATTTTTTCTAATTTTAATAAACTAGGTGGCGACTCTATTTTGATGATAACCGTTATCGTGTGGCGATGTTCCTAACCATGGAGATATCCACGATCTTGGTTTATGAAGTGGAACCAAATAATCGTGATCAATTTGTATGGTGATGCCCCGTTTGGGAGGTGTCTACAAAACCCACACTGCAACACCTTGGCGGAAGTCTTCTTGGAAGAGTAGTGACCCCCACATGCTTCTGAATGGCAAAACTCAAGAATTCTCTATTGATCCGAATCGGGAACGCAACAGCGCACTATTTGGTCTTAGCAATACTTGAACAAATAAGGGTCGTCATAAGAGAACATCCGTACTTCATGAAGAAAATGACGACGTTCCTGAGGAGTCCTATATGGAGGTAAGAGACCCGTAGCCAAATAATTCACTATGTTGGCGAATCGTGGGGTACTCGAAACGGCCAGCAACTGTTCATCCGGGAACGTGTCCACAATCGGAAGATTCAGGGTGGGATCCTCAAACTATAATCTCGATAAGTGGTCAGCTACCACATTCTCGACACCCTTCTTGTCCTTAATGGTCAAATTGAATTCCTGGAGAAGTAGAATCCATTGTATCAAACGGGCTTTTGCATCTTGCTTGGTGAGTAAGTACTTGAGAGCGGAGTGGTCCATATAGATTACTATAGGAGCACCACCAATTAGGTAAGACCGGAATTTGTCAAGAGCGAATACCACCGCAAGTAATTCTTTCTCCGTGGTCGTGTAATTCACTTGAGCATCGTTCAGGGTCTTACTTGCATAATGGATCACATACGGATGTTTGTCCTTCCGTTGTCCCAAAACAGCGCCCACGGCATAGTCATTTGCATCACACATAAGCTCAAATGGTAAGCTCCAATCTGGCGGTTGAACAATTGGAGGAGTGGTGAGACTAGCTTTCAACTTGGTAAATGCTTGCTCACATGCGGGAGACCACTCAAACGATACATCTTTGGCAAGAAGATGGCATAGGGGCCGAGAGATTGCACTAAAATCTTTGATGAACCGATGATAGAATCCGACATGCCCGAGAAATGAACCAATATCCTTCACACACTTTGGAGTCGGGAGATTGGAAATGAGATTGATCTTTGCCTTATCTACCGCGATACCATCAGCAGAAATGACGTGCCCCAAAACAATTCCTTGAGTGACCATGAAATGAGATTTTTCCCAATTGAGCACCAAATTCTTCTCTTCACATCTTGTCAAAACTTTCTCGAGATTGGCCAAGCATGACTCGAACGAGTCGCCAAAATAGAGAAATCGTCCATGAATACCTCCACTATCTTCTCGGCCATGTCACTGAAAATCCCTGTCATACATCGTGAAAAAGTCCTCGGAGCGTTACACACACCAAACGGCATCCGAAGATAAGCGAAAGTTCCGAAGGGGCAAGTGAACGTGGTCTTCTCTTGATCCTCTAAAGCAACTTCAATCTGATTGTAACCGGAATAACCATCCAAAAAGTAATAGAACGCGTGCCCGGCTATCCTTTCCAAGATTTGATCGATAAACAGCAAGGGAAAATGGTCTTTTCTGGTGCTTGCGTTGAGTTTTCGGTAATCGATACATACTCTCCATCCCGTCTGAACACGTGTTGGCACAAGTTCGTTCTCCTCGTTACGTACAACTGTCACCCTGGATTTCTTCGGTACAACCTGAATCGGGCTCATCCATTTACTATCGGCAATGGGGTAGATGATCCCAACATCCAGTAGCTTCAAAACCTCAGCACAGACTACATCCTTCATAATAGGGTTTAGGTGGCATTGAGGTTGTCGAGAAGGCTTGACATTATCCTCCAAAGCGATATGGTGTGAGCAAAAAGTGGCATTAATTCCTTTAATATCTGCAATGGTCCATCCTATGGCCTTCATGTGTTTCTTCAACAAATTAATCAACTCTTCCTCTTGGAGATTCCCAAGAGAAGAGGATATAACCACAGGATAGGTCTCGTTATCTCCAAGAAAAACATACTTCAGCGCGTCGGGCAAGGCTTTCAACTCCAATTTTGGTGGTTCAACACTAGACGGAAGAACCTTCTTCTCGATTGGTGGTAGCTCCTCAAATTCGTCAAACTTTGGGGTCCAAGCATTCATAGCACAAGCTTCATCCCCCTCATCAAACAAAGAGCACAAATAGCTCACTTTAGAAGATTCAAAGAATTCGGCCTCCTCAGCTGTAAGAGCGACTTCCAAAGGGTCACTATAAAGCAACTCATCCACATGTTCTTCTACGAGAGTGTCGATAAGGCTCACTTCGTTCACATTTTCATCATCCCCCATTTGACTGCCTATATTAAAAACATTGACCTCCATCTTCATGTTACCGATGGTCATGTTGAGCAATCTATTCCGACAGTTGATAACTGCATCCGCCGTGGCTAAAAAAGGTCTCCCAAGGATCACCGGAGTAGAAGCAGCACAAGAATCGGTCGGATTTGTATCAAGAATCACGAAGTCCACCGGATAGATAAACTGTCTAACTTGCACCAAAACATCTTCCACTACCCCTCTTGGCACACGAACGCTCCGATCGGCTAACTGTAGAGTGACTCGAGTAGGCTTCATCTCCCCCAATCCAAGTTCTTGGTAAACAGAGAACAGAAGCAGGTTCACACTTGCACCAAGGTCAAGTAAGGCTTGTTCGATATGCTTCCCTCCAATAGTGACTGCAATAGTAGGACTCCCCGAATCTTTGTATTTCGGAGCAATATTCGTCTAAATGATGGAGCTCACTTGTTCGGTAAGAAAGATCTTCTTTTGGACATTAAGTTTTCGCTTCCGAGTGCATAGATCCTTAAGAAACTTCGCATAAGAAGGAATTTGCTTGATTGCATCCATAAGAGGAATGTTGATCTTCACTTGATTGAACAGCTCATGCAACTCTGCATTAAGATTCGGTTTAGCAAAGGTCTTCAAGCGATGAGGATAAGGTGCCGGCATTGGAACAACTCTAGGATCCGGTACACTTTCCTTCTCTTTACCCTTTTCCTTCTCCATGTCTTCTGAATCCTCCTTGCTTGCCTCCTTGGGAGATTCCCCAAAGGTAGATGTTGGAATTGAACTTTCGATAGGAGGGGGAATCAAGCTAGGTTCCGGAGGCATCACCACTTGGTTGTCCACTGTCTTTCCACTTCAAAGAGAAATAATAGCCTTTGCTTGCTCGGGGAAAGTCACCGAAGAGCTAGCAAAGTGAATACCTTGAGAAGACGGATTAGATGTCGTTTGCGGATTAGGTTGAGGCTGTATTGGGAATTTCCCCCTTTCTTGTTGTAACATACCCACCGTTGTTGTCAATTTTCCCAACTGATTCCTGATATCATTCATTATCTGAGTTTGTTATTCATTGATAGCAGTCTGGCCTTGCAAGAGAGCACTGAATTGATCTTCCAAAGAGCGTTTTAGTGGTTGTTGTTGAAACTAGCCAGGTTGCTGCTGAAATTGGTTTGCTGGTGGGAATGGACCAGAAGGAGCAAACCCTGGCGGACCTTGAGCTTAAGGGAAACGAAAAGCATTCTGAGGTTGCTTCCAAGGTAGTTGAGGTGCGAGAGGTGGAACTTGAGAAGAACTCCCTTCATTAGATTGATTCCAACGGAAGGCTGGGTGTTGACGTGTCCCCGGATTGTAAGATTGAGAATAGGGATCAAAACGTTGCATTGCCTGTACTTCTTCCGGAGCAATACCATTAATCACATTCTTAAGAGCTGGAATGTTTGGACAAGCCTCGGTAGAATGGCCAACCATCTCACATATGACACATACTTCCTCCAGTTGGTATACTACCTTCACCTCTTGAGATTGAGCACTCTTCAATTCCAACTTATCAAGCTTCCGAGCGATTTCCTCCAATCGAGTTTCAAAAGCAGTGTGCTCGGCTATAGAAAACTTTCCTGAACCGGTAGGACCTTGATTGAACATAGCTCTTTCTCCAATATCTGCAAACTACCACGTCTGGGTCTTTTCAGCTAGTGACTCATAGTAATCCCAAGCATCTTGAGGTGTTTTTCCCATAAAGTCACCTCCTCCCATAGTATCCAAAAGTTGCTTACTCTCTTAAGAACATCTCATGTAGAAATAGTTGACTTGGAGATACAATGGAAAGTTGTGATGAGGAACCGACATAAGCAAATCTTTGTATCGCTCCCAATATTTGTGAAAAGTCTCCCCATCCCTTTGCTTGAAACTCTGAATCTGATCCATAAGCAACTTCGTTCGGTTGGCCGGAAAGAACTTTGTTGTAAAGGCATCTTGAACCTCTCCCCAGTTACGCAGTGACCGAGGCTTGAGAGAATTCAACCACTAGTTCGCCTTGTCTTTCAAAGTGAACGGAAATAGCTTGAGACGAGCCTGATCAAGTTGATTTTGAGCAAGACAAATGGAATGCAGAATTGACTCGAATTCGCGGATATGAGAATACGGATCCTCCAACTCTCTTCCCCGAAATTCTGGAACTACCCAAAGATACTCAACTTTGAAATCAAAGACATTCCCAGCAGTCGGAGTCGAAATAACTATAGGCGATACTTGAGGACCCCGTTCTAGATTAAGATATTCGCGCAAAGTTCGAACTGCAGCTTCTTCAGCCATTGGGCCTTTGCAATGATGAGTGCGATTTAATTTGCGAGGCGGAGAATGAGCCGGATATGCCCGAGTAATATTCCGGATTTTAGGTGGAGAACAAGAACGATGAAGCCGATTTGAAGTAGGGCTTCAGAACACAGACATACACAAGCAAATACTACCAACAAACTAACAGACTGGAGGGGCTAGACCGCCACCTCAACTCAGCAATAGAATATGCGAGGGGTTATGCGCGCCACCACCTCGGCTAAGCAATGCAATCAAATAAAGCTAACTATACTAACTAAACAAAAACTCAATATTTAGCTCGGCTTCGTTACACCTCAGGTTTGGTATAAAACCAGGTTAGATGTATCCACCAAACTAAATACGAGCAACTAACATATAAACTACTAAACTACTACTACTAGAAAGAAGCAGGATACTTACAGCAGTTTGTCGAACCTCCAAGAAAGCCATAATAAGAAATCCCCGACAACGGCGCCAAAAATGCTTCATTCGTCGATATATCATATAAGATCACCCCAAGTGTAGGGTATAAGCGTCCAATTGAAGCATAATAATCCGGAAGACCGGGATCGTACCTAAGGGAATAATTAGCACGGCTTTACTGGATTTGTAGAAGTAAGCAAGATTTTTGACTTTTAGTCAGCCAACTTTGTTTTACTATGCGGTAGAAATAAAAAGGCTAAATTAAAAGGGAATAAACTAGGATAAAAAGCAGGTTAGGTCTAAGAATGTCTAACACACATGACTCGAGCAAAGCTACGTTTTTCACCCAATTACGCGGTTTAAGATACTCAACTAAGGTTCTTAAGCCGGAAGATAAAATAGTTCGATTACCAAGCTAACTTTAGAATTTATTTAGCAAACACCTCGAGCGACAGAGTTCTAAGCATCATGTGTGGTAAGTAGGCGATACTCTTACCTACACATGATCAAAGAGGTTAACACCTTGGCAATTTGACAAATAAATCCAAACTACACATCGATTTTCGAACCAAAGATTCAAACTTTATTAGTGAAAAATGTAATTTTTCCTCGAGTCATGAGGTGCTATTCACCCCATAACCTAACCCCTGAAAACTACTCACACATATCTATGAAGACAAGAGCAAGCAAAAATCTACTAAGCATTTTTGAAATAACAACACTTGAAGAAAATTAGATTAAACGATAGATCGGAGTAGCGACTACAACTTTAATGAAGGAGAAAGCAGCAAAAACTAACTAATAAAGGCTGGAAGTTAAAAAGTAAGTGCTGGAAAATGAAGAACAATGAAGAACACCAAAAACAATTCAAAATCTAGATCTAGATCTAAAAATATGCAATACTAAAATCTGTTTGTACAAGTGATATCACGCCTATTTATAGGCTCCAAGATACACGCACAGAATATTTCCCAAGATGCTCCAAAGATGCCCACCGAAGCCCTCGGTACCGATAGAGAAAGACTTAAGCTACTGTGATAAGGGCTCGGTACCGATGGACTGAAAAAAGGGGTACCGATGCCGAGACAATTAAGTGTTGTCGCTGGGGTCTTGTAAATGTATTCGGTACCGATGGAAAATGAAGTGTGGTACCGATACCGAGAGAACTAAGGCTGGAGTCACTGAGAACTCGGTACCGATAGGAAGAAATGACATGTACCGATACCGAGATGCTATCTCCAGCACTTGTTTCTTGCTCTTTGGCTTGCCTTCGGCCTCGTTAGGTCACCTTCGGGTCTTAACTCTTTGTGCTTAGATTCCGGTGACTCCGTTCTTGATCAAATTTGAGCTTTGAATATCTTTGGCCAGCTTTTGAGCTTAAAAACTCCTGCTTTGAACGATTTTCTACAAAACGAAACTAGAATACCTTACAAGCAAAAGCAATTAAAAATGACTAAATTAACGACGGAATTAAACTAAAACTAGATATTTAGCACACCCTATATTGCATTATCGGGTGCTTATCACTAGTCCTGCAGTGGTAGAAGCCATGGCAATCCGAAGAGGGATTCTGCGGGGGAGCCAGTTGGGGTTAGGGTCAATTGTACTGGAGAGTAATGCTCAAGCTGTGATTAATACTCCCTCCGTCCCTTATTACAGTCCAGTATTCCATTTTGGGCTGTCCCTTAATAAGTGTCCATTTTGTAAAGTTAGTGGGTAAAAATTGGTGAATTGTCTATTTTATTCCTAAAAGTAGATTCCATTTTGAAAAGTTAGTGAGTAAAAGTGTAATGATGATGGGTAAGTAGGGAAAGTGGAGGAAAAAGTTGATGTGAAAGGTATAATGATGATATCTTTTTAATAAGTTGGAGTTACAAAACAGGACACTTAAAAAGGGACGGAGGGAGTATGATAAATGGGCAGATTGTGACTAGTCAAGAGTTGGGGGTTATTATTCATGATGTCCAGGCCTTGGGTAGAGGTTTTCAAGTCTGTTCTTTTTCCTTTGCCCGTAGGTCTTGCAATATGGTTGCTCATCTGTTGGCGAACAGAAGTATATTTGGTATGGGGTCATGTCTTTGGACTGATTCCCCACCGTCGTAGTTACTTGATCCCTTAATTAGGGACAAGTCCCATTCTTGATGTAATGATTTTTCTCATAGTTATAATATCTGTTATCGATTGGCAAAAAAAATAAAATATTGAATTGAGCTAATTTTTTAAGGATGTGTTTGAGTCATTCAACCTAGAGATCATGATTCCTAGTTTAAACCCATTGTCGGTATTCCCGCATTATGGTTGTTTCCTGATGATAGATTCAACTGTGCTAATTTTTATAGTACAGTACTAGTTTACTTTGCATTCATTGGCAGATCATCAAAATTTAGACAGTGATGTTTTCGCTATTACCGATTCAGCTGCTAACTTTATAATTTACTCTACACTTATTGACAGATCGAGATATTATATATATGTTAAAGCATCCAATTCAAATCAATTGGCAATGAGTGTGACTCCCGACTCGCATGCGAAGAGGTTAACAATGATCCGAAACACATGGATCACAACAAAACAAAGTGCAACTATAACATAAACGAAGGGAAAAAGCCTCCGAAAATCTAGCTCTGATATCATGTTAAAACATTCAACTCAAAACAACTTTGCAATAAGTGGAGAGGCCGCTCAGACCCATATACTAGTTTTGGATGAGATAATTAACTGATGTGGAATACTTTTCAACAATATAGATAGTGTTTTTTTTTTTTTTAAGGAGATAATTAACCATATTTTGGCCTAGACCAAGCCTTTGTTTAGAACCTAAAGGAAAGGAAAGGAAAACTTAAGACAAAATTCCTTCCCTAGCTACACCGCCCATGTGAGCATCCACATCACCAATTCCGTTTTGTTTTAGACGGAGGGTGATGACAGGTGTTAAATTGATGAGTTTTTTAGGAGTTCACGTGTTTATATACATTTACCAAAGGTCAGGTATTTATTTGTGATTTTGTGAAAGGTAAGGTGCCCACATGAAATTTTCTGAGTATTTTTCAATTTAGGAGTTCACGTGTTTATATGTATAAGCTAGTATGAGGTGAGTCCTACTCTCTCTTTTTTTCCCTCCAATTTTTACATAAAAATAAAGTAAGAATGAAGAAAGAAAAAGAATATCAGGTAAGGGTCTATTTGTAATTACTGTAATATTTATCTTTTAAATAGATGTTGAAAGTGAATTATCGAATATGAATAAATCAAGGGTTAAAACTCAAGTACTTAAGAACACACATAAAATTTAGTGTTCAAATAAGTTTACGAATACAATCCTATTGCTTTAAGATAACTGTTAAGGAAATTTTTGTACGACATGTATTTGTCTGTGTATCATATATTAAATGGCCATCATGTGGTTTAATTCTTTCTTTATTTTGGATCTTGAATTTCTCAATGAAACAGAGATATTTATCGCGAATAAAAATAAGTACCTCTATCTTGTATTTCTTCAGGTTAGTAGAGATTAAATTTTTCTTTGGAAAGCATTTATTCATTTGCCAAACAAAACCTTGGGGTGTCAAGTGAAATTTACCCTACTCCAGGAAAAAAGTACATAACTATCATTTGGTTTGGCTTTAGAAGTCGCTTGGTCTTATTATTATTAGTTTCATATTTATTTGAATTTTTTTTGCCTTGATCAATTAGTTCTACGTCAAAGTTTTTGGACTATTGGTTCATCTTGAATGAAAAAAATTGGTAAAGTAAAAAATTGGGAGTACTCAAGATCCAAACTCGTTTTTTTTTTTTAATAAGTAAAAAAATAAGTCAAAAATCCTTTAATATAGTACTATTTCTTTCCATTGTGGACTTATATAATTCAAGTCTTTCTTTATTGATTAGGTAAAACGCGATTGTTGCTATAGAGCAAACGGAGAGGGATGAGACGAAAGCAATGAGTTTACTCATTTCAGAAAAGGAAAGGTTTCGTTTCTTATAGCTCAGTTCTCTAGCCTCTCTTGGTTTGTTTAATAGAGGTTGTTGGCCTATTAATTCTGAAGATCATAATGAATGATTGTAACTCTGTTGGGATCCATGATTTGGGTGGCTTACAAGTAGGGAGTGAATGGAACGTATCCAACCCACCTGCTGTTATTATTCCAAAAATGCCCTTACCACACGATTAATACAGCGCCGTTCTAGTGTTCTGTGCCTTTCTCAGTCCTTGTGTAAATGGGCATGATTATTGATGATTTTGTGGGGCTTTTTTCGGGGTCCAAAAAAATTATTCAAACTAGCTAGTAACTTCACGTTAAAAGTGAAGCGTCAAAATCAACATCCTTAACACAACTCAGACTAGTAACTTCACGTTAAAAGTGGAACACTAAAATCAGCATCCTTAACACAACCCAGACTAATATGTATATATAGTTTAAAGTTTAAACCCATTATCGGTATTCCCGCATTATGGTTGTTTCGTGATGATAGATCCAACTGTGCTAATTTTTATAGTAGTACAGTAGTAGTTTACTTTACACTCGATCATTGGCAGATCTAAATTTGGACAGTGATGTTTTCGATATTACCGATTCAGCTGCTAACTTTATAATTTACTCTACACTTATTGCATGTTGACATATCGAGATATATGTTAAAGCATCCAACTCAAACTAAGAGTAGGTTTGGTATGTAGTCAAAATCTTATGTGTGGGACTCGTGGTAAAATTAGTATTAGGGGAAGAAGAATTCAAACCAAAAGTTGAAAAGTTACAACCAAAACGACAAAGTCCAAACAACACCTGAGGGCCTAAATTCACTCTTTCGGTTTAGATCTATACCCATAGTTGGTGGTTGCTTTATAACCGGATCAATGCACCGCCCTTTCAGACAATACCGCCGGTTTGGGCTGAGGATGCGGAAAACGGTTCAACCCATTAACTTGCAACACCAGAGCAAAACAAATGCCCAGGCATAGTTGAAAAATGTGTTTTCCTTTGCCATATTTTGGCCTAGACCAAGCCTTTGTTTGGAACCTAAAGGAAAGGAAAGGAAAACTTAAGACAAAATTCCTTCCCTAGCTACACCGCCCACGTGTACATCCACATCACCAATTCCGTTTTGTCTTAGACGGAGGGTGATGACAGGTATTAAATTGATGAGTTTTTTAGGAGTTCACGTGTTTATATGACATTTACCAAAGGTCAGGTATTTATTTGTGATTTTGGTGAAAGGTAAGGTGCCCAGATGAAATTTTCCGAGTCTTGGGCCCTTTAATTTGGTCAAAGGACTCAATTAATGGATCATTTTTTCCTACACTGGATTAATTAATGCGGGGAGTAATCTAGCTCTGATATAGGATGGGACGGGAAATCATTATGTTTTAGCGTGAGTTTGAACTCTTATCAACTCCTTGAATTTGTTTCGGTGTCTAGGCGACACGTGGTGTTACATAGTTGAAATGTTCTTTTTGGATCGTTGATGCCTTTTTTTCGGCCTCTGTTTAATATCTATGCACTTAATTTAAGAGCAATAGAACTCTTTTTCGGTGTTAAAAAAAAGGTAAAGAAAATGCCAAATCTTGAATTTAAAAACAATTCAATTTTATTACTACTTGCAAACCTTGAATTTTGTGTGGCCCGTGATCCTCCGGTCCTCGATCCTTCGTAGGTGGTTCGATGGTGGGTTAGCTTTCTTCTCCTAGCCTGCACAAGGAACGCACGACTAAGACCTGGCCGGGGGTTGTCCCGGTAAGGCCCTCCGGCGAGAGGATGAGTATAGCGCAGAGAGGAAGCAGAAAGCTCTGGAGAGGGAGTAAGTGTGAGTATTCAGTAGCGTGTACCCGTTAGGGTTACCATCTCTAGGTATTTATAGTGCCTTCTGACTTGCCCTCCAAGTACCATCGCGTGCCTTCCACGGGCCAAGTGACATCATAGTGACGTCGAGAAATAGATCTGATAACCGTCTTCAGGGCTGAGCTGGCACACCCATGTGCGCCCGTGATCATCTTCTGTTGTAACCGCTTCTGCACGTGGCAGGACGCGTGGCTTTACAGCCAGCCGCCGTCGGCTGCATGCCGTGCTCTGAAGGTAGCCGACCGCGGGAACCGCCGAGCATAGCCATGCGTTCAATGAAGGAGGTAACGCCGCCGCGGACTCCGTCGACGGCACAATCCGAGCGCGGGTCTGTCCTCTGCCGAGCCTGAGGCAAACCGGATATACACGACGAGTCATTGTCGGCTTGCCGCGCACGAGGCCTGCGATCGGACCACGGCAGGTATGGTCCGCGTCATGCGAACAAACCATGTTCGGCCCGCTACAATAGCCCCTCAATTCCTGCCGATGCTGTACGCATGGTAGGGATTGAAGTTGAGCCTTAGGCCGAACTCGTCAAACCGCCGAGCGTACATTTGTTTGATGAAGATAAGTTCCAGCCGAGCCTGAACCGTTTCATCCTCAGGAGTAGTCTCGACCGTCGATGAAGTACTCCAATGGTTGGACGCCAGATGTCACCTTGTGGCTGGGTACGGCAGGCGAGAGGTGGGCTGGCAAGCCCTGCAAACCGTCTTATCAATGACATGTGTCGCGCGCTGAGTGGTCAGTCGTTCGGCGGTGCAATGATGGGCGGGATTTTCGAATTCCCAACCCTAGCCCTATATAAGGGGAGACGCGAGGAGAGAGAAAGCTCTCGTTCTCTCTCTCTCTCCAGACCTCCATTGTCAGAGCTCCAAAGCAGCCGTTCGTCTTTCATCTTCGATTTCCAGCAGATTCTGCTACCAGATCTCGCCACAAATCCAGGTATTTGTTCGTTTCTTGCTTCTCTCTAACTTTCTGCAGTTTTCAGTCCGTTTTCCTTTGCTTTTCTGGATTCTTGGGGCATTTTTTGTTCTAAGTGAATAGTGCACCCTGGAGATGGACGACTGTTCATCTCCTTCTTCAACCTGTTCTTCCGAGCATGGAACCTTCAAGGGGTTCTGGGCTTGGCCGTTGATGGACAAGGCCGAGCCCTAATCTCTGTTTGTTTGGTAGGCTCCATCCAAACACGGTTTGGTCGAGCCTTGAGAACGATGATGGGAGGGCCATTTAGAATTCCGAGCGTAGTGAGGCGACTATTTTATAGCCGACGACGAGGTCTCATGATTTTGTTTTTGACTTGTTAGGTCTGGCTCCCCCAATTGTCGTCATCTCATCCGACTCTGAAAGTTCAGGGGACGATTCTGCGAACCTTGTGATCCGAGAGTATTTGGAGTTACACAGAAGCCGACGTCAAACCTCTTCCATCGCCTCGAACATGTCAGGTTCCGATGATTCCAACGCCGAGCTTGACCACGAATACGGTGGTTTCAACACCGACCCAGAGATAACCTTCTCCACTAGCACAGAATCCGAAGCCGAGCACGAACTTGGGCCCGAGGCCGAGTCCAGGCTTTGTCAACAGGATGGAGCCGCAACTTCGTCCCGAGCTGCCCCTGCCGAGACTTCTTCCGAGAACAGGGAGTTTGCTGATCTTTTTGAGAAAGGGCAGGTCTGTCCCCATGCCCATTACTTTAGTGGGCGTCCGGATGAATATGCCAACTTCTGCCGAACGTATCGCATCCCTACCGACGTCGTCGTCCACCAGGTAGCTAGTAATAGGATAAGGGATAAAAGGGGAGATCAACCCAAACACATAACAGTCCCTCTAATGGCCATCTGTGAGGCCGGGCTCCGCTTCCCCCTTCACCCATTTCTGAGGGAATTGCTGACTAGGTTCGGCATAGTACCTCATTATTTCGCCATAAATAGTTACAGGATTGTGATGTCCGTAATTAGGCTGAAAGAGCTGCATAATCTTGACTTCACCGTGGCCGACCTATTTCATACGTACATCATGTCCAGGCACGGCGGTACCGAGCGTAGGTATCTGTCTACGCGTGGTGGCAAGGAGCCCCTGATAAACGGGCTTCCTGATACCGATAAATGGGCTAAACTCTATGTTGAGGTTAGCGGAAATTACGAGTTCGGCAGCCAATTGACGCGGCTGCACTCTGTACCGAAGATAAAGGACTTCCGAGGTTCACTTTTATCTCTTCATATTGCCGAACATGATTTACTCTTTATGTTGCTGATGTTTTTGCCAACGTTCTCGTTTTTTTGCAGATCACCGAGCAATAACCAAGACGCAGCAATCTTTATCCGTTGAGGCTCACGTCGAAGAGTTGAGAGCTCACCCCATTCGCGACGCACCGACGCTGCTTAACTATATTCCCTCTTACAAGGGAAAGTTGAAGAGGAAGAAGAAGGATAAGGAGCCGGGGCCGAGCACGAAGGCTAAGGGTAAAAAGTCAGCTACTGAGGTAGGCGTTGGCGACCAAGTCCCAAAGCCGAGCAAGAAGGTGAAGGAGCCGAGGGTGAAGTTTCCTACATTTCAAAAGTCAGTTGATTTCTGGTTTCAGGAAAGTCAGCCAGCCGACCTTCAAGGTACCCATATCCCTCCAATCCGAACCTTAATTCCTCAATTTGCCGACGATATGGGAAGGAGAAACGTGGTGAGGATGAACCTTAAGGAGGCAGCTGCTGTCAGCAAGAAGGTAGCTGCTCCTTCTCCCACCGAAAGTCCTGCTAAGAGGCAGAAAGTACACGACTTCTTCCCTGCCAGGCCGCCGACGCCAGTTCCAAAGGAGAAGGACCAAAGCGAGTCTTCGGCGGCGGGAGGCTCTAAGGCCGTGGAGAGGGCAGCAGGTTCCGATGGGCGTGTGATCGTCTCGGAGTTCGCACCATCGTTCGCGATGGCCGACGGCAGAGTGGTCACGGTGGAGGACAGCGTCAAGGAGGAGCCTGGCCTTGCTGTGACCATGCTGCATGGGCTTGCTCTTCCAAAGGATATGGACAGGATTCCAGGGGAGCTCCAGCCGAGCCTAGTCCACACTAGTGCATATCTCGTTCAGGCACGTTTTGACTTGGTTTTCTAATTTGCATTTTGACATGTTGCCGAGGCTGATGAATTGATCTTGTGTAGGCTGGGCAAGCTGTGCTGCGTGCTTCTCGGCAAGCCGAACTCTTGGCCGCTGAGAGGACACGTTACCGCGATGAAGCGAAAGCCGAGCGTGAAAAGGCCAAGGCTGCAAAGAACGGCTTGAGGTTTGCCAAGTCGAGGGTCGCCGAACTCGAGAAAGAGAGGGATGAGGCCCTGGAGAATGCAAAGACTGCCGAACGTGAGCTCGGGCAGGTTGTCCGTAGGGAAAAGAGGAAGATGAAGGAGGTGGATGAGAAGGCTTTTCAGGCTGGGTACGACAGAGCCGGCGCGGAGTACGTCCGGGAGGCTCGGTCGATGGTCAACGAGGAACTTGCTAAGAAGCTGCCGATCGCGTACCGGACTGGGTACAAGGATGGGGTGAGAGCTGCGTGTGGGGTCATGCAGCTGGAGCCGGATATGAACTTGATGAAGTCAATCCCCGTAGCCGACGTACCCGAGCTTGTGCTGCCGTACACGGAGGAGGAATGTGCCCCACTTGCTCCGGAGGAGTTTCCCGATAGTGAGGACGATGTTGAAGATATGACGATCGCCGATGCTGAAGGTGGAGGGGATGGTTCAACTGGGGAAAAGAAGGGTGAGGCTGACAATGCCGAGCAAGACCCCGAGCCAGTTCAAAAGAATGACGAAGTGGTTGTTGAAGCCGAGGACGATGCTGCTGGTCAAACTGAAGCTGCAGCCGAGGGTGATCCGCCACAACCTTAGAATTTAGGGTTTATATTTCTTTTGAGGTTTTGTTGGACTGGACGGCTCCAAACTTGGGAGTTTTACCGTGCCAGATGTAATAGTTGTTTGAGGGTCGGCACCGAACGGTTTACTACGCCGTGCCTTCCAGTTTAGGATCTTTCAAACACTTGTCTTTATAATGCATGGCTTCTTTCGCAGCGTCTCTATTATTGCCGAGCTTGTCTTGTTGCCTTCATGTCTTCATAGAAATTTTGTAGTCCTTGCATGTTTGTGAATGTGTAGTTGTCCGTAGCCCCCACTTTGGTTTGGGTTCGGCAGAATAGCTGAGAGGATATCGTGATCGAAATGGTTAAGTATAGATATTGCAGCCGAGCCCAGACCAAAGTATTATGGCCGTAGGTACTAGGTAGCCGAACATGGATTTGTTGTGGTCAGATTTGACCAATCCTTCGACTTAGTGTAAGAGTGTGAGTTGCCCCCTTGCCTTGTGGATGGGGCTCGGCTCATGAGTCAGCCCCAGGCCATAGCAGAGGGACGTTTGAGAGTAGCGATTGTTTGTGGGTGGTCTGCTCGCCAAATTGCGAGTGTAACCTTTCGGTGGCCGACCATAGTGTCTTGCCAATCCGAGCCGAAGCCTGAGTTCCAATAGTGTATTTCAGGCTCGGCGGACCATATGTCCAGTGATTGCTTCTCTGGGCGGTGAAATTGGCCGAAGCAAAGGGCTTTTTAAGGAGCCGTTTGGAGGGTGTGACCGAAGTCATCGTTTGTGTGTGGCATTCTTAGCCGAGAGTGGAATGAATGCATGAAATGTTATAGAAAGACTTTTGAATAAAAAGATTGTCATTTCATTGATATTTTTACGAAATACAAGGAAAGTAGAAAAAACAATAACAGTGGGTCGAGGCCCTTCTTTGGAATGAAAAAGGAAAATGTAAAAGAGTTATGCCGATGATGAAGAAAACAGAAACTCGGTATGCATGAAGTGTTGGCCGAAGGTAGCTGTCTGAGTGGAGCATCACATGTAGGCCTTTCTGAGGTTCTGGGCATTCCACGGGTTGGTGAGCACCTTGCCGTGCATGTCTTCGAGGGTGTAAGCCCCTTCACCAGCAACCTTCACGATACGAAATGGCCCTTCCCAATTAGGCATGAACTTTTTCTTTTTGCTTGCTTGGACAACCTTTCGCCAAACTAAGTCGTCGGGCTTGAACTTCTTGATTCTGACACTTCTGTTGTAGCCCTTGGCAACAGTCTGTTGATACTCGGCCAGCTTTAGCCGAGCGTCATCGCGTTTTTCCTCAGCCAAAATTAGTTCTTGCTCGACGGCTTCGTTATTGGACTGAGGATTGAAGTTCTCCGTTCGAAGGGTTGGGAACCTTGATTCTAGTGGGATTACGGCCTCCATGCCGAACGCCATTGAGAACGGTGTTTGGCCTGTAGAACGGCGGGGAGTGGAGCGGTAAGCCCATAAAACCCTGGGGAGTTCCTCTGCCCATTTTCCCCTCTTTGAATTCAGTCTTCGTTTTATCCCTGCACAGACCGTTTTGTTTGAGGCTTCGGCCTGGCCGTTTCCCTGAGGGTAGGCTGGTGTTGAGTTGAAGAATCTGATGCCGAACTCTTCACAGAGACTCGTGAGGCCGTCCCCGACAAATTGGGTGCCGTTGTCGGAGACGATGGCGTAGGGTACGCCGAACCTTGTCACGATGTTTCTCCATACGAATCGTCGGACGTCTGCTTCTGTTATGGTGACGAGGGCCTCGGCCGCGATCCATTGCTGTGATCAGGAATTTGAAGCCCCCAGGTGCTGTTGGGAGTTTCCCGACGATGTCGAGCCCCCATTGTGCGAATGGCCATGGACTTGTGATTGGAGAGAGATTCTGAGCTGGCTGCCTGGGGATAGGTGAGAAGAGTTGGCATGGTCGGCACCTGCGTACGATTTCCTCGCAGTCTTTCTTCATGTTTTTCCAGAAGTATCCTTGACTCATCGCGCGCTGGCATAACGAACGTCCACTAGAGTGGCAGCCGCAGCTTCCGGAGTGCAGTTCGTCAAGGATCTCGGCAACTTGATTTGGGTGGACGACAAGAAGATAAGGTCCTGAAATGGATTTTCTATAGAGCTGGCCACTCTCAGAGAGCCAGTAGTATGCGGCCTTATTTCTGATTCGGAAGGCTTCCTTTTTGTCGTCGGGTAAGGTGTCGTTCCTGAGGAAGGCCACGATTTCATCCATCCAACTTGGACCAAAGTTGATGTTGAGTACCTCTGGAGTTGTATCGAAACTTGGGTTGTCGATGTTGCCAAAATTTATGGTTCGGAACTCAGATGCTTTTGATGCCGAGGCGAGGCCAGCAAGTGCGTCGGCGTGGGCGTTGTGCTCGCGGTTGATTTGTTCGATGTTGAAAGTTTTGAAGCGAGTAATGAGTTCTGCTGCTGTGGCCTGGTACTTCATCATCCGTGGGTCTCTAGCTTCTTAGTCCCCAAGTACTTGATTGACTATAAGTTGAGAATCACAGAATACGGCCAGGTTGTCAACTTTCATCGCGATTGCCGAGCGTAGGCCAGCAAGCAAAGCCTCGTATTCAGCTTCGTTGTTGGTGGCGGGGAAATCGATGCTGATGGCACTTTCGTGAAGAGTTCCGCAGGGAGAGACCAAAACGACTCCGGCACCGGCTCCGTTGTTGTTGGAGGCACCGTCGACTTGCATCCGCCAAGTGTCTCCCTGGAATAGGAGCCACCGGTCCTCTTTTGGTTGGTGTTCGGCAAACTGTTGGTTGGGAGGATTGTGTAGGATCTCCGAGTCTTCCGGTGTGAGTTCAGCAATGAAGTCGGCGAGACTGCCCCTTTATTGCTGTCCTCGGTTCAAAACGGATGTCGAAGTTCGCTAGCTCGACCGCCCATTTTGAGACTCTGTTTGAGAGGTCGGCTTTTCGAAATAGGGCTTTGAGAGGGTGCTCGGTCAACACCGTTATGGTGTGCGCCTGAAAGTATGGCAGAAGTTTCCTCGCCGCGGAGACCAGGGCGAGTGCAAGTTTTTCCAGTGGAAGGTACCGAGTCTGGGCTGGGAGGAGTGTCTTGCTTGTGAAATACACTGGCATGTCGTCGGCCCCTTCTCGCCGAACAAGTGCTGAGCTAATTGCGTGGCTCGAGACTGAAAGGTAAAGATAGAGATTTTCGTACTCTTTGGGCTTTACCATTAGTGGTGATGAACTCAGATAATCTTTAAGTTCGGCCAACGCTCTGTCGCAGTCCGGTGTCCACTCAAAACTTCGTCGGCTTTTCCCTTTGAGAGCGTGAAAGAAGGAGTGGCACTTGTCGGATGACTTGCTGATGAAGCGATTGAGAGCCGCTGCCATTCCAGTTAGTTTTTGCACCTCTCTGATTGATCTTGGTGGCCGAAGATCTGCCACTGCCTTGATTTGGTTGGGGTCGGCTTCGATGCCCCTCCGTGTGACCAAATGGCCAAGGAATTTGCCGGCGCTTACGCCGAACGCGCATTTCTCCGGGTTTAAACGTAGCTTGTGGAACTTAAGGATCTCGAAGACCTCGGCCAGCTCCTTCAAATGGTTGTGCTCCTTTTGACTTTTGACGACGAGGTCGTCAATGTATGCTTCCAGGATGTTGCCGATTTGGGCATAGAGCATCTTGAAGATCGCTCTGTTGAATGTTGCTCCGGAGTTCTTGAGGCCGAACGGCATCACCCTATAGCAGAAAATTCCATGAGGAGTTATGAATGCTGTTTTCTCCATGTCGGCCGGGTCCATAGCAATCTGGTGATAGCCACGGTAGGCGTCCAGAAAACTAAGCCGAGCATGGCCGGCAGTTGCGTCTACGAGCTGGTCGATCTTCGGTAGTGGAAACCAGTCCTTGGGACAGGCGTCGTTAAGATTCGTGTAGTCGACGCAGACTCGCCACTTTCCATTCTTCTTCTTGACGACCACCGTGTTGGAGAGCCAGGTTGGTATTGTACTTCCTGAATGGCGTTGTTGTCTAGTAGCCGGTTGACTTCTTCTATCACGGCGTCAGCGTGCTCTGGGGCCGCACGTCGAGCCCGCTGAATGACTGGTTTGGCGTCCTTTTTTATGTTGAGGGAGTGGCAGATAAAGTTGGGATCCACTCCTGGCATTTCCTCTGGGGTCCATGCAAAAACTTCAAGATTTTGTTTGAGGAACAGGAACATCTCCTCTCGCTCGGCGTCAGAAAGTGAGGAGCCAAGCAAGAAGAAGCGTGATCCGTCCTCGTTGATGGGCATTTTTACCAGTTCCTCTTCGGCTTTGTCTTCGGCTTTTTGACCGACGTCGTCAATGACGGCCATGTCTGGGACTTCAACCCATTGCACTTGTTTTGCCTTTGAGGAGCTGTGGACGGCGGAGACATAGCATTTCTTGGATGCAATTTGGTCCCCTCGCAAGTCTTCTTGTCTGCCTGATGCGCCGATGAAGCGAACAACTTGGTGGTATGTTGAAGCGATGGCTTGCATTTCATGAAGCCAAGTTCTGCCGAGGATGGCGTTGTATGGGCTCGGCGCGTTGACAACTATGAATTCGACGGTGATTGTCTTCGAGCCGACGATGACAGGGAGGAAGATACGGCCGATCGGCCAAACAGGAGCTTCGTTGAAGCCAATGAGAGGTACCTCGGTGGGTTGCAAAGCTGACTCTGGTAGGTCCAGCTTCTTGAAGAGGTCATAGTACATGACCTCAGCCGAACTTCCCTGGTCGATGAGGACACGTTTGACATCATGGACACCAATCTGGACGGTGACAACGAGTGCATCCGAATGTGGAGTCTGAACGTGTTCAAGATCGCGTTCGGTAAAGCTGATGGTCCATTTGGGCAAGTCTTGTGGTCGGGAGCGTTTGGATCCGCAGCCGACGGAGAGTATCTCTTTTGAAGTTGAGGCTTGATCGATGTCGGCTCTGAGGGTGGTCTCGAATGCTTTTGTTACCGGTCCATGGATGACGTGGATCAATGGTCGTTGTCCGTTGGGGTTGGGACTTGTCTGCCGGGCGGGCGTCTTTGCTCGATCAATGTATTGATCGAGATGGCCTTGAGCGGCAAGCTTTTCAAGGAGAGCCTTGTACGGTGCACAAGCAGTCGTGTAGTGGCCGAGCTCATTGTGGTAAGTGCATTTCTTCCTTGGGTTTTGATCCGGTTGGCCGGTGTCAGTCCCGAGCTTGGTCGTCGGCCACTCAAACCACGGTTGTCTCATTATTTCCTTCAGAAAAGACCAGATTGGCTCTTTGAAGTGAGTGGTTTCGGCCACGTGGTCATGCTCCTTCGGCTGACGTTCCTTCCCCTTTTTAATGTTGTGCACTTGCTTCTTTGGTTGCACTTGTTGGGTCGCCGTTTGTACCGGCAGCTGGTGCACGGTCGAGGAGAACGGATTGTTAGAGCTCGGGATTCCCTGTGCGGCTCTGTCTGCGTAGAGTTCTTCGAGAGCACAGAATCTTTCCACTACACGCATCAGTTCACCCATGCCGTGTGGTGGGCGAATGGCGAGTTCGTCTAAGATCTTGCTCCCAGTTTCCAGGCCGTTCTTGAACGTACGTGCGGCCCAGTACTCATCGATTCCAGGGATCTCGTTAAACAGCTGCCAGTAGCGCTCGGCATATTGCCTGAGTGTTTCCGATGATAGTTTCCTCATCTGTGACAGCGATTCGGGCTCTTTAGCCGTTTTGTTGCTTGTGATGAAGCGAGTGTTGAAGGCGCGTTCGAGGTCGGCCAGGGTCCTTACGGATCCAGCGGGCAATTTGTTGAACCACTGGAGCCCTAAGGAGCCGAGGCTGGACGGGAAC
The DNA here is from genome assembly GCA_018127125.1 of Rhododendron griersonianum. Lineage (NCBI taxonomy): Eukaryota > Viridiplantae > Streptophyta > Magnoliopsida > Ericales > Ericaceae > Rhododendron > Rhododendron griersonianum. The sequence continues at coordinate 6,882,472 of CM030799.1, read as the reverse complement.
GCCTTGCATTTCACCTCATCTTTACTTGTGCAGAGTTCGATGGTTTGTCTGAAATGGATGAGGTGAGTGTAGGCCTCACACGTTGATGGATCGAACTTAGTGAACTTGGGTAGGTGGAAGGTGGGTTCCGGCGGCGTGTTGATTATGTGGGAGGTAAATGGGGAGACGCCGAGATCTTTTAGCTGCCTTTCGAATCTTGGGCGCGGCGGTTTGCCGTGCTCATCCGTTTTCGGTCGCTTTGAATCCCTGTCTTTTTGTTCCTTCGCCGCCGTCTTCTCCGCTTCCCTTCGGCGAAGCTTGTCTCGCAGGTCTTTCTCCGTTCGTCGTGGGCCGTCGACTGTTTTGTCGTTGTGGCGTCGGGTTTTGTTCTCGTCGTTTGCGCCGTCGACGCGTACGTCTTTCCCGTTGCGCCGAGCGTATTGCTCATCGTCTTTGTTTCCTATCGGGATGTTCCCCAGGCGCTCAGAGACATGGGGTCTGGTTCGGGCAGAGTCTCGGCTACGGTGCGAGGCCGTCGTGCGAGAGAACTCTGCGCGACCAGTAGAGTACGTACTTGTAAACGACTCGGTGTCCCTTGTTCTGGTTCCATCATGATGGCTTCTAGAACGATGTGTCCCGGATACAGTGGGTTGCTTATAAAGGATGATTCCCCTGGCGTCGTCTGGTGCTGGAGTGAAGCCTAGGCGGTCTTTCACGGACCCGCGTTGGCCTCCTTCGTTCTGACGCCCTTGCGGTGGTGGAGGTGGAGGTGGAGGCGGTGTTTGCCCACCTCTACCCCTGTCTCCACCAGATCGAGATGCGGCAGGAGTGGCGTCCTGCTGCATATGTCGCTTCATTTGGGCCACTTCCGCCCTTAGTGCCGTCAGCTCGTTGTCGCGTTCGTCGTCGCGACGCTGCAACAGGCGGATGTAGGCTGAAGCGACGTCGTCCGAGACCGGTGAGAGCCCGGATCCAGGGGCGAGAGAGAGGGACATGTGCCTGTCGACGGTTGGCGTGGAATTGACGTTTCCACCTGCGTCTTTGGCCCCTGAGATGGTGGCGTCCGCTATGTCTCCGCCCATGGTGAGTAGTTTGGTTGCTGTCTTACGGAGGAGCGAGGGAAGTTTGGAGGATGAGAGAGCCGCTAAGATCAGAAGGAAGTTCACGTCGGGTTCACCAATTGTGTGGCCCGTGATCCTCCGGTCCTCGATCCTTCGTAGGTGGTTCGATGGTGGGTTAGCTTTCTTCTCCTAGCCTGCACAAGGAACGCACGACTAAGACCTGGCCGGGGGTTGTCCCGGCAAGGCCCTCCGGAGAGAGGATGAGTATAGCGCAGAGAGGAAGCAGAAGGCTCTTGGGAGAGTAGTGTGAGTATTGAGTAGCGTGTACCCGTTAGGGTTACCATCTCTAGGTATTTATAGTGCCTTCTGACTTGCCCTCCAAGTACCATCGCGTGCCTTCCACGGGCCAAGTGACATCATAGTGACGTCGAGAAATAGATCTGATAACCGTCTTCAGGGCTGAGCTGGCACACCCATGTGCGCCCGTGATCATCTTCTGTTGTAACCGCTTCTGCACGTGGCAGGACGCGTGGCTTTACAGCCAGCCGCCGTCGGCTGCACGCCGTGCTCTGAAGGTAGCCGACCGCGGGAACCGCCGAGCATAGCCATGCGTTCAATGAAGGAGGTAACGCCGCCGCGGACTCCGTCGACGGCACAATCCGAGCGCGGGTCTGTCCGCTGCCGAGCCTGAGGCAAACCGGATATACACGACGAGTCATTGTCGGCTTGCCGCGCACGAGGCCTGCGATCGGACCACGGCAGGTATGGTCCGCGTCATGCGAACAAACCATGTTCGGCCCGCTACAAATTTAAAAACAACAATATTTTTAAGTTAAACATGCACCAGAGCATGCATGATTATTGAATTGCTCATGAAAATTCATACAATACGGACAGTAAAATCAAACACTAGTAGCCCCGTTTACTGAATTAAGCTTGATTAGTATGTCGACGTCAGTTAACCATCTCCACGGCCCTATAATTTCTTCTCTTTTTGTCGCGCACAATTAATCTTGCTATCACGCGTAATAGGAGGAAAGCCGCTGAAATGATGCACCAACAAACTAGTACCTTTTTTACAGCAACGCGAGTGAGACTCTTTTCCGGTGAGAATATGGTAAGAAAAATCCAATACGTTCTTCCAATGGACCAGATTGTTGCGCGGCAAGGATGGGACCAGGAGGGGTCTAGTAGCGGCGGCCGCCACACCAAGAATTTTAGAAAATGCAATTATTATATGTGAAAAAAAAATTTATCCCCAACTTATATAGTCTCGCCACTGCTAGGTTTTTTTTCCTTATTTTTTATTATATACTAGTCATAAATCTTATATTATTTTTTTTAAGAAAAGAGACCTAAAAAAGTATTCTAAATCTAAATTCAATGGGCCAAAGTGAAATAATATAAATGATGATGTATAATTAAAAAAAAAAACTCCACATTCTAACCCTAAAATAACTTAACCTAAAAAATTAAGGAAATTTAATTATAATGCCACTCTCTAAATTTATAATGTCACTCCCAAAAGAGAGTGTGGTTATCAATTTGGGAAATCTATATGGGGATTTGAAGAGTGACATTATAAATTTGGGGAGTGATATTATTTTTGTGCATACCGATGCTCTAGACTATCAATGAAGGAAGCATGATAATGTACACATAAACTGAATTGGGTCTCTAGTCCTACCCTCTCTGATGCCATTTGGCTTTGATTTGGGGGCATGGTTCCGTAGCAAAAACATGAATATGGGGGCTACTGTTTTAAGTGGTATTCTGAGAGCAGTCACTTTGTGTATATTGCCAAAGGTTAGGTCTGTCTCCAATCCTCCCCGCCCATACCCCCAATGATTGAGGACTACATGGGTTTTGCTGTTGTTGTTGAAGTGGCATTATCGATACCCAAAATTAAAGTTAGTATTTTTTCATACTCCATGTGCAAATGAAAAATATCATTTACTATAGTTTTTGTTATGTTATTTTAATTTTTTTTAGAGCCGATGACTATTAATATTACAATGCATCTTTTTTTATATTTTTAGTATATATTTCGCCACTACTAAAGTAAAATCCTGGTTCCGTCCTTAGTTGCGCCGATAGCCATATACGTCAACACCGCGAATGTCTTTGACATGAAGAGCAAGTCAGTCCCGATCAAAAAGACTCTGCTTAGAGATGTGAAAAAGCCGAACATGTTATCAAAGAGGAAAGACTCGTACAACTTTGGGTAAGTAGAAGCCAACACAGCTCATCCACTTTTGTGTCCATGTGGACCACCTTTATCATCCTGCCAAACACCGCCTGGAGGGGCCACCGCTGCTTGAAAGAGTAGGGTTGCCATCAGTACAGAAGCAACTATAATTCCATTTTTTCTCTCTGCTATTCCCGTAGGATCGAGGATACTATCGCTTTCACCATAGTAGTTTTGAAGCAAGGCTTTAATGTCTTTGTCTACTCCCTCTGGTTTCGTTCCATTTTTTTGTCCAAGACGTAGAATGTCCATCGCTGTTTGCTTGCTTGCATTTGTTGCATTTACATCTATTTTTGTGAAGCTGAGAATATGCTCGATAATCTGAAACATCCATTAGATGCGAGAGAGTTCATATAAGTATATAATTTTTTTTTTTATATATTTTTTCAATTAGCAGTTTTGGCATCATACAAAAATATTAGATATCGGTACATGCATATTCATCTATGTGTGAAGCTAATAGCCTAACAATTATCCAAATCTTTCCGTGAACATGCAGTATTCAAAACCTTCGATTTAATTAATTGTCCGAAAAGACACATACACGAATGTGCTCACGTATAAAAATGTGAGAGCACAAAGGTCTTGATAGTCAACTCTCTCATGATAAGCTAGCATGCATACTCGAGAGAGTTAATTTACCAGACCTATATGTTTTTTTTTTAATTATTCTATCACAATTTCAAGCCACGCGATGTAGAATTTTGAAAATTAGTCTCTAATCCTGTGCTTGTGAGGGAGATTAAAACCAGTGGGGGAGCTAGGATTACGATTCAAGGGGGGCGAACAAACTGAAATTTTTCATTCGAGAGATTATGCTATTGATATTAATATATATTGTACACTAAATATTTTGATAATTTTGGTCTAATGCATCAATAAGTACGTGTATTTAATATACTTTTTCAGTAACTAAAACACACATGTACGTACTTCTTGTCAATAAAATGTAATTTACAAAATTGAATAAGGTAATGTAAAATTATATAAATTTAACCTATATTACACCATAATTTAAAAGATACTAATATACGACTTTGTGTTATAGCTACTTTCTGTCTTTTCTTAGTAGTTTCAAAATTATAATCATGCTTTTTTATTTTTTCTTACCCTCATCCGAGAAGTTGAGATGAATCCAACTATGAATGTTTCTAGGTCCAAAAAGTGAAGAATGAAAACGCTATTAAGGCAAAATAAGCTATTTAAGAAGTACCATATTTGATTTCGAATTATCATACTTCAAAAGTATTGAGGCCAAACTAAAGCCTTAATTGTGGCCCTAACGTACCTCGTATATTCGATCCGCAACAGCACGGTGTAGTAGTGTTGCCAGCATTATCTTTGGCATTGACAAACTCCTCACCTTTAAAGTATTTCTCCAACAATTTCTTTAGAAACTCTAGCTGGTTATATTTGACGCATATGTGTAAGATAGTCTCTCTTTCTCCTCTATCCACCCTATAAGCTCGAGCTGCATGGGGGTTGGCTTGAAACAACTCATCCAAGACATCGACCTTTCCTCTCATAGCTGCAACATGAAGAGGGTTTGCACCGTCTCGATCACGAGCTAGGCACATCTCTGGTCTCACCTCTGTTAATGCTTTCACAATCTCAATATGTCCATTAGCCGATGCCAAGTTGATGAGCACCCAATATTATAGATATTTGGTGCGACTAGTCCCGTTTTATGTTGTTTTATCTTGCATTTATTTAGCTTTTATAGTGATATTGCATGTAAGGTGTGTTTTTAGTGTTTTCAGATAAAACGTGCAAATAAGGCGTAGTTTGACGCCATGGATGGCCCAAGTGCTTCCAAGTACCCGAAGACCCTGTCGGCCCCTTAAAATCTGTCTAAGTATGGAAAAATGACTTTCTGGAAAAGTTTTGATTTTCGAGATTAAAAATGGCGGTAATTGATCCTTGAATTTTTCTAAGAGTAACTACAAAGTTGCAAGGTTTTATTTGAAGAGCAAGGTCATGTTTTGAGCCATTTCCTCCTGTGAAAAATGTGTAGTTTTCTGTTTTGTACTAAAAGTGGGGGGTTGACATTTTGATATAATTGAAATCTTTAAATTCTGGTAATGCCATTGTTTTCATATGGGGGTATTTTCTTATTTTCATTAAATAAATTAAAGTAAAGAAAAGGTAAAAGAAAGGTTTAAAATGTAGTCTTTTAAAATGTAGTCTTTAATTAAAATGAAGTTTAGTCAAGCGGTCTTGGCAAGCGACATATCGAGGGCTCGTGCACTACAAGAAAAAACACCATTCCCGACTAACGGTTTAGTCGGCAATTATAGCCATTTTAGTCGGCAAAAGCCTTCCCCGACTAAAAATTTTGGCCGACACATTAGTCGGTGGAAGAGGGTCGGCAAAGGTTGTTGCCGACTAAAAAAAGTTTAGTCGGCAAATGTATATACTTTAGCCGACTAACTTTTTAGTCGGCGAATGTTTTATTATTGGCCGACTAATTGTTTAGTCGGGGAGTGTTTAACCATTGGCCGACTAATTATTTAGTCGGGAAATATTTACCCATTGGCCAACCAAATGTTTAGTCGGGGAATGTGTACATATTTGTCACGCCCTCGATTTTCAACATAAAATATAATGATTTCCAATAAACGATACCTCAAAATAATACAGATAATACCTCAAATCATTGTTCATTCCCATATTTGCAATTTAAATTCAAAGTTTCTTGTCAAGCTTGACGATCCAAATAACATAATAGAAAAGAAGTTTTAGGGTTTATAATCCCCCATGATCAAACGATAGTCATAATAGAAATCAATATTACACTGCCAAAGAGTTTTACAAAAGATGCCAAAATAATTTCCATATCAGCTTTCAAATGGATGATATCAAAATTGATCGCCAAGCACTCCATGTCACTATCTCCAAGTGTACCTGAAAGAAAGATAGGGTTGAGCAAAACACGTGCCCAGTAGAGAGTTCTATGCTCAAACTATATGAAAATGAAATGAATCATGCACCATGAATGAGTGGGTAAAGACAGATACACCCAAAGTACGAAGGATTACCAACGAGCTGCACGCTTTGATCACGGATTCTAGACTTCACCGAAAGGTCACTAACCGTTTACTCCTCAAACTAGATACCTCAATAAACTCACATCAATCCACCACAATCTATAACCAATCCTAATCATCTTATTATTCTTCGTACAATGCTACAATCTTCCACGGGTCTACAATCATCATTATCCAATCCCTTCATTACAGAATCTTTCCTTTCCTTTAATCAGATCTTTTCCATCAATAAGAACTAGGGTCACCTCGGGTCTAGTTCCCTCGAGCGTAGGGTCACCCCGAGTCTATTCCCTCAACAGTAATAATCATTTGGGTCACCACGGGTCTATTCCCTCGAGCGTAGGGTCACCCGAGTCTATTCCCTCAACAGTAATAATCATTTGGGTCACCTCGGGTCTATTCCCTCGAGCGTAGGGTCACCCCGAGTCTATTCCCTCAACAGTAATAAACATTGGTTAACGGAAACGCACATCGCTTAACCGACCATCCGTCATTTCATAATCAACTTCATCATCAATCTATCGTTTGTACCACAAAACTTTAATCAACCTTTACATAACTCCACAAATATACATGTTCATGCCATTTTCATTAGTTTATATAGTCCGTATCGTACATAATATACTAAGTCCATATATAATCCGACAATACTCTACTCTGTGGTTTCCATGCTTGAATCTCATAGGACGAGTGCCCAAAGAATTGAAAGATTCGACAAGTCGAAAGGACACAAGTTACTACATCATCTTAAGTGGCTCTTTCACAACATCAATTTCACTTCAAGCATTCTAAACGATCTGACTATCCACCATATAAATTACACTTCAAATGCTCCAAACTATTTACCATATCATGACGACATCTAATAATTTAGCACACACCCTTTCCTCTAAGTACGCCACAACACTACACGCAATGTACCAACCCATCACCACCATACAACATACCTCTCGCTAGTATTGACACCTAGACCTCATGAAACGAGCATCAAAGGAACAAAAGGAACAACGAGACGGAACATAAGAATACGAATTTCGATCTTACCCTTCGATTCGCTAGACAGACAACCATCTATCCCTTTGACACTCACCACAACAACTCTCATAACCTACAACTTGTATCCAAATTCCTAAAACGCAAAATAACGACACGTCAACCACGAGGGGGAAATTAAAAAAAAAAAATCCAAGCTCAATAACAAAATGTATCAAAACCTCAAAATACTAAAAAGTCCAACCTCGACAAATGGATAACCTAAAAACATTTGCACGTCCACAACCAAAATCCAACTTTGATCTTCATAGTCAATAACCAAAAGTAGATCACTGCAGGATACTTCGTTAAGCGTCAATCTGTAAAAAAAGAAAAGAAAAGAACGATCCACCATTAGTATTTATGAACTAGTGTATCCCATTGCTCAAAGCATGAACATAAGTAGGTACTAACTAATTATAACTATTTACAAGCCAAATCGGAAAATTATCTTGACATTTTGTGCCTCTTAATGCATAAGGGTGACCATTGTTTGTGACCATTCCTTTTGCCTTTGATTTTCTTCGATTCTATCAACTAGCCAAAACATAAAGAAAGATTCAACTAGAACAGCAAAAAAAATAAGAAGAAGAAGAAAGATTCAACTAGAATACAAACTAAACAACCAAAAAAAAAGACAATCATGACCAGGGCAAGAGAAACTAGGACCAAATTACAGACTATGCCTAACAAGATTCGGGATCAGGCTAGGGATGTTCCAAGATGACATGGGGATCGGTTGAACTGGTTCTTTTTCACATTCTGCCATGTACTGATTCTTTCCCTCTTGGCATTCTCAATACACTTGACTACTTGAAAATGACAAAATGGACGCAGTGAAAATAGACAACAGATGCATCAACATCACATATTACCATACTTTTTCAATAATGCATGTCATGACCATAACATGTGCCAAGCAACTTAAATTTACATACATATGGAATGGAGCAGGTATGCTTCCTTTTCCCAATGCAATGAATCACCAAGTGGAAAATAAACGCTTCAGTCTAGTAGGATAAATACTACTCTTGTGAAAGAACACATGTTGGCTATTGCAAAAGAATAAGGAAATCGCAAGACGACCATACTATTGGTCCATGTTCTCCACAAGATTTTTACCAGAAACCCAGGACACATATAAGAAGATCATATCAAAATTTCAGAATTTCCTAACCTTGGGAAGTATTTTTAAACAGGTACCGACTAGACCAAAAACTCAGTGATTTCTAGAAAATAACCATAGCATATTAACAATCCAGCAAATAGCACCGGCAGAAATCATAACAGAATAGGCACAACCCATCATCAATAGTAGCACTACGAACAAAAGTAAGTACAGCACTACGAGCAAAATGTCTCACCGCAATAGTCATCACGGCAGCAAAGGATCGAGAGCCCGTAGTATGACCATACGATACATCCCCCCTATTTAATTTGCCAGCATTTTTGCGGGCCTGAAAAAATCATTTGTTAGATATTAAGTTAGAGTTGGAAATGTAACTCCAATAAGTATTCAATTAACCTCTCGTTTTGGATCCTTGAATACATGATCGATCATGTACTTCCAGTCATCTATGGGTATCCCTTGAAAAGGATGCTGATATGCGTCTAAGCCAGCGTCATCAGTCTTTGTATAGAAATCGTTCATTCTCCATTTTCAATCTTTGTAGAGTAGATTTGCCTTTTCATTAAAAATTTGCTCAACTAACTCAGTGTCCTCAACGTCATTTTCCGTGACTTTAAATTTGTCCTACAAACATATATGAGAGAATTCACTAACAGAATGCAATCTGCAGTCTTTATATTATGAGGGTGTTATGCTGGTAACCATTCAAATTAGACATTCTTACCCGGACAGCTTGTAGGATGACACGTTTCAACTGATCATCAACATTTTTCCAGGAGGAGTAAAATCCCTGAATAGGACATATCCACCTAATTTGTGTCCCTAGTTCACTCGCCACCTTATTTGCATTTATTCCACAAAACGCTCTCATTTCCAGCGTCACATAAGTTGGGATCCTCTCCCTTTTATTCTCAGCAATTATCCTTTTAATTCTTTTTCCACGTGTTGGCCCTCGCACACGCCGTCGCTTTGTTGAAGGTGCACCTGTAAAATCAAAGATTGAGAAAAGTGAACTAAGCCAAGTGGCTATAAGGATCTAAGCCAAGGGCTAAAAGGAAAATGGACGGATTGGGCCATAACAAACACCACATGTTTCAAGTCCATTTAATAGATGGGAGGGAAACACATGCAAAAGAGGGTGATTGGCAGCAACTGAACTGGACAGTAGCAGCATGTTGCTGGACAGCTGTGGACAACAGAACAAAGAACATACCAAGGGCATTGTATATCTGTGTGTTTGTTTAACTGACTCTGTTCTGCAATAAACTTAGTGGACCATGGCTAATTGTAGACACCCTATTTTGGACTTTCCAGAATAGTTTATTTACGGTCTTTTGATTCCCCAATGATGATTAAGGTCAAGAACATACCAAGTTGGTTGATGAGTTTGAGCTTTGAGCGTCCCGAACCTCGTCCAAACCCATTTCAAACCCTTGTCGAAACCTCAAGCCAGAAACAAATGGCCTCAACAAAACTCTGCTGGAGTACGCTGGTGGTGGACTAGCGTGCGCAGGAACCACTGCCACGTGTCAGTCATTACCACTCTCTGGCGCACGCTACTCAACAAGTGGCGCACGCCAGTCAGCACTAGTCAAATCAACCTTTTTCAGCCAGCTGGGCGGGAGTTTTGTAGCCGCCTGACGTCAGCTGGCAGCCCCCTGATCATTACTTCGGCCAGAAACTGTTCCCTTCTCTCTCCTACACCTTCCATCAAGCCAAGTCCCATGCATTAAATGCATGGGAGCTTCCTCCAATGTTTGGCCATCCAAACAGCCCCTAAGGGCAAACTGATCTCAGCCCCTCTCCTCTATATATACTCCCCTCTCTCACTCTTGCAAAGGGTTACCAAGTTCACAAGGGTTGGCATCATTAAGAAAGGGTTAGCTTCATAAAGACTTCAAGTCTCTTTGTCTCCTTCCCATTGATTTTTCTTTGCTTCCTTTCTCTCCCATAGAAAGAGCAAGCAAGGGGAAACACTCCTCACAGTCTATAAACCTCACTACTCATCCTTCATCCATCCTTTTCAAGCTCAAGACTCAAACCATCTTCCCAAACTCACAAGCAAAGGTATAATACTTCTTGCTCCTGCTTTCTGTTCTGACCCCTGAGGGGGGCTGGCAGGGTCAAGGCTGGTAATCTATACCAGTCCTGGCCCTAATGCTAGCAAGGTTTCAAAACCGTGCACAATGATCAGTGGCGCACGCCAGTAGTGAGTACCGTACGCCAGTAATGGTGGTAGGTGCAAAACTGGTGTGGGGATCATGGATCATTGTTTTTCTTGCATTATTTAAGCTTTGATCACCCTGTTGCATGCTAAAACCAGTTTACAGCTTTCTGTATTTAGAACTGCTTTCTTTCCTATCTGCACTTATTGCTTAGTTTGGCCTTCTGGGTCCCTCTGGTCCTATTCCAGAGCCCAGAATGTGCAAAGCCAAAGCATTGGAATCAAGAGAGAACTGGCGTGCGGCCCTTCATTAGTGGCGTGCGCTAGTGATCTATGTTCCAGTGGCTTGGCCCTTGCATGGATCTTCCATCCAGGCCCCCTGATCATCCTCCCCTCACTGTTTAAGGGGGTTTTCTGTCTATTTAGTGGCTTTTCAGCTCTTTAATCTGTTTGTAATAGCTTAGTAATTTACATAAACTGCGTGGTTTGTCCTGGGTGTGCACTGGTCCTTTCCAGAGCCCAGAGGGTTGAGAGCAGAAGCTGTGAGCTTAAGTCTACCGGCGCACGCCAGTCGTGGGGTGGCGCACGCAGGTCATGACTGCATGCAGTGGCCTGGCCAGTGCATGCAGGCTTGATCCTGTGTGCAACATTTCATTGCCAGTGTGTTCTAGTCTGCTTAAAATGTCCACAAAAGCTTGTTCTCAATCTATTATATTTGCTTAGATCAAACATCAAACATCCATAAACATTTTGCCACCGATCTTGTACATAAATGCAACTTGTTTACAGTTTTAATCCCCATTAACTGTTCCCCCGCCCTAACTGGTTAAAAGAATGATCAAATAAAGAGAGAAATGCAAATGTTTTATAAAATGCCTGAGTAGAGACCAGTCTCCGGACTGGGCGAGGGGGGTGCCATAAAACCCTTCCCCTCTCGTAATCTGGCTTCCGAACCTCAAGATCGAAGGTGACGACGGTCCAGTCTACAAAAGCCTTTTTCAAAATCAAACAAACGTGGTCCAAACGTTTTCAAAAGGACTGTTTCTTGGGTACTAACCGCAAAACCCGAGTGGCGACTCTCTGACTTGCGAAGCGTTTCGCCGCGCTTTCCAAAAGGGGCGCACCCGGAATTTTCACATACTAAGAACGCGGGGATTTTTGGGTCGTGTGCCCACAGTGGCGACTCTGCTGGGGACATTACATTAATCAACATTTGGAAATTAATACACGGATGAACAATTTTTCAAAAGTCTGTCAAAACAGTACGCTCTGCGCTGCTGAAGAACGGAATGGTAACGTAACAGGATTCTACATCCGACCACTCCCGAACTGGGGCTTTTACTATTGTTCGCTTATGTAGTTTTCTCCAAGTATCGATTAATGAAGTGAGCCAAGCTTCAAAGGGCGTTTTTCAAAAGCATTTGCTATTTTCTCTCTCTCGATCATTCTTTCGGCACGCGTACATTTGCATCGGTGTTCTATCAGCCCCGTTGAGGTGTTTTGGGTAACCGGCACAGTTTACTGGAGCCCGGGGTCCTCGAATGCCCAACAACCTTGGACGATGATGAGACGTATTACCGTTTGACCATTGCTCTGCTGCACGCATTGCGATGGGAGGTATAAAACATCTCTAGTCTGAGGAACCCCTCTAAGCCAAAACCAGCCTCGCCATGCGTACAAAGCAATAGAACCTTTCAAACTAAGACAGGAACCCACAGGGTAGGATTACTTGCATCTAACCCCCATAAACTGTCTATGTGTTACTGCTTTCCATATCGCATGCCTGTACATACATCCATACCGTTCTGCGTAGGAGCATGTTAGGGCGGCTTTTAGGGTTGTCTTTCTTTCAAACCCGTTTTATGCCTGCTAGGGCGCTGCCTGGACCGATGACGAGTCGTGCATCGTGATGGTGCACGTTATCAACTTTCCAATTCCTTGGGTCTACGAGACTTTGGGAAATCAAGACCTTCTAAATCCTTGCCTAAACCCAATCGAGGTTTCAAACAGAAAACTAGGAACAACGGGAGACATGACATGATGCTCATACCACCCAGGTTAAAAGTGCTAAACACTTACACCATTCAAGGCTCCGGCACAGTGCTGCTTATGCCATCCTGGTTACAGCATCATGTCATCAAACACCTAGTTGTTCTGTTCCAGCATTGAAACTTCAAAAGCGGAATAGTCAAAGACTTAGGCTGTTTCGACATCTCTTAGTGTTATCGATCCCATCAAGGTACACTGTCGAAAAGAAATCCGAGGACCTGGGCAACGTCCAGCTGTCATAAAACGGTTTTGTCTGCTAGTTCTAGAGTCTAGGAGGACACCAACGACAACATGTACATTGCATCCTTTCAAATAAAACTATTGCAGGGACACTTCCCGAGCCTTCGATTGCTTTACTGTCTAAGTTTTGGGCGTTGAAGCATCAAGGAAAGTACCGAAAAGAAGAGCTCTAGGCCACCACCTTCATCGATCATCAATCCAAAATGGCAGCACAAGCAGAGCTGGCTGAGCTGAAGAGGGTTGTACAAGAAATGAACCAGAAAATGGACAAGCAAATGGTTATGGTCCAGGGGCTGTTTGACCTTTTTACCTCCATCATGTCAAAGCCAGATCTGGGGCTAGTCAAAGAACCTCTTCAGGCCTGTCACACTCATGCGGTCGGAATCCAGCCGTGCTCAAAAGGCATGTTCAAAGACCTAGTTGAATGTCATGAAGCTAGAACTCGCCCGAAGACCGCTGGTTCCTTGTTCAAAGCTAGTGTCGAAAAGGAGGATATGCGCAACAAAGAAGTCATCCCCAGTGCCGAAAGAGTGCATTCCCTTGACAGCACAATGCTATACAGCGGCGGAGTGAGTAAAAGTGCTGCCAACCCTCAATCCAGTCGCCGAAACCCACCAAGGGTCTTCTCGTGCATCTCTGCACCTTTGTCCTCGGTTTATGAGAAGCTCCTTGAAGCTGGCATCCTCAGGCCACTCCGTCCGACTCCTCCACCTCGAGCACTCCCAGCGTCTCACAATCCAAATGCCTATTGTGCTTTCCATCAAGCGCCTGGCCATCCCACTGATGCTTGCTACCGCCTTCGACATGCCATTCAGGATCTCATCGATAACGGCACTATTCCACCCCCACTCCCATCAAAACCCGACGACAGTTCCAGCTCCTTGCTCCAACTCAAGTCTGACACTCTGGTTGGTCAGATATCTGTCACCTCCACTCAAATCAACCCCACCTCCACTCAAATCAACCCCATCTCCACTCAAATCAACCCGAGCTCCACCATACTCAACCCAACCCTCTGCACTGTCCCAGAAACTCAACCCAAACCAGCTGTGTCTATCCCTTCTGAATCCGAGGATGCAGGGTGCGGAATAGAAGATAGGGCTGAAAACTGGAAAGCACTGGTCGAGGACCGGATCGATCAAGCAAAGGAGCGGACTGACAGTCTGAGGTCCTTCACTCAAGGGCATTTGGAGTTGCTGTTCTCCCAAGTGGGTTTGGTCAAAGAAGCCGAGGAAGCTGAAGTGCTGTTGCTTGGGCCTGACATCCTCTAGATCCCACCTCTCTGTGAGGAAGCAAGGGTAACAATAAAAGTTGCATTTTCAAATCGCGTTTAGCTTGCATTGCACACTTTTGAGTCTGAGTCTGACACAGTGTCTGTCAAGTCGTCTTAGTCTAGCTCTGAGTCGGAGTTCGTGCCTCTTGGCCCTCCATGTCGTAGCTTCTATTCTCAATTCGAGTCTTTTGCTATACTTGGCAATCCCGTGGGGCTTTCTTTATAATATGCACTATCTTGCTTCTAAGTACTTTGCTGGCTTTTGAATAAACTGTGTCGACCCTGACGACGAAGGGATAGATTTCGATGGGGTCATCCCCAAGGAAATGTGTTCCCTCGCCGAAAGGGAAGACAAAAGGCATGCTCGGCCTATTAAAAGAAGAAGTGGTTTCAATAAACTTGAAAGATAAGGTAGACCCCCGGATGGTTCAAAATTGGCTTAACACTGTCCCCCAAAGGAGCACTTGGCCCCGGATGGTTCAAAATTGGCTCAACGCTGTCCCCCAAAGGAGCATCGTGCCCGATCAGACAGGGTCAAAGAATTCATCGACGTTTTGGCATGGTCTCACAAAGACGCGCTTGGCGTTGATCGTGAGATAAAGAAACTTCAAAACCCCTGCTAACAAATGTCAAGCCAGAAAACAGAAACTCAGAAGGCTCCAGGCCTTGCACTGTGTCCAAGACAGCGTTAGCAGCATTCCATCAAGCGCACATTAAAAAGGCGCAAAAGTGGCCTGGAGCGAGGCATTTTCAACTGAAGCAGTCAGGACCCTGCATTATCAAAAGCCATCTTATCTGGGGCTGCAGCCAAAGATCATCGATCACGACGACAACAAATTCAACACTCTAGTCAACCTGGATCAATTCAAGAACCACTTTTCCCTGAGAGAAGCTCGTTGGGCCGAAAACCACAAGGGTGGGCGGTGCCAAGCAAAAGTTAGAGCAGCCTGCTAGACCGAAAACCTAAGGAGGCGGTCCAGGCAAAAATAAATAGGCAAAAAGTCGAAAGCTCGCTAGGCCGAAAACCTGAGAAGGCGGCACTAGGCAAAAGTTAAGCGTAAAAGGAGAGGTAAAACACACGAGTGAACCTTGGCCTGAACTACGTTTTGACCTGATTCCCCAAATGTGGGATACGTAGGCAGTCTCTCTTCAAGACTCGGTCATATTCTATCAATTGGATCCATGGTTGACGTTTTGGTACACATCAAGGGTCGAGAAGGGTCAAGAACAGAACAAGCTTCATCAGAAACAGAAGGGGGAACCCTTTGTCTTTCAATCTTATTTCAAACTACTACTTCAATTTCAAAACTGAGCAAAAGCCTTTACAAAAAAAAAGAAGAAAAGAAAAATAGAAGCATCAAAAACAGAACGAAATGCTTACGAGGCCCCAACGGGCTCACAGTTTATTCTAAGTTCAGCAAAGTCTAGTTTAAGCAGCGGCAGCAGCTTTTCAGTCGCGCGCGCTAGTTTGAGGCTCACGCGCGCTTGCTCAGAGTGACACGCGTTGGTCTCAAACCTGCGCGTGCTTCTCCAATTCCCGCAGCATACAGCGGTTGACAGCCATCACGCCTAACAACGATTTTGAACCCCCGGTGGGAATTTCAAGTTAAAACCAAGATTTCGGTGCCTCGAAATTGGTTTTTAGGGCTCTTGCCAAGTTTTCTATGCCATGCAAGTCATGTGTACCTAATGTGACTGTGCGGGGGTGTCGGTTTCAGTCCGGGCCTATATGAGTCATCCCTTTGCGTATTTTGTCCATCTTTGCGACGTTTTTCTATTTTTCGGTCTATTGCCCATTCCGGGGCTTTCTTCTCTGTTTCATTTATTCACATAGGTCTTTGTGCATATTTTGACTGTGTATGAGTGTCAGTTTCACCTATCTAGGGATATTTTGGATTTTGGCCTGTTAATGCCCAAAATTTCATTATTGCCCATGTGTCGGAGAGTCTGCATTGTATCCTAGGACTCTTCTTCCTCATTCTTCCGAGCTAGGCAGTCTATACATGTGCGTATGTCTGTGTGTCAACTCGATTCGCTCGTCAATGCAAGTTGGATATTAACGATTGGTTTATACTCTCTTTCCAATGAACCGAGAATAATGCAACTTTTACAGCGCCGCTACGGCATCCATAGTCCAAGCAGCAAGTCATCAAGTACAGAGGGACACATTGGCCCAATATGAAAGCAAGTAAAGCAAGTCACAGGGTGCTCAAACCAACTCGAAAGCTACCTACCTGGACCTGCAGGCCCGCAACTCAAATCAAAGCAGTAAAGCAAAAGTGTGGCTCAGTGGTAGCCCTCAGTCGTCAAAGTTGTCCTGGTCATCGTTTGTGTCGTCCCGTCCTCTAGAAGCCGCCCTAGTCTGCCTTTGCATTTTCAATTTGTACATATGTGTTTAGCATATATTGTCGTTGCATATTGTATATTAAATGTCAAAAGCAGGAAAGTGCTTCAAATCAAATCAATTCAAAGCACATGGAGGCTTTCAAATCAAATCAAACCAAGTCAGCGTGGCGTGGCATCGGCAAGTCAAATCAAATCAGTGTTGAGGCCCATTCCCAACAGGCAGCCCATGTTGCCCTGATCCATGTTTCCATCCTGGTTCGCTATTTCCCCAAGCAGAGCCCATCCTATTTCCAAATCAACGACGATCTATCCGTCCAATTTCAAATCAACGACGATCTATCCGTCCAATTTCAAATCAACGACGATCTATCCGTCCAATTTCAAATCAACGACGATCTATCCGTCCAATCCAAGTCAATGACGATCAATCCGTCCAATTTCAAATCAACGACGATCTATCCGTCCAATCCAGGTCAACGACGATCTATCCGTCCAACTCAAATCAACGACGATCTATCCGTCCAACCCGACTCAACGGCGGTCTGTCCGTCCGACCTCAAATCAACGACGATCTACTCGTCCAACTTCAATCAACGACGGTCTGTCCGTATGCTAGTATCTTTCCCCGGCAGAGTCAGCCCGTCCTGTCCAATTCAACGACGATCTATCCGTCCCAATTCAAATCAACGACGGTCTATCCGTCCAACCTTCAAATCAACGACGGTCTGTCCGTCCAACCTTCAAATCAACGACGATTGATCCGTCCTATTCGAATCAACGACGATCTATCCGTCCAACATCAATCAACGACGGTCTGTCCGCCCAACTGCCGATTCAATTTAGCGCATCTTCCAGCAGTCTTATTGCTCTGCCTCGGATGGTCCATGATAAGGAGATTGGCTCTGATTCCCGACAGATGGAATTTAACCTACCTGACGCGACCTACCCGTGATTGTTGGAACTATTCGTGCCATGGTCAGCTTTGTCCTCAACAACAGCCAGTCCTGTTCAAATTCAACGATGATCAGCAATGTCATCACCGACGATCAGCCATGTCGTCCTCTCAACAATGATCAGCCATGTCATCACCGACGATCAGCCATGTCGTCCTCTCAACGATGATCAGCCATGTCATCACCGACGATCAGCCATGTCGTCCTCTCAACGATGATCAGCCATGTCATCACCGACGATCAGCCATGTCGTCCTCTCAACGATGATCAGCCATGTCATCACCGACGATCAGCCATGTCGTCCTCTCAACGATGATCAGCCATGTCATCACCGACGATCAGCCATGTCGTCCTCTCAACGATGATCAGCCATGTCATCACCGACGATCAGCCATGTCGTCTATTTCAACGATGGTCAGTCATGTCATCACACCGACCAACGGCGATCAGAATATTGCCCGCGTTCACCACCGACCAACGGCGATCAGAATATTGCCCGCGTTCACCCCCGACCAACGGCGATCAGAATATTGCCCGCGTTCACCCCGACCAACGGCGATCAGAATATTGCCCGCGTTCACCCCGACCAACGGCGATCAGAATATTGCCCGCGTTCACCCCGACCAACGGCGATCAGAATATTGCCCGCGATCAACCGACCAACGGCGATCGAATATTGCCCGCGTTCACCCCGACCAACGGCGATCGAAATATTGCCCGCGTTCACCCGACCAACGGCGATCGAATATTGCCCGCGTTCACCCCGACCAACGGCGATCGAATATTGCCCGCGTTCACCCGACCAACGGCGATCGAATATTGCCCGCGTTCACCCCGACAACGGCGATCAAAATATTGCCCGCGTTCACCCGACCAACGGCGATCGAGAATATTGCCCGCGTTCACCCCGACCAACGGCGATCGAGAATATTGCCCGCGTTCACCCCGATCAACGGCGATCGAGAATATTGCCCGCGTTCACCCGACCAACGGCGATCGAATATTGCCCGCGTTCACCCCGACCAACGGCGATCGAGAATATTGCCCGCGTTCACCCCGAGCCACGGCGATCCGAATATTGCCCGCGTTCACCCCGACCAACGGCGATCGAAATATTGCCCGCGTTCACCCCGACCAACGGCGATCGAATATTGCCCGCGTTCACCCGACCAACGGCGATGAGAATATTGCCCGCGTTCACCCCGACCAACGGCGATCGAATATTGCCCGCGTTCACCCCGACCAACGGCGATCGAATATTGCCCGCGTTCACCCCGACCAACGGCGATCGAATATTGCCCGCGTTCACCCCGATCAGCCCGCGTTCACCCGACCAACGGCGATCGAATATTGCCCGCGTTCACCCCGATAAACGGAAGATTGCCCGCGTTCACCCTCTCAACGGCGATCAGAATATCGTCCGATCGATCCACGACGACGGTCTGCCCGTCCAATCAGTCTACAACACCGTTCGCCTATCCTAGTCCACATCGGTCTACAAGTAGCGCATCGTCCAACAATCTTATTGCTCTGTCTCGGATGGTCCTTGATAAGGAGATTGGCTCTGATTCCCAACAGATGGAATTTAACCTACCCGACGCGACCTACCCGTGATTGTTGGGATTCTTTGTGCCAAAGATAGTTCGATCCCCAGCAATGACAGCCCGTCCTGTCCAAATCAACGACGGTCTGTCCGTCCAACCCCAAATCAACGACGGTCTGTCCGTCCAACCTCAAATCAACGACGGTCTGTCCGTCCAACCTCAAATCAACGACGGTCTGTCCGTCCAACCTCAAATCAACGACGGTCTGTCCGTCCAACCGCAAATCAACGACGGTCTGTCCGTCCAACCTTCAAATCAACGACGGTCTGTCCGTCCAAATCTAAAATCAACGACGGTCTGTCCGTCCAAAATCAAATCAACGACGGTCTGTCCGTCCGACTCAACCGTTAGCGCATCTTCCAGCAGTCTTATTGCTCTGTCTCGGATGGTCCTTGATAAGGAGATTGGCTCTGATTCCCAACAGATGGAATTTAACCTACCCGACGCGACCTACCCGTGATTGTTGGAGTTACTTATGCCGAAGAAGGTTTGATCCCTAGCGGCATTGATCCATCCACAACTAACTATTCCCCAGGAGAGTCCACCTCACCATTCAATGATGGTCCCCCCATCCCTATTTTCCAACGGAGTTCAAACTCTTTTCCAACGATCTTCAGATGGTCCGCCCGTCTTCAATCCCTCAATGGACGGTACATTTAAATACATGTCCGCATTTTCTATTTCTTCTGGATAGCCTTGAGAGGGTGTCTAGAAACCTTTGACGTTACTTGTACCAAAACAATGGTGCTCCAAGCGCCGTCAAAGGGGGGCTACTGTAGACACCCTATTTTGGACTTTCCAGAATAGTTTATATACGGTCTTTTGATACCCCAATGATGATTAAGGTCAAGAACATACCAAGTTGGTTGATGAGTTTGAGCTTTGAGCGTCCCGAACCTCGTCCAAACCCATTTCAAACCCTTGTCGAAACCTCAAGCCAGAAACAAATGGCCTCAACAAAACTCTGCTGGAGTACGCTGGTGGTGGACTAGCGTGCGCAGGAACCACTGCCACGTGTCAGTCATTACCACTCTCTGGCGCACGCTACTCAACAAGTGGCGCACGCCAGTCAGCACCAGTCAAATCAACCTTTTTCAGCCAGCTGGGCGGGAGTTTTGTAGCCGCCTGACGTCAGCTGGCAGCCCCCTGATCATTACTTCGGCCAGAAACTATTCCCTTCTCTCTCCTACACCTTCCATCAAGCCAAGTCCCATGCATTAAATGCATGGGAGCTTCCTCCAATGTTTGGCCATCCAAACAGCCCCTAAGGGCAAACTGATCTCAGCCCCTCTCCTCTATATATACTCCCCTCTCTCACTCTTGCAAAGGGTTACCAAGTTCACAAGGGTTGGCATCATTAAGAAAGGGTTAGCTTCATAAAGACTTCAAGTCTCTTTGTCTCCTTCCCATTGATTTTTCTTTGCTTCTTTTCTCTCCCATAGAAAGAGCAAGCAAGGGGAAACACTCCTCACAGTCTATAAACCTCACTACTCATCCTTCATCCATCCTTTTCAAGCTCAAGACTCAAACCATCTTCCCAAACTCACAAGCAAAGGTATAATACCTCTTGCTCCTGCTTTCTGTTCTGACCCCTGAGGGGGGCTGGCAGGGTCAAGGCTGGTAATCTATACCAGTCCTGGCCCTAATGCTAGCAAGGTTTCAAAACCGTGCACAATGATCAGTGGCGCACGCCAGTAGTGAGTACCGTACGCCAGTAATGGTGGTAGGTGCAAAACTGGTGTGGGGATCATGGATCATTGTTTTTCTTGCATTATTTAAGCTTTGATCACCCTGTTGCATGCTAAAACCAGTTTACAGCTTTCTGTATTTAGAACTGCTTTCTTTCCTATCTGCACTTATTACTTAGTTTGGCCTTCTGGGTCCCTCTGGTCCTATTCCAGAGCCCAGAATGTGCAAAGCCAAAGCATTGGAATCAAGAGAGAACTGGCGTGCGGCCCTTCATTAGTGGCGTGCGCTAGTGATCTATGTTCCAGTGGCTTGGCCCTTGCATGGATCTTCCATCCAGGCCCCCTGATCATCCTCCCCTCACTGTTTAAGGGGGTTTTCTGTCTATTTAGTGGCTTTTCAGCTCTTTAATCTGTTGTAATAGCTTAGTAATTTACATAAACTGCGTGGTTTGTCCTGGGTGTGCACTGGTCCTTTCCAGAGCCCAGAGGGTTGAGAGCAGAAGCTGTGAGCTTAAGTCTACCGGCGCACGCCAGTCGTGGGGTGGCGCACGCAGGTCATGACTGCATGCAGTGGCCTGGCCAGTGCATGCAGGCTTGATCCTGTGTGCAACATTTCATTGCCAGTGTGTTCTAGTCTGCTTAAAATGTCCACAAAAGCTTGTTCTCAATCTATTATATTTGCTTAGATCAAACATCAAACATCCATAAACATTTTGCCACCGATCTTGTACATAAATGCAACTTGTTTACAGTTTTAATCCCCATTAACTGTTCCCCCGCCCTAACTGGTTAAAAGAATGATCAAATAAAGAGAGAAATGCAAATGTTTTATAAAATGCCTGAGTAGAGACCAGTCTCCGGACTGGGCGAGGGGGGTGCCATAAAACCCTTCCCCTCTCGTAATCTGGCTCCCGAACCTCAAGATCGAAGGTGACGACGGTCCAGTCTACAAAAGTCTTTTTCAAAATCAAACAAACGTGGTCCAAACGTTTTCAAAAGGACGGTTTCTTGGGTACTAACCGCAAAACCCGAGTGGCGACTCTCTGACTTGCGAAGCGTTTCGCCGCGCTTTCCAAAAGGGGCGCACCCGGAATTTTCACATACTAAGAACGCGGGGATTTTTGGGTCGTGTGCCCACACTAATCTCATTTAGTTTCATGGGTAAGCATTTGTTCTATGATGTTCATGTGCTTGTGTGTTATTGGAAGTAATATTGGAAAGTGCATGTATTCTAACTAGAGTCAATGACCATCTTCAGTTCTGCTGGTTTGACTGAAGCTTTGTATTATAGTAGATTGCTGTTATGCTTGCTGTTCTGCTGTTGTGCTGGTACCAGCAGATATGTGGTTGTGTGCTATGCTGTTTGGCTACTACTGTCTGTCACTGCTGTTAGTTACTACTGATGTTTGATGCTGCTGTTACTGCTAATAGCTACTGTAAAGCAGCAGTTTGCTGCTGTTGCCGACCTATCATCCATTGGCAAATGAACTGATCTACTACCACTACTACTTCTACTGTCATGTGTCTTATGTCAATGCTGAGGGAGACTAGAGTACATTGGTGTCCATGCTGACTGACTGTTCCCAAGATAAACCAAACTGCAGTTGCTTCTATTATGTTCTGTTCTGTTATCACTTTACAATATCCTCACATTAAAATAAAAGCATTTTAATATCCATATTTGAAGAGACTCTTAAGTCAAAAATGCTGTGATTTTGTTACAATCAAAACTACATGTTAAAAGCCAATGGACGTGCCACCACAGAAAAATAGCTTCCCATACTCTCCTAGCCACGTTGCATAGGATAAGGATATGGTCAGGTGATTCTCCCATTGCATTACATAGAGAACAGACATCAAGATATTACTAAAAAGATTTTAGGCTTCTTATTTTTTTCGGTAAAGAAGATTTTATTACTAAAAAGAAACAAGAATACAAGAGAAACAAAGGGGCATTCCCCCCCTAATACAATGAAACAGAATAGATCCAATACTAAGCCAAGCATTGCAAATCAGGCATGACAAGTTGTTGCCCCAAGGCCCTCTAAGAATATATTTTGGACCCAGATTTATGGCATCTTTTGGAATCACTCCTAATGCTAAAGTACAGGTGAGAGAGAGATACAGGTGCATTTACCTGAAGCACTAGCAATGGTAGAAGGAGATGCAACAGTCAAAGGAGTCGATGTCAGAATCTCTGAATCAGGTGTTGTAGCTGCTGTTTCAACATGTACTGCTGCTGTTTCAACTCGTACTGCTGCTGTGTTACGCATTGTGGCAGTCAAGTTGGAGGATGCACTACTCTTTTTTGATCCAGGAGGCATGATGCAATCTGTCAAATTTTGAAACAATCCATTTACATACAAGCATATCGAAGAGGTGAATTATAATGAGAGATATGTAGGACAAACAATGTGCAAATTACGAGGCATGTAGCATATGATAAACAATCAATAACCATATTGCTCAAGAAGTCTATTACACTGAACCTTTGTCACCCATATGTAAGCATAGATGTAGATATCTCTAGATCACAAAAAGAAATACAAGCATCATTAAAATCCAGCACTACCAATTGACCAGTAAAGCATAACACCATCAATATCAAAACCAACACAAGCAGCTTCATAGTAGGAGCTGCACTACTGGAATCTAAATCCAGATTCTTCAAGAACCAAGTATAAGATGCATAAACAAGTGCATTTCAATCCATCAATAGGACCACATGCAGCTCAACCAGTTAGCACAGAATCACAACTGGCAACCACCAACAGAAACAGATAGAAGCAAACACTACTTGAATTTAGCACTAGAATTCTCAACTTGAACGCAACGCGACTAGCTAACCACAAAAGATAGTAGCCACCAACACAAACCTACATCTGATCTTCCAAGGGACATCCCCCCAAGGCTAGGAAATGAACAAAATCAATTGAAGTGGACAAATCAATGGGCCACATACAACAGCAAAGTAGCTAAAACTAATTTCAGCAGTTAATCTTAGGTACAAGTAGGGACCACCAAATTTCTTGGTACATTAAGCTTCTATGTCAAAATCATCATCAGAATCACTATGATTTTCTTCCTCTTCTTCATCGTCTAGATCAGCCATTAAGTCTTCTTCATACTCGTCGCTATGATCTTCTTCGTCACTAATAATTGCAGGTTCTTCCTCACTAATAATTACAGGTTCAATATCATTTCTCCGCAAAGAGGATACAATGGGAGGATCTTCAACGACAATTGTTGGAACCTCAATAGTTATTTCCTGCTGGAAAACTTCATTGGGAGACCCGCTGGTTTCAAAACTATCCATCTCTGGGACATTCCAGATTCCTCGACGGTGAATTCGTTCTACTACTTTCCAATGCTCACCCAACTTGGTATCTGCAATGTAGAATACTTGTTGGACTTGACTTGGAAAAACGAATGGGTCATCCTTATACCATCGACTTCTTACATCAATACTTGAGCAATGTGCATCAACTCGAAAAAATCTACTACAACCGGAATTGTACCATTCGCACTGGAACAAAACAACTCGATGACCGAATAAATAGGCCATTTCCCATACTTTGGTTAAGAAACCGTAAAGGTTTATTATCTGGCCTTCGTGCTCCCCTTCCACTACCACCCCACTATTCTGAGTTGTATGTCGGTTGTCCCATTCAATACTAAGGAAACGGACGCCATTAGAAATGCACCCTGAATATGTGTTTATTATTGGCCCGGGTCCGTTGGCCAATGACCACAACTCATTAGTTGCTTCTGAAGATCCTTGCTTCCGCAATTCATTCACCTACATTAAAAATTACTATTATGCTACTTTAAATAAACATAGCTTAATGTGACGAGTGAGAAAATTCAATTTTGTATGTCTTACATGCCGTTTGAACCACCGAGGAAACTCTTTGCGTTGTCTCTTCGCAATGTCAAGTGTATTGCCATTTCCCAACAAATTCTTGTGTATCCTAATTAACATAGAGAATTATGAATGATGATAAAACCCCAACCAAATATAGAAAACAAATTGTAGTAAATACGTACTCTAGATATGGTTCTACTTCAAGGCTATTGTTCAAGACAAACCAATGAGCCATGTCACGTTGGTCGACAGGTACATCAGGTGCTCTCGGGATTATACTAAAGGGACGGATTTGCTAAGTGAAAGCCCTTAACCCCACTTCATGCTCACCACCATCGTCATTCCGTTCTTGGCGATTGAACACTGTCTCAATTCCATCGAGATACATAGAACAAAAGGTTGTACATTCTTTAGAAACGTAAGCCTCCACAATTGAACCTTCAGGATGAGCTTTATTTCCAACTAATTTTTTCAAAACTCCAAGTAGCCTATAAAAAATACCACAGTATTAGGTTATGGTTCTAGAATTATAGCTAAATGACACAATTAGTACAATATGTATACATACCTTTCAATGGGGTACATCCATCGATAATGGACTGGACCTCCAAGTTTAAGCTCGCGAGGCAGGTGAATAGCCAAGTGTACCTTTACGTCAAAGTAAGCGGGAGGGAAAATCTTTTCAAACTTGCAAAGCACAAGTATAATGTTCTCCTGAAGTATATCCAAATCGCTCTTCCTCACTGTTTTTGAGCATAACTGTAGATAGAAGTTACTGAACTCAAATAACGCGGTTCCAATTTCCTTGTTCAAATAGCCACGCATACCAATCGGGAGAAGTCTTTGCAAAAGGACATGACAATCATGACTTTTTAGCCCTGATAGCTTGCCACCACGAGTGTTCACACATTTAGAGATGTTCGCTGCATAACCATCTGGGTACTTGATCGATTTTAAGAAATTGCAAAAGCCTTCTCTCTCTTTCGCTGATAATGTGTACATGGCCGGGGGCTTTTCAAATGACCCATTTGCACGCCTCTTTAGGTGCAACTCCTTGCATAATTCCTGATCCTCCAAATCCTTTCGTGCCTTTTCCGTATCCTTGTTCTTTCCATCTATGCCCAAAAATGTCCCCAACAAATTTTCACATATGTTCTTCCCTATGTGCATGACATCGAGATTCCATCGAAGATTGAGAAACTCAAAGTAAGGGAGCTCAAACAAAATGCTTTTCTTCCCCCAATTCAAATTTTTCTCAAACTCATCCCTTTTTCTTTTCTTGTTGTTACTTGGATGTTTTCCCAAACGGCTCATATGTCCCTGAGTTAATTTGTTCTAATATTTCTTGGCCCGACAACTCCACAGGTCTGGTCCTATCCTCAAATTTACCGTTAAAGAGCTTGCTCCTTCGCCAAATGTGGTTCTCAGGTAGCTAGCGGTGCGCACCCAAATATCCAATCTTACTCCTCAACTTAACTGATGAGAAATCACAATTGCAAATGGGACAAGCCAAATAACCCTTCGTAGACCACCCAGACATCATCCCATATGTAGGAAAGTCGTGGATGGTCCAAAACACACATGCACGCATCGTAAATGTTTTTCCAGTAGAGGCATCATAAGTTTGTACACCATTCTTCCACAACTCCTTCAACTCATCAACTAACGGACGCAAGTAAACATCAATATCTTTTCCAATGGACGATGGACCAGGAATAAGCAGTGACATGAAGCAAAAGGGTTCTTTCATGCACTTCCACGGCGGGAGATTGTAAGGCACCATGATTACAGGCCACATACTATATGATTGACTCATGTGTCCAAAGGGATTGAAACCATCAGTAGCCATCCCGAGCCTCACATTTCGCGGTTCAGCAGCAAAATTGGGAAATCGCTCATCGAAGTTCATCCATTCCTAAGCATCAGTCGGGTGATGCAATTCGTCATCATCTACACGTTTGTCTTTGTGCCATCTCATATCAGGAGCTATTTTCTCACAACAATATAGCCTTTGTAGTCTAGGAGTCAATGGTAAGTACCGCAATATCTTGTGGGGGATCTTTTTACCCGTACCATCGTTCACCTTGTACCTAGGCTCATTACACTTTGGGCAATTTTCCATTGTTTCAATCTCCTTCCAAAAGAGTGCGCAGTCATTTATGCATGCATGAATAGGCACATATCCCAAACCCAAATCCCTTAAGAATTTCTTCGCTTCATAAGTGTTCCAAGGAATAGCCTCGTCATAGTCTGGTCGCATCCCTTTAATAACATTCATCATAATATTGAACGTGTCATTTGGCATCTTCTTGTACACTTTAACATAAAGCATCTCAACAATGAATGCTAGCACAGTCTTTTCACATCCAGGATAAATTTTACGTTGAGCAGCATTGAACAACTTATCGAAACTCTGGACATCGCCCCTCCCAAGATTAGCAGGCAATTCATCGCTATCGTCATCCAAGAGGCCACCAACAAAGACCTGCTCCAACATATTTTGCAATTGGTTGCCATCCTTAGGGACCTCCCCTCCAGTTTCATCCCCAATACCTTCATTGGGGTCATGATGGTCATCATCATATGCTTGAGGTGCGGGAACAGATTCCCCATGGTGCACCCAAGTCTTGTAAGAAGAGTCAATTCCTCGCCGTATCAAATGGATCTTAACAACTGCAAAGTTATGTTTTCTGCCATTTAGACAATCATTACATGGACACCGAATCTCAGGTTGTGGTCCTAAATTCGCCATCGCAAATTGTAGGAAAGATTCCACCCCTAGTTTATACTCTCTACTTGCCAACCTATTTCTTATCGTCATCCAACTCTTGTCCATTACTTCTAACCTACAAAATTAATTAAAGGTTACACAACATTACTATGTTTTTTATTACACACTACATATGGCCTAAGTATATGCACAAAATAGAAAGGAATAAATAACGAAGCATAAGAACACCGTCAAAAGAACAATTGTTATTCACATGTTCAAAACAAATGTTTTTTTCCCTTCCATGCAATCAGAGCAGTAAACCATTTAAGAGAATAGTGGTATATCAGTTTTTTTTTTTTTTGAAGTTACAATTGTCACGTTTTTCAGCCCTTTTTGAACTTTAAACGTGAAACAAGTAAACGTACAGCAAAACTAACATGCACGAATAAACCCGCTCGCAAGGTCAGAATCTAGTATGTTGTTGTATGAACACATGAACCACCCAACTCAATTACAGCTAGTTAGATGACAAATGGATCCTTGAGCACGCATACAAATTAGGCACAAAAAATTAACGCATGACCTAAACCACACCAAACCCACTTGAATTAACCCCCAAATCTCCAATTGAAATCATGCATTTTCCCTTTTCTTTCTGCATCGATTATAGAAGGATTAAAGAAACCCATATCAGAGATTGTAGTTTGTGTATGAATTCTAAGGGGGTTGAAAAACCATAGATAAAGTAGAGAGAAAATCATACCTAGTGAGAACTGAGCAGTGCGAGATCCGAATACTTTCAAATTGTCAATACTTAAACCTGCCAAATGAAATCATACATAAAGGATGAGTGAAGCATTCTGTCGAATACGAAAAAGGCAGTCAATTGTACCTAAAAAATCTAACTTTATAACTGATGGGTTATATCCTATTCAGATCAATTCTACCTCATCAATGGGTTCCAACTCTCAAGACCATATTTTAAGCAAACAAAATCAGATTTTTGCACCTTACAATTTGTTTCCAGAATGTTACACTCAATTCCTGCCCTTTACACATAATTTCAGCTCTTGTAGGTTATTTCCAGAATTCAACAACCAAATTCTTGCATCTATACTACAGCTACAGCAGATTTAGCACTTAATAGAAGTGATTTCAACCTCTAAACTTCAATTCTAGCAGTTAGAACTTCAATTTCAGCATCACAACAAAAAACTTAAGGAACACAAAAAAATAGCAAGGTACAACACTTGAAATGCCAAAAAAAACAGCCATGTACAGCACTACATGGCTGTGATCTACACTTGAAATCTTGAGCTAACTTTTAGCTCCACTCTCAAGAACTTTTACCCTACTTTTCAATCCAAACCCACCCTAAATATAGGACAAGTATTAAGGTGTGTCCGACACATGTCCATATGTGTTGTTTTGGGTCGTGTCTTGTTTGTGACCGACACGGATACGTGAGGCATGTAGACGTGTCAGTGCTTCTTAGATTATACCGCATGTGAAGTGACATCAAGTTTCGCATTATGAATTCCTTGTATGTAGCTATATCAGCATTTCAACATGCTGCTCTCATGCATACAGCAGACCCAGAAGAACATATATGACATAGCTTCAGTCAAACCCATCCATATAGATCAGAGTGGAATAAAGACAGCATGATCCAATCCCAAAGATGGAGCTGCTGTGAGTAGTTTGGCTAGATTGATCACTAACCCCAGGGGTTCGTGATCTTATAACCAAACAGACCCTCACGCTCAAGTCAAATGCAGAGCATGCAAATGCAAGTTTCTGATCATGTCCCATCAAGATGAACTAAAAGGTAGAAGGGAAACAAATCTTAAAGATTCCATCATACAGAAATGTACAAGGGATTCACGTAGAGCATTTTAACTATTCTGATCGTAACAAGGATGAGCTGTCTACAAAACAAGGAAAGGATTGAGGAACAAAATATAACATTTCATGTGACAGAACTGGTACTAGCAACAGCCCAAAGTCATAGAATTTAAGTGTACAACGTGGAAAAATTCACTGGAGCCTTCACAGCCTAATGGACTTCCATTATCCTACACCCTCTGATATTCTCATCTCTTTCGTTGCCTATTTTACCCTTTATAGTAAGTTTCAAGAATATCTACAAGTTTTTTTCACTTCTTCTCCCAACCTTGCACTCAACTTTTTTCGCATCATGATTTAATAAACTAATTTACCAGAGTGGCCTCAGCCTTGAATAAGCTTTTGCCGTTCAATGAGAGAACAAGACAGCGATTGAAGTAAAAATCAAATATTGAACTCCGAGAATATTTATTCCTAATTATGAGTGCTCAAAAATAATTCTTGTGTGATTGGAGGTTCACATGTAATAGTTCTTATTTAGCATTTTAGCGAGCTTTATAAAACATAAATTTCAGGTTAAGGCTCATAGTCATGGACTACAACTTGAACAGCCAATACTAATCTAAGCCTTATGTTACAAGTTTTCGATGTTGTACCATTTTTGTTCAGGCTCAAATAATAGGTCAGATAATGCATGAATTCCAATGGCCCACTGAGTATATATTGTGGGGGTACGGTTAAAGATCAGTGGGTCTAGGCATGGTCCTCCAGTTCGCTCCTGCTCGGCACGTGTGGTAACTGTCTTGGCCGACGTCAGTCATGACGTATTTGAGCCAAGAGGTTAGGTGGGCGTGGGTGACCTGTAATCGGCACACCGCTCGGGATGCTCTTGGTCGGTTCAGCCGAACCGGGAAGAGACCCTGCTATTAGGGACCGAGGATGGTAGAATCTAGACTACTGATATGGTCTAGTTAGGCGGCTCAACGACTTACAGATGGACCTAAACCATTAACTACTCAAAACACCAAAATTCTATTTTGATTAGTCACAAAATACAACCTAAGCAAACGCCTACTCAAATCCCAAAACTCCTTTTAAAAAAAAAAATTCAAAATCACAAAATCAATTTCACACATCCATATCAGATAAAAAAAAACTATTGTACATTTCTGTACAGCCACCGTCAAAACTTCAACCATACTCCCACCTTCTAATCAGAAACTAGAACTGAAAACCCAGCCGCCAAATTGGAAAACCCAGAAAACCCAAATTGATTTGTTTGTTTAGAGCACTAAAAACCACTACAAGAAAAATGAAAATTGGTGACAAAAAAGTGGCGACGAAATTTAATTTTGTCACTAAATGAGTATATTTGGCGACGAAAAAATAAATTCGTCACTGTTTTGACAACTTCCGTGACAAAATAATTTCGTCACCAATTATACCTGTTTAACGCCGAAAAAAATATTTTTGTCACCAAAGGAAACCCATTTGGCGACGAAATACATTTTTCGTCGCCGAAAGCTTAAAAAAGGTGACGAAAATTTTTTTTGTCACCAAAGATAATCATTTGGTGACAAAAATTATATTTCTTCGCCAAATGAGACCAATTTAGTAACGAAATATTTTTTCCGTCACCAAATGCTTAACTTTGGTGACGAAAAATAATTTCGTCACCATTTTAACGCTTTCAGCGACGAAAAATATATTTCATCGTCAAATGGTTACCTTTCATGACGAATTTCATGAATTGCGCTTTGTCACCAAATGTATTTCGGAAATAACTCTTTACTAAAAACTCCGATTGAGATAATTCAGATTGGATTTGAACAATAACTCAATTGCCAACAACTTTCATGTTTATCAAAATTGCTAATTTTAATGTTTAAAGGTTCAAAATTACATTCGAAATATATTTTCATGTTAAACATATATGTTATATATTAGATATTTCAAATATTTATTGAAAAGTGTGTGTGGTGCAGTTGGTCGGAGCTTGGGCGAAAAACTCAAGGGACTTGGATTCGAAACCTAGCAGGAGCAAGAAAGAATGATTTTTTTTCCATATGAAAACGTCTTTTGCAATGAAAAATTTCGTCACCGATGTGACCCATCGGTGACGAATTTTTTCGTCGCCAAAAGGAATAATTGATGACAAAAAATTTCGTCGTCAAAAAGCACAATAGGCGAGGAAAAAAATTTCGTCACCAATTATTCACTTTTTGGTGACGAAATATTTCATCATCAAAAAGCACTATAGGTGACGAAAAATAGATTTCGTCACCAGGTAGGAATCCTCGACAACCTTTAGTCGACAAATTTTTTTCCGTCACCTATATTATTTGTGACGAAAAATAAGCAATTTGTGACGATTTTCATTTGTCACTCAATGTGATTTTTCTTGTAGTGAACCCAAATCGATTTGTTCGTTTGGAGCACTGAAAAGCCAAATTGTAGCGGGGAGAGAGAGATAGAGAGAGAGAGTACCTAGCAGGAGCGAGAGAGAGAGAGACACAGCGGCTCGACCACAGCTGGAGATGCAAAGTCGGAGGAGAGGAGTTTTCGTCGAGGGGGTTTGATTGACAGGAGCAGGAGGATCTGAGACCACAGTCGGAGGAGAGAGGGGTTTTTGTCGGGAGTGTGGCAGCGGCGGCAGTGCTGAACGGTGGAGACTGCGGCTGGAGAGAGGGGTTGAGCAAGGGTCAGAGGGTCGATTGGGAGAAGGATGGACTGATAGACGATGCGTGAGGGAGATGGGGGAAGTGTATAACCCGATGGGTTTGGATATGGTGTTACGGCGCCGTTTTGTATTATAAAAGACTTGCCGACTAAATAGTTAGTCGGAAATTACCTAAATCCCGCCATTTTTTCCAGCGAAAATTTCGGATTGGCGCAAAAAAATTGTATCATTCCCGACCAAAGATTAAATATTTAGTCGGGAATAATTCTTTGAGTCAGGATGGCCTTTACTGCATCCAAAAACATTAAAGTCTTGTAACACACCACCCGAGCCCCACTAGAGATTTTTTTGCGCGATCAGAACTATTTATCTTCTCTAATATTATCAGTTAGATCATTTTTACTAATATTACAATTGATCTTTTTCTGTTAGATAATTGATCGAACAAAAAATACTATTTTTCTATTGAATTCACGTCTCGATAAAGGGATATTCTATACCTGATCGAGCCGCAAATTTACTGGAATGAATAATTCAACAAGTGCAAGAAAATCAACGATCTTGATCGTCAAGATTGTCTCGCGATCTTGTGGCTACTGTAATAACAAGTACAACATAAGAATTAGTTAACTATCAAATACATCAAACATATATATAGTTAAGGTAACTGCTAAGTCATTTTTTATAATGATCGATCTGAATCGTTAGGATTTCACGTCTTACTTATTATAGCATTGTCACTAAAATTGAAGATCATTTGGTATTGGTGACCACATTATCGAAAGACATTTAATGCGTTCGAAGACGTTTTAACTGTTATAGTGAACTAACCGAGCCCCGCCTGAGGTATTTTTTCACGATCGAAATCATCTATCTTTGACGTAATACGAATTTAAACATTTGTACCAAGAATGAAGTTAACCGCATATGGATAGGCACTTAATCGGACAACAAAATTCTTTACATTTAAGAATTTTTGTGCCGATAAAGGGGCTTCCTTGGCCCAATCGAGTCAAAATTTTATGAGAATCTTATGATTAAGAAGGAAAAAAAATGAGCGGTAGTGATCGGAAAGGTTGCATCGTGATCAATGTTGTTGGAACAAATATTTCCTTTCTTTGAAATTTTTAAAAAGGGGGAAAAGTTAATATTCCATGACTAAATCTATTAGTTTGGAAATGTATTTGATTTTTTAATTCGGATTACATGATATTACCCGACTAAAAT
Organism: Rhododendron griersonianum; assembly: GCA_018127125.1. Taxonomy (NCBI): domain Eukaryota; kingdom Viridiplantae; phylum Streptophyta; class Magnoliopsida; order Ericales; family Ericaceae; genus Rhododendron; species Rhododendron griersonianum. Next base: position 6,849,329 of record CM030799.1, on the reverse strand, counting down.
ATATTTGGTCGGAAAATGTAATTTCGTTTTCTATTTTATTAAATTCGAAAAATGATATTTCCCGACTAAATTTAAATTTAGTCGAAAAAAAAGAAATTACCAACTAAATTTGGTTTCATCGGAATTAATTTTCTATTTTATTAAATTCGAAAAACGATATTTCACGACTAAATTTAAATTTAGTCGGCAAAAAAGTAAATTACCGACTAAATTTGGTTAGTCAGAATTAATTTTCTATTTTATTAAATTCAAAAAATGATATGTCACGACTAAATTTAAATTTAGTCGGCAAATGTTTTCTATTTTACCGACTAAAAATTATTTAGTCGGTGATTGGTTTATATATGCCGACTAAACATTATTTAGTAGGGAAATTTTAGTCGGGAATTGTGTATTTTGTTGTAGTGGTGGCCTCCTACGTGTTAGATACATTAGCAAAAATAGGTTGGTTTAGTTCCGATTAATCACATCTTTTGATAAACGCAGTCTTTAAAGCTAAATCTTCCGAGCGTGAGTACGCGGTCGTGACTCTCGTTTGAGTAATATTGAGAACCGGTAATGGCCTTTGTCAAGGGATAGACGATCCTTAGATTTGCCTCTTTTAAGTTCATTAAGTCTTTCTAGTCTCTTGTTTTAATTTTTCCACCTTTCAAAGCAAAACCAAGTTGGCCGTCTTAAACGCTGAATCCACCATATAAAACCTACAATCCGATTAAGCTATATTCGATTCTCTGTGGGTACGATCCTGGACTTTTCGGTTATTATGCTATCGACGACCTAGCCCTACGCTTGGGGTATTTCAACCTTATTTGAAGGCAAGGTTGTGGTGTAAGCACAAGTGAAGGACCGAACGTTGATGCGAATCTAGAGCATCGGCAAGCTCTGAGCTACTACTCAATAGTTCTTTGAAAAGCTCTTGTTGCCCACGTGATGCAGCCGCATGTAGAGGAGTCCAATTGAGAAATCTCCCCACAGCTCTATCAAGATTGAATTCATTGATTTCGTGCAATGAAGTTACGTTTGTGATCCTCTCCCCCATTCTCTCTCTCTCAATTGATCGCTTGTGGTTCGCAGCGAGTAGGCAAAATATTGGCAAAATATTATCTGCAAAATCTCTTTCCATTGTGGACTTAGATATTTCCAACTCTTCCTTCAATGATTAGGCAAAACATTATATAAGGTTCAAATAAACGAGATGTCTTTAATAGAGGTTGTGGGCTTAGGCCTAATTCCAAAGATGTTAGTGAGGATTTTAACTCTATTTTGGGTCAAGCCCATTGGGGGCCTGATTTGGAGTAAGGTTATTCAATAGATTCAGGAATACTGGCACGTGATACTCCGGACTACTTTATAACCACATGTTCATGTGGGGTTCATACATTTAGTGGTAGATCCCACAAGAATGTGTGATTGTAAAGTGGTCCGGAGTATCACGAGGCGGTACTTTCGGACTATTGTATAATTTCTTATTATTCCTTCATCTCTCTTGGTTCTTTTTTGGACAACATCTACCTTGAGTGGTGCAGTCCTAAAGCAGGACAATATATAACACGATTCTGTAGTTCCAACCCAAAAAGAAGTTATTGCTACTTAATGCTCTCAAGAATATAATTGAAATAGAATACGTATCCAAGAAGAAATTATTATCATGGTGTCTAGGCGGGCACGTGATTTTAGGTTTCAGAGAAGTTGCCTACTTAGTTGCGATGTTCTCTTTTGATCATTGATGTCTTTTTCTCGGCCTCTGTTTAATATCTGTGCACTTAATTTAACATCGATAGAACTCTTTTTCGGTGTTAAAGAAAAGGTAAAGAAAATGCCAAATCAGTAGGAGGGCATTCCATACATTCCAATAGAATGATGAGGGAAAGACGAGGAGTACTACTCGATCACAAATCACATGTAATCCAATTTTATTACTACTTGAAAACCTTGAATTTAAACACAACAATATTTTTAAGTTAAACCCCAGCATATGATTAATTATGGAATTGCTCATGAAAAATCAAACATTAGCCTCCTTTACGGAAGCTAGATTAGTAAGGCTAAGTCCGTCACCCCACTCCACGGCGTTATTTTTTCAGAAAATTACCTCTAAGTACAGAAAAGTGACACTTAATTTCCATTAAGGAGAGATGAAATACTTAATTACCACTAAGTCCACTTTTACAAAAATACATTTAACATTAATGGAAGTGTCACCTTAGGGTTTTAGGGTATGCTAGGGTTTTATGGTACCCTAATGGGTACCCTAGTACCCTTGGGTACCCTAAAATCTTAGGATACCTTAGGATTTTAGAGTTTTAGGGTACCCTAGGGTTTTAGGGCACTTTAAGATTTTAGGCTTTAGGATACCCTAGGGTTTAAGGTGCCCTAGGGTTTAGGTTTAGGCGTTTATATAGAGCCCTAGGGTTTAGGTTTAGGCACTTTCATAGGAGTTTTAGGGTGCACTTTCCTATTATTGGATTTTAGCGGTTTAGGCACTTTCATTGGGTACCCTAAGATTTTAGACACTTTTATAGGGTACCCTAAGGTTTAGGCACTTTCATAGGGTGCCCTAGGAGTTAGGCACTTTCAGTATTTAGGGTTTTAGACACTTTCATAGGGTTTTAGTGTTTCATTAATTAGAACAGACTTGGTGAGAACTACTTTCTATTTTCTGGACCTAGAGGTAAATTGCCCTTATTTTTTCTCTTTCTCTTGCGCACAGTTCTTGCTATCAGGCAGAATAGAAAAAGAGCTGTTATGCTGACCGAAATTACAGTTAAAATTCCACCAATGCGAAGGATTGTTTTGTTGCTCAGTTTCGGTCCAGGTGCTACCGTAGTAAGAGAAATTAAGTACGTTATTGCTATGGATACGTTTGTTGCGCCCATAAGCGGAGCAATCAACAGCCAATGTGCCCTTTTCTTGAAGGGGACTTCAATCACGATCAAAATGATTGTGACTAGAGATGCAACAAATCCGATTATATTAAAATTGGAGAAGTGTCAGAACAAATATGGATGATTGTAAGCCATCACAGCTTCTCCACTTTTGTGCCCATCTGAATTGTCTTGTCAAACACCGCCTGGAGGGGTCACCCCTGCTTGAAAGGCTAGGGTTGCCATTAGTACAGCAGCTACTATAATTCCATTTTTTCTCTCTGCTATTTGCGTAGGATCGAAGATACCATCCTTGACTCTTTTAGCATGGTGGATTTCAAGTAAGCCTTGAATGTGTTTTTCTACTCCCTCTGTTTCGTTCCTTTTTTTTGTCCACAAAGTAGAATGTCTTTTGCTGTTTGTTTGGTTGCATTAATTGCATTCACATCAATTTCCGTGTGGCTGAAAACATGTTCGATAATCTGAAACAACTCCAAACGGCAAACAAATGGGGAGACAAGCCAGAAGTTAAAACTCCAAAGAAAGAGAGGCACCTTCTTCCGAAACAAAAAATTCATATCCCTCCCTTAATTTCCGCTTTATCATCCTCCTCCATTTCAACAATTTTTTTTAAGTGAAAGCCCTTCGCCCTATAAATTTAACGCCCGACAACCAAATCTTTGTTTGTTCTATAATTTTTTAAATTTTTGGTTAAAATATGTCATAATCCAATATGTCTTGACGAGAGAAGGAACAAAATAAATTTTTTGATGAAACAACTTCAAAAGAATCAACCAAAATAAAAATTAACCAAAACAATTTGGTTACGATGGATGCTTCCTGTCTTTTTTGACTTGTTTTCAACTTCTAATTATATTTTTTTATTTTATCGGTTCCCCTCGTTGGGAAGTTGAGATGAATCCAACCTTGAATCTTTCTAGTACTATACCGAAAAGTGAAGAAAGAGCACACAAAAATTAGACAAAATAAGCTAATTAAGAAGTACCAAATTTGGTATCGAATTATCATATTTAAAAAGTATTGAGGCCGACTATAGCCTTGAGAGTTTGTAGCCCTAACGTACCTCCTTTTTTCGATCCGCAACAGCAAGGTGTAATATGGTGTTGTCGGCATTATCTTTGGTATTGACAAACTCCTTATCTTTAAAGTATTTCTCCAACAATATCGACAGAAAATGTGGCTGGCCGTTATATTTGACGCATAGGTGTAAGATAGTCTCCTTTTCTCCTCTGTCTACCCTAGCTCGAGCTGCATGGGGGTTAGCTTGAAACAACTCATCCAAGACCTCGGCCTTTCCTCTCATAGCTGCAACATGAAGAGGGTTTGCACCACCTTGATCACGAGCTAGGCACATATATATCTGGTCTCACCTTTATTAATGCTTTCACAATCTTAACGTGTCCGTTAGCCGATGCCAAGTGAAGGAGCGATCGTCCTTGCAAATCTAGAGCATCAGCAAGCTCTGGGCTGCTACTCAACAGTTCTTGAAAAACCCCTAGTTGCCCACTTGATGCAGCCCCATGTAGAGGAGTCCAATTGAAACATTTCACCACAGCTCTATCAAGATCGTATTCATTTTGTTCGTGCAATGAAGTTGCATCTTCATTAATCTCTACTTCATTGAGCCTCTCCTCCATCCTCTCTCTCTCTCTCTCTCTCAATTGAACGCTTGTGTTTCACAGCGAGTAACTCACCTAAATATATGCACATAGGCAAAGAGTCTTTCTCTTTTTCTTTCGAGAAAGAGAGCTAATTTTTTTATCACTAAGCAGAAGGGAACACAGGAACTCGGAAGTGCTAAAGTAATTCAAGGTTCAAATGAATGACTTTTGTAATTGTGAAGTTGAGGTTGCGGACCTGTTGCTAAAGGAGCAGAGGACGTTGTGTTTCAGAAGTAAAGGGAGGCGGGTTCTTTTCGCAATTTTGGTGAGGAATCATCTACTTTGAGTGATGCAGTCCTCAAGCAGGACAAGAACAAGATTCTGATGGCCGGAAGAGTCCAATCCGAGGGGTGGATCCAGACAATGAACTGGAGAAGGTTTCCCATGCGACGCAACCGAAAACTTTAATGGCAAGAAAGGCGTTAAAAGTAAATGGACGGTTTTGGTTCTCTTATCGTTTGAAGCTTTTTAGAGTGCAAGAAGAGTTGGGAGTATTCGCATGACGAATTCACTATTTGGGGTGCAAGCGAAGATTGATGTGGGGTAATGTTGTGGGAGGAATTTTCTGTAGTTTGGTACCTTCCCAAATAAAAACGCACCAAACGAAGAATTTCAATTTCTTATAGTAATTTTCAAGACTGATAATGAGATGGAAAAAACTACGTTACACAAGTACGTACTATATGCACCCGTATAACTAAACCATTGAGAGATGTAACCAAACCATTGAGAGGCTTAACATGGGCATACCATGCATTATAGACATAATCAAAACTAGTAAGAGGCGTAACATAGGTGTAACCGTATGCACCAAAACCATTGAGAGGCATAAATAACAACTGAGAGGCATAATCTTAATTAACCAATGAGATGGCATAACCTTAACCTGTCATCATAATCTTAATTAACCAATGAGATGGCATAACCTTAACCATTGACAGGTGTGTACCGTAGCCATTCTTGAGATTGATGACAGAGGAATCACCAATAAAGAACATGTATTCAAAAACCACCTAACATTAAGGATGCTCTCTCAAGAACATGTAATCCAACTTCGAGCGGCACTAACCAAACATGCAGCTCAGTTTGCCTCCTTCATGACCGAGATGAGAGTTCTCCTCACTCAATCTCGTTCTCTTCAGTAGTTTCATATTTGCTCAAACTTATGCTATGTTTTTGCCTGTCCGTACTTCTTTTATGTTGATCGTTGTTGCCCGATGTGGGAGTTGGTTTTTCTTTTGTTGATTTTTTCTAGACTTATGCTACTATTGTACTGCTTTTCTAGACTTCTTTCACGTGGCATATTAGTTTGGTTTAAATTAGTCTTAGTTTGACTATGACTGTTAATATCTAGCTGTTGATTAATTTAGTGCTTATTTATGTGTGCTCTACCTTTGTCATTCTGTGACAAAAAAGGGAGTAATTTAGTGATTAACAGATTAGCTTTTCAGTATTTGTTTCTGCAGCTTCTCAGGTCATAATCAATCTGTTAAGGGATAGGTTGAACATACGTGCTATCTGTGTTTTGTCACGGAAGTGTCAAAGAGGGAGATTGTAAGGTACTCCCTCCGTCCCCTTTTTAAAGTCTAGTATTTCATTTTGGACTGTCCCTTAATATACGACTTTGTGTTATGGCTACTTTTTGTCTTTTCTTAGTAGTTTCAAAATTATAATCATGCTTTTTAATTTTTTCTTACCCTCGTCCGAGAAGTTGAGATGAATCCAACTATGAATGTTTCAAGGTCCAAAAATTGAGAATGAACACACTATTAAGGCAAAATAAGCTATTTAAGAAGTACCATATTTGATTTCGAATTATTATACTTCAAAAGTATTGAGGCCTAACTAAAGCCTTGATTGCGGCCCTAACGTACCTCGTATATTCGATCCGCAACAGCAAGATGTAGTATGGTGTTGCCAGCGTTATCTGTGGCATTGACAAACTCCTCATCTTTAAAGTATTTCTTCAACAACATCGAAAGAAACTGTAGCTGGTTATATTTGACGCACAGGTGTAAGATAGTCTCTCTTTCTCCTCTGTCCACCCTATAAGCTCGAGCTGCATGGGGGTTGGCTTGAAACAACTCATCTAAGACATCGACCTTTCCTCTCATAGCTGCAACATGAAGAGGGTTTGCACCGTCTCGATCACGATCTAGGCACATCTTTGGTCTCACCTGTATTAATGCTTTCACAATCTCAATGTTTCCTCTCATAGCTGCAACATGAAGAGGGTTTGCACCGTCTCGATCACGAGTTAGGCACATCTCTGATCTCACCTGTATTAATGCTTTCACAATCTCAATGTTTCCTCTCATAGCTGCATCATGAAGAGGGTTTGCACCGTCTCGATCACGAGTTAGGCACATCTCTAGTCTCACCTGTATTAATGCTTTCACAATCTCAATGTGTCCATTAGCCGATGCCAAGTGAAGGAGCGGTCGTTGTTGCGAATCTAGAGCTTCGGCAAGCTCTGGATTCCTATTCAACAGTGTTTGGAAAAGCTCTTGATGCCCACGTGATGCAGCCACATGTAGAGGAGTCCAATTGAAACATTTCATCATAGCTCCTTCAAGATTGAATTCATTGATTTCCTGCAACGAAGTTACGTTTGTGATCTCTGTTTCATTGATCGTCTCCCCCATTCTCTCTCTCTCTCTCTCTCTCTCTCAATTGAGTTAACGCTTGTGGTTCGCAGCGAGTAGGCAAAACATTATCTGCAGAATTTCTTTCCATTGTGGACTTAGATATTTCCAAGTCTTCCTTCAATGATTGGACAAAACATTATCTGGCTCAAATAAACGAGAGGTTGTCTTTAATAGAGGTTGTGGGCTTGGCCAAGCTAATTCTAAAGATGTTAGTGAGGATTGTAACTCTATCTTGGGTCAAGCCCGTTGGGGGCCTGATTTGGAGTAATTATTCAATAGATTTTGGAGTACCGCCACATGGTACTCTGGACTACTTTATAACCACACGTTCATATGGGGTTCATACATTTACTGGTCAATTCCACTGGAATGTGTGATTGTAAAGTAGTCTGAAATATCACGTGGTGGTACTCCTGAATTATTGTATAATTACTTATTATTCCTTCCATCTCCCTTGGGTTTTTTTTTGGACATCATCTACTTTGACTGGTGTGCAATCCTAAAGCAGGACAATAACACGATTCTGTAGTTTCAACCCCAAAACAAGTTATTGGTGCTTAATGTTCTCAAGAATACAATTGCAATAGAATACCCAAGAAGAAGATATTTTTATGGTGTCTTGGCGGCACGTGATTAGCTTCCCGGCCTCTGTTTAATATCTACGCACTTAATTTAACATCGATAGAACTCTTTTTCGGCGTTAAAGAAAAGGTAAACAAAATGCCAAATTAATAGGAGGGCATTCCATACATTAATTCCAATAGAATGATGATCAAGGAAAGACGAGGAGTACTACTCGATTGCAAATCACAATCCAATTTTATTACTACTTGCAAACCTTGAATTTAAACACAACAATTTCTAAATCAAACTCCCGAGCATGATTATTGAATTACTCATGAAAATTCATACAATAAGAACAGAAAAAATCAAACATTGACCTCGTTTACCCACTCCACGGCGTTATTTTTTCTCTTTCTCTTGCGCACAGTTCTTGCTGTCAGGCACAGTAGGAAAAGAGCTGTTATGCTGACCGAAATTACAGTTAAAATTCCACCAATGCGAAGGACTGTTCTGTTGCTCGGTTTTGGTCCAGGCGCAACCGCAGCAAGAGAAATTAAGTACGTTATCGCTATCGATACGATTGTTGCGCCCATAAGCGAAGCAATCAACAGCCAATGTGTCATTTTCTTGAAGGGGAATTCAATCATGATCAAACTGATTGTGACTAGAGATGCGACAAACCCGATTATATTAAAACCGGAGAAGTACCAGAACAAAAACGGATGATTGTAAGCCATCACAGCTTCTCCGCTTTTGTGCCCATCTGAATCGTCTTGCCAAACACCGCCCGGAGGGTTCACCCCTGCTTGAAAGGCTAGGGTTGCCATTAGTACAGCAGCTACTATAATTGCATTTTTCCTCTCTAGTAATTTCGTTGGATCGAAGGTATCCTTGACTCTTTTACCACGTTTGTTTCGAAGTAAGGCTTGAATATCATAGTCTACTCCTTCAAGTTCTGTTCCTTTTTCCTGTCCAAGAAGTAGAATGTCCATCGCTGTTTGTTTGCTTTCATTTTTTGCTCTTACATGTATTCCTGTGTGGCTGAGAACATGCTCGATAATCTGAAATATCCATTAGATGCAAAATATTCATAGTTTGTTTTTCAAATAACAGTTTCGGCATCATACACATCTTCGAAGTAAAACATTTTAAGCTATCTGGCCATTATTCGCTGAAAATATTCTTCTTTTTATTCTGAACTTATCATTCACTAATTTATGTTCGTTTTTGTTTCCTAGAATAAATGAGTTAAGAGTTTGATTTTACCAAAAATTTTGACTTTGGCTTTTTTCTTTTGTAACTTTTTGGTTAAAATATTATCATAATATGATGTCTTGATGAGAGAAAATGAACAAATTAAATTTTTTCGATAAAAAATAAAAACTTCAAATGAATCACCAGAATAAAAATTATATTCATATTTTTTTCAAAATTATCCAAAAATATTTAGTGTGTTCTTTACTCACTTTTCAGACCTAGAAACATTCATAGTTGGATTCATCACAAAATAAGTTATTTAAGAAGTACTCCCACATTTGGTCTCAAATTATCATACTTCAAAAGTATTGAGGCCAAACTAAAGTCTTGATTGTGGCCCTAACGTACCTCCTTTTTTCGATCCGCAACAGCAAGGTGTAGTATGGTGTTGCCAGCATTATCTTTGGCATTGACAAACTCCTCACCTTTAAAGTATTTCTCCAACAATATTTGTAGAAACTGTAGCTGGTTGTATTTGACGCATATGTGTAAGATAGTCTCTCTTTCTCCTCTGTCCACCCTATAAGCTCGAGCTGCATGGGGGTTAGCTTGAAACAACTCATCCAAGACCTCGACCTTTCCTCTCATAGCTGCAACATGAAGAGGGTTTGCACCGTCTCGATCACGAGCTAGGCACATCTCTGGTCTCGCCTTTGTTAATGCTTTCACAATCCCAATGTGTCCATTGGCCGATGCCAAGTGAAGGAGCGATCGTTGTTGCAAATCTAGAGCATCGGCAAGCTCTGGGCTGCTACTCAATAGTTGATGGAAAAGCTCTAGTTGCCCACTTGATGCGGCAGCATGTAGAGGAGTCCAATTGAAACATTTCACCACAGCTCCATCAAGATCGTATTCATGTTCTTCTTGCAACGAACGTACGTTTACTTCGATCTCTGCTTCATTGAGACTCCCTCTCTCTCTCTCTCTCTCTCAATTGAACGCTTGTGTTTCGCACCAGAGTAACTACACATAAATATATGCACATAGGCAAGAGTCTTTCTTTATCACTAAGTAAAAGTGAACAAGGAATGTGGAAGTGTTAAAGTGTTAAAGTAATTGAACGCACAATTAAATGACTTTTGTAATTGTGAAGTAGAGCTTGTCTTTAATGGAGGTTGCGAACCTGTTGCTATTATTCCTTCCTGATCTACCTTAGTTGTTAAAGGAGGAGAGGTTCTTTTTGGAATTTTGGCGAGGCATCATCTACTTTGAGTGATGCAGTCCTCAAGCAGGACAAGAACACGATTCTGATGGCCAGAAGAGTCCAATCCGAGGGGTGGGTCCAGACAAGGGACTGGAGAAGGTTTCACATGCGACGCAACCAAGAACTTTATGAAGGGCAAGAAAGGCGTTAAAGTAAAGGGACAGCTTTGGTTCTCTAATCGTTTGAAGCTTTTTAGAGTGCAAGAAGAGCTGGGAGTATTCGCATGACAAATTTGCTATTTAGAGTGTAAGGGAAATTTGATGTGGGGTAATGTTGTGGGAGAAATTTTCAGACGTTTGGTACCTTCCCAACTAAATAGGCATCAAACGAAGAACGAAGAATTTCAATTTAGTAAACTAATTTTCGAAACTGATGATGAGATTCATGACAGAGGAATCACCTACCTCCTGTTCCGGCACAAGACCTTCTTCACGTTCTAACTCCTCGAGCCTTTGTAAAATATCAGGATCAAAAAAATCAGACACATTGCGCCCATCAAGAATTTCCGGCATTACATCTCCCTTCCATTCATCATTTGCTAAAATATAATGCTTCTTCAAGTCAGTAGAGTATACTCCTGCACCACCAGTCTCATCCTCCAAATCTCTCTCAAGTTTTTTATTCTCTTTCTCCATTTCTTTCTTCACTTTAGTTTCCAAGACTGCCTGAGGTATACAAGATTGCCTTTCTTTCTGATCGCGTGGCTTTGGCATTGCAACATGAAACCGATTCAGAAAATTATTTATTTTCGTAGACTTCATTTTCAACTCGACTTGTTGATTCAATAACCTCTCACATGCTGCATTCTTCACTGCAATTACCCCATCTTCGGTCTAAGGGCTCATGGTAATGAGAACCCCCACATGAAACAGTTTTTTGTTTAAAAAAAAAAAAAAGTTTCTGAAAAATACAGTTTTTTAAAATTATTTTTTGAAAACATTGTTAAGAGAGAGGAAGAGAGAGAAGATTTTTTTGTAATGATGGTGTATTTGATTGAGAGAGAGAAAATTTGATTATTGGCAAAAGATTGCTAGTTTTAATTATTTCAAATGCCAAAATTTGATGAGTTGTTAAGAGCATCCGCAATGGTAATAATCAAAACAGATGAGGGTCATGGATGGTCAGGCCGGTGTATCCATGATTCTTTTAGCTCTGTACTCTGTGTTATGAATTAATAAAATTTTATCTTTTGCCGATAAAAAAAAATGGTAATAATCAAAACCAATAAACAAAATATGTCACGTCAGCATTTGATTATTTATTAGTCCATAATCAAACTTAACAACTTCTACCTCCACATTTTTTATTTTTGCATCCCTAACCAGAAAAAAAAAAAAAACTCACAATGCACATCTATTCAATCGCAATGAGTTTCAATCATGTACCCGACCACATCAAATTATTCGTCTAAAAAGGCTGTGCGTGATTTCACGCGACTTTACTCGATTTGGCGCATTCGACGCATGATGCGAGTGGATCTCACACGCAGCCTCTTTAGACGGCATGTGAGGAGGTTTATGGCGACCGGGCTTTCAGTTTTGAAATCATCTTGTCGAGACGAATAATTTGGTGTGGTCGAGTGCATGATTGGAACTCATTTACGAAAAATCCAAATTTGGTTATTGGTAAAAGTTGTTAATTTTGATTATGGAATAGGTGAAATTTGGTTATTTGTTCAAAGATTTGTAACTTTGCTTATTACAATGTGGAGTGTTTTTTGAGCATTATTGTTAAGTTTGCTTATCCACACCCATTTGTTTATCACAATGTGGATGCTCTAAGAGGTTGCTAAATTTGGTTATTCCACTGTGAGCACTTTTTTGAGCAAACATTATTAACTTTAGCAACATTATGGTTTTTATTATTCCACTGTGGATGCTCTTAGAATGAAAAAGTACGTTCAAATGTGTTAAAAGAACCTTCGAGTTAATTAATTGTCCGAAAAGACACATACACGAATGTGCTCACGTATAAAAATGTGAGAGCACAAAGGTCTTGATAGTCAACTCTCTCGTGATAAGCTAGCATGCATACTCAAGAGAGTTAATTTACCAGACCTATATATTTTATTTTTTTTATTCTATCACATTTTCAAGCCAGGCGATGTAGAATTTTGAAAATTAGTCTCTAATCCTGTGTTTGTGAGAGAGATTAAAACCAATGGGGGAGCCAGGATTACGATTCAAGGGGGGCGAACAAACTGAAATTTTTCATTCGAGAGATTCTGCTATCGATATTACTAATATATATTATACACTAAATACTTTTGATAATTTTGGTCTAATGCATCAATAAGTACGTGTATTTAATATACTTTTTCAGTAACTAAAACACTCATGTACGTACTTCTTGTCAATAAAATGTAATTTACAAAATTGAATAAGGTAATGTAAAATTATATAAATTTAACCTATATTACACCATAATTTAAAAGATACTAATATACCACTTTGTGTTATGGCTACTTTCTGTCTTTTCTTAGTAGTTTCAAAATTATAATCATGCTTTTTATTTTTTCTTACCCTCGTTCAAGAAGTTGAGATGAATCCAATTGTGAATGTTTCTAGGTCCAAAAAGTGAGAATGAACACACTATTAAGGCAAAATAAGCTATTTAAGACGTACCATATTAAATTTCGAATTAGGAAAATGACGGCCCAGGACATGTTTTGATAATTAATATCCGCCTAAAACATGCTGAGAACATTTGTTAATTAATTATCAAAACACGTCTTTTACCGCCATTTTTCCTTCGAATTATTATACTTCAAAAGTATTGAGGCCTTACTAAATCCATGATTGTGGCCCTAACGTACCTTGTATCTTCGATCTACAAGAAGATGTAGTATGATGTTGCCAGCGTTATTTTTGGCATTGACAAACTCCTTACCTTTTAAGTATTTCTCCAACAACAGTGAAAGAAACTGTAGCTGGATATATTTGACGCACAGGTGTAAGATAGTCTCTCTTTCTCCTCTGTCCACCCTATAAGCTGCTCAAGCTGCATGGGGGTTGGCTTGAAACAACTCATCCAAAACATCGACTTTTCCTCTCATAGCTGCAACATGAAGAGGGTTTGCACCGTCTTGATCACGAGCTAGACACATCTCTGGTCTCACCACTATACATTACTAATAGTTCACTATCTCAATGTGTCCATTAGCCGATGCCAAGTGAAGGAGCGATCGCTGCTGCGAATCTCGAGCTTCGGCAACCTCTGGATTGCTGTTCAACAGTGCTTGGAAAAGCTCTAGTTGCCCACGAGATGCAGCCACATGTAGAGGAGTCCAATTGAAACAATTCTTCGCCGTAGCTGTATCAAGATAGTATTCATTTTCTTCGTGCAATGAAGTTACATCTTCATTGATCTCTGCTTCGTTGATCTCTAGTTCATTGATCTCTGCTTCGTTGTTCTCTGGTTCATTGATCTCTGGTTCACTGATCTCTGCTTTGTTGATCTCTGCTTCATTGTTCTCTCCGCCATTCCTCTCTCTCTCTCTCTCTCTCAATTGAGTTAACGCTTGTGGTTCGCAGCGAGTAGGCAAAACATTATCTGCAGAATATTTCTTTCCATTGTGGACTAGATATTTCCAAGTCTTCCTTCCATTGTGGACTTAGAGATTGTGGGCTTGGGCTAATTCTAAAGATGTTAGTGAGGATTTTAACTCTATCTTGGGTCAAGCCCATTGGGGGCCTGATTTGGAGTAATTATTCAATAGATTCGGGAGTACCGCCACGTGGTACTCCGGACTACTTTATAACCACACGTTCATGTGGGGTTCATACATTTAATGATAGATCCCACAGGAATGTGTGGGTTATAAAGTGATAAAATCAAACTTTCCTCCAACCAACGAACACGGGCTATGCAGGAAAACAAAATAAAATTAACTATCTGCAATATAACAGTTGGCTACTTGAGACAAAGTACACAATTCTTAAAGCATTCTCAAGAGACTTTTGAGATAAACTTAAGAATAATTTATGAACGAACAATAAACTACAGCTTGCATAAAGAGCCCCACATTGGGTAAGGTGTCATCGTCTGAATACAAATGAGAGCGTAGTATATTTTTCTGATAACTCCTTATCCGGCCTATAAACAATGACATTGAATTAAACGTCTCTAGAAACAAGATTGTCAAGCCCTCCCATTCTCGCTTTGCATTCATATCAAGGCTGCGTCTGGAACGAATAAATAAGCAAGCTTTTTGGTTTCTTACCACTTACTTTTCATCTCTGATCTAGGCTTGTAGAAAAAAGCCACTTAAAACAGCCCAAACAACCTTTGTAAAAACCACCTAAAAAAGCCCCACGTCCAAAAGCCGACTTTTTAAACTGCCCTCTCCTGTTCTCTTGGAGGTTTGTTCTTTTGGAAAAAACAAAATGTAGCAACCCGATATGGCCAAGAAGGCAAGAACATAGACATGTTGATTGTGAAGTCAAATAAGGGCAGAGCATGGAGAAGAAAAAGGAATTTATAGTCTGGACTCATAATACTACATATATGTTATCCAACAATGAAAAGAAACCTGGCTGACAGCACTAATTAAGGTTAAAAAGACGAGTTTGTAAAAGTACAAAATCACAGTATAAGCTCAAAATCTCAACAACAGTCTTAACTTAGAAGAAGCAAGACATCACGCAGACAAAACCGGGGCAACAAAACCGGAGCAAACCCTGCTCGCCCCGTCGCCCAGGACAGCAGCACCTTTTGAGGGACAGCACCAACCCCAGTTCCAACGAATGAGCATACTCTGAGGTGGATCTCAATATAATCTGCGCATCATAACCCTGAAAGGAAGGATTCCCAACAACATTCTTTGTTCTTGCTAGCGCAGTTGAAAGGGAAGACAAATGGAAAAAGAACAGAGGTCGCTAAGGCATATGATTGCACAGCAAAATAATCATCATCAATTCTGTTTACATAATTGGAGGAATACAGTCAAAGAACTTCTTCATAAGCTTCTGCAAAGGGGTTCCAAACTGCTGGTATATTTTGAGTTCCCTTGTACCACAGAAAAATTGGAAACTAAATAACAAAAACCTATTTCACTGGTGCCAGCCAAACTCGAGTGCAGAAAACTACATCATCAACAAGGCAACGACATTTTGTTGAAAGTAGTTCAAGAATGCTGATGATATCACGGGCACGAAACTCTCAAGGCACCAACTTCAAAACCTTGTCAATATTCCTTCAAAATGGTTGACGCTTCCTGCTTCATTGGAATGAACATTGAGTTCAGAAAACAATTGTAAACCATTATTGTCCATGTTTTCTGTGATATGATGAATTGTTACATCCATTCGTTTACTACCCATCAATCTCCTCTACTTGACCATCTGCGGAAACAGTGGAATCTCGTAAACATTGCTGTACTAATTGAATCGGAAAAAAAAAAAAAAAAAGCAGCTCTGATAAATAAATAACATGAACATCTAACCAGCAAGACAAGCAGCATGGTTGGCTTCAGCATCAGCCGCCGAGTTTAAATCCTTTTGAAAGTGAAAAGACAAATGTTAAAAATTGCGAAGAGTGGATGTGGTAAAAGAAACAGCAGCAGGAAACTAGAGCAGGTCATTTACCACTCTATAATCCCACAAATAAATTTAAAAGGAATTATATACTCCCACAAAAAACTGCACAGAGAAAGCCCACACGCTATAGGAGTAGAATTTACTTTACTTACCCGGAGCACATGCTTAATCTCGAACGAAAGAAACCTGTCCTTCAGTTTCTTTGCCTCCTCGAACAAGTGGGACATGTTTTGGTGTCTTACCTTCCATAAACCCTGAATCTGTTCCGTAAAGAAAAAAGTAGAGGAAAAAGAAACATTTCACTAACTAGTAACAGGGAAAAGGCAATTTCGCACAAGACAGTAATACTAAACAATGGAGACAATGCAATGTGCACTAAATGGATTTAAGCATGGAACACAGTGGTTGGAACTCAGAAGTTTATGTTTCCTATCACGAGAATAAAGAAGTTCAAAATACTAAAACTCTCCATATTCTGCAGCCACAAGTCCACACAGGAAAATGCTGCCCATAAATTGTTGCTTTCAGGAAACAACAATACTAAGCTGAACAGAAGTTCTCTACAAAAGGGAAAAAAAAATATGTTGAACAGAATCATAAACCAAGACAGCCCAACTGAAACAAAACAGGAGATAAAAGTTAGGGCCTTCTATCTACAACTGTCACTGAACTCAAGCTACAACTTCCTATCACAATGATTTGTCATTCAACTCATTGTCTTATCAATAGTGGAAAACTTCCTCTCCGGGTGAAAATTATGTACATAGTTCATCCCAGAAAAGAGAAGGTATCCTCTGTTATGTCAAAGCAAGTAAAGATATGGAAGTAAATGCAAAAAATACTGAAATCC
The DNA here is from genome assembly GCA_018127125.1 of Rhododendron griersonianum. Taxonomy (NCBI): domain Eukaryota; kingdom Viridiplantae; phylum Streptophyta; class Magnoliopsida; order Ericales; family Ericaceae; genus Rhododendron; species Rhododendron griersonianum. The sequence continues at coordinate 6,832,723 of CM030799.1, read as the reverse complement.
AACCATTAACCTGCATACAAACGAGCTTGGAGTCCCCCAAAACACGGATATTTGTAAACCCTTTCATGAGTGCATATTTCATCCCTAGAATCAAGGCTCGATATTCAGCAGCATTATTGGTTGCTATGCCCAAACCTTCACGCAATCTACAAATCTATACAAAAAGCAGAATTAGAAACATTCAATGTGGAGAAAGAAAAAAAAATCCCAATAAACCGCTAAATGCTGGACCATGTACCATGCTGCCATCATCAGCTCGCAGTACAGCTCCTGCACCAGCTTGACCAGGATTTCCTTTTGAGGCACCATCAAACTCAATAATACAAGAGCGCTGCATGGAATCTCAAAAAAATCAGGTCTATATGCATAACAAATCCATAAAAAGTATCAGAATACAACTGGATTTATCACCTGATTCTGACAGGACACTTGGAAATTTCTGAAGTCACAAAAAGAAAATAACTGACTAAGAAGGATTGCTTTGATCCTCCAAGATTGCTCTAGAGGCCCAAGGGGAGGAGGAGGGGGAGGAGATTGGAAACTAAATGTGCTGCACACCTCTGTTGGCTCCATGGAAGCTCCACTTGCTTCTAATAGGGTTCTTCACCATACCTTAAGTTGAGGCTGAGATTTTGAAATTTTGTGTACAATTTTAACTCCTTGAGTTCCTCGACTTTTACAGATACAGAGGGGGCACTATTTCACTGGTAAAACATTTTGGGAGCAGCCACTTTGTGCATATATTGCCAAATGTTAGGTTTGTCCAGTCCTCCCCTGCTCATATCCGTCGATTGAGGATTATATGGGTACTGTTATTGATGTTGTTCTAACTTCCAAGGATCAAGGCAATAAGAATTCCCTCCGTTCATTAACTTCATCAAAAATTCAAAAATTTGCAGTGCAGATCTTCTCTCAGTGTAAGCCATTAATTGTGTTAAACCATCCAACTCAAAACCAATTGGAAATGAGTGGAAAGGCCACCCATGCTCATATACTAGTTTTGGAGGTGATTATTACCCGATGTGGGACAAACTCTAACAAATTGCAATTCCTAAAGTGTTAGGCATGTCATGTTTCTTTCTGTTAGCCATCCTGGTAACATCAACTTACACCAGAAGATTGAACTCGGGTCATGACACCAGGCTCTAGTTTGATATTCTTTCTCAAGGGTTCGTCTGAGAAGGATGGTAATCCAGTTGCTTCCTGTAAAAGAAATTACACTTAACCAATAAAAATCCAGGACTGCGTGAAGCCAACACATCACCCCTAAAGCATACAACACCCAATAACCATGCAACTATAGGAAGTTTGAGACACTGTATAATGCAACGCGCCATACAACAGGCTACAAGATCAACAACTCAAAACGCCATATCATTAATCATGCATGGTGCCCAAAATAATAAGAATAAAAGGGGGGGAAATTGCAGCTGTCAACAGCTTCTATTCTTAACCATGTGCAAATGCTCTGACAAACCAATACACAAAATTTGCTAAAGGTCTGCTAAAGTTTGTCATATATCTAGAATCTACTTGGAGTCAAGAAAACTCTACTAAACCTCTTTGGCGCTTTGTGCCGGTAATGTCCATTTCATTCAGCCATCTTCTGGATAGAGAAGCTAAGAGAAAGCTTTGAGGCCATAGGCAATGCACTGTTTATTATCACTTCGAAATGAGAGGTTTAGAGAGAGGTGTTGAGCACAGTAATTGAGGAAGAGACAGAGCAGTAATAAAGAGAGAAGGTGTGGATGGGACAAGGTGGAATTGGTGGTCCAAAAATATAATGCCACATCCATATGGCAGTATTTGCAGCATAATAAATTACTGTTTATCATTACTATAATTATAATTAGTACTACTACTATTATCATTGTTGCTTCTATTATTATCCTTATTGTCAAATGTCCAGGACACTTGCATCTTCTTGTTTAGTTGGGAGTTGAAAGGAGTTATAAATACATGCGAGTAACGTAGAGAGGACATGAAAGAAAAAGTGGCTTAGGGGGAGAACATGTGGCGGCACAAGACTAAAGAAGAGTATGATTAGTAGTTTAAGAAGCTATTGCCAACAAATTCTTCTACATATTGATATAGCCACTCAGGCTTCATTGTAAAAGGCCTTGACCTTACATCTTCTTCATTAATATAGTGTATTTTTGTCATTCCTATCATAGGATTAGATTAATTCAGGCAGGAGTAGAACAATGTGGTTTAGATTGCTTCAAAGGAGTAGTTTACGGAATTCCTGATTCACTTGGAAGCAATTGAATTCTTCTCTTTTTCATCCTTATTTTCTTTTCTTATACTTGAAAGAAAGTCCTCATAATAGAGACAACTAGAACCGTGCAACACAACAGCCTGTTGATTGACCATTGGTAGATTTTTCTGCAAAGGTTAAAGACGGCCTTTGCTGACACTCAACTACGAAATCTTCCATTGAGACAATTTTGGCAAAACAGGTAGAAGTGGTTTAAACTTTCGTGCGGGTAGGTTTGAGAAGGTGGCGTTTTATCAAATCTGAAATCCGACTAGAAATTGATTTTTTTACTTTAATCAGACCCGCAATCATCAAAGAATCCCAATTCGAAAGAACTATTCCTTCTACTTTACTAAGAAAAAGTCCTTGACTTCTAAAGATGATTTGAAACCTGCCATCTCACTAGGTTAGTAAACCAAACCGAGCCTTGCGTCCCAATCAATTGGGATCGGCTATATGAACCCTGTTTTTCCATTGAGCTGTCTAAGGCTACCTCTTCACTTAGATTTAGTAAGCCCAAGTCCTTTCGTATCACGGCATCCAAAGTCAATTTAGGTCTTCCTCTTCCCCTAGCCCGACTATCTCACTAGGTCAGTCTGAAACCATATCTTAAAGCAGAGTATCATAGATTTAGAGCTATATAGACACGAAGGGGAAAAGATGCAAATCAAACAGTGAACTCTCTTGTGCAATCACTGTGAAATACATGCATAAAAGAAAATTACAATTACGAATTTACGATATCTTACTGGATAATCATTAAGGAAATTACTGGTTATGGATACAATGCAGCTGAACTTCTGCTATGCAAAAGGGAATAACAACATGCTCAAAGTGAACATCCCATAATGCCACTCTTGTTTATGATTTTAAAAAAAATGTTCGAAACTTACCCACATTTCTGCTCCCAGCAATCCCTGCGACCTCTTTTTCCCTACATCCTTGCCGGGTGTTTCTCCTCTGAAAGAAGATGGTTGCTGAAAGAAAATGCTACATTAACTCTCTTAAATGGATCTCCAGTTCAGAGATAGAGTAATCCTTCAATATCAAAAGCTGCTGAGTTTTGTAATCAGGTACACTCCAACAATTTTGTTCAGAGTTTAATATTTCAAGCAGCAGCCCCAAATAGGGCTGTCAGCAAACTGGTTTTATCTGAATTTGTTGTAAACCAAGAACCAAACTACTTAACAATCCAACCATAGAACACTTGGAACAAAACCAGAACTGAAGCACAAAAATGGAATGGTCTGGCCCCACTATGCTATAAAAAATATGCCAAATGCAGAATAGTCCAACAAAAAATTATCTTCATATGCGAGCATCTGAAAGATAAACAAATAGAATTCCATTTTTCGAATATCGTCTAAATTACTCCCTCCGTCCCATTTTTATTGTCCATTTTCGTTTTTCGTGCCGTTCTTTCAATGCTTATATCTCCCAATCTACAATGTTTTTTATAATTTTGAAAATTTTGTATTATAGATCTAATCAAGAACTATCAAACAAGATCCATATTGCATATTTTTGGAAATTTATATTGGAAGATATAAGCGTTGAAAGAACGGCACGAAAAACGAAAATGGACAATGAAAATGGGACGGAGGGAGTAGGTTCCATGAAATGAGGAAATACACAACATACACGTTATAGTTTGTCTCATCACAATATAAGTGCAATCTCCAGTGACAAAAAGGCATACAGAGCATATCAATAGAGTGAGACATGCATAACTACCTTTATCTTTATATAAAGAGAGTAATTCCTTAAATTTCATAACTACATATTTTACCCATTTAAATTGATTAAAACTAGAGAATGGTTCGGGTCGGTTCTATGTGTGCTTTTAGTACAAATCTGTAACCAAACCATAACCGACAGTTTTTATTTTCCTGGGACCCAGACCACACTGTTAATCATAAATAAAAACAAAATAGACAAAAGCACAAGGTCTGGACCAGCTCGGATCAGTTTGCTGGTTCTACCAGTTGTTTAGCACACCTAGTGGGCTAGGCCCAAATCCGCCCATTGCTTAGATCTTAGGTACAAAGAAAACAAAGGAATTTAATTCAAACTTGTATGCACATGATCAAATAAGAATATGGTGAGGGATGAACTACAACAATTGATTTCTAGTACCACATCATCACATGCAGTTTGCAAATGTGTGCACATTCATATCGGTCCAAAAACTTCACTCCAATGAAAAAAACTAATTAGCTTCCTAATAATGAAATCAAAACTTTTACAATGACATTTATCTGTTACAAAGGACAAAAAAAAAACTCACCTGAAATAGGCAAGGCATAAGAGGACCGAAAAGATCCTCTTTTAGATCTGCAGCTTTGATGGAATAAAGAGCATTCTTGAGCCCACAAGAGAGAACATATTCCTCGGTGTCCCTAGGCATACAGTATCCTTTGTAGACACTGACAGGAGGATCACATATCTATCGTGGGGGGGTGGTGGTGAGAAGGGAAGGAAAACAAAATGAGGGATGATCATCTCTTTCTTAATGCAGAAAACAAAGCAAGACTACCATAGCTGCCAAGGATCATTTAGTAAAGAAGCAAGCAACACATACCCACAAATATATACAAGCAGAACATATTAGCATGCTGGTATCTGCCACAGACTCACAATGACCAAACAAAGATCATAGCCAAACGCATTGATGCACTTCAAAAATAATATAAGCAAACCAGATCAGGAAATGGAAACACGAAAAAGCTTCCAGAAACAGTATACATATGGGTATCCTGAAATTCCTACTAAGGACTGGAGTGTTAAAATTTTCAGCGGATCTGTACTTAACTGTTTTTGACAATGCAAAATCAACCCACTCAGGATAAAAACTGCACGTAAATTGGTTTAGTTTTCAAGTTAAGGGACTCAACTTTCTAGAAGGGTAAAAAGTAAAATATATACATGCCCCTTAAATTATCCAAATTTTGTTTACTTTGTCCTTTAACTATCAATTGCACACACTTGCCCCTTAAACTAACCATACGTTACTTACTAAGGCCAGTTCCCACATTCCATCCATGTCTTGGACGGAAAACTCATACCTTGGATGGAAAAGTGGTGACTTCACCTTTCCCAACGTTATTGGCACTCAAAAGAGGGTTTTCAGCCAAAAACCCTAACACCCAACTCGACCACGGAGAGAGAGAGAGACTGATTGCACACACACACTTAATATGCACCAGCGCTCTTGATTATCAACAACATTTCATTATTAACAGTAAACCAACAAAGTATGCTCAATACGAAACACTCAAGGCTAATGGTCCAGGGCATGTCATATGCCCATGCAATCTGAAGCTCTTCTGCAACTTTAAGCATTCACCAAAAACTACAATCCCATACATAAATAGCACAATAAAATCAAGCTTTTTTCTTTACATCAAAACCAAACAATCATGTTAAAACATAATAAAGCACATTAAGGTCATAATTTCATATATCCACATGAAGGAATAGAAACAAAACGGTAACTGGAAAACATGGGAAAAAAAGATTACCGAAGATCCAACTTGAGCCTGACAATCACTAAGACTCTTGTAAACACCAACAATATCCCCCTTCCGTACAACAAAGAACGCATCCTTCTCTTGTTCCATGACTGGTATAGGATCCAATTTTTTCAAACGAGACTTACTTCCACCTCCCTTTCCAGTGGAATAGCACTGAGCTCTCAACCGTGTTAACAAAAGCTCCAAATTCACGGTTTTAATACCAACATAATTCAATCTTGTTTTCCATATGGGAACAGAGAATCCACAGCATGAACTCCTACCAACAAAATCACCAGTCCTTGAAAGTATAGCCGCAGAACATGCACGAAACAAGCAGTTCATCACAATGCAGTTTTCCCCAAATTCTCCAGATTTCTGGCATATGAAATTTCTAAAATGAATACCATTCTAAAATACAGTTAGATATTTTGGAGGCAAAGAGATTCAGTCAAGTAGTTCACAACATACTTCCATTGTTCCTTTTGTTTACCATATTAGAGTACATGAAACTTGAGTCATAAACCAAGTCTGAGTGAGTTGTTGCATAAATTCTTTATAATCCGTTTTCAATTGTCACGCATGGTTAGAGAAGAAAAGAATTGATTGTAGTCTCTCTTACGGCTGAGAAAAGAAAAGAAAATACGATGGTCTTCTCACTACACTATCCTGCATGGATGAGCAAAGCAAACCATGGGCAAGCCCAAGGATAGACCGAGGGGCAGCTGGACAAGTGTGACTGCCCACCCCATGATATTGTGCCAGGATTACTAAAACTATTTTTGCTAAATAAGTCTGCCCCGATAGTTCAACAATGTTTGTTCATATTGCATATACATCCTCCCCCTAATGTTCAAGGTTGAAATTTTGCGTCTGTCCCGGCGTAATACCATGAGAGACATCTCCTTTACATCGTCCTTTTATATGAAAAACTATATAGAACAATGAGAAAGTCTAGTAAAACAACATGCCTCCGTGGTAGTGTTTTCATTGGTAGTTGAAAACTAGCAATTCATGCATTTGGCACAACATTTCAATAATCAATGTAGCGTATTGTGCATGTTGTTATGTTCAGTGTTCCTAGACACTAAGCTGGTCAATTTTACTTCTCACCGATTCTCATCAAATCTCACCATTTTTCGGGAGAAATAGAACTGGTTAAATGATGGGGCATCTCTCTAGGTTTCCCATAACGTTTTATCATTGCTCACCAAATCACGCTAATCAATTGGAACGTCAATAGACCAAAAAAATAAAATAAAATTCGTTTGTTTTTTTGCTTCTTGATTTCTCGATACCTTAATTCCAGTAATCACATGACTCACTACTTGGATTTGTTTCATTTTCCTACACAATTCTCAGCAACCAAACGGGGCAGGGTTCCGTCAACTGGTCTGTTTGGTTGCCGAGAAAGAACCGGAAAAGAAGTGCGACGAGTAGAAAACATACCGATTGATTCGTCGACGAAGCTGTGATTAGTACCCGTCTTCAACAGGAGAGAGAGAGAGAGAGAGAGAGAGAGAGAGAGAGAGAGATGTCCGGTGGGGTTTTGGGTGTTTCCCTGTAAAACCCTCCCCCAAATTTTGTTCAACCTCAACGAAAGGGAAAAAAATGAAAAAGAAAAAGGAATTATTACATTTATTGTTAATTTCACTATTATCGCTTACCTAATTCACATATTTTCCATTTTTTGCCTTGCCTATTATGCTTATATTTGTCTGGTTTGGCTTAAATAAGTCACTTTTTTGCATTTGTTAAGTTCCGTGTTGATTTTTTATGAATTATTAGCTCGTCTCACCGAGAAGAATTAGGAAAATTATGATCAAGACACACACAAAAGAAATGGATTACTTTTGTCTTTATTCAAAAGGATTATAATTTTTTTAAACTTGATAAACCAATAATTCACAAAAATTTGATATGAAATCAAAAATTACAAAAAAATGAATTAAAAAAATGCCAACGGGTTTATTAAGCCAAAGCAGGCCAAAATCCAATTGGTTGTATTTGTCATTTTTTTTTTTTTTGATAATTTTGTATTTGTCAAATTATAGATACAAACTATCACGTATGATTAGCCAGAGAACTCGAGTACTTTAGCTTAGTAAGGGTGACTTTGGACAAACTTTTTACGGGTTTTTTTTACTATATTATTTTGCACAAGTTGTCTCTGAGTAAAGACAACTTGTTTGGGCTTCAATTTGAAGTCTTTCCCAAAAGTCCGAGTCTTTTTTGTCTTCTTATACGCATTTTTTAATCTTTAATTTATGTTTTATAATTTTTCGATTACTCTTATCGAGACGAATGACGTAAGATTGTAAAAGTTTGACCCAAATCTAAGTACAATTTATGAGAAAATAACCAAAAAGACTATACGACGGCGGATTTTCAAATGGGACGGACGAAAAGTAAAAAAGGTTAATCGCTCACCACCCAAGTTAGGAATTCAACGGGATACAGATTGACACCACCCGAGGATATAACGAGGGATACAGGGCTGGGGAACCGTTCACCACTCGAAGGAATCCACCTAAGATATACAGAAACGGGGAACTCGCCACCTGTCGGAATCCACCGAAGGATAAGAGTTACAAGAAGATAAATCTTCTCACTAGCCAAAGGCTATATTTTAATTCAACACACAACTTAGGATTTCATTCATAGCAACACAATTTATAGACAACTTGGAACAACCCTCCAAGAATAGGAAAAGACACTTAACATTTTCAAGACACAAATTAAAAAGGACTTGACCATAGACTAATAGAAAAATGTGTTTGACTCTTGAAACTTAAAAAACACTTAGAAACTTAAAAAGACTATTCGATCGACGCAATGACTTCTTGGACTTTGACCGACATCACCATACCAAAAAGTCCTTAAAAAGTTAGGTTAGAGGCTCGTAGGATCCAAACACTTATTAGGCTTTCGGTTTGCTCAAAAAGAGCACAAAATTTTTTTAGAAAAGTTTGTCCAAAGACCGCCTAAATTATAGTCAACGTATTGGCTAGTATGGGAGCTAGAACTAGTTGCGTTGTGTGTTAGAAACATACTAACATCTAGGGCTGCAAACAAGCCGAGCCGAGTTTTAGGATGTTCGAGCTCGGCTCGAAATATATTTACAGAGCTCGAGCTCGGCTCACTTAGGCTCGAAAATGTGTTCGAGATCAGCTCGGCTCGTTTATATATAATATATAATATAATTGGGCTCGCGAGCCAATCGAGCCGAGTTTCGACTAGCTCGAGCTCAACTCGTTTATGAAACGAGCCCAATATTTTAGCTCGAGCTCGTTCATTAGTGTCTCGAACCGAGCCGATCCGAGCCGTTGTCGAGCTGAGCTTCGAGCCGCTCGGATCGTTTGCAGCCCTACTAACATCAGAGCCAAAACAAGTTAGAGTCATTGGTGATAGATTGTTCATTTTAAAGTTGTCACGCAAATTACGTGATTTAGCTACGACATCATAAAAGAGCAACCAGTGCAAATCTAGAGACAACTTTCATCATGTTGTTTCGTAACTTTCTTGCATTTTACTATGATCAGAGCAAGTTCATCCGTTATGTCAACAAGACTTTGTCAAAATTATATATTCTAACATGCTACGTTGCGAAAAGTAATATCCACTTTCGCTTGGCATTATTTTGACATAATTGTAGTTTCTTCTTATTTTGAAGGATGGGAAGAGGGATGACAAATTAGTTGCGAAGGGTGAGGTGACAAGGTTTGGCAAAGCCGGACTTGCTGCTAGATTTTTGCACCAAAAATAACTTAACTAAATATTTGGTAGCAACTCCGGAAAAAAAAAACAAATAAATAAAACTAGCAAGTTTGTTCGTCCGGTACTAGAAGAGTTTTTGGCATACCTTTTGCTAAATTTTGGCAATGGCAAGGGATTCAAGATGCGTATATATGAACTTGCTCTGTAGGTTCAAATGATAGCAATGTCCAAACTAAGGGCTCCGCTTTTATCAGTGGTTATTCGGTGCTTCAGCAGCAAAGAATGATTTTCCCGCTTTTATTCTTTCAACCAATGAGGACCGGCCGGGAGATGTGAATTTTTGTATAGGCGGGTTACTCACAAATTGACTCTACAACGAGTTTATGGAACGGAAGCCGGCTTATTTATAAGCTGTGTTGGGATCATAAATTTGTACTGGTGTGGCCGCGCTAGTTCTCCCGAGGTTTGGGTTGCGCAATCGGGTCCAATTGTGACTCGGCTGTAGGGCTGTTTCTTGTTTATCAAAAAAAAAAAAAAGAAAGACCAACACACTAGTTGGCAACAATAGTTGAAGACAGGTGACACCCAACTGTTGTGATTGACGATGGTATTGGAAATCTCAAATTCTCGATGACAATTACCAAGGAATTACTTGCCGTTTAAGGACGCTTAAAGGGTTTGTTTTCCAACAACGAAAGAAGTTTATTATAGTACATTTTTTCTGTACTGTTTCTGGATTCTGAAAACAAAACCAACATTGGGATTAGCTTCCACTCTCAGAGATGCTGTTTAAGGACGGACGCCATGATCTTGCCCTGGCCGCGGCAGAATTCGTCGATCCGGTCCTCTGCCGATGTCTTTCGTGTCTCATTGCCTGTAAATTTTCAGCATCGTCATGAGTCATCTTAATGTCGATCGATAATCAACGCTCAGTTTGTTGCGGTTGGAAGCCATAGTTTCATGCATTTTATTGGTGTTTCTTAGACCGAACAGCAAAGGTGAACGAAAAACGATTTATAACGTCAATGGGAATCAGTAAATGTCGGCTAATTTCGAGACCCCTGAAACTAACATCGGTGCAATGAACTATTTTTTCTCTACTTTTTTAAAGGTGAAATACCGAATCACAACCATCAACTGTCACCCCACCAATATAGTTACCACCTAGGGTTTGTGCTTCATGGGAGGCTTATCACGGCTCAACTTTCCACTTGGTAAATGTTTGTGCTATTATGGGTGTCTTTTGTTAAAGAAATAAAATTTTAAAGAATAAGCTAAAGGCTGTGTTTGGTCATGAGTTTGTAGAGAAATTTCAACGCGAATGGAAAATAATAGAAAGAGATATTTTGAAAAGAGAATGGGAAAATAATAGAAAACCAGATATGGTCAAATTCTTTCTCTGCACCAATTTCTCTTCAAAATTCATGATTAGAGGATGTATTTCAACAAGTACAAATGCAATTGGGGGATGGTGCCATGCTGCTCACCTCCAAGCCGTCGGATCATGCATCCAACGGCTCGGATCTCATCTCAGCAACGAACGGCTCTCGATCATTGGTTGCCGAGATGAGATCCGAGCCGCCGTATGCACAATCCGACGGCTCGGAGATGCGTAGCATGGTGCGCTCAATGCACAGCACCTACCCGAAGTCCGTACAAATGACTGACTAGAGTGTCTATACATCATGCTTCGAGATATCGGTCGCCATAACGGCATCGGTTGCGATATCGCGATTTCTAGGTGCAACAGTGGTAGTGTAACTAATCAGTTGTTATGAGCTGGAGTGGGAGATTCCTTTGCCACTTGCACTGTTGAGGACTCTTTAGAATCAATAACCGGAGATGTGAATTTTTTAAAATTTCGCACAGTATAGGAAAAAATTACCCACACCGTAATGGTCATATTTTGCCTGTAACGGGCCTAAAGGCCATATTTTGCCCGAAACGGCCCATCACGGCCGTACTGGTCAAGAACCCCTGTGATCGGGAGATCCTGCCAAGCAAGGGTGCTTGGCAGGGGTGCCGAGTGCATCTCGGCCGTCCAAAACTGTTTTGGAGGGTCCGGATGCAAAAGTACCGAATGAATTTTAAAAAAAGAAAAAGAAAAGGAAAAAGATGTTTCGATCCAGGCCGTTGATTCCGAGATGGACGGCTGGATTGGCCGCTCGGCAGGGGTGCCGAGCGGGTGCCGCTCGGTAGGCACCCCGGGTCCGTTAAGTAATGGTGTAGGGTCTGTCGGCACAGTTACTTAACACCATTACATATACGATTTTCCTTCGCACCTCAATTTCAGCCATAACGGGACCCTATACCTATCTATACATTAGGTATCACCGATATTTCAAACCGTGATATATGGAGTATACAAGTTTTAATCTGTGCAGAAATCACATAGAAAAAAAAACTCCACATGGGTAGTGTCTAACTGGCAGCAGTGAATATACCTGACTGGTTTTCTCCAACTCAGATTTTCCTCCCCCTGCCTCAGCATTTGAACTCTGTTTCTCTGGATCCATCTCCAACTTCTCACTTGATTCTACTTGGTTTTTCTTTGTTTTTGCACACTTCTTGGCCCGCAACACCTTCATAACCTCTACAATAAACAGAGAAAGTTAGGCCATATTCCCCTGAGATTCTTATTTTTTAAATACTTATTTTCCACTTTACGAGACAGATCATTCTCTCAAAATACATCACTTTTAATTCAAAAAAATAAGTACTTTTTTCTAAGTAATTCTTCTTCTTAGTGGAACACAACCTGATGTCTAAAGATTATGCAGAAAAATTATCAGAAACTTACTATATGGTTAAGGATTTTACTTCTCTTCTTTGATTATTTTTTCTTTAAACAAAACCCAATTTAGAAAACAAGTTTTTTCTTTGACCAGCAATTTTAGAGAACATAAAAAATAAAAAAAAACCTTATTATTTAAAAAAAAAACAAACAAACAAACCAACCTTGGGAAGTGACAAGTCTGTAAGCCCGGCCAAGAACGAGGGTATCACTGGGCCGGAGAAGCTTGACCCGGGTGAATTTCACGGTCTTTTCGGTTGTTTTCTCTTCGTCGGAGGCTTCGGGCAACGGGATTATAAGAGAAACGTAGTGACCCGGGTTCAGTTTCATCACCTCGCTAGCTGACACGGTCCAGTACTTCCTCTCTGTTTGCCCATTTGGATGTTGTATCACCAGTACTGCTGCTGCATCAACGGTCTGGCAATTACCCATCTCTCTCTGTCTCTCTCTCTCTCTCTCTGTTTTTTTCTTTTTGTCTCTCTAGATGAATGAGGAAGAAGAAGAAGAAAGAGAGAGATAAGGAGGAACCATTTTGTTTTGACAGTTGAGGCCAGTGGAAATGGTAAAATATAGACTATATAGTATGGGTCAAGCATGCCGTTCAGGGCACGCCTTACCTCTAGTATCTCTTCCATTTAAAAGGTCCAGTTTTGGCCAAAATTAGTTTTTTTTTTTTTTTGGGGGGGGGGGAGGAAGAATAATGGTTAAGAAAAGACCGTGACCCCTATTGGGTGGGAATGGGAGATGCTGCCAAGCGAGGGTGCTTAGCAGAAGTGTCGAGCGGACAATCCGGCTGTTTATCATGGCACGGACAGCTCAGATCTAATTCAAGCACAAAAATTTGAATCGTTCGTTGCTCGGATTAAGATCTGAGCCATCGATTGCCAATATGAACGGCCGGATGACACCGCTTCCACCCGGGGATGCTGCCAAGTCCAATTGGGGGTGACGGGTGTGACCATAGAGGTTTGTAATTATTGTGGAATGTTTGGCTGGGAGGTGCCCTTGAGATAGACATTAACCCCAGAAGAACCAATATGTCACCATCTGGATTGCGAAGATTAATACAATCGCAAGTGGATTTGAACTCGTGATCGTGTGGAGAGAGAGAGAGAGAGGGAGGGAGGGAGTTTTCGCGTGGAGAGAGTGGACAAATATCATAGGGAAAAATTCAAAAAAACCCCTGAACTTTGAACTCAATGTCAAATAGGCACCTGAACTTAAATAAACTTCAATTGAACACCTGAACTTTCACTCCGTTATCAATTTACCCCCTGCCGTCTCAATCCGTTACTTGTCGTTAACGGCACAGTTAAAAAAAAAAAACTTACCACCAGTTTGCAATCCTATGAAGCAGAAATGTGATTATGAGAGCCTTAGAGACAAAATTTGATTATGTCTCTTTAGAATAATATGATCAGAATAATAAGATCTTCACACCCGTTCAAACGGATTAAAAATTGGAGCACTTAATTTTTTAACCATATTTTTTAATATATAAACGGTCTACAAAAAAATTAAGTGCTCAAATTTTCAAAAAGAATTTTTAAAAAATTCCTCCTACTTCCAACATTCTCTCTCTATCTCTCTCCACTTATTACCGGGACCCGGGGGCTCAAGGCACATCAGCCTCTACCCACACACCAAAATGGCAACGTTTTGGTTAAATAAAAATTCATACCACCGGTTTGCAATCCTATGGAGTAAACGTGATTATGAGAGCCTTAGAGACAAAATTTGATTATGTCTCTTTAAAATAATATGATCAGAATAATAAGATCTTCACACCCGTTCAAACGGATTAAAAATTGAAGCACTTAATTTTTTAATCATATTTTTTAATATATAAACGGTAATAAAAAATTAAGTGCTCAAATTTTCACTCCGTTTTGAATCAGTAGAAAGATATTTAAGTGCTCATAAAAAATTAAGTGCTCAGAAAATTAAGTGCTCATAATCACATTTCTGCTCCATAGGGTCCTAAATAAAGAACACATACTTAATATGAGAGCCTTAGAGATAAAAATGAATTACGACCCTTTAGAATAATATGATAAGAATAAAAAGATCTTTGCACCGATTCGAACGGAGTGAAAATTTGAGCACTTAATTTTTGAGACCGTTTATATAATTTTTGAGACCGTTTATATATTACTGTAAAAATTTTAATCCGTTTGAACGGGTGTGAAGATCTTATTATTCTGATCATATTATTCTAAAGAGACATAATCAAATTTTGTCTCTAAGGCTCTCATAATCACGTTTCTGCTTCATAGGATTGCAAACTGGTGGTAAGTTTTTTTTTTTTAACTGTGCCGTTAACGACAAGTCACGGATTGAGACGGCAGGGGGTAAATTGATAACGGAGTGAAAGTTCAGGTGTTCAATTGAAGTTTATTTAAGTTCAGGTGCCTATTTGACATTGAGTTCAAAGTTCAGGGGTTTTTTTGAATTTTTCCCAATATCATATGAACGCTAAATTGTAAAAGACAATTTCTACTTAGCTAGGCCAGCTAAAGTTGTTTTGATATTTTTTTGAACCAAATTTCAAATTCTAACATTTTCAGCAATGACAAAGCAACTCAAACACCCACTACAGCTTTTGAGTTCCAAATTTGATGACTCTGGTAAACCTGATTAGTCTTAACCTATTTGAGCTCCCATTAATTTCTCAAAATTTCCTTCTATGATTCACATGTGTAAACACAACCCTTGATAGCCCTACGAAAACCCATGTGAGGTGCTGTGTTGTCTTGGGTCATACATTAAATGATGATTGGACTACTAGCTGCCTAACCTTGTAGGGGACTACAACCTGTAATATTAAATGAAGGAAGGGTCTTAACTTCTTATGACTATGGGGTGAAGTACTCATTTGTATTCAATGAGGAGTCTTGCATTTCTCTGCTGTGGAAAACTATTACTCTGTTCTAGAGCATCCCCACAAGATGTTTTAGGGGTCTTCTCATTATAAATTTGCGTGGGTTTCTGTGGAGTGGTGGTTTGAGATCACTCTATGGGTAGATCCGAACGCCTCCCTCTTCCTCCTAGAGTTAGCCTGCAAAATGAATAACCGGTAGTGCAACCCGGCTGGAGTAAGCCAGGAGGCAGTACTCCCATGCCTAAATCAGTACTTGGAGTAGAATGGAGCAATGAATAAAAGATCTCAGATTAGGAGTGGCATGCCTCTCTTAGGGTTTATCCCCTAGTATATATATGTATAGACAATTTGTACTTGCTCCCCAAGCTACTCGTGCATGACATGTGTCTGACGTCACGTGTAACCTCCTCGGTTATGACATCATGGTGATGTTTGGCCAGCACGTGGACATGGTCGATCCCACGTGCCTGGAACGTGGTACCATAAATATTTCCAACTGACTCTCGAGTCCTTATCCGGGTCGGGTATGCTGTTGGTCAAGACCGACCCTTTCTAATCCAGGTTCTAGGTCCCCTTGTGGACCACAAGGAACGGGTCAATTACTCGGTTATCGCCACGGCCCACTAACATTCGGCCCATCTTGCCTCTAGGGGCTTGGGGTACTAGCTTTGGCAGACCTAAAGCATGGCGGGTTCGACCCAACAGTTGAACCAGATTCGGCCCACTACAAGTTTTCTCGCCGAGTGTGTGGCTCTCACAGCTCGCAGAGCATTATGTGGCGGTTCTTCATTAACCATGAATACTCACTCCTCTACTGCTTGGAAAGTTTTTGATGTAGGGAATTCTCAATCATTCAAAGTATGGTTCTTTGTTCACATGTAGTAAACTTGTGGGGCAGGTTTTGTACATTTCCACAACCTAGCTTTTGAAACATTCGAACCTAAACAAACAGTAGTAAAGTTTTCTTCGGAAGTATTCTAAATGGGTTTTTTGTGTCCTTTTTCTTCTGGAAAGTAGTACTACATGATTTTGAAGTTGCTCTCTCCTTATTCTTCCCACGAGGAGCAATTCTTGGTACCTAGAAAAAGAACCCATAATGTTACCAAGGATTTAAAATGAGCGGTCAAGATTAACTTGGAGAGTGGCTAACACCTCTGATTTGAATTTGAATCTAACACGCATAAAATTCTAGGAAAGCCCCCAAGGGTTAGCTAAAGTGGTAAAGAGGTGGACCAGGTGGTGAATTGTAAACTTAGATACGTTCTAACTTCTAGGGATCAGGTCGTAAAAGAGAAATCTCTTGTAAATTTTCTAGTTTCAGTGTGAATAGTCTGCCTTTGAGCAAACCGGGGAGGGAGATAGTTGAGGTGTGAGCAGTGCTGGTCCTGCTGTTTGGATTGTCCAAGCCTAACCGCAAACTCGGCTGCCCACTTTATGAAGGCAAAAAAAAAACAATCAAAGTTACATGTTAAGGCCGGTTACAGAATTTTGTTACTCCATGGTGGGGGTTGTCCAAGCCTGCGAGTTTGTGGGGCTTACCTCGAAGCCAGCTCTGGGTATGAGTAAGATTGTAAAATTATTCTACAATCTTTTTCTGGATTAATAAACTTTTCCAACCACAAGTATCCCCCAATACAAGAACACATGTATCCCTTGGAAGTATTCTAGGGAATATTAATTTAGAGAAAAAAAAACTTAAATATTCACTTATTCCAGATTATCTTAGCTTTCTCCACATTCTAATTTTATGAAAACATCCAAACCTAGTGAAATAAAGTTCTATTAGGAGAAGAGTTGGAATTGAAGTAGCAGTAACAACATCAAATTAATTAGATAATCAACTATGGTCCATTAACACCCGCAAGCATATATCTGCAACAGCCGAACAAAGAATTTGGAAATCATGTAGTACAGCCCGCACTACAGGGGCTATAGGGCGGCTGATCCAGCCGTCTATTTTGTCGCCAACGGCTTGGATTTAATCCGAACTCCTATTAATTCGAGCCGTCCATTTTATTTTATTTTTTTTATCAAAAGAGGACTAGTCATTGAATCCACAATATTTAACTGAAACAAAAATTGGGAACTATTAAAAATGTGGCAAAGTGAAATAGTACAACAGAGCTATAAAGTTGTTGGAGACAATTTGGGTTCAAGCTCCCCTCCATGCCCTTCTCCTCTGTACTCCACCAAATTCCAATTATTTTAGCTGCATCCTGGCCCACAAAAAATATGCAAACCATTTATCTCGTACCTCTTGCATTCATAAAAACGTCTATGAAAAATAAGGTTGAGCAAAATCGTAGATGCATGAAAAAAAATCGTTTACGATGGATAGCGAATATAGTTTTGAGCTTAAGTCAACTTTAAACGATTTGTTCATATTGATATCACTTTTCAATCAAGATGATTTTTCGCACACATTTTCTAGAATCCAAGAGCTACGAGATGAACGGTTTGGATAATTTTTTTGGGTCCGAGATGGAGTCAAAGTAATTGAGTTTGATGGGATATATATATGGAGGATAAGGTACGGAGGGGAGCTTGATATGCTATGTATCATTATTCTTCATTGAAGTAGCTAGGAGTAATTTGAAGCCCCACATAATTAAGGCGATAAAATAATTTATGGACCCAGATGGAATAGTACGTAGCCAAAGATGTGGGGTGGTCACACTTGTACTTATTCATTACACAAAGATATGGGACCGCCCTGTTGGGTTTGAATTTTGAGAGAGATTTTTTAAAGTAATGAGTGGAGAAAAATAAAAATAAAAAATTATTGGAGACCGTGCCCAGAGATTATGAAACTCCAAAACGAACAAGGTCAACAAGGTCATCTGTGGGTACGAAGTGGTAAACCCTTCTTTTATTTTTAGGTTCCTTTTTACCCCTTTTCTTTTTTTTTGATAGAAAACTTATTGTTCTTAAAATGGGACTCTTCAAGAACACATCATCAAACTCAAATGAATTGATAAATAACCACATCACATGTACCCGTTTCCCTACGTATCTCTGTTCTCATGCAATTCAGCCGCAAGAAAGACTCTTTTTGTTCGATCACTAAAATTTCATAGAAACAGATGTAAAAGAACATTTTCGATAGAGATGAGTTGAACTCATACTCTTCTATGCAATAGTCCTCCTTGAGTAGATAATGAAGTGTAAGGTCAAGTTTTTATTTGGCAAATCCCATGACAAAAATACATTGATTTGTATCTTTTATTATTGAGTTGAAATTTATTCTTCATTTATTTCTAGAATGTCTGTTTAGGAAGTGGAAGGAAATCAAATCGTTTGTAATTGAGAGGATGCGTTTTTAGGAACTAAATCAATTATTTTGTAATTGAGAGATAGAGAAGGAAAAGGATGGAAGGAATCAAGGAGATTCGTGATCATGGCAGATGAATAAGGAAAGAGGATCTCAAAATCTGTGGGTTGAAAATAAGGCAACGTGCATCAGTTGTGATTGCTTGAGCAACTCCGAACAAGCCTATACTGGTGCTTGAGCAACTTGACAGATTTCATCCATCTATATATATGCGGCTCACTTGGGATTTCGATGTGACCGAACATATGAGAGCCGCCCCCAAGAACTTTCAAACCTAAAGAAAACATCCAAGGGGTTTCGGTTTTGTTTCTTGAAGTACAAACATGATCAATTGATCATCGAGCAATAAGGTTAACTTCATGGAGTTTCTTTCCAATCTTTGATTCAACTTACTTGAGTTGGCCTTCGGTGGATTTCCGAAGGATAGTGGAAGGCTTGTGGATTCAAGGCAGCGGCAGTCGAGCGATTCGGCAATCAACCTTGGTCAACCGAGAGCGATTCTAGGTTGTAAGTATAGGTTTGTTTGTAACCGTACAATGAGTATAGTGTTTTGATTCCTTCCCGTGGTTTTTTCCCGTTTAGGGTTTTCCACGTATATCTTTGCGTTCATCTTTTTATTGCTTTCCGTTTGCGAGATTGATTTTCTTATCTGTTGGTGGGTTAATTAATTGGAGAGATTTAAAAATAGCAAATATTTTTATTCCTAGACGAGCTAGGATTTTTCATGAAGCATCCCAAGTTCTTTTAACCTTAAAAAAGAATCGATTCTTGACAATCCGGATGGGACTAATCTTGCAAAGAAGACCATAAATTTTTCAGCAGGCTATATGAAAAACCCATAAAATAATTTAATCCCCATGATCTCTTTCTTCTATTACAAAAATGATTAAATTAAAAAATTGCCTCCTGGAATACTGTGCTTTCTCTTTGACTATGATCTGATTATACTATGATATGAAACCAAGGGATTAACCCAAGTCATGAGAGAGCTAATAAGTGTTTGTCTTTTACGGGGTTTACAGGTTCGAACCACGGATGTCAAACATTCCAAATCTAGCACGGGGCCATGAAGGGTTTGTCCGGTCGTTAACTTCGAGACCCCGGCATTAGTCGATGTGCGCACAAGCTGCAAGCTTAGACATCCGATTATCAGGAAGGGGAAAAAAAAGGATTATATTCTGATATGTGGATCATATAATCTATATTATCAGCTTAAATTGTTTCTAGTACATGATGGGGTCAACTCATTCCAACTCATTGGTGATGATCTCGAAAAAATTACATTCTAGAGAGTGGAAAAGGAAAGAAAAGAAATTTTAAACAAAGAGGAATCATTGTGAATTACGGGATTAGTGGTTCATCAATTCAAGGGAATGATAACCCCCAAAAATTCCTTTTGCAAGGGTATTAGTGCAGAACTAAATAAAATGAGAACGAATACTGGTTACTGTGCAGCTTTATTGGTAAACATGGAAGATGATGCTCAGCATGATTGTAGACTACTCAAAATCAGGGTCGGATCTCCTCTGTTCCAAAAATTTCTGTACTTTTGTGTCGGGAGATTTTTCGGCCATTAGATTGAGTGATTTTTTTTATGTTCTAAATCTAACGGTTGGAAAATCCATCAGCGCAGAAGCATAGAAGTTTTCGGCACAGAAGATCCTGCCTTTTCAAAACCATGCCTAAATTGATACTCGTGTTGTATTTAGAATTTTTTTTTGTTAGTACCTCAACTAATTTCTTTCCAAGTCCGATCATACACAAATTATCCATATCGAACTAGAGAATTCATAAGAAAAACTTCAAAACCATACAAGGCACTTATCTTCCTTTGTTTCTACTACGAGATAGACTTATTCACGGAGCCAAGGCCGGTTTTGAGCTAAGCCGAACGAGGCCAACGACTTAAGCCTCCGATTTTTGGCTCAAAATTAGGGCTCCAGATATAAATAACCAAGTATGTAATAGTATTTTTTTTTTCCGAGGAAAAAAAAAGTAATAGTATATATTTAATATAACACTTATATAGCAAATGACTTAGTTAGCCTATTGGAAAAGCTTAGTTTTGCTATCCAATAGGTACATGATTCAAGTCCCAGGGGCCTCTCTTTTCCTTCTTCATGATAATATTTTTTTCTCCTCACAATTTCGTCTTAGGTCCCGAGAATCTTAAAGCCAGCCATGCACGGAGCCGCTGTAAATAGGTTATTTACGGAACCGTCCGATCTCATCAGTCCGTTTTGGCAATCAATAAAATTTTGACCAGTAATAATTTGTTTTTAATCCGAACCGTCTAAGAAACTAGAGCAATGCTCCTAGGCACTGACTAATCTCTCTCTTAACTGCTTGAAAGTTGGAATTTGAAACCTTTTGATGAGATTTCTCAGAAGGTGGATTACATCTTTGTCTTGTGCTATGAT
This sequence comes from Rhododendron griersonianum, assembly GCA_018127125.1. Lineage (NCBI taxonomy): Eukaryota > Viridiplantae > Streptophyta > Magnoliopsida > Ericales > Ericaceae > Rhododendron > Rhododendron griersonianum. The sequence continues at coordinate 6,811,811 of CM030799.1, read as the reverse complement.
ATGGGCCTGGACAAGTATTGAGCCAAATCAAGACTTCACAGCTAGTACAAACACCATCCAACTATGTTAAATTAGTTCAAAAAATCCAAAAGACAGATTCTCAAAACCATTTCTGTAGGGAAATGTTGCTCTTTAAAACTTTTTAAAGCTAAAAACAAACAGCCATTTACACTATGCCAAATGAGTCATATCCCATGCAACATTTCACCAGTTTGAGTCTTGACAGAGGGAGAAAACAGCTCAAAAGGAGTGCTTCAGAAAAGCACAGATTCATCTATACTGCTTTGTTGTCCCAAAAAGGATAGGGTGGCACAAGAAAAAGAAAAAGAAGCAGATGGGATCACTGGAGAAATACCCACGATGAGCTAATGGGGATATTAGACCGAGGGGAAGAACTTGTTGAGATTGAAGGGAAGAGAGTAGAATTCTTCACTCCTCGTGTCGGTCTTGAACGAACGGAACCGGTCCCACCAGTGCATTCCCCTGTCCTTCCTGGTCGCGTTGTCTTTCGAATTTAACGTGACATCTAAAAGTAGAGCCAAGAAACCGGCAATGAATGGCTTCGATGAGAAGGGCACGTTGATCATGTCGTTGAACTGCCAAATAAGAAGTCATATGCTTGGTTAGCCTAATAACCTGTTTGTTGTTTATATTGTCTTCTTTTCGGAAACACTAGTACTGATGAAAAGTTTGTAAACAATCATTGTTGCCCCATTGTATATGTAAAATTTGGAAAACATGTTGGTTTGTGTTCAGGATGTTTTTTTTTCCCGGGAAAAGTTCGCCAAACAATTTTCTGGAACTTCAGAAAATTGAAAAACAGAAAACTAAAACAATTCAAGCAAGCAATTGGAGGAAAGGAAATACCCATCTAGCTCTAGTATGGACAGGACCATAGCCGTTTACTGCTGTATACCCGTCGAAGTACTGGGGTATTGAGAAGCCCATGAAAATTGAGAACCCAAGTATGAACTTGGTTCTGAAGCTGTTTAAATTGCAGAATTGTAGGAAGCTTATACCTCCAGCACCTGTCCATACATAAACAATGTAAGGATAATTGTTACACTTGAATAAGTCATAATTTAACACAGAACAAAACGAACGAAGGAAAACCTAAATCGTGGTTCCAAACACTAACCAACGTAGGCGAAGAAAAGACAATACAAAGCTGCAATGATAGGCGCCGGAATTGAGGCAAAAACAGCTCCGAATTTCCCTGAAAAAACCATGTATGTTAACAAAATGTTCTGCCGTAGATAGACACATATCTACTCAATTCCATGCATGTGTTGAAATGCTTAGGACGTGAAATGTGGATAATTACCAAGTATGGAAAAGAATATCATGAAGCCAGCAGAAATCTGCACAACTCTTCTGCTGCCGACACGTGTCAATGCGAGCAAACCAGCATTTTCACTGTTTAGGAAACAAACAAGGCTCTCATGCTTATCTATTGCAGAAATTTTGTAACAAGGCGTTAATAAAATTTCTAAGTACTCGTGGATTTTCAGCGTATGGATCTTACACGGATACTGATGACCCAATCCCAGTTCCAAAGATTCCAGAGAACAATATGCCCACTCCCTTAGGCCACCAAAAATGAAAACAGAAAGGAAAGCAAATTAGAACCTATAGGAGTTTATCGGATATCATTTACCCCAATTGGAAATTTGCTTTCTTAGTTAAGGAACTGCACTAAGCCGAAGTTGAAAAACTACTGCTTTATATGTGTTTAATGTTTCAAAAAATCATGAATTCTTTCCTTCATACTTAAGCGTATAGTAATGTGTTAAAGAGGCCAAAATAGAGCACAAACAATCATTCTTCATAAGCAAAATTACCTGCCAACCGACGCCACGACTGAGAACGGAAGGAGGAATAGGAGTTGCACCAGCATACCTTGACACAGCATAGAAGGCACCAGTGGACTGTCGACATTTAGAAAACATGAATTTTCTTGTAAATTCACTCAGATTAGACATCAATCTATATCTACCTTAAAGCAACAGCAACCAACCTGAAGAGATTTCTAGCTCAAAAGAACTAAAACAACGAAATACGGATTATACAAAAGAAAGCATAAGAAAACATGAGGAAAGGCAAAGAATTTTTCTTTTTCTTTTGTAGTCGAGAAAACTCATGATGAATAAGAAAACTGTTTGCTTATATGTGACAAGGTATTTATAGGAAGCTCTTGCTTCAAAAGTCCATAAGATCTTGGGTAAAATCTACCATAACGATACAAGAATTTTACCCCATAACAGCATGCAAGTAAAACTACACGAGAACAATGACAAGTAGATGATATTATGAGTTTTGGCCTTTTTTTTTAGGACCGAACCGGATATTCGGTTTGGGGGATATGTAAACCGGAACCGGTTGAAACACAAAACTCAACAATGCACTGAGAATTTATTTTAAGCACGAGTAAAAGTGAACAAACCTCAACAAGAGCAACAAATGAAGCAGACATCATAGCAAAACATTCCCCAGCATCAAACGTGGGGGCTCCCCATTGAAACGGATAAGGAACGCTTATCCTGCAACCAAAGAGCACTACAATACATGAGCAATGAACCAAAAATGTCATCCCATCACATACTCCTAGTTCTAGCTTTCTGTGGCAATCAACAAGCTTTTTCATGTTTAAGCAGTAATAGGTCAAGACGGTATGCCCTCTTTTGATATTTGCACTCGTGGTTTCTACAATTTCCCCTCATTCATCCAAAACCAAAAAAGTAAATATCCAGTTACACATTGGCCACAGCACGACTACTTAACAATAAACAGACAACGGAATCTCCGAGGCTCAGTTATAGAGGAAAAATAATTACCATGGAGCTCCGCCTATAATACCAGCGTGATCTGTTCGGCAGCTTGTTTGAGTTTTTGAAGGTGCATGCTTATATGCACCACCAACAGTGAGAAGGTGCGCATAGACCCACACAATGATAACAGAGAATATAACAGCAAAGCGATCAAAGATCTGCCTATCTCCTTTCATTAGATGAGGTATGTACTGCATAAAACATTGTAATATAAGACCATTAACACCGGAATCTCAGTTGAGATTCTATACCAACAGATGATTCAAAACTTGACCCATACCTGCGAGAAGATTACTAGAAAGATAAGCTGGGGAAGTCCAATTTCCACGCATTTTGCAACCTACACATCCAATGCCAAATACCATTCAACAGCAACACACAGAATAGTGAAGAGAAACAGTCATAAACCATAAGCACATCTATTAGCTGAAATTTCTTCATCCAAAACTAAAAGCAATCACCTAAATGCATACCAGAGGAAAACCAAGCTCATAGAGCCCAAAGCCAGTCAGAGCTACCAAAGGGACGGCAGATAGTGGACTCAAGAACCTAGAAGTATGACCAAAAGTTTATGAAGTGACTTAGACATTTGCAAATGAACTGCGATAAGAAAATTCACAAGTAGTAATGGTTCTCTCTTGCTTGAATCTTGCTATAGCACTGTAAATATTAAAAGAAAACCAATTGTCATCGAGAAAGTTTAACCTACCTTGCGACATTACGCCAAAGACCACTAAAACCGACGATAATCTGAAGAGTTGAGGCAACAATAAGTGCTCCCTGTGTTCCTTGCATTATCTTCTCAAATTTCTGCAAAATCATCACAGGAAAGGGATCAAATTTGCATAAATTATGAAAGACATGCTGTAACAGAAGTAGGTGGGGTTCATCAAGCAACCTCCACAGGGTCCAAAATGCTGTTATATCGTCCAGCCAATATAATTGATACTGTCGTGGGTACAAAGGTGTAAGACCCTCCAATCACAGCGGGTAACCGGGTTCCAAACATTGTCTGAGCTAGAGTGTTCAAACCAGCGACAAATAGTATTGTCTGGATCACCTTTGCTTTCTCTTCCTGAGAAGGCCAACAGTTTGTTAAAATTAGGTCAACGAGGAACGAATAATTTGAATAACAACCCCGTTATAGCAAAATACATAATGAAATTAAGTATCAAGAGTAGTTTGTGAAACTGTTCTTGTCCTTGTCAAAAGTCTTACATTTCCTCCTCCCATTTGGGGAACGAGCGAAGTGGGAATCAGAACAGTTGTGCCTAGCATCACAAGGTAGTGTTGGAATCCAAGAAGTATGGCCTCGGCTGCATCAAGACAACAACACACTCTTTAGGACAATTTGGTTAACTGGTGAAAGAAAAATTCCGGTTAGATGGTAGAGAAATAGGAGAAAAAATACATGTTTATGTTGAATGTATCCAGTAGCCAAAGGAACGACATACAAGCAAAACAAAAGAGGATTTTCTCAATGAAAATGTAAACTAAAAGGCCACTGCGATTCACTGAGGGGCTAGAGGGGACAAACCCCACCTAAAGATTTCGAAGAAATTCCTCTTTATTAAGAATTAGCTACAAATCTTGTCAAATTATTAAAGTTTGCCACCCATTCTTTGGAACAATACTGTCATTTTTATTTAAATTAAAATGCGCACACGAGAATATATGTAATCTTACTCGTTTTTTATAGCTATATTTGTTCACATAAAGGAATGCATAGTAGAAATTTCGGATAATGTTTCAAGTTTTTTTGTTGGTGGATTAATAGTACTGTAGTTTTTACACACACACACAACCCCCCAAACCAAAACAAAAACAAAAAAAACCATCATCCGTCCATGGCAATACATACACAATCATGCTATAGACACGTCTCTTGGCCACTCCCCATAATGCTTCCAAATCAATGAAATACAAGAACAACATGCTCATATATTCACATAAAAAACATACACAAATAAATCAAAAGTTCTCTGAATCAGTTTGTAAGAGAGAACAGATGGATAAGTTACAAACATGAATTTGTGCATTTATCAATATAGACACACACATATTTACTCACATGAGAAAATTGAAAAAAAAGTAGTAAATGAGAGAAAACTCACGCCATGGAGGAGGACTAGTAATGCAGTAAGAAATGTTGGGCAGCTGGTCCTTGGACGGATGTGGCTGCAACTCGTCCTGCTTGGGCGGCGGCGCGTGTCCTCCACCTCCACCTCCTGCCATTGCTTCTCTCTCTCTTCCCCTGCTTGCTTCTTACTTTTCTCTCACTCTTCAAACTCAAATGCCTATAAAACAGTCACAAAACCCAAAACCCTTTTATTCAAAACATTTGTCAACAAAACCCAAAACCCAAATTTCTCAAAGGAATATATACTTTCAAGAATTTGTCACCAAAACCCAGAAATCTCTCACTCACCGAAAGCTATTCTTAGGATAAATGCAAATGTAGTGAAACACTAGGAGAGCTAAAACCCACTTCAAAACGCGTAAAGCAAATGCCAAAGAAGCAAAAGAAAAAGAAAGGGTGAGGGAAAAAAGCAAAAACAGAGCCAAAAGTGAGAAAGGAACCGAAATCAATGCTATGGCCCTTTGAAAAGGAATCCGTTGCATTAATGTGTTTAGTTTTAATTATTTTTTGGAATGGGCCAATGGGGTTTTTGGGTATACAGTGTGCAGTGCACCTTCTTTTTCTTTCGCTCACGCAAAGGTAAAGTGGAGAGGCATCTCCTCCAGTCAGTCACCTTTAGAAATCTTTTTTCCTCCCACAATGTACAATATAGTATAACGGTATAATATTTATATAATAGGTCCATTTTTTTCACATAAAAAAAATTTAATAGCTCCATTTTTCTGGTTTAAAGTGTCAATGATGCTACTAATCGCAGGTTGTTTCGAATGCAAACCGAGAATCACTTCACTGGACACATGGGATGTTGCCGAGTGACATCCTGCTAAGCAATGCCAAGCGGCCGATCTGACTGTTCATTTTGGAATGGACTACTCGGATTGAATTTGAGTCGTCGATTGTCGAGATGAACGGCCGAATCGGCCGCTCTACAATTCACTTGGGGTCTCAAAACTTTTTCTCTTCGAGCAATGTTTTTAATACGGTTTCTCTATCATTGTTATTCATATATTTCTGTCTATCTATCTCCACTTTTATTACTCCAAAAACTTCCGTCAAGTTTACAAGTTTCATTAAAAAAGGGTTTTGTTGGAGATATTAATGAACATTTATTAGTATTCTGATATTGTTTGTTTGTTACAAGTAATAAAGAGTAGTACCACCTATTAGACTTTGGACAATAACATATTCATGGAAGTGACTTTTGCATCATGATACAAAGTTCGAAATTGAAGTTGTAATGAAGGGACCAATTTACGCGCATATAATCTCTTCCCAGTTTGATTAAAGGCAGGCCATCTACGCTGGAATTAGAGAATTCACAAGAAATTACTTTCTTGCGACCTAACCCTCAAAATCAAACTCTGGTCAATTGTGTGAAAAGCAAATCCACCAACCAACAAGAGTGTTTTGGCTAAATAAGTCACTTGGTTTTTTGTTTGTTTTTTTTGTCTTTATTCAAAAAAAATTCGAATTTGTTAGTCTCGCGTCAAATTTTTGTGGATTATTAGTTTGTCTCAACAAGAGAAATCGCAAAAGTAAAAAATTGTGATCCAAACTCAATTTTGTTTAAATAAAGTTGAAAAATCTGGCTTTTGGCTGATTTTGTTCTTTATTATAAAAAAAAAAAAAAAAACCTAAGTTTGGACCATAATTTTTTACTTTTCATCCTCTTGTCGAGACTAACCAATAATTTATAAAAATTTGATGCGAAACTAATAAATGCAAAACAATAATTTAAATAAAGACAAAAGCCCTATTAGGCTACCAAATATCCTCTTGTTCATCACTCAAAACTTAGAGGGCAAGCATTTGCCATTCACCACCCTGGTGGTCCCCACAAACAAACCTAAGTCCAACATTTATTTCAGGCTGTTTAGATGATTATATGGACCTTACCCAGAAACCAAGCTCTTTCTTTATATGATGAGTTGTTGACTTGTTGCGTGCAAAACAATACGTAGGATCAAATTGGTTGTTTTCATCCCCTGAGCCGATCCGAGCTTTGTCGTGTTTGAGCTCAATTACCTTATCAAACGAGCCTAATACTTGAGCTTAGCTAGTTACAAACGAGTCAAAGCCTGGGTTACCTACTAAACAAACCGAACCTATACAAACGAGTCTAGTTTTTTCGAGCCAAAATTTAGAGTGTTGAACTCAACTCTTTTACTAAAAGAACCGGCTGAAACTAGAACTCGAGCTCGACTCAATTTCATTTTTTCTTTCCTAATTTTCTAATTTTGCCTTTTTGTGCTTTGGCAGTGATCTATCATCTGGTGAGTACCTAGCTAGGTCAGCCCCCAATCAATGAAATTATGAAGGGTACCACACCCCACCCTCAAGGCATTGGACATCATTTACTTCACTTCCTATAAAGGGGAAGGGAAAAAAAAAAAACGATGCAATCGGAGAAATAATTTTTTAAAAAATTACTTTCTCTGTTCTAATTCATTTGTCCAATTTTGACATATGTGTCTTTCAAAAAATTGTCTGTCTTACAATCCATAATGTTTTATATAATTTCAAAAATATCATATTATAAGTCTAATCGAGATCTATCAACAAGATCCATGTTGCATATACAAAATATTATATACTGAAACATATAAATAATTTTGTAGGAAGTCCCAAATAGTAAAAAAAGACAAACCAATAGGAAGAGAGGGAGTACTAGCTTTATTAAAAGTAGGCCCAGGTGACCTAAAATGCTTGTCCAATTGTGCCGGAAAGGAAAAAAATTGGGAAGAAATTTCACATTAAGTTCCAAGTTCCAACTATGTCGACACGTCGTCGCTTCACCTTTTACTTTTTCTTTTTTGTTCTTTTGGTTGAAATATCATTGTTGTAGTTAAGTTCTATTCTGCTAAAGTTCTTATTTTTTAAGTATTTACTTTCTATTTTACGAGACAGATTATTCTCTCATAATACATCACCTTTAATTTAAAAAATAAATACTTATTTTTCCTAGCAGAACGGGGCCTTAATCTTTGAGTTTCTTCTTCTTTTTTTTTGGAAGTGAATCTTTGAGTTCCATTAATTAGAAGAGGTGAAGGAGTATCTCTTGTTAAAGCTAGAAAGAAAAAAATGCTACGGCCTCCCAATTTTTAACTTGGCTGTAAACTTCAAAAACACTGCTACAGCAATATTTTATCAGGAAGCCAATAAAACTTAAGAAACGTGACATTTTCCCGATGAAAATCCGTTCCGCTGAGGGAAGTATTGAGAGAATGATATGTCTCGTAAAACAGAAAATATGTACTACTTAAAAATATATAAGAACCTTAACGAAACGGAGTCTATTAATGCCAATATATTCGGCAACTGCTTTTCTAGATAATTCTGCATCACAAAAGAGAATAAGATGCAGATTGTGAAGAACTTGATGCCCATATAATGTTATATGCCCTTTTAATATTTGATGATGTGCTTTTATTCTTTTCTTTAACTAGTTGTATTTTATAATTAGTCGACGTGTACGTAAAATTTTCTCTTCTTTTTACGTGCATCTCAACTGCTAGGGAAAATCAACCCCACCATGTACTACTATTTTGCGTGTGGCTGTAACATTCTTCATCTGAAAAAAAAATCAATAATTCTAGAACCGCAGTCACTTTACACACCCAAATACACACCCACACACGTATGTGGGTGTGTATTCTTTCCAATTATAGCCCATAGGAAGAACAATTATGATGAGTCTAGGTAGGTGGGGGGAGAGAAGTTTTTCAGTTCCGGGTGGGCACCAGTCACGTGGTGCCGAGCACCATCTCGACCGTCCAAACGTGTTTTGAACGGTCCAGATCTGTTTGGATAATTTTTAAGTGTAAAATTATCAAAACACCCTCTCAAGTCCAAACAAATTTGAATCGTCCAAAACACGTTTGGATGACCGAGATGCGTACTCGGTATCACGTGGCCGGTGCCCGCTCGGCACTGAAAAATTTCTCAGGTGGGGGAATAAATTTATACTGTACTACAATAAATTAAGCTTGCACTAGTGTAGGATATGATGAGTCAAGATTCACCTACGAAAATGACCGTTTTGTCCTGTAATCAAAGATGTTGACTTTAAAGTGGAGCCCCACTTTAAAAGGTTTGTTTGGCCCATGGCTCAAATCCAAATTTTCCGATTCAGATGTTAGGCCCCACTGCAGTTTTCAGCCAATTATTTTGAAGAATGAAATTAAGAAAACCGATATTGCACTTCAAAATGGACGGTGGGGGCCTGCTGTCGGTCACATGGGTGATGGGTCTCGTTTTAAAAACATGATTCAAACTATTCACTTTGCTGAGCTCGACGCATTTAGACTCCGTTCTGCTAAGAAAAATAAGTATTTGTTTCTGGAATTAAAAGTGATGTGTCTTGATAAAGTGGAAAATAAATACTTAAAATATAAAAATCTTAGCGGAACGGATCCGGGAAGGATTTTGCTTTTCAAAGTAAACGGTTCGAAGTCTATTTTTGAGCTCGGGAAGAGACCTGTATGTACAGCACAACAGCTTGCCGTGTCCCAAACATTGCAACTAGTGGAGAAGGTTCTAGCTTTTCACTTTGGATTACTTTTATCTCAAAATATTTTCACCTATTCTAAGTAGTAGTATAATCTAGAAATCACAATCAAGAATATGAAATTTTTATTATGATAAAATTAATTTTCCCAAACACTGGCCTAAGTTTGTGAGTAAGAATTACTACATCAGAAACTCGAAGAGCTTGTTTTCAACTTCCATTGGTTTTGAATATGTAACCGAACCACCGAACCGATACATGCAATTTCGAATGATTTCGTGGTTGGGTTCACGCTCATAAATGCGCACACGCATTATGTGACTTAGATCCCGCCTTACAGTGGCCAATCACCACCAAAAACGGAAAAGGAAAAAGCAAAAGTATAAGAGAGGAAAACTCCAAAAAAAATTTCTTCATCAAGACTGATTTTTGTGACTCAAATTGACACACAACTTTGGCAAGGATAGTGAGATTGATCCCCGAAGATTAGTTGAGGTGCACATAAGTTGGTCTGGACACCTGAGTTAAAGGAAAAAAAACTTTGGAAGGGATAACAGTGAACAAAGTGCCAAGTTAGACTTTTCTATTCCCATTCCAAATTAAAGAAAACAGTCAATAAATAATGGCCAAGGATATAACCAATCCCTTTTCCTGTCCGGTTAAAAGGAGACCATCCGCACCAAGAATGGAAAAATTCGCACCATAAATGAAAAATTCACAAGAAATTACTTTTCCTTGCGGCCTGACTCAAGAATCAGACCCTATTCAATTGTGTGGGAATCAAACCCACAAACTAACCAACCAGACTAACCCTAGCGGCTGTATTATTATACCGATGAAAGCTGTGCATTAGGATCCAATTTTCAAGAAATTTCCAACGTCTGAACTTCTTTCCTCCTGTGTACAAAAGATGTGGGCTTAGGCTTTTGTGGGATGTTTTGGATCTGATTTTTGACCTATACAAGAATTTCTTCAGTCCAGTATTCAGATCTGGGCATCTTCGCTATGAAACGAGTAATTATTCAGTGGTCTTGGAGCACCGTCACGTGGTGCTCCAACACTCTTGGGATCCATAAACTAGGCCCCACAAAAATATGTGGTGGATAATGGTATTGGGGCACCGCCACCACCAAATAATTCTTCGAAACGAAACATACCCGAAGTGTCAACGCAGAAAATTCTTGCGCACTTCCTAGAGTAGTGAATACACAACGTGAAAGACATAGAAGCTCAAGATGAGATCTCCATGTTAAAGGGGATGATGAAAAAACAAGCCAAACATGAACGAAACCAAATATACCTTTCGAACCAGCAGAGGTTGCTCAACTATTAGGTCACTTCGTCCACCAACTACAGCCGCAGTTGGTCAACAAGTAAATTATGCTCATTCCGATGTTCGGTTTGAGGGCTTAAAAAACCCTTGAGCCGCCACTATCGACCGGAAAATGAAACAAGATAGGCTACTGAACAAGCTTAGCGATGACAATAAAGAACCCAGTTGAATACATTCGTGCCAAAGTCCTAGATACCAAACCTCAAACATAAAAAGCTTAAAATTCCCATCTCAAGTCATTCTGAAACTGCATTTAAGTCCATGCTTGACGCAGCGGAATTCACAAAGAGACTAGTTGCGTACTAATCGAACGAATGATAAACTCGAGTCCACGAGAGAAAGAGACAAAGTCTGAATATTATTGATAAAAAGCTTAAAAGTTAAATAATTGAATAGGTTACAGTCCTTTTTATAAGACCCTAACTCTAGAAATCCTACTGAAAAAGAAATAATAAATCATGCAAAAAAAGCGGCATTAAATAAAAGATATTACCTAATTAATTAAAATAAAATCCTAATTCTTGTAGACCAAGAATCCTAATATAGGTAGATATCAAAATCAAACCGAATACAGAAAGTTAGTAATTCTAATCTAAACGAAAATATTCCTAGTTAAAATCTTATTCTAAAACAATAAAAATAAAATACAAAAACTCTCAGTTTTTGTCCTACATCAGTCTCCTTTTCTTCAAAAGAACTCGCCCTCGAGTTCTCATTAGAAACTTGCCACCTTCCCTTCCAAAGAAATAGATATTTGGAATATTTCAATTTCTCGCTCGTTTTCCAATAAAAGTATGCTTGCCAAGATAGTTTTCCTGCACACTTCAATTGATTGACGATTTCCACAATACGAGCATTGAGTGAAAACTCAATCTGCTCCAACCCAAGAAAATCAATAAATTGAACGTCATACAGAAATTCCAATTTTTCTTCATGAGGTCCATCAACTAGACCACTAATATTCCCCTCAAGTGATGAATGTTGACCGATAAGAGCTTTGAGGTGATGCCCATTGGTTGACTCATGTGCCCCCGCATCCCGCCTTTCATCTTTTTCCTCCGAACTCTCTTCAATTTCACAAGTCATTGCTTCCCAATTAGCAACAGAAAGAATTAACTCATTTGGGCTATCAACGAACATCTCCTCTTTCCCCCCATCCTCTTTCTCTCTAATATTACTTGGGACGTTTTCTGTAAAATCATCTCTAATCAGCAAAATGCAATTGTCGAGGTCAATGTGATCCACTTGAAGCGAGCTCGGCTCCTCCTTAACACAAATTTTAGTATCAACCATCTCCAATGGATAACTGTTTTGGTCCTTAACAACTTGATCGCCAACTTCTGTTTCAATTTTTTTATCATCAACTCCCTCTATGACCACCTTATCAATTTCTTCAATGACATCTTTGGCAAGAGTAGTTGTGTTCTGTTGATTTGATCCGTACTTTTCATCCAATAACTGTTTATAATTATGCGGCAAAAATCTCTCCATCAGACATTTTTTTATTCTTGACCATGCACAAATATGGCGTTTGTTCTGTTGATCTCGCAAAGATTGCAAGTCTAACCACCAATCTAGGGCTGGACCTGTAAGCTTTAACAACACGTACTTCCACTTTTCTCCATTCGAGATTTTCATATACTCAAAAGCATCCTCAAGATTAAGTATCCAATCTAGAATATCCTCAAAATATTCAGAACCACTAAATTTAGGTAAATTGTTATAATACCTGAAATTTGCTTGTCGCTTTATCGACTGATAATCATCGTGGTTCTTGAATAACTCGCCATCAAATTCATTCTTATTATCATAGTGATAATAAGAATATCCTCCAAAGACGTTTTGGTGAATAGGTTGGTTGCAGGCAAATCCCTCAACGCGGTTCCTATTCTGGTTAGGAGGTTGGCGATGGGCAAATCCCAACGCGCGATCCTTCTCAACCCTTTCTGGCCTTTGGCGATTTTGTAGAGCCAATCCCTGCAACAACTCACGGATCTCTGCGAACTGAGTGCGAGTATCCTGACGGAACTCGGCTAACTGAGTGCTTCGATTCTGCAACTGTATTCGGTTATCCTCCATCATCTTCCTTAGGTCAGCAAGCCCACGACCAACGTCAATGGGTGTGTCTTCTTCTGTGTTTTGTGTCATCGAATCAGGAAAAGCCTGGCTCTGATACCACTTGACGCAGCGGAATTCACAAAGAGACTAGTTGCGTACTAATCGAACGAATGATAAACTCGAGTCCACGAGAGAAAGAGACAAAGTCTGAATATTATTGATAAAAAGCTTAAAAGTTAAATAATTGAATAGATTACAGTCCTTTTTATAATACCCTAACCCTAGAAATCCTACTGAAAAAGAAATAATAAATCATGCCAAAACAAGCGGCATTAAATAAAAGATATTTCCTAATTAATTAAAATAAAATCCTAATTCTTGTAGACCAAGAATCCTAATATAGGTAGATATCAAAATCAAACCGAATACGGAAAGTTAGTAATTCTAATCTAAACGAAAATATTCCTAGTCAAAATCTTATTCTAAAACAATAAAAATAAAATACAAAAACTCTCAGTTTTTGTCCTACATCAGTCAAGATACTCGCACTCAGTTCGCAGAGATCCGTGAGTTGTTGCAGGGATTGACTCTACAAAATTGCCAAAGGCCAGAAAGGGTTGAGAAGGATCGCGCGTTGGGATTTGCCCATCGCCAACCTCCTAACCCTTGAGCCGCCACTATCGACCGGAAAATGAAACAAGATAGGCTACTGAACAAGCTTAGCGATGACAATAAAGAACCCAGTTGAATACATTCGTGCCAAAGTCCTAGATTCCACCAAACCTCAAACATAAAAAGCTTAAAATTCCCATCTCAAGTCATTCTGAAACTGCATTTAAGTCCATGCTTTATTCATCTAATTCTTCTTGACTGATGAATTTGGTTCAGTCACACTTGCCTAATAATTGTCAGTCCGATCAGAACTCCCGACAACATTCCATGTACAACGACAAAACTGGGAAGCTCAAACTAAAGCTGATGTTACGAGGTTCTTTTTAAAACTAAAACACACTCGAAACTAGCACTAGCATACCTTAATCTGAGATAGACAAAGCACTAATCCCATCAGAACTCCAGTGATGTGGTAACCAAATAAGCTAAAATCTGCAATGCATACCTTACTTTGACATGTTCTTCCGTTCACCTGAGTATCCTTAAGCTTCTTAACTCTTAAGTAATTTTAGCTAGTTAGGGTTTTCTCAAGGTTGGCCCAAGAAGTCCATGAATGTCCTAACCCTGTGTTCGTATTGATTCCATCATTGTCTCTGTTCACCTAAGGTTACAAGACGTTTGGGCCGTTGTGCACCTACGGTAATATCAGAAAGTTTACATAAACCGACTACCGCACGCAAAAGGCTCAATGCAAACACTTCAGTTGTAGCCGATTGTGGTTGGGGTCTCTCAATCAATTATTATGAGCTACATACGACTCTGCTGAAAGACATCCAGCATTCCTATGGTCTAACTCAACGTATGCTTCCTCTTAATAACCAGAAAGTAAAAGAGTTCTTATAACATACAGGTAATAAAATATGACCACCTCTAGATATCAAAAGGAAAACATAAAAGATAATCCACAATTCTGTAGACCCTATATCGATCTCTACATCCTCTATTCTTCCCTCACACTTCTGAAGCCAAGTGTAAGGATGAGCAAAGAGATGCATTGCATAAGGCTTAGCGCTTTTAAGCACATAGGTTGACCGAGTAGTATCGTATCCATAGCTCCCTCTCCTGACTGCAATCTCCTGCCATTGATTTCCTTTTCATTAGCTAAATTCACCATCTTCTTGACGAATTTAAAGTGGCAACTGCACAACTTAGAATGCAGAATTCTAGTTCAAGATCTCCCCCGTGGATTTCACTTAATGCCTTCTCTTAGTGGACTCTATCTTAAGTTTCTCATCACATCCCCGCGTAGAATACATTACCAATTGCTATCCTGAAAATGGGGCATCTTATCTCATTCTTGAAGAGTGGCAACTCCATTACAGTTGATCGATAGATGTTATGGGCACTGTAGTTACATTTATCCAATAAGGTCATTTCTGCCATTTGCATTTGCAGGTCGACAAACAGAAAAGTTCAATTATCATTGTGGCTTCACATGTCCAGTCCATCCTATTACACAATCTGTCGTGATTAGTGCAACAACATTTCATCAATTTCCAACTGGCATACACACAAGCACATAACAATTGAACTATACAAGCACAACATTAAGATTTTGAATTCATATAAACCAAGAAAACTGCATTAATGAACTCACCCATAGGTGGTAAAACTAAGAATAGCCACTGAAATTGCAAACAATTTCCCGATTAGTTTAAGCGTAATGTCTGTCAGCGGGTCATCTGTCTGGGATGACACCGGGTACAATTGCCATAGCCATCATCTGTAAAACCTCGTAACCCCCCAGCAATCTGACTATGCAAAGGCGAAATCATCACTAACTACCACCACGACCTTGCAACCTTTTCCTTTCAAGCTCAAGCTAACACGAGGAGGAAAAGAAAACGAGACACAATTACAATGGTAAGAGAAACAGTCATCTATACATCAAACTTCAATCACAGTTTTAACTAAATCATACTACTATCTCTTGAGAGACTTACCACTTTCCTCACACGCTCGTTGGCAGCAGGTGTTCCTCCAACAACAGATTCAGGGAGATATGGACTACCGACGCGCACTTCATTCATCACAACGATGACAGTCTTATCCCAACGCACTGGAAGGCTGATCACAGATCAATGAAACCAAAGGGAGAAAAATAGTTAATTCTCAGAGAAATTTTTACTCCTTTTAGATTAAAAATCACATCTGCAGGTTATATCACACACACAAGCGCGCGCGCCAAAAAATTAATGATGGCTCCATAATGAAATTACGATCACATCCAAGTACCAACAGTTCTAAACCACTTGGGTCTACCTACATTGTTTGAGGTTCCAAATGCATGCCCAAACTCTTTAAACAGAGAAATTCTATTTTTTAAATGGACTAGGAAGCAAACTCTCCACTTATCAAGGCACATGTATCACAAGCAAAACAATTACCAACCTCTTCCAGTACTGTGAGTTGAGGAGTTGTGTCTTACTTTAACTCAGATTAAACAGGTTCTATCACGCTTATGAAAGGGAATGCAGTCCACTAAAGGCCTCTCACACTCCTCTTGTCTTTGTCTTTTCTTCGTTCTCATTGTGGTTTAGTCTCTCAAGTAAACTTGAGAGTCTAACGGTGGAGAATGAATATCACCAACTTAATGAAGGTATGAAGTTGATTCAACAAAAATACGAGGGGGGGTGAAATAGAATAGGCCTACTAAAGTGCTGCCTCTTCCACCTTGGGAGCCCGCTCCTGCTTGACAAGATCCCAGTCCCAACAAAATGGGAGCTCGCTCCTTACAAAGATGGGAGCTTTTGTATGATCTTTGTATAGAAAAACTAGGATTTATCACTTGGCTTTATTAATTGGTCCTTGATGATCTCATATATCTAGCCCAAGTCATGATATCTTGAAAAGAAAACCATATAACGTAACACTAACCCATCTCTAACACTTATAGTGGACTTGGCCCATATATTTACTTCATAACATGATTTTACTTTTAAAGTGAATACTCTATGTTGCATTATTTTCACAGTATATGTACAAGCTCCCAACCTTGGGAGCTTCTCTATTCCCCAGCTCCCGCTTTGTGCAACTAAGGAATAGGCTCTCCCGAATTTCAATGCACCCTCTACCGATGACTGAGGACATCAACATCAGAAGCAACCCACAATTGCAACATATCGTTCATAGCCCCAATTACAATTATTTATCTCAGTTTCATACAAGTTTGTAAATTGAACCTTCTGAATTAAATTTCCTCAGCATTATGGTCATGCAGGCAATGAATTCTACAACATCCATCAATCTTGAGTGTTTGCAGAAAAATAATGACGCATTTTCAAAGAAAACCTTAGTGTTTTCAATGTGTTCAAGGGACTCCTCCACTCGAGTTAACAAACATTTCCAGAAGTTGCAAGATTAAAACCATAATCTACAAAAATACCCAACGCCAATTACCCTGATACCCCAACTTATCTTCAAAGTTGATCTGTAAAGTTATTGCTTGATCTGCTTCAGATGATGGAGGTAAACCCTTGACGGAAATACCCGACAAAACGCAATACATACAGAAGGGGAACTTGGACAATTATATGAAGTCTTCGACTGGTTAGACGCTGCTATCGTGTATGGACGTCCAATAGGAGTTCTCATTTTTTTATAACCGTTATGAGCTTCCCCAAGAACGGCAAAGAACTAGATGGAGGGAAGGCCGAACTGATGGCTCACAAACAACTGCGGAATAAAGCCAAGCCAATCTCTGGAACTGCAACTGAAGCTGATAATGCTGGAACCAACACTGGCCAGAACATGTAGGGAGCTACCTGAAGGGGGAAGCCAACTGGGGACTCCAAAAAATAGCTGGAAAGATTCATGCACGTCCAGGGTCTTCGACAAGAACTGGAGCACTGGGACCATCAATGTGTACGAATCTCAACGGTGCAAGAAAGGTTCTCCCCAGCCATCCTATTAAGGACTGTTTCGTCCTCAAGGACAAGATTCAAAAAATAGAAAAGAAAGGCGCACAAAATGTTTACCAGGGAATACGCGAACGCCTATATGCTCGTGGAAAGATTCAGAGAGCCCAAAAAACAAGATTACGCTAGCTGGCCGCTAACAATGGCTGAAAGAGATTAAAGTTCTGATCCTTGAAGAAATTTGCAGAGTTCGTGCGTCTAGATGGAGCAAAATCATGAAACAGATGTTATCATGGCTCATTACAGGATGGGTAACTAAACTATCGGCTTATAGTACATTAGCACTATCCATGTCTTCTTCATTTTTTTCTTTCTTCTTTTTCTCTTCTTTCTTTCATTTTCTTTGGGGTGGGGAGGTGGTTTCAAAGTCGTCAATGTAAGACCCTGAATTTTTTGCAATTGAACGATTTTTTTCCTTTATGGATTTATCTGTGGCAATGCATAGTCAGGTCTTAATGCTTCGGTTCCCTTTTAAAACACTAGTTGAAAAAGAAATACCACATTGTCCACACTCCCCGTCACATTTTCACTGGCTGGTCTAGTGGTCTGTAAACAGTATCAATCATGAACAGGAATAAGCAACGTCACATGCAGTCAGGCACTAAATTTTGCTCCAGATTGGATAACCATGGAGTGAGCAAACAAATTAAACTCATAAATCATCCGGTCGTTATATAGAAAAAGATAAATGCACCAAAAAGGGAAAAAGAATTACGTCTTAGACAATGCATCGAAAATGCTCTGGGCCTGGGGAGTAACACCCACGCCGATCCTCTCAGCTTCCATCTCTGCTTGTCTGCAACTTCACCACAACATATCAACGCTACAAGCAAATTGATTATGGAAAATACTCAATATTCCAAAACTAGCTAGGGTCAAATATATTGATGTTACCTGATGGCAGACTCTTCTCGAGATTGGAGGGTATTAAGATCAACGAAACACTTCGTGGGATCAAGAGGGTCCTCGGCTTGACCCAAGAGCACAAACTCCTTTATATAGTTGGCTTTCAATAGCCGTATGTTCCGCCGAGGTCCTGATACTGATTTCATACCCTCTTGTGCCATTCTCACACCCGGTTAAAGAATTCAAATCAATAGAGAAACCATGCTAAAATCTTTCAATTCAATAAGTTGAAATCTTTCAATTTAAAACCATTTGAGGTTGGAAAAGCAGGCCAAGCTTCATTTTCTTCATGTTACAATTAACTGATGTGGGACAAGTTCTTACTAGCACATAGAGATCAGAATGGGACGAACAAAGGATCATACCCTCAGTGCCAATCATACAACCCATTGAAGAATTCAAATCAAGAATGCAAAGACATACATAATACATATACGTGTTAGTTACAACATCCAACTCAAAATGAGTTAGCAATGAATGAAGAGGTCAGTCCAAACTCATATACTAGTTTCTCAGCTTATAAAAAAGGTAATAAGAGCAAGAACGAAACAAACGCATCCATACAAAAGAGGAAACAATTCATAGAGTCTTGCCAAAAATACTCCCAAAAAACCTAGCCTATTCCATTTTAGGTATCCAATTCGAAATAGAAAGTCAATGAGTGGAGAGGCTGCCTACACTTAGACCTAGGCTTTTGAGCTATAATGAAGCAGATAGAGCAAACCTACCCAACCTCCCTCTCTCCCTCTGCTCGTGCAAGAAAACGAAACAATCAGAACATATAGATACGCCGAGGCAAACACACTAATAATGTCCCATAATTTGTCATTTTCAGCAATCGTGTCATCCTTTGAATCACCTTAAATCAATACCTTGCATCGTTTTAAAAAGCTTCCCTTGTTTATGACTCCATGAGACAAGAAATCTCAAACTAGCTTTAACTGAACCTAACGCGAGCCCATCTTGAATAGCTTAAATTCTCATCATAAGCCTCTTGCGAGGCGAGTAGTGGCCTACTCAAACTTGGTTAGAAATTTTAAGAAATCTCAAACTAGCTTTAATTGAACCGAACACCAGCCCATCTTGAATAGCTTAAATTATCATCATAAGCCTCTTGCGAGGCGAGTAGTGGCCTGCTCAAACTTGGTTAGAAATTTTAACGAGTTTCAGAAAAAAAATGCTCAACCTTCAAATTTTTATAGATCATAGGCCGAAAAAGCTGGAAAAAAAAAATGCGTGCTTTACTTTTTGACTACTGGAACTATGAGAAGCTTTAATAAGTGTGAATCAATCCAGAGCTATTAGTCGAAAAGCCTCCGAAAATCTTGAGCATGATTGGAGAGCACTAGAACTAGGGTTTAAGCAACGAATACATCGGGGGGAAAAGAACGATCAAATTAAAATAATCAGAAAGGATATGAAGGACGAGAATGTTGGATGGGCGATCGAAGGCGATGACTTGCGCATCGAATTCGTCGCCGAGAGTTGTTTTGATTGAGAGGATGCATCCCACCGCGAATTCCTCGCCGGCACCGGCGGCTCCGCCGCTGTTCGTATCCATCTGACGGCTTGGCTGCTCTTTTTTTTCCCTTTTTTCAACTGAAGTCTTGTTGGTTTTTTTCTCTCTACTTGCTTTATGGAAGTTAGGGCCCAGAGAGAGTGTTTCAAAAGCAAGTCCAAGCCCAACAACTTAATAGTCCAATAACATTATCAAAAGCCCAACAAATCACAATGGAACCTAAAACAAGTTCGATAATGGGGCCGGGCCTATGTGGACGGCATGCCTTTGACCGGATCGGGAGGAAATTAGTTGAGATGAGCGTAAGATGACACGAACACTCTTGACCATCAAACCCAAAAAAAAAAGGGAAATGAGTTCGACGGATGATTCGTCCTTTCATAGTATAGTACCTTCGTACATTGAAAGTGGGTTTTTTTTTTTTCTCTCTTTATTTCGTCTTCTCTTTTCTTTGGCCAATTAGAACCACTATAACTATAAAAAGCATCTCCGATGTTATTTCTCAAGTCAAAATTGTTACTTGGCACGAGGTCTCACAAAACGAACTATAAGAGCAAGTCTAATAATGGTTAAGACAAAATGCATTTTTTAATGATAAAAATAGTGACATTTTGCTACAAACAGGCATTGTTGGTTAATGCCTTAATGGTGCTAGCTATGCCATTTTCTTTGCTAATAAATTTCCTTTATTTTACTTTTTCAACCTTGTCAAAAAAAAAAAAAAACTTTTTCAACTTACTATCCTGGGAAGTGGGAATAAAGAGGTCGGGACGGAATTGGTTGTTGGGTTTGATTAGGGGTGGGAATTTTCGACATGACACGAGAACATGATACGAAGTAAGCGGATTAGGGTCAGCTATTTCTGACACAAAATAAGAATATGACACGACACGAAAAGTTAAACAGATTGGGTTAGGGTTGAGAGAATTCTGACACAAACACGAGATAATACGACACGCCACAAGAATTTATGAAAGAACACGAGAACACAACACGAACACGACACGGAGTCAGCGGGTTAGGGTCGGCTATTCCTAACACGAAACACGAATATGACATGACACGATAACACGAAAAATTAAAACAGGCTGGGTTAGGGTTGAGAGAATTCTAACACAAACACGACATGAACACGATACAATACAACACGATGCCCACCCCTAGGTTTGATGGTATGACACAGATGACAAAGTTATTCTTGTTGCTAATTTTTTTTGGTTTTTGGAGGGAAATGGCAAAACAAATGACTGAACCAAACAATGAAAGGAAAAATGGAGGACCATCCGGCGGTACCAGTTTTTGCCGTTTCAGGTCCCGCATGATTGGAGCTGCTCATTTTATTTAAAATATTTTATTCAAGATTCCTGTACAAACAAAATTCAACCTAATGCCAGTAAGAGCCTTTACGAATCATTCAACTTTGTCCCCGAATTTGGCCTGAATTATGGGACAAAGTTGGATGTTTCGTAACGGCCCCTACTGGTAACTGGTTGAAACGATTTTTTACAAGGACCCTAAACAAAATATTTGAAACAAAATGAGTGGCTCCAATCATGTTTATGAGACCCAAAACCATTTGTGCATAGAGTATGTACTCCATTATCTGTGTAGTTAGCATTAGTGGTTTTTTTGGCAACCCTAACGATAGGTCATTTCTCAAGCAAAAAATGACTTCACCATTTATCACAAATTTGGCACAAGAAGGCAAAGCCATTTATTACCACATCAACAACCGTGATGGAGTAAAGTAAAAAATGATTTTGATATAATTGGAGCAACTTTAACTTAATTCTAGCAAAATACTGCTATAGCAGACATTGATTTGAAAATCAATAGGCTCTAGCTCAATTAGCATTTCTCGGTCCTTTCCACGTGGAAGGCCAAAATTTGAGTCCTATCGTAGGCTTTTGGATTCAGAGCTGATAGCCTCTGAAACCTTTTGTAGACTAACCTACTAACACTTTGCTAACTCCCGTTAATTTATACACTATTGAAAAAAAAAAACCATTGATTTGAAAGAAATTGCTCAACTATGCTCTAATCTTTCAATTTTATTATTGAAAATTGTTACAGAGTATCACAGGACTAGTCCGGTTAGTTAGTGGGTTAAAATACTCCTCACATAATTGATTATGGTTCGATTTTTTGGATTAGATTGCGAGAAAGTAATTTTTCCCGGACCCCCTATTTCTATTGGTTGTCTTTGACTAGACCAGATAAAGAAATTAGCCGAGATGCACATAAACTGACCCAAACACCTTTAACTATAAAAAATTGCTACGGGGTAGGGGGTAGTGGGTTTGGTGAGTGTAATGGGTTGTTCGGTTAAATAAGCCAAGTGGTTTATTTTTTTGTTTTTATTCAAAAAAATTCGCATTTATTGGTTTTTTGTCAATTTTTTGGAAATTATTATTTCGTCATGACGTGAGGAATCTAAAAAATAAAAAATTACAATTGAAACTTAATTTTTTTGAATAAAAACAAAAATAAGCTAATAAGACAATTTTTTCGTCTTTATGCAAAAAAAAAAAGGATTTCGATCGTAATTTTTTACTTTTTAGATTCCTCTTATCATAAAGAAACAATAATCTCCAAAAAAATTGATAAAAATTTAACAAATGTAAAAAAAAAATTAAATAAAAACAAAAAAATAAATCAAATGGTTTATTTAACTGAACAATCCTTTCGGCACAAGCTAGCTAGTGGTCCCAATCTGTCATTGTTCCTTTGTTTTATGTGATGATGATTGCTGAGCTTGGTCCCCAGTCCCCACTCTCATGCCCCAACCCTTTTTATAATTAGATCTAGTCATGCATGATTATTTATAATACTCCAGTTAGCACAGATTTTTTAAACGGGGGCGACTATTCACAATCTTTTATTTTCTCCATTAGTCCATTAAAAATTTTCAAATAATTACAACATGAATCCCCAATGCAAAATGTCCTACTTGCCGTTCTAACTTTTTAGGCACAACCCATCATCATCTTCTTCCTCTCTTCCCTCAGTTATTTCGTGCCTCCTCCATCTCCATAGCTCGCCATAGCCACCACCGCTCGATCAAGAACACCGCCACTCCTCTCTCTCTCTCTCTCTCTCAGTACAGTCGCCATTGAATCACCATACTGCGACCATTTTGAAAACAATTTTGGTAACTAATTGTCGAAAACATATACATATTTCGGTAACTAACTGTTGAAAATATAATATAATTTGGTAATTAACTGCCAAATTCTGGTATATACTTCGGTATTAGGTTACTGAAAATTTATTTGACAATATTATATTACTGAAGATTAGAAAAGTCTTGTGTGTGTGTGTATATATATATATATATATATACACATTTCAGTAATTGACTGCTGAAAATATATAAACATTTCGGTAACTAACTGTCAAAATTATTTAAATATTGCGGTATTCAAATATTGAAAACATTACATTTTTTCGAACCTGAAACGCCAAAAATCTTGTTCAAAAAATTAAAAATTATGCGTCGAAAAAAACACAGTGCTCGATCGGCTCCCAAGTGGGTTTGGTTTTGAATTTTGGGGTTTCAGTTTTTTGGTTTTGATATTTTTGGGTTTCAATTTTTGAACTTTTTAGGATTTTTTGGGTTTCGATTTTTGATTTTGAATTGTACAGAGAGAGAGAGAGAATAACCTTGAAGAGAGGAGGGGAGGGAGTGGCGGGACGGTGTTCGTAGCTTTGGTGGTGGTGGCTATGGAGATTTGGTGTTTTGGGAGGAGAGGGGTATAATGGGAAGATTTGGGGAAATTAATGGGTTCTATGGAGTAAATTTTTATTTTAAAATATTGGGGATGGGTTATGTGAAGGAAGTGGGCTAATGGAGAAAATAAAGGGTTACGAATAGTCGCTCCCTTTTAAACACAGATAGTGCACAGATTACTATATGAAATATACTTTGGATCTCACACAAATAAGCTGAGTCATTCATTAAATTTAAAATATTTATTTTCTGGCCCACGCATAAAATTAGCTAAAAAATTAGTTCAATTAATACTCTAGCCAATCATCCAACTTTTCATTCTATTTATCGAACAACTCGTAACGTATTTTTGTGTCTCTGTCTCAAACATTAAGGCGCGCGTGCGTCATTTTTGTGCTTGTGTTTGTGTATGTTTCTAGATGGGCTCCAAGCTCGGTTTTTTTTGTCTTATTGTTTTCGAAGAAATAGAGATTCTTTCAACCCATTAAAAAGTGCCAAGTTGCCAACAAAGCATAGTACTCTGCCATAAAATTTCATGGTATGAATTTCAGGACCCGGGGGCTATACTGCACGGAGGGAGTAGGGGTGTAAACGAGTCGAGTCGAGCCGAGCTTCAGCGAGCTCGAGCTCGGCTTGTTTATTTAACGAGCCGAGCTCGCGAGTAGCTCGGCTCACTTACAGCCCTAGGAGGGAGGCAGCAGCCCCTACCCAGTAATGAAACGGCGACGTTTTGGTGAAAAAAATATATGCTTACCTCCCATTTGCAATCCTATAGAGCATAAACGTGATTATGAGAGCCTTACAGACAAAATTTGATTGTGTCTCTTTAGAATAATATGATCAGAATAATAAGATCTTCACATCTGTTCAAACGGATTAAAAATTGAAGCACTTAATTTTTTAACAATATTTTTTAGGAGTAATATATAAACGGTCTTAAAAAATTAAGTGCTCAAATTTTCATTTCGTTTGAATCAATACAAAGATCTTGTTATTCTTATCATATTATTCTAAAAGGTCATAATTAATTTTTATTTATAGGGCTCTCATAATCACATTTCTGCTCCACATGGTCCTAAATAAATAGCATATACTTAATATGAGAGCCCTATAAATAAAAATGAATTACGACCCTTTAGAATAATATGATCAGAATAATAAGATCTTTGCACTGATTCAAACGGAGTGAAAATTTGAGCACTTAATTTTTTGAGACCTTTTATGTATTAAAAAATTAAGTGCTCTAATTTTTAATCCGTTTGAACGGGTGTGAAGATCTTATTATTCTGATCATATTATTCTAAAGAGATATAATCAAATTTTGTCTTTAGGGCCCTCATAATCACATTTCTGCTCCATAGGATTGCAAGTAGAAGGTAAGCATATTTTTTTTCCCACCAAAACGTCGCCGTTTCATTACTGGGCAGGGGCTGCTGCCTCCCTCCGCACAGTAGAGCCCCCGGGTCCGTATTTTCAAGCGTATTCTATTACACAAATTTTAATGGGTTTCTTTTTTTCGGGTTCGACGGTCAGGGATGTCCAGAACGACTTACGTGCACCTTAATTAATCTCTCATTCAGGTCCGGTCAAAAGCAAGTTATCTACGTAAGTTGGAACTAAGGAGAAATTATTTTCTTGTGACCTGACTTGGCCTAAAAAATTGAGCCCTGATGACGAAATTTAAAGTTTTTTCCCCTGGTTCGACGGTTAAGATGTGTCCGGGCTGCTTACACAAACTTTTATTTTAAGTGGGAATCATGCACATACTATATGGACATTAATGATGCCCATATATGCATGGGACACTTGTCCAGCTAGCTGTCTTATGATATCAACAGCTATCTGAATTCTTTACAAAGAGACAAGGGTCATGCACTTTTCAAAATGGGGTCATTATTGTACAACAGCATCTTTTATAGGGGAAAAAAAAATGGTCTCTTTGGTTAGGTACAATGAGTGGAAATTTTTTAAAATGCTTTTGGTATGGTGTTGCACATGACCCCCATGAATAGATTGTTTTTTTTTTGAAAACTTTTTGCATACTTGTATAAGAAAATATACTACTAGCTTGCAAACGAAGTGGCCGGTACAGGCCAATGAGCCTTGGCTCAGTCGGCGTGATCCCAAGCCTTCTTCAATAGAGGCGGGAGTTCGAGCCTAACGAGTGGCGTTTACAGCTTTCGTTGCTGGTAATTTGTTTGTTGAATCCGTAGGAATCGGAACTTGGAAGGGCCAAACCGCCAAAAAATAATTACAGGCAATTGAAAAGATAGCATGGAGAGAGAAGTAATATAGAAAAAGGTATTTTGGTCCAACCGGAATCAAGTTTTTCTTTTTTTTGAAAGGATAATCAAGTTTTTCTTTTGGTCCAATATTTGCCTATATCCTATTGATTGATTTTTACGACTTTCTACGTAAGTAGGTTGAGTTGTTACTTGTATCACTTAATGACTGTTAACATATACATTCTTGCAGGCTTGCAGCACATATTACCGAAACCTGAAAAAGAATAAAGAAAAGAAAAAGCTGCAAAATTCAGGCATCATAATTAAAGAGCAATTTTATCGACCTTGTTATCTTTGTATAGGTAGGGTGTGTTTGATTTCCTACAAGTATTATCAAATATTTTCTTTGGTGGAAAGCAATAATCAGTAGAGGACCCAACATCACCCATCATATCATATGATTGAGCTTGATATATGCACTAGCTAAATTCTGAAATTGTGCCCCAGGCGGAAGTTTCGGATTTTTAATCAATCACATTAGGTCTAGGGCTGTCCCCGATATTTTGGGGATCCAAGGTGAACTTAATTTAAAATTTGGGACCAGCAAGTCAATCTCAAAATGATAAAAAAGAAGAAGAAAAGAACATGTAATAAATACTCCCTCCGTCCCAAAATATTTGTCCGGTAACGGAGTGTTAAAAATAATGCAATTTTTTCAAGAAAAAATTCAAACTTTTTTCACAAATTAAAAATACTCATTGATATCTAGTAAGTTGTTAAAAAACTTTTGATTTTTTCTTGCAAAAATTGTATTATTTTTAACACTCCGTTTTGCGGACCGGACAAATATTTTGAGACGGAGGGAGTAGATTAAAATTCTGAAAGTAGTGACCATTACGAGAACGTAAAAGCATCATTCAAATATCACTCGCCTTACATTTTTTGGCAGCAAAAGTAGTAATCACGTTAGCATAATGGGCTTGTTTTCTAGACCTAGTTTAACATCGTGCAAAATTTTGAGGCCCCTAATTTTTTACAAAAGAGAAAATGAGGGCTCAAGGCGCAAGTCTTTCTCGCCTCCCCTCGACGGGACTCTGTCGGTCACCAGTTACATCAGATGAGGTGATGCATTTTGAATGTTTCGGCATTTTTGTTGAGTGCCCTCTAGTTGTCCTCTGGTTTTTGGGCACCTTTTGTATTTAGAGGAAAAAACAAAACCCCTCAATTATGTCTTCGGCATAGAGATTTTTTTAATTTTTTTGAAAATTTAGTTCTACATTATTTATACACAGTCAGTCTCTTGTGAGGGAGTCCTCATTTTAGTTAAAATGCGGACCTCCTCATTTCTTCCATTTCTCGATCGAATTTCGATGATCCGAGCCGCTCAATGTGTTCAGAACGTGATTTTAAGGGTACTTATGAGAAATTGGCAAAAAAAATAACCGGGAAGGGCTTGATTTGAGTAGTTTTATTTGAATCGTTCGATGAAAAACAAACAAAAACTGCTCGGATGAAGCCCTTCCTGGTTTTTTTTTTTTGCTGATTTCTCGCGGGTACCCTTAAAATCATCTGCATTTTATCAAATGAAGTGGTCCTTACAGGAGAAGGACTGTATCTATACATGTGAATATTACTATAAGAAACTTATAGAGTCTCTAGTCTACCTCAATAATTTGTAGAGTCCCTAGTCCACTTATTTAATAAGCCCACCTCCGCCGCCGCCCCCCGCCACATCACCACCAAAAAGTTTGCCGGAGTGTCTAAACTATTAAAACCCTATAAAACTAAGTGCCTTTAAAACCTTATGAAAGTGCCTAAATCACTGAAACCTGATGAAACTAAGTGAACCCTAAAACCCTATGAAAGTGCCTAAAATCCTAAACTCAATGAAAATGTCTAAACTACTAAAACCCTATGAAACTAAGTGCATCCTAATATGAAAGTGCCTAAATTTTCCGACGAACTTTCCGGCGCTGACCAATTTTCCGGCGCCGGTCAACTTCCCGGCGATGATGTGGCAGGAGGATATAAATGTTAAATTGAAATGGAGTGTACTGGCCCTACTATAAAATGGACTAGAGACTCTTCAAGTTTCTTATAGTGGATCTAAGACTAATTTTGTAGTATCTCTGTATAGCATTAAAAGTTGTGTAATCTTATCCCTTGTATTTACGGATGATTATAAAAAATTTTTTTTGCTGTAATCTGAAATCATTGTGATCGTTACCCTATTACGACAAATCGATAACACAAAGAAATTCAAATTCTACGTTAGCTTGTCATACATCGTTAGCTATTATGATCGAACCTCGAATTCAAGTGTAATCAATTACAATGCACCGGAAATAGTTAGCCTTCAATTGTCTTTGAAGCTACAGTTGTGACCACCCGTCCCGTTAAATTTATGATGGGCCAAAACTCAAGCTATTTGATATCGACTCGTAACCGGCTCGATTATGATTTGCTTGAGACCGACTCGCCGAGTATGCAGGTGAAGCAACCACCAATTGCAACCAAAAAATTGGTCCACGATATAATTCCCAGTGATATAATTTTTTTTTTTCCCGACAGTCATGGGTTTAGGGTCGCTTACAAGCACTTCGACTAGTTCTCTTTCTAGTCCGGTCAAAGACAAGCCATCCATGTCTGGATTTAGAGCCGGCGCGGCCCTGACTTTTCAGGAGCTTAAGGCGAAAATTAAAAATAAGATCTCTTTTATTGGACTATAATAAGGGATAAAAAAAAAAGTATGAGGAGCCCTTACAATTCAGAATTTTTTGAAGACCTAAAGCGGCCGAAACACTTATTTTAGATTAGGACTGGCTCTGTCTGGATTAGGGATGCAAACAAAATTATTTTCTTACGGTTTGATTTTATGAATTAAATCCTGGCCAATTTTATGGGACGCTAATCCATCAACCAACCGACTAACCCAGACGGATGGATAGAAAATTAGAAATCCATTTTTCGCATATATGTAAGTCGTGCACGTTACTATAAAGCTGGAGGACTCTTACACCAATTGTCATTACCAATACAACACACAAAGATAAAAAAAGAAAGATACCCATGCCACACATGTTCCAACAGGCATGTAAAGACAACAAACATGCGGTAGTCCGGTTAATTAATGAGTTTGTTTTCAATACGATTGATCGATTTTTGGGGTCAGACCGCAAGAAAGTAATTTTCCTGTGAATTTGTTAGTTTTGGTGTGGATGACTTTCCTTTGAAGAAGCCGTAGTTAGGGCCGGCCGAAGGATAAGCCTCTCAATCCCATGAGTTTGGGTAACCCCCGGCATAGGGCAACCAAAAAAATTGTAAATCCAAAAAAAAAATATATATAGTTTCAGATTAAACAAAGTTTCTTGGAACACAACCAACATGGTGATATTTATAGGGATGAGTTATTTCAAGAACTTAAACATTTGAAAATAATATTGCCGAGATAAGTAACAAAATCGTTTAATTTGACATCTTTAATTTTATAAGTTTTTTTTGATAGGCAAATATTATAAGTTGACAATATGGTTGTTTTCAAATGATATAGGTTAATCGAATTTTGTTGACTATACGCATTATACTTTCGCGGAAATGATTTTCTACGTTGAGGTTGAAAAAAATTTCCCCTTCGAATTACTATTTCACAAAAGAGATTTAAAATTGAAAAAAAGTACTTGGATAAATTAAAGTACAATGCTTTAATTAAAAATTTTGCTTTAAAAAATGCAATGAGAAGTTATTTTATCGAATCTTGTCAATCATAAAGCACTATAAACGGGGTTAGATTTTAATTTTTTAGATGTAATTCAAGTTAGAAACATAGAGTTAACTTTGATTTTTTTAGACTAGCTTGTACGTCTTTCTATGTTATATAACTTAATATTTAAGGCCCCGTTTGTTAATCTCTTTCGGCCTTGGGATTGGATTGATAATCCCAAGGGATTACTAATCCTTTGTTTGTTTTCACAATGAAGGTGTGGACTATTAGTCCCATGGGCATGCGAATCCCCTCATTAGGGGTAGTCCTAACCCAGGGGACTAAATTACACCGACCCAATTACCCTTTGCTACTTGGCTATTTGGGGATCCATAGAGCAGAAACTTAATTACGAAAGCTCTAGAGGCAAAATTTAATTATGACCCTTTAGAATAATATGATTAGAATAACAATATCTTCGCACTGGTTCAAATAGATTGAAAATTATAGTACTTAATTTTTTTTTACTATTTATATATTACTAAAAATTATGATTAAAAAATTGAGTGCTCCAATTTTCAATTCGTTCGACCGGTGCGAAGATATTGCTATTATGATCATATTATTTTAAAGGGTCGTAATTAAATTTTGTATCTAGGGCTTTCATAATTAAATTTTTGCTCCATATGATCCAAAATAAAGAGCAAAAACTTAATTATGAGAGCGTTAGAGACAAAATTTAATTATGAACCTTTAGAATAATATAATAAAAAAGATCTTCGCACCTAATTAAAATAGATTGGAAATTAGAGCACTTAATTTTGTAATTATATGTTATTCTTCAATTTGGCCTAAGGGCAAAAATGGAAATGTATATTATCAATCCAATCCTATCTCATGTGAAACAAAAATGATATTAATAATCTCATCATCTAATCTCATCCCAAACAAACATACCCATTACCAATCCCTACTCATTATCAATCCCTTCTCACTACCAATGTCATCCCCTTACGAATCTCTTTCATCTATCAATGTTATCAAACGGGCCCTAAGTGGACAACCAAGCTTGAAAACAGACTTTGGCAATCCAAATAGTGGGGCTGGCACTGGAGGGTGTTTATTCTAGTGATTAAATTATGCAACAGATTTTTTTAGTTTTGTCCTTATTCAAATTTTTTTTGCGTTTGTTAGTTTTACGCCAAAATTTTATGTGATATGGGTTCGTCTCGATGAGAGAAATCGAAAAAGTAAAAAATTACATGATTTTTACACAATTATTTTGAGTATTTTGGAAAAAATCCAAAAATTGACTCATATCACATCAAAGTTTCGCATAAAACTACAAACACAAAAAAAATTGAATATGGACAAAATCAAAAAATTACCGTGCATAAGTTTTTTTTTTTTTTTCAATCGTCATACATCAGCGGGGTTAGTGGGGGTGTTAGAGTTAGCACGGGGTCCAGAAGCTATCCATAGCTTGGGACCCAAGGGTATTGCCCTAGCAGGGGTCGAACCCAAGACCTTCCCCTTAGGCCCCGTTCAGTTGCCAGGAAAGAACATGAAAGTATGGAAAAATCAATTTTTCCATAACTTTCCTAGTGTTCTGTTGGCAGGAAAATTCTAGGACTTACCAATTTAAGTTTTCCTGCAAAAGTGATCCTGCAAAAAATACAGGATTTTGCGTCGTGGGAAAAGGAAAATGAGTGAACACTCACAAAATTTTCCCGAAAGTTTCTTTTTCCTGACAAATGAACAACTAAACCTTAATTTTTCTTGCAAAATTCTTTTGTCAAATGAACACTTACATGAAAATAATTTTCTTTTTCTTTTACTTCACATTACTTCACTTTTTCTGGGAACCAATTTCTCACACAACTTTCTCGACAATTAAACGGAACAAGATCACATACCAACTGCACTGGACAGTAGTTGCCCCGTGCATAAGTTTAATCATGCGTAAACCTTGAGAAATTTTTCAGTGCCGGGTGGGCACGGTGCCAGGTGGTGCCGAGCACGATCTCGGCCGTCCAAACTTGTTTTGGACGGTTCAGATTTGTTTGGGTAATTTTTAAGTGTGAAATTATCAAAACGTTCCTCCAAGCCCAAACAGATCTGGTCCGTCCAAAACACGTTCGGACGGCCGAGATCTGCTCGGCACCACGTGGCACCGTGCCCGGTCGGCACTGAAGTGTTTCTCGTCGTCCTTAGCCCCCAAAACGCCAATTGGCTACCAAAAAGTTAGTTGGCCAACCACATAGATAATGGGATCCTCGGTGTGTATTTGACTCGATCACCCCCACAATTCTCTCTCTCCCCTCTCTCTCTCTCTCCCAAATGCCACCAAGGCACTCCTCCATTCTGAAGCTGATCCACAACAAAAGGAAAACAGAGGAGGAGCAAAAGCAGCAGAGGAAAGGAGAGAGAGGATCTGAGAGAAAAATGGGTTCATCAACAACAAACCCATTCAAAGAACCTCCTTATTACACTTCCCTCACTAAGAAACTCTTGCCTTACCTTCTCTACGCTCTCCTCCCCATTGCTCTCGTCCGCTTGTATTTCTACCCCGTTCCCCTCTCTCTCTCCTCGACTGTTCAGATTCCCCGAAATACCCCCATTCTCACCTCCACCTCCACCACCTCCTCCTATTCTTCTCCTTCAACAGGTATACATTTTGACATTTGTGTCTGATTGTCTATCTGTGTATGTATCTACTTTTTGTGGGTTTCCTGATATTTCAATCCGGGTTTTGTATGGAACCGCTTTTCGACCCACTTGACCATATAGATGAGATCGATTCTTCTGTACCGAAAACCTTATGTGCCTCCGTTCCCGTGTATTTTCAGCCGAAAGATTGCAGAGAAGTATTTTTCATTTCATCCATGAAGATATTTTTTTTATGCAATCCTCCGGCTGAAATACACAGGAACGTGGGTACATGCACTTTTTGGTACTAGTACTGGGCAGATAAATGGAGAAATAGAGGTTATCTCTCACTTAAGCGGAGCCACGCGAATTTATTTTTAATGTTCTTTTGAGGGCATGTTAGCTGGATTTTTTTTCATTTTGAGTCTGAATTTTTAATTTTTTAAGTATTTGGGAGCTAAACCCATACTATATACTGTACTACTTTATAGAACGAGTTTGTGATATCTGTGGATACGCATTTCAGATTTTAGCTTCAGCGGTAGTTTTTAGATTCCGGATTTTAGTAGAAGTTAAGAAACATGTTTGTTGCTGCGGCGAGATTATGAGAATTTCATTTTTTTTTGAGAATCTATGTTGCAAAATTCCAGAAGCTACCCAACTCAGCTTCAAAATTTTGAAAATTTCTTTCCTTTTTCTTGTCCTTGGAATCTTTAGATTTTAAAAATCAATTATCTAAATTTTTTTGAAAACCATTCTAAATTGACTTTCAGAAGTTAGAATCTAAAAATCCGTGAAAATAATTTTTTCACAAACTACGTTATTAAAAAATGAACTGGATTGCAGAATTCAAAAATCATCTCTGGATGATATTCCTGGATTCCCATTATATTTTTTAACACAAAATTCTTCTGCAGAATCCACTCATGATTCGACATTTTCACCGATTCAGATTACGATTCACAATCTATATAATCTACAATTCCAGAATTCGTAACTTCAAAAATACAATTGATTGTCAAACACTCCCTGAGTTGCTGTTTTTTTTTTCTTTCTTTCTTTCTATTTTTTTTTGGTTTCCCTAAAAGTAACATTCTTTTTTTGTGGACATAAGATAACATGACAAAATCTTTGATGGGTGTTTTTTCTTTTCTTTTCTTTTCTCTTCTTTTTTTTCCCAGAAGGGGAAAGGGGAAATGCTGAAATCCCCTGCGACTACTCCGATGGCAAGTGGGTCCCAGACAAATTGGGGCCACTGTACAACGACACAAGCTGTGGCACAATCAAAGAAGGGAGAAATTGCATGAGCCATGGACGCCCTGATTCAGGTTACCTCTATTGGAGGTGGAGCCCCAAACAATGCAGTATTCCCAGGTTTGACCCCCAGATTTTCCTCAAATTACTCAAAAACAAGCACTTGGCCTTTGTGGGCGACTCAATGGCTAGAAACCAACTGGAGTCTCTGCTATGCATGGTATCCTCTGCTTATTCACCTGAGTTGGTTTATAGCACCGGAGAAGACGACAAGTTTCGCCGGTGGCATTTCCCTTCTCACAATGCCAGTGTATCGATTTACTGGTCGCCGTTTCTGGTTAAGGGTGTTGAGAAGACGGAGGAAAAGAATTACAATACTCTCCACTTGGAGTCGATCGACGAACGATGGGCGTCGGATTTGGATCAGATCGACGTGGTTGTTCTGTCGGCAGGGCACTGGTTTCTGCACTCGGCCGTGTATTTGTACGGCGATGAGGTGCTGGGCTGCCATTTCTGCGTCGGCCAGAACTACACCGAGGTCGGATTTTACGATGTGTTTGGGAAGGCATTTAAAACCACCCTCAATACCATAATCGAGAGGCGAGGAGGGGGGAAGGGCATTGACGTAATTGTGACGACTTTTTCGCCCCACCATTTTGAAGGCGAGTGGGACAAGCTCGGTGCTTGTCCCCGAACTGAGCCTTTTGAGGAGGGCGAAAAGCAACTCGAAGGGATGGATGCGGAGATGAGAAAGGCCGAGTTAGAAGAAGTGAAAGCGAAAGCCGCCGATGAAAATAACAAGAAACATGCGAAGTTACGATTAGAGGCCTTGGACGTGACGAAATTGGCATTGATGAGGCCAGACGGGCACCCTGGACCATACTTGTACGCTAATCCTTTTGCCAATGGGATTGGAGAGAGGGTGCAAAATGACTGTGTGCATTGGTGCTTGCCGGGGCCTATAGATGTGTGGAATGAGATATTGTTAGATGTGATGATGAGATGGGCAGGAAAGTTCAAGAGTGAAGGATGAGATTTTTTGTTTGGAAAACCCAATCTAAAATATTTTTTGATTTATTGAGATTAGTAACAGCGGGATCGGAGAGGTAAAAACTGCGACCGAGAGTAGCGGTGAGACTCGAAGCCAAGACAGTGCACCTCGTACGTAAGCCGGCCTTAACCATTATATTTGTTTTCTTCCAATTGGGTGGTGTTTATTGCTTTTGAAGATAGCCATATGAAGAGGATATTGATGATTGGTCTGATTTTTTTCTTGGTTGGAATCTCGTATTGTTGAGGGAAGAAAACAGGGAAGGGATGGGAGAGAGAGAGAGAGAGGCAAATACAGATGTGCCAAAATTGTTCATGGAATGGGTCTAACATGGGATGTACAGGTGAAATTAATGCTTCAGGACTTGGGATATTAAGGGAGATTGGCTGGCAGTCCTTTTGTTTCGTTGAGGCCCTGCTTGGATGGAGTCAAAAGAGGAGTGAAAATAAATGAGGGTGTAAAAGGGGTGAGCCCCAAGGTTTGCCGCTGCATGGATTGTCCATTTGCTCCCCTCATTTTTTTTTTTCAGTTCTTTGTTTTCACTCGTACGTGGGTTTCCCCCGTGAAACTTTTGGGCGGCCCTAGGGTTGCCCAATTTTTATCCGGCTGTAGAAGGGCGAAATCTGGACAAAATCACCCCTTGTTTATCCCCTTTCCTTAAGGGCGAAATCTGGACAAAATCACCCCTTGTTTATCCCCTTTCCTTAACATGAAGATTTCTTATTTAGTTTCAGGATTCTCTTGGGGTGCTCATTAAAAGGCCTTAGAGCCAAAAATTCATTATGACCATTTAAGATAAAATGATCAGAAAAATAAGATTTTTTCACTGGTTCAAACGGATTGGAAATCGGAACAGTTAATTTTTGAACTATATTTTTTAATATATAAATGGTGTAAAAAAATACTCCGTAAGTGTTCCAATTTTGAATCCGTTTGAACCGGTGAAAAGATTTTAGTTTTCTGATTATTTTATCCTAAATGGTCATAATTAAATTTTGACTTTATGACTCTCGTTGATTAGCCCTAAGAGATATTTGATTCTACGACTTTCTTAGGGCTAATCAACGAGAGTCCTACAGTCAAAATTTAATTATGACCATTTAGGATAAAATGATCAGAAAACTAAAATCTTTCCACCGATTCAAACGGATTGAAATTTGGAATACTTAATTTTTTAACCATATTTTTTACTAATATATAAACTGTCTAAAACGTTTATAGATTAAATGAATTGATTTTATAAAAAAAAAATGATAAATACGAACCATTAATTAAAAAAACGTTTTTTAATATAAATTTTTTAGAATAGGCATTTTTTAATTTATTTATTTTCTTATACTTCCAATTGTCCAAAGTTGATTAAATATATTGATTTTTGAATTTATATACTTATTTTAATACATAATCAAATTTAACACTGCACATTGGCAAAATAGTCATTTGACAATTTTTTCCATTATTCACCCCTTCTTATCCCCATTCTATAAACCATCCAAACAAAGTCAAATTTTGTCCCCCTTTTTAATACCCCATCCAAACCACATAATATTTTATCTCCCCTTCATAAACATCAAATCGATGTGGGCCAACCCATCAAAATTAATACCCCTTACTATCTTATTCCCCCTTCATATTTTTTCTCCCCGATTTTTTACCCGCATCCAAGCGGGCCCTGAGTGTCCAGAAAATATGAAGCTTGGCCGCATTCATGGCAAGGTGTTTGTTTGCCTTCAATTTTTGTTCTCTCTTCATTTGGTTCCATACATGTCTATATTCGGAGTTGTTCGATGAGTATGAATTTCACGTGCACTTACATAACCAAGCTAAGATTCTTTGTTCGGACATCTGTGTCTGTATCTCTTAATTTTACATACACTCTCGTGTAGTACTTCCGTTAATATATTCTTGATAACTAAGGTCATGTCTGGGCCATCTTAAGTGCACATCGACTAATTCTGGCAACCAATCCCTATGTTGACATCCTTCCTCTGGGAGAAACCATCATAAGTCATAACCATGAGATTCTTAAGCTTTGCTTCCTTATGTTTGGGCTTGTAGTGGACTATTTCAAATGTACTGGTGAGTGGTCCTGTTTTTTCAGAAAAAGAATGGGAAAAAAAATGTAGTACTGACTCAAAGGATTGATGGTCAAGATTGAGATTCGAAACCTCTCGCGTGCTATTAACTCCTTTGCGTTCAGTTCATACAAAGATTTGCTCCATCCCCCACTCCCCTGCGTGCTATTAACTCCTTTGCATTCAGTTCATACAAAGATTTGCTCCGTCCCCCCCTCCCCTGCGCGCTATTAACTCCTTTGCGTTCAGTTCATACAAAGATTTGCTCCCCCCCCCCCCCCACACACACACACACACACACTAGTAGACAGTCGAATTGATTTCTCATGATTAAATTAATCAACATAAATTGGCTCGAACACCTGATTATGAAAAATAAATGTAGTACTAGTTGATAAGCTTATGGTGCTTTGGCATGAAAAGCTGATTAGAAAAGTCATAACATTCTGAACCATGTTGAAAGCATTAGCAATTTTGGACCACTCATTCTCACCCCTCTTGGACATGTTATCCCTGGTAAATATTATTCATTGGTTAGGTAGCCAACCCATGTCCTTTCTGATTTGTTTTGGCATGTTATTCTCTTTTCCATTGTTTTTATTTTAATAAACATTTTTTTATACAAGTTGAAATTATTAAGTTTTAACATTGGAAAAGGCGGAGTAGCAAGTAGGTTAGACTTTTTTCTGGGATAGCCTAAAGCTCCAATTTTTTCTCACCTAATCCTACATTTAAAAAAAGACACAAATTTTCAGGAGAAGCGTTTTTGAAA
Source organism: Rhododendron griersonianum (assembly GCA_018127125.1). NCBI lineage: Eukaryota > Viridiplantae > Streptophyta > Magnoliopsida > Ericales > Ericaceae > Rhododendron > Rhododendron griersonianum. The sequence continues at coordinate 6,774,475 of CM030799.1, read as the reverse complement.
AATAACCGCTTCAGGCGTCCTCAGAACATATCGATATTTATGAAAAGTGTGTTGACACAAAATAGTTTTTATCATTTTTCAAAGAATACCCCAAAAAACAGTAATAAGGAATTGGACACCTCTATCCCATTCCCCTGTTTTAAAGGGACTTCTGCTTCAAACGTTTTTTTTTTCTTCTCTCCACTTCATCAACACAATCTTCTTCCTAGAAAAAATTTACGGAATGGTTGAGCGGGAGCATAACAGAAGTGAGGGTTTACCATCCGAACTTGCAATTTCGACTCCCATTGGTAACAAAAAAAAAGGATTGAGATTAATCGAGACACGCTTAAGCTAGCTTTGACACTTTGTTTATAAGGAAAAACACACAAGTAATCTTCCATCTCATCTTTCTTTCACCATAAGGAGGGGACCATTGGCATCATTTGACCGAGTTGCTGGGCATCCAAAGCTACTTTATCTAAAGCTTATTTGTGAAGAAACACCTGCAGGCTACATATGGCTTATTAACCTTTTTGGTCCCCAAAGTATCACAAAAATCTCATTTTGATCCCCCAATAAACGTATTGGAGAAATTGAGTGCCCAACGTTATTAAATGTGTACCAATGTAGTCCCCCACCCCTCACGCCGTTACCCCAGACGTCAAAACCAGGGGCATGTTTGTCATTTCCCCTCTTCCAACCTCTTTATCCTCCACAGCACATGTTAGGGTTGGGAAAATCACTTGCTCCTAGTGGAGGGAGAGATTCAGGGGTTGTTCGGCTAAATAAGCCAAGTGGCTTATTTTTTTTGTCCTTATTCAATTTTTTTTTCACATTTGTTAGGTTTTTGTCAATTTTTTGGGAATTATTGCTTCTTCATGACAAGAAGAATCTAAAAAGTAAAAAATTACGATCGAAATCTAATTTTTTTGAATAAAAACAAAAATAGCCAAGTCGGGCGCTGTCCCGCCCTAATCCCTCTAATGAGGTGCGCCGATCCTTGGGCCCAGGAGCACGCCATCATGACTTGGTCTAAAAAGCAAAAAATTACGATCGAAATCTAATTTTTTTTGAATAAAGACAAAAATAGCCAGGCCGTGACGGCGTGCTCCTAGGCCCACGGATCGGCGCACCTCATTAGAGGGATTAGGGCCAGCACAGTGCCCGACTCGGCTATTTTTGTATTTATTCAAAAAAATTAGATTTCGATTGTAATTTTTTACTTTTTAGATTCTTCTTATCATGAAGAAGCAATAATCCCCAAAAAATTGACAAAAACCTAACAAATGTGAAAAAAATTTGAATAAGGACAAAAAAATAAGCCACTTGGCTTATTTAGCCGAACAACCCCTGAATCTCTCCCTCCACGAGGAGCAAGCGATTTTCCCAACCCTAATAGATTCTGTGGAGGATAAAGAGGTTGGAGGAGGGGAAATGACATACATGCCCCTGGTTTTGACGTCTGGGATAACGGCGTGAGGGGTGGGGGACTACATTGGTACACATTTAATAACGTTGGAGACTCAATTTTTCCAATATGTGTATTGGGAACCAAAATAAGATTTTTCTGATACATTGGGGACCAAAAAAGTTAATAAGCCGGCTACATAGTGATCATCTAAAACCTTGGGCTCTAGCTAGTTATTAAGTCTATTGGAAATGGGCCAAATGGCTATGACAATAATGATAGCTGTGAGAGCTTTTTAGTCTTGATTTTGACTGGGCATCAAATGCTTTTTACAATACTGTTGCCTGTCTTTTTCTCCCATCAAAATCTCTTTACACCCTCTGTACGGTGGGGAGTCCAAATTAAGAGGCAATGGTCCTTGAGGGCATACTGGGAAGTGCTAGAGCCACATCACCTAGAGACACATCAACCATACTCTTCTCACATACAAGTGGGATCCGTTTCAGTAGGACCCCCTGTATGTAAGAGGGGTGTGGTTGATGTGCCTCTAGGTGATGTGCCTCTAGCATTTTCCAATTGGTTTCCCCCTGGCCCCACTGTCCTTTTTCCCTCAATTCCCCCCCCCCCCCTCTCTCTCTCTCTCTCTAAAAACCACCCCACCCCCTTAAAATCCGGTTAATCACCCGGCCCCCACTCCCCTCTTAAAAACACTCCTATTTTTTAATTTTTTTATTTAATTATTTACATTTTATTTATTTAATTTCTATAAATACACCCTTTCTATATTAAAAAATATAATTCAAAAATTAAGTACTTCAATTTTCAATTCAGTTAAACCAGTGCGAAAATCATATTTTTTTATCATTTTATTTTAAATGGCCATAATGAATTTTTTGCCACTCGGTCTTTCAACAAATATCCATTGAAAGGCCTTGGAGTAAAAAATTTGTTACGACCATTTAGGATGAAATGATCAAAAAAATAACATCTTTGCACCGGTTCAAACGGATTGAAAATTGAAACACTTATTTTTGTAACTATATTTTTTAATCTATAAATGACAAAAAAATAAAAATAAAAACAGTTGGATAAACATGATCAATTGAAACACTTTTTTTTCTCTCAATTATTTTACAAAGCCTAGAATTAGACTTGAACCTATTAATTGTCTTACAAGTAGTCTTTTCTAGATTTTGTAAGTATAACATGCTTAAAATTGGAGACATGACCATTGAGCAAATATATGGGGGGGGCATATTGGGGGAGGAGAGAGCTCCTCATTTTCCTATAAATAGGACCATTTATGAAACCATTGAACTCACACCTTGAATCTCTCCAATTTTTCTCTCTACAAACCTTGTGTTTGTTCTTTGTTCTTGATATTCTTCAGTTTCTTTTTGAGTTCTTCAAGAAACTCAACCAAGACCGCCATCAAACCACCACTCGACCAGCCTCTCGATCCAAATTTTTTTGTAGTTTAGTCAAATATTTAGTTTCGAAAGAAAAAGAAAGTCTTTTCTTTTCGCTTTCGAAGCTACCGTAAACTTACCGTAAGAAGTCACTTCGTTCAATAGCCACATTCACCTTCCGTAAGCCGACGTATTTCCTTTTCCGTAGCCATACTATCTGTTAAGAAGAACAGTAAAATATTTCTAGTCACCTTTTCTAGTAAAAATTGTAGTTATATTTTATTTTTGTGTTTAAAAATGCATGTTAAGTTAAAGTACTAAAAATAGGTAGCAAACTTATTCTACTAAAATTACTGGTCTTAAGCATAAGTGGTTTCCACTCCAAAGGTGTCCGTCCATGTGGCACTATGCTTTACAATTGTTTTTATGACTGTGGAGTAACCTGAGGCTAAAACCCTCGAAAGTTTGTCAACAAGTCTGGCTTCGTGCCGACTAAGGAAGGAATGGTGATTCTAAATGGACTCGTCCGACCATACGACCTGGGACTTTCATGGTTATTTCTATGTCAAACATAATCCACAAAATTTGATTAGTAGCATTGTTACTTAGGCTTTTCTCATAGATTGTGTACACAAAAAAATTTAGGAACGCCACAGTCGAAAATTCGGAGCGGAATAATGGATTACTACAACATTTCAATTTCAGATAGTTGGTCATTTGAGAATGATATTCGTAGTAAGGAGAGCATCTCCAACAATAGTTGCAATTATACACTCGAATTTACCACCAACCAGGTTAGTTTTTACTGTTATTGTTTTGCAATTCGTTATTTATGTTAAAACTGGTTAATGTTGTACTTATACATATTCGTTTTTTTTATATAGATTTTTGGAAGTAGAGAAGATATGTTAGCTTGGGTGCGAAGCGTTGGTCTAAAATATGATATTGTGGTCGTCATTTTAAATTCTGCTAAGTTAAAAGGCGGCAAATTGCCGAAGTGCATTCTTGGTTGTGAAAGAGAAGAAAAGTACGACCCGCCACGGTATCTGGTTGAAGGGCAATCCTTGCAAAGAAACACTGGGACTAAAAAATGCGATTGCCCATTTCAACTGCGAGGTATACCAAAACAGCCATACGAAAGTGGCAAGCCTTCGTCTTTCGAACAGAAGTGGCAAGCCATGTGCGTTGATTTTCGCCAATTTCCGATGGTCATAACTTACCTGTGGCAAACATGGTTAAGGTCGTACAAAGAGCGGTTTGTTTCAGCATGGACAGATACTTTTATGCACCTCGGAAGCCATTCAAGTCAAAGGTATAATCGTTTTTTAACTTTACTAGTAAATTTTTTTGCATTATTCTATTACAGGGCAGAGTCTGCACATTCGAGGCTAAAGCTATATTTGGGGGATACCATGTCATCGCTACAAACATCTTTTGATAAAATAGAAAAGATTTTGAAAAATCAGCTCGGAGAAATTAAGAAGTCGTTCGAAAAATCATTGAACATTCCACGCCACAAACAAATACGTGACGACATTTTTGATCAGGTAAGGTGTCGCATTTCATTAGAGGCAATGGAGTGCATACATGATCAGCTAGAAAGCGCTTTAGAAGTATCCCCCCACATTGTCGGCTGACTCGGCTATTGCAACTGTACGATCAAAATCACACACGGATTGCCATGCATGCACGATCTTGCATATTATCGTTCCATTTCAACTCCAATTCCGCTATGCAGTATTCACGCTCATTGGACTAGGTTGTCTATGCATGCAACCGAGTTTAATGAGGACGGAACACGACCTGACAGGACATCTCATGTCGTTGAGATATTAGATGGGATGGATCCATGTATGCGGGAGCATATCATAGACAGGATTATCGATATGACAGATCCATCTCGTAGCACAGTTCGACCTCCATCGTACAACACAGAACATAGAGGTCGACCTGCAGGTAGAGATGAGCAAAGTACACATCGCATACCTTCTTTCTTAGAAGCATCCACTTCAGGATCAAGAACTGCAACATCGCGAGTGAGAGGGAGAGGGAGAGGGAGAGGGAGACGTGGGAGGAGTTCGGGGGTTCGCAACACTCAATTTACAGCTCCACCCATTCCTGATTGCTACATTCAGCGATTACCTCAGGCTTATCAATGTTATATTTCCCACACTGTTGATGTACTTGGTGATGGTCATTGTGGATTCAGGGTGATAGCTGCACATATCGGGTATGGTGAAAATAGTTGGAAACAAGTACGAATGGAGCTTATTGAAGAGATTCAACAAAATTATGATTTCTACAATGCGATTTATCCAGCAGATGATTGGGCAAAGCAACTATTAATTTTACTGAATTGGTTCGGGCCTACGGCACCACAGCAATATTGGATGGAGGCTATGAGTTTAGGAATTGTCATCGCAACAAGGTACAATCTTGTACTGCATACATTTGATGAAGATGTTTACGGTTGTTTTACTCATTTGCCATTAAGGTCCCCTCCAGTTCCAGTAGAATACCGCCGGGAAATTGCTATTGCTCGTGTTAATGACGATCATTTCGTGCAAGTTTTCTTACAACCTCATCACCCTGTACCACCCATTCCAATATGGTGGGAGCCGAATGCATTGGACGAAGCTAAATGATGGGCTGCCAGTTATGAAACACTTTTGCTATTGTGGTATGAAGTAATAGGTATAAACATGTCGGGAGCAGCATTTGGAGGAGATATTGATTAGAATTTGTGTTTTTATGTATTTTCATGTTTTGACAATATGTACTCAATTATAATAAAATGAAATTTTGTTTAAATTTATTATTGTTCATTAGAAGAAGTTATTTTTATTATTCATTGTTAAGACAAATTAATTAACTAATTAAAATAATATAAATTTATTAAGTATAAAGTCAATTTCAATTGAAATTAGAATTTGAGTCAACCAAATAAACAAAAAAAGAAGGGATGTAAATGGGAAAAGAGACAAATAAAGAAAATAATTGAAAATTAAAAAGAAAAAGAAAATATTCACACCGGAAAGAAAGGAAAAAAAAATTCAAAGGAAAAAAAAAGTAAACTGAAAGAAAAAGAAAGAAAAGGAGTTGAGGGGGGGGAAGCAACTCTCTCCTTGAGGAACTGGTATGGTAACAGCCATTGTATTTGGGACCTTAATGGCTTGCCATGCATTTAAAGTAGGGAACCTTTTTTTGTTATTGTCACACCCTGCAAGTGTATTTTTGCACCAAAAAATACACTTGCAGGGGTGTGACAATAACAAAAAAGGGTGTGGCAAAATCACTAGCCTTAAAGTATAGGGTCTCTTAAACAAGAAATCTGATGATATTTCTGGTGATAGTCCTTTTCTCTGAGGGGTAAATAGTTTTCACAATTTCACTGAACGGAAGCAAGACAATTTACAGTCAAACTGGGCATATCCACAATGGTGTCTCCAGAAATAAGTCAAAAAATAAGGCTGCTGATTTTGCCACTCTCCTGTAAGTGTATTTTTGCACCAAAAATTCACTTGCAGATGAGTGTCGTTAACAAAAAAGGGAGTGGCAAAATCATTTCCCAAAAATAAAAATTCGAAAAGCTTCAGTTTTAAGAACATCAAAGCACTTTTGTAAAAAAAAAAAATTTAGAACATGCATGTTTCCAATAAGCTACTTTAAACTTCTTAATTCATACAATTAATAATAATAATATATAGGAGTCTGGATTGTGTCTCAGTCAGTCCCAGTGTGACTAATCATCCTGTTGAACCAACTACTGATTATCGCTTTGGTTGCCTCACCAACTAGCTAATATTGTTCTTTTGATTGAGAGCAATTTCATTTTAGTTTTGTCTCCATATAATTGGCTATATTGGGGGTCAGGGAGCCCAAGGTTTACGAGCAGAACATCCATGGAACTGGAAGGTAGGATCTAAGACAAAAATATAACGCATCTAAAAGTGGTCACTAGAGTAGTAGTACTACGTACCTCCATCCTATTTTGGTGGTCCGTTTTTTGACTTTCCATTGTCTCAAATTGTTTGTCCTTGAAAAGCCCTATGAAAATACAATTTTATCATCTTTTGTTGATTTTGAAGTGACAAGTGCAATTTGATTTGAAGGGCATTTGTGAAAAGTTAAATTTTTTCAAGTGTAAGGATTATGCCCCTTAATAAGTTGGATTCCCTAAATTTGACCAACAAATTAAGACAGAGGAAGCATTTTGCTATATTAGACATCGAATCTAGTAGCCGTTTTTCTCTAAGTAGATTTGTTTTTCGCATGTGCAGTACTAGGACGCACAAGAAGTACAGTTTTTTACCTCTAAGTATAATTCCCATTGACAACCACTGCCCAGTGCAGTTGGTATGTCATCTCTCCCCTAAGGGGTAACACCCCCCACTAACCCCCGCTGATATATGACGATTGAAAAAAAAAAAGTATAATTCCCATTAAGAAAAAGAGATGAAATACTTAATTACCACTAGATCCACTTTTACAAAAATACATTTACCATTAATGGAAGTATCACCCTAGGGTTTTAGGATATGTCAGGGTTATAGGGGACAATGCTACTCACACAACAATCCAAACACAATAACTTACATAACCTCTGACATACATGTGGAGCCCACATATATATGAAATGTTGTGTAAGTTGTTGTTTTTGGATTGTTGTGTGAGTATCATTTTTGTTTATGGTACCCTAGTGGGTACCTTAGTACCTGGGGTACCCTAGGATTTTAGGGTACCTTAGATTTTAGGATTTAGGATACCCTAGGGTTTAGGTTTAGGCAATTTCATAGGGGTTTTAGGGCACACTTTCCTATTATAGGGTTTTAGCGGTTTAGGCACTTTCATAGGGTATCCTAGGGGTTTAGGCATTTTTATAGAGAACCTTAGAATTGAGGCGCTTTCATAGGGTGCCTTAAGGGTTAGACACTTTCAATATTTAGGTTTTAGGCACTTTCATAGAGTTTCAGTGTTTTGTTAATTAGAGGAGACCTGGTGAGAATTATTTTCTAGACCTAGAGGTAAAATGTCCCAAGAAGTATTTCTAAATTGCATAGTAATATATATGCTTGGAACACAGACATATGGATACAAATCGAGACCCCAGATATGTTTTCAAGCCGTCCGAAGCACATGGATCCGACAGTGAATTCATGGGACTCACGCGCACGGTGCGTCCGACGGATATCTCTTGTCCCCAGCAATGCTGACATGTTGTATTGTACATTGCTATGATTATTTGTATCTTAAGCTGATGATGGTGTTAAAGTGAAAACTTCTGTACTCAGTACCTACCGATACCGATTACGTTTTTTTTTTTCTACCTTTTTTCTAGGTTCTCTTGGCTATTTTAAAAACCACCTTAAATTGATTCCACAAACTTCTTTATTGTATCTAACAAATTTGTGTCCCTTCTCAAATTTTTACAAATTACTGCACTACTAAGCTTATAGACATCCATCCCACCCCATAATCTTCTGAGCAATTGTGATTTTTTCTGTAGAGAACAGTCTTACTATTTTACACCATTCTGAATGTATGCATGGCCATTCCCAAGCCTTTTGAATTTGTATACAGAATGAGTTGGAGTTCTTTTCCACAATCCTCCGTAGAGGGTCTCTCACTACTTTCAGCACGGACACACCGCGATGCCAAGTTTGCGACCATGGCTATGGACTCCATCGTGTACGTACTTCTGCTCATCTCCGGATCTATCACCTTGCGCAGCTTCTTCCTGTCGTTCAGTATATTCCTTACCTGATCAAACAACACCCATTCGCATTTTGTGATTATGCTTAGTAGTTTCTGTTTTGATGCTTGTCCCTTTTCTTTTTGTTGAGATCGTGCTATTTTTCGGATAACCAAATAAAGCACTTCCGTGTGCATAGTTCTTTGCTTTTTTCTGCACCAATCTAAAGAACTAATTGGGATCTTTAAATTGGCGGAAGAAAGTTGACAACATGCACAGACGTACTTCATCTTTTGGTCCGAAAAATGACGACTTTCTCATAAAGGAGATACAATACGGGATCGAGGGAGAGATAACCTAGATGCTATATACTGAGAGGAAAATGCACATACTTGGTATACAAGGTTTTGATCACTGGGTCCTTGGTTCAGGTCCACAGCTCTCCGTCCGGTCAAAAGCTCAAGCAGAACAACTCCAAATGCATACACATCACTTTGCAAGGTGAGTTTCCCTGTCTGTTTCAAAAGTAGAGTCCTATTCAAAGCTCAATATCCCTTGTGCCATTCTTCACAGTATATTCACTCAATGTCACGAAAACAAAGATTTTGCGCTTCTGTATAAACAATGCAGCCAACTCGGGGTGTACGTTGTCAAGAAGTTATGTAAATCAGTTTAGGCATATTTACGGGCTGAAGTTGTCCAACTCTGTCCATGAATCTAAGTATCCGAGTTCAAGAAATGCTCTATTAACGATCATCATCGTCTTAGGGAAAAGAGCATCTTTCATCGTAAAGTGCATGATCATCATTTAAGTTAGGTAACAATGCTTTGCCTAACAGTTTCAAGTGTAAGCCTATGGATAGAAATAGCATTAGCATCAACTGTTCACATAGTAAGAACTTCTGCACGACAGCAGTTGATAAGAGTACGGGAGAAAAAGCCACTGTTGTCATTTCAGCATCCATACCTTCCTGAGGTTTCAGATGTTCCTTCATTGGGTGGACTATGCATATATGGTTGAATCCTACGTGTTTAAGCTATCGGTGGGAAAAAGAGATGAATTCCGTGCATTTGATCCCAAATTCTTAGTAGTTCTGAACCACTGCTCAGCTTTCTTTTTCTTCTGTACTTTGCTTAAGTTCATTCCATAGCCATTCTTGTATTTGGTTCATTATAGTTTGTATAATTGCAGACCTACTAAACTAGGATTTAGAACTTAGAATGAAGAACAAATCACCTCTAAAAAGAATCCTCAGAGATTGAGGCTTATTAGACGAAGAAACTTACCGCTGTATACTCAGGATCAAAATAGCCAAAAGTACCGAGAACTCTAGCAGTCATATAAGTTTCCTGTCCCTCTGGCATTAACTTAGCGAGCCCAAAATCCGATATCTGTACAACCAGATTATAAAGACTTGGCAAACAAAATCTCGTTAACGAATTTCCCACCTACGAAACTATAGACCATACCGTCATGAAAAGTGATTCGAGTCAGTTACCTTGGCTTCAAAGTTGGTGTTCAATAGGATGTTGGTGGATTTGAAGTCTCTATGGACAATAGGAATCCCAACGGCAGAGCTTGAATGGAGATAAGCAAGTCCTTTTGCTGCTCCAATTGCCACTCTGAGCCTCATAGGCCATTCCATCTTCACTTCTCCAATTCCTAGAATTCAGTTAAGGGATGATTAGATAATAGAAGAGAGAATTCGACAAGCACAACGGGTGTTTTAGCGCGTAACCTACCGTTTAAATGATCTTGCAAGTTTCCCCTGTGCATGTATTCATAAACTAGAAACCTGTGCTTCCCATCAGCACAATACCCAATAAGGGAAACCAGATTAGGATGGTCCAATCTACTCAAGATGTCGACTTCCACCCGAAACTCGCGCTCCCCTTCTGCTGCTTTAAATGGCGGTAGCTCCATTTTCTTGATTGCAACAACCTTTAGTACCCAAAACAAGAACATAAGTTACAGGTACTTTTTGGTTAGTTTCTTTCTTTTGAAGGAAAGAACACGACTCATAGGATCATGTAACTGCCATGTTTGGTGGTTGTTTCAGAATTAGTTATGCATAACGATATTTCAGAGACTTGCTTAGCCGACAGTTTTCGAAACTCGTTTTCTAGAAATGTCTGGAAAAGAGCCTGTTTCATTGGAAACAGTAAAAGAAAATGATGTTCCCGAATTCCGAAAAACCATTCTGCCAACAAAACGAATAAGATATGAAAACGATGAACAAATTTATTTTCAGAAACAGTTTCTAAAAAGTGCTCAGCAAAACTGCCTGCGAAAACATCAATCAAACCGGCTTAGATTGTCAGGGGAGTTTTGCAGCATACAACATTACTTGGGCTGTTAGATGAAACTCGAACCCAAGTCTACAGAATGTATACTCATGATCACAAATTCTGCATTAAGCTTTGAGTTTTGTAACCGCGGTGAAAACATAAGTCGAAGAATACCTCTCCAGACCGCAGGGTGCCTTTGTAAACGCGGCCAAATCCTCCTTTCCCAATCAAATTCCCCTCGGCGAAAGAGTTCGTCGCTTCCTCCATTTCCTTGAGCGTAAAAACTGATGATCCATGGTGTCTTTTCGAAGGCGGGTTTTGATCCTTGAGTTGCCAATACTCTGCAGGTTTATATTTCCCTGAAAAAAGTAGGATGTTTATTTAGGGGGTCTTTAAACTAGAAACTGCGAAAACTTCTGAACATATCACCCAAAATTGCTTGGTTTCCACATGGGTTCGAGACTTAAGGGCTCGTTGTTTTTTTTGACAGGACTAATAGTGAACGGATACGTAATACCATAGAATACGTAATCCTATTGGACTAAGAGTGATGCGACCAAACAACGGATATGTAGCCCCCCCTCTAAAGATATAGTTCCCATCAGATGCTCATATCCGGTCAAAACAAAGCTGTCGACGAGAATACAACAGGAAACGAAAACAAGCAGAATCAGAAACTCACATGGGTCGCCATGATCCTCGGATTTGCTCCTCCTGCGTTTGTTCCACGCGGAGACCAATCCGAAAGGCATGATAATACACTTCTTCTTCCAATCGAGAATTTTCAATAAACTGAACAATAGATTCTACCTATCACTTAAAAACATAAGAATTCGATATGAAAATCTTACTCCAACACCATATTGGTGAATCAAAAGGGCGAATACGCGTATGGAAACATACTCGGTCCGGTAGAGATAACGTAATTGCTGGACATCGATATGGTATTCCGGTTCCTGCTCAAAATGGAAATTGAGAAAATGGAAACGAATATCGGTATAAACAGAGAGAAATGAGAATGTGTAGTGTAAGAATCCTGTAGGAGTAAGTACAAAGCAATGCTACAATATTATAAGTTTGGAGAATACTCAACGTACTAACTCAACGGCACCATCTTCACCTACCTGGATTTAGAGAGAGAGAGAGAGAGAGAGATGTACTTTAAGAATAAGGAAAAAGAGAGAGAAGGAACACCAAGGAGTACTGATTGCTTGCCTTTGAATGAGGAGTGGTGGGGTGGGAAAAATTTTCAGTGCCGAGCAGGTATCACGTGGTGCCCGCTCGCGCATCCGAACCGTTCATTGCGTATTTGAACGGTTCAGATTTGGGGAGAGAAAAAGTGTTGGGGTGAGAGGAGAGAGAGGGTTTCAATCCGAGCCATCCAAAAGTGTATCGGACGGCTCAGATGCGCCGAGCGGATACCACGTCGCCAATATCCGCTCGGCACTGAAAAAAACTCGTCGGTGGGGTGTGTTCGAAAAGGAAAGACAAGCTACGGTTTCTCACTCAATTTTTTTTTTCCCATTTTTCTTGTTTTTTGAAATATTCGACATATGTAAGTTCAAAAATAAACGGCCGTTGAGGGGTCATTTTTCCTTCCCCCACCTTATCTTTTTATATTGCGAAAAATATCTACTAGTATGATAATGTTTCGATACTTATTTCCTTTCCTACCCCCCCCCCCCCCCCCCCTCTTTGATCTAGAGCAATTATTCAGCAATCCCGAATAATTGCTCCAGATCATATCAGCACCGCACATTTATGTGGGTTCATATATTTGATCATAGACCCCACGAGAATGTGTGGTGTTGGAATGTTTGGAGCACCACGTGGCCGTGCTTCGGGCACTGAAAAATTAGACCTCTTTCTATAACTTCCGTTACTTCATAGCATGGCTTTCCTTGCATACCATACCATCCTGTTTTTTGTGGTTTTGAATTGCTTCTTGTATTTTAGTTCTGGTACCATAATAAAGGTCCATAATGAGAGAAATTTTTGGGTGCCCAGCGGGTACCATACCATGCGGCGGTACCCGACGGCACTCCCAACCATCCAAACCTGTTTTGAATGGTCCAAATTTATTTTCTCTCTCTCTCTCCCCCTCACCCCACTGTTCTCTCTCATCTTTTTCTCTTTCTAAAATCCCGACCGTCTAAAATACTTTTGGATGGCAGGAATCGCCGACGGGTACCACATGTGTGGTACCTGCTTGGCACTCAAAAACTTCTCACATAATGGTCAGTATCTGTGAAAAATGATTGATCAAACTCGCTTTTTTTCCTTTCACAAAATACAGAGTGCAATTCAGTGCTGCTTATTTTCTTTTCCTTTTTTGAAATCAGAGCTTTACCAAAAGATGGAATCAAGATCTTTGGGCACGTTTGATTACCCAATTATTTTTCTGAAGGAGGGACATGAGAATTTTGGGATAATAGATGAGATAATTGCACATAGAGTATAATCCATGATTAGTTGTACTGTGTTTCATTTGGTGGGTAATGATTTTGCACTCCACTTTTTTAATTATAACTGTAATCCAAAACTTGTTCTTATAATTAGTGCTTAAAATTACACACAACACAAACTCTAATAAGAAACAAATTTTGGAGTACATCTATAAGAAAGTGAGGTTCAAAAATCATTTTCCTTTATAAAGGATGTGATAAAAGTGGAGAATCAGTTTTTCCCATTATATGAAAAAGGAAATAATCCCAAAAGTCCGAATTAATGTATTCTTCCGCCATGTGGGGTATTAAGTATACAGAAAGTCTACTGGCACAGCAGATCTGTGCACAGATTGTGCACAGATCGCATTGTGGGGTTCACTAAGGGTCCCATACAAATAATTCGAGCCGTTCATTATGTTTAAAATATTTTTTCAAGTGCCCCCACGAAAAATTAGCTCAATCCAACACCTATAAGTACTTGATCTAATCGTCTAACTTTTCGTTCTCTAAAAACCGGAATGAAAAGTTAGATGATTAGATTAAGCGCTTATAGGTATCGGATTGAGCTAATTTTTCGCGAGGCCCTTGAAAAAATATTTTAAACATAATTAACGGATCGGATTATTTGTATGGGACCCTTAGTGGGCCCCATAACACGATCTGTGCAGAATCTGTGCATAGATCTGCTGTGCCAGTAGCAAGGTTCTTTAAGTATATGGACAAATAGTTCCCCTATGTGCGAGTCTCATTTTTTTCCCACGTAATAAACGTGGGACTAGCTAATCATGAGAATCATATGACCGGCGCCACATGTTTCTTGTATTACAAATTCAGGATTGCGATCCCGCGTCAAACATGCCCTCAGTATAGTGTTATACACCTGACATTTAAAATAAAATCTCAATACAGAAAATAGTGGGAGAATAGAGAAAATCATATGATAGTGAAAATGAGATAGTACAAAGTTTCTTCCAACTAACAACGAATTAAAAAGGCTACCTTTATGCTGTTCGAAGTGAGATACTGATATGGAAGAAGAGACAAATATATATTACAAACTTGACAATGTTGTTTGGAAAATAAAACGTGAGATCAATCTCACTTTTTCTTCTTCTTTTTGGTTAACCATTTGTATAGTTACATGTCTTTTCAGTTCAGATCAACGAAAAACTTTTTGGCTTTTGGCGAATACCGGTCATTACTAAGGGTCAAATGTGGCAAATGAAATGAGCTGGTTGAGTTGGGTTCGGGCGGGTTGATGTCGGTCACGAGTTGAATATGAACGGTTTTAATATATGGTTCAAGTGTGCATGCATGGATTGAATATAGACCGGTAAGTACGGATTCAAAAAAAGTACGGTCTAATCATACTCATGAACCCGTTTTGACAGGGGCGGACGCACGTTTATGCAAGGCGGTCAGTTGACCTCACTGCATAAAATTTCTCCACAGAGATGTGTATAGATTTCTGGACATTTTGGTACTTTTGCCCCAAGATTCTCTCTCCCTTTTATATCTTGCCCTTATTAGTCCACAAAAATTACAAGCTGACCCCAAATGATTGGGACATAAGGCTCGGTTTGGTTTGGTTTGATTTTGGTCCCACCATCGCTTTCAATCAGTAACACTCACATGCACAAAACACTCTCTCTCTCTCTCTCTCTCTCTCTCTCTGAAATGGAGCCAGAAGAGTTTGTAGAGAGAAAAAAAAGGAAGTTCCAAAGTGCACTTGCCTTTTTTTTTTTTAATCTACGATGCATTAAAACATAATTAAACGTTTATAATTATAATCTCTTGGTTATAATTCAAAATAAAAAACCTACATCAATTTGGGACAAAATTGATTCACTATATCTATTTACCTACCTATCTCTCTCTTGAAAAACCCTTCCTTATGTCTATTTTTTGTTATCCTAATAGTTGTGTGCAAAATGCGTTGATGCTAGTCATTGTGTATGTTGTAAATACTTGACCCCAGTAATACTAAATCCTAAGTCCGCCCCTGCGTTTTGACCTGTTGAATGTATGATATAGTATTGTAGATAAAGCACTCGTTTCTTTGTTTCTTTTAATCTTTATAATTAACAATTTTAAAGATCAATAAAAAAATTTGCCTTTCAAAAAAAAGTCTGCCCAAATAGAAGAGGTTGTTCCATTTGTTCATTCAAGTGTTAAAAACACGGGGCTTTTTCTGATTGCTTAACTGGCCTAATGATTGGCTGTCCATAGTTTGATTTTTGCATGATACCTCATACCTGGCCCAGCTTGCTCCTGAAAAGTATTGTCCACCTTGGTCCATCCCAACAAGTTTGCTGTCCACCTTGGTCCATCCCAACAAGTTTGCTTCATAAATTTATCCTCTAGAGCCGGGTTTCAGAACTCAAAATAAGTACTTTTAAATAAAAAATAATAATTTCAAACTCAAAAATAATGTTTATGCAAACAATTTTTCTGGCAATATAGATTTTGTTTGATAGATTTCATTGAGATCTTTTGAACGGTACAAAAAAATCAAAAAATTATTTCTCATTTACATTATTTTTGAGTTTGAAAATGTGAAATAAATACTTATTTTTTAAGAAGGTGTTGTGGAACGGAGCTAACCCAAAAGGCTCTATCAAGTTTTTTTTTCCGTCAAAAATAATTTTATTCATCACGAGAATACAAAATAAAAACCAGTACAATAAAATTAAATCATAGAGAGGTGCTATCAAGTTGGAAGTGTCTTGAACGGCCTTATATGTCTATCTTGGACATCATTTGCAACGGATGTGAGATGCCAACCCCTCTACCTCCACCTCGGCCTAGGCACAACCCTAGCTTCAATATTATATCGAACGATTGACCTAGTCCAATTGTTAGCTTCGGTGTGTCGTCCGTCTAAGTTCTACGTCAAAAAGGCACCACGTAAGTGTTTTCCAGCCATCTCGTATATGTCCATCATGAATTTGTGAAAGAGTAAACGGAGGAATATGAAAAGGAAAAGAAAAAAAAAAAGAGAATGAAACTCATTATGTCTTGTGGTCTACTTTGGGCTGATTTCTTTGATAGTCGTGATGTAAATCCAGTGAAGAGGCCCATTAAGACACAGACCAAAAGCCTAAAAAAGGCCCTTTAAGAGCCCACATTAAATTGCGGGGCATCATTCTATGGCCCTAACTTGCAATCTAGGGAAGGTGTAACCTAGTCCAAATATACGCGAGTTCAAAGGGCAAATGACGGCTCAGGACGTGTTTTGATAATTAATTAATACCCGTCAAGGACATGCTGAGAACATTTGTCAATGTTGAAAATGTACTTGGCGGGTACTATTAATTATCAAAACATGTCATTGGCCGTCATTTTCTCGAGTTCAAATCCTCTGTGCCCATACTCCTCTGTACCTGTGTCCCCCTGCATTTACGGCCGTTTGGATAAAGTTTTTAAAAAAAAGAATTGACTTAAAATTTCTACATGAAATAACGGCCAAAAACAAACCGGTACATGGGTACGCAATATTTTTTTCAGTACAAAGGATTTGAGGGGAATAAAACACAGCCTTTATTGTACTTGCAGGCCAAATTATGGAGCCTGATCGGTACTGGAGTTAAAAGGCAAATATTAAGTCAGAACTAGATCGCAGCTAGCTAGCTAGTTAATAATATAACCATGCAATAGGCATTAGTTTCCGTGGGGCTGCTGATCACGGAATGAGATTCCTCTTTGGTGGTTCAATCCAGAGAAGTGGGTTCCTAGCTCTTCAACCTAGCCTGCAGAGGTAGCACACGACTAAAAGACTTGATCGGAGGAGCTCTGGTAAGGCCCTCTCGCGTGAGGGCAAGCATGTGCAGAGGAATGGCAAAGTACTAGGGTTTTGAGTGTGAGAGAGAATGTACCTCTTAGGGTTGCCTAGAGATCCCCAGTATGAAGCCGAACCCCAGAGGATTTCGCTCGTGGTTCGATCTGCCGAGGATGGTCCGAACCAGGAAGTTCGGCCCACAACAGTTTCAACTTCCCACGCCTTAACAATGGTAACGTACCATTGAAATTGTATTTCGTCGTTGGAGTAAGTTAACAAAACACTAACTACAACACTAGAGCATAAATACACGACTAGTGTATTAGTGTATGCTATTACTGTGTCTATTTTGTATTGGGGTATTGTCGGTTTTTTCGTCTTGATTATCTTTTTGGTTGGTGTCTTACCAATTTCCTTTGGTGTTTGGTAAGCACGCGATTGGTCGAAGGGGTTTCGCCAACTTAGTTGGGCTATACATTTGATAACAAGCTTTTCACTAATCTCCTTGTATATTATAGTTCGTTATAATATCTACCCAAGTTAATAAAATTCTTTTTCCTATCGGGAAAAAAAATCTTGTTTCAAGATTCCAAATATGCTTTTTTTCCCCTTTTGCCTTTGTAAAAACTTTTTACTAGGAGTAAAAAGTATGGGTAAACATTCAAGTTTTCTTTTTACGACAAAAAAGAACAAGCATCTTCACATTCACCATGGCCATTGCCCATGTGCCTGGGATGGTGCAAAACAGCTCTTTGTAAAGCGTCCCGCAGAGCGTATTTGGATCATTCATCTCAATAATTAATGGTTCAGATTGAAAATAAACTCTCTCCTGTAGGTAGGGCTGTAAGTGAGCCGAGCTACTCGCGAGCTCGGCTCAGCTCGTTAAAGCTCGGCTCGGCTCGACTCGTTTAGTAAACGAGCCGAGCTCGAGCTCGAGTATCCGGCTCGTTTACTAAACGAGCTGAGCCGAGCTCGGCTCGTTTGACAAAAACTCGGCTTGTTAAAGGAGGCTCGGCTCGATTAAGAGAGGCTCGTTTAGTAAATTACTAAGCTCGGCTCGTTAAGGCTCGAGCCGAGCTCGAGCTCGAGTATTTGGCTCGTTAAGTAAACGAGCCGAGCTTGAGCTCGTGGAAGCTCGGCTCGACTCGGCTCGTTTACACCCCTACCTGTAGGTTGTAACTTGTAAGAGTTAGAGAAGAGTTAACATTTTCCTGAAAGAGTTCGTTTTTAATCCAGACCGTTAAAAACACTTTGAACGACGCTCTTCCGCAACTACTTTTCAGCATTCCCGGATCCCCATGTGCCATCCTTTCCATAAAGAAGGAATTATGCCATCAAAGTCCAAATCACATTGGTAGACGTGGGATGACCATTAATGTTGGGTCCTCTTAAAGCCTGCAAAAAGATGAATTAGCAAAAAATTGTGGAATTTACGATATGACATGGTCGATCGGTTGGAAGTTAGGAGGAATGTGCAAGGAGGTTTCCTAGTCATTTTGTAGGTCTACCATAACTGGGTTGCTCCCCCCCCCCCCTCTCTCTCTCTCTCTCTCTCTCTCTCTCTCCTATGATGAAAATTTTCATGGTCGTATATTTCATAAGTACGTATTATGTGGAATGGGGAGCGGATTTGTGGCTCACTCAAGCTCGTCTCTCTATTGAAATCGTCTACCATCGGGTTTGATTGGAAGATTATTTATTAAAAAAAAATAAAGTTAATCGGACATATATCTTAAATTATCGAAACAAATTTGTCTTGAAATATAGATATTTTTTTTTGTAAAAAAGATATACTATGTACCATCAGGGAAACTGGCAAATGTGATTCTTTCAGTGTTTTATGATCGGTGTTTTAACGGACCTTAGAATATAAACGATTCCGATCACCAAATTGTATTCGAAATAAACTTACGACCCGCCAACTGTGCAGTGCCGTCCATAAATTAGATTGCAGAGAATTTGGGTCCTAAAAACACTTTTCTGGATGGTGTGATCAAGTGTACTCCCACAATAACGTAGGACCCCACGTATCTCAGTCATGGTATCTCCAGTCACTGAACTTTATGAGGAGTTTTTCAGTGCCTTACGAGGAGTTTTTCAGTGCCGAGCGAGTATTGCTGACGTGGTATCCGCTCAGCTCATCTTAGCCGTCCGATACATTTTTAGACGGTTCGGATTGAAATCCTCTCTCTCCTCTCACCCCAACACTTTCTCTCTCATTTTTCTCTCTCCAAATCTGAGCTGTTCAAACAAGCAATGAACGGCTCGGATGGGCGAGCGGGCACCACATGGTACCCTCTCGGAATTGAAAAATTTTCCGAACTTTAGACTTTAGTTAATCAGAAATGATAGAGGTACATATAAAATTTTTGTACCATTGTGTACAGATCAGTTTTGGGTCCCGAAAAAATAATCCGATCCGCTCATTTTGTTTAAAATACTCATTTATTTTGGGTCCATGCAAAAAATCAGCTAAACCGGATATTATTACGGGTGTTTGCGATAAGTCCAACTTTGCTTCAGAATTCTAGCCTGAATTCTGGGTCAAAATTGGATGCATCGTAAACACCTCTACCGATATCCGATTTAACTTATTTTTTGCAGAGACCTTGAACAAAATACTTTAAACAAAATGAGCGGTTTGGATCATTTTTTTGGGATCCAAAATGGGCTCAAAACTGGTTTGTACGCGAGGTATGTACTAGTATATATGTACCTATAGCATCTCTCTTAGTTGATTCTTCAAAATGTAATGCACCGACGCTCTCAATCTTCAAAATACTGTGCTCCCACTCCTAGTTCTCGCACTCGCGAATTTCCTAGTTTCGTATGTACAGTATTTCCAAGACTTTTCCAAGCTCGCTCCTGCTTCCGTTCACGCAATCGCACGCGAATTACGTGACTCAGCTTTTGATGCCCGTCCCATCTCTCTAGATCTCTGATTGCAAGTCCCTTTCAAAACCACTGTTGGGTAGAGAAGATGAGCATCATCAGAAACCCCACACTGAAAGTTTGTTTCAATCATGCATGCATATAGGTAAAAGAAAAAAGAAACTAGCATTATCAAATGGCCCACATGCCAAAGTTTGTTAAAGTCATATATGGAGAGATATCTTTACTTGAAAAAGGTGAAGCACGAGTGCTTAACATCTTATGAATCATTTAATCGTACTTAGCAAATTTGAATCTTTCAATGGGCTTCCTGTTCTAGTTGGTAAGGAGGTCAGGGTTCGAGTCCCGTCGTAGATGTTTGGGATTTGGAGCTATGGATAGCCTTTGAAATCACTTATGGGTTAATTTTCTAACATCCTGCTAACCCCCGCCAATGCATGTAATATTGGAAAAAAAAAACTTAATTTGAATCAGCTGAGAGTTTTAGGGGCTTTCTTGGGCTTCCTGAGTTTTAGGGGCTTTATTTTGAATATTTTCACAAGCATTTGGGTAAAATTATAATTTTGTGCTTTTTCGATTTGTCTTGCCAAGATGAAACAATAATCTACAAAAGTGTGACGCAAAACTAACAAATGCAAAAAAAATAAAAAATTTGAATAAAAAGACAAAACCCGAAAAGCCCCAAACCCCCTAAAGCTCTTAGCAGAACAAGAGCTCATGAGTTACCTCAGGGTTGGCACCCGTTAACTAAAATAAGTACTTCCTCCGTCCCAAAAAAAATGACAATTTTTGAAATTTGTGTAATTTTTTATTACTTATATCTTTTAATCTGTAATATTTTTCATAAGTTTGAACATTTTGTATAGTAGAATTAATTAAGAACTATCAAACAAGATCCATACTGTATATTTATTGAGATTCATATTGAAATATATAAGGAATTGAAATTGGCACAAATGTCAAAAATTGTTATTCAATTTGGGACGGAGTGAGTACTTATTTGAAGTATTATGTTTTTTAAATTAAAGTATTGTAAGAGAATGACTTGTTTCATAAAGCGAAAAATAAGTGCTTTAAAAATAAGAAACTTAGAAAAACGGAAAGGTATTGGAACAATGTTAAAAAAAAAAAAACCTGGCAAGATTCATTTTTTATTGATGATTGGAAAATAGAAGAAACGTAATAATAAAGTGATGACCCAATTATAGGAACTAATCATCGCTTTGTCTCCATAAACACAATTTTATTGACAATCCGTGCATTTCGCACGTGTTAATCGCAACCAATTAAGGACCAGAGACGCAATGGGGCCAAGAGTTGCCATAGCCACCCCCGGATGCTGCCACCAAGCACCCTCTGCCAAGCGGGGATACCAAGCGGCATCCGGCCGTTCATCTCGACACGGACAGCTCAGATAAGCGCATACAGATTTGAACCGTCCATTGCTCGGTCAAAATTTAAACTGTCGATTCTCGAGATGAACGGTCGGATCGACCACTCGACACCGCTGCCAAACACTCCCGCTTGACGACATCTCCTAATCCAGCCACCTCCTTCTTCAAAAGTTCATGATATACAATTCAAGCATAAAAACGATGTTCACAAAAAAAATTGTCGACCCGTCTACTTTTCGAAAGAAAACAACTTTTGGATGGTAATAAATAAGTCCCCAGGCATTTTTTTTAATGACCAGGTGTTCGGGCCGGCTTAATTTGCGCGCATCTCGTCCAATCCTAAGAGACCAATCACACCGCCTACTGGAGGCCCCCCATTTGATAGTCCCTAGACATTCTCCTTATACTCAATTTATATAAAGCATGCACATTTTCTAATCCATTAAAGAGAGTGCTGGGGGTGTAATTCTGTCTTTTGTCATTGATTTTCTTTGTTTATGCATTTTGTTTTCCTCACAAGTTATCCATTTTGACATAATTCATATTAGGTTTGGTTATTATTCTCCAAAAAGGATATTTTGATCGAATTCGTCGTTGGTTGGTACGTTATTCGTGAACTATGTTTTTTATTAACTTAAAGTGTTCGAGTCAATTTCAACGCGCATTTAATAACCGGGGACCCAATCAAAATTGATAAATCAGAGTGATCAAGTCAAGGATATATTTCATGAAAAAAAGAAAAAGAAAAAAAGGGGGGTATCTTTTGGTTTTCTGTTCCTCTTTTCGGCTCTTTGGATGAGTTAACAATTTAAAGGCCTCTTTTTCCCAAGGCAAAGATTGTGACAAGCAAATTGCCTTCACGTGATATGCAATATTGCAGGCCTTGGAGTTTTTCTCAGTGTGAGTGGGGAATTTAGACACTGTTATTTTGACCACCTCACAGTCACTCAACCAAACCATTCCCCCCTTTATGGGACATCTCTGCCCGATCTTTAATTTCAGCAGAAGTCGCAGTGGTAGTCACTTTTTTTTTTTTTTTCGTCGGCAAAATTTTTTTTTATTAATCTTTGAAAAAGGTACAAAATTAAAGGGACAAGGGCAAACAGTCGTCAGTTGCAGTGGTAGTCACTTGATAACGAAAAGCTTTAAAAAAAAAAAAATTTGCCTTTATGTGAGGTTCAACTCTAATGCAGTATTTGGGAACCTCTCGCTTTTTTACTTTTGCATTTTGGTTTTTACTTACTCCCTCCGTTCCATATTGAGAGTCCATTACGAAAAATTTTGTTATTTTTCAAATAAAAAAATCAACTACTTCCGTGTATAATTTTTTAAAATTTTTCGTACAAAATTAAAGTACTAATCGAGATCTTTAATACGGTGCGAAAAAATTTCAAAAATTATACACGAAAGTAGTTGATTTTTTTATTTGAAAAATGGCAAGAGAGAGAGTATGAGGCTCTCAATATGGAACGGAGGGAGTATATTTTTTACTATCATAATGTATATGTATCATAATAGTTTGGGATGTCTATCAGGGATGCTTTCATGTTTGCGCTCCCACTTTCGCTCATGCACGTGAATTATATTATAAAAAAATAGACAAAAAAATACACTATGGTGCACATACGTTTTACACTTTCACATATTTATATACATTTTCACTCATTTTGATACACTTTTTAACCTTAACGACAGCCATTGGACGTCTTTAGCATTTTCCTTAAGGTAGTTAGATCCTACCCATGTTTTCAAAACAAAAAAAAAAAAGTACGAATCAGACTTTATAAATTCAACAATTGATGTGTCTCTCTCCCAATATCCATATCTAGCTTGTGTGGGGTATCCTAATCATGTATATTGTGCTGTAAGGCACTAGGACGTAATTATACCTTTGTACATAGAGCTGTGAGGAATAGCTAGATTCATGATATGAAATGGGTCCCTATGAAATGGTATCCAGCTCCTCTCAAGAACTTGGTTTCTCAATTGTTGATAGGTCACAAATGCATAAAATTTGGGGCCACCAGGTCATTATATAGAAATAGATTTGTACCTTTGCAATTTTAACCGCAGAATTGTATAAAGATCTGTTAACAAAGGTACAGAGGTACTCCGTATTTCAGTACAATTTGATTTTAAATTTGGCTAAGAGTAATGTTGTGTGAACAAAAGTAGTTAGCATGTATAGGCACTTTCTGTTGAGATGTGAAGACGATTCCGATGCGGCAGTAAAAATCATTTGGGCAAAATTAAGTTGCAGCAATTTCTGCCCGGGCAAAATGAAGCAGAATTAGTCAAAATTGCTCGGGCAGAATTGAGTTGCAGCAATTTCCACTCGGGCAAAATGGAGCAGGCAGAGTCGCATAAATTTTTGCTTAGGCGGCCCGGGACCAAAATTGAGCAGGTGAGGTCTCAGCAGTTTTCGCCCAAGCGGCTCAGGATTACGCCCGCCGGTGGGCATGCAAAAACGCGAGTTTTAGCGTTTTTAGGGTTTTTTTGTATATTGGCTTGCTTGTAACTATAAAAGCAAAGCTAGGGCTGTCTGTCATTGTAACTTTTACATACTTTCATTATAGTAAAATACAATTAAGCAATCAGTTTAAGTCAGAACCACGTAAATCTCTGTCTTATTTTTTTCTTACTTTAGATTGTTTTTTGTTCTTCGATTGTGTGTATTTACTTGTGGATTTAGACGTTCGAATTCCCAACAAATTCTTGCAGGTACTTCCAGAGAAATGTGGGCTTTTGGTACGTCGGTAAGTATTTCATTCATTCCAGCTATTAGTCCCCATTTTAGTTCATAATTTCAATAATAGGAGTACGATCGTGATAACGTCTTCTTTGTAGAATTTATGTATTTTTCGATGTTGTACCCACGTTGCTATCAAAGAAAACGTAATCTCACCAAAACTTAATTTCTGTTTTATACAGATACCTTTTTTTCGGTAATTAATTTTGGCAACAGTATAGTAGTGCTATAGGTACAGCAAGCTCCGTACAACAGCCGCATACAGATTCATTTTGTGCCTGTCTCGGGTCCTACAAAAATGATCAGAGCCGCTCATTTTGTTTAAAATAAATTGTTTAGGGTCCTTGTAAGAAATCATCTCAATCCGATACCGGTAAATGCATTTACAAATCATCCAACTTTGCTTCAGAAATTTAGGCCAAATTCTGAAATAAAGTTGTATGATTCGTGAACGCCTATACCGATATCGGATTGAGATGATTTTTTACATTGACTTTCAACAAAATATTTTGAACAAAATGAACGGCTCCGATCATCTTTGTGACAGGCGCAAAATGAATCTGTGCGCGACTGCTGTACAAGGTTTGCTGTACCCCTAGCATTTCTGTTTTGATAACTAGTGTTAAAAATACACACGACAAGAGCACTAAAAAATAGTAAAAATAAGAGGGTAGTTATTTTTCGTCATATTCTATTTCACTGTCCAATGGGCAATTATTTCAACCCTAGTTGACAAATTGCTTCTGGCTGAATAGTAGTTCTTGCAAGTACTCCATTTGAGCTTACATCACAGCATGAGACTTTGTTCCCCCAGCTCTAAATTTACTGTTTAATTTACTCTGCAATATAGAAATTGCTAAAAACTGCACAATGGATTGTTATCGGTTAAAAAAGAAAGTGTACCGAAATGTGTGAAAAATGCCTATAAATATGTGAAAGCGTATTGAAAAATGTAAAAAGTAGTATACAATTTGTGTTTTCTTTGTTTATCCAAGCGCTGCAGAATTTTTCTTTTTCATTCCGTATTTGAGAAGAAGAAGAAGAAGAAGAAGAAAAAAAACAGAGCCGTGTGAGTAAAAAGACAGAGAAAACAAGGCAGATATCTAAATTAACTAAACTAAGGCCCCGTTCCTGTTATCAAAAATAATTAAGTACTGTGAAAGAATGATGTCTAGTCTCAAAAAACGGGAAATACGTATTTAAAAAATAAAAACCTTAACGAAACGGGCCTGAATTAGTACTACATGCATCTTTTACGTTGGCATTTGCCAGAAGAACACTGCTAGGGGCACATCACCTTAGATGCACATCAACCACACCCCTCTCACATACAGATGGGACCTGTTCCAGTGAAACCCACCTGTATGTGAGGGGTGTGATTGATGTGCCTCTAGCATTTTGGTTGCCAGAAGTGAGGCTTCAGCTTTGTGTTAGTAAACGGTAAAAAAAACAAAGACTTATTACTGTACGGCAATGTTCTTTGGTGTCAGTTGCATGGTAGAAATAACAGCACTTCTATGTTCTATCAGTCATGCATGTGTGGTAGGAGTAAATTCCACGATGTTCCAAAAAAAAAATTTGTGTAGAAAATTCCATGAGATGTTCAGATCAAAAAAAAATTTCCGAGAGAGCTAGAGAACATAGAAGTTGCACCTCGACTAATTTCAGAGCCCAAAGTTAACGACCAGACAAACCTTTCAGTGGCTTCAAGGTTTAGAATGTTTGGACGACGTTGGGTGTGGTCGAAGCTTGGTCGACGTTGCCTCCCCTTAACGGCTTTGGTTGAGTGTCCGTGTCCAGTTTTTGGGTTGCATCAAGGTTTCTCATCTCCGGCATGGGTTGGCTTGTGGTGGGCTGGAGGTTGTTGGTACCGCTGGTGCTGGTGATTAGCTGGCGGAGTGTGGTGGTGCGGCCAATTTCCAGTATATATAGTTTTGAAATTGTATAAATTTTTAGGATTAGGTTTTGGATTTTCTTTGAGGTGCATTGCCACGTTATAGGACCATAGGTCCACGGATTACGACAAGTACCAAAATAAGCATAAAATTCTACCTTGTATTGGGTACAAGGTACATCATGGGTGGCTAGTAATTGTCTCCACTGGTTGGTGAAAATAGACAAAGTGCCTGCCTGGTGATCAACAAATAATTAAAACAACTCATTTACCCCCTCGGTCCCAATTTAAATGACCCCTACTAAAAATCGTGTAACTGTGACCTTAAAATAGAATGTTTTTGGAATTAATTTTTAATTTTTTTTACACAATTTAAAATTACTCACTCAGATCTTCTGAATGGTGCAAAAAGAAACAAGAGTCCCAGCAAATGACACCCACAATACTCCCCGTAACCCAAAAGTCAAGGTTTCCAAGAGGCAGGTCTAACTAATTGAAGCAACTAAGCAATATTGAGTGCTCTTGTGGCGTGGCCACGTGATGCTTATGACCCTTAACCACCACACAATCAAATAGAATTATACATTTAGTCGTCTACCCCACATGATTGTGTGGCGGCTACGGGTTGGATTGCCAAATAATAGTGTCCCAGGAATCCCTAAACATTCTTTTTCCTAACCGATATTATTTTAGTCATCACATTTCACCAAAAGTCTAAATCATGTCTAAACATTTAACATTTCAGGTGAGAAATTGTGTGGAATGGGGGATGCTGCCAATCAGTAGCACTCTGCAAAACACGTGCAGAGCGAACAATCCGGCCGTTCATCTCGGCAATCGACGGCTCGAATTGGACGGTTCGAATTTGTATGCGCTCAGATTCAATCCAAACCGTCCATGCCGAGATGAACGGCCGGATCGGCCACTCGATCGGCTCCGCTTTGCAAGGATGCTGCTCGGCACTGAGAGTGAGAAACTGTGTTCAAAGAATGCAACATTACTTTACAGTGCATTGCATTGCCATTACAAATTTGAGAATACAGTTTTTTTAAAAAAAAAAAACCGTTGAGGAAAGTTTGGCCAATTTCCATAAGTGGCGCCATGGGCCATGAGGGTATGCGTTGTAGGACTTTAACTTAAATAATAGAGAATGGTTGGACTTCTAGTCGTTGAACAAGGCAACTTAGGCAAGTGGGAAACTTTCTGGGAAAAACGAGAATGTGGGGGCCTCAGGGAATCATTTCTATGAAATTTAAAGCATGATCAAAATGATCGTGTGTGAGAGAGAGAGAGAGAGATTCAAGCTACATTTTTTTTAAACTTAAGTAAGTTTGGAACTTATTTCAGTATTTTTTATTTTTCAGTGTTTTTTATTTTTCGTAACTTTTTGTGTAACTTTTCGACGTAATTTCGTCTTGACGAGACGAATCGGAAAAGTATAAAAATATGGACAAACGTTGAAAAAAATTCAAATAAGATGGTACTTAAGCTCCAAAAGATATCTGTTTGATACTTTTTTTTGTCTTTAGTGGATTTTTTTTGCTTTTAATCAAAATTTTTAAACTCCTCTCATCGAAACGGGATAAGTTTAGAAAAACTAAGCCTCACAGATTGTCTTGGTGGTGGTGTTATATATATAGATCGATGTAAAGGTAGGAGAGAGAGAGAGAGAGAGAGAGAGTGCAATTAATTACTTTAGAAATGGAAGAAGAACAAATGCACAAGTACCCAATACCAGCTACTCACATCCTTCAACAAACCTTGAGAAGCTTTTGCAATATTCGAAACTCCTCTCAATGGGTTTATGCTGTCTTTTGGAGGATCTTGCCTAGAATTTATCCTCCACCCAAGTAAAAAATTACAAGAAAAATATGAGGGCTCTTTTCTTTTTTCCTTTTCTTATCTAAGACTATCTATCCTATCCTATAGATTCTTTTTTTCTTTTTGGAATTAGTATCTCACCATCATCCCATCTCTCTCTCTCTCTCTCTCTCTCTCTCTCTCTCTGTCTCTCACAGATGGGATGGCCATGGAGGAGCTTACGACAGGTCAAGAGGAAACAGGAGAAACTGGTAGTATACATTTGCTTTAAACTTTGAACAAGTCTAGTGCACATATATGTATTCGAACGGTTCCGGACACAATGTTCATGCATGAGTCCTACAAATAACAAGGAGCCTGCAAATGATTTTGAATACATATGTGTGTCTGGATCTGTGCATAAACATAAATGTGCACCTATCATTGCTCTTAATTAAACTGCTCTCTCTCTCTCTCTCTCTCATACATGCATATTGAATTGATGACAGGATATTGGTTTGGGAAGATGGGTTTTGCAATTTTGGTTCCTCAGGAGCAGAGATGATCAATGGCGATGGGGATTGTGCAGCTGGCTCCTCAGTTTATGGAAACTGTGAGTACCAACACTATCAAATAGGACTCCAACCAGAGCTCTTCTTCAAAATGTCACATGAAGTTTATAACTATGGTGAAGGGTAAGTAAATAAAGTTTAATTAAGACCTATGTCTTCAAATATCTTTGTCTCCTGCCCAGTGCATTGATACGCGATCGATCATGTCTCGAGATTCGTGTATATATACGGAGTATGATTTTAACGGGAACTCTTAACAAAATGTTGTAAATAAATTTAACGGCTCCGATCATTTGCGTGGGACTTAAAAATGGGTTCCACACAAGGTTAATTTTCTTAATTTTTGTGTCAATTTTTGTGTTAAAGGTTTGCGTTCATTGAACGCTCCCCATAGATAGTTCAAAATCTTTTGAAGCCAATGCGTTAGGATTTTTGGGCATACAAGAATCATTGTCTGATCTACCACATGAATCCTCAATTTCCATCCTATATTTCCAAATATTTCCCCGGTGTTCAAACGTTCATGTCTCAAGATTCGTACACTATGAGATTCTAATCATATCGTGCAGCTGCTAATGCATTTAACCAAACATTCAAAGATATATGAAAAATAGAGAATCCTTATCAGGGCTCAAAATGGATTCCGATTCCAGATATTTTTTTTTTAATCTTTTGTCACATATATTACAAGATTCTAATTATAGCGCGTAGCTGCTAATGCATCGAATCTCCAACCGCGAGCTTAATTTTTCTTACCAATTATTCTTCTTTTTGGCTCATGATGATAACCAAGATTTTGGTTTTGGTGTTAGTTTGATTGGAAAAGTAGCTGCAGATCACAGCCATAAATGGATATACAAGGAGCACAATGAGAGCCAAGAGATCGACTTCTTATCTGTGTGGCAAAACTCAGCTGACTCGGTATGAAACTCAGTCCCTTGATCCTTGACCAGTCATAAGTTTGTGATTAATTTTGTTGTCTCCAATTTTCTTATTAATTAAAAACTGTTTTTTCCTTATTAATTTCTTCACAGCATCCCAGGACTTGGGAGGCCCAGTTCCAGTCCGGTATTAAGGTGAAAAATAAATAAAAAAATCATCTCCTAGAAAAAAAAAAAAAAGGAGCATATTTATGTTGTTGTTGTTAATTAATGGATCAACTTTGATTAAGGTCTAGTAAGTAAATTAATTAAACAGAGTACTTAATCTTGCAGACTATAGCCTTGATTGCAGTAAGAGAAGGAGTTGTTCAATTAGGATCTCTTCACAAGGTTCTCTCTCTCTCTCTCTCTCTCTCTCTCTCTCACACACACACACACACTAGATCAGCTCCAGTGCTCCACTGATTTTTGTCATTTTGCATGGCAATTGCCAAATTATGGCATGCAACAGTGCCACGTACTTTCCTATTTTTGGCATTGTTGTCCACAACCATTCTTTTATTTCATTTATTTTTTTTTTTTAACTGTTGGAGGATGTTAAAATTTGGAGATCAAAAGGATTGCGCAAATGGTGGAAGTTGATGGGGAGAATTATAGAGCCATGTTGGCTTTGGATTAATTTTTTCTATTTTGAGGAGTTAGTTTAGGAGGTGTCTCTTGGGTGTTGTTTTGAAGTCTTAGGTATCTCTTTGGGTGTTGTTTTGAATTTTAGGCGTCTCTTTGGGAGTGACGAAGTCTTTGTTGGCTTCTTGCCAAGTTGGGGTTTATTATTTTCTCTCTTCGGGTCTTAGCGGCATATATATGATTGTTGGAGTTGTTTGTTGCCTCTTGAGGGTTTGCTCTTCTCGTGTTTTGATGCCTTGTGTTTAGGGTCCTTTAAATCTTTGTAATTTGTTTTCAAAGATTAATAAATCTTTTTTGCCTTTCAAAAAAAATTGGAGATCAAAGGCATTAATTGATGATGGAGCCACAAGTCAATTTTTGACATTGTCAAAGTAACTGCTAATTTTGACTCTAGAAATTAAATTTCCAAAATTTGGCAAGAATGATGATTCTCTTGCCAAAGTTTGGTAGTTGCAAGAAGTTGCCCAACCAATGAAATGCTCTTAGCTGTCTGCAATGGCGACTCCAGAAATATGCGAGCTTGGGTTCACAATAACATTTATATTAGTAAAAAATCAATAATGTGGGTATAAAAAACCATTTATGAAAAAGCTGAACTAAACTTATTAACTAATAACTAAAAGATACCTACAAAGCAATTTTTTTAATCATTTTTAAAAAAAAATTCCAAATAATTTGAATTACTTGAGTTTTTATTCGATTGCATTCAATTAGATTTCAAGCTTGGAAATTATCGCAAAAGCTCAGTATAATCGTAGGGGGATTTTTTCTTGCCATGGGTTCCACGACCCCACACCTCTTCACATGTCGTCGCCTCTAGAGTCTGTCTGTTTTAACTCATCATGTTGTATGTATAGTGAATTTACGAACAGAATAAACCACGTTATGATCTAGTTTGATCACCTTATTAATTGTATTCGTCCTCGATGAGATTCCACTCATTTGAGATGAATGTGATGATGCTAACAATACACCGAGTCTCTATGGACTATGATTTACCCAGTGAGGGTGAGCCACATGCAAAATGTAGCAATTTAATCGTTACTTTGTTCATTCTATACGTCGGTCCACCTTTTTTTTTTTTTTTTTGAGATAGGCAAATAATTTATTAAGAAACTTGACAGACGTATAAAAAGTTTATACATCTTTCCACTTTAATTCAAGATGAATGCAGTACTGTCAACACTGTGTTCTCTAATTTATTACTAACCATATATGTGGTCAAGTTTTGATTTCTTTTGCACTCGAAAATTAGGTGATGGAGGACCTTAACTATGTAGTGTTACTAAGGGAGAAGTTCAACTACATTGAGAGCATCCCTGGTGTGCTATTGCCACACTCATCATCACCACCACCACCACCACCATATCCCTTCAAGATCAACGGCTACGGTGCGCCGGAATCATGGCACTTCCAAGGCAGTAATCCCACTCCTCCAATAGAATTATCTCATCACCACTTCAACCAACCAGCTGCGAGAATAACTCCTTCCATGAGCAGCCTTGAAGCCCTCCTCTCTAAACTCCCGGCCGTCGTGCCACCTCCACCGCCACCGACAATGTATGCCGCCTACAGCGAAGCGGCTCAGCCACCGCAATATCTATCACCAAACAGGCCTTTTGAACGGATGGCGGCCGGAATGGAGAGGGTGACAAAGGAAGAGATTGATGATGAGAAGGATCAAATGGGCGAGAGTAGCAATTCCATCATGACATCTTATACTCAACATCCAAATTTTAACTCTCTTCACCATCATGACCATTAATTAGTTAACCTTTCTTTCCGGGGGAAGTGTCAAAGATGCAGCTAATCCCGCTAAGGCAGCGGCTTGTGCATTAACCTCGCGCTCGTCCATTCGTTGGGTGATCCCTTGCTCTCGCATTCGAGTGTTTGCTCGTCGTCGCAGGGGAATTGAGTGAATGACGAGACCGTCGACCGAATCATGGCTAGGGCTAATTACTACAATATGGGAATTTTTCATTGATGGATTTCCAACGATGTATATATTAGCAATAAGTCTTGTGGAAGCCATATGAAGACTGGCTAACTAAATATATTATGGAAGTATTTGGTGCTCAAATTTTGTTTGTTTAGTAGTACTTGTCAAACAAATATCGAACGAGCTTTTAATAAATTAAAGACGAACCGAGCTCGAGTAGCTTTTAGTTTTTAACATTACAAATTCATGGAGCTGAGTATATAGTAAGTGATTCAAAATTGATTTGAACACTTGACAGTCTCAAGACACGTGTTTGAGTTCAGCTTGTTTATCCGGAAAACCAATCTTAAATGAGCTTTAACGAGCCAAACCAGAATAGAGCTTGAGAAGTTTGATTCATTTAACAGTCCTACGAGCAGAATGAAGTCTCCCACGCAGCATCTACTTTGCAGGGCTACTTGCAAGCGGGTTCGACCCTGCAACCTCATTACCAGCGACTCTTACAAGCTATCGATAACTAATAAGCCAATCGACCAAGAAAAAAGCCACTTGGAATCTGCATTTCTTTCTACTCATCCACACTTAAACGTTTGGATCCTAAATCTTTCAAGGTAAGAAAATGAAAAACGAATGGTATTGCTTCAATTACAATTTCGAGAAGGATCTCTTACATTTTCTTGTCCCTTTTCTTTTCCTTTCCCAAGATCCAAACATAGTGTGAACGAACCAGATTTCACTAGGTTCAAAATGATTTGAAAAAAGAGAAGGTAGTGCTTAAGCCGAGCTGAATCCAAGCATATTAATCTGCTCGAGCTCAAGTTTTTCTTGATCGAGCAGGGATCGGGCATGACTGCAAAATGGTGCATTTTGTTTGACCTCAGCTCGCTTTCTTAGACACACATGCCAATACAATAATGCTTCGGGCACAGACATTCGGACACAAATATACTGAAGCTGCCGACATATGTTTTGTCCCGTAGTATATCATGCAACCCATGTTCATCTACGCGTCTGAATGTCTGTATCCCGATCCCTGCTTATGTTATTTGAGTTGACGTTTTCAGCTCAATTTCGCAACATGAATACCAAGAACTGCTGTATTTGTTTGTTTGTTTTTTTGTCATATGAACTATTGCAAATATGGAAAAAAGTCGCACTACAATAAGGCTCAACACCAAACCCTGCTGAATCATATAGCATAAAGTGATGAAGAGACGTTAATTCTTTCTATCTAATCATCGTAAATTCAAAAAAAGCCCCGAGTTCAGAAAGAAGCGAAAGAAAACCGATCTTTTACACTAAACTTTTTTCCCGTCAGTTGGGAACTTCCTCAAAATGCAGGTAAGAATGCAGCGTAATATTCGAATAATCATCACTAACACAAGGAATTGCTACAAATAATAATCAACTAACGGCGTATAGGTGATCAACCATCCATATCATGGGGATTCATTTTGCTTCTGCAAAATCAGAACCCTAGCGGAAAGCAGCTACTTCTTCCCTGAAGAAATTGAGCACCTCCTCAACCATCATTACTGAAGAATCGGCCTTGTCTCTCACTCGCACGCTTACCTGGAAAGGAATTTTAGAGGCATAAATCTCCCAAGGATTAAAATCTCCATTTGCACAATCAAAATATTCTCTAAAATAGGACCACCCAAACTAAAATGTGAACTAAACTAGAAACAGTAGTGCCAGATGTTCTGGATAGTCCCCAGGGGCCAAACATTTGTAAGCCTAAGATACACATATCATCAAGTTTCCAAGGATTGCATCATTCCCCTAAAAAGGTGGTCTTAAGATAGGATGAGCACAATCTCGAATATGAGCCAAAGTAAAACCAGGTTATAAACTAGCCAAATGACTTATAAAATCCAACAAATATTTTACAACCTAGCTTAATGTCAATCGGAATCGACGTGTTCCCACTACTAGTATCCACCAATTTTTCCACAATAACTTTATTGTTAATGGCTTCATCAGAATGTTCACATTTCACTAAGCTCAACATAAAAATTGGATAGTGATATTCGTATTCGTAAGGTAATCAACATCAGGGTATGTGTATTACCTCTCCGGTTGCAGCTTCA
This sequence comes from Rhododendron griersonianum, assembly GCA_018127125.1. Taxonomy (NCBI): domain Eukaryota; kingdom Viridiplantae; phylum Streptophyta; class Magnoliopsida; order Ericales; family Ericaceae; genus Rhododendron; species Rhododendron griersonianum. Next base: position 6,740,575 of record CM030799.1, on the reverse strand, counting down.
GCCTCACCAACAACCAAGATGTAGTTATACTGGGCTAACTGAGCTTCTCGTACCTACATGAAGCCAAGAGGCCCAAAACCATCATTAAATGAGCAGAACCATCAGAGAAACCTTCAACAAGGAGTAAGACCATGACCAGCCAAGTTTAAGAATTCGACATCCGAACTTAGACCTGTTGCGCACAAGAAAATTCCCTTTTCTTATTCTTTGAGGAGACATAGTCTGAAAAATATAAACCAGGACCAAGAGAGAATCGTTTATGTTCACCTCTAACAGGGCACAAATAAAGGTGTGGTGATCTAGGAGCGAGGGAAATGCAATGAAATCATAATGTGAAAGTTTCAAAGTCCCATAGAAATTTTAACATAACCGATTGAAGGTCTCCACATGATTGACTAGCAAGACTGAAGTGTGTCGCTCATGTGAGCCTTACTAAATTTGTTCTGCATTAGACTCCAATCATACAAAACGACGAAGAATCCTTGTTAATATATTATCGGCAGTGCATGTAGTCAATTTTGTAAGCTACTCCAAGTTGATCATACCAAAACCAATACCAGAAATGATGAAGAGGAAACCAACATCTTCTGTTAATGCAACCAATAACTAGAGCCACGGCAGTGGCGGAGCCACTCTATGGCCACTGGGGGCACCTGCCCCCACTGCACCCCCTTTTTTTTTTTTTTTTTTTGAAATTGGTAGTTTGAGTTTACCCAATATTTAAAGCAAGGCACATGTTATTAGATTAAATACTTGTTAAAATACAAATGACTTGTTTGAATTGTTACACAAATAAGCTCCACAAAATCAATGTCTGCAAATCATATCAAAGTAAAGATTCGGTGAATTTATTGAAGAGTGAGTAATTTTCATCCAATATGGACAGTGAGTAATACGCACATGTTCACCTAGTGTTTAGGTATATGGGTGAACAAAATAGTACTCCAAAACATGATTTAACAACCAACACAAAAATCACGCCGCATCACCAACAATCATCAAGTCATTGGTCGGTGGGATGTCGTCGGGAGTTGGCTATTATCAGAAATTTTGTTCTTATAATGCCCCCAGTGATGTATATTTCTGGCTACGCCACTGAGCCACGGTAAGCACTTAGGAAAGAAATGTCAAATTACACAGGCCTATAAGACAAAAAAATACCACTGAAAAACACTTACGTAGGTAAGAACTGTCTATTAGCTTTACAAGAAAAAGATTCTAACAATACACAACCACATCATGAGTGTAGTTTGCAGTATAACAAATTGAGGCTCAAAAAGGGAGCTGGGAATGCACCTTTTTCTGGATTGTTCGGTCAGATGTATCAACATCCACATAAAACCGAGCTTGATGAATCTGGTCTTTTACCTGTTAAAAAGTGAACATAAAATAATTCGATGTCGTCAGCTTCTGGAACTAGGAAATGGGAGAAATGAAGAATACTTGTTACTTGTTAGTAGTTGGGAAAGTAAAAATCCTGGAGGCGATGTAGTCATTTATGTTGTGAGAGAAAGGATGATAAGAAAAGTGTATAGGGTGTTGTGTTTAACTAACCCTAACACAATCAACTCTTATTTATATAATGAGAAATCATAATATAAGACTACATTAACCAATGTGGGACTAATAGCAATACTATATTCTAACACTCCCCCTCAAGCTGGAGACTCTCCAGCTTGTTACATATCAACCAACGAAACAATTACATCAACTACTAACAGCAATAACGAAAAACAACTTGTTAAAATAATGGAACAACTTTCAATAGTAACGACCAACGAAACGACTTCAACAACCAACCAACTTCAACGACTTCAACTTCAACGACCAACGAACGAATTTCAAAGACCAACGAATCAACGAACGAATTCAACGACCAACTACCAACGAACGAATTCAACGACCAACAAACAACGAACCAACTTCAACTACCAACTTCAACGACCAACAAAACCAATTTCAACTACCAACTTCAACAACCAATAACCAACTTCAATTACCAACCAACAACCACCAACTTCAACGAAATAGACGACAAAACAAGATATGTTATCACGCTCACCAAAAGCATGGCCAAAAACCCGACTAGGAAACCCAGAATTATGACCATGTCCACGACTGAATGAAGAACCAATAGCAACAGAGACAGCGGAAGCAAAATCAGATTTCATTGTAAATATATCACCAGACAAGAAACCAGCAATCAACCAACAGATCAACCCAACATCATCAATAACCAAGACCCAGAACCTCAGAGTGGCAGATTACCACGTTAAACCAACAATATAATTGAACAAAGCCGTCTACAAACGGAAACAGCAGGAGTCGCTGATGAACAGTGACACTGTGAACAGTAATTGGTGAACAGTACCCTATGAAAAGTAGGCGGTGAACAGTGATTATGGCGATAGATTTCAATGGAAGGGATTAGGGTTAGGACAGAGGCTAAGATTAGGGTTGTGGTGGTTTGGGATTATTGGCAGTAGATTTAGGGTTTCGTGGTGAGATGATGGCGGTAGAGGGTGGCGGCTAGGGTTTTGTATATCTAAGGTGGATGGTGAACCCGCTCTGATACCATGTTGTGAGAGAAAGGATGATAAGAAAAGTGTATAGGGTGTTGTGTTTAACTAACCCTAACACAATCAACTCTTATTTATATAATGAGAAATCATAATATAAGACTACATTAACCAATGTGGGACTAATAGCAATACTATATTCTAACAATTTATACATCAAATTGCAACTATTTACTGTTCAGGAGTAAAAACACAGTAAAGGGCCTAGATGCCCTAGACTAATACATGCAAGTGGAAATTGTAACCAAGTTTGCTTTGATAATACACTTTCAACAAATATCTACATCTGCTGTAGTTAATAAAACCATAGCTTCTTGTTCCACTGAGAATCAACCTGGTGAGATCATTGCATGACGAGTATAATGTACAAGCTGTTCAGTAAATCACTGAATTGAAGACAAAAGAAGCTAAACACATGCATATCACACAATTTACCAATCATTGCCAGTGATTTGACTTCACCTCAGCAACATGTGCAGGCAGCATTTACAATGACCAGGTTAAAAAGGATAACAAAAAAAGATCAAGCAGAGGGCAACAAATAGAAAAAGGCACACAGGATCTGTAAATGAGTGGCAGTACGCCCAATGCATGTTCATCAAGTTGTTAACTTACAGGAAAAAACAATCAACAATCAAACTGTAAGACATTATAAAGGTCAATAACCAGAAGATGAAAGCACATAAACTAACCACCAACCTTTAACGCATATGCTTCAGATTTCTCCGAAACAGGGCAAACAATTGCTTGACGTGGACTGAGCCAGAGAGGCCATTTCCCCTTATAGTGCTCCAAAAGTATAGCAAACATACGCTCAACAGACCCTAAGATGGCTCTGTGTATCATAACCGGTCTCTCCTTCTTAGCTTCATCTTCGGCAGAGTATGATAAGTTGAAACGAGAAGGAAGTTGGAAGTCCAACTGTAATATCAAGTAGCATCAATAAATTAAAACAACTTTTTTCTAGCCAATAGTAAATGATAGTCACGAGGCTGGCACGCACAAAATCAGGAAAGAAAAAGGAAATACATGGCAGCAACAAGTTCACCTGTAATGTCGCACACTGGAATTTCCTATTCAGTGCATCAGAAACACTGATATCAATCTTTGGCCCATAAAATGCACCATCGGCTTCATTAATCTGAAACATGACTCCCATTGTGAATTGCAATGCATGAGAACACCATACACTTAAAACTAGATATACAAAGTCCCATGCAGACAACCAATTAACAAGTAAAGAGTTACAAAAACAAACATTAGGTTATCCAGATAGCAATCCACACATAAACCACAACCACTCACAATACTAGGGAGGCATGAAAGCACATAAAACAAAGCCATATACCAGTAGATGGGGCCAACATAAGCAGCAGCTGATTGACATAAATGGTGACAGCAATAGTAGCACTAGATGAAGTAGATAATAAAAAGTGGAAGTAAGAAAAAGGCACGCCGAAAACAGGTTACATGTGTTGCGAATCACTAGCAACCAAGCTATTTACATAGAAACTGTCAAATCCGTTTACCCTTTCATGGAGTAACAGTAGATCGTGTCAAATATTGTTCATAAATGGGAAACGGAATTACAGTCCCAGCCTTTCACCACCAGACATTTATGCCCCATTCTTTATTCGGTCAGTCTTATTCGATAATGTTATTCCCCTAAACATAGTTCTCAGCTAAGCTCGCATATTGCTTATCCCACTGTCATCCTGGTTCAACAATTAAAAACTTCATTATTAACCTATCTACGCATTAAAAAAACAGCTTTCATAACACATACAAACATGCATAGAAATGCGTGTATGTACGTACATACTGGCATACATATATATGTTGTCCTATAAAAATCTCCGATTGTAATCCCCTGTTCGGAGTTATATCAATAACCGTGTACAGGGAGGAAACCATACACCACGATTTGAACCAAAATTGAGGTTCGAAGAAATGGCAGATTTATTTGATTTTGTGTATCATCAGGGATTCTTCTTTCGGATGGAATCCAAGAGACTGGATCAACATGATTTCTCAAATGAGGTAGTCACCTCCAGAAAAGAATCCAAGGATAGAAAGAAAAGGATTCGAAATGTAATGGCTTATTTGATCTATGAATTATCTGCATCTTTCATTTACTTTTTGTTTGTTTTTCAACCAATGTATTCATCAATTCATATTCTTTCTCTCTTTCTCTTGATTCCTTTACTTCTGATAAATCAAGGATTAAATAAAGGCATCATAAATAGGTTTCCTCCTTTCATGGTTATACCAAGGAGACCATTAAATACCATCTGTAGAGTATGTTAACAGTTGAAATGCATCCACTATTAATATCGAAAGGCAAAAACCCAGCAAGCCTTGGTACAAATTACTTGAGTCAGCTATTTAAATCCATCTTCACTTCCTCGAATTCTCAAACCATTTGATAGCTTAAACCTTGGGCTATCATATTCTCCTCCAGGAGGCCCAACTGGTACTTTTCCTTATGCCCTTCTGGCACTACATGAAATCAAGCCTCCTTTATCTTACTTGGATTGCATTGCGCATTAGCTAACCATTCAAACAACATTTCCTCAGTTTGAAATCAAATTGATAACACTTATCACCTCCAACAGAGTATTCTTTTCTTGCATTTTTTACACCATGAGGACCATGACGTACTATACATGTGTAACATGTCTACAGCTGATTTGGATTACAGAACACATCCATTTTTTGAGGCCTATCAAACAAAAAGGAGCAAGCAAATGACATAACTTTGAGTTATGTTTTTCTGACGACAAAACATTACTTCAAACTTAAGGCATATTAACAACTAGTCAACTACCGTAGGAGCAAAAACAACACAGTACAAATTGAATTACATCCACATGTGATCAGAACAACGTACAACCTTCAACACATTTCTCAATAAAAACAACAAATAAGACGAGAAAAGAAAAGGGTGAACAGTATCAAAAGGATTTGTTAAATTACCTCCCACGGCTTCCCAGACTCATTTAAAGCTTCTGTCAGAGCAGCTTCTGCTTTATCCCATGTTGCTAAGTCTCCAAGATACTTCTCAGGCCTCTGTAATACAAAACGCACTTTAGGTTAATACAACCTTTCTAGGTCCTGAGCCCATGTAATGAAGCAGAGCGAAAAGCATGGCATGAAATGTACCAAGAAATGAAAGCAAACAAGGGATAAAACAAAATATAGGCCTCAAGGTCCTCAATAAAGGACGTACAAAAAGCTTTTTTTAGTTTGGAAAAAACGGAATAAAATAAGGATAAAACGAGAAGTCAAGTAATTGCAGCACAATCTCATGCATGGGCCCAAAAGTGAGGACTGTATACTATAACCAAACTAACCACCATAAAAAAGCAATAGAATGGACTAAACAAAATATGTATTTGAAGACTCAACCCACATATTTCAGGAATGAATCATTTGTTACTCGGGAGGTGGATCATTCTGGTGACGGGACAGGAACGTGATACAAGTCTTTATTGGCTTAAAAGTCCTTGACGATACAAGTCTAAAACATTTTTTTGAAGTCTAACTATACCCCATTTTGAAAAGATTTTTGAAGCCATCTTTGAAGCCATAAAAGCGGCTTTAGTAGGAGTGGGAGACAACAGCTTATTTGGTTCTATTTTTGGCATTACCTTATATACAATCCATCATCTGCGCAGTTGATAATTTGGCAATCACCACTAGTATATAAAGAACCACAAGTCAATTATAATATAAGCTTTAAGTATGTAACACGTAGGTGAGTATATTGCCATACCGTTGATAGTTTCAGGTCAAAAGTGAAACCAAATATCTCATAGACATGACTGATGAATTCTAATGCGCTTTTGACTTCATCTTTCACCTGGAAATGAACAAATCTAGTTATGCTAGGCAATAAAAAAAAAAAAAAAACATTAACAGGTCTCAGTTCCATATCACCAAAAATTAACCAACCTGGGACTCCCTGCAGAAGATATGAGCATCATCCTGTAAAATATTAACTTTGTCAGAGAGAGTGGTTTCCAAGAGCCATGGACGACTTATTTGTCTTTGCCTATTCTTCTTGTTATCTAATTTTGTGTTACTCTATTGGGACAGCTAAAAGCCCAAAATAAAAATGTTCTTGCTCAAATGTAAGCAGATTAGACGCAAGAATACCAAGTTGAGGCACTAATGCTAGCAGTCTATCACAATCAAGGTTGTTAGCACCCAATATCAAACAGCTACTTTTTCACTAGAAGACAAGTTTAGAAAGCCATCCACACTGGAAAAAACCAATCAAAGAACCAGCTTTTCTCATTACTGAAAAGCAACAACAAAAAGAACCAATAAGAACAAAGCTACCTGCTGAAATCTCCTGACACGAGTTAATCCACTTAGTGCACCACTGGCCTCATTCCGATGTAAGGCTCCAAAATCGGCCAGGCGAAGAGGAAGTTCTGCAGAATTGTTTGAAAAAATCAGGGCGCAGATGGCGCAAGTACAACAAAAGAAACAACACATCGCTAAGTTGCTTCGAAGGTCAACAATGAATATAAGATTCTCGCTTTTAAAAGCTAAATACCCACTGAAAAAAATACACGTAAAATGTCACCTACTCTCACTGCCACATGGCAGGATGGAATTCAAAACTTCAAAATGAAAGTTCCTAGCTGATCCATGCAGAATATATGTGCTAAGAAAATAAAGAAAAAGCGTATGTATTACTCAAGTGACAATTCTTTCCGCTGAAACAAACTTTGCCCAACCATCATCGCTAACACATACATTGCAAAGTTCTAGCATAAATAGCAAAATCTTGTTCCACAGTTGTCTCTTTTTCCATTTTATCTGGTAATACCTCCATGACTTCTTAACAGGACCAATCCTAAGCAAGTACTTTAACATATGCATTCATCCAACTAATCAAAGTCACTAGTCAATCACATAATAGTATCATGCCGAGTACGTAGAAGAACATGTATACTGACACAAGTCACCAGTGTGATTCCAACCAACTAAACAAAGAAAAGAGGCAAGTCCAAACGCCAAGGTTGTGTTGGATGTGCATCTTTAACCAGTTACAATAAAATATGGTCCTGATCCTGGACATGTTATTTAACATTTTGCTTGCCAGAGTTACCGTGGTGACAACTGGTATACAGATATTATGCTTGGGTAAAGATTAAAGTCCATTGGAACATCAAAATAAAAAACAGACATTCCACAAAGTGAAGCAAGTTATTGATGGAAGGAAAGAAGCAGGAAGAAAATATCAAATCAGGGGAAACTATGGCTACAATCAGAAACTGGAAAGATGAAAGTCTCAAGTGAGATGGTTTCTTCATGGGCAGTTAAAAACTGACTGGACCAAAAGGAAAGATTTAAGCAAAACTTAAATATACCCAGCTTAACAGGACAACCACTAGTGAAAAAAGACAAGTAGCCTGCATTTCTCGAGGAATGAAGACCCCTGTCTGGAAGTATTAGTTGTGTGGGATTTGGGCCAGTTAAAAGTGAATCTATTAATTGAGGTAAATCGTCATCCCACACAGCCAAGAAGAAGATGCCATTTGTTTGATGAGAAATAAATGGGAGTATCGAAAATTCGAGTGGCTAAAGCTGAAGCAGCTACTTTCGAAGTAACAGAAAGAAAGGCAACGACTCGAGTGGGAGAGTCAGAGATATTCGAGGCAGAAGTAAGCCAGTTTAAAACAAAAGACTAGCAAGAGTTAGTTAAGCTACACATGACAATTTGTTCTAAATTTTCAAGCACAAACATAATGTACTCCACCGCTTAAAGGGTGTTGTGAAACAGTACCATGAAGGTTCGGGAAGAATTTACAAAGAGAATTGCTTATGAAGTTGTGGCTGTGAGTGGCGGGAAGAGTACCTGAGGTTGTCCCTCCAAGTATATGGCGGTTGCTACAAGAGTGCTCGGGACCACCGGAGGTGGAGGAGGAGAGAGCTTAGGGCGGTCGTAGAGAGAGAGAGAGAGAGGATGGCAGTGGAGAGTGTGGTCAACCAGAGAGTGTACATGTACGCTCTGTATAGGTGTATGTGTATTCGATACAATCCGTCTCGGTGTTGTGCATGAACCATCCTTGTATGGAGGTCTCAGGGGTGGACTGACCAGAGCGATGGACTGGCCAGGGATAGAGGCCAAAGGGATGGTTGCTTACCGGGTGTCAGGAGTGGCTGCAATAAGCATGGTTGTGGTTATAATGAGGGTGGTTGTGGTAATGATGAAGGTAGTTCAGGCAGACGTCGGGTGACGTAGGCGACGCCCCTCTCTCACTCTATGGTCAATCAAGGTGGAGCTCGCCTCCATGAGGTGAGCCTTGACAATCCCCTCGCCCTCGCCTCCAAGCCACATACCTCCTTAGATCCCGAGCGAGGTACCCAGGCCCTGCTCCCGACCTGGGTATCATGAGGAATCTTGAGAGTCGCCAGGCTCATGAGAGCCTTATTTGTTGTATGGAGAGCGGACATGGTTGAGCATGTCATTAAGCCTCGTAGTGTCGCATTTTGGAGACTCCACGGAGGAGTTCCTAATATGAAGGTCCATGAAGTCTAGAGTGCTTGCATGGTATGAGTCGTGAATCCCGAGGAGCTCGCTTGCCTTACCTGCGGGGTATTGGTCCCGCCGGTAAGTGCCATGTGGCGATCCTCTTCCGGATACCCACAGAAGTCGGTGCTGAGGGTGCACTAAAGCTTCGGCTGATTCAATGTGTTGCCATAGACCTCTAATGAATGTCTCCTGACCTGTTTTTAGTACCTTCGGATAAGAATGGCTTCGTGTACTGCCTGCTGGTTTGTCATAATGGAGCATTGTGAAACCCACAACCCAAGAGAACTTTGAAAGATTGGTAAATTCTATCTGTCAATATGATTGAAGCTCATAATTAGGATTCTTTAGTGAAAAAATTGATGAAACGAAGGTTTTAGCCATTCTTTTATATCATGAACTGAGTGGTGGGGGCCGGGCTGGACTACAACTCTTGAGGCAACCATCACCACGGACTATCCTGGGAAGAGGCATAAGTTCACTAGTGAGTAGTGAGTCTTGTGACTAATGAGTTGTTTAAGAGGGTAGGTGAAAGGGTAAATGTATAACTTTTCAATCTTTGGCCTTTTTACGTGTGCTTTGTTAATAAGTTCCACTCAGAAAAAATGGGTGCTTCAAGAGATGTCCAATACAAATGCAAACACCACCAACTTTCACATAAAGCACATCCAGTTCTTGCAAAATGAAAACATTTCAAAAATAATTTCTCACTCATCAAAAGAAGGTACTTCCATGCATGTTAACAATAGAAGCCAAATATACAAGCCAAGACCATCAACTTCTCCATCAGGCAGATATGCAATCCACACAAGATGAAAACATTAAATCTACACGGGAAAAAGCATAAATTCATGTATTTTTATAGTGACATCTACCTTTTTCTGGTTGTTCTCAACTGCAAGTAAGTATCAATATCAATATCAACATTCACCCCGTTGCTTGATAAAGTGCAAAGATGGACCATGATTTTGCTCAATAAAATCTTCAGAACAGAAGGTGCGAGAATACAATACACAAGCTGTAAGGATTAAAATAACTAACCCCTGTATGAACGAACTCTATGATCAAACATTTTACAATGGCCCGGGCAATTCATTGGCTTAAGCCCAAACTCTTGCTTTTCAATCTGTACCATAAACAAGAAATATTAACTATTAGAACTGGGATCGACATACCTAGTCATCAACCCCAAGGGGAGTGGAGAGGTCGAAGAAAATTTGGGAGGTCAGTTAATGAAAGAGGGAATGCAAACCTAAGCCGCAATATAAATCTAAGAAGCATATGACCAACCTAAATCATACCTAAGCACTCATAATCAAGGATTTGTAATTTAAGAACCACAAATAGCTATAAATATCCACACATATGAGCATAATATGCACTGATACAAGGAATTAATAGATATAACTGGTCCTTAAAATGAGGTAAAAACCAATGAGCATTTAAACACCCAAGAGCTATTGAAAACAAATGTACTCACAGGAAAAGAAAGAATATCACCTCCAATAGAAACATATTTTCCCTGTAATTAGCCGCATGCCCAGATGTTTCCCAGAGTTGCATGTTATAGATGTTAGGTGTTATAACCTGCAAAATCAAGTACGATTAGATGTCATATGCTGCTAGCCTATACCGTTGCAATAAACTATGGACAAACTGTTCACCTCTTGGTATCCTCTGTCCCAATACTGATTTCGAATAAAATTCATTAACTTGTTGTAAATTCTTGTACCATGCGGAAGGAAGAAACAGCTTCCTGGACTGAAGTACATAAAAGATATTCACTCAAGAAACACAAAAAAGATGCAACAAGTGGTTACAAGGCACACTCCTGACCTCAAACAAGTAATGTTAACTCGCAATTGTACCTAAGTGGATCAAAATAGAAAAGCTCTTGATTCTTCCCCAATTCTCTGTGATCGTATTTTTTTGCTTCTTCCAGCCTCGCAATATATTCCTGTTACATCACCGATTGTCACACACAAGACTTAAGTTGTAGGGAAATAGGCCCAACAACTTACACCACACTATCTAACATCCTCTCGTGCACAAGGAGATGTAAATACCAAACCATATAGAAGTATAATGCAAAGGAAAGTAAGTGGAATACAAATAGGGAAAAAATGCAAATAGAGGCCCAAACCCAAGACCCCAGAAAAAAACATATTCCCGACACCATGTCACATCACCAATTGGCCCAAAAGCTTGTAATGTTCGAAAATGGCCCAAAAATTTATATCAACCTATCTAACAATTTCCACAAGAAAGATCATAGGACTCTGAAACACATGTCACTAGAGATCAATGGCAGCAATAGCATCATACCACATCTCAAAGATAACAAAACCCATTTAATATCAATTCAATGCAAGATTTTTCAGCATCGGAAATGTATGGTCCACATGGTCGCTCACACTAAACATCACTTTGACTTTCTCTAAAACCATATTTTATCGTATCAAAGATTGCAAGGTTGGTCATGTAATCTGACTAATTGCAGTTCATTCACAGCAAGTTAGATTCAAGGATTAGACTAGAGAAAGAAAAGACATTACTTGCCCAGTTGCCCGTAAGACTACTTATGTCGCTAACTTCTTGAAGTGGCAGAAAGAAAATGCAGAGGAAAGTCATAAACATAAATGCACCTATAGCATAATAGCACTCCCTTTTAACCACATGGTCTACTTTTATGTCCTTATCAATGTAAAATTACAATAGTACCATTCATGCATGGGAAAATAAATCATCAACTCATAAATGAAAGGAAGCTTCATCATTTCACAAGAACAAGGACACCAAAGGACTGCATGTGGAGTCATGGACAAAAGGGAGTACTAAATCAGTTCCCTATATATCCATTCTCTAAGAAAAGAAGAGTGAAGTCAAAGGGGTGGGTGTTATGACAATATGCAGGTGTGTGTCTAGAGCAGCTTACCAAAACCAAATACAAGCACAAAGATAAACAAATATCGGATAAAGCATAAAACAACATTACCTTCAAGCGCTTTTGATCAGGATAAGATATTCCATAAACTCTTTGCAAACTTTCACGATCTTTGTTTCCCCTCCAATATGCTGACGAGGCCTGAAGATTAGAAGTCTAAGTAACACACACAAAATAATCGGGAAGCATGCAAAGTAACAAAATGCCAAACCTTTAAACAAGCTAAGGCTTTTACGAAAGATGTATTGGGTATATGTGGACCGCGACACAGATCAACCAAGGGGCCACATCTGTATACTGTAATAGTTTTGTCTTCAGGTAATTCCCTAATGATTTCAATCTGATCGAGACAACGGAAAGGCGTAAGTTTAATATATGATCGACAATAAATGGAAATAAATCAAACCAATCTACAGAACAAATCTTTTGGCGTTGTGGATTTACCTTAAACTTATTTTCAGAAAACATCTCCAGTGCCTGCTCCCTCGTAACTTCAACACGCTCGAAAGGCTGCTTTTCCTGAAATAGAAGAAACCTAAGGGAATATGCTATTGAAAACGAAACATTGACGGTTCATCATAGATATGGCCAAATCAAATCCTAAACAGAAAAAGAACAATTTTTTCACAATTTTACAATTTCACTATCCACCTAAAAATGGGTGTGATACGAGATAACTAAATCACAAACAAAAGTGTGTGCGCGTGCGTGCGTGTGTTTGTGCCTCTACGAAAGCTAAACAAACCTAGCTCACGCATAGGCACACAAAAGGGTGCAGTTCATCACTTCTCTAAAGCAAAGATTTTGAGAAAGGCACCAAGGGGCTGCCAAACCCATACAAAAAGCATGAGGGGACGCCACCCCGATACAAAGTGATGGTCCATATTACAGCTTTAAGCCCACCAATGAAAGCCTAAGCCTTAACAGCTTTTGCACCAAGAAATGCCTCTGCAACCATTGCTCAGTCTCATCCAAACTCCAATACATGGTCAGAACTCGACAAATCATCAAAACCAATAGATGTTGAAGCAAGAAACAGTAACAGAAACATCCAAATAATGATCACTATTTTTCAAATTCCTGTATTTTAAGCAGTCATTGCAACTTCAAAAAAACAAATTCTTTTTGCGAATAAAATAGCAAATGAAATATAAGTGGACAACTAACAAGGCAGAAAGCTTAGTTTATAAAATTTTCTGGTAGAACAACAGTAACAAGCAAAAGAGCAATACCCCAACAGCTTTTGCTGCCCCTGTCTCAATTCGTTTAAAGTGGTCTTCATTTAAGCCCAGTTCACCGTAAAATGCATCATAATAGAAACCCTACAAGAGAAATATCATAAGACCTGGGCAATTTGCAATTATAGCACAAAATTAAGGTACACAATGCAAAAGGTAAGTCATATAAATTTCAAAGGTCGAAACATATATTAAAAGTTTAATATAACTCCAAGTCATACCACATGCCAAATACCTAATCTTAAATGTGAACTAATCTAAGTATGTAACACTCAAAACTATGCCTCTGTTGAACCCAAAGCAAACAAGAATTCCAATTCAGATTCAAATTCAACCAGTTATGCCAAATCAGGGCATCTGATTAGGGAAAAAAAATTGCTTTCAGTACACCAAAAAAACAGAACCAACATTGCAACAATCAAGAACTTGATGGGGTATGACCCTCCAACTTCCTATATCAAGTGTTGATAAATTACAATGCCTGAATGTTTATAGTCAACTTCGTACATAAGAATTGACTCTTTTACAAAGCTGAAATGTTTGTAAGTCAATAGGAAAGAAACTAAGAAAAATCAAGTAACACAATGTACCTCCCCTCTTGTAGTACACGGCCCAATGCACAACTTGCATCCATATTCCACCTCAAGAGCCTGCAGAAATTATAAGAACAAAACCTAAGTCAATTTAGATATATATATATATATTTTTTTGTGGGGGGGGGGGGGGGGGTTAGGTAATTTAGACACATATTCCATGACCAACCTCCTTGACACAGCTTTTACCTGCCCAAGAATGTGAGCACTCGAATGCCAAAAGGTGTCACGACCTTCATCGCTCTCAAATGTGTATAACTTTAGGTCACAGTCGCCTTCAAGTGGCCTCGACATGTCCCACAGCACTCCATTAACCTTCGAAATCAAAGCATTCGCCGCCAAACTCTTTGAAATCCCTTTCGCTATGTCCAGTGGAGTCGACATCCACTTCTTCCCTTCTTTCACACTCCCATCTGGCAAAGTAACCCTTACCACGACATATACTCAAATCAATTCCATATGCATACAAATACATGTAGGTTAGAAGGCAAAATGCTTTCAAAAAATAAGAGTCAAACAGATTAAACATCATTATGTACATATATAGCATATGTATACATACAGGTACGTAAGCAACCTCATCCTTACAACAACATAGATTCAATACTATATGCTGATATGCATATGTCAATCTATCACACATTTATCATATATGTGCAAAAGGTATCCTTGCTGCAATGTAGGTTCAGCGAAAAGTGTCGCAGGCTCACAGCTACCAAAGAAGCAACACATGCCACAAGCCCATAACCAGAAAATATGAAAAAAAATCTATGCTAACGTGGCAAGATGCATGCTAATCTGAAGAGTTCAGAAGAAAATAATTAGGCGATTAGCAAACAGTTACTACCTCCGTCCCGAAAAGATTGTCCAACCCGCAAAACAATAACATAAAAATGGTGCATTTTTGTCGAACGAAATTCAAAAATTTTGCCTGTAGTTACTATATATCAATGAGTTCTTTTAATTCATAAAAAAAGAATTTTGAGTTGTTCTTGATCAAAATGTATTTTTTACAGTTCTCATTTTGCGGAACAGAACAGACAAACTTATTGGGTTGGAGGAAGTACTTTACAAGTAGTTGTCAGGTAAGGGATTGAGAAAGAGGTAGTTAACAATTGCAATTAGCATGTAGCAGCAATTGATCATGAGATGTCGCAAACCAACTGAATCCTTAGTAAAAGTCTGGAAGATTTGAAACATGCCCAATCCTTTTTCAAATTCAAGGGTATTTAGATGGGAGAATGATGCATGAAATAACACTAGTCCAATTTCCCGACTTTGAGAATTGAGGACAAGTCTTTTCTCATAGCGAGTGGAATTTTATGAGCTGAAATTTATGCTTAGGTCATAGGTGGCAAGATGCATGACAATCCCAATAGTCGGTTCGCTTTTAGAGCTACTCTGGCGGTTAGAAAACAATTACAAGTAGTTAGGCAATCCCCGAAAAAGAAAACAGAAGTTGCTAGGACAGGTGAGGGACAGAGAGGTAGCAGAAAATAGATATATAAACAGGGATCAAGGTTACCGCGTTAGCACCATTACAATCCATTTGTAAAGAATTGTATAAAGCTTATTCTTTTTCTCCCCTAAGAGTCCTCAAAACTCTATCCATCTCTGTGTCTTCCATTTTCTTTGTTCATCATTTCCAAGTGATTTCTATTGGTGGTGAATTCCAAAAAAAAAAAAAAACTTTAAAACCGTAAAACTATCTCCATAACTATTCTCACACATCTCAAAACGGTACCACATTAAGCAAATTTTACCCTTTCCTCAATTTCATATGCATATGAACACATGTGACCCCTACTTAGGGTTGATAAACGAACCAAGCTATTTGCGTTCAAAGTCGTGGTTGTTCATTAAAAACTCGCTCAAGATCAGTTTGTTACATAAACAAACCAAGCTTAAACGCTATTTTGAAGCTCGTTAAGCTTTCATATCAAGCCCGTAACGCTACTACTCAGCTCATTCGCCTAATGCGGCTTATAATGTACAAAAATGTAAACTACTCGAAATTGACTCGAGTTCAGCTTGATTAGAACTCCTTCTCATAAACAAGTTAAGTTTGAACATGTTTTGATTCTTTTGAAGCTTGTTAAGTTTTTAAACCAAACTTGAACAACTACTTGCTCAGCTTTGCCTCGTTCATCACCCCTAACGGTAACAGTCTCTCGGTATCTCCATTATTACAACCCTCACACATCCCAAAACAGTAGTACCCTAGGCGAATTTTCCCCTGGCATAAATTCTAAATGCATATGAACATTAGTCACATAATTCTTCACCCTCCCCACCCGCTCTCAATCAGATCGCTCTGCACTCGCGCTCTCAATCCTCACTCTCGCAAATTTTAGTACTAGTTCGGAATGTTTTCAAAAGACGATTTCACAATCGCGCGCGCGCATTATGTAACTCAGTACGAACAGGTATATAACAATGATAGCCGGAGAGAGAGACAGAGAGAGAGAGAGTACTTGATGGCGTCACCGGAGATGGACTGAAGGTGAGCAACTTGTTCCGATTTAATCGATTCGAAGGCGGAGATGCGTTTGGAAATAACGGCCTGGAGGTAGGCGTTGTCCTTGGGGTGGTCGGGGCCGGACGCCGCCGGCTGTCCGCCGCTGGATTTTTTCCCCATTTGCGGCGGTGGAGGTGAGAGTGAGGAGGATAGGCAGCGGCGGGATGCGTTATGCGGCGGAGCACGGTGGAGGAGGGGAAAGGATAACCGCCACTTAAAAGAACATCGCATTCGTCTTTGTTGAGTTGTGAAGAGATGCCAAAGAGGTTTTAGGGCTGGCTAAAGTTTTACTGTGGTAAATAACACTATTGGTCCCCAAAGTTTTCCGAACCATAATATTAGTCCTCTTTTTTCCTTGTGATTTTCACTCTTTCTTTTTTTTAAATGCACTCAATTTTTATCATTTAGTAAAAAAAATTCACCAAAAGACGAGAAGTTTAGTGCATCTATCAAAAAATGGATGTGAAAATCATTTCCTTTTTTTTTTTTTTTGGCTAAAACATACTATTTCCGTCCCCAAAAGACTATTCAGTCCACAAAACGATAATTTATAAATAATGCGTTTTCGTCAAGAAAAAATTTACAATTTTTACTCAAGTCACTAGATATCAATAAGTTCTTTCAATTAATGCAAAAAAGTTAGGAATTATTTTGATAAAAGTACATTATACATTATTTTTCAATTATTGTTTTGTGGAGCGGACAATTTTTTCGATACGGGAGGAGTAATATACTTCGGTAGGGTTTAAAGGTAATAATGGGTTATCCAAACCTCCCCATGAAAGCCAAGAGGTATTATCATCAGGGTCGGCCCAGGGACAAGGCCCAACTGGTCTGGGTTTTGGGCATTTTTAAAAATCTCAAATTTTAGGGGCACTCTAATATTTTTACTAGGGGTGAGCAAAAAAACAATCGATCCGCGAACCCGGTCCAATCCAAACCAAACCGCATAGTTTGGTTCGGTTTTTTAGTAGTGTGGTTTGGCTCCGGTTTCAAAAAATTATAAACCGTGTTCAATGGTTTGGTTTGTAGATTTATATTAACGGTTCCGGTTCCAATCCGATCTGAACCATATGTATGTGTGCGTATATAATATGTATATATATTGATATATACACGATTTAGATTTACCAAATAAAACTAGCCTAAGCCATAGTAAATTAATTTCTTAATCTAATACTCTAAACTTGTATGTTGAAACTTGAAACTACTCTTATATTGCTATTCTAACTAAACCTAATGTAATAAACATAAATTCACAAATTGTATCCTATCTCTTTTTTTCGGGTCAATAATAGGTACTCTTTGTTAGCCACTATTTTCTCTCTTCATAGTTCTTTATTTACTATATTCCTTACATAGAAAAAGAATTGGTTTTAATATTAATAATATTTGATTTAATATGTCTCTCAATACTTAATTTAAATAGTTTATGAAAGTAGATATCTCAATTTCATGCAACCGTTCAAAATCGGAACCGAACCGTATTTTTATGGTTTGGTTCTATGCATTCTATGGATTAGTTTGGTTCTCCAAATTCACAATCCGTAAGTATTAATTTGATTCTTGGTTTACTATGAAACCGAACCAATCCGGACCATGCTCACCCCTAATTTTTACTACTTGGATTTGAGTAGGAGTCTTTTTAAAATGCTAAAATGGTCGGAAACTTACCTTATCGGCGGTGGACGAAACTGATGTCTTCTCGTGGAGGAGTGTGCTCGTAGTCGTCGATTGAATCTTCTCTGCGGTTTTTGTTTCTATTTTCATGGTGGTCGTTCTCGACTTGGAAGACGACGACACTGGAAAAAGTACTGTATAAAATAAAAAAGTAAAAACCCTATTGAAGAATTCTTTATCCTGCGGGCACAACTTTTGGCACTTAATTTTTGTTCCAGCAAAATTGACGGTTCAGGATGTGTTTTGATAATTAATACTCACCAAAGACATACTGCTGAAAACGACCTGACGCGCTTTGGCTAATAAGCTCCTACGCTTGCAGGGTTCAAAATAATAGTTTGCTCCGTTGTCGTATCCTTAGTAGAACTCGCACGGGAATACCAGTCGCCGAGGAGGAAGATAGTTTCTAGAGGAATAACAGCTGACGAAATTCATGCTTGTGAGGAAGCTTACCCTCACCTATTGTATGCCCAGATGGAAAGTCATGCTCAACCTCTCAAGGGTTTCGTTACAAGGACTGGACTAGGAAGAATGAAACAAGGAGCGCTATTCCCCGCCTGAGTTGCGAGGGAAGCAAGGGTTAGAGAACATTTGTTAATGCTGAAAATGTCATTAGCGGGTATTAATTATCAAAACACGTCATTGGCTGTCATTTTCCCAAGTATTAACTCTTTGAGGGCATATTTTTTTAATTAGGCCCTGGGCACTAAAAATTATTGGGTTGGCCCTAACTATCATATTGGTTAAGGGTCGATATGCATAATATAAGTCCATCTTTCTATTTTTCAGATGTTCCGTAGTAGTTGTCCATTTAAAAAGAAATGTTTGATAGTAGTAATTTTTATTTTTTTGGAGTGGAGAAGATTTTTTTTAAAATAAACGGGATTTTTAGCAACTTTCTACTTTTAAAGTGTAATACTATGTCACCATGGATTTTTAAAGGGGACTAAAATTATACTTATGTCTTTCTCACTTTCAAGTGGGATGGAAATGCTCTTCAACGAGATTGGCGGCGGCGTAAGGAGCAAGCATGGGCTTGGGCTTTGACTTAACGAAAATGATATAGGTACCGACGGTTTCCGTAGAGAAATCGTACCGACGGCCGCACGGTGTCATCTCCGGCCACCGGACGGCCGATCCGAGTCGTCCAAAAAATTTTAAAAAAAACCGAGGGGGCCTGCGCAAGAATCAACGGCATCCAATGTGTGTAGGGTGCTTAATCTAAACACTCTTTTTTCGTCTATACACGAAAAAAATAGATCAAACACCCTACACACATCGGATGCTCTCCTCGGTTTTTTTTTAAAAAAAGTTGGACGGCTCGGATCGGCCGTCCGGTGGCCGGAAACGGCCCAGTGCGGCCGTCGGTACGATTTCCCTACGGAAACTGTCGGTATCCGTAGCATCACTATTATTGTTCAAGTTTGGTTTGAAAACATAACGAACGTTAAAAATATATTCGAATTTGGTTTGTTTATGAGACAACGAATTAACTTGTTTATTAGACAAACTGAACTTTACTCGAGCTCGATCACGAACCAATATAAAGTAACTTGGATTCTTTAACATCATACGTTTGAACGAGCCGAGCGGTAATTTGTTCGAGCTTTATTCGAAAACTTAACAAGATCAAAGTGATTTTTAAACTTGGGTTGTTTAAACGAGTTTTTAACAAGTGAACACGAGCTTGAAATATACTCCGTAAAAGTTTGGTTCCTACTTCCACGACTAGAAGATGGGCCGGCCTATGACCTGAATGGGCCTAGCTTGGGGCTGTCAGCTACCTGGACAATGAGATTTTCGAAGCAAAAGGATTGGGTTATGGCATGGCATTTCTATAGCCAACTCAAAATTTTGTCTCTCGCAAATCGATTACGCCATTGGAGCAGTTTTTGTCTCTCGCAAATAGATCTGTAGATATAGCCAACTCAAAATTTCTGCAGGGAAGCATTATCCTCAGCACAACACAAGTCATCTGTAGCGAACTCATCGTATCAACATCGGGCCGAAGTTTAAGTCTCACGTGCTTTAAGCGAAGGAATGTACAGTACGAACTTACTTCTTTTTTTTTTTTTGATAAGCAGTACGTACTTACTCATTAAACTAACCACTTGGACTTGGTGGTACAATTGATGAAACCAAATAGCTAGGCTTGCCAAGCAGATGTGCTTCGTTAAAGCTAGGCTTCGTTTGGTATCTCTGAATTAATTATTAGAGTTTTCGTCTATTCAGAATCTTTTCTCAATTATTAATTTCGTTAGTTATTAAGGTTCCGTTTGTTTCGATGTAAAATGTTTTACAATGTAAAATATTTTTATAGAAAACAAACTTCAAATTTTTTTTCCCCGGTGTTTGGTTGGCACATGAAAAAACAATAGAGTAAATTAAACTTCAAACTTTCTCTTTTTTCTCTCTTCTCTCTTTGTATGTTAGATTTTCAATCCAAAGGTGCTAGGGAGAGGGATTGGAGAGAGAGAGAGAGAGAGAGAGAGAGAGAGAGAGAGAGAGAGAGAGAGAGAGAGAGAGAGAGAGAGAGAGAGAGAGAGAGAGAGAGAATTGGGTGTTCTGAAAAGTGGGAAACTAATTACAGATTTTAAACTGATTTTTGTTGGACCAAGGGATAAGGTAGTGCGCTAGCTTGCTCGATGGACGGGGAAAACAACTTACGGATGCATTGAGGAAAAGTTATTTTACACCTACTTCGTCCAACCAAACACCGGAAAAATAGATAAAAATATTTTATAGAAAAATATTTTACGTCGAAACAAACGGAGCCTAAGTTATTAACCCGCAAACTTACCCAAAAAAAAAAAGAAGTTATTAACCTACAAAGTGTACTTTGTCGGTTAAGGACGGGACCCATGCATGACACCGATCATCTTCCTATATCAATTAGTATTTATATTAAGATTTAATTTGGTACTTTCAAAGCCTTGATAAGTTACAAGTGGAGTGGATTGCAATTGTGCCTTCTTTATACTCTCATGCATATAGCCAGAGTTCGATTTCCATAAGAACTTTCTAAGTCCAAAATAGAATAGATGATTTAACAAATGGCAAAAAAAAAATGTCTTGATAAGTTTACGTTAACTCTTTCAAAATTATAGTGTCTTTATCATTATTAATCATCTGATCTGTCAATAACTTTATATTAACCCCATTACATATGATTTTTTTTTTGTCCACCACTGTTTAGGACGGGACCAAGGGACCTGTAGTGCGCCAATGCCCTAGGGGGTGTAGGGCACCTCGGTGTGTCCAATCGAAATTTCATCACCGTGATCTGAACCATTTAGTTTGTACAAATTGCTTAACAATACAAGAGTATCAAAATGAAGTTTGTAGAAATTGTGTAGATATCTTGTGGACATCGATATTCACAAGATCCTGCTAGATTCGTCTCACTTAAATTATAGTACTGACCATCTTTTTTTTTTGGTCAAATGGAAATAACTAATCATCGATCTATTTTTGTATACCTATATTGTTTGATTAAGAGACTAATGATATCCGATCAATTTCATTTTCGTTCCGAATTGTCTACCCAGGGTAATCTACAAACTAAACAATTCAAGTCACGATGACAAAGTTTCGATTGGCCACAACGAGGCCCCTACAGCTGCGCGTAGTGCATTGGCACACTTCGGGATTCCTCTCGTCGTTAGGAATATATGCCTGTGGAGGAAAGGAAATTACTACCACAAAAAGTAAGAAAGATCGCGATTTTTACCCGTGATCTGTGTGTTTTCATCACGGTTTTAAAACCATGGTCTATGGAGCCGTTATTAAAAGTCCTCCTCTTTTAATCACGGTTTTCGACCGTGATAGAAAACCGAAAAAAAGCTGAGATGAAAAAATGAAAACTGTGATGGTTTACTCGTATTAGACCTCGGTTTTGTCTAAAACCGTGGTTATATATAGCTTAAAGATCTCAGTTTTTTTAGAAACCGTGATCATATCTCATGTTTTTATCTCGGTTTGTAGGAAAACCGTGATTGCAGTATATAAAGGATAATGGGTTTTAACCGTGATTGAAAATCCACTACGGCATTTTAACAAATCTTTTTAATTTTTCTTATTTAGCATGAAAATATAAAGAAATCCAAGTTCATCAACATCAATAATTCACATTCACCATCCAACAAGCGGTACATATATTATTGATCATTAAAATCCAAGTACACAATATTCTATCCATCTACTACAACTAGTTATGAAATCAATGTTAGTGCCTATAGCTAGTTCAACTTGTCCCCTATCTCTCTAAATAAACAAAAATTAGTAGAAGCCTTCCAAAACTGAAAAGCATAACTGAATGGAGGAGACCCAAACTAGATAATTGATAACCAAACCAGAGATCTCTCTACACACCAAATACTAGATGAAAAGCTAAAAGAGAAGCCAGTACTATATATAGAAAGCTAAGACAACTACTGGAAATGGATCAACTGATACAATGAGAAGCACTAATGACTAGCTAACCCAAGTTGCCAAGTACGTTTCACAAAACGAGTTTGACACATGCAGCATGTTGCAACCAGGCATTATCATTCCAGTTGGGTAACTATGAAAAGGTACATTTGAAAGCAAACCTTTTTTTTGATCGGCTTTTTTTTGATCGGCAAGCTAGAGAAAGAAGTTACTAAGTTAGAGAAATCTTTTTACAAAGACTCTTCACCACGGCTGCAAATTTTAGGACTTACATACATGGTTGTTAAAATCTTAGGATACGGGATACGCATCTTACGATTCATATTGTCTCCTTCCAAAAACGATACGTATCCATATCCTTTTTGTATAGAAATCTTACGATACGATGACGTATCTTACGATATAATAGCGTATCCCGATTCGGAATGTATTGTTGAGAAGAAATCATACCATATTTTTACGAATTGGAACACAAACGCATTCTGAATCGTTTGATCTAATTATAACAGTATCCAAACCATTTAGAGAAAACCAAAATTTGAAGTTTGAATAGGAGAAAAAAACATATTTCAATCACGTATTGCACGACTCAGGCACGAGAAAGCCTCATTATGATAGACCCTACTTGGGAGACTTGAAATTTTCCATCCTAAAAGCCTATTTTTCATACATTAAACACTTATTTTCATATATCCAACAAATTTTTAGATATAATTAAGTATAAATATTATTTTATATTATATTTGTTTTCGTTAATGTATCTTACGATATACGATACGTATCCCGATATGATACATAAAATGAAATAAACGATTCACGATACGTATTCCGATTTTGAAAACATTGCTTACATATATATCACCTTCTTTTTACTTTTTGAAATGTAGATATATTCACCTTGCTGCTAACAAAAATCATACAAACTTCGGTATGAGAATATTTTTTGCATCAAATTCGATCATCTTCCTGCATTGGCCAGTAGAAGTCAGTCAAAGGGGGCTTATTTACCTTTTTGGTCCCCAAAGTATTAGCGAGTGGCCAATTTCGTCCCCAATATAAACATTTGACCAATTTAGTACCCAACGTTTAAAATTTGTGTCGATTTGGTCCCTATCCATAACGCCGTTTCTTGATTCCGTCAAAAGAAGGGGCATTCTTGGTATTTCACCTTTCTCATCTTCTTCACACTCCACGCCCGAAGTCGCGGAAGATCGAAGACATGTTTTGATCAGTGGGTTTTGTGCGCCTCACAGAGACGATCGCCACGGTATGTGGGTGGTCGAGTTTCGTCACCGGATGAAGGCTCGGGAGCCATTCGATCGCACCAGGCGGAGGCGGCGACGGGCGTAGAGGCTGTTTTGAAAAGCCCGAAGTCGCGGAAGATCGAAGACAAGTTTTGATCAGTGGGTTTTGTGCGCCTCACTGAGACGATCGCCACGGTATGTGGGTGGTCGAGTTTCGTCACCGGATGAAGGCTCGGGTGCCATTCGATCGCACCGGGCGGAGGCGGCGACGGGCGTAGAGGCTGTTTTGAAAAGCTCGAAGTCGCGGAAGATCGAAGACAAGTTTTGATCAGTGGGTTTTGTGCACCTCACGGAGACGATCGCCACGGTATGTGGGTGGTCCAGTTTCGTCACCGGATGAAGGCTCGGGAGCCATTCGATCGCACCGGGCGGAGGCGGCGACGGGCGTAGAGGCTATTTTGAAAAGCCCGAAGTCGCGGAAGATCGAAGACAAGTTTTGATCAGTGGGTTTTCTGCGCCTCACGGAGACGATCGCCACGGTATGTGGGTGGTCGAGTTTCGTCACCGGATGAAGGCTCGGGAGCCATTCGATCGCACCGGGCGGAGGCGGCGACGGGAGTAGAGGCTGTTTTGAAAAGCCCGAAGTCGCGGAAGATCGAAGACAAGTTTTGAGCACTGGGTTGTGTTCACCTCGAGGAGACGATCACGGATTGGAGTAGTACGTCGCCGGAGGAGCTCGGAGGTGGCGGCAATGGCTGTTCGAACGGCAGAGGCGAGCGGCGGAGGGGCGGTTTAATGGTGGTTCGTACCAAGAGTCGTCGGATGGGAGATTTGAGCACTGGGTTGTGTTCGTCTCGTCGAGACGAGCTCGGGAGTGGTCGGAAAATCACCGGGCGATGCCGGAGTAAGCCGCACGCGCGGCCAGAAAGGTGAAATACCAAGAATGCCCCTTCTTTTGACGGAATCAAGAAACGGCGTTATGGATAGGGACCAAATCGACACAAATTTTAAACGTTCGGTACTAAATTGGTCAAATGTTTATATTGGGGACGAAATTGGCCACTCGCTAATACTTTGGGGATCAAAAAGGTAAATAAGCCGTCAAAGGGAGATAACATATTGTTCCGATCGAGAAATATAGTCAAGCAAATGGGACCTCCAAAATTGCTGGAAGTAGGGCACACCACCCCAGTTGGGGAAAAAACAAACTGAACAATTCAAATCATAATGACAAAGTTTTGATTAGCCGCAACGAGGCGCCCTACAGCTGTGTAGTGCATTGGCACACCCCGGGATTCCTCTGTCGCTAGGACCATATATATGCCTGTGAGGAAAGGCAATCTGTGCAATGAAAGATTGTTAGGAGAATTAAATACAGTCAAGCAACAGATCGAGCTTGTGGGACCTCCAAAATTGGTGGAAGTAGGGCACACCAGTACCCCAGTTGGAAAAACAAGTTGTGTATGTAGGGGTTTGTGACTTGTTAAGAAAGGTATATATATGAGCATATAAATTGGATTGGGCATGTGCAAGCATGTGCATTCCGTTCCCACAATTAGGTCCACGGCTATAATAAGAAAGAAACAACTTAACCCCTAGCAAAGGGCACCCGATCCAAGAAATCACTGCTAGTGGAGTTGGTTGTTTCCTTTCTTCCTCCGTGGTGGCCTCGGTTCGAGCCCCACGAGGGGGCGAGCTTTGGGGGCCAGAGCTATGAATAGCCCCTGGACCCCTCTGTGCTAACTCTAACATTCTACTAATTAACCCCGCTAATGTATGCAATATTGAAAAAAAAGAAAAAGGGGGCACCTGCATGATGGAAGCTTAAAGCACCCACATGCAATGCACATTAATTCAATCATACTAGGCTTCCCATACTGCCAACCCAGCTGGCTATATATAGCCCCTGGATTCGGAAACCATCGATAAGGAGATGGGCCGCGTTGTGTCGTGTCGACGTGTCGTGCTTTTGACCGGTATATCTCTGACTTGATGTTATTCTCTCTTTTTGGATTCACTCGCATTAACCTCCAATACTAACTAATATTCTCGTTTTATAAGTTCAAAGAAGACAAGTACATATCACTTCAGGTATTCCTCTAACCCTAATTTCAAGGCTGGAGATGTTATTTGTTACATATGGGTTAAACGCGCGCGTGTCTATTTGAGTTAAGTATTTGGGTTAGATCCTCACCGAACAGGCGCTAGGATTATGATCGCCATTGTGATATACTAGTATATACATACATACTCCGGATCCCCTGAGGGATCCCGGATGGAGTGCCTGGTGCGGGATTGGGCTGTGAGCCGTTGGATCTCATCCAACGGCTGGGATTTTAAAAAGGAATTCGCGGATCCTAGGTGCCCAATTGAACCCGGGTTGAACACGGTTTCGGGTTACAACAAAACCCAAGTGCTTCTCATTTCCTCGGTAGCGTTCAAACAGAGAAGAGAGAGAGAGAGAAAAGAAACGACGAAGAGGAGAAGAACGAGGAAGAACGAAGACATATCAGATCGATCTGGATGCGACGACCACCACCACCAAGGTCTCTCTCTCTCTCTCTCTCTCTCTGTGTTTGAATCTCTCAAATCTGCTATGTCTTTTTAAGATCTGTGCGATTCACTAATTAGGGTTTCGCGAATACATGTATCTCTCTCTCTCTCGTTCGATTTGGAAGAAATTTGGTTTAGGTTTTGTGACAAGAGGTGATTGGAAGAACCTCTCGCTATGGTAGACGATTAGGCTTTTTTGTATACGCATACCCTAATTTTTTACATGAATTCTGGTTTTAAAAAAACCCCAATTCTGATTATTCATATATATACAATTCTAATTCTGGTTTTAAAAAAAACCCTGAATTAGGGAATTAAAAAAAAAACAGATCGATTATGAATATAAAAAAAAAGCCCTAATTCTAATTTTTTTTTTACATAATTCTGGAATGGTACTGTTAGGGTTAGGTTACATGAATTCTGCAGTTTTATTTTCTTAGTTTTACGTATTATTTGTTTGCTCTGAAGTTGGATTTCAATGTATGGGTTAAAACTGTTATGGTGTCATAGACTTTCGATCTTGCCGCAAACTCATTGTGGGTTGATTCGGCTGGGGGACACTTGGGAGTCCTCCTTCACATCCTCCAATTGAGACCAGGTTCACATTTTTCTTCTAAATATATCACATTTGTGTTCGTGATTGGATTAATGAATAGTTGGTTTCATAGATTTTTATAGACAAAGTGAGCTTTAAATTTTGTTATTTTTGTATGTGTAGTGAGTCACTGGTGAATTATACGAACCATTCCATTCCAAATTCTAATTATTCTGACATCTTAACATTTTTTTTGGACCCATCCGTCGTAGGATTAGGATATCGTTGTGGAGTCAGTCTTAAACTTCAGTACTCTATACTTTTTTCTTTCATAATTTTTTCCCACATACTATTTGTCATTGGAATGACTCTTGTACTGTAACTGAAGTTGGTGGCTGTATATGGTGTTATGCTAGGACTCTGCCTTGCACTTAGTATATAGTGGCCAGACCGAAGTGCCATGACATTTTCGAAGTTGGCTCCACTTTTCACCCAACTGAACTATTGTTCAGGTGAACTCTTGTCATTGATTTCATACAGCAACTCATTGTGAATGGTTTAATTGTGTGGTTTATATGCAGTGAATGACCTTTTGACCGATTCTGCATTGGGGCACTGCAGTCTTGGTTTTTCGCTGGAAGGCAGCTAGCTCGAAGGATCATTTGGAGCAACTGCATATAAATTTTTCAGAGTGCATTTGTTGTTTTTTTATTGTTGTAATTTTTTACTTCTCATTGAAAGGCTAGATATGCTATGGTGGTTATTCAACCACATGGTTATAGATTCTAATGTTGTTATTCCGAGAAACAGGATTGTAATCAATATTTCTGAGTTCAATAAATGCACTTAATTTATTGGCATGTACATTTGGTGGTTAATTTATGGACAGAGCTGTCTTAATGTTTGTTCTTTTTGTTAGACCTCTTATTTCTGCACTTGGGAACACTTAGAAGCGGCTAAGGAATGCAAGATAACTACCAGTCCATTCCGGCTTTATTCTGAAGAACCAAAAACTGCCTTAATGACTAAATAAAGCTACATACTTCCATAACTCCCATTTCCTCAGACAACGAACCAAACCACACAATTGCAAGGTTAAATACAATGAGCGGAGAGGTCCTGACATTACATGGATGCAGTTTCTTTTTCTTTCTTTTTTTAGTACATGACCAACCAAGAAGAAGCCAGGGCAAGGTGATAGCCTTGTGTACCCAAGTATTAGTCACAATAACATCACAAAAATCACTAGCTCGGCTTACAATATCAACAACAGCTTGAAACAAAACATTAGCATTTTCCATATGGCGAAGACCAGCAATAAGCAGTGTACTGTCTGACCGGACTTCAACCGAAAGCCACTTGCCTGCCCTTGGCCCACTACAGAGCATGAAGAACTGCCAAAGCTTCCGCCATGAGTGCAGAACTCACACAAATAATAGCCTTCACTTCATCTCGAACGAGCCCATCCCCTGCAACCAAACACCAAGCCACAGCGCCACTCCAATCCTCCTTTCTCCACGCCCCATGTGGTGTGAGAGTGTTGAAACCTATACCACAACACAGGATTGTTATTGAGGTGGCTTTTAGAACAAGAATCTAGTATAAGAAATAAACACCTAGTACGGTAAACATCTAGGCAAATGATATTCTAACCAAATATAAATTCTTGCCCATTAGATTTTGTGTCAGCAAACATCTAGGCAAATGATAATCCATAGTGGAGATGACAGTCAACATAAAGCAAAACAAATAAACACTGGTACGTTATGTTAGGGATTTACACATGAAGTCAACATTTTGCTCTTGGGGTATACCATTAGTTTTTTTTTTCTTTTTTTCATAAGCTCTGCACATTTGAATTTTTTGCAATCACACTGGACATGCCTTATGCAAAAACCCTAATTCTGGTTATGCATATACAAAATTAGGGTTTTGCCCTAATTTCCAGATTTGCCCAAAATTAAGGTCCTGCATCTGCAGCAAAACCCTAACCCTAATACTTATGAAATCGAAATCAATGGTGAACGAGAGAGAGAGATACGTAAACTGACAAATGACTAAAGCAGTGCGTGAGCGAACTGCCTCTGTCACAAAACCAAAACTGACTCAGAAACCCTTTAAAACACACACAGATCGTCTACCACAGCGAGAGCTTCTTCCAATCACCTCCTGTCACAAAACCTAAACCAAATTTGTTCCAAATCGAACGAGAGAGAGAGAGAGAGAGAGAGATGCATGTATTCGCGAAACCCTAATTAGTGAATCACACAGATCTTAAAAAGACATAGCAGATTCGAGAGATTCAAAAACAGAGAGAGAGAGAGAGAGAGAGAGAGAGACCGAGACCTTGGTGGTGGTGGTCGTCGCATCCAGATCGATTTGCTATGTCTTCGTTCTTCCTCGTTCTTCTCCTCTTCGTCGTTTCTTTTCTCTCTCTCTCTCTTCTCTGTTTGAACACTACCGAGGAAATGAGAAGCACTTGGGTTTTGTTGTAACCCGAAACCGTGTTCGACCTGGGTTCAATTGGGCGAATAGGATCCGCGAATTCCTTTTTAAAATCCCAGCCGTTGGATGAGATCCAACGGCTCACAGCCCAATCCCGCACCAGGCACTCCATCCGGATCCGGTGTGTATACATACATATACAGAAAGTTTCAAATGAGGACCTCTTAAATTGCGGACCCCCTTTCCCGATCGAATTTCGATGATCCGAGCAGCTCAATGTGTTCAGAACGTGATTTTAAGGATACGCACGAGAAATCGGCAAAAAAAATGACCGGGAAGGGCTTGATTTCCGTAGTTTTTTATTGAACCGTTCAATAAAAAACTGTTCGGATAAAACCCTTCCCGGTAATTTTTTTTTGCTGGTTTATATATATTGAATTCATGTAAAAAAAAATGCCAATAATTAATACTCGTGGAAGAAAAGAAAAAAAAACCTTCATCGGTTATTGTTTTCACCCACATTTATTTATTTTTGCTCGGCTATTGTTTTCACCCACATTGGAGGTAGCCATAGTAGGAGAGTCTTTGTCCTAAATGAAGCTCTCTCGATGAATTTCTTTTTCTATTGTATGCATTTCATTTTTCGATCTTTAATTTATGATTAATGAAAAAAAAATTCACCGTTCAAAAAAAAAAAAAAAAAGTGCTATATCTTCTCTTTTGGGCTTTTCCAGGTACTTGATCAGCTTGCTTACTACTTGCATATGGAACAAATAACAAGGTAAATAATCAATATATAGTGACTATATTTTTTGTTACTAATAAAATAAAAAAGGTGGAGGGGCGACCGATTATAGCAACAAAAAAATCTAAAGCCCTAACCTGTATATATAGAGGTATAATTGTGAAAGGCGTTAAACCACTACGTATCTATGAACGTTCGACCTGGGAACACCAAATAATTTCCCTTACCTATCAGTATTTGTTTAGGTCGAATATGGCATACAAAAACTTAATTTGCTTCAATTTTAAATTGGTCTTGGCTGGCGAATAGAGAGATTGATACTCTAAGAATTAGTTGAGGTGAGTATAAACATCGCGCCTTGAACACCGAGAGATTAAAAAGTATATTTACAATTGGAGTCATGAATAATATCTCAATAAGATAAAAGTTATAATTATGTCGATATCATATTTTGATCTGAGCAAGACAATTAACAACGTCAATCAATTTGTAATTTAGAAAACAGATTTTAGGGACTAATTCTCTCTCTCTCTCATTACTAGTTGACTACCTCTTTTTAGTCAGTTTTTCCTTGATTTCAACCTTTAATTTATCATATTCAAATACAGTGGAGTAGTATATTTTAGGTATAAATTTATCAAATTTGTACAGTTACCATCCATTTTAGTAACTCCTTAGTTGATAAATTTTTTGAAATGATCAAGTTATAATTAATCCAATGCCATTAAACTTAATTTATACTCTACATAAGTTAGTCGAAGTGCAGGTAAATTGCCTCGGATATCTAAAGGATGCTGATTTTGGCGCTCCACTTTTGTACGCAAACGTTTCAATTTTAACGTAAAATTACTAGTAATTTCATGTACTAAATGAAGCGCTTACGCACAAAAATGGAGCTCAAAAATCATTTTCTTTATCTAAATTATGAAAAAAAATTACAGTAATTATAAATTCCGTAGCATCATTAATGAGGAGCGGGTGGCGGAAGCGAGCTGAGAGCTGTCAGACACGTGCGTAGGTCGTTGAGAGCTGAAGCACTATTTGGTCCCTACGAAAACGACAAAGGACCAGAGCGTGTGAGCCCCCAATTGATATTGTCGGCTCGGCTCGGCTCACATGGCCCGTCCTCCTCCCTTCCGTCAACTCATTTTATACCCCTTCCCATTTCCTAGCTACCTCCCTACCCCCTCACAACCTCCATACATTTCTCTCTCTCTCTCTCTCTCTCTCTCTCTCTCTCTCTCTCTTCACATCTGTCTCTCTCTCAAGTTAAAACTCATCAATCCTTTTTGGTTTCCCTTTCTCTCTCTAGTTCAGGAAGCTAAACTCATCCATCCTTTTTGGTTCCTCTCTCTCTCTCTCTCCAAACCTCTCTCTCTCTCTCTCTCTCTCAAGTTAAACTCATCAAATCCTTTTTGGCTTCCCTTTTTCTCTCTGAGGAAGCTAAACTCTTATCATTGTTTGGTCTCCCTCTCTAGTTCAAACTATTGGTTTATTTATCTGGGAGAAGAATATATATATATATACTTGGTAGTAATGGAAAGTAGCGGTTGCAAGGACATGGGTACGTCGAAAATGCAGAGAATTAGAAGAAGGAAAGTGGCAAGGAAATCGTCGGTGCGAAGGAAGGTGAAGAAGCTGCAGAAACTCATACCAGGAGGGAGAAGATTGAGCCCAGACCGCCTTTTCCTTCGAACAGCCGATTACATTTTGCATTTGAGGTTCCAAGTTCATATGTTGCAAGCTGTTTCTCAGATTTAAAATACCAAGCCGTGATCACGAGTACTACTCCTATAACCCTTATATAGTAATGTTCTTATTATGGAGTACTAAGTATTACACATATGTTCAGTATTGATATCGTAATTGAGAATAAATTCTTTACACCGCCGGTGTAAACATTTGTTTCCTCCAAATCAATTACATTGCGCCGCTTTGTAAAACAGTGGTCTCAATAAAAAAAAAAAACATGACAACGTAACGCAATATAATTGTGTAGGAGCGAATCAAAATCTGGACCCATCTCCTCGGGGTTCAAAATAGAGCCCAAAATATTCATGAGAATAAAATGTGCTGGAGAGGTAAAGAATGGTTAGTGTTTAGAATGAAGGGGTGGAAAAGACATAAAACGTGCGACCGTGCCCGAGTCATCAGGGCTGCCTACGTATCCCGGTGTACAGGGAATCAGGTCAAACGTAGTTCCAATTTCCTTCTCGGGGAGATGGTCTCTCCCTCTCTCTGAAAATCTATCTTCTTTCTCTAGAGGAGATGGCTCTCTCTCTCTAGAAATCTGTTTTCCCTCTCTAGAGGAGATGGCTCTCTCTCTCTAAAAATCTGAGTCTCTCTCTCTGTCTCTCAAGGAGAGGTCCTCTCTTCTGAATACCAGCACTGGTATTTATAGGCAAGGAACAAAAACCTCCGCTGGACCCATATTGTCGCGGGCCTCGCCCTTCCGCGGGCCTGTCGCGGCCTTGTCCGCGCTGCCCTCGCTCGCGATGGCTCTCGCGGGCCTCAATACCTCCGCGAGCTTGTTTAGCTGCGCGGGGCACATCTTGCCGCGAACCCCACCCGTCCGCGGGACTACCGCGGCCCTGCCAGCGGGACCTTGGCGGGCCGGCTACCCTCGCGATGACTTTCGCGGGCCTTTTTTACCCTCACGAGTTTATTCAGCTGCATGGGGCCCCTCTTGCGTCACATCTACGCATCTTATGCCTCGTGGCACCAAGTCTCTCTGTGGGCAGCTGCTTGCCACATGTCAATCTCACGATCTTTCCACGCGTCATCATGTGAGTGGTAGGTCAAACTTCTTCTGGGGTCAACGGTCATAATCTTAACCGCACCTACATATGCCCCCCGCGCGCGTGCGACATTCATGTTGTCGTGCGCGTGCGTAATGTCTTAGCGTCTGAGCGAATCCGATAAGGATACGTACTGCTGCTTCCTTCTGCTATTGCCGTTGAGGCGTCTGGACCTTTACTTTCTTCGATGAGTTTGACCTCATGATGCTCACCCTATATCAGGACTAGCGCTGATTCCGGCACCTGCCCGGTGCATCTCGCGCTACTCGCCTTTCAACAGGACTCGCACTAACTTCAGCACTTGTTCGGTGCATCTCGCGCCCCTCGCCCTTGTTCAGGACTCGCGCTAACTCTGGCACCTGTTCGGTGCACCTCGCGCCCCTCCCGATCGGGACTCGCGCTAACTCTGACCTGTTCGGTGCACCTCGCGCCTCGCCGATCGACTCGCGCTAACTCGCACTGCTCGGTGCACCTCGCGCCTCGCCTCGATCGGGACTCGCGCTAACTCTGCAACTGTTCGGTGCATCTCGCGCCTCGCCCTTTTCGGACTCGCGCTAACTCTTGCACCTGTTCGGTGCAACTCGAGCACCTCCCTTGATCAGGACTCGCGCTTACTCTGGCACCTGTTCGGTGCATCTCGCGCCCCTCGCCCTTGATCAGGACTCGCGCTAACTCTGGCACCTGTTCGGTGCACCTCGCGCCCCTCGCCCTTGATCAGGACTCGCGCTAACTCTGGCACCTGTTCGGTGCATCTCGCGCCCCTCGCCCTTGATCAGGACTCGCGCTAACTCTGGTGTCTTTTCGGGTTACGGGATGTTCTCCCCCTGGACACATTAAACCACGCAATGGCTCTCGCGGGTAACTCTGCACCTGTGATACTCCCCTTTGTAGGGGATGTCTTGCTTTCAGTTTTCACCTCCGCGGTGGCTCCCGCGGGGTGACCATTCCGACATGTTCGCCAAGAATTAATTCCGGCATTCGCGGTGCTTTTGCCGTTGGTCTATTATTGTTAAATCCGCAACGTAGAAAATGGTAGGAAATGCTACCGGCGGCATGTTCGCCGCTACGTTGAATCCACAAGTACAGTCTACTCTGGTGGTGGGTTCCCTTGAATAGTGTTAATACGAGTGGTGATTCCATTGATAGTTTTCCGGTCCGCGGCCATGTGTGACTCGTACAGCATTTTTCGTTGCTACTGTGTCATGTGAACTTCGCAGGGATGAGTGACGAGTCGTGCGGCCACAAGCTCTTCTCCGCAGTGACTCCCGCGACAAATGTGAATTAAAGATGGTTTCGCGAGTACCGTCATACCCGCGGCATACATCTCGCGGACGTGGTCTAGCTAGTCCACTTCGGAGTGACACCCTCTCCAAGTGACGCCCGCGGAAGGTTTGAACCATCAATAGTTTTGGCTTTGTGTCGATGATCCTCCGCGGCTCAGACTATTTCTCCTGGAGGGTTCTCCTCAGAGTAATCTCCATGGCTTAATTTGACTCTCACGGCACGTCGGCCGTCGAGATTCTGTAACTCGCCGACATGTGAAGCTTTGAGGGGGTAAACAGTGGATCTCGTGGCGGCAAGTTTCCTTCCGCGGTGGGTTGTAGCGGAGGTAATCTCTCTCGTCAATTGCGCGGCTCATGCAAAGACCACATATTTGTGATTAGAATAGAATCCAAAAAATGTGGAGCAACAACAAGTGTGAGTCCGCGTTGCATAGAAAGATGCATCAAAGTACATACAGATTTAAACATAGATATGAATCAGGCCAATCTTTCAGGCTTCTCTTTCTTTTCTTTTTTTTTTATAAAGTAATCAGGGGATAGATCTGACCTCTCCCTCTTGATAGAGAGTTTTGATGAGTGGTTCCAAGACAAAATTCAGCACGAGAATCTTTAAGTGTCGATAAGCGCAGAGATCTTCAAGCCATGTTGCCCCCATAGATTTTTGTGGTTGACTGGGATGCTGAGGTCTTCAAGGCCGTCTCTCTCATTCTTCTGTTCTGGATATGTAGATCTGGGCCTGTTGATTCTTATCCTCTATATTTACAAGTGATTCTTGCAAAACAGCTCTGAAACCAAATAGCTCTGAAACTAAACAGCCAACCAATCCACCTCCCCAGCAGAGTCGCCTAATGTAGGAGCGAATCAAAATCTGGACCCATCTCCTCGGGGTTCAAAATAGAGCCCAAAATATTCATGAGAATAAAATGTGCTGGAGAGGTAAAGAATGGTTAGTGTTTAGAATGAAAAGAATGGATGATTGATTTGGAGGGGTCGACCGTGCCCGAGTCATCAGGGCTGCCTACGTATCCCGGTGTACAGGGAATCAGGTCAAACGTAGTTCCAATTTCCTTCTCGGGGAGATGGTCTCTCCCTCTCTCTGAAAATCTATCTTCTTTCTCTAGAGGAGATGGCTCTCTCTCTCTAGAAATCTGTTTTCCCTCTCTAGAGGAGATGGCTCTCTCTCTCTAGAAATCTGAGTCTCTCTCTCTGTCTCTCAAGGAGAGGTCCTCTCTTCTGAATACCAGCACTGGTATTTATAGGCAAGGAACAAAAACCTCCGCTGGACCCATATTGTCGCGGGCCTCGTCCTTCCGCGGGCCTGTCGCGGCCTTGTCCGCGCTGCCCTCACTCGCGATGGCTCTCGCGGGCCTCAATACCTCCGCGAGCTTGTTTAGCTGCGCGGGGCACATCTTGCCGCGAACCCCACCCGTCCGCGGGACTACCGCGGCCCTGCCAGCGGGACCTTGGCGGGTCGGCTACCCTCGCGATGACTTTCGCGGGCCTTTTTTACCCTCACGAGTTTATTCAGCTGCATGGGGCCCCTCTTGCGTCACATCTACGCATCTTATGCCTCGTGGCACCAAGTCTCTCTGTGGGCAGCTGCTTGCCACATGTCAATCTCACGATCTTTCCACGCGTCATCATGTGAGTGGTAGGTCAAACTTCTTCTGGGGTCAACGGTCATAATCTTAACCGCACCTACAAATTGATTTGGAGGAAACAAATGTTTACATCGGCGGTGTAAAAAAATTTAATCTCATCATAATTTATGGAATGTCGTGATTGGGTTTATGAATAAAGACCGCCAAAAATAGAAAGTTCGGAACAACTGGGATTTTTTTTTTCTCTCTCTCTCTCTCTCTCCTTATATACGCGCGACGAGTTCTTGTGCTGAAAATCTACTTCGAATTAACTATTTCAATTAGAATTTTTTGTTGAGTCAACAGAGTTACTTCGATATCTTCTATCCACGGAGTCCTTGTGCAACCTGCGAGGCTGCAATCCGATTTCTAGGACAGATTTTTAATTGGAGTATGCATTGTTTTAGAAACCGTAGTTTTTTTTCATTTTTTCTTTCGTACCATTCAATTAATTATGATCCATGGACCATGGATATTTAACTGTTGATTCTTGGGTGCTCTTTCTGTTCTTTTTTCCTTGTAGTTAAGGTGCCATTCCGCTTTCTTTTTAATTCTACTTTTTCAAAAAAAAAGATAATTTCAAGCTCAAATATAATGAAAATAAAAATTAATTTTTTAATTTTTTTTGAACAGTTTAAAAGATCTTAATGAGATCTATCAAACAAGATTCATATTGGTAAGAAAATTATTTGCGTAAACACATGATTTTTAGTTTGAAATTACCTTCTTTTTCTCAAAGTTCTTTTTTAAAGAAACTGGAACGGAGAATATTGAACGTACGTAGCTAGGGTTTTACATGCAGTGCCCATCTCATGAGTTTTGCAAATTGATTCGTGGAGCTTTCTCTGTACTCAAATGGGAAGAGGTGTGTTTTTTTTCGATAGAAGAGATCATTTATCTCCTAGTGAGATGCAAGATTTCTGGCCAAATGGGAAGGTTATTAATTATCCTTGAGTGAGAACTTTTTACGGAAATTATTATTTTTTTTTTTGATAAGCTACGGAAATTATTTATGAAGTGGGTAAAGAAGAAAAAGAAACACACATGCTCTCTCTCTCTCTCTCTCTCTCTCTCTCTCTCTCTCTCTCTCTCTCTCTCTCTCTCTCTCTCTCTCTCTCTACTATTCTGCGCACCCGTTGAACATCAATTGGAGTGCTTTATTTTGTGCCCTCTTGGAGCTCATGTTTTGACCTAATTAGCATAAAGTTTGATAATTATTCCAAACTGGGATCAACAAGCAATCATAGCAATATATTCAGATTATGTCATGGCCATATTACAAGTATATTAGGGCTAATGGGACTTTACCCCATTCTAGAACCCATTATAAGTACTTATTTTTTAAGAACACAATTTCAAACTAAAAAATAATGTATTTACACAAATAATTTTTCTAGCAATATGGATCTTGTTTGATAGATCTCATTAAGATCATTTGAACAATGCAAAAAAAAATCAAAAAATTATTTTTCATTTACATTATTTTTGAGTTTGAAAATGTGAAATAACTATTTATTTTTTAAGAAGGTGTTCTGGAACGGTACGGGGTCCTTCTTAAAAAATAAGTACTTATTTCACATTTTCAAACTCAAAAATAATGTAAACGAAAAATAATTTTTCAATTTTTTTTTTGTATGTACCATTCAAAAGACTTCAATGAAATCTATGAAATAAGATCCATATTACTGGGAAAATTATTTGCGTAAACACATAATTTTTGAACTTGAAATTGCCTTCTTAAAAAATAAGTACTTATTTTAAGTTCTAGAACAGGGTTAATCCCACAAAATTACATAAATTTTATCCTACACCTCTTTGAGCTATTTTTCCACTTAAGTTGGTCTGGATATAATTAGGTCGACTAATTAAGGTGCCATTACTTATAGGCAAGGACGGAACCAGAATTTTACCCTAACAGTGGCGAAATGTATACTAAAAAAATCTAGTGGTGGCGAGACTATATAAGTTGGGAATAATTATTATTTTTTACATATAATAATTGTATTTTCTAAAATTCTTGTCGTGGCGATCTCCGCCACTAGACCCCCCTGGTCTCATCCTTGCTTATAGGCTCCAGCCTGTTGTAAATCAAACAAGAGGGGAGTATAACAAAAACCTTCACTATTAATGCTTCCTCTTTACTAATCCCAATCCCGAATGTCCTTCCTCGTTAGTACTTATCTCCTACAAACTATAAACGACATCAAATTAACAAGGCATTGGCGGCTTTACCATGGTTTTAGGGAACCCCTGGGTTCAAAAAAAGCACTGCAAAAAAATTTATTTTTTACATATAAATTAAATATTCCTGAGTGTTGTCGGGATTGGAACAATCGCTAGTGCAAATCCAATAAAATTTGGGTAGTTGATAGTATAATTCATCTCTTTTAACATTGAAAACTCTTCTTGGGATATTGTACGATACAATAGCATTTATATGTATGTACATTTTTCTTTTGTATATAATATATATATCTCACCAAGTTAAAAGTTTATTTTTTGCATGGAACTTTTCCGCCATTAACACAATATATATATTTGTCACCGCTAGATGAAAATCTTGGAGTCGCCTCTGGAACGAGGCCTCAATAGTCAATACCATTGAAGAAAGTCTGATTTGTTGTGTTTGGTGATCTAAAGAGACAAGAAAAAAAACAGATAAAGACAAAACTATACGATATGGCCTTCCCCTCCCACCGTCGTAAAAAGGTGTGAAAACCCTAGAGGGGAGGGGAATGGAGAAGAAACATATTTGTGATATTTGTGGCAGTTAGGGTTTTGAGGGAGAGATCTCTCACAATACATGTCTTAGGCTCTGTTTGATAAAACTGAAAACTGAAAAATTAAGTGTTGAATGCTGATCTGATTTTGTTAAGCTGAGAAGCTGTTTGATATGTACTGAATTTTAAGCACTGAATTAAACAAGTTATTTGATCTGTAGAAGGAACTGAAGTCTTAAATTCACTAATTTTCCGACTTTGCCCTACAAACCAATACTCCTATTGTGCTTTTCATTATAGATTTGAAGAACGAATATTATAATAGTATTCAAATCAAGAAATATATTCATTGTCGCAATTTGTCTCTTTTTTCTTCTTTTTTGAAACCAACCAGTAAGACAGAAACCACCACCACAACCATCACCAAATGAATAGAAGGTTTCAAGACAAATATACATACGCAATCAGAAACACGCACCACCAAATGAATTAATTAAGGTTCGATTCTTGAGGTTAGATCGCAAGAAAAGAATTTTTTGTGAATTCTCTAATTCCAGCATGAATGCTATGCATGTAACTGGATCGAGGAGAGGATTAGTTGAGATGCGCATCCGTCGAATTAGAAAGGAAAAAAAAAAGAGAGAGAGAGAGAGAAAGAAAACACATACCACACGAGTCGTGACCCTTTAGTTTTAAATTTTGGGAAAATAATATGCTTGCAAACAGTTTACATTTTTTTTATCCGAAACAATTCCCTAAAGCCATTTGTGTATACAGCAGAGCATGAATTGAGGGAAGGTAATCAAATGGGTTTGAACATCGAAATCCCCAAATCCATAAAGATGCATGAATCCAGTAAATCCAATCTCGAAATTCTGGCAGCACTACTCCATGTTTCTCAATTGCAATTCAGAGAGAGAGAGAGAGAGAGATGGGTCATATTAGTTGGGGAAGTTTGACAGTTTTGATCGATCTGGGAATTGGATAGAGGCGAGGGCATGGAAGAGACAAGAGGGCAAAGAAGAAGCTACTTAATTTTTTACTATTTGCTTTTGCCGTGCTCTGAACATATTCAGCAAACACTATTTCGGTTATCAAACCAACTTATTTGATTTTTACTTAATCTATTCAATTTTAAGTGTTGAATTAGGTTATCAAACAACCTCTTAGGAGTATATAATTATCTAAGGAAGAATCCGGATCCTTCTTTCTCTCCGTTGGAATCAATCAATAGGAAGGGTAAAAGAGGAAAGATTCACGAATGTGCATAGTTACATCAGCAAAGATCAAGGTTAATAATGACATTAGACTTTAGGGTACAACTTTCAAATGCAAGGGTATTTATTCGTGTTTTCTTTTGGAGGGTGGGTATCCTTATTATTCTTAAATCACATTATTAGCAGTCAGGCACTTATTTGTAGCATGAGCTGGTTTCACATCACGCATCAATCTTCAGATGAGTGCAGACGTCCGATCCAAGTGATCCTTCACAAGAAGGATGACCAATTGGAGGCCTATAAAATGAACGGCTCGAATTTTTAAAGCATCAATATAATGACCATGGTAGTCGTTTACCGATGGTCTTTCAATCACCCAAGAGCACATGACTGACTGCCATTTTCTGCATTCATCTATGGCACTTATAAGAGAACAAGTAAACTCGAGTATAAAAACTCAAATGTGAATAAATACATACAATTTTTTCCAATACAAAGTGAATCTAACAAAATCTTCAAGACAAATCCAGTTGGACTCAAAAACCGCAGACTTTCACAACTAAGAGCGCCTCAAATTTCCAATATGACACACGAGCTACTCTCTAATATTCTGATTTCCGTAAATGAATATCGCGTCATAATGTACAAAAGGACCTTCAAACTGAAGAAAATAAAGTTGAAAAATGAAGCATCCGGGAAATCCCAAACTCCAATGGCTCAAAGTCCCGACTGCTGCAACCCCCGACATTATAGAACTGAAAACGGAAATTGCACTAACACTACAGACACGGAGAAACACTTCATCCAGGGGGGAAAAATAAGAGCTTGTGCATCAACTTTATCAAATTTCAGGATCAACCGTTCAGTATCACAACCCACGAGGGAAATTGTTGATTTGTCCTTCCTCCAAAATGTCTTTGCTATCCACCTTGTAACTTATCCGTATGCGCATGACAAGGGATTTCTGAAAATAAGATAAATATTATGCATCATCCCAGAGAAACAAACAAAATCTTGAGATCGTAATTTATTTAGGATTGAAAAAAACACTTAAGTAGGCTTTTTATGCCCGAGTCTATCCTTGTCAACCAGTGAAGAGAGTTTCCACGCAAGTGCTTAAACCTTGAGTGCAGAGATGCTTCCCTATGAGGTTATTAAAATAGTTGAACAAAATAGAACAAAGAACAGTGGGTATCATGTCAAATATACCTTGCCGTGTTGGCTGTTTGTAACTCGCATATCTTGTGTGATTGACCCATTACCACTTTCAGGGAGAGTATTACTGCTAGCAGGATCTAAGTGCAGTTGAAGAAACTGTGAATAGAAAGCAACAAAAAATATCAGAACAGCAAGCTCAAGAAAGTATAGAGAAGTAGTTTATGCAATTAGGCAGTCCAAACTAGCAACTGAACAAGCTCGAAGTTATTACTATGATGCATTGAATACAGAACAAGATCACATTGGTTTTGTTCGAGTCATTTTCAGAGAATCTGAAGGCCATCCACGCTGGTGAGAAACAAAAGTTTTTGTCTAATGTAAATTGCATGAAAAGATTGTTAAAGGGAAATGAAGCTTGGAGTTGCAAAATGAAAGGATTCCACAGATGTAAACAGCTGCAAAAGATTATGAAAATGCTTCTAAAATGCCTCAAATACAAGATCTTGACCAAAAAAAAAAGAAGATGATGAAATGAACATACACTGATAGAAACAATCGTAGATTAAATTTGAGGGAGATAACATGAGAGAAAGGAAGGTTAGAAAATGGCTGTCATTCGAGCTTACCTTCGGAACAGCTGCCTGGAAAATAAAATCTGTAAAGGTGTTAGGTGACTTATTGGTAAACGTAGCTTGGATAGTTGTTGTTTGAGGGTTTCCAGGTGGCTTTGAGAAGTTGAACAATATCTTCAAGGAGCTGCTTTCGAATGCAACTACGGATGGATACACAGGACCATTGGCATCTGATCATTGAGGAAAAAAGGTTTATAAACTATTATAAACACAAACTATACTAAGCTAGTGGGCAATGCAGACTATGTATGAGTGACGTTTATACCAGAGGTAGCCGGATTGGGAGCAAAACCATCCAACAAATCCATAATAGGTGAACCACCAGCAGCGGAGGAGATTTGTGTGGAAGGCATAGATGGCGAGGACAATCTCTGTAAATTACCACTTGAAGTTGTGTTATCTTGACTGGTGGATAAGATGTCAGATGAAAACGAGCTGCTTTGAGCTGGAGGTGTCCCAATTGATAAAAGATCCAATAGGACATCTGTGCCACTTTTTTGAGCCTGACTGGTACCTAGAATTCCAGGTAGAATGGACTTAAGGTGCCATGATGAAAATCACACAATCCAGAATGAGAAGGGCAAAAGAAGTCAAATTGAAACAAAGATGAAACAAGCTTCAGCTAGAAGTACGTAGAAGTACCATATAACTAATCAAAGAGTAGGACAGACAAACTTTGACAAAATAGTATTCATTCAAAGCAATTAAATTGTGAGTTCAAAATAAGTTGCCACATGTTCTTAGTATCGGTTGATGAAACAATATCCAGTCAACTTTTCACATCATGTGAGATAATGGTACAGAATCTAGAGATGGAGATCAAAGGGGGATAGACAATCACAAATAAGAAGTTACAAGGGAACTGCTTCCTGTAAACAAGTCTTATTAAGGGCTTGGACCCAATCAACCGGCACCAAACCCATTATTAAAAATAATAGCACCTACTTTTACGAATATCCAAAATGACAAAATAGAATCTAAAAGTGTCAACAGCTTGTAGAAATGGCAAAATAAAGTGAAATAGATAGATGTCTCAGTTTTTTATTGTGAAGGAATGATAAATGAGTTTCGCTTCCTCTCATAGCCTATGATATGTCAGCTGAATGGTCCTCTCATAGTGAACACGTCAAAACAAACTGGGGACAGGGGAGGCAAGCCTGTAAGCCTGCATGTACCCGCAGACTACTCCTGGCAAAAAAGCTCAGAAACCATCATCACCCAAGAAACACACACAAAAGAAGGAAATTAGAATTATCAGAATCTGATCTTCAGAAAACTCAAAAATTATCATAAACGCCATGATTTTTCCGGAAGACTCGGTCTTTGAATAAGCAGTTCGAACATAGCAAACAAGTTATTAATGCTGAAGGAAACAAAGTGGTACGTAATAAAAGTTTCACAGGAATGCACGCCATAGTTATGCGCAAGTACATCCTTTAACCAACCTGATTGTGATGGAGCTGGTGATAAATCAACACCAAGAAGATCATGAAGAAAACCGCTGCCAGAAGAGCTAGGTGCCGGGGCATCATCCAAACTTAGATCTAGTAAATCAACAAGAGGAGCAGCAGTGGGTTTTGCAACTCCATTTGGAAGATTAATTGCAGCCCCATTCGAAATGGGAATGGTTGCTGACAAAGAACCAGCCCTCCTCCCACTGTAAGTTGCCTCATCTAGAACTGGCATCCTTTCTACAAGCAAAGACCTGCACACACACTCATTCAGCCGCTTTATAAGGTATATATAAAGGAACCAAATGTATAAAAAAGGAAGAGGGCGCAAGGGAAGAATTTATAACAGCTTTTTTTTCAGCCACGTTTTTTAGTAATGTAAATAAGATGCATACCTGATATTCTGATGCTTCTCGATTATAGAATTAAATTCAATCGATCTCTGCTGCAGTTCAAGCACAAGGCTTCCCTTATTTTGGACAACTATATCTTTAATCCTCCTACATAAAATATTCAACTGCAATCACATCTTAACTTATAAAAGGGCTTGAAAAGATTTTTCTTATTTAGGTAGGAAAGAAATGCTTGTGATGTGGGAGAATACCTAGAAGTTATGAGTATGGTATATAGAAGTGGTCAAAGATAATAAAACATAAGAGATATTTAACAGAATATCTTAAAACATAGGAAATCAACACAACAAAAAATAGCAGTCAAAATGTTTGATGCAGAACTCAGAACTTTAAGGCAAACTAGAACCCAAGACATTATGACAATGAACGTCCTGATGATTAGAAATATAACTGATACAAGCAGAAACATTGAAATACAAAATCAGGACAGTAGCTCGTAACAATTTATCTCAAGTATGGAAGCAAATAGAAGCAAGGGAAATGGAGAAAATACTACTATTAAAAATGAAAGAGATCATAAATCTGGGCAACTTTTGTCGTGCCAATCTTGCCAGAGAAAAATAAAAGATATCCTTCACTCAATAGAATGCAGATTACATTATTAACCTTTCCAGCAACTAGAGCAAACAGTGTTGGAGG
Source organism: Rhododendron griersonianum (assembly GCA_018127125.1). Lineage (NCBI taxonomy): Eukaryota > Viridiplantae > Streptophyta > Magnoliopsida > Ericales > Ericaceae > Rhododendron > Rhododendron griersonianum. The sequence goes on along the minus strand of CM030799.1, from coordinate 6,696,572 downwards.
TAGTGTGGTTTTGTTATTCCCCCATGAGCTTGTAAGCCTTGTTTTGGTCTCAATGAATTTTATCCAGCAAAAGACCAAACAAGCACAAACACTAATAATGGTTAATGGTTAGATGGCCTCGAAACAAAAAGAAATGGATCTGTTTTCCACATTAAGAATGCACTTTTAACAAGAGACAAGCCATTTGATCTTCAAGAGTCCAGTTATGTATACATTGACATGAAAATGTTTAAGAAATATTTCAGTCTCTAAAGCAAGATAAACATGTGCCAGGTTTTTAATGAAATTCGAATGGAGTAGGTCCAGTAAACGAGATTTATACACCAACGGCAGACTGGACTCACCATATTCAGGGGGATGCTGCCAGAAAAAAGTCAAAGCTTTTCATCGACAAAAGCACAATAAAAACTACATGAAGAGAGCGGAAGAGGAGGCATTTTGATGATATAAAGACCCAAAGTCTTTTTGTCAGTAGTTTGATTAGTTGGGAGTCAAGAGTATGTAATCCAACTCTCGACCAATTCCTTGATTTGATCCATCTTATTGATGTTCATAGTGGCATATAGGGCCTTTTTGTTTGTGGCCTTCCTATTGTATATGGCTGGCATCTCCTTGATGCCTTCTATCATTATATTTTTACCCTACAAAACAATACAGAAATATAAAACCTTTTAATTTATAGCTGCACGGCAGCCAATATTGAAGAACCAAGACATAAAGGTGAAAATGGAAAGGATAATTTTATTTTTTTTACAGGAATCAAATAACCAAGTGGAACTATATGACCATTAAGAAATAACAGCACAACGTTATCTAACAACTGTAATCTCGATGTGACTTGAGTTTTATTTATATCATATGCATTGAACTAGAACCATTCTTGTAATTTCTAAAACTTCGAAAAATTTCATTGCATATAATAGACCACGGGAAATATATATACTGACATTTAATGAGAAAATCAGAGAATAACAAACATACTGCGAACAAGCAGGAAAACGAGAAGACAGCTTTAACAAAGCAATCAAACACATTGCCCGAGTGGTAAGATCCGAGGTATGGTTTTTCAAAGAAATCTCAATGACATCCACTGCATCAGACTCAGTCACCTACATAGAACAACCAGGTTGATAAAATCAATCAGGCAGATAATAATATCAAAATGTGAAAAATAAGAAAAGTACTACTACATAAATGGTCCAAGCATCCAGCTTCAGCTACAAATCAATATCATTATCATGTTACAGATTATTAAACTAATTTCCATTTGAAACAACATACTTATGCCAACTATCACAGCGTTGTTAAGGAAGCCCACAGAAAGGAGATGGCACTAAAGGAATCAGGTTAGAGTGGTTCAAGAAGATTGTCAACAAACTTCCATCCAGAACCCATACGACAAAATTGAGACCAAAGCCAGGAGCAAGATGCATTTCCAAAGTCACAGGACCATAATAATGTTAAGGAGCGAAAGAACAGAAATGGTAGGTAGAAAGATGAACGAGAAGTTAACAGCCTATCTATGAAAATATGGATGTCATGTCCTTTAGATTGACAACAATAAACCCGCTGCGAACCAAAAATAACCAAAGGAAAGAAAAAACAGTTGAGATAACAACATCTTGTTACAGTAAATGCATTCTTCAATAAGATGAGTCAATCATTAAGAGAATCAAACAATAATTGAAGAATTTTAAAAGATTAGGAAAAGACGGTTTAATGAACAGTTGGTTAAATGAACCTTTCTTTAAAGAATACATCGCATACAAACAATTAACAAGTGAAACCTTGAGTTCTTTTCTTTTTTTTCCTGCTCAGCATGAAACCTTCAGTTATCCCATGCATATATGCTATAGCCTCCTTATGGCGTATGCTACCACCAAATCGACAGAAAATCAACAACAAAATCTAAATATCGAAAATTAGAAGCAATCTTACAGTTATTGGATCTTCTATGTCAAGCATTCCAGTACTATTGACCAACATCTCACCATATTCTCCAATGCACCAAACTGCTACTCGGACAAGGCTTTCCTAATGAAAATATCAAAACAATATTCACTTAATCCCTCAAGATGATGTGACTTCCGTACCAAACTCTTAACCTAACCAGAAGAATGTTAAGTACCTGTTCACCTGATGTTTGGACTGCTTTGTACAGAGACCGTACGGTATAGCCATGGAGGTTAGAAGCATTGCTTATCACAACAATTAGGGCATGCCACACTTCATCCTTAACGAAATTCCCTGCCTACTAAGCATAGCATAAGGATCAGTACCTTTGGCCAAATGTACAATTACTTGCATCAAATAATTCAAAAGGGGAAAATTTGAAAGAAAAAATGTCACGTGTGAAACATTCCAGACAACATGGCGTTTTCCAAGAAGAGAAAAAATTGAGCAGAACCGGTGACTTGTAGCATTGTGTAAGCAAGTGATATATAAAAACAAGCTACAAACTAGCGGGATCGATATTACACCAATAGAGTATATTGAAGCAATATAAAATCAAGCTACAACTCTGCAGGTTTGATGCGGAATCACAAAGAAACTAAAGAATGCTGGGATCCAGAAGACAAAGTTGACGAAGTATATTAACAACTCTTGTGGTTTCATCTTCTGAGACTATCATCCACAAACAACATACAAGAGGTAATGAGAATGTTAAGAGGGATGTGTGGTATGACTTTGCGACATAAAATTAGAAACGAAAACCATCGTGGGATGGTAGAGGTAACACCAATAGAAGATAAGATGAGAGAGTAGATTATGGTGGTTTGGACATGCCTATCACAGAAAAGTAGATGCGGTAGTTAGGAGTGATATGGTTATGGTGGAGGGTAGCATTACGGGGAGAGGTAGACCAAAATTCACTTTAGAGGCTGTAGTTTGAGGATCTAGATTGGTTTGGATGTCACGGAACACGATGGCCTTTACGAGCTCAATGAAGAAGACGGATTCATGTGGCTGACCCCAATTGATTGAGACTTAACACTTAAGGCTCAATTTGGTTTGCTTTGGTTTGGTTTCTGGGATCCAGAAGACAAGACGATAATTATTTCACTAAACCTGATCGTTGATAAGTGTATTCCCTGTATATGGTGTTGGGTCTTCCAGTCACTTGAACAATTTTCACTGGAACTAAACATTGCATAACCATCTGAAAATAAATGGATGTCGTCTAGAATTAAAATACACTTAGGTGATAGTTTATGTGCAGCTCATCTTAGACCTTGTGCAACAATACAATGAGGATACTTTGGCGATTTCTAGGCATATTATTGTCGAGGAATTAACCCACTAATAGATTGTGGAACTCCATTTCTTATAAAACTTAGATAACTTGAATCGAAGGCGCAATGTCTGATCTAGTTCATGACTACTTATAAGGGACGGTTTTGGAAGCATACAACCTTTATGCTTTGACTGTTCAAACAAAAGAGGCATATGTGGACAGAAAAGAAGAGGTAATCTGAAACATATATCCTAAAAAACCAATAAGTAGGACACCAGCACAATAATGCATACCTCAGAGAGAACCTTGAGCATCTGATCAATGTACCAAATTTTTTCGGTGGAAAACCTATAGCAGAAAAATGACATTTCACAAAATAAGATAACAGAGAGGGAAAAAAAAAAGTTGACATGCTTTAAGGACCATGTGAGTTATACGTTGGTTTGCAATTGTCATTGTTGCCAAAAAGCAAGTACCAAAGGTAACCAAAACTGTGTAACATGTTACAAATTAAGAGAATCCAGATCCGAAGGATTAAAGAAAAAGCCAAAGAGGAGAGATTATCATCCATGAGAATGAAAACATAGAAAAGGCTTAAATTCCTGAACAACTAAATTCCTACAAGTCGTAAATTTCCTGCTTGCATGGGCTGTGTGCTCACCAGAGTAGAACTACCATACCAAGAGTACAGGAGTAGAAGTTCATGACCACTCTGGAAGTTCTCACAAGGAAGATGAGTACAAATTCAGAAATGATATGCTTATACCACTTACTTTTCGATAATGGAGCAAATTTTGGCTGTAAGATCTCCTTTGAACTCTTGCTCACTTACTTCCAGATGTTCAATAAGCTCTTTCGTTAAAGACTTTACGTTACTTTCGTTCACAAGAAGATATAAAAGTTCAAGGGCCCTTTTACGAATAGATGCATCTGAATCCTGGAAAATGAAGAAACAACGTCATGAGATAATTAATTTATCTTTCAGAAGACATGCTTCCACTCAAGAAGAATACACCAGCGGAAGAAAATGGCTAATGAATCAACTGAAGGCTAGACCTCCAGAAGGGATATCATTGGAAACCATCAAATTAATCATGTCCATGAATCACGAAACAGCATATATCAAAATTTCAGAAATCTCCTAACATGGAAGCAACAAGGCTACAGGATTATAGAACAAACACCTTTTGGAAGAATATTACCAGAAGAATCTTTGTAAAGTAAAGACATGAAAACATTGTTTAAAAATGGTGGCTTGAGCAACAGTTCTCATCTGCGGTAGCAAGCGCATAGAAACAAGTTTGTGCACCGAATCAACTAAGCAAGTGCAGGAGAAGCAACTAAAGTTTAATCTTCGATCCGACAAGATACAGAGAACAAGAAAAACATCCAGGGAAGAGCAGTTTATAAGCTGATGGGAAACTTCCAGTCTAGAATGGAGAAAGAGAGGAACTAACTCTTTGGGAGAAGCATAGATGTAGAAAAAAATCAAATTGAGAGGAAGCACAGAGTTGATGTCCCTGGTGTAGGAATCACTCCACATTGCACGCATCAGTGTCAAAAGGATTGACGTCAGACAAACTCAGAAGTGGACTGTTCAGTTGCTTATTAAACAACACGAGACTTCAGATTGCAAGTTCCATTGAGTAAACCCATATCTATACTGACCATTTAAGTTACTCAATAGGAAAAAAGGAGTCCAGGGTGCTCGCAATCCAAGCAAATGCAAAGAATACAGGATGCTCCAACACAAACAAAAGAAAAACACAAGTCATTCTCCTGCAAACCATTCAACTTGGAACAACGCACATCCCTCATTCTCAAAGGATCCCCTATTCCTTTCCCTCCACAATGATGCAGTCAAGTTTTAGGACCTAACTTAAGAAACCAAGTTACCTCACACACAGACCAAAACAAACCTAGGAACCCATATCAAATACAGGCATAACCGACAAGCCAAGTTTTAACTTGATGCGCTATTACATCGTTGGTCCAAGGTTTTGCTATCTCGCCTGCAACCAACTCGTACTACCGAGTGTTTTGCCTTTCGCACTTAACATGGTTGTATCAGTCTATTCACTGTCCACAATTGGTCCGTGCAGAGCTCACTACGGTGGGTTGGCCAAATACCCTAGCAATACACAAACACAGAACCCACCCTTGCCAAAAAAAAAAACCACCTTTGCTGCCTTGAACAGGCTCCAATACCACTGGTCCTAGTTTTCGCCATCTCATCTAAAACCAAATAGTGTTGGAAAGGGCGTTTGGTTTTGCACTTTAACTAGACAGTTCGTAGCAGCCTGTCCACAATCAGGGTTTGGGGAGTTCGGTCATCAACAACTCTAAAGGGGCTTTTTCAAAATCAGGAGAGACATGGTACCCTATTCCTCTGTTCTTTTCAACCTAGTGTCGCTAGGACAGAAGGTCTAAAATAATGACAACAACACAGAGATATTACAAGTATTAATAGAGCTATAAACTGGTCCGCGTGTGATACCTTGACACATTCCAAGATAGTTGCCCGATGCCTCTGCACTGCTTGTGCATCTACAGTGATGGCTCTCATCAACATGTTCAAAGCAACATATCTGACAGAAAAGGTGAGGTTCGACTATGTCAGAAAGAATGAACATAAGGATGCACCAAGATTAAGAAACAAAAGTTAAGGAATACAAAGATTCAAACCATGACAGGGGTCAAATGTATAATGGACCAAGACATCACTTAATTACCAAAAGATGCCAGGAAACAATTAACAACAAAAACTTACAAAAAACGAATCACGTTTAATAAACTTACACAAATGCACTAACATAGCCAAACTTACCCAAATGCACTAATTCTCTTAACAAATTATGTAAGCCAAAACGTGAAGTTTTATCAATCATGCAGAATTACGTTCCTAGCACTATTGGATGCTGGATACGTAGACTAAGTACCACCTAACCTCCAGATTTTGTAAGAAACAAAATGGCTAAACGTGAATCTGCATTTTCATGTGATTAAACTCAGGCCCTTGTCTTTCATTCAACCAAGGAATGGCCACTTAAACTAAAATGAATTGGCCATAAAATTGTTCCACAAAATTTTGGAAGGGTGCCATTTGGCATTTAAGCGAAATATCTACAACTCAAGTACATCTTTGTGGTTCTCAAAAAAGAGATGCAACCCTATAGGCATGCCCTAGATTTTTAGATTACAGCAAAATAAATAATGCATAACCTGATATTGTTGTCACGGTTTGACAAAAATCTTCCCAAGATATTGATAGCAAGCACCCGCAAGCCACTATTATCTTCAATGCTCATAATAGTTTCAACACATTCATAGAGGATGGCGTTTCCGGCATTTTTGTTTGACTCAGTCTTTGTTGCAACCTGGAGAGAAGTAATCCAGCATGTTGAAGTATCGTTAGACTTTATATGCTTACAACTCTGCGGCTAAGAATCCAATATCTACGAAAGATAAAGGTAGATAATGATGCAAGATTATCCACTTTGACACTGCTCAAAGAAAAATTAAAAACTACATACCAGTAATTATAGACCGTGTTACAAATCAAAATGGGGAGTATTCATCAATCACATAGAGCATAAAAACATATAAAGACAAGATCACATAGTATTTTAGGAGATTGCGAAACAAGGTAATTTGTCTAATCGAGTATGCAAGACACAAAGCTTGCACTGTCTGATTAAATAAAGAACTGTCATCAATCAACGAAGCGTTGAAGAAACATCATGCCAGAGCACAAGACAGATAAGGTTGGGTTTTAGATTAATTTATCTCTTTGAGTACACGCAAATACGTAATTGCAGGTGACGGTGCTAGGCAGTAGCCATTGAGAAAACAAGACCTCATTGCAAGCAATCATTTGGATAGTTACCGAGTTAGATAGTTGAGATTCCATTCACCGAGAATGACATTGCAGCAACTTGTCACTTTAGTGGGACATAGATAGCACGTTAAAAAAAGTACAAAACAGTAATTGCCAAGTTTGGATGACATTTTGAAAGGAAAAAAAAATCCAACTCAAAAAACACTCATTACCCCTACTACTCACAATCATTAATCTCATTTCTCTCTCCTCTCTCCAATCATTATTCTCATTTCTCTCTCTACTCATTATCTCTATCTTCAATCATTACCCTATTTTCTCTCTCCACTCATTACCCAAAAATCAAACTCAAAAATTTTCAAAACATCATCCAAACAAGGCAAATATATTTATGTAGTGATAACACAGAAGAAAAGATAGCCAGCCATTTAATAAATTATTTCACCTTATCGAGTATGAACAATAGCAGGAAAAGTAGAAAATAGCAGCTGACCTGTGCAAGGATGTCATTCATACAGTCACTAGCATCTGCATCTCCATGACCCAATATGCGCAAAAACCTGAGTAATCTAATATGGAGAAAAGGATCTGTAATTCCAGAGATGTCATACTCTGGTGCATATGGACTGTTCGCAACATCCTTCAAAGCTTTGACCACACTCTCTGTGCATTTCTATAACAACATAAAAGGAAAAATCTATATCATCAAAAATATGACAGAGAAATCAAAACTTGAGAACCCCGTATTTCTTTCTTTTGTTTTGGTTACTAGAGGGAATTAGTGAACTTTGCCAGAGTGCCGGTGAAGCTATCGAAATTAAAATCCAATGGAATGAAGAAAAAAGAAAAAAAAGCATTGCCTTCCAAGTAAAGGGATTTGTGAACCAGCTATACCAAGAATCACATATTTCCCCATAATTTCATACCTCGAAACACAGCCATTAATGACCGATTTCTTTTTGCCACCCCAGCTCAAAACTCGAAGACTAAACACACTAAAATAAGCACAAGAATCCACCTCAGAAGACTCTGCCCATCATTTTTATCGAAAAAAACAAGAACAAAATAGTTTTTTTTCTCCAGAATAATTCGAAGCCTTGCCTATACTTGTTGAGTTCCAACTCTGATATTCCATATGGACAGGAAGGCTGCAACTTCCTTCTGCACTCATGTTTTCCATATCAGTGAAAATCTTTGATGATGCTCCCAAAAACTCTAAACAGTCAGAAAACCTGGGATCCTATGGAGGTCAAGATCTCAATCGGTTTCTCAAGACCAGCGGCCAAAACCTATAGGAACTGGGAAGTGATTGCCCTAAACAATAAGCACCAGCATGGCTAAATAGATGAGCACCAGGGCATGCCAAGGCTCAAAGACTGGCTTAAAGACAAGCAATATGGGTACCTAAGCGACAAAGAGCTGGCAATTGTGTGGATATATGATCTGTGCAAAACCTCACGCTCACACTCAATATCTGCTTAAGTTATGATGGATGATACAAGACACAAACTATAAGCACTAGAATCGGAGCTATCAATCTATGCAACATGTCAATCAGTGAAAATAGTAAAAAATTATGAGTTCCAACCATAGTGGTCAACTAATAGACGAGACCAAATTGAATTCTGTCCCTTTCAATAGGCAGAAAATAGGCATATTGTTGCCTACTTTTCTCCGCAATCTATTTCTCAGATATGCATTTCCAGTATCTCCAGTAAAAAGGTAGTTATTATAAGGAGTACCAAATTATGCAAAACATGAATCTGAAACTTCCAGCAATCAGGTTATTCACGACACTGGTATAGCGGTATTGCAAGTATCACTTAGGTATTTGTCTAGAGGAGGTACAAAGAGACAAAATTTAAAGTACTAGTATGATGGTATTGATAGACATGTGGCAGCCCCGCCCACAGCATGTATGGGCTCCAACCCAGTCAACCATCCAAAAACAAGGGGGGAAATGAAGGACAAAGGTGGCAGTAAGCAATAGTCCACACTACATTTGCCAGAACTGGATAATCTACCTTTGATGTAGAAATTGACACATATACAACTACTGCTCTTGTAAAGCTCAACTTCCACATCTATGAACCATCGCATGATTCACAATTCATATCGTACGATTCAATGCATCATCGATAAGAACAGGATGCATGAATCAGAAATAGCTATGAATTGTAGGTGAATGGGTGAATCTTTCAATTCACTGGATTCTGTTTCGACTTTTTTTGTCTTTTTGTTGTTGGAAAAAGGGTTCAACTACCTTTTCAAGGACTTTAATATTGCTATATGCCATCTTTTGTCTATGTTTCTCCACAATAGTCTCAACAATATATTTATGTACCGTTGAGTAATATAGGAACAAGAAAATGGAAGGTTCATTTTGAGAGCGAATCAAAAAAGACAGAAAAAATAACATACACCATCTTGAAGTTGTACTTTTAAACTCTTTTTCACAAAAAGGACCATAAGTAAGATTCATGAATCCTCATGTTTTGCAAGTTGCAATCAGCTTACCTATTACTCCTCATTACTATCAAATCATCATTTAAAACAAGTTTTTAATTGATTTAGATCTAAAACTTACAGTTACAGCATAAATTTATGTCACCCAATTCAATAATAATATGTATTTTAGAAATTGTTAAAGCATCCAACTCCAAACCAATTGGCAAGGAGTGGAGAGGCCGCCCAGGCTCATATACTAGTTTTGGAGGAGATAATTAACCGATGTGGGATAAACTCCAACACTCCCCCGCATGTGCGTCGTCCCCTGACTCGCACGTGGAGAGGTAAACAAACGATCCATAATACTTGGATCGCAACAAACAACGGTGCACTAATGGCACAAACAAGGGGGAACAAATTCTCCGAAACCCTAGCTCCGATACCATGTTAAAGCATCAAACTCCAAACCAATTGGCAAGGAGTGGAGAGGCCTCCCAGGCTCATATACTAGTTTTGGGGGAGATAATTAACCGATGTGGGATAAACTCCAACAGAAATCATGACTGAATCGGAGCAATTCACGATTCCAAGAAGGACCATTTTGATTCACGATTTGACAACCTTGCTATGAAGCTTTCTTCAAAGCATCTATAGTCTACACAACAAGATTTGCAGGTCATAGCCAAGTTACCTTTCTGAAATATTCAAGAGCCTCTTCACTGACTTTACATAGATCTGTGCAGAGCTGGAGACCGGTAAGTAGAACTCCATGGTGCTTTTCCTTAAGTAAGGAGGCAGCAGGGTTCATAAAATTTTCAGCCAGGTCTGGGACTTTTTTTATAATCCTTATGGAGCACAGTGCTGCCTGCATTACACACACATTTGATTAAGCGCAGCTACAGGATACATAGTAAAAGATAGTTCAGGAGACCAAATAGAAGAGAACGAAAAAATCTGACGGAGAACCAGTAGATAATTTCCTGACTCTATAATTACCGAGGAAAGGTGTTACAAAGGGTTTCTGAAATTGAAACAAGTAATGTCAAGGAGAAAGTCTTTTGCCTTCAAGCTTCTCGACGAAGTTGCAATTTTCCACCAAGCTAGTCTTGTCAGATGCATTGCCTAATTTAATGTCTTTGGGACTAATCCCATAAAAAGACAGTCAATATAACTGTAATGACTTCTTATCATTTGAAAATTTTAGTTATCTCTGCCAAACACCAAGGAAATAAAATCCAAACATGTAAGATCTACAACACTTCTGGATCTATGAAATTATTGGCAAATTGATGCTCTAGTTCATAGATTGCACTCCTTTGGTGCCTCTCCATAAAATTGACTTTCTTATCAATAAAAAGAACGACGGATATATTAGAAAGGCTTACTTTCTTCCGAACATTTGGATCTCGAAATTGCAATAATCTTTCGACTTCTGGAGCAAGATCACGAGCCATTTCTGCGGAACATATATTACCCAAAGCACAAAGAGCAAGTCCGACAATATACTGGTTGGAGTGGTTAAGATCTCTGGTGATAAGTCAAGGTATTTCAAAGGCATGCCACATACTCATAAACGATAACGGTTTAATATCAATGATAAAGTATTATCTTTACCAGAGACTAAAAAGCAACCAAATAACTAAATTCAGTTTATGAAAAAAGGAACTCTCATTGATTGGATACTGTTTTAATGAGTTCGTGACCAACATTAGCACTTCCTGTCTTTCATCAAGAAGTAACATGAGGCCAAGATAGCCTATCCTTTTCTCTGGAAATCCAGAAGCTGCAATTAACTTCAGGCATTCCATTTGACCAAAATGTGTGGGATAACCAAGCATGTGAATGAACATGAGCTTTGCCAGATTACGATGCCTGTACTCATTATCACTTTCACCAACTGCTGCACGAATTGCGGCACTCTCTTTTCTTACCACAGCCCGCTCCTCAGCTGCAGTTTTGCAAGCACGTATAGCCCGAATCATGTCCCTGCATTTGAACAACAAGTATACCACTAGTATCACTGGTGAAAGAAAGTGCAAAACAAAACACGTCACAAAAATGTGATAAAGCCATTCCGAACATGTTTAGGCAAATAAACATGTGTGTGTCGAGGTAGCGTAGGGGGACACAATAAACCATACTTTAATAAGCCTGAAATCATAAAGGTGCAAGAACTGGAGGAATAACCTCATTTAGGGGGATATATATCCAAAATTGTAAAAGGTTACCATTTTGTGTGACAAAATAACCCCCAAAAAAACAAGAATAAGAAGCTTCTCCAACTAATTTCAGATGCTAACTTTCTCCCCTATGCTTAGAAGGGCTTTTAATCAGATAGTGCAATTATATAAGGCCTGGCTTACTAGATACGATGAATCTTCTGCTAAATGGGCGTAGCAATGGTCAGGCAAATCTAATAGATATTCTTGTTTACGAAAATTGCAGATCAAAACCAATCCCTTCAAAATGTGGAATCAAGAAAAAGTAAAAGATCATGTCAAGTTAAATAATATGCCATCGTGTGGAAGTGATTTCTTCAGCAAGGTGAAGGGCAGCAAGTTTCAAGGATCCTGTCAAATCAGGATTGCTGTTGTCCAATAGTGCTTTCATCAGCAAGGTGAATAAGCAGCAAGTTTCAAGGATCCCGTCAAGTTAAACAATGCTGGTGTATGTTACACTGACTCAGGTTTTGGTGTCGGTGTGGGAACGTGTTTCAAGTCTTAAATTCATCTAATTTCTGTATCAGTGGAGACACGACTAAATACTCAAATTCTCCAGCATATTTCTTCATTTTTCAAGGATAAATGGTGTTTACAAGATGCCTTGGAGTTTGCATGCACAACATAGGTGTTCCACGCATACTCAGAGTAAATTTCAACTACAAGATATGGTTGCAATGTGAATGTCCAACTTACCACATCGGACACAGATCTCATCCTCTTATTTGAGTGTCAAGTGTCAGACAAGGGTACTTGATACATTGTGAAGAGTCCATGTAACATAGGCTATCGTGATAGATATTCATCAAGAAGTAGAATGAGAACAGATTCAATCTATCACTCCTGGAGTCCACAACTGTTGTGGGGAAAGTTGTTTGAGGCATTGAAAAGAGGATGCTTAAAGTTTAGGGCAGTGAGATGCCAAGAGGACTGTCAAATAATTGGGTATGTGAATATTTGGGTTACTGGATCGGATATGTGCCAACATTTTAATATGGACCTCGGTCTTATCTTGCTCGTTTGTGACTTGGGTCTTCCCAAGGGGAATGCAAGAGCTTCTTCACACCCGGGGGAGGCAAAAAGGTGGTAAAGAAGAGAAGAAACTCGGGGAAATGATCACCCTCTAGTAGATGTGGCACAGTTGGTGTTAGAAGAATCGCCACCATTTTGATGGACTTGAGATGCCTTTGTTTGAGTTGAAGAATTGCTTTGTTGTTAGCTTGTATAGCTAGGATGAGGGCTATTCTAATCCTAACCTCGACGGATTTCTAGTTCCTTTTATACACAAGTGTATAGAGCATTTTTGTTTTGGTCTTTATTTATGCAACGGGTAGCATGCCCTCAATGCCTTGGTTTATGAAATTATTTACTTCTCTGGAAACAATATGCATATGCATGAAATGTTGTACGCCCACTTAGAACCATATCCCACAAAATTAAGTACACATTGGGCCATGCCCCGATGTCCTTGACTTGAAAACTAGATGGACGCGGACACGAACCCAACCCCAACCTCGTATCAGTCCTAGGAACATAGATTGTTAGTTAATTACTTTCATGCTATCAATTACTCGAGCTACCCCCTTTTATGACTAGTATTCTTTGTCCAATTTCAAAAATAAGATTACTACAAAACAGAAAAGCGTGCACTCAATTAGGCAACCCATTTGACAACTTAAACCTTGAGCTGAGGGAATTTAGACAAATAAAAAACAAGTACACACAATGAGTTCATGCTATCCCAATGGCTCACTTCAACTTAATCCAATCGTAGCACCGTTGATTAATTTGCCTCACTAAAAAAACAACACATTGTTAATACATTAAACTCAAAACCCTTTGGCAACGAATGGAGAAGCTGCCCAAGAAGACTTACTAGATTTGCATGTGATAATAAACCAGTATGAGACAAGCTCTAACACTCACATTATTCTCATTACACCTAATGCAAAGCTTTCATTCCAACACGATCTCCCATGTTTTTATTCATTTCCCACAATTCAATCACACAAACATAATTTCAATCTAGGCCAGGCCCTAGTCACATAATCCTTCAAAGTGCCCCGCGCTCCCGCTCTCAATCATCGCACTGCACTTGCGCTCTCAGTCCTCGCTCTCTCGGATTTTACTACATTGGGATGTGTTTCAGAGATGCTCACCCACTCCCGATCAAGCATGAGCTTGCGATTATGTGACTTAGGGCCAGCCACCAATATATATTACTCTGATAGAGTGGAACCTTGACCTCAAATAAACGTCATTTCATGTTTTCCCAATGGTTTAACAAATGAATCTACTCACAGAAGTATCTCACATTTTTCTCCCGTTTTCTTCTTCAATTTCAAGAATTCTATCCACCAACCCTCAATACCATTAATCTCACACTAGGCTAGTCAAAAGTTTACCTAATTATTGACAATAGTGGCACCTTGATCTCAGGTTTCATGCTTCCCAAATGGCTTTAAGTTTAACAACGAAATCTAATCGTAGAAGTTCTCTCTCACATTAACGATAATCACACTTTTCTTCTTCATTTCCAATAATTTGATTCCGCAAACTGCCAATACTATTAGTTTCAAACTAGTCTAGTCAAAGTTTGACCTAATTAAGCAATACAGTGGCACCTTGCCCTCGGATAGATATCGTTTCATGCTTCCCAATGCCTTAAGTTTAACAACTAAATCTAATCGCAGAAGCTACCACGTTTATCTTCTTCAATTCCGAATCTCCGACAACTCAATTCCACAAACTGCCAATACCATTAAATTAAAACTAGGCAACTCAAATTTGACCTAATTATGCAATAGAGTGGAACACTCGAAGATTGATAGATGCAATGAAGGAGAAAAAAAAAGATCAGAGGTTTTAACACTCACCTTAGACGCGTGCCCGAGGAGAACGGATTCATGATCGTTGTTTTGTGAAGGTGATCGATCAGTCCAGATGCGAGGAAGAAATGGAACTCGATCGATCACAGGTGGGCCTAATTGTTTTTATCGGGGGTACGAACGAATGAAGAGAGCGAGAGTATGTGAGAGAAGAAGTTGGGAGACGAGATCTGAAGAGTTGGATTGGAGGATCCGGGTGGTATACAGGGATTTGGATCTGAGGAGAGAGAGAAGAGAGAGAGAGAGAGAGAGAGAGATGACTGTGTGTGTATATATTGGTGGGTGTCTGAATGAATCTGTAAATTTCAATTTTCGGTGGAATGGAAATGGAATGCGCCTGTGGGTGTTTTTCGTACAAAAAAAACAAAAGGAGTGTGGGAAATTTGTTTCTGTACCCTTAATTTTGATGAGAGATTCTCTTTGGTCCTTCCAGAATATTTTGATTGCAAATTCAAGAATTCATATGTTTTTTGTTACAGTCGTAGCGTTAGTGGTTTAGTGGTTAGTAGGTTACAACGCTAATGTTGCTCAATCAACTCGAACTTGAGACCTCTGTGCCATGGGCATGCCCCCTCCACGACTGCTTCATGCAAATGCGAGAGCTTCGTGCATAAGAAATCGCTGGAAGTTACAACACCAATGTTGCTCCATCAACTCAAACCTGAGACCTCTGCCATGGGCAGGGCTCCCCTCCATGACTGCTTCGTGCAAATGCGAGAGCTTTGTGCATAAGAAATCGTAAGAAATTGAAACAAAGTTGAGTTTTTACTTCTTCTGTTTTTTGGTTTAAAAGGTTTGCACTTTTAGATCTTCTTCTTCTTCTTTTTTTCTGAAATGAGATCTTTGCTATATGGATTTGGTACTTTTAGTAGCTTTGAATTTTGGTTCCTCATAGAAAAAGAAAAAAAACTCAATGTAGTAACAAGGGTGATAAAAAGAGCCAGTCAAGTGAAGTTGATTGACTTAATGTTTACGTATTCAATTGTACAAAGGGCAATGATTTTGGCACTTCACTTTTTGATAACCACACTCTAATATTTGTCTTTCAATGTTCTTGTCATGTGTATTTTGAACTCTAAAACAAATATTAGAGTTTGATTATCAAAAGTGGAGTGTCAAAATCAATTACCTTACACAAATTGAATGTTGTTATTTATGTTTTTCTAACCAATTGTGTTATGTTGATTAAAAATTAAAAAAAATTACTGTTGTGCATTGTCTTCAAAATGTTTTTATACCAATTTAAAGAACTAATTTATGTTAAATTGATGAAAAAGTATAAAAAATCTAAAAAAATTAATTTTTATAAAAAAAAAATTTAAAAAAAGACTGACTAAATGAAAGGGAGGGAATATTGTTTCAATTTTGTCCAGCCTCTACTTTGTATAGGGATTTTGGAAAAATTAATACGTAAATAACAGCACGGCCACATGATTTGTTTTTGACAACACATAGGATACGTAGATCCCACAGTCATTATTAAAGAAAAATGATTTTGACACTCTACTTTCTTATAAATGCACTCCATAATTTGTCTTTTAGTACATGTGTTGTGTGTAATTTTAAGTACTAGAAGACAATATTTGAAGTGCATTTATAAAAAAGTGGAGTGCCAAAATTATTACCTAAGGAAAAAACCCAAAACTCGATAAGAGCCTTAAAACTAATCTCACCTTTCCACCCCCGATGCTTTTTATTTATTTATTTTCCCGCTTGTGAAGTCATTAGCGAAGTGTATGTTCATATCTATTTTTGAAAGCCCGTATACTTTACTTGAACAATGGTCGAGCTCTAAAAAGTGAAAGGTTTCGATCATTGTTGTGAGCCCGGAAAGGACCCCCAAATGGCCCAAAACCAGACCGGACTAGACCATAGTGAAGTGGACGTGATCTGCTCCCCTTTAGTAAAGGGTAGAAAATCTATGAGAAAAGAAGATGCATATGAAGAGAGAAATGATGTTCTTTTGACGACCATTTATCAGCACAGTGCTTGCTAAAACTCTCCCATTTATGGCTGTTTGGTTAATGAGAAAAACAAGCACAAGAAAAGGAAACATCTCTCCAGAATTTAACCCATTGCATAAGAATGGTAGGAAACCAATATTCACAATGGCGTTCGGATAAACAGATGACAGCTGGTCTTCATCCGTTTGAAGAATGGAATAATACTCTGATATAATTAGCAAAAGTTCAAATGGACCGATGGAAGGTTTTAATCAAACTGACATGTCATGTAAGAGAAGTAAAATCATTGTACCTATACAGATAATGCTACCTTCAAATCATCAAGGGCAGCGATTGTAAGCATCTGCAAAACTGTACTCAGGGAAATGGGATTTTTGCCCATAAGCATCCAAACACCGGCGACTCTGGTGTCACAAAACCTTGCCCTTCTACCCTTCTTGTGTCCAAAAGGTTCATCAGTTGAATTCAGATCGAAAAGGCCAAACCAACTTTCCAATCGGGAGAAATAGATCTCCAAAACCAAACACGACTAGATACCATCACTCCATTCATCTCAAAACGGATTCTCCATTGAAACTTGGAAATGAGCAACACGCGTGGGTTTCGGACAAGAAGCATTAGCGAGGCCACAAAGTAGTCTAACTACATCAGCTGAATCGTCAAGATAATACTTGGCCTTGCTTGGCTTTTGCCCAACAGTGCAAGCAAATATCTCGGGAGCTACCGGAAAGGAAGGACAAGAGACTGTGCTTGATATGCTCTCAAACATGTCTTCATCTGACCTATCGTCCCCAATGCACATCACAAAATCTGGTGGTTCCCCATTTTTAACCATTGTTGAGATAACCTTCTCCGCAACCAACCCTTTGCTTACTCCCTGCACATTGTAAGAAATTGGTGATGAATTTGCTTGAGGTACCAAATGCGCAACATGGACTTGGGAACGGGAATCAAGTGCAGGTGAGTGCCAAGCGTCAGACCTTTTCCAAAGGTTTTTTTTTTTTTAAGAGAACCTTTCCAAAGTAAAATCCTAGGATACTGGACTATGCACCCAAAAGTTAGTTATGAGTATGGTGAAACATGCTGAACACTTTTCTGTTGCATGAGGTTGGAAAATATTCTCACAAAATACATTAAGAATAGTTTTGTAGTGTACTGCAAAACGAATAGGATTATAGAAACATATGAACATATTTTTCAAATATACGACTAAAAAGAAATAGAGAATCCAAAATTCTAAATTGGTGCCGGCCAGACCCTTACCCAAGCTTCAGTGTCCGAACACAGGTACCATACATAGAGTTGTGTAACATAGCACATGGGTGTGTGTGTGTGTGTGTGTGAGAGAGAGAGAGAGAGAGAGAGGTCATACTTGTGGCTTGACTTCAACAATATGGTGACCCCTGTTGACAACTGCAGGTTCATTAGAAAGCACACTTTCCAAATGATCCAATAATTCCTTAGCTTGGCAGGATCCGAAGTCAGGATCAGCATCCTGATGGTGCCATACTAGAGCGCTCTCTTTAATTTCTATGTTAGAGCCATCAGTTGCCTCTCTGTATGATTTCATAACCGGTTCCACAATTTGCTTCCACTCGAGGTGTGCAGTCAAGGGACTGGATTCCCAGTCTGTGTTCTTACTCCTTCTGTAAAAGGAAACAGGAACATACGAGTGATTAAACGAGAGAAATAGGAAAAGTAAAAACATGAAGACCAAATTCGAGAAAATTTCAGACAAAAACATCAAAACACAAATTTCCAAGAGCATTTTTTTGCCCTCTTTTGGGTTTTTTGGTGGACTTTTTCAAATTTTTTCCATACTAATCTACTTTCAATATTCCTTTAAGAGAGACAAATTGGAAAACCCTTTCTTTTTTTACTAGAAGCCACAAAATTTCGCTAATGAAAAGGAAATCAGTTAACTGACATACTTTATGAAGAACCCATGTTCAGCAGCAATGCCCAGCCTCTCACAGGGAGCAAGCCACTCAATCAGCGAACTTCTTCCCCTCCCACTAACAATAAAGACAGTGTTCTTTGGATCATTGCACAGAACGTTCAGAACAGCCACAACTTCAGGGCTCAGGCTTTTAACAATAGAACTCTGGGGGACAATCGTACCATCATAGTCCAGAAAAATAGCCCTTCTATTGGTCCTTTTATACGTTGAGACAATGTGATCAATCGACAACTTTCTGAAATTTGGAGAGAGCGAAACAACTCTAAACCCCAGACCTAAACCAATTCCCCAGCAGCGCTTAGTGTAGTGATCTTTGCATGCTCTCTCCAAATCTTGCACAAAACTGCGAGCCCAATACGCCACATCGTGAGAACTAACATATCGATAATGTTTCTCATGCCGCAAGCGTTTCTCAGAATCAGGCATTGTGATTGCCAGATTCATAGCCTCAGCCACGGAATCGATATCCCATGGGTTAACCCTTATTGCTCCACTTAAGGAAGGCGAGCACCCTATGAACTCGGACACAACAAGCATGCTTGTGCGAGGGGAATCTGTTTTGATACCCATGGCTTTGTCCATACTTGGAGAACCCTGTCGGCAAACAATATACTTGTAAGGAACTAAGTTCATCCCATCCCTCACTGCACTCACGATACAACATTCAGCCAAACCATAGTATGCTGTCTTTTCGTAACGGGCAACAGGACGATCAATCAGAATGACTGGTTGATATCCAGGGGAGCCATAAATATTGTTAATCCTTCCGGAAGTCAAATATGTCTCTCTCTTCGCTTCTTGTACATCCTTTCCTGAGCTCCTAGCAGGGTTTACTATTTGGATTAAGACTAATTCACCCTGCAAATCCGGATACTGTTGCAAGAGTTGTTCAAAAGCTAGGAGTTTCAGACTGATCCCTTTAAATATGTCCATGTCATCAATGCCTAGAATCACCTTTTTCCCCTTAAACTGTTCCTGAATCTCTCTGACTCGGACAGCCGTAGAAGAAAGATTCAACACAGATTGAAGTCGACCCATATGAATACCCACGGGCAGAATTTTAATGTACACAGTTCGACCAAAATAATCAAGCCCAATGTATCCACGCTTTGATTCATAGTTCAGACCCAACATTCTACTGCAGCATGACAGAAAGTGGCGCGCATAATCAAATGTGTGAAACCCAATCAGATCACAGTTCAGCAACCCTCTAAGAATTTCATCTCTAACTGGAAGAGTTCGATATATTTCAGATGAAGGGAAAGGACTGTGGAGAAAGAATCCTAGCTTGACTCGATAGTAGCGCTTCCTCAAGAATGTAGGGAGAACCATGAAGTGATAATCATTAACCCAAACATAATCTTCTTCCGGATTAATTACTTCCATAACTTTATCCGCAAATATTTTGTTTACGGATACGTAAGCCTGCCAAAGTAGACGGTCAAAACGGTCACCGTGGTCAGAGCACATAGGTAGCATGTAATGGAAAAGAGGCCATAGTTGCTGTTTGCAAAAACCAAGATAGAATTTTTCATGAAGTTCATGTGGAACGAAGGTGGGGACGCAATTGAAATTCTCAAGAAGTTTCTGGGCAATTTCTTCTTGTTCACTGACATCCACTTCAACCTTGAGAGAACCCACATATACCACCTCAGTCTCAAGTGACAATCCATCCTTCAGTTGCAATAGAAGTGAATCCTCATCCCAGCTGAAGCACCATTTGGCAGTTTCAACATCCCTTTGAGCATGCAAAGGTAGCATATTTGCGACTATAATTTGCCTCTCACGACAAACTGGTGAGGTCGCATCCAAATCCCCATCCAAGTCGGATATAATACCAGGTGCAGTCATCACCCTGGGAAGAGCTCTTGGAGTTTGAGGGATATCAAGTAGGTCTCCAGAAGCCAATTCAAAAAAGTTTGCACCTGATCTAGATTCCATGACTGCTAGAAACAGTTTGCGGCATACAGGTGTCCTATATCATGAACAAATATTCAAAAAACGTACAAAACAATAACTCCGCATAAGTATTTCACTATGCACAGCATAATCCTGCATTCAAGCAAAGTTCCACATATCCATTTGAAAAGAAAAAATTGTAGCTGCATTAGTTCCAATGGCTCAAAAACATTTAATTTTGATTATGTATACTTGTCAAAAAGATCGATGACAGGAGACAGAACACGAAAGAATGAGGAGACGCAATGATCACATTCATTAAAAGGTCAAGGATAGTCGGACAAGATCCATCTTCTTGCTAGTCCTGCCAAATGGATGGGCCACGAAGTCAAAATGACCATCACTACTGAACAAACAGCTCTGGCAGTTTATCGATAGATGTTTTTCACTGTGACCCATTATCCACACAACATTCTAAGGAATGAGAATCCTATTCCAAGGAAGCTACATAAATATTAGGATCTTTCTGTTCCAAACTGTCTGTATCAATATCGGTACAAACGAGATAGGGGCAACATTAAATGTACAAAGTGAGTCGATTTGAAACAAGTTAAAATCCCAGTGAGTTGCACAAAGTTTAATGTCTATCCTCATAATATGCTCCTACGATAGCGTGCACATTAATACCAGCGCAAGTTCGTGCACCACCCACCTGGGGAAGAGTTAATAGATTACAGGGCAGATTACATCACCACAGGAATTTTTCATTAGGAGTAGTGAAATCCTTTCCTATTGCGGAGTACAAGTTTCCCCACAAAGAGGAACTTTCATGACCAGCAAATAAGTGAGCCAGAGCAGAAAGGTTTTGAGTCTCAGGAAAGGCACAAAAGTTGGGCTCAACTTTGTTTGAGAAGGCAATTCAAAGAACAATGCAAGTAGTTTCCCGCTTTTGACTATGAAAGTTTAACTATGTAATGCACATACCCCATTTCTCCAGTCCACTCAAGGCACATTAAAGTACCGAGGGATCCTTAAATAAAAGAAACATCATCAAGATCGACTTAGAGAAGTAAGTCGTGTGTATGATGGGCATATATGGTGATTAATATGCAGCTTAAAGCAATATTAATGCAGATTCGGGAATTTGAACTTTTGAACATATGAACCAAAGAAGAAACTATGTCTAACTAAACTGAAGAGGAAACTATGTCTAAACTAAACCAAACCAAGCCTGTGTCCCAATCAATTGGGTTGGCCACCTGAATCCATTTTTCTGATTATGCTCTGTCGAGAGTTAAATGCCACATAGATTCAACAAATTAATATCCTTTTTACCACAGCATCCCATGTTAATTAGATATTCCCCTACCCCCAGCATTTCCATCTATAATTGTCATATGTACCTATAATTGTCGTATGTATCACCTTAGTCGAATATCAGTCCACTGCAACAATAGAAAGCTAGTCATTACTTTACATAAACAGCAAGAATCAAGCCAGTATCATGTTTCAATAGTCAAGCATCAGCCCATGAAACTAGAATAAGCAAACCAAATCTATCAACAATAATGACTTAAGCCATATCTGTCCTTACTAAAACATCAAAACCTAAAATGACGAAGATAGAAGTAACGAAGATTGAATTTCAAGAAAGAGTGTGCCTTTCTTGAGCCTGGACCATACTGAAAGGCACATGACTGAAGACTTGAAAATGCCATAACCAAGGGACCTTGCCTGACAAAAAATGAGGCATCTTTTGCTCAATAGAGATGCAAATGAGAATAACTCGCCGGAAGGCACTGTTAACCTTACACAAGAATATGGATAAAAGTTCTAAATGTATCCAAATTGCTCAAATAGAAGATTGAGCTCACCCATGAAACCAACAAAAGGGTAAAATGAGGCACGTTATCCAAGCCTTAACCAGCCTTGAGCAATATGGGGGCCTAGGCACAGATCTAAGCTTTTTTCTGAAAAAACACTCTGATTTTTACACGTAAATAGTTCTGAAGAGGAAATAATGACTTAAATCAATGGAAGAATCCATGCTTGCCATGTCGATCACAAATGGGACCAAGTGTGTAACTCGCTCCAATCATATCAGCATAGTGTCCAGTGTCCACATTAGCATCAGAAATAATAGAAGAACCTAACTAGAATTTTCTGGGAAGAGTAGAGAAGGTGAAATGTAGATTAAAAGGAGAAGTTCTGCTGCATTCTGCATGTAATACACGAAATGATATATAGAACGAGGGAAGAAGTTTAGAATTGGGAAAAAGCAAACACAACAACGTAAAAGGAGAAAGTTTGAGATTTAAATGAGACTTTCGTGTACAAACCAAAAGCATAATTATAAGCATGAAAGGCAATGGAAACTTTTGCGAGCTGTCAAGTGCTGGACATAAATTTAAACCTCTTCCAGATTGCAATGTGGTCAGATGCCACCCGTGCTATTGTAGAGCATGTAATGAAATAAATATTCGTAATTAAATGATAAGGACCAAAATTGAACAGAGGAAAAAATGGTAAAAAGCAGCCCAATATGACAGATAAACTGATCCTTAGCCAGATGACGACAAGGTAAGCTCATGGGCATTAAATCAGCAGCAATTTACAGCGCATTGTTGTCGCATTCATCGGTGTAACCGCGCAAACCATATGACAGATAAACTGATCCTTAGCCAGATGACGACAAGGTAAGCTCATGGGCATTAAATCAGCAGTAATTTACAGCGCATTGTTGTCACATTCATCGGTGTAACCGCGCAAACCATACACTAGAATCTCATCAACCTTTTTCTCATCCCTATCCCCACTTATCCATTTGCTTAGACCTGTGTTTGGATCCTGGAATTTTTATGGAATTTACCAAGAAAACAAAAAATACTAGGAAAACCAAACATAAATTCAGCATTTTCACCTGTCATCTTCTTATACTTTCCTTCACTTGTTCCTTCTTTACCATAAATCAATCCATAAATGTGTGATTTTTGCATGGCGTTCCAAATTTATTTTATTCACAGAGAAATTCCAAACCCTAACATTACCTCAGAACTTCTACCTAAAGACTACTTTTGTGTTTATATAACCACTGTTTCCATCACCATCAGTATTACAGATTTCAAAGGGGGGGGGGAGGAAACTGGAACCAAGCAAGATACAAAATTGCTGACAAACACTCAAATATATGGATGGACAAGTCTCTGAAAAGTTCAAACAAATTAAATAAAACATCGACTGCAATACACACCCAATGTCCTAGATTCCAAAAGTTAAACCAGAGAACAGAGTGTGATTGAAATCTTCTTTTTTTTTAAAGTACATCCCAACTGAAAAAGTAAATAATAACCTATGAGAAAACTAAGCTCCAGTTTGGAACATGGGGAAAGGAAGAGAAAAGAAGGGAAAATTTAAAAAATATCCCTTCACTTGCTTTGTTTTTGAGACAAGAGAAGAGAAAATGGCAAAATAGGGTTCTAAGAGCATCTCCAGCCTTCACCCTTTTTTTTTCTCAAATTTGAGTTAAATTTTGGATAAAATCCCATTTTGGGTAGGCATATCTCCAACCATCAAACCCAAATATATGTACATTTTATTCTTAATGGCATAATCATAAATAAAGGAAAACAATCAAATCCAAAATTGGGAGACCTGGTACTCTTCTCTCTCCATTGCCATCTCTCTCTCCCTCAGAATCAAACACAAAAGTTTTTTCACACAAAATCTAGAACCGGACACAACCAACAAAGACAACTCTGAAATTTGTTCATCATTGGAGGAGGAGGCTAGAAAAAAAGACGACAACTCTGGGGGACCCAAGAAGAATTAGAGGTCACAACACCACCGCCACTTTCTGCATCGCCTCTTAAACTGCCAGCCCTCGGCCTGCCGCCACTGCCGATGAGGTTCTCTCTCCCTCCTCCCTCCCTCTTTCTCTCTCTTTCTAACTAGCCGTTGGAGAAATGGGTCAAGGCAAAAGTTGTCCCAAATTTGGGTAAAGAAATGAGTAAAACCCAAAATGAGGAAGGGTTTGGGTCAAAGATTTGAGAGAGATTTATGTAATTTTTGCCCCATATTTAAATTTGAGTCTTAAAATGGGTCAAGGCTGGAGATGCTCTAAGCATAGTAGAATTTTCCCCTTTCTTTTCTCACATTTTCCTCCTTAATCATTTTCCCTTCCCTTCCCTCACTTTCCATAAGTTCCAAAGAGAGCATAATAACTCACCAGAAAAGATCAAATGCTTTCACATCAAACATACTGCGGTAAAATAAAATAAAAAACAGGTTAACAGTTCTACTGTAAAAAGTCTTGAAATAGTTTTCAAAAACACTTACAAGAAACTTGTTTGGTTGCCAGTTGTCAAGTGACTCAAGTTCTGTTATGAAGGGTCTTTCAGATAAGAACTCATTAAATATATGGACCAGCAGCTGACGAATTCAAAACAATTACCACTAAATAAAACATCGACTGAAATACAGACCCAAGGAAAGGTCTTAGATCTCAACAGCTAAACCAGAGTGTACAGTACTGCAGTGTCTAGTAGAAAAATAACCAAAAAGTACATCAAAACTGAAAAAGAACTCAAACCAGTAACAACCTATCAGAAAACCAACTCGCCAGAAAACATCAGATGCTTTCACCTAAAAAATATGAAATAACCAACACAACCTATCCCAAAGGTAACTTACCACTCACCCTCAAAATTATCTGAACCAGTTACCAAAACACATCCAAAAGTCCAAAATGCTGCGGATACCGATGGGTTGGGACTGATTGGGTACCTACCTCCTGTGTGGGGGCCCACATGGGTCCCACATAGATAAATTCAAGCCGTTCATTTTGTTCAGAATAATTTTTTAACATGTCTATCAAAAATTGGGTTTAGCCGGGTACCGATAAGAGCTCGATAAATTCGTTTAATTTTTTGTTCAGGATTCTTAGACTACAAATTCTGAATCAAACATTGAATGAAAAGATAAGCCCTTGTCGGTATTCAAATGAACTGAATTCCTACCACAGTACCACCACATTAAAACTTATTCTGAACAAAATGAACGTTTTGAATTTTATCTATGTGGGCCCCCGCAGGTCGGTACCATAGTCGGGATTCTTCAAAAACACACTGCCTTTACAGCTGTCAAATTTTGTTTCATGAGAAAAATTCAGAAAAGAACTCATTGTTTGGATGCTTCCAAAAAAATTGGCTCAAAAAAACCAAATCTGCAAAACAATTAAATATTTCTAATACTCGAAATTAACTCTGAAACCACAACTAGAGTTACCAAACGGAGCCTAAGAAACGATAACGGCAGACAAAATATTAAATGTCATCCATTTCTCCTATTTTGCAGCGTCATCCCAGCAACCAAACAGACCATCAGATTATACAACAGCGCTAATCCGAAAAATGAAGCTATGATCGAGAGAGAGAGATTGTGGGTGCAAACTTACTGTGAGGAGTACGCGGCGGGCGGAAAACGGTGTCGTAATGGGGAATGAGTTGAGTTTACGACGGCGGACGGTGGTGGGAATGCTCTGGAGAAGCAGGGGGAAGCGTTTGTTTTGATTTTCAAACGGATGCGCAAAGTAGTGAGAGAGAGAGAGAGAGAGAGATCGGATATGTCCTAGTTTAGAGAGAGAGAGAGAGAGTACAAGAAGCTCACCGGAGTTAAAATTTAACCAGGGACTCGGATTACGTTTCGAGTTTCCGGTATAAATACCCCCACTCTTCGGAAAAATGAATGCCCCTCAAGTTTCAACTATTTACGGGTATGCCCAGCCCTACCTATTTTAAGTACTAGATTAATTTTGGGAATTGATATTCACACCCTTTTTTTTGTTATCCACATCCTTTTTTTATCTTTTAGGTATGTATTTTTTTGCTAAAAGACAAAAAAAAAAAAAAAGAGTGTGGATAACAAAATCAGGGAGAGTGAATATCAATTCCCTTAATTTTTTGTAAAAAGAAATAAGACACGTTCGCTCATATTTAGATTTTAAATTTAGCGTCAAAAAATTCAGCACAAAAATAATTTTTTATCCAAAAATTGCCCCTATTTTCGTAGCAAACTTTCTTTGGGGGACGGGGATAATTATTTTAAAACTATCCCAAATTGCAAACTAGTTTCTCTATAATCAAATATGACAAACTGGTTTGGCACACGTTGAGGATGGAAATTTAGACACAACTAGTTACATGATTCAAACCGACCACAAAGTTAGAGATTTTGAATCGATTGCTTTTTGACACATGAATATAAGATAACCACACAACAAGAAAATTAAGGCTCTGTTTTCGTTTTCGCTAAACTAAAGGTTGTAGGCTACAATTTTTTTGTTTTGTCCATAATCAATTTTTTTTTGCATTTGCTAGTTTTGTCCCATACTTTTATGTACTATCGGTTCGTCTTGACAAAAGAAATCGAAAAAATAAAAAATTATGACTTTTTACCAATTTTAGTAGAAAATATCCAGAAAAGCCCAAAAAGTCTTTGATATTACAAAAAAAAAATTACTTGTATAAAAGTCATAGATATTTTATTTTTTTGATTCCTCTCGTCAAGATTAACCAATAGTACATAAAAGTTTGGCAAAAAACTAACTAACACGAAAAAAAATTAAATAAAAACAAAACAAAGTAGTTAATTTAGCGGAAATTGGGCCTAAATGGAATAAATACGAGTTTGACTTGCAAAACTTGAGAATGAAACAAATGAGCATTAATTTTTTCGTGTTGGCCCAATAAACCTAAATGACACACAACATGATGTTACAACTACTATTCTAAATACTAATCTTTCAATTTACAATTTATAATCTTTAAATAAAAACAAAACAAAGTAGTTAATTTAGAGGAAACTGGACCTAAATGGAATAAATACGAGTTTGACTTGCAAAACTTGAGAATGAAACAAATGAGCATTTAATTTTTTCGTGTTGGCCCAATAAACCTAAATGACACACAACATGATGTTACAACTACTATTCTAAATACTAATCTTTCAATTTACAATTTATAATCTTTAAATAAAAACAAAACAAAGTAGTTAATTTAGCGGAAACTGGACCTAAATGGAATAAATACGAGTTTGACTTGCAAAACTTGAGAATGAAACAAATGAGCATTTAATTTTTTCGTGTTGGCCCAATAAACCTAAATGACACACAACATGATGTTACAACTACTATTCTAAATACTAATCTTTCAATTTATAATTTAATGACACATGACATGACGTTGTACTTATTATTCTGTAGACACCCCAATTTGGACTTCCAGATTAGTTTACTTACGGTATTTGATTCCTCGATGATGAATCGAATCAAGAACACCTCGGGAATGTCGAGTATTTGAGCTTTGAGTGTTTACAAAACCCTTGAACCTAACATGTCCTAAGCCACTTCCAAAAGCCAAAAACCCTACAGGCACGTGTTGGTTGAGAACCATCGCGCGGGGGTCAGGCTGTCAGGTGTGGTCAATAGTCAAAACTTGACCGTTGACCCACGCGCGGGTAGGTGGCACACACGCGCGCCGGTCCCAGTTCTGCGCGCGTCGGTCACAACATGTCCCCATCACCTTTATCAGTTGGTAAGCTTAACCACCAGGCAACCTCAACTAGCCTCGTGGACTGGCTGAGCTCATCTCCTTGTACCAACCAGATTCACCTCCATCTCCTCCTATATATACCCCCTTATGTTTCTTTCAAAAGGGTCCCAAGTTTTACAAGTTAAACAAAAACCCTAAGCATAAGGTTTTGATCTCAACAAGCCACCTTGTTTCTCACAGCACAAACACCAAACAACCTCAACTCAACGTTCAAACACCATTCAATTTCAAAGACCAAAGGTATAGCTTACTTTTGTTCTGTTCTCTGTTCTGATCCCTGAGGGGGGCTGGCAGGGCCAAGGCTGGTAATCAATACCAGTCCTGGCCCTAAAGTCAGCATGGTTACAAGAACTGTATACTGGTTGATCCACGCTTGATAGACCCATATGCGCGCGCGCCTGTCACATGTTGCTCGCGATGGTCCACGTGGGGTTGGTGATGCCAGTTCTAATTCTAATCTTTCAGTTTATAACTTATATAGAGACTTCGGTTCATAGCTAGTTGTTGATGTTTTTTTTGGTTATTTTAGGTAAAATCATTATTAAAAAAAAGTATTGTGATCGACTTTGTGATGTTGGTTAAAGAAGTATTTAATGATACACGACATGAGCTTTTGTTTCTTTTGTGCTTTTATTATGGCCAAATATCTTTAACCTTATTTGAAGATGTAAAAAAAATGGATCTTAGGAGTCGATCCAACTCTCTATAGTTATAGAATTCCCATAATGATTGGCAATTTTAAAAAGTGCTAAAAATAATTGAGAGGGTTCTAAATGGTTTTAGAACGTACCGAAAAACTCTGTAAAATATTTAAATAGTGTAGAACAGTCTAGAATGTTGACAGAATTTTCAAAATGAGTTCACAAAGATTCACAAATAATATTGAAAATGCGGTCCAATCTATTAAGAGAGAGGATCCCTTAATGTAAGTAAGGTACAAATGAGTTAAGTCAACTAAACAGTCTTCGAGCTCGGCTCATTATAAGTCAACAAGCTCAAACATTTCGTGAAAAGCCAACACGATGCCCTAACATAAGTATAGGGGTCTATTTAACCTAAATAGGAATGCACACCACACCAAGTGCATTGTGTGTTGGTTGATTGGTCGTTTATAAGCGAGTGTAAGTGTGCATGCTCCTACAACCTCGTAAAATTACTTTTGCATAAATAGTTACACACTCACTTAGGCAGGAGCGAGGAGCCCTATCCATTTTGTAACTTGATGAATGCCAGTATAGCCTCTTATTTTCACAAGAGATTATTCAATGTCCCTATAGTACCATCATGTGGTATCCTGTATCTCTTTCTCGTAATACATTAGGGTGAAATACACACACTTTATCTCGAGTTCGCAGGTCCTTCCATGTGTGGTGGGAGAGAAATTTTTCAATGCCGAGCAGGTATATCCCACGTGGTGCCCACCGGCACTCTCTAGTTGTCCGATTCACTTTTGAACGGCTCAGATTAAAACATTC
Source organism: Rhododendron griersonianum (assembly GCA_018127125.1). Classification (NCBI taxonomy): domain Eukaryota; kingdom Viridiplantae; phylum Streptophyta; class Magnoliopsida; order Ericales; family Ericaceae; genus Rhododendron; species Rhododendron griersonianum. The sequence goes on along the minus strand of CM030799.1, from coordinate 6,667,039 downwards.
TCTCTCCTCTCATCCCTTATCTTTTTCTCTTTAAATCTAAGCAGTTCAAAATCGCATCAAACTGCTTGGATGTGCCGAGCGAGTACCACGTGGTACCCACCCGGCACTGAAGAATTTCTCGCGGTGGTAAAGTGGTTTGGGTACGAATAGGGTACGAATAGTTTTCCCCATTTTCACCAACCGGAAATAGAAGCAGCAAAATCCGGAGCTGGAAAGAAAAAGCAATGGCATAAACGAAATTCCAAGGAAAACCCGGGGCTTAATTAACCAGCGTGTCGTCCAATGCGGATAACTATCGCTGGGCGACAAGGATATTGATTTGACCTTTCCCTCCTCTCTCTCTCTACAATTTTCCTCGTCCACCCACTCATCCGTACGGGAACAGTTCCGCGTGTAATAATATCTCCTGCGACGACCGAAGCTTTAAACGGGCCCCACTCCCGGAACCAGCCCAATCGAAACCCGACACGTCACCCCCGACCAAGTGCGGCCCGGATAAAACCCTTCGAAGTTTCTGGTCTTCCACGTGCCGATCACGTGAGAGATGGTGGTGTCCCCTCCTGTCCGTTTTCAATTTTCCGGCCATTTTTTGAAGACAATTTGCTAATTGGTTTCGTTTATTTTGTAGAGCTCAACAATAACATTAATTTTTTCAAAAATAATGTTCATTGGACTTCAGTAGATACATGATCGGCACATGTGACAAATGAAGAAAAACGAAAATTGGGTTCTAATTCAGTGTGTTTTTGGATCCAGTTTTTATTTTTTAAAATTTTTATGTGCGCCTATCATATATCTACTAAAATCCGATGAACATGAATTGTGGCAAGATTAATGTTCTCACCGAGCTCTAAATAATGAACAGAGCCGATCATCAAAATATGTTCAAAAAATGGCCAAAAAATTGAAAACGGACCGGAAGGGGACACTACCACCCCTCCTATATCCGGTATATACAAAAGTTTCTCTTTTAAGGATTGGTGCTCGGGGGTGGGCCCGAGTTTATCCATTCGCCGCGTTTCACGGCACCTTCTGTCTTCTCGAAAAATAGTTGGCGGGGGTGGAGTGATGAATGCGGTTGGAATTGAATGGGGCAAGGAGCTTGCGGACCCCACTTACGGAATGTTCTGGTTTTTTTTTTTTTTATATGGTATTTTTCTTTTTCTTTTTCGTACATTTTTCTTTTTCTTTTTCTTTTTCTTTTTCTTTTTCGCAGGCGGATGTCCGGACGAGTTTTCGTGCACCTTAAGTATGTATGGGACCCTGAAATTAACGCTTGGAAAAAACCCTCTAGTAACTCCAAGTTTTGTTTTTTTTCCGTGGTACATTTTGTTTTTCTTTTTTTATAGGCCGATGTCCGGACGAGTTTTCGCACACCTCAATTATTTTTGAGACCTTGAAGTTAACGGTATGTGCTAGTAGCTCCAAGTTTTTTTTTTTTACCCGTCTGCAGGATTCAAACAAGCGAAATCATTGATGACAAGTAGTTGTTGCTTTATCATACCCGCTTGATCAAACCCTTGATATATTTTTGTTCTGAACTAATTTTAAGGGCAGTCCTGCTAACAGCAAGGACAATTTGCAGGGACCCGTGCAGAGACAATCACGTTTGGCCCCATTTCGGATCCGAAAAAAATCTAGAAAAATATCCATAAATTTTTGAATATTAATTTATAGGGTCCTGTAAAAAATCAGCTCATGCGGATATCGGTAAGTATTACTTTTGGATTTGTAGGGACGAACTGCTCAGTTTGCCCCATACGAATCCAAAAGTAATACTTACCGATATCCGCAGGAGCTGATTTTTTACAGGGCCCTATAAAATAATATTCAAAAATTTATGGATATTTTTCTAGATTTTTTTCGGACCCAAAATGGGGCCAAACGCGATTGTCTCTGCACGGGTCCCTGCAAATTGTCCCTGCTCTTAGTATTTTTGTTTTAAGGGTGTGTTTCTTTTTTTATCGAACCTTTTTAAGGGGGTTTTTTGGTCTCCCCTTATTCCATTTTGCATTTTTATTCACCTTTTTTGGGTTTTCTTGATGGATTTATTTAAAATCGCTAATGAATTGGATAATGCAGAATTCAAAAATGACATCTACTTAGATATTCAATACAAATTCACCCACTAACCTTTTGCAAAATCTATACCATTCAGCAATTTTTATCTAAACAGTTTTACAGATTTTTGCTGTAATCTAAGAACTATAATCGACAATTCAAAATTCGGGGAATTCAATTGCACTCTTCTTTCATAACTTTTTTCATCTAGAACGACAAGTTTATCCTTCATGCTAGCTAGTAAATTACAATAACAAAAACCGAAAGAGTTCAAGTAAATATAAAGAGAGTGCCAAACTACTCCATCCTAAAGCTTCAGGTTCGATTCACCTTGCCAACAACTCTTGGCCACCTCACCCCACGCGTAACGGCGTAAACGTGTGAAACGGCTATATATATATAGAAGAGGCTGTATGGATAAGGGTGCCAAAGTAATTTCTTCTATGTTATCAGTCCATTTGTTTCTGGTGTTCGGTCAGTTGAGGAGATGGGAGATGGATGGCAACGTGATCCCCATGTATTTTTGCCTTTAATACTCCATCCAAGGCTATTATCTATAGTACCGAAGTAATGGATATGGACTTTGATGGCATGCATGCATTTAATTTAATTTAATTTAATTGTTGGTCTGTAAATAGCAAAAACACATTTACATAGGGGAATGCCACGTGCTATGCACATGGACCTAGCTAATTCCAAAAGAAGGTACTAGAATTGTTTTCTATTTTTGGAGATGCCTATCGTCACGTTTTTTTTGTTTTTGTTATTGTTATTAGTATTTGCCCGTGCCTACAGCACTACGCATTCCGGTAATATTACTAGTGTTTGCCCGTGCCTACGGCACTACCCACCATTTGATGGTATTTTTGTAATATATTTGTAAGAGTGTGGGTGTTTTCTTAAGAGAGTTGGAGAACACACATCAGCCCTTGGATCAAATGAATCTCAGTCATTCTTTCAACTTGTGTTTGTGTGGTCCCCGCACCCTTGTGTTTTATTAGGTCGATTTCATAGCTCGTACCTCTTTTGACTTTGGACAGTGGAGCCAATCCATGTGAAAACTGAAAGGAATCTCACCACAATAAAGATGGATGTGTCCAAAATTAGAAAGAAATTTTCGTGAAAAGTTTAATAGGTGGTACCACTTGTAAGTTGAAACCAATGTTATGAATACCATTCCGTACCGGCCAATTTAGCAATAACCCGTGATGCGCACCCGGTTAATTGGTTTTCGGATCAATTTTTTCAAATTGCCTTCGTGGGTCATTCTTCACAAGCCCACTAGTGTGCAAAGTCATTTAAGATGGAAAAGAGTTTTGTAACTAGGCAATGTGGGACAAAAGACAAACATATAGGTATTTTATGATGAATTGCATGGTATGGGGGATTTTTTTAAATTATAATTATTATATATATTGTACTAGTAGGAAAACTGGTACACTGACCGGTACGGTATTCAGAACATTGGTTGAAACCGATATAGTCGCGACAATTTCAGATCCTTCTCGCCTGAGGTGGAAATTCTGTGGTTTCCGCCACCTGTTGTGGGCACCACCGGACGTATATCAGAAGAATGTTGTACGTAGAAATAAGGATTACCAACTTTTACACATCAATACAAGAGGGACTTTTGAGGTGCATGAGACTTCAATCTCGCTGGAATCAATTCATGCGTAAACCTCACATCGTGGGCATATTATCCACTCGCATTAATTATTACATCGTCCGGATTCAATGAACGAAGAAGGGATCTTTCGGTTGCTTCGGAAGACCATCCGAATGTCTAACTTCATTTACGGAAAATTTCCGACACATCTTTGATTACTAAAATGATTCTACACAATCTTCCTAGGTTATTTTTCTATCACATAATAAGATTATAAAAAAAAAGACTGAAAAGATATCTTGGTATTTTCTGAAGGGCGAAATTATTTTTATTTGGATATTCATGGGACGACTTCTGTCTTTTCGGAGTGGGTTTAGGACAATCGCATAATTTTTGGCTAAATAAGCCATTGAGCTTCTTCTTTTTTTGTCTTATTTAAACAAAATTCACATTTGTTAGTTTCACGTTAAATTTGTGTGGATTATTGGTTTTTCTCGACGAGAGGAATTAGAAAAATAAAAAATAGGGATCCAAACTTAAATTTTTTGAATAAAGACAAAAATCCACCGAAAAAAATTTAAATAAAGACAAAAAAAAACTAAGTAACTTATTTAGCCAAAAACCCCATCGGTTAAATTTGACACACATATCTCGTAGACTCAATTAAAAATGTTAATTTTGGAAAAGTTGGATTTGGCCGGCCTTATATGCTTCACCCAGGATAGTCCGTACAGTCCAGGATGATATGTTGATGTCTACAATTAAATAACTAGTATTAGATGTGAGTAGTGTTGAAAAATCAGCCAAACTAACAAACATATGACGTGCGAAGAATAATTAAGAAAAATTAATTATACAAGACACAAAGATTTTTGCGTGGTTCCCCAACTTCAAAATTGAGTATAGCCACGACTCACACGAGTTTTCACTATATGGCAAATATATAACCTCATATTTATAGAATCAAATCAATAATACCCCTAGGTCCCAATTAAATAGTAAGCAAAGCATATACGGAGAATAAATTAACGAAATCGAATCAGGCTTCGCAAGCTCGACGAAAATACTATGGTTGGAGACGAATCAAGATTCTCTCATGTGATAAATTTTCATGTGTTCCTTTATGTGATGCAAAACCGGACTCACCATGCACGATTTCATTTGACGATTATTCGACATGTTCGCTTTGCGACTTGCAAGTCTTGACATGTTTATCATACATTCAAAAAATCAAGTGATCAATCGGACTTCGATAAAGATTGGCTTGATCAAATCATATTAGAAGAAAATTGAATGATCAAAGTTTGACATTCTATTTCTCGTGACAAATATTCTTATTCAGATGCCCAACCATGGGCAAATCAACTTTGTCTTTGGCATTCACGATATGCACATCAAAACTTTGTATGATTAGTCTGAATCGTCCGCTCAAACCATAGAAAATCTCGTTTTGCGTCACAGTGATAAGGATTTGTACTTATGGGTCGGAACTACACACACAAAATGGTGATAAAAGGTCAAAGCTCACTTCTTAAAGTAGCTCTCATCGATGTCGGTAAAGGCTAGCTTGATCGAATCATACTAAAAGAAAAGTGAATGGTGAGACCGTCTATTTCTCTTGTGACTAATATATATACTTCATTCAAATGCGTAATAATGCCCAATCAACTTTGTCTTTTGCATAAATGACAAGCATGTTAAAACTCTAATGAAATGAATAATTTGAAGGGACGTTCACTCAAATCATAGTAAATCTTGTTTTGCGTCACAGCAATAAAGGAATCGTACTTATGGATTGGAATGAAGTATTAGTAATAAAAGTGAGTATAAACTATAGGATATAGGTCAGGCTCACGTCTCAAGTGAGTGGGTCCCATTGACGTTAAGTTAGACAATAGCCTCAATTTTTTTTTTTAAATTTTATTTTGGTAAACATTAATATCCATCTATGGTTTTGGCTGCATTAATATTCTTGGATGTAAATTGGTGACCACAAAATATAGGCAAAAAGATTTCGAGGACCCAACCGTACATTAATCCAGGCAAATGAAAGTGGACCTTGGGACCATGCAGCTCCCCCTAGCGCTGTAAGTTGCAGTGCTTGATTCTGTCCGTCCGTCTCGACAATCAATGGTCTAGATTTAAAAAAAATCGCGTTCATTAATTTTGCGCCAAATTTTGTGAATTATTAGTTTGTCTCGACGAGAGGAATCAGAAAAGTTAAATTATTTTTACGTTTACTCAAATATTTTGGAAAATATCCAATTTTAAGCCAAAAAAGCCAATGTTTTTTACTCTTTTTTTTGGGGGGGCTGAAAAGTGGTTATTTTTCAAAATATGTAGGCAAAAAGTCATAATTTTTTTTAAAAATTTTCCGATTCATCTTGTCTTGATGAGACGACTCAGAAAATCAAAAAAATGAGGCGCAAAACTTACAAATGCGAACAAAATTTGAATTAAAAAAAAACCAAAAAAAGTCCAAAAAATTTTTAGTGGAAGACCAAGTTTCGGCGTGGAAATATGGGTTACAAACTTACAAGGGGAAGCTCGGGATGCCATGGCACTATGGCAGTATGGCACCACCACCGTTACACACAATTCCGCCATATTTATATAATTCAGGTGTTCAGGCTAGTTTTCACGCGCCTCGGCTGATATTGGGGGACCAATCTTTCTGCCCACTTGCAAACTGCCATTCTAACAATGAGGCTGAATTTCCCTAAAAAAAACAACTCGACGGTTTGTTTTGTCTTTATACAAATTTTTCTTGCATTTGTTAGTTTTACGTCAAACTTTTGTGAATAAATCACTACTTAAACCTAGATTCTAGTTACTATAATACTAGTATAACCTACGAAGTAGAATCCAAATCTGAAAACTAATAACCAGCTCCCCAACACCCCGAAGAAAATATTGAGATGACATAAAGAAAGAAGAACACATTCCTTTATGAACTTCATTTGCCATTTTAGTGTTTATGGAATATAATCCATAGATAAAATCGGGACCGAATCGTAACTCACGGATTGGAATCGAAAAAAAAGTAAGGAATCACTACTTAAACCTAGATTGGAATCGGACCATAGGATTTTTGGTCTGGACACGGATTGTATTTTCTAAAAATCGTGACTTGCGGATTAGGATTGGATTCATAATAATCCAATCCAATCCAATCCAATCCTGACCGTGGACAGTCCTATAATTAACATGAAATAAATTACTCTAAAATAATTGTGACAATAAAAAAGGAAGTCTTTCTGTAGATAAAACCAGAACATATGAATGTTTCACAGTTGACTAATTGACAACTTAACAATCTTAATTTAATAGGAAGCAAATCCCACTCGCTAATGCGTATTTTTCGCATTGACTACGTACAATGTTGGTGCTTGTTTCCAATTCTAAAATCAGAATATTTTCATCGATCCGGCGGTCAGATGTCAGAGAACTGCATGCTGTATGCAGGATATCGATGAGCAGTTGTCATCGTAGTTCCACTATTGACGAAGCTTCCTTACAGACCGATACAAACCAAGTGACTCGAGCTCCCCAGGTTGAGAACAACATCATGCAACTAGATGGCCAAGACCCCACTACAACGCTCTAAAAATCAGAAGAGAAAATGTAGTAGGAGAAGAATCGCAACCATGGTGGTGTTATTTGGTTTAAGTTGATCTAGTATTCAAATTGGTCATATGTGCATATTTAGATTTGGAGCTATAAGTCTAATAACACAACTGTGTGTAGAAGCAGTTACCAGGTGTTCAATGTATGTGGGCTCACATGTATCAATCTGGACTCATCTGAACACAAACCATAATTGTGTTCATACTCCATAGTATTTCTCTCTGGGGAATAGAAGTGAAACCAAGCATTTGTTTACCAATTTTGGAGTGTTTCTTCTCTTTTTTTTTGATATCTCAGAGTATCCAGATTAGCTAATGCGCATCTCGACTAATTGCTAAAAAATTAATTTCATCGTCCACTACTGGGGGACTCATTTGAAGTCGAAGCATAACGTCATATGAATTGGCAAAACTTCATACAAGGTTATACACGTGATTAACTTCTTTGAATCTGAGACTTTAAAATATATGGAACCAATTCAATCCCTAAGTCTTGAGTCTTTACGACCAGGCCTACCCCTTGGATTGGTTTTTGGAGCATTTCTTCTTTCATATTAGTATTACCGACCTTCCTCCAGAGAATAACGCAGTTTTAAATTAAATTACTCTATTAAGATTTTTTTTTAAATAAAAGTAAGAAATTGTATTGATGTAAGCCTAACGACACTTACAATACGGAATTCAGTAGTAAACTCCCTCTTCATGACAGCTTAGAACTTGGTTGGATGCCAAATACCAAGCACACACGTACAACAAATAATATCCGACTTTTGTCTGGATGCTTTGAAGATCGACAGTTTTTGTCCCCTGTAATTTCATTGTCAAACATCCATTTTCGATCTAAGATCAACCTCAATGAGTTGGCTAAGTGGTTAAGGTTTGCAACTTAGGAGTTTGCTCCCTATTAAGGTCTCAGGTTCGAAACATCTCAAGAGTTATCAATTCTTTTGGGCCGATTCAAAGCTCTGGCTTTAATTGGGACGCAAGTGGGCGGTGAGATTGATCTCTCTAGATTAGTCGATGTACGAATAAATTGGCCAGACTCCGACGAAGACAGGGGATACGATGCCGAAAATTCAACCACACAATTAAGGCAGGGACGTGGGTGCATGCGTGCCCAAAACGCACATGGATAAAATGCATGCAGAGATTGATATGAGATTTTATAGCTATACTAAAAAGTCCAGCTAATGCATGCAGGCAGGCCTATGCATTAGTAGCATTTATTGGTTCTATTAATTTCAAAATCAGATAAGATACCACTTAATGGATTTGGTTATCAACCCATATAATTACGGAGTAGTTATTATTTTCTCAAAATTGCCCAAGAGTGTGGCTGAAATCTGGCCAAGTCTTTAGCCACACAAGCCCGTTCGGCTAAATAAGCCATTGGCTTATTTTTTCGTCCTTATTCAAATTTTTTTTGTATTTGTTAGTTTTTTGTCAATTTTTTGGGGATTATTACATCGTCATGACAAAGAGTTATCCAAAAAGTAAAAAATTACGATCGAAATCTAAATTTTTTGAATAAAGACAAAAATAAGCTAATAAGCCAATTTTTTCGTCTTTATTCAAAAAAATTGGATTTCAATCATAATTTTTTACTTTTTAGATTCCTCTCGTCATGACGATGCAATAATCCCCAAAAAATTAACGAAAAACTAACAAATATAAAAAAAAATTGAATAAGGACAAAAAAATAAGCCAGATGGCCTATTTAGCCGAATGGAGAAATCATCAATATGGTTGGTAGGGGTAGATCAACTTTTCGGTAACTAGTACTGTCAAATAAACGAGCCCAATTGGTCATCCAGCTAATATTAGGGACAGCTTTGCCAACCTCTGCTGGGCAAAATGACTTTCATTAAAGAAACTTCGGTGCGTTTCCACTAAGTTTTTTTTATTTTTTATTTTCTTCAGACAAACTACAATAGTCAATTTTTCGTTAAATGGTAGTATATTTTAGTTAATGTACGCAAGGAGAGTGATCTGTCTTGAAGTCTTTGAAAGCATGGACTTTAGTCCATTTAGCTCAATGGAAACGCCCCTTTTATACAACCAGGACGCAAAAGTTTGTACATAGTGGGCATCCAAACCCATGTATTTTCTACTATGATAACAAAAACTACTACTTATGTTTTTATATTGTTCTTTGGTAGAGCTAAGTTTGCGTATATATAAGTACCCATCATTTTATTTTTTACACGCGCGGCTAAAAAATGTTGACAACTTAGCATGACGAGGAGTTTTTTCCACGCATATATATTTATTTTAAAAGAGAATTTTCATCGAGGGACTTACAGGGGCCAATCTTATAGAACTTTTTAAAATTAACCTGAAAAACTAGTACGGAAATATTTGGAGTTGTGCAGTCCTGATCCCCTTCCGGCACGGCGGCACCCCTTCCGTTCGTGCCTGTATCCTACAATCCTACCCTACCAAAGTCTTCTCCAATTGTGGCAAGATCTACTTATTTTTACTTTGAATTGAAGATATAATTAACTAAAAAATGAGTTATTATCCATTTCACTAACATAACTAAAATAAGTACTACAGTAGTTATTTTTCAATTAATGACTTATTTTTTGAATTAAATGTGATGTATTACTACATATTAGAGAGAATAACTTGTTTCGTAAAGCGGGAATTAAATACTTAAACAAATAAAAACATTAACGGAACGGGACCTAGAGCATTCGTAACGCACATTATAGGTGTCGACTCGAGAACAGATGGCGGAATGTTTGACCTTATCACTTTCTTTATCTTTGTCTTTATCTTTTTTTTTATAAAAAAAACATTTTGACCTTATCACTTTCATAGGTTTTATTACCGTTCATTATATTCCGAATTTATTACCGGCACTTTCCACAAAGTGTAGTTGTGACCCGTAGGATTTCCAATGGTGTTAAGCCTCGAGCCGACTATGTTGACTTTTCATGTCCAAAGTTTCCTGAATTTGGATTTTTATTCCGAACCTTTAAATTAAAAAAACTTAAATAAAACAAAAAGGGGTCAAATATACCTTTCTTCCATTCAAAATCGTATTCCTCGAGGGTAGGGTGTTGGTCGAATGCGAGCATGATAGTGAATAAAAAGTTTTGTGTTACAAATTTGCAGGTTCGGCTCTGATTGTTAGCAAAAAGAATCGAGGAACGACATAAATTAACTCTTACACTCAATTAGTTGAAAGTTTGAATGCATGTTAAAAAATCGGAAGCACTAACGGTTCTCCCAAACACTGAACCAAATCGGAAATCGCACCAGATCCACAAACCTAGAAACACACTCTAACCCTTTTTGTCCTTGCACAGCTCATGGCGGATGAGGAGGGGCAAAATCGTCACAAAACGAGGTTGACTGTCCTGGATTAGTTTTCCCCACCTCAAAACCCATCCATCATTTATGCTCCCGTTGCCGGATAAGAGGAGAGAACTAATCGGGAGGGATGAGCTATGGAGGAGGAAGAAATGGTTACCAAAGGAAGCCAAAGCTATCGAATCAGCTCCTCATCCGCCCGGATTAGCTATGGCTGCATCCAATCGGGCCCTAAAGATCTAGTTAATATCCCTGGGGAGTAAGTCTAGCCTCGTATGAACTAATTGGACTCTTCAGATGCAATGCAGCCCAGAGGCATATTGTTCGATGACCGAAAGAGTGCAGGCCCAGTTGGTAGCCTCTTACACTTTTTAGCCCATTCCCCATTGGATTTCTGGCCATAGTATTATTAAGACGACTTCTTCATTAGTTTTTTTTTTGTTTTGTTTTTCCGGTGCTTCGAAAAGTTAGACGTGCTTTGATAATTAATATCTGCCAAAAACATTTTCAGCATTAACAAATGTTCTCAGCATATTCTTGGCGGGTATTAATTATCAAAACATGTCCTTAGCCGTCATTTTCCCAAAACTTTTTAATAAGGCCCCGTTCAGTTGTACAGAAAATGTGAACGGATGGAAAAATCAAGTTTGTGTAACAAACTGAACCAAGCGAAGCCCTCCGCCCCATGAGCAACCCATATTTTTGGGCCTAAACTATACAAACAGCCTGGTCGAAGGGCTGTATTGCTTAGATATTTATTTGAAATAATCAATTACAAAGACGAAAAATAAACAGATTCTTTTGCCTATCTATTGCTCATTAATTTATTCTATGTTTCAATTAGTATACGCAATTAAACGAACCAAATATGTCACATGAACTTAAACCATATTAATAATTAAACAAATAAGCAAGCGAAAATATTTGACCAGGAAAACAAGTCCCAAAAGACTTACCCAAAATAAAAAAATAAAAATAGTCCCAGAGCATGACTTTCCATTTTATCTCTAGAGCAGGTATTTTTTTCCTTTTCTTTTGAAGGTTGAGAAATTGATAAGAAAAGAAAACCAATAATAAAAAAAGTGGATGAACAAATACTCTGAAAAGTGGACTAGCTATGAAGAAACATTTAGGCTCTGTTTGGAACCTATGGAAAGGAAAAAAAAAAGAAAAGGAAAATGAAAGGAAAATAAGAGGGAAAATTTGCTATTCACTACACTTTATCTTTATTTTCTTCTCTCTTTCTCTTCTAACCAAACAATAGGAGGGAAAAAATTTTAATTTTCCTTTTTTTTCCTTGAGTTCCAAACAGAGCCTTAAATTCGTGGTACTGAACTGAAATGGTAAAAACTAAAAGGTTCGCAATTGAGTATTACTTTCACCCAAGGGCTTATTCCCAATTAACTCACCCTCCACTTCTCGAGTTAAAAGCTCAGGAAAGTCTCCAAATCGTTCGTTACTTGCCCTGCCTTTGCTCCGTGTCACGACTCAACCTCAAAACCCTAGAAATCTCTCAAAGGTAAATCAACCAACTCTCTCTCTCTCTCTCTCTCTCTCTCTCTCTCTCTCTCTCTCTCTCACATCCAAAGTCTAGGTTTTGTTAATCGCTCCCTTCCTTCCTTCGATTTGTTTTTACAGAATTCGTGTTTTTTGAGGAAAAGAAGGTGATTTCTTTTTTGGTGCTTTTGTTGAGTTATGATTTAGGTAATTGAGAATGTCTCGAGTTTACGTTGGGAACTTGGACCCGCGGGTTTCGGAAAGGGAACTCGAAGACGAATTCCGCACCTACGGCGTTCTCAGGAGGTAAATCTCATCTAATAGAACTGGAATTTATACGCCTGGTGATGTGAGTCGATCGCGTGATTTGAAATTGTGTTTGATGCCCGAAGATCGAGGATTTTATAGTTTATCGAAATTTCGCCGTAGGTCTACGCCTAATTCGCATACTGCGCGGGTGGCGTGACCCTAGGTGCGATGTCTTCGGGAATCTAGGTGTGATGCTCAATTCTAGGAGTGATTCCTAGACCTATCTTCTTGTATTCTTCTCTTTTATTCTTGTTTTCTGTTTACTTTTCAGCCTTGTTACTGTTCACTAATCACTATTCACAGCCCTAAACAACCTAAATTAGCGTCCTCTAATCACAGCCCCAACACCCTACCTCTCTGTTACCCATGGAAACCCTAAGATCCCTTATTGTCCTACATCATCCTTCACTATAACTTAGTGTGCACAAAGGGATGATTGTTCATACCTTTGAATTATGGTTGAAATTTTAGTTCCTTCAAGGAATATGTAACAAAATTACGTGATGCCTAAGACTGATGATATAATAGTTTATCAAAATTTCGGGGGAGGTAATTCATTATGCAGCGGCGGCCCCGAGATATCGAACCCAAGGGGGGTGAACTATGAGATGAATTTTCCATGATGACTTTCTAAAATTGAATCCATTCCTTTGGGTTTTGGAAAATTGAAGCATCAGTCTCGAGATATTGCTATTATTAGATTATCCATTTACACTTAGTAATCCAATTAGCATGATGATGATGATCGTCCCAACGATATCCTTCAATATGGTTTTAGTGTGCTTGAAGTGAAGATTGCTCATAGCATATTATAGGGGTTTTTTTGAATGAACATGTAACTAAATTATATAGATTGCATGCAATTTTTGTGTGTGCCGGGCCCCTGCAGGTCCCACAGTAGCTCCGTGCCTGACAATATGGCTGTGTGTGGCGTGAAGGTCTAGATTGAAATGAACTAATTGAAGGTGTACGTGGAATTGTTCCTGATTGCTACTAACTCTCATTGTTGTAAATGAAATTATGCAGTGTTTGGGTTGCACGGAGACCACCTGGGTATGCCTTTATTGAGTTTGATGATAAGAGGGATGCTCTTGACGCAATTCGTGATCTTGATGGTAAATATATTAAGACGTGGTTGCTTTTCTTATAATGTTTCTATTCAAGTATATGTTCCCATTGTTTGCATCAAAGTAACTGTTTCGAGCTACATATTGATGTTTCCTACTGTAATAATATTGTGTGGAACTTCTACTGCGCGCTGGGTGAGTTTTCCATATCCTTTGTTTCACAAGTATAGAGGATGGGTTTATCAAGGTATTATCTCTGTCAAAATACAATAATCTAACTTGATGACCTCGATAAGGACTACTAAAGTGTTGGATTGTTCTTCTCAATCTTCTTCCATAGACATGTCTACACCACCTATGACTGAACGTGAAATCTGTCCATTGCAAAAAGGAAAATGTGTCAAGAAATTGAGCAAATAAAGCTGCAGTCACGAAGCACGCGAGTAATCAACAGTACAGGGATTCTGTAGAAATTTTGCTTCTCTCACCCCTCACTCTTTCTGTTTCACCTACCATACAGTAATTCAAGCACAAGACGCATATTATACAGGCATAAATATTGTGGGAAGTATGTCATGTCTTGTTGCATGCGATTTTTATAAAACAATGCGGGAACAATCCTCCTAACTGTTTGTCAGTTATCTTTTCTAATGGAATAAATTTTCCTGACACTTGATCAAGGTACGATTACGAAACTTCAGAAGGGTCCCCTCATTGAGCTAATTGGTTTGGAAACTTCGGGAGCACCCATGAAAGAGAGAGAAAAACTTAGAGTTGATTGTATGTCCCTAGCGACCAGATCTAATCCATTCTGTTCTTGCATACTCAAAAGAGTTGACTGTTACGTGTAGTTCCCACTTCCTACTCTAAGTCAAGACGAAGATGATCTTCTTTTGTCTTGTCTTCTTGTCTCTCATTCGCCAAATATGCTGCTTCCTTGGCTATTCATGTGGTCTTCTATATTTGGCTCCAGGTAGTCTTCTAGTCTGGTTCCTTAAAATTTCTTAAGAATGCTGGGTGAGATCAGTTGAGCAAGTTGTTGTATCTGACTCGTTTCATTTTTTCTTGTACAAAAAGGTTGAAAGTTTTGCTCAAACTTCCTATAGTTTGTATGCTACTTCTTACTTGTGCTAGCAATCTCTTCTTTTTGTTCTCATCTAACTACGGATACCCTTTTGATGTAGTGCGCAAACTTCCTATAGTTTGTATGCTACTTCTTACTTGTGCTAGCAATCTCTTCTTTTTGTTCTCATCTAACTACGGATACCCTTTTGATGTAGTACTCTAGAATACTTAATATGCAAGATAGCAAGAATCCTGTCTGCCGTTTCAAATGCGTGGTATATAAGCATAGTTGCATAGGATTCAATTACCTTCTCCAGCCAATACCTTCTCTTTCATTTATATATAATTTTCTTGAATCAACCCTTCTCTGCATTATCAAATCTTCTTTTCTTTTTTTCATTATATTGTTAACCCATTTCAGTGGCCTCGGAAGTTTTTTCACAACTACTGTGTCAAGTTGTTTCATATCCTCTCATTTTGATCACATCTTTTCCAAATCGGAAGACTGATGCTTTCCTTTTGTTTTGCTTTGTAAACCTTTGTTTATGAAAATGTGGTTTCATTTAACAGGGAAGAATGGCTGGCGTGTGGAGCTTTCGCACAATTCTAAAGAAGGCAATGGCAGGCGTGGAGGAGGTGGAGGGGGTGGGGACTTGAAGTGTTATGAGTGTGGTGAACCAGGTCATTTTGCACGAGAATGCCGTTCGCGCCTTGGTTCACGGGGTTTGGGGGGCGGACGTTATCGTAGCCCTAGTCCTCGACGCCGCAGTAGTCCAATTTATGGGCGAAGGTGTGTTTCATGTTTGTCGTGTTCTGTTTGGTCGTAGGTCAATAATTTCACTCTGTATACGTATTCTTCAAACCATCTTGCCTTTTCTTATTGGAAGAAATTGTATTGGCTCCTTTTTTATTCTTTATTGTGAATTCCCTCTTGTGGCAGGAGTTATAGCCCAATTGGGAGAAGGTCCCCACGCCGACCTAGCTACAGCAGGTCACCTCCTTATCGCCGCTCTTACCGTGATTAATTTTCACTTCTGGGTAAGTTCTTTTTTGATTTGCGCAGTTTATTCAGTTGCATATAGTGGTCACCATTGTATTACGTGAACACTTGGTCCTATATTGAATGGTGGTTGTCATGGTGATTGGTATATCCTACCAATCATACGACAACCGCCAACTGCCAAGTGCTAACAAGTAAATACAGAAGCCATAGCTCTTAAAATTGAACCCACCTGGTTTAAAAACAACCATATGACTGGAAAAGATAGGAACGAGGAAACTAGAAAACTTTCATGCACAGGCAGCCTACTAAAAAAGAAAGTGAAAAACTGGAATTTTAAGTAAAAATAAATGGTGGGAAATCGTGGAAAGCGAGGGGTCCTAGGTCATTGAAGTGTTTTGTTGTATTTGTGTGAATATTCGTAGACTGGCCCTTTATTTTCTTCATAGAATCACTTGGTAAGATACCATTCAGTCCATACTATATGTTTTCTGGCATTTGCTCTATGAGTATTATCTTTACGCATCGTTTTTCCTCTATGTTCTTCATTACATCAGGTTGTATTTTGGCAGAGACTATAAGCTGGGGGAAGACTTGAATCAACATGCAGGTGGAAAGGAATGGATGAGATCTTTGCTACACTGTAGTCCTGATAGTATTGGTTAAGAAGAGAGAGTAGAGTTTTATGAATTCTTGTCGAGACAATTGGTGTGTTTTGAACTTGGCTTTGGATGGTTTCTACAGTTGTTTTTGCCGCCGAAAGGGGTGCTTTGGACTGTTTGTGTCGGCCTGCTCTCCTCAGCCGCTCAGCGTACTGAAACGTAGAGGTCTCTTTTATACTTTAAACTGTCTACTATCACTGCTTATATTTTTTGCGTTGACTTTCTTGACCAAATCGATTCATTCACGTGGACGTCCGTGAACTAAATACTGTGTCGTTTGTTTTGAGTTCGATTTTAGGCTAAATCAGCAAATTTTGCCTCCTGCTTTGTGCACATCGTTTACGACCTCTGCCCCTCTGCACCACATCATCTTCTCGTTGTTGCTCCTTGTCCATACTCGCTTTGAATTGCAACTGAAACTGCTAATGTCCAGAAACTTGGTTGCCTGCATACTTCTCTAACTGCATTCTTCTGCAACAAAGCTTCTGATATTCCTACTTAAGATCTTTGCTATTATCTACGTTGGTTGACGAAGATGATGCTGTTCATCTGCGGTGTTAAGTCATACTATGCGCACTGTTTGTGGTACTTCCCAAAAGAAAATGACACAATAGCTCCTCAACTAAATGATACCGATTTGCTACACCACCATGCCTCTGCTTTGAAATCATGCCAGTGGCATCTCCAATGCGAGTATAGCTTCAATGGTCATCATTGAACAGGCATTGTCATACTATGCGAACTGTTTGTGGTACTTCCCCAAAGTAAATTACACAATCTCTACTAAATGATACCGATTTGCTACACCACCGCGCGTCGGCTTTGAAATCATGCCAGTGGCATCTCCAACGCGACTAAAGATTCAGTGGTCATCATTGAACAGGCCTTTCTCTTGTGCTTGTTTGATTTTTACCATGTAATCAATGGAACCTTGTTTACTTGTGGACCACAATTCTTGATGTGAAGAATTTATGCATGAATCATGGTGCTCCGAGTTTGTTCTGTTGAAGATGCGGTGCCTATTTATAGCTTTCTATTTTTGTTGTGGTGCATGATCTGCTACTTTTGTCTTTCCGGGAACAGGGTTGCCGAAATATCTTTGGAAAACCCTGAAATATTTTCGAAAGGACAAATATTCGTAGCTCTGGTGCTTTTCCTTTTCTTTATCCTTTCCCCCCATCTCATTTCCTTCAAAGGGTGAGTTTTATGGATTCAGCACACAAGGTGTCCATTCGAGGGTGTCAGTGCCACTGTCATGTAACAACTCCTGTGAAAGGCCCCATATTCAGCATATATCTCTGGTTTCTCAGTAGTAAAGTTCATTTTTGCTTGATCCTTGGTAAATTTGGAAAGTTACCCGTGAAGATTGTGGTAAGTAGTAGCAGTGCAGGCTTGGTTTTGTTTGCGTTGGTGGACTTGTTATGTAACTTGATGGAGTTCTTTACTCGGTAAATTAAGTATATCATTGATGGTGCCGGAGGTGATTAATCCCGGCATATTATAGCTGGCCTTCTTGTGACACTCCGTTATGAGGATTGGAAGTTTGAAATTTCTGAAGAATTAGAATTAGGTTGTCGCCTTTTGAGTATGACGATATTGCGTCAACCCAGAAAAAGAAAAGAACGACAATCAGGAATGGCCAGTGACGCTTTGGCACGCCAGCTGAGCTCCCTGAAGCTTTTGCTTATTGCCCTATAATTTGAAGCATTGTAGCTCTCTCTACTTTTGTTTTCTCCTGTTCATAATTTTGTTTTTCTATATCGACCAATGACCTCAAAGTCTTTCTCAAGCAATTGTAGGACCCAACACTGTTTCCCCGTTCACTTGCACGAAAAGGATAGGCAACGGAAAAATGAACTTTTCTGTTACTTTTTTGTGTGTTGTACCATGAAAATTGTGGGAGCTACAATTTCAACTTTTCTACAGGAAAATATTTTCCTGTAAACTAAGTTCTGCCAAGAGGAAGGAATTTTAGTTTTTATGTACGATTCTTTTGAAGAGAACACATACAGGAAAATGAATTTCACTTTTCTTTGCTTCACCCCGTCACTTTTTCTTGAAATCTATTTCCCATGTAACATTCCTGCCAACTGAACGGAGCCATAGAGTATTTCCACAAAGAAGGAAAAGAAAAATGGAAGCCAAGGTATTGGGCTCTTGCAATAGTGTAAGTGGAAAACAAAAATCCAATGAGTCATAATAAGTATTGGTTACCTGCTCTCTCTCTCTCTCTCTAGAAATCTCTCTCAAGTCTGAATCTCTCTGATTGGGAAGGGGTAGTTTCCATCCCTTTTTTTCCAATCAAATTTTCCCTTGTCATCCCCTCTCTTCCACCCCCTCTAGATCCTTCATCTAACCTCTGTCCTTCCGTCACCATTTTTTTTTTCATATTTTCAGATTTCGACTCAAATGATTCCGCTCAAATCTGCTTTACGGTTGTAGCCCGACGTATTGCCCATGACTGTAGCCTAACGCCATTGACCACGAATGTACATGTTGCCCACACGCGAATCTGCTTTACGGTTGTAGCCCAATGTATTGGCCATGACTGTGGCCTAACGCCATTGACTGTGAATGTACATGTTGCCCACCCGTGAATTTGCTTTACGGTTGTAGCCCGACGTATTGGCCATGGCTGTGGCCTAACGCCATTGATCACGAATGTACATGTTGCCCACACGCGAATCTGTTTTACGGTTGTAGCCCGATGTATTGGCCGCGAATGTACATGTTGTTCACACGCGGCACGCTGGGCAATCACTTCTGATCAAACAGAGTCCGATCAGTACCCATGAGTGAGGCTAGAACTTTTTTGAAGATCTAGACTACGTGGAGGAGCTTCAAAAGCCACAGAGATAGAGGAAGCAATTCTTTCCCCTTTTTTTTCATTCTTTTCTTACTCTGGAGATTTTTTTGATTTGTGTTGTAATAATACCTCCTCCATGGAGGAGTCTTTAAGTCCTCCCAGTCCTCCTTACGTGGAGATTTGTGGTTTGCTTTCTTCTCCTTGCATGGAGGCTTTTTTTATTTATTTATATATTTTATATTAGCTTATAATAGTTAGATTAGCACCTTGAAAGAGGTGCTAAACCCCTAACCTCCTTTTTCCTGACACTAAGTGCACACTTGATGTCGTTAGGCCAAAGGCCTCTTGCCTCTTGGCTGCATGGAGGCCTCCTTCTCCCTTTTGGAAGTCTTACTCAACATATTTGTACTTTATAATTCGATATTTTTGTCAATGATGCAATATCATTAGGGTTCATGTACTGATAAAAAAGATGAAAAAAAATCTTGTTCCAGTGACCTCATATAGGTGCCATCTACTGAAATCGCAAACTGTGGTGATTATTGTCAACTGCAATTGGTTGCTAAGAACCAGAGTAATCTTCTCAAGAAAAACACATTCATCCCTATGCTGGCAAATATCATAAAACTCTATCCAATTAGACAATGGTGCACACTCAAGGCATCAAATTTGAAACCTCACTTATGCTAGAAGGACCTCTTGATCGGTGAGGATGAACGCCGGGAACCCTCCGATAGCTACATCCCGCTCCTTGAATGCCTCAAAAAGAAATTGCTCATATAGCTTTCGATTCGATCACCTTTTTGGCAAAAGACGGCAAACAGAAAGCTGCTGCATGCATCTGTTAAAGAAACAGAATAAACCCTGCATAAGTTGAGGGCAAAATGTTTGAGCGTGGAGAAATACACCAGAAAAGACAGAACCACACCTCATTGTTGTAGAATTTCAAGGGCCCGTTTGATTTGCAATGGCTATCATCACCCTCTATTGGGTTGACTGGATGCTTGAAATCCACGTGCGGCCCCTCGGTAGAGCAAAGCATGAAACCAATCACCCCACTGGAATTAAAGAAGCCAATAGCATTGAGATACACAAATTTCCTCCATTAACAAGAGCGAAGCGTCAACTATAAACGGAAAGAAGGAACACGCTACCAACCCTCCCTAAGGGCAGGTGAATAATGTGTAAAAAGTGCATTGGAATCTGTAAAAAGTGTATTAAAATCCGTGAATGTGTATTGACTCCATGAAAGTTGTTGAAAGTCTTAACTTCTTCGGTACCATACCAGTACTATCTGCAATGGCTGTGCTTAGCAAAACCGATAAAAGAAAACTACAGAATTTCACCCTCAACAAATAATCTAACCATCTCGAGTTTAAATGATGGAAGCTCCCACAAAACAAATACGCAGACGTAGAAATAACACAATCAGAAAAGGGGGTCCTTAATATGACATACCTTGGGTATGTAGGAACTGAGGTCCATGCATAGTTGACAGAGCCTTTGAATATCTGGCGGCAATTTGCAACAATATCTTCGATTATGTGCATGTGAAGCCATATGCTTTCTGCTTGAGTACAAATAACCCCTCCAGGACGAAGAGCCTTTGCTACTGACTCAAAAAATGGCTTTTCAAAAAGTTCCTGTGCAGGACCTGATCAAAGATAAAACAAGGGACTTAGGTCTTAAAACGGAAAGAGGTTTCTGATGAACATACCTAAGAAAGCAATAGGTCACGCTTCTGATGAAATATAAGAAATGAAGCAATTGACTGCAACAATGCGATCACCTATTGGATCAGAAGAGTCTACTATAATTGCATCATAAGTTCCTTCAGGAACAGCTTTCAAAAAAGCAACGCCTGCAGAGAGAGAGAGATAGAAAACCAGTGAAGGCATCAATTCAAAGCAGAAAGGATGAAGAGGTTGAGAAGTGGAGAATAAAAAGAGCTGACAATACCATCACCAATATGTAGAGTTACACGGGGATCCTTATATCCGATAGAGACGTGAGGGAAAAATTGTTCAGAAACCTGGAATAGAATCACATAATGAGGTTATCAATTTCCTCTCTCTTCCAAATTGACCCACAGAACTCAAATCATAGGACCTATGAAAGCAACCATCTGCTCTCATTTGGAAGGCATATCCGTGTTTGATTCGTTGACTCCAAAGAAGACATATATAAACAGAGAGTTTGGTGCAAGAGATTAACATCCAGTGCATATCTGGTAGGAAAAGAATGTACCGCTAGCTGAACACAACAGAAAACATAAACAGAAACTTAACCAAATCAATGAAATCATTATCACTCACATCAACGACCATTTTATCAATTTCACAAATATCTATCTGCTCAACAGAAGAATGGCGAGACACTTCACGTAAGACACCACCATCCCCTCCTCCAATAACCAAAACCTACATATGAAACAATCTGTGAGCACCAAAATAGAAGATAAGGGAAGAACTATATACAGTTAATGTTAATTTCACTTTGTTTGTTTAGCAGTTTTCTCAGAGACAGATCCAAAAACTAAAATAGCCTGTCATATATGTCTTGATTTTTTCCCCCATCTTTTTAAACCAGTTTCCTTGCTCAATTCATGCTGTTCTCAATTGGCGACTAAATTTGCACAGCTCAACTAGTTTTAGAGTAGCCAAAAACCACAATAAGTAGGAGTTTGAATGGCTAGTCACATGAGAATCCATTGATCACTTTCACTGTCAACCATTGTAGATGCATGTAGTGAGAGCTAACTGGCAGATGGTAGGCGCTAGGTGAACTTACCAGATGTTTTGGAATTTATTCTTTTCTAAATCTTGCATTAGGTTGTAGCCTTGCACTTATCAAAAACAAAATAAAATATTGGGGTTGTAGCCTTGGATATGCGTGGCTAGTTGACTACTCTGTTTAGTACAGGTGGCATCCTCACACTGCTGGCCGTTCCATGGCACAAGTCTTGGAACTCATAGTTCATCGGTGCATCTTTGATTAGAGAGATCACAGTTCATGGCTGTATGAAGGTGTCGCGCTGAGTCGCTATGGTGTTAACACTACACGACTCAGATCGGTTCACCACATTGTGATCGTGTCAGGTAACAGGGCACTGATGTCTGTTCATGGCCGTATGCTGGCCGTTCCATGGCACAAGTATTGGAACTCATAGTTCATTGGTGCATCTTTGATCCTTAGAGAGATCACAGATCATGGCTGTATGAAGGTGTCGCGCTGAGTTGCTATGGCGTTTACACTACATGACTCAGATCGGTTCACCGCATTGTGATCGTGTCAGGTAACAGGTAACAGGGCACTGATGTCGGTTCTTGGCATCTTCTGTCTTGGTCTCTCTCCGAGGATGTTAAGGCGAGAGAACTCTTCCCAAGGGGGACACTAGCCCTAACTTAACGAGCCTCTCTCCAGCCTCTATACCACATCCTCCAAGGGCCACGCGTAAGGTGCTTGGACCTTACTCATAGCCCAATGCTTGAGGTTATCGGGTTGTGGGGAGGGGTACAGAGGGCAGTATTCTACCTTGTGATACCGAGGCATATTTCGGCTGAAGAGGCCCTGGCAGAGAACAGTGTTTGTGAAGATATGATAGAACAGTCCACTTCACGTGCCGCCTGTCGTGTGGGGCCGTCTAGGGGGTAGCCACGTGTCCTGGCAAGTGGAATGACTGGACTACATTACCTACAAACACCAAAGCTTAGATACCTTTCAGACATTCACCTTGGTTCATCTTTTTCTTCTCTCTATGTGCAACTTCTCGATTACCCTAGATTTACCCCCATAAAAACCCAAATCTATAGTCGAGATCCACCAGAACAAAAAAGGGCCATTTAACTCCAAAAAAGTACCAGTATCGAAACTATTCAGTGCAAAAACAACATTTTTACATCCAAATGATACTGGTCGTCAATGAATTTTAATACGTTGAACAGACCTTCTTTGGATTGGGAATCGAGCAAAGTGGGAGATGTACAATCATTTCTTGATATGCGCATTCATCCCTCTCTGTGAGTTGAATCACACCATCCAAAACAAGAACATTTCCATAGGTTGAAGACTGCAACATAGAAATCAGAAATAGACCACTCATAGTAAGAAAAAACCGGAGGCAAACTACATGTTTTGAGTTCCAGAACATCAAGTACCTGGAAAACCATAACATTCTGGTATTCAGATTTTCCTTGAAATAAGATCTTTTCCACCTTCAAAGAATGTGCTTCTCCTGAATTCACCAAAAATTAACTTTATGGATGAGATAGTAAGTTATAAAGAGAAGACAGATTTAACAATAACTTTTTCTAGACAAGGACAAAAGAAGTTATAATACGTACTATTGCTTCAGCACAAACATATGCATCAAGAATTTAACAGGCATAAAAAATAAAAGATGTTCATATATTATTTTCGATAAGAACTAATTTCACAATTTGCATATTAACAACATACTCCGTATAAAATACATGGCTCTGCAAGTTGTACATTAGTCAGAGCAACAAGCTACCCAGCTTATGAAATGGAAAAAAACAAGTCGGTATTAACACGAAGCATGACAGTGGGCATGTAAAACATATATCTTATCTACAAATGGAATGACCAACAGAAGTCCAAGTTACATTTTTCAAACCACGTGCGCAAGAACAAAGTTTTGCACCAATAAAACAATTGCAAGCAGAAGGAATAATTGCCACATCTGCTTCCATAACTAAGCTCCTGAGTCCTGACTAGCATTTTGCGGATGAACTAAAATTACCAGAAACACATCACTCACTCGTCAGGGCAATGGCAACAAGCAAAAAATTGCAAGATCAGGCCAGTACTAGATGCGACAGTTGTATCTGACCAGGTATGAGAACATGGAATGTCATTTGACACACCAAATGGTGAACATGCTTACATGCCCCAATAGGGTTGTTCAGAAGGGGAAGACGACAAGGGCCGGCTTAGAGGATAGGCGAGAGAAGCATGCGCTTCGGGCCCCAAAAAAGGCTAAAAATGAGAGCCCCCAAAATTCTAGGACCCTTATAGATATGTATGTATATATGTCCCAAAAATAATTTTGCACTAAGTCTACTTTTTACAAAATAGGCCCAACGGTGGAATATACTAATTATCAACTCCCATAGGCCATAACCCATTAGGATACGTTTGGTTCAATGGAATGGAATTGAGAAGACTAATTTTCAAAGGATGAATTTTGAGATATTGTAATGGTTGCATTTTTTTGGATAACTATATGCTTATACTTTATAATGGTAAATCTTTTGTAATGGTTTTTTTTATGAAACTCTTTGTAGACCAACTTTTGCACGAAAAATATAGAGAGGCCTCATTCAAGAAGTTTGCTTCCGGCCTCCAAAACTTATGAGCCGGCCCTGACGTGAACACAGGTCTAAGTGAAAATCTCCTTAGTTTGACTTTGATTCTCATCTACTGCAAAACCAATTGCAATACGACTAGAGAATTCCTGTCCAACTACCTGTGATACTCAGAACGACAGAACCTTCATTCCACAACACTAAGGTGACTATAAAGTTGTTACTACAAATCAATAAGCATATTTCTTCTCACACAAACAACACCATACCGGTACATGCTACAGTAAAGAAAAGGGTAAATACAAAATTTAAAGCTCAGTTTTTTTCGTTTTCGACAAAATCAGAGACATCAAAGAACAATCTCAGCCCACAAAAGATACATCTACGTATGATTAGCAGACAACACCATACTAGTACATGCAGATTACAACAGAAAAGAAAAGGGTGATACACAATCTAAAGCTCAGTTTTTTTGTGCCAAAATCAGAGAAATTTAAAAACAAGCTGAACCCAGGAAAGATACAATGACCAGGATTCGATTCTTGGGGTCAGGCCGCAAGAAAGTGATTTCTTGTGAATTCCCTGACGTGGATTGCTTGCCTCTGACCGGACTGGGATTAGTTTAGGCGGGCGTAAGCTGGCCCAGACACCCAAACTGTCGAACCCAAAAAAACAACACCACCATACCAATACATGCAACAGTGAAAGAAAAGACTAATACTAAATCTAAAGCTCAATTGTTGCTTTTTTGGCCAAAATCAGAGAAATTTAAAAACAATCTGAACCCAAAAAAGATACATAAATGTAAATGATCAGAAACCCACCTGGCCACATTGGGCTGATCTCAGAAAACCAACCGGGTATAACAGATGAAATAGATTCAGACTCTTTGTTGGTGCTAATACTATTATTGTCGTTGATTCCTTCCATTTCGACACCGTTGTGGTTGTGGTTGTGGTGGTTGTTCAATTCTTCGTCCTCCCTCTGCCTCTTCACTGGGAAATCGATAGCGGCGCCGCTCTCCTCCGCCATCTACCCTCTCACAACTTTACGCACACACTCTCTCTCTAAAGCCCTAAAATGAAGGCCGCACGATTTCACTGATTGGATACTACGTACAGGTGTATATGTAGATGGAAATAGAGGGAGAAAATTGATAAAGATGGCAAAATTACTACTAGTAGTACGAGGTAAGGCTGCAAATGAGTCGAGCTGAGCATAGTTTTGATGTACTCCGTATTAGAGCACAACTTGTTTAATAAACGAGCCAAAACTTCATGCTCGAGTTCGGCTTGGCTATAAACGAAGCTCTTAACGAAACGAGCCTGATTCATTAACCAAACAAGTTTTTATAAACTAACCGAGTCTACTTTTTGAGCTAAGTTTTTTGGAGCTGAGCCAAGCTTTGGAGTGTTAGGCTCGACTCATTTACTAAATGAACCCAAAACTCAAGCTCGATTCGATTACTTAACGAGTCTAGCCGAGCCAAGTGGAGCCCTAACGAGCCAAGCCTCGAGCTCTTCGCGAGTACCTCGGTTCGTTTGCAGCCCTATTATCAAGTTATATTTAGGATTGTTTTAAAGTCAATAAATTTTTATATTTTTGGATTGTAAGTTATATAAAATTTTAAAATTATGATCAGAATATGTATGAAAATGTATTTATTTTTGTAAGAGAATATGGAAGTGTTTCAATAACTTGTAAACTAGATTTTGTAAAGGAATAGTGAATGACGATGTAATAAAGAAGAATCTAAAATGCTTCTCTCGAAGTTATTGACCCTTCTTTATATAGATCATTTTTCATAATGCATTATTGTAAAATCCATTTCAAAAACTATTCCCCAATACTCAAAATGCAAATCCGCACGATGCAAAACGCAAATTCATAGCTCGCAACACACCCTCTTAGAAGTAAGTAACACTACCGAATTTCCTAAACCATTTTGGTCTTCAAGTTCTAATGGTGAAAAAAATAACGGTTCAAATTATCACCTAATCAAATCGGCTGCACGATCGATAAACAATCAATTTCAAGAAAGTAGAGTGCTTTAGAATTAAGGATTATTCAAAAGTTTGTTCAAATGGTGTAGGATAAGTAAGTAAAATATGCACTGATATTCAAGAAATATGTATTAATATTTGTGAAAGTGTTTTAACGTCCGTGAGACATGCATTGACATCCAACCTTATTTGAAATTACTGACATATTATCTTCCGTCTAGTGGGCAGAGGTTAGCGAGACCGCAGAATTAAATATGTATAACGATAGCATAAAATTTTAAATAATTTTTTAAATTTTTTTTTTTAAAAATGCACTCATTACAAGTGGGCATTTTCAAAGTTAGTACTACTTTAGTCCCCTTTGGAATCTGCTGAGGAAAGACGCATCGGTGTGTCCCCTTCCTTTTTCGTCGTGCAAAGCACTAGTAAAATATTCCCCACAACAAAAGTCTATAATAATCATGACTCAATACTGGAGTATAATATAATATAATAAAAGTAAAAGTAAAGTGATATTGATTGACTATGGAGTGTAAAATGATGAGGCTCTCGATTAGGGTTTTTGAGATGATGGGATTTGGGATTTGGAGTTCCTATCTAGTTTGTCAGATCTCACTTTCGTAATTGGGGGAGGATCCGTCCGGTTCTTTTCAACCAGTTCGGTCCAGTTTGAATCATTTATGGGCTCACAAAAACGATTGAAACTATTTACTTTTTAGAGTTAGTCGAAAACATTGACAATGCTGTAAATCATGTTGATTGTATATTGTTTGATATGATTTTGAAATGCGTTAAGTTTGTAAGAAAAAAAAATGTACAACACTAAATTGCAACCCATTTGACACAATCACTTGAATATCAATGCATTTCGATATCATAATCAAACGATATCCGATCAACGTAATTTTTGGTGTAGCCAATGTTCTCGACAAGCTCTAAAAAGTGAACGATTCCGATTATTATTCTGGGCCCGAAAAGAGCCCACAAATGATCCAAAACTGGATCAGAATGGTTGGAACGAAAGACTGGACGGGATCCTCTCCTTTCATAATTCATAATTTCATATCTATGCCTGGCCTGGTTTTTTTTTTCCCCTTGAAGAGTAGGAAATTCAAGGGATAATAAAAGCAGTTCACAGAAGATCATGAAAATCAACATAAAATAAAGCTACACTGATAACGTAGATCCTGCACTAGCTTCACTTTCTTGATCAAAATATTAGCAGCTGCATTATGGGATTCTTTTCTCATCTTCAAAAAGGTGCAAAGAAATTATTTAGATTTTCATATATTAACCCTCATAAAATGTAGAAATTGTTTTTTAAAAGCAACAAGGCATCGAAAATCTAATCTTGACTTTGCGAGGATGCCTACATCAATTTCATGTTCACTTAAAGTAGTTGATTTTATATGCCGGCTGAACCAATAATATCAACGGGGAATAGTAATGGGTTCCAAAAAATATGATTAGCAAGTGATTTCTCGGAAAGGTACCTCCGTTCTAAGAGCAAGAAAAATAGATTCTTGAGTTGTTTAATTTTTTTTAATTATGAGTGCAGGCCTAGGTAACTCGACGAGCTTAATAAAATAAACAATTCTCACCATAAAATCAGATTCGAGAAGACTCGCAATGGGTCACAAGACTCATAATAATACAATATACAGGAACTCCACCTCTTTAAGTGACTACCACCTATATTGATAACTCATTCGGGCCAACTTATACACATCTCGATTAATTCTGGAGGTTCAATTCCACCGTCCACTTGCATGAAGCCGAATTAAAGAGGTGGCTACCTCCTTGATATAATACTAGTCGTCCAACTGTAAAGCAGATCACTCATTCATCTTAAAAATGTACTCCTAGTATATGAAGTTTGAACGACTACTGTCCCCATCAGAAGACTAAAAAGACTTTCCAACTTTCGGTGGTTTGCTCCATCATGTGATTGAAATTGCTTCTATGACTTTTCCCTTTGATCATGATCATCATGGTTCCTATAAAAGAATTACAAAGAAATCATGGTCCGGTTAGGACGGATGAAAAAAAAAAAAATAGATTGTTCGAGTTCGAGTTAATGTTTGTTTGTTAAAACCTCGTTTACGATTGATTTGTTACATAAAAAAAAAAAAAACTAAACTTGTATAGTAGTATTTTAATTTATATAGCTCGGTCAGCTTTTAAATGATCACGGCCGGGCAACCTATAACTCAACTCGATCGGCTTATGATGTATAAAATATTCAAGCTACTCGAGATCGGTCGATTAAAACCCATTTGAGAATGGCTTGTCTCTCTTATAAATAAGCTTAGCTCGAACTTATTTTTAAATCACATAATATTTTTTAAATCAAGCTTGAACAATGAATTGCATGGTTTGTTTATCAACTAGTTCTATAAAACCATGTTTGATAGGTCTTCCATTGAATTTGGCGATATAGGGCCGGTTTGATAGTTGTTATTCAATACAGTGGTGACACATCACAATATATTTTATAAATCAAGCTTGAACAATGAATTGCATGGTTTGTTTATCAACTATTTCTATAAAACCATGTTTGATACTCCCTCCGTTCCTTTTTAAGTGTCCCGCTTTGTAATTCCAACTTATTAAGAAAACATCATCATTACACTTTTCGCATCAACTTTTATCTCCACTTTCCCTACTTACTCTCTATGGAGACATCATCATTACACTTTTACTCACTAACTTTTCAAAATGGAATCTATTTTTAGGGGCAAAATGGAAAATGTACCAACTTTTATCCACTAACTTTACAAAATAGACATTTATTAAGGGATAACCCAAAATGAAATACTGGATTTTAAAAAGGGGACGGATGGAGTAGGTCTTATCCATTGAATTTGGCGATATAGGGCCGGTTTGATAGTTGTTATCCAATACAGTGGTGACACATCACATGGTACCAAAAATGTGGTACTCAGACATAATTACCAAAGCAATTAGTGTTCCTAAAATGGTTCCCATTTGTTGGTTCCAGTTAGCAAAAATTATTTTATGACTTATAATAAGTTATAACAAATGAGACAATTATAAAATCGGATCAATTAAAAGTTTCTATCATTTTATTTAGTCCTGCAAATGAGGAAGTGGTTTATATTGGCTAGTTCATGTCTTTAGATTTTTTTCCTCCCCCTTCTTTATTCAGCAATGGAGTCCAATCATATTTGTGCAGAGATTAACCAAAATAAAGAAACAGAACAAAATGTTGGTTTACCTAACTACCCTTTTGAGTCTTTCTGTACCCCTCCTTTTCCTAAACTAGTCACAAATTCATGATTTAGTCAAAACAAATAAATCAAATTGGGCTGAGCTAGCTGGCCCATCTGGGTTCGAGACTTTAGCAAAGTCCATTTCACCAATGTTCCGGGGTCCATGAGAACAAGGCCCATGAATCGTTTTGGGTCTCTTCTTTGCCTCAGGGCTCTGGCATTGATTCGATAGTGAACTCTTACCCAATCCATATGGATAATTCAAAAGTTGAGAATTGTTTTTTCCAACCGAAGGCTCTGGATTTTGGGTGTTTGTAGCCCTTTGGACAGTTTCAGTGATCATAAAAAAAAAAAAAAAGGGCTACTCCCAGTAGAAGTGGTAGAATTATCCCAAGTACTTCCGTTGGAACAGATATGTACATTTTCGATTTTCTATTCACTCATGATTTGGCCTGGTCAACCCAATCATGATATTGAAGAAGGGGACCTTTTCTCGAAAAAAAAAATATATCAAAGTGGGTTGCCTTGGCTAGCTGCATAAGCAACTAAGACTCCGTTCCGGAAACCTTCTAAAAAAATAAGTACTTATTTCCTTCATTTCTCATTCAAAAATAATCCACACTTCTTATTTTTCCCAAACAAAAAGTTTCTTCACATTTTCAAACTCAAAAATAATGTAAATGAAAAAAAAAATTATATTTTTTTCACCGTATTAAAGATCTCAATGAGATCTATCAAACAAGATCCATTGTGATAGGAAAATTATTTGCGTAAACACATGATTTTTGAACTTGAAGTTGCCTTTACAAAAAGAAGACTGTTTTTACCAATATGGGGGCCGGCGGAGGGAAATTGGTCCAGCGGCCGCGCCGGGCCGTCTCCGGCCACCGGACGGCCGATCCGAGCCGTCCAAAAATTCTTTAAAAAAAAACCAAGGGGGCCAGCGCGGGAATCAACGGCATCCGAGGTGTGTAGGGTGTAACGACCCGGATTTTTGACCCAATTTTTTTTTAATAATATCTTTTAAAAAGTATTAATCGTAGTAATAAAATTATTTTCCTTAAATAGATAATTACAAAAAAATTAGTTATTCTATCCTAATTAATCCTTTTATTTTTTTTAGTTGCATGCATGACTATGACTCTTCCATCTCTCCCTCTCCTACTCCTACTCAATCTCTACTTCCTCCCTAATCCTATTTTTCGTCCATCTCAAAGCCCAAGAGTTAGAATCCCATTAAAACTCAAACTTACATCCCTCATCCAAATTCTTCTATAAATATCCCCTTACTTCGATCCTAGGGCACACCACGCTACTCCACAAAAACCAAAAACCAACTCCATTCTCGTCCATATCACGTACCACTGTTCACGGCCTGTTTCTTCCTACCAAATGTCGTTTTTAGGCCAGAGTTCTTTCACGAAAGTTGTAGAGGGCGTCGAGGGCTTCGATTTCAACCCAAGAATCACTCCAAACGATCGAGTATTGATACAGTTATAGCCGTCCAAAGTTCAGTGAAATTTTCGGATTTCTGTTCCAGACAGCACACAGGATTTATGAAAATCCCCACTTTTCTCCTAGTTCGAATGGTTTTCGGGCTTAGACTTCTTCACGAAAGTTGTAGAGCGTTTCAAGATCTTCGCATTAGACACAAGAATCGTCCAAAACGGCAGAGGTTTGGTCAAGTTATTCCAGTCCAAAGTTACTGCTAGAATATCGATCTTTCATCGCCAAACAAAAACCCATCGGACTCCACCGAATCGTTTTGTCCGGATTAAAGGTATTATAATCCCTCTCCTACCTTCTCCTAAATATATTGAGTGACTACGTATGGAGTTTATTGTTCCGGATTTAAAAAAATAATCGATCCTGGCGTTGCGTTGCCGGAACCGGCCATCTTCCTCTGTTATACCGACTGTTCCCATTAAACCCACGAACTGGGATTTGAGAAATTGGTTAAAAATTACGCTATAGCCCCTTTAGTTTAATTGGTGTATTAAGTTTGGCCCTAAATGTTATTAATACAGGTATTACAAATTTCAATCAATAACCGGAGGTGAATAATTGTGATGTTCGGCCCTATAGTTGGTATAAAAAAAAAAAGGTTTTATGATTGAATTGTTTTAGCTAATGTCTTATAGGTAAATAATAATCATGATTATTAAATAAAGAC
The DNA here is from genome assembly GCA_018127125.1 of Rhododendron griersonianum. Lineage (NCBI taxonomy): Eukaryota > Viridiplantae > Streptophyta > Magnoliopsida > Ericales > Ericaceae > Rhododendron > Rhododendron griersonianum. The sequence continues at coordinate 6,635,286 of CM030799.1, read as the reverse complement.
TTTCGGTATTAATTTAACTTCTTGTGTCATACAGGACTAAGGGCAACGGCCCATTCATAAAAGGTTATGTGATTCAATGCATATTGTTTATTTCAATTATTATTCTCTTTGCTTAATTATTATTTCCAACTACTGATTGATATGTTAGATTGGATCCTAGAGACATTAGAAATCACCTAGACGATGATAAGTAATGGATGAATTGGAAAAGTTTTTGTTTTAGATTGCCTGCAGGCGTGATTTTGAGTTGTGATGAGATTGTGATGAGATTGAAACTGGCGGGTGTCCAGTGATGAATTGATAGACTGGCGGGTGTCCAGTGATGATTGTGGAATGGTTGTGATGTGGTTTATAAGAGAGGCGAACCCTAGTCGTGATTCAGGCATGGTAAGAAATAAAGTGATCCCATGGGACCGAGCATGGCTAGTGGTTGAGGAGGAAAGATCTCGCGGTGAGATCTTAGATCACACGTCAGTTTAATGAATAGTAATAAACTGATTGATATGAAATACCTCTGTTATATTTTGCTAGCTGTACAGTAAGAAGGGGTGGTTGGGTTGGATTATTCTACTGGGTGATTTATCACTCACGGATACGTCGGTATCCTGGTAAATCGATTGCTTCGGCGATCAATTTGCCAGAGGGCGCAAGATTCAATGGAGAGGATTCAATATCAGGAATAGAGATCGAGTATGCTTGGGATTCGTATCAAGCCTAGAGTCAGCTCTGAAGTTAATGTATTTTGAATCGGTAAATTTATTTTGAGATTGTAATAGACCTTTATTTTAGAAAATTATATTTAATTAGCAAAATTTTCTTAAGAAATTATTTTATTTTGCTCCCGAAAAAGCGGGGCGTTACATAGGGTGCTTGATCCGAGCACCCCTTTTTCCATGTACATATGAAACTGGTTTTTTTTTTAGAATTTTTGGACGGCTCGGATCGGCCGTCCGGTGGCCGGAGACGGCCCGGCGCGGCCGCCGGACCGATTTCCCTTCGCCGGCCCTCATGGAACCTATATAAATTCTTCCAAGCCTTCTTCTTATTGGACAAAATTTCAGAATTTATATAGGTACCAATGGGCGCCGGGGAGGGAAATCGTACCGACGGCCGTGCCAGGCCGTCTCCGGCCACCGGACTGCCGATCTGACATACATATACACACGGAAAAGGGATGCTCGGATCAAGCACCCTACACACCTCGGATGCCGTTGATTCCCGCGTTGGCCCCCTCGGTTTTTTTTTATAGAATTTTTGGACGGCTCAGATCGGCCCGGCCCGGCACAACCGTCGGTACGATTTCCCTCCCCGGCGCCCATTACTCATAGCAGTACTCGGTTTTTTAAGCCTAGGCAACTTCAATCTCAAAAATCATGTGTTTACGCAAATAATTTTCTTATCACTATGGATCTTATTTGATAGATCTCATTGAGATCTTTAAAACGGTGCAAAAATATTTTTTATTTTTTTTCATTTACATTATTTTTGAGTTTGAAAATGTAAAATAAACTTTTTGTTTGGTTTTTGTGGAACAAAGCTTCTTATTTTTGAAAAAGAAGTTGCCAAATAAGAACTTATAAAATAAGAAGGGTTGTGGAACACAGCCTAAGCTCGGTCCACCGCCTTTGGATTTTTCTTGTTTGAAAAGAAACGCGCCAAGAAAGTGTCCCCTAAACCAACCTCAATCTTTCATTTTTCTTGGTGTAACCGAATTGCTGATAGATGTGTTCACTGGTTGCTTCAAGTCAATCACCAGCTGTATCCCCCCCTCCCCCACTTCGTGATCTCTAGGGCCATCTTAGAGGATAGGTGAGAGAAGCATGCGCTTCGGGCCCTCACAAAAAGCTAAAAATGAGGGCTCTCAAAATTTAAGGACTAGAGCTTCTTTTGGGCCGGTCCTATGTGTGTGCACTAAGTCCCAATAGGTCCTGTCCAAAAATTTATCGCGAAGTCTATAGCCCACCAAGTCCCGTCCAAAAATATCCCTCTCTCGCGCGCATTAATGCAGTCCCCCCCCCCGCCCCCCTCTCTCTCTCTCTCTCACTCTCTATGTCATTAATGCATGTGCTCTATCTCTCCCTCTCACTAAAGGTGTGTAAATATACATGACATTGTATGCAGAGCCGGCTTATAGCCAAGGCGAGGGAAGCCTGCGCTTCCGGCCTCGAAAAAAATTGAAAATGAGGGCCCCAAATTTTTAGGATTCCTATATAATATATGTATGTATATATGGTCCCAAAAAAAATTGCACTAGCCTCATTTACACAAAATAGGCCCAATTGAAATTTAGGAGTCACAAAATAAGCCCAAATTGTGAAATTATTCGTTAGAAACACTAACGCGTTAAAAAAGAAAATAACATAAGGGTCGGCAAGAACTAGGAAGATATAGCCAATCAAAAAAGAAGATCATCAAAAAAGAAAAAGAAGAAGATATAGCCGATCATAAGGATAGCTATGTTGTCTATCAAGAAGGAGTGGTGAAGCAGCTTGACTATGGAGACTTAATCAGTACGTTTTTTGCCTTTCAAAAAAAAAATAAAAAATCAGTACGTTTGCAGCAAAAAGTGCGAGAAGAATAATTTTCAAATGAAGGATTTTGAGGTATTGTAATAGTTGCATTTTTTGGGGATAATTATATGCTTCTATTTTGTAATGGTAAATCTTTTGTATTGGTTTTTTTTTTTTATGACTCTTTGGTGACCACTTTTGTATGAAAAACATAAGGTGGCCTCATTCAAGAGATTCGCTTCCGGCCTCCAAAACTTATGAGCCGGCCCTGATTGTATGTATATGTTGCTTGCTTGTCTGGACTCTTTCATCAGTCAAAGTCTGAGTAGTCATTGTCTCATGTTCTTCCCCGGGCACCAAAAGTACACTAAAAGCCTCATTGGCTCTCTTCATTGTTTGTACGTTAAAATATTTGAAACTTTTATTTGGAGTACACCTTCATTTCTTTTCTTCTTCTTTTTTGGGTTCTTTCGAGTTGGTCCTATGTGAGTGAATTATTTGTTTTATTTTTTAATAGTCTAAATTCATAATGTTAAAACACAACTAATTAATAATTAAAATTAGAGTTCAGGATTTTCCAAGGTTAGGGTTTGAGAATTGAAAATACTGTTAATTAATAATTAAAAATTAACATTACTGCTAATTAACTATTAAAATAAAGATTTTATGATTTTGGGATTGAAAACACTACTAATTAATAATTAAAAGCCAATTAAAAATTAATATTATTTCTAATTAATAGTTAAAACTAGGATTTTATGATTTTAGGAATTGAAAATACTGCTAATTAATAATTAAAAGGCAACTAAAAATTAACATTACTGCTAATTAACAGTTAAAATATTATGATTTTGAAAATTGAAAACACTGCTAATTAACAATTTAAAGTATACCTTAGAAAAATCATTCTTTTTCTATGCAAAATTTCATATTCTATATGGAGATCTATGCAAAATTTCAAATATATATATATTTTCAAAAGCAGATACATAAAAAAAAAGTTATAAACATTTTAAATTTGAAAAGAGTAGCCTACACCCAAAAAATTATTATTTTTTCTCCAAAATTTCATATTTAATTGGAGTTTGTTGGATAGGTCTCGTTGAGTAGATTTTCAATATGTAATTTTTTTCAAAAACGAATATATAAAATAAGTTATAAATATTTTAAAATTTTGAGTGTTTCACCTTAAATTCTGGCACTGAACCCATTAGTTTAATTTTTTTTCCTTTTTATGCGGAAATGTAACTGATGAATTCAAATCATTTAAATTCTAAAAGCATTTAGAGCTCTTGGATACAAATGAAGATTATTTGCACATATATCATTATGTAGGAAGAGAGAGAGGGAGAGGGAAAAGTGGACAAAAGTCACAACGGCATAAGAGGAGGGGAAAGTGCACAGAAGTCACATCCGCGCGTGTAGTAGTACTTAATCAGGTAAAGATGTAAAATTACACTTACAGGACCTATAAGACATTGCACTTGTAAGGCATAGGACTTAATCGGGGTAAAGATGTAAAATTACACTTATAGGACCTATAAGACATTGCACTTGTAGGGCATGGAACTTAGTGGGTTTTAAACTTGAAATATAGGACCGGCTAGTCATTTTCTTTTTCACGTCTTTTGATTCCCCCGCCCTTCTTTATTCAGCAATGGACGGCAGAGATTAAAGTTGAATCTTCATTAAGGATTAATGCAGAGATTAACCAAAATATAGAAACAGAACAAAATGTTGGTTTACCTAACTACCCTTTTGAGTCTTTCTGTACCCCTCCTTTTCCTAAACTAGTCACAAATTCATGATTTAGTCAAAACAAATAAATCAAATTGGGCTGAGCTAGCTGGCCCATCTGGGTTCGAGATTTTAGCAAAGTCCATTTCTCCAATGTTCCTGGGTCCATGAGAACAAGGCCCATGAATCGTTTTGGGTTCTTTGCCTCAGGGCTTTGGCATTGATTCGATAGTGAACTCTTACCCAATCCATATGGATAATTCGAAAGTTGAGGATTGTTTTTTCCAACCAAGGGCTCCGGATTTTGGGAGTTTGTAGCCCTTTGGGCAGTTTCAGCAATCAAAAAAAAGAGGCTACACTCCCAGTAGAAGTGGTAGAATTATTCCAAGTACTTCCGCTACAACAACTATGTACATTTTCGATTTTCTATTCACTCATGATCTGGCCTGGTCGACCCAATCATGATATTGAAGGATGAGACCTTTTCTCGAAAAAAAATACATCAAAGTGGGTTGCCTTGGCTAGCTGCATAAGCAACTAAGCCCGGTCCACCGCCTTTGGATTTTTCTTGTTTGAGAAGAAACACGCCAAGAAAGTGTCCCCTAAAGCAACCTCGATCTTTCATTTTTCTTGGTGTAACCGAATTGCTGATAGATGTGTTCACTGGTTGCTTCAAGTCAATCACCAGCTGTATCGATCGCCCCCCTCCCCCACTTCGTGATCTCCCAATCGATCTCAAGTTTGACCTATTGATTATTTGACCCTGTTACCGGTACAGACGAATGGTTCTAACTATTTGTACGTGCCTAGCAGCAAATTAGAACCTTTCAAGTTTTATGCACGGACAACCGCCATCTGATTTTCTCTCTCCCTCTCTCTTGCGTCCGAATTGGTCTAAAAATGCAATGGAGTGGAGGAGGATTAACACGAATAGATTGCTTGCTTCAAGCCTTCAATGGCATCGGAAATGATGTAACTTTAGTTGCACATGTACCGTTTGTGTGCTCCAATATTATTTCGTACTATTTTTTTTTGAACGGCAAAAATAGCATTTTATTAAGGGAGAGGGGATCAGTTCCAACCGAAAGTTGGAAATACACATGAGGCCTAAAGTGCCCAGATAAAACATTCGTACTAATATAATTAATCACTAGATTTGTCTCTTGCATGCTTCAAGATGGAGATATTTTATTCTAACTTGTTACATGGACATTTTGAAAAGTGGTGATATGAGAAAGTTCAAAGACATTCAACGTCAAAAGTGATATCTAAAAGATTGGGAAGAACATGTTTGAAGACGATTAATTTATGAGAAGATAGTCTCTCACTTCATGTTAAGCCTTCAATATGAAATTATTCTCCTTACACGCCTCTTTCAGTATTTCTAAGGCATTTGCAGCAAAAATGTGCTATTTTTAGACATTTCTTCAAGATGCAATGAATTGATGTGTGCCGTAAACTATTTAATGTAGTTGTCTAGTTGATTAGATGAATTCTGTTTAAAGCTTATTTGAGAACACTACTTCTAGGAGAAGTCGGCTTGGTTGGTGGGGTGGTCAATAGTAGCCGATGATACAAATTCATTTGAATTGTGTTCAGAACGAGTTGCTTCGTGCCTTTAGACACAAGCAAACCCTAGTTGTATATATGAAAGACTGCATCACTTTTTTGTTGAATTTTGGCTCATGTTAGTCATTGAAGGATAGAGTTGCAAGTTGGAAGATATCAATCTTTGATTGGATATTATTGAAATCCTTGACTTTAATTACAATAAGTTTTGTATGCTTGTGGCCTGGTCAGAGAAAATGAGAGGATGTTTCTTCTCTCCTATTCAAAATAGGGTGGTTCTTCTGGAATTAGGCTTGTCTGCAGTCCATTAGGATTACAGATGTGCGGTTGGAAGGTTATGAACCGTCAGATGGTGTTTTTAACGGTTGAGATTTTAAAAAAAAAAATCGGGGAAAAGTGGGGAAAAGTAGGGGTGAGCAAAAAATCCATCAAACCGTGAATCCAATCCAAACCGAAAGGTTTGGTTCGGTTTTTTAGTAATATGGTTTGATCATGGTTTAAAAAAATTAGAAACCGTTTTATATGGTTTGGTTTGTGGATTCACATTCACGGTCATGGTTCCAAATCGATCCGAACCGTATAATACAATTATATATAATTTAATTATTACCACTGCCCTTTTGCTGCCTTATTTCAATTCAATAGTTTTTAGAAATTATCTTTGGCATTTTATTTGGTTAAATTATCTTAAGATGTTTAATAGATGGTATTCTTAGTTTGTTCATTTAGTGACTTACTAGTATTTCATTTTCTTAGTTTAAGATTTGAGGCAATTATTGGTATTCTACTCTTAATTAGTTGGTTGAAATTAGTGTGTTTTGATAATTTGAATGAAATTGGTTTTAATATAAGTTTTCTTTTAATTTATCTTTGTAATTTTAAGTACTTTAAATATTTTTTGAAGATGATAGTTTAGTTCAAAGCAAACCGTGGTTTAAACCGAAACCGAACCGTATTTATATGGTTTGGACTGGTTTGGTTCTATGCCTTTTGTGGGTTGATTTGGTTCTTCAAATTCATAATCCGTAGGTATTAATTGGTTTGGTTCTTGGTTTACCACAAAACCGAACCAATCCGAACAATGCTCACCCATAGGAAAAAGTTAAACTTTTTTCTGGAAAAGTTTTATAAAGTTTGGACCATTAGATGCGAAGATGAATGGATGAGATTGAACTGCATGGACTCTCTGTAGTCCAACCGCAGAGAATTCGCCTCCTTTGTTCTCCTATTGTAAATCGTTCTTTGGGTGGTGAGAGTAGGTGTACTAGGAATGGGGGTTATGTAATTTAGCCCGCACATTTCTTCCAGTGCCAGCTCATATATTTTGAATACTTGAAGTGATTCCTTTTATTAAATCTTTTACATATTCATGAATTTCTTAAAAAACAATAAAAGTGCAAAAAATAACAAAAAAATCAAACTAAAAGGATATGATTGCAAGAGTTTTTGAAGAAAATAAGATACAATTGTGCTTTTATTTGGAAACATTCTAATATTAATGTGTAAGTTACATTACAGTGGGGCCTCAATTTTGGACCAATATTCGGGGGCCGAAAGCGATCACTTCTCTCGCCTACCCTATGAACCGGCCCTGATTTCTTCTCCCGTGGATGCAGGCTGAACCATGCATGTAAACTCTTATGTGTCTTTCGACTCTTTCGAGTTTTTTTTTTCATTGTCATTTATTTGTCGTCGTAAATTTTCTTCTTTCTCAATCTCGGCTTTGGTTTGCTTCCGCTTATGTCAATAGAAATGGGAACATAGCACATGATCGATCCATGCATACTAGTCGCAAAGTAATACTTACCGATATTTGTTGAAGCTGATTTTTTACAGGACCCCATAAAATAATATTTTAAAATTTATGGATTTTTTTCTAAATTTTTGTATGATCCGAAGTGGACCTTACATAAAATGTAGTGTAACTATGTAGTATAAAAAATTAGTGTACCTATCTTTTCTGTAAAACATAGTACATCAAAATAGTAGTAATGCATTACATCGGTGCCCCCAAACCTAAAAAATGAAATAAATATCATAATTAAAGTATAAAATTTGTACGATAAAAAATAATTTATTTCAGTATTTTACACTCTCCATACGAGAGACTAAAAGATTAAATAAATGTGAGAAAAGTTTAAAGGAAGTGAATTTCGCATTCTCCCTAACATAATTATTTTTTCTACACAAAATGTTTCTGCTTCCGCGAGGAGGATGTTTTACAGGGTGTTTTAATTTAAATTTTTATGCTTGAATTTCAAAATATTTGCAAGAAAATTTTGGAAATTCAATAGCAGTGTCAATACGCGAAATTTATTTTTTATTTTTTGGCACCCTTTCATGTAAAATATTAGGCCCGTCAGTTCGTCTTGTAAAGAGCAGAAGGGAACAACGTCGGACGGGGGAGCAAAAACCCACACGTAGCTACCAGTACAACAAATAGGGGTGGGAATTTCCGACACAATACGAATCCAACACCAAGTTAGCGGGTTAGGGTCGGCTATTTCCGACATGAAACACGGATATGACATAACATGATAACACGAAAAGATAAACAGATCGGGTTAGGGTTGAGAGAATTCTGACATGAATACGACACGATACGGTGCCATCCCTAAGTAGAATGCTAAAAATTAAAAAAATACTGCATCAATTACGTTCCTTTGTTGACCTGGATCACACAAATAGAATACTATAAAGTACCAAAAACATGGGGTTACTTAAAATCTTAAAAATTGTAAGAGCAAATAATTATTAAATGCAGTGAGATCGAGTGTATCACGCGAAAAAAAAAACTATTTCCAAAAAATTTATCATGTGAATTATTTGGTAGAGAATTATTAGGATCGAGGGCCTGTACTAATTTTTTTAATAATCTTAGATGGACGGAATTTATATTTTAAGAAAGAAACGTTGGGTGAACAGCCAGAACAGGCTTATAGAATTATACAGATTCTAAAAGACCACTACTCTATAATTATAAGAAAAAAATAAAATTTGAGCAGGGTGGCCACCAGGCTTCGTCATGGTTTCGATATAACAGTGAGACTAAAAAATCACACGCGCATCGATTGTTTCGTATTAGAATTTTTTTTTTGCGTTACAACCGCTACAGTCGATACTTGACCGCAAATATTTTTTTTTTTGAATGGCAATACTTGACCGCTACAACCCATTTAGTGCTCCAAAAGCTTTTTTTTTTTTTTTTTTCCAGTGGCCGAAATTGATTTGAATGATCCACGATCACTACAATCGGTCGATATTATCGGTATCATTAAACCGCGGCCGTTGCGTGGCCCGCTATTATAGTATTTAAGTCTTTGATTGATATAGAAATTTTGTTGTCATCAGTTAAGTCCCGTTCTGCTAAGGTTCTTATCTTTAAATACTTATTTTCTGCTTTACGAGACAAGTCATTCTCTCACAATTCATCATCTTTAAATTTTAGTTAGTGAAACACACCCTTAATATCGTTTTAAGTTATTTTCATTCCTCGTGAACTGAGAGTTGCCAGATTGCCTTCTTGTATCACATGATATGAATGACATTAAAGTGAGAAGTTAGCATCTTGAAGATTAAAGTGAGAAGTTAGTCCACGAGAGGGCTTGGTTTGATGGTGAATTGAGAGTTCAAAAAGTTTAGTAACATAACTCCCGACATTTCGGAGCCGATTAATGTATGTAGATCCATGTGTATCCAATGGCTCTGATCTGAAAACAGTTGTGTCCATATATAGCATTGCTCATTCAGAATTATAGTGGTTTGCTCTTTGTAAAATTTTAGATTCGAAACTTCCTAAATGCCAATTCTTAATTACGAGGCTAATACATGGAGTTGAACCCTCGTGAATTACACGTAGAGCGCGCCAGTTGGCCCGAACACCCTGGATTATAAGAAAAAGTGAGAAGTTAATACTGGAAACAGCCAGCCTAGCTAGTATGACACTCTGTTATGTTGTTCAGATCTCTATACATCCTTTAGTTTCCATCTGATGCACATTGGCTAATATAATAAGACTCTTTGTGGGAAGATACATAATAATTATGTTTACAGTATAATATACTGTACATCAGTGCTTGCTTGGAATTGTTGTATAAAACTCTATTGGTACATGGAGTGAGCTGGAAATCATTAAATTAAAGATTTCATAAACAAATTAAATGGAAGTCAATGTACAATTAATATATATATAAAGGAGAAAAAGGACCTTCCCATGTGACAAATCTTGATGTGGTTTGTTCCGTCTGAGGTGAGGTGAGGTGATTCTTTATAATGTTTTTAATGGAGTATTTGGATAATAGGGGTTGTTCGGCTAATTAAGTCATTTTGCTTTTTTTTTTATTCTTATTCAAAAAAAATCGTATTTGTTAGTTTTTCTTCAATTTTTTGGGGATTATTACTTCGTCATGATGAGAGAAATCTAAAGAGTAAAAAATTACGATCGAAACCTAATTTTTTTGAATAAAGACAAAAATAAGCCAATTTTTTCGTCTTTATTAAAAAAAATTGGATTTCGATCGTAGTTTTGTACTTTTTAGATTCCTCTTGTCATGAAGAAGCAATAATTCCCAAAAAATTGACAAAAAACTAACAAATACGAAAAAAAAATAAGGACAAAAAAATAAGCCAAGTGACTTATATAGCCGAACAACCCCTAAATGTGCTTGGAGGGCAGTTTTCGCGCATTTCGAATTAAAAATTCAACTATGAATATTGTCCGACTGTGAATCGATAGTGTACAGATCAGTGTGTGGGTCCACAAATAATCTGATCCCTTCATCAACTTCGAAATAATATTTTGAGTGACCTTGCAAATAATCAGCTCAATGGAATATTTTGGGGTTTTTCACATTAACTTTATGTGATGATCTGAACTATTTTTGTTGGTCGCATTATATAATACCTGCAATCCAATCAGGCTTTAGTCGATGTCCGACCGACCTGATTTTTTGCTCAAATGAAAAACATATCGAGGCTTACAAAATGAACGCCTCGTCATCAAATGATCAACCGTGGCGAGTCCAAATTTTAAATTTTATACCTCGGAAGAAACCACATGAGAGATCACAAAGTGATTAAAATCTTGATTCTCTATGAAGTGGACCTTAATCTAAAATAAAACAACCGTTCAAAAAAAAATTTTAAAAAAGATAAGTGGGTCCCCTGCTGTTAGAGTTTCAGCTCCAATCTTTGTTTAATCTCCAAATCTCTATTTGGAGATCAAAGTCTCCAAGATCAAAAAAACTTCAATCATACGAGTACTAAATTTTTCGAAAATGAAGATTTTTGCTCGGGTCTCCTCAAAGTATCTTATATTAAGTTCTATATCTCTATTTTGGAGACCAACTCTTCATATTAAGGAGGATTTTATAATTTATTCCCTCTTTTTTTTGACCTTTTGTACTTCATGGCATGGGTGAATATTAGAGAAACCCACCGTTCTTTTTAGAGTTTTGGCCGGTCTCCAAAATGGAGATGGGGTCTCCATTTCAACAAGGAACTTTGTTTAGATGTGAGAAAAGGAGAATAGAATACTAAGCCAAACCCTTGGGGTTATCCACTATGATTTTATTTGATGATCTGCACCATTTTTGTTGGTCTCTTCATATAATGCAATTCGACCAATCTTTTACAGATGCCTGATCAACTTGATTTATTTGCCTAGATGAAAAGCATATTAAGACCTACAAAAAGAACGGATCGTTGTTACTTGAAACCGCGGCGAGGCCAACTTTTTAAGGGACCACATGAGAGATAACCACTTGATAAAATCTTGATTCTCTTATGATTCTATGAAGTGGCCCCAAATTTAAAATAAAACAACCGATGAAAAAAAATTAAAATGAGACAAAATTAATGGATCCCCTGTTGTCAGAGTTTCAGCTCCAATAAAATTGAGCCTCTTCAATATTTCAGAAGGGTGAACAAAATTGAACTTCTATATCTCAGGCATACCTAGTATTTGCATAGCCAATACTACTGCATACACCATCCAGGGGCATTTCCGGTAAGCTATTTGTAGTTAAATTGTTTCCACTAAATGAAAATTTGAAGAAAATATGTAGGGTGTTTGTGAGAGAAAATGTGTTAAATATTTTTATTTAGTGAAAGCAACTCAACTTTTAGCAAAAAATTTGAATTTAGTATAAACAACTTCATAAAAGCCAATAAAAGGGGCCTAAGTCGACCGCCAAGGCAAGTTACCAAACTTGCAACAACATCAATAACACGTACCAGAGGTCCAGAGCCACATTTGATTGTACGGAGTACTTCTTGGTTGTATAAGAGGGAGGTTTGGGATTCAAATCTATGGAGAGACTTTTTTTTTTTTGATCCGCTATGGAGAGACTTTAAACTCCCTTTAATTGTAAGTTACTAACTTTCCCGTAAACCCCACTCCACTAATGTATACCGTTTGGCAAAAAAATAAACACGAACCGAGTTCCCCTCCGATATTAAAATGTTTGGTCGTCTCCATTTTAAAATTATTTTGGGTTCATTCGAACTCAAAAACTTATTGGAACCATTCATTTTGTAGAACTCGTCGAAAAGAATATGCAAGCCAAAAATGAGTTTGATTTAACTCCGTTTGATGTATGAATGAATCACGTTTGTGCGATATAAAAATAGAATTTAAAAGTTTCAAACCATATTATGCTTTATTTTTTCAAGCACATATGCGGTTGGTTCATACATCAAACAGAGTCCGATCAAATTGATTTTTGGACTTTGTTTGATGTATAAATGAATCGAGTTTGTTCAAGAGAAAAATAATTATTCTTCTGGTTTCTCTCTAGGCCTATGGTCGTGGGGTGGTTGAGACTCTCTTCTCCTTAGAGAGTTGAGACCTCCCACTCTCCCCATCATTTTTGGACTCATGAGACAGATCTAGGGTTCTAGATCTGGTTTCTTGGAACCAATTCAGCGGCGACAGTGGCGGCGTCAGCAGCAGCTTCAGCCTTCAGTCTGCGGTGAGAACGAGCTCAAGTTGGTGTGGCGGGTCCATCCAGGAAAGTCTGCTCTATGTTCATACCTGGCCACTCCAACCCCCCTTCACAAGTGTGATTGACGAGTCTGACTCCGGCGTCTTGGCTCCAGACGACTTTTGTTTTTTGTTTTGTTTTGTTAGTTTGTTGTATTTTATTTTATTTTTTTGTTTTTCTATATTTTCAGAGCGATAGAGTTCCAGTCCTTTGTATTTTGTTTTATACATAAATCGACTTTATTTCTGGGGAAAAAAATACTGGAGGGGAACTCAGTACCAAAAACCACGCCTTCAAGGTCCCCTTTGATAGACCTTGCTTATTGATTTATTTTATCTCTGAAATTTTATTAGTTTATTTTGCATCTGTATTCATCCACAAAATTAACAAACGAAATAAACAATTCGTACTACAACCAAACAGGCCCCAGTGAACTCAATTGGTCAGCGTAAGTACACCATGTCACCATGTACGAAGTTGGTAACTCATGCGCTCTCTCTCTCTCTCTCTCTCTCTCTCTCTCCCCATCTCTTTCATGTGGGCCTGTCTAATCATCTCATTGGAGTAACAATTTATTGACTTTTTTTTTTTTTAAAGAGATTTTTTTTTTTTTGATCCGCTTTAAAGAGATTGATGAAGTGTTACGTTAAGTCGTTAACCACAATATTAGTATACCATATCATTATCAATTTGATATGATCTCGACAATTAAAGTAGAATATTTTTGCAAGAAATCAATTTGCACAGACCGGGTGTATAAGACCCACTCTGGAGTCTCACACAACTGATTCGAGCTGTTCATTAACTGAAAAATATTTTTGCAATTGCTTCATAAAAAAATCAGTTCAATCAGATAATTCTAAATACTAGATCAAATCTTTCATTCAGAATTTAGGATCCTTAATTCTAGATGAATTTTAAAGAAAAATTAGACGATTGGATTAATCACTTACCATTATCCGACGATTCTGACTGAGCTGTTTTTTGCAACTAAATAAGAAAATTTTATTTTAAAGTTATGAACGATTCAGATCATTTACGTGAGATCTTGAAGTGGTATCACACGCCCCAGTTTTTTTTCTAATCAGCCACACCCCAGTTTTATTGATGAAAAAAAAAATGCTTAGACCCCATTTAATAACAGTGATTGATGGATGAGATTCGTAAGGAGATGAGATTGGGATTGGGATTGGTAATGAGAATGGATTGATAATGAGTATATTTGTTTGGGATGAGATTAGATGATGAGATTATTAATATCATGTTTGTTTGAGATAGGATTAGATGATGGGATTGAATTGGATTGATAGAAGAAATTAGTAATGAGAAGAAATTGGACTACAAATACCAAGTCCCTTGGTATTGCCCCTATGGGCCGGATTGTTCATCCTATGGGATTTACCAAATCCGGACCAATTTTGAAAACCAAACAAAGCATTACTAATACCATTACCTTAACAATCTAATCCCAACCTTAAATCCGTTTATCAAACGGGGCCTTAGTTCCTTGTGGAGAGGAGCCGATCCCCTGTATAAATACCCATTCAGTTTCTTCACTTCCGGCATTAAACTCCGATACAACTCTATAAATTAAAGTACAGACGTGTAGGCCACAGAGGAATGCAAACAGCTTCAGGAATGGCGGCTTTGAGGCTTCTCTCTCGCTCCTTTCGTCCTCCTCCTTCTCTCTCCTCTGTTGCTCTATTTGCTCGAGGTAATTGGTCACACGATCAAAAAACCCGTCTTTCATTTCTAGTACAGTATCAATTCGTTGTTCATCTTCTTTGTCTCTCGTCTCTACAACGATGAGTCGAGAGACAGAGTGAGTAATTGAACAACCCATCGTTTTGTTTTCGATCGTTATTTGATTTGTGAATCACAAGTAATTGGGAAATCCGAATGTAGTTTTCACTCAATGTGGACGGAGTTGATTTCGTTGATCATCCAGAGCTCAAATTTTCGAAAATCTTTTTCTATAATTCGGACCAGCTTAGTTACGCATATCTTGATTAATTTTGGGGAGCAATTCCACTCTCCAGTAGAGGTGGGCCCAAAGCTTCCGGTAGATGTTCAATTAAAGAACTTGTTACTGATAAATAACCACATTCGCATTTTCCTAGATATTTTATTTTTAGAAAGTCTTTTTCCTTCTATAAACTTGGATTTGCCATGAAATTGCTATTGCTAGTGAAAATGTGGATCAACCCCTTCTATATTAGTAATTTATCGGTTATGTTATTGAAAGCCGCTGGATTGTCAATAAGGCAAGAAAAATACAAAAAAAAAAAATCGTAATTTTTGATACATTTTAAACATTTTTCAAGGCCCTTTTAACACACATAAAATTGCATTTTTCTCATTTTTCAGGCTTATTAATAGTACGTGGAACTATTTTTAGCATTTTCCTTAATCTATCTCACGGAAAGTTCAAAATGCCTTCGTTGATGTGATTTGCCACGAACTTTTCCCAGAAAAGTTCAAAAACTCCTATTTTGCTGCAATATTGAACTCTTTACATTGATATTTATTAATTTTTTAGCATTTAGCCCTTGAACTGATGCATAGAAAATACATCAGTTTAAGTCCTATGTTGTTCTCTATCTAGTATTCGCAGGATTATCCTTTTTGGCATTTAAACTTATCATGAATGACCTTTTTATTTTTCAAATTTGATGAGAATAAACATATTAGAGAGGTGGTTGGCTGCATTCTTTTTTACTTTTATCTCTGAGTTTTTATTTATTTTGCATCTAAATTCACACATAAAATAAACAAACAAAACAATTACTAGGAGTACAACCAAGCAGGCCCCAGTGAATTTAATTGGTCACGGTAAGTACAAAACAGTCATGATTGGCCGATGAAACGGTCACATCAAGTTGAGTTGGTGACTCATGCTATTTCTCTCTCTCTCCCTCAAAATTGTTATTTGCTCTTGGAGTACCGTCACGTGTAATATTCTATGAGCCTTCTCTACCATACATCCATCACCAAATGTATGGCTCCCGTATCAATGTGTTGTGAAAAAATGTCCCTGGAGCACCGTAGCACTGAATAATCTCTCGTCTCTTGGACACGACGTCCTGGAACACACGTTGCGGGTGTAAATTGTAGTATTATGCAAAAAGAAAGGAAAGATGAAAATGTTGAACTAAGATAAAATTCCTAATGAGGTGGGATTAGAATTGGGATTGAGAATGAGGTGGGATTATTAATGAGGGGATAAATCATTTATTCATGTTTGTTTTGATTAGAATTGGGATTGGAATTGAGAATGAGGTGGGATTGTAAA
This sequence comes from Rhododendron griersonianum, assembly GCA_018127125.1. Taxonomy (NCBI): domain Eukaryota; kingdom Viridiplantae; phylum Streptophyta; class Magnoliopsida; order Ericales; family Ericaceae; genus Rhododendron; species Rhododendron griersonianum. The sequence continues at coordinate 6,619,195 of CM030799.1, read as the reverse complement.
TAACATGTTTGTTTTGGCTAGGATTAGAATTGAGATTGGGATTGAGATGGGTTTTTAAACTGGTTTTGCTCAATCCCATGGGGATATAACTCACTGCACTTTGCAGAAGAAAACAAGGTGGGTAGAAAGGTCAGAGAGAGAGATATAGAGAAGAGAATACAGACAAAGGGAGAGAAGGGGGTTCAAGTGTGTTTTGCCGTTTTGCTTACCCAAAACGGTGGCCTTTTGGTGGGGCTGCAAGGTGCAGTGAGGTGTCCTCACTGCAGGGACTCCGCGTCCCCCTCAAGAAATTAACTTTCACACCAAAAAAAGTTGTTCCCTTCATAATAATAATATGCTTCTCCATGTATAAACATACATGGAATTTCGGCACTCTTATTAGAGAGCAATTTTGTTCACCTTCATCCAAGGTGAAGGTAACTTTACACAAATTTGGTGATGTAGCTGCGGGGTTTGTATTAATTAATTTGCTAGGAGACCAGTAGACCACGTAAATTTTTTAACTCAATCGGTTATTTGATTTTACGAACTATTCCCTCGGTCCGTGTTTGTTGATCCACAAACACACAATTTTTCTGTTCCTTAATGTTTGTCCATGCTTGAAAGTCAATGAGTAAATTGTGTCAATTTTACTCTTTCATTGCTGTCTCCAAATATTAAATTAAATCATTGAAAGTTAAAATTCGAAAGACATGAATTATACAAAGTAATCATGATGCCCCTAAAAAGTTGAAACCCCAAAATAGACTAACAAACACAGACGGAGTGAGTAATTGTTTTCTATCTCAAGGAAATTAAATGCACAACCCAGTTGTCAATGTGTAGAAATTTTATTGATATTTGTAGTAAAAGGTGAATAGATATACGTAAAAAAACGCATTGAAACTCTAATTGTTTCGACATTATGTGCGTATTATCTATTGCCTAGTAGACTATGGTTAGCATAACTACATTTGAAAATTGGGATTGATTTGATCTCCATAATTGTAGGTCAACATCCAAGGCAGTTGGCCTAGTAATTGTGTAATAGGAGTAGTATATATTGCTCCCTCCGTCCCTTTTTTAGAGTCCAGTATTTTATTTTGGATTGTCCCTTAATAAGTGTCCAATTTGTAAAATTAGTGTGTAAAAGTTGATACATTTTCTATTTTGCCCTTAAAAGTACATTCCATTTTGAAAAAATTAGTGAGTAAAAATATAACGATAATGTCTCCATAAAAGGTAAGTAGGGAAACAAATATAAAAGTTGATGTAAAAGATATAATAACGTTGATTTTTTAATAAATTAGAGTTACGAAACTGGACACTTAAAAAAAAGAATAGAGGGAGTAATTATAAGTACTGTGAGATTGTCGATTCAAAATGGGAAATGATATTGACACTCCAAAAATTGATGCAGGCACTTCAAAAAACAAAGGAAAGTGGCTTTAGAGTTACACTGATTTTGAAGTGGCTGCATCAATTTTTGGAGTGTCAATATCATTTCCCTTCAAAATTTGATATCCACTGTAGTTGACTGAGATAGGGTTAACGTAAAAATAGTTGGCGTTTCGGTTTCCTTGAAAATGAACTTTTTGAAAAGGAAGGTAATTTCAAACTCAAAAATTATGTGTTTGCGCAAATAATTTTCCTACCAATATGGATCTTGTTTGATAGATTTCATTGAAATCTTTTAAATGGTGCAAAAAAAAATTAAAAAATTATTTTTATTATATTTGAACTTGAAATTACCTTCTTTTTGAAAAAAAAGGTTTAAAAAAAAACCGGAACACCTATCGTAGGGGGAAATATCACGTGATAAAAAAACAAAAACCTTCTGATTTTCGACGTGGATAAGATATTTGGATAGACTATCCCAAGCGGGCCGGGCCCTCATCAAGCAGAGTGCACAGTTAACCGCAGAGAATACCATTCAGATGCTACAACTATTACAGATGTAGCAACACAGTCCCTGCATACAAATAATCGGAGTAACTCATTTTATTTAAAATGAGTACATTTTTTAGGGTACTTATAAAAAATAAGTTCAATTGGTTTTTGGTAGTGATGTTTACGATACATCCAATTTTGTCTCAAAATTCAGGAAATTTTTTTTAGTGCCGAGTGGGTCCATTTCGTTTTTGAACGGTTCAGATTTAGAGAAAGAAAGTATTCAGGTGAGAGGAGAGAGAGGGTTTCAATCTGAGCCGTCCAAAAGTGTATTAAAAATTTAAAATGCCCGAATATGCTGAGCGGGTACCACGTGGGATATACCCACTTGGCACCGAAAAATTTCTCAAAATTCAGACATAAATTGTGAAGCAAAGTTAGTAAAATGCACTTACGGATATCCAATTGAACTCATTTCTTTCAGGAATCCTAAGCAAAGTACGGAATATTTGGGGAAAAAAATGAGCAATTCTGATAATTTTTTTGTGACCCGAAAGGGGCCTAAACCAGACTTCAAATCTGTCGGATATCCTTTCCTTTTGAGTGTTTCTTTTGACTTGTCGTAGTATTAATTACGAGAACTCACTCTTTGACTATATATAGGAGTATAAAGTATAAACATAGGAAAGAGACTATAAAGCTCTACAAGAGTGAAGCAATAAGTTTCAGAAATGGCGGCTCTGAGACTTCTCTCTCGCTCCTTACGCTCTTCTTCTTCGTCATCTCTTCCTCTACTCTCTCGAGGTAAACGCGTTCACAGAAATCTGTCTTCCATCACTGTAAATTTGTTGCCCCCTGTTCCGGGATTTCTAGCAGGGCTTTAATTTTGGGCCCTGCTGGTCGCTGGTGGTGGACGGTGAAATCGGTCCCGGGATTAATCGTGCATAAGCTAGCCCGTGCGCGTGAGTTAAAAAGAAAAAAAAAATATTGATCGTTTGTTTTTCGGTTTAGTCTTACCATCGATGATAGGTGAATCGGAAGGAATGAGAAATGAGACCTGTTGTTTCCACGAAATTCGGATGGAGTTGATCTGTTGAATCTAACTTGATCATCCATAGTAGATCTCTCAGATGTTCGAAGAACCTTTTTATCTTTTTTATTTTTCTAATAACCCATATGTCCGGGCCGGGCCGGTTTACGCATACATCGACTAATCTGGAAGACCAAATCCACTGTCCACTGACGGGCCAAAGGGCGGGCTCCAAAGCTAACATTAGATGTTCATATAACCGAAATCGCATTTTCCTAGGTTTTGCATCGCATATGTTCCGAAAAGATTTGATGATTGCTGACTGTTGTTTCCACTTATTCTGATCGAGTTGATTTGTTGCATCTAAGTTGATCATCCCCAGTTAAAAAAAAAGAAAGAAAGGTTGATCACTCAGAGTAGTTTTGTTAGATGCTCATGCTCGAACTGCTTGTTATGTAGCTGCAATAGCATTTTTCACCGCTTAAGGACCGGAAAGATTCGACAAACAGGCAGTTAATTAACAAAGCTTGACTGATTGTTGGAATTTTTTTTCACATTCATAGAAAAACGTATGTTGTTTGGGTAATTGTGCCAGTTATCTTGTTAATTATTATGAATTTGATGAACTTATGTCTATTATGGAACTCCTGCTGATTTTGATCAAATGTAAAGAGTTTGTTTGAATATACCATCTCAGATTCTCTCCTCGTATTCTAAGAGCTCCTTTTTTTGATCGGGTAGGAGCATTAGATTGGACTATATATCTAAGTGGGCCCACATGTCCGGTGTTTGGGTTGAAAGTTTTACAGGCCAGATCGAATGTCCATTGGAAATATTTTGTGCAGATATTTATTTATATATATATTGCTATATGACTATTTCCCTTCAGTATTAGTCTCATCAAGTGTAATACAAATCTCCAATGTTCTGCATAATTCTGATTTTTGGAAAATTTCTGTTTTTCTTTACTCGCTGAGGAATGCTTAATTTTTCACTTTTTACCGAAGTTTTGTTTCATGGTCGTTAGAGCGTGCATTTACTGACTAGTTCATGCAATTAATTATTTTTCTCAGGGAAGAACTCTTACCTTGGCAGAGGAGGCTGGAAATATAGCACTGCTGCTGCTATTGAGGAGCCAATCAAGCCATCCCTGACTATAGACCACACTCAGCTCCTTATCAATGGAAAATTTGTAGATGCAGCATCTGGTGAGATTTTTGTGCTCAGAAAATAACAGCGATAATTTATTTTCAATTTTTATGGCAAGGAGAAGTCTTTCGGTCTTATGTCTCCTAATGTAGTTACTCGATGAATCTATAAGCTACCATTTTGAAGTTTAAACACTAGATATCTAAAGCTTACTTTGGCACCAGGGAAAACATTTCCGACTTTGGATCCTAGGACAGGGGAGGTGATTGCCGACGTTGCTGAAGGTGATGCAGAAGACATCAACCGAGCAGTCTCTGCAGCTCGCGAGGCCTTTGACGAAGGACCATGGCCCAAAATGACTGCTTATGTAACCATATCTCATCTCATTTCTCTATTTTTCGCTTGTAATTCATCTTTTTCTTATTATATGTTTACATATAAGTAATAACTCTTTCGTTTATTGTATACAGGAAAGATCCCGGATATTGTTGCGCTTTGCCGATTTGGTTGAAAAGCATAATGATGAAATCGCAGCGCTTGAGACTTGGGATAATGGGAAGCCATATGAACAGTCTGCCACCATTGAAGTACCAATGTTTGTACGCCTCTTTCGGTATTATGCTGGTAAGTAAAATCGAAAATACTTCAATATTTGCAACTGTTCTAGTTTCCTGTTCTTTAGGAAGATGTTCTAAGAATTTTATATGCAAACTTTGCAGGTTGGGCAGATAAAATTCACGGTCTCACAGTTCCTGCTGATGGACCATATCACGTGCAAACGCTGCGTGAACCAATTGGCGTTGCTGGACAGATTATCCCCTGGAATTTTCCTCTTCTCATGTTTGCTTGGAAAGTTGGACCTGCATTAGCATGTGGTAACACTGTTGTTCTAAAAACAGCAGAACAGACCCCATTGTCTGCTCTCTACGTTTCAAAACTAATGCACGAGGTAGTTTATCATTCAGACATATTGTCTTCTTCATTAAACTTCTTTTTTTTGAGTGTTTTTGCCCCCCATCTTTTGGTAAATATCACGACCTGCAGGGCCTGGTCCCTGACATTTTACTCTTAGTTCATTGAAGGATTTTCCAACTTTAGCCCCGACTTGACACATTAAGTAATTATTTGTATAACCAAATCTTGATGTAGTACACCAACTTTCATCACGCATATGATAGCTTTATTGTATATTTACTAATACAAACTCCAGCGATGTCTGATGTCTGGCATCTGGCATGTCAAAGATGGATACCATATAATAATGAAAGAAGTAGCTAGAACCCATCATGGAATAACAACTGAAATCAAATTTTGCTTTTACTTGATAGAACTATAGAAGTTCCAAGCAGCCAATAGTTGAAAATACATTGTTGTTACATGTGATGTGAGTCTCTTCTCCTTTCTCTTGTAATTGACTTAGCAAAAAAGAACATGTGATGTGAGTCATGGTAATACTTGATCCTTTATTATTATGAAATGGAGTAGTCTGAAGATTTTCTCCATCTTGTGCTTGTACTACACACATGTTATCATCTCATTATGTTTTCTCAGAAGATTATCTTTTGGACAGGCTGGCCTTCCTCCAGGTGTTCTGAACGTGGTTTCTGGTTTCGGTCCCACTGCTGGTGCAGCTCTAGCCAGTCATATGGATGTTGACAAGGTTTATTAGTTTATATATATACATGTGTGTGTGTTTCTTTATACAATCACATTGTTCTGGTCTGGCTGAGGATATCTACTTATAATTTATAAATACAACATCGAATATGAATTTTCTTATTTGCTTATCCATTAAATGTAATTGCTATCATTGTACTATCAGCTCGATGAATCTTCTGCCATAATACTGTTGGAATGCCTCAAATGGGAAGTTTGTCTCTGTCTGGTTCAGTAAATGTAAAACACTTTCTTGATCTAGGTTGAAAGGGAGCTCAAAGTAATATTAAGGCATCGAGATGTGAATGGCTGGAAATCCTTGTTTCTTAAACTTATACGAGACAAAAGTTATTGATTTGATTTCTTTTTTCTGGAAATTAGTATGTTATATCAAAGTTTTGTTCCTGTGGCTCATGAGATAGGTGCTTCATTTGATTAATTTTGATGTGTGTAAAACCGTTTACTTTTGCCGATTACTGTTCTCTGATAACTTTTGACCTTCCAAAATGAGCACATTATTTTGTTTCTTTAAGCTAACAGAGTCCTCTGAAGTATGTTCTAGGATTGAATTACATATACTTGTTCCTCTCTGAACTAAGCTTCTATAACTAATGCTTGCCGGTTTTGGTTTAGACCTTTAGCTGAAACCAAGTTGTAATATTCAGTTTAAGCGTTTAACGATGAAGTTAAGGCGTGAAATGAACACAGTAACACAGATGACGAAGCGCATAAGGTAAATTCATCCGATGGATTTTTTCTATGCTTCTTGTACGATGATGAGGCTCCATGAGGACACAAGTAGTATACAGCTCGTTTCTCTTTGTTAAAATACGTTGAGAATGCCACAATCTATTGTAGTTGCTCTAAACTGAAGTTAGTGCAAAAAATGTTTATGGTACTTGCTAAAATAACTTTCATTGCTAGCTGATGTATAGAGCCAGGCAGTCTAGGTTCCTTGTCTTGAGTTGCAAATCTGGTATTGGAAATTGGCATTGGGTAAAATGGGGATGCTTTAAGCTCACTCATATGTGGTTTCCTTGTCTAAGGATTTTCAGTAGTTTGGTATCGATCTCTTAGGAGTTGCTGCAGCTCGTCTCCGAGCTTGTTTATGTTATGATTTTGGTAAATGGCAACCAATGCTGGACCTTTTTCCTACCCATCTTGGTTTGTGTGGTATATCTTAGGGCCTCATATTGTCTTTTGGAGCAAAATATTACCCTGTTTTGTTCATATTATCCAGATCTTATGGTGGACTAAAGAGAGGCCGTTCCTAAGTTTTTGATGGGAAAATCAAGTTTGACGGGCAAGAGAAAGCACATTGTTGTTGTCTCATTACAATTAAGTTCAACATTATACATCATTTTTGGGTTTTTTCTTATTCTAATATGAGCTATACAATCATCTGTCTGTTTGACTTGTTTGCCGTTCCACAGTCCAACACGCAAATATAGCTTGTGGTAGATACTCTACCATACTTGTGCAATTCATCATAATAAACTTTTGATTTACCATGGAAGGAGAATTTGAGAATCTTTCGTTCATTTTTGGTGACATTTTCTAGAGGACCACCATTTACCTTCAGATGAATTTGATGTTTCGCAATCGGTATACCAGTCCAAAAACATATATCATTCCTTGGACCTTTTAAGTTAAACTTATGTTTACATTGGTGCAGATCGCTTTCACTGGATCAACAGCAACCGGAAAAATTATACTCCAATTGGCAGCTACAAGCAATCTTAAGAAAACGACTTTGGAGCTCGGCGGGAAATCTCCCTTCATTGTATGTGAGGATGCGGATGTGGATCAGGCTGTCGAACTGGCTCACTTTGCTCTATTCTTTAACCAGGTTGGTTCATTTAAATGTCTGTTAATGGGAGGGTCATATAAGAAATAAATAATTCTTGAAATAAGTATATGTACTATCATCTGCAGGGACAATGCTGCTGTGCTGGCTCTCGCACATACGTACATGAGCGTGTATATGATGAGTTTTTAGAGAAAGCCAAGGCACGTGCTATTCAACGTTCTGTTGGCGATCCTTTTAAGGGTGGAATTGAACAAGGGCCTCAGGTAAATCATCAAGAGCATCTGCTGATAAAAAAAAAATCATCAAGAGCATTTCGTCATATCTGAATCCTGTTTTCAGTACGTACTTTGGAAAAACTTCATCCACAGCTGTGGATCTAGCTTATAGTTGCAAGTACCTTAAAAGCTACATTGTGCAGTAAAAAAGAGGATGCACAAAATTTGCCAAAAAGTTGACACAATCATAGTGAAATTATATTCATGGTAAAGGTCAATTTTTTTGCACAAAGTTGCCGATTCACTCTTCTGCTCAGTAGTACAAATTTAGTACTAGTGAAGAATTCGGATACATTTGGAAATACTTATCAAGTTTTGCTCATCCAAATTAGATTGATTCAGAGCAATTTGAAAAGATTCTGAGGTGTATAAGAGCTGGTATCGATGGCGGAGCTACCCTTGAAACTGGAGGGGAGAGATTTGGCACCAAAGGTTACTATATTAAGCCCACTGTGTTCTCAAATGTTCAGGTATAACTCGTCACCTTGTAAACCCTGCTATTTCTTTCATCTTGAATATGGACTCTTCACTATAACTAACAGAAATGTTGGTTAATATCAGGATGACATGTTGATAGCAAAGGAAGAAATCTTTGGTCCAGTGCAGTCTATCTTGAAATACAAGTGAGTCACAAACAATTCTCTGAAACTCCCATTTATAGGAGGCTCCTTTCCCTCACTCTTACACACTTCTTAACCTAACATACGGAATGTATTTGATGATCATAAATATAATTGCCAAGCGCCTGTTTGGTTGTTTTGAATTTGAACCAGGGAATTTAAGTAGCTCTTTAGATTTAGATTAGATAATAAGACGTGTTTGGGGTTGGAAAGAAAACAGCCGAAAAAACTACAAAATTTTCTTCTTCTCATGAAAACAAAATTCGATCAATTTTTTTTTGAAACATGAGATTGAGTAGATATTCCGTACACTCATTTTTTTTTTTATCCGCTACAAACTGTACTTCAACAAGCAAAAAACACGAATTAGATTGGTTATGTACTATGTAGTGAGTGATACCAGCAAATTAGGTTGGTTATGTATTGAGAGACTTGGATTACTTAGTCACTTGGAAATGATTATCTTCACGCAACCAAACAGCCCATAAGCCATTTCCGCTCCTTCAAAAATCTTCTTGGCTGGACTTTCAGGGATCTCGGTGAAGTTATACGAAGAGCAAATGCCTCTCGCTACGGACTGGCTGCTGGAGTCTTTACCCAAAACATCGACACCGCCAACACTTTGACACGGGCATTGAGAGTTGGGACGGTGTGGGTTAATTGCTTTGACATATTTGATGCAGCGATTCCCTTTGGCGGGTATAAGATGAGCGGACAGGGCAGAGAGAAGGGTGTCTACAGTCTTGACAACTACTTGCAAGTGAAGGCTGTCGTTACACCATTGAAGAATCCGGCATGGCTATAACCTTCGTGTTCTGTGCTTCAAAAATAAAGAGATCGCTTCCAAATCCGTGATGTTTTTTTTTGTTTGTCCGATTTGCATGATGGGGTTGATGATGATGATTAAATTCTTGCTTTCACGATAAGACTGGATCATTTGGTATAATTGCAGCTTTGTTTCCAATTGTGAGCGGTCTAGTGTGTGTGTGTGTGTGTGTTTTCCACTTTTCCCAGTACAATTAGGCTTAGCTATGACTGTTTACTATTAACTGGGGAAAGTCATATTTACAATCGAAAGATGAAACTCCACTCTTCCAAAAATGGACGGAGGGCTCGTTCAATGATACGAAAGGATGAAAAAATCAACTTTTTTATAACTTCTCTTGAATTGTCAACTTTTCTATTGGGCAACGCTTTCCTGCCAATGGGTTGTAACAAATGAGGAATTTAAAAAATTTCTGCTAAATTCTTTGCCAACTTAGACACACAAAACTAAATTTTATTTTTCTTTACTTCATTGCAATTTTGTCAAATACGTACATTTTAGCTCACCATTCTCGATAACTCAACGGAATGGGTCTATATAAGTATTGGTTAACTTTGTGCCAACAGCTGTAGTAATACAAATTATGCAAATCTATGGCCAACACAATGATTCGGTTGTCCTCGTTCCAATTTTAAATACTTTTGCCAAATTTTGTACATCTGCAAGATACCCAAGCCAGCGACAGTAAATACCAATGGATCCCTAGTTGGAATCCTACTCTAAGGATTCTTACGAGTCTAAAAAGAATGATTTTAAGATTGAATGGTTGCCCGTTTCTAGCCCTTATCGCCAACTTGAGTGCAAACAGCTAATGCGTTATACTTGTGGATGGTTCATCATACGAAGACATGTTGCAAACAAGGAGAAAGAAGGTAAGGTGACTTGACGAATCCACGACAATGGTGGGTACATTAGAGCAACCGATTTAAGAGAGGACGACACCTATGGTAGTTCCCGAAGCTAAAATTCGTATATTGTTATCTATTAATATGTTGGACAAATCTGTCATTGGATGTGAATAGAATAAAAATCAAGAAAGATCTTTTCCCTTTCATTTCCATTCACATTTCCGCGACAAATCTAAGATCCAAACACAACCCAACTTTGTTTGCGGTCCCCAATAAGTTCTCTTTAATTATTACTCTCATTTCTCTCTCTCCACTCATTACCCAAAAACCTAAATCAAAAAATAAACCTAACATACTTCTCTCCTCGGATCAAAAAAAAAAGTCTACTTCTCTCCCCAAGAACTTGGTTTGGCATTTTTTGGGCGAAACACGGTACTAGTTCATAATAAGCAGCTGAATGTTAGCCATTGCACAGATTTTTGTACAGTTGACTGGCATTAGACACGTAATTTGGAAGGAATCAATCAAGAAGATTTTTCCTCAAGAACAAAAAGAAGAAAAATAAAGGGTAATGGTCTTCACACTCCCCCTTTTTTATAACCACACCCATTTTTGTCTTTCTTATGATGTGAATTTACAATGTTGTCTTTCCAAGTGTGAGAGTACACATGAAAGGTTAATTTTGTAAATTCACATCGCATGAGGACAAAAATGGGAGTGTGGTTATATAAAAGAAGTGTGAAATCAATTACCAAAATAAAAGCAGTCTATTTGTTGCTGGTAAATTTTGAAAAGGATCAAAAGGGGCAAGAGGGCATTTCTGAAAGCCTAGGGCTCAGAAACCAGATCAGTTTGCTAATATCAGATGCATAATAGAAAATTGTTCCAAACAAAAAATTAGAGCAAAATGTTCCGCAACAACTTGGAACACAAGACCATCCTAAAGAAGGGTCCGGATATAAGCCTCGGATATAACAGTGACGACACAGACCACAACAAAAAACCATTCTTCCAAAGAACATGTGACATATATTAGACCGGTTCAACACTTCAAAAAGTGAGATGCAGATTCTAGATACATTCTAAACCAGACATCAAATACTGCTTTTCCACAACATGGATGTGAGATGAGTAGTCCAAAAAACATAAAAGGATTTGACATCACAGCTAACTTGATTAGAATTGATTTTAAAGCATTACAAACTAAAACAAACCATTATTCCTAAGGAGAAATGCTGCTTTCTTATAAAATGCATGGAGTTAAATAAATAATATCAGGACAAGTAATTCTAAACAAATTCCAGCTACAGGGAAGGCCTATGTACCTGAGATTGATCAGGTTTTAGACCTCAAAGCAAGACCGGTCTCTATCTTCTTGATTTCAAAAATAAGCATCCTCCACATCTTTAGCACAAACATTTCAGCTTCATCATCCAAGATAGACTGGAGCCTCCCCAGCATTTCGGATGCCTTAACGTGTTCCTGCGTGCTGGACACAATGAAGTCTACCAATGTGGTCTCTTCCTCGCCCAAAAACTCTGTTATCTTCTTAGAGATCCACGGTCTCATTCTATCATGCAGCTCATTCTGAAAAAGTTCATAAATACCAAGGATAACCATCACCAATACATCTCAATGAAGGTATTTGAATGTTCATTCAATTGTGCACACCTATTTGAAGTTGCCACTTGATTGTTGTTCACCTTTTATTTTCTTGGTCTTTCTTTTTTACAAAGACCCAATAAACTATGGAAAACAAGGGAGCAAAACCATGACAAAAATCGATGCAGAAACCTAGATACAATTTCATTTCAGTTGGTGCATACCAAGAGAGCCAAATTTATACGGATTTCTAATATCTATCAGAAATACATTTCAATAGGTCTGATCCTACAGAGAACAAAGCCGTCTGTCTGCCAAATTCTAAAGCCCATGCAAATCAGATTCCAATAAAACTTTAATGCACTCTTTTCACCATTTAACATAGTGGCATGGAATCTATAATCCCCTAATTTGCATTCAGTTTGACGTGGATATTTCTGTCTTCTACTCCCTCATTCTTAGGTTGCTAGGACTTCCACACCTGGAGTTGGCAATCCTGAAGTTACAAGTTCATAGCTGTCGTTGCTCGTAATCAAGGGCTGTCCTACTTTTAAACTTGGCAAAAAAGGAGAAGTCCTACATTTCAAGTGGAAAACCTTTTTCATTATGTCAAAGTAAAACTTAAACCAATTTAAAAAGACCTTAAATCAATGCAAAGTCGCATTTCATGTATTTTCACCTTTCCAGTTTTCATATCAAAATGAAGGTGCAACCCTGGGTTCCAACGGTACGTAACCTCTAATAATCAAATCCCAGATTCCAAACACGAGTAACAAAAGACAAACCATTAGACACCTGTGTATGTCCAGTGCCTATGTGCCTCCAAAAGAAGAGCTTGAAAGACTCCAGACTCAATCCTATCCTCAAAGAATCTTATTTACTCCGTAACTATTTAGTATTTCTTGCAGATGCATTCTAGGAATCTTTGTTCAATTCAGTAAAATGTAAGCCTTCCAAGCAAATAAAAAAGAATATCAAAAAGGGAAGACACCCTTCGATTGAACCCAAACAGATTAGGTCTGGTTGGGATTCTGCCATTTTATCTTCTAGAAAAACCTTTAAATTCAAGCAGAACAGAAAAACAAAAATATGATGTTTGAGTACAGCTGCTCACCTTATCATAAATGGCCCAGTTAATCTCATAAGAGAACAATTCATCCTTGGTCTTCGGTATCAGATCAATCAATTGCTTTGCATCCAAGAGCTTCTGATTATCAGGTGTCTTAGCTTTATCCAGTCCTTGTTCCCTATCCCTGCTCCGCGCATAATTGTCTTTTCTACCCTCGTCTCTGCCGCGACTAGTCTCATCATCATTCCGCCCTCTATCCCTTAGGCTAGACCTATCATGAGAACGCCTGCTTCTTTCTTTTTCTGCATCAGGCTTCTCTTCTTTGGTAACACTGGAGATACGTTTCGCAAATTCTGCTGCCGCAGCCAAATTTGGAGATGGTGCCCCAGAAATGGTAGATTGGACAGCCTGCAGCTCCTCAGTTGAGTAATCAATGGGAACCAGAGGCCTCATCTTTTTATCCTTCCGCGCATCCTCATCTTCCTCTTCATTGAAAACAGATGGGACAGCAGTTCGTTTTCCTGACCCCACAAGACCGAATCCCAACTTTTTAGAAGATGAATTGCTATCATGTCGAGTGTCTAAGGCAGCATTCGATCCAGCGACTGATTCATCCCCATTGCCATTTTCTGTAACCTCACCTCCTAATAGGAAGTCCAAACCCATGTACAAAGAGGAATAACAATATTAGTGGGAGGGAGGGAGGAAAACTTGCAACGGAAAAAGAAGAAAAAAAACAGAAATTATAACTACTCCCTCCGTACGATTTGTTTGCCAATTTTCGGCATGTATGCTACTCAGATTGATAAAGATTATACTTTCATAGATAAATTTAAAAAAATACCAACCAAAAAATCTCAATTAGTACTCTTGATTATTGGTGGAAATTTTTACCAAAACCTACTCATGAAAGTTTGTTATTTGTTAATTTGATTAAAAGCACTAGTCTAAAAAATGGTCAAACAATAAGGGATGGAGGAAGTAAAGACTATTGCTAATATGGTTTTCCCACCATAATCACCATTGTAAGTTTCTTCAGCAGCCTCATCTTTGATCACCACATTAGTTTCATCAGGCAATACGGCTTTATCACCACCGTTTATAAAATGATCAACAGGTGGAATTTCTAGCGCGTCTTTCTCTTTTTGTTTCTGAAGTTCCTCCTCAGCCCTCCTCTTGGCCACAGCAACTTCTTCCTCTTCTTTAAGTCTGTCATCGAAGTCCTCTTCCTTCTCCCTTAGCCGCCTTCTTCTCTCCTCTGAGCCGCTGCTCTTGTGTTTCCTCCTTTTCGAATCACTAACATCAATTTCATCCTCTTGATCCAAAACTTCCCGTTTCCGCTTATACTCTCTCTCTTTCTCTTTTTCTTTCTCCAGCTTCCGCACATACTCTTTCTCTCTCTCTCTGGATTCCCACTCCTTAACACGTGCCTTGTACCTACGGTCATCTTCCTTAATCTTGTAATCTCTCTCCCTATCTCTCCTAGCTCGGTCCTGCTCCCTTTCTCTTTCGTACCTTTCCAGTTCCCTTTCCTTTTCCCGTTTCAAATCTCGTTCCCTTTCTTTGCTCCTCCTATCATGTCTTCTATTCCTATCAGGTGAACTTGTTTCAGGCTTATCATGCTCACTTGTAGGTTTGCTGTCACTTGTCATCTCATCGTCATTTTTATCTTCAGCTGCATCACCAAAATAGATGAGACGAAGCAAAAAGGGGACAAAGGATATCAAACGAACCTTGTACAAATCTATTTCAAAGGAAACATAATCTATATTGGCAGTAACACTTATTTCAACAATTTTGTTCAACTCAACTATCGAATACGACGTGATAGAGCTGCCTATATCCCTTATATTAGTCTCACCATTTCTTGGTGTATCCAAATCAGAGTCCCCATCCTTTGATCCAGCTGGCTGCTCGGAGTTTGAGTGACCGGAAGCATCAACAGCTGGCAGCGGAGGTGGTGGAGGTAGAGGCCTGGTCTTTAATCTCTCTTCTATCATACCTGTAAGCTTCTCTAGAGCCTCTCGATCAGCTTCTCGGTCTTCATCAGTCACAATGCCAAAACTAGCAGTGTCATTAGTTTCTTCGTTCGTTGAATCTTTGTCATCTTTTTTTACGTCCTCACCAGAGGGCTTTGGAGGTTCACTCTTCTCAGCACTTGGTGCACCCTCTTCCTCTTTCTCAGCACCTTCACTTTCAGTCTCTTTGAGTTTCTTTGAGCTTTCAGTTTTCTTTTCAACATAACGCTCAAGATACTCTCTCGTTGCTGGTGCAATATTTATCTGAAGATGCATTTATAGAAAATTTACCAAATATTATCAAATATCAACGCATGAGAACCATAACAATCAATGCATGTTAACAATTAAACATCCTGTGATGGTTTAAACCTTGCTTACAATTCACACACGGTTAATATCCAAAGCATTCCTTTTGATTAAAAAAAAGTATAAAAATTGCTGTTCAAATATGAGCAACAAACACTTCAACTAGGTCTATATATACTGTTTTGGACACGGACCCATACTTGTGAATTTCAGCATAAAATCAAAGCTTACTAGGCTGTTTTTCCCATAGAAACTATATGTTTGGGAAAATGACTATTGATTCTGTGAGAGAGAATAAAAGTGTTTAGGAGATCGATACACCAAACAATAAAGACCTAATTAAACAAACTTGTATGAAGGCTTGGCACGTGTCGATGGCTTTCTGCAAAATATTACTGGATAACTAACAGATAAAACCTACGCATAAGCTCCTTATCGCACATCTCTTCAGGAGGCAATTTCCGTTGGTAACATTACAAGGCTAAAAGTCAACATCAAGATAAGGGCCAAGATAAAGGAGTTCCAAGACAAGAAGGAAACCAGATATGCGACTAAAATAGTAGACCATAGGAAAAAGTGTTGCACAGTCGATCACAGTACCAAACTCAGCAATCATTCTTCAAAAGAAGGGACAGATATGACGATTCACGAAAAAATCATGTCCTATAACTGAAGCATATCTACTTCTGAAGCGAGCATGAATAATAACATTAACCAAATATCACAAGTGGATGACTGAGCGACTGAAGTCCTGTTAGCCCAGTCTCTGCTGGCAAAACAATAACAAAGAACAAACATAATCCCCAATTCTAGGTGCCTAGTACATACAGATTTCTGAGTGAAACAGGATCACTAGCCAATGTTAGTAAGAAAAAAAATTAGTTATATATTCACAACCCAAGGGAGAAAGAGGAAGCAAGGCAGATCAACAATACTGTCCTAGTGAGGAAGTGCAACAACTGAAAGAAAAGCTGAGATAGGTCCATCATGCAGTGTTCTAAAAGTCGGCCTAGGTGGCCACCCAATGTCTAGATTTTAGGGTCTAGGCATTGATTAGGCATTTTGTACATTAGTCGGGGATTAATTGGCTAGGCTGCGACTAGTCGACTGGCCTATTTTGTAATTTTAAAAGTTTTAGGGGTAAATGCATAATATTTGAAAACATAGGGTTTAAGTGTTATTTTCACAAAAACAAAATATACACCATACCCCGATTTTATTTGTCAAGTACTTAATTTCTTTTTGTTTTCAACTTTGAACATCAAACTTTATACTCCCTCCGTCCCAAATTGCTCAACCTTTTTGGATGATTGTGCATTTTGCATGCAAAATTTAATGTATTTATGATTAAAAAAAAATTTGGAAAAATTTCACACAAATGTTTTCTTGTAAGAAATTTAGGGGAAAAAAACCATGCTAATACCTTATTTCTTGGGTACAAAATGCACGATTACCCAAAAAGGTCAAGCAATTTGGGAGGAGGGAGAATTTGAAAATTACTTGTCACTAGTTATTACTTTCTTTTTGGTTGTTACTTCAGTCTTAATTCTTTTCTTCCTAGTATTATTTCTTACTCAAACTTTGGGGATGTGGGGAGAGAACTTTTTAGAAAATAGAAAACCGACTAATCTCTAGTCCCTGACTAGTCGGCTCTCTTACGCCCGAATAGCGCCTAGCATTTTTTCGACCCATGCCTTCATGCGCAACAAAGACCAATTTCTAGAATCATAGGGAGTAAATTTGGCAAGTACAAGTTGCATAAAGCAATCTACCAGTTTTATACAATACAATCAGTAATAGCCTCTCCATTGTATAAAACCCATCGGAATTGGGATTCTGAAGTTATGGCTAATTGGCAAACTGAGTTTTTTACAGCCTAGTCAGGAAGATTGCATGGCCTCCCATGTTCTATCACATTTGGAAAGAAAGGAATCTCAGGATCTGCCAAGGAATTCAAAGCTCTACTTCTGCAGGCCTTCATAAAGTCAACTATGATGTTAGGGTTAAAAGGTTCCCAATTTAACAATGTAGGCCTAGTTATGGCTAATTGGCAAACTGAGTTTTTAACAGCCTAGTCAGGAACATTGCATGGCCTCCCATGTTCTATTACATTTGGAAAGAAAGGAATCTCAGGATCTGCCAAGGAATTCAAAGCTCTACTTCTGCAGGCCTTCATAAAGTCAACTATGATGTTAGGGTTAAAAGGTTCCCAATTCAACAATGTAGGCCTAGTTATGGCTAATTGGCAAACTGAGTTTTTTACAGTCTAGTCAGGAAGATTGCATGGCCTCCCATGTTCTATTACATTTGGAAAGAAAGGAATCTCAGGATCTGCCGAGGAATTCAAAGCTCTACTTCTGCAGGCCTTCATAAAGTCAACTATGATGTTAGGGTTAAAAGATTCCCAATTCAACAATATTGCCATTCACAAATCATGGCAAACTCCTATCAAGCTTTCTCTTACCAGTTCAGAGGCTGTTGTCGATGGTAGGTCTTTAGTGATTGGAGGGTTTACCTTATTTGTACTCTGTTTTGTTTGCTCTTCATTGAATTTCTCAGTTACCAAAGAAAAAGTATAACTAAAACCAAAAGTGCATGACCTACAAATATGAACAGTGGTAGCAAAATTATTATAACAAACAGACCTATAGATGCCTCACAGTGTCAAATTACTACTTATAGGAAGCAAAATTAGTTTAATGTGGAAATAGAAGCAACACTTCTTAGAAACAAGGCATACATAGCACAAATGTGGAGACAGCACAAATCTAGAAACATCGAACCATTGCTTGGCTGTATATTCATATCATGCAATGTAGAGACCAGAACCAAGAAAATGAAGGAAAACCAATATTAAGTACAGGAGAGGAGCATATGTGGCATCTGCTCAAGGAAAAAGACAAGGCAGTAACAGTGTATTGTAAAAAGGAAAGCATACCATCAGCTCTTGTCCATCAACATTCAATTTACATAGCAGCCTCAATGCACGTAGAACCCCTTCAGCAGAATCAAACTCACAAATCCCAAAACCTTTAGGTGTGCCATCGGTGGGATCTTGGGCACGTTTCCAGTTCTTGACAAGTCCACAGAGCTTCAGAAATCAAGAGATGTCCAAATTTTTAATTCAGTACAACAAACATAACGCAACAGGGCAAAAACTTAGACGAAGAAGGGGTATACAAACAGGTACCAAACCTACCTCAAGGAGAGAGCGGATAAAATCATTTTCAATTGTCGATGCTATCTTGCCAACATACACTGTAGTTTGTGATTTATCTGTAGGTGTAATACTTGGACTGGCCACTGGCCTAACAAGAGGAGGGATAATGGGACCACGAATTCCCGTAACAGGGAGACGTAACTGTGGTGGCATGATGGGACCAGGTGGACGTGGAGGATATGTTTGTCGAACCATTGGCAGAAATGGAGATGGATAACGAGGCATGCCTGCACGAATGGCAAAATCTATGCAAATTTATCAGAGCAGGTTTCTAGGATAATTACAGTAACAACTAACAACAGTTCTCTCCATCCGTAAATCCATGGCATAAAATAAGTCCACAAAATAACTAAATGTTTTACCACATATTACATGCATAACAGAGATTGCAGCACAGCATGGGAACAATCACCACCTGAACAGAAAACCTGAAGGAACACGAAGACAATAACATCGAATTCAAAAACAATGGATATATGAGGCTGGCTTACCTTATGCATCCACTCGCAAATAGTAGCCTTCTCACAATACCCGATGCACCGTTTATGAAATTTCGTAATAGGGTACATGAGACTTCAATTATCTCATTAACACCAACGAAATTGATGATACAAATATCTTAGTGGCCAGAGTCTTTAATATCTCAACTGTAAACAACTCAATGCAAAAATAACAAAAGAAAGAACCACAGAGAGAGAGAGATAGAAAGACTGTAGTTGAAAAGATTGTGATACCTTGGAATGCAAAGGCACTAGCCCTCAGTTTGTAACATGATCCGCTGCCGCAATTCAAGTATCAAGAGCCCATTAAAGGGGAAAACGTAGCCATATCCATGCAACTATCAGATAATAGTCTAGTAACGAAGATGACACGACTGGGCAATATTTAGCATGATATTTACATTTTTCCTCTGAGGCCAGTTTCAAGAATGGGAAGATTAAATTCTTGACTTAGATATTGTCTACTCAAAAAGCAATCAAAGAAACTAAGCAAACGTGTGCATACCAAAAAAGGAGTTGTAGAGTGGAAAGTCTCTAGGGAACTGCAATATGAAGCCTTCGAACCTTTCTGACGGTAGTCAATCAGGACACTGTAGGAGAAAACATCCTGTCATCGGTACCCCTTATACAACTAACACGAATTTCCCCCCAACTCCTCTCAACTAAACTCTCCC
Source organism: Rhododendron griersonianum (assembly GCA_018127125.1). Taxonomy (NCBI): domain Eukaryota; kingdom Viridiplantae; phylum Streptophyta; class Magnoliopsida; order Ericales; family Ericaceae; genus Rhododendron; species Rhododendron griersonianum. Next base: position 6,599,720 of record CM030799.1, on the reverse strand, counting down.
CTCTAAATCAGACCAGTAAGCATGTGCATACCACTATTCTATCCATGAATAACAAACAACTCCACTAACTTCAAGACCAAAAAATTGAAAGAAAGAATTGTCAAAGTTTTCTGTAGTCAGTCACAATATCTAAATATGTTTATACAACTTCATGCATCAGGCAAAGATAAAAGGCAGACTCCATTCGCTCAAAAGGTCGTTGCAGCTAAAACAACAGCTGATACCAAACTTAACTAAGGCTATGTTTGGATAGACGTGGATTTCAAATCAAGGGATTCTACATCGTTAAATGAGAATTACACACATTTTATGATCGCTTACATGAGTATCGAGTTTGGGAGTATTATCAAGATAGATATGAAATAATTATCTAAGAGTGATTGGAATCCATCATATTAAGATTCCAAGTTCCAACAAGATACATCTCTTCTAGCTCTAATCCATCTTAGTCATCTTGGGGCTACAACTGTCCATACGTTTAGCCTTTTTATGATTTGGCTGCTAAAGACCAGGCAAATTAGGTGAAGAAATGGAAGAATGCCACATCACCAACCAATCATTGGGGTTTGGAGAAACAAACAACCGGTCGGTAAAATAAAGATGATATTTTTCGGGGTACATTGGCTACAGAAATGAATAATTCGGCTGGAATTACTCTCATTGAATGTTAAATCCCTAGATTTAATACACACAACTCTCCAAAGGGAGCCTGAAGTACAGTAATTTTTTAAATCAGAGTAAGACCAAACAATCGCAATTTGAGGCAACAACTAGTGCACAAACTCTATAGACACCTCAAACTAAAAACAAGGAGGAGAAGACTGCCGGGCTGGAGCCTGACTAAGTGTGAGTCACGCGACTATTCAGGGTTAGGTCGCGGGGGTTCAAGGGCGGCACCTACGGCCAGGGATGGGGCGCCCCTGCAAAACCCATACAGGGGTATCACGGTTATCGGTGAGATAAATCCTATATTATAAATACTTGCTCCATGCAGCCAATGTAACTTTTAATCTCCATTCTTCATTCAATACATAGTGGAAACTGGTGTGACCTGTGGACATACTCAGCTACACAGTTGTTGGAGAACTGCGTTAAAAATCTAAGTGTCTTGAGTTCTATTTTCTTTTCTTGATTGATCTTCGCGCGTTGTGCTTGTTGGTTTGGCCGATTTCTTAACAAAGATGATCAAGGTGATAACTTTCTAGCATATACACCCACAAATATAACACAGGCAGACAAACAGAGAGACTTGAGTAACCCACCCTGAAGAGGAATACTGCCTTGAGGAGCAGGGTACCCATTCGGCATCGGCGCGTACATCCTGTAAGCCGGATTAGGCGGCGGCTGACCCGGCACCGCCGCGTACTGTTGCGGCATCATCATCGGCACTGCCGGAGCGGTCACGCCCGGCGGCTGGACGCTAGGGTTTTGAAAATTCACCGGGATGGGAGAGAACTGCGGCGGCGCGGAGGGAACGAGCGGGACGGGCGGGGTCGCCGGCCGGAACGACGGCGCCGTGGGCGGGACGGCGGGGATTTGCGGCGGCGGGGCGTAGAGTTGGACCGGAGGCGGCGGTGGGAGAGTGATTACGGGTGGTGGTGGGGTAGGATTAGGGTTAGGGTTTAGTGGTGATGGATCGGGTGGGTTCGATTGTGGGGTCGGGGGCACGGGCTGGGGAGTGGGTTGGTCTGTGGTGGTCGGAGAAGTCGGGGAGTCCGCCATTTAGAGAGAGAGAGAGAGGTGGTGGCGGTTGTGGTGGTGGTGGGTGTTTTGTTCGACTCGCTGTCTGGTAACACTTGGGTTCGTGCCCTAGATTGCAGAGTGGTGTTCGCTTTGGGTCTGGGCTTGCTCTGGTGTAACGTGGGGTATATGTAGTGTTGTTTTCGATTTGTAACGTGGTCAAGATCTATTTGATCCAAGCCTTGAAAGTGTTTACGCTAGGGATTAATTTATACCGCATAATTTTTTGTTTTTTCTTGGAATTTGTTAATTTTACGGTAAATTTTTATGTCATATTGATTCGTCTGAACGAGAGGAATCGAAAAAGTAAAAAAATTATTGGAGTAACTTTTACACAAGTATTTTGAGAAATATCCAAAAAAAAACACAAAAAGTCAGTTTTTGGACTTTTTCTTGGATATTCTCTAAAATAGTTATGTGAAAGTCATAATTTTTTACTTTTCCGGCTCCTCTCGTCGAGACGAACGTAAAACTAACAAACAAGAAAAAAATTTGAATAAGGACAAAACCCAAAAAGTTTTGGTGCATAAGTTAATCACTAGTGTGAATGATGCCACCGCTAAGGGATTTTTGAGTCTTTTTTCTTGTTTTGTCTTTATTCAAAAAAAATTTGCTTTTGTTAGTATTGCGCCTAACTTCGGCTTTTTGGACTTTATTTTGGATATTTCAACAAATATTTTGGTAAAAGTCATAATTTTTTTACCTTTTCATTTCTTCTTGCCAACCACAAAAAAGTTAAGGGCAAAACTAATATATGTGAAAAAAATTAAATAATACAAAAAAAAATCCAAAAATCTTATTAAGTGGTTCATGGCTAATTAAAGTGGTTTGGTTGATCACGAGACCCAGGTTCGATACACCCTTGAACTTCCTGCGAAATTTGATTGGAGTTCCGCTAGTGACTTTAGTCATATAATTCTTAAAAATTGTATTCGCTCTCAATCTTGTTCTGCATTCATCCATTTCAGTCCTCGCACTCATAAATTCTAGTTGGTTTTTAAAAGGCACTTTCAAGCTTGCGCATGCTGATAGGTGCTAAAAAGCACCCATTTAATCCTTCTAATTTATGCCTTGTTAAGTCCATTTATATTGTTATTTAGAGATTAGTGATGCGTTTCTTGTGTTTGTAGATATTTGGAGGCTTGACATTTTAATGAGTTAAAGTGCAAACTTTAAAAAGTTTAGAGACCAGCTCGTAGCATGTTCCAAGGTCTAAGGACCTAGAGTGTAATAACTCCATTATTAAGCCATGTTATGGCCTGGCAAAGGAAAGTCTTGCACGGCAATTGCTATAAAGTCGACAAAAAGGGTTTTTAGAAGGGGTTCTCGGTGGCAGTCCGTGTGACGGCAGCTTTCAGTCTGTTCGAAAAAACAGTGTTGTGAACGAAGGACTCTTGCTCCCATGGCCAGCCAACTCCATTATCTAGGGGAAGATGAAGTACCGATTCAAGTAACTTTGTATATTTATAGGTTTAGGTTTTAATATTCAGATCGATTGTTTAACTAGAACTCGTTTCAGTTTTATGGAATGATTTTAATACTTTTTATCTGTTCCGTATTTATATTCGCGGTTTTCAAATACGGAGTTAAACAATGGTGTTCATTGATTGTGGTTGGAGTTCTGAGATAGATTATGCTCGTAAGACGGATCGTGCCGTTAAGTGGTCAAACCGTGCTACTGAGAGACGGTCCGTGCTATGGGATAGTCTATGTCTTTTAACAACCCGATTATTTTCTTGACGATTATTGTTAGGATTTGCAAGTCCTAGCGATAATCCCTTTTGATTCGAATAAATAAACCTAACCTATGCATATTGTTGTTACGCGGTCGGAGTGGATTCTAAACCCTAGATCCTTCCTCCACCAGTGTTCAATCAATTAATTAGTTGTTCTCTTACTCTATTCAGTTTTCTCAAATCGAACAATTCAATCTTTTCTTTCTGAATTAATCTAAAAGTTAATTGAAATTATAGTAACTTAGCCATACTGTCCCTGCGGATTCGACACTCGGTCTTAACCACTGTTCTACGGAGTAGTAGTTAACTCCAAGGTTTTATAAATATATTTTTGACACAGTACGACGCGGTCACATGCGCATTATGTGACTTAACTTGTGACTAGTCTATTTCGAGGCTTGCTACGTGTCTAGAATCGTTATGGTCACGGTCTTGGTTTCCCCCTCCACCACCTTCTTCCATCGACCAAGAAAACAAAAATGATCCAAATCTAAGAAATCCTAAACTATTTTACTTTATGCCGAAAAATAAATCCTTAGCTAATGAAGAGCTTATTATCTGCCCCAATACGAAATACTAGGCATAAAATTAGGAAAGAAATCATGTGATCGAACTGAAATTAAACTTTAAGAATAATATTCGCCTGGTGGAAGCCATTACGAATTTCATTTTCAGCGTGTAATGTCATTTATCTTGTAAGTTTATATGCGTAAATCACTAAATCTTTTATAACTAAATCATCTACACCGTATATATTTAACCACAGTGACTCGTATTTTTTGTCTTAAAAAGAAAACGGATGAAAGCCGAATACGGTTTGATAGATCTTCAATTCATTGATATTCAAGCTAGTTTACATGAATTGTCTACACATCTCAAGACATCTAAGGCAAGTCCTATTGCGAACTGGGTCAGATTGTGTTCTACTTTGATGACGACTAAACAGAAGCTGAATATAATTGTTGAATGGAATTTCTTAACAAATAGTTAATACTTATTAGCGCACAACTTCAAGCACGCCTCTCTTGCAAAGGTTGGCCAGTATTTGTTCTTTTGTTCTTGTAACCAGTCAATGATAAAATCGTGTTTTGTTGACGAGATTGCTACTCCGTTCTGCTAGCACGAAATTGTAGGCTCAAAGTAGGGCTGCAAATTAACGAGCCGAGTTTTGTCAAGCTCAAGCTCAGCTCGTTTATTAACTGAGCCAAGCACTTGAGCTTGGCTCGAGCCATAACGAGCCGAACTTAGTCATTTACTAAACAAGTCTCTTTAATTGAGCCGAGCCTCTCTTAATGAGCCAAAAAGTCGAGCTCGAGCTCAGCTCATTTACTAAACTAGCCAAACTGAGCTCGCAAGCTGCTCGGTTCATTTATAGCCCTAACTTAAAGCTACCTTTCTTTTGCCTTTCATAAAAAAATTAGGAAAATACTGTAATTTTTGAACTCCACATTATAGTTCTGTGTTCTCTTCCCTTTTCAAAAAGCATTTTTTGAAAAATTCCCCCTAGATTCCTCCTAGATTCCCCCTACTTCTAACATTTCTCTCTCTATCTCTCTCCACTTATTACCCCTACTATTTTTCAAAAAACTTTTCAAATACCAAACCAAACAAAGCACTATAGCACTTCAAAAATTATCTTCCAGTGTTTTACATTACACACAAGAAAAATTTTAAACCGCACTACAAGACCAATTTTAAAGTGCATTTAAAAATAGAGCACAAAAATCATATTACAGAGAAATAATCTGTACAATAAAGGAATGTCACTAATCAAAACAAAAACCGAAGGTTAAACTCAGTTACAAATCGGCATTTCAGCCCTTTTTCAGATGATAAAGGAAAGGAAGACAAACTCTACTTAATTAAACACCAAGTTCAAAATAATCCCTTCTATACAGCTCCCATAAGTTTGTTAACAACTTTCACTGGACCATCGAAACAACAATTCAACTAACATCAATTAAAGTAGTAGTGAGTTTGAAATAGAGCGGAAGCTGGTCCAGACGCCAACTTATAACTAGGAAAACTGGAGGCCAATTCGCCTGATGTGCAAAGCACTATGTGTTCGTTGTATCTTGACATCTTTTAATCTATAAATCAAACTACAATTCTTCAATGGCTTCCAATTCACTCCGGAGAGGAGAGACAGAGATTTGGGCTTGAAGAGTGAGTTTTTAGTACTCAAAAAAACCATGAGCACTGCCACTCACGTTTCGCTTCTCGTACTCTTGCTGGCTGCTTCTTTGCACACCCGCTGCCTTGCTGACCCCTACGGCAACCCATCACCGCCATCGCCGCCGCCAGGAAGCACGGTGTCCGGGAAGACCTTCCCCGGGACCTTCCCTTGTGGCATGGGCACCAAATGTGGTGGGGCACTATGCGACTGAGTATACATTTTGCATCATTTTATGATACTCCCAGTACCGTATAGAGGAAAATGTGTTGCAGTTTTCCAGTTTGACAACAAAAATCGTACACTGTCGACTGTATGCAACTAAAGCACAAGCCTGGATCTTCCATTTATTCCAAGCGAATCAGCGTATACCAAGCGATGATTCTTTCAACTTGTTCCAGTTAGATATATCAGACCAGAAGTGCCATATGTAACCCAAGAATCCCAAAATTTCTCGGGAAAAAAAAAAAAAACTGGCCTCTAAATTCTACAAATGATTTCAAAAATTCTACTGAATCATATGATGACTGCGTTTGGATCCTGAACAGGAATAGGGATTTGAGGTTGAATGAAAACGCAGTTGGAAATTATAGGGAGAGGCGGAAAAGGATAAAATTCCTTTCCTTCTTCCTTCACAAACCCTCAATAAGTCCAAGATCCAAACACAGGTGGAGACAATGTTACAGGTGAATTGAGGTAGAATCGGAAACAGATTGAATTTGTTCAATTCCCAAGTAGAACTTGCTAAAGCTGCTGATCTTCAAAGGCCACTATAATATCTGAATGTTCATGATTTTGATGAACTTTGATATCACAAGACGACACAAGTTGTAGTACAAATCTCCCCAATCAAAGGCATTGTGGATGCCACTCTCATTACAGACTGTACACCAGCATACCAAGAAGAAATGAAGCACGACTATCACAGAGAGAGAGAGAGAGAGTTCTTTACACGTATGCTTGCGCCAAATTTAGTTTCTTAACGTCACGCGTATATGAGAGAGAGTTCTTTACACGTATGCTTGCACCAAATTTAGTTTCTTAACGTCACGCGTATACGAAAATGTACATTTCCCAACTGAAGGCGAGACGAGGCCAGACAGACGATTGAAGCAATTAGCATCTGCGTTTCTTCTTTTCAGGAGTTGCATGCACTTGAGTTTTCTGCCCGTATGTTCTCTCTTGAAAATTGCCGAAGGCATCAGAAACTGCTGCAACCTGTTTCATATTATTAACACCTTAGTCTACAGATGCACTATAAAGAATAACATATTCAGGAAATAAACAAAATCAATATTCTTTCACACAGACCAATTGAGGATTTTTAGAGTACACCCTCACTATCACATCTTGATGACACGCAGGCAGCAGGTGACTAACTCGCTTATCCTCTATGGTGAATTTACCGTCAGTCTCATAATCCTGGGTAAACAAACACTGATTAAGCCTACGCAGTAAAAAGCAAAACAATTTCAGGGATAAAAATCTATCATCTAAAGGTATTATGCACCCAAGATCGCCCAGCTTCTGAAGCTTAATTAATACAGACTTAGATCAGTGCCTTGGTCATGGTGTAGATTCGCCCCTCGTCAAGCATACATGCACACAACATTTCCACTCCTTGCATTTAGATTCAAGTCATTCCCTTTATTGACACGACTAACTTTTACGGAACTCATCACATTATTAACAGCTTTCAACCATCCACATATCCAAGTGGTTGTGATACCAATACCATATAACAAGTTAGCTTCATTTGGATAAAAATAAATATCTTCATTGAAATTTAACAATTTAGCGCAGTACTTCATTCAGGCTAGAAAAGTGCAAGAATTGAATAAGGCTTTAGGAAGTTGGAAGGAAATTCTGTTACCTGGAAAAAGTTGACCCTGGAAACACATGAACACAGTAGGAGTCAATGTTAAATGAAGTTCAAGAATTGTAAACCATGAAAGAGTTTGAGCAACAGAATAACTAATTGATCAAAATTGTTGTCCAACTCTTTCCCACATACCTGTCGAGAGGATTACTCCTTCCCCGCGTCATGTCAATTTTAACATTGGTCACAACAATATCTTCTTCTTTTAGCGTAACACCACAACTTTTCTGGTTGGAGAAATACTTTTCAGAACTTCTTGCCTCGAGACAAGGGCTTTTAAATTTATTAGGATAAAATCTAAAGTACCTGAGAACAAATGATATCTTGGGGAGTAACATTTTTGAAGTGCTCCATGATTTCCTTGGGAACAGCAAACTCGTTGCAGAACTACAAGAGGATAATACACCTTAAATTTGCCTCGACAATTTAGTACGTGAAGTAAAGAGGGCATACCAACAGGTAAGCTTCCAAATGCAAGCACTTTTTCAGGAACCATCATGCATGTCCCTCATGTTTTTTGTTCAAGTACCTGGTACAGTTCCCTTCTTCGAATCTTTTGGATCAGATCTTTAGATTCCTTAAGCTCTGGGCTTGCATGAGTTTCAATGGTTTTTATTATCGTGTCATCTAACTGCAGTTTAAGCAAATTGATTACGTTAAAACACCAGGAATACACTCCAAAAGACATCATATTGCAGGGTAATCTATTAAAACAGAAACAAACCTTCCAGTATAAAGATGGATCCTGAATACTGGCTGCAATTTGAAGATAATCATTTGCTTTGGAGAGTGCATCTACAATCATGAGTTCTATAGCCTGGAAAATTAGTTGAGTCCGATTCAATCTATTAAACATATACGTATAACCAAACTAAACCAAGCCTTAAGTCCCAATAGATCGGTGTAAGTATTCACCTATATGCTAATAAATGAAATTATGATCTACAAAGTGCACAACAGTTAATGGGTCCGCAGAAAAAGATTTAGGTAAGTGTGGTACCTTTACTTTGGAATGCATGTAGACCATTCGATGCAGATAAGCACGAGAGGAGAATAACTCGTGGACCGTAATGCCTGGCCATATCATCATTTATAGGTAGATGGAATAAGTGAATATCACAACAGCTAGTAACGTAATTGAATAACAAACATTTCAAAACATACATTCCTTAGCACGATAACAGATTTCATCATCTATAACTCGCATGTTTTCCAAAAGCCTGCAAGTAACAGCAACAAACATGATTTCGTAAGGTATCACAGGGCTTCATAGCGTTTCCACAGATCATAATAATGACTTCTGCATAGCGAAGTATTTACTGATTTATTAGAGGAAGAGTACATATATATACAAGAACAAACTAGATTACACCCAGCAAATCTTTTATCACACCTCCGAAACTGAAACCTGCATGGTAGTCCACAGGCACGAGAGTCACGAGCAATGTAATCAAATCTGCATAGAGACACGTTATCTACAAGTCTCAGTATCCACATTCCACACCAGTAACCAAATATTGAAACTCATTACAGAGGAAGTCAAAAGAGAAGTGGCATACTTGTCTACATCTATTCCATTTCGACCATTTGCAACAATATCATACAAGAAAAGCTTCTCTTTCGAACTCTACAGAGGAAGAGGACCAACAACAGCCAAAAAATAAATAAAATCAGATAGATGCATTAACAAATTAAAGTTGGAGTAACACCATGATGAAACGCTTAAATAAGATAGAACATATTTTCAAAGGTGAAATTTAGTAATTTAGGGTCATAACACCAGCATGAAATGCTTGAACTGGCATGACTTACTGTTGTTGATGGATCATTTTGAGAGCTAGCAACTATCATTTCCTGGAGAAAAATCACACATATCATACAACAGGAAAGAGAGGAGGTAAGTCTCATATAATCTGTTATACTTTGTCCCAATGTCACCATTTAGCCTATGTTCAGAGTATGCACAGATCTAAGCAATGAAGGAATTTTAATGGTCACCTGGAAATTGGAAGGCTAAAAAGAAGCAAAGATGCCAATGGCGAGATAGATTTGAAATCAATTCAGTATATCAGACTCAGTAAATGATGTTTGACCAACATAATAGGTATAGAACGTCCACTTGGAAAAACAATGCAACCTTCACTTTTTTATGACTTTCATGGTCAATATCGATGTTGTGCTCATCAACGATATGGTCAATCATCTTCAGAGACATATCCTCATGGGACCTGCAAAAGGTTCCATCTGATTAATAACCAAGATCATGCATTGATATAACCCATGATAACCAATTTAAAATTTTCGTTCAAGAAAAGCTACGCCAATTTCTGCTGGATCAAACTGGAAATTCATACATCCTTGACGGACTAACATTGCATGTCTATACTGTACTTGCAAATAGGACTACTAATACAACGAAGCTTTATAATCTTCCAATGCAAAATTGTAAGTAAGAGATCAAACTGCTTAGAAGTGTAGAGTGCATTTAGTTTCAGAACCTAGTATATAAGGAAAACTTAAGCCAACTTCTGCAAGATAAACACACACACACAAAATGAAACAAACAATTGATCTTGCACCCCCCATTTAATGCTATTTCAGTTAAGACTAAAGACAAAAACAATAATAAACCATTGACAGATTACCAAAACATTGCATATCTCTAGCATAACAAAAAATAGAACTGCTATATTGAAGCTATTACAGTATAATCTTCCAAATGCAAAAATGTAAGCAATCGGTTAAAACTGCTTAGATGGTGTAGTAAGTGCTGCTTCTTTTCTTTTTGTAAGTGTAGGCTACCAAATAACTTATAGACGAAAAGTGCCCAGGCATCAATTATGTTGCATTGGACAATTAAATGTGATTCCTTCCTGTCTACTCTTCTCCAAAAAATGTGAAGGCCCCATTTACCACATCAAAACCCCCGGCCCCATGCCAAAAAGCAGAGAACCTTTCCAGTTGCAATCTAGTAATGAGAGAAGTCAAATTTGAATTCATAAGCAGGGGCAGGGATGGAAGCACAATCAACTTCTCAAACAAACGAAGACTGGTCCCGGAAAGGAAACCAAGAGGAGGAGGAGAAAAAGCAGAAAAAAAAAAAAAAGGGAATGGAATTAAAATAGTCATAGAGGTCAAATAGCCTTAAAGTTAAACAAAACCGCTCAAGCCTTAGGAGCAAACGTTTCCAAAATCACTTTCCAACCTTTTATTAATGAAACCAATCGTAATGATTAAAACTCACTGCAGGCACACGCCTAATACAATGTCAAAAATCAGTTTTATTTAACCTATTGTCACCCCGGTAATTATTTCGTCCAGTACTGCGTAATGTCCTTATATTGAACTATGTTCAAATTCCATAATGCATCCAGGCAGGTTCTACATTCAGCTCCAGTAGAATGAATGACACTTCAGGTTTCATTTAATAGAATTATGATACTATAAATGAGTAAACTACTACGAAAATAAAAGCATACTTTCCTTTCAAGGTAGTCATCTTAGAATAGCCAATATATATGTTCTAAAAGAATATTAACAACTGCATCTCAATACCACAAACTCTACAGTTTTAGAGGAACATTAAGGGTTCAGGTAATTTCAAACCGGATATAGATGTTCAAGGATTTTCAATACTACGCTTCAACACTCAAACACCCATATGATTATCTTCACTGACCATTCACAAACTAATTTCTGAAGCATGATAGAATTACCATTGGTAATCATTGAGAACCCGGGGAAGAAACTCGCGCTCAAATAAGTGGCTAAATGGTCCATGCCCCACATCATGCAGTAATCCTGGTGGTAGAATAACAAAACAACATTAGATAGACAGACAGACAACTTGATGTTACGGAAGTGTCATGTAGTTACCAGCAAGCTTTACTGTCTGTATATCAAAACGATCGATGCCAAGCTCCGCGCCCTGCAATGAAAGCATGTTTATGGACGGATAATATCACCAATAGGATAGAGTAAGAATGATAAGAGTCATCAGAGCACAGAGTCATTTTCCTACTTGAAAGTTTTTGATCATATGAATAGCTTCACCAGCCAGGCAATATACCCCGAGTGAATGCTCAAACCGAGAGTGTACACCCCCTGGGTAAACCATGTATGTTACACCTGAAAAATCAGTAAAAACTGTCTCAGTAAAAGCTTTAAGCTCCTTAGAACCATAACAAAAAGCAGTAATTACTCGATAAGGTCAACAGAATGGCCGGCGGATTTCTTTGTAGCTAACACATATAGGTTCTGTTATGGAGTCTAGCAGTCCATCCACTCACTTTGACCACAAAAGTTCCCCATTCAGAAGCTTGTTATGAGCTAAAAAGTGCAGGATCTTCACAAATAAATAGTAGGACATGGAAATATGAATGAGAGGTTAAACAGCTGCCACGAGCGACTTTTGGTTGGATGTTTAACATTGACTCTGAATTTAATCGTCTTCCTGTTTATTGACAGGAGCACTCCAAAGATGACTTCCATCATGGAAACCTGGGCAACTAAACAAGCTCTGTGCATGTAAATTGAGGTAGAAACAACTGAGATCGCAGTATCACAAAGTCGCACTAAAGAGAAATTCTGCATGCAAAGAAGATACTTATTTACTTCATACTCGGTTGAACTTGCATAGTTAAACATAGTTTCATCTTCTAAACTCAATGCAGGCATGTTTCCTCTAAAATCTACTTAGTTCACATTCTTTTCGAACATCCATCCATCCATCCAAAAGTTGAAAGCCTAGGGGTGACTGATGCTGCATCCAACTGATGGGAACTATAATAACTGTCTGATGTGATCATAATTAAGTTTTTGTGACACTAAAACATAACTTGCCCAAGGAAGACAAAAGAGGTAAGAAATTCATAGAAACGACAAAGCTCTGACCAGCTTATAGATAAACTCTGAAAGACGTATTCTAGTGTGGACTAATACACAATGACGAAGATATATGGACTTGAACTCAAACTTATTTACCTACCCAAGGTACAAAGGGAATTAACTATCAAAGGCATGCGTTTATTTAGCATGAGCAGTTGTGCATAAAGGTCAATAAAAATGGTGAAAAGGTTAGAGATGCAGCACACATCAGGGAAAGACCTACGCAGGTCATGATCTAATTTTCCTACTAAATAAACTTTGAACACGCGGGAGGGGTGGGCGTAGAAAAGCCTCACCAAGTTGCTTTAGATCACGAAGTCTGCAATACGAAGAAGATAACCACAGAATCAGTTGCAGGAAAACAACCACAAAAAGGAGTGCAATGAACACTACACAGCGAAGGGAAAAGTGGTAAAGGAAAGCAAAACTCTGCAAAAGAACTCTTAAAAGTGAGTTTCAGAGTCAGACTTGCCTCTGGAACTGTTCAGTATCAATGAACTTCAAGGATAGCTGCAATCCAGAGAAAAAATGCAATTAACTCTACCCTGATTTTTAGTCCAGAAATACAAGAGTTTACAAGACTCAATGGCCAAAGTCAGACCCAAGCTTGTAAGAAGCACAGGCCATGGCCCATGCGGCTAGCGCTTAATCCATCTCTTGATAGTGAGGTTATTTTAAGAAAACAATCAATGTTTTTGTGAAAGGTAAATCAGTCTGGGACCTACAATAGTTCTCAAGCAGCGACCTATTGCCATGTGGGACAGAGAGGGATGTTAAATGCAATTCCGTGCCAATAATCCTCCTAATTTTCGGTAACTATGACTGGAATCCTTTTGAACATTAATAGAATCTACAAAGCTACCAATCGTTAAATAGAAAAAAAATGATAAAATGATTAAAAATTCCGAATATTAGCGACAGAAGTCTGCAAATTAAGAGAAAAGTTGGGGCAAAAGGCCCAAAACGACATTTTGATGGCCAAAACAAGGAATTGCTCATATTGTAATTAAAACGGAACTACGGCATATAGAGGTTCTAAAAAATAATCTCTAACAAATCAGCCTACAAAAAGACATTAAGGACCCCACTTGTATGCAAGAAAATCTCCATCCTCTTCCATTTTCCTATACTTAGATTTCTCTCGCTTATACACAAACACATTTAAAACATTCAATCAAATCTGAATTTCAACATAAAGAATACCTCTGACTTAGCTACGAAGGCAACAAGAATGGGAAATATCTCGATTCAGCAAAAGAAAAACATACTATTCCAACACACAGAAAACAATACAAAAATAACTAATCTACCACTTCCTATATGAAAAAGTTACAAACACATTTATTACCTAAAATCAAATCTGAATCTCACAATTTGAGTGCACTTTTTTTTTTTTTTTTGACAAGTCAATCGCAATCATATCATGTCAATAAGTCCAACGGTTACAAAGGAATCCACCTAAAATACAAAGATAGGAAAACTACTGCGCAACCTGAGACTAACAGGATAGACAAATAACATCAAAGTAGGAAGACCTAATCTCTATCATCAAGAAATAGGCACATAATGCAGAGCAGAACAGACACACTGAGTTTGGCCAATAGAACCAGTCAACGACACAGAAGTTAAGCAGCCTACGGGGGCACAGATTCATATCTCAACGTATAAACAAATCGGATTCACCAAAAATATACTTATATACACACATGCAGATTTACAGGCACATACGCACGTGCATTTATCAGATCGAGACTAATATATTCCCAACGACAGCAGTCTGAACTCTGAATCAATCGAAATGAAGAATTCCAATCAACTTGAGAGCAAAATTCGAAAGTAGCAGGCACTAAATAGTTACACGTTGTGGCGAATTTTTTTTATTCCTCATGAACGGTACAAGTTTGAAATCAATCGAAACGGTAGAGGTTCAATCAACTCGAACAAAAATCAAAGTCGCAAGCATCAACCAGATACATGTTAACTCACTCAGAGAATCGAAACATGTTAACTAACTCCACGAACAGTTTTAGGGAGTGAATTAGGAGGTAGTATTACTTTGTCGAGATAGATGTTATCGTGAACGTTATCGTGAACAGGCTTCGAGTTGCGAGGATCCACCATTGATGCTTCACAGGGGAGTCCCGAGAGGCCTTCGTTGTAACAAGCTCCCATTCTCTTTCCACTGCGTTCTTTAGAGAGAGAGAGAGAGAGAGAGAGAGAGAGAGAGTTAGGGTTTTGAACTGGATTGAAAACAGAATCGAGAGAGAGAGAGAAAGAGACGTTAAGTGTTGTGTGTGGGAGAGGCAAAGGTTACAGGGTACAGGAATTTTGGAGTAGTGGCGAAGTGACGCCGCCAATTAATAGTGACGGTTTTGGACGCGCGTGCGTTGCACTGTCGAAGGACGAAGTTCCGGTCAAGTTTCGGACCCTCCAGTTTCGTCCAGTTATAAGCCGTGGTGGGCCAACTCAGGACCTGCTACAACGATCAAAACCGTTCCTATTTAAGATCTCATACATCAATACCTCCGCGTGAAAATCTAACCGGCAAGTTCATGGACGATAAAAGTTTGAACGGTTTATTTTGTTGTCAACAAATATATGATCGGTCGATCCCTACTTTTAGGGTAGTCCTATGGTACACACCCCTTATTAGGGGTGTACCGTACATACCAAAATTTTAAACCATTGGATTTCAAAGTAAATAATCCAGACCACTCAATTAATAGGTCAATTAACAAAATGAAAAAATGGCTTAACAGGTAAACGGTGGGCTATCCCTCCCTGACTCTCAGTAGTCTCTCTCGCTCTCCATATCTCCTCTCTGGCTCTCTCCCTACCTTTCGAAGACCTCACTCCGACGATTTCCTCCGCCATCTTCCCACATCTCAATCCGTAGTGATTTCGCATGACTATCGTCACTGTCTCTCTGTCCCTCCCACTGCTCGTTCTGGTTTGACGACCACACTCAGGCGACCACTCACTCCGACGTCCTCGCTAGCGTGACAGTAAGTCTCTCTCCCTTTCTCTTCGGGCCTGGTAACGGTGATTTCTCACCAAACACATAACGAAAGGGGAGCAACTGTGGGCTCATTCCATCTTGTTCCTTTTAATTGAATCCTTTCATGGGTTAATAAATCAGGTTTGTCTTTAGGAAAAAACTAGGGCTTTTTCCGTAGATAAGGAATTGGTTCAACCTTTTTATTGTGTAGTTTTTTTATGCCTTCATCTTATCAATGCTATTCATAGTTGAATGAAAATTTTGATTACGTAGTTTCACTGCGAACCACGTGTTCGATAAAATGCTTCTCTCAACTATATGACTCCAATGTATGATGGAAATTAGCTCTACGTAATGCATATCATCTTAGTTTGTGAGAAAATTGAACTAATTGATTGTTTATGGATGCTAATATCAGAATAGCTGAAATGATCTTGCAAGATTAGGCATGGATACCCCTTGTCTGCAGTTCTTCTGGTAGCTATTACGAGCCAAGTAAGTAAAAAGTTATCCAAGTTTTAGTCGAAAGATATCCAAAATTTCTTCAATTCACCACTGTTGTTATTACTGTTGATCGATTTTCTTGTTTTCTAATTAGGGGGCTGGGGAAATGTTTGGTGCTGCAGTTCTTAGTATTAAAACAGCTGGGATGATTTCCCCATCAAATTGACAAACGAAGAAAACTTAGGGGAAAAAACTGTGCTTGCATCATGCATATTGATATAGTTTAAACTGTGCTTGTATCCTTTACTTTTCGAGATTTTCCCATCTTTGTTCTTTGTTTTGAAACAATAGTTTAATGGCTTTTACCCCCTTTTGAATGTTTTCAATTCTAGAACTCATCTTTGTCCTTAGAACCATGAAAATGCAGAAATTGGTTTCTCCACCCGTTTTCTTTTATTACTAGCGAATAGGTGTTTGGAGCTATCCCTCTGCAGTATATATTCTTTGAATGGGTGTTTAGAAAACTCTATAGCTTATGTGAATGGGTGTTTGGAGCTATCCATCTGCATGATTGGTAGTGCATCTTTAAGATAGAAAGACAGAGGGGACTAACTAAATGGAAAATAAAATTAGCCTACTTTCATTGCTTAAATTGCGTACTTAAATTGGACTTGACATAGTGTACAATTCTTAAGCCCTTATTTCATAATTCGGTTATTTCATATGTGACCAATATTACGTCATTGACCGTTTGTATATTGGTATCATTTACCTAATCACCACATTTTTGGTAAAAGCCTTAGTGAACAATTAAATCTGGCTCATTATTCTTAGTCGTTGATTAATAACCTTAATAAATAGTTAGTCTAAGCATCCAAGTCATCGACTTTATAGTATTTTCTTTGTTACATTTCTTATATTATCTTTTTACAATTTGTGGCACAAAAGAATAGGTGTTTTGCTTCTGCAACGCATTATGAGCTGGTTCCCATTACCTAGGCCAAATATCTCCAATGTTATGTGCAGATGGTAGGGGTAAGTAGTTTATGGGTAATTTGAGAGTGGGGGTTGGAGCTTAGGGGTTAATGATATTTGGAGACAATAGAACTGTGCGTTTTAGTTATTGAGTAGAGCTAATTTTTTTTATTGGAGGCATCAAACTTCCATGCGAGTTGAGGACCAAAATTTAATCTGAGGGGATACAAACCCAGGTAAAGGAAAAAAAAAAGTTTCAGTTTGAATTCTATTCTTTTTGTAATCATGTCATTGTTTTTTATGTTTTCCTTTTGTTAGGTTTCAGTTTTATTCAATTCATTTTCTCCAACTCTCTCGGCACTTCAATTTGAGACCAATTGGATTAGGTCAATTAGTCAAGAGAGGAAAGAGAGAGGTATGCGTCCAACACATTTGGCTATCACTTTTTACACTTTGAGTGGATGTGCACGTCTCTTGTCCTGTTGTAATTTCAATTTTTAAAAATACTCACGCTGTCAATTTATAGGCTTGATGAATTGTTTTTAAGCATTTGATAAATATCATAAATCCGTTAGTTCTCAAAGCTTCTTGTGATTGCTCATGGTTAAACCCAATCATCACTTGGGTATAGCTATACATTTTATGTGTTTTTATTTAATTGTTTTAACTACAGCCCTTTACTTTTCTTGTTATGTAGATATTATGGATCAGTCTGATGGTAGTCAGGGTGGTCATGCAAATGTCCACAATGATAAATTTAATTCTAGCATTTATAGTAAGAATGACATTCTCGAGCAGAAATTTGATTCAGAGGATGATGCACATGCCTTCTACAACGCATACGCTAAGGAAATGGGGTTTAGCATACGGAAAGATAGGTTGGAAGTCGATGAGGCTAATGTGCCTCGTAAGAGGAAATGGGTATGTTCAAAGCAAGGTCAAAGATCTAAAAAACATTTGGACCGTAAGGATCGGAAAAGACCCCCCAGGGATGAAACTAGAGTTGGATGTCGAGCTACTTTCAGAATCCGATATGATAAAGGAGTTGAAAAATATGTGGTGACTCACTTTGACGATGAACACAACCATCCATTTATAGAGAAACGTTGTGTGCCTTTCCTCCTCTCACATAGGCATGTGAGTGATGCGGTTAAAGCTCAAACAAAAGCTATGCACAATGTCGGTGTGAAGACAGGTCAGATCATGGATTTGAAAGTCAATGAATTAGGGGGGTACGGTGATGTGGGCTTCACTCTCAAAGATCTGCAGAACAAAATTGAAGTTGAGCGCAGAGTAGAACTCAAAGATGGGGATGCAGAGGGTGCTTTGGGTTACTTATCTGCGAGAGCCGATGCCGACCCAATATTTTTCTTCAAGTATACCGTGGATGAGGACAACCGGCTAGGTAAATTGTTTTGGGCAGACTCGAAGTCTCGGATGGATTACGCTGCTTTCGGTGATGTACTGATATTCGACACAACCTATCGAACTAATGCATATAAGAAACCGTTTGTCATTTTAGCTGGCGTGAGTAACCATTTTCTGACGACTATTTTTGGTTGTGCCTTGTTGGTTGATGAGACGTTTGCAACATACACATGGGTGCTGGAAACCTTAATGGAGGCCATGGATAACAAACGACCTGTGTCCGTAGTGACAGATGGTGATAGGGCAATGCGTCAGGCAATTCAAAAAGTCATTCCGGATTGTAGGCATCGTCTTTGTTTGTGGCATCTGTCGCGAAATGCCGCGACAAATATCCACAAACCTGAGTTTCAAGAAGATTTCAAGCGGTGTATGCAAATGGATTGTGAAATAGATGAGTTCGAAAACGTTTGGGATCAGGTGGTGAAACGGTACAATATTGAGCAAAAACCTTGGGTGTTGGAGACTTATAGCAAACGTTCTTTATGGGCTCAGGCATACCTTCGTGGCTATATGTTTGCTGGAGCATCGAGTACACAACGGGTAGAAGGCATGAATGCCTATTTCAACCAGTTCTTAAAACAGAGACTAAGGCTATTTGAATTTATGGTACATTATGATAGAGCTCTTGGGCGTATTCGAAATAGAGAGGCAAAGGCAGAGGTCCGAACAGAGAATAGTTTTCCGGTTTTGACTACATCACTGAAGCGTCTAGAGAAACATGGAGCCGACATGTTCACTCGAAATATTTTCTTGTTATTTCGTGAGGAACTTGACCGAGCAAGCAAGTACAATGTGGAGAAAACAGTTATGATCGAGGGGATAGACCATCACAAGTATTACTTATCTAAATACGGGTCACCTGAGAAAACATGGACAGTTGACTATCATCCAGCGGAGAATCGAATGATGTGTTCTTGCTTGAAATTCGAATCGTTTGGCATACCCTGCTGCCACATGATTTGTGTTATGAAATTAAACCATCTATTGTGTATTCCTCAGAATTGTGTCTTGCAGAGGTGGGCGAGGCAACATAGGCCTAACCATCAGGTACATACTCATAGCAAAATTGATACCACACTAACTCAGACAGCACGTTACGGTATATTAAGCTCACTTTTCAACGAAGTGTCGTATTATGCCTCACACGCTGACTTGGATTTCAAAGAGGCTAGGGAAGTAGCCGTCCAGTTTCTGTGGCGGTTGAAGAAACGCCGGGCAATGACAAAAGAGGATAACCCCAACAGTGTTCAAGGAAATAGGAAGACCAAGCTGTTTGGCATTGGGGATCCTAATATAGTCAAGACCAAAGGTAATCCGGGGGGGAACTCTTCTATGGGCAAACCCAAAAGGCCAAGGAAATGCGGAAGGTGCAGGGTTCCAGGCCACACAAAGAGAACGTGTCCAAAATTTCCTTCAGCTAGCCGAGGAATGGGTAGTATCTCGTTCGATAAGAATGACTACCAACCACCAGCGACACACTGTCCTTCGGAGGACGGCTATCCAACTCCTCCTCCTTCCCCTTTTACACAAATAGGATGTAAAAGGAAATCAACAGGTCCTGCTATGACCCATCATGTGAAAAGGCAACTTTACACTAACCATGAGCGTACAGATCTAACTCTTTTGGAGTCAGGACATGACATCAATAGAGCAACTGCGAGTCGTGATGCTCAAGTGTGCCAAAATGGATCATTTAGAATTAGTGAAGCTAGTAAGGTATGTCTACCTCTGGTGTAGTTTAAAATTTTGGGATTTTAATTGCACTATTATTTTCTACATGATGTTTGTGTTTTCCCAAGCAAGCACCAGTACTATTGTAAAGAGAGACCACCTTTGATCACATTTTTACAAGTTAAAATTTTTTGGAATATTTCTTGAAAAGTAGTACAATGATGTTCATCCTATGGGTAATTTAATCATTTGTGTTCTTGCAGGAAGATGAAGAAGGAGCTGCAACAAATGGAGCCATCCAGTCAAGTTCTAGTGTCTTATAGGTGGCATTATCTTGCCTTTATGGTGTCTTATGAGTTATTTTAGCTTTTTTAATTGCCTCATTGAGTTTGGGCATGTAGACTAGCTTATCAATGCTTGTTAAGTTTGACGATATACTTTTCTGATAAGTTAAATTGCTTCTTCAGTTAGTACTTATTTGCATTATTTTGATTAAAATTTGTCCCCCTGTGGCTGCCTATTTGAAGCCCATTCTCATAAATGTATTCTTTCCATTGAATTGGCTTTTCTTATTACCAGAAGAGAAGAATATGCATAACATCTTCAGTTGATTGCAAAAGACAAGTCGGCTGTTATTTGATCAATATAGTAATGCTCGGAGTTCGAAGTGTACTTTGCATATGGAGTTCGAAACGCCCGGCATGGGCTCATACATACTATTGTTTTTGAAGTTTGTTGTTGCTGTTGCCATTTTGAGACGCAAGGTGTTGGGCTAGGCCATAAAGCAAGGAAACCCTGTCAAAATTTTCTCCATTTGGGTTAGTGTCTAGTATTTTCTCGGTTTTGTGTCTAGCTAACCAATGCTTCACCTTTCAATGAAGTTTCTCTATTACCCACACTAGTATGTTTGGATGAAATATAAAAAACTAGGTTGAAGATATTGGTCCCTGTCACGGAAAACGTCGTGTTTTCTCATTAGCAGCTCCATTTCTGCAGTTAGTGTTTTCTTAGCATGCTGTGAGCTAATTTGGGCAATAAAATCTGTGCTTTTCCTGCATTCCCAGGAATGGGGCTGACAATAGATCTAGCGGTCATCCTTCAAGGAGAAAACTTGCTGAATTGATATCAAGCTGTGAAGAAGGATCTCTAGGTAGAGCTTGAACTTCTGTATGCTCTGCGATAAGCCGGTTAAGAAGTGTTACCAACGAGTTTGACGAGTATTTACTATTTAGAAGAATCTATGCCTGTTTTTGGTTGGAGTGAGTTTTACGAATAAAAATGGTGTACACCAAAAACCACCATTTTATTGTACACCAAATGTACACCGTACCATGTAGGATCCACTTTGAGGGTCTACAAAAATTATCAAAACCGCTCAATTTGTTTACAAATGCTGTATAAGGAATCTTGCAAAAAATTAGCTCATGCGGGTATGGGTAAGGACTTCATCTATTCTTTTGCTCTGATAGGATTTTTGTTGGAAAATTGAGCAAATAATGGATGAAACCTTTATCGGTTGGATATCGGCAACCACATTAGGCATTTTTGCGATCGGAACCGTCTAATTTTGTACTTATATTGACTAAATCATCTTCGTACCAATAATGAAGTTAATTGTGTATCGTTAGACACTTGATTGGATAGAAAATTTGGAATTTGTTAATGAATTTGCTTCTCGTTGAAGGGGCTTTCTAAACTCGATTGAGCCCAAAATTTCAAGTGAATGTTTTATCAATAAGCACAAGGAAATAAACGGTATCGATCATTGTGATTGTGTTGCCGTCGCCTGGCTACTACACATTCAATTGCAGCAGAAGACTTAGTTTACTATTAATTAAGTTGAACGTATAGATTGTAAAAGTAATTGCTGAGTCTACTATGAAAATAGGTGATCTAAACGGTTAGAATTTCATATCTTATCAATTCCATCAGTGTCACCCAAATTAAAGATCATCGGCTATCGGCAACCACGTGGTCGAAGGACATTTAATGCATTTCGAGGTTTTAAAGTCTTATAATGCACCTCTTGAACACTGCCTAAGGTACTTCTTCGCGATCAGAACCATCTATCTTATAAATCTTATAGAGTAGATCATTCATATCAAGAATGAAGTTTATTGGACACCCGTAACCACCTCATTGGAATAGCTTAATCATGCAAAACTTATTAGACTCGTCTATTTTTTTATATAAAAAGTGTTTCGTCTATTTTTCACCAGGGCCGGCCCAAGGGTGAGCCCAGCAAGCCCTTGGGCTTGGGCAACCCCCTTGGGCCAGGGCAACCCAAATTTTTTTTTGTGAACCAAGAAAAAACAAATTTTAGGAAAAGGCCCAGCCCACAGTTGATAGTCCACAGAACCAAAGCCCAGTTAAGGGCAAAAAAAATGTGGTTAGTATAGAAAAACTATTCTACCATGCTTTTCGAAAAGTATATTACCACACTTAAAACAAAACGTGATTGAAATGAATAGAAAAATTATTCTATCACGCTTTTACGAAAACGTAGTTAAATAAGTGAGTATATTTTATCACGCTTCAACACAAAATGTGATTGAAACGAACAACGAACTTATTCAATCACACTTTTACCAAAACGTAGTTAAACAAGCGAGCATATTTCATCACGCTTCAAAACCAAATGTGATTAAAACAAGAAATTACAATCACAGTTCTATCAATACTATGATAAAAACTATTTTTTATCACGGTTTCATTAGTAAAGTGATATGAAAATTTCATTCCATATTTCTTTATCACACTTTCATTAAAACTGTGATCGTTTTAAACTTTTGAGCGTGGTCTTTATCTATTATTCTAGTAGTGCATTTTGAAAAGTTAGTGAGTAAAAATGTAATAATAATATTTTCATAGAGGGTAAGGAAAGAAAGTAGAGATAAAAATTGATGTGAAAGGTGTAATGCTGATATCTTTTTAATAAGTTGAATTACGAAGCAGGACATTTAAAAAGGGACGGAGGGAGTAATACTTTCTTGAACGTAGGGACCCTATTTCCGGTTGAAAATTTGAGAAGGTAGTGGCCTCAAATGCCTCCGTCCTAGTGTTGGACCTGCACTTGTAGATCATATTATGGCCTATGTCATTGGTGTAAATCAGTATGTTGACTATAATAATTTTTTTTAAGAGAAAGTACAACGACAATAAATTTACAAAATTATTTAGATTGTACTTCCATGACCTAGTTCTAAGGACCACCATTAAATTTGGATTTGTATGTATAGGGTGAAGGTTTCGCACCGATCTGCCTGTCAAATATATAGTGCCAATTATTAAGTGCACCGCCCTGAATATCCATATCTTGAGACAGTTGGATAATTATTTGTTTTAGTGACCTCTCATTTTTCCATGAAATTTTGAAGGAATTTTGATTTTTTGAATTAAGATTTGTAGAGAAAGAACTTAATTTAGACTAATATTTTGAGAGGAAATTGTAGTTGGATTCGAAAATTTGGGTATAGTACTTATTTTTTGGATGAAAATTTTGAGCGAGAACTTCATTTTTAGTTTAAATTATTGACGTATTGTGTAGGGACAAATAAGAATTTGAAAAAATAGTGTGGAGGGAATTGAAAATTAAGATAATATGGTGAAAATTTTAAAATTTGAAAAAATAATGTGGCGGGAATTGAAAAATAATTAGTGGTATGGTATTTTGCTGTTTATAACTATCGTTTACTGAACATTCCGATTGAATTTTTTTTATATGACACGTTGTGGGTATGAAAACGCCAATTTATGGTGTTGTCATAACAAATTTGGTTAGATTACTGAATTTGTGGTATGGTATTTTGCTAATTATAACTATCGTTAACTGAACATTCTGATTGAATTTTTTTTATACGATACGTTGTATGTATGAAAACGTCAATTTATGGTGTTGTCATAACAATTTGGTTATATTACTGAATTTGTGGAATGGTATTTCGCTGATTCTAACTATCGTTAACTGAACATTCCGATTGAATTTTTTTATACGACACATTATGGGTATGAAAACGTCAATTTATGGTGTTGTCATAACAATTTTGGTTATATTACTGAATTTGTGGAATGGTATTTCGCTGATTCTAACTATCGTTAACTGTACATTCCGATTGAATTTTTTTATACGACACATTGTGGGTATGAAAACGTCAATTTATGGTGTTGTTATAACAATTTTGGTTATATTACTCAATTTGTGGAATGGTATTTCGCTGATTCTAACTATCATTAACTGAACATTCCGATTGAATTTTTTTATACGACACATTGTGGGTATGAAAACGTCAATTTATGGTGTTGTCATAACAATTTTGGTTATATTACTCAATTTGTGGTATGATATTTTGCTGATCATAACTACCGTTAATTGAACATTCCGATGGAATTTTTTTATACGACACGTTAAGGGTATGAAAACGTCAATTTATGGTGTTGTCATAACAAATTTGGTTATATTACTGAATTTGTGGTATTTTAGACATGTGTTATTATGGAATATTTTTAATTAATTTCCTTTGGTACGACACATTGTGGTAAGAAAACGTCAATTTATGGTATTGTCATAACAATTGTGGTTTGTTATATAATTTGTGGTATTTAAAAATGTTTTTTTATACGACACATTGTGTTAAGAAAATGACAATTTTAGGTGTTGTCATAACAATTGTGGTTATTTTATAAAAATTGTGGCATTTTACAAATATTTTTGGCTTGGGTATAACAATTGTTGATTCTACGACATTTTTTGATTTTGTTACGAAATATCATACGAGTCAAAGAATTTTTGGTACGACTCATTGTGGTAAAATAATGCCAATTTATGGTGTTGTTATAACATTTATGGGTATCATTATTCAATTTTTGATATTATACGCATATATCTGGTTAGGGTACAAGTATTATGGATTCCGGTACGAATAATTATGGTTATATAATAACAATATTTTTTAATTATGGGTAACCTGCTAATGACCTGTTCAACAGGTAAATTTTAAAGTAGAAGTCATAATTGGAGTCATAAATATGCATTAGAAAACCAAAAATTGGCATAATGAAAATCACAAATTGTCATAATTTAGACATACGGTACACCCTGTGTACCATAGCTTCTTCCCTACTTTTATAGTTTTTTTTTTCTTTCTTTTTTATTGAGATATCTGAAAATATAAAAGATTCTGATCATTGTAATGGATCCGCAGCGACGGCCAGAATAGTCCAAGAAGACCATACTGGAGAATCGGAAACTGTTGGGAGATTTTTCTCAAGTTTTCTCTTGTTTGTTTACTGTGGAGTGGAAACGTGATGGGGGAGTAATAAACAGTTACGATTCAGCTTGAAGAAAGGAATATTGAGGCGGACGTCAGTTACAGTGGAACCACAAGGGTCGATTCCGATTAAAGAGGGGAGAGCCATGCTTTCTTTTTCTTTTTCTTTTTCTTTTTCTCTTTGTTTTTTCTCGTCACAACTTTTCCTCACCCCCACACCATTACCAAATGGTGGGTCCCACATTAAGTAAGTATACATGCTTCTTTTTGTTTAGACGTGACACGTGGATGAATTTTTTATTTTTTTTCCCCTTTTTCAATAACGCTACGCCCACCGACGGCAAAAGCGGTGAACTTCCACCGAAACCTTCATTTTGGGGTTGAGCCGGCAAAACTTTTCTCTTTCATTTGGGTTTTTGGTTCTTATTGGACTCTTCAACGAGAGTCCTAGAGTTAAAAATTAATTATGACCTTTGAAGAAAGGATTATCAGAAAAATAAGATCTTTGTATCGGTTTAAATGGTTTGAAAATTGGAATACTTAATTTTTCAACCATATTTTTACTCACTCCGTTACCTTTTTAAGAGTCTAGTATTTCATTTTGAGTTGTCCCTTAATAAATGTCAATTGTATAAAGTTAAAATAGGTAAATGTGAAAGGTGTAATGATGATATGTCTCCTTAATAAGTTGGATTCACGAACCTTAATAAGTTTGAGTCACGAAGCTGGATACTTAAAAAGGGACGGAGGGAGTAATATATAAACCATCTAACAAAATTAAGTGTTCCAATTTTCAATCTGTTTAAATCGATGTAAAGATCTTATTTTTCTGATCATTTTATTCTAAAGGGTCATAATTAATTTATAGCTCTAGAACTCTTGTTGAAGAGCCCTAAGAGAACCATAAACCCAAATGAAAGAGAAAGGTTTTGCCGGTTCAACCCCAAAACGACACCGTATAGGTTTCGGTCGGAGTTCACCTCTTTTACAATCGGTGGCGCGTAGCGTTATTGATTGTCATATACTTTTGGCTGACTTGCGATGTGAAATAAGCTCAAATCTTACGATTGAAGATTTGCGAGTGATCTAATAGCTGGAAATGTTACTATGGATAGAATATTTGAAGGAATGAAATGCTCTAGGCTAAGAAATGTTACCTTGATTTGTTTCCTCCAACTACACTTTGCACCATAGTTGTAGTAGAATCTTTCGTTTAACAATGCTGCCATTCCTTAGCCACCAAGTCATTAGCAAAGTGCAGTGTGCAAGGAAGGACGACGAAGCCATGCCCAATCAACAGTCCAAATGTCCAATCAAACAATGAACGATAGGATAGCAGCACACACTGGTAATTTATGTGATAGCATACATTTGACCGGACGCAAGGGGACTGCTGCCAGTGAAAGACAGCAGCTTGCTGCTGTGATTGAAACTACACCGTTTCATATGAACTTTTATTACCCAATTGAAACCCACCCTTACGGCCCGTTTGGATGGAGGATATGATTTTGGGTGGATATAGAAGGAGGGTGGACCCACCTCTTAAGAAGGGTGGATTTGTAATCCAGTGTTTGGATGAGTTTTTTAGAAGAGGAATTTGGAGGGTGGATATGATGGAATAAGATGTGAAATGACTTTATTGCCCCCAATTTATTAATTTAATGGATAATATAAGTTAAATTAATTAAAATTAAAATAAATACATATTTATCAAAAAAAATGGATAAAAATAAATCAATTTATCTGTAAAATGTTTAAACCTTAATTTATATTTTGTTTTTATTTTAAAAAAAATGGATGATATGATGTAATATTTGTAAAATAATTCAATTATTATGAAAATTATTTTTAAAAATAGATAACGTTTTTTTTTTATTTTAAAAAAAAAATCTTCATAGTCGAATGGGGTAAATGGTGGTTGGATCATGTGAGTGGTAGTTTAACCATGTGGATAGTAGGTTCAACAAACCAAATTTCTATAAATAAGTTTTTTCTTCATCTCATCCCACATATCATCTCTATTTTAATTTTTAGTTTTACATTCTCATTTTTTTCCCATCATTTCAATGGCACACCGGGAGTGGAGCGAGGAGGAGGAGGAGACGTTAGAAAATCGCATGACAATGTACATAATCAACAAGCTTTTTTTTTTAACAGCGAAAAAAGGAATTTTATTAATCACGATAATGTAATACATCAACCCAAACAGATTACAAGATAAACACCCAAAAAAGGCTATCAAAGTATGAATTAGAAGCTGAAGCTTCCCCCTAGGCTGGTAGGTCAACAAATAATAAAAGCCTCAGTATTCAGCCATTGAATTAATAAGCTGGATAATCATGATAATGGTAGCATAAGGCTTCTAAATCAGCAATAGCAGTGGCAGCATCAAGCTATAGCAGCAGCAGCAGCATCAAAAAATCAATAGCATCACTCTTCACAAACAAATATCAGCAAGTTCCAATGTAATCCAGTAGCACCAAACCAAAGTTTAGTAGTTCAAAGCTCAATAGCAGCAGTACAAGCCCCAACTATGCTTGGTTTCCATGGCTCAGATATTTGCTTAAGCGGCACATTGGACACTCATTTGGCTACAACTTATGTTGCCGAACGGTGATTAACCATTGGCCCTCATAAGTTGTCCCGCCAAGACGAGTGTTTCGCCTTCGAATTTGTAATATAATCATAGCCATTCACCAAAACCAGCAATAAAA
Organism: Rhododendron griersonianum; assembly: GCA_018127125.1. Lineage (NCBI taxonomy): Eukaryota > Viridiplantae > Streptophyta > Magnoliopsida > Ericales > Ericaceae > Rhododendron > Rhododendron griersonianum. The sequence continues at coordinate 6,571,808 of CM030799.1, read as the reverse complement.
CCAACCAAAATCCAGCAGCAAAACTCCCAACAAACCAACTACAACCCAGCACCAAAAAAGAAATAAAACCAGCCAAAAAAGCAAGCAGAAACCAGTCAAAACCAGTCAAAAAACCAAGCAAAATCAGAAGAAGAAAAAAATCCAGCCAGAAACCTACCAAAAAACCAGCCAGAAACTTGCCAAAAAATGAAGCCAAAAACCTGCCAAAAACTAGAAATAAACCAGCCATAACCCAGCCAAAAAACCAAGCTGAAACCATCAAATAACCACCCAAAAACCTGCAAAAAAAATCATTCACAAACCAGCCAAAAAACTATCTAAAACCTCCACCAAAACTGCCACACAAAACCAGCAAGAACCAAGCCAATAAACCCAGCAGAAACCATCATACACTCACCAGCCAAAAACTTGCAAAAAACCATCCACAAACCAGCAAATCCACTATTCAAAACCTCCACCATAACTGTACCAAACCAGGAATTAAACCAACCACAACCCAGCAACAATACAGCAACCAAAATCTGCACTAAAACTGTACCAAACCAGCCACAACCCACCAGTAAAACTCCCAACAAACCAGCCAAGAAATGAGACTGCACACACACAGAGTCCAGTGACTGGCAAAACCCATAAATGGGACTGCACACACGCACACAATCACACACAGAGAGTCCAGTGACTGGGAACCCATAAATGGGACTGCAACTTGCACACTGAATAGCAGAAACATATTTCAGATGTTGCCCTAATTTCAGATTGTATCAAGAGGAAACTTATCCCATTTGGCTCAGAAAAATGTCATCATTGCCACCATAGCAACCAGATTTGGCTCAGGTAAAAATACATCATAGCCATCAATAAAATTAGCAGTAATATGAAATTGGGGCAAAAATGAATTTACGGCACAACTCAGAAATTAGGGCAAATCTGAATTTAGGCCACAACTCAGAAATTAGGGCAAATTTGAACAACTCAGAAATTGGAGAAATTCTGAAATTTTGGCACAAATATCAAATTAGGGCACAAATCTGAATATTTGACCAATGAATTCAGAAATTAGGGCTTAGATTAGGACGCAAACCAACTCGCGATTTAGCTTTAAAATCTGAAATTTTAGGGCACAAATATGAAGCTAAATCGAAAATCAAATCGCGAAACAAGAATGAGTTCAGATCGCGAAACCACCACCAGTTCAAACCCTACAACAATGGAGCTTAACAATACCTGAAGAAGAAGAAGAAGGAAGACGAGGTAGAGAGCTGGAACTGTCGACGTATGAACGGAAAAGGGCAACCTCGTCTTTCAACAACGCCGCATAGCCAACGATGGGGGGTACCCCTGTCGTTGGTAATCCACCCGCATACACCCCGCAGGTGGATATGTAATCCAAACTCACCTCTAATTCGACTTCCGTTTTTGCCAGCCAAAGACCGAAGAAGAGGAAGGGGTGGATTTGTAATCCGGCCGCTTGGTATATCCGGGGGCTAATCCCCCATCCAAACAGCCCGTTAAGCCTTTGTTTGGCCATTCCAAAAAAAAAGCCTATGTTGAATATTGTTTTTTGTTTTTACTGGGGCCTATTATGATTCCTATAAAGATGATTCAAACCGTAAATTATTTTTAAAATATTTTTTTATGGGTACCTAAAAAAAATTAGCACAATCCGATATCGGTAGGGGTTGTTTCAGAATTGTAGGGTGTTTCAGAATTCGTAGGGCGTCCTACGAATTCTGAAACACCCCTTATCGATATCGTATTGAGCTAGTTTTTTTCAAGAACAACATAAATAAATATATAAAGAATAACAAAAATGATACTCACACAACAATCCAAACACAATCTTTTACATACATGTGGGACCCACACACTACTAACATTGTTGAAAGAATAACTTGCGGTTTGAATTTTTTTGCAGGACCGTAATGGGCCCCACAATTAGAACAGTTGTTATTTGTTTTTTTTTTTGCAGGGCGTAGAATTCGATGTCGGTTGGGTACCCTACAAATTCTAAAATACTCTACAATTCTAAAACAGCTCCTATCGATATCAGATTGTGCTAATTTTTTTCAGGTACCCATAAAAATATTTTAAAAATAACTTGTGATTTAAATCATCTGTGTAGGACCCATAATAGGCCTCATAAAAATCAAAACTAAATATTCAACATAGATTTGTTTGGAATGGCAAAATAGAGGCTTAAGGGTGGGTTCAAATTGGGAAATAACGGTCCGTTTGGATGGAGGATTTGTCTTGGGTGGATATAGAATGAGTGTCACGCCCTCGATTTCCAACATAAACAATAATAACATTTGATAATCAAAATCCTCACCAGGATTACGATAAATAACCCAAAAGATAGTTTAGTTCCCAATTCCATAAACCTGTCCAATAATTATAGAATTTCACAATAGAAAATACAATACAACGCAGTTTAGTTTACAAAGATAGCCAAAAGCTTCCGAAAATAGTTTTGAACAACAACAACATCAGCATGCACTCCAAGCATTCCATGACAGTGACCTGCAATAAACCTGAAAATGATAGGTTGAGCTACACTAGCCCAGTAGAGAAATCTATACACAAGTTATAGGAAAACATGCCAAGTTATGCACCAAGAGTGAGTGAGAAAAGACTGATATACCCAAAGTTTACATGGCTACCAACGAGCAACTCCCTGTGACCAAAGGGTTCTAGACAATTCTATATACTATGCCTATCACTTCGCACACCATACAAATGTCACTAACGTTCCCACATCAAACACGTTTAACCAATCTTTAGTTTATCAATTGATACTTCACTTCACATCCATCTCCACATTCGTTCTCATTTCACAATCTTTCGCATTTATCATTTCATCACCAAACCCCGTTTCTTGTTAAACGATCATCTTTCCTTTCCTTTCTTTTCGTCAGATTTTTCCCATCAATGAACGTTAGGGTCACCTCGGGTCTATTTCCCTCGAGCGCAGGGTCACCCCGAGTCTATTCCCTCACTTATCATAATAATCAGTTGGGTCACCTCGGGTCTATCCCCTCGAGCGTAGGGTCACCCCGAGTCTTTTCCCTCAATAACAATAACCATATGGGTCACCTCGGGTCTATCCCCTCGAGCGTAGGGTCACCCTGAGTCTATTCCCTCAATAACGACCCCTTGGGTCACCTCTCACACTTTCATTATCGTCAACATCTCATAATCAATCTCATCATCAATCTATCGGTCATTACTTAACTCTACAGACGTACATGCTCGTGTCTTTTCATTAGTTTACAAATCCGCATCCTACATAACGTATTGAGCCTATACGTATAATCCCACAATACTCTACTCATTTGCTTTCTACGCTTAAACCTCATTGGACGAGTCAAGAGGACTCAGTTATAATATCATCCCAAACAATTCTTCACAACCTCGGTTTCACTTTAAGCATCCTTAATAATCTACCAATCCACCACATTGGTTACATTTCAAACGTTCCAAATCGTCAACCATAACACCTCTTCGACTAATAAAATAATACACGCCATTTCCTTTAATTATACCCCAAGTAACGTACGAACCCGTCACCATCCTATGACATACCCCTCACTAACACCGACACCTAAACCTCATGGAACGAGTACCAAAGGAACTAACGGGAAACAACAAAACGATTCTTGAGAATATGGATTTTGAACCTACCTTTCAAACCACTAGACAACACCCATCTATCCATTCACACTCACCACGAGCCTCACATAACCCACGACTTCCTTATACGGTCTTACGATACATCCCCCGTTGACAATGATACTAACGTTACGTCTTACGAGTGCCCCGAGAACGAAAACACTAATGAGTCAATAGAGATCGAACAATCGAGTTTAGAAATGGTCTAAAGACGTTCAAGAGGTGTTGGAATTGATCAGGGGTCAAAACAATGGGTTTCGGAACAAAACAGTGAAAACTGTAAATAAGCTCACCGTATCGATACGGGCAAAATCCGTATCGATACGGATAGGCTTCGAGGCAGATCAGAGAGTGTTGTATCGATACGGATTTTAGGCCGTATCGATACAGGATGCTTTCGAGCAGATTTTCTGCAGATTTTTGAAGTTTCAACTACAACATCAATCAACAATCTAAAGCACGATCAAGGCACTAACCCAACACGTAAACATATATCAAGCGCAAGAAATCCCTACCTCGAAGTCGGAGAGCAAACACACGAGGAGATCGGGCCACGCAAGTCCCGGAACTCCAACTTTGAAATACGTCCAAAATACTCCGAGCCGAGCCGAACCGGGCAAGCTACAAGCTCAAAAGCACGAGAGGAAGGTGGAATGGAGGTTGGTTTGAGTGGGTTTTGGTTGGGAGCGAGAGGGAGAGGGAGAGAGAGAGTGGAGCCGAGAGGGAGAGAGACGCCGGTGAGAGAGGGAGGAGAAAAAATAATTCTCTACTCTCTCACCCTTCTATATATACCCAAATATCTACTAATTACACTCTAAACCCTTCTAATTGCAATACTATCGCTCAAACCCCAAATCAAATAACTCCACGAATTTTACATTTTCCTCACTTTCTAATATTAATAGACCTTTAAATAATTTTCGAAAAATACGGGTCCTTACAATGAGGGAGGATTTGAATGTGGATATGTAATGAGGGGTGATATGTTAAGAAGGGTGGCCCCACCTCTTAAGAATGGTGGATTTGTAATGAGGTGTTTTGAAGGTTTTTTGAAAAGGAAGATATGAAAGGTATATATGATGGGATTAGATGTCGAATGACTGAATTGCCCCCCGTGAATTTTGATGCTCAAAATTGGTTTTATTTCAAATTAATTACAATTACTCGATATTTTCCATCAACTCCCCACCATTGTCACTACCTATTCCCTGTTCCATTTCCAAAAACCCCATTTCAGGGAAACCCCACCCACGGGTTTGCAGAAACCATTTTTCCATTTTTCAAAAACCATTTCCTCTTCCACTTCACTCCCCACCACCGCCACCGCCACTACCTCTTCCCCTTCAAATTTGTAGAAACCCCACCCACGGTCCACAGATCCGACCTCCCCCAAAGCTTCTCCCGTCCGCCACCAGTCATCCCTCAGCTGAGTTTTTTGGCTAGAAGATCTCTCTCTCTCTCTCTCTCTCGTTGGTCTGGTTTTTAGAAAACGAAAACAAGTCTAAGAAAAGATAAAGGGGGATTTGGAGGGGTAAAATCATCTGAAAACACCCCGAATTTGCCAACGACGGGGTTTGACCTCCCCTTCACAAATCCACCTTCAGCCAAACATGAATCATTTACAGTGTTTATCTCCCCCTTCCAAAAAACTGAACCAAACACCGAATTTGAGGGAGAGCCGGAGTACAAATCAGGGGGGCTCACATATCCCCCTTCATCTCCTCCATCCAAACAGCCCGTAAGTTCTTGACATGAAAACAGTGTAGTTTCAAACACAGCAGCTTGCTGCTGTCTTTCACGGGCAGCAGCCCCCTACCTCCCCATTTGACCTTGGAGGCAGAGACATTTTCCCGGATTATATGTGACTTTAGGCCCCGTTTCTCGAACACCAAATAAGTACTTATTTTTTAAGAAGGCAATTTCAAGCTAAAAAATGAAAGACTTATTGAAATCTAAAAATATGCAATATAGATCTTGTTTGAATACAATGCAAAAAAATTGAAAAAATATTTTTCATTTACATTATTTTTGAGTTTAAAAATGTAAAATAAGTACTTATTTTTTAAGAAGGTATTCTGGAATTGGCTCTTAATTCAAACACAACATCATACACAACCTCTTACATATATGTGGGGTTCACACATGCATGCGTGTGGGCCCCTCATGTATGTGAGAGAATGTGTATGGTGTTATGTTTGAATTATTGTGTTCCTAGCATTTTTTATTTTGGAATCCCGTATAAATAATCAGAGTTATTTAATTTGTTTGAATGTATTTTTAACAGTTTCTGTAAAAAATCAACTCATTTAAATACTTCCTTAGTCTCAATTTAAGTGTCAATTACAGTTTTGCATGCCATTTTCGATTGTTTATATCTCCCAATGTAGATTGCTAAAAATATGCAATATGAATCTTGTTTGATATATCTTAATTATTTCTATAAGACAATGATTTTAAAAACATAATACATAATATATGTTGAGAGATATATATAAGTCATTGAAAATGGCACGCAGAACCGTAGTAGACACTTAAATTAGGACTAAGAGAGTATTTGTTAAATATTTAATCGATTGCTAACCTTAGGGTTTGTTCGGGAGCTAACAGACTAGCTAAGAGCTTGGTACTTTGATCAGGAACTACATTACCACGCCACAAGGGGCGAGGCACTGTTCACTCGGTTCTCTCTCTCAGCGTTGGCTCTGGAGTTGTTGGCTTCGTCGTTGTCGTCGGAGCCCGGTGGGGTTTGATTCAACCATCGTTGGTCGGTCGGAAGATGGGATTTTGTTGGTCGGAAGAAGGAAGCATGGGATTCTGGTGGGTTTGTGGATTTACTGATTTTGATTATGTGTTTACTGATTTCGATTTGTGGGATTTCGATTCGTCCGTCAGAATCGAAGTTTTGATCGTTAGCGAGCAGAGGTCGTGGATTCTGCCCAGGTTTGTTTCCCGGTGAAGCTCTAATGGTGGATTTTGGGTTTTGTTTTCCAGCAAAGCCCTATATTTTGGGTTTTGTCCGTTTTGTAATTTGAGTAGGTATTTACTTAGGTTGTTAGAAGAGAGATGTATTTTATGACTAGTTAAAGTAGAATTTTGATATGGAAATTGATTTTAGCACTCAAAAAATTGATGGAGGGGCTCTAAAACGATATCGTTTTGTGTATCAATGCAGTTCAGTTTTGGAGCTCCTCCATCAATTTTTGGAGTGCCAAAATCACAATGGCCTTGTTTGTTTCTCATCTTTACTTTGTTTTCCAATCATTACCTTATATCTTTCTCCAATCATTACCCTATTTCTCCAATTATTAATTTCATTTCTCTCTCTATCTCTATCTCTCTCCAATCATGACCCCTCTCTCCAATCATTATCATATTTCTCTTTCTACCCACTACCAAAACTAAAATATCTAAAGTTACCAAACGAACAAGGTCATTATCTTTTTGATATTTTGGGTAGACAATTTGCCAGAATAGAATTGAGGCTATTGGAGATGCTCTATCTAAGAGCATTTCATTCCTTCAAATCTTCTACCCATCGTAACATTTCCAATATTAGATCACTCGTAAATCTTCAATCGTAAGATTTTCACATGATTTAATAATGGCGGACAATTTTTACCAAATATTTATGCTTTGGAACACTTTTTGAATTTTATTTTGAAAAAGTAGTAGGGGTAATAAGTGGAAAAAGTTAGAAAGAGAAATGATTAAAAATAGGAAGAATATTTTGAAAAATACTTTTCAAAAAGTGTTCCAAATAAGGCATTAGTAAAATTGCGGAAATTCTAATCGCAGGGACGGATTTGCAGGGATTCATGCAAGGATTCATGCGTTTGGGCCCATTCCGGGTCCCAAAAAATATTTATAAATTTTTGAATATTATTTTATGGAGCCCTGTAAAAAATCAGCTCCAGCGGATATCGGTAAGTATTACTTTTAGATTCGTAGGGGCAAACTGCTCAGTTCGCTCCTACGAATCCAAAAGTAATACTTACCGATATCCACTGGAACTGATTTTTTACAGGGCTCCATAAAATAATATTCAAAAATTTATGAATATTTTTCTAAATTTTTTTGGAATCCGAAATGAGTCCAAATGCATGGATCCTTGCGTGGATCCCTGCAATCCGTCCCTACGAATAGCAAGGCTCGTAAAATTGGGTGCAGAGAATTTGAGCTTGTGGTTTCATTATTTCACGTCGCAAGCCAGCCAAAAGTACTCGATATAACAACGCCAACACAAAATTGCCATTCCTTAGCCACCAAGGCATTAGTCATTACCAAAGTGCAGTGTGTAAGGAAGGACGACGAGAAACCATGCCCAATCAATAGTCCAAATGTCCAATCAAATAATGAACGATAGGATACCTGCTCACACTGGTAATTGATGTGATAGCATACATTTGACTTTGACCTTGGAGGCAGAGACATTTGTTTCCCGGATTATATATGTGACTATAATTCAAACACAACACCATATACAGCCTTTCATATACATGTGGGGTCCATAAATGCATACGTGTGGGCCCCTCATGTATGTGAGAAAATGTGTATGGTGCTGTGTTTGAATTATTGTGTTCTTAACATTTTTGATTTCGGAATCCCGTATAAATAATCAGAGTTATTTGATTTTTTTTTTTGGATAAAATAGCTTCAGAGTTATTTAATTTGTTTAAATGTATTTTTAACCGTTTCTGTAAAAAATCAACTCATTGAAATACTTCCTCAGTCCTAATTTAAGTGTCCACTACAATTTTGCATGCCATTTTTGATTGTTTATATCTCCCAATGTCTATTGCTAAAAATATGTAATATGAATCTTATTTAATAGATCTCAATTATTTCTATAAGACAATAATTTTAAAAACATAATACATAATATATGTTGAAAGATATAAGCCATTGAAAATGCCACGCAGAACCATAGTGGACACTTAAATTAAGACGAATGGAGTATTTGTTAAGTGCTTAATCAATTGTTAACCTTAGGGTTTGTTCGTTTGGGGTTCTCAAAATTTTTGCGCCTGGTTTTCAATAATTTTTTTTAATCTCTCTCTTTACTCATTACACTTTAAAACCACCATTCAAACCCAAACCTGGTCTCATATTTTTTGAGAAAAAAATTGAATGAATCAGTTAAGCTAGTAGTGAACAAATATTTAAATGAGCTGAATTTTTATAGAAACTCTTAATTAAGCTAGTAGTGATATCCAAATGGCTCTTTTTAAACGGTCTTGCTATTGTCAGTCTACTGGGCTGACGATAAACATACTGAAAAATAAAGAAAACACGTATCCCTGTGAACTTTATACACCCTTTAATACATATCACACACACATACTATTGTCGTCCAATGAGCTGATTTTAGAATTTTTCCTTTTTAAAAGCCATTCACTTTGGGATAAGAGTCAATATAATAAGAGATGGGACAGAATAGAATCTGCTTTGGCAAATGGTGATGGGGCCAATTAATGTTGTTGAATATAGGGACACATTTGCCCCAACTTTAAAGTTGGTTTGTCGTTCGTAGAGGTGCAGTTGAGCTTAACATAAAATAGATTATCTGAGGGCGAGTTTATGCTACAGTTCTGGTAATTTTTGTGTCAGTATTTTATTCGACTCTATGCTGTGTTTGGATTGTGTTTTTGAATTTTTTTTTGAGAAAATAGTAGGAGTAATAAGTGGAGAGAGATAGAGAGAGAAATATTAAAAATAGAGAGAATCTAGGGGGAATTTTTTGAAAAATCCTTTTTGAGAAGAGAAGAGAACAAGGCTGCCGCTTCTAACACGCCTCTCTTGCAAAGGTTGGCTTCTATCTGTCTTTTGTTCTTGTGAACAGTCAATGATAAATCGTGTTTTGTTGACGAGATGCTACTCCATTCTGCTAGATTATTTGCCATACAGAAAACTGACCTTATTATTTAGAAGGTCGAGGCCAATATTACAATTGAAGGGGAAAGAGAGTACAGCTGAAGAGAGGGGAGAGCTTAGGATTTGAGAGAGAGAGGGTAATCTTGAAAAACCTGCTTCAACTATACAGACTCCAAGCTATTTATAGACTCAAAAGCAAACTAAATGAAATACAAATTACACTCAAATTAGTATGAAGATTCCTGCCGGGTACACCTGGGGCCCCATCATCGCATTAGTCTTCACCGACAGTAGAGTGTCATCATGTCGACTCCACTATTTGAGTCATTTGCCACCGAAAGTAGTTTTGGCATTTTATGAAATTATTGGTGTTTCTCTTTTCCTTTTTTGGATGACAGCATTTCCGACATAATTTCCGTCATGCTGTCCCAAAAGTCTCCCAGAGTAGGAGTATTTTCTTCATCTTCATAGGGGTCCTGAGATTCCCCTGCCAGACATGCAAAAGGATTGTTATCCTCTTCATTGGATTTTGCTGATGCCATGGATTCGTCATCAGCTTCTTGTCGAACAGTTTGAAGGAATTGTTCCTTCATAAAATCCATAGTTTTCATGACCAATTCATAATCTGATAAAGCAGGGTTTTTAGCCCTGATCTGAGCTAATATTTCTAAAAATGGATTTTTGATGGACAACTTTTCCTTCTGGTTTATTTGCTGTCTTAAATCCTGGGTTTTATTCTTGACATCGTTGATGGTTTTCTGCATATCAGCTTGCTTCCACCATCGATATTGGAATGTCCTCTGAAGAATTGGAAGTCCCAATTGACTTACACCAATTTGAAGATCTCATTTTCAAATCCAAGGGATACCAAAAATTGTCATTGTATCAAGAAAAAGTTTTCTTTCTGGAATAACTCCCCTCAATTGGGAGTAACATTTGTGGAAGGGTTCTATTTCTTTCTGAATGTCATTTGGCAAATAATCTTGCAATGGTCCAAATTTAGACCACCATTCAAAAAATCAATTTGGAAATTCTTTTTGTCCAACTAGCTTTGGACACAATTTTAAAAACCAAAAATGTTTTCTGTGCTTTTTGATAAGCTTAAGCTGGTCCAGACGCCAACTTATAACTAGGAAAACTGGAGGCCAATTTGCCTGATATGTAAAGCACTTTGTATTTGTTATATCATATTTTTGACCATATCTGATGGGTTTTAACTATCATTTTGTCAATTTGCCTGATATGTAAAGCACTCCTAATTAGATATTAGACAGTTTAAAAGTGTCGCTATTGCGTGGTTAGAAAAAAAGACATCAATTGCCTTGTGATTTACTTGTTTTGTATTTGTTAGATGATTAGTTTGGCTTTGTCCAACTTCTGTGTAATGATCTCCGTTTTGTAAGTGCCGTTGGGCGTTTATCAATACAATCTTCTCACTTTGGACAAAAAAAAAAAAATACTATCATTTCTGCAATAAAGTATACATTTTGCATCATTTTACGATACTCCCAGTACTGTATAGAGGAAAATGGGCGGCAGTTTTCCAGTTCGGCAAGAATAATTCATACACTGTCGACTGTATGCAACTAAAGCACTAGCCTGCATCTTCCATTTATCCCAAGCGAATCAGCGTATACCAGGTGATGATTCTTTCAACTTGTTCCAGTTGAGTTAGATATATCAGACCAGAAATGCCATGTGCAACCCAAAGATCCCAAAATTTCTCGAGAAAAAAAAAAAAAAAACTGGCCTCTAAATACTATGGATGATCCAAACCATACATCTCAATGATTCTACTGAATCATATGGTGACTGCGTTTGGATCCTGAATAGGAATACGGATTTGAGGTCGAACGAAAACACAGTTGGAAATCATAGGGAGAGGCCGAAAAAGACATAATTCCTTTCCTTCTCCCTTCACAAACCCTCAGTAAGATTGAATTTGTTCAATACCCAAGTACTTGAAAAAGCTGCTTGTCTTTGTAGGCCACTCTCATATCTCTCCTCTCGTAGATCGGTTCGGTTTTACGAAAGATTTTGATAAACTTTGAGGATCATAAATTGTAGTACCTCCTCAATCAAAGGCATTGTGGATGCCACACTCATTACAGATTGTACACCAGTGTACCAAGGAGAAATGAAGCAGGACCATCACACAGAGAGAGAGAGAGAGAGTTCTTTACACGTATGCTCGTACCGAATTTAGTTTCCCTTCACGCATATACGAAAATGTACATTTTCCAACTGAAAGCGAGACGAGGCCAGACAGATGGTTGAAGCAATTACCTTTGGTGTTTCTTCTTCTCAGGAGTAGCATGCACTTGAATTATCTTCCCATATGTTTTCACTTGAAAATTGTCAAAGGCCTCACAAACTGCTGCAAACTGTTTCATATAACGAACACACCAATTAACAGATGCACAATCAGGCAAAACAAATTCATGATAAGAACAGAATAAATATTTAATATTCTTTCACTGACCAATTCAGGCTTTTTAGAGTACACCCTCACTATCATATCTTGGTGACCCGAGGGCAGCAGGTGACTAATACGCTCATCTTCTATGGTGAATTTATCATTCGTCTCGTAATCCTGGGAAAACAAACACCGAGTACGCCTATACAGTAAAACAACAAAACTATTTCGAGGAGAAAAGTCCATCATCTAAGGGTATCATGCACCCAAGACTGTTCAGCTTTTCAAGGAATTAGAATACAGACTTAGACCGTGCCTTGAGCGTATAAGTATTGAGGTTTCAAAAAAATTCTACCCAGTAGGGCTACGCTTCCAAGTCCCCAGAATTCTCACGGTTTTGTTTGACTTTATCCCGTCTACCAGAATAAGTAATTCAACATCCAGCATTTTCCCTAGTTAATGTTGGGATACAAACATTTTCAATCCATATTTCACAGGTTTAGGCATGGGTTTGTTTTCTGAAATGAAAAACATAATTCAAACAGTCAACACATGAATTCTAGATCGTAGGACCAAAAAGAGGTGTTTCTAGAAAGAGAAACTAGAGAAGCCCGTTGATTATGGAGTTGCTCTTTTCATTTTTGAGGCTTATGAGTGGGATTGATTTCATATTTTACTAATATTTGGACACTAGTCTAATCCTATAGGGGATAAATGAAAAGCATACTAAGTCTATAGGGGTATAAGTGTAAAATTCCAAATTCCACAGTGGCACGAGAGCCCCTGGTCGTGGTGTAGATTCGCTCCTGGTCAAGCACACATGCATATAGCAGCTCCACTCCATGAATTTTGGGTCAAGCCATTCCCAAGTGTTTGCAATACAATATATCAGTTTTGGATTATAAACCAGTTATTATTTATGAAATTAAAAAAATTTAGCCCAGTACTTCATTCAGGCTTGAAAATAGCAAGAATTGAATACGGATTCAGAAGTTGTAAGGAAATTCTATTACCTTGAAAAAGTGGACCCTGGAACACATGAAGACAAGAGGAGTCATTGTTAAATGAAGTTCAGAAGAATTTTAAAATATCAAAGCATTTGAGCTACAGAGTAACTAATTCATCAAAATTGTTGTCCAACCCTTTCCCACATACCTGTCAACAGGATTATTCCTTCCCCGCGTCATGTCAATTTTAACATTGGCAACAACAATATCTTCTTCTTTTATCGTAACACCGCAACTTTTCTGGTTGGAGAAATAATTGTCAGAACCTCTTTGTCTCGAGACAAAGGTTTCTAAACATGTTACCATAAAAATTAGAATTACCTGAGAGCAAATGATATCTTGAGGAGTGACAGTTTTGAAGTGCTCCAGTTTTTCCTTGGGAACAGAAAACTCATTGCAGAACTGCAAGAGGATGATACACAATCATTTTGCCTACACAATTTAGTACATGAAGTAAACAGGGCATACAATAGGTAAGCCTCCGAACAAAAGCACTTTCTCAGAAACCATCATCCCTGCCCCCTGTGGTATGTGTTCAAGTACCTGGTACAGTTCCCTTCTCCGAATCCGTTGGATCAGATCTTTAGATTCCTTAAGCTTTGGGCTTGGATGGGTTTCAATGGTTTTTATTATCGTGTCATCTAACTGCAGTTTTAAGCAAATTGATTACATTAAAACAAAAAAAAAAACGGTCCAAAATACATCATATTGACGGCTAATCTATTGAAACATAAACAAACCTTCCAGTATGTAGCTGGATCCTGAATACTAGGTGCAATTTGAAGTTCATCATTTGCTTTGGTGAGGGCGTCTACAATCATGAGTTCTATTGCCTGGAAACAAAGTTGTCAGATACAATCTAGAAAATATTTACCAATATATGATTAAATAAAAGTATGATCTACAACGTGCACACTTAAGTGTTCTGCAGAAAAAGATTTAGGCATATGCGGTACCTTTACTTTGGCATGCGTGTAGACAGTTCGATGCAGATCGGCACGCATGTAGAATAACTTGTGGACAGTTAAACCTGACCATATTATCTTTTATATGCAGATGGAACTAGTGCATATCATGATCATTATCAATGTAATTGGATAACAGGCATTTGAAAACATACATTCCTTAGCACGATAACAGATTTCGTCATCTATGACTCTCATGTTCTCCAAAAGCCTGCAAGTAACAACATCAAGACATGATTTTGGGAGGTATTGCAGGTTAAAGCCGTAAAAAGCTTCATGAAGCTTCACAGATCAGGGTAATGACTTCTGCCTTTACAGAAAGGTTTCCTCGGATACATTAAAAGAAGAGTAGAAGTATACATTAACTAACAAGATTATGCCCCTGCAATTTTTTTTATCATACCTCGGAAACTGGAATTCATAACCTAGTCGACAGGCGCGAGAGTCACGAACCATGTAATCAAATCTGCATACAGACAAGTTGTCAACGAATTTCAATATCCACAAAATATTCTTACGTTAAAACTCATCACAGATGAAGTCAAAAGAGAAGTGGTATACTTGTCGACATCTATTCCATTTCGACCATTTGCAACAATATCGTATAAAAAAAGCTTCTCTTTCGAACTCTGCAAAGGAAGAGGGCCAACAACAACAAAAAAGAAAAATAAGATACAGGCAATGACAAATAAAAGTTGGATTGCAAGCAAACAACAGGTTTTCAAAGGTGAAATTTAATAATTCGGGGTCATAACCCCGTCATGGAACACTGAAAATTTAAACTGTCATGACTTACTTTTGATGGAGCATTTTCTTTGCTAGCAACTACCATCTCCTGTTGAAAAATCACACAAATATCACACAACAGGAAAAATAGAAGAACAAAGGCTCGTGTGATCCATAATACTTTATCCCATGTCACCAATAAGCCTACCACATTCAGGGTATATGTCTGCACACGTAGAACTTGGAAGGCCAAAAAGAAGCAAAGATACTATTGAGAGATCTATTTGAAATCAATTCAGTACATCCAGTCCCAGTAGATAATGTTCGACCACCGTATTAGTTACAGAAGTCCATCCGGAGCTATGTGCTCCTAGAACTCAAGTCTCTTCCACTAAAGAATTCTTGAAACTTGCATCTTTTCATCATGTGTTGGCATTTGAATTGAACAGAAAGCTTGGGGGAACCAATCATAAGTAAATGAGAATTTGAAAAACAATACAACCTCCACTTTGTTAAGCATTTCACGTTCAATTTCTATGTAGTGCTCATCAGCGATGTGTTCAATCATTTTCCGAGACATTTCCTCATGAGACCTGCAAAAAGTCCCATCTAATTAATTACAGAATCATACATTGATATTAACCCATTATAAGCAATTTAAATTTTTTATTTCTCTCTAATCAAACCGGGTAGAAGTTTGAAATGAACAAATGGTCTTGTACACAATGGAATACCATCAAGGAAAACTAAACTGACAAAACCTCATACATCCTTGACAAATTACCAAGACACTGCAAGTCTAAACTATACATAACAAATAGGACTACTACCATAATGAAGCTTTATAATCGTCCAAACACAAAAAATGTAAGTAATAGGTCAAACTGCTTAGAGGTGTAGAGTGCATTAAGTTTCAGAACCTAGTTTACGAAAAACTCAAGCCAAATTCTACGAGATAAAACCACCAAAAAAAGAAACAAACTATTGATCTTGTACCCAATGTAATGCAATTTCAGTCAAGACTACATACAA
Organism: Rhododendron griersonianum; assembly: GCA_018127125.1. Taxonomy (NCBI): domain Eukaryota; kingdom Viridiplantae; phylum Streptophyta; class Magnoliopsida; order Ericales; family Ericaceae; genus Rhododendron; species Rhododendron griersonianum. The sequence goes on along the minus strand of CM030799.1, from coordinate 6,556,122 downwards.
AAATAATAATATACCATTAACAGGTTACCAAGACATTTCATGTCTCTCCTGTAACTCAAAATGAACTCCAATGTTGAAGCTATTATAATCTTCCAAATTCAAAATGTACGTAGTAGGTTAAACCTGCATAAGTGGTGTAGTAAGTGCTTCTTCTTCTTTTTCTTTTTGTAAGTGTACATTACCAATTAACTTACGGGCGAAATGCGCCTGCAAATCAATCACGTTGCGTTGCACTATTAAATGTGATTCCTTCCTGCCTCCTCTTCTCCAAAAATTGAGAAGGCACCATGAACCCCATCAAAACCCCTGTCCTCATGCCAAAGAGCAGAGAACCTTCCCAGTTGCAGGCTAGTAATGGGAGAAGTCAAATTTGGATTCATAACCAGGGGAAGGGATATGGAAGCACAATCAACTTTTTTTTAAAAAAAGAAAAAGGGCTGGTCCTTTTTCTCCTTTTTTTTTTTTTTTTTTGCTTGGCGAAATTTAGTATTGTTAGAAACTTAGAATTGCTCTACATTTTCACCTCAGAGGAGTTGAACACCTGACCTCCTTACACCTAGGACCTAAGTGCACCCCTGATGCCGTTGGGCTAAAGGCCTCTTGACAACAAAGCTGGTCCTTGAAAGGAAACTAAGAGGAGGAGAAAAAGTGAAAAAGAGATAATGGAATTCAAATGGTCATAAAGTTCAAATAGCCATAAAATTCTCTCTCCTGAGTAAACAGCCAGGTCCAGACTAACTGCTCAAGTTTTTGTGTAAAAGTTTCCAAAATCACTTTCTAACCATATATTATTGAAACCGATTGATTCAAAATTCACTGCAGGTGCGCATCTAATACAAGGTCACAAATCACATTCATTTAACAATATTGTGGCCCCGGCAATTATTTGGTCCAGCACTGAATAATGTCCTTATACACAACTATAATCGGAATCCAGAATGCATTCAGGCAGGTTCTACATTCAACTCTAGTACAATGCATGGCCCTGCAGGTTTCATTTACCTACATAATGATACTCATAATTGAGTAAAGTACTATGATAATGAAAGCATACTTCCCTTTCGTGGTAGTCACCTCAGAGGAGCCAATAAAAATGCTATGCAAATGTATCACAATACCACAAACTGTATACTTTTAAAGGAAGATTCGTTCTAGTAATTTCAAATGGCATGGATAAATATGTTCAAGGATTTTCAATACTGTGCTTCAATATTCAAACACCCATATGTTTATCGTCAGCAACCATCAACAAATTAGTAGCATGATAGAATTACCATTGGCAACCATTGAGAACCCGGGGAAGAAACTCGCGCTCAAATACGTGGCTAAATGGCCCATGCCCCACATCATGCAGCAATCCTAATTTTAGAATAACAAAACAACATTAGATAGACAGACAACATAATGTCATGGAGGCGTCATGTAGTTACCAGCAAGCTTTACTGTCTGTATATCAAAGTGATCAATGCCAAGGTCCTCGCCCTGCAATGAACCCATGTTTATGGACAAATAATTATCACCAACAGGATACATAGTAAGAATGATAAGAGTCAACAGAGCACAGTCATTTTCCTACTGGCAAGTTCTTTATCATATTAATAGCTGCACCAGCCAGCCAATATACCCCAAGGGAATGCTCAAACCGAGAGTGTACAGCCCCTGGGTAAACCATGTGTGTTACACCTGAAATATCAATAAAAACTGAATCAGTAACCACTTTAAGCCCCTCAGCACCAACACATAAAGCATTGATTGTCTTGAAAAGGTCAACTGAATAGCCGGGAAATTTCTTTGTAGCAAACATGATTTCAGTTCTGGGATGGACTCTAGCAGGGACATCCTCTCACTTTGACCACAGAAGTTCCCTATTCGGAAGCTTGTTATGAGCCAAAAAGTGCAGAATCGACATAATTTAATCATGGGACATGTAAATGTGAATGAGAGGTTAAACAGCTGCCAAGAGCGCCTTTTGGAAGGACATTTAACATTGACAATGAAATTCTTCGTCTTCCTCCAAACATGACTTCGATCAAGGAGACCTGATCAACTAAATAAGCTCTGTGCACGTAAATTGTGGTAAACAACCGAGATCACAGCATCACACAATTGCACTAAATAGAAAGTCTAGATCTGCATGCAAAGAAGATGCTAATTATCTTTACTTCATACTCGGTTGAACTTGCATAGATAAATATAGTCTCATATTCTAAACTCAATGCAGGCATGTGTCCTCCAAAATCTACAAAGTTCACATTCTTTTCGAACCATCCATCCATCCATCCAAAAGTTGAAACCTTAGGGTTGCCCTAGGGTTGACTGATGCTGCATCGAACTGTTGGGAACAATAATACCTGTCTTATATGAGATAGTTAAGTTTCTGCGGCCCTGAAGCACAACTTGCCAAGGGAAGACAAAAGAGGGAAGAAATTAATAGAAATGACAAAACTCTGATCAGCTTATAGATATACTCTGAAAGATGTATTTTGGTCTGGACTAGCACATAATGACAAGAATGTATGGACTTCATCCCCAACTTCTTTACCTACCCAAGGTACGAAGGGAATTTACTATCAGAGGCATGTGTTTATTTAGCATGTACACATGCGCAATAGTCAGTTAAAATGACGAAAAGGTTAATGATGCAGCACATTTTTCGGATTGACATAAGGGACAGACCTATGCAGGTCATGACCTAATTGTCATAATAGTTAACTTCACATGCATCTGTGGCTTGCGGGCCTGGGATTTGGGGGGGGCGGTCTTAAAGGATAAAAGCCTCACCAAGTTGCTTTAGATCACGAAGTCTGCAAAATGAAGAAAATTGCCGGAGAATTAGCCGCAGGAAAACTAGTACAGAAAGAGGTTCAATGAATACTCGACAGTGGGGAAAAGGAAAGGAAAAGAACTGTTAAAAGCTAGCATCGAAGTCAGGCTTGCCTTTGGAACTGTTCAGTATCAATGAACTTCAATGATAGCTGCAATCCAGAGAAAACAAAGCAATTAATATTTCACTGATTTTCAGTCCAGAAATAGTAGAGTTACATGTTTCAATGGCCAAGTCAGACCCAAGCTTCTAAGAAGCATAATCCATGTGGCTAGCTCTTAATCCATCTCTTGATGCAGAGGTTATTTTAAAGAGAAAAAAGATCAATGTTTTGTGAGATGTAAATTAGTCTGGGACCCACAATATTTCTCAAGCAGCGACCTAGTGTCACGTGGCACAGAGAGGGACGTGAAATGCGCTGAAGGTGGTCACAGGCACAGTCCAAAATCAAGTGCCAATAGTCCTAATTTTCGGTAACTATCCGATGTAGAATCTAAAAAGCAACCAATTATTATTGAGTTCAAAAAAAAAGGAAGAGAAAATGATTAAAAAAACCATACATTACCAACAGAAGTCTGCAAAGAAGACAAAAGTTAGGGTAAAAGGCCAAAAACTGATATGTTAACGGCCAAAATGAAGAATTGCTCCTATGTATATAAAACAAAAATGGAACCACTGCAATACGAGGTTCTCAAAAAAAAAAATCAGACTTCTTAAACATACCAAGGATCCCAAGTATGTGCAAGAAATTATTCCTCCACTTACATTTTCCTCTTCTTAGATTTCTCTTGTTCGTGCACAAACATATTTAAAAAACGGATTTGAATATGAATTTCTCATTGTAAAAACCTCTGACTTAAACTACTAAGTCAACAAGAATGGAAAATATCTCGATTCACCCAAAAAGATAGATTCCAACCTCAGTCACATAATCCTTTAGTAAGGCCCTCCTCCCCTCCTGCTCTTAATCCTCGCTCTCGCGAATTTTAATATTTTAGGATGTTTTCGAAAGATACTTTCATGCTCACACTCAAGCACGCGAATCATGTGACTTAGATTCCAACACACAGACTCAAATACAAAAACAACTAATCCTACCAGTTCTCTTTCTCTCTCTCCATATATAACAAAGTTACAAAAACGCACTCAAAACCTTAAATCAACTCTAAATCTCAATTTGAGTGCATCTAATCTAACTAAGCTACGAAGCAGAGTTGTGAATAGCAGATTAGCACTATCAGGAAACGTAACAATACGACCATAGATTTGCCTTTCTCGCATAGAATCAGCTGATACATAGGTAAATAAAGGCATCGGAGGTCCAAAATCTCGTTAGATAACTACCTTCATTTAAAACCTTGCTACAAAGCCAACAAAAAAGCCAAAATATCTCAATCTGCCACAAAAAAAAAAAAATCTGTACATACGTACATGCAGTCACGCAGACTTACGCGCACACACGCAAGTGCATATACGGGATTAAGACTACTGAATTCTACACGATAGCAGTTTGAATCAATCGAAATGAAGTATTTCTATCAACTTGACCGAAATTCAAAAATCGCAAGCATCAGATAGTCACACATTTCTGCGATTTTTCGTTCCTTATCAAGGACAGAAGTTTGAAATCAATCGAAAAAAAGAAGAGTTTCGATAATTCGATCAACTTGACCGAACTTCAAAATCGCAAGCATCAAATGGATATTCGTTACGAGAGTACAAGTAAAAACACATGTAGTAAACGTTAACAAGTACGGAGTACTGCAACAAACGATTTTGAGAAGAGTAGTAGGGAAGTGAAGGAACGGTTATTACCTTGTCGAGATAGATGTTTCCGTGGACGCTGTCGTGGACGTGCTTCGAGTTCCAAGGGTCCACCGTTGATGTTTCGAGGGTGAGTCTCGAGAGGTCTTCGTTGTTGAGGCAAGCGCCCATGCTCTTCGGAGTTAGGGTTTTAAAATGGATTGAAAAGTGAACCAGAGAGAGAGAGAGAGAGAGAGAGAGAGGGGTTAAGTGTTGTGTGTGTGGAGAGGTGAAGGAGGTTACAGGAATTTTGGAGTGGTGGTGAAGTTATGCCCCGCCAGGTAGTGACGGTTTTGGACGCGCGTGTATTGCACTGTCAAAAGGACCAATTTCCGGTTCGGTTTTAGATCATCCGTTTGCCTACTACGATCCCACCATAGCGATCGAAACCGTTCATATTTAAGATTTCGCGCATCGATATGCCCCAGTGAAAATTTAACCGAATTGAACGCTTGTAGCCGAGCTAACACTCTACGTTAACGGACGATCAAATGGACTGTAGATGTTTTAAACGGTTCATTTTGTCCTCGACAAAATTGTCTTACTTATTAGTTACTTGTTGACATATCAATCTGTTCTTTTTGTCAAGAGGGTTCAATCTTTGGCAATATCTCAAACACGAACGACTCCGATCATTGTTGTGAACGGAGTGGGGCCCACAACGATCTAAAACTGTAACTTGACAACTGAAACCTGGGTTGAACTAAATCGTCCGACTTTCCGGAGACTCTTTTTTTTTTCTCAATTTCTCGCTCGTTTATCGACTGGTACGGTGGGAACGTGATGGTAATAATTACTAATCAGTTAAGTACGGGAAAAAATTTCAGTGCCGAGCGGGTACCATATGGTGCACGCGGGTTCCAATCCGAACCGTCCAAAGTATATTAGACGGCTTGGATACACCGAGCGGATACCACGTATGATATATCCGCTCGACTCTGAAAAATCACTCGTTAAGTACGATTCAACAAGAAAGGAATACTGTATTATAGTACGAGGCGGACATCAGTTACAGAGTGGACACTCTCTCAAGGGTCGATTCCGATTTTAAAGTCAGTCTACTCCGAAAGACTAGAAAGTTGTCACAACGTTTTCCTCACCTTCGTCTTTACCGAATGGTGGGTCCCACGTTAATAATTGCACGTGCATCTATGTTGTTTTAGACGTGACACGTGGATCCACTTTTTTGTTTGTTTGTTTGTTTGTTTGCGTGTCTAGGCGTCGGGAAATACCACACCGCCTCGGCGGTGCCCAACACTCTTTTCCGTCACATATTTTTTATGGACTTCGTACCCTCGGTAGCGGGGCTCTACAAGAGATGTGTAGGGAAGAAATGTGTGGTACCACATAGAGGTTCCCCATCAATAATTTTCCCAAGGTTATTGGGAAGAGTGCTGCTAATACCAAAATTGTATAAGATTTTTATACACTCGAGCTTTTTCACAAACAAAACAGTTTTTATTTCCTGTTGGAAAAACGGAAAATTCCTAAAAGTGGTGGAGGGGGTGTAAGAGCAAGTACACCAACTAATAGGTAAAAATGCTAATGAACAGTGTAAATTTTATATTTTATCTACTCGTATCTCTTTTAACACTACACCAATCTTATCTATTTTAACTATCACTTCATAAAATAATACTATTTTTTTCTTTCCCTACTTTTAGATTTGATTTGTGGAGTGTGCGTGTGAGAGAGAGAAAGTAATAATAAAAAAACAGAAAGCTTGTGAACAGTTGATAGGTAAATTTACCTATGAACTGTAGCAAAATGTAATTTGACTTCAAATTTTGCTCTTCTGCTGCTAGGGTTTTTCTGGTTCAAGTTCTCTATTTTACCTTAAAAGCAACAAGTAGAGAAGCTGATAAACTTGCTCTAATGTGTGGTTATAAAAGTGGAGTTGGAGGAAAACAAATTAATAAGAGAAAATATCCGGCACGCAGTGTTTGAGATCTACTGTGCGCTTTTACGAATTTTTCCGACTATGTACTACGTTCTTATGAATTTAACTTAAATCTAAAAAAATTGTCTTCACTTCGAATTTTTTCTGCATTTGTTAGATTTGCGCCAAACTTTTGTGGGTTATTGAAAAAGCAAAATTTTCATTTTTACATAAGTATTTTGAAGAATAACCATTTTTTAGCTCAAAAAAATGGTTATTTCTCAAAATACTTGGGTAAAAGTAAAGAAATTACTTTTTCAATTCTTCTCACCGAGACGAATCAATAGTCATCAAAATTTTGGCGCAAAACTAATAGTAAATGCGAAAAAATTCAAATAAGGACAAAATTATCAGATTTAAGTTAAGTTCCTAAGAACGTAGGAACAACCCTATAGCAAGGCAACTATATGACCCGACTGTGCAATCCAAACCTCTGGGGAAGCTAGCGCGACCACACCGGTCACGGCCCCCCACTCACTTCAGGATACTCAACCGATGGACCGGAAATCGAACCCCAGACCTTAAGGAGTACTCCCAAAACCTGAGCATCTACCCGAACCACGGGGCAACCCCTGGGTGTTGCGATTGAGTAGACATCTAAATAGTTAATACTAACTTACGATATTCCTCTCTCTCTAACCCTAAAGAAGCCGTCGCCCCGCATCTCCTCTTTCCCCTCCTCCCCAGGGTTTTACACCCTAATGGGTGACAGGAAGGGAGAGATTTCTCCCCCTCATGAGGTTTTTTCATCTCCCGATCTTAAATCTCAGAGATTTTCTCTCCTTCTCCCTTCACCCTCATCCTCCTCCTTCCCAAACCACCATCTGCCACCCCTCCTCCACCTTTTCTGCAGTGTAGTTCGACGGTTTTTAGAGGTAGTGTCTTGCAGATCATGATCGTCGAAGGCGTCCTCCCCCACCAAAGTAGATCTAGGTTGGTGGATGAAATTAATCTGCTCCGATACGACAAACTCCGTTTGGTTCTGTTACTGGTTTTTCTCATTTTTGTTATCTTCTTTGGTGTATCATGTGTGGGATTTCTCCCCATTTGTAGCGCTTCTATCACTCCTGTGTGGGGTGTTTTTGGAGCGATGAGTTTAGTTGGAGTTGGGTGTAGTTTTTGGACAGAGTCCCCTTCTACATATTTGGTTTCTTGATCTCTTGTTTAGGGATGGAATTTATGTACTGTTTATTAAATCTATAATATCATCTGTTATCATTTTGAAAAAAAAAAAAACTTACGATATTCGTATGGATTTGCTAAAATTCGTCTGCTTTTAGAAAATTTATCGAATTTTACAGTGTTGACATGCATTTAATCGCCAAAAATTTATAGGGAAAATGACAACTTATGACGTATTTTGATAATTAATACCCGTCAAGAACAAGCTGAGAACAATTATTAATGCTGAAAATGTCCTTAGTGGGTATTAATTATCAAAACACGTCATTGGTCGTCATTCTCCCAAATTTATATTGTGATTGTCGAAGGAAAATGATATTGACACTTCAAAAATTGATGTAGGCACTCCAAAAAATAAAAGAAAATAGCTTTGGAATTACACTGATTTTGAGGTGCCAGAATCAATTTTTGGAGTGCCAATATCATTTTCTTTATCCTATGGTAAAATTCCGGTTATTTAGATAACGTAAATCTTCTTATATTGTACATTTGTGGTAGTATGATTTTGACATGAATTTAATGGCCGACAATTTACCACCTACAAGTAAAATTGGAGTCAGAGAATTGTTTTGTAATTCTATTAACGATCTTGTTATTGTGAGCCCACTAGAAGGCAAGAAAAATAAGCACACTAGAAGGCAAGAAAAATATGTATTTTAATTTATTTTATACACAATTTAATATACATCACATACCTACTATTGTCAGCCCATTAAACTGATTTTAGAAATTTTACCTTTTACTAAAACAAAAGTAAAACTTTGTCGGTGATGGATGTAAAGTGCCAAAAAGTACTTTAGGGCAGGAAGTTATGTCATTGTCAGAGGATTTTGTCGATATGCAATGATTTACCAGTAAAGTTTGAATTGATCCCCCGTAAGCAGCGCAATCGTGCACCCGTTAGAATTTGCCTATAGCCAAATTAGAGCATGTATATAAGCATAGCAATTTTATCTACTCAAAAAGCTACTTTTATGTTTTATCTAGTTATTTTTTTCTTTCATTCTATATCAGACTCTCTATCATCCCCTCTTTATCTATCAAATATTCATTAAATATATCCTATTCACTTTTATGTTGTAGTCTTGCCAAAAAAGGAGGAGGAGTAGTGAGAAGGAGGGAGAGAGAGAAAAAACAATAAATTAAGGAATACATATGAACAGTACATCGGTATTTTTACCGAGCTTTTCCCCCAAAGGTAGTTTTAGCTTACAGTTTACCTATTCTGCCGCAATTAACTTTTGTGGGTTTGGTTCGGTATTTTACCTAAATTATCAGATATAACTACACTGATGTACATGCTCTTAGTATTTGCCTTAACACTTCACATATTTTTTTAAAAAATTATACTATATCTTTATTCACCGCACATTTTTGTGAGACAGTAAAAAAAATAAAATCGTCTTGTAAAAATGTGCGGTGGATAAACAGTCACACCGCTGCCACCACCACCACCATCACTCCAACACAAATCCACCACCATTCTACCCCCGCCACCCCTTCACATCCGGATCCTCTACGAGAATTTGTGTGTGAGAGCATCCACATCTCTCTCTTTATTCCCCTCTTCAAACTAAATTAAATAGCCAAAATTAAAAAAAATAGCCAAAACTCCTTGCATCAGTCTCTCTTCTTACCTCTCTACTTTAAAAAATTCTAACATTGCAGACTACGTTCAGAAAATTTGTGGCTGCAAATAGCAAGACCCCAAATCTAACGGTTCAAGACAGTCCTCTCTTTTTCTTTCACCAAACGACGCCGTTTATTGAATACAAGGCTAACGGAGAGAGAGAAAATCTCCCCGTCTACTTCTCCGTTCCTCTTCTACAGTCGTAACAGTTCTAGAGCAAACCCACCACCGTTCTTTTACTTCTTCTTCTTGTTCTTCTTCTTCTCCGTCCCTCTGGCCATTCTCCACGATGACGAGGTTTGGATGACGAGCTCGAACTATACAATCTCCAAAAGGCAACTAGTCTTTGCCTTCGCTGAAATATTTTTTTCCCAATTTCAAATTAGGTTTCTTCGGAGGCTTTGAAGGGCTCAAACTACTGTGTTTTCTACAAATCCATGAAGTGGGTGAAGAAATCCAAGCTTGTAATGAGTCTTGAGCAAAGTATCCATGAACATTCAACTATAAAGGTCAATTATCTCAAGAAAACCCCCACTGGGGCAACGTAAGTACCTCAAAACAAAATCAGGGTTCCAACAATTTTCCCAATTTCGGAACTGAAATAGAACTCCAAGAAAGCAACATACTGTATTAGTTAGTATTTCCTACAGCTATTGAAGTGGGTCTATACAAAAACTCAAAAATTCACCAGGCTATGGATTCCACGAAGGCCTCTAAAAATACAGGAATAAAACAGAGGTATTTTGTTGTTGGCAATCGGACAAAACAGAGTTGAAGTCTTACCCATAGTCGGTAGTCCATAGATGAGAGAGAGAGAGAGAGAGCCAACGTTTTAGAACTCCCGTTTGCTCTCCGTTAGAGCATCTCCAATCCAACACCCTCCAAATCTCTATTTGAGAGGATCAAATTAATCTATTTTATTTGAAAAGTAGATTTTGAGGATTTTACTATTTATCTCAACTCCAACCCAACACTCTATTTCTCAACTCCAACATATATTTGGAGGAGATCCTCTATTTTTTTCCTTCATCCTCTATATTTAGAGGATCAAAATTCATCCTCCCAAATGGAGGAGAGTTTAAGAGGATGGGTTGGAGAATGTTTTTCCTCCGAAATGAAGAAGTGGAGTATGGATTGGAGATGCTCTTAGAATATTTTCCCATAAACCGTGTCGTTTGCTCAGAGACAAAGAAACACCAATGTGGACCGTTAGATTTGCTTTGCTCGTTAATGTATTGGCAGCCCCTTATGAAAACCCTCGCATGATCCTCACGCACAAATCCTCATAGAGGATCCGGATCCTCCATGGCTATCACCCCACAATCACCACGCCCACTATCACAACCAACACTCTACCCCGTTAGAATATTTTCCCATAAACTGTGTCGTTTGCTCTTAGACAAAGAAACACCAATGTGGACTGTTAGATTTGCTTTGCTCATTGATGTGTTGGCAGCCCCTTATGAAAATCCTCACATGATCCTCATAGAGATCCGGATCCTCCATGACTATCACCCCACAATCACCACGCTCACTATCACAACCAACAATCTACCATCACTGCCACAATCACCACTCCACCATCCCATCGTCGCGCCACCACAATCACCACTACCACAAACTACATGGTAACCATTAGCAAAACCATCAGTAAAATTAAAGGAGAATCACTATCACTAATCAATTCATCATTTTGTTTTCATTCATTGTTTACTTTCAGTTTTCAATTTTACCAAACGCCTAAATTCAGTCTTCCTTTTTGCGGATATAAAAAAAAAAGGGGTTTTAGTCTTCTTTCTTTTTGAAGTGGTCACAAGACCGGGAAAAAAAAAAAAAAACAACTAAAACGACCCCTCTCTCTCTCTCTCTCAAAGGAGAAGAGGAAGGAATACAACCTGATTGAAAATTTAGAGTTTAAACTATTACACGCCAATGAATGTCCGATTATAGGCTTGGATCACGTGGCCTGAAGTGGGGAATAATGGCATAAATACAAGAGTCCGACTACAGGTACAGATTTTCGGGTACAGCAGCCGGGTACAGCAGCGTTTTGCTCCCGTACGTCGTTTAGGGTCCCTGTAAAAAATCACCTCAATCCGATATCAGGAAAGGTGTTTACGAATCATCCAATTTTGCTTCAAAATTTAGCCCAATTTTGAAGCAAAATTGGATGATTCGTAAACACCTTTCCCGATATCGGATTGAGGTGATTTTTTACAGGGACCCTAAACGACGTATTTTGAACAAAATGAGCAGCTCCGATCATCTTTGCGGGACCCGAGACGGGAGCAAAATGCTGCTGTACCCGGAAATCTGTACCTGTAGCATTTTTGTAAATACAATATCCAAGCACAATATTTGAACTATGATTTTACATGATAAATCGAAAACCATTCGGATGCTCTCATTTTAATTATCGGAGCAATTATTTTTGAATACATGCATAATTCGACCCGACACTTGCCGATATCAGGCCGATTAACCTGATTGAAACCTACACGGTAAATGGAATAATGGATAGTGTTCCAAACATCAAAAAAGATGAATACCTTGGATGAATTACGTTTCCAAACCTATATTTCAAAACAGTAGATTTTTAGCAATTTAGGATGAAAAACCTAACGTAAGAAAAAATCTAGAAAAACATGAGCGTTACGTTTTAAGAAATATGTTTTACATCAGTAGTTTGACAACAAGTATCTCAAAACAACTGCATACTACAGCCTCTACTATTGTAATCCACATAATCCTACTCTACCCTATCACTACCTAGAACTCCTATTTTCAAAATTCAAAACACAATCTTATCATTTCATTGGCATTTGACAGGTAAGAACTGTCACAGTTGTTAGGTTTGATAGTTTGAATGAACACTAAGCACTCAAAATGATGCTTCCAAAACTTTTTGGAACTGAGCTGGAACACGAAGCAAGGGGGCTTGGATCTCACCAGGTTTGCCAAGCTGACCGCAGGCGGCCATCTGATCGTCACCTCTACTGAGTCGCATGAAAACAACGCAACCAGCCGCTGCCAGAGTATTCCTAAACTCGATCATTTTCTCGTCGGAGGTCGGTCTGAAAAGGGACCCGGAATGAGGGTTGAATGATATAAGGTTGATCTTGCATGGAATGTCCTGGACAAGATCGATCAACTTCTTTGCATCCTCCATACTGCAGACACGACCAAAAATTGAAACACCGTGTCTATTATTTAAGATGGTAAAATGTATCCAAAAAAAATTACTTCAAAAAATGTGATCAACTCTCTGTACCTCCTATTCAGGTAAAATGCAAATACATACATCGTACAAAGATGCAACCATATGAATATAAGAGACAGGACTGTGATGTTATCTTAACAAATGTAGGGAAACTTACAAATACAACCCTAGAATTTTAACCCGACAATATGAAGTATCACACAAAGTATTTACCCCTAATGAACCCATTGGAAACCTCCTAACCAGTGGTCGTACAACCACCTCCCCTCCCCGTCCCCAAAACTTCCACAACCCCTCTCAAGAAAATTGATAAGGCTTCATATGCAAGTTAAATTAAGAAAAAGGAAGACAGAATAGAAAGGTTTGGCCGAACATTAAGTCTACAAATAGTTTGTTCACAACACATTCTCGAGATCCATGTCTGTCCATTATTTTATTCTTGCTTGTGTCGTTTGACATTCCTTCCACGTTGCATTAGATCAAGCAGAATTGAGCACCGATTCTGTAGAAAAGTGTTACAAGTAGTGAGCCATGGGCGGAGGAAACACTGAGAATAGAACTGTAGTGAGCAGTGGACGGGAACGGGGGGAAGATGGGGAGGGGATGGCGATGAATTGGGGAAGATGAGGGCGGCAGTGGTGGGGGCTTGGCAGTGGCCGCACTGAGGAATTAAAGGACTGACGACGAGACAGCTATCAAAGAGGTATTCCTCGAAGTCAGGTACCACAACTTCAACAAATGACAAACTCTGCGCCAACTACACATATTTTTCATCCGCTTAAGGGATTCTAGCACTGTCAATGCATAGCATGGAGGCACCAGCACCAACACAAGGAGCTAAGGTATATAACAAAAATCATTCGGCCACCGAAAACTAATATTCTCATTCTCGCCACGAACAAACATAAGTATGAAGGATTGTGAGGCAATGATTTACATAATTTAATAGCAAACGTAGACCCTCTAACATGCAATCAAAAACCTTATAACCACAAGCCGATTATAGACATTTTATAAAGATGACATACATCCCACTTGACCCCTCTAAATCATGAACTTAACACGACTAAAATAAATTCAAATAAACCCATTTCTTGTAATCACAAATACTTAATACAGAAATGCTGTCACACTAAAACTCACTCTAATCAATGCAATTCCCATGAAATCATACCTCACCACAGCTTAAGAATGGCTATTAAATGCTGCATACAATGGGGTACCCGGAAAAAAATGGACAACTAATACTAAGGTATAGCATTGAAAATGTGCAAAAGTGAAAGGCTTATCTGACCTGTCATTAATGCCTGCAAGCATTACATATTCAAATAGAACCATGTAATTACGTTTAGAACGAAGTTCCTGCTGAAGGGTCCCAAGTAGCAAAGCCAGATTATACTTCCGGTTAACTGGCATGATCCAGTTTCTAACCTGCATTAATTTTTTTAATGAGGATCAATCTTCTCACTCCTTTTTCTCTCTCTCTATGTGCCTATCAAATACGGCTAGACAAGAAGTACCTCATCATTTGTTGCATTCAAGCTAACTGCCAAAGAACAATTAGACTCGTGAAGGAAACGTTTCAGCTGGGGAACAAGTCCACTGGTAGAAACAGTAACCCTGCGAGGACTGAAATGGAGGCCTTGCTCATGCACCATTATGTCGGTGGCCTTTAAGACATTGTCAATGTTATGAAGCGGTTCGCCCATCCCCTAGAAAAATTACCACCATGTTAAATAAAACCAAATTTCAATCCATATATACATTATGCGAGGAGGAAAAGATCTCCTGGTATTATATAGAAAAGCTAGCTTTTAATGACTTCCACAAGTCAAATAAATCCCTGCATTTCATGAACTTTGTAACTATTTTCTACTATGATCCTCGTACAGAAAGTCATCTACTTGATGAAATTATACATGGCACTACAAGGGAAAAAAAAGAAAAGAAACAGTTACTGAAGTTAGGATACCATAGCTCTGAAACACAAAGGCACCAATCATAAGAATACAAAGCAGAGTCCATTCGCTGAATAAAACTGCAGAGTTGGTTTAAAGGATAATGCATTGTTGAATCAATCAATAAAAACTACCCCTTCCCAAAATTTCTAAGACCAGTATTGGAAAAATTCAAAGGAACTTCAGAATCTCAATAGACCTACCATGAACACAACATTTGTAATGGAGCCAACTTCATCTGAGAACAGCCGCCGTGCAAATACAGCCTGCTCTACTATCTCAGCAGCAGTTAAATTTCTCTTTAAGCCCATCCTGCAAAACCGATCGGAACATGGTAAAACCAGCCTAATTATGGTGATTAACAAATAATATACCAAAAGAAGACTGCAAGCTTGCCTGCCAGTGTAGCAGAACTGACAATTCATGCCACAGCCCACTTGGCTTGAAACACAAACAGTAGTCCGGCCCCTATCACAAGGTATTACAACTGTTTCTATTACCAGTCCATCTTCCAAAGTGAACAAAATCTGCAAAATCCTGCGAGTTAAAGTCAATGAAACAATTCTCAAGATACAGATATACCAACACACAAAAAAAACATTGGAAAATATTTTTTCCGCATACATGCCCTATGGTTTCGAATTTGGCTTAGATATGACACCAAGCAACATACAAAGTGGTTCAGTAGCAGACTAACTAGGAAACATGATGTCTACCTTTCTGGTGCCATCGGATGCGGTGACAATGTCTTTCACAACCAATGCCCTGAATTCAGCACGATCACTCAACATTTTCACGAAATTCTTGTTCAAACCTACATTTATTATATTTAATAACAAAATGTAATCAATTTTAGGCCGAGGAATAAGAAGAGGTATACAAGATACAGAGCCATAAGTGAAGATCAAAACGAGAATTATAATGAAGACAAATACATTAGGAAGATAAATACATTTTAGCTCTGAAAATGAAATACAAAACAAGGAACAGAGAAGAAGAAGAGGACAGAAGCTAACCTTCAAGTTCATCGATACAATGTGCCCAAATATCATTGCCATAAAGGCGTTTCCATAACATTAGGGCTTGGCCAGGCCTGAATCCTCGTGATTGAACCCATTTCTGTTGAATCACGAACAGACCACTTACTACAGAAAAAAGTTATACAGACAACATCCCCGTTACAGAAAACTCCAACATTGAAGTGAACAACAATTTTCCATAGTGTTCCCAAAACTTTCATAAGTTAAATAGAAAAGCAACTGAAGAGCGAAAACATCATACTGGAAAAAAGAAACTTAAGCTTTGATTGGTACTGAGGAAATTTACACCTCTAGTGAATGGTATCTGATGATCAATCTTGAAATTTTAACTGCAACCCATGTTACATGGATTCAGGTACGTAAATTGGGTACGGATATATGTCCGTGTTGAAATCATATAATTCTCATGTTAAGACACCGGAACACCGCAAAATATTGAATTTTTTAAATATGCTTCTTTCATTGTCAGTGGTAAATTTTGTCTACTAGGTGCAAATCCACTAAAAAAGAGTAAAGATGAAGAGCAAATATGCTTTCTAGGCAAATGTCCAACTAAAATATCCAGGAGTGTCAGGATTCAGGACCCATATTCCATATCCTTGCTTAAGTATCAAGTGTGCAACTCAGGTACATCACTGATTTCTACGATTCCATGTGGCTGCATCCATATGAAAATGAATGTATCACCATTCAACTCAATATTTAAATGGAATACAGCCTAAAAGAATTCAACAATCCTAAATATCTGATTATGCGAAAATGCGAACAACTGTTAGTCTGTTACATCTAATTTCCAGAACATTCACAACTGGGATATTCATGTTTTGAAATGCTATACAAGCACAACCAACAGTTGTAGTCTAGGGTTGAAAACGAGTCAATCTCGAGCTCGTTTAATACTGAGCTTTTCGAGCTCGGTTCATTTACTAAACGAGTCTCTACGAAAGAGAAGAGCTTTTAGAAACGACCCGAGTTATAACCAACTCGAGCTCGGCTCGTTTTTACTAAACAAGCTTAAAACTCGAGCTTGACTCGTTTACTAACAACCCGAGCCGAGCCGAGCTGATCCTCGAGCTGATTGCAAACAACCTGGTTCGTTCGCATGCCTAAAGTCCTAAACAGCACAAACACAACTCCAAAATCTAACCCCCGCCAATCAAAATCCCAATCACAAAGCATTCAAGCAAATTAGAGTCACGAAACAAAGGAGAATGAAAGGCATCATTGCGTAATCCATTTACGCTATGCATAAACACACACACACACACACACAAAACGAAAATATATACTCACGTACTTCAAATTCACCATATCTCATTCCTTTGAGTAACACCTTCTTTGCTCCTCGATTCACGATTCCATTCTTAACGGCAGGGGCGGAAGAGTGAGCGGCAGAGGAAATCGAGCGGCAGCAGCGGCGGTTGGAGGAGGCGGTAAAACCGAGGCCCCGTGGCGGCGGTAGAGGTGGGATCGTGGGCGAGGAATTGAGAGCGGTCGACGGAGAGAGTTTGTTGGGGAGGAGAAAGAGATGGTTGGACCACAGCCGCCTCATCCACACGCTGCGGCCGAGCCCCTCCATTGATTTTGCGAAGTGCCGAGAACTGAGAAAACGAAAAATCAATTGCGTTTCCATAACACTACAGGGACCTACGGGTTCCCCACCGAAATCGTACCGACGGCCGTGCTGGGCGGTCTCCGGGCACCGGATGGCCGATCCGAGCCATCCAAAAATTCTAAAAAAAAAAACATGGGGGCTTCCGTGAGAATCAACGGCATCCGATGTGTGTGGGGTGCTTGATTCAAACACCCTATTTTTCGAGTATATATTTTCCCACGGCATCCGATGTGTGTAAGGTGCTTGATCCAAACACCTTATTTTTCGTATGCTATTGATTCCCACATGGGCTCTCTCATTTTTTATTTATATAGAATTTTTGAACGGCTCAGATCGACCGTCCGGTGGTCGGAGATGGCCCGACGTGGCCGTCGGTACGATTTCGGTGGGGGACCCGTCGGTCCCTGTATCTTTTCTGGTAACGCTAACTACTTCCTCCGAAACATTTTCTGTTTTTTTTTTTTTTTAATGTTCGTGTCAATTTTTAATCACTTATATTTATTAATACGAATTTAAAAAAATATGCAATATGTATCTTATTTAATTGTTTTCGATTAGTGGTACAATACAAAGTTCTTAAAATGCGAAAAAATGTTATAAATTAAAAGATATAAGCGTTTAAAAAATGACACAAACAACCAAAATGGAACAAAAAGAGTAAACTTTGTCCCACATCGACTACAAACCATGCACCTATACTTGTTTATATTGTTTTGGGTTCCTATCTTTGTTTGCCACCCAAGGGCTGGCATTGACTGATGATTGTTAATCCCGCGATGTTAATTCCGCGATGAGAACCAATGATTACCTATTCTTTGGAGACGGCAAAATTTTTTGGCAAAGCACATATATTTTGCTATGTTTTATTGTTTTTAGTAAGGCTGTTCAAAAAATTTGGTAAATCGTGAAATTGGTCCAAACTGATCCGTACGTTTTGGATTAAATCAATGGATTAATGGTCTGGACACGGATTCAAAATTTAGAAAAATCGTGAGATACAGTTCGATCCACTGATTTTTACTATGAAACCGTGGATTAACCGAATCTCACCGTGAGATATTTAACAATAATAACTTTAAATTAAAATATATGTAATATTTAGTAAATAATTTTTTATTTTACAATTTTTACCTTAATGTGATATATATCATTCTTTCTCTTACAACATAATATCAGAGCGGGTTCACCATCTAACCTTAGATATACAAAACCCTAGCCGCCACCTTCTACCGCCATCATCATCTCACCATGAAACCCTAAATCTACTGTCAGCATCATCTCTACTGTAGTGTCGTGAACAATGCTCGTGAACCGTACTTGTTGGTTTCTCTCTCTTCATTCCAAGTCAGACACTTTTAACTCCATTCAAAACATTCTTCTGGGGATGATTTTGAACAATAGTATAATTAATTTGCCACTGTTAACTCCATTCTTAAGGGGGGAAACGTGAATTTGTCATTTAGTATTTATAGAATGTAATCCGTAGATAAAATCGAGATCGATTACAGATTGGATTATACCCTAGGACTTTTGGTCCGGACACAGATTGCATTTTCTAAAAATCGTAACTCGCGGATTAGAATTGAATTTATAGGAATCCGATCCAATACAGACCGTCCGTTGTTTTAGACAACTTTCAAGCTTTTCTTTAGGGGAATGATAATGCCAAAACTATTTTTGTTTTTTTTTTATCAGCAAAACTATTTTTGTTAATATCAAAACTTTTGTGCCTAAGAATCTTGTACTTTGCATATGGTACAAGCTTTTTATGGACAACAATTTTAACATTAACAAAAACAGTTTTGACATTAACACTACCATTTTCTTTATCTAGACTAATGTTTCCATATGACTATTGAGATATGGTTCGATATAAATATTTACTTTTTTTTTGGCACGTGGAATTTTCAGCCTAAGAAAAGACAATATCCAAAACAGGAAAGCTATGGTTGTTAATTTGAAAACACTAAAGAAAACAGGTTAAAAAGGTAAAGGCAAAAGTTTAGCTCAAAAAGCAGAGTTCGTAGGCCAACGGTTAGGATAATTGCCATCCAAGCAATTGACCCGCGTTCGACTCCCGGCAAACGCAATTCTTTCTTCTTGCCTTTTTATTTATTGTGTAAAATCAAGCACAATCACACCAAAGTAGTTTTTCGTATTCGTGATAAAATAACAATGTTTAAAGTATATATATTTATTATTGACCAGTTATTTGAGCAAACTTGTACACCTCGATTATATGTGTTAAAAAAAATATCATGTGTTCATTATCTATTTTTCTATTAATAACTCTACGCGTTCAAATTTTGGCAACCAAAAGTGTACAAATGCAATGTGTTCACATCGAGTCTCAAACAAATGATCGAACACGTTAATTCTGTAAGGAACAAATTCTTAGCTTTCCTTGTAAAAAACTAGTTCTATTGAACCCCACTAAGTTCTTTGATTATTCATTCATGTTTTGATTCAAAATTCGCAGTCCTAAATTCTAAATCGAAAGTTAAAAGAATGGGTCAAGCGCTTACTAGTATCTGACCTGTCATTTAATATTGAGGTGTTCGAATCGGTTCATTTACTAAACAAGTCTCTACGAAAGTGAAGAGCTTTTAGAAACGACCCGAGTTATAACCAACTCGAGCTCGGCTCGTTTTTACTAAACAAGCTTAAAACTCGAGCTGATTGCAAACAACCTGGTTCGTTCGCATGCCTAAAGTCCGAAACAGCACAAACACAACTCCAAAATCTAACCCCCGCCAATCAAAATCCCAATCACAAAGCATTCAAGCAAATTAGAGCCACGAAACAAAGGAGAATGAAAGGCATCATTGCGTAATCCATTTACGCTAAGCATAATCACACACACACACAAAACGAAAAATATATACTCACGTACTTCAAATTCACCATATCTCATTCCTTTGGGTTACACCTTCTTTGCTCCCCGATTCACGATTCCATTCTTAACGGCAGGGACGGAAGAGTGAGCGGCGGAGGAAATCGAGTGGCAGCAGCGGCAGTTGGAGGAGGCGGGAAAACCGAGGCCCCGCGGCGGCGGTAGAGGTGGGATCGTGGGCGAGGAATTGAGAGCGGTCGACGGAGAGAGTTTGTTGGGGAGGAGAAAGAGATGGTTGGACCACAGCCGCGCGCCTCATCCACACGCTGCGGCCGAGCCCCTCCATTGATTTTGCAAAGTGCCGAGAACTGAGAGAACGGAAAATCATTTGCGTTTCCGTAACACTAATTACTTCCTCCGTCACTTTTTCTGTGTCTTTTATTTATTTATTATTGTTCGTGTCAATTTTCAATCACTTACAAATTTAATACGAATCTAAAAAAATATGCAATATGTATCTTACTTAATTGTTTTTGATTAGTGGTACGATACAAAGTTCTTAAAATACGAAAAAATGTTATAAATTAAAAGATATAAGCGTTTAAAGAATGACACAAACAACCAAAATGGAACGAAAGGAGTAAACTTTGTCCCACATCGACTACATACCATGCACCTATACTTGTTTATATTGTTTTGGGTTCCTATATTTGTTTGCCACCCAAGGGCTGGCATTGACTGATGATGATGATTTGAAAAAATTCCGCGACGTTAATTCCGCGATGAGAAGAAGAACTGTATGATTTGAAAAAATTCCGCGATGAAAAAATTCCGCGACGTTAATTCCGCGATGAGAAGAACAACTGTTGATTGATGATGATTTGAAAAAATTCCGCGACGTTCATTCCGCGATGAGAAGAAGAACTGTTGATTACCTAAGCTTTGGAGAATGACACTGAAGCTGCTGCCTACCCGATGAATCGTCCTACTAAATTAGGCCTAAGCCGCCCACCATGGGCGGCAAAATTTTTTGGATACAGAACTTGCAAGCACATATATTCTGTTATGTTTTACAGTTTTAGTAAGACTGTCCAAAAAATTCGGTAAATCGTGAAACCAGTTCAAACTGATTCGTACATTTTGGATTGGATCTGTGGATTAATGGTCTGGACAAAGATTTAAAATTTAGAAAAACCGTGAGATACGATTCGGTCCACTGATTTTTACTATGAAACCATGGATTAACCAAACCTCACAGTGAGATATTTAACAATAATAACTTAAAATTAAAATATATGTAATCTTTAGTAAATAATTTTTTATTTTACAATTTTTACCTTAATGTGATATATATGGTAACCATAGTTTAAGAGCCCTGCTATTCAAAAGTAATTCTTACCGATGTCCGTTGGAGCTAGTTTTTTACAGGGCTTCATAAAAAAATATTAAAAATTTATAGAAATTTTTGTAAAATCCGGAATGGGTTCAAACGCATTTTTTCTTGCATGATTTCCTGCAAATCTTCCTTGCGATTAGAATTTCTGATAGTTTAATTTGCCATTGGTAGCTTCATTCCAAGTCAGACACTATTAACTCCATTCAAAAACATTCTTCTGGGAATGGTTTTGATTCTTTTGAACAATAGTATAATTAATTTGTCACTGTTAACTCCATTCTTAAGGGGGGAAAAACATCAATTTGTCATTTAGTGTTTATAGAATGTAATCTGTATATAAAATCGAGATCGAGTCTTAACTTTTTGATTGGACTATACCGTAGGACTTTTGGTCCAGACACGGATTGCATTTTCTAAAAATCGTAACTCACATATTAGAATTGGATTTATAGGAATCCGATCCAATCCGGACCGTCCATTTGTTTTAGATAACTTTCAAGTTTTTCTTTAGGGGAATGATAATGTCAAAACTATTTTTGTTAATGTCAAAACTTTTGTGCCTAAGAATCTTGTACTTTGCACATGGTACAAGCTTTTTATGCACGACAATTTTGACATTAACAAAAACAGTTTTGACATTAACACTACCATTTTCTTTATCTAGGCTAATGTTTTCCATACGACTATTGAGATATTGTTCGATATGACTATTTACTTTTTTTTTGGCATGTGGAATTTTCAGCCAAAGAAAAGACAATCACTTTGTTTGGTTGAACTTTTAGAAAGTTATTTTTGAGAGTTGAGTGGTAATGAGTGGAGAGAGATAGAGAGAAAAATGTATTGAGAAACGTGTAGAGATGAGATGAGAGTGAGTTGAATGTTAATCCAAACAAAGTGAATATCCAAAACAGGAAAGTTATGTTGGTAATTTGAAACACAAAAGAAAATAGGTTAAATTATAAAGGCTAAAGCTTAACGAAACAAGTAGCGTTTGTAGTCCAACGGTTAGGATAATTGCCTTCCAAGCAATAGACCCGGGTTCGACTCCCGGCAGACGCAACCCGCGGTTGCCTCTTTTTTTATTGTGTAAAATCAATTACAATCACATCAAAATAATTTTCGCATCCGTTATAAAATACTAACAATGTTTATATTTTTTAGTGACCAGTTACTTGAGCAAACTTGTACACTATGGTCATGTTTGTTAACCATTTTATTTTCTATTTTCTGTTTTCATTTTCAAAAATTAACCTTGAAAGTTTGTTTGGTGCACTACTTTCACTTGCAAATTTTAGTAATCACTTTCACTATTTGCAAAATTTCTGGAAGTTGAAAAACCACGCTTTCACATTTTGCAAAAGTAAAAACAGGCTGCCATTTTCTTCCACTACAATGCCAATTGAGCACCTTACCCACGCCAGACACTGTCTTGGCCGAAGGAACTTCCTCTTTTTTTTTTCCCCCGGGTCTCAAACCCAGGCCAAGGCTCTCTCTCTCTCTCTCTCTCTCTCTCTCTCATCTGGTTGAAAGAAATCTACAAAGAGTTGTGGTTCTCACTCTCGATCTGATTCTCTCACCCTCATTCTGATTGACGAACTCCATACAAGGCTTGGATTCTCT
Source organism: Rhododendron griersonianum (assembly GCA_018127125.1). Taxonomy (NCBI): domain Eukaryota; kingdom Viridiplantae; phylum Streptophyta; class Magnoliopsida; order Ericales; family Ericaceae; genus Rhododendron; species Rhododendron griersonianum. Next base: position 6,533,062 of record CM030799.1, on the reverse strand, counting down.
CTCTCTCTGAATAAAACTGTGTCAGCAGATGCGATTTTGCAAAAACTTATTACAGCTTATCCATCCTTTTTGTTGCTTATTTGAGCTTCTTTTCATTCCCTGTGAAATCAGCTTCAATTCCTTTCAATAACTAGGGCAGATTTATAATTTTCAGTTTGCCTGAATCAATTCATAGCCATAGGATTTCCATTAGATAATGGGTTTCAATTATTCGAAGAGAGTAGTTGTGGCCTTGTGGGTTTAGGTAGAAATGTCTATGGTAGTGGCAATAGAAGGCTTCTTTTATTATGTCAACCATGTTCACGTATTGCGGATTAAAAAAAAAAGCATGTTGACGGATTTTGTTTTTTGTTTATTTATATTTTTTGGAAAATAGGTTGACACAAACACATTTTTCGCTTTCACTTTTTTTTAGGAAAAGTAGAAATTGATTTTACCAAATAGAAAATAGGAAACAGAAAAGTGACAATGTTACCAAACATAGCCTATGTGTTCATTATCTAATTTTTTATTAATAACTACGCGTACAAATTTTGGTAACCAAAAGTCTACAAATGCAATGTCTTCACATCGAGTCTCAAACAAATGATCGAACACATTAATTCTGTAAAGAACAAATTCTTAGCTTTCCTTGTAAAAAACTAGTTCTATTGAATCCCACAAAGTGCTTTGATTATTCATTCATGTTCTGATTCAGAATTCACAATCCTAAATTCTGAATCGAAAGTTGAAAAAATGGATCAAGTGCTTGGTGGTATCCGATTGAGGTGACATTTTTCATATAAGGCCTAAACATTATTCTGTAAAAAAAAATGAACGGTTACAATCATTTTCATGAAACTTATGGTGATTTCAAAAAAATCCATATATACAAAGTCGGTGAAAATGGGTGGAGGCACGTGACCCCACGTGCCCCTCACCCGGTCCGCCACCCGACTCAGATTTGAAAACAAACTCATTTCTTGATTTCCAAACATGCCAAGCTATGGTGACCACTCTGCTCAAGAAATGAGTCAGATCCCCACCCTTTAAATCGTCCACCACCTGCAACGTCCGCCTTTGAACAGACGTAGGAGGTCCATGACCCACATTTAGGCTGCGTTTTTATGAATTTAACTTAAATTTGAAAATTTTATTTTTATTTAAATTTTTTTTCTCATTTGTTAGTTTTATGCCAAAATTTTGACGGCTATTGATTCGTCTTGACGAGAAGAATCGGAAAAGTAAAATTTCTTTACTTTTACTGTTAGAGGAAAATCCGGTTGATTGATTGCCTAATTGATTGACTGAAGATCCTTGATTGTAGCATATGAATATTGTATATATTCTTTCCTAGTTCAACTTCTTTCCTAGTTTAGATTCTCTGTATATAAAGAGCTACGTATCTTTGTAAAGAATTCATTCAGAAATAAACCAATATTCTCTCAATATTTCGCTCTCCTAAATTCAACATGGTATCAAAGCTAGGGTTCTATACCTAGTTATTTTTTCTTTACCCACCGTGGTTATTTTTTCACCATCAATCCATTTTTAGCTTTCTGCAACAACTATCAAATCACCACTTTCGTATCATCCAATTATTTTATCAACAATCGATTGAACAATCAGTTCGATTCAAAACTGGATACAGTTTTTGATTTTTCTGAAGCCTTATAATCCCATTCGAGGCCAAATACTGCTTCTGAAGCCGGTACCCGATATTCGGGAAGCTTATAACATGATGACCCAGGACGAGAAACAACGAGAGATAGGGAACAATTCACTCGCCAAATTTTTTTCAGTTACATCGGCTGTGCGATTTCATAAAGGCTTCAACCCAAACAACAAGTTCACTGGTAACTCGTCCTTTTCATCTTCTACTTCCAATACTGAAGGATTATTTTGCAGATATTGCAAAAAGGATACACATACTATTGAAAGTTGTTATAAGTTACATGGATTTCCAGTCGGGCACCCACGGCATGATCCCAACTTTAAACCAAAATATGATCCCAATAAACCACCAAGCAAATGTCCGAGACAGCAAAATCAACAATATGGTGCTCGATCCAATCCTACTGCTGCACATGCCGCATCTCCCAATGGTGCCATACCGCCTCTCCCAGGGCTTTCTCCCGAGCAGTATCAACAATTGACCACTACTGTGGCAAACACGCCACACTTATCCAAGGGTAATAATGATGTTTATGCAAATGTCGCAGGTTTGTATAATCATCCCTCGGTTAATTCTACCTCCTCAAGTTGTTGGATTTTAGATAGTGGTGCTACGGACCATATTGCTTCTGATTCTTCTTTATTTTCTCACTCTCATCCGCCCCACGCACCTTGTGTTAATTTACCCAATGGCTCCGCCGTACCTATTAACTCTACTGGCACACTCCTCTTCAACAAAGATGTTATTTTAAAAGATGTTCTTCATGTGCCTTCATTTCGATTAAATCTTTTATCTGCCAGTAAAGTTACCCAATCCTTAAACTGCTGTGTGATCTTATTCCCAGATTTCTGTATTTTGCAGGACTTGGCTACGGGGAAGATGATTGGATGGGGTAAGCAAAGTGGCGGCCTCTATTACATGTCACCAGATCGCACATCGCCAACTGCTTGCCATACTACCCATCCTGATTCTACCTGGCACCATCGCCTTGGCCACCCATCACCTACCTGTCTACGTATCATCTCTAAGTCCAATTCTTCTATTTCTGTTTCTTTAGACAATTTTTGCAATATTTGTCCTTTGGCCAAACAGACTAGATTACCATTTCCGACAAGTTCTATTTCTTCTACCTTGCCTTTTCAATTAATCCATTGTGATATTTGGGGTCCCCATAGACATCAAACACATTCCGGTGCTCGTTATTTTTTAACCATTGTGGATGATTTTACTCGTTGTACATGGTTATTTCTTATGTCTCATAAATCTGATGCTTCTTCTTTACTTATATCTTTTTTTACCTTTGTTCACAACCAATTTAACGCACACATTAAAATCTTTCGGAGTGACAATGGTAGTGAATTTCTTTCTCTTCAATCATTTTTTATAACCAAAGGTGTTGAATTTCAGACCTCTTGCGTCTCCACTCCACAACAAAATGGGGTTGTAGAACGTAAGCATGGTCATATATTGCGAGTTGCTCGTGCTCTCCTTTTCCAATCTAATGTGCCCATTCGTTTTTGGGGTGAGTGTGTTACCACCGCAGTTTATTTAATCAATCGATTGCCTACTCGACTCCTTTCTTCCCTTACACCTTTTGAGCGCTTGTATGGTCGTCCACCCCCTTATGATCACCTTCGTGTTTTTGGAAGTTTATGTTATGCTACTATTGTCAAACCTGTTTCTAAATTTGCTCCTCGTGCTAGGCGTTGCGTTTTTTTGGGTTATCCTACAGGCCAAAAAGGTTACAAATTGTTAGATTTAGATTCCCACAAATTTTTCATAAGTAGAGATGTTCGTTTTCATGAGCATATCTTTCCCTATAAAAGGACATCTTCTCCTAATTTTCACCCCGTTCCTGCACCTGCACCCGACCTCAACTACACCACACCTTTACCCAATTCTACTACCCCACTTACCCACGATATACCAACCGATTACTCAACCGATTCACCTACCCCAGTTACTCCTCCCAACCCCACCGATCCGCCAACCGATTCCTCAACCGATCAGTCTACCCACATTTCATCACCAATCACTCAACCGATTCTACCAGACCCACTACCTTCCGTTACTACTTCCACATTACCTGATGCGCCTCGTCACTCAACCCGACCTCGCGCCCGACCTGCGTGGCATGCCGACTATCAAATGCCCTTTGCCCATACTGCTTCCCCACAATCATCCATTCCGTCGCCATGTCCAACCCGAGGTACAAGGCACCCTCTTTCTAACTCTCTCTCTTATTCACGTATTTCTCCTTCCCATTATTCTTTTCTTGCTTCTATTTCTGGTCTCCGTGAGCCCACTAACTATGATCAGGCAATTCTTGACCCGAAATGGAGGGATGCTATGCAAGCTGAACTTGATGCCCTTGCTCGCAATAATACTTGGTCTCTTGTTCCTCTACCTGCTGGTCATAAGTCCATTGGCTGCAAATGGGTCTACAAGATCAAGTACAATTCAGACGGGTCTATTGAACGTTATAAGGCCCGCCTCGTTGCTAAAGGTTACACTCAAATTGAAGGAGTTGATTATTTAGAGACTTTCTCTCCCACTGCCAAGCTGACCACTGTGCGCTGTCTCTTAGCGGTGGCTGCTTCTCGCAATTGGATCCTACACCAAATGGATGTTCATAATGCCTTTCTGCAAGGCGATCTTGATGAGCTTGTCTATATGGACCTTCCCTCTGGTCTTCACCGACAGGGGGAGAATATGGTATGTCGGCTCAATAAGTCATTATATGGTTTGAAGCAAGCTTCCCGTAATTGGTTTGCCAAATTTTCTTGTGCTATTCAAAAGGCAGGTTTCACTCAATCAAAGGCCGACTATTCTCTATTTACCAAGTCCGAAAGTAACACATTTACTGCAGTACTTATTTATGTGGACGACATTATTGTCACTGGCAATAATGAACAGGCAATCAAGTCTCTCAAAGACTTCCTTTTGCAACAATTTCACATCAAAGATCTTGGCAATCTCAAATATTTCCTTGGCATTGAAGTCTCCCGATCCAAAAAGTGAATTTTCATTTCCCAACGGAAATATGCATTGGATATTTTAAATGATGTGGGATTATTAGGATCTCGTCCTAATTCTTTCCCAATGGAGGCATATTTGAAATTGAATCCCGACGACGGCGACCCATTACATGATCCAACCAAATACAGAAGATTGGTTGGGAGATTGATTTACCTAACAGAGTAACAAGGCCAGACTTAGTATACTCTGTGCAAATCCTAAGTCAATTTATGCAGGATCCTCGGAAACCACATTGGGAAGCTGCTCTAAGAGTTTTACGTTTCATTAAAGGGAATCCTGGTCAAGGATTATTCTTTCCTTCGTTCAACGATCCTACGTTAAAGGCTTATTGTGATTCAGATTGGGCGGGTTGTGAGACAACTCGGCGTTCAATTACAGGATTCTGTGTCTTTCTGGGAAATTCTTTGATTTCTTGGAAATCAAAGAAGCAAACCAATGTGGCTCGTTCTTCCGCTGAAGCTGAATATCGTGCCATGGCTGCAACATGTTTAGAAATTACATGGATACGGCACATTTTGGAAGATCTCAAAATTCCACAAAGCCAGCCAGCATCCTTATTTTGTGACAACCAGGCAGCTCTCCACATTGCCAAAAATCCCGTTTTTCACGAACGCACGAAACATATAGAGATTGATTGCCACATTGTTCGGGAAAAATTGCAAGCTGGAGTAATTGCCCTATCCTATGTTCAGTCAAAATCTCAACTTGCAGACATCTTCACCAAACCTTTGGGAAAGGAACAATTTCAATATTTAAGTGGCAAGTTGGGACTTCATGATATTCACTCTCCAACTTGAGGGGGAGTGTTAGAGGAAAATCCGGTTGATTGATTGCCTAATTGATTGACTGAAGATCCTTGATTGTAGCATATGAATATTGTATATATATTCTTTCCTAGTTCAACTTCTTTCCTAGTTTAGATTCTCTGTATATAAAGAGCTACGTATCTTTGTAAAGAATTCATTCAGAAATAAACCAATATTCTCTCAATATTTCGCTCTCCTAAATTCAACATTTACCTAAGTATTTTGAGAAATATCCATTTTTAGAGCAAAAAAAGACTTTTTGCGCTAAAAATAGTTATTTCTCAAAATACTTGGGCAAAAGTGAATTTTTTTTACTTTTCCAATTCATCTCTTTAAGCCGAATCAATAACTCAAAAAAGTTTGGCGCAAAACTAACAAATGCGAAAAAAAATTCAAATAAAAACAAAATTTTCAGATCAATTTAAGTTAAATTTAAGTTAAGTCCATAAGAATGCAGCCTTAAGTTGTACATGACATCCAAACTAGGGCTGCAAAACGAGCTGAGCTTTGTTGAGCTTGAGTTTGGCTCATTTACTAAACGATCCAAAAACTTGAGTTCGAGTCTTAACGAGCTAAGCTTAGTCATTTATTAAACGAGTCTCTTTGATCGAGACAAGCCTCCCTTAACGAGCCAAGTTTTTTTTCGAACGAGCCGAGCTCCACCCCCGAAAACTCGAGCTTGAGCTCGTGAATTACTCGGTTCATTTGCAGCCCTAATCTAAACCAAGCAGCACGTACCCAGATGTTCTATAGACGGGAAAGTCTACAATACACATCCCTTAAAAGGGTGTACCATATGCATCTATTTTATGGTTCATTCATAACATTTAAGCGTGTTTCGTAACTTTTGTTCTAGAATTCATAACTTTTCAACAGTACGATTCGTAACATTTTCATTATGATTCATAATATTTTGGTGTATCTCGTAACCTTTATACGATTCGTAACTTTTTAGCAATACGATTCGTAACATTTTATCTATAATTCATAACATTTTGAGGGATGCATATGATACACATCCAAATAAAAAATGTGTATTGCAGTCTTTCCCTCTATAGACTCATCAAACTGATAGCAGATGGGGCAGACTTTGGACGAGCCACACTCTCTCCGAATCAGATTTTCCTTGGTTGCAAGACTCTTTCTGCAGGCCCTCCACCGGAAGTGACGGACCTCATGGGGGGGCTTTTTCCAAATGATTGACCACATATTTTGTACTGGGGACAAAGGAAGAAGATGGTTGATGATCTCGAAGATGGTTGATTGACCACAGATTTTCCTTTGTAGCAAGATTGTCTCGCATGATTCTGGGCTACACTAGGGCTCCGTTTTCGATGTGGGCTCCGTTTGTTTCGATGTTAAATGTTTTACAATGTAAAATATTTTTCATGTAAAATGTTTTTTCAGAAAATAAACTTCAAACTTTTATTTTCCGGTGTTTGGTTGGCACTTGAAAATATTTTCAAAAATCAACAAAATAGTGTAGAGAGAGAGAGTGAGGGGGCTTAAACGGTGGAGAGATCTGAGAATATTGGAATTGAACGTGGGTTAGGACTAGGGGTGTCAAATGGACGGATTTGGGCTAAAATGGGCAAGTTGTAAGTGGGTTGGGTCATTAATGGGTCATTAACCCATTTAGACCCATTAATTATGAGTTTAATTACCCATGCCCAACCCGACTCATTTATTTAAAATCAAACCCGACCCGCCCATTAACCGAATTACATACTATATACTAAAATTTTAAAATGACTAAAATACCCATATACACCGAAATGACCATATGATCCCAATACATTTAAATGACTAAAATGCCCATTGGGTTGGGTCTCTCCATTGTTTTTAATCTCCGAATTTTAAAAGACTCTTCTAGGGCTGGAAGAGATTTTTCAAAATTTGTACTCCACCATTGATTGTCGAGACGGACGGGAGATTGAGTGCTGCGGTGGGGGAGCGATACCACTCAAAGGGGAAAAAAAAATCGACTTTTTTTAACGTAAAAGTGGTTATTTTTCAAAATATTTGGGTAAAAGTAAAAAAAATTTACTTTTCCAATTCGCTTCGTTGAGATGAATCAAATAGTTAAAAAAAAAAAAGAAGCACAAAATGAACAATCGCAAAAAAAATTGAAGATATTCACAAGCCTACAACTAATATGGGCTTTGAACTATGCTGTGAACGCGTATTTGCGGATAAAAAAAAAAACTATGATGTGAACACAATTCCGGACATAACTGTATTCGAAGTCGTTCGATGTACATGAACCCACAAATATCTAACGGTTCCGAAGACAGGTGTGTTCGAAGTCGTGTTCTAAACTTGTGTTCCAAGTACTACATCCGCTTGACGTTTGTGCACTTATGTGTATCGCACGGTTGCAAATACAGTTGTGTTGTAAATACAATTGTGTCCGGAGTTATATTCCAAATTGTGTTCGTTACAATGTTCTATAGTCCTGCTACTGGTACAGCATTTGCTGTACAGCAGCGGGGTACAGACCCCTTTTGTTCAAAATACGTCGTTTAGGGTCCCTGTAAAAAATCACCTCAATCCGATATCGGGAAGGGTGTTTACGAATCATCCAATTTTGATTCGTAAACACCCTTCCCGATATCGGATTGAGGTGATTTTTTACAGGGACCCTAAAAGACGTAGTTTGAACAAAGATGGGAGCAAAAGGGGTCTGTACCCGCTGCTGTACAGCAAATGCTGTACCAGTAGCATTTTTGTTTTTGCCTTCAGCTACCAAAAAAACGACCAAAGGCCGAAGGGGCAAAAGGGAATCCCCGTAAAACCAGTAATGGGTTTGTTCTATGGAGAGAGAGAGAATTTGGTTCAGGAATTTTTAGAGAGAGAGAGAGAGGAATTTGGTTCAGGAATTATTCGAGGGAGAGAGAGAATTTGGTTCAGGAATTTTTTTTTATGCGAGAGAGGTACGGAGTCGTTCCACTATTTTTTGTTAGTGGGTTAGATGCATACCTTGTTGGGTCATTTAAGTTGACCCAATTGATGCCCAATTGAGACCCATTAATAGATGGGTTAGATGGGTTGAGACCCATTCTAACCCAACTTATAAATGGGTTGGGTTGGGTCTATTTTTTAGTTGATGGGTTTGGGTTTGTTAATGGGTCTGGGTTCAATTTGCCACTCCTAGTTAGGACTAATGATCGAGAAAACTGAACAGTGAGAATTGCAATAGAAGGCAGCGGGTTCATTTCGGAAAATAACTTACGGAAGATTTAAGAGTAAGTCATTTTCATCCAATTGATGGAAAATGTTTTACATGTAAAATGTTTTCCTAATTTTTTACACAACCAAACACCGGAAAATAGGTAAAATATTTTACCGGAAAACATTTTACGCCCAAACAAACAGAGCCTAAATGTAAAATTTTCCATGTAAAATGTTTTTTCAGAAAATAAATTTTAAACTTTTATTTTTCGGAGTTTGGTTGGCAGATAAAAAATATTTTCAGAAATCGACAAAATAGTGTACTGTGTAGAGAGAGAGATGGCTTAGATAAGATGGGTGGAATTCCATTCCGAAAATCAACAAAATAATGTAGAGTAAGAGGGCTTAGATCAGATGGTGGAATTCAATTGGGGAAATTGCATTTCAGTGGGAATTGGGGCAAATAATGCCCAACTCATGGAGAGGTTTTTTCGAAATTACATAAATATGAAACGGAGGAAAAACAATTTCCCAGACATGAAACGGAGAAAAAATTATTCCCCATACATGAAGTTGGTTGTAATCGAATCTGGGTTTCCTAAGTTGCCCCTTCTTTGAATTTAAGTTGCTCCTTCTATGAATTTAAGTTGCTCCTTATATGGACCTAAGTTGCCCCTTCTATGAACTTATTGAGTATTCAATTTCTTGAGCATTTTTTCAATCTCCTTACCATTTCTATTATTTTCTGAAAAAATTGGGATTTGGATTACTTGCAAATTTAAGTTTTTAAAATACTTTGAGATTAGTGTATTTTGGGTAATTTTTTAGAAAGAGAAATGATAAAGAAAATAAGATGTATGTTTTCTAATATCCACTTTATACTTTGGTTTTAGATTCTAGGAATTGCCACTTGAAATTTCTTGTTTGGTTTTACTTGAAAATGTGAAGAAGTTATGTTAGTAGCTACCAATTTGCTTCACTGGCTGCTTTTCTTAGAAAAAATAAGGTGCAACTTAAGTCCATAGAAGGGACAATTTAAATCCATAGAAGAGGCAACTTAGGTTTATAGAATGAGCAACTTAGGTTCAAATTCAGATTTGACTACAAATTGACTTCATATTTTGGAAAAAAAAAATTTGTTCCTCTATGGACTTAAAATTTCCTCAAACAGAGGAAAAAAAATTTCAAAATATGAAGTCGATTTGTAGTCAAATCTGAATTTGAACCTAAGTTGCTCCTTTTATAGACTTAAGTTGCCCCTTCTATGGATTTAAGTTGTCCCTTCTATGGACTTAAGTTGCACCTTATTTTTCTAAGAAAAGCAGCCAGTAAAACAAATTGGTAGCTACTAACATAACTTTTTCACATTTTCAAGTAAAACCAAACAAGAAATTTCAAGTGGCAATTCCTAGAATCTAAAACCAAAGTATAAAGTGGATATTAGAAAACATATATCTTATTTTCTTTATCATTTCTCTTTCTAAAAAATTACCCAAAATACACTAATCTCAAAGTATTTTAAAAACTTAAATTTGCATGTAATCCAAATCTCAATTTTTTCAAAAAATAATAGAAATGGTAAAGAGATTGAAGAAAGCTCAAGAAATTGAGTACTCAATAATTTCATAGAAGGGGCAACTTAGGTCCATATAAGGAGCAACCTAAATTCATAGAAGGAGCAACCTAAATTCATAGAAGGAGCAACTTAAATTCAAAGAAGGGGCAACTTAGGAAACCCAGATTCGATTACAACCAACTCCATGTATGGGGAATAAATTTTTCTCTGTTTCATGCCTGGGAAATTGTTTTTCCTCCTTTTCATATTTATGTAATTTCGAAAAAACCTCTCCATGAGTTGGGCATTATTTACCCCAACTCCCACTGAAATGCAATTTCCCCAATTCAATTTCGAAAATCAACAAAATAGTGTGTGGAGAGAGAGAGAGAGAGAGAGAGAGAGATTGTGTTACTGTTAAGGGAGAGAGAGAGAGAGTTCTGTGGGTAAAGTAGACGGGGAAGCTATAGGATTGATTGCGGGAATTTCACATGGAAGACGCGAAGCGAAAGGAATCATGAAAACAACTTACGGCCATTTACATGTTAAGTCATATTACCCTTTTTGATGGAAATTATTTTAGCGGATCAAAAAAAAAAAAAGAAATTATTTTACACTTGAAAATGTTTTACTTGTTATTTATCTAATCAAACACCGAAAAATTGGTAAAATATTTTTCAAAAAAACATTTTACGTTGAAACAAACAAACGGAGCCTAGATCTCCTTCAATTTCGGAATGAGGTGGTTGATAGCCAACAAACCCCATGAAACACAAAGCATGAAACGAAACAAGAAAAAAAGACACAAGAACACAAAATATATGTACCCACATTGAAACCATATATTACTCCACGAGGTAGGGGAAGAAAAATACACTGTTGAACAATGAGGATTACAAATAAATCCGAATCCGATAGTGGTAATCCGAATCCGAAAAATCGGATCTGAAAATTTTTTTTACTTCAAAAATTTTAGCAAAAATATATATATTTTCCAAAAAAAATTTAAAATAAAAATACAACTTCTTAAACAATTTTTTTTCAAAATAAAAAATTTACAAATTTTTTTTAAAATAAAATAATAAAATAAAGTTCGGATCAGATTTATGACAAATTTAATCCAATCCGTATTTGAATTGCCAGATTCGAATTTTTGGATCGACGTTATCAAATTTGGATTGGATTTTTCGAACCGAATCCGATCTATTGACAGGCCTAACCCTCAGTAGTTGCGCCCCCCAGTTCTATCAAGTTTCTCACACAAAATCCTAAATAAAATGCACAACCGAGCGGTGGCGGCAGTGGTTGGAGGAGGCGGGAAAACCGAGGCCGCGCGGCGGCGGTAGAGGTGGGATCATGGGCGAGGAATTGAGAGTGGTTGACGGAGAGAGTTTGTTGGGGAGGAGAAAGAGATGGTGGGACCACAGCCGCCTCAACCACACGCTTCAACCACACGCTGCGGCCGAGCCCCTCCATTGATTATGTGATGCACGGAGAACTGAGAGAACGAAAGTCACTTGCTTTTCCGTGGAGTATTTTCTTTGTTCTTGATATTCGTGTCGGTTTTCAATTGCTTATATATTTTGATATAAATCTCAAAAAATATGCAATATGAATCTTGTTTGATAGTTCTCGATTAGTACTATTATATAAAGTTTTTAAAATATGAAAAACATTATAAATTGAAAGATATAAGCGTTTAAAGAATAATACAAACAACGAAAAAGAACAAACAAAATGGGACGAAAGTAGTAAACTCTATCCCATATCGGCTGCAAACCACACCCCTATACTTGTTTATATTGTTTTGGGTTTCTATATTCATTTGCCACCCAAGGGCTGGCATTGACTGATGCTGGTGAATAGTTAATTCTCTACTAATGATTAGAAGAAGAATCGTTGATTACCTAAGCTTTGGAGAATGACAATGACAATGAATTGATGATCATACTTTGGACTGGATTTGATGCCTACCTGATATGGGAGAATTGAATATCAATGTTGAATCGTTCTACTAAATTAGGCTACACGGCCTAAGCCGCCCACCATGGGCGGCAAAACTTTTTGGATACAAATCTTGCATAGCACACATTTTTTGAGGCTGCTGATTTTGCCACTCCTTTTTTTTGTTAACGCCACTCCCCTGCAAGTGTATTTTTGGTGCAAAAATACACTTGCAGGGGAGTGGCGTTAACAAAAAATAGAGTGGCAAAATCATTTCCCTATTTTGTTATGTTTTACTGTTTTTAAGGCTGTCCAAAAAATACAGTGAATTGTGAAACTGATCCGAATAAACCCGTACGTTATGGATTGGACCATGGATTAATGGTCTAGACACAGATTCAAAAATTAGAAAATCGTGAAATACGGTTCGGTTCACAGATTTTCTCTAAGAAACCGTGGATTAACCGACCTCACCATGAGAGGATATTTAATAATAATAACATAAAATAAAAATATATGTAATTTTTATTTTACAATTTTTAACTTAATGAGATATATATGGTAACAATAGTTTAACTTGCCAGTGTTAACTCCATTCCAAGTCAGACACTGTTATTTGTTAACTCCATTCAAAGCATTCTTCTGGGAATGATTTTGAACAATAGTATAATTAATTTGCCATTGTTAATGTGATACTCCTATTGTGGCATTTGCCACTATTAACTCCATTCCTAGGGGGAAAAAAGTCAATTTTTACCACTGTTCGCGGCGCGACTATTCGCAATCCTCAAATTTTCTCCCGTAGCCCGTTAAAAATTTTTAAAAATTATATTTCAGTAACTACATGTCGAAAATATGTTCAACATTCGGTAAACAACTGCCGAACATACATTTCGGTAAATAGCTGTTGAAAATAAGATTATATTTCGGTAACTACATGTCGGAAATGCACAAGAAACATATATTTCGGTAATTGGATGCTGAAAATGTATCTCAATTTCGGTAACTAACTGTCGAAAATGTATCGAATGTAATTCGTAGATCAAACTGAGATCAAACCACACGAATTGTATTTTTTAAAAATCGTGACTCGCGGATTAAAGATTGGATTTATAAAAATTCGATCTAATTCGGACCGTGGACAACCCTATGTTTTAGACAACTTTCAAGCTTTTCTTTATCTAGATAGACTAATGTTTCCATATGATTATTGAGATATTGTTCGATATAACTATTTACTTTTTTTTGGCATGTGGAATATTCAGGCGAAGAAAAGACAATATCCAAAACAGGAAAGCTATGGTTGTTAATTTGAAAACACGAAAGAAAACAGGTTAAAATAATAAAGGCAAAAGTTTAACTAAACAAGTAGCGTTTGTAGTCCAACGGTTAGGATAATTGCCTTCCAAGCAATAGACCCGGGTTCGACTCCCGGCAGACGCAATTCTTGTGCCTTGCCTTTTTATTTTTTATTCATTGTGTAAAATCAAACACAATCACACCAAAATAGTTTTTCGTATTCGTGATAAAATAACAATGTTTAAAGTATATATATTTATTACTGACCAACTACTTGAGTAAATTTGTACATCTCGATTATATGCGTTAAAAAAATTTATCATGTGTTCATTATCTATTTTTCTATTAATAACTCTATGTGTACAAATTTCGGTAACCAAAAGTCTACAGATACAATGTCGTTCACATCGAGTCCCAAACAAATGATCAGACATGTTAATTTTGTAAAGAACAAGTTCTTAGCTTTGCTTGTTTATTCATTCATGTTTTGATTCAGAATTCGCAATCCTAAATTCTAAATCGAAAGTCGAAACAATGGATCAAGCGCTTGGTGGTATCCGATTGAGGTGATATTTTCCAGAAAAGGCTTAAACATTATTCTGTAAGAAAATGAACGATTAGGATCATTTACATGGAATCTATGGTGAATTCAAAAAAATCTTTATGTACAAAGTCGGTGAAAATGAGGGGGGGCATGTCACGTGCCCCTCACCCGACTCAGATTTGAAAACAAACTCATTCCTTGATTTCCAAACATGCCAAGCTATGGTGACCACTCTGCACAAGAAATGGATCAGATCCACCACCTGCAACGTCCACCTTTGAACAGATGTAGGAGGACCATGACCCACATTTAAGTTGTACATGACATCCAAACTAGGGCTGCAAACGAGCCGAACTTTGTCGAGCTCGAGTTCAGCTCGTTTACTAAACAACCAAAAAACTTGAGCTCGAGCCTTAACGAGCTAAGCTTAATCATTTACTAAACGAGCTTCTTTGATCTAGCCGAGTCTCCCTTAACGAGACGAGTTTTTTCGAACAAGCCAATCTCCACTCAGCTCGAGCTCGCGAATTACTCGGTTCATTTGCAGCCCTAATCCAAACCAAACTGCACGTACCCAACAGCAGTCAAAGAGCAGATGTTCTAGACTCATCAAACTTATAGCAGACAGGGCAGACTTTGGACGAGCCACACTTTCTCCGAACCAGATTTTCCTTGGTTGCAAGACTGTTTCTACAGGCCCCCTCCACCGGAAGCTACGAACCTCATGGGTGTATTCCGATTTCCAAATGATTGATCACATACTTTCTGTTGGGTACGAAGGAAGAAGATGATTGATTGACTACAGATTTCCCTTTGTTGCAAGATTGTCTCGCATGATTCTGGGCTACACTTAGATCTCCTTCAATTTCAGAATGTGGTGGGGTTTTTTCATCATCAGAATGTGGTGGTTCATACTAGATAGCCAACAAACGGCATGAAACGAAACAAGAAAAAATCACACAAGAACACAATATATACGTGGTACGACACATTGAAACCATATATTACTCCACGGGGTAGGGGAAGAAAATACACTGTTGAACAATGAGGATTACAACGCTCCGAAAATCACCCTCAGTAGTTGCGCCCCCCAGTTCTATCAAGTTTCTCACACAAAATCCTAAATAAAATGCACAACAAATGTAATTCCTAAATAAAACGCGCAACAAATGTAATTCCGACTTGACCATCGTCCTGACGGAATCAACTACAAGTGCAGAATTTCGGTCTGCCGAGGACCGTTCGAACGGCCCTGAATCCTGTCCGGACAGGACCTGCAAGTTGCTCCTCTTCCCTCCCCAAAACAATGTTCAGATGTCCACATGGTAAAAAGGAAACAAGCTTAAGGGAAATAATTATGCCCATGTTTGAAAGGTATCAGACATGATCAAAGAACAGTAAGGCAGTCCAAAAACAAACATATAAATATAGAGAAACAAAAGTATATCCCAACAAGAAGCTGATTTCTTAACACAAGGTTCCCATAGTACTCAAGGTCAAACCAAAGCCAAAAACTTCTACCAACTGCCTCCTAAGTTGCGATGGTAAAAACAACTTAGGTGGAACAACAGCAGAGGCAAAGGAAAGACCAGTTACAAGTCACTATACGACGACGTCCACGCGTTCAAACTCGACGAGGGACAAATTATTGTCCTCTTTCACGGAGAAATCAGCTTGCTCAGTGATTTCAACACGACCTGATCTGTCCACTGAGAGCCTCATTGATCCCTTGAACATGTCAATCTTCGCGTTGCGTAGGATGCAAGTAGTACCCTCTTTCATCAAGTCCACTATGCCAAAGGACACGTGTTTACAAGTCACACCATATGCAATCAGTTAAAGATAAAAATAAAATAAAATCGTATGTCTATTTGCACAAGTGAAACAAATTAACAAAGTACATGCCTATGAAATTCAGACGCAATCAATTGAACAAGACAGTACACAACATAGTTGATGAATCCTCAAAAGAGAAAATAGTTGATGAAAGTCGCGTTTTTCGTTTCTTCAAAAACCATATTCCATTCCATATGTACACAAAGGCAAGTTTGTTAAGACAGTAAAACAAGGTACCAAAACATCGGTTATGCACTCCATGCTAAAAATATCTGATTTACTTCCCAACCCTCCTTCCACCTCACTAATAGGCATTCACAAAGTTTGCTCAAAACAATCCATACTAGAAGCTCAACAACCTTTTAGTTTCATAAAGAGGAAAGAATCAGAGTTACGAGTAAATATCGACCTTTTATTTAAGATGATCGTTTTGTCAACCAACTCTTTCTTGAATTGTCAATGTTTAAGTGGGTAGAGTCTTTATCAGTCATCAAATTACGGTACCTATGATCGTTGGCTAATTTGTTTCCACACCAGTCAAATGATTATATGCAAATAGAAGGCACATGATTATATGCAACTTATGGGCTTATATGGGATTTTCTCTTGTTTTGCACTACCCTAAAAATCATAACAATTGGATTCCAACTTGGGGAAAAATGGTCTGGTTTCTTGAGCTTCCATCAGTGCGCGAAGATTGAATCCTTTGAAGGTTCTGCTGCCGAAAGTCTACTTCAAGGTCTCTCTCTCACTCTCTCTGAGTTGCAAAGCTTTTGTTTTTTTGGTATTAGGGTTTTTTTACTGTTTTTTTTACCATATTGAATATATTTAAAATCTTAATTGTGGTGAACCCGGAACAGCACCGATATACAGACTAGTACCGGTACGTACCATTCCAGTAGTGAAAACGGTACGCTGGCATGTACGAAATTGACAACTTTGTTATAGGGTCTCTGTTTTATTTAACTTCAACCTTTCACGTAATTTATGATCTTCTGGAATTTAATTGTTGTAACTAGATAGTTCTACCAATTATCCAGGGATAGACCTAAAGAAATGTTATTTCTCATTTTCATTTCAACACTACGTGACAGCTGATTCACAACTTGCGTGGTTTCGCAATCTCTGAAGACTAGAACGATATGGTTTCATAAACTATTTTGATAAGCAGCATCAACTATTAAAATATGGAGGACATATATAAACTCGAGCACAAGTAGAACAGGTCAAAGCAACAAACCTTGATCATTTCTAGCGGTGAAGATAATCATTCCCGTCTCATCACCTACCAAACATTCAGCAAGTCGCATTTGGCGTCCTTGATTTCCATCCGCACGGCCCCTAGGCATTATCGTCTTTGAACTGATCACTTTTACTGTGAGCAGAAGTCCTCCAGCTAGAGGACGAAGCTGGTGAACTTTTGTGAAGGCACTTTGTTGAATCTTTTGTTCAGCCATTACCACAAAACCTTTTGAATATCAATACATGGAAAGCTAGTTAGTAAAACAACCTAAAGTGTATCTCCTTTACAAAAGAAGGTAGCAAGGGAATCACAATTTGATGGGTGGGCAACATGGGCAACCAAAAAAGGTTAGTTTTTTAATGGAATCCACCAATGCGAACAATAAGCCGCGCAATCACACTAAACAAGACTACGGGGACTATGTGGTTCTGCCTAAACCCTACATTCACGAGCGAAGATAAGCATAAGAACTCAATTATTAAAGAGGAAAATACAATGAACCAAAAACCCTTAGATAACGAATCGGATCAAAATACGTAAGATTAAGAAATGGGTTTTAATCATAATCCGGTAGAACACTAGGCAATCTATAGCACTATCTTCCAACAATTTATTTGGGATCCAGAAAAGACAAAACCTCCTGTTCAGATTGGGACTAAAATGACACTATCTAGCTTTCGAAAACCTAAACAATTATTATGAGTTCTCTTTTATTTACAAATCTTTACTTCTCCTCTGTTGTTCTCAGCAAGCAAGCAAGGTTAATATACTTTGGATCCGATGTGGATACTTACTGCATCTCCGGCCCTTACCCTTTTTTTACTCACTCGAAATTTGAGGAAAAACCCCTAAAGTCCACTCCACTCCTTGACTCAAACCTTTACCAAATTGAGTTTTAGTTGAATCAAGGAAGACTCAAATTTTACTCAAATTTTGCAACACTAATTTTCTCCTCCCATATATATAGCCATTAATGAACCCTTTTTATGGTAGTGTCCCGATGATCCGGACTAATCTATCCAGCCCCTCCCAAAGCCTTTTCGATGCATTTGCATGAGGTGGCCCCAAGGACAAATCGCTGTCTAAGGGAACCGACTTTGCATCATTGGGGTGGTAAGCCCAATCGATTAACCCCTGCGACAACCCCGTGGGGTTATTAAGGAAGCTTTTACTCGAATTTGTGCTTAGATTTGGGGGTGCCAATCGGAATGCTTCATTTCAAATCAAGCTTTTACTCAAATTTTTACTTAAACCAGCGTCCTATCGAACACGCACGTATACAATCACAATACACAGATTCTAGTACTAAAATTCAAAAGGAGGGTAGAGATCCCGAAGCAATTAAAAAAATCCCCAAAAATCAAACGATTTTTTGAGAAAATCATTATGCAAGCAATGCATGTATGACAGGAAGATCAAGTAACTAAATCTGAATCCCATTTTCGATGATAAAATAGGGAGATCAGGCGAAAGGCTTGTGTGTTACCTGAGTCAGAAGCAGGCGATCTGAAGGCTGAAGATCTGTTTTAGAGAGAGAGAGAGAGAGAGAGAGAGAGGTGCGGTTTATGTATGACCCCTTTTTTTTTTGGCGTTTATACGGTGTTTTATTTGGACAAATCTTTGCGCACGTGTTAGGGTCCATTTTTTTAATATTTATATTTATTTATTTTTGTATTTCAAAAAATGTTAGGATACATAAAAACTTTACATGAAAGTGTCCAATAATGTTTTCATGTACCACACCGTGTAAAATAAATGGTACTTTTGGTTTCATTTTCTTCTTAGATTAAAAACAAAATCTTTTCGTAATCATTATTAAGTTTTTCTCGTAATTTTATAAATTAATGATTTGTCTCGACGAAAAAAAATTATAAAAGTACAAAAATGTGAACTGGAGTTCAAAAAAGTTCAGACGAAACTAAAAGATAAAAAAAATCAACTGCTTCAAATTTTCTGTCTTTAGTGAATTTTTTTCTTTTTGCCATGATTTTTAAATTTTTTAGACTCCTTGCTCGTTGACATGAATTATTAATACAAGTAACATAACCTGAATCTAAAAAGGAAGGGAAAAAAAATCAAAAAAGCAAAATTTTGTTGTTGGAAAGAATATTTGTAACGCTCCTCGCACATGAGATGAGACCTACTTGTACATGGAACCTGCTCCATGCGAGAGAGCATTGCAAATGACCACGAATGTAAGAAATACCGATTAAACCGTTCAAACCGCCGTTATCGAACCATACAAGTGGGTTATGACTGATTTATTGGTAGTATCGGTTGGCTTCGGTACCCAATGATTAAAAATCGATTTGATTTATTTATTTTTCCATAAAAATCGCCCGAACAGAATCGCTTATATCTCTACACATAATATAAAATACCCTACGGTCCAACGGTTTTCTTTTCCAGGTCTCCTGCTATGGATGCCTAATTGGCGAAGACAACCTTTGTTTTATTTTTACTTTTTAACACTAGTTTTTTATTTGGTTAATCACTTATCATACTGGACAATTTCTTAGGAGAAAGCAATTAATAAGCCTATAATTAACCTTCAATGTAAACAAAACCCTAAATTTTCATAGAACAAATGAAACTAGACAAAATCCTATGAATGGAGAGAAGAGAACAAATTTGCTCGGTAATTTTTCTTTCCAAAAAAATTAATTTAGTCTGTAATTGAAGGATTTGAATAAGGTGAATTAGGTTTTTCTCTTGACTCAACGGGTTCATTTTGATCGAGTTTAAAATTGAAAGAAAGAGAGTGTGTGTGATTCCGCTTAATGTTTTAGGGGGTTATGATGTTAAGTTTTTTAGTTCAGTTTTTTTTATATGAAATTATTAAACATAAGAATTAACTTGGGTTGGATTATAGTCATGCTACAACCACCGCACGCTGTGTGGGGCCTACTCTGGACCCCGCGCGGATGATTCAAGCTGTTCAATAATTTTAAAAAAAGGGGAAAATGACGGCCAATGACGTGTTTTGATAATTAATACCCGCCAGGACATTTTTAGCATTAACAAATGTTCTCAACATGTACTTGGTGGGTATTAATTATCAAAACACGTCATGTACTGTCATTTTCCCTAAAAAAAATCGAGTCCTGTGAAAAATCAGCTCAATTCGATATGTGTAGTTACTCGATCCAATCTTTCCATTTTTTAAAAATCGGAAAAATGGATTTCATGTGGTATTTAATTTGTAGTCTTAATAAGCCAAGTGTCTTATTTTTTTGTCCTTATTCAATTATTTTTCGCATTTGATAATTTTTCGTTAATTATTGCTTCGTCGTAACATGAGGAATTTTAAAAGTAAAAAATTAATTAAAACCTATTTTTTTGAACAAAGACAAAAATAAGCCAATAAGGCATTTTTTTCGTCTTTATTAAAAAATGAATTTCGGTCATAATTTTTTATTTTTTAGATTCCTTGTGTCATGACGAAACAATAATTTCCGAAAAAAATTGAAGAAAAACTAACAAATACAAAAAAAAAATTGAATGAAGACAAAAAAAACAAGGCACTTGGTTTATTAAGCCGAACAACCCCTTAAGATAAAAATACAAGAATAAAAAAAATTATGCATAAAACAATTTCGGGGCGAGTTCCAGGACGGGGTAATGGTACCCGACTCGATCGGATTTCTTCAATTCCTCGATCGGGGTGGGGTGGGTTGAATTACCATCTCTAAATTAAGGTTGTCACCGATTAAAAAAAAATTACGGTTATTTTTTGAGAACAAGCATTCAATTAAGGGTTTTCTTTTTTTAAAACCTCTGAAATTATTGGTGACTGTGGTTGTAATATATAATTGGTGTGTACTGTACTGAACTATTGTGCGTAGAAAGACTTGCATGTAGTCTGGCATGTAATAAATAGGTACTTGTGTGAATAGTATGCGTGTCAGTAGACTAGTATAATAGGTTGGTACTGTTGAAGCCAGAAGTCCATGTAGTAACAGTAAGTAACAATTATGTATTGTACTATACAGTGATGCAAGCGATGATGTTAGTAACTCCTCCTTACGCCTATAAAAGGAGGAGGCCTCCTATTGTAATGGTAGTTCAGTTCAAGCTAGTGTTCTTCCATATATCGTGTGTCTTGTCTTGTGTTCTCTCGATCCTAACCTACTTCGTGTTTGTACCCACTTTGTGTCTGTAAAATTGGTATCAGAGCCATGTTTTCCATTCTAGCTTAAACCCTTTCTCTGGGAACTTCTTTTCCAACATTACTTCAAATCTTTTCTAAAAAGAAAGAAATTGAAGCGTATGCTCTGTGGTTGCCTTTTAAGGATCCTCCACATCAGAAACTTCACAAACTATTTTGATTGAAAATTTTTGTATCGGTGGGTTAAAAGTACCTTGAGACTTTGGCTTTTGTGTAAGCGGTGTGTCTCGGTTTATCTACCCTAGTATACAGAATTTTATTAATCAAAATTAGTTGAAGATTTTCCAGTAAAAAGAAAAGATTTGTTGTATGAGGAAACGAAGAACCCAGATTTTTACCTAAAAATGAATCGTTTGTTTTCTACTCATTCCTCTGCCACCTCATCTCTTGTCCCTTCTACCAGTAGGAATTCCTCTACCTCTTCTCCTAATCTTGAGTACTTGTATGAATTTGAATATCTTCCCGATGATAGTAAGGTTCCCCTTACTGATCTCCCTTTCCTCAACCCCTATAATGCCTTTGTCCGTCCACAAACTTCTGTGAAAAAGTCTGTCACCCAACTCTTCTCCACAAAGCGTCCAACCTCAGTAAAAGAGTATGTCCAGGCCTCCAAGTTTGATCAGTGTTTCATAACAGCTACAGAAGCTGAACAGCTTTTACCTCTAGAAATCCCAGTTGATTTGCCTCGCATCTGGCAACAACAAGGATTTACTCATCTTCATTTCGGAGCAATCAGATTGGCAGTAACTTTCCATGGGAGAAAAGGTTTACCTGTTACCTCCAGACTTGCTCTGGTAGATACCAGGTTCATGCAGTATCAGCATGCGTGTATTGCTACTGTTCAAACCACTTTAAATGCTGGAACTGTAATCTTCACCTTTTATCCTAATTTCAACAGTACCAACCTATTATACTAGTCTACTGACACGCATACTATTCACACAAGTACCTATTTATTACATGCCAGACTACATGCAAGTCTTTCTACGCACAATAGTTCAGTACAATACACACCAATTATATATTACAACCACAGTCACCAATAATTTCACCCCTTCTTGAAAATGAAAGAGGGACCCTCAAAAGAGACAGCTGGCTGGATTACTCTGAACCTTCTAAATCATATTGTCTTGAGCAGTCTCCAGAATAGTCTTCAGTCCTGTCAGTCAGGTGATACTGATCCAAAAGGAAACGGATATTTTGGCGCCACTCCTCTGGATAAGTCTCATTGAATTTCCAATTTGCAGTTTCATAATTGAGGAGAGATGAAGGGACTTCTGCAGGTGTCAATCCATTGAGTGAACACAGTGTTTGAGTCATGACAAGATAATTTCCACTGTTGATCTGGATTCTTTGAGGCTCTGGATATGCAGAAAGAAATATAGTGTGATACTCCTTTCGCCAAGTGACAGAACCATCTGGATTAGGAAGACATCTGTTGTTACGACTTGTCCAAAAAACAAATTGAAGATTCCCGCCTGCAGTGTTAGGGACACTCCTGATCTTCTGCTGCCAAAATGGTATGTTTCCAAAGAGCAAGAGGAACTTCAAGAAGAAATCTTCTGGAGGATGGATCTGATTGAACGCCGCATGAGCCAAATAGACCAACACTGCTGATCTATTGAAACAGACACTGATAGTATATACATCTACTAAATACCATAAGAGGAGGTAGGCTTCTTTTTTAAAATAAAAAACATTATGGTCATATACTTCAAACTGGGTGAGAAAAGGATAGACAGGATGGAAAGGTAGACCACTTAGGGGACCTTCATCAAGACCATATTTGAAAATACAGAGATGTTGAAGGTTTTGACACATTTGGACACATCTAGAGAGAAGGGTTATCTCTAAAAGATGACACTGAAGGTGAACAGGAAGATTTACTGGATGGACACAGGAAATCATTGGAAAACAACCAGGGACAAAGAAATGTGGCTTTGATTTTGAAAACTGGTTGATTTCTTTTTTGATTCTAGATAGAAAATCTGGGAGGACATTTGTTTTTCCTTTTATGTGGACAGCATCAAAACTCCAATTGGAAAACCAATTTACCCATCTGAGCAATTGTGCTTTTGGAAGGTGTTTCTGCTTGAACTTGAGCATGCTGGGAAAACTCATCATATCAGTCTCAATTAGAAAATGATGACCAATAAGATGGAATTCAAACTTCTCAATACTCCTTTTGATTGCCAGAATTTCTTTGTAAGTGGAATGGTAATGAAGCTCTGCTGAAGAGAAAGCACCACTCTTATATCCACAAATTCTGCGCTTCTGTTCGGTGTTTTCTTCCAAGAGAACTGCTCCCCAATATAGATCAGAGGCATCTGTCTGAAGTACTCTTTTTCCATCTGAAGGTATGGTTAATGGAGGAAGAGTTTTGGCTATGGTTTTGAGGTCTTTGACGGCTTTGGTGCAATGGGTTGACCAAGGAGGAGGGATTTTCTTTAGTAGAGCTGAAAGAGGAGTACGGTATTGGGCAAGGTTGGGAATGAAATCAGCCATATAGTTAACAATTCCAAGGAACTGTTGAACTTGTTTGACTGTGAGGTTGTCTTCTGGAAAATGGTCAAGTTGGGAAGCTATATGGGGCTGGAGGTTATATTGACCTTTAGAGATATGCATCCCTAAAAAATCAATTTCTGGTTGAGCAAGGAGCATCTTTTTCTCTGAGAGCATGATACCATGGGTTTGAATCAGGGAATGGAAGGCTTGTAGTAAGAGGACATGAGACTCAATATCTGGAGAAAAGAGTAGGATGTCATCAATGTAAACAAGGGCTGAGGATAAAATGGGAGCAAATATCCGAATCATGGCCTTTTGAAATAAAGATGGAGCTGTTTTTAATCCAAAAGGCATAACTGACCACTGGAAGTGGTGATCTGGAATGCAAAAACCAGTTTTGGGACGATCATCTGGATGGATACCCAGCTGCCAAAAACCTGCTTTCAAATCAAATTTTGAGAAAATTTGAGCTTTGGGCAAGTTTGCAAAAAGAACACTTCGCCGAGGAAGAGGGAACTTGTTATCCTGCAGAAAATGATTGAGAGGCTGGTAATTGATAACCAAGCGAAGCTTTCCTCTTATCTGCTCTGTTCTTTTATTCACATAAAATGCTTCACATGCCCACTGAGAGGTCGTGGGCTCAATCAATCCTTCTGACTGGAGTTGTTGGAGCTCTTGGAGAGCAAGCTGGTAGTGTTCTGGGTTCATTCCATGATGGGTAGCTTTGGTGGGGTTAATGTCTTCATTTTTCTTAAAAGGAAGAGAAATGAAGAAATCTGGGTTTTTCCAAAGTGGGTTGGAACATTTGGTAAGGAACTGGGAATGAGATTCAGCACAGGAGGTTTGAATTATGGCTTCTTTGATGGAGGAGAAATTTTCTATGGAAAAAAGATTTGGTTGGGAGGTCCAGGGTAACAGGTAGTTTTTGTATTTCAAGCCTTTTTTGAGCCAAGAGATTTTGCTGAGATTTTGGAGAATATCAAAGCCTAACAATAGATCTTTCCCTGGGAGGTCAGAACCATAGACTTGGTGTTTTATGGTGTATCCAGGAAAAAGTTGAATGATAATAGGCTTACTAATGAGAGTAATGATAAAAGTTTCTCCATTGGCTGCTGTGAAGGGTCTGAAACATGACTGCCAGTAGGACCTGGGGAGGATTGCTGGGTTGAGGATAGAGGCTGCTGCACCAGTATCAAAGAAAGCGATAACTGGTATGGGTTTCTCATACTTCCCAAGCAAGATTTTGACCCTGGCCAGAGGTTGAGCCAGCATGATGTTTGGAAACCCAAAGGTTTGGATTTCATAGGGGAATGAATCAGAATCATCAGAAGAATCCTCTGATTCTGATGAAGAATCATCAAAGGTGAATGCCAGGACTGCTTCATCTGTTGCTTCATCATCAACTGAAAATAGGGATTCGACATCAGCATTTTCAAGATTATCGTCAATGAGAGCCAAAGAGTTCACCATGCTGTAACAGTATTTCCTTAAATTACGCTGCAACAAGGACCATATTTAATACCAATCTTGACTTCTACTGTAATACTCCTCTCTCTAAAGATGATTTAATGCTAATGAGTGGATTTTTCTACTGTAATTTTTCTTAATTGCATTTTTAGCTTTCTTGGTTCGGAAATAATAATAAATAAGAGAAAAATCCGACTTCACAAATCTAGCATTCTATTTCCAAAGATACTACGGAGCATAAAACTTCACATAAGGGCGTTCATACTGTGTTAAAGTGCGGACGCCCTCTTTTTTTGATCGAATTTTGATGATCCGAGCCGCTCAATATGTTTATAATGTGATTTTATGGGTTTAATTAAGAAATTGGCAAACAAAATTGACCGGGGAAGGCTCTATCCGAGCAGTTTTTTTTGAATTGGTCAATGAAAACTGTTCGGGTGAAGCCTTTCCTGGTATTTTGTTTAGCTGATTTCTCATGAAGACCCTTAAAATCACGTTTTGATCATATTGAGCGGCTCGAATTATCGAAATTCAATCAAGAAATGGGAGGTTTGCACTTTGCTGAGTGTGGACGCTCTTATAAATAGGAGACTGCACTTTGCTGAGTATCATTTAGGGAAAATTTCAAAATGACACCTGAATTTTGGACTCAATGTCCCATAAACACCTGAACTTCAATTTATTTCAATTGAACACCTGTACTTACAAAACCCCCTAATTCAAACACCTATTGTTATATTCCGTTCATTTTTTCAAAAAATGTACTGACGTGGCATCTTTTTGCAGTTAAGTGCGTCAGTTGCACATGATAGGATTTCAAAAGATGCACACAATCAAATCCCTCCTTTCTCTCTCAATCTCCTCGCCTCCCCCTTCTCCCACGTCGTCGTTCACTCTTCCACCGAGAACCCCAATACTACTCCCATGGCAAAACCACCACTGACCCAAAAAAAATCCCCTACGATCTACTCAACCTTTTGTGTCGGCTCCAACTGCCTCGTCTACCACCTCCTCAACCCATACACTACCACACCCCAAGGCCTTCCTCTCCTTCTCTAACCCCAACGTCATCGCCGTAGGTGTTGATATGGCGTCGGTCGCGAAGAAACTCGACGAGGTCCACGAGATTAATATCGCGAATGCTGTTCGGTGACTTACAATTGAACAAAATCGAAGCTATCCGGCGACTTACTATCGAACAAATTCATTTGGATTTACAAAATTCAAAAATTCCGTTGCGTTTCGGCGGTTGGAAATTGTTTAATTCCATTTTATTGGCGCCCAAAAAGTGAAACAGATTAGGGAAATGGGTTTTTAAGTAATTGTGTTCCATGATTGGGTGTAAACTTTTTAGTTGGGCTTGAAGGTGGGGTACTGATGAGGAGTTGATTCGCCGGAATCGGGAGATGGGTGGTAAGCTCACTAGAGAGGAGTTTATTCGCCAGCCTCGGAGGAGGAGGAGGAGGAGGAGTGGGAGGGGAGTTGGGCAGCGATGGAGGAGGCGATCGAGAGGAGGAGGGGTGGGTGAAAGAGGGAGGGAGGCCAGGGGGAGAGAGAGGGGGGATGGGTTTTGATTATGTGCTTTGCAAGGACTGGATTTCATGTGTCAAAGGGGCACTTAACGGAATAAACATGCCATGTCAGCACATTCTTGATATATTGGACGGAGTATAACGGTAGGTGCCTGAATTTGGGCTTTTTGTAAAGCACAGGTGCCTAATTGAAATTAAGTAAAATTCAGGTGTTTATGGGACATTAGGTCCAAAGTTCAGGTGCCATTTTGAAATTTTCCCAATCATTTACTCCTTACTGAGATACGAAGAGATCTCAAAGAGTTTCCTTAACACCTTCTTACCGTTGGATCATAAAGCTGTAAATTAGAGGAGCTTCATCTCCACACCACCGTCTCTCAATACTCCTCTCTCTCTCTCTCTCTCTCTCTCCGTTCAAACTTCAAACCGAGCGCGCGCTCTCTCTCTCTCTCTCTCTCTCTCACGCAATCTCAAGCCATCTATGGTCGCAACTTGCCCTCGACCTTCCGCCGAGCACCGAGCCCCGCCTCCACAGCTTCCTCCACGTGTCCGACGCCGTGTTGAGGGAGGCCGACGAGATCGACAGGAAGATTGAGCTAATGAGTGGGTTTTTACCGAGTATTTTTCTTTCCTAATTTTTGTTTATTGGATTTTTAGCTTTCTTGGTTCGGAAGTACTCCTTCTGATACGAAGGAGATCTCAAAAAGAGTTTCCTTAACAAGTGTAATTAGTTAACCAAAGCCTAACCGGGGCCCACGTTGCCTCCGTCGTTTTCTCTCCGACCGGCCGCCCTAACGTCCATGGCGACTCCCCCTTCGACGCCACCATCGCTCTTGTGAATTTCACGTTCTATTCTAATCTAGGGTTTCAGACTTTCGGTCATCAAACCTTCTCAATCCAGTCAACTGTACGATAAAATCTCTCAGACCTACACGCCCCACAGGGTTTCCAGAAAATCTTACCGTTTTTTATTCGGACAGGGAGTTAGGGTTTCGAGAAAATCTTACCGTTTGGTATTCGGACAGGGAGTTAGGGTTTCGAGAAAATCTAACCGTTTTGCCTGGGTGCAAAATTCTAGGGGTTCGGAGATGATGAGGCCTTCCGAGAACTGGGAGCGGCTGGTGCGGGCGACTCTGCGGAGGGAGAAGCTCCGGCACGACAGCCGCGGCGGCCACATGAGGGCACCGAGCGGCATCGCTCACCCGGGAGACCAACATCGATCTGATCTTGCAGGCCGCCGACGAGATTCAGTCCGAGGGCCCCAATGTCGCCCGAATCCGTAAGTGAATTTCTACTCTCGGTTAACGTTCTCTCTTTGATTTGCCGTGGACTCGTCTGTCTCTTTGATTTGCCGTGAACCTTACTCCAGTGATTAAAAGTAAAGTTTTGAAACAGCTTTACTTTGTTTCTCATGATTTTTGTGACTTTTTCTTTGATTTTTTTTCAGTTGTTTTGCTCAAAACTCTTAATTTATCTTGTGGGAACAGACATTTATCATTAGCAAAATGAGAAGACTATCAAAGGAAGGACTGCAATGTACTGATAAGAGAGTTGGGCTAATGAATGAAATTTTGGCTGCCATGGACACCGTGAAGTTTACTGCCATCTTTGCTTGGATTGTCTGGATCTTATATACAGTTAGAATGTTAGGAGTGATTATCTAATTTAATGCTAAACAAATTCAGATGTTATGCGTGGGAGGAGAGTTTCCAATCCAAAGTTCGCGGCATGAGGAAGGTTGAACTCTCATGGTTTCAGAAAGCACAACTATTGTCAGCGGTATGACATAATCATAATCTTGGAAACCATCTCTTGGCATTATCACTTTCAGAGACGCCACCATAACATTGCTTTCTTTACTGTCGTGTCCATGTCCATTTTGTTGATGCACTATTCTGTATTTACCAGTTATTCACTTACTTTACTTAACACACTGTAGAATTTCCCAATCATAATGTTATTTCACTATTTACCATTGAATCCTAGACTCAATAGGTGTGATGTACAAAAGATCTCTGTTCGTCCCAACTCATGGTGGATTACACTGAGTGTAAGGGGAGGGGCAAGATCCACGTGTGCAGTTGCTCTTGTGCACTTTACCTCCAAGACTGTTAAAAAATATGCATCCCCTCAAGTACCTATTTTGTTGAAGGGAGATGTTCAATTGAGCATGTGTAACACTGGAAAACAAGACGGTTTCTATCACGTTTACATCTCTCAATGAATCAGAATGGTAAACGCGATTTGTTGGCTATAAGCAATTCATGATATTAGTAGTTTCTTGCAAATTGGTTTTCACCTTCCTCTATTTACAATCTACACTACTTTTTCTCTTGATCCATGCCAATGTAGTAAATAAAAGGGAATGTGGTAAAATTCAAATAGGATAAAGACAAAAAAAGAAGTGTGGGTATAAAAAAGAAGACTGCAAAAATCAGTATCCTAGTTTCTTAGTAAATGCAGAATGTGTATGTTGGCCGTGGATTATACTATACTCAACTTATTTTCCCCTGACTGCTTTTATCTTATATTTGAGCACGACTGGAAATAGGTGCATGCTACCATATCATGATTGCTTTATCTATTGCTTACTGATCAAGTACAAATTATAATTGACAGGTGCATTACAGAAGTATATTTGATGGCATTAATGAGCCAGTTTCCCCCTACCTACTATTTGACATGAGGATAGTTCAGTTGTGCATGTAATTCAAGATGATTTTAATCATTTTCAAAATCTCTCAATGAAACAACATTCTAAATGGCATTTGTCGACAATAAGCAATTCATGACATTTATGGTTTCTGAGAGTGAATGTTAAACAAGTATGTTGACCATGGAATATACCATACTAACTTCATCTTTTCCCTGCAGTGTAACAATTTCATACTAAAAAGCATTACAGTTCTCGTAACGGTGCCATCATTTGGGTTGTTCACGTTGCTTGGTGGGGATTTGACTCCTTCAAGGGCTTTCACATGCATGTTCCTATTCGCAGTTCTACGTATGCCATTAAACATGCTTCCAAACTTAATAACACAGCTCTGTTCTCCTCACCTCTTTTACAGTTAATGCCCTTTCAGCATACAATTTAGACTTAGTTGTTTTGGATCCTTTTTTTGTATAATTAGGTCAGTATTGATCAATTTCTTCTAGCGTGGTTATACGATATCATTAAGTCAGCTTGGGAGCTGAATGAGTCACTAAATGACTGGACTACATAAGAATGGAAAGAGAAATTGGAAGTGCTTTCAAATGTTTTATACTCGCACATACTTTGATGCTCAAGGAGGCTTATATACGACTAGTAATTTTAAGCTCAAAGCTTGGCAGCCACTTACAGTGATGAACTATGTAGCACGGATACGGATACGGATACGGACACGGGACACGGCAATTCTAAAAAAATGGGGATACGGACACGGCAGGGACATGCCATGTGTATAAATAAATAAAAAATAAATATATGTACATATATAAAAAAAATTATGAACCATTGTATATGAATAATTTCACAAATTGTACAATTTTTTTCCAAAGGCATAATTATAGTTTAACCCAAATGCTTTGAATAATTTCATATTAACCCCCAAAAATTTATAAAATATTACATTTTGACCTCTAGCCGTGTCCCCCCGCCGTGTCCCCTATCAAAAAATAATCTATTCTAATATATAAAGGGAGAGCACCTTTTGGTGTCTCCCTTTTTTGTCATGTTTTTCCATTTCCAAAACTGCCCACAAAAGATAAAAGATTCACGCACAATTGGTAGTTCAAATCTTAGGGGTAAAATTGTAAACACCCAAGACAGTTTATATTTTCGGCAAACCAACCCACGAACTTGCTGCAGTTTTTTTAACCCTTCCTAGGAAAACAGCTTCAGTTTTTCGGGAAAAGGTTACCCATAACTCTCCCTTTCTACTTGCGTACATTTCACCAAATCAAGACAATGCACCGGAGGTGAGTTTTTATTTTCTCTGTTTCTTTTGGATAAGGAGAGGGTAGACTTGAAGTAGTTCTTATAAAATTGATTTACGACTTTTGTTTTCTTGAAATTGTACTTCGTTTTTGTATATTATGAAATCAAATTACGATAAAAGTTCCCAAAAAATTGGCGCACACGTGATAGTTCGAAACGCCGCCGGAAAAGATCCGGGCCGGTCAATCAGTGTACTGGTTTGGTCGAGAGGAAGTCACCTCTTCCACCATCGGACCGGAGATCGGGGGTTTTGATTCGGAGGCTTGGGATTGGGATGTCGGGGTTTCAAGAACAAATCAATTTTGGGAACAATTGAGAAGGTCAGAAAATTACATTTACCCCATTTAAGAATTGGTTTACACAGCGTTTATATTAGTTTATGTACGTTTGAGAATTCTATTATTGTATGAGTTCCATTTCCCCGTTTTATTGATAATTACAAAATAAGGTAGGATTAAAGTGATGTTGGGACGTCATTGGATTTTTTTGGGCAATTTTGAATTAGAAGACATGTTAAAATTGAACTGCATTGACGTGCACACGCATCGCGTGTGCCCGACCCCTAGTAATAATTATTGGACATGCCATGTGGCGTGTCCAATACGTGTCCCCGCGTGTCCCCGCCGTGTCCCAGTGTCCCCGTGTCCAATACGTGGACGCGGAGCCCTTTGGACTGTCGGTGCTACATAGGTGATGAATATGGAATCAAAGAGAAGATGTTTTATGTAGGACTACAACTGGAACTCAAGATAATACTACAAGGATTGCTGTCAATGTTTTAGTATAAGTGAAAGAAAGTTTGTAGTGGGTTGGAGCTTCAGAGGACTATTGGCTGTGAGAACTAAAAAGCACCGGAACATGCTTTCTTTAAAGTTGAATCTATTCCATGGAAAACTTTTGCTATGATGTCTGGTAAGTATATTAGGTTTTGCAACTGGAAATGACAAAAAAATGTAGGAAAAAATGTTAGGCTTGGATTAGTGCTTGATATGGTGATTTACACAGCTATGTTAAGGAGTTCCAGTGGTTGACACTACCCTGAATATAGGACCTTGCTCTTTTTGTGGTTCGTTCCCTGTGTTGATTTGTTTATAGAGAGAATGTTTGGGCTTACTAACATAGGATACTTGTGGTTGAAAATTATTATCAGTGTCTGGTTATAGGTTACTGAGTTAGAAAACTGAAACAAAGAACGAGTAGTAGTCTAGTAGAATAACCCCAGCTTACCGAAATAAACTTCATCTTCAGACTATAAGAGCTTAAATATGTATGTAGCAGTTCACTAACTTAAAATTTCTTTGTAAAAGGCGGAAGGAGTACATGTGGCTCTAGCCCCAATTTTCTTCGTCTCTTGTTAGCATTCCTGGATCATGGTGAGGTCATTTAACTGGTCTTAGCAATTAATGATAGGGGATCAAAAAAAAGAAAAAGGTCATTTAATTGGTCTTAGCAATTGCATGAAATGTTTATACAGAGATCATGTTTTTTTGATAATTGATACACCAGTGGAGCTTCAATCATGTCGAGCAGTTTTAGAACCCACTAAAGGGTGTCAGGGAGGGGTCTTTGGTACTAGATGCACCAAGCAACTGCTGTCGTCTCAAACCCACAATCTAGAGGTTAGTAGGCTGAGATTCTGACCACTGAATCAGTGCTCACCATCTGAAAATGATACGAAAGTTTGTTACCAGAATCTAGAGGCTAGAACAATTAAAATGGTACAATGGCATTAACACCTGCAAAGTGTTTTGAATCCTCTTTTGAAGTTTAGCTAGAAGAAGCATGGACATTTACATCACAGAGAAATTAAATGAAAACTGTTTTCCGAAGTCATTGAGGCATATGGTACTTTTATAAACAGATATACATGCAATCTATTTGCTTACAATTTTTTCCCTTATAATTGAAGATGAGATTTTTTACAGGTTGTAAATGCAAATGTGTCGTTACAACGACTGGAGGAACTTTTCTTAGCTGAAGAGAGAATTCTTTTACCTAACAGGTTCTTCCAGCCATTTCAATCAAGGATGGAAACTTTTCATGGGATTCTAAGGTCTAGCTCAACTTTAAATATTTGGGTTGTGTATAACATGTGGTGCTGCTTTGTGTTTCCTCACTCTGTGTATGTGTGTTGTGGTGTTATGTCATTTTTTGCATTTATCAATTAAGTAAAGGTTGCAAATTGGTTGCACTTTTAAACTCATTATAGAACTGCCAAAAGCACCGGTTGACATCGGGATGTTTCATAATAAGGTGTTTCATGATCAGTATTCGAAACGAGCATGGTTGTATCAAAAGAGTTAGATAAGAAGTTTATGGGGAATCTTCTCAGACATCATCGAAGAAACTTGCTGATGAAATGAAATGATTCAAAGAAGAAATTAAAAGATTAAATGCCTGCCATAAAACTTTACCTCGACATGGGGATTTCTGAAAATTTTTAGAGATGTACCTTGGATAGGAAACTAAGGAAGTGGTCAAAGATGCTAAAAAGTAAAGCTTACATTGTTCTGTTTCTGATGATGTATATCTTAAGGTCCAGATAAAGAATGGAGGGAGAATTATAAATATACAAATATATAGGTACTGTACATGAGAAGGAAATGGTTTTCATGCCGTGTATGTTAGGATGAGAGAGTGTTTGTTGAGGAAGATGAGACGAACGGAACAAAGCAAGAGCTGTATTCGAAAACTATCAAATGAAAACCATTTTAAGCCAATGAGCAGATTATTTAACACTTACAACGAATTCTTATTTAAATTAGGATAACTGAGGTGAAGGACGCTATAGAAAAGGAAATGTTTTAAGACCAGGTGTATTTTTCTAGAAGCTTGGAAGTGTATAGAGATGAAAAAGGTTGGGTTACTAGTTTATTTAGCAAGAACTTGCGTAAGTAATGTCTAAGTAAATAGAAAGTGTACAATCCTTGCTAACCCTACACAGAACCAATAAAATTCTATATTTGCTCTGATTGTGATAGTATAGAACTTATGGGATGCCATGGGACTTTGGGGTAGCTATATTAGATGGAGATTAGGATACGCTTTAATTAATTTAGGTTTATGCTTGAAACATTTGCAATGCAAGCTATTTTCCTTCTAAGGCCACTGATGGAAATGTAAGGAAGAGCTCTCATTTGTAATTATTGACAACAAAAAGTTCACGAGATGCATGGTGAAGCTCTCTTATTAAAGCTAAGATAAAATACAACATTATAGCTGATAGCCCTAGTTGTACAATAGTTAAGGTTTGTGTCGGCGAGAACACATTATAGTTGCCGGCCAAACTTAAAATATAACGCAATATGCAAACTCTAGAGTGAAGCTTTTACCTTTCCAGCCATTAGTTGTAGTTGTACGAACTACATAGTTAAAACTTTCCACGTACTGAGAACACATTGGGAATCATGTGGACTTTCATGCTTTATTGTCAATTGAAATCTTTTAAATATATGTTCAGGCAGAGAAACCCACATTGTCAAATATCAACTTGGACATACCAGTTGGCAGCCTAGTTGCAGTTGTTGGTGGCACTGGTGAAGAAAAGACGTCCCTTATATTGGCAATGATTGGGGAGCTTCTGCCTGTAGATGATTCAACTGTTGTGATCAGGGGAACCGTTGCTTATGTTCCCCAAATTTCATGGATTTTCAATGCTACTGTGAGTTACAGCACGCTCCTCTTTTATGAAAACTTGGTCTCACAGCTGAAGATTTACAATATTGAACATTCTAGGGTCTATGCTGGTGCCCATTAAACCCCATGACATTCATGAATCTTATGTGCTAAGTTTATCCTTAACAGGTACGGGAGAACATACTATTTGGTTCTAACTTTGAAACTTCTAGATACTGGAAGGCAATTGATGTAACTGCATTGCAACACGACCTCGACCTACTTCTTGTTAAGTATCAGTATCTTTTGATTCTGACAAGTAAATTTTAGTTTCTCCGTACCATAATGTTTGTCCATTTACAGCATTCTTGTCGTTACAACTTGTTCAAAAGATCTCAATTAGTTATTTTAGACAAAACTTTCCAATACACTTAATAGTAATAAAGTGGAATAGAAGACGTTATTTTGGGACGATAGTTGGAATGGACAAACAATTAGGACGGAGGCAGTATGATGTAGACAAGTTCTCATTAGCTTGATTGTTTATGAAATGTTTTGAGAATGTTAAATAATATCGTGGACTTGAATCCTTGTCTATTTAATATTTCTTTCAGGGTCGGGATCTTACAGAGATTGGTGAAAGAGGGGTGAATATTAGCGCTGGGCAGAAGCAAAGGGTTTCCATGGCCAGGGCTGTGTATTCCAATGTAGATGTATACATATTCGATGACCCTTTAAGTGCTCTAGATGCCCATGTTGGTCGACAGGTAAACATATCATGTTAAACCAATTAAATAAAGAAATGCAGAAATGTGATCCAGAAATTCCTCAGAGTACGGTCATTAAATGTTGCATTAGTCTACTATGCTTTTCTATGACATAGAGGGTCATTTGTATTGGAATTTTACCTTATATAAGATAAAAGATCCCCAAAAACTGATAAACTTTCCTTCCCAGTGGAATAATTAAGCTGATAAGGCTTTCTCCTTTTCATCTTTTCTTTATTTCTTTCCAGAATATCATCCGGTGTTCGAAATATACTCGGATACTCTTAATTCAATCTCCCTTTGAAATTACCTCAAGCAAGTTGATTTATTTTATCTTCTTGTTTAATCTCCTATAAAAATTTGTCCAAGTTTTTAGCGACTGCATCAAAGAAGAGTTGCAAGGGAAAACCAGAGTGCTCGTCATAAACCAACTGCATTTTCTTCCTCAGGTGGATAAAATTATTCTTATAAACGAAGGCATTGTCAAGGAGGAGGGAACATTTGAGGAGCTTTCTACAAGTGGCATTCTGTTCCAAAAGCTTATGGAGAATGCGGAGAAAATGGAAGAGCATGTGGATGAAAAGGAGGACAACAATAATAGTGATTTTAAATCCTCGAAGTCTGCTGATAGTGTAATGCGGAATGGATTACCAGAGAGTGGGAACCCGAAAAGTACAAGGAAAGTAGTAAAATCTGTTCTTATCAAGCAAGAAGAAAGGGAGATAGGTGTTGTCAGTTGGAAGGTTTTAACGTGGTAGTATTCTACAAGCCGGTTCCACTTTCTTTATAAGCCTTCTTTTTCAAAAAGAAGGTAATTTCAAACTCACATATTATGAAAATGAAAAATAATTTTTTGATTTTTTTTGCATCGTTTAAAAGATCTCAATGAGATCTATCAAACAAGATCCATATTGGTAGGAAAATTATTTGCGTAAACACATAATTTTTGAGCTAGAAATTACCTTCTTTTTCAAAGAGTACTTTTAGAAAGAAAGTGAAACACCCCCTACGTTATTTTTAGTTAAACTGTGATGCTACTAACTGTTCATTGACTCCTTGATTGTTGCTAGTATTCTGTAACAAAGCTGTTTGTCTGACTTATGTCTCGAAAATTGACTGTTGCAGTGCTGCCTTTATTCATTCCCTAGTATTTTAACCGCAGAAAATGGTTGCTGATATGTTGATATCAATAGAATTTTAACTTAATTCAGCTTTCCATTGTGTTCCGCTCACAAATAAGGGTCATCATTTAGCCCGAAGGCCCGTGGCCTGTCCGAAGCCCGCTCGGCCCATCGGGATTTTACCCGGCCCGAGCACGTGAAACAGGCGGGCTGGCCGGCCCATAGTTTGTAATGGGCGGGCTTGGGCCTATGAATTTTTACTTGGCCCGCCCCCGTAGGCCCGCCCCGTGAGCCCGCCCGATAGCCCGAAATCCCACAAAATCCTTTCTTTTTTCCCTTACCCAAGGAAATTTAAGCCTGCCCGTTGGCCCGCCCGATTTTTGACCCGCTAGCCCGTCAATTGGGCTAGCCCGTGGGCTGGGCCTGGGCTTCAATTTATGGTAGGTAGCTCGGCCCGCAAAAAAGAAAAAGCCCGGTCGGCCCGGCCCATGGGCTGGCTTGGGTAGTGACTTGGCGGACTGGGCCGGCCTGGCCCGATGATGACCCTTACAAACATTTGACACAAGTTTTGCGTATGACTCCCACACAAATGATCGGAGCTGTTCAATTTATTTAAACATGTTTTTAAGAGCTCCCATAAAAAATAAACTCATTGATATCTGTAAGGGCTTGATCGGTTAATTCAGTTGATTCCTGTCAAATTTTATAGGATATACCTATGTCTCTCCTAGCATAGGTCACTTCTTATGTTTTCTAGTACACTTTAGCTTTACCAATAGTACCATATACTGAGTACTTTTTGTTGCTTATTTGCTCGGGTATAAAGATGCTTTAGGAGGTTTTTGGGTTGTCATGGTCCTATTTATGTGCTACGTTTTGACTGAAGTCCTTTGAGTTTCGAGTAGCACATGGTTAAGTTTTTGGACAAACCATAGCAGTTCGAGTTTAGGACCGGGTTTCTTCATTCTGATTTGCGCACTTTCATCATTTGGTCAGGTACTTGGAAACTTCATCTTCCAACTTACTTCATCCTCATAAGATTGCTTTTCCAAATTGCAACGCAGTTGTGTATGTCCTCTTTGGTTTAATACTTTCATTCTTTTCAATCACATGACCAAAATTCTTGGTCCACATTTGTATTACATTGGAAAAACGTGTACACTTATATGCATCAATATGTTAGTATCAGGATTCATGACATCGAACAACCACGCCAATGTTATTCACTGTGTGCTGGTACATGCTGTTTTAGATGTTAACAAACACTAAACTATCCAGAAACATTTCCTCCCCGGTATTCATGGTTCCAAGTCTTTGGGTGAAAGATCGCAACATTTTGAGGTCCCTTTCGTCTCTTACTTTGGAGACTTATCCTGCCTGTGCATTTTTCAGGTGATGGTGACCCTGTTAAACTCTTTCTGGTTAATCACATCAAGTTTTCACGCAGCTTGAAGATTGCATGATACCATGCTACAGTCCTTACTCAGAGCTCCTATGTTATTCTTTCAGACCAATCCAATTGGGCAGGTAATCAACAGATTTGCAAAGGATCTGGGTGATATAGTCCGCAATGTTGCTAATTTTGCGAATATGTTTCTTGGCCAAGTTTGGCAGCTTCTGTCAACTTTTGTTCTAATTGGTATTGTGAGCACCATCTCCCTCTGGGCTTTGTTCTATGCAGCCTACCTATATTGTCAGGTCAGTTTTCTTTCTTTTTATTTTCTTCTTTGATTTTCAAATATCACATTTGTTTTTTGAATCGCAAGTGGAAAGCAAGATCAATTCATTACCCGTTCTTGACGGTGGGGATGTTAAGCCCTTTTTAGATTCTATGCTGCAAGGATAAACTAAGAAATTTATTTGTAGCTGGATATATTCTTTCTTTTGTGGTACTAGTAATTCAAGTCACCGTCACCGTCACCGTCGCCATTGTATTTGTATTTCATTAAATTGTATATTAAGCATAAAAGCTATGATGCACGAACACGGATACGGACAAGACACATACAAGCTATATTAGGATGTGAGTGCTTGGGTTGGTTTGGTTTGGTTTTGAGTATATGGAAGGGGATTATTCTAATTTGCTTGGTGATTAGAAAGTAAAGTTACGCGGTGCGCAGGTGGTTAGAAAGTTCAATACATTTCGGTAAACTTTTGAGATTAGAGATGCTATTGTGCCGTAGAAGTAAATATGGATTTGATTGTTAGTAGTTCTGGAGTTCTTAAGTTTTTGCTAATAAAGGTTTAAACTCTTCCTTTTTGGGATAATGCATGGACGTGGTTTTGAAATGACGAGAAAATTTTAATGAAAGTTTCAGTGCTGTTAGATTTTTGGTTAGTACATGGAGTTAGTCATCAAGATGTGAGGAGAATTTCTGAAATTTGACACTGTGATGTGTAATATATGTTCTTTTGAGAAGTGAGTCTAGGAGCTAGTTAGTTCGATCATTGGCTTTGAAAGCACTATTGAGTTTTGGAGACGTAATTTAGTTGGAGTATGATGTTATTGAGTATGAAGAATTAGTATTGGTGGTAGTGCACTTGGAAATTGAGAATGTAACTTAGAGGATCGCTACAAGTTGGTATTGACGATGGGCTAGTTGAATTGTGTGAGGGTGTGCTAAGATTTCCTTATTTGTAATACTCGGTACGCCCAGGAGAGAAATGTTGTTATTTGATTGGTCCTTCATTCCAATCCTTAGTATCCTAGTAGAGATTTGGTTAAGTTTTATTATGAGAGGTCAATAATTTTGCTTGTTTGAGGAAATTTCCTATGAATTCGTAGGCATTTTTTAGAAGAAGAATACCCTATGAATTTGTTTACGGTCAGGATACCGATGTTTCTTTTCTTCAATCCAAAACAAAAACAAAAACTGAGATGAGCAGGTGGATTTATAGTGCGAGTAGTTGATTATTATAATTGTGGGTTTTTCCAAACGTAGTAGTAGCAGTTCGGTTATGAGAATTTAACAGTAAATAGATAGGCTTTGGCAAGGTACGCCTTATTGGTAGTTTTGTTATGGCCATGTAATGGGCTATCGCTATATTAAGATGTGAGTGCTTGGGTTGATTTGGTTTGAGTATATGGAAGGGGATTATTCTAATTTGCTTGGTGATTAGAAAGTAAAGTTATGTAGTGCACGGGTGGTGGTTAGAATTTTCAATACATTTCGGTAAACTTTTGAGATTAGAGTTGCTATTGTGCCGTTGAAGAAATATGGATTTGATCGTTAGTAGTTTTGGAGTTCTTAAGTTTCTGTTACTAAAGGTTTAAACTCTTCCTTTTGGAAAATAATACAGGGACGTGGTTTTGAAATGACAAGTGAAAATTTTAATGTAAGTTTTGGTGCTGTTCACTTCTTTTGTTTCCCATTTTAGTTTAGTTTAGTTTTGTTAGTAGGTGGAGAGAGAAATAGGGCAATGATTGGAGAGAGAGGTAATGAGTAGAGAGAGATAGAGAGGGATGACAAAGTAATAATTGGAGAAATAGGGTAATGATTGGAGAAAGAAATAGAGCAATGATTGAAAAACAAAACTAAAATGAGAAACAAACACAGCCGTTAGATTTTTGGTTAGTACATGGAGTTAGTCTTCAAGATGTGAGGAGAATTTCAGAAATTTGACGGAGTGATGTGTAATATATGTTCTTTTGGGAAGTGAGTTTACGAGCAGCTTTGTAAGCACTGTTTAGTTTTGGTGACGTAATTTAGTTGGAGTATGATGTTATTGAGTATGAAGAATTAGTATTGGTGGTAGTGCACTTGGAGATTGACTAAAGAATGTAACTTAGAGGATCGCTACAAGTTGGTATTGACGATGGGCTAGTTGAATTGTGTGAGGGTGTGCCAAGATTTTCTTATTCGTAATACTTGGTACATCCCGGATAGTCTAGAAATGTTGTTATTTAATTGGTCATTCGTTCCTATCCTTGGTATCCTAGAAGAGATTTGGTTATGTTTTATTAGGAGAGGTCAATAATTATGCTTGTTTGAGGAAATACCCTATTAATTCGTAGATATTTTGTAGAAGATGAATACCCTATTAATTAGTTTACGGTCAGTATATCGATGTTTCTTTTCTTTAATCCACAACGAAAACAAAAACTGAGATGAACAGGTGGATTTATAGTGTGAGTAGTTGATTATTATAATTGTGAGTTTTTCTGAACGTCGTAGTAGCAGTTAGTTTCGGAGAATTTGACAGTAAATAGATAGGGTTTGGCAAGGTACGCCTTATTGGTAGTTTTGTTGTGGCCATGTAATGGGCTATCGCTATATTAGGATGTGAGTGCTTGGGTTGGTTTGGTTTGGTTTAAGTATATGAAAGGGGATTATTCTAATTTGCTTGGTGATTAGAAAGTAAAGTTATGCAGTACACGGGTGGTGATTAGAAAGTTGAATACATTTCAGTAAACTTTTGAGATTAGAGATGCTATTGTGCCGTTGAAGTAAATATGGATTTGATTGTTAGTAGTTTTGGAGTTCTTAAGTTTTTGCTACTAAAGGTTTAAACTCTTCCTTTTGGGGATAATACAGGGACGCGGTTTTGAAATGACAAGGGAAAATTTTAATGAAAGTTTCAGTGCTGTTAGATTTTGGGTTAGTACATGGAGTTAGTCTTCAAAATGTGAGGAGAATTTCAGAAAGTTGACGTAGTGATGTGTAATATATGTTCTTTTGGGAAGTGAGTCTACGAGCTAGTTAGTTCGATCATTAGCTTTGAAAGCACTATTGAGTTTTGGTGACGTAATTTAGTTAGAGTATGATGTTATTGAGTATGAAGAATTTGTATTGGTGGTAGTGCACTTGGAGATTGATTAAAGAATGTAACTTAGAGGATCGCTGCAAGTTGGTATTGGCGATGGGCTAGTTGAATTGTGTGAGGTGTGCCAATCTTATCTTATTCGTAATACTCAGTGCATCCAGGATAGTCTTGAAATGTTGTTATTTGATTGGTCCTTCGTTTCTATCCTTGGTATCCTAGTAGGGATTTGGTTATGTTTTATTAGGAGAGGTCAATAATTATGCTTGTTTGGAGAAATACCCTATGAATTCGTAGACATTTTTTAGAAGATGAATACCTAATGAATTAGTTTACGGTCAGGATACTGTTGTTTCTTTTCTTTAATCCACCTCAAAAATAAAAACTGAGATGAGCAGGTGGATTTATAGTGCGAGTAGTTGATTATTATAATTGTGGGTTTTTCTGAACGTAGTAGTTGCAGTTAGGTTCTGACAATTTGACAGTAAATAGATAGGGTTTGGCAAGGTACGCCTTATTGGTAGTTTTGTTGTGGCCATGTAATGGGCTATCGCTATATTAGGATGTGAGTGCTTGGGTTGGTTTGGTTTGGTTTGAGTATATGGAAGGGGATTATTCAAATTTGCTTGGTGATTAGAAAGTAAAGTTATGCAGTGCACAGGTGATGGTTAGAAAGTTGAATACATTTCGGTAAACTTTTGAGATTAGAGTTGTTATTCTGACGTTCAAGTAAATATGGATTTGATCGTTAGTAGTTTTGGAGTTCTTATGTTTTTGTTACTAAAGGTTTGAACTCTTCCTTTTGGGGATAATAGAGGGACGTAATTTTGAAATGACAAGAGAAAATTTTAATGAAAGTTTCGGTGCTGATAGATTTTGGGTTAGTACATGGAGTTAGTCTTCAAGATGTGAGGAGAATTTCAGAAATTTGACGCAGTGATATGTAATATATTTTCTTATGGGAAGTGAATCTACGAGCTAGTTAGTTCGATCATTAGCTTTGAAAGCACTATTGAGTTATGGTGACATAATTTAGCTGGAGTATTATGTTAATGAGTATGAAGAATTAGTATTAGTGGTAGTGCACTTGGAGATTGACTAAAGAATGTAACTTAAAGGATCGCTACAAGTTGGTATTCACGATGAGCTAGTTGAATTGTGTGAGGGTGTGCCAAGATTTCCTTATTCGTAATACTCGGTACACCCAGGAGAGAAATGTTGTTATTTGCTTGGTCCTTTATTCCAGTCCTTAGTATCCTAGTAGAGATTTGGTTATGTTTTATTAGGAGAGGTCAATAATTTTGCTTGTTTGAGGAAATTCCCTATGAATTCGTAGGCATTTTTTAGAAGATGAATACCCTATGAATTTGTTTACGGTCAGGATACCGATGTTTCTTTTATTCAATCCAAAACGAAAACAAAAACTGAGATGAGCAGGTGGATTTATAGTGTGTAGTTGATTATTATAGTTGTGAGTTTTTCTGAATGTAGTAGTAGCAGTTCGGTTATGAGAATTTAACAGTAAATAGATAGGCTTTGGCAAGGTACGCCTTATTGGTAGTTTTGTTGTGGCCATGTAATGGGCTATCGCTATATTAGGACGTGAGTGCTTGGGTTGGTTTGAGTATATGGAAGGGGATTATTTTAATTTGCTTGGTGATTAGAAAGTAAAGTTATGCAGTGCAGGGGTGGTGGTTAGAAAGTTTAATACATTTCGGTAAACTTTTGAGATTAGAGATGCTATTGTGCCGTTGAAGTAAATATGTATTTGATTGTTAGTAGTTTTGGAGTTCTTTAAGTTTTTGCGAATAAAGGTTTAAACTCTTCCCTTTGGGGATAATACAGGGACGTGGTTTGGAAATGACGAGAGAAAATTTTAATGAAAGTTTCGGTGCTGTTAGATTTTGGGTTAGCACATGGAGTTAGTCTTCAAGATGTGAGGAGAATTTCAAAAATTTGACGCAGTGATGTGTAATATATGTTCTTTTGGGAAGTGGGTCTACGAGCTAGTTAGTTCGATCATTAGCTTTGAAAGCACTATTGAGTTATGGTGACGTAATTTAGCTTGAGTATTATGTTATTGAGTATGAAGAATTAGTATTGGTGGTAGTGCACTTGGAGATTGACTAAAGAATGTAACTTAGAGGATCGCTACAAGTTGGTATTGACAATGAGCTAGTTGAATTGTGTGAGGGTGTGCCAAGATTTCCTTATTCGTAATACTCAGTACATCCAGGATAGTCTTGAAATGTTGTTATTTGATTTGTTCTTCGTTCCTATCCTTGGTATCCTAGTAGAGATTTGGTTATGTTTTATTAGGAGAGGTCAATAATTTTGCTCGTTCGAGGAAATTGCCTATGAATTCGTAGGCATTGTTTAGAAGATGAATACCCTGGGAATTTGTTTACGGTCAGGATACCGATGTTTCTTTTCTTCAATCCAAAACAAAAACAAAAACTGAGATGAGCAGGTGGATTTATAGTGCGAGTAGTTGATTATTATAATTGTGAGTTTTTCTGAACGTAGTAGTAGCAGTTCGATAATGAGAATTTGACAGTAAATAGATAGGCTTTGGCAAGGTGTGCCTGGTAGTTTTGTTGTGGCCATGTAATGGGCTATCGCTATATT
Source organism: Rhododendron griersonianum (assembly GCA_018127125.1). NCBI lineage: Eukaryota > Viridiplantae > Streptophyta > Magnoliopsida > Ericales > Ericaceae > Rhododendron > Rhododendron griersonianum. The sequence continues at coordinate 6,489,428 of CM030799.1, read as the reverse complement.
AGGACGTGAGTGCTTGGGTTGGTTTGAGTATATGGAAGGGGATTATTTTAATTTGCTTGATGATTAGAAAGTAAAGTTATGAAGTGCAGGGGTGGTGGTTAGAAAGTTGAATACATTTCGGTAAACTTTTGAGATTAGAGATGCTATTGTGCCGTTGAAGTAAATATGGATTTGATCGTTAGTAGTTTAGGAGTTCTTAAGTTTTTGCGACTAAAGATTTAAACTCTTCCTTTTGGGGATAATACATGGACGTGGTTTTGAAAAGACAAGAGAAAATTTTAATTAAAGTTTCGGTGCTGTTAGATTTTGGGTTAGTACATGTAGTTAGTCTTCAAGATGTGAGGAGAATTTCAGAAATTTGACACAGTGATGTGTAATATATGTTCTTTTGGGAAGTGAGTCTACGAGCTAGTTAGTTTGATCATTAGCTTTGAAAGCACTATTGAGTTATGGTGACGTAATTTAGCTTGAGTATTATGTTATTGAGTATGAAGAATTAGTATTGGTGGTAGTGCACTTGGAGATTGACTAAAGAATGTAACTTAGAGGATCGCTACAAGTTGGTATTGACAATGAGCTAGTTGAATTGTGTGAGGGTGTTCCAAGATTTCCTTATTCGTAATACTCAGTACATCCAGGATAGTCTTGAAATGTTGTTATTTGATTTGTTCTTCGTTCCTATCCTTGGTATCCTAGTAGAGATTTGGTTATGTTTTATTAGGAGAGGTCAATAATTTTGCTTGTTTGAGGAAATTGCCTATGAATTCGTATGCATTATTTAGAAGATGAATACCCTATGAATTTGTTTATGGTCAAGATACCGATGTTTCTTTTCTTCAATCCAAAACAAAAACAAAAACTGAGATGAGCTGGTGGATTTATAGTGCGAGTAGTTGATTATTATAATTGTGAGTTTTTCTGAACGTAGTAGTAGCAGTTCGATAATGAGAATTTGACAGTAAATAGATAGGCTTTGGCAAGGTGCGCCTTATTGGTAGTTTTGTTGTGGCCATGTAATGGGCTATCGCTATATTAGGATGTGAGTGCTTGGGTTGGTTTGAGTATATGGAAGGGGATTATTCTAGTTTGCTTGGTGATTAGAAAGTAAAGTTATGCAGTGCAGGGGTGGTGGTTAGAAAGTTGAATACATTTCGGTAAACTTTTGAGATTAGAGATGCTATTGTGCCGTTGAAGTAAATATGGATTTGATCGTTAGTAGTTTTGGAGTTCTTAAGTTTTTGCGACTAAAGGTTTAAACTCTTACTTTTGGGGATAATACAGGGACGTGGTTTTGAAATGACAAGAGAAAATTTTAATGAAAGTTTCGGTGCTGTTAGATTTTGGGTTAGTACATGTAGTTAGTCTTCAAGATGTGAGGAGAATTTCAGAAATTTGACGCAGTGATGTGTAATATATGTTCTTTTGGGAAGTGGGTCTACGAGCTAGTTAGTTCGATCATTAGCTTTGAAAGCACTATTGAGTTATGGTGACGTAATTTAGCTTGAGTATTACGTTATTGAGTATGAAGAATTAGTATTGGTGGTAGTGCACTTGGAGATTGAATAAAGAATGTAACTTAGAGGATCGCTACAAGTTGGTATTGACAATGAGCTAGTTGAATTGTGTGAGGGTGTGCCAAGATTTCCTTATTCGTAATACTCAGTATATCCAGGATAGTCTTGAAATGTTGTTATTTGATTTGTTCTTCGTTCCTATCCTTGGTATCCTAGTAGAGATTTGGTTATGTTTTATTAGGAGAGGTCAATAATTTTGTTTGTTTGAGGAAATTCCCTATGAATTCGTAGGCATTGTTTAGAAGATGAATACCCTATGAATTTGTTTATGGTCAGGTGGATTTATAGTGCGAGTAGTTGATTATTATAATTGTGGGTTTTTCTGAACGTAGTAGTATTAGTAGTTCGATAATGAGAATTTGACAGTAAATAGATAGGCTTTGGCAAGGTGCGCCTTATTGGTAGTTTTGTTGTGGCCATGTAATGGGCTATCGCTATATTAGGATGTGAGTGCTTGGGTTGGTTTGAGTATATGGAAGGGGATTATTCTAATTTGCTTGGTGATTAGAAAGTAAAGTTATGCAGTGCAGGGGTGGTGGTTAGAAAGTTGAATACATTTCGGTAAACTTTTGAGATTAGAGATGCTATTGTGCCGTTGAAGTAAATATGGATTTGATCGTTAGTAGTTTTGGAGTTCTTAAGTTTTTGCGACTAAAGGTTTAAACTCTTCCTTTTGGGGATAATATAGGGACGTGGTTTTAAAATGACAAGAGAAAATTTTAATGAAAGTTTCGGTGCTCTTAGATTTTGGGGTAGTACATGGAATTAGTCTTCAAGATGTGAGGAGAATTTCAGAAATTTGACGCAGTGATGTGTAATATATGTTCTTTTGGGAAGTGAGTCTACGAGCTAGTTAGTTCGATCATTATCTTTGAAAGCACTATTGAGTTATGGTGACGTAATTTAGCTTGAGTATTATGTTATTGAGTATGAAGAATTTGTATTGGTGGTAGTGCACTTGGAGATTGACTAAAGAATGTAACTTAGAGGATCACTACAAGTTGGTATTGACAATGAGCTAGTTGAATTGTGTGAGGGTGTGCCAAGATTTCCTTATTTGTAATACTCTGTACATCCAGGATAGTCTTGAAATGTTGTTATTTGATTGGTTCTTCGTTCCTATCCTTGGTACCCTAGTAGAGATTTGGTTATGTTTTATTAGGAGAGGTCAATAATTTTGCTTGTTTGAGGAAATTCCGTATGAATTCGTAGGCATTGTTTAGAAGATGAATACCTTATGAATTTGTTTATGGTTAGGATGCCGATGTTTCTTTTCTTCAATCCAAAACAAAAACAAAAACTGAGATGAGCAGGTGGATTTATAGTGCGAGTAGTTGATTATTATAATTGTGAGTTTTTCTGAACGTAGTAGTAGCAGTTCGATAATGAGAATTTGACAGTAAATAGATAGGCTTTGGCAAGGTGCGCCTTATTGGTAGTTTTGTTGTGGCCATGTAATGGGCTATCGCTATATTAGGATGTGAGTGCTTGGGTTGGTTTGAGTATATGGAAGGGGATTATTCTAATTTACTTGGTGATTAGAAAGTAAAGTTATGCAGTGGAGGGGTGGTGGTTAGAAGTTCAATTTATCTCGGTAAAATTTTGAGATTAGAGATGCTATTGTGCCGTTGAAGTAAATATGGATTTGATCGTTAGTAGTTTTGGAGTTCTTAAGTTTCTGCGACTAAAGATTTAAACTCATCCTTTTGGGGATAATACAGGGACGTGGTTTTGAAATGACAAGAGAAAATTTTAATGAATGTTTCGGTGTTTTTAGATTTTGGGTTAGTACATGGAGTTAGTCTTCAAGATGTGTGGAGAATTTCAGAAATTTGACGCAGTGATGTGTAATATATGTTCTTTGGGGAAGTGAGTCTACGAGCTAGTTAGTTCGATAATTAGCTTTGAAAGCACTATTGAGTTATGGTGACGTAATTTAGCTTGAGTAATATGATATTGAGTATGAAGAATTAGTATTGGTGGTAGTGCACTTGGAGATTGACTAAAGAATGTAACTTAGAGGATCGCTACCAGTTGGTATTGTCGACGAGCTAGTTGAATTGTGTGAGGGTGTGCCAAGATTTCCTTGTTTTTAATACTCGGTACATCCAGGATAGTCTTGAAATGTTGTTATTTGATTGGTCCTTCGTTCCTATCCTTGGTATCCTAGTAGAGATTTGGTTATATTTTATTAGGAGAGGTCAATAATTATGCTTGTTTGAGGAAATACCCTACGAATTCGTTGGCATTTTGTAGAAGATGAATACCTTATGAATTAGTTGACGGTCAGGATACCGATGTTTCTTTTCTTTAATCCAAAACAAAAACAAAAACTGAGATGAGCAGTTGGACTTATAGTGCAATTTTTTGATTATTATAATTGTGGGTTTTTCTAAACTTAGTAGTAACAGTTCGGTTATGAGAATTTGACAGTAAATAGATAGGCTTTGGCTCGGTACACATATTGTTAGTTTTGTAGTGGCCATGTATTGGGCTATGGCTATATTAGGATATGAGTGCTTGGTCTTGTTTGGTTTGAGTATATGGAAAGGGATTATTCTAATTTGCTTAGTGATTAGATAGTAAAGTTATATAGTGCACGGGTGGTGGTTAGAAAGTTCAATAAATTTCTGCAAACTTTTGAGATTAGAGTTGCTATTGTGCCGTTGCAGTAAATATGGATTTGATCGTCAGTAGTCTTCCTTTTCGGGATAATACGGGCACGTGGTTTTGAAATGACAAGAGAAAATTTTAATGCAAGTTACAGTGCTGTCAGATTTTGGGTTAATTCATGGAGTTTGTCTTCAAGATGTGAGGAGAATTTCAGAAATTTGACGCAGTGATGTGTAATATATGTTCTTTTGGGATGTGAGTCTAGGAGGTAGTTAGTTTGATCATTAGCTTTGATAGCACTTTTGAGTTTTGGTGACGTAATTTAGTTGGAGTATGATTTTACTGGGTATGAAGAATTAGTATTGGTGGTAGTGCACTTGGAGATTGACTAAAGAATGGAACTTAGAGGATCGCTACAAGTTGGTATTGGCGATGGGCTAGTTGATTGGTGTTAGGTGTGCCAATATTTTCTTATTCGTAATACTCGGTGCATCCAGGATCGTCTTGAAGTTTTGTTATTTGATTGGTTCTTCGTTCCTATCCTTGGTATCCTAGTATTGATTTGGTTATGTTTTATCAGGAGAGGTCAATAATTATGCTTTTCTTTAATGAATAGCCTATGAATTAGTTTACGGTCAGGATACCAATATTTCTTTTCTTTAATGAAAGTTTCGGTGTTGTTAGATTTTGGGTTAGTACATGGAGGTAGTCTTCAAGTTGTGGGGAGAATTTCAGGAATTTGACGCAGTGATATGTAATATATGTTCTTTTGGGAAGTGAGTCTACGAGCTAGTTAGTTCGATCATTAGCTTTGAAAGCTCTATTGAGTTTTGGTGACGTAATTTAGTTGGAGTATGATGTTATTGAGTATGAAGAATTAGTATTGGTGGTAGTGCACTTTGAGATTGACTAAAGAATGTAATTTAGAGGATCGCTACAAGTTGGTATTGACGATGGTCTAGTTGAATTGTGTGAGGGAGTGCCAAGATTTCCTTATTCGTAATATTCGGTACATCCAGGATAATCTTGGAATGTTGTTATTTGATTGGTCCTTCGTTCTTATCCTTGGTATCTCTACTAGAGATTTGGTTATGTTTTATTAGGAGAGGTCAATAATTTTGCTTGTTTGAGGAAATTCCCTATGAATTCGTAGGCATTTTTTAGAAGATGAATACCTTATGAATTTGTTTAGGGTCAGGATACCGATGTTTCTTTTCTTTAATCCAAAACAAAAACAAAAACTGAGATGAGCAAGTGGATTTATAGTGCGAGTAGTTGATTATTATAATTGTGAGTTTTTCTGAACATAGTAGTAGCAGTTCGGTTCTGAGAATTTGACAGTAAATAGATAGGGTTTGGCAAGGTACGCCTTATTGGTAGTTTTGTTGTGGCCATGTAATGGGCCATCGCTATATTAGGATGTGAGTGCTTGGGTTGGTTTGGTTTGGTTTGAGTACATGGAAGGGGATTATTCTAATTTGCTTGGTGATTAGAAAGTAAAGTTATGCAGTGCACGGGTGGTGGTTAGAAAGTTGAATACATTTCGGTAAACTTTTGAGATTAGAGATGCTATTGTGCCGTTGAAGTAAATATGGATTTGATCATTAGTGGTTTTGGAGTTCCTAAGTTTTTGCGACTAAAGGTTTAAACTCTTCCTTTTGGGATACTAGAGGGATGTGGTTTTGAAATGACAAGAGAAAATTTTAATGCAAGTTTCAGTGCTGTTAGATTTTGGGTTAGTACATGGAGTTAGTCTTCAAGATGTGAGGAGAATTTCAGAAATTTGACGCAGTGATGTGTAATATATGTTCTTTTGGGAATTAAGTCTCGGAGCTAGTTAGTTCGATCATTTGCTTTTAAAGCTCTATTGAGTTTTGGTGATGTAATTTAGTTGGAGTATGATGTTATTGAGTATGAAGAATTAGTATTGGTGGTATTGCACTTGGAGATTGACTAAAGAATGTAATTTATAGGATTGCTACAAGTTGATATTGGCGATGGTCTTGTTGAATTGTGTGAGGGTGTGCCAAGATTTTTTTATTCGTAATACTCGGTACATCCAGGATATTCTTGAAATGTTGTTATTTGATTGGTCCTTCGTTCCTATCCTTGGTATCCAAGTAGAGATTTGGTTGTGTTTTATTCGGAGAGGTCAATAATTTTGCTTGTTTGAGGAAATACCCTATGAATTCGTAGACATTTTTTAGAAGATGAATACCTTGTGAATTAGTTTACGGTCATGATACCGATGTTTCTTTTCTTTAATCCAATATAAAAACAATAACTGAGATGAGCAGGTGGATTTATAGTGCGAGTAGTTGATTATTGTAATTGTGGGTTTTTCCAAACGTAGTAGTAGCAATTCGGTTATGAGAATTTGACAGGGAATAGATGGGCTTTGGCAAGGTTCGCCTTATTGGTTGTTTTGTAGTGGCCATGTAATGGGCTATGGCTATATTAGGATGTGAGTGCTTTGGTTGGTTTGGTTTGGTTTGAGTATATGGAAGGGGATTAATCTAATTTGCTTGATGATTAGAAAGTAAAGTTATGCTGTGCACGGGGGGTGGTTAGAAAGTTCAATACATTTCGGTAAACTTTTGATATTAGAGTTGCTATTGTGCCGTTGAAGTAAATATGGATTTGATCATTAGTAGTTTTTGAGTTCTTAAGTTTTTGCTATTAAAGGTTTGAACTCTTCCTTTTGGGGATAATACAGGGATGTGGTTTTCAAATGACAAGAGAAAATTTTAATGCAAGTTTGAGTGTTGTTAGATTTTGGGTTAGTACATGGAGTTAGTCTTCAATATGTGAGGAGAATTTCAGAAATTTGACGCAGTGATGTGTAATATATGTTCTTTTGGTAAGTGAGTCTAGGAGGTTGTTAGTTCAATCATTAGCTTTGAAAGCACTATTGAGTTTTGGTGACGTAATTTAGTATGAGTATGAAGAATTAGTATTGGTGGTAGTGCATTTGGAGATTGACTAAAGAATGTTACTTAGAGGATCGCTACAAGTTTGTATTGACGATGGGCTAGTTGAATTGTGTGAGGGTGTGCCAAGATTTTCTTATTCGTAATACTTGGTACATCTCGGATAGTCTTGAAATGTTGTTATTTGATTGGTCCATTGTTCCTATCCTTGGTATCCTTGTAGAGATTTGGTTATGTTTTATTAGGTGTGGTCAATAATTATACTTGTTTGAGGAAATACCCTATGAATTCGTAGACATTTTTTAGAAGATGAATGCCCTATGAATTAGTTGACGGTTAGGAAACCGATGTTTCTTTTCTTTAATCCAAAACAAAAACAAAAACTGAGATGAGCAGGTGGATTTATAGTGCGAGTAGTTGATTATTGTAATTTTGGGTTTTTTCAAACGTAGTAGCACCGGTTCGGTTCTGAGAATTTGACAGTAAAGAGATTGGCTTTTGCCAGGTACGCCTTATTGGTAGTTTTGTAGTGGCCATGGAATGGGCTATCGCTATATTAGGATTTGAGTGCTTGGTTTGGTTTGGTTTGGTTTGAGTATGTGGAAGGGGTTTATTCTAATTTGCTTGGTGATTGAAAAGTAATGTTATGCTGTGCATGGGTGGTGGTTAGAAAGTTCAATACGTTTTGATAAACTTTTGAGAGTAGAGTTGCTATTGTTCCATTGAAGTAAATATGGATTTGATCGTTAGTAGTTTTGGAGTTCTTAAGTTTTTGCTACTAAAGGTTTAAACTCTTCCTTTTGGGGATAATACAGGGATGCGTTTTTGAAATGACAAGAGAATTTTAATGCAAGTTTGAGTGCTGTTAGATTTTGGGTTAGTAGATGGAGTTAGTCTTCAAGATGTGAGGAGAATTTCAGAAATTTGACGCAGCTGTTGGTATGTGAGTCTCGGAGGTAGTTAGTTCAATCAATAGCTTTGAAAGCACTATTGAGTTTTGGTGACGTAATTTAGTTTGAGTATGAAGAATTAGTATTGGTGGTAGTGCACTTGGTGATTGACTAAAGAATGTTACTTAGAGGATCGCTACATGTTGGTATTGACGATAGGCTAGTTGAATTGTGTAAGGGTGTGCCATGATTTTCTTATTCGTATTACTCGGTACATCTCGGATAATCTTGAAATGTTGTTATTTGATTGGTCCTTCGTTCCTATCCTTGGTATCCTTGTAGATATTTGGTTATGTTTTATTTGGAGAGGTTAATAATTATACTTGTTTGAGGAAACACCCTTTGAATTCGTAGACATTTTTTAGAAGATGAATACCCTATGAATTAGTTGACGGTCAAGATACCGATGTTTCTTTTCTTTAATCCAAAACAAAAACAAAAACTGAGATGAGCAGGTGGATTTATAGTGCGAGTAGTCGATTATTATAATTGTGGGTTTTTCTAAACGTAGTAGTAGCAGTTAGGTTCTGAGAATTTGACAGTAAATAGATAAGCTTTGGCAAGGTACGCCTTATTGGTAGTTTTGTAGTGGCCATGGAATGGGCTATGGCTATGTTAGGATTTTAGTGCTTGGGTTGGTTTGGTTTGAGTATATGGAAGGGGATTAATCTAATTTGCTTGGTGATTAGAAAGTAAAGTTATGTAGTGCACGGGTGGTGGTTAGAATTTCAATACATTTCGGTAAACTTCTGAGATTAGAGTTGTTATTGTGCCGTTGAAGTAAATATGGATTTGATTGTTAGTAGTTTTGGAGTTCTTAAGTTTTTGCTACTAAAGGTTTAAACTCTTCCTTTTGGGGATAATACAGAGACGTGGTTTTGAAATGACAAGAGAAAATTTTAATGCAAGTTTCAGTGCTATTAGATTTTGAGTTAGTACATGGAGTTAGTCTTCAAGTTAGTACATGGAGTTAGTCTTCAAGATGTGAGGAGAATTTCAGAAATTTGACGCAGAGATGTGTAATATATTTTCTTTTGGGAAGTGAGTCTAGGAGCTAGTTAGTTCGATCTTTAGCTTCGAAAGCACTATGTGTCGTAATTTAGTTGGAGTATGATGTTCTTGAGTTTGAAGAATTAGTATTGGTGGTAGTGCACTTGGAGATTGATTAAAGAATGTAACTTATAGGATCGCTACCAGTTGGTGTTGACGATGTGCTAGTTTAATTGTGTGAGGGTGTGCAAAGATTTTCTTATTCGTAGTACTCGGTACATCCCGGATAGTCTTGAAATGTTGTTATTTGATTGGTCCTTCGTTCCTATCCTTGGTATCCTAGTAGAGATTTGGTTATGTTTTATTAGGTGAGGTCAATAATTATGCTTGTTTGAGGAAATACCTTATGAATTCGTTGACATTTTTTAGATGATGAATACCCTATGAATTAGTTGACGTCTGGATATACTGATGTTTCTTTTTCGGTTCTGAGAATTTGACAGTAAATAGATAGGCTTTGGCAAGGTACGCCTTATTGGTAGTTTTGTAGTGGCCATGTAATGGGCTATATGGCTATATTAGGATTTGAGTGCTTGGTTTGGTTTGGTTTGGTCTGAGTATGTGGATGGGATTTATTCTAATTTACTTGGTGATTAGAAAGTAAAGTTATGTAGTGTATTGGTGGTGGTTAGGAAGTTCAATACGTTTCGGTAAACTTTTGAGATTTGAGTTGTTATATATAGTGGTGATTTTGGAAGTGTTCAGAGTCACTATACTAGAGTGTGGATAATATTTTTTTTTTTCATTATGTCAAAGTTTGGAGGAACCATGAGAATTTATCTTGTGAATGATTTGATTTTGGTGATAGCTAAAAATTTTTAGTCGTAGAAGGTTAAAGAAAGAATACAAGTTGGAGGTTTAGATTTCTTTTTCTTAGAAGACATGATACCGATGTTTCTTTTCTTCAATCCATAACAAAAACAAAACTTAGATGACCAGGTGGATATATAGTGCGAGTAGTTGATTATTAAAATTGTGGTTTTTTTTCTAAACGTAGTAGTAGCAATTTGGTTCTAAGAATTGGACAGTAAATAGATAGGCTTGGCAAGGGTATGACCGCTTGATTGGTAGTTTTGTAGTGGTCATGTAATGGGCTATGGCTATATCAGGATGTGAGTGCTTGGTTTGGTTTGAGCATATGAAAGGGTATTGTTCTAGTTTGTTTGCTGATAAGACAGTAAAGTTATGGAGTGCATGGGTGGTGGTTTGAAAGCTTAATACATTACGCTAAACTTTTGAGATTAGAGTTGCTATTTTGCCGTTGTAGTAAATATGGAGTATCACAGACTTTATCATTAGTAGTTTTGGAGTTCTTAAGTTATTTGCTACTAAATGTTTAAGCTCTTCCTTTTTGGGATAATATAGGGATGTGGTTTTGAAATGGCAAGAGAAAATTTTAATGCAAGTTTTAGTGGGGCTAGATTTTGGGTTAGTGCATGGAGTTAGTCTTCAAGACGTGAGGTGAATTTCAAAAATTTGAGGCAGTGATGTCTAGTATATGTTCTTTTGGGAAGTGAGACTATTAGCTAGTTAGTTCGATCATTAGCTTTGAAAGCACTATTAAGTTTGGGTAATTGATAAAGGCCGTAGATATGTGCACAATGACCCTTGATATTTTCCTTTGGATGATTTAATGGACTAAGATTTTGTTTACACTTCAGTAATTTCAGTGGTACCTGTGTTAATCTGAATTTGATTATATTTGTTTTGCCTCTCGTGAAGGTTTATTTGAGAATGGTTCAATGAAACTGTTTCGGCGGTATGGTGTAAGAAATTTAGCTGATTAGAAAATTAGATAAGTAAATTGATTGATAATAAGAGGTGATTTGTTGAGCCATAAGACTTGTGATACTTTGATAAATGTATCTTTGAGGATTAAAGAGTTGGATGGTAGAAATTTGGATTTTTGAGACTGATTGGATAGTAGTAATCAATTTTAGATGTTGAATATCTAGAGCTTGATTACTTGGTTTGGGGTGGAAATATTTTTGATTCTTTCCACGACTTCTAATTCTAACTTGATTGATGACTTTGTTAGTTATCTTCTATGTTGTTCCGAGATAGTCATTTTAGGTGAAGTTGAATTATAGTTTCGGAGATATTCTTATTGATTTGTTATTGGTTGGTAGTAAGATGCTACACAAAAAAAAAAAAAACCACAATGGGAGGAATTTAGTTATTCTGGGAACATTATTTCGAAGTTAGATGTGAGAGATGAATTGATAGCTAGAAACTGGATATAGGACCTCATAATATCACTTCATTAGAAGAAAAAGATTTTAGGATGTTTAGACATTTAATTGTTGTGTATGTTATATTAATGGTGGAGCTTTATAGCTATATGTTAAGGGATTGATGGATGTACGCAATTTTGTGGATTAGGTGTTTGTTTTGTTTAGCATTTTTTTAAAAGTTGTAATTTCTTCGGTGCAGCATATATACCGTGGTGATTTTGGAAGTGTGTGGGGTACGCTATACTGGAGTATGGCTAATGTATTTTTATTTTTTTTCATTATGTTAGAGTTTGGAGGAACCCTAAGAATTGATCTTGTGAGTGATTTGATATTGTTTTGGTGGCTAGTTAAAAATTTAAAGTTGCAGAAGGTTAAAGAAAGAATTCAAATTGGAGGTTTAGATTTCTTTTTCTTAGAAGGCATGATACCATTTGCTTTGGTGATCTTATTTGTTGAATTATAAAATGTATGTTAGGTTCTAAGCATCGGTGGTCTACTTGGAACTAGATTAGATGCACTTGGGTGTACTAATGTTGGACATAATGAGGCAGTAAGTATTGTATGGTTGGCAAACTTTTGGAGTTCTTGGATATTCGTGATGTTCAATCTTATGGAGGCATGATTCTTTTCGGAGTTTCAAATAACTACTTACACTTTTTTTTTTATTATATTGATGAGAGTGATATGGAGTTGAAAAGAGATGGCAATGGCTACATGAATGTCAAGTTGGGGGTTGTGGTTGATCGGGTCACTAAGTCAATGCATTTTGTTGCTACTAAGATGAGATGTATACATTGTATTGTTTGGCACGGTTGTATGTTAGGGAGATTGTTAGACTTCATGGTGCACCTGTATCATTTGTGCCAGATCGTGTTCCCGTTTTGTATCTAAGTTTTGGAGTGCCCAACAGGCAGCGATGGGTATTTGTTTACTTTTTAGCCCTACTAAGAGAGAGAGGATTATATAGACTTTGGAGGATTTATGGAGAGCATGTACCTTAGAGTGGAAAGGAAATTGGGATTATCAATTGTCGTTGATGGAATTTGCATATAATAATAGTTATCAGTTGAGTTTGGGAGTTGCTCCATATGAAGTTTTGTATGGACAGAAGTGTAGATCACCTATCTGTCGGTGTGAGGTTCGAGAAAGGCTACTTTTGGGGCCTGACTTGGTGAAGGATACAACTCAAAAGATTCCACTGTTCGGGAAAGACTCGTAATTGCTCAGAGTGGACAGAAAAGTTATGCGGACAATCGCAGGAGGGATTTGGAGTTTGCAATAGGAGATATGGTGTTTCTTAAGGTGTTTCCATAGAAAGGAGTTACTCGGTTTGGCAAAAAGGGAAAGTTGAGTCCTCGCTATATTAGGCCGTTTGAGGTTTTGGAAAGGATTGGTAAGGTGGCTTATCGTTTCTTGTTACCGCCTAGTTTTGGCTAATATTAATAATATTTTTCATGTGTCGATGTCGAAGAGGTATGTGCATAGTCCGTCCCAAGTTATCGATTACGAGCCACTTCATATTTGGGAAAATTTAACCTATGATGAGCAACCCGTTGAGATTCTTGATACAAAGGAGAAGGTGCTTCGCACCAAAACAATTCTATTGGTCAAAGTATCGTGGCACAATCACGTGATTGAAGAAGCTACATGGGAGCACAATCACGATTCTATTGGTCAAATGTGTGAAGTACCCACATTTGTATGCATGAGGTCAATAAGTAATTTCGAGGACGAAATTTATTTTAAGGGGGAAGGATGTTACGATCTAGCATTTTTATTTATGTAATGTAATTATTTATATTGCCATTTATTATTGGGTATTATGGTTGGGTCGTAGTTATTTATTTTTGTGCCCATTATGGGTATAATTCTTGGAGTATGACTGTATGAGTTTGATTTTGGGTAAATTAGTGGGGTACTGAATGGTAATTCTATAAATTTGTGTTAGGTTAGATTGGATTTTAGGTAATTTATTTTTCTTACTTCTCTACATAAATTCTAATAACCTGATTAGCTATAATTGTGGGAGACGTGGGTTGGTGCTTCAGTTTACATACTCCTATATATGCTTAAGAGTTAGGGTTTAGTTCTCACAACGACTCTTGTTGGTTGAACAACTTCGCCCTGAACAGGGCAGTTTACCCACCATTCTCTCTCTCTCTGGTCTGACAAATCCTGTTAGGCTCCATCTGCTGTATTTGTGCATCCATTTCCATTTTTTGAGAGTGTGGTATTTTTGTTTCACGGCCATTTCAAAGATTAGATGGTTATTCTTGCTTCAATTTCACCATTAGTTTACTTTTTATGTTTCCCAATTGTTTTGTGATGAAGACAGAAGATCCCCATGCAAACTTATGAATGGAGTCCATTCTTATGATTTTGCCTACTAAATGTTCGATACAATCTTCCAATGATAGCGAAAAAACTCTCCTTATCCAATTCATGACATTTGCTTATGAATGCTCTAATTCATGGATGATTATACTTTCACAATTTATTCTTTCCAGTAAATGCATTTTGCCCCCTTTTTCTTGTCCCTTTTGTTCATCAAATTTTAATGTTGTTATAAAGTTAGAAGTTTCCTCTTATGCAAATGTTCCTGTAAGTAGTTTAGGAATTGCAACTTTGAGTTGTAATGGATGACCTCTCATATGAAAGCGTACGACTATTTGAACCTTCTATTCCGTCCATTTTGTGTTGTTTACTTTTTTTCTTTTTCTTTTTTGAAAAGCATTTTGGGTTGTTTACTTGATCTTAGGTCCATGTTGACCATTTCTGTTTTTGCAGCACACATGATGCACGTGCATATTGTGCCAAATGAAATAGAACAATATCTCTTAAACTAAAAACCAAAATGAGTAATAATCGTATTCAAATGAGCAATATCACTATCTATCTATACAAATAATTGGGTACAAACCTGCGTACTCCAATGACATTGACACATCATTTTGAAGGAGACACTAAAATGAGATCTCCCTTTAACTATTTGTCCCCTAATTTGTCATTTGCATATTTGGTATTAACTATTGAACTTACTCTAGCTACAGCCATTGGATTCTCCTTTCATGCTTCATTTTGTCTATAAAAAGTCTACTTCTCTATACCAAAAGCTTGTTTGCATTCAAAAATTTTAAGTTTCTGACCAATTGTCTTGTCCCATATGGCGAGAAATGTGAGAAGCTAGAATTGAGAGGACTCACTGAAGACCAAAAAGCTCTGGCGTTGAAGTTCTGGAATTCAATGAGAGGAATGGTGGATAAGTTGGTCTCAAATCCTCCTCCAAGTAATTAGTTTTGGGTTAGTTTATCTGTGTTTTATTTTTCATATTTTGTTCCCTTTTGCTGGAATTAGCCATATGTCCAGTGAAACACGAAGTCCTTAATTTGGAGACTATTCGATACAAAATGTTATTGTCCTGGAAAACTAGCATCTACATCTCACTGAACTTTATCTTGGTTCATGACAAAAAACTGCTCATCATTTTATGATTCTTGCTGAACTGACACAGAACCAAAATCCAGCTGACAAACTTGACCGAAATTCTGGAACAAGATAGAAATAGAAGAGAATTGAAGAATAGTATGAAGACTACGGCAGGCTGAATTGAAGGCTCTCTCCATATCCCGACAGGGATGGTCGGTTTCAGTCTTTCAGAGTGTTCTGATCAGTGTGGAACTGTACATCTTTGTTTAGTAGGGTTTTAGATCCATCCATTTGATTAGCTACCTATAACAAATTTGAAATCGGTTGGAATAGCTACCTACAAATTACAAAAGACTAAAATGGGATAGCATATTCTTTGCAAAATTCCGAGAACTAAAAAGAACTCTATTTCAGATATATTATCCTGTGTTGTTTTTGAGTTGTACTACCATCCATTATGCCCCTAATACCTAAAAAAACCAGTCTTCACTGGTGCCTGAACTGGATGCGGCTATGGCTCAGAAGTCAAATATGTTCACATGTTTAGTCGGTGAATTTTGTATTCAGAGTCTTGTTAAAAGTAGTTGGGACATCGTATTGCTGATGTATGAGATATGTTCGTCCTTAGAAGTAATACACGAATTGGATCCATCAATGTGGGATGTCCTTTTTATTGAAGCAAAGTGAGTTTTATATGTTTCTGTGGATTCATTGTAGTTCATGTTCACCATTTTTATTTTGGATCAGCCATAGGCTCCTGCTATAAATAGTTTGGAGTCCACGATTTTCAATTTTGAAAGACATCAGTCAATACTTACCAAAAGTCTGCTGAATAATTATTCTACTAGCAATTTGAGTTCAGTTTTTTTGCATCACCTCTAAATGCCTTGGAATGTTTTATCTTGTGTAACATCTCCCTGACAATCTCACACAGAGGGACATCAGACTCGTCCAGCTAGTGAGTTCTTGATCTCGTAGTGTTTAGTCCGCTACTTTGGTTTTGTGTCGTATTTTGGTTTGGTAGTTTCTCTAACCAATTCTGGAAACAAATAGCATCACCAGGTGGTATTATGTCACCTTCTAGTTTCTACCAAGTACTCTCCACATCCATGATCTTATTGGTGTTATGCTGTTAGTGATTCCGTGTTCACATCCTTGTTTGCTTTTAAAGCGCTTGTGGCAACATTTTAGGTCCACTCCTTTCTAGACTGCCAGTTGCAGGAGCAACAGATGCAGATTTGAAGGGCAAGATGGATAGAACAGTTGCATTTCCATGAAGGATAGCAAATTGACTGGATTAAAACAGTTGCATTTCAGCAGTGATGAAATGTACTTGGAGGTTCGTTTACTAAATAGTCTCCTCCTTTCTTTAAAAGTGTTCTATTTTTCTGGTTTTTCATCATCTAAGTTGCATATCTGCAGATCTGTGTTTTTATATTTTGATTCTTTTCATTACTTTTTCTTCTCATTAGATGGGATTTTATTAGAGAGAAACAAATAGGAGAAGGCGAGGATATCATGGAAGATATGTTAATTTATCCCTAACATTGTAATGTGAACTCATCAGAGGTTGGAACAGATTCAAGTCACTATATGTGTTTCACAATAGCTGCTTATTAACTATTGCTGCCGAGAGAAGGTCAGTTTGACATCTTAGTACATCCCCAGTGGGGGAGTTGCTATTTGTCTAGATAGTGTTATAATGTAGAAATCGTAGTGTCAATTTGCTGAATTATAGAAATGTTCTGTTGTTGGACCGACGATACTTTAACCATAGGCCATATACCATTGGAGCGTAGCTTTGAAGCTTCCCAAGTTATGATAACCAAATAGCTTGCCATTAAAGTCTTAAAAATGCAAGTGCCATCGCTGGTGGTTTTCGTCAACTCGCAGACACCAGAATGGTGATTATGGTCCTATTTTCGTGGCTAATGAGATGTGAAAGATGGGCCCTAAAAACTAAATTGGAGATGTCACAAAAAACAATAGCTGCTTCTGAGTTTGGATTAGTGGTGACCATACAGTCCCTTGTCGTAGGCAATAGAATGACTGTCCTGAAAGTAATCGACACTGTTTAAGCTTGCTGTGCGTGCACTTATCTTTTCATGAGCTTTACGTTTTGCTGCTTTTATGCCTAATTATCAGATCCATTTTTGATTCCTATTCATATTTTGGGGTACTAAATTCCTTATAACAGGCATTGTCACAGGTGCTGAATCATGAGCTCCGTACCTTTAAATTCCTTGAGCAATATCTAGACTCTGTAGTTCTAGAGAGTCTGCACGGCTTGTAGGCAAAAATTAAGCGTACAACTGCGCAAAATGCAAACTCTTCTTACGGGTTGCTTTTTAGAGCCTTCAGGAGACATGGTTTGAAATTCAGTAGTGCAGACACGGCAGCTCTCGACAAGTTCGTATACAGAAGATGAAGTTGGCAGTTCCTGAAATTGACGTCAATCCTCCAATTAAGAGTGTGTTTGTATTTATGTCGTTGGGTTGTTTATAGTATATCATCTTCGTCAAGGTTTGTATGTTGGGTATTCGTAGGCTTGTTGAGTATGAAGCAATTAATGATATGCTGCTTGTTTGAAGATGTAATGCCATTGATAATGCCACTCCCCAGATTTATAATGTCACTCCCCAGGGGAGCAGCAAAATCAATTCCATATAGGGTTTGATAATGCCACTCCCCAAATTGATAACCGCACTCCCCTTTGGGAGTGTCACTATCAATTTGGGGAGTGGCATTATAAATTCCCGGATGTAATTGCATAGCAAGGAATTGTTTGGTAGGATTATGTTTTAAAGAAAGTCTACCCCCACTGCTCTGTTTAACGGCTCTCAATCTCACCGTCCACTTTTGGACGGTCCGGATTTAAGGAAGAGTTCTTTTAAAATCCGGACCACTGATTGCTGAGACAAACGGTGAGATTGAGAGCTGCGGTGAAATAGTATTTTTTGCAAGGAAAAATTCACTTCATCTCCAGTCATGTGACTCAACATATAAAACTAAGTTTACAATTAATGTCTGACAGTATACTTGAATGAATTCACAAATTTTTACATCCTTTTTTAAATTATTAAGAAGAAAATTGATTTTAGCACGCTTTTTTATTTTTATTTTTTAATCTTCTATTGTGTGAATCTGCATTACAAAGATATTGTTGTAAAAGGCTGATTCTGTATATAACTGTATTTATTTGCGAATATCTTCCAAGCACAATTGCTTAAGTCTATTTGCCATATTACCAAGGCAACTACTCCAGAAGAGTTCTTAGAAATATTTGGCTTCTAAAATCGAAAAAACAAATAAACAGTACTATTAAATCTTTGCGTTTATGTGGTGTTTTAAATCTTTGCGCACGTCTTATGGTCCATTTTTTTGTAATGTTTTTTTATTTATTTATTTTGGTATTCAAAAAATGTTAGAATTCTGGAAAACTTTACATGAAAGTGTCCAAGAGTGTTTTCATGTACCATACCGTGCAAATGGTACTTTTGGGCTCATTTTCTTCCTAGATTAAAAACAACGCATTTTCCCTTAATTTTTGGTATTTTTTTGGTAATACTTACATTTCGTAATCATTATTAAGTTTTTCTCGTAATTTTATAAATTAATGATTCGTCTTGACGAAAGAAATCATAAAAGTACAAAAATGTGGACCGGAGTTCAAAAAAGTTCACACATAACGAAACTAAAAGAAAAAAACCAACTGTTTCAAATTTTTCGTCTTTAGTGAATTTTTTCTTTTTGTCTAAATTGTTCAAACCGCCATGGGTTATGACCGATTTGTTGATAGTATTGGTCGGCTTTGGTATAGCTGATAGTCAGCACATAAAAAAGCCCGTCAGATCTTTATGACATGGAACAAGGGGCCCTCGACAGAGATCAATGGAGAAAACGGATTCATGTAGCTGACCCCAAATGATTGGGACATAAGGCTCGGATTGGTTTGGTTTGGTTTGATTGGTCGGCTTTGGTACCCCATTAAAAATTGATTAAATCGGTTTGGTTTATTTTTATTGTAAAAATTGTCCGAACAGAACCGTTTATATCTCTACACATAATATGAAATACCCAACGGTCCACAACGGTTTTCTTTTCTAGGTCTCCTGCTATGGATGCCTAATTGGTGAAGACAACCTTTGTTTTTCTTTTTTTTGAACACTAGTTTTTTTTGGGTTAATTACTTAATTATACTGGACAAATTCGATTGTATTATCGGTTAAGGGTTGAACATGGTTTTGTTTGCCATGAGTAGTATAGTTGCTTTTTTCTAGGGGTAGAGTTTTGAATTTAATACTATACTTGAGTGTTAAACCTGAGGAATTGGACTAAATATGTAAAGTCCAAACCGATTAACCGCACCGAACAAAACCGTCTAAACACAATGCGGTTCTCTGTGATTTTAGTTGTATCGGTCGATTTCGGTATCCAATAATTAAAAACTGATTAAATCGGTTTTCCCACCAGAACCGACCAAACCAAACCGCTTACATCTCTCTCTACTAATAACAGTTGTATTGATAATTTTTTCGGAGGGTATTTTGGCACTTGTGGCAAAGGAAACGTGTTGTGATTTTCTCTG
Organism: Rhododendron griersonianum; assembly: GCA_018127125.1. NCBI lineage: Eukaryota > Viridiplantae > Streptophyta > Magnoliopsida > Ericales > Ericaceae > Rhododendron > Rhododendron griersonianum. Next base: position 6,470,063 of record CM030799.1, on the reverse strand, counting down.
CACTTCCCAGTTTCTTTTCTATATGTTTCTTCAACTTTCGAACAAAACATTTAAAATAAAACTCCGGACACAACTATTTCCAGAACCGTTCGATACATGTGGAACCGGTGGATTATACTAAGAGAATGAATTCTGTCCGGTGCCGGCGGACAAGGGTGGTTTTCCGCCACCCCCAATGTGGGCCCCCATCGCACGTTTTTTTGAGTAATCTGAACCGTGCATCTTGTAAGGCTCGCAAAATAATGTATCCACGCAAAAAATAGCTTTTCCGGACATTGATAGGTGTGTCAAAAGTTGAGTTTTACACGGAAATATGGACGGCATGGATTTGTCAATTGTTTTTAAAGTTAAACTGTCCACGGTCGTCCATTCTTTCGTCTTAAACTCAACTTTTGACATACCTATTGATGTCCGGACAAGCTGATTTTTCGCGTGGATACACTATTTTGCGGGCCCTATATGATGAACGGTTCGGATTACCCAAAACAAATCACGAAAGAGGCCCATAGGGGTGGTGGAAAACCCCCTTTTCCTCCGCCTCCGGAAAAAATGTTTTCTGTTATACTAAAGTTGTTTTCTACCTACATACGTGACTATTAGTAACTTAAAAATAACATGTCGTGCTCTTCCCAAACTAGGCCCTAACAAAAATCAGAAATGATACGAGTACAGCAAAAGTTGTACAAATAGCTTGCACAGATCCATTTTGGACCTGATTCGGGTTGCTCAAAGATGATCGGAGCCGCTCATTTTGTTCAAAATTTGTTTTTTAGGGTCCCTATAAAAAATCATCTCAATCCGATATCGGTAAGGACGTTTACGAATCATCCAACTTTGCTTCAGAATTTAATGGCTCCAATCATCTTTGTGGACCCGAATCGGATCTAAAATGGATCTATGCAAGCTGTTTGTACAGCTTTTGCTCTACCTCTGAACAAATATTGGGCTTAAATTCCATTGAGGCCCGACAGGCCATATATGAGCTCAAGTCCTGTAAATGAAGAACGGGCTTGATCCATGGGTTTAATTTTGACCTAATTGTAGAATTTGTAGGCACTTTGTTTTTCAATTGTTTTTTTTTTTTTTTTGGATAAGCTTGTTTTTCAATTGTTGCTTGGTATTTAGAGCTTGAGTTTTTAATGCAACTTATTAACTTGCCTTCCAACAGATTCGGGGTCAGCTTCTCTCGAGACCTCCATTAATCCAAAACCCTCGAGACTTTCGTTCATTGGTCCTCACCTCGGGCCCAAAATAATGATCCCAACCGTTCAGCTCATGTCAAGTAAAAAAAATCAATTTGATGAATATTGATAGACAAAAAATGTTTAGATGATATAGCCGACGAACAAATTCAACCAATCAAGATTACTCTATGCAGAAAATAAAAGGAAACATAGCATCCGTAATAATAAAAAAAGGTTCCTTTCTATTACCTTGTTCAAAGAAGAAAGTCCAAGTGAAAGAAACCAATACAACCCATCAAATTGGCATATACTAGTAGTAATTAACAAAAGAAGAAAGCCTAGATATAATAAGCCAGAAAGTTGCAGGCCAGGCACTTTATTTCTGCCAAAATGTACATTTTGGCTTGGCTTGGAAAACATGTACAGACTTTACTGCATGAACTTAAACATGGAAGTAGTGAGGATAATTATGCAGAAAGGGAAGGGGTAACGCCAAAGTCAAGACTCCATTGCTCAAAACTGCCCTTAACAAAGTCGTAGTGTCCTCCCCTTATGGTCAGGGTTTTCTTCAACAAACCAGCTCTCACAAATGGGTAGGTCAAAAGGTTTGCCAAGGACACATTCACAGCCTCCTGCAATTTTGAATCCAACACACACACAAACAAAAAGTTTAAGAGAATGCAATCATTTGAGATCTCTACTTATAATGCCGCAAGCGAAAAAGTATTTATTCCCTCCGTCCCGTGAGTATTGCCATTATTCTGTTTTGAGTATTGCTCTATTTAAAAAGACAAAATGGTCCGTCTTTGAAAGTTATAATGCAAGCAGAGTCCTAATTTTTCGGTCATTGTTTTGTGCAAACACCCCCCCTTTCTTTTAATTATACTCACCAATTTTGTTATTAATTTCACCGGCCAAAAATGTAGTATATTAATTAAGAAAGGGTACGGGTTAATTGGTGTGCCCCACTAATGCAAATTTTTAAATCCGTCCCTTTGAGTATGTCAACATCACTTTAGTGTGTTCTTTTCAATCAAACACTAAATGGTAAGATTGAAGAGGATGTGCTTACCTTCTCACAATTCTTGCACTGTTCGGCAAAATCCAAGCCTTTGCACTCTGCTTGCACCTTTGACTTAGCAGGCATACATATTTTGACCCAATTCTCTATAAATTCACTGGATGTTCAAACGAAAAAAAGTTCATCAGTAAATTATTTATATTATCTCGATTCGCAAAGGAAATAGTTGCGACCGATCATTTCATACATCTTTTTCTTGTTTATGAATTTTCAATTCCATGTACAAATAGAAATGGTATTTTTCAACAAAGGAATAACTTTATGAGGACTATCTTTTGGGGAAAAAAAATAACTGCATATATCTTTTGGGAAAAAAAAAAAAAAACTAGCACCTCCTTTATGATATGCTCAAAGTGATGAGTTTCAAAGTTGTCAACTAGCTTTCCAATGGTAGCTTTAATTTGGATGCCTCCAAGGCTCCAAAGGGTATAATAACCACAAGGGAGACGAAAGTGACCACAAAGACCTTTAAAGTATTGCCAAGGGCCATAAAGAAAATCTAGATTCACATAGGAGATTAGACCCTCCATTGCTGGAAGTTTTGTGAAGCTGAACAAAATGTTTAGGGAATTTGCTTGTACTTATTGATGTACAAGTTACAAAATCTTCAGATTTTTCAGAAATATAGGGAAAGTAGGGATTTTTATGATTGGGGAGTTAATTCCAAGGTTAAAAAATACAAATTTGAAAAGCAAGGGTCTAAAGTTGTTAGAAGAATCAAACTTTAAGGCAGAGTTTTAAAATGCGGTATCGGAAAACGTAACGGTATCGGTGATATGGCCAGATATCGGCAACTCTCGGATAACATCTGCCTTATCATTTGTAAAACCCTATACTCTATACTTTAAGGTTATATGTGTAATTATCAGAAAGTGCAATGATAAGTGAAATATGCTTAATTTCTTATACTCCTTGATTCTTCATTCAAGAAAAAGGTTTATAGTATTTAGAAAGATATCTTACCTTGCAGTGGTCCCATCATCTGGGATAGACATGAGGCCCTTTATTCCTCCACAACAACTGTGTCCAATGACCATAATAGTCTCCACCTAAACCACAAAATTTCTCATCAACTCAATTATTTTTTCAAGGAAAAAACCAATCCTTCAAAAAAATAAAAAAAATTTGCTCCTTGCATAATAACAGATGGGCTGGTGTCCCCTTGAATTGACAACTTTGCAAGTAGCAAAAGGTGATCGCATGTGGGCTGGGGTAAGTAACAACCACTTGCAAAAGAGAAAAAAACAGGATCACCAACTATTAGCCATGCATGTTTGCCTAACACTTAACATATGTTTGCCTAACAGTCTCTATCTCAGTCATTAACTTTGGATTGCTAGAAACTAATTAGTCGCTTTCAAGAACTGTTTTTGGGGAAAGTTTAAAATGGGTACGGATCATATAGCTCTTGATGCACCAAAATACTAGCCAACTCCAATGAATTGTGGCACAAGACTTGGTTCGATTTTAAGACGAAACACTGATTTGTTTCCCAACTTGTTTTTGAAGACAATGAGAATAGTAACAAGTGTTTGTCTTCCATGAGATTGCATGTTCGAATCCTATGAGTCCAAGCATTCCAAACCCCCGGGGGATGGCCTGTCTTTGGCCGGATCAAATAAGGGAATAGTCGAAGTGCACGTAAGCAGGCTTATAGACCGTTTCACCAAACAAGAAAAAATCCAAACCTTGGAGCTACTAGAGAATTTTTCCAGTTGTTAACTTCAGATCTCCGAAATTGATCGAGGTACGCACAAGATGACGAGGACATTCGGTTATTAAAAAAATACGTAAAAATACCGGATAATACTCAAGAAGCGTTGAATAACGGATCTTGGAGTATTGGAAGGGACAAAGAGCAAGTGGGTGGGGTAGGTCTAATTAATGACGACAAGTTCCCTCACAATGATCACATTACCTCCACCGCAAAAGTTCCTATCACATAAAAAGGGATTCACCACTATAAATTAAAGGGGATACGTGTAAAAATTGAAGTTTGGAAAAGTCACCTTTAGATGCAACACTGCATATTCAACTGCCGCCCCCACTCCCGCATATTTTGTCTGCATCAGATAATCAATAATGTGAACCAAAGTCAAACAATTATTTAGGGTAATAATTCAATTAAAAAGGAATCAACGGTCCCATGTGACATTCTTCGACCTAACTAATGAGGAACAATATGATTCAATTAAAAAGGAATTAGGCCCCGTTCTAGAAACGGGAATAAGTACTTATTTTTTAAGAAGGTAATTTTAAGTTCAAAAATCAGGTGTTTATGCAAATAATTTTTTCTAGCAATATAGATTTTATTTGATAGATCTCATTGAGATCTTTTAAACGGTGCAAAAAAAATTAAAAAATTATTTTTCATTTATATTATTTTTGAGTTTAAAAATGTGCAATAAACTGTTTATTTTTTAAGAAGGTTTCTGGAACGAGACCTAATGGTTATTTTTTTAATGGTTCAATGTGACATTCTTTGACCAAACTTCTACAAAATACAAAAGGTTTCAAGGGAGCTAGCTTAGGAGATGTCTATAAGGCTACATTGTTTATTCCAAATTCCAAAATGACTACTTTGGGGTTCTATATAATGTTATTAAGCTTCAATAATTGGGGGATAACATTTTCTTTTGGACCACACCATGGGTGGAAAAGGGGAGAGTTGTCTGGGGTCCCTGACTTAATTAGTGGAAAATATTTGTTTGAGTACTAGGTTTTGGCTCAATTAGTGTTGCAGTTAAGACAGAAATGTAATTTTCAAAGCTTCTAACTTAATTGATTGGAATTTACCTTCACGACTACAAGGTCACGGCTCAATTAGTGTTACAGTTACAACAGAGTAATAATTTAACAAACGAGGAAAGCTGACATTAGGACTGGAAGACAAGGAACGACACAACACGACATGGACAATTGTCAACCCATGCTTGGCATGGCACAAAATTGAATTTCAACGGAAAGGGCAAAGGAGACCGGATCCCCTGTCCGACTCACATCCGGACAGGCGCCTGTCCGAGTCTCTCTCAGCCGTTGATCTCGAAAATCAACGGCTGAGATGAGCCGAACACGTTTTGGTCCAAAACGACGTCGTTTTGGAGCAAAACGTGCTCGGCTCATCTCAGCCGTTGATTTACGAGATTAACGGCCGAGAAGATCCGGACAGGCGCCTGTCCGGATGTGAGTCGGACAGGGGATCCTCGGTGAGGGCAAAGACATGCCATGGAATGTCAATGGGCAGGACAAGGCATGGCACAGGTGCTAGTCTACGTGGGCATGACACTTGTTATTGGAAAATAATACGAATTTCTTGGAAATTATAAATCTGCCCTTTCACTTATCAGTTCATGGTACATTTTCACTTGAAGGTAATTTTGTACATTTCCATAAATTAGAGACAGCATCTGTACAAAGAATTCATCAAAAATCATTCCCTTCAGGACAGTGAATCAAAAATGTACTTGTATTGAGAACCTGATCAAATGGAGGGACCATGCTGGCAATGTTCCTGACTACGAAGGCCTCCCCTGGTTGGAAATCCAGGACGTGAGAAGGACAGACACGGGAGTCGGAGCAAGCAAATACCATAAACTGCATTGATTACCAAAAAGCAACAATTCAGATTCAAGAAAATAAAAAAAAAATAGATTCAAGTATGAACAGCACTCGATCCATTCGTCGGGAGACCAAACGAGGAATTGCATCATTATCCGTTAAAAATGGTACAAAAATCCCACCAGGATAGACCAATTTAAAAAGAGGTAATTCTCCCTCTCTTCATGATTTACTCAAATTAAAATATCATCCATTCCAAAGGCAAAAGTACCACTAGAATAGGATAAATTATCTTCAGTAGCATTACTGACCTTGGGGCTCTGGCCTTTGGCAAGTTCACCATATAAAGCAGGATTTTTCCTGAAAAACAAAGGGGCAACCCGTAATTAGCTGCATAAATTAGGTAAATTATTGTGAAAAACAAGGCTTAACTATTCAATACTTCCGGACTACAAAACAATCTACATGGTGTTCTCGAATATCAATATATCACGTAACGACAAATTTAGCGGGTGGAACTTAATGAGACATTTTTGTTAGGTGGGTGAAGATATGGAGTAGTCCACATTTTGTATGTTGCAGTTTCTCCTTTACCGGGAGTCGTAGGCCACGTGCCCCCACTCTCCCGCGTACTCCCGCTCGAGATTAAAATAGTTTTGTTATATTTTTGTATATTTTGGCATAATTATGAAAGTGTGCTAATATATAAACATGCACACTTGCATATATCTAAAAAATACACGTATAGAATTAGTTCTATGCTTAAATTTCATCATATGCTGCATTTATATTTGTTACTTTACGAGTTATTTGTCTATTTGAAGCTATTCTAAGTTGATTTTTTTTTAATTTTTAACCGTCTGGTAGAAATATATTAAAATAAAATTATTAACAAAACTAGCTCGATCATTCTAAAAAATGCCGATGTTCATTTAAAACTAACTTGAAAAATTTTGTCTGAGATTTTTGTGTTTATTTTTACCTAATTTAACTAAAAGTACGCGTTATAAAATTTTGCAACTAGTAATGCATTGCCTTAATTTTGTACGATCTTACTGTAATTGAAAAAAAAGTAAACTTTCGTCATGATAATTAACAAGGTGCCCCCACTAGTCTACATTCCTGGATCCGTCTCTGGGCCCCGTTCCGCTAAAGTTTTTAATTTTTTAAGTATTTATTTTCCGTTTTACGAGACATGTCATTTTCTCACAATACATCACCTTTAATTCAAAAAAATAAATATTTACTCCTATTTGAAAAGCAATGCCTGTTTCACCTTTACTAGGGAAATACCTAATCATTTTCCGCAAAACAATGCCTGTTCATGCTGTAATGCACCAATCATAACAAATGGCAGTGTTATCAAGGTCAGAGCAATATGGCATAGTGCCATTAATGGATTTTCGTCCACCAAACTTCAATTCCTCGAAATTATGGGCCTTGTTCATTTTGAGGTCTCAAAATTTTTAGGTATGGTCTCCAATCAATTTTTTCTATCTATTTCTCTCTACTCATTACTTTAAAAAACGTTCCTCAAAACAAAAACCGAATAGTGAACAAAACAAATGAAAGAAAAGAAAACAACCAATCATAGTAACAATTGTCTTAGAGAAAAATCATTGTGTGGTCTTGAGGCGTGGAGAAAGGTGTTGAAACACCACATAACGGTGCCCAAGACCACTGAATAACAGTACTCCTCAGGAAATATTGCGTAGCATGAAAACACATAAATAAATTTTGTATAAAACAACTCGGAATTGGAGGGGAAAAAAAGAAAATTTAGCTTGGAGAGAAGATCCTAAGAGCATGTACACCAGGCTAGCAAAAACCACCTTTACAGCCATTTTACCTAGTTCAACCCCCCAAAACAGCTTGCAGCAGCCTCGGAAAACTGGTAGGTATTTTCCTTTTCGAAAAAATGCTCTCTATTTCTACCGAGCTACTGTTCACGAGCAATCAATTAAAATATTGTTCTTCCTCTCTCCTCCATACCACTCCCTCATTCTCTCTCCCGTTCTTCCTCTCTACTACGAAGGATTCCGACCAACGACGACGAAGTTCCCGGACAAAGAGGATATCCCACCGGATCAGCAGAGGTTGATCTTTGCTGATGGAAACGGCGCCGGCGGCGACATTGTGGTCGGGGAAGTCGTGGTTAGAGCAGATGCCGATGCAGACGGTCTTCCAGAGGTCAAGGGTGAGGCGGGGGTGGAGCGGATGAGGTGAAGGCGACGATCTCGTTGACGGCGGATTCGACGAGGATGGAGATGTGGCAGCCCGCGGCGGATTGCTGGAGGGCTTGGAGGAGGGCAAAGGACGGACGGAGGTCGACTTGGATCTGAGCGGAGGTCGGATTGGAGGACGGCAGAGGACTGGGCGGAGGATTTGATTTTCCTGGGTTTGAGTTTCTCTCTCTCACTAGTGAATATTATATGAATATTTGATGAATACAGAAAGGCCAATAAAGAGTCTGGTGTAAGTTGGAATGAAAAAAGGAATAGGTAAAATGCAAATATGCTTTTTTGAGTAGGTAAAATTGCTATTGTTGGTGTAGATGCTCTAAGGTCATGACGATATGATCATTAGAATCGTATATATGTGGTACCATCTGTCAAGGTTAATAGGCCCATGAATGTGAAAGAGAGGACTGTTACAGAGTCACCTAAAGCTGTGCAATATAGACCAAATCTCAAGAGAGGAAAGAACGAAAAGGAAAAGGAGAAGAACAAAGGCGAATTGGGTTTCTTTACACCTATGAGCTAAACTATGTACGACTTGTTTTCCTTGAAAAGATACATAATTCTTTTTTACTATAGTACGTAAAAAAAAAAACTCGCAAATTAAAAATCCACGTATTAGATATTACACTTGGATATCATCAAAAAAATCATTTGACGTGACATGAAGGGTTCTTCTTGAGCTGATTAGTGTCACATAAAAGATGCACAAAAATAAATCGCATATCAAGCGATATCTAATTGTTGTCATCACACTGATCACATAAGATGCCTTATCAAACATATATAGATGCCTTATCAAGCAATACAATATCTTACTGTTGCCGTCATACTATTATTGAAAAATAAAATATCTCCTAAAATTACGGTGTACCAATATTAGGGCCCGTAGTTTGACCCAATACGAACATAGAGTTGAACTATACAATCAAAAGCATCTCGGTTGTGTTTAGTTGACATTTTAGTTTAGTTTAGTTTTGATAGTGGGTGGAGAGAGAAATAGGGTAATGATTGGAGAGAGATAGAGAGAGAAATGAAATTAATAATTGGAGATATAGGGTAATGATTGAAAAATAAAACTAAAATTAAAGTAAAATGGCAACCGAACAATCTGGTGTCGAAGTTAAAAATTTTACGAGCCAAATCAAATGTACCACGGATATATAATTGCACAAGGTGTGAAGCAAAAAATACAATGGTTGACTTAGGGGCTATTCCAGTTTTCCTTCTTTTTTTAAAAGTTCTTTTTCTTCAATTTTTAAACTCAAATATAATAAAAATGAAAAATAATTTTTTAATTTTTTTTGCATCGTTTAAAAGATGAGATCTATCAAACAAGATCCATATTGATAGGAAAATTATTTACGTAAATATATAATTTTTAGACTTAAAATTACCTCCGTTTGAAAAAAAAGAACTTTTCAAGAAAAGTAGAACACCACATATAGTCCTGTCAAAGAAGCGGGTCTTCACGGGTATATAAAAGGAGGCAAATACGTCATTTTCAAGGTATAATTACATCTAACCCCCTAAAACTTGACACTTGACCACCTAAACCACCAAAACCTTTGGCCCTATATTAGTCTTCAGCCATATAACGGTCAAGCCCATAATAGTGCTCAAATGTATTTTTCCCCTCAAAATAACTAGAATGCCTACAATGATATGCATATAAACATGCATGTCTGACTCTTGCATTCTTCCACTCACTCTCATCCATCGATCTTTGTTTGCCCATAACGATATGCAAAAAGTCAAGATCTTTGTTTGGACTACTTTCTTCCACCCTCTTGTCCATCGATATCCCACGATTTTATTCTCTTAACGCCTCTCTATACCCTTGCATCATCAAAACCATCAAGATACCAAACGACTCTTCTCGAGAAAAACAATACAAAGCTCTAGTACGTGATTTCGATACATATGCAAGTTTAAATGCATATCATTCTCGACATTATCACCAAGTTTGGAGAAAAATAACATTTGAAAAATTGCTATGAGATCTTTAACGGCCATCAAGCGACATGAAGATTAACAAGTTGAAAGCTCTAGATAGTTGAAGGTGATTTAAGTGTCGGATTCGTAGTTTAGGGAATAAGTATAAAAGGTTGTAATAATTCAAGGGGGGTGATACGTAATAAAGCCTTATCGTAAAGCAGAAAATGAAGAATGGTACACTAGCAGAATATACTGGAATTTTACCAATTCAATGGGAAAACAGTACTGTGGAATTAAAGATCGCTTTAGCGTACGTACTCGAATTTCTCTTTCTTGAAGTGAGCGAAACCCGTTTTGACCCTCTCCGCCAGATTGAACGCCTTGGCAGCGGTCCCCTCCAGCTCCGCCGTTAATTGCTTGATCTTTGTGGCCGCAACCCCCTCCAGCCCATGTTTTTCACTGCCACAGACACGAAAAAACACAGAACACCCGTCAGTGAACTTGCAGTCCCAATGGGACCCACTGGGGTAACTAAATGGGGAGAAATTATTCGGGGTCCCACTTTCCATTACACATCGCATTTGGACCACCACGCGACGGTGCCACGAGCATTAAATATTGTTTTGGAATACAGATAAGGGGTTGATCGATTTTTGTTTCTGAATCTCAAGGACAAAAATTGAATAAAGCAATCAAACCCTTATCGGCTTACTTTTTGCAAGAACCGTTAAAAATAATGTTCTAAACAAATCGAACGGCTCTGACTATTAGTATGAGATACTGAAATGATGTACCTATTAGGAGTAATTATTCCATGCCCCTTAGGATAACACGTGGCAGTACCTCAAACTATTCTCTATCACACAAATGTGCGGTGGAGGGAAAGTTTGGGGCATCAAGTAACGCCATGGCAGTGGCCCAAGGGCATTGAATAATTTGTCCATAGTTGGGCTCTTCCTCCATCAAATCGTACCATTTTCAACCAAAATGACCAAAGAGGACAGCATTTACGGCATACTTCCAAAAACGTAAACGAATCTCCTATTCACCCAACAAGTAAACGTATCTCCTTGAACTAATATACATAGGGGTGATACAGGTCCGGTTTCTACCGGTTTTGACATATTTTTTAAAACCGGTCGAAACCGGTTATTCTGTTTTGAGATTTTTAGAAACTGGAACCGGTTGAGATAATACGGTCCGGTATCGACCGGCTCAACCAGTTTCGGTCCGGTTTATCCGGTTTTCATTCATGTGCCATATTTTGGGCCCAATACATAAAAAAATTCATAATTCAACCCACAAAATATCAACCAAAAACCCATAATTCAATCTCTTTTTTGGGCCCAACAAAAAATGATCAATTTTGAGCCCAATACATACAAAAAAAACCCATAAAAATATCATTAAGCCCATAAAAACAGTTTATATATATATATATGTATATATTATACGTTTTTAAATATAACCGGTCCGGTTACGACCGGTCTTTAAAACACATAAACCGGATCGAAATTATTTTTCCGGTCTATAAAATTTTATAAACCAAAACCTGATCGAAATTATTCAACCGGTTTAAAAAATTCGGTCCGATTCAGTTTTTCCGGTTTCGATCGAGTTTTCGGTCTCAACTAACAGCCCAAAGTATACTAATGATACATGAGATTACGTAATACTAATATTTTTAACATGTGCTTAAGAATTAGATTTTTCCGGGATAAAATACTAGTATCCACTACAAACAAATCGTTAAAAAATAAATTATTCTCAAAAAAATAAATTATTCTCAAAAAGTACATAATTGTGGTCCGGATCATAACAATGACTCCACATGAGATCCATGCTCAATAATACTACATTTTATATTATCATGCGATTTGTCATAACATCTCCGACAAACAATTTAATTTTTGAGAAGCGGAGGTTTTAACGATTTGTCAAACCAAGCGATAAAATATAGGAAGTAAAAATAAAAAGAGCCACGCCTGTTTTAAATACTTGACTTATGTACAATTCCAACTTTACAAGAAACGACCGATTATAGTTGGATGAATTTGACTGCATGTTTGATAGTTTTTTTCCCTCTCCCTTTCGTCTTTTTTATAGGTAAACGAGGTTAATACGGCCTCATCCTGCTAAGGAAAATAAGTGTGTATTTTTTGAATTACAGGTGATATATTGTGAGAGAATGATCTGTCTCGTAAAACAAAAAATAAGAAGCGGAACGAAGCCTATTTTTTTTTTTTTTTGGTAACTAAAAAAAAAGGATAACTTCTTTTTTGTTATAAATCTTAAAAGACTACCGTTTATATTTAAGGGTGAACTTGTAACTCTACATATATATATATATATATATATAATAGAAACAAAAAAGGATAAATTATTTTCCCGACAAAGGATGTGAAAATCATTAATTCATAGGACAGAGAATGGTGGGTGTTCCTTTCGTTACCAAAAATGTTTGTGCGCGTAAGAGAGAGAGAGAGAGAGAGAGAGTACCTGAGAAGCTTCTTGAGTCCAGCAATGGCTTCCTCGTATGAATTCACATTAGACCCGTTTGTCCCCATGTCCTCTTTCTGCATTTCACCAACAAAAAAAACCTCCATTAAAATAAAAGAAAAGTGACAATTTATCTTCAATCTCCATTTCCCCTGTCCATCTAATTACCTTACGATCGAAACAAGACGAACATATGCACACCTATACATATGTGCGTGTGTGAGAGAGAGAGAGAGAGAGAGAGAGAGAGAGAGAGAGAGAGAGAGATTTGTGAAAGGATCTCGTCAAACCGTAGCTCGATTAAAAGCCTGAATCGACAATTTTTTCTGTAAATTCTCTCCCGATTCACACATTGACCTCAGCCAAAACGACGATGCATGATTCAATTGAGATGCACGGACAAAATTACCGAAACATAATCAGAAATATGAACCCAATGGATTCAGTGGACACGAAACGAATGAAATTCAGCGGAAACGAAACCGAAGCAAAATTCAATGCCTTATGGACGACGTAATGGGATCTGTGACAAGATCGTTGCATATGCTCATGAGAAAAAGCAGTCAATCTTTTCGAAAATGATTCGGACACAGGAGGACACAGTTTTCCGTGCACGGATCCGGATACAGATGTATTCATCATCCGATGAGCGGGCTCCATGAATTTACGTGCATTTCAGACGAACTCAAACACATCTGTTTCCGAATCCGCCTCAAAACTTTTTGGGGGCTAAAACAGCATGTGCAGTACCGACCTTTTTTTTCCGTTTGGTTCCTGGGAATTTGGCCTGAGAGGAGAAGTACTGGTGCTGGTACAGAATAAAAATGATCAGCTGCTCACACGAATACGGGGGGGTATATATATTTAAAGGCGTCACTAACCGTGGTTAAGTTAACTGCGAAGTCTAACCTGGGGGTTTATCCAAAAATAGACAAGTCGAAATGCTGGGATTAAAATAATTGAAGCATGACATGGACTTTGAACGCGTTAGGAGGGGAGAAGGTGTTGTGCTAGTATTATGGTTTTTCGTGGTAGGAATTCATGGAAAAGGATGGGATCGATCCGAACAGGATCGGCCTCACCCGCTTCGCAAGGGGTGTTTGGAAGCATCTTCCATTCCGGAAATTGGTACACAATAAATAAACTTACTACTATATTTCTGACAGGTATTATTCTTAGCAGACGGGAATCAAACCAACGAGATTCGACAATTTTTTTTTTTATCATGCGCCCCTAGGGCCATTGGAATTTCATGGTTCCTCTGATTAAAATACAACATTAGGAAAAAAAGAAACGAATAAGGAGTTTTGTTCTTATTTGAAATTTTTTTCGCATTTCTTAGTTTTGCGCCAAACTTTTGTGGATTATTGATTCGTCTCGACGAGACGAATCAGAAAAGTATAATATTTTTTTTTTTACTTTTATCCAAGTATTTTAAGAAATAACTATTTTTTAGCAAAAAAAAAAGAGAGACTGTTTGGGACGATAAGATATTATAATATCAGATTAAATTAAGTTCAAAAGAACGCAGCCTAAGAAGATCACATGAAGAGTTTGACTGTTTGGGACAATAAGATATTAGAATATCATATTGGAAAACCACAAGGACTAAAGTGATTCATTGAATACGTGAATAGAAGTATATATGGTTGGTATTGTAATTAGTACTAGTACTTATTTGGATTGATTTCAAGAGTGATTACGGATTTCCGTTCCCTAAGAATGCAATGTTTTGGGATGTCCAATTAGTGAGTTCGAATGTAGGGATGTCCATGTAGGGATGTCCAATTAGTGAGTTCAAATGTATTTACTCTGTGCAAATTCAGAATTCTTCGATGAACTTGATCATAGATTTTCGTTCCCCAAGAAAGCAAAATATTTTGCTCCGTTGGCATAGTGGTTAAGGCTTCAGATTTAGGAATTTGCTCCCTCCTAAGATTTCACGTTCGAAAGCGACCGGGTGCTATATCAACTCCTCTGTTCCAGTTGGGCTCTTCGTAAATGGCCGGTGAGATTTGGCCTCCAGAATTAATCGAGATGTGCTGAAATTAGATCAGATACCTGAGCTATAAAAAAAAAAAGAAGAAGTTTTTGGGAAGTCCAATTCTTGATTGTCACGAAGAGATTATGATCTAGGATACAAGGGGAGTTTAGTAGTGTATTTGTTTTTATTATTACTTTAACTGGTAGCACTATATTTTAGCTAACAGGTGAGATGGGGACAGCGGGTGTTGCGGGAGGGGCAAGTCAAACAAGGCGGGTCACCCACGATGTGAGGAGAATGTGAGGACGAAACTATTTTTTTATAATTGGATGTTCGGATTAATTTGCGAGCACTTTAACTAAATTCGGGGCCCTGAAGGTAATGACCAGGTATAACTCCCAGTGGCCCTCAAGCTTTGGGAGGGTTGGCCTCCGTGAAATTCGAACATGCGACTTCGTGATTAAGCACTACTCCCTTTGTCCCAAAAAGTTGGACACTTTTGAGACTGCGTGCCATTTTAGATCGCTTATATCTTTCGATTTATAAAGTTTTATGTGATTTTGAAAACCTTGTTAAATAGAATTAATTAAAATCTATCAAACAAAATCCATATTAAATATTTTTTGACATTCACATTGAACAATATAGACGATTAAAAATGGCAAAGTGTACCTTTTTGAGACGGATATAGTAGGAGTAATTGCTTTCTCGTACCCACTTTACCGACCTGTTAAAATTGTGAGCACGAAACTTGCATGGGGACTGACATGTGGGGTCGGACGAGTTAAGGGAGGTGTTAACTCGTGAGGACGGACATCAGAACCTTTTTCCAAGTGAGAAATTAGAAAAGGGGTTAGTCCAATTGTCTCATATGAAAGGGGATTTTCTAATCTAGATGCGATTTCATCTCCACTGCTTTCGCTTTTACCGGTGGTAAAAGTTGAATGCCCCGTTCCCCGACGGGCCTCTGTAATAGTATATTCGAACTACTTATATCAGGTATTTGTTATTTGGATATAAAATACTCCCTCCGTCCCTTTTTAAATGTCCTGCTTCGTAACCCCAACTTATTAAAAAGACATCATCATTATACCTTTCACATCAACTTTTTCCTCCACTTTCCCTACTTACCCATCATCATTACACTTTTACTCACTAACTTTTCAAAATGGAATCTACTTTTAGGGACAAAATAGACAATTAACCAACTTTTACCCACTAACTTTACAAAATGGACACTTATTAAGGGACAGCCCAAAATGGAATACTGGACTGTAATAAAGGGACGGAGGGAGTATTATTCTATAATGTTAATGTTATTCGCTATTTTTGTTGAAATAACCCTTGTTGATTGTGCTCTCGTTTCTCTCGATATCAATTTCCTTAACACATCTAAACATTTGCACATCCTATCAATGATATGCAATTCACAAAAACCTGAGTCATTTTATGAGATTAAATTTTTTCTGTCGGCAATGGAAAATGTAGATTTTCCATCACCGCTTTTGTGGGCCCTACTCTGTTTTTATTATTAGTCTAACCCGTTCATTTTGTAGGCTTCACAGAGTAGTATATTCACACAAAAACAGCTTGATCAAACATCGCTATGTACATCAAAAATTGAAGTTTGTGTTGTAAAATGGACGGTCATTGACAATTTAACTTTGACATTATTGACAGAATCTTATCGTCAATTTTTTAAACCAAAAATCAAATTTTAATATGCCTAACGATATCCGATCAAATTGATTTTTTTGCATGGTTACACTACTCTTCATCCCGTACGATATGACCGGTTCAGATTATAAAAATAAACCTATGATAGGGCCCACAATGGGTAATGGCGAAGAAGTCCGGTTTTCCACCCGCGGTGGAATTTATTCTCCAACATTATTGGGGCCAAACTCAGAATCAGCTTGGACCATAAATTAGAACTACATTTCTGATGGTTCCGAAAATCTTGGGATGTAAATACTGTTTGCTGTGACCAATGCAATTACTACCATTTAATAGTATTGCTTACGAGAAATACCACCTAGTGTGGTCGGTTTCTTATTCTCCTCGGTTTCTTATTCTCTCTTAATTTTAAGGGAAGGATTCGGAATTCGAATAATCATAAAGGAGGTGCTCGACTCCTATTGTAAGTACTCAAAACTAACTCGTAGTAGTATTCTATCGTTTGAAAAAATGTGCTGCCTACAGTGTTACAATAATAAAATAACACATCTTGCGAATCTGATGGGGTCCACAACATGAACCACCCACGAGGAGTGATACAGGAATCCCTTTGGATAACATCTTCCAAAAAAAAAATAAATAAATAAAATTACTCCTACAACAATAGGAAAAAATCGACAACCACTGCTTAGTGCAGTTGGTAAGTCATTGCCTCCCCTTTGTGGAAGGTCTTGGGTTCGAGTCCCACAGGGGGCAGGCCCTTTAGGGGGCCAGGGCTATGGATAGCTTCTGGTCTCCCCGGGCTAACTTTAACACCCCCACTAACCCCCGCTGATGTATATCGCTGTGGCAAAAAAAAAAAAAAACAATAGGATAAAGTCAAAGCGCTTGTAATCCAGTGGTATTTTCTAGTCCTCTTTTGTGGCAGGGCAGAGTTTGAACCCTATCGTAGGCGTTTGTGGGTTCAAGACTATGGACAACTTACAGTCTCTAAACTCTTTGTGGACTAACTTACTAACTCTCCTCTAATTCCGTTGGTGTATAAAGTGTGGAGAAAAAAAACAAAAAAAGAATGTACATATGGACCATACACTTGTTATCAAGATGAACATATAGATAAAGGCGAACATAGAGCAAAAGAACATACGGACCACATATTTCCATATCAACCAATAAACTAACGTTAGGAAATAGATATTTTCTTCTTCCACCGAGGTCAAACATTTTAAACTTCGGGGCTACTAAAAATTGCTCGATCGGTTGTCAATCTCGGGACTTGAAAATTAGTTGAGGTGTGCGCAAACTGGTCCGGACATCCGATTATTAGAAAAAAAAAGTAGTGATTTTGTTCCTTGATCAATTACAAATTTTGGTTTTCTTTTTCGGCTTCATCTATCTATTCTAATATATAAAGGGAGAGAGCACTACTTTGGTTTCTCTCTTCTGTCATGTATTTTCCTTTTTCAAAAATGCCCTCTAAAAAAACCAACACAATACAAAATAATTAACTACCCACCCTTATCACTGATTAGCACCTAAGATCGTTTGATTGTGGTGCTAAAGGTTCCCTTATTTATGGCGTTTTTATGCTTTATCGTCATTTTTATGCCATTTTGTTCTTGAGGTAGTTTGTTGAGTGTTTCAGGCTAAACGCCCTTAAAAGGCGTATTTTGATTGCAAGTTCAAACCTCAAGTGATTTCATTCAATTCTGCCCGGTGGAACTTGTGCCCAAGTGATCAAGATTGGAAGAGTGAGGTATCGGGCAAGCCAAGAAGCCGTCGGGTGTCAAGCCTTGGAGGCTGGCCTGAGATTCTGGAGTTAGCACGCACGTATCGATACGGATTTGAGCCGTATCGATACCATTTGTTTAGTGGGGATCCAGCTTGTTCCGTATCGATACAGCCCAAATCTGTATCGATACGGAGGCGTTACGTGGGAAATGGGCATTTGGAGATAGCAGTGCCGTATCGATACTTTCCCTAGACCCGTATCGATACGGGAAGCTTCCGAGCAGATATTTGTTGCTTTTTGAGCCTTCCACTTTTGGAAATATCACCTTTTTAGATATTTGTTGTGAGAGAGAGTGGCCTTTTTGTATAAATATAGGACCTCTCTCTCCTCCATTACTCTCTGGTCTTTTTAACTTAAGTCTTCTTTGATTTCTTCTTTCCTCCATTAAAGCTCTACCAAGCTTTCTAGTGTAATTACTCCAAGAACACTTGTAAGTCTTTGCCGTTTGTTTAATTCTCGTTCATTAAAGTTGTTCGTACGGTTTAGATTGTTATTAATCTCAAGTTTATTTTCGCTTTTGTCGGTTAAAAGTTATGTCTCTTTTTCTTGTTTTAATTTATGCTTTAGCTATGTTTGAGTAGTCGTTTGGCTAAGTCTCGGGATAATCTTTCCCGGGAACTTAGGTTGTTATTTGGTTCTCGAAACCTCCGGGCTCTAAAGCATGATTTCCGGAATAGGGCTTAACTTGCACTTTTGGTCTAAATTAGGGGTGTTAATCCCTTGGTAAGAAGCTTAGCCAAGCGGTCTTGGCAAGTGACTTACCGAGGCCTAGTGGCCTTCTAAGTGTTCGATAAATATTAAAACCAAGTTTGGTTCGCCTCCGAGAAATCACTTCTTTTGTTAACTTAATCAATAAAGTAAAATCTTCCGGGCGTGAGCACGCGGTCGTGACTCTCGCCTGAGTTATATTCGAGAACCGGTAATTTCCTTTGTCAAGGGTTAGAAGATCTCGAGACTTGCCACTTTTAGTTTATCAAACCCGTTTCTAGTCTTCAACTTTCATATTTTCCACCTTTCAAAGCAATCCTAGTTGGCCGCCTTGAAGGCCGCAATCCCATCGTTTAATACCTACAATCCGAATAAGCTTCATCCGATTCTCTGTGGGAACGATCCCGGTCTTGCCGGTTTATTATGCTATCGACAATCTAGCCCTACGCTTGGGGTATCTCAACCTTAATTGAAGGCGAGGTTGTGGAGCTAAGCATTTTTGGCGCCGTTGCCGGGGATGTCTTATTGGGCTTATTTGGAGGTTCGTCAAACCACTGTAAGTATTCCGTTCCATTTCTATCTTTGTGCATAATATACTCAGCTTAGCGGATACCTCTAACTGAGCCACCAATTCGACTTGAGGTTTAACGAAGCTAGTTTGAGTATCGTTTGTCTTTTCTTTTCTTTTTATTTGCGTGAGCTTATATTGAGGTGGCGGCATAGCCCCTCTTAACTGTTTGTTGAGAGTGAGGTGGCGGTATAGCCCCTCTTGTCTGTCTTTCTTAGTGCAGAGCGGTTACTTGGTTCTTGAATTGCGTAAGACAAAAGTTCATGCTTGTGGTTTATCGGGGGCCTCGAGTTTATCGTAGTCCTCGCTCAAACCGTCTCCATCGGTCTAGTTCTCCGCCTCGCGCAAGAATTAGCACTCTACGGGCATATTCTCCACCAAGTAGTTATTCTCGGCCGTATTCTCCGACAAGAAGGGCAATGGCAGATGAGGAAGTTCCTCCGGTTCGGACTCTTAAGGACTATTTGAATCCGGAGAGGGTTACTCAACGGTCTCCGATAGTTTTCCCACGACCCACCACTGCCGCGAACACGTTTGTATTCAAATCGGACTATCACCGTTGCATTCCGTTTTTCCATGGTTTGGAGCGAGAGGATCCGTACCAACACATTCGGGAATTCGAGGAAACTCTCCAATCCTTTGTTACGGTGGATGCTCACCTAAACCAAGCACGCCTGAGACTCTTCCCGTTCACTTTAAAGGATAAGGCAAAGACTTGGTTTCACTCGTTGAAGCCTCAATCATTGACCACATGGGAGGAGGTCCAAGATATTTTCCACAAGAAGTTCTTTCCGGCGAGCCGTACAAAACTCTTGATGGATCAAATTCAGGGTTTTAAGCAACGGGAAGGAGAAGCGTTCCATCAATACTGGGAGCGGTATAAGGACTTACTCTCGGCGGTGCCTCATCATAATTTTGCGTTGTATCAATTAATCCACTACTTCCATATGGGATGCTCGCAACAAAGCAAGCAATTGCTTGATACCATGTGTACCGGGGGTTTCATGAACAAGTCTCCCGAGGACGGTTGGGAGTATGTGGATGAGGTGTCCAAGAAGTCTTTAACCTGGAGTTACGAGGATGCCGGTGAAAGGGCGATGGCTAGTCAAGGCCCGGGTGGTTCCGGAAAATTCTCTATTAGCGAGCACCAAGCTATCGAAACAAAAATGGAACAATTGGCTAAAAAGTTGGAGCGTTTGGAATTGAAAGGAGAGAAGGAAACTAAGCCTATCAACCGTGTGGAGGATATTTGTATGATTTGCGAAACTACGGGACATACAACGGATAACTGCCCGAATATTCCTGCTCTTAAGAACGTGTTGAGTGCTTATGCTCCGGAGGAGGTGAATGCTTTGAATCAACGTTTTGAACCTAACTCTCAACCATTTAATTCGGGGTGGAAGCAACCAACGGGCTCACGTTGGAACCAACAAAATGAAGCCGGATCTTCTCAAGGCCCGCCACAGTTTCAATCTCAGCCATGGCGACAACCTCAGCTTCAAGGCCCGCCACGATTCCCTGCTATACAAGGCCCACCAGGATTCATACCATCGGGCCAATTCCAAGGCCAAAATCAGTTTCAACCCCAACAAGCACCTCCGCGTCGAACTTTGGAGGATACAATGAATACCTTTTGTCAGATGCAGATAACTACCAATGACCAAACTACTCAAGCCCTGAATGACATGAGGACTCAAATGGGGAAGTTGACGACGGCTATTGGTGTGTTGCAACAAGAACGAGGAAAGCTCCCCACTCAACCATTGGCTAATCCTCAAGGTCAACATGTAATTGGTAGCTCTTCGGTGTCTTTCCCCGAGCAAGCCAAAGCCATTATTTCATTGAGAAGCGGAAGGGCAGTGGACAACGCCCAAGTGGAGCCGCCGGTGACGCCAATCTTGCTACCTACTCCGGTACCATCTAAGCCTACTATGCAAAATGGGGAATCTCCCAAGCAAGCTTTCACGGAGGAGGAAAAAGGAAAAACTAAGGAGAGTGATGTTCCGCAGGCCTTTACTGTTCCCGCTCCATATCCCAACCGATTAAAAACGCCGGCCAAGCCCAATTTGAGTGCCGACATCTACGATGTGCTTAAGCAAGTGACCGTGAATCTTCCTTTGCTTGATGCCATCAAGCAGATTCCGTCATATGCCAAATTTTTAAAAGATTTGTGTACTCATAAACGTAAGCTTCAAGTGCAGAAGAAGGTATTCTTGACCGAGCAAGTGAGCTCGCTTTTCCAATCGACTCTCCCGCCCAAGTACAATGATCCGGGGTGTCCTACGATATCCATCACAATTGGGGGTAAGGTTGTCGAGAAGGCCCTTCTTGATTTGGGCGCAAGCGTGAACCTCTTGCCATACTCTGTTTATGAGCAACTTGGGTTGGGCGAGATGAAGCCAACTCGAGTGACTTTGCAATTAGCGGATCGGAGTATCCGGGTACCTAAGGGAATTGTGGAAGATGTCCTAGTTCAAGTTGATCAATTCGTATACCCGGTAGATTTTGTGGTTCTTGACACATGTCCGGCACCGGCAGCACAGGTTTCTGTCCCAATTATTCTCGGTCGGCCTTTCTTAGCAACATCTGATGCTGTGATTCATTGCCGGGATGGTCGTCTTAATATGAGTTTTGGCAACATGAAGATGCAAGTCAACATGTTCCATATCGGGTGTCAGATGGGGGACGATGAAGATGTGTGCGGGGTTAGCATGATCGATTCGCTTGTCCAAGACCATGTCAACGAGTTTATTTGTAAGGATGAATTGGAAATAGCACTCACTTCGGCCGAGGCCGACTTTCTTGACGCTCCCGAAGTTGCCTATCTAGTTTCTCTACTAGATGAGGAGGAGGCGTGTGGTATTAGCCCGTGGGTTCCTAAATTTGAGGAACTACCCCCTATCGAGAGGCAAGCCGTTCCTTCTTGTGTGGAGCCTCCAATTCTTGAGTTGAAGCCACTTCCGGACACACTTAAGTATGCCTATCTTGGCGATTGCCAAACATACCCGGTGGTGATCTCCACAGCCCTAAGTGAACCCCAAGAGTTGGAATTACTTGAATTGCTCCGGAACCATTCAAAGGCTATTGGGTGGTCCATCGCCGATATCAAGGGTATTGATGCATCCCTTTGCTCTCACCACATTTACCTGGAAGATGATGTCAAGCCATCTCGCCAACCTCAACGGCGTTTGAACCCGATCATGAAGGATGTTGTCCGGACTGAGGTTATCAAGTTATTGGATGTTGGCATAATCTATCCGATTGCAGATTCCAAATGGGTTAGTCCGATACAGGTGGTGCCAAAGAAGTCCGGGGTTACGGTTGTTAGAAACGAGAAGGATGAACTTATCCCAACTCGTGTCCAAACCGGTTGGCGAGTGTGTATCGATTATCGGAAATTAAATGCGAGTACGAGAAAAGACCATTTCCCTCTTCCCTTTATTGATCAAATTTTAGAAAGGGTGGCCGGCCATAAGTTCTATTGCTTCCTCGATGGGTACTCGGGGTACAACCAAATTGAAGTCGCCTTGGGGGATCAAGACAAGACTACGTTTACATGCCCTTTTGGAACCTTTGCTTATCGTCGGATGCCGTTCGGGCTTTGCAACGCCCCCGGTACTTTCTCAAGGTGCATCATGGGTCTTTTTAGCGACATGGTTGAAAAGATTATGGAGGTCTTCATGGATGACTTTTCCGTTTTTGGTAACTCTTTCGATCAATGTCTTGCCAACTTGGGGCTCGTGTTAGCCCGTTGTGAGGAGAAGAATTTGGTGTTAAATTGGGAAAAGTGTCACTTTATGGTCACTGAAGGCATTGTGCTTGGCCATATCATTTCCGCCCGTGGCATTGAAGTGGACAGGGCCAAGATTGACTTGATTGACAATCTCCCGACTCCAAAGTGTTTGAAGGATATCCGTTCTTTCTTGGGTCATGCGGGATTTTATCGGCGGTTCATAAAGGACTTTAGTGCCATTGCTCGGCCATTGTGTCATTTGCTGGCAAAAGATGTCCCATTTGAGTGGACACCGGCTTGTGAAACCGCTTTTGCTAAGTTGAAGTCAAATCTCACCTCCCCACCTATTGTGCGGACTCCGGATTGGGAATTACCGTTCGAACTTATGTGTGACGCCAGCGATTATGCCGTCGGGGCCGTGTTGGGACAAAGGAAAGGCTCCTGCTTCCTCATCCGGGCAAGCATCAGAAATTGTCCGGGAAATGGAGGAAGAGGAGGAAATGATTGCTAATCCGGAGAGGGGCCGGGCTAAGAGGAGAACGCTCGCCGAAATGCGAGCCGCTAAACAGAAGAAGTATGAAGAGGGAATTCCGGGGAGGGGGTTCAAGAATGAAAGGCATGTGGACATTGACAACCTTGGTGTGGAAAATCCTTTTGTTGTCCGCATCCGCGAGCAAGGCTTGGGTTACTACCTTGCTCCTAACCTTGGTTATAATAAGGACTTGGTTATCGAATTCTATAGGAACATTAAGGTTCCGGCCGAGGGGGAAGAGTGGAAAGAGGATGCTAAGATCACATCTAAGATTGGGAAGTTTCCAATAGAAGTAACTCCGGGTTTCATTGCTCATATTTTGGGTTACCGCCAACCGCCTGCTGGTGATGTTAACTATCCGGATGAGGAATATGTGAAGGATGAGGGTGTAATTCGGGAGTTGTACAAGAACCCGGGGGAGTCAAGTCTCCCGCATACCCCCGGAAGGTTCAAGGACGTTTACCGTTTAGTCAATCAACTTGTGCACCATAACTTCAATCCAAGAGGGACTGAGAACAAACCGGACATTCATGAGGGAGGGATGATCCATGCTTTTATGAATCCGGCTGTGGTGTGTGATTGGGCGCAAACTATTTTCATTGAGATGATCGATTTCAAATCAAAGGCTCCAGCCAACTCCAGAATGCCTTTTCCATGTCTAGTCACCGCCATTTGCTTTGGCCAGAAAGTTCCACAGTCAAAGTTTGTGCAAAGAGAGAGGCTTCATCCGGGGGACATTAATAGTTCTATACTTTCCAAGAGCATCTCACAATCCCGTCCTGCTGCCGCTGCTGCTGTCCCACGTGGGGCCTACTTGACCACTTTGCCACCCAAGGGTGCGAAGGCTTCAGCTTGGAACAAATTGCTTTTTTGTCAAGGGGTGGCCACTATGGGATGTATGAAGAAAATCAAGAAAGAGACCCGTGACAACGCAAGGAGGCAGCGGAAGATTGACCACAAGTTGGATTGGGTGTTGAGTCGAGAGGTGGGGCAGCCTAGTGAGCCTTATGTTCCGCCGCCAGAGGAGCCCGCTGAGGATAGCGATGATTTTGCTGAAGACGAGCCAGAATTCTTGGATAACGAGTAGGGTTGGTGGAGTAGTTTGAAAATCCCTCAACTTGGTCGGGGTGCGTGGTGGTTGACAGCCCACCTTTTATCATTTCATTTCGTTTCGTTGTTTTTAGTCTAGTTTGTTAGAACTTCTGACTGCAGTTGTTAGTAAGTTTTTGTTGGGCCGTCTTGTGGCTTTAAACTTGGTAGTTAGGTGATGGCGGCAAAAGGGTAGTTTGACCAAGCTAGTAAATGGCCGCCATCCCTTTTTGTTAACCGTTCTTTGAAACCAAGGTCGTTAAATGCTTATTAAGTCCTCTGTTGATCTTTAGTATGCCTTGATTCCATTTTGATTTATTGTTTGATAGTTAGCATACTTAGATTGTGGCATGTTGCTTTCAGGTTTCAAGTTCTTGTTTTTGTAGTTGTAAGTTCCGTTTAATGGTGCTCTCCACTTAAAGGGCATGGTATTTTTCTTCCCCATGCCTATTTCGAGCACCTAATTTGTGGGATATGGTTGCTTTGCATGCAAGTGTAGTTGTTATAACTTCGTATCCGTTTTTTTTTGTCTTTTGACACTCATTTTGGATACTTGTTTATAACCTGCTCAAGATTAGTTAAACATTCAATCTTCGGCTACGAGTTGTTTTGGGATTAATTTAGTTGTTTTGAACTCTTGCCAACTAGTTGCATTATGTTTCGGTGCTAAGTAGCTTGTACGGAAGGATTGTTGTTTTCCCGTTTTCTTGTTGGTTTGGTTGCTAGGGGCTAGCAACGCTCAAGTTGGGGGGCGTGATTAGCACCTAAGATCGTTTGATTGTGGTGCTAAAGGTTCCCTTATTTATGGCGTTTTTATGCTTTATCGTCATTTTTATGCCATTTTGTTCTTGAGGTAGTTTGTTGAGTGTTTCAGGCTAAACGCCCTTAAAAGGCGTATTTTGATTGCAAGTTCAAACCTCAAGTGATTTCATTCAATTCTGCCCGGTGGAACTTGTGCCCAAGTGATCAAGATTGGAAGAGTGAGGTATCGGGCAAGCCAAGAAGCCGTCGGGTGTCAAGCCTTGGAGGCTGGCCTGAGATTCTGGAGTTAGCACGCGCGTATCGATACGGATTTGAGCCGTATCGATACCATTTGTTTAGTGGGGATCCAGCTTGTTCCGTATCGATACAGCCCAAATCTGTATCGATACGGAGGCGTTACGTGGGAAATGGGCATTTGGAGATAGCAGTGCCGTATCGATACTTTCCCTAGACCCGTATCGATACGGGAAGCTTCCGAGCAGATATTTGTTGCTTTTTGAGCCTTCCACTTTTGGAAATATCACCTTTTTAGATATTTGTTGTGAGAGAGAGTGGCCTTTTTGTATAAATATAGGACCTCTCTCTCCTCCATTACTCTCTGGTCTTTTTAACTTAAGTCTTCTTTGATTTCTTCTTTCCTCCATTAAAGCTCTACCAAGCTTTCTAGTGTAATTACTCCAAGAACACTTGTAAGTCTTTGCCGTTTGTTTAATTCTCGTTCATTAAAGTTGTTCGTACGGTTTAGATTGTTATTAATCTCAAGTTTATTTTCGCTTTTGTCGGTTAAAAGTTATGTCTCTTTTTCTTGTTTTAATTTATGCTTTAGCTATGTTTGAGTAGTCGTTTGGCTAAGTCTCGGGATAATCTTTCCCGGGAACTTAGGTTGTTATTTGGTTCTCGAAACCTCCGGGCTCTAAAGCATGATTTCCGGAATAGGGCTTAACTTGCACTTTTGGTCTAAATTAGGGGTGTTAATCCCTTGGTAAGAAGCTTAGCCAAGCGGTCTTGGCAAGTGACTTACCGAGGCCTAGTGGCCTTCTAAGTGTTCGATAAATATTAAAACCAAGTTTGGTTCGCCTCCGAGAAATCACTTCTTTTGTTAACTTAATCAATAAAGTAAAATCTTCCGGGCGTGAGCACGCGGTCGTGACTCTCGCCTGAGTTATATTCGAGAACCGGTAATTTCCTTTGTCAAGGGTTAGAAGATCTCGAGACTTGCCACTTTTAGTTTATCAAACCCGTTTCTAGTCTTCAACTTTCATATTTTCCACCTTTCAAAGCAATCCTAGTTGGCCGCCTTGAAGGCCGCAATCCCATCGTTTAATACCTACAATCCGAATAAGCTTCATCCGATTCTCTGTGGGAACGATCCCGGTCTTGCCGGTTTATTATGCTATCGACAATCTAGCCCTACGCTTGGGGTATCTCAACCTTAATTGAAGGCGAGGTTGTGGAGCTAAGCAATCACCACCCCCTCAAATCATGTTAAAATATCTCTCTCCCTCTCTCTCTCTCTCTCTCTCTCTCTCTCGTTCTCCCTACTCAATTGCAGTTCTTTAACTTGCACACGCATCGCGTGTATCTCGACTTCTAGTATATATATATGTGTGTGAATCTTGGGCCAAATTTAAAATTTAAAAGTTAAAAGGAAACGGTCAATTCTGACAGAGGGAGGCCATACTTGGCCAGCGGATTCAGCCCCCAAACCGTGTGTTTAAGATACATTGTATTTGATTTTCAGTCCGGAAGAGCCAACTTTTTCGTCTTTGGTCTACCCGTTTTTCCTTCTGTTTAATATATCTGATTTCTTTTTTCTTCTTTTTCTTGGTGCTTCTATTTTGTTTGCGGCTAATTACTCCCTCCGTCCCAATTTAATAGTTTCTCTTTCTTTCTTTTTTCACCATTAAATCTTGAAAAAAAAGTTTTAATGATAAACTGCCCTCGACTATGAGTCTATGACCCATTTTTACTTACCCTCCCTGAAATTTTAAAATTAATATTTTTCGTCCTGAAACCATACGAATCTTGGATGTTAAAGATGGAGTTAATGGAAAATCACAATTTACTCTATTGCCCGTCAATTATCAGCTCATCATGTTCTTTTCACCTAACCTTCACCCATAACTTTCCTAAAATCACATCGAGAACCAAATCCAATCACCACACTCTTAACAAAAGCTATTCCAATCCCAATCACCTCCAACGTTTAGGTTTTTTGTTCCTTCCTCACCCTTTTTCTAATTTCGGGAAATTACCCGTTAAGACAAAATTCGTTATAAAATCGTATTTATCACGTCATATTATGCTCACATTACAAGTTCTGACCGGAATCCAATGTTTTGCCAACGGAAGGAGTTTATTATCATTGGAGATAAATACTTTACTAAGTGTTATTAAGTGTTAAGTTTTATACATTAGCATTGTTAATTTATTTCAAACGATTTAAGCTCATTAAATTTCCAAGCCCTAGAAACTAAATTCAGAGTCTTGAATTCATTGACTAGGATTTAGTCAAGAAGACTAATGTTGTGACCCGTCCGGAACTAAACTGCACCGGATGAACATTTGTGACTACTAAAGTCAGTTAACAAGACATTGATTAGATCCAAAGGTTAGAAAATTCAGACGAGTCATGTGGACACAGGAAACTAGAAACTTCTCGATGACCTTAGTTTCTTATACTTTTTCTATTTAATTTTATTTTCTTGGACATTATTTCCACATTTACACGGTTTTGGACCGAATGCGATTATGCTGATGTGGTGTGCATGCGCTTTTTTAAAGTAAGACGAGTTACCTTTCAGGGTTGTCGAAGTGGTAGCCTCCTAAGGCCATCCACAGTGGTATAATCAAAAGCCAATTGTTTTTAAAGTTAATAATATTAGTGCAAAAAATAGCTCACAATGGTATAATCAAACTTAGCAACATCCTTAGAAATAATCAAATTTTGGACTTTGGATAACCAAAACTAGCAACCTTTTTCAATAATCAAAATTTGTGGACCACACACCACATAAGTTAACTAGTTCCAAAATTTGTATACACGCGTGTTTCAACCAGTATTTTCTTCTTCGCCTACTCTATATCTTCTTCACTTCACTCACAAATTATTTATCTTTCTTTCCCTCCAAAAGTGAAACTCATATCTCAACTCATCGTCGCCGGATTAAGGTATTTCACTATTCTTTCCCATTTTTATTCCCCCCCCCCCCTAAAAAAAAAATTCATAATAGCACCGATTTTTTTCCAAAATTAAAAGAGGGAATCGATATTTTGCCCAAAAAAAATGTAAATGAAGGGAAGTGAATGGCGAGAGAGAGAGAGAGAGAGATTGTACTGGACCCCTTATTTTGGTTATGGACTAAAAGTGACCATTGTGAAGCTCAACATTGTTAAGCTTAGCAATCTCTTAAGTGAATAATCAAAAGCTGATGTGTCAACTTTTGATTATCCTTTTTTGATTATACCACTGTGGATGGCCTAAGTCCTAACACCCAGAGATATATTGGAATGTCTTTGGTTTGTGGTTTGACTTTTCATATTTTAACTAAAATGAGGACTCTCTCACGTGAAACAGACCGATATACGGTTTGTTTCAAATGAGGGGGTCCTCATTTTAGTTAAAATGCGAACCCCCCATTTTCCGATCGAATTTCGATGATTCGAGTCGTTTAATGTGTTTAAAACGTGATTTTAAGGGTACTTGCGAGAAATAGGGAAGAAAAAAAAAGACCGCGAAGGGCTTCATCCGAACAGTTCCGAACAGTTTTTTATTGAACGGTTCAAATAAAAACTGCTCAAATCAAGTCATTCCCGATCATTTTTTTGCCGATTTCTTCGTGTTACTTTTAAAATCACGTTCTGATCACATTGAGCGGCTCGGATCATTGAAATTCGATCGGGAAAGGGGAGAAATAGGGAGGTCCGCATTTAACTAAAATGAGAATTCCCTCATGTGAAACGGACCATATATATATATATATATAATATTGTATACATTAGCGGGGTTAGCAGAGAGTTAATAGGTTAGTCCATAGTGGGTTTTAGAAGCTATTCATAATCTTGAATCCCAAATGCCCACGATGGGGCTCGAACCTTGACCTCCCGAGGACCAGGAGATGCCAACTGAGTGATAAGCACCCAATATTGTAGATATTTGGTACGACTAGTCCCGTCTTATGTTGTTTTATCTTACGTTTATTTAGCTTTTATAGTGATATTGCATGTAAGGTAGGTTTTTGTGTATTTCAGGTAAAACGTGCAAATAAGGCGTAGTTTGACGCCATGGATGGCCCAAGTGCTTCCAAGTACCCGAAGACCCTGTCGGCCCCTTAAAATCTGTCTAAGTATAGAAAAATGACTTTCTGAAAAAGTATCAATTTTCGAGATTAAAAATGGCGGTAATTGATCCTTGAATTTTTCTAAGAGTAACTACTAGGGATGGCAATCTCGACCGACCCGTTCGAACCCTCCCCGTTCCCCGCCCCGAAAATCCCCAAACTTCGGGGATTCGTTTGGGGATTGGGTAGGGTATGGGGATTTTTTTTTTTTAAAATTCGGGGATTGGGTAGGAGGCGGGGATAGGTCTGTCCCCGCCCCGAATCCTACCAGTCCCCGTTCCCCGTTCGTTACCCCCCCCCCCCCCCCCGGTCCCGTCCCCGAATCCCCGAAATATATATATTTATATATAAAAATAAATAAATATATACTATATTATATATACCCCTTCAGTAGTATTACTAGGAAAAGCATGCCACTCCCCATGAATGTTTTGGTTGCACTACTTTAGTCCATGACTGTTTTTTGTTTGGAACTATGGAATTGTGCACTGTTTCTTTATTTGCTTAATGTTTGCTCCGGTTATGAGCTGTTTAGAACTATGGAACTATGAAATTAGTGCTGGAATTAACTTAGTGCTGGAACTATGGCTCCTAACTTCCTGGCCAACCGACAACCGTTACTAGTACTGTTTCCTTAACCCTTTTCCCTGGAAAAAAAATACAAAACAATCCAAGTCCTTTCGGCTTTCACATGCTAGTATATGCTGTTAGGTGCTGAAATTGTGAAATACAGGTGTCTGAATCCTGAATTCCAGAATCCCCGTTCCTCGTTTGGGTTGGGGATGGAGGAAAAAAACAAATCCCCGTTGGGGATCGGGTCGGGGATGGGGATGGGGTAGGGGTAGGGGGTAATGGGTAGGGGTGGAGGTAGTACCCCCCGTCCCCGACCCGTCCCCATTGCCATCCCTAGTAACTACAAAGTTGCAAGGTTTTATTTGAAGAGCAATGTCATGTTTCGAGCCTTTTTCTCTTGAGAAAATTGTGCAGTTTTCTGTTTTGTACTAAAAGTGGGGGGTTGACATTTTGATTTAATAGGAATCTTGAAATTCTGGTATTGCCATTGTTTCCAAATGGGGGGTACTTTCTTATTTTCATTAAATAAATTAAAGTAAAGAAAAGGTAAAAGAAAGGTTTAAAATGTAATCTTTACTTTTAGAGAATGAAAATAAAATGCTGAGGAGCTGAAAGTTGCTGGGAGCTGCCTGCTGAAGCTGGCTTGAAGATCTGGAGATAAGCTCCTGGTATCGATACAGCTTTAATCTGTATCGATACGCATTTGCTTCGTGAGCCTCCAGCTTCTCCCGTATCGATACGGCCTTTTTCCGTATCGATACGGATACGTTACGTGGGAAATGGCCATTTCAGGATAACAGCGTGGTATCAATACTTTGACTAAATCTGTATCGATACGGGGAGCCTTCGGCTAGATATTTGTTACTTTTTGGACTTTCCATTTATGGAATAATTGCTACTTTTGGTATGTTTTTAGGATATTTGTTGGGAGAAAAGTTGAGTTGTATAAATACTCTTCTCTCTCTCACTTGTATAAGAAGTAAGTAGTGAGTTAGTTTAGGTTGATTTTTCTCCATTAATGTCTTTCAAGCTTTCCTAGTATTTCCTTCAAGAATACTTGTAAGTTTAAGTTGTTTGTTAATTTTTCGAGTATTAAAGTTGTTGCTGCTCTTTAGATCCTTACTAATATCAAGTTTATTTCCGTTTCCATCGGTTAATTAAAATGTTTACCTTTCCTAGCATGCTTTCTAGTCTTTTCATCATGAGTGAGTAGTCGATTAGGCTTGGCCGTGGGGGGATTATCGCCTCGTGACTTATGTTTATCTTGCCTTTCTCAACTCATGGCTTGAAGTTTGGTATGGAAAATGAGGAAGGCTCACCTTTATGTAACAAAACTAGCCGATGTTAATCTCCGGTGATCATATGCTCGCTCATATGGTTCCGTGAGCGATGTCTCGGTTTGTATTTGCCAAAAGAACCAAAGAGCTTACTTATTTTCCCATACTTCATTTCTAGTCCTTTATTGGTTTCATAGCAAAATCCTCCGGTTGATAGCCTAAGCCGTGTGATTCAACCGTGCTTTCGTTGAGAATGGTTCCATGGCCTAAGTTGTGGGCGTTAACAACCCCATTGCCATGCCGCTTGTTTAACTTAATCAAAACCGATTTTCTAGCCTTTCTTTCAAGTATTTATCTCCACCACAAAGGAAAACCAAAAGTTGGCCGTTTGAACGCCGGAAACCCTTACATCTACAAATCCTAATTAGCTATAGAGATTATCTCTGTGGGTACGATCCCGGACTTTCCGGTATTTATGCTGACAACGACCTAGCCCTACGCTCGGGGTATTCAACCTTTTTCGAAGGCAAGGTTGAGGTGAAGCACTGAGCTAGAGCCCATTGACTGCATAGTTGAATATGTATAGGGTTGAACTTCAGTCTTGATTAAGCTTGTAGAACACTATACACGTATACGTATGTGAACACACGCGCTCGCTCACACACACATATACACACACGTATATATGCTGATGTATATATAGGGTTGAACTTCAATCCTGATTAAGCTTGTAGAATACTATACATGTATACGTATGTGAGCGCGCGCG
The DNA here is from genome assembly GCA_018127125.1 of Rhododendron griersonianum. Taxonomy (NCBI): domain Eukaryota; kingdom Viridiplantae; phylum Streptophyta; class Magnoliopsida; order Ericales; family Ericaceae; genus Rhododendron; species Rhododendron griersonianum. The sequence goes on along the minus strand of CM030799.1, from coordinate 6,437,762 downwards.
CACACACATACACACACGTATATATGCTAGTACAACGCTAGATAGTTGATGCTAAAAGGATCTCAATATACTTTAAGGCTCTGTTTAGATGTTAAGATAAAATGGGGAAATCAATTTTCCCACATATTTTAAAGTATTCAGTTATTAGGAAAATAATGGACCGTAAAACGAGTGAAAAAGAGACTACACATCTTGCACTACCCTCAAAAATAGAATTGAGTCCTAAGAATTTGTTTTCCACTCTAGCTTTTACTACCCCCATCTCAAACTAAATCCAATTGATATTATTGCATTTTTTGTTCAGGTCCATATTTGTTTCACTTAATTCTCTCCCCAATAAGAGGATTTGTTTTGGCAAAAGGTTAAAAAACATCACATTGCTGATGGGAATCATGAGATAAGAAGCGGACTACATATACCATAACGATAGTTACATTACAGTTGACTCTTGAGTATAGAATGGGATAAAGGATAAAAGTCTTTCAAGAGATAGTGGAATAGGAAACCCAGTCGGTTTTGGCCAAGCGGGCATGAAAAAGCAGATAAGTGATTGTCCTCTATGGGGTTTTATGTTTGAATTTCACAGAGGTCAAACATTCCAAACTTGGGGTCACTAGCGGATTTTCCCGGTCGTTAACTTCAAAACTCCGGAATTAGTCGAGGTGCCAGCAAACTGGCCTGAGCATCCGATTGTAAAAAAAGAAACAAAGGTTAGAAAATTCAGACGAGTCATGTGGACACAGGAAACTAGAAACTTCTCAATGACCTAGTTTCTTATGCTTTTTCTATTTAATTTTATTTTCTGGGAAATTATTTCCACATTTACACATGGTTTTGGACCTAATGCGATTATGCTGATGTGGTGTGCATGCGCTTTTTAAAGTAGACGAGTTACCTTTCGGGGTTGTCGAAGTGGTAGCCTCCTAAATCCTAACACCCAGAGATATCATATATTGGAATGTCTTTGGTTTGTGGTTTGACTTTTCGTATTTTAACTAAAATAAGGACCCTCTACGTGAAACAGACCGATATACGGTTTGTTTCAAATGAAGGGGTCCTCATTTTAGTTAAAATGTGGACCTCCCATTTCTTGATCGAATTTCGGTGATTCGAGCCGCTCAATGTGTTTAAAACGTGATTTTAAGGGTACCAGCGAGAAAAGACCGGGAAGGGCTTCATCAGAACAGTTTCGAACAGTTTTTTATTGAACAATTCAAATAAAAACTGCTCAAATCAAGCCCTTCCCGGTCATTTTTTTTGCCGATTTCTCGCAAATACCTATAAAATCATGTTCTGATTACATTGAGCGGCTCAGATCATCGAAATTCGATCGGGAAAGAGGAGAAATGGGGACGTCCGCATTTAACTAAAATGAAGACCCCCTTATGTGAAACAGACCACATATATATATATATATATTGTAGACATCAGCAGGGTTAGCATAGTGGGTTTTAGAAGCTATTCATAATCCTGAATCCCAAATGCCCACGATGGGGCTCGAACCTTGACCTCCCGAGGATCAGAAGATGCCAACTAGGCTAGAGCCCATTGACTGCATAGTTGAATATGTATAGGCTTGAACTTCAATCCTGATTAAGCTTGTAGAACACTATACACGTATATACACACACGTATTTATGCTGGTACAACACTAGATAGTAGATGCTAAAAGGATCTCAATATACTTTAAGGTTCTGTTTAGATGTTAAGATAAAATGGGGAAATCAATTTTCCCACATATTTTAAAGTATTCAGTTATCAGGAAAATAATGAACCTTAAAACGAGTGAAAAAGAGACTACACATCTTGCACTACCCTCAAAAATGGAATTGAGTCCTATGAATTTGTTTTCCAATCTAGCTTTTACTACCCCATCTCAAACTAAATCCAATTGATATTATTGCATTTTTTGTTCAGGTCCATATTAGTTTCACTTAATTCTCTCCCCAATAAGAGGATTTGTTTTGGCAAAAGGTTAAAAAACATCACATTGCTGATGGGAACCATGAGATAAGAAGCGGACTACATATACCATAACGATAGTTACATTACAGTGGACTCCTGAGTATAGAATGGGATAAAGGATAAAAGTCTTTCAAGAGATAGTGGAATAGGAAACCCAGTCAATTTTGGCCAAGCGGGCATGAAAAAGCAGATAAGTGATTATCTTCTATGAGGTTTTATGTTTGAATTTCACGGAGGCCAAACATTCCAAACTTGGGGTCACGGCGGGTTTTCCCGGTCGTTAACTTCAGGACCCCGGAATTAGTCGAGGTGCCAGCAAACTGGCTTGAGCATCCGATTGTAAAAAGGGAAACAAAGAAGAGTGGAGTAGGAAGAGCTGACCTTCGGGTATCTACAAGCTGAATCTAGGCCTTTTGTTTAGTCAGCGCTCCTTGGCAAGTATACACATCCGCGGGATCTTGATTCCTACTAAGCCTAGCCCGCGAGCTAAATCAAAGTAGTAAAGGAAGGATATGGTACAAAGTAGCTTCCGTATGCGAGCTAAAAGCAAGACGGACGTAGCATTTCGCAAAAGAAAGATTGGTGACACCGTTCACTTAGATTAGAGGCCGAGAGGAAGAAAAAGAAAAAGAAAAAGAAAAAAGCGTACAAACCCAAGAGGTTGGCATGGTGGCCAGTACTAACAACTTTATGTGGTTACAGCGTCGGGTTATTTAGACATTGGACCAGAGGAGAGGACAATTTGGGAGTACCAAAAATGGGGTGCTGCAATAGAGTTTAATAGAATTCTCACTCATCCACTATTCCACTATATGGTTCAGACTAAAATTAGCCAGTATAAAAGAGGTCCAAAAGTACGGAATCGAAAATCCTGCAGGGCGCTTCCCTGTAGGACAGTACGTATCGGCAATCAATGGTTCGGCGGTGCTGAGCTTGTTTAGCTTAATTGCAAATGTCTGAACATTTCGGCCTTGTTCGTTTGGAAACTTTGGGTATTTTAGTTTTGATAGTGGGTGGAGAGAGAAATAGGGTAATGATTGGAGAGAGGGATAATGAGTTAAGAGAGATAGAGAGAGAAATGAAATTAAAAATTGGAGAAATAAGGTAATGATTGGAAAACAAAGTTAAAACAAAGTAAAGTATCAAAACGAACAAGGCCGTTCATATTTACCTGAGCAAGAAATTGAAACTCTGGATCTAATGGAACAGTCAGAAGTCTTACCGTGACCTGTCCTGAACAGCATAGCATCATGCACTTCTTGAGCTTTCCAGACATGGCCTAGTATCTCTGTTGTTGGCAATGTCAGTTCTCTGGGAATGTTGCATTGAGAGAGAGAGAGAGAGAGAGAGAGAGAGAGAGAGAGAGAGAGAGAGAGAGAGAGAGAGAGAGAGAGTACCCAAATAATAAGTTGGGACTTGAGAACTGGATCCTCAGCTGCACAAGAGAGAATAATGGAGTGGGAAAGAGTAAACACTTAGAAGTGCAGTTTATTTAGATAAGGAATTATTGATTCAACAAGGCCTGTATTTGATTTGCTGGAAAGATTTTGGGAAGGAATGATCCTAAGTTGGTGAATGCCGATTCCAAATATATAATATACGTCATGTTATTTTCAGCAAATAAAAAATCGAAATAATCCCCGAAGAGAATGACCATTCCATTTTCATTTTTTTTTTCCATTGAACCAGAAATCACATCGCGTTGGGCCTAGTGAATGTGAACCGCGTTAGCCGCCAACAATGGAGACAAAATCAAATAAATTAGCTAGAGGTTGCATGTGACCTCACCATTGGATAAAGAAAGCGAAAGGCGAGTGAAGGATTGCTTCAATATTCCTTCTGGTGAGAAACTCATGTTGTGGATAACTCCACCTTGCTTGTCAAAGCGTAATGCTATTTGGATTGAAGAATGCCGGTTCAGCATATTAGAAGGTATGACAACCTTATCTCATTGTGATGCACTGCCGAATTAAGTTGCAGGCGACGGGCGGAGATGGATCCCGACTTAGAGGGGTCAGAATGGAAGTTAATCAGGTCGAAAGGGTGATGGATTTCAATACAAAAGCCAGTTCCTTCTATTTGAAGTAGTATATATACTCGAAAAAGAAGCTGATGCACAGTGTACATGAGCATTGCTCCCTTCATTGATGCACATACTTTTTTGAACACATAATCTCATAAAATTACACATCGAAACATCCGTCGCCTCTGATAATCTTATAGATAAGCTATCAAATTTGAGGCCAAATTGGGCTACAATAGTTTCAAGTTTCCCTCATGGAATTGGATGTATAACTACTTTTCCAGTAGCTCTGTTTGTTTCGATGTAAGAGAAAGCTTCGACAACCTTAGCAAATTGAAATGGTCCCTTGGAATCAACAACCGGCTTCACCTTGCCGCTTTCTAGAAAAGGATTTAGTTTTTCCAAGACGGCACCATTGGCAGTGACTACAAATCTGAAACCAGGTGGTATGACTGCACCGGTTAGGACCACCACGCTGCCCCCTTCCTTCACCACCTTCGCCGCCTTATCCCCCTGCCCTGTCAATTTGGAAAGAGAATGATGAATTCGCATCCTAAGTTTCACCAGTCGAGAAAAATGATATTTGAAGAAAGAGAACGTCAAAACTCAGTTTCCAGAATAAGTTTTCCCGTGCACTTTTCAAATAACTACTTTCGAAAGCACAAATACTCGTCATTTTGAAATCATTTTTGTTTTTGAGCAAATATTCTCTATAGACAAGTTTCAAAATCTGTCAACCAAATGAGTTCTCGTGAGTGAAAATAGTTTTCAAGAATTAGAGAACATCATTTTTCGCGTTTTCTCAATAAATGGATTACTTTTTACAGAATATTCTCTATAGACTAGTTTGAAAATCTGTCAACCAAACGAGTTTTCCAGAAAAGTGTCTTAGTAAAACTGATTCTGAAAACAGATCTGAAGTAACTATTCTCATACATCCAACAATGGCAATATGATCTTACCAACAGTGTCATAGACGACATCATATTTATCCGGTAAGTCTTCAAAGTTTTCTTTAGTGTAATCAATAGCCAAATCAGCTCCCAAGCTTTTGAGCAGTTCCAACTTTCCAGTGCTGGAAGTTGCTGCAACTCTAGAAGCACCAAATACGTGTTTTGCTAGCTGCCTCAAATACACAAAAAATGTTCATCATAACACATAATAGGAAAATCCGAAAATCTAATACATAAGTGAAGCTCATAAATCGCAAGCATCCTACAATCTGAGGTATCAAGCTATTGTTATGGGCTGATGCAGTCGTTTACCACTAGAGCATAATGTGTGTAATTTACTGCTGGTCTAATCCCGTCATCTCCTTGTTGATCTTCTGAGTGTACCTCAAAACTTAGTCACTATATATGGCCGGAGACAGAAACTGCGGTGATACAGTTTCAAGCCATGGATGCTGAAGCCAGTGGACAAAAAGTTTTATATGTAATTCTAGTATAATCACACCCAAGAATAGGCAGGTTATTTGTACATGACGTAGCCCTTGCTTCTACATGCAGTACTTTCGCCTAGATAACTTGCATTTCTGTTGATTATGTATGAGAAGTAGAGAGGCATGTTTGCATACGATGAAACTCCCAGCAAGGTAAGAGAAGCGAAGTAAAATGGGCTAACCACATTAGAAACCAAAGATGATGCGAAAGCAAACTGGTATAGAATTGAGTTGACACGAGCATAATGCTTGAGATTCGTAGAATTAGAAAAGTTAGAACATCAAAATTTTCACTCCATGAGGCATAACAGAAGGAAACCTCGACTATATTTTTTTTTGACCGGCAAGGAAACCTCAACTTCTTCTGAGTTCAATTCATTATGAGGCTTTAATGCGTTGGTGCAGCCACAAATACAGCAAACCGAGTCAATGAGAAATGTAAGACTCCAACGTTTCGCGATGTTTTTACTCTTCTCCTTCCATTAATTTTTGTTAACGAGACAAATACAACAAACCGAGTCAATGAGAAATGTAAGACTCCAACGTTTCGCGATGTTTTTACTCTTCTCCTTCCATTAATTTTTGTTAACGAGACAGGGTAAAGCGATTTGATAACGAGGATGCTCATTCTGAGAGCTAAAAACTAAGAACCATAGAGGAACTTCATGTCATGCATGCCCTTGGTGCATGTACCTAGATCACAATATCAAAACTAACACATGCCCTTGCACATATTTGGTCTTCAAGATGATGGTTCCTTGTGCTTCCATTACACATTCAACAATAACTTCTTATGGCTACTGCAGAATTTATTGAAGTTGCAAATATATACCTGAATTACTAGGGATCCCACTCCACCAGCACCACCCAAAACAAGGACAGATTTGCCATCTGAAAACCCAGACCTCTCAAGGCCTTCATAAGCGGTCTGAATTGCAAGCGGAAGACCGGCAGCCTGAGCAAAATCCAGATTCTTGGGTTTCAGTGCCAACAACTTCTCCTCAACAGCTGTGTACTCCGCGAAAGATCCAAACTGTTTAGGCCCTTCCAGTGCTTTCTCATTTATGTTCCCATACACTTCGTCTCCCTCTTTTAGGCTCTTTACTTGGCTGCCAACCTTAACCACCACACCAGCTACATCGTAGCCTGGAACTGTCTGCACCAAAAGAAATCCCGTCAGAGGTGAACGAATAACCATGGAATGCTGAAGTTTGGCTACTCAACTAGCTCAAACAACAGATAAAAGGGAGTGAAATATAGAGACATTCTTATGTCAGTAAAAGGGGGTTTGAGGAACCTTTACTCATCAGATAAATTCTAACATAATCAACCACTGAGGATTCCAATGCCACTAGGGATGCAAAGAAAATGAGTTACAGACAATATTTTCTATATATGGAAAACTCATCCTTAATGATGCAGAGGTGACATTTTAAAAATAAAGAACCAAAATGGTTGGTGTTTTGGTTCGAAATTGCGCAAGCAAAAATCATCAGGTCAAGCACCTGAATGAAACTTAGCAAGGTTTCCAATAACAGTAGTTTTCCTTGGTCATGTTTTCCATCCAAGTTAGAAATATTGATACAGAAAAGAACTAATGGCAATGTAATAGATTTATTGGCAATCACATATTGGACCTATTGCCAATTCCTTACTCACAAAATTTTAATTTTTGTTTACTTCTGAGTTTATCTCAGACCTTCACCATTCAACCTACAGTCATTCTTGGACTAGAGTGCGTGTTTATTGTAAAAGGACTATGTCCAATGGGAGGAGAAGCAGTCGAAGGAGTGCATTCTAGAGTTATGATACGGACCATATGAAATTGTACAAGCAAGAAAATCAGTAATTACATACCCATTTCCTATAATAATCAACCACACCACGAGAGAATGCAAAAATAAACACCCAGCAAGAAATTACTATCAGGGACCATTTAGAGCCACTAGGGGCTATATTGATGAGTCACATCGAGCTGGTGGGTTGTTCAAGCTTAGTTTGAAAACTTAATGACATTTAACAATCTAATCCGGTTTGGTTTGTCTGTCGATCAATTCGATGTAAGCGAGTTTTAATCAAGCTATCAGCCTATCACGATCCAACCTTGAGCGGTCAGTTTCATTTTATGAAACAGCATAAGCTGATCAAGCCGAGTGATGGGTTGTATACGTTTAGGTTGAAAATTTCAACGAGCCAAAAATGCGTTTCAAGTGTTTTAGCCAGTTGAACACGAGTACGCAAGGTTGAGTAGCTTAGGTTCATCTATCCCCAAAAGCAAACCAAGTCATACGCAATCATGATGTACGCGATGTTGAGCGTGAAGACTGATCTGTTTTTTGTAACCCTGGTCCAGACCACCATGAGACTTGGTCCGGACCAGCGCGAACACGATTGAAGAATTGAAGTTTCTGGAAATCTGGTCCGAACCAGAGTGAATTGTTGGTCCGGACGAAGGTGAAGTTGGTCCTTGGTCCAGACGAACGGGCATGTGGAATTACGCGACATGTGCGTTTTTTAGGATTTTCTGATGTACTAGTTTGCTTGGACTATAAAAGCAAAGCTAGGGTTGCCTTCTATTATAACTCTTCATACTCTCATCATAATGAAACACCCCAGCATCCCGTGAAGTAAGATTAAGCAATTTGCTTAACTCGGAACCACGTAAATCTCTGCGTCTTGTTCTTTTGTTGCTTGCGATTGTTTTCTGTTCTTGGTTTGTTCTTTGATTGTGTGTGTTTGCTTGTGGGTTTGGGCGTTCGAATCCCCAACACGCAATGTAATCTTTACAATTTCTTCACTAAGAAACTGGCGTGAGTTGTGAATATACATAATTGGGACATAATTACACAAGTAGAGAAACAACAGAAACATTGCTATGTGGTTTCTTTGTGTTTCTTGCTTAATTGTGTGTGTTGGGTTAACTTGGGTGACGGGTCGATCACCCAATCAAAGGTGTTAATCTAACTATTCTAACAATACTAGCTTTTGCCGATAGAAAAAAAGAACTTCGGTCAAATCCGTAACAACATTCACCTAATGAAAAAGCTAACAAAACGCATTCATTTCAACACCAATCAACAAAAACTGAGCAAAAAGGCGAAAAATTCTACCGGGAGAGGAGAATCGGTGGCCTTGAATTTCCCTAGCCTCCTCTTGAAATCAACTGGGTTCAGAGCAGCTGCAGCAACCTTAACCAAAACCTGGTCATCTTTCACTGGAGGCACTGAAACACTAGAATCAAACTTCAAAACATCGACACTTCCGTACTCTCCATAAACCCAAGCCTTCATCTGAGAAGGAACAGAATAGGTGCTTTTGGCTTCAGTGGAGGCAGGGGCAGCTTGGGAATTTGCAGACACTCTGAGAGGTGAAACAGGGGATGAGAGCTTCTGTCTTAGGCTTCTGGCTGTGGTGAGTTTAAGTGTAGAGAGAGAAGATGAGGAGAGAGAATGTCGGTGATGATGATGGGGTCTGAGTTGCAGAGTTGTGGAGGAGAGGATGGGTTCCATTGTTGTGGTGGTTTTTTGGGTGTTGAACTGATTTTTATCAGCTAGTTTATCTGTTGTTAGACAACCTTCCCATTGTATGGTGATTGTTTGATTATCCATGGGATTGACATTTGTACTCGTTAAAGCATTCAACTCAAAATTAATTGACAATGAGAGAGAAGGCCGCACAGGCTCATATATTCTCCACACGTGTGACCCCGACTTGCACGTGGAGAGGCTAACAAAGGATTCGGAACACACAAATCGCAATGACAAAGTGCAACTTTGACACAAACAAAAGGAAAAAGCCTCCCAAAACCTAATCTTGGTACCATGTTAAAACATCCAACTCAAAATTAATTGACAATGAAAGAATATTCTGCCCAAGCTTTTATATTATTTTTCGGTGTGATAATTAATCAATGTGAGAAATTTCAAACATTCCAACCCAAATAAGTGAAGAAGCACAACTTTAAAATATAACTCTTGACAAAATTGTATCGCTAACCGTTTAATGCACATGGACATGTGGGAAATTTCAAACATTCCAACCCAAATAAGTGAACAAGCACATCTTTAAAATATAAACTCTGAACAAAATTGTATCGCTAACCATTTGATGCACATGGATCTACGTGCATTTTGGTTAGTGAACATACCAGCTGGTGCACTTTTTTTTTTTTTTGGTTGAATTTGGAAGAAAAATTAAACAACCTCCGGCCTACGGCTCAAACCTATAGTTGAAAAAATCCACTATAAAGGTGAAATATATCTGATTTTTGGGAATTATTTATTTATTTTACTAGACAATGCATGATACGGATGAAAAAGAAGAAAAATATTAATTTAAGATTTTACAAAGCTTACTAAAATAAAAAGAACTAGCTTAAAAGTCTCAAATATTTTCCGTTAAGAAATGGATATACAGATAGATTACTTTACGTATTTATCAATAAGTAGGGTTTTAGTATAACAGTTTGCAAGGGATCACATACATTTATTCCGATGTTGAAACTAAGTTTCTTTACTTATTTATCAATAAGTAGGATTTTAGTATCATGTACTGTTGGCAAGGGATCTCACACATTTATTCCGATGTTGAGACTAAGTTGCGTGCTATAAGCGCTAAAGAATATATATAACTTAAAAGTTTATTTGATAATTTTTAATTCTAATTTCTTATAAATACACTTAAAAATTTGTCTTTTAATGTTAAAATTATATAATAAAAACATTAATGACAAATTTTAAAGTGTTTTAATTTAATAACATTAATGACAAATTATATGTTTTATCTAAAATCCAGAACAGAACCTAAAAAACAAAGAAAAAAAGTACCTCCGCCAAACTGGTTGAACATCTTCTTTACCATTACTTTTTGTTTAAACAGCAAAATCAGCGATTAGAATCAACTCCCTCAAACCGGTTTCTCTCTCTCTTTCTCTCTCTAAAAGCCACTTCCCCTTTGTGATTCATCATCAATTAGTTTCTTTACGACAGGTATCCATTCGATTCCTCTCTTTTTTTCGTGATTCATTATAGTATCTTGTGGGTGTTGTGTTTATGGGATTTGCGGGAACATCAGTTGAAAACCCACCTATATATATTGATCAGCTAATATGTATGTAACTGTGCAATTCTGTATGCATGTATTGTCGATTTTGAAATTGTTTAATTCGGATAGGTATTTTATTTTTATTTTTTGCGAACAACTACGATCCAACCTGTTTTTATTTTTGTGTCTCACTTCATTCGTTGATTATACAAAGGGCTTGAGTTGGGAAATGGGTTGGAGAATTTGATGTGCTAGGCCAAACTAACTCCCGGTCCCGGGTGCCATTATGGGGAAGTCTATACAGAGCTTTGTCTGGCTTTAATCCGACTCCTCGCTCGTGGGCAGTGGATCGGTCAAGGTGCGCGTATCCTGGTTCGCACCCCCTGAGTTGTCAAGAAAAAATAAGGAAGAAACTCTATACATATTGTCATACAACCTAGTTGAAAAAAAAAAACTCTATACATATCAACAACAAAAAAAACCTAGTTGGAAAAAAAAAAAACTCTATACATACAACCTAGTTGGTATTTACACACCCAGAGGTTGCCCAAGTGGTTTGGGCGGATGCCCAGGCTTGGAAATACTCCTCAAGATTTGAGGTCGATTCCCCACCGGGTGAGTACCCTGCAGTAAGTGGGGGACCGTGATTGGTGTGGCCCCGCTAGCTCCCCGGAGGTTTGGGTTGTGCCATCGGGTCCATATAGTGTTTGGTTGTAGGGCTGTTTCTCCGTTACCAAAATAAAAAATAAAAAAAAACCTAGTTGGTATTTTCCTACACAAGATAGTGGTGCTAAATCATGTATGCTAAATTGTTGTCTAGCTATGCTGGGTGATATCCTATGCAGCTGGGGGAATAGCTGAGCACTTGTCCATTTAGAAAATCTTATAAAGCACATGAAAGGTATAGGAATGGGGTATCTGTACAATATGGCCGGTGAAAGCACAAAAAAGGGGAGATGGTTATGGGCGGAATATGTACGTAGAATTTGTATTTTTGGATTTGTAGCAGTGCGTATGTGAAATCACAAAACCAAATGCAAATATTAGTTAAATGAATTAGTTACTTGAGAACCAACTTAACGAACCAGAGTTAAACTCCAAAAGTAAGGTACTGTGTGAGGTAGGTTGATCATTATATTAGAGTACTTACAAACCAAAGGATAATTCTATAATCATGACAATGAGAAAAACACGTCCTATAAACTAGTGAGGTAGGTTTGTCTCGTAGTTTGGTTTGCCACTTCTCCATTGGATATGAAGTGAAAGACGAGGGTGAGACGTAGATGTATCCAATTGGGCAACCCCGTAAATCTTTGAGTTGTTCTTTCTGAGTGTTTTGTGTGATTATTCTTCGTGTGTGTGTGGGTGGGTGGGTGTGTGGTTTGGGTCAAATTCACAACAAGTGATTCCAAACTCCTAAGGTACTCAAAGCGTGCACAAGTGATACCCAAGACCAAATTAAAACATTTATGTTTCGGGTTCTCAGTTATGCATGGAGATGTACCATGCAAAGTTCTTGTACCAAATACAACCTAGCGATTTTTTTTTTCTCTCAAAATATCGTGCTTTGTAGACAAATTTTTATGTCAAGCATACTGTTAAATCATGGCCACAAAAACTGGTGAAATACCAATGTCAAAATGGTTTTCAAAATGTACCTTTTTGTAATGGTCAGAACTCCAAACTCGTAGATTTCTTCTGAAATTACACTCACCAAGCAACTTTGCTAATTACCATCAATGCTAAGTTGGATTACCTCTCTCTGCAGAATACTCAATAAGGAATCCAGTTCTCAGCATATTCAATTGGTAGCATTGTTGGTGTTTCGATTGAAGCCCTCGGTGCAATCTCTTTATGGCTGCCAGCTATTTTTTGCAGATAGGCATTCATACAGTTACACAATCCTCCCCTTCTCCCACAATCTCTTGTGTATATAATGCACCTCATATTGCAGAAGTCTCACGTATCACTAGTGCTGATTCAGTACACGGACATTCAAGTTCTTCATCAGATGGGTCGACCGCTTCTAGAGTCCTTAAAGATGTACATATAGTAAGAAAACCAGGAACTTTATTTTTCTTTCATCATTTTGCTAATTCGCAATGGTACTTATGCTTGCCGCTAATGGTCATGCACTTCTCTGCTTTCTTAAAGCATATATCCTTTCACCCCAATCCTTCTGAGTTCTCACTTTTCTTTTCGTAAGAACTAGAAAGGTTCATACTTGGATGCACATGCTGTGGATTCAAATGGTTAATTTGTCAGCTTATCTAATTTTCTCAGTCAGCACGGTTGATGGATGATTTTCTTGCACTTGCCAGAGACAGCACAGACAAAGATTTGGAGACTTGTGGGGTTCTTGGTGCTTTCCTTGTAAGATTCCGTTCTCGCCTATTCATGCTAGAACTGATATGATTTGCTGCATCATAACCGTATGTCAATCCTGAAATGATGCCTCAGGCTCATGACGTTGCTTTTGGACAATATAATTTGTGATTTATTGAACCCATACAAGGCAACTGTCTTAATACAGCTTGGATTGTCCAAGTACAGATTTTGATTAGCCTAGAGTTAAATTTACTCAAATCCGTAGTAAAAGTGTAGAGCCTCAGGGCCGTAAATGAGCTAAGTCGAGCCAAGCTGAGTCAAGCCAATCCGAGTGGTGGGTTTTTCAAGCTTGGCTTCAAAAATTATCCTGTTCAAGCTTCAAATGTGTGCTCAAGCTTTGTTTGTCTTTCAAGCAACTGGACCTCATGATCTTTTATTGAGCTGTGCAAGTCAAGTCCAAGTAGCTTGGTTTTCTTTTCATTCAGTGTAGGCTCATTGGGCAGAGTCTGAGCCAAGGTCAGGAAATTAATGAGTTTCAAACTGTTTTCAAGCATTGTTACTTGTCAATCTAAAACAATGTCCCACTCAGTAGAAAATTCTTCAAAATAGTCTATTTTTCTCCACTATTGGTATCACGCTAGGAACGGAAGATCCAATTAGCATAATGAGTTGATCTAGAACAAGGGAATGCGAGTCAGCTCTAGTGGCTTGGTTCATTTGACAGCCCTAAAAATCTTGTAATATGGGAGCTTTTCCCGGAAGGTAATTCTTCACTGGTGAACACTTGACCCTTATATTTACCAAGAACATAATGTCATCCACCTACTGGATCATCGTTCAACTATCTCAATTGGTGCCTAGTGATCCTTGAATCTCAAAATATACTGGTTGAAGCCTCCTAGATGGACAATTCATGTGACCTTGTAGAAGAAGCTGTTAGCCTGGGAGACAAATGGCAATATTTTTTCTTTCGTCCTCCAAAATATTGTTCCATGTTCTGTGGTATAGTACTTCAACTTTTCTTGCATTCTTTTTCCTCTGGTGTTGAGTTTTCAATGGGGTTAAATGGAATACTTTCTTGATTAGGAATTGATTATTGTTTCTTCTGTTTCTATCCAGAGAGGGGGAATTTTCCATGTCACGACTCTGATAATCCCGAAGCAAGAATCAACTTCCAGTTCTGTATGTTTTTTGGTCCCTTTTCTCGTTTCGATTCTATGTATTTTTCCAATCATTGTCTTTATAAACAAGGTCCGTTCCTGGGTATTGCAAGCTGCTGACGTAAATTTACTGGTTCATAGTGTCAGGCTCTGCATGAGGAGGAGATTTTTTCTATACAAAACGAGCAGTCCCTCTTCCCTGTTGGTTGGATCCATGTATGCATTTCAGCTCCTACTCCTCTTTTGCCTGATGGTCAAACTAGTTGATTTGCTTTGTGTGATATCATCGCTTGCTTTATCTTTGTTTATGGTTGGGAATGTACTTCAAGATTTCAGAAGCTTGAAAATTTCTCGTTTTATTGGAATCATTACGACAAATTAGCAGATTTTCAAAATTGGCTGATGAACAGTAAATAACCCAGGGTTCTTTCAAAGTGCTTGACCATGTTTGGAGCTTTGGCATTGAGGGGGATATTGTTTTTCCTTTTTCATTATTCAATGGAACTTGTGAGAACCTCTTTTGCTTCAGGTCCTTCACTTTTTGTTTGAGGATGACCTTTGAATTCCACCTATGAGAGAATGGAAACACACCTTGTTTAGTCCCAACGCCCTGCACAAGAATCAACTCGTTAGGGACACCCCGGTCTGGTTGGTTGACCAGAAATGTCCTCCGAAGATCAAGTCAGTAGCCATTCGATACCAATTAATCAAAAACCAAAGACACACATCACTGTTCCACACGTTAACATTTTTTCCCTTTGCTATCTTCTCTCTTTTTTTCCCCTTTTTTCTCCCATTGTACTTTCTTTTGCCTTAGTTTAGTAATTTCTTCGTTCTGTAACTCGGCCGAGAACCTTCTTGGCTAGGTGGGAAGTGTAATTATCATTGCTGCATAATGAGATTTATGCTTTTTTCTTAAATAAATTTGTCATTTTACTCTTTATGTCTTTGGTGTCTGCACATTAAGATTTCTTCTGCCTTTGACTTTTTTCAACGCGATGACTTTTCAACGGTCAATATGCTGACTTTACCTCGAGTAACGGTTTCTGTCCCCCCACAGAACTCTAGATAATTCACTATTTGGATCACGATTTTATTTTTTATTTTTCCTGAAATGGCTTAACGGCTTCAAATTCACCAACTTGGTGGAACTTTTGAAATAACTGACTTAAGTTGGCCAGTGAAGTTACCTGATTCATGATTGAGCTTTGAAAATGACCTGACTTGTCCATGTAGGGTGAATTAACAACAGAAGCTCCATCTTTTGTTTATTAATGTTTGTCCTTTAGAAGCCTAATCTTTTGTTTATGTCAACAGACACATCCTTCTCAAAGTTGTTTCATGTCGTCAGTCGATTTGCACACCCAGTTCTCATATCAGGTATCTGATTTTTTATATTTAGGAGTGGCTTTTTGGGTATAGGTGATAACTGTGTGATGATTTCTGTCTGTAAGGATGCCTGCATGCTGGTGTATCTGCTTTTTATGTTTTTCCCATCAGTTTACTACTTTTAGAAAGTTATTGCTTCCGATTTGGCATGGCATTGCTAAATGTCAGTAAGAAAAGGGAGCAAAGGGAACTTTTAACTTCACCTTTGAGAAGCAAGAGCCCATAAGGGCGTCATGCGGAAAGCAAAGTTTGTCCACGTGAAGAGTACTTGTTATGCTCGTCGCTAGGTTTTTGCCTATGATCCCGATTTCTATAAACCACTTAGCAATGATAGGAGTTTTGTGTCATGTGTACTTCAAATTTCGTGTAATTTTGGGACGAGTTGCGCTTTATCCGTACAATTTTCCAGATTTGAGTCTTGTGACAAATTGGACTTCATACTCAGCTGACAATTGGTTTCAGTTTAGACCATCCATTTACGTTCATGGGTTTGAAATTTGGGAGAAGCAATAATTCAGTGTCAAAGGGCTTGTTTTGTCCATATGGAGCTCACGTCGAATCCATATGGCGATTATGCTTCCTTGCTCCTAATTTCTTACCATGGAGATCATCCCAATTTCAAAACTCAAATCCTTGGCAATTACAGGATCACCCTCCTGTCAACTGAATGTTCTTCGCTATGTAATTAAATTGTTTTGTTTAATATGTGCATGTGTTAAAGCTTGTTTCTTCCCTATGAATAGATTTTTGTTCCCGTATACCTTTTCATCTTCAATTCATGCTTTTGTGTGAGTGTCTTGGAGCTTATGACACAGGGTTCCGTCGTCTCGTGTGCCCTTGCTCACTTGGTTCTTCTTTTCCAGGTAATGGTACCTGAGGCCATTGCCATTGTCATGGCTCCTACTGATACAACAAGGTATGCTACTTTCCTCGAAATTGTTTTCTATTTCACGTACCAATTATCTTTTATCCGCCACATAATTTTTTCATAATTTCCCCATGGAGGTGACCTTTTTGGGCTTTTTGAAATTCGGAACCTTACCCACCTTTTTGGGGTCTAGTTGCTATCTGCTAGTTATTCTACCACCGTTAGTTGGCTGTGAAGCATGTATGAATATGTAATTATCTTCTACGTGTCCATCAACGAATTGGTGAAACGAGTACATTTTGATTACCAGCTACTAGAACACCATGTAAATGTGTAGCTCTAAAAAGTCGCACTTCATATGGATAATCAGGAAGTGCGGTGACTTACCATGGCCCTATGTGGGTTTAGACTCACCCGACTCCTCACAAAGTATCACCACAAGAATTGATACAATTTCCATATCAAAAGGAATGCACAGTTTCAAGAAGCTTGTATTTCTCTCCAAGAAAACTGCCTGCACGTTTCAACCAGCAGCTTATGGTGTTTAAGTTGGACAATATAAGAGGATTTCACCTTTAGAAGTTTCACACTTATCGAATGATGTGATCTCAGGAGCTATGGAATATTCAGGCTATCAGACCCAGGTGGGATGAACATACTGAAGGAGTGCCAAGAGACGGGATACCACCCTCATAGAGAACCTGCGGATGGGAGTCCCATATACGAGCACTGCTCCAATGTCTACGTTAATCCTAATATCAGGTTAGAAATATGCGATTTGCGTTGAGGCAGTGGTTGAAGTGCAGAAATGCTGCTTTTTATATGCATGGTGGAGCATTTTAATGCTTACAAGCATGGCGCTTGAGTTGGCCCTCGGAAGTGAACCTGGTTATCAGCGGGAAGATGTAAATGTTATGTAATGTTTTGTTCCATTTTTGTTTTGTTTATAGATATAGATATGATCTTCTTGTGCTCACAAAATTGGGCCTGCCGCATTCGTATTTTGATGATTAGAAATGGTCATTTCTGGGTGCCAACATGTCAGTCATCTACGGGAAGGAAAAAAAAAACCTTAATCAAATATCAACAAATGTCTCGTCGAATTATATTTTCTTGCGATAAATAGGCTGCCCATATTGAAATGGTGGTCATTCATAGTTCTAATAGTATTTCTTTCTAGATGAATGTGATTTACTGAGGTGGTTATCAGTGTTTGATTAAACTTGATACTTATGGTACATGAATAATTTTTTCATCAAGACTTCAAAAACAATGTTTAAGAATAAGATCATTGAAACCGGACGCCTCCTTTCAAATGAAAGTTACGATGAAAAGCTAAATATATAAAAAAGATACAAAAAATAAAAAAATATCAAAAAAATTACTGTTCCAAAATACTTAGGAAGAATGGTCTAGAAAAAGAAAAAGAAAAAGAAAAAGAAAAAGAAAAAGTACTGGACCAGAAAAGTAAATGTATTTTCATGTCAATAGAAAAAGAAACTGAACAAATTGCTTTGGATATAAAATTAATGGGAAATGATTTTCACACCTCCTTTTTCGTTGATGACACTTTTTTGTTGTTGTCTTTTTATGAAATTTTTGTGTGCGTTTTTCCCGCTAGAAGACAAAAAAAAAAGTCATAAAAAAAAGTGTGAAAATCAATTTTCAAAATGAATATGCTATTGGTCTAGGAAAAGTCTTATACAGTATCTAAGTACTAATAAACGAGTACTTACTCATTTTTCTTATTTATATCCATTGTAAACTTTTTAATTAACTAATATTGAAAGCGCTTTAAAGAGAATCAATATGAGGACCTTTCATTCTCTTTCATGAACGATGGACGAAAGTTTGGTCCCAAGAAATCACGCATTATATAGAAAGAAGGAAACAAATGAAACCCACTCTACGGGCGGAGTGTTGGGTTCGACATCGAACTTGGGTGGATTTTCCTTTTGTTTGTTCTCGGTGTATTTTGTTTTGTTATACTTGTTCATGTTTTGATATATATGAGATGATCTTGTTCAAAAAAAAAAAAAAAACCTTAATCAAATATCAGCAAGTGTCTCGTCGAATTATATTTTCCTGCGCTAAATAGGCTGCCCATATTGAAATGGTCGTCATTCATAGTTCTAATAGTATTTCTTTCTAGATGAATGTGATTTATTGAGGTGGTTATCAGTATTTGATTAACTCGATATGTTACACGAATAATTCTTTCATCAAGACTTCAAAAATAATGCATAAGAATAAGATCATCAAACCGGACGCCTCCTTTCATATGAAAATTACAATGAAAAATACTGTTCCAAAATAGTTAGGAAGATTGGTCTAGAAAAAGAAAAAGAAAAAGAGAAAGAGAAAGAGAGAGAGAGAGACAGAGAAACAAAGAAAAAGAAAAAGAAAAAGCAAAAGCAAAAGCAAAAGCAAAAGCAAAAGCACGGGACCAGAAAAGTAAATGTACTCTCAAGTCAAAAGAAAAAGACACTGAACAAATTGCTTTGGACATAAAATTAATGGAAAATGATTTTCACATGAATCTTGTCCCCCCTCAGTGGTGGCCAAAATTCGAGCCCCACGAGGGGCGGGGATTAGAATTTCAGAGCTATGGATAGCCTCTGAACCTCTCGTTGATTAACATTCCACTAACCCCAATAATTATAAAATATGGCAAAAAAAAAAAAATTTATCCATTAATCTCTTGTTCGGTTCCTTAACCTCTTTTTTGTTTTAAGTTATGATTTTCCTTGTTGTAAATGTTGTTTCTACTATTGTTGTAATGATCGGTAAACCTATTACGCATTCTCTGGCTTTAATTATGACTCCCACAAATGAATGGCGTGACTAGTTTTCCAAAAGTAGTTGATGTGCGCGCAAGATGACTCGGACACTTTAGTTATAAAAAAAAACCTATTTACACAATATTTTAACCACTAATACATTTATCCATTAATCTCCTGTTCGGTTCCTTAACCTCTTAGAAATTAAATGCTGGAAAAGATGTGGAACAAGGGTCTTCCAAGAATAGGATACTATCTTGGAGTTTGGACAATCCCCGTTTCATTTGTTCTTCGCAACATAAACTCAAGCAAAGTATGTACCAAGATCGTCTCAGGTAATTATTCATGGGAGACAAATTAAGATTCACGTTTTTATTTGATGATTTGAGTTATTCATTTTGTACGATTACGTTACTATATTTCCATAAGAGCGTAGGTTAGTAAGAGCTAGTAAAGGATTGATTGTCCATTTTACTTGTGACAAATAAATTTGTTCAGATACATGTTGATGTTCAAGCAACTTGACTTTCAACATACTAAAAAAAACATTGGCCTTCAACATAAATGATAAACGCATTGTGATTTACGAAATAAATAGCTCAAATTGTTGAATGAGACCGTTGTTAAATCCCATTTGACATCACATAAGGAATCGTCACATACAACAATCATTGCCAATGCACTCCAAGCCTATTGTTTTCCAAGTTATAGTGACGTGATGCCTGGATCTTGTAAAATAATTTTTCGACCCAAGATTTAACACCATACCACTTGGGCTACCCTTCACTTGGAGAATCTCTGGCCCTTACTCAAATGAGTTAAAAGGTCTCTTTCGTATCATCCACTCCAATGGCAAAATCCATTTTTAACAAGAGAATAACTTATTCACCGAGGTGGCAAATTTCACCCATCTGTTTCTGCAATCAATGGTCTGGATTTTAAAAAAAAACCTCTAGCAAGAGTTTTTTTAAAATCCGGATCATCCAAAATACTTCTGGACACGCGCAATTCAGCTCCGTAATAATGACGTGATGCCTGGAAAATTATTTTGTAAGAAAAAAATCAAGGTTACATGAATTTTTTTTTGTTGCACCATGATTGGGAGCTGCCCAAGTCTCTAGGCTTGTGGTGCTTCTCCAGGGCCGGCTCAGCTGATTCATACATAACCGCTGAACTAATATATGTCCCAATTTTGAACTCGTAAAAGTTCACTAAGAGAATCTCCGGCCCTCGCAAGTGGAGTGAAGTACAGTTGGTGCCTCCATTATACTCTTATGCACACATAGGTAGGGTTCGATTCCCCTAAACACCCATCCCCCTTCCCCAAATCCATAAGGATAGACTAAATTAAGTTTAACGAATAGGAAAAAAAAAATCTCCGGCCCTCACTCAAACTAGTTAAAGATCTCTTTTGTATCATCCACTCCCACGGCAAAACCTGGTTGTGTGGGAGTAACGGCAAAGAGTCCACCACATTACTTGAGCCCAATATACATTGAATGACCCATATCCACTTAAAAGGTTAAGCCTTGTAAGTGGTGAGCCATCCAATTGTATATTAAGGTCCAACACTTTTTCTGTTTATCTGATGTGGGACTCAACATTCACACATGTTCTAACAAATCTCCCCCTCATGTGTGAACCGACCATTGGGCCTTAACCTCTCTCTACATCCAAGCTCCCCCTTGATTCTGATCTACAACTCTCAACCTTATCTCCTGAACTGGGCTTATTCTGCACCCACTCCATCGATTCAGAGTCATCTCAATTGGAAGCCAACGTGCCTAGTCACCGGCACTATGCTCCCCCACGAGAACTCCATTGAGAGCCAATGTGCTCATTAATTCGACATTCGACAGCACCGTGCTCTCCGACGAGTCAACTCCATCGACAATGAGCCATCCAATACATCACTCTAACATCGAGCCACCTTGCTTCATCAAGAGTCACCTTTTTGGATTTTATACCGCTCTATGAGTGTCTTCTGTGCAAACCCATTCAATGGTGCGCTGAGAGTCTTCCCATAGATCGTCAACCATCGGCTTTGATACCAATTGTTGGGAGTTCGTCCGATGCATCGACCCGCCACTGCGTGCTCAAGGCCCAATTTGTGTGGGAGTAACGGCAAAGAGTCCACCACATTACTTGAGCCCAATATACATTGAATGACCCATATCCACTTAAAATGCTAAGCCTTGTAAGTGGTGAGCCATCCAATTGTATATTAAGGTCCAGCACTTTTTCTGTTTATCTGACGTGGGACTCAACATTCACACATGTTCTAACAAAACCCATTTCTAACAAAGTTCACTTAAGCGAGTAAAAGATCTCCTTTCTAGCATCCACTCCAATGCCAATCCCATTTTAACCAAAATTTTACTTCCAAAAAACTCCTCTCTCTCTCTCTCTCTCTCTCTCTCTCTCTCTTCTCCCTTCCACCCCCACAATCCTCCCCACCAGAGAAATTCCTTCATCATAGCCTACGATTTTCAACCAGATTTCTTCAAATCACGACCGAAAAGGCACCAAGGGAGCTCAAGAGTTCCAATGGTAAACAGTTTCCACCCCTCCCTGACATATATACACATACATAAGATATATAAAATGTGCTGAAGGTTGTATTGTGATAGATGTTTTTTTAAATGTGTTTATGAAAAATAAGGTTGCACGTAATAGATTGCGTGAATTTGCAGGACAAGATTAGCGGTGAAGAAGGATGTATATCTCTAGGGCCATGGGGAGGGAAAGAGGGTGAATATTGGGCTTACAAGCCTGACGGGCCGATACTGCAGATAACTATTTATTATTGTAATGTTATCAATTCAATTTTTTTCGAAAGTAAAAGCCGCGATGGTGTCGTTATAGGAAGCTCCAGGGAATTTGGCATTAGCAGTGGGTTTGAAAAGGTGTGCCCCTCTTTACTTATTCACAGATTCGGACAGAGATGTATTGGATCCATTCGATGCATGTGGGTCCCACACGTTGGACGGTTCCCAATACCTCGGTGTCCAAATTTGTGCGCTCTCATTTTTGCCCATAGCATTTAAATTTTTTTTTTTTGATCTTCACTGTCGAGGCGAATGGAAAAGTGAATTATTTAACCAAAAACAACAATAACTTCAGATGATTTTTACTTTTATTTTCTATGCGTCCCAAACAAAGTCCTCTGACTTATACTTGCACTTGTTTAGTTCTGCATTGACAGTTCAGTAGAGCAATTCTCATCCGTAAGCCTGACGTACTCAAACTACTATGGACGTGTGGTAGTCGAATCTCTCTGTTTTAATACAAATCTAAAGACATATGGGCCCTTTGGTTCGGTAGGGGTTCATTATGTGTTCATTCCAATAGAAGGTGAAGTCATCACTGGATTCCATGGACGTGGTGGAGACTACCTTGATGCAATTGGTATATTTGTGGCACCCAAAGTCGATAGTTTTCCCAATTCAGAAATAAATGTCAATAGTTTGCACTCAATTGAAGACCCAGATTCTGTGCAAATCCAGCTCAAGGTCAGCTTCTATCGCCTCTATTTTTCCCTTATCCAATTAGTAAATCAAAATTCTCATGCTCATTTTCTCTCTCATATATAAGTTTGTTACATAGGAGAATGGGATTGCTAGGGTTTCATTTTGATGATCACAACGATACGTAATTATATGACATCACAGGATTATTAGGTGTGTTTTTCTTTCATAACTTGTTCCTCCTAGACTTTTAATTGTTGTGTTACTTGTGTATTTTTCTCATAGTAGGGCAAGGGGACAATATTATATTCTACTTATCCCCCAAAACTTTCAAACGAAATAAATAAATTGAAAAAAACCCACTTGTACTGGAGGACACTCTGTAATTGAATTCATACCAAAGTCAATCTGCCCTTTCCCTGCTTTGCAAGAATAGGAGAATAGGGTGTTTAGGGAGGGAATGTTGTGAAGGAAAATGGTTACTGCAACAGTTATGCATTTTCAGGGATTTTGACTTGAACAGTAGACCAGCTGCACCAATTTATCAATCCACCTCTCCTTTATTAATTTTGCTATTGTGGTTTGCCCTAAAAGAGAAGATATTATCGTTCCAAGGAGCCATACAACGTCTATAGATTTTCTTCCGAATAGGGATAAAGATACCCAACTAAGACTCAAAACTAGCGATTTACAGGGAATAAAAAAAGGCGAAGCTAATGTCTATCACCTATGCATGAGCCAACAGGCCCAACACTCTTCTTCACACCGTCAACATGCCCAACAAGTCCAGGACCACCGCACGGCACAAAAATACAGAAAAAATACCCATAAATTTTATAATAATTTCTTATGCGGCATAAAAAATCAGCTCCAACGGATATCGGTGGGTATGTTTTCTAAATTCGTAGGGGCAAAACTTCTCAACTGCTCAGTTTCGACCTTATAAATGTATTCTTCTCATGCCCTCTTGCTGTGATATCTCTATTAAGGGTTTGCAACTCAAATCCTCAACGACTCTCTCTCTCTCTCTCTCTCTCTCTCTCCACGACTGGATGCATGTGTATTTATAGTTGTACTTCTAGAAACTTATAGTTTCGATTTGGATGCAGTCTACCTATTGGTATGAGTTGGTCCAATTCCGATTTCATCTAGAAGTTATGCTTGTATTGATTTTTCTGTAAGTTGAATCTTGATTTCATGTGATAAAAAAAGATTGGGTTTCGATTTCGATAATTTGTACTTTGCAAGGCCAAAGCAATTGCGGTGACTAAAAATAAAAAAGACGAGAGAAGAAATAAGTAGTACTTAATTTAAAGGAAGATAGCAAAAATAACTAACATTTCTTGTTGCACATGCTCTTGTCCAAATGGTCTAAACTATACTCTGTAATTTTGGGTAATTATGGTAAAATCAAAATGCCAGAGTCACAAAAATATTCACTCCAAAAGAGTGCTTCCCTAGATAAACAGAATAGAAGAATAAAAGATACTCTAGAAAACACCAAAACATACATACTCTATGCATACTTATTACGCGGTAGAATTTCTTCGAATAGGCACCAACACAATTTCGCCACACTTATATGCGCAGAAAAGATACTCCCTCCGTCCAAATTTATTTATCCATTTTGGGAAAACTAACTTATTAGGGAAACACAATCATTGTACTTTGGCTTAATTGCAAAAACACCCCCTAAACTATCACTTTTTGGCAACTTCACCCCCTTAAGTTTAAATTCGAGCAACTTCACCCCCCTAACTATCAAATTCGAGCAACTTCACCCCCTCCCCCGTTTTCCGTTAAAAAAATGGACGGACCCCAAGCTACTCAGTCGCTACCCGTAGTGCCAAAAAAGCTCTACCCGTAGCCAGAGATCAGAATCTGTGCAATGTTGAAAATTTTGGACAGCAATAAAAACTCTCTCTTCTACACCTCTACACCAGATACACCAGATAAAACATTCTTTCTCTCTCTCTCCTCTACAACGTTTCTTGCCCATGACTGCCTCAACCCATAGAAATCACACAAACTGAAAGCACAACCCAAAACCACGAAATTCCAGCAGTGAGGTTAGGGTTTTGAAGATTTTTGAATTTGAGGGATGGGGGTTTGGGTTTCGAAATTTATGAAGAGAGAGAGAAAAGGGTTTGAGTTTACCTTGTTGGGAGAGAGACAAAGAATTTCAGACTGATTTGAGAAAACCCAACTTGAATCCTCGCAATCAATGCTTGGAACTTGTTGATTTGGAGGATTTTTGGATGAGAGAGCGAAGAGAGATCGTTTAGGGTTCTTATCGGGTGAGAAAGGAAAGAAGAAATAAGGGCTTTGGGTTTTTATAGTGGGGTG
The DNA here is from genome assembly GCA_018127125.1 of Rhododendron griersonianum. NCBI lineage: Eukaryota > Viridiplantae > Streptophyta > Magnoliopsida > Ericales > Ericaceae > Rhododendron > Rhododendron griersonianum. Next base: position 6,412,952 of record CM030799.1, on the reverse strand, counting down.
GATCGTGGGTTTTTTTTTTTTTCAAAATTTTCCAGCGGTTACGGGTAGGGCATTTTTTGGACTACGGGTAGTTGTATAATGGCATTTTTGTACATTGATTTACTTTTCCATCCAATTTTGAAATTTTCCATCCAAATTCATAACAGAATTGGATGGAAAATGGGGGAGGGGGGGAAGTTGCTCGAATTTGGTAGTTAGGGGGGTGAAGTTGCTCGAATTTAAACTTAAGGGGTTGAAGTTGCCAAAAAATGATAGTTTAGGGGGTGTTCTTGCAATTAAGCCTTGTACTTTTACAGTTCCAACTTTCCACAAAAGACCTTTTTGACTTTTGAATTAAGGTTGCTACATTAATTCAAAGAAGAAGGGGCAAAAGAGGATTTTCCTAGAGTGCAAGTCATTTGTCTTTGGAAATAGACAAATATTTTGCGACAATGCAAAGTCAAAAGTGGACAAAAAATTTGGGACTGAGGGAGTATATTAAATGTGCCAATGAAGGTTCTCATAGATTTCTTTCTCAAAGAGAAGATGTTAATAGAGTGTGTAAATGTGCAGGGCAAGATTATCGCTGAAGAAGGATGGATATCTCTAGGGCCATGGGGAGGGGAAGGAGGTGGATATAATACTTACAAGCCCGACGGGCCTATAATGGAGATAACTATTTGTTATGGTGTTGTTATCCATTCAATTTTATTCGAAAGTAAAAGCCGCGATGGTGTCGTTATAGGAAGCTCTAGGAAAATTGGCGGTATCGGTGGCAGTGCGTCTGCAAAGGTGTGCCCCTCTTTAGCTTATTCACAGATTCGGACAGAGATGTATTGGATCCATTCGATACACGTGGGTCCCACACACGTTGGACGGTTCCCGACACCTCGGTTTCCAAATTTGTGCACTTTCGTTTTTGCCCATAGCATTTTTTTTATAATTTTTTTTGATCTTCACTGTCGAGGCGAATGGAAAAGTGAATTATTTAACCAAAAACTACAATAACTTCAGATGATTTTTACTTTTATTTTTTATGCGTCCCAAACAAAGTCCTGACTTATACTTGCACTTGTTTAGTTCTGCATTGACAGTTCAGTAGAGCAATTCTCATCCATAAGCCTGACGTACAAAGAATTCTTGGGACCTGTGAAGGTCACATCTCTCTGTTTTAATACAAATCTAAAGAAATATGGGCCTTTTGGTTCGGGAGGGGGTTATTCTGTGTATATTCCAATAGAAGGTGGAGTCATCACTGGATTCCATGGACGTGGTGGATACTACCTTGATGCAATTGGTATATTTGTGGCACCCAAAGTCAATAGTTTTTCCAATTCAGAAAAAAATATCGATAGTTTGAACTCAATTCAAGACCCAGATTCTGCGCCAACCCAGCTCAAGGTTAGCTTCTATCGCCTCTATTTTTCCCTTATTAAATTAGTAAATCAAAATTCTCATGCTCATTTTTTTTTATCAACAAAATACTCATGCTCATTTTTTTGAAGTTCATTGGTGTATTCATACTTGCTTGAAGTCCATCTAATCGTCTAGCTAAGTATATGGGTTTCGTGTGATAAAAAAAATTTGGGGTTTCGATTTCAACCGTTCGTATTTTTGCACGGCCAAAGCAATTGTGGTGATTAAAAATAAAATAAAATAAAAAACACGAGAAGAAATAAGAGTAATATTTTAGAGGAAGATAGCAAAGATAACTACCGTTGTTGGAGTTTGTTATAGAAAATAAATAAATAGCTACGGAGTATAATAAATTTCTTCAAATAGGCACTAAGAAAGTCCAATGGTGAACATTTTCCATCCCCTGCGCGATATATACACGTATAAGAGATATAAAATGTGCCAATGAAGGTTATCAGAGATTAAACTTTTAATTGAAAAAGGAGGTTGTAATATAGATTGTGTGAATGTGCAGGACAAGATTAGGGGTGAAGAAGGATGTATATCTTTAGGGCCATGGGGAGGGAATAATGGTGAAGCTTGGGCTTACAAGGCCCATGGGCCTATAATGCAGATAACTGTTTGTTATGGACAAGTTATCGACTCAATTTTATTCGAAAGTAAAAGTTACGATGGCGTACTTATAGGAAGTCCCAAGAAAATTGGCGGTACCGGTGGCCATGCGACTGAAACGGTGTGACCCTCTTTAGCATATTTACAGACCCCGACAAATATATATCTGAATCCATCCGTTGCATGTAAGACCCACATGCATCGGATGGATCCAAATATATTTGTGTCTGGATTTTCGTACTTCCGTTTGTGTCCATAGCATTTTTTTAAATTTGTTTTTATCTTTGGTGTTGGGACGAATAGGCAAGTTAATTATTTAAGCGAAGGGTAGTGATTTTCACACTTTCTTTTTTGATAAATGCATTCTATTTTTTGTCTTTTAGTGAAACTTTTGTGTGTAATTTTCACTAAAAGAGAAAAAATGAAGTGCATTTATAAAAAAAAAGAAAGTGAAAATCATTTTCATGAAGCAAAAACTACAATAATATCAGATGATTTTTATTTTTATATTCGTATGCGTCCCAAAAAAAAGTTCTAATCTATACTTGCACTTGTTTAGTTCTGCATCGACACTTCAGAAGAGCAACTCTCGTCCGTAAGCGTGACATACGAATACTTCTCCGGAGAAGTGACAATCATCTCTCTCTGTTTTTGTACAAATATAAACAAATATGGGCCTTTTGGTTTGAGATCGGGTGCTTCTTCGCTGTCCATTCCAATTCCAATAGAAGGTGGAGTCCTCACTGGATTCCATGGACGTGCTGGAACCCACCTTTATGCAATTGGTATACTTGTGGCACCCAAAGTCAATGGTTTACACCCAATTCAAGACCCAAATTCAACGCCTACCCAGCTCAAGGTCAGCTTCTATCCCCTCTGTTTTGTTGTATCCAATTCGTAAATCAAAATGCTGATCAACTCATTTATTCTCTGATACGGTTGTTATGTAGGAGAATGGGGTTGATACAGTTTCGTTTTGATGAACCAAAGGTCCATTCTTATGATTCTCGATAAGGAAATTAGTGATTCATAAAAATTACGTGAAAGAGATCGAGTTAGATACATTGGTAGTCATCTCAACAAATTATATATCTTTTAAAAATGCTATGTACACAGACTCCGTGCACACATTTGGACACCGTGCACACATTTGGACACAAGTTTATCTAGAACTGTCTCATCTATGTATGTCCCGGATTCACCGAGCGGAACCTCATGCATCGTACAGTTCGGAACGTATCTTTTTTTCTACGCTAAGATAATTTTGTTAGACATTTCACTCAAATAATGTAAAGATTTCCTTTTGAAAATGAACAGTGTAGATCAAAAAAATAAAATCTCAATTGCTATCAATATTTGAATACCAATGAAAATTGGTCCAAAATTTTATTCGTTTTACTGATAAAAAAGTCCATGACAAAATTTAGTTATATGAATATATACATAACCCTCTATTTCACATTTTTGCGGCCAACACACAATAATAAAAGTGGCTTTCATTTAAATAGTGCCACTCCTGATTTTATTAAATCATGGCTTTGCAACTGGTGCCTGGATCTATACCCGGACACATGTGTCTCACCCAAATGTATATAAGAGTACCACATGAGAATTGAGATAGACAATTCTGAAGGGAACGTAAATTCATGGTTTAGGTAAATTTTGATGCTAGTTAATGAGTACTCTTCAATCTTCATTTATTTATAGTTTCGCGTTACAATAATACGACGTCGTTGGCATTATTTTGATTATAATTTTGGGGGCAAACTATTGTAACTACAAATTTCCTGAACGTAGCCTGTTACCATATACATGAATTATTTACCATAGGTTAAACATGCTACGTTCAGGAAATTTGTGGTTGCAAATAGCTCCCCCTAATTTTGTGGTATTATGTTTATGAGTTCCACATGTATACCATCATCCACAGGTGTTCGGTTCAGGTGTGGGTTCCAAACTCAAAACCCTTGATAACACCATCATCCACAGTGCTGCTTCCAGCAGTGGAACCACCAAAGAAGATGACCACCACGGTGGAGCTCCTTCCTCCTCTTCTGAAATGATCCGCATGAATCTCAACCTCGTGGATTCGGCATTCCAGAAGTACAAAATCCATATGGATATGCAAATTAGCGAGGCCCGTGAGAAATTTAAGGAGCTACAAAAATTAGGGAGCAGTGAAAGAGACTTTGACGAACTTGGACAGGTCATTGCGAAGCTGAAGTTCCAGATCCCTTTGATCTCCAACAAAGACGACCACCATGGTGGAGCTCTTTCACCCACTTCTAAAATGATCCGTAGTGATCTCATCCTCGTGGATACGGCTTTTGCAGAGGCGAAGGAGTCCATGTACCATACGAATCTGAAAATCAACCAAGCCCATGACAAGTTCAAGGATCTACAACTGTTACCGAGTACCGAGAGAGACTCTGGCAAACTAAGAAAGGCCGACTCGGACAAACTACGAAAGGACATCGCAAAGCTAAAAGTCCAGATCCGTTCGTATCATAAAATCCGTTCTGTCAATTCCAACCTACATCATAAGAATTGGGATAATATAAATGGGGCCAAGGATGGAATGATGCACTTCTTCCACAGGGAGCCAGAGGTTACGCAAACTGGTGATTTTGATGGCATATTGAAAGCTTTCCATGACCTACCCGAGCCATTGCAGGATTGTTTGTTATGTTTCTTCAAGTTCCCACCAATGGCAACCATAAAGAGAACACCGATGATTTACCTGTGGATAGGGCAGGGATATATTTCCGAGTATCTCCATTCTGAAGGGTACGTTTGGGATGTTGAAGTTCATGCTGGCAAGATCTTTGATGAGCTTATTGCAAAGGGCTTCATCGAGCCTATCTACCAAAAGTGCTCCTTGACGCCAGACAGTTGCAAGATGAGCCTTTATGTTCGTTCTTCTTTATACGAAGAAGCTAAACGTAGAGGATTTACTTCAAATGGCACTCTGGATCTGGATCATGGATTTGTTTGTGGTGGTCTAGATGGGCACTCATGTCTAATCAATGTTGGTGAGGCCATAATTAGTTGCGAGCCTAAAATATTTGAGAATATGAAGGCTATTCGAAGTCTTTATCTGGGAAGGTGGCAGAGCTCAGCTATGCACCACATTGAACTAGCAAACGCCAAAATTCCTCATGGAATAAGTAAGCTGAATAATCTAAATAGCTTAACTTTTCTTAGCCTTCGAGGAATTTCTTTGATTACGGAGCTTCCCACATTCATTTCGGAGCTCAATAATTTGATGATCTTAGATCTCCGAGCTTGTCATAATCTTGAGGTGATTCCTGACGAGATTGGTTTGCTCAAGAGTTTGACACATTTGGACTTGTCCGAGTGTTACTTTTTAGAATACATGCCCAAGAGTCTTGCTCAACTATCAAACCTCCAAGTCCTTAAGGGATTCTTGATTGGAGATTTCGATAACAACAGACAATCGTGTACTCTACTCGATTTGTTGGCACTGCAGAAGTTAAGAAAACTTAACATCTACATAAGTGTCAAAGATATTTTCAGACTGAAGGACTTGGAGTATTTAGAAAGGTTTGGAGGCCTGAAAAAGTTGATAATATCATGGGGAGGATGCTCTTTACAAACTCGAGCCAAAGACAATGCAAAAGCATTTGACAATGCTACACTTCCTCCCAGACTGCAGAAACTAGACCTTCAGTGTTTCCCTACTAAATTTCTACCTGATAATTGGATGATGCCTGGCAAACATATGGAACTAAAGAAATTCTACATTAGAGGCGGGCATCTATGTTATCTACAGAATATTAAAGAACATCAAAGGGAGCAGTGGACTGTGGAGATATTGCATTTGGAGTACTTGAGCGAATTAAATATAGATTGGAGAAGACTGAGGATAATGTTTCCGAAGTTAATTTACTTGCACCGAGCAGAGTGCCCCAAGTTTACTAACTTCCCATGTGATGAGAGGGGCGTGTGGATGGACAATAAGGCCATTAATACTCACGTGCAGCTGCAGAAATACCTCAAAACCAGTGGCATGATCAGCTCAAGTTCTAATTTGGGCTCTAGTTCAACCGCAGCTTGGGATGATTAATGTAACATATGTCCAGTAGATGAGAAACAGCTTTAGTAAGTTAGGTTTAGTGCAAGCTTGATCAGTTAAAAGAGAGTAAAATTGTGGCTGTAACTTACTCCTAGTGGAGCCTCCCTAAGAAAGGTAGGTTCTCCCATGACTTCTTTATCTTGTATTTTCTTTCTTGTTCTTCCTCTCTGCAACTTAGATTATTTCACCAATAAACAATTGATATGTAGAAATAACCTTCTCATTATGGAGTAGTTTTCTTATCCCGTGACAATGAGAGCCCGTTCCGCTTTCTTTTTAAACATTTCTTTTCAAAAAGAAGGTAATTTCTAACTCACATATTATAAAAATGAAAAATAATTTTTCAATTTTTTTTGCATTGTTTTAAAGATCTTAATGAGATCTATCAAACAAGATCCATATTAGTAGGAAAATTATTTGTGTAAACACATGATTTTTGAGCTTGAAATTACCTTTTTTTTTCTAAAGTTCCTTTTACTGTTCATCTGGAACGGAGCCTGAGTGTTATTTCCTCTTGTTAAATCATCAAAGAGAAATGGATCAGGATCACGCTGCCTCAGGTGTGTCAGGATCATTTGAAATGATGCAGAAGAGATAAACTCATACACCCAATCACACTACTCAGACTACAAGGCACTTAGACTTTATCATTTGGCTGTTTTCATGCGCTTTTGACATCTAAATTTATCCACGTTGTTATATTTAACACAAAACTCCTGATATAAAAACAATGTGCGCTTGATGAGCAACAGAGCAACTGGTGTTTAAGTTGGACAATATAAGAGGATTTCACCTTCAGCAGTTTCACACTTATTGAGTGATGTGATCACAGGAGCTATGGAATATTCAGGCTATCAGACCCAGGTGGGATGAACATACTGAAGGAGTGCCAAGAGACGGGATACCACCCTCATAGAGAACCTGCGGATGGGAGTTCCATATAAACGAGCACTGCTCCAACGTCTGCGTTAATCCTAATATCAGGTTAGAATTAGTCAATTTGCGTTGAGGAAGTGGTTGAAGTGCAGAAATGCTGCTTTGTATATGTGTATGGTGGAGCATTTTAGCGCTTATAGTTGAACAACATGGCGCTTGAGTTGGCCCTCAGAAGTGAACCTGGTTATTAGTGGGAAGATGTAAATGTAATTTTTCTGTTTTATTTTTGTTTTGTTTATAGATATGATCTTCTTGTGTTCACAAAAATGGGCCTACCGCATTCGTATTCCGATGATTACAGATGTTCATTTTTTGGGTGCCAACGTGTCAATAATCTACGCAAAAAAAAAAAAAAAAAATTTTCCCATATTGAAATGGTCGTCGTTCATAGTTCTAATTGTGTATTTCTTCTAAAATCCCATTTGACATCAGGAATTGTCACATACAACGAGCATTGCCAATGTACTCCTAGCCTATTGTTTTTCAAGTTAAAGTGACGTGATGCCTGGATCTTGTAAAATAATTTTTCCATCCAAGATTTGGTCCTGGTAAAGGGAGCACCTTATCAATTGGGCTAACAAAATGGTTATATTGTTACAAAGTAGATACAGCTAATCTTTCGAAAAAGGAGTCTCCGAAGTAAAAGTTCAACCATGTTTTTTCAATCATGTAAAAGAATTAATTTCCAAAATTTCTATCTAACTTATCACCAAGGTATTAACATCGTCTTCATAAGAATTGAACACTCCACCTTTTTGCACTAAACATTGATACAACGCCGGCATTAATGTTTGAATTGCCCAAATCTGATCCCAAACTTGATTGCCCGCTTACTATTAAGGTATATATAAAAAAAAAGACATACAAGTAAAAAAAAATTAAGGTTACATGTTAGGTTTACAAGAATTTTTTTTTGTTGTCCCATGGTTGGGGGTTGCCCAAGCCCGTGGGCTTGTGGTGCTTCCTCGGGCCGGCTCTGCATTGATACACCCTAAAGATTGATACACAACCGCTGAACGATATATGTCCCAATTTTAAACTCGTAAAAGTTCACTATTTCATACTTCGTTTGGAACTCAGAGAAAATGGTATAAAGAAAAAGAAAAGAAAATGAAAGGAAAAAATTTACTATGTACAAAACTTGGAGTTGTTATTTTCTTCTCTCTTTCACCAAACATTGGAGATTATTTTTTCTTTCTTTTCCCTTCATTTTCCTTGAGTTCCAAACAAAGCTGAGAATCTCTGGCCCTTACTCAAATGAGCTAAAGGTCTCTTTCGTATCATCCACTCCAATGGCAAAACCCATTTTTAATAAAGTTTCACTTTTAGAGAATCTCTGGCTCTGCCCCTTACGTAAACGAATAGAATAACTCCTTTCTAGCATCCATTCCAATGGCAAATCCCATTTTAACCCAAAATCCTCCCCACCAGAGGAATTCCTTCACCATCGCCTACAGTTTTCAACCAGATTTTTCCAAATCACGACCGAAGATCAGAAGGGAAATATATACAAATATATATAAGGGAGTCCAAGAGAGTCCCTTCAGTCTCTTTACGCGATTGAATTTATCCGAATAGGCACCAAGGGAGTCCAAGAGTTCAAATGGTAAGCAGTTTCCGCCCCGCCCCGCCCCACCCCGCCCCTCCCCCCCCCATCCCTCTCTCTCTCTCTCTCTCTCTCTCTCTCTCATATATATACATATTATGAGATATATAAAATGTGCCAATGAAAGTTGTAATAGATGTTTGTATTTACTTATTTATGAAAAAGAAGGTTGTGACAGATTGTGTGGATGTGCAGGGCAAGATTAGCGGTGAAGAAGGGTGGATATCTCTAGGGCCGTGGGGAGGGAAAGGTGGCGTATATTCAACTTACAAGCCTGACGGGCCTATAATGCAGATAACTATTCGTTATGGAGATGTTGTCGATTCAATTTTATTCGAAAGTAAAAGCCGCGATGGAGTCGTCATAGGAAGCTCCGTAAAAATTGGCGGTACCGGTGGCAGTTCGTCTGCAAAGGTGTGCCTCCCTTTAATTAGCTTATTTCACAGATTTGGATAGAGACGTATCGGATCCATCCAATGCAAGTGAGTCCCACACATGTCGGACGGTTCCCGACAACTCGGTGTCCCGTTTTTGTTCGTAGCATTTTTTTAAAAAAAATTTCTTTTGATCTTCACTGTTGAGGCAAATAGGCAAGTGAATTATTTAACCAGATGATTTTTACTTTTATGTTTTTATACATCCCAAACAAAGTCCTAACTTAGACTTGCGCTTGTATAGTTCTCCATCGACAGTTCAGTAGAGCAATTCTCATCCATAAGCCTGACGTACAAAGACTATCGTGGACGTGCAGTACTCTCATCTCTTAGTTTTAATACAAATCTAAGGAACATTGGGCCCTTTGGTAAGGGAGGGGGTTTTCCTATGTCCATTCCAATTGAAGGTGGAGTCATCGCTGGATTCCATGGACGTGGTGGAAGCTTAGTTGATGCAATTGGTGTATTTGTTGAACCCAAAGTCAAGGTCACCTTCTATCCCCTCTAATTTTCTCTTATCCAATTAATAAATCAAATTTCTCATGCTCATTTTATCTCTCATAAGTTGGTTACGTAGGATAATGGGGTCTGTAAGGGTTTCGTTTTGATTATCCGAACTTCCACTTTAAGATTCTCGATATGGAATTTCTTGATTAGTAAAAGTTGCCTGAAATTGAGTTTAATACATTGGTAGTCATCTCAACAAATCATATATATGTTCAAATTACATTGTTACGTACATAGACTTTTTGCACGGATCAGGACACATGTTTGTAGCCGAAATTATCTGTCCATAGCATTGGTCATCTGTTTCAAATAGAGGCAGGCGGATAAATTCCTCAAGATGCATTTCAATTTGGACCATTAACTTTTATCGAGACAAATATTATTCAATCGGGCTCAAACCGAGATCAAATTAACCTTCTTTTTTTTTTTTTTAAAATTTTGGTGAATAATTAATAATGCATTTGGACTTACAAAAACAAAGGGCTTGAATAATTAAAATAGAATCAGTTGGTTGACTTACAGAAGATGGAGGAAGAGCTGAAGACCAAAGTCGAAGAGCTAAAGACTACAAATAAAGAGTTGAAGGAGAGGGAGGATGTATTTCAAACGAAGATGAAAGAGGTGGAAGCACAAAATAAAGAGCTAAGGGAGAGGATCAAAGTGATAGAAGTAACACAGGTTTGTAGCCGAACTTATTTGTCCATGGCATTGCTCGTGATCTGATTTAAATAGAAGCAGACAGACAAATTCCTCAAGATACGTTTCAATTTTTGACAATTTACTTTTATGCGGGTCAAATTAACCACTCTCTTTTTCCGTGGATAATTAATGCATTTGGACTTACAAAAAAGAATGGTTTGAATTTTTAAACTAGAATCAGGTCGTTGACTTACAAAAGATGGAGGGAGAGCTGAAGAATAAAATCGAAGAGCTGAAGACTAAAAATAAAGAGTTGAAGGAGACGACAGATGTATTTCAAACAAAGATGGAAGAAGTGGAAGCACAGAATAAAGAGCTGAGGGAGAGGATCAAAGTGATGGAAGCGACACATGTTTGTAGCCAAACTTATCCATCCATAGTATTCTCATCTGTTTTAAATAGAAGCAGGCAGACAAATTCCTCAAGATCCATTTCAATTTTGACCATTTACTTTTATGGAGATCAAATTAACCTTTCTCTTTTTCGGTGGACAATTAATGCATTTGGACTTACAAAAACAAAGGGCTTAAATCATTAAAATGGAATCAGGTGGTTGACTTACAGAAGATGGAAGAAGAGATGAAAACTAAAATCGAAGAACTGAAGACTAAAAATAAAGAGTATTTGAAGGAGACAGAGGATGCATTTCAAACGAAGATGGAAGACGTGGAAGCGCAGAATAAAGAGCTGAAGGAGAGGATTGTAGTGATAGAGAAAAAGGTTGACAAAACTTTTATGCATGGTTTTTTTATTACGTTGTGAAAGTTGTTTGGTTTGCATACACCTTTTTTCTGTTTTATTATGAACAATTAACTGCTTTGTTAAATTAAAATGGACTTTAAGTTTAGCTTCGACAACCAATAAACTTCTTCCATTTCTAAGCCAAGTGTAACCAAACGTGAAACCAAGGACAAGTCATTCTTATTTGATTATGCCTAGTCCCTTAGAAACTTCATATTTTTGGAGCCCACATGACTTGGATTAGTTCGATTAACTTCGTATTTAACCATCGTGTACAATCCGGCAAGCATTAACTCCACATACTTTAGGCATGCTTAGGTGAACATTTACGCGCCTATCATCACCCAAATGCTTTTAAGACTCTTTAAGCGATTGAATTTCTTCGAACAGGCACCGAGAGAGTCCAATGGTAGACGATACATAAAATGCGCCCTTGAAGGTTGTAATAGATTTTGTGAATGTGCAGGGCAATATTAGCGGTGAAGAAGGATTGATATCTTTAGGGATACAGGGAGGAAAAGAGGGTGCATATTGGGCTTACAGGGCCGATGGGCCTACAATGCAAATAAGTGTTCGTTATGGACAACTTATCGATTCACTTCTGTTCAGAAGTAAAAGTTGTGATTGCGTAGGACGCTCTGTGAAAATTGGCGGTTCTGGTGGCTATACGACTGTAACGGTGCGACCTTGACCCTATTTAGCTTACTCGTAGATCTGGACAGAGATGTACTATGTCTGGATACGTCCGATGAACGTGGATCCTACACACATCGGACAGTTTCGGACATAGATCGTGCACTTTTGTTTGTTTCCATAGCATTTTTTTAATGTTTTTTTGTTATTTCTTATGCGTTCCAAACACAGTTCTAATTTATACTTGCACTTGTTTAGTTTTGCATCGACAATTCAGTGGAGAAACTCTCGTCTATAAGCCTGACATATGAAGACTTCCATGGAGAAGGGACAATCGTATCTCTCTGTTTTAATACAAACCTGCGGAAATATGGGCCCTTTGGTTCGAGAACGGGTACTTCTTCCGTGTCCATTCCAATAGAAGATGGAGTCTTCGCCGGATTCCATGGACGTGTTGGAACCTACCTTACAGCAATTGGTATACTTGTAGCACCCCCCAAAATGAATAGTCAGATTCTTCAACGCTGACTGGTGGGAAGGCCACTGGTTTCTCCGGTAGGAGTGGCTCCTATATATATACTTCACATGGAGTAAGTGTCTTGGAAGATCAAAACGTTCAATAAACACAACTTCAAAGTACAACTCCGGAGTTGTTTGATATGCATGTGGACCATACGCAAAAAACGGCTCTGAATGCAGTTGTGTTGGTTGTATTGCTCTGTTGAAGATTCGTGTTAATACCGTTTTGTGTACGTTCCAAAGTGTCTGTATTTATTATTAGTATATATATATACTGCTTTTTCAGTCTGTGGTGTGGAGATGTTTATCCTAAGGATGGCGAACACATTTTTTATTTACGAAATTTAACTGAAAGATGTCGTAACTTAATATTTTCATTTCTATCAAAGATGGGCTAAACCATGACTATGCACTAATTTCAAATTAATTGCGTACAAAGTTACGTCTAAACATTTATAATTATTCATGTTTTTTGTATTCTCATTAGAGTACTATAAAAAGATAGAAATGATATACTTCACTTCTATGTTTTTCATTTTTTGGGGTCGTATGCCTTGTCCGAATGTCCATTGTGTTTGCTACGCTCCGCTCAAGTTTGAGTGACTTAAATGAGTGATGTAGGATAAAGTTTTACAGTACTCACTCTCAGGAGTAGCCCGGATGGTATCAAACTTTTGTTGGGAAAAATATGTTATGATCAACAAATTTCAGCTGAATACAGATTCCCATTACAATTGATAATCGAATACAACATTATAGATTACATAAACTGAATATGAATTCAACAGTAATACAAAAATTGAACTGAGCCTTGAATCAGTCTCCTTTCACTGTCGCACCGTTGGGTGTTGGAGGTTGACTGTCTCCTAGATAGAATGGCTAGACCACGGCTATGGAAACACCACCAGAAAGCCGCCTTGGCGAACTGAACGTTACGTCTACCCCCTCTCACAAGAAAGATTTCAGAATGGACTTTGTGTATTTCGTGAACTAATGTCAAATGATGAACAAGATGCCCCATTATATACACCTCAGGTGACCCTTGCATGTGTAAGAGCCAGAAAAATGAATTCGGGCCTTGAATACACAACCATGAATAGGAGAAAAACTGCTGAAGTGAATAGGTGAATCAATTATGCCATAAGCTATAGTACATTATAAGGTATTAACCAGCTGAAACGGCTGGAACTCTGAGGGACTCGTCCAGATACAATGAACCCGAAAGAGGGACCCTTCGGTTGCCTCGGTGACCCTCCGTGTGCCCCAATTTCGATTCACTAATTTGGAAATTTTCCAACTATCGCTTACTAAGCTACCTAAGCTTGGTTAATATATTCTAGATGTTATTCCACCTATAGTCAATTGGTTTTATGTTGGAACCCACCAATAATTCTAATATGGTATTAGAGCTATAGGTCTTGGGTGACCTCACCTCGCGTGATCAAGTCTCTGTCGCCCGAATCAAATCTTCTCACCTCATCAATTCTTACCTCCATGTGCATCCGGGCTACATGTGAGTGTCGCCCGAGTCAAATCTCCTCGTCTCCTCAATCCGTACCTCCACGTGTATCCGGACTGCACATGAGAGGGAGTGTTAACATCGCTCATCTAAATCATCCAAACTTGGTTAATATATTCTAGAGGTTAATCCACCGATAGCCAATTAATTTCAAGTTGGAACCCTCCAAGAATTATAGCAGTCTACATTAAGATTTAACTTTGTTGAGACTTTGCCATCTTTGAATCATTAATTGAGCTTATCATAAAAAGCTAACACAGTCTGTTCCCATTCACGTACTTAATAAGAGTGTTGTTTTTTTTTTTTTTTAAAGAGAGTAGTTTGTCATGTCTAAAGAGAGAAAAAGAAAAGTCCTGCTATAGGGATCGATGGGTCCTGTAGGAAAATCGTACCGACGGCCGCGCCGGGCAGTCTCCGGCCACCGGACGACCGATCCGAGTTATTCAAAAATTCTATAAAAAAAACCGAGGGGGTCTATGCGGAAATCAATGGTATTCGATGTGTGTAGGATGCTTGATCCAAACACTCTATTTTTCGTATATACTCATATATACATGAAAAATAGGGTGTTTGGATCAGGCACCCTACACACATCGGATGCTATTGATTCCCGCGTGGATGGGATCCCCTCGTTTTATTTTTAGAATTTTTAAACGGCTCGGACCGACCGTTCGATGGCCGTCGGTACGATTTCCTTACGGGGCCCGTCGGTCCCTATAGCTTTTCTGGAAAAAGAAACATGTCACTTTGTCTAGGGATTATTCGGTGCACCTGCGACAAGGTACACGTCCACAACTCTATCCCCACCACCAGCAACAGCCGCCCCCACCAGTTATCGATCGGCCGAGCACAAACCACCACCAGACGACAAGGAAATCGATCCACAATGCCGTGAACCCCGCGAGATGGGTGCCCACTGAAAATCCCGCCGAGAAAACAGCACTTTGCTTCTCACAAGCGGCAGCGAAACACACACCCAAGCTTCCATATGGCATCACGAACCACCACCTCGACGCCTCCCACGGCAGCCACCCAAATCCCAATCTGCAAAACAACCAAGCACAACCGCAAACGACCACCAGACGCGAGGTCTCCACTTACCGTTGGGTGAGAATTGATTACCCCCAAGAGCTGCAATCGGCCGGAGACGAAGCGTCCTCGTCTCCACCTGCCGCCGTTGCACCTCGCCGTTAGGACAAACCGAAAACTCCCAACAGAGAAACCGGCGGGCAAACGACGACAGGGAAGAGAAGAGGAAACTATATATCCATAATAGCTTAGGTTAGTTGGAGATATATAGTAAAGGATTAATCGTCCATTTTTCTTGTGACAAATAAATTTGTTCCAATACATATTGATTCAAGCATTAAAGGCCTCTTTCGTATCTTGGAGTTTGGACAATCCCTGTTTCATTTGTTGGCAACATAAATTCAAACCAAGTACGTATGTATCAAGATTCTCTTAGGTAATCATTCACGGGACACAAATTAAAATTCACTACGGCTCTGTTTGATGGACTGATTATGTAAGACTACGTTACTATACATCCATAATAGCGTAGGTTAGTCAGAGATAGTAAAAGATTGATCGTCCATTTTTCTTGTGACAAAAATATTGTTCCGATACATATTGATATTCAAGCAACTTGACTTTCAACATATACTTATCAAAGAAAGAAAAAACAAAGACTTTCAACATGAATGATAAAAACGAAATAAATAGCTCAAATCGTCGAATGAGACCTTTGTTAAATCCCATTTGACATCACATAAGGAATCATCAAATACAACGATCATTGCCAATGCATTCCAAGCCTATTGTTTTTCAAGTTATAGTGACGTAATGCCTGGATCTCGCAAAATAACTTTCCAACTCAATATTTATTCTGGTAAAAGGAGCACCTTACCACTTGGGCTGCCATTCGTTCTCTCCCGACAAAAATAGCTATATTGTTACAAAGTAGATACAACGAATCTTTTGAAAAAGGAGTCTCCGAAGTAAAAGATCAACCATTTTTTTTTTCAATCATGTAATAGAATTAATTACAAAAATTTCTCTCTTTACTTATCAACAAGGTATTAACACCGTCTTCATATATAAGAATTGAGCACTCCACCATATTGCACCTAAGCATTGATATAGTGCTGGTCCCGATGTTTGAATTTCCGACCCTAAACTCTTGGTTGTCCACTTACTATTATTAAGGCATAAAAAATAAAAAGACATACAAGTAAAAAAAATCAAGGTTACATGTTAGGTTTACGTTACAGGAATTTTTTTTGTTGCACCATATAGTAGGGGGTTGTCAAAGGCTGTGGGCTTGTGGGGCTTTCCGGGACTGGCTCTCCGTTGATACACCCTAAGCTAGCATTGATACACAACCAAACTATATATCTTCCAATTTTAAACTCGTAAAAGTTCACTATTTTGTGCTTTGTTTGGAACTTGGGGAAAATGGGAGAGAAATGAGAGGGAAAAATTTACTACTCCTATTTCCAAAATTTGAAATTGTTATTTTCTTCTCTCTTTCTCTTTCTCTTTCAACCAAACAACGGAAGGGAAATTTTTTTAATTTTCCTTTTTTTTTTTTTCCTTCCTTTCCTTGAGTTTCAAACAAACAACCAAACAACAGAAGGAAATTTTTTTTAATTTTCCTTCGTTTCCTTGAGATTCAAACAAAGCTGAGAATCTCCGGCCCTAACTCAAATGAATTAGAGGTCTCTTTCTTATCATCCACTCCAATGGCAAAACCCATTTTTAACAAAGTTCACGTAGAGAATCTCTAGCATCCACTCCAATGGCAATCTCATTTTAACCCAAAATCCTCCCCACCAGAGGAATTCCTTCACCATCGCCTACAGTTTTCAACCAGTTTCTTACAAATCACGACCGAAGATCAGAAGGGAAATAGTATATACAAACTATATAAGGGAGTCCAAGAGAGTCTCTTTACGCGATTAAATTTATCCGAATAGGCACCAAGGGAGTCCACGAGTTCCAATGGTACGTAAACAGTTTTCACCCCTCTCTCTCTCTCCTGACATATACGCTAGTATAAAATGTGCCAATGTAAGTTGCAAGAGAAAAAAGAATTTTATTGCGTATTTATTTATTACTTAAAAAAGTAAGAGTTAAAAGTAATTTTTGAAAGTAAGAAGTAAATAAATAGAGGAAGGTTAACGCCTTCTGTTAGCTCTATCCGTTACAAATTGACAGAATTCGACGGCGGGAGCCTAATTGTTCATGGAATGGTAAATTTAAGTATCTTTTTGTCATTAGTTAAAATCCAGGTGTTTTTTTGTAAAGTTTTTTTTAAAGTTCAAGGGCTTTTTTGAAAAATTTCCTTTATTTATTTATGAAAAAGAATTTAGTAATAAATTTTGTGAATGTGCAGGGCAAGATTAGCGGTGAAGAAGGATGGATATCTCTAGGGCCATGGGGAGGAAGAGGTGGTATATATTCAACTTACAAGCCTGACGGGCCTATAGTGCAGATAACAAGTCGTTATGGAGATGTTGTCGATTCAATTTTATTCGAAAGTAAAAGCCGCGATGGCGTCGTCATAGGAAGCTCCGTAAAAATTGGGGGTACCGGTGGTGGTTCGTCTGCAAAGGTGTGCCCCTCTTCAGCTTATTCACAAATTTGGATAGAGATGTATCGAATCCATCCGATGCACATGGGTCCCACACACGGTTGACGGTTCCCGACACCTCGGTGTCCAAATTTCTGCACTTTCATTTTTATCCGTAGCATTCTTCTTAAAAAAAAATTTGATCTTCACTGTCGAGGCAAATAGGCAAGTGAATTATTTAACCAAAAACTACAACAATTTCAGATGATTTTTACTTTTATTTTTTATGTGTCCCAAACAAAGTCCTAACTTAGACTTGCGCTTGTTTAGTTCTCCATCGACAGTTCAGTAGAGCAATTCTCATCCGTAAGCCTGACGTACAAAGACTACGGTGGAAGTGTTGTACTCTCATCTCTCAGTTTTAATACAAATCTACGAAACATTGGGCCATTTGGTAAGGGAGGGGGTCTTCCTATGTCCATTCCAATAGAAGGTGGAGTCATCACTGGTTTCCACGGACGTGGTGGATACTACCTTGATGCAATTGGCATATCTATGGCACCCAAAGTCAAGGTCACCTTCTATCCCCTCTATTTTTCTCCTATCCAATTATTAAATCAAATTTCTCATGCTCATTTTGTCTCTCATATGTTCGTTACGTAGGACAACGGGTCTGTAATCCACTTTTAAGATTCTCGATATGGAATTTCTTGATTCATAAAAGTTGCCTGAAATAGAGTATAATACGTTGGTAGTCATCTCAACAAATCATATATATGTTCAAATTAAATTGTTACGGACATGGACTCTTTGCACGGATCTGGACACATGTTCGTAGCCGAAATTATTTGTCCATAGCATTGCTCATCTGTTTCAAATAGAAGCAGGCGGAAAAATTTCTCAAGATACATTTCAATTTGGACCATTTACTTGGAGACAAATATTATTCAATTGGGCTCAAACCTAGATCAAATTAACCTTTTTTTTAATTTTGTTGAATAATTAATAATGCATTTGGACTTACAAAAATAAAGGGCTTGAATAATTAAAATAGAATCAGTTTGTTGGCTTACAGAAGATGGAGGAAGAGCTAAAGACTAAAGTCGAAGAGCTAAAGATTACAAATAAACAGTTGAAGGAGAGGGAGGATGTATTTCAAACGAAGATGAAAGAGGTGGAAGCAGAGAATAAAGAGCTGAGGGAGAGGATCAAAGTGATGGAAGTGACACAGGTTTGTAGCCGAACTTATCTATCCATAGCTTTGCTCATCAATACTAAATAGAAGCAGGTAGACAAATTCCTCAATTATGACCATTTACTTTTATGGAGATCAAATTATTCTCTCTCTTTTTCGGTGGACAATTAATGCATTTGGACTTACAAAAACAAAGGGCTTGAATTATTAAAATAGAGTCAAATGGTTGACTTGCGGATGATAGAGGAAGAGCTAAAGACTAAAATCGAAGAACTGATGATTAAAAATAAAGAATTGAAAGAGAGGGAGGATGCATTTCAAACGAAGATGGAAGAGGTGGAAGCACAGAATAAAGAGCTGAGGAAGAGGATCATAGTGATAGAGAAAAAGGTTGAGTTAGCCAAACTTTTATTCATGGTTTTTTTATTACGTTGTGAAAGTCGTTTGGTTTGCATACACCTTTTTTAGTTTTAGTCGTTTGGTCGCTCATTAATATTTGGATTTCTTCCTAGAGCGGATCTATAGCAATAATGAACATGAACAATAACATGAATCATCCGTCGAGTCGCACACCTATTTTGGATAGTGAAAATTTTGACTACTGGAAATCTAGAATAAAGGCTATCATGAGGTCAGTGGATGAGGAAATTTGGAATTCTTGCATCGGAGGTTATAGCCATCCCACGAAAAAAGTAGAAGAAAAACAGGTCCCTAAACTTACTGTTGAACTACCTCGGGAGGAAAAGGTTACTTTACAGGCTAATAATCGTGCCTTGGATATTTTATTTAGTGCTGTTATGTTAATGAGCATCGTAAGATTGCTAATTGCGAGATTGCAAAAGAAGCGTGGGATATTTTAGTAACTTGTCATGAGGGAACGGATGTTGTTAAACAATCTAAGTTACAAAGACTCACTACTGAATTTGAGATAATCAGAATGCAAGAGGATGAAACTTTTAATGAATTCTACTCTAAATTAATCGCTATCGTCAATAGTTGCGAAACTCTCGGTGAGCCTATTCCTTCTTTTAGGGTGATTAAGAAAATATTGAGATCCTTGCCTGAACGGTTTAAGACAAAGGTCACCATGCTTGAGGGTAAACGTAAACTCAATGAAAAATCTGTTGAAGAAGTGATAGGTATTCTCCAAACTTATGAAGCTGATATGTTACAACCTGAGTCTCTAAATTCTAAAGTTAAACCATCGGCTAAGTCAATTGCTTTTGCAAGCTCTCAAAGCGAGTCTAGGGAGTCAGATTGTGATGATGAGTATGACCTTGAAGCAATGGATATATTTACTAAAAACTTCAAACAATTTTTTAAAAAGAAAATGACTAAAGGTGATGGGAATAAGAAATTTGAAAACAAAAGAAAAAGTGAGTCTTCTAGTGCTAAAGAAAAGAAGGGGATTAAAGGACCACCGGTAGGGCCAAAGTGTTATGAGTGTCAAGGATATGGTCACTTAGCTCTTGAATGTGTTAATAAATTGAAGAAGAAGACTAATTTTAAGGCTAATATAACTTGGGATGACGATAGTGAGTCTGACAATTCTGAAGAAGAACAAGTTAATCACACGAACTTTATGGCGTTTGGGGCTTCGTTACAGTCAAACCTTAGTGATCATGAATCCTTAGACGATAGTGAGAATGAGGGAAGTGATGAGGAGTTTAGTTTCGATGAGCTAAAACAATCCTACAATATGCTTTTTAAGGAGAGTATTAAGATTAATGAGTCAAATTTGAAAATGGCTGAGAATTATAATAATTCTAAGAAGGAGTTAGTGACCGCTAAAAAACAAGTGGAAGAGTTGCAAGATTTTTTGAGTAATGTCACTAGTGAGAAAGAAAAGTTGAGTAAGAGGGTTGAGAGTTTGCAAGAAAAGAATAGGGTCTTGATTGAGTTAAACACCGCCTTGGACGATAAAATAAATATGTTAAACGCTGAGATTGGTAATGCTAATATTCTATTTGAGCGTCTAAATACAGGGTCAAAGACATTGGATGATATTCTGAGAATTCAAAGACCGGCAAGTGACAAAACAGGGCTTGGATTTTGTGAAGTTTCACCCTCAAAAACACTAGGAGGTAAAGCGAATGAGTTGCAATCAGAAAAGGTAACATCAAAATTCCGCACTATAAATATTGCCAATAACGTGCTTGAAAAGGCTTGTGATATTAAGAAGAGTAATTTTGCTAAATTCTTTCCTACATGCCATTATTGCCAAGTTAGAGGTCACATTAGACCTAATTGTTTCCAACTTCATGGCTACCCAAATACTACTCATAATCATGCTAGTCTCAATAAAAGTGTCTCCAAGCATCACACTGATCATAAATCTTTGGTTAATCATGCGAACTGTGATAATAATAGGAACATGATAGTGAGAAGCCCGATACCTACATTTAGACCTAACAATCAAATTAAGACTTTTCAAGTTAGGACTAGATCCATATGGGTTAAGAAGTGTGATTTGCATTGTTTTGTTGCTCATACGGCTTTTAAGGATAGGAACTCTCACATGTGGAATCGTGATTGCTCACATTATATGCCTAGTGATAAATTCGGCCGGGGTATGTCTCATTGATTGAGTTTTTTTCTTATTTTTTTTGTTACTGTATGCTTCTTTTGTTTTCCTTTCAGTCGAGAAGTCTATTTTGTCGTTTTTATTCCTAGTTTATCTTGTCTTTTTTAAAAAAACAAAAACATTCATTTATTAAAAAAACAAAAACAAAACAAAACAGTTAACTACGGTTGGACGTAGCATGTTGCTTCAGTTGTGAGTAATCCTTCCCTGGGTTTCACCTAAATGCACATTCTTTTCAAATGCATGGATTCTTCTTGTTGATTCTCCTCTCATGCGCAATATTTGGACATTAATTGCATCATGCCCTATGACTCTATGATCGCCACATTTACACGTCAGGATTAGGAAGATTATCCAGATTGGATAGTTGGTTCTCATGTCCGTTGGAATGTCTCATTTTGTTTCTTCGGTGATTGACCTTTTGGCATCTTGAGTGGATACGGTGTTCTCTCGGTTTTGTTATAAAAAAGGGGGAAAATAAAAAAAGGGGGTCTATTATGTGAAATCTTATTGCTTATCCGGGCGTTCATCGAGTACCGACCACTTGGGGTGAGGTACTCTCCCTCTGAGCGTTCATGTCGCAAAATGGATAGACTTTGTGAAGGCATCCGTGTTGGACCACTTGCTTAGTAACCGGGGATTGGGTATGAGGTACTCTTATTTCCAATATTCGTGTCAAAAGGCAGTGGGGCAAGAATATTAAAACACGTGTATTTGTTTGGAAGATTCAATAAAAAATTGATATGACAAAATACTCATTGGTTGAGGGGGAGTATTTAATCGTTGAGGGGGAGTTATTTCTAAGCCTGGAGATGTCATTCGTATCATCATGCCTGGTTTGACTTCGTGGGAGGAAGGGTGGTTGCCATTCTCATGGAACACGAGAAATCTTGTATCCGAAGATGGTGGTCTTAATATTTCTGACGTGTCACACACCCACTATTGTCATAGTCTCATATTGCATGTTGTACTTAATTTCAGATTTCTTCATGCTTGGGATACATACAAGTTTACTCATGCATTTCAAAAACTTGTAGTGACATTTATTGATTCTCATGGTTGAGTATTCATCTCTCCATCCATGTGTTTGTCTTCCTCGGATTTAAAAACAAAAAAACAAAAACAAACAGAGTATTTTTAGTCCTATAAAAAATTTCCGTTTTGTTTTGGGCTCTAAGATTGTGTCTCTTTCATACTCAGCAGTTACTAGAGCTTCTATATAACACAAATGAACTCTTTTTGACTATTGGGCCATACTCTTTTTTGAACTCTACTTATTTAAAAGCAAAATGCTTCTTTTTGAGCCTCAGTAGTTCATATATTTACTTCCAACTTATGCTATGTTTGTGCGTATCCGTACTTCTTGTTGGTGTTTGCCCAATGTGGCCGTTGTTTTTGCTTCAGTGGATGTTTTGCTAGACTTGGGTTTTTATGGTGTTGCTCTCTCGACTTCTTGGGGTTAATTTAAAATGGTTTAAAATTTTCCATGGCTGTTATTATCTCTTGCTTCAGTGTTTTAAACGGTGCTCTTTTTTATGTGCTCTACCTTTGTCATTCCGTGACAAAAAGGGGGAGTAATTTATTGATTAACCGATTATCTTTTCCAGATTTGTGTCTGCAGCTCTTCACAATTGTGCTCCATCTTTTATGGGATAGGTTAATCGTGTTTTGCTTGTTTTGTCATGGAAGTGCCAAAGGGGGAGATTGTAAAGTCCGTATTTTGGCAAATCCCATGACAAAATCTCTTTTGATTTGTATCCCATTAATTTTTTTGTAACTTATTGTTCTAGAGCACATGTTTTAGGAAAGGCTTTCAATTGTATAATGTAATTGATAGACAGAGGTTGTCAAAGGAAAGTAGCTTGGAAGGAAATTCAATTTCGTGCTCATCAGGAAAGGAAATTATTAGAAGGTGAGATTATCAAAGCAATTGGTATGGAAGGAAATCAGTTTGTGAAGAGGAATTGGTGGTCGTAGCAAGAAAAGGGGATCTCGCAATCAATGGGACAAAACAAGGGAACGTGCATTAATTCAAGTGCTCGAGCAATTCTGAAATGGCCTTCACCTGTGCTTGAGCAATTGGACAGTTTTTTTTGCCTCTATCTATTTATATACGGTTTGGCTTGGATTTCGGACTACCGAATATATCAGAGCTCTTCACCTTCGTGTCCCGCACCGAGTTATGTCTAATGGTGAATGTTTCTTACCTCTTGGAGTAACATATGATTCGGTGATCAGAAATCTTTCTACATAAACTCCAAGTGTTCTGTCCAACCATTGTTCCAATTAGTTGAAACATTCTTCCGGTGGATTCTGGAAGTATATCGGAGGACTTGTGGATTCAAGGCGTGCGGCAATCAACCACTTGGTGCGGTATACGTGGATTCGGCAACTCGATCTTCAGTCAGTCGGTGAGGATTCACGATTGTTTAAGTAAGATCATTTTTGTAACTGCACAATGATTACTTTTAGTGGTTCGATTTCCTCCCGTGGTTTTTACCCTTTTTAAGGGGTTTTCCACGTATATCTTGTGTTCGGTATTGTTCATTGTTTATTGTTTTTCAATTCCTTTTATTTTGCTTGATTAAGTTTTTAGATAGTGAAAAAGGATTTTTACAAGTGGTATCAGAGCCAGGAAGTCATGGGTTCGAGTCGCGGGAGCGTCATCGTGAGGGAGGGATTGTTGGGCCCGGAGTGCCCCCATGGATTTGGTTATACAATGCAACTCCCTGCGACCGCTCTAAAAACAGACTTGCGGGTGCGATGTCGAATGCCATAAAAGACTTAATTGAAACCCTTCCTACCACCAATTCGTTTTAGGAGAGATGGTGGAAAAGCGGTCCGACAAAAATGGACTTGAAGTTTATGCATCGTGTACAATCCGGCAAGCATTAACTCCATGTAACTTAGGAACGGTTAGGTGATCATTTACGTGTCTATCAACACCCAAATGCTTTTAAGACTCTTTACGCGATTGAATTTCTTCGAACAGGCACCAAGAGAGTCCAATAATAGACCATATATAAAATGCGCCATTGAAAGTTGTAATAGATTTTTTGAATGTGCAGGGAAATATTAGCGGTGAAGAAGGATTGATATCTTTAGGGATACATGGAGGAAAAGAGGGTACATATTGGGCTTACAGGGCCGATGGGCCTACAATGCAAATAAGTGTTCGTTATGGACAAGTTATCAATTCACTTTTGTTCAAAAGTAAAAGTTGTGATTGCGTAGGACGCTTTGTGAAAATTGGCGGTTCTAGTGGCTATACGACTGTAACGGTATGACCTTGACCCTATTTAGCTTACTCGTAGATCTGGACAGAGATGTACTATATCTGGATCCGTCCGATGAACATGGATCCTACACACACACATCGGACAGTTTCGGACATAGATCGTGCACTTTCGTTTGTTTCCATTGCAATTTTTCTTTTTTTTGTTATTTCTTATGCATTCCAAACACAGTCCTAATTTGTACTTGCACTTGTCTAGTTTTGCATCGACAGTTCAATAGAGCAACTCTCGTCTATTAGCCTGACATATGAAGACTTCCGTGGAGAAGGGACAATCGTATCTCTTTGTTTTAATACAAATTTGAGGAAATATGGGCCCTTTGGTTCAAGAACGGGTACTTCTTCCGTGTCCATTCCAGTAGAAGGTGGAATCTTTGCCGGATTTCATGGACGTGTTGGAACCTACCTTACTGCAATTGGTATACTTGTAGCACCCCCAAAGTGAATAGTCAGATTCTTCAACGCTGACTTGTGGGAAGGCCACTGGTTTCTCCGGTTGGAGTGGCTCCTATATACACATGCAATAAGAGTTCACATGGAGTAAGTATCTTTGAAGATCGATCAAAACGTTCTGTAAACACAACTTCAAAATACAACTCCAGATACAACTGCGTCTTGAGCTGTTCGATGCGTATGGTCCATACGCATCGAACGGCTCTGAACGTGGTTGTGTTTTAAAGTTGTGTTGGTTGTATTGCTTTGTTGACTATTCATGTTAATACCGTTTTGTGTACGTTCCAAAGTTGATATGCTCATGAACTTTGTTGTCCAAAGTGTCTGTACATGTATTAGTATATATACTGCTTTTTCAGTTTGTGGTTTGGAGATGTTTATCCTAAGGATGGCGAACACATTTTTTATTTACGAAATTTAACTGAAAGATGTCGTAACCTAATATTTTCATTTCTATCAAAGATGGGCTAAACCATGACTATCCACTAATTTCAAATTGCGTACAAAGTTACGTCTAAACATTTACTCTATAATTATTCATGTTTTTGTATTCTCATTAGAGTACTATAAAAAGATAGATATACTTAGAGCATCCACAGTGGAATAAGCAAAACAAAAAGTTGTTAAAGTTAGCAATATTTGCTCAAAAAAGTGCTCACATTGGAATAACCAAACTTAACAACATCTTAGCAACTCATCAAATTTTGGCTTTTGAATAATCAAAACTAGCAACCTTTTGCCAATAACCAAATTTAGGGATCCCCACATTTTCTCAATCAAGTACACCCATCATTACACAAAAATCTTATCTCTCTCTCTCTCAACAATGTTTTCAAAAAATAATTATAAAAAACTAATCTTACTATTCTTTTCAGGAACTTTTTCTATATATATAAAAAAAAACCGTCTTTATATGAACTTTTTAAATTTTTTTTATAAAAACTGTTTCTTCAATTTTTTTTTTTTTTAAAATTCTATTTATACAAAACTGTTTTTTTACACATTTTTTTTTCATAAACTATTTTTTTAATCCAACTTAAACTGTTTTTTTCTTCTAAAAACTGTTTAATAAACTGTTTTTTTTTCAAGAACAAATATTTTTTTAATAAAAACTGTTTTTAACATAAACTAGTTTTTCAAAAGATTTACGTGAAATGAAGGGGAAAAGTTTGGAGAAAACTCAGGGAAGGAAGCAATGGTCTCATTGGTTTTGATTACGAGCAAAAAAATAACCAATGTGAGATTTGACATTGCTAACTTTAGCAACCTCTAAATGGATAATCAAAATCTGATGTGGCATGTTTTGATTATTCATTTTTGCTTATTCCACTGCGGATGCTCTTAAACCTATCTATGTTTTTCATTTTTTGGGGTCATATGCCTTGTCCGAATATTCACTGTGTTCGCTACGCTCCGTTTAAGCTTGGGTGGTTAGATGAGCGATGTAGGATAAAGTCTAACACTCACCCTCAGGTGTAACCCGGGATGGTATCAAACTTATTGTTGGGGAAAATGCGTTATGATCGATAAATTCCAGCTGAATACAGATTCCCATTACAATTGCTAATCGAATACAACATTACAGATTAAAGATTACATAAACTGAATATTAATTCAACAGTAATACAGAAACCGAATCGAGCCCTAAATCAGTCGCCTTTCATCGCCTTACCGTTGGGTGTTGGAGGTTGACCGGCGTTTGTCTCCCACGATAGAATGGCTAGACCACGGCTATCGGAACACCATGAGAAAGCCACCTTGGCGAATTGAACATTGCGTCTGCCTCTCTCCCACAAGAACGATATCAAAATGGACTTTGTGTATTTCGTGAACTAATGTCAAATGATGAACGAGATCCCCATGATATACACCTCAGGTGACCTTTACATGTGTAAGAGCCATAAAAATGAATTCGGGCCTTGAATACACAACCATGAATAGGAGAAAACTGCTGAAAATGAATAGGTGAATCAATTAGGCCATAACCATACATTATAGGGTATTAACCAGCTGAAACAGCTGGAACTCTGAGGGACTCGTCCAGATACAATGAACCCGAAAGAGGGACCCTTCGGTTGCCTCAGTGACCCTCCGTGTGCCCCAATTTCCATTCACTAATTTGGAAATTTTGCAGCAACTTTATCCCACGTCGCTAATCTAAGCCACCCAAGCTTGGTTAATATATTCTAGATGTTATTCCATCTATAGTCAATTGGTTTTATGTTGGAACCCTCTAAAAATTCTAACATGGTATTAGAGCTAGGTCTTGGGTGACTTCACCTCGCGTGGTCGAGTCTCCGTTGCCAGAATCAAATCTTCTCACCTCATTAATTCTTACCTCCACGTGCATCCGGGCTGCATGTGAGTGTTGCCCGAGTCAAATCTCCTCGTCTCCTCAATCCGTACCTCCACGTGCATCCGGACTGCACATGAGAGAGTGTTAGACTTTATTTCACATCGTTCATCTAAGCCACCAAAACTTGGTTAATATATATATTTTTGCTCGGAAAAGCGAAACATTTTATAAAACTCGAAAGGGGTACATCGAGAAAAAACAACCAAAGATAGAACTTGGTTGAGCCCAAATTTACAAAGACTTCCAACCAACAGTTGGAGGTACACCTAAAAACTATGTTACAATCTCAATTTTCGGACACCATCTAAGAAAATCTTGAACTCCTCAACGGTGTAGATCTTGATGTCGAATTTCGCCTTCATCCACATCGCAACTCTAGTTTTGACTAGATCCCCCACCTCCCAAACTTGTTTCGTTGAATTGTTGAAAATAGTGTCATTTCTCACCAACCAAAGGGACCACAACGTCGCATAGAAGCAAGTTTCCCATATATGTTTCTCCAAGTTGTAAAATCCGTTAGCAAACCACCATTCTGCTAATTCTGGGACAGAGGATGGGCAAGCCCATTTGATATTCCACCAGTCTAGTATAATCGACCATACACTCCACGAGAAGTGACAGTGAAGGAACAAATGCTGATGAGTTTCAAGATTCAGAGAGCATAGGGGCACAAAGCTAGTTGAATCTCATTGATCATGTTTCGGCTAAGAAGGACTGACCTTGTTGCTGCTCTTTCCTTTACAGCCATCCAAACAAATATTTCCACCTTAGGAGGACCCAAATTCTTCCATAAAGAACCCAACAGCGTATTGGTCGAGTAGTGTTGTAGTTCCCATTGCCCATAAGCTGACTTGACAGAAAAAATTCCATCACCCGTCCATCTCCATTGCAGGGCATCCGACTCCGATGGGTTTAGAATAACTTGCTGAATTCTCTGTTTCAAATTATCCAACTCTTGTTTCTCTCGGCCAAACACGTCCCTTCTGAACAATAAATTCCAAGATCCCTCTGCCCTCAAATTGCTAATCAACATCTCTTTTTGAGTAGACAGAGAAAACAGTCTGGGATAATCTTCTTTCAAAGACGACTCGCCTAACCACACGTGTTCCCAAAACACGGTTGCATCACCTGAGTTTACCTGGACTCGAAAGCTGTCTCGGATGGAGTAACCTAGCTGGGATGAGGGATTATCCAGAAAACATATATCTGACCATATTCTTGATGAAGAGCCAGAGCCGTGTGCATAGGGCAGCCAACAGTTAGCATCCAGGCCGTATTTTCCTCTAATCACTTTCACCCATAGAGCTTCTTTATCCTTGCCAAATCTCCACCACCATTTTGCCAGGAGAGCTAGGTTTTGTTGCACCATTTTCTTTACCCCCAATCCTCCGTTAGCTTTCTTTCGGGTAATCTCATCCCACTTGACCACATGCAATTTCCTTTTGTCGTTCGTATCTCCCCAAAAAAATTGCCTTTGCATTTGCTTCAATTTCCTCGCAACAACTGCTGACATTTTAAACAGAGACATGAAATATATAGGAATGTTTGCAGTGTTTGAGTTCATAAGAGTTAATCTTCCCCCAGTAGAAATACATCGAGATTGCCATATGCTCAATACCTTTTCAGTCCTTTCAATGACAGAGTCCCACGTTTTGATCCTCCCTGGATTGGCACCTAAAGGTAGACCAAGATACTTAATCGGGAGTTGCTCCACTTTACATCCCATGATGTTGGCCAAAGAAAAAGTTGCTTCTAGTGGGATATTCACTCCACATAGGGAGCTCTTCGAGAAATTAATTCTCAGGCCAGACATCAGTTGAAAGCACCTCAAAATTCTTTTAATATTTGCCATCTCCTCTGGATCATTATTGCAAAGGAGAATCGTATCATCCGCAAATTGTAAGTGAGAAATGTTAACTCCATTACTCCCCAGCTGAGTGCCTTTAATGATGTTTCGGACCTTTGCTCGTTCTAGCATTATGTTGAGAGCCTCCGCGACAATGTTAAAGAGAAATGGAGATAGTGTATCGCCTTGCCTCATTCCTTTTAGAGTATGAAATTCGGGAGAAGGTGATCCATTGATCAAGACTGACATTGAAACCGAAGAACAACACTCTAAAATCCAATCCCTCCATTTGTTCCCAAAGCCCATCCTTGATAGCATACTGCTCAAAAAGCTCCAGTTCACGCAATCATACGCTCGTTCAAAGTCTAATTTCAGGATAAGGCCCCCATGCGACCTTGACTTCCAGCTATGGATTGCCTCGTTGGCTATAAGGACTCCATCCAGAATTTGTTTCCCAGTGACAAAGGCAGCTTGAGCCACCCCAATTATTGATCGCATCTGCCCCATAATTCTATTCGCTAAGACTTTGGATAGAACCTTATAGACCCATACCACCATACTAATTGGTCTATATTCCTTAAACGAAACAGGGCAAGGTACTTTAGGAATTAGAGCAACAAAAGTGGAATTGATACCCTTGGTAAGCTTTCCATTTGTGTGGAACTCAGAAAAAAATTTGATGATCGTTTCCTTCATGAAGGCCCAACCTTTCTTAACCAAAGAAAAATTAAATCCGTCGGGGCCAGGAGCTTTGAAGCTGCTATAGTCAAACAAAGCTGCCATAATTTCCTTTTCCTCGAATGGTCTTTCAAGCTCCAGTGCTCCCTCCTGATCAAGTTTCCTAGAGAACAATCCTCCCAAGTCTGGTTTGATCCTTCTCTCTTCTGTAAAGTTAATCCGAAAGTACTCTGCTGTAGCTTCTTTGATCTGACCAGGGTCCACAACCACGTTCCCGTTCACCTTTACTGATCCCACCAAGTTCCTCTTGAATCGGTTGTTAGCTGAGATTTGGAAAAACCTGGTGTTTTTATCTCCTAACTTCAACCAGTTAACACGGGATTTTTGCTTCCAGAGTGACTCTGTCAAGTTTGAGAGCCTCCAAAAATCTAATTTTAGGGTACATCGCATCACTTTTTCCTTATCGGTTAGATCCCTAGCTTCAGAAAGGGTATCAAGATGGTGAAGCTTGGATTCAGTATCTTGAAGAGCGCAATTGATATCCCCAAAGTCTTGTTTATTCCAAACTCTCAATCTATCCTTCATTGCCCTCAGTTTCTGAACAATGATGAAGCCAGCCCGCCCATCCATGCACCTGAATTTCCTCCCAAGCTTCTTTGGCTACCTTCATGCATTTAGGATCAGAAAGCCAAATGTCCAAAAATCTGAATGGTTTTGAACCCCAGTCTCTATTATCATCCACTAACATGATAGGGCAGTGGTCTGAAACTGGCCTTGGCAGACCCCATTGCACAACCTTAAACCTATCAAGGAAAGATTGGGATAGCATAAATCTATCCAAACGACTATAAATGGCATTGTTTTGGAAGTTGGTCCAGGTAAACTTCCTACCCTGCATAGGTAAATCCATCACTTCCAAGTGGTTACTGAATTCCAAGAAGTCCTTCATCCCCCTATCTAATCTCATGCATCCCACCCTTTCAGACACATCTCTTATTTCATTAAAATCACCCCCAATACACCACGGATCCTGAAAGTTTGCTTTAAAGGCCAGTAATTCCTCCCAAAGGTTACGACGGGCAGGTCCTGCATTGGGAGCATAGACATTCACTATGGTACACGGGAAATCACCGATAGTCCCTTGAAGCAAAATAAAGGATTTATTTACAGTCACACTAGCTGGTTTAAAAAAGGAATTATTCCACATAGTTAGGAGACCCCCATATGCTCCCTCAGAATTCGAACATACATACTCCATATTGCTAGCTCCCCAAATTCGTTGAATTGCTATACGATCCACTGATTCTAATTTTGTTTCTTGGATAAACACCATATCTGGTCTTTTCTTCTTAATCAGTTTAGCCAAAAATCTTATTTTCGTAACACTCCCCAAACCTCTGATATTCCAAGAAAGTATCTGCATAAAAACTGACTGACGCCAAAACAGACACCACAAAATGGAGGGTAGGCGACCCTAATTACTGCCCTCCCTTTCACGGAGGACGGCCGCCTCCTTATACTCAAGCATAATCATTTTCTTTAAGACCTTATCATCATCAGGAAGAAAATTAACATTCAAATCAGCTCCAAGAGCCATAGTTGCACGTACCTCATCAATGATATGTTGAGAGCTCTCAATGGATTCAGCAGAGGATTCGGACACCGCTTCCTCCTCGACTGATTCACCCGACATGTCCTCTTGGATTTGAATGAGATTGGACAATTGCCTACGGCGCCTTTTTCTGCATTCCGCATTATTAAGATCCACCATAAGCTTGATACCAGGGGGATGTGGAGACTGGGACGCACCCCCCTCTTGCTGCGGAGAATGACGAGCAATTGCATCCTCCGGAAATTCAGCAATCAACGCCGTAGGATTGAGAGAAGGCAAAAAAGGAATGGGTCTCTCTGGTGATTTTTGGACCTGGGTTAAATGCACAGCCAATTCACCCACATTCTGAAATGGACCAAGGTTGTTCTCAATAGAAGTGGACTTATATGGGCCCAAAGGTGGGCTTTGGGGCGGCCCAAACTGAGCCCGCATCTCAAGCCCATCCTCGGCCCCCAATTCAACCGACTCCTCCACAATAGATTCAAAATCCCCTTCAACGTCTTTGAACCCATCACTGCTATGCATTAAATGCACATCACCATCCCCTTTGCTTAGAGCCCTGAACCTCGGTCTGTCCCATCTCTGTCCTCTGATCAACTATCAGCTTTGCACCTCTGTTTGTTCTGACTTTAACACATACCCCCCTTCTCTCATTGGTGGGTTTTGGACAGTAGCTTTCCACATCATCATCTTCAACCTCCCCCCTCGCCATCACCGACCCCTTACCACCTTTCATCTGTAAAAACTCAATTTTTTCAATTACTTCACCAGATTACTGATCTCGTCTGGATGGACACACGAGGCTTCCTCTTGCACTAGCACATCATACCGTACCCCATGCACTTCCATTTGAATCCACCTGTCAATCCTAGAGGGTTCCTCTGTGGCTATAAGGACTTTACCTTTTGCAAAAGAGAGGTCCTTCAGGGTTTCTTCATCCATCCTGATAAAGTCACCCCAAACCTCCCCAATACTCTTGAATGATTCAACATTCCAAGAGTTAAGAGGCATGCCAAAACAGCTTAACCACACAAACCTTGCCATGGTTTCACCATAAGAAACCAACGTGCCATCCACTGGCCTTTAATGAGATTGTCCCTAACTTTGCTGTTTGGAAAGGTAATGAGGATACGTCTTCCTCCCATTGCTCTGAATTGAACATCCTTATCATATTCCTTGTTAAAACTCTCCTTCTAGAATATATTCTAGAGGTTACTCCACCAATAACCGATTAATTTTAGGTTGGAATCCTTTAAGAATTCTAGCAGTCTAAATTAAGATTCCGTTCGGCTAAATAAGTCAAGTGACTTATTTTTTTGTCTTTATTCAAAATTTTTTAGTATCACTTGGCTTATCATCATTATTTTGGGGATTATTGCATCCTAATGACAAGAAGAATCTAAAAAGTAAAAAAGTTTGATCGAAATCCAATTTTTTTTGAATAAAGACGAAAAAATTGGTTTATTGGCTTATTTTCGTCTTTGTTCAAAAAAAATTGGATTTCGATCAAAAATTTTTACTTTTTAGATTCCTCTTGTCATGAGGATGCAATAATCCCAAAAAAACTGATGATAAGCCAAGTGATACGAAAAAAATTTGAATAAGGACAAAAAAAATAAGTCACTTAACTTATTTAGCTGAACAGGGGATTATAACTTTGTTGAGACTTTGCCATCTCTGAATCATTGAGCTTTATAAAAAGCTAACACAGTCTGTTCCCATTCACGTACTTATTAAGAGTTTTTTTTTTATTTTTTAAGAAGATACTCCCTCCGTCTCTTTTTAAGTGTTCTACTTCGTAACTCCAACTTATTAAGAAAATATCATCATTACACTTTTCACATCAACTTTTACCTCTATTTTTCCTACTTACCCTCTATGGAGACATCATTATTACATTTTTACTCACTAACTATTCAAAATGGAATCTACGTTTAGGGGTAAAATGGAAAATGTACTAATTTTTACCCACTAACTTAATAAAATGGATACTTATTAAAGGACAACCCAAAATAAAATATTAGACTTTAAAAATGAGACGGAAAGAGTAGTAGTTTGTCATGTCTAAAGAGAGAAAAAGAAACTTGTCACTCCATCTAGTGATTATTCGGTGCACCTGAGACAAGGTACACGGCCACAACTCTCTCCCCACCACACATATGTATACGTGGGCTCACCAAGGGTAAAGGGCAAAACAACAACTTACCATGAACCATGGAAGAAAGTTCGGTCCAAAGAACTCACGCTTTATATAAAGGGTACGGAAAAAAGTAAACCATGTAATCATGAATAAAATGAGATATTTTAAGATATGAGTACCAGTGCCCGAACAAAAAGATGTTCCTAAATATGTACTCCGAGTATATTTTAATTTAATTAGCATAGTAACCACTAATACATGTATGTTCCTAATTAAATATGTATTCACGGCTCCGCTCCGCCATGAATAAGTTTTTCTCCAAACCATTAATCTCCTGTTCGGTTCCTTAAATTCTTAGAAATTAAATGCTGGAAAAGATGTGGAACAAGTGTCCAAGAATAGGATACTATCTTGGAGTTTGGACAATCCCCGTTTCATTTGTTCTTGGCAACATAAACTCAAGCAAAGTATGTACCAAGATTCTGATTTGAATTATTGATTTTGTAAGATTATTGTACTATATAGTATCTATAATAGCGTAGGTTAGTTGGAGATAGTAAAAGATTGATCGTCGATTTTTCAAGCATTAAAGGTCTCTTTCGTATCTTGGAGTTTAGACAATCCCTTTTTTATTTGTTGGCATACAACATAAATTCAAGCAAAGTATGTTTCAAGACTCTATCAGGTGATTATTCACGAGACGCAAATTAAGATCCACTACGGTTTCTATTTGATGATTTGAGTTATTCATTTTGTAAGACTACGTTACTATACATCCATAATAGCGTAGGTTAGTCGGAGATAGTAAAGGATTGATCATCCATTTTTCTTGTGACAAATAAATTTGTTCGGATACCTATTGATGTTCAAGCAACTTGACTTTCAACCTATTAATTATCAACAGATAAAGAAAACAATATTGACTTTCAACATGAATGTTTAACACATCGATC
This sequence comes from Rhododendron griersonianum, assembly GCA_018127125.1. NCBI lineage: Eukaryota > Viridiplantae > Streptophyta > Magnoliopsida > Ericales > Ericaceae > Rhododendron > Rhododendron griersonianum. Next base: position 6,378,572 of record CM030799.1, on the reverse strand, counting down.
TTTACGAAATAAAGTAATAGCTCAAATGGTGGAATGAGACCTTTGTTAAATCTCATTTGGCATCACATAAGGAATCGTCACATAAAACGATGGTCGCAATGTAGTACTCCAAGTCAATTGTTTTCCAGGTTATCGTGACGTGATGCCTGGATCTTGTAAAATAATTTTTCGACCCAAGATTTTGTCCGGGTAAAAGGAGCACATTATCACTTGGGCTACCCTTCACGTAGAGAATCTCCGGCCCTTACTCAAATGTGTTAAAAGTCTCTTTTGTATCATCCACTCCAATGGCAAAACCCATTTTTAACAAAGTTCACGTCCCGTTTCGCTAAGGTTCTTGTTTTTTTGAGTACTTATTTTTTATTTTACGAGACATGTCATTCTCTCATAACACATCACATTCAATTCAAAAAATAAGTACTTATTTTCCTTAGTGAAACGGGGCTTGGCTCTGCCCCTTACTTAAACGAGTAAAATTTCACCTTTCTAGCATCCACTCCAACGGCAATCCCATTTTAACCCAAAATCCTACCACTAGAGAAATTCCTTCACCAACATCGCCTACAATTTTCAACCAGATTTTAACAAGCTCTCGGCGAAATCAGAAGGGAAATATACAAACTATATAAGGGAGTCCAAGAGAGTCTCTTTACGCGATTGAAATTTATCCGAATAGGCACCAAGGGAGTCCCACGAGTTCCAAATGGTACACACACAATCTCTCTCTCTCTCTCTCTCTCTCTCTCTCTCTCTCTCTCTCTCTCTCTCTCTCTCTCAGAAGGTTATAATAGTTTGTGTGAATGCGCAGGGCAATTCAATTAGCATTCCACAAGCATGTATATCACTAGGGCCATGGGGAGGGAAAGAAGGTGTATATTCAGAATACAAGCTTGTCGGGCCTATAATGCAGATAACTATTCGCCATGGAGATGTTATCGAGTCAATTTTATTCGAAAGTAAAAGACACGATGGCATCGTCATAGGAAGCCCCATAAAAATTGGCAGTACCAGTGGCGGTTCGAGTGCAAAGGTGTGCCCATCTTTAGCTTATCCACAGATTCAGACAGAGATGTATCGGATCCATCCGATGCATGTGGCCGGGTCCCACACACGTCGGACGGTTCCCAACACAACTCGGTGTCCAAATTTCTGCACTTTCGTTTTTGTCCGTAGCATTTTTTTTTTTAAAGTTCTTTTGATCTTCACTGTTGAGGCAAATAGGCAAGTGAATTATTTAACTAAAAACTACAATAATTTCAGATGATTTTTTTCTTTTATTTTTCATTTGTCCCAAACAAAGTCCTAATTTAGACTTGCACTTGTTTAGTTCTCCATCGACAGTAAAGTAGAGCAGTTTTCAACCGTAAGCCTGACGTACAAAGACTACGGTGGAAATGTGGTACTCTCATCTCTCTGTTTTAATACAAATCTAAAGCAATATGGGCCCTTTGGTAAGGGAGGGGGTCAATATGTGTCCATTCCAATTGAAGATGGAGTCATCACTGGATTCCACGGACGTGGTGGACGCTTTGTTGATGCAATTGGTATATTTGTGGCACCCAAACTCAAGGTCACCTTCTATCCCCTCTATTCTCTTATCAAATTATTAAATCAAATTTATGCTGCTCAATTTTGAACAGGGTCTGTAAGGATTTCGTTTTGATGATCCAAACTTGCACTTTTAAGATTCTCATGGAATTTATTTATTCGTAGAAGTTGCCTGAAATAGAGTTTAATGGAGTACATTGGTAGTCATCTCAACAAATTGTATATATGTTCAAAATTGTTATTACAGAGACTCCTTGCACGGATCTGGACACAGGTTTATAACTGAAATTATCTGTCTATAGCATTGCTCATCTGTTTTAAGATACCTAATGTCGGACCGCTTTCCACCATCTCTTCTAAAACCAATTGGAGTTAGTGAAGGCTTCGATTAAGTCTTTTATGGCATTCGACATCGCACCCGCAAGTCTGTTTTTAGAGCGGTCGCAGGGAGTGGCATTGTGTAACCAAATTTATGGGGGCACTCCGGGCCCAATAGAAGCAGCTGGAAAAATTCCTCAAGACACATTTCAATTTGGACCATTTACTTTTATGGAGACAAATATGATTCAATCGGGCTCATATCGAGATCAAATTAACCTCTCTTTTTCAGTGGATAATTAATGCATTTCGACTTAAAAAACAAAGGGCTTGAATTATTAAAATAGAATAATATGGTTGACTTACAGGAGAACGAGGAAGAGCTGAGGAATCAATACATCGATGAGCAGATAAAACAATGGACACCGGTTTGTAGCCAAACTTATCTGTCTATGACATTGCTCATCTATTTTAAATAGAAGCAGGGAGACAAATTCCTCAAGATACATTTCAATTTTGACCATTTACTTTTACGGAGACAAATATGATTCAATCGGGCTCATACTGAGAACAAATTAACCTCTCTCTTTTCAGTGGATAATTAATGCATTTGGACTTACAAAAACAAAGGGCTTGAATTATTAATCTACAATCGGGTGGTTGACTTATAGATGATGGAGGAAGAGCTGAAGACTAAAACAGAAGAGCTGAAGACTAAAACAGAAGAGCTGAAGGAGAGGGAGGATGTATTTCAAACGAAGATGGAGGAGGTGGAAGCACAAAATAAAGAGCTGAGGGAGAGGATCAAAGTGATGGAAGTGACACAGGTTTGTAGTCGAACTTTTATGTCCTTATCATTGCTCATCTGTTTTAAATAGGAGCAGGTAGACAAATTCTTCAATTATACATTTGAATTTGGACCGTTTACTTTTATGGAGACAAATTAATACTCGTATGATTCAATCGGGCTCATAGCGAGATCAAACTAACCTCTCTTTTTTCGGTGTATAATTAATGCATTTGGACTTACAAAAATAAAGGGCTTGAATTATTAATAAAATAGAATCATGTGTGTTGGTCCAAATAGCAACGGGGGGGGGGGGGGGGGGTTGAATTAATTATCACAATTATAACGCGGAATTAAAAACTAAATGCAAGATAGAAACAAATTAACGCTGCAGCACAATTAAGTCGACTCAAGACAGTCAGCAATACTATAAGCAAAGCAGATGGAGCCAACTCAATAACAGAAAACACAGAAGATATAGAAAACTGATTAGCAGATTTTAGGGCTTTAATATATGGACGAAATCAACTAATTAGGCAAGCTAAATTGCCCCAGGTTAGATTTAGAGATTATCAGTTTACGCAAGCAATATAAATATGCAAAACAAAAATTAAAGAGAGTAGGGAAGAGAAAATCAAACGCAAGGATTTGTAGTGGTTCGGTCTGCAACTTCACGGCCTAGTCCACTCCCCAAGTGTCCAACTCAGGATTTGCTGCACTATCTCCAATAGTTACAATCTTCTAGCTTTGGGGGTGCTAGACAACCTTTACAACGAGCGATCTATCCCCAATCACTCCAACTATTTTTTACTCCGGTATTAGTCACACCTAATCCAACTAGTTTTGACTCCGGTGCTAGTAACACCTAACTCTCAAGTGATTTTCTCTCCAAAACCACTCACAAAAAGATTAACTCTCACAAGAGTATTAATAACGGTGTACAATCCCTTTTACAATAAAGATCAAATAAGAACCCTCTCACAAAAGTGTATAGATATCAAGATGAAGAATAAAGTATCAGAGATTTAATCAATATGTGCCTTGAGAGTATTTTCGGTGAGGCTCCCTTGTCTGCGTTTTAGTCCTTGACTTTCCATTCTTTTTATACTCCCAAGAATGCAACTATCATTGTTTCCATCCAAAATTGCTTCCATTAGCCGTTAGGAACAATTTAGGCAAACAATGATTTCTTCCACTTGAATTGTATCTTCTTCAATCTAGAAATCAATCTTCCACCTACTAGCCCATCAACTAGCCGTTAGAGATAATGAAGCTCCCATGTAATCTTCAATCTTCCTCCTTGATTAGCATTTGCTTTCCATAAAATCCCTTGTAGCCAATTAAAAATTAGGAGAAGATTTGTCCTTAATCTTCCTCTTTTTGATACAAATCTTGACTATTGAAGATACTGATTCGATGTAGACTCTTTCCTTGTGTAACTTAATTAAATCCTACAAATTAAACATATATCCAAGTCAGTATCAAATATCATTAAATCAATTACATTTCTCCTTCAATAATTTATGATTAGTTATCATCAAAATCAATAAGATATCCATAGGAACCTTTGTGCTAACAATGTGAATGAATTACAGAAGATGGAGGAAGAGCTGAAGACTAAAATTGAAGAGCTAGAGACTAAAAATAAAGAGGTGAAGGAGATGGAGGATGTATTTCGAACGAAGATGGAAGCAGAGAATAAAGAGCTGAGGGATAAGATAAAGGTGATGGAAGGGACACAGGTTTGTAGCTGAACTTATATGTCCATAGCATCGCTCATTTGTTTTAAATAAAAACAGGCAAACAAATTCCTCAAGATACATTTAATTTGGACCATTTACTTTTATGGAGAAAAATATGACTCAATTGGGCTCGTACCGAGATCAAATTAACCTCACTTTTTTCGGTGGATAATTAATGCATTTGCATTTGAAAAACAAAGGTCTTGCAGTATTAATATAGAATCAGGTGGTTGACTTACAGAAGATGGAGGAAGAGCTGAAGACAAGAATCGAAGAACTGAATACTAAAAATAAAGAGCTGAATGAGAAGGATGATGTATTTCAAACGAAGATGGAAGAGGTGGAAGCACAGAATAAAGAGCTGAGGGAGAGGATTAAGGTGATGGAAGGGACACAGGTTTGTTGTTAAACTTATTCATAACATTGCTCATCGGTTTTAAATAGAAGCAGGCAGACAAATTCCTCAAGATACATTTTAATTTGCACAATTTACTTTTATGGAGACAAATATGACTCAAATGGGCTTGTACCGAGTTCAAATTAACAACACTTTTTTCGGTGGATAATTTATGCATCTGGATCTGAAAAACAAAGGGCTTGCATTATTAATATAGAATCAGGTGGTTGACTTACAAAAGATGGAGGAAGAGCTAAAGACTATAATCGAAGAGCTGAAGACTGAAAATAAAGAGTTGAAGGAGAGGGATGATGTATTTCAAACAAAGATGGAAGAGGTGGAAGCACAAAATAAAGAGCAGAGGGAGAGGATCAATGTGATGGAAGTGACACAGGTTTGTAGCCGAAATTATGTATCCATAGCATTGCTCATCTATTTTAAATAGAAGGACGCAAACAAACTCCTCAAGATACATTTCAATTTTGATCATTAACTTTGATGGAGACAAATATGATTTCAGTCCGGCTCATACCGAGATTAAATTAACTTCATTATTGTGTGGATAATTAATGCATTTGGACATAAATATACAAAGGGCATGAATTATTAAAATAGAATTAGGTGGTTGACTTAAAGAGGATGGAGGAAGAGGTGAAAACTAAAATTGAAGAGGTGGAGACTAAAAATAAAGAGTTGAAGGAGAGGGATGATGTATTTCAAATGAAGATGGAAGAGGTGGAAGCACAAAATAAAGAGCTGAGGGAGAGGATCAAGGTGATGGAAGGGACACCGATTTGTAGCTAAACTTAACTGTCTATAGCATTGCTCATCTATTTTAAATCTAAGCAGGCAGACAAATTCCTCAAGATACATTTTTATTTGGACCATTTACTTTTATGGAGACAAATATGACTCAATTGGGCTCGTACCGAGATCAAATTTACCTCTCTTTTTCGGTGGATAATTAACGGATTTAGATCTGAAAAACAAAGGACTTGCATTATTAATATAGAATCAGGTGGTTGACTTACAGAAGATGGAAGAAGAGCTGAAGATTAAAATCGAAGAGCTGAAGACTAAAAATAAAGAGCTGAAGGAGAAGGATGATGTATTTCAAACGAAAATGGAAGAGATGGAAGCACATAATAAAGAGCTGAGGGAGAGGATCATGGTGATGGAAGGGACACAGGTTTGTTGCTAAACTTATTTGTAGCATTTCTCATCTGTTTTAAATAGAAGCAGGTAGACAAATTCCTCAAGATACATTTTAATTTGGACCGTTTACTTTTATGGAGACAAATATGACTCAACTGGGCTCGTATCGAGATAAAATTAAACTCTCTTTTGTGGGTGGATAATTTTCGCATTCGGATCTGAAAAACAAAGGGCTTGCATTATTAATAGAATCAGGTGGTTGACTTACAGAAGATGGAGGAAGAGCTGAAGACTAAAATTGAAGAGCTAAAGGAGAAGGATAATGTATTTCAAATGAAGATGGAAGAGGTGGAAGCACAGAATAAAGAGCTGTGGGAGAGGATTAAGGTGATGGAAGGGACACAGGTTTGTTGCTAAACTTATTTGTAGCATTGCTCATCTGTTTTAAAAAGAAGCAGGTACACAAATTCCTCAAGATACATTTTAATTTGCACCATTTACTTTTATGGAGACAAATATGACTCAATTGGGCCCGTACCGAGTTCAAATTATACACTCTTTTTTCGATGGATAATTTATGCATCTGGAACTGAAAAACAAAGGGCTTGCATTATTAATATAGAATCAGGTGGTTGACTTACAAAAGATGGAGGAAGAGCTGAAGACTAAAATCGAAGAGCTGAAGACTAAAAATAAAGAGCTGAAGGAGAAGGATGATGTATTTCAAACGAAGATGGAAGAGGAAGAAGCACAAAATAAAGAGCTGAGGGAGAGGATTAAGGTGATGGAAGGGACACAGGTTTGTTGCTAAACTTACTTGTAGCATTGCTCATCTGTTTTAAATAGAAGCAGGCAAACAAATTCCTTAAGATGCATTTTAATTTGCACCATTTACTTTTATGGAGACAAATATGACTCAAATGGGCTCGTACCGAGTTCAAATTAACCACTCTTTTTTCGGTGGATAATTTATACATCTGGATCTAAAAATGATAGGGCTTGCATTATTAATATAGAATCAGGTTGTTGACTTACAAAAGATGGAGGAAGAGCTAAAGACTATAATCGAAGAGCTGAAGACTGAAAATAAAGAGTTGAAGGAGAGCGATGTTGTATTTCAAACAAAGATGGAAGAGCTGGAAGCACAAAATAAAGAACAGAGGGAGAAGATCAATGTGATGGAACTGACACAGGTTTGCAGCCGAAATTATGTATCCATAGCATTGCTCAACTGTTTTAAATAGAAGCAGGCAAACAAACTCCTCAAGACACATTTCAATTTTGATCATTTACTTTGATGGAGACAAATGTGATTTCAATCCAGCTCATACCGAGATTAAATTAACTTCTTTATTGTGTGGATAATTAATGCATTTGGATTTAAATATACAAAGGGCTTGCATTATTAATATAGAATCAGGTGGTTGACTTACAGAAGATGGAGGAAGAGCTGAAAACTAAAATCGAAGAGCTGGAGACTAAAAATAAAGAGCTGAAGGAGAAGGATGATGTATTTCAAATGAAGATGGAAGAGATGGAAGCACAGAATAAAGAGCTGAGGGAGAGGATTAAGGTGATGGAAGGGACACAGGTTTGTTGCTAAACTTACTTGTAGCATTGCTCATCTGTTTTAAATAGAAGCAGGCAGACAAATTCCTTAAGATGCATTTTAATTTGCACCATTTACTTTTATGGAGACAAATATGACTCAAATGGGCTCGTACCGAGTTCAAATTAACCACTCTTTTTTCGGTGGATAATTTATGCATCTGGATCTAAAAATGATAGGGCTTGCATTATTAATATAGAATCAGGTTGTTGACTTACAAAAGATGGAGGAAGAGCTAAAGACTATAATCGAAGAGCTGAAGACTGAAAATAAAGAGTTGAAGGAGAGCGATGTTGTATTTCAAACAAAGATGGAAGAGCTGGAAGCACAAAATAAAGAACAGAGGGAGAAGATCAATGTGATGGAACTGACACAGGTTTGCAGCCGAAATTATGTATCCATAGCATTGCTCAACTATTTTAAATAGAAGCAGGCAAACAAACTTGCTTGCGACCTTAATGTGTGTTGCAATAAGAAAACCCCAAGCGTAGGGTTAGGTCGGTTGAAAGCATAATAAAACCCGGAAGTCCGGGATCGATTCCACAGGGAGCGCGTCCATATAGTTAACTTCGGAGATTAGCGAATGTCGAAAGTTTTAGCGTTAGGGCCGCCAACCAGATTCGGCGTTGAGACGGCCAACTGACTGGTTTTGGGAAAATGGCTACTTAACCTAACTACGACTTTTTAAACTGGAGATTAACTAAAGATTAGGTTAAAGGATAACTAACACCCATAACTCAAAGGTACCCTCGTTCCTCTCTTCCAAAATGACTGGTAAACAAATTAGGGTTTTGGGAATATTTTGACAAACGCTCGGAAAGACATAGCCCTAAGCATCACGTGTGGCAAGGAATCGAAACCCTTGCCTACAAATGATCAAAGGGGTTAACATCTCCAAGCTTTGCTACGTAAAAATACCCTAAATCATGTTTACTCTTTGAAAATGAAGTTTAAAGAGAGAAGAACAAGAAATACCCTTGGTTACGGGATGTTAATCATCCCATAACCTAATCTTGCTACACTACTCACACATAATCAAGGGAGAAGTGAAATGAACAAAGGTAAGGAAAGGGAAAAACGAAATCATGCTCAAAGTAGAAATAAACACTTGATTGATGAAGAACCCAAGTTAACTTACAACTTTAATGAAGAGCAACCACCCTAAACCCACCAATCAATGCTCCATTAATGAGTCTTTGAGAGTTGGAGAAGAGAGGGAGGTAGAGAGAGAAAGAGCTAGCTGAAAAATGATCCAAGATGCCCTAAAAAACGTGCAAGGGGGGTTTATATAGTACCCCTTTTTAGTTACAAAAGAAAAAGAAAAAGAAAATAGAAATCTGCAGAAACTGGGGAATGTCTACCGGTAGACATTGCCATCTACCGGTAGAACGGCTACGTGGTGAAGAACTGAAGCTGCTTTGACTGGAATTTCTACCGGTAGACATTGATCTCTACCGGTAGACATTGGCCGATCCAAATTGGCCCAGAATGATGGCCTCACTGATCTGGGATTGAACCGGTAGACGTTGAATGTCTACCGGTAGACATTGTGTTTGGTCAGTCCTTCTCAGCAGCTCACTGCAGGTTTGGTTCCGGGGTTCCACGACAATCCCTACGCTCCGGAATCGCTCCGATTGGAGCCCTCGGATCAACGGACGTTGTTGGAGCGAAACTTGGCTTTAATCAAGCCTTATTGACGAGAAAAACCTGTAAACACCAAAAACGCACCTTTCGCGCAATATCAATAAAAAACAAGGAGTTATGCGCGTGAGCGTGGCAAAAAATGAGCGAGATAAGCCCGGTTATAAACACTATCACGGGCTTATCACACCCCCCTACTTAAACTTTGCTAGTCCCTAGCAAACGATGCACAGAAGGACAAGCCACCGAATCTTCCCTAAAACAAAAGGTACGAAACATATGCTCGAAGTTTCAAAAGAGCAAAAGTTACAATAAACTTCATCCGACAGTGCAACAACTCATTCCAATTAACATGCCATGAACTATATCTATCAGACTTATGCAAGTGAAACACGTGAGTAAGCTGAGCAAAGCGAGCTTCGATTCCAGTCCTCACAAGGGCAACACTCCAAAATAATTACAACCCTCAAACAAAGCAAAAGCATCCCATGCTTAGATACAAAAGGCTAAAGCGAAACAGGGCCCAAACAGTTACGCTAGCAGTCAAAGGAAGGTTCAAGAAGAAATAAGCAACGAAATGCAGAATAGACATAACTAACAGTAATGAAAAGATTCCGAAAAGCATAGCAAAGAGGCACCAGTGTACTTGACATCAACTAAGGACTTCTGGAGCTTATAATGAGTTCGGTTCGTCACAGAAAAAGGATAAGCAACATGGTTACCGGTCTATGCTAGCTCGGTATACTACCCCATAACCGGAACCATAAAAGTACGAATGCCCCCAATTAAAACCTTCAGTATGACACAACAAAACTAAAGACAGAAAATTAAAACAGACTCGATAAGCAAAAACAAGACTCTACCACCGACTCGATAAATAAAAACAAGGGTTACTCCAAAAACCACCACTACCACATACTACCATCCTCACTGTCACTGAGCTCCCGGGCCAAAAGCACGCTCAAACATGCCCGGATCATATTGCTGCTCCACCTCCCGAATTTCATCCTCATTGAGCTCATCCTCTGAGTACTCAGGGCTACGGTGCTCACCAATAGCCCTGTCCGTTGCGAACTCCGTAGGGGGCTCATACCTCCTCCCCGACTGCTCAGCCATCTGCTCATAGTAGAAACTTGCCTTATGGTCCGCCCTCCTTTGGTCCTCCTGAACCTCCGCCGTTCTGCACAAAAGCTGACACAAAAGCCTTTTCAGCGTTGACCCTTTCTTCTTCGGGGCAGAGCTAGAAGGCACATTGGACGGGCCAGCCTGAGGGTCCCTTTGGGCTTGAACTTGGGCTTGGGCACGGGCCTCCCTCATTTTCGTTACATTTGTCCGGCTCTTATTTTCCGAAGTGGCATTGATGATGCCCGGAGAGCTAGGGTCCATCCTTTGGTTGTCCAGGGTGAGGCCATTGGCTAAGCACAGCTGGGTGATCATGGCGGGAAAAGGGAAGTTCAAGCCTTTTCTGTATTCATGCTTGAATTGGACGAGCTGGTCAAAAATCCATTGGGCAAAGTCCATGGTCTCATTTGGATTCATGAAGACGTAGAGCAATTCCAATTCATGCTCATACGGGGTTTTCTCCATACCGCGGGGGAACAGGTTGTAGTGCAGGACCTTATTCATGGTCCTGTATTCGTCCTTTAAATCACCCCCTATCTCGGAAGGCATCCCATCCTCAAAAACCACAGGGTAAATCTCGCTCATATCCATCAACTCCCCACCAGGCCGAGGAAAGGTGATGGTTTCCTCCTCTGGCCTAGTATAATCCAGGTATTCAGCAATCACATCGGGGGTCACTACTATGTCAACACCACCCACAGTGGTTTCAATTTGAGCATTAGCTATGTTGTATTTCATGCGGGAAAAGAAATCTACGACCCAGTTTTTAACATACCCCTTAACTTCCTTGAAAAAGTGCTTCATACCTTTGTCCCGGATGATTTGAATGTAGGCATTTTCGGCCAAGCTGTGCTCGCAAACCTGTCGCTCGCAAGTTACCTTTCGCCCTTTGAGTGTGTTCACCCAATCCATGTGTTTCTTCCTCTCACCCTCCTCCTTTCTCTTCTTCCTCCTCTCCTCATTCTGATCACTGGAGGAGCCCTCACCCCTTTTCCTTGTTGACAAATTGATCACCTTTCTTCCCCCCTCAGCCCGTGAACGATCATAAGTACGCATTGCGGTTGACATGGTGCAGAGAATTTCGGACCTAGGGTTTGAGAATTTGAGTTTGGGGGTGATTGTGGAGGCTTAGAGATGGAGGGAGATGAAAAGATGGGGTCTGTGGTGAGAGATTTGTGGGAAATTTCGAGTGGAGAGAGAGAGGGAGTTACCTGGGTTGAGTGGTGAAGAGATGGGAACCGAAAACTTTGGAATTGAGTGAGGGGTTGGGAAGTCACGAAGGATTGGTGAGCAATCTGAAGATTTGGTGGAGATTTAGGGTAAGGAACGGTGGTGGAGAGAAAAAACTAGGGTTTCGTGGGTTTTGAAAGGGTTAGAGAGAGAAAGAGCAGCTTTACTCTGAGGATGGGACCAAAATATGAACCGACGGGCCTCTTATACTGTTCTCGGTCTGACGCGACCTACCGGTAGGTATTCAATGTCTACCGGTAGACATTGAAACTTGCCCAACTGATGGCTCCTCTGATCACGAATTGAACCGGTAGACATTCAATGTCTACCGGTAGACATTCCAAAAAAAAAAAAACTGAAATCTGCAGATTTGCTCAGAACACTTCCCAACTTCCAAAACTCACACCAGATAAGCTTCCAACCTAAATTCACAGCCCCGACCATCCTCCAACCCACCGGTATCCTAAGTTTAACAAGGAATTGGGTTTGGACACAGCTCAAACAAGGATCGAGGGTGATAGAATGTGGTTTAATCATAAAAGCAATGCCTTGTATCATTTTTTCAAACAAACCTTAGCCTCGTTTGCAATGCATGACCGGAATCAAAATTACCTAAGTATGTACAAGAGAAAAGAAGGCCTAAACTACAGGTACGATAAACAAGGACACATGGGATACAACAAAATGAATCTCCACTCTGTATGCTCAACCGACTCAAATGCACTTTGAAAATATGATACACACGGTTCATGTATATGCATTCGGGATGAGTTGCACAAATTTTCAATGGTGTATACACACCGAACCCTTGCTACTTACGAACACAGACTGAGCATATGCTAAGTAACTCCATACAAGGGAAGATATCGCAAAAAAAAAAAAAAAATTTTTAAATTCCTACGCAAAACGACAACAAAAGCATAAATGTAAACTCCCCCCCCCCCAACTTGAAATGAGCAACGCCCTCGATGCACAAAGACGTAAAATAGGGAGAGGGGCAAAAGAATGTACCGACGAGGTGGAATGTCAACCACCCGATACCTCGACCAAGTTGGAGGATTTTGCGCCATTGTCACCGTCCGTCCATAGCAAAGCTTCCAAAGCTCATTCCTGCAATCAGGCTTAAGAACCAACGAATTGGGCGACAAAAGACATTAGTACCGCCGGCTCGCGATAGCCCGGCACAAAAATTATTATGTACAAGTTAATAAACCACCGAATCGTCACGTGATTAAACGGGTACTACTTTTCTCCCCATGTTTCGCTTACGGTGTCGCAAAGCAAAAGAGACAACACCCTAGGCGAAACACAGGTGGCTATACCGGACCACAAAAGATTTGCCCTTACGAACCGGAGCTGGGTACACGACTTATTTGAATAGCGGCGTGCGAAGCTATAAACCCAAGTCAATGATGGGTACCCCCGAAGAGGCCGGGCCTTCCAAACAATTAAGTTCAGAAGTACGCAAAAGCTCCCCGTGAAAACAGTTTTAGAACAATTTAAATCAACAGATTATCAACATAGACCGGATTCTCTAATTTTTCAACCGTATCCTCCACCGCACAGTTTTCTAGAAATGGTTTCAGACGTTGACCATTGACCTTGGAAATAAAACCACTTGCGGGGTCCAAAATTTCAACCGCCCCGTGTGGAAAAACTTTATGCACAACATGGGGGCCCTCCCAACGCGATCTTAATTTTCCCGGAAAAACATGGAGTCTAGAGTTATACAACAACACTTTTTGACCTTCCTCAAAATTTTTCCTTTGGATGGTCTTATCATGAAAAGCTTTGACTTTCGATTTATAAATGTCAGTGTTATCATACGCATCCCTCCTGATTTCCTCAAGCTCACTGAGTTGGAGTTTACGGTGAGCACCGGCATCGGGCAAACGGTAGTTCAAAGATTTAATAGCCCAGTATGCCTTGTGTTCCAACTCAACCGGGAGGTGACACGCCTTACCGTAGACAAGCCGATAGGGCGAGGCGCCCAAAACGGTCTTATACGCGGTCCGGTATGCCCACAAAGCATCGGTCAAACGTTGTGACCAATCTTTCCGGTTTGGATTAACGGTTTTTTCTAAAATATGCTTTACCTCACGGTTGGCGAGCTCGGCTTGGCCGTTGGTCTGCGGATGATAGGCGGTGGAGACCTTGTGAGTAATGCCATACTTCCTCGTGAGGGCTTCGAAAGAGCGGTTGCAAAAGTGGGTGCCTTGGTCGCTTATGATGGCTCGGGGCATCCCAAACCGCGACAAGATATGCTCCTTGAGAAAATCGACCACCACTTTGGAATCATTGGTGCGAGTGGCAACGGCTTCAACCCACTTGGACACATAGTCCACCGCCAAGAGAATATAGAGGAAACCGCCAGAATTTGGAAATGGGCCCATGAAGTCAATTCCCCAACAATCGAACACTTCCACAACTAGGATATTGGTGAGGGGCATCATATTCCTCCGAGTCACCGCACCTAGTTTTTGGCATTGCTCACATGCGCGGCAAAATGCATAAGCATCCTTGTGAAGGGTCGGCCAATAGAATCCGCATTGGAGAATCTTGGCAGTGGTTTTCTTATGGGAAAAATGACCGCCACACGCTTCGGCATGACAAAAGGAGAGAATCCCTTGGTGATCTTCGTCGGGCACGCACCGCCTAATGAGTTGATCCGAGCAATATTTGAATAGATAAGGATCATCAAAGAAAAATCTTTTCACCTCACTAAGAAAGAGCCGTCGGTCTTGTGGGGTCCAATGGTTCGGAATTCGCCCGGTGACAAGATAATTTACGATGTCGACATACCATGGGCAACTAGACACGGCGAAAAGTTGTTCATCCGGAAATGTATCAACAATCGGAAGCTTCGAAGAAGAAACCCCGAACTCAAGACGGGACAAGTGATCCGCTACGACGTTCTCCACCCCCTTTTTATCCTTGATTGTAATATTGAACTCTTGGAGCAACAAAATCCATCGGATTAACCGTGCTTTCGCATCTTGCTTCGTGAAGAGGTATTTCAGAGCAGCATGATCAGTGTAGACAATAATGGGGGCTCCCACCAAATACGACCGGAATTTGTCTAAGGCGAAGACGACGGCAAGCAACTCTTTTTCCGTAGTGGAATAGTTCATTTGAGCTTCATTCAGGGTCTTGCTCGCATAATAGATGACATATGGATTCTTGTCTTTCCTTTGCCCGAGAACCGCCCCAACCGCATAGTCACTAGCATCGCACATTAGCTCAAATGGTAAACTCCAATCCGGTGTTTGCACAATGGGAGGAGAGATGAGGCTGGACTTCAACTTCTTGAACGCTTCTTCGCAAGCCGGGGTCCACTCAAACGGGGCATCCTTAGAGAGAAGGTGGCACAACGGCCTGGAGATTGCACTGAAGTCTTTGATAAAACGCCGATAAAAACCGGCATGCCCGAGGAAGGAGCGGATATCCTTAACACATTTAGGGGTCGGGAGGGTGGCGATAAGATCAATCTTGGCCTTGTCAACTTCAATCCCCTTTTCCGATACAATGTGGCCCAAAACGATACCGTTAGTCACCATGAAGTGACATTTCTCCCAATTGAGCACCAAATTTTTCTCCTCACACCTCGCCAATACCTTCTCCAAATTGTCCAAGCAAGCTTCAAATGAGTCGCCAAACACCGAGAAATCATCCATAAAAACCTCGACAATCTTCTCGATCATATCACTAAAAATGCCCATCATACACCGTGAGAAGGTTCCGGGCGCATTGCATAAGCCGAACGGCATGCGACGATAAGCGAACGTCCCAAACGGGCAAGTGAACGTCGTTTTCTCTTGATCGGCTAAGGCGACCTCAATCTGGTTATACCCCGAATATCCATCCAAGAAGCAATAATAGGCGTGCCCCGCAACCCGTTCCAAGATTTGATCAATGAAAGGCAAAGGAAAGTGGTCCTTCCGAGTGCTAGCATTAAGCTACCGGTAATCAATACACACGCGCCATCCGGTTGTGACTCGGGTAGGGACTAACTCGTTGTTGGCGTTGGGCACCACGGTGATGCCGGATTTCTTGGGGACCACTTGGATAGGACTAACCCACTTGCTATCGGCGATTGGATAGATAATTCCCACATCTAAGAGTTTCAAAACCTCTGCTTTCACCACGTCTTTCATTATGGGATTCAAACGGCGTTGTGGTTGGCGAGAAGGTTTGACGTCATCTTCGAGGGCAATGTGGTGGGAACATATTGAAGCGTCGATCCCTTTAATATCCGCAATAGTCTAACCAATAGCTTTAGTATGCCGCTTCAAAAGTTCAAGGAGTTGGGATTCTTGCAAACTGCCAAGAGAAGAAGAGATCACCACTGGGTAGGTATCATTTCCACCCAAGAAAGCATACTTCAATGTATCCGGGAGGACCTTCAACTCGAGTTTTGGTGGTTGGATACTCGAGGGAAGGGTCTTGCACTCAAGAGGAGACAACTCTTCAAATTTAGGAGACCATAAGTCCGTCCCGCACACATCGGCCATATCAAGCAAAGAGCACAAATACTCCACCTCCGGTGAGTCTAAAAATGTTGCTTCCTCGGTGGTAAGACACACCTCCAACGGATCCTTGCATAACACATTGTCCACATGTTCTTGGACCAATGAATCGATAAGATTGACTTCATGGATGCACTCATCGTCCCCCATTTGACTTCCAATATTGAAAACGTTCACCTCCATCTTCATATTACCAAAGGTAAGGTTGAGCAAACCACTCCGACAATGGATAACGGCATCGGCCGTAGCTAGGAATGGACGACCAAGAATGACCGGAGTTGATGTTGCCGCTTGAGAGGAGGGAACCGGGCAAACATCCAACACGACGAAGTCCACGGGATAGATAAAATTATCAACTTGAACAAGCACATCCTCCACCACTCCACGAGGAACTCTAATGCTTCTATCGGCCAATTGCAACGTCACCGGTGTTGGCCGCATCTCTCCCAAGCCAAGTTGTTCATAAACCGAATATGGAAGCAAGTTCACACTAGCCCCCAAATCTAGGAGAGCTTTCTCAATCTTCTTGTCGCCAATGGTGAGTGAGATGGTTGGACAACCCGGGTCCTTATACTTCGGAACCGCATTGGTTTGGATAATAGAGCTCACTTGCTCCGTCAAGAAAACCCTCTTTTGAACATTCAACTTACGCTTTTGAGTGCATAAGTCTTTGAGAAATTTGGCATACGTAGGAATTTGCTTGACCGCATCCACCAACGGTATATTGATTCTCACTTGCTTGAACAACTCGTAAATCTCGGCATTGGTGTTGGCATGGGCCGGCGCCTTCAACCTTTGGGGAAACGGGGCCGGTATTTGAGAAACGGGGGCCGTTGGTTCTTTTTCTTGAGGTTTTTCCGGTTGCTCACCAACGGGAGAAGGCTCCGAGGTTGGTGAGGCAATAGAAGCATCCGAAGGTTGCACTATAATGGGCGTAACCCGCGGCTTGATAGGTTTGGGAGGAATGGTCTTGTCAACTTCCTTGCCACTCCGCAATGTTGTAATGGACTTGGCTTGCTCGGGACTAGGCACCGAAGAGCTTCCCACAAAATGTTGTCCTTGCGGATTTGCTTGGGTTTGAGTTGGAAGTTTCCCCCTCTCTTGTTGAAGCAACCCCACCGTGTTATTCAATTTGACCATTTGTTTGTTGATTTCCCCCAATGCTTGAGTGGTTTGGTCATTGAGAGTTGCTTGACTTTGGACGAAAGAAGACATGATATCCTCCCATGACCGCTTGGGGGGTTGGAATTGATTTGGCATTGGCCCATGAGGATGTCCCGGCGGTGCAAACCCCGGTGGTTGTTGATTATGGGGAAACCTCGGCGCTCCCTGAGATTGGGGAGGCCGGAATGCTTGTTGTTGTGGTTGTTGATGTTGTGGGACTTGGGGGACTTGTTGAGGTCCAGGGGGTTGCGGGTCAGTCCACCGGAAATTTGGATGGAGCTTCCATGCCGCATTATATGTTGAAGAATAAGGGTCAAGCCGTTGATTAACGGCATTGACCTCCACCGGACCCGCTCCTTGGAGAATATCTTTGACAGCGGGGAGCATTTGGCAATCCCCCGTGGCATGCCCTGAAACATCACAGATAAAACAAAATTCTTCCACCTTGCCCACCGAAGCCACCCCCGCCACTTTATTAAGTTGTAAATTTTCGATTTGGCGGGAGAGCTGGGCGACTTTGTGGGCAAGGTCATGTTGTTCATTGAGTTGGAATTTTCCGGGATTGCTCGATCCCGAATTAAGCATGTTTCTCTCGGAGGGTTCCGAGCAATCCCAGGATTGCGTTTTCTCCGCCAACTCTTCGAAATAGTCCCACGCGGCACTAGGAGTTTTGGCCATAACTCCACCCTCGACCATGCTATCCATAAGGAGTCGAGTGCTCGGAAAGCACCCCTTTAGCAAAATTTCCACTTTTTGAAAGGGTTCGAAACCATGGTGGGGGATGGAATTAAGCAAGTCCTTAAACCTTTCCCAATACTGGTAAAACGATTCCCCCTCCTTCTGCTTAAAAGTTTGGATTTGATTTATAAGCTCTTTCGTGAGATGAGGGGGAAAGAATTTTTTGTAGAAAGCCTTTGATAAATCTGCCCAATTCGCCAAAGATTGGGGCCTCATATTATTCAACCAGAGTTTGGCTTTGTCCTTGACAGAAAACGGGAAAAGTTTAAGTTTGGCCGACTCTAACTGGGCAGGCGTAGAAACTATTGTCGACACCATTTCCTCGAATGCCCGCATATGCGTGTACGGGCATTCCTTATCTTTTCCGTAAAATGAAGGCATTGAGTTTAGGTGATGCATTTTCACCGTAAAATTATTCGCCTCAGTTGCGGCCGGAAGAACTATGGTAGGGGCCGGCGTAGTACGTGCCGGATTCAGATAATCACTCATAGTTCTTTCAGCCGCACCTGGGTTGCCTCCAGCACCATTGCCTGCCATTGTTTCTCTCGGAGGGGATCTTATTACAAAAGGAGTTCTTACGGGTGGTGGTGTCCTTGCCCTAACCCGACGTGGGGTTTTAGGACGAGGAGGAGAAAAGGACCGGTGAAGCCTTTTAGATATAGGACTCCGAAAGGCTCCCCGGTGACCACCACGCATACACTTAGAATCCTTCCCAGAGAAACAACAGTTGACAAAGCAAAATTAAGCAGACAAGAGGGGCTATGCCGCCGCCTCAAAAAAAGATGCACAGAAAGTAAAAAGGCAGTTTATACTTACACTAACTTCGTTAAACCTCAGGTTAGAGACACGCTCAGGTTAGAGGTATCCACCAGTTTAAGCATAAACTACGCAAAGCAAAAGTTAAACGAGATACTTACAGTGGTTTGGTGAACCTCCAATAAGCTAATATAATAGAAAGCGCGTCCCCGGCAACGGCGCCAAAAATGCTTGAGACCTTAATGTGTGTTGCAATAAGAAAACCCCAAGCGTAGGGTTAGGTCGGTTGAAAGTATAATAAAACCCGGAAGTCCGGGATCGATTCCACAGGGAGCGCGTCCATATAGTTAACTTCGGAGATTAGCGAATGTCGAAAGTTTTAGCGTTAGGACCGCCAACCAGATTCGGCGTTGAGACGGCCAACTGACTGGTTTTGGGAAAATGGCTACTTAACCTAATTACGGCTTTTTAAACTGGAGATTAACTAAAGATTAGGTTAAAGGATAACTAACACCCATAACTCAAAGGTACCCTCGTTCCTCTCTTCCAAAATGACTGGTAAACAAATTAGGGTTTTGGGAATATTTTGACAAACGCTCGGAAAGACATAGCCCTAAGCATCACGTGTGGCAAGGAATCGAAACCCTTGCCTACAAATGATCAAAGGGGTTAACATCTCCAAGCTTTGCTACGTAAAAATACCCTAAATCATGTTTACTCTTTGAAAATGAAGTTTAAAGAGAGAAGAACAAGAAATACCCTTGGTTACGGGATGTTAATCATCCCATAACCTAATCTTGCTACACTACTCACACATAATCAAGGGAGAAGTGAAATGAACAAAGGTAAGGAAAGGGAAAAACGAAATCATGCTCAAAGTAGAAATAAACACTTGATTGATGAAGAACCCAAGTTAACTTACAACTTTAATGAAGAGCAACCACCCTAAACCCACCAATCAATGCTCCATTAATGAGTCTTTGAGAGTTGGAGAAGAGAGGGAGGTAGAGAGAGAAAGAGCTAGCTGAAAAATGATCCAAGATGCCCTAAAAAACGTGCAAGGGGGGTTTATATAGTACCCCTTTTTAGTTACAAAAGAAAAAGAAAAAGAAAATAGAAATCTGCAGAAACTGGGGAATGTCTACCGGTAGACATTGCCATCTACCGGTAGAACGGCTGCGTGGTAAGAACTGAAGCTGCTTTGACGGGAATTTCTACCGGTAGACATTGATCTCTACCGGTAGACATTGGCCGATCCAAATTGGCCCAGAATGATGGCCTCACTGATCTGGGATTGAACCGGTAGACGTTGAATGTCTACCGGTAGACATTGTGTTTGGTCAGTCCTTCTCAGCAGCTCACTGCAGGTTTGGTTCCGGGGCTTCCACGACAATCCCCAAGCTCCGGAATCGCTCCGGTAGGAGCCCTCGGATCACCGAACGTTGTTGGAGCGAAACTTGGCTTTAATCAAGCCTTATTGACGAGAAAAACCTGTAATCACCAAAAACGCACATTTCGCGCAATATCAATCAAAAACAAGGAGTTATGCGCGTGAGCGTGGCAAAAAATGAGCGAGATAAGCCCGGTTATAAACACTATCACGGGCTTATCAAAACTCCTCAAGACACATTTCAATTTTGATCATTTAGTTTGATGGAGACAAATATGATTTCAATCCGGCTCATACCTTGATTAAATTAACTTCTTTATTGTGTGGATAATTAATGCATTTGGATTTAAATATACAAAGGGCTTGCATTATTAATATAGAATCAGGTGGTTGACTTACAGAAGATGGAGGAAGAGCTGAAAACTAAAATCGAAGAGCTGGAGACTAAAAATAAAGAGCTGAAGGAGAAGGATGATGTATTTCAAATGAAGATGGAAGAGATGGAAGCACAGAATAAAGAGCTGAGGGAGAGGATTAAGGTGATGGAAGGGACACAGGTTTGTTGCTAAACTTACTTGTAGCATTGCTCATCTGTTTTAAATAGAAGCAGGCAGACAAATTCCTTAAGATGCATTTTAATTTGCACCATTTACTTTTATGGAGACAAATATGACTCAAATGGGCTCGTACCGAGTTCAAATTAACCACTCTTTTTTCGGTGGATAATTTATGCATCTGGATCTAAAAATGATAGGGCTTGCATTATTAATATAGAATCAGGTTGTTGACTTACAAAAGATGGAGGAAGAGCTAAAGACAATAATCGAAGAGCTGAAGACTGAAAATAAAGAGTTGAAGGAGAGCGATGTTGTATTTCAAACAAAGATGGAAGAGCTGGAAGCACAAAATAAAGAACAGAGGGAGAAGATCAATGTGATGGAACTGACACAGGTTTGTAGCCGAAATTATGTATCCATAGCATTGCTCATCTGTTTTAAATAGAAGCACGCAAACAAACTCCTCAAGATACATTTCAATTTTGATCATTTAGTTTGATGGAGACAAATATGATTTCAATCCGGCTCATACCGTGATTAAATTAACTTCTTTATTGTGATGGAAGGGACACAGGTTTGTAGCTGAACTTATCTATCCATTGCATTGCTCATCTGTTTTAAATAGAAGCACGCAAACAAATTCCTCAAGATACATTTTAATTTGATCATTTACTTTTATTGAGGCAAAAAATATGATTTCAATCGGGCTCATACGAGATTAAATTAATTGGCCTCTTTTTTTGGTGAATAATTAATGCATTTGGACTTAAATATACATAGGGCTTGAATTATTAAAATAGAATTAGGTGGTTGTTTTACCGAAGATGAAGGAAGAATTGAAGACAAAAATCGAAAAGCTGAAAACTAAAAATAAAGAGTTGAACGAGAGGGAGGATATATTTCAAACGAGGATGGAAGAGGTGGAAGCAGAGAATAAAGAGCTGAGAGAGTGGATCAAAGTGATGGAGAAAAAGGTTGAGTTAGCCAAACTTTTTTGCATGGTTTTATATTACGTTGTGAAAGTTGTTTGGTTTTCATACTCCCTCCGTTCCTATTTAATTGTCCACTACGGTTTTACGTTCATTTTCAACGGCTTATATCTCTCGACGTATATTATGCTTTATGTTTTTTAAATCATTCTCTTATAGAATAAATTGAGCTCTATCAAACGAGATCCATATTGTATATTTTTAGTAATATACATCGAGAGATATAAGCCGTTGAAAATGCACGCAAAATCGTAGTGGATAATTAAATAGGGATGGAGGGAGCACAACTTTTTCAGTTTTAATATGAACAATTAACTGCTTTATTAAATTAATAAAATGGATTTGAAGTGTAGCTTCGACGAGGATTAAAGTTAAACTTAGTTTTAATCGACTGCGAGTATTACTTAATTCTTGCTGATGGTGTCGTTACCGTATCAAAAATATAATTTAAAACAGAATACTAATTACTACTCCTACTACTCAAAAGATTACGGACAATTAATATTCCGAGTACCAGTACTCCACATGAGATTATAATACTAAGTTACGGAAGCTCCAATTAACTTCTAAATTAATTAGAGAATTGTTGAGAAGAATTAACATTATAATTAAGTAAATCCTTGGAAGCTATGCAACCATGATTCCAATAACAAAAATTTAAATCAAAGCATAAATGATAATGTTAGTAGGAGTTCAAACTTCATCTATGCCTTAGAAGGAAGTTTAACTGGCCATTAGAGCATCTGCAATGTAATAATCAAAAGTGAATAATCAAAACTTGTCACGTCAGCTTTTGATTATTCATTTAGAGGGTTACTAAAGTTAGCATTGTGAAGTCCCACATTGTTACTTTTAATTATTCAAATGCCCAAATTTGATTATTGGTTAGAAGGTTGCTGCTAACTTTGATTATTACAATGTGAACATTTTTTTAAACACACGTTGCTGACTTTAGCAATATTTTAATTTTAATTATTACATTGTGGATGCTCTTAGCATCAACGAGCTATTTTCCTTGTGTTCCCCTTGTGGCCTCCGATGTCTGTCTTCCCACGTCCAAATTAAATTCCCTGACTTTAATTCCTTGACGTAGTGACATGTGATCTTTTTATAGACAAGGCCGAAATTGGTTTCCGTAGGGTAATAGTTTCCTTTTTACTTAGATAAAATCTGAAACATTAGTTGCCGAGATAAACAGCCCGAATGCCTCACTAAAACCCTGATAGTCTTAATTGGCTTGGAATTCTGAGTGCACAAAAATTTTCAGAAGGCTAAAGCCTATTACAATTCGAATTGAATCCAAACTCTTGACAACCAATAAACTTCTTCCATTTCTAAGCCACGTGTAACGAAACATGAAACCAAGGACAACTCATTCTTATTTGACTATGCATAGTCCCTTAGAAACTTTTCATATTTTTGGAGCCCACATGACTTGCATAGTCCCTTTGAGCATCAGTAGTGGAATAACCAATGGTACAATCATCTTTTGGTTATTCATTTAAAGTCAATAATTAAAAGTTGTCATAACATTTTTTGGTTATCCATTTAAGGGGTTGTTAAGGTTAGAAATGTAGAAGTCCACAATTGTACAATCCAAATTGAATAACCAAAACTTGCCACATCACATTTTCAACTTATAAAAATCTAAAAATTGTGACACAGAAAACAATTTTTTAAAAATACTTTTCAAACAAATAAAAATAGGTTATTAGAAAAAGAGAAAATAGTTTTTTGAAAACTTTGATTTAAAACTTTTTTTGGAAAAAGTTAGAATTTTCCTAAAAAGTACAGTTTTAGTAAAAAAAAAAACAGTTTTGAAAAAAAGATTTTTGTGCAAAAAAATAAAATCTGTTTTTAAAAGTATTTTTCTTCGAAACATGTTGAAAATGGAAGGGATGAGATTTTTGTGTAATGATGGTATACTTGATTGAGAAATATGAGGACAACTGAATTTGGTTATTGGTAAAAGGTTGTTAGTTTTGGTTATCCGAGGGCCAACATTTGATGAGTTGCTAAGTTTGATTATTCCAATGTGAACTCTTTCTTGAGCAAATGTTGTTAACCTTAGCAATCTTTTAGTTTTGATTATACCACTGTAGATACTCTTAGGCTTTGTTTGGAACTTAGGGAAAGTGAGAGAAAAGAAAGGAAAGTTAAAATTTTTCCCTCCAATTGTTTGGATTGGAGAGAAAGAGGAGAGAAAATAAAGAATTCAAGTTTTGTGAATAGTGAAATTTCCCTCCCATTTTCCCCTCATTTCCCTCTCATTTTCTTTCCCCCACTTTCCATTAGTTCCAAACATAGCCTTAATCATTCTTATTTGATAAGTGCTATTTATTGTTTTTATTTGGGCACTTTTGGCCGTCGGGTGTTGTTCGTCCCTCTGCTGTCATTCCAACTTTTGGTTGGAAACATTTCCCTAATAAAATGCTATTTTTGCCGTTAAAAAAAAGTTCGATTTACTGCACTTTAAGCATCATGTACAATTCGGCAAACATAGATTCCATATCCACTTTGCACCTAAGCCTTAAGAAAAAAGCCCATTCACAATAATTTTTTTTTTTTTTTTGGGTAAGTAGTCCCTTCACATGTTGAAGCCGGCCACTAAATACCAACAACACAAAAACCAAGCATTATACTTCACTTAACTTAGGAAATGCTTATGTGAACATTTTCGCGCTTATCATCATCCAAGTGCTTTTAAGACTCTTTACGCAACTGAATTTCTTCGAACAGGCACTAAGATAGTCCAATTGTAGATGATATCTAAAGTGCACCAATGATGGTTGTAATTGATTTTGTTAATGTGCAGGGCTATATTAACAGTGAAGAAGGATTGATATCGTTAGGGATACAGGGAGGGAAAGACAGTGCATATTGGGCTTACAAGGCCAATGGGCCTACATTGCAAATGAGTGTTCATTATGGACAAGTTATCAATTCAATTTTGTTCAAAAATAAAAGCTCTGATGGCATTGGACGCTCTGTGAAAATTGGTGGTTCTGGTGGCTATATGACTACAACGGTGTGACCTTGACCCTACTTAGCTTACTCGTAGATTTGGACAGAGCTGTATCTGAATCCCGTCCGATGAACGTGGATCCTACACACATCGGACAATTTCAGACACAGATCGTCTACTTTCGTTTGTTTCCATAGCTTTTTTTTTTCTTAATGTCAAGAAAAAATTGAAAAATAGGCAAGTGAATTATTTAACCAAACACTGCCTTAATTTCAGATGAATTTTTTTTTTTTTTTGGTTATTTCTTATGCGTTCCAAACACAGTCCTAATTTATACTTGCACTTGTTTAGTTTTGCATCGACAGTTCAGAAGAGCAACTCTTGTCTATAAGCCTAACATACGAAGAATTCCGTGGAGAAGGGACAATCGTATCTCTCTGTTTTAATACAAATCTGAGGAAATATGGGCCCTTTGGTTCGAGAACGGGTACTTCTTCCATGTCCATTCCAATAGAAGGTGGAGTCTTCGCCGGATTCCATGGACGTGTTGGAACCTACCTTACAGCAATTGGTATACTTGTAGCACCCCCAAAGTGAATAGTCAGATTCTTCAACACTGACTGGTGGGAAGGCGACTGGTTTCTTCGGACAAACACAACTTTAAAAAATACAACTCCAGACACAATTGCGTCCGGAGCCGTTCAATGCAAGTGGACCCATGTGCATCGAATGGTTCTTGACGCAGTTGTGTTTTGAAGTTGTGTCGGTGGTATAGCTCTTTTGAATCTTCGTGTTAATATCGGTTTGTGTACATTCCAACGTTGATATGCTCAAAGACTTTGATGTCCAACGTGTCTGTAATTATTATTATATTCTGCTTTTTTAGTCTGTGGTGTGGAGATTGTTGTACGATTAAAATTGCTGGTATTTGTTATTACAGCGTATTGAGTCATTATCTTTCATATTCCAAGTTTAATGTGTTGGCCAAAGGCTATAAATGATGCTTTGGAAGTGGTTAAAAATGGTTGAATGAAGGGACAAACCCAAGATTTTATCATAAGGACGGCGAACATATTTTTTATTTACGGAATTTAACTGAAAGATGGACTAAACCATGACTACGCACTAATTTCAAATTGTGTACAAAATTATGTCTAAACATTTATAGTTATCCATGATTTCTTTGGCGAGGCAATTCGTGACGGTTTGGCAAATCTGTAGTTCTTGGGAGTTCATTGGTGCGTTCATACTTAGATGGAGTGCATTTGATCGTCTGGATATTTTGTGTCTTTTGTACTTAACTTTGCACTTTTTCTCATTTGAGACTCCTAATACTCCTAATTAGATGTTAGGCAGTTTAAAAGTGTCGCTATTGCGTCAGGCCATGTCTGGGTTATGATGAAAGACATCGATTGCCTTGTGATTTACTTGTTTTCTATTTGTTAGACGATTAGTTTGGTTTGTCCAAATTCTTTGTAATGATCTCCGTTTTCTAAGTACCGCTGAGGGTTTATCAATACAATCTTCTCACTTTTGACATAAAAAAAAATAAAAAATTAAGAGTGTAAAAAGATAGATATACTTTTACTCCCATCTATGTTTTTCATCTTATGGGGTCGTATGCCTTGTCTGAATGCCCATTGTGTTCGCTATGCTCCCGTTCATTTTTTTCCCTTGTAGCTTATCCCGTCCCCTGCAGGAACGAACACCTTCTTAATGAAAAGTCAGACTAGCTCCACCCTTCCCCTAGAATCCACTCCGGGGCGGAGGAGCAACTAGTCTTCTTGAGTAGTCGAGATACTGAACAACAAACATCTGATTGTGTTCCTCTGCCTCACCTTGAGATGAGAGGGAAGGTCAATTTGACTTGAATCCTTGACCTGATCTTTAATCCTCCATCGGTTAATGATGCGATGGGAGAAGTTTTTCTTGTGTCATTTTTCCATCAATGGTGGCCAGTCGAGGTTCGTCCATGCCCAACTAACATCTGATTTCAGCTTCAGAAGTTTAACAGTAGATGATTGATGTTATCTCAGGAACGTAACTATGGTATATTCAGGCTATCAGACCCAGGTGAGATGAACGTACTGAAGGAGTGCCAAGAGACAGGATAACATGCTCATAGAGAATGTTATCCAACGTCTACGCTAATCTTAATCCCGGGTTAGAGATACGCGATTTGCATTTGATCTAGCGGCTGAAGTGCAGAAATGCTGCTTTGAATATGGACATGGTGGAGCGTGTTAGTGCTTATAGTTGAACAAGCATGGTGCTTTAGTTAGCCCTCTGAAGTGAACTTGGTTATTATGGGAAGATGAAAATAGAGTATTGCTTCTTCATTTTTTAAGTTTTGATCTTCTCGTATAAACACCTATCATATTCCGATTTTGATAATTAGAAGTTCGTTTTATGGGTGCCAACCACACCTAGCTTAATCGTATATCACCAAGTGTCTTGTTGAATTATGTTTTATTGCGACAAATAGACCGTTCGAATTGAAATGGTAGTTATTCATCCTTTTTTGCAGTATATATATATTTTTTATAATTCTACAGGCCAATGTGATTTATTGAGGTGGTTATCAATGTTAGATTCACTAAATTTTTTGCTAAGCTGATTCACTAAATTTGTTGCGTGAATAAATTTTTTGATCGAGACTTAAAAGCAATGTCTAAGAACATAGTAATATCAAATTAAAGTGGATCACACCTTAACCCCATCGGATTGGCCTGATCGTCAAGACATAGACTTAGGTGTTTGCTCTCTCGGAAGGGTTGAGGTTCGAAACCTCCCAGATGCTATCAATTCTTATGGGACTAGTCCATATAAAGCTTTATTTCGACTTTAATTTGGTCTCCCGCTAGTTCAAAACAATGGTATTCGTTTTCCCGAATCTGTCGAGGCGTGCATGATCTCGTCCAGGCACCTAAAGATCACACGTGGAGATCATCTGAGGGGATCCCAATTCATACGTGTGTACATAATGGCTAAAAGTCGATGAAGACCAACTACTATATGCTTGGGCTGAAATCACTGAAATTATCCAAAAATGAACACTGCAAAAAATAAAGGTCCATGAGATTTGGTATGGATGTTCACGCAATGAAATGGTTGAGTAAATTCCAACGAAAAGTCTACGCCCCTACCGCTCCTTTTCACGCCTCAACACATCGCACTTATTCTCACCATTTAAAAGTATTTTGGACGATTTGGATTTTAAAAAACTCTTCCCTGCATGTAGGGAAGAGTTAAACTCTTCTCTGGAGGAGTTTTTTTTAAATTCGAACAATTGATTGCCGAGACGGACGGTAAAATTGAGAGAGCGGTGGTGAAAGTGAGGGTAGGCGTACCACCGCTGAAATTCCAAATAGACCACCTTTTTTCGTTCTAGTTGGATCTTGCACCCTGTTTGAATCTGACTTTCATTATGCCTTTCTAATTGACTTTTTAACATTCAAGTTTGGCTTTAAAGTCGAAAAGCTAAACTAAAAGTAGGTAAAAGTTCAATATGAATAGTAGTCTGAAATTGGAAAATTTTCAAAACCTTTTTAAACTTGGACTCAGATTAGAGAAGAGATGGAGTCCTATCAAATAGGGAAACGTTTATCTTAGATTAACCCTTGGGTAGTGATTTTCACACTTCTTTTTTGATAAATATACTCCGTTCGTTGTTCTTTAGTGAAATTTTTATGTGTAATTTTTTCATGTGGAGTGCATTTATAAAAAACGGGAGTCTGAAAATCATTTCCCTAGTCCTTCTGTATTTCTAGAAAATAATAAAAGATATATAACCAATAATTAAGGAGCCAATAATATATTGTCACAATGATAGGCCTGCTTAGTAAATAGATCATTTCTCATAATATATACTCCCCTCCATCCCCAAATAATAGTCCAGTATTTCATTTAGAGCATCTCCAATCAAACATCTTCTATTTTTTCATTTTAGAGGATTTTATTATCCAAATAAACTCCAATCACAACCCTTTATATATTTATATTCACACTCTATTTCAAATACTTCCTCACTCTTTCTCCCATCATTACTCCCACTCACTCCAAATTTAATACTTTTTGTATTTTATATTCAAAAAAATAGTTTTGGAGGATCCTCAAAACTTTTTTTTCATACTCTGTATATGAAGGATGAAACTCAATCCTCCAAAATGGAGGAAAATAAGGAGAGTGGGTAGGAGTGATGTTTTCCTCCAAAATGGAGGGATGGAGGAAAATTTGGAGTTGTGGAGGGTTGGTAGGAGATGCTCTTAAGATTGTCCCTTAATAAATGTTCATTTTAAAAAAGTTAGTGGGTAAAAATGCGTACAATTAATGGTTTGTCATTTTAATAAGTTAATGAATAAAAGTGAAGGATAATTGGAAAGTGTAGATAAAAATTGATGTGAAATATGCAATGATGATATCTTCTTAGAGCATCCACAGTGGAATAAGCAAAACAAAAAGTTGTTAAAGTTAGCAATATTTGCTCAAAAAAGTGCTCACATTGGAATAACCAAACTTAACAACATCTTAGCAACTCATCAAATTTTGGCTTTTGAATAATCAAAACTAACAACCTTTTGCCAATAACCAAATTTAGTGATCCCCACATTTTCTCAATCAAGTACACCCATCATTACACAAAAATCTTATATTTCTCTCTCTCAACAATGTTTTCAAAAATAAATTATAAAAAATTATTCTTACTATTCTTTTCAGGAACTTTTTCTATATATAAAAAAAAATCGTCTTTATATGAATTTTTTTTATAAAAACTGTTTCTTCAATTTTTTTTAAAACTATTTTTTATAAAGAAAATTGTATTTACACAAAACTGTTTTTTTACACATTTTTTTTTCATAAACTATTTTTTTATCCAACTTAAAACTGTTTTTTTATTCTAAAAACTGTTTAATAAACTGTTTTTTTTTTCAAGAACAAATATTTTTTTAATAAAAACTATTTTTAACATAAGCTAGTTTTTCAAAAGATTTACATGAAATGAAGGTGAAAATTTTGGAGAAAACTCAGGGAATTGCAATGGTCTCATTGGTTTTGATTATGAGCAAAAAATAACCAATGTGAGACTTGACATTGCTAACTTTAGCAACCTCTAAATGGATAATCAAAATCTGATGTGGCATGTTTTGATTATTCATTTTTGCTTATTCCACTGCGGATGCTCTTAGAGAAAAACTTCTTTATGGAGCTTTCCGTAAAGAAAGTTTACGAAGCTCAATCTCAACCGTCTAAAAGTGGATTGGATGGTCCGAATTGAAGACAATTTATTACCGTTAATAGATTATCTATTTGCGGTAATAATTTGGACCATCCAAAACATTTTTGGATGGTTAAAATTAATCAGCGCCTCCATAAAGAGCCGCTATCTCTCATATTCTTAATAAATTGAAATTACGAAGTTGGATACTTAAAAGAAACGATAGAGTAAAGAACTCAACAAGCTCAAGCTTGTAAGGTAAATATGACCGCCGTGGATCGATCCCCCTCCCTTAAAGCTCTATTCCCGCGGTAGTTTTGAATTAAAAAGTAAAGTTAACTCTCTCTTTTTTTATTCAAAAAAAATTGCATTTGTTAGTTTTGCATTAGATTTTTGTGACTTATTGATTCATCTCGACGAGAGAAATCGGAAAAGGAAAAAAATAAATATCGAAACTCAAACTAATTTTTGGAATAACGACAGAAAAATAAAGTTAAATTGACTTTTTAATCCAAAACTGGCTGTAATGCAACCCGAGAGATGACAACGACGACGTTTCGCCCTTTTGCTGCTGGATGTTATGGATGTTCCCACAATGAAATGGTTAGGTAAATTGCAATCAGACCAACTTTTTTTTTTTTCACCCCTAGTTGGATCTTGCACCTTGTTTGAATAAAGACAAAAACGTCTTGCCCTCTCGCTGCGCGAGCTCTCAAAAAAATATTTTAAATTTAATGAACGGCTCGAATCATTTGTGTGAAACTCTGAAATGAACACCACACCGTGATCTGTGCACATATGTTGTGCAGTTAGATTTTCTGATATTTTAGTTCCAAGATCAATTTTTAACTCTTATTCATTGAAATATTGAATATTAGAGATGTTATTGAGGCACTCTCGTATACCTTTTACATGTACAAATAAATCAACCTACCAACTTTGTTAACCTATTTCCCAACTTCCATAGTTTTTCATATACAAAGCATACACAAGAAACATTCCAAAAAATTGAATGAAATTATTCCCAAAAAAAAAGCCAGAGAGGAAAAAATTCGTGCTTAAAATGGGTGTACGTTTCTGCTTAACCCGCCATTAACGTTGGTGAAGAACCCTACAAGCTCCGGCTTGTACGGCAAATACGACCGCCGTCGATCCCCCTCCCTCAACGCCCTGTTCCTCACGTAATGCAACTCGTGAGCCGATAACGGCGGCGTCTTCTTCTTCCCGTTTGATTTCACTTTCCCTTTCCCGCCATCGCTGTTCTGCAACTCTTCTCTCTTCGAACACGTCGCCGTTCTGCTCTCGTTGTTGTTCGAGGAAACAGACGCCGCCTTAACCTCGCCCTCTCTTTTCTCCTCTGTCTTCGAAGGCGACGTCGTTTTGCTCTCGTTGTTGTTGTTTAGGAAAACAAACGCGTCTCTGCCGTCGCTGTTGCTCCGATTCGCCAATTCACGAAACCTCCAGATCTTCGAGAATCCGGTCGAGTTGCTCTTCTTGCAGGTCTCCGGCGATGCTTCGACGGCTTTTCCGGACCACGCGCAGTACATTTCGGCTGCATTTTCTCCCTCTAATCCATCGATTTTCTCTTCTGCCGCCGTTGGAGAAGGAGAATCCTCTGCTTCGATGAATACCTGATCAGGGATGGACGCAGAATGTAAGCACGTTGCGTTTAAAAATTAGGTATGTTTAATTGATGAACACTTTCTGGGTCGGCATGTTTAATTGATCAAAACTACAGTAATTCTAAGAGCATCTCCAATCCAATACTCTATTTGAGAGTATCAAAATACTCTATTTTATTCATAAATTGATTTTAGAGGAAATCACTATTCCTATTTACTCCAACCACAAACCCTCTATTTTTCCCTCTAAAATAGAGGAGGCTTAAGAGGATGGGTTGGAGGAGTTCCGTACTCTCAAATGGAGGAATAGAGCATGGGTTGGATATGCTCTAAGGATACAAATGTCATTTTAAAAGGTGAATAGTGTTATAGAGGAGGTCCTCCATATTTTCTCAAAATCCCATCCTCTCAAATAGAGGAGGCTTGAGAGGATGGGTTGGAGGAGTTTTATACTCTCAAATAAAGGAATAGAGCATGGGTTGGAGATGCTCTAATAAAAATACCTTCTTCACCGGAGGTCGACGGGACAAATCTTCCCTCCCCGGCGCCAAATCGCGAGCGAGCACAAGCCTCTGGTCAAACAACGGGAAAACCGGCTTGATCCGACCGTCGTGGAACGCGTCGTCGGCCGAAACCGTAGACTCCTCCGCGCCTACACACGCAAACGTGAATTCTTCTTCTTCTTCGCCTTCCTCTTCTTCGTCGTCGTCTTCTTCTTCAATGAACCTCGGTGGGTCTTCAAAGTCGAGGAGTTTCATTTTGCAGTTAAACTGTTCGGAAAATTCAGGGGTCAAGCTCGGAGATGAGGTTACTTTCGATTCCTCTGAACTCGCCTGCATTTTATCTCTCTCTTTGAACTGTTCTTCTCTCTCTCTCTCTCTCTCTCTCTCTCTCTTGAATGCGAAAGGGTTTTGGTTGTGGTATGAATTTGGTGGGGTACGTGGGGGTTTAAATATGGGTGGTGGGTAAACGCGGATAAGAGGAGAAAAGTAGGAAAATTTGGTGGTGGACTACTTTGAATGGGAATGAGTAGCGGTTGTTTAATTGGTTTATCCAAAAAAAAAAATTGTGTGGGCAAATTTTTATACTCGTTGGTCTAATGCATGACGGACACATAAAAGGAAAAGTCTAGAAACAGTATTAATGAGATCCGGGGGTGCTATAGTGCACTCCTACGTAATGCGCATGTTGGCGGCACACAATTGTTGATCTCATCAATTAATTGTTCAGACTAAAAAGTTGTCTTATTTATCTAAAGTGTCGTTTTACTTGAATTTTTTCAACATCGATTTATATTTTTATATTTTTCGATTCATCTCGTCGAGAGAAACAAACGATTAATCTCAAAAATCATAATAAAAAGCTAAATAAAAAATTATAAAAAAAAATATTAAAATAAATTTTGAACTTATAAATTTACAAGAACGAGCTTTTTAAGTTATAAACAAAAGAGAAACCCACTCTGAATTACCCAACAAAGAGAAGAAAAAGACCAATGGAACTGGTTGAGTACACGTTTGCGCGTTGTTAGTGGAGTACTAGACTAGTATTTGTTACTACTTTTATTCACATCTTAAGAACTTTTTGACCTTTAATTTTGAATTAATTAGAGTTATTTATAAATCCACGCGGTGCACGTGTGTAATTTTTTTTATAAGCCCCATTGATTTATATGTTTTCTTGATTTCTACATATTTTAAGTGACCTGAGGTGGAAAAGATTATTTAATTTAAAACATCTAGAACTGTACATATGTATGGCCTCTGTTTCCTCTTACGAATATTATTTCTAGTAGTAAAACAAGTTTTGATGCGGTGTGAATGAGTGAGAGAGAGAGAGAGAGAGAGAGAGAGAGAGATTGATTTGGTGAGAGGCATCGTGTTGGATTCTTCTCGCTCGATTAGGTTTTATTTGGTTCAAAACTTACCTTTCCGCTTAGGTCTCATTCCACTAAGGTTTTTATTTTTTAATTACTTATTTTTCGCTTTACGAGACAAGTAATTTTCTCATGATACATCATCTATAATTCAAAAAATAAGTACTTATTTGAGTTAGTCAATTACCGAGACATCTAGAGTTTTTCTCCCAACTTCAAGCACGACTTGATACAGTTAAATATAATTTTTTTTGTTTATGATGTTTGTCAATGATTTGAACATACGATCTTTCTAGAAGATACACTATTTTAGGGGGAATGATTACTGATTTGGCGCAATTCTGCAGAGAGAGAAATTGAAAACAGGCACTCCTATATTTTTAAAATGGAGGACTTTCTAGATGACGAATAAAATTTGGATGGTTTGTTTAAGATCGTGTTAGGAGTATCTCATAACAATAAACTAGTGCTTACTTCATTTGTCTGTTGTTTCCATTTGTAAACTTTTTAATTAACTTAACAGTACTATTAAAAGAGCTTTAAACCAAATCAAACCAAACCGAGCATTGTGTTCCCATCAATTGGAAGAGATTTAAAGAGAATAAATGTACCCCATTTTGTTACTCATGTGTTTTGCTGACATCAACATTTAGTCATAGAGATACTGAGTCCTATAAAAAATAAAAAATAAATGACGTTTATAGTAATTGGTTTTCCCTTGATCTTAGGATATCAAGCACTCCATAGCGGACTGGGATCCTCTGTCCCCATTCTCTATCCCTGTGCTATTACGCTGACACGTGTCCCGGTCCCTCCATAGCAATGTAAATAACATTATTAACTTGTGTTAGGGGTGCAGACAACCTTCAGCAGTGGTTTAGCCCGGGGTGTGGGGTGTAATTTCGGCAATAGGACCCGACCTAATTATATTGCAGTCTGTATGTAATTAGGGTAATCAGTTTTTAGAGAATAACAGAGAGAGGCGAGAGAAAACGCATGTTTCAGAGAGATTGCGAGAAAACTTGTACTCTTGATTCGATTTTATAGTGGACTGGTGTGGCTCCCGTGATTTTTGCTCGCGTTAAGGTTTTCCACGTATATCTTGTGTTCTTTCTTTTCTTGTTTGTTACGCAATATTTTTCTGTTTGCTTGCGATTTCTATTATCTTAGTTTCAAGATCCGTAGGGCGTTATGAGTTTTCGATTCCTAACAACTTGGTGGTTAAGAAAGATATTAAAAACCAAAAAGATCTATGTGTGCAAAGTCAAACTGACATTCATGAATTATTGGGCTTATCCATTAGAAGCTAGCACAGTTTGACAAAGACTGATTATCCCCCTTCCCATTTTTAGTACTTAATAATATGAGGTTCTTCTTCTAGTTCTTTCATTTTCATTTAAAATAAAAGTCTAGTTGGGTAAGGGGAACATTTGGGACCATAGGCCATGTGGGTAATTAATCTATAAAAGGAGTGTACCCAAATCTCCCGCATGTGAGGCGCGCATCTAGGAAAGAGTTGATGTACGCAAACTTACTTTACAAGCAAAGACTAGCTAGAGAGACTATTTTTCGAGAATCAAACCCATAACTTTTAGGCCACACTAAGGTTAACTTCACCGCTATGCTTGGACCGCCTTTCATGTGTGATAGCCAAAAAATAGAGAAACAAGTATTGGATTCTGCTTGAACTAATGAACCAGGAGCTGTACTGCGCCCTTGCACTACAACGTCAGCCAAATTGTTTTGGCCGCGAATTGGATAAAATTTGGGAGTACGTTCAAGACTACCTTCGTTTTGGACGAGATTGAAAAAAAACTTCTTACTCCGTAAATGATAGTGCCAACTTAAGGCTGCTGATTTTGCCACTCAATTTTTTATTAACGCCACTCCTCTGTAAGTGTATTTTTTGTGTAAAAAAATACACTTACAGGAGAGTGACGTTAAAAAAAAAAGAATGGCAAAATTATTTCCCGAACTTAATTACATCAACTACTAACAAGACAAGAAACAGTACCATGGGAAAAAGCTTTCTTTCTTTTCTCTAATTTTTTTTTTTCCCCTGTTTTGGTTTGGACGGTAATCACTACGTGTTCAGAGAGATAAGGAGAGGGGGCGGCAGCTCATTTATGGGATTATGTCGACAATTCATAAATCTCTATCTCCCGAACAGTCGGCAGTACCTATGGCAAAAGACAATTAATTCCACCTATTGAGGTCGGAGTGGGATCGGATCTTTTTAACTTCTCACCGTAGTGCCCGGTTTGTCTTGACTTCACACTGATGAAAAAGAAGGAATTAAAATGGAACTATAGGATTTGGTGACTTATTACCCCCGGCTACGCAACGACGTGTCCTTTGGACCCTTCGCCCGAAAGCATCGAGGGAGTGAACGCACGGGGAGAGGGTTAATACATCTTGACAATTTAGAAAGTAACTATTCCATTGTATAGTGTAAGAGTTTGTAGATCTCATAAAAAGTGTTTTCTGTTTGAGCTGTGATTTGAATTCCAAATAAAAAAAAAAAAAAATACTTTACAGTACGTGAGACTTTTCTTTCTGACTCCGTTCTCTTAAACTTAACTTAAATCTAGAAATTTTATCCTTACCATTTCCTTGTTAAAAAGTGGTTATTTCTCAAAATACTTAGGTAAAAGTGAAAAAAATTCATTTTCCGATTCTTTTCGTCGAGATGAATCAATAACCCACAAAAATTTGGTGTAAAACTAACAAATGCGGAAAAAAAATTCAAATAAGAACAAAATTCTCAAATCAATCAATATATTATAGAAATGTGTCTTAGCCCCGACCCACAAGCCTCCAAACTCTATTTCCTAATTTCCTGGATTTTTTACTCTTTTTTCTTATAAAGAGAGAGAGAGGGAGAGAGAGAGATGTGGGGAAGTGGGAGAGAGAGAGAGGTGGATTGAGAGAGAGGGAGAGAGAGATGGATTGAGAGAGGGAGAGAGACGTGGGGAGGGGGTGTGAATATGGAGAAAAAAAATTATTTTTTATACGTCTATGGAGCACAACCAAATGATTTCCACCACACATACGTTTTTCAGTGCATAGAATGCGAATAATATTAGCGTGAAAAAATTGAATTATCTTTTTTATCAAAAACTGTTGTGCCCGTACGTTTGATACGTGGGGCCAAAAAGCACCAATATAAATTTTGTCCCCTGCATTGAATGGACATCAACTAGCGTTGTACCCGTTCGATACACTGGGTCGAAAAAAACCTTTGTCATTTTTTTAACCCGTGCATCGAACGGGCACAAACGCTATTTAAGTTAAGTTCAAGAGAACAGGACCTGAATCTGATTATATATGCAATTCATATACACTGGATTGAAGAGCGAAGGTAGCCAGGGCCGACGGATCACCCATCCTCCTAATTCTGTATTTATTAACAAAATTGTACAAATAGACAATTGATCTTTAAATTTGTATTGAAAAGATCCCCTTGCTTCTTGAAAATTTTATAGTTGGTGCCAATAGCGTAGCCAGAAATCTATGTAAGTGGGGACACTTTTTAAACACATTTCAATCAAAAAAAAATTGTACTAAGCAACTTAAAACGTTTGTGCTAAGAATTGAAAAACCTAACATATTTATTAATACCGTAAATTACATAGAATATAAAAACAATCGAATTGCTTGAATTGTCTCAGCGGATCAAGTCTAAGAGAAATTCACTACACAATATTTAGCAATATTGCTCCCATTGTTAATAATTGCTCAAGTATAAAACATATAGCCCATGGTTTAGGCATTTTTGAATTTTAATTTCGACATTATGCATTACAGAGTTCCAAATAGTAAATGATGGCTATTTTTCACATTAGACATCTCATTTCGCCAATGTAATGACAATGTTCAAATATGTGAAACAAAAAATTGAGAATGATATGATATTTGACATGTCTTAGACAGATTAAAAGTAAATTTATGAAATACAATTAACTAGACAAAATATAAAATATACATTTTAAAATCTTAAATTAAAAAAAAAGAAAAAGAAAATGGGTGGGGGTGTGCCCCGCTCGTCCCATGTTCCCTCCGCCACTCCGAGTCACTTGGTGCTACCGCTCGTCTCGGGTGTCAAATTTCAAAGGGTGCATTAACTAAGGAGTAAACAACTATGAACAAAACTAAATTTTGACCAAGATAATTCAAAAAATCTGTGTTTTTTTAGGACATTGATATTCACACTTTCTTTTTGTCTTTTAACAAAAAAGATACATATATACACTTTCAACACTAAAAAACAAAAAAAGGAGTGTGAATAATAAAAAAAAAGTGTGAATATCAATTTTCTTTTTCATTAATTTTTTTTGTCTTCAGTGAACTTTTAAAAGATTTTGATCATAATTTTTTACCTTCAAATTCTTCTCGTTATGACGAAACAATAATTCATCACAAATCGATGCAAAACAAACAAATGAGAAAAAAAATTGAATAAGAAAAAAAATCCAAATGATACATGTGCAAGCCTACCAGGTCTTAGAGTTACAGTTTATGATTGACCACCCTCTGAAAAATTCAAATGCTTTCTTTTACTTATGTAACTACATTCTTGTAGTATATAGAACTAGAGAATTGCCCGTGCCTATGACACTTCCAAAACGTTTACATGTACGATTGTTATAAAATCTTCCAAATTTCAAACTTAGTAGTATGGCCTTGGACTTATAGTCAAAAGTTAACAAAATAAATGTAAAAGGAGAAACATAAAAGGAATATAAAAGGTTCTTAACATTTTTAACCCCTCTACACAACTATCATCGGGGTAAGACTAAAGGGAAAAAAAAAAAAAAACATCTCTTTAATCTTCGAGCAGAGAATATTTGATAAAACTATCATAGCTCTTTCCTGATGTTTATGATAAAAAATAAAAATAAAATCTCTTCATGTTTAGGTTGAAAGAGAAGCCAATCTGCATCATTCTCCAAAAATGTGTTAACAGCCCAAGAATTTTACTAGAAAGTTTAGTGAGAAAGCCCATGTCATAGTTTGCTTATTAAATAAAAGTATCCCCTCTCTCACAATGAAGAATTTGTTGAACACATTACGAGAAAAATAACCTCGGGAAAGATGGAAGAAACAACAGCGGACATATAAAGGGTTATGATTACATGTCAACCAGTTACCAATCAAAGAATTGGGGATGGTGTTGTGCAGGAGTTGGGGGAGCTGTTGTCCCTCTAGCAGCGTGCTGTTCCGGCCGAGGGGGTTCTGCTCTGGTTTTGCTCTAATGATCGGAAACGTCACTTCATAGAGCTCGTCGAGTTGAACAAGTGTGAAAAAAATCAGTTTGATCGGATATCATTAAGTGCCTGGAGCACTTTCCAGAGGTTTTGATTTGGACGGAAGGGATCAAAGGGAGAAGAGAAACAGAGGTGGGGTAAATTTGTCTTTGCATGTCCAAATCTAACAGAGTTTATATCAAATTAACGTAAGGGGGGAATATTGATATTGTCAGAAAAAACAAAAGAGGTCGGCGATATTTCAGAAACCTAAAGGCTCTGTTTAGAATCCATGGAAAGGAAAAGAAAAGAAAGGAAAATTAAATTTTTTTTCCTTCCATTTTTTAGTTTGAAGAAAATAAAATTTTTAAATGTAGTGAATAATAAATTTTTCTTCCTATTTTTCTCTCATTTTTTTATTTTTTATTTTTCTTTCCTTGGGTTCCAAACAGAGCCTTAGCGAGGCATCTGTTTGTGTCAAAAAAACCTCAGGGGAGGTCAGTGAAGTTTTGCCCAAGAGTCAAATCCAGTCCTTCCGCGTAACTCCCAAGCGTGCTCGTTGTCTTTACTAGTTGCGCCCTTCGTCGTAACTGGGGCGAAACAGCCCGGAATCGCATCATCCACCCCAATGGCAACCTCTTCTCTTTCCTCTCGTATCCACCCCCAAAATCCTCCCCCACCACAGAAATAACTTCACCATATCCAACAAGACCACGACCGAAGATCCAGCCATCGAGCTTTTCGGGAAGACGATTCCGGTGCAGAAATATCGTGTTCGGGCGAAATCCGAGAGTAATATGATGTGGGCTTCCAGATTCCCTGCAATTCCGAAGCTATATATATGGTAACTCTTTAAAATCACGACCTTCTTCAAATCTTAATCTCGACCGGAGTTTCGTCGACCCAGATCGAAACTCTAAGACCAACAACAACGCTCATCACCACCGGTATCCAACCCTTCACACTATTTACGCTGTTGAATATATCCGAATAGGCACCAGGAGCTCCGATGGTAAACCATTTCCACCCCTCCCCTCTCTCAGACGTATATACATATACGAATATATAAAATGTGCCAATGAAGGTTATAATAGATTAATATATTGTGTGATTGTGCAGGGCAAGATTAGCGGTGAAAAAGGATGGATATCTTTAGGGCCATGGGGAGGGAAAGGTGGCAAAGATTGGGCTTACAAGCCCGACGGGCCTATAATGAAGATAACTATTTGGTATCGAGATTTTATCAGTCAAATTTTATTCGAAAGTAAAAGCTCTGATGGCGTTGTTATAGGAGACTCCGTGAAAATCGGCAAGCATCGATTTGCCCACTATGAAACGGTGTGACCCTCTTTTAATTAGTTTATTTCACAGAACCGGAGATGCACGTGGGTTCCACGCACGTTGGACAGTTCTTGACACTTTGGTGTCCGAATTTGTGCACTTTTGTTTCTGTCCTTGGCTCTCTCTCTCTCTCTTTTATATAGAATTTTTTATCTTCATTGTTGAGACAAATAGGCAACTGGATTATTCAACCAAAAATTACAAAAATTTCATATGATTTTTATTGTTTGTGCAACCCAAACAAAGACCTAATTTATACTTGTACTTGTTTAGTTCTGCATTGACAATTCAGTAGAGCAACTCTCGTCCATAAGCCTGACGTACGATGGGATCGTGATCAAATCTCTCTGTTTAGAAACAAATATTGGGAACAAATATGGGCCTTTTGGTTGGAGAACGGGTCCTTGTTATATGTCAATTCCAATAGAAGGTGGAGTCATCATTGGATTCCATGGACGTGCTGCTGGAAGCAACCTTGGAGCAATTGGTATATTTGTGGCACCCAAAGGCAATAGTTTGCCCAGTTCAGAAAAAAATGTCAATAGTCTGTGCTCAATTCAAGACCCAGATTCTACGCCAACCCAGCCCAAGGTAAGCTTCTATCCCCTCTATTTTTCCCTTATCCAATTAGTAAATCAAATTTCTCATGCTCATTTTCTTTTCTTTTTTTGAACAGCTCATTTTCTCTCTCATAAGTTTGTTACGTGGGAGAATGGGGTCTGTTAGGATTTTGTTTTGATGATTCAACTTCCAATTTAAAGATTCTCAATATGGAAATTATATTTACGTGAAACAGATCTCAACAAATCGTATGCATTTTAAAAAAACGATATGTACTCAGACTCTGTTCACATGTCTAGACAAAGGTTTGCCTGGAACTGTCTATATATATATATATAGCCCACATTCACCGTGTGAGACCACATGCATCGTACGTTTCTGTACATATCTGCGTATAAATCTCTACCTGGTGGTATGTGTCTCACCCAAGTGTTGAGTACTGTTTGAGATAGACATTTCTTAGAGGCTCATAATTTCATGGTTTAAGTTAATATAGTTGGTAATTAATGACTTTTAGATCTACATTTGTTTAGAGTTTCTTGTTACATTGTTGGCATTATTTTGATTATAAACTGTCTGTATTATGTTTATGATTTACACATGTTTACCGAATCAAAGTCTGGTATGAACTCTGTTTGATTTTGAATATCTGATTCCTAGAAAGGAGAAGGCTTCTCGTCAGTTTTGTTATTTCCGACACGAGCAAAGTTCATTTTAATGATAAAATCTGTTCATTTATGGAAATCGGATGCCGATTAACACCTTCTTGAAATGAAATTATCTATTGTACCAATGGGTTTGATGGATTTGATTCAGTGTTGCTAACCCTATTTTTACAAACATAAATGCCTTACAAATAGGTATTGATGGGCATCGATTTTTATGATTTTTGGCACAATTGATGTTGTTGACTCGCTTGATAAAATGAATAGTTTTTATTATTAAAATGAACCTTGATTGTTCCTGAAAAACCCAAACTGCAGGGTGCGGGGACTGCCAAGAACCCCTTTTTTAACTGCCTAGAAGACTTCTCCCCTACAATTACTCAGCGTGTGCATTCCGATCAGTTTGTATGCGTAACTTCACTTACTGCTTCATCTGGCAAGTATGCATGCACACACCCCGTGATCCGCTATCTGTAAAAACTCATTTGGCCACATCACCTGCTTGCAGAGCCAATCCAAGTGGCTTGCTTGGTCTCGCTCCCTTCCCGCACTATTCCTCCCCACTAAAAATAGCAATTGAGATGAATATTTGGTGTCACATTTTCATCCGAGACTTTTAGTTCTTTTGTATTTTTCTTTCTGCTGTAAAAATTAAATAAATTTTCAATAAAAACATAAGTTGATAATCATATTATACTTACTCTGACAAAGGGGAAAAAAATTAAATTCTACTTATCCACAAAAATTTGCAAACAAAATAAATAAATCAAGAAAGACTCACTTGTGCTGTGTTGGGGATGCAAACAACCTTCAATGAGAGCGAAAACAGTAATTTTACTTTGGGCAGGTCCAATTTCAGCCATTAATTGGGCCTTAACCTATTTATAACACAGTTGCATTGTACTTAGGGTTATGAGTTTCAGTGTAAACATGAGAGAAGGTGGGAGAAAACTGTTCTTGGAGAAAAGATAAGATTTATATTCCATTGATTCTGTGATTATAGTGGACGGGTGTGGCTCCCGCGGTTTTTTCTCGCGTTTAAGTTTTCCACGTATATTTGTGTGTTCTTTCATTTTGTTAATTACACACTGTTATCGTTTTGCTATGTGATTTCTGTGACTCTAGTTTCCAAGATCCGTAGGGGGCATTGTGGATTGAACGTGGTGTTCGATTCCTAACATACTGGAGGACACTTGGTAATTGAATTCATTCCATTAGTTAAACTTCAAACCAAAATCAATCTCCCCTTTTTATGCTTTGCAAGTATACGAAATGAGGGAGGGAATGTTGCGAAGGAAAACAGTCTAGGAATTCATAATATTAGTTAACTGCAACAGTTATGCATTTTTGGGGATTTTGAGTTGAGTGATATGGCATGTTTACCCTTTGTAGTTAGAATACAAAGTTAAGCATGTACAGCAGGCTTTTTATTTGCACTTGTAGCCAAAATAGAGAGCTATTGAATCTCAAGAAAACTAGCTCTACGAGTCTATCAATCCACCTCTCCATTACTGATTTTGTTGTCGCTAAGGCAACAGATGAGCAAGGGTCCTCGCGTCTTTCAGGACAAGCGCAGGTAAAGAAGTTAGCCCACGTTTGTAGGCTTTGGCTCGCTAGTTGGAATATAGGGTTGTTGACCGGTAAAACCATGGAGTTAGTTGATTGTATGATTTGAAGGAGAATTAGCATAGCTTGCTTACAGGAGACTAAGTGGGTTGGAGAGAAAGCTGGGGAAATAGAGAGTACTGGGTATAAGCTTTACTATACTTGGAAGGATTGACATAGGAATGGGGTGGGAGTAGTTGTAGCGAAACACCTTAGGGACTCCGGAGTAACGATCACGAGAAAGGGAGATAGGATTATTTAATTTATTTTTCTTAAACTTATCGTTGGAGAGACTATAGTTAATGTTATTAGTGCCTATGCGAAAGGACAGTTTTGGGATCAAATGGACGAGATGATGCAAGATTCATA
This sequence comes from Rhododendron griersonianum, assembly GCA_018127125.1. Lineage (NCBI taxonomy): Eukaryota > Viridiplantae > Streptophyta > Magnoliopsida > Ericales > Ericaceae > Rhododendron > Rhododendron griersonianum. The sequence goes on along the minus strand of CM030799.1, from coordinate 6,335,438 downwards.
GGGGGTGATTTCAACGGACACGTAGGCCAGTAAGCAAGGATATCAAAGGGTCCATGGTGGTTTTGGTTTTGGCTCCCAAAATGAAGCTGGGAATGGTATTTTGGATTTTGCAGTGGCTTTTAATCTTAGAATTATGAACACTTTCTTTAAGAAGAGAGATGAGCATCTAGTCACTTTTAAGAGTGGGTCTAATAGAAGTCAGATAGACTATTTTCTAGTAAGAGGCGCATTCCGCTTAGTATGTAAAGACTGCAAGGTCATACCGGGAGAGTGTTTAGTGTCACAACATAGGCTTATAGTCCCAGACATTTGCTTGGAAGGTCAACAGAGAATGAGGAAAGAGAGTACAAACCCACGAACTAGATGGTCAAGTCTGTGGGGGGAGAACTTAGAGTTGTTTAGAGACAAGATGTTAAGAGAAGCAAGATGGGATTTGGAAGGCTATAGTGAGGAAATGTGGACTGGGATGGCGGGCTGCATAAGAAGAATATCGCAAGAAGTTTTTGGAGAGTCGAAAGGGAGAGGCTCCATCTTGAAAGAGGCCTCATGGTGGACTACCGAGGTCCAAGTGGTAGTAAAAGGTAAAAAAGAGGGCTTTAAAAGTGGCAGAAGGATAGAAGTGAAGAAAATTTTAGAGGCTAAGAAAGCGATGGGGTTAGCTAAGATGAGATCATTTTGAGGATTTTTATGCTATACTCCCTCCGTTCCAAATTGAGAGTCCATTATTCTATTTTTGGTTGTTCCAAAATGATGGCCCTTTTCCAAAAATCGAAGGAAAAATTTGATGATTTTCCAAAAGTGTCCCTCAAAGGTGAATATAAGTGTTATAAAGTAGGTAAAATATAGGGGTAATGGTGGAAATAATAGGCATTATAGGTGTAATCATTGCATGTCTCCTTAAATAGTTGGAATCCCCAAAAGGGACTCTCAATTTGGAACGGAAGGAGTACTAGATAGTGAGGATGGGAAGAAGGATATCTATAAGCTTGCCAAATTAATGGAGAGAGAAGAAAACAAGAGATGTTTCTCAAGTTAAGTGCATAAAAGATGACGAATGTAGGTTCAGGTGTGGGTTCCAAACTCAAAACCCTTGATAACACCATCATCCACAGTGCTGCTTCCAGCAGTGGAACCACCAAAGAAGATGACCACCACGGTGGAGCTCCTTCCTCCTCTTCTGAAATGATCCGCATGAATCTCGACCTCGTGGATTCGGCATTCCAGAAGTACAAAATCCATATGGATATGCAAATTAGCGAGGCCCGTGAGAAATTTAAGGAGCTACAAAAATTAGGGTGTAGTGATAGAGACTTTGACAACTTGGACAGGTAATTGCGAAGCTGAAGTTCCAGATCCCTTTGATATCCAACAAAGACGACCACCATGGTGGAGCTCTTTCACCCACTTCTAAAATGATCCGTAGTGATCTCATCCTCGTGGATACGGCTTTTGCAGAGGCGAAGGAGTCCATGTACCATACGAATGTGAAAATCAACCAAGCCCATGACAAATTCAAGGATCTACAACTGTTACCGAGTACCGAGAGAGAGACTGACAAACTAAGAAAGGCCGACTCTGAAAAACTACGAAAGGACATCGCAAAGCTAAAAGTCCTGATCCGTTCGTATCATAAAATCCGTAAAATCCGTTCTGTCAATTCCAACATACATCATAAGAATTGGGATAATTTAAACGGGGCCAAGGATGGAATAATGCACTTCTTCCACAGGGAGCCAGAGGTTACGCAAACTGGTGATTTTGATGGCAGATTGAAAGCTTTCCATTACCTACCCGAGCCATTGCAGGATTGTTTGTTATGTTTCTTTAAGTTCCCACCAATGGCAACCATAAAGAGAACGCCGATGATTTACCTGTGGATAGGGCAGGGATATATTTCCCGGCTGCTCAAAAATAATGGGTACGTTTGGGATGTTGAAGTTCATGCTGGCAAGATCTTTGATGAGCTTATTGCAAAGGGCTTCATCGAGCCTATACACCAAAATTGCTCCTTGACGCCAGACAGTTGCAAGATGAGCCTTTATGTTCGTTCTTCTTTATACGAAGAAGCTAAACGTAGAGGATTTACTTCAAATGGCACTCTTGATCTGGATCTTGGATTTGTTTGTGGTGGTCTAGATGGGCACTCATGTCTAATCAATGTTGGTGAAGCCATAATTAGTTGCCAGCCTAAATTATTTGAGAATATGAAGCTTATTCGAAGTCTTTATCTTGGAAGGTGGCAGAGCTCAGCTACGCACCACATTGAACTAGCTGACACCAAAATTCTCCATGGACTGAATAAGCCAAATAGCTTAACTTTTCTTAGCCTTCGAGGAATTTCTATGATTACGGAGCTTCCCACATTCATTTCGGAGCTCAATAATTTGATGATCTTAGATCTCCGAGCTTGTCATAATCTTGAGGTGATTCCTGACGAGATTGGTTTGCTCAAGAGTTTGACACATTTGGACATGTCCGAGTGTTACTTTTTAGAACACATGCCCGAGAGTCTTGCTCACCTATCAAACCTCCAAGTCTTTAAGGGATTCTTGATTGGAGATTTCAATAACAATAAACAATCGTGTACTCTACTCGATTTGTTGGCATTGCAGAAGTTAAGAAAACTTAACATCTACACAAGTGTGAAAGAACTTCTCAGATTGCAGGACTTGAAGTATTTAGAAAGGTTTGAAGGCCTGAAAAAGTTGACAATATCATGGGGAGGATGCTCTTTACAAGATCGAGCTGAAGACATTGCAAAAGCATTTGACAATGCTACACTTCCTCCCAGACTACAGAAACTAGACCTTCAGTGTTTCCCTACGACAAGTCTACCTGATAATTGGATGATGCCTAGCAAACAAATGGAACTAAAGAAACTCTACATCAAGGGAGGGCATCTATGTGATCTACATGAAATTCAAGAACATCAAGGGGAGCAGTGGACCGTGGAGATATTGCATTTGGAGTACTTGAGCAAATTAAACATGGATTGGAGAAAACTGAGGATATTATTTCCGAAGTTAATTTACTTGCACCAAGCAGAGTGCCCCAAGTTTACTAACTTCCCATGTGATGAGATGGGCGTGTGGATGGACAATAAGGCCATGAATACTCACGTGCAGCTGCAGAAATACCTCAAAACCAGTCGCCATTAATACTCCTAGTGGAGCCTCCCAAGAAAGGTAGGTTCTCCCATGACTTCTTTATCTTGTACAGTATTTTCTTAATTTATTGTTCTTCCTCTCTGCAACTTAGATTATTTCACCAATAAACAATTGATATCTAGAAATAACGTTCTCATTATGGAGTAGTTTTCTTATCCCGTGACAATGAGTGTTATTTCCTCTTGTTAAATCATCAAAGAGAAATGGATCAAGATCACGCTGCCTCAAGTGTGTCAGGATCATTTGAAATTATGCAGAAGAGATACACTCATACACCCAATCAAACTACTCAGACTACAAGGCACTTAGACTTTATCATTTGGCTGTTTTCATGCGCTTTTGACATCTAAATTTATCCACGTTGTTATATTTAACACAAAACTCCTGATATAAAAACAATGGGCAATATAAGAGGGTTTCACCTTCAGCAGTTTCACACTTATTGAGTGATGTGATCTCAGGAGCTATGGAATATTCAGGCTATCAGACCCAGGTGGGATGAACATACTGAAGGAGTGCCAAGAGACGGGATACCACCCTCATAGAGAACCTGCGGATGGGAGTCCCATAAACGAGCACTGCTCCAACGTCTGCGTTAATCCTAATATCAGGTTAGAATTATTCAATTTGCGTTGAGGAAGTGGTTGATGAGCAGAAATGCTGCTTTGTATGTGTGTATGGTGGAGCATTTTAGTGCTTATAGTTGAACAAGCATGGCGCTTGAGTTGGCCCTCAGAAGTGAACCTGGTTATTAGTGGGAAGATGTAATTGTAATTTTTCTGTTTTATTTTTGTTTTGTTTATAGATATGATCTTCTTGTGTTCACAAAAATGGGCCTACCGCATTCGTATTCCGATGATTACAGATGTTCATTTTTTGGGTGCCAACGTGTCAATCATCTACGCAAAAAAAAAAAAAAAAAAAACCCTTCCCATATTGAAATGGTCATCGTTCATAGTTCTAATTGTTTATTTCTTCTAAAATCCCAGTTGACATCAGGAATCGTCACATACAACGAGCATTGCCAATGTACTCCAAGCCTATTGTTTTCCGGTTACAGTGACGTGATGTCTAAATCTTGTAAAATAATTTTTCCACCCAAGATTTGGTCCTGGTAAAGGGAGCACCTTTATCACTTGGGCTACCCTTTCGTCTCTTTCGACAAAATGGTTGTATTGCTAATCTTTTGAAAAAGGAGACTACGAAGTAAAAGTTCAACCATTTTTTTTCAATCATGTAGTAAAATAATTAATTGCCAAAATTTCTATCTAACTTATCACCAAGGTATTAACATCGTCTTCATAAGAAATGAACACTCCACCTTTTTGCACTAAACATTGATACAACGCTGGCATTGATGTTTGAATTGCTCAAGTCTAACTCCAAACTTGATTGCCCACTTACTATTAAGGTATGTATAAAAAAAAAGAGACAAACAAGTAAAAAAAATTAAGGTTACATGTTAGGTTTACAAGAATTTTGTTGTTGTTGTCCCGTGGTTGGGGGTTGCCCAAGCATTGATACACCCTAAAGATTGATAAACAACCGTTGAACGATATATGTCCCAATTTTAAACAAGTAAAAGTTCACTATTTCATACTCCCTCTGTCCCAAAATGCTTGTCTGATCCGCAAAACGGAGTGTTAAAAATAATGCAATTTTTTCAAGAAAAATTCAATTTTTTTTCACAAATTAAAAATACTCATTGATATCTAGTAAGTTGTTAAAAAACTTTGGATTTTTTCTTGCAAAAATTGTAGAGTATTATTTTTAACACACCGTTTTGTGACCGGACAAGCTTTTTGGGATGGAGGGAGTACTTTGTTTACTATTCACAAAACTTGGAGTTGTTATTTTCTTCTCTCTTTCACCAAACATTGGAGATTAATTTTTCTTTCTTTTTCCTTCCTTTTCCTTGGGGTACAAACAAAGCTGAGAATCTCTAGCCCTTACTCAAATGAGTTAAAGGTCTCTTTCGTATCATCCACTCCAATGGCAAATCCCATTTTAACCCATTTTTAACAAAGTTTCACTTTTAGAGAATCTCTGGCTCTGCCCCTTACGTAAACGAATAGAACTCCTTTCTAGCATCCACTCCAATGGCAAATCCCATTTTAACCCAAAATTCTCCCCACCAGAGGAATTCATTCACCATCGCCTACAGTTTTCAACCTGATTTTTCCAAATCACGAACGAAGATCAGAAGGGAAATATATACAAATATTTAGTATAAGGGAGTCCCCCCACAGAACTCTAAGTAATTCACTATTTGGATCACGATTTTATTATTTTTTTCCTGAAATGGCTTAACGGCTTCAAATTCACCAACTTGGTGGAACTTTTGAAATAACTGACTTAAGTTGGCCAGTGAAGTTACTTGATTCATGATTGAGCTTTGAAAATGACCTGACCTGTCCATGTAGGGAAAATTAACGACAGAAGCTCCATCTTTTATTTATTAATGTTTGGTCCTTTAGAAGCCTAATCTTTTGTTTATGTCAACAGACACATCCTTCTCAAAGTTGTTTCATGTCATCAGTTGATTTGCACACCCAGTTCTCATATCAGGTACTCCGTATCTGATTTTTAATATTTAGGACTGGTTTATTTTTTTTTCTCGGCAAACGAAACATTTTATGTAACTCGAAATGGGTACATCGAGATAAAAGCATCTAAGCACAAAGCGCTAGGATGCAATAAAAAGAAAATGCATCCAACAGACAGTTGGGTATAAATGATAACTGTGTGATGATTTCTGTCTGTAAGGATGGCTGCATGCTGGTGTATCTGCTTTTTATGTTTTTCCCATCAGTTTACTACTTTTAGAAAGTTATTGCTTCCGATTTGGCATGGCATTGCTAAATGTCAGTAAGAAAAGGGAGCAAAGGGAACTTTTAACTTCACCTTTGAGAAGCAAGACCCATAAGGGCGTCATGCGGAAAGCAAAGTTTGTCCACGTGAAGAGTACTTGTTATGCTCGTCGCTAGGTTTTTGCCTATGATCCCGATTTCGATAAATTAACCACTTAGCAATGATAGGAGTTTTGTGTCATGTGCACTTCAAATTTCGTGTAATTTTGGGACGAGTTGCGCTTTATCCGTACAATTTTCCAGATTTGAGTCTTGTGACAAATTTTTTTTTTTTTTTTGCTCGGCAAACAAAACTTTTATAACACTCGAAAGGATACATCGAGCAGGCTCGAACACAGTAAGATTACACACTTACTAGTTCAAGCAAGAAAAAAGAAACAACTACAACAATACCCTCCAACAGAAAGTTGGATAGCACACATCCACCACTCAAACAAATTACAGTTTCAGCAACCTGACTCCATCCAGAAAAATCCTAAAGTCCTCAACTGAATACACCTTTATGTTGAATTTTGCCTTTACCCACATTGCGACTCTAGTTTTAATTAAATCACCTACTTCCCCAGCACTTGTAGTTGCATTGTTGAACACATAAGCATTTCTTACCAGCCACAAAGACCACAAGGTTGCAAAGAATGTAGCTTCCCACAAATGTTTCTCCCACTTCTTGAATCTGTTGTCACCCCACCAAATAAAATGGTCTTCCACAGAGGCAGGGCACACCCATCTCACATGCCACCAATCCATAGTACGCGACCAAACATCCCAAGAAAATTGACAATGCAAAAATAGGTGCTGTGATGTTTCCAATTGCAACGAGCAAAATGGGCAGAGTACAGATTGACCCTCGGTGATCAGATTTCTGCCCAAAAGCTCAGCTCTAGTGGCCACCTTGGATTGAATAGCCATCCAAGCGAAAATTTCCACCTTTGGGGGACAAATGTTTTTCCAGAGATTTTCCAATACCGGTCTTCTTGAGTACCCATAATTTTCCCACTGATTGTACACTGATTTTACCGAGAATTGATTGTCCGAAGACCATGTCCAGCGAACAGAATCTCGCCTGGCTGAATCCAGAGTTACGGAGTGCAACCTTTGTTTTAATTCCTCCACTTGCAAATTTTCCCAATCACGTAAGTTTCTGCTAAACATCAGCTTCCGTCTTTCCTCATCAACCCCACCTTTCAACGCATTGGCCACTGCTTCTTTTTGAGTTGAAATTAAATATAAGCGAGGGTACTCCTCTCTAAGGGTTGTATCCCCTAGCCAAACATGATTCCCAAACGATATCTCCATGCCTGAGTGGATCTGTAACCGAAAACCCTCTTGTATGATATTACCGATGCACGAAGATACATCCCCAAGTGCACAGATGTCCTTCCAGATTTTTGTAGCCCTTCCAGAGGTCGGCATATGAGGAAACCAGCAGCCGTGCTCCAAGTTATATTTTCCCCGAACGACCTGCACCCACAGAGAGTCACCATACTTATGAAATCGCCACCACCACTTTGCCAAGAGAGCCAGATTTTGGATCATCAAATTCTTCACGCCTAAACCTCCGTACTCCTTCTTCCTACAGATCACCTCCCATTTGACTAAGTGGATTTTTTTCTTATCGATTGTGTCTCCCCAGAAAAATTTCCGTTGAATTTTCTCTATCACCTTTGCTACAGTCGAGGGCATTTTGAAGATAGACAAAAAATAAATCGGTTGGTTGGCAAGAGAAGAGTTGATTAGAGTAAGTTTACCTCCAGAAGAGTTGTATCTTCCACGCCACACACTTAATCTCCTTTCCATCTTCTCCACTACGGGATCCCAAGTTTTAACCCTGTTGGGGTTAGCACCCAAAGGCAAGCCCAAATACTTAATAGGCAACTGTTCCACTTTACACCCCATAGCTTGCGCCAATGACTGCACATCATGTTCAGGTACTTTAACCCCACAAATGGAACTTTTCGAAAAATTGATCTTCAACCCTGACATGAGCTGAAAGCATCTAAGGATTCTTTTGATACTAATCAACTCCTCCATGTCATTGTTACAAAAGAGAAGTGTATCATCCGCAAACTGAAGGTGGGACACCACAACCCCATTTGCCCCTATTCTTACTCCTTTAATGATATTCCGATCCCGAGCTCTTTCTAATAAAATGTTAAGTCCTTCAACCTCAATATTAAATAGAAAAGGGGATAATGGATCGCCTTGTCGGATGCCTTTCTGAGTATTGAATTCCTTTGAGGCCGAACCATTAATCAACACTGACATTGACACCGATGATACGCACTCCTTTATCCAACCACACCATTTCTCTCCAAAGCCCATTTTTGCAAGAAGACCTAGCAAAAATCCCCAATTGACACAATCGTAAGCCCTTTCAAAGTCAATTTTAAGAAGTAAACCCCCATGAGGGCTATTTTTCCAGCTATGAATAACCTCGTTTGCTATAAGGACTCCATCCAAAATTTGTTTTCCCCCTATAAATGCAGCCTGAGATTCTCCAATAATTGATGGTAGGTGAACCTTAATTCTGTTGGATAGCACTTTGGAAAGCACCTTATACACCCATCCAACCATGCTAATGGGCCTATATTCCTTAAACGTCACAGGGCAATCCACCTTAGGAATTAAAGCAACAAAAGTCGAGTTAATACCTTTCGTGAGTTTGCCATTGGAGTGAAATTCAGAAAAGAATTGCATAAAGCCCTTCATAAATTCCCACCCATGTTTCACAAAGGAGAAATTAAAACCATCCGGGCCCGGAGCCTTGAGACTACTACACTCCTTTTGAGCAGCTAGGACCTCCCCCTCTACGAAGACTCTACCAATCTGGACAGAAATTTCAGGTGGTAGCCTTCTAAGAAATACTCCCCCCAGAACTGGCCTATCTGCTATGTCCTCTTTGAAATTGTTGCTGAAGTGTACAACTGCTGCTTCTTTAATATCCTTCGGATCTTCTAACAATCTCCCATTTGCCTTGATTGAACCCACCAAATTCCTCTGAAACCTGTTATTGGCTATGGCCTGAAAATATCTTGTGTTTTTGTCCCCCAATTTCATCCAATTTAGTCTAGATTTCTGTCGCCATAGGGATTCCGTTAAGTGAGATAGTCGCCAAAACTCTGCTTTAGCTTTACATCTAGATGCTTTTTCCTCTATGCTGAGTTGTCTCTCCTCAGCTAACAAATCGAATTGATGAAGTTCAGCTTCCGTCACTAACAAAGTTGAGTTTACATCCCCGAACTCCTCTTTGTTCCACACCTTTAGCTTATCTTTAATGGCCCTCAATTTTTGCAGGATTTGGAAGCCGACCCATCCAGTCACCGTAGTGTTCTCCCACGTCTCCTTTGCAATTGCCATACACCTCGGGTTTGATAGCCAAATATCCATAAACCTGAACGGTCTCGGTCCCCAATCCCTTTCGTCATCCGTGAGCACAATTGGGCAATGATCAGAAATCGGCCTATGCAACCCCCATTGAACCACCTTGAATTTTTCAAGCCACTGTTGAGCTATCAAAAATCTGTCCAATCTACTATGGATCGCATGATCTTGGTAGTTAGTCCACGTAAACCTCCTACCCAACATCGGAAGGTCGAGAAGTTCCAAATTATTGCTGAATTCTAAAAAGTCCTTCATTCCCCTCTCCATTCTCTGACAGCCTACCCTTTCACTGATCGCTTTAATCTCGTTAAAATCTCCCCCAATACACCAAGGGACAGTAGAAACTGCTTTCAGAGCTCCCAATTCCTCCCATACTTCTCTCCTATTTACCACATCATTTGGAGCGTAAATATTTACCACAGTACATGGGAACTCATCATAAATCACCCCTTGCAATAAAATAAAAGATCCGTGACAAATAATGTTATCATGTTTGAAAAATATTTTTTTCCAAATCACCAATAATCCCCCTAAAGCTCCTACAGCACTAGAGCATACAAAATCAAAATCACCACTACCCCACATTTTTTGGACCGAAATAACATCTATAGATTCCAACTTCGTTTCCTGTATCAACACCATGTCAGGCTTCCTCTTTTTTATCAGCTTAGACAAAAATCTTTTCTTAACCGAACTCCCCAAACCTCTAATATTCCAAGATAAAATCTGCATAAAAACATAAACCCAAACAGCAAACTCCACAAACCAGGTGGACAGAGAGTTATCCTCCAGATGTTCTCTCACGAGTATGAGAGAATTCCTGAGACTCAATCTTGATCATTTTGTGAAGGATTAAACCATCATTAGGGCGAAAAGAAATTCCCAACTCACCTCCCACGGCCATGGTTGCAAGAACTTCTCTAGCAACATCTGGGTTGGACTGAAGCACCTCCTCCAGTTCGGTTGAATAACTATTTTCCACCATGTCTGGATCCCGATTAGCTGCCTCACTAATGGTTGCCAGATTGGATAGTTGTCTTCGCCTCCTTCTTCTACATCCTGCATCTTGGAGGTCCACCACCAATTTGATGCTTGGAAGTTGAGAGCACCTCAAAGGAGCCGCTGGACTTTCTAGGATAGCATCACGCCCAACTTCCTTTGCTGAAACATCCGCCTCCCTTTGAGAATAGGTTTGTCCTCCCAAATCTCCCCCTCCATCAGATTTTGACTAGGAGAATTTAACCCACAAGGTAAAAAGCCAGGAGCCCACTTAACAAAACAAAGTTCATTTGGCCCATTCCCCTCTTCTAGGTCTATGGTAGCCTCCTGGGCTAAATACTCCTCATGATCCAAAGGCTTGCTATGGGCCGAAGGGCCCAAACAATTCCCAGACCCCTCCTCTTGCTCCACCGAGTCTTCAACGCGAGATTCAAATTTCTCTGACCCAGCAGGAGAGCTGGTATTGACAAGCATTAAATGCATAGCTGCATTTTCATGCTTTGAGTCCTCTGCCCCTATCACTCCTTTTCTTGCTGAAAAGTCCCATCCCCCATCTACCACCATCTTCCAATTGGCTTCTCCTCCTGGGTCCCTCTCCACGTCACCATCTTCTTCCCTTTCCCTCCTGTGTTCAGACTCCATAGCAGCTTCTATGGAAGCTTTATTCACCCCTTTTTTCGCCATTACCAGAGGACCGAGGGCTTCCACATCATCGGGGTTACTAAAAGAAGATGTCTCAGAGACCTTGACATCATACAATAAACCTGCTATCTCAACTTGGATCCAAGTATCTATTGCACTAAGCTCCTCCGTTGCTATCAAAACTCTCCCATCATCAAAGGAAAGATCCTTGAGAGTTTGCTCGGCTACCTTAATACAACATCCCCACATCTCCGCAATCCTTCTAAACGTATTGGCATTCCACGCGTTTAATGGAACTCCTTTACAACTTAGCCATATGAATCTCTCGAGACTCGCCGGTTCATCCCTCCATGGATTTGCCTTCTCGAACCAACGCTTTATCCACTGCCCCGCAAGGATAGAATCTCTAACCTCTTGATTTTGGAGAGTGATCAAAACAGACCTCCCTCCTAGAGATCGAAACTGAGCCACCCTGTTTGTCTCCATGCTAAAACTCACACTTAATGTTTTCATGGATACCACTCTATTCATCACGGCCACTACACTCCTGTAAAGCCAACCATTGCCACTGGGTGTAACCCGTAACACGGTCTTTTGAATATTCCCCATTTTCGACGATTCTCCTTTCAGCACCTGGACAAAAGACCTTCCAAGCGCTTCGCCTCTTTCCGTTTCCACCATCCCCTGTTTCCCAGACCTCTGGCCCGGATTTGTCCCTTGCTTATGAAGCAGCTCTCTTTCTGAACCTGATTGAAATCCGGGTAGCTTCCTCCTGGTATTCTCTTCATTAATCCCAAAACAAGCTTCTTTAACAAAAAGTCTCACATTTTCCACCCACACCCCATTCATTCGAGAGACTGCCATATCTGCCGCCATCCGACATCCGTATCTAACAAACCCAAAGTTGTTACCCGTACGCTTGCTCCGTTTGCGCGGAATAAATGCGTCCCTAACCACCCCAAACTTATTGAAGGTCCTCTGCAGCCAGTAGCGGTCCTTATTTCCAGGAATATTATCCACAAACAAAGTGACAGTCTCCTTACTCCCTGTCTGTTTCCTTGATTGCACCTTGTGGTTTCTGAGCACAGGAATCCAGCCCCCCTCCTGATCTCCATTACACCCACCTGCATTCCTTCTCTCACTCGCCTCTCTTTCTCTCCTTTCTCTCTCACTCTCTCTCTCCATGCCACGCGAGTTTTATAGTCTTGTGACAAATTGGACTTCATACTCAGCTGACAATTGGATTCAATTTAGACCATCCATTTACTTTCATGGGTTTGAAATTTGGGAGAAGCAATAATTCAGTGTCGAAGGGCTTGTTTTGTCCATATGGAGCTTATGCTTCCTTGCTCCTAATTTCTTACCATGGATTTGGTATGCATTAGAAAGCCAGCTTCATGGCGGAGATCATCCCAATTTCAAAACTCAAATCCTTGGCAATTACAGGATCACCCTCCTGTCAACTGAATGTTCTACGCTATGTAATTAAATTGTTTTGTTTAATATGTGCATGTGTTAAAGCTTGTCTCTTCCCTATGAATAGATTTTTGTTCCAGTATACCTTTTCGTCTTCAATTCATGCTTTTGTGTGAGTGTCCTGGAGCTTATGACACAGGGTTCCGTCATCTCGTGTGCCCTTGCTCACTTGGTTCTTCTTTTCCAGGTAATGGTACCTGAGGCCATTGCCATTGTCATGGCTCCCACTGATACAACAAGGTATGCTACTTTCCTCGAAATTGTTTTCTATTTCACGTACCAATTATCTTTTATCCGCCACATAATTTTTTCATCATTTCCCAGGGAGGTGACCTTTTTGGGCTTTTTGAAATTTGGAACCTTACCCACCTTTTTGGGGTCTAGTTGCTATCTGCTAGTTATTCTACCACCGTTAGTTGGCTGTGAAGCATGTATGAATATGTAATTATCTTCTACGTGTCCATCGACGAATTGGTGAAACTAGTACGTTTTGATTACCAGCTACTAGAACACCATGTAAATGTGTAGCTCTAAAAAGTCGCACTTCATATGGATAATCAGGAAGTGCGGTGACTTACCATGGCCCTATGTGGGTTTAGACTCACCCGACTCCTCACAAAGTATCACCACAAGAATTGATACAATTTCCATATCAAAAGGAATGCACTGTTTCAAGAAGCTTGTATCTCTCTCCAAGAAAACTGCCTGCATGTTTCAACCGGCAGCTTATGGTGTTTAAGTTGGACAATATAAGAGGATTTCACCTTTAGAAGTTTCACACTTATCGAATGATGTGATCTCAGGAGCTATGGAATATTCAGGCTATCAGATCCAGGTGGGATGAACATACTGAAGGTGTGCCAAGAGACGGGATACCACCCTCATAGAGAACCTGCGGATGGGAGTCCCATATACGAGCACTGCTCCAACGTCTAAGTTAATCCTAATATCAGGTTAGAAATATGCGATTTGCGTTGAGGCAGTGGTTGAAGTGCAGAAATGCTGCTTTTTATATGCATGGTGGAGCATTTTAGTGCTTACAAGCATGGCGCTTGAGTTGGCCCTCGGAAGTGAACCTGGTTATCAGCGGGAAGATGTAAATGTAATGTTCTGTTCTATTTTTGTTTTTGTTTATAGATATAGATATGATCTTCTTGTGCTCACAAAATTGGACCTACAGCATTCGTATTTTGATGATTAGAAATGGTCATTTCTGGGTGCCAACATGTCAGTCATCTACGGGAAGAAAAAAAAAAACCTTAATCAAATATCAACAAGTGTCTCGTCGAATTATATTTTCTTGCGATAAATAGGCTGCCCATATTGAAATGGTGGTCATTCATAGTTCTAATAGTAGTATTTCTTTCTAGATGAATGTGATTTACTGAGGTGGTTATCAGTGTTTGATTAAACTTGATACTTATGTTATATGAATAATTTTTTCATCAACACTTCAAAAACAATGTTTAAGAATAAGATCATCAAACCGGACGCCTCCTTTCAAATGAAAATTACGATTAAAAGCTAAATATATAAAAAGATACAAAAAAAATAAAAAATATCGAAAAAAATTACTGTTCCAAAATAGTTAGGAAGAATGGTCTAGAAAAGAAAAAGAAAAAGAGAAAGAGAGAAAAAGAAAAAGAAAAAGCACGGGACCAGAAAAGTAAATGTACTCTCATGTCAAAAGAAAAAGAAACTGAACAAATTGCTTTGGACATAAAATTAATGGAAAATAATTTTCACACCTCCTTTTTTGTTGATGACACTTTTTTTTTTTGTCTTTTTATGAAATTTTTGTGTGCGTTTTTTTCACTAGAAGACAAAAAAAAGGAGTGTCATTAAAAAAAAGAAAGTGTGAAAATCAATTTTCAAAATTAATATGCTATTGGTCTAGGAAAAGTCTTATATCTAATACTAATAAACGAGTACTTACTCATTTTTCTTATTTATATCCATTGTAAACTTTTTAATTAACTAATATTAAAATTGCTTTAAAGAGGCTTGCAAAAGATGTCTAGAGAGAGAGAGAGAGTGTGTGTGTGAAAGAGAGAGAGAGAGTTCACAACAATGGAATAATCGGAGTGGAAGATGGTGGGTGGATCCCTGTTATCAGAAACCACAGGGGTACAAAGATGAATAGGGAGAGGAGTCAGGAAACATTCACTTTGTTTGTGGACAATATTCCTGAGTACCATGATCAGACTTGGCTAAAGAGGACTTTTAACAAGCTTGGAGAAGTTAAGGATGCATTTATACCGCGGAAAAGGAGCAAGCGTTCGGGCAAAAACTTTGGTTTCGTCAGGTATAACTGCCATGCGGCCACCACCCTGGCCATTTCTCGGATGAATGGGGTTTGGGTGGAAAATGAGAGGCTTTTTGTTAAAGAAGCCAGTTTTGGGTTCTCTAAAGAGATGCCCAGACCCAAGCAATTCAGGCCTCCTTTTCTGGAAAAGAACGGCTTTACTCAAGAGGTGAATCTACTCAAGCGAAGTGGTAAAGAGGCGGGTATGGTGGATAGCAGGATTGTGTGCCACGGTAGGATCGATGGGAATAATAGGTCTTTTGCCCAAGCTCTACAAGGTGAATCCTCCAGAACAGGGGTCGATCAGAAGAATAAGCTGAAGCTCAAACCGTGCGCCAATGGAGGGCTCCATAGGAGCGTAGTTGCAGTGATGCACAGAATTGTGTCCATGAGGATTCTGAGTGTGAGTTTCAATATGGAAACAGATAGGGTGGCTCAGTTTCGTTCTCTAGGTGGAAGGGCTGTTCTTATTACTTTCCAGAACCAAGAGGTTAGGGATGAGATGTTGCAGAGACAATGGATGAAGCTATGGTTTTCTAGTGTGAAACCATGGAGGGGGGAACCGGCTAGCTTAGAGAGGTTTGTTTGGCTGAGTTGTAGAGGGGTCCCGTTAAATGTATGGAATGCAGCAACTTTTAAGGCGATAGCCGAGATGTGGGGTTCTTTTATTATGCTAGACGAATCCACTCTCAAAGAATTCTCTTTTGCCGAAGGAAAAGTTTTGGTAGCCACGGAGGAGGCTCGGGCCATTGAAAAATGGATTCAAGTGGAGGTTCAAGGAGTCAATTATGATGTAAAGATTCAAGAATCATCAACTTTTGTTAATCCTGATGATGTTGAAGCCCTGTACTCTCAAGCTAAGGAAAGCGGGGTTAGAGGTGAAGCTATGGAGTTGGAAACTAGAAAGAACAGTTTCGGCAGTCAGAAAGAAGAAGGTGATGACGTGGCTATGAAAATTGTAGCCAATAGAAATAGAGTGGTTGGTGTAGGAGGGGTCTTGTCCTCTGGAAAAGCTGTTGGAGGTGGCGGGGGCTCGAAGCATTGTGAGGC
This sequence comes from Rhododendron griersonianum, assembly GCA_018127125.1. Lineage (NCBI taxonomy): Eukaryota > Viridiplantae > Streptophyta > Magnoliopsida > Ericales > Ericaceae > Rhododendron > Rhododendron griersonianum. Next base: position 6,319,548 of record CM030799.1, on the reverse strand, counting down.
AGGTGAGCATTTAATGCATGTCCTTGCTTGTAATCAGTATAGCTCCGAAGTTTTTGAATCCAGAGTGGAGGACTCAATGGACTTTCTGGAAAAGGAAGGGACCGGGTTGGACTATGTGGCCCATAGTTCTCTTTTATCCATACAGGCCAATTTGGCCCAAGAAGGGGTGGTGGCCCTTGATAATGATATTGGGCCCATTATTCCCTCTAAGTACGAGAATAGATTGGGGCCTCTTTTAGCCCCCCCCCCCCTCTTTGCTGGCTGCGAAGAAGCTCCAGTTGGGAGCTCTACTCGTGTAAGGGATCTCGCACCAGAGCTTCGTCCGCAACAGCCAGTTGACGCCGATGATCAGTTGGGGAATTGTGGTGATGGCGGTCCCTCCGAGATGGTACGATCATCCCAACTCCCCTGTATTAGTCTGATGGTGGACCTTAACAACGCTGGGTGTAGAAGAAGGAGGCGCAGACAACTCTCAAGCCGGATAAGTATAAGTGAGGAGGCGGATGCAAACTCAAAGCAGGAGGAGACAATTTCCTCTTATTCCACAGACGAACCTATTCAAAGCAACTCAGCCGTTCTTAAGGAGATCAGAGATACTATGGCGATTGGCGGCCAATTAGGTATTATCTTTCGACCTAATGATGATGTGATTCTTGGTAAAATGATAGAAATTGAGGCGTAGGAATACTCTGACCTGCTAGAGAAGGAAGCTAGAGGATAGCTTTTCTATCCCTCGGTGTTTTGTCGGTTGGTTTTTTATTTTAATGCTGATTTTATCCTGGAACATTAGAGGTATGGGGAGTGCTGTCAAAAAGCGTTTTGTTTCAAAGCTTATTAAAAAAAGGAAACCAGATATGATTTTCCTTCAGGAGTCCAAGCTGGACTGCATTGACAGATTTTCAGTCCAGAAATTGTGGGGTAGTGGGGACTTTGATTTTGCTGTGTCTAATGCTATCGGGGCTTCTGGGGGTTTATTGTCCATTTGGAAAAGTTCTTTTTTCAAAGCAGATAATATCACTTCTCATAGGTCTTTATTGTTATGCACGGTGTGATCAATAATTCTTTTCCTTGTTGTGTGGCTAATGTATATGCTCCAAATGAGGTGGGAAATAGGAGAGTTCTTTGGGATGAACTTCTCTGTTTGAAGGGGAATTCTCCGGTACCGTGGTGTATGGGGGTGATTTTAACGAAATTTCTTCTATTAGTGAAAGGAAAGGATGCCAACGGTTGGAGAGAGGAATGAAGGAGTTTTTAGAATTCTATAACGCCATGGAGCTACTTGACATTCCTATGATTGGTAGGAAGTTTACTTGGACAAACTACCAAGATCATGCCATTCTTAGTCGGTTGGACAGATTTTTGATCTCTTAACAGTGGCTGGACAGTTTCAAAGTTCATCAATGGGGGCTTCACAGGCCTATTTCTGATCATTGTCCCATTATGTTGTCTGACGATAGCAGAGATTGGGGCCCCAGACCTTTCAAATTCATGGATATCTGGCTATCAAACCCAAAGTGTATGATTATTGCTAAGGAAACATGGGAGAATACGCAGGTGAACGGATGGGCTGGATTTATTATTCTGCAAAAAATGAGAGCCATCAAAGATAAACTCAAGGTATGGAATAAGGAGGAATTTGGGGATGTAAACATCGCGTTACAAGATAAGGAAGTGGAAATTCATCACTTTGACCTATTAGTGGAAGAGAGAACACTCAATCCGGAGGAGATAGCTTTGAGATGCAAGGCTAAAACTGAATTTTGGAGACTCTCTCACCTGAATGAAACCTTGTGGAGACAAAAATCGAGACTGAACTGGATGAAATTGAGGGATAAAAACACAAGGTACTTCCAAGCTATTGCTAATAATAGGTATCGAAGGAATATGGTGGGTTCGGTTAAGGTGAATGACAGAGTGCTAGAAGATCCCTTGGAAATTAAGGCCGCTGCCGTTGATCATTTTAGCACCAATTTTAAAGAAGAGAGGAGTCTTAGGCCAGTGTTGGGGGGAGACTTCCCTCGGGTTCTTTCTTCCTCCACTTCGATCCAACTTGAGAGATTTTTTGAGGAGGGAGAGATCCTTGCGGCTCTGAAAGATTGTAGTAGTAGTAAGGCTCCGGGTCCGGATGGCTTCAATTTTTCGTTCGTTAAAAAAGGTTGGGATTTTATGAAGGCTCTGCTACTGCAATTTTTTCCAGAATTCCATTCTAATAGCCGACTCACAAGAGGTATCAACTCCACCTTTGTAATGTTAATTCCGAAGGTAGATTGCCCCAGGTCTTTCAGAGAATTTCGTCCTATAAGCATGGTGGGTTGGGTTTATAAGGTGCTGGCTAAAGTCCTAGCCAATAGACTCAAAAATCAGTAATCTCCTCTGATCGGTGAATCTCAGGCAGCTTTTATTGAGGGTAAACAAATATTAGATGGTGTTCTTATAGCAAATGAGGTGATTCATTGTTGGAAGAATAGATCTCAAGGGGGTTTGATTTTGAAAATCGACTTCGAAAGAGCTTATGATTGCGTTAATTGGGGTTTTGTACTAGACTTAAAAGCAAAATTGGACTTTGGGGCGAAATGGTGTTCCTGGATTAAGGAGTGTTTATCCTCGGTGTCCATGTCCGTGTTGATAAACGGTTCTGCATCAAAAGAATTCCAAATTCAGAAGGGGCTTAGACAGGGGGATCCGTTATCACCGTTCCTTTTCAATATAGTGGTTGAAGGGCTCAATCTTCTACTTGAAAGAGCGAGGGGGCTGAACATCATCAGAGGAACACGTATTGGTCCGATTGGATTAAATGGGGTTACTATATCTCACCTTCAGTTTGCTGACGACACTATTATTTTTTGCAATATCGACAGGGAGGAGATGGCTAATCTAAAAAGAATTTTGCGCTGTTTTCAACTCATGTCAGGGTTGAAGATTAACTTCTCCAAAAGTTCCTTGTGTGGGATTAAAGTGAATCATCAAGTTGTTTCATCCCTTGCTATGATTATGGGATGTAAAATAGATCAGTTGCCAATCAAGTACTTGGGTTTCCCGTTAGGTGCTAATCCGAACAGAGTGAAAACTTGGGATCCTGTGGTTGCACGAATGGAGAAGAGGCTTAGTGTTTGGCGTAGGAGATTCAACACATCAGGGGGCAAACTTACTCTAATAAACTCATCCCTTAGTAGCCTACCTATTTACTTCATGTCTTTGTTCAAAATGCCGGTATCAGTTGCGAAGGTGATAGCAAAGATCCAAAGACAATTCTTTTGGGGTGATACGGTTGAAAAGAGAAAGTTGCACCTGGTTAAATGGGAGGTGATCTCGAAAAAGAAAGAGTATGGAGGCTTGGGGGTAAAGAATTTGATGATCCAAAACTTGGCTCTTTTAGCTAAATGGTGGTGGAGATTTTATAAGGACAATGACTCTCTTTGGGTGAAGGTGATCAAAGGCAAATACAATATGGATCAAAGTTGTTGGTTACCTCGCTTGCCGTCTGCCGGTAAGGTCTTTAATATTTGGAAAGACATATGTTCGGTTGGGGAACCCTCCTCTGCCATCGGGTCCATTATCCAGGAAGGGTTCAGATTAGTGGTTCACTCTGGGCATAAGATTTCTTTTTGGAACCAAGTTTGGTTAGGGGACACAACTCTTAAAGAGGAGTTTCCTCGCCTCTACCTTATTTCTACGCAAAAAGAGATGGTGATTAGAGATTTATTTGATACAAGAGATGTTGGTAGGTGGAATTTGCTATTCCAGAGGGGGCTAAGGGATTGGGAGGTTCCACAGTTTGATGATTTGCTTAGGAGATTACAGCCGGTGATTTTGGATCAGTCCAAACATGATTTATTGAGTTGGAGATGGGGTGCTAATAATTGTTTTTCTGTGAAGTCGGTTTATGACAGATGGGAACATATGAGATTCCCAACCAATCGGACGATGGATTCAATCTGGACTAATATTTGCCCACCTAAGGTGGAAATTTTTTCGTGGCAAGCTCTTCAGGATAGAGTGGCTACGAGATCGGTTCTCCTCTTCAGAAACTTGATTCCGGAGAGTCAATCGATTTTGTGCCCTTTCTGTTCAGTTCATATAGAAACTCCGGAGCATCTTTTCCTCCACTGTCATTTTTCTTGGGATGTTTGGTCTTTGATGATAGACTGGTGGCACGGTTGTTGGGTGTGCCCTGCCTCTCTGCTAGAGCTGTTTACATGGTGGATAGGTAGTGGTTTCAAAAATCTGGAAATTTTTTTGTGGGAAACAACATTCCATGCTACAATTTGGTCCGTTTGGTTGGCTCGGAATGATATTGTCTTTAACAATGCTTCTTGGCGAGTGGAGGATCTTGGGGAACTAATTAAAACCAGAGTAGCAATGTGGGTTAAGGTGAAGTTCGATATTAAGGTGCACTCGGTGGAGGATTTCAAGGGCTATCTTGATGGAATGAGGAAGGAGAAAGTGTAACTTGATATAAGGGTTGGTGCGATCCAATTTTCGGTTGGATGGTCCAATGTTGTTATTTTCCTTTTCCAGTTTTTGTTTTCTTCACTCGATAAGCGTTTATGCTTAGTGAGTTCCTCTCTCGATGTACCCTTTTCGAGTCAATAAAATCTTCGTTTTGCCGAGCAAAAAAAAAAAGAAGTGCTTTAAAGAGAATCAATATGAGGACCGTTTATTCTCTTTCATGAACGATGGATGAAAGTTCGGTCCCAAGAAATCACGCATTATATAGAAAGAAGGAAACAAATGAAATCCACTCCACGAGTGGAGTGTTGGGTCCAACATCGAACCTGGGCGGCTTTTCCTTTTGTTTTCTTTTTTTCTTTGTTTGTTCTTGGTGTATTTTGTTTTGTTGTACTTGTTCATGTTTTGATATATACGAGATGATTTTGTTCGTCGAAAAAATAATACTCCGTAATCCTCTTCAAAAAAAGACAAAAAATTAAACTAATCATGAACATAATGAGCCCCACGAGGTGGTAGGATCTTGTCCGGATCTACCACGCTAGCGCAGGTGGTAGGATCTTTGTCCCCCCTTGTGGTGGCCAGAATTCGAGCCCCACGAGGGACGGGGTTTGGGATTTCAGGGCTATGGATAGCCTCTGAGCCTCCCGTTGACTAACATTCCACTAACCACACTAATTATAAAATATGGCAAAAAAAAAAACATTTATCCATTAATCTCCTGTTCGGTTCCTTAACCTCTTTTTTATTTTAAGTTATGATTTTCCTTGTTGTAAATGTTGTTTCTACTATTGTTGTAATGACAGGTAAACCTATTACGCATTCTCTAGCTTTAATTATGACTCCCACAAATGAACGGCGTGACTAGTTTTTCAAAAGTAGTTGATGTACGTGCAAGATGATTCGGACACTTTAGTTATAAAAAAAAACCTATTTACACAATATTTTAACCACTAATACATTTATCCATTAATCTCCTGTTCGGTTCCTTAACCTCTTAGAAATTAAATACTGGAAAAGATGTGGAACCAGGGTCTTCCAAGAATAGGATATATACTATCTTGGAGTTTGGACAATCCCCGTTTCATTTGTTCTCAACATAAATCCAAGCAAAGTACGTATCAAGATTGTCTCTGGTAAACATAAATCCAAGCAAAGTATGTATCAAGATTGTCTCTGGTAAACATAAATCCAAGCAAAGTATGTATCAAGATCGTCTCAAGTAATTATTCATGGGAGACAAATTAAGATTCACGGTTTTGTTTGTAATTAATGACCATTCTAATCCCAATTTTTTTTCCCCCCCTCTCTCTCTCTCTAGAAGTTCAGAAGCCTTGACTGCCGGCTAGGGTTTCTTCCGCCTGGGGGGGAGGCGCCGCCTCTCCCCTCCTCCCCATGGGCGTTTCTCCTCCTTCCTCCACCTCTGTCTACCTATCTTCCACCCTTTCTCTTTCCCTCCGCGTTCTTCTCTTTCTCCCCTTCCGCATTCGTTTTCCTTCTCCTTTTTTCTTTATTCTCAAAAATGGTAGGCATGGTAACGAGGTTGGTGGCGGCGGGTCTTGATGTTGCAGCCGGAGTTATGGGTTTCGACATCCGAGCTTCTCCAGATCGTTTATGGGGGTCGAATCGTCGATTTCTCGGCGATCAATGGTGGGGTGGTTCTGACGGCGACGAGATCAGCCTCGGTAAGATTTCTTGGCTCTTCGATCCTTCTTTCCTCGATCCTCTGTTTTTCCGACCCCCCTTCCTCTATTTCGCGGTGTAATTTCCGATAAGTGTTCTACTCGCCGGTCTCCTCTCTCGGCCGTGTTCTTGGTTCTTGGTTTTCCGGCCAGGTTTGCTCTTGGGCTCCTGTGCTTCTGCTTAACGGCGAGGTTATTCTGGTGGACTGGAGCATGGCCGGCGTGCCTCCTGCCGGTTTCTACTGTTGGGTGGTCCGGTCTTTGCCTAACGGCTTCGGTTGAGTGCATGCGACTGTTTGGGTTTTCACTGTCGATCTGTTTGTTCAGTGGTGTTGGCTTTGGGCGCTCGGTGGTGACTGAATGGATTGTCGACGGTGTGGTGGTGGGCAGTCGGAGCTGGTTGGTGGTGTGGCGGAAGGCTTGTTGCGAAATTGCACTGTGTTAGGGTTAGGGTTTTGGGTTTTCTTTGGGCTGGGCTTCATTGATTTATTTGGGCTTTTTGGCCTATTTCTAGGGCTTTGTCCCTTTTGAGGTGTTCTTCTTTGGGCTTCACTGTTGTATTTGGGCTCTTAGGCCTTTGGGTGTATGGGCTTTGGTCCCACTTGGCTGTATTCCAACTTTTGGTTGGAGTCCCCTTCCCCCTTTCTCTTAATAAAATGTTACTATTGCCTATAAAAAAAAAAAAAAAAAAAAAAAAAAAAGATTCACGGTTTTATTTGATGATTTGAGTTATTCATTTTGTACGACTACATTACTATATATCCATAAGAGCATAGGTTAGTAAGAGCTAGTAAAGGATTGATTGTCCATTTTACTTGTGACAAATAAATTTGTTCAGATACATATTGATGTTCAAGCAACTTGACTTTCAACGTACTTACCAACATGCAAGAACAAAAAAAAAAACATTGACCTTCAACACAAATGATAAACACATTGTGATTTTCGAAATAAATAGCTCAAATTGTTGAATGAGACCTTTGTTAAATTCCATTTGACATCACATAAGGAATCGTCACATACAACAATCATTGCCAATGCACTTCAAGCTTATTATTTTCCAACTTACAGTGACGTGATGCCTGAATCTTGTAAAATAATTTTTCGACCCAAGATTTAACACCATACCACTTGGGCTACCCTTCACTTAGAGAATCTCCGGCCCTTACTCAAATGAGTTAATAGGTCTCTTTCGTATCATCCACTCCAATGGAAAAATCCATTTTTAACAAGAGAATAACTTATTCACGGAGGTGGCAAATTTCACCCATCTGTTTCAGCAATCAATGGTCTGGATTAAAAAAAACCTCCAGCAAGAGTTTTTTTAAAATCCGAATCATCCAAAACACTTTTGGACGCGCGCAATTCAACTCCGTAATAGTGACATGATGCCTGGAAAATTATTTTGTAAGAAAAAAATCAAGGTTACATGTTCTGTTCACATTAATTTTTTGTTGTTGTTGTTGCACCATGATAGGGAGCTGCCCAAGCCTGTGGGCTTGTGGGGCTTCTCCAGGGCCGGCTCTGCTGATTGATACATAACCGCTGAACTAATATATGTCCCAATTTTGAACTCGTAAAAGTTCACTAAGAGAATCTCCGGCCCTCGCAAGTGGAGTGAAGTACAGTTGGTGCCTCCATTATACTCTTATGCACACATAGGTAGAGTTCGATTCCCCTAAGCACCCATCCCCCTCCCCCAAATCCCATAAGGATAGACTAAATTAAGCTTAACGAATGGAAAAAAAAAAATCTCCGGCCCTCACTCAAACTAGTTAAAGATCTCTTTCGTATCATCCACTCCCACGGCAAAACCCATCTCTTAACAAAGTTCACTTATTAGAGAATCTCTGCCCAATGGCAATCCCATTTTAACCCAAATTTTACTTCAAAAAAACTCTTCTCTCTCTCTCTCCTCCCTTCCACCCCCACAATCCTCCCCACCAGAGAAATTCCTTCACCATAGCCTACGATTTTCAACCAGATTTCTTCAAATCACGACCGAAAAGGCACCAAGGGAGCTCAAGAGTTCCAATGGTAAACAGTTTCCACCCCTCTCCCTGACATATATACACATACATAAGATATATAAAATGTGCTGAAGGTTGTATTGTGATAGATGTTTTTTTAAATGTGTTTATGAAAAAGAAGGTTGTACGTAATAGATTGCGTGAATTTGCAGGACAAGATTAGCGGTGAAGAAGGATGTATATCTCTAGGGCCATGGGGAGGGAAAGGGGGTGAATATTGGGCTTACAAGCCTGACGAGCCGATACTGCAGATAACTATTCATTTTCGTGAAGTTATCGAATCAATTTTATTCGAAAGTAAAAGCCGCGATGGTGTCGTTATAGGAAGCTCCAGGTTAATTGGCATTGCTATTGGTTCGTCTGCAAAGGTGTGCCCCTCTTTAGCTTATTCACAGATTCAGATAGAGATGTATTGGATCCATTCGATGCACGTGGGTCCCACACACAATGGACGGTACCCGACACCTTGGTGTCCAAATTTGTGCACTTTCGTTTTTGCCCATAGCATTTTTAATTATTATTTTTTGATCTTCATTGTCGAGGCGAATGGAAAAGTGAATTATTTAACCAAAAACTACAATAACTTCAGATGATTTTTACTTTTATTTTTTATGCGTCCCAAACAAAGTCCTGACTTGCACATGTTTAGTTATGCATTGACAGTTCAGTAGAGCAATTCTCATCCGTAAGCGTGATGTACAAAAACTACCATGGATGTGTGGTAGTCGCATCTCTCTGTTTTAATACAAATCTAAAAAAATATGGGCCTTTTGGTTTGGGAGGGGGTCATTGTGTGTTCATTCCAATATAAGGCGAAGTCATCACTGGATTCCATGGACGTGGTGGAGGCTACCTTGATGCAATTGGTATATTTGTGTCACCCAAAGTCGATAGTTTTTCCAATTCAGAAATAAATGTCAATAGTTTGCACTCAATTGAAGACCCAGATTCTGTGCCAATCCAGCTCATGGTCAGCTTCTATCGCCTCTATTTTTCCCTTATCCAATTAGTAAATCAAAATTCTCATGCTCATTAATTTTCTCTCTCATATATAAGTTTGTTACATAGGAGAATGGGATTGTTAGGGTTTCATTTTGCATTTGTTTGTTTTGCGTCAAACTTTTATGACTTATTAATTCGTCTCAACGAGAGGAATTGGAAAAGTTAAAAATTTTGATCGAAACTCATAATTTTTTGAATAAAGACAAAAATAAGTCAATAAGACAACTTTTTTTACTTATCCGTCTTTTATAAAACTTTATTAGTTTCGATCAAATTTTTTTTACTTTTCCGATTCCTCTCACCGAAACAAATCAATAAGTCACAAAAGTTTGATACAAAACTAACAAATGCGAATTTTTTTTTGAATAAAAAAAAAAAAACTAAAAGAATTCCTCGTAGGGAAAAAGTGATGAGAGAGAAAGAGAGTGTGTATTTGTCCTGAATAGCTCAGGGGTTGCCACCTGTGCTGTTGTTGGACGCATGTACTGTGTGACGGTAGTTTTGTTAGTTTTGAGAGGATCACGACGATTTACGATTCGCCTGTTGGGTAACGCCACCGTGGAACTGCGGCTGAAGTGGGAAGGGAGGGATAGTGAAATGAAATTAGTGTTTTTTTTGCCCTTTTATATATTTAATTCGGTCGGGTCGGGTGGAATGGGATTTTATCCTATGCATCTGACAGCCGACCGACACCTAGAAATTTTCAGGTTTTTGGACCCGAATGCGACCGATCCATCCGATCAAAACCGTCCGTTGTGTCCTTTTTCAGGTCGGGTGGGTTGGGTTGGTGGACAGCCCTAATCGTCACTGTTGAGGCGAATAGGCAAGTGAATTATTTAACTAAAAACTACAATAATTTCAGATGATTTTTTTCTTTTATTTTTCATTCGTCCCAAACAAAGTCCTAATTTAGACTTGCACTTGTTTAGTTCTCCATCGACAGTTCAGTAGAGCAATTTTCATCCGTAAGCCTGACGTACAAAGACCATGGTGGAAATGTGGTACTCTCATCTCTCTATTTTGATACAAATCTAGAGAAATATGGGCCCTTTGGTAAGGGAGGGGGTCAATCTGTGTCCATTCCAATCGAAGATGGAGTCATCACTGGATTCCACGGACGTGGTGGATACTACGTTGATGCAATTGGTATATTTGTGGCACCCAAACTCAAGGTCACCTTCTATCCCCTTGATTTTGCTCTTATCAAATTATTAAACCAAAATTCTATTGCCCAATTTTGAACAGGGTCTGTAAGGATTTCGTTTAATTTGATGATCCAAACTTTCACTTTTAAGATTCTCGTGCAATTTATTTATTCATAGATGTTACCTGAAATAGAGTTTAATAAATTGGTAGTCATCTCAACAAAAAGTGTGTGTATATATATATATATATTCAAAATTGTTACTTACAGAGACACACTTTGCACGGATCTGAACATAAGTTTGTAACTGAGATTATAAGTCTATAGCATTGCTCATCTGTTTTAAATAGAAGCAGGTGGAAAAATTCCTCAAGATACATTTCAATTTAGACCATTTACTTTAATGGAGACAAATATGATCCAATCGGGCTAATACCGAGATCAAATTAACCTCTCTCTTTTTCAGTGGATAATTAATGCATTTGGACTTGAAAAAGAAAGAGCTTGAATTATTAAAATAGAATAATATGGTTGACTTACAGGAGGACGAGGAAGAGATGAGGAAGCAACTCCTCGAAGGGCTGATAAAACAACGGGCACAGGTTTGTAGCCAAACTTATCTGTCTATAACATTGCCCATCTATTTTAAATAGAAGCAGGGAGACAAATTCCTCAAGATATATACAATTCAATTTTGACCATTTACTTTTATGGAGACATATATGATTCAATCGGGCTCATACCGATATCTAATTACAGAGCCGGCTTTGGACATACGCCAGTGATGTGGCCGCATCTGGCCCCCAAATTTTCACGAATTTTGTGGGCCCCTATATATTTTGTACCCTTAGGTATAGGTATACATCTATAATATTCATTGAAAAAGATATGGTGTCGAAACTTGATTATAATAGCTTAATTACTCTACTTTTGCTGCAAAAAATGCGAGAAGGGTGATGTTTAAGTAATATATTTTGGATTAAAGTATATAATGATTATAGAGTTTTGTGTTATCATTGTTTTTAATTCTTCTAGTCTTTTTTTTTTTTTGTGTATTATATAATGGGCCTCAAATATAAAGTTCGCATCTTGCCCCAAAAAACTCAGAACCGGCACTGTCTAATTAACCCCTCTTTTTCAGTGGATAATTAATGCATTTGGACTTACAAACACAAAGGGCTTGAATTATTAATTTAGAATCAAGTGGTAGACTAATAGATGATGCAGGAAGTGCTGGAGACTAAAATTAAGGAGTTAAAGGAGAGGGAGGATGTACTTCAAACAAAGATGGAGGAGGTGGAAGCACAGAATAAAGAGCTGAGGGAGAGAATCAAAGTGATGGAAGTGACACAGGTTTGTAGCCGAACTTTTCTGTCCGTAGCATTGCTCATCAGTTTTAAATAAAAGTAGGCAGACAAATTCTTCAATATACATTTGAATTTGGACCATTTACTTTTATGGAGACAAATATGATTCAATCGGGCTCATACCAGCGGAGATCAAATTAACTCCACTTTTTTCGGTGGATAATTAATGCATTTGGACTTCAAAAAACAAAGGGCTTGAATTATTAATCTAGAATCAGGTGGTTGACCAATAGATGATAGACGAAGAGCTGAAGACTAAAAATGAAGAGTTGAAGACTAAAACTAAAGAGTTGAAGGAGAGGGAGGATGTATTTCAAACGAAGATGGAGGAGGTGGAAGCACAAAATAAAGAGCTGAGGGAGAGGATCAAAGTGATGGAAGTGACACAGGTTTGTAGCCGAACTTTTCTGTCCGTAGCATTGCTCATCTGTTTTAAATAGAAGCAGACAGACAAATTCTTCAATATACATGTGAATTGGGACAATTTACTTTTATGGAGACAAATATGATTCAATCGGGCTCATAGCGAGATCAAACTAACCTCTCTCTTTTTTCGGTGTATAATTAATGCATTTGGACTTAAAAAACAAAGGGCTTGAATTATTAAAATAGAGTCATGTGGTTGACTTACAGAAGATGGAGGAAGAGCTGAAGACTAAAATCGAAGAGCTGAAGACTAAAAACAAAGAGTTGAAGGAGAGGGAGGATGTATATCAAACGAAGATGGAAGAGGTTGAAGTACAGAATAAAGAACAGAGGGAGAGGATCAAGATGATGGAAGGGACACAGGTTTGTTGCTAAACTTATCTGTCCATAGCATTGCTCATCTGTTTTAAATAGATGCAGGTAGACAAATTCCTCAAGATACATTTTAATTTGGACCATTTACTTTTATGGAGACAAATATGATTTCAATCGGGCTCGTACCGAGATTAAATTAACCTTTTTTTTGTGTAGATAATTAATGCATTTGGACTTAAATATACAAAGGGATTGAATTATTAAAATAGAATCAGGTGGTTGACTTACAGAAGATGGAGGAAGAAGTGAAGACTAAAATCGAAGAGTTGGAGACTATAAATAAAGAGTTGAAGGAGAGGGATGATGTACTTCAAACGAAGATGAAAGAGGTCGAAGCACAGAATAAAGTGCTGAGGGAGGGGATCAAGGTGATGGAAAGGACATAGCTAAACTTATCTGTCCATAGCATTTCTCATCTGTTTTAAATAGAAGCATGCAGGTAGACAAATTCCTCAAGATACATTTTAATTCGGGCCATTTACTTTTATGGAGACAAATATGATTTCAATTGGACTTGTATCGAGATTAAATTAACCTCTTTTTTGTGGATAATTAATGCATTTGGACTTAAATATACAAAGGGCTTAATTGAATATTAAAATAGAATCAAGTTGTTGACTTACAGAAGATGGAGGAAGAGGTGAAGACTAAAATCAAATAGCTCGAGAGTAAAAATAAAGAGTTGAAGGAGTGGGATGATGTATTTCAAACGAAGATGAAAGAGGTGGAAGCACATAATAAAGTGCTGGGGGAGAGGATCAACCATGATTCCAATAATAAAAATCTAAATCAAAGCATAAATGATTACTAGGAGTTCGGGCTTCATCTATGCCTTAGAAAGAAGTTTAACTGGCCATTAGCATCAACGAACTATTTTCCTTGTGGTCCCCTTGTGGCCTCTGATGTCTATATATCTTCCCAAGTCCAAATTAAAATCCCTGACTTTAATTCCTTGACGTAGGGGCTGTTTGATAAAAATGAAAACTGAAAGCTAAAAAATTAAGTGCTGAAAGCTGAATGCTGAATTTTTTAAGCTGAAAAATTGTTTGATAAATATATTAAGTGCTGAATTAAAAAAATGATGAATTAATTTTTGTTTCAATTCTCTCTTAAATTACTAATGATCACAATGTACTTATGGTAATGGTAGAGTGGTGATTGTGGTGGTGGTGGTGATGGTGTGGTGGTGGGTTGGTGGTGATGGAGCGTGGGGGGGTGGTGGTGGTGGTGGTGGAGGTGGAGTGGTGACGGTGGGGATGGAGTGGGAGTGGTGGTGTAATGGTGGGGTGGCGGTGGAGTGATGGTGGTGTAATGATGACAGTGAGTGGTGGCGGTGGAGTGGTGGTTGTGCAATGGTGGCGTTGTGGTGGTGGTGGTGGCGGCAGCGGCATGGTAGTGGTGGGCTGGAGTGGTGGTGGTGGTGGAGGTGGTGTTGGTAGTGGTGGTGGGCTGGAGCGGTGGTGGTGGTGGTGAATTGATGGTTATGGTGGTGAAGTGGTGGTGAAGTGGTGGTGGAGTGGTGGTGTTGGTGGTGGTAGTAGTGGTGGTGGTGGTGGTGGTGGTGGTGGTGGTGATGGAGTGGTTGTAGGAGTGGTGGTGGTGGTGGTACAGTGGTTGAACGCAAATACACAAAAATTCAGCCAAAATCAAGTAGCTCAAATTTTTTTTCAACCTTTTAGCCTACATTTTAAGTAGCACTTAATTTGTTAAGCAATGTAAAATGTGATTATCAAACCTACTGAATCACTTATTACTTAATTGATTCAGTTTTAAGTGCTGAATTTAGGTTATCAAACACTCCCGTAGTGATATGTGATCTTTTTATAGACAAGGCTGAAATTGGTTTCCGTAGAGTAATAGTTTCTTTTTTATTTAGATAAAATCTGAAACATTAATTGTCGAGATAAACAGCCCGAATGCCTCACTAAAACCCTGATAGTCGTAATTGGCTTGGAATTCTGAGTGCACAAAAATTTTCATAAAGCTAAAGCCTATTGCAATTCGAATTGAACCCAAACTCTTGACAACCAATAAACTTCTTCCATTTCTAAGCCACGTGTAACCAAACATGAAACCAATTAGGAGAACTCATTCTTATTTGACTAGGCATAGTCCCTTGGAAACTTTTCATATTTTTGGAGTCCACATGACTTGCATAGTCCCTTAGAGCATCCGTACTGGAATAATCAATAATCAATTGTATCTTTTGGTTATCCATTTAAAGTCAATAATTAAAAATTGTCACATTATCTTTTGGTTATCCATTTAAGGGGTTGCTAAGGTTAGCAATGTAGAGGTCCACAATGGTACAATCAAAATTGAATAACCAAAACTTGCCACATCACCTTTTCAGCTTAAAAAAATCTAAAAATTATGACACAAAAAATAATTTTTTTAAAATACTTTTCAAACTAATAAAAATAGGTTATTAGAAAAAGATTAAATAGTTTTTAGAAAACTTTGATTTAAAAAAAAAACTGTTTTTGGGAAAAAGTTAGAAAGAAAATTGAAAAAAAAAGTTTTTTTTCCCTAAAAAGTACAGTTTTTGAAAGAAAAGTATTAATAAAAAAAACAGTTTTGAAATACAAAAAAAAAAAAACAGTTTTGAGAAAAACAGTTTTAATAAAAAAAACAGTTTTTGCAACAAAAAAAAAATACAGTTTTGAAAAAAAGATTTTTTGCCAAAAAAAAAAAACTGTTTTTAAAAATATTTTTCTTAGAAACATGTTGAAAGTGGAAGAGATGAGATTTTTGTGTAATGATGGTGTACTTAATTGAGGAAATATGAGGACAACTAAATTTGGTTATTGGTAAAAGGTTGCTAGTTTTGATTATCCAATTATCAAAATTTGATAAGTTGCTAAGAGATTGTTAAGTTTGGTTATTCCAATATGAGTTCTTTTTTGAGCAAATATTACTAACCTTAGCAATCTTTTGGTTTTAATTATACCACTGTGGATGCTCTTATCATTCTTATTTGATTAGTGCTATTTATTGTTTTTATCTGAGCACTTTTGGCCATCGGGTGTTGTATTGGGTTTCGTCCCTCTATTGTCCTTTCAACTTTTAGTTGGAAACTTTTCCATCTTTCCCTAATAAAAATGCTACTTTTGCCGTTCAAAAAAAAGTTCGATTTACTGCACTTTAACCATCGTGTACAATTCGGCAAACATAGATTCCGTATCAACTTTGCACCTAAGCCTTGAGAAAAAAGCCCATTCACATGTTTTTTTTTGGTAAAGTAGTCCATTCACATGTTAAAGCCTCCAAATACCAACAACACAAAAACCAAGCATTATACTCCACTTAACTTAGGGAATGCTTATGTTAATATCTATGCGCCTATCATCACCCAAGTGCTTTTAAGACTCTTTACGCGGTTGAATTTCTTTGAATAGGCACCAAGAGAGTCCAATTGTAGATGATATCTAAAATGCGCCAATGATGGTTGTAATAGATTTTGTGAATGTGCAGGGCAATATTAGCGATGCAGAAGGATTGATATCTTTAGGGATACAGGGAGGGAAAGAGGGTGCATATTGGGCTTACAAGGCCAATGGGCCTACATTGCAAATAAGTGTTCGTTATGGACAAGTTATCAATTCAATTTTGTTCAAAAGTAAAAGCTCTGATGGCGTTGGACGCTCTATGAAAATTGGTGGTTCCGGTGGCTATATGACTATAACGGTGTGACCTTGACCCTATTTAGCTTACTAATAGATCTGGACAGAGCTGTATCTGAATCCCGTTCGATGAACATGGATCCTACACACATCGAACAGTTTCAGACATAGATCGTCTACTTTTGTTTGTTTCCATAGCTTTTTTTTTTCTTAATGTCAAGAAAAAATTGAAAAATAGGCAAGTGAATTATTTAACCAAACACTGCCTTAATTTCAGATGATTTTTTTTTTAATTTCTTATGCGTTCCAAACACAGTCCTAATTTATACTTGCACTTGTTTAGTTTTGCATCGACAGTTCAGAAGAGCAACTCTTGTCTATAAGCCTAATGTATGAAGAATTCCGTGGAGAAGGGACAATCGTATCTCTCTGTTTTAATACAAATCTGAGGAAATATGGGCCATTTGGCTCAAGAACGGGTACTTCTTCCGTGTCCATTCCAATAGAAGGTGGAGTGTTCGCCGGATTCCATGGACGTGTTGGAACCTACCTTACAGCAATTGGTATACTTGTAGCACCCCCAAAGTGAATAGTCAGATTCTTCAACACTGACTGGTGGGAAGGCAACTGGTTTCTTCGGTAGGAGTGGCTCCTTATATATATATGCAATAAGAGCTCACATGGAGTATCTTTGAAGATCAAAACGTTGTACGTACAAATACAACTCCGGACACAGTTATGTCTGGAGCCGTTTGATGCAAGTGGACCCATGTGCATCGAACGGTTCTTGACGCAGTTGTGTTTTAAAATTGTGTTGGTAGTATAGCTCTTTTGAATCTTCGTGTAAATTTCGGTTTGTGTACGTTCCAACGTTGATATGCTCATAGACTTTGATGTCCAACGTGTCTGTAATTATTATTATATTCTGCTTTTTTAGTCTGTGGTGTGGAGATTGTTGTACGATTAAAATTGCTGGTATTTGTTAATTATTACAGCTTATCGAGTCATTATCTTTCATATTCCAAGTTTAATGTGTTGGCCAAAGGCTATAAATGATGCTTTGGAAGTGGTTAAATATGGTTGAATGAAGGGACAAACCCAAGATTTTATCATAAGGATGGTGAACATATTTTTTATTTACGAAATTTAACTGAAAGATGGGCTAAACCATGACTACGCACTAATTTCAAATTGTGTACAAAATTACGTCTAAACATTTATAGTTATCCATGTTTTTCGTATTTTCATTAAGAGTGCAAAAAGATAGATATACTTTTACTCCCATCTATTGATGCAGAATGGAGTAGAGCGGGTCACGTCCACATTTCTCAAGCGACTGGACCGAGCACAGCCCAACCCAAACTGGAGCGGGGTGACAACGGCAGAATGTTCACTGGTTTCACTAGTTCTAAATTAGTGAATATTCACTAATTCTAGAATAGTTAATATTCACTAATGTCCTGTTTCCTTTTGACAACCGTCACTGGTTTCACTAGTGAATATTCACTAATTCTAAATTAGTTAATATTCACTAATGTCCTGTTTCCTTTTGAGAGAGGAGATTTAGTGAATATTAACTAAATCATTTTTATTTAGATTGCTAATAACTTTTGATAGGAAATTCTGTTTTAGTTGCCGCTTGTTTTGGCAATCTTAGATTTCTTTCTAGTATTTGATTTTCAGCCCTAATTGTTTCCTTTGTTTCCTAAGTTGTTAGGGTTCTATCGCCCTATTTATATTTCATTGTAAGCCTTAGGGAAAGGAGCTTTTGATATTGAATTAATGAAAAATTGAGAGTTTATCTCTATTCGTGTTTGTGTTTCAAAGAGAGGATCTTTAACATAAGCAAGTTCGTGATCTCTTCTTGCACTTAGTTTCGTAAAAGGAGGCTGCGCTGCATCAAGTGGTATCAGAGCCACGCTTTTTCCTGGTTCGATGGCATTCGTCCGTGGAAGATACACAAACCCTATTGACGATGATCGTAGGGAAGGATTTAACAGGACTCGCGCCAAGGGATTTGCCCATGGTCAATCTGTTAATCACAAAGTTGATAGGAACCGCGTTGAGGGATTTGCCCGCAACCAACCTATTAATCAAAACGTCTCTGGAGGATATTCTTATTATCAACTTGATAGTGAGGATGAATTTGAAGACAAGTTACCTGAGGATTATTATGGATATCTGTCGAAGAAGCGACATTCAAGGTCTGGAGGATTTTATCGCACAGATGATGACTTTTCAACTTTTCAGGTAGAACCAATAATTCCTACTTTTCATGGGTATTGTCATCCTGAGAATTTTATTTATTGGTTTCGTAAAGTAGATAAATTCTTTGAGTTCTACGCGGATATTCCTGAAGAGAAGGAGGTCAAATATGCGGCTCATAAATTATATGGCTATGTTTCTACATGGTGGGAACGATTGCAGTCCAATAGATTGCGACAGTATAAACAACCCATTAGGACATGGCCCAGGATGAGACGATTGATAAGTGATAGATTTCTTCAATCAAATCGTGGACAGGAGTTGTATCAAGAATACCGGAGAAAACTTAAGTCAAAACAAATGTTCCGAGATAATTTTGATGTGCAATATAGCCATGTTACTGCTGATACAAATTATTCAAGAAACATGCCAATGAGTTTGACTCAGTTAAGCTTCGGAAGTCAAAAAAAGAATCAAGTTCCTTCAAGTTCCAGTCAATCGTTTCACAATTATTATGACGGATATGAGGTCGCAGAAGAAGAAGGAGATCGGGTTGAATTCAGTGACAAAGATGAAGTTGGAGATGAAGAAGAAATTGGCAGCGCAGAGGATTGTTTGAGTGTCCCTACAGTCGAACAACAGTTTGATCTAGATAGAGGTGCAACCAATGAGGTAATTGTACGCGAGGATGAAAATATCTCAATATCGTACCAAGTACAAGAATTGAAGGGAGAGGAAAGTCATGAATTGGTGCATATAATTTCTCAGCACGTTAATACCATCAGCAATATTGAGCTTTGTGAACCACATGGAGGTATTACTTGTCCTAGTGATGAAGATAATACCAATGCTCTTCATGCGACATCATGTATACTTGATCTACCAACCAATTTTAAAATGGATCAAAGTCAAGAGAAACTGCAATTTCAGAATGAAGTTCAAATTGTTGATTTTCTTGGGTTGGAGCAGTTTGAGTTTTCACTCAATTCTCGTACCGTGGATATTGTCATTCAATTGAATTGCGCAGAAAAATCACCTTGGCAAGTGTACTTCTTTCTAAATTATTTTTGGAAAACAAGCGAGAGGTTGAAGTATTCCAAATATTTATTTCTTTGGAATGGCAGATGGCAAATTTCTAATGAGAACTCGAGGGCGAGTTCTTTTGAAGAAAAGGAGACTGATGTAGGACAAGATTGGAGGATTTTTGTATTTTATTTTTATTGTTTTAGAATAAGATTTTGACTAGGAATATTTTCATTTAGGTTAGAATTATTATCTTTCCATATTCGGTTTGAAAATCAGTTGGTATCAGAGCTCTCGTTCCAATCCTGACTATGGCCGAAGGACGTGCTGGAGGTCGAGGTGGAAGAGGAGGTCGTACAGCTTATGTTGATGAAGTCTATGAGCGAGATGATGCTGCTTGGGATGCTCGAGCAGAGGAAAGATTTCAACGACTAAAGCGGAGGGTTGCATCAGTTATGCAACGCCTCGAGGCTTTAGAAGTTGGGAGATTGCCTCGCCGCCAACCGTTTAAACTTAGCCTTCCAACGGAGGTAAATTTTTCGGATGGTGTTTCTATCACCAAACCGTTGCCGGGTAGCCATCAGTCAACGGGGAGGACAAGGGCGGTCAAGGTTGTTAATCATGATTCGCGACTTTGGGAATCTGGTTTGAAGATCAACTTTTCTGAGTTCCAGGGAGGTATGACACCAGAAAAAATCTTAAAGGTTAGTGCAGGAGAAAAAAAAGTCATAGAAGAAATTCTAGTTGAGGGAGACGTAGGAGACTTTCTCGACGATATGTTAGAGGAAGAGTCCGATAAAATATTTTTGGACACTAATCTGTCACCGTTTCAGTTAGAAATTGATTGGGAGTCACCTCCAAAATTCGATGAGTATCCGGATGAGGAGGAAGTTGTCATTCATGAAGTGGAAGAGAATGTGAAGGATGAACCGATGAAAGAAATTATTGCTGAAGAAAATATTGTCCCAGTGGCTGGAAAGATTGCCCGAGCGGAACCAATGGTTGGTCTCGTACCCAGTTGTGCTAGTGCAAGTTTTTGGTGCAATAAAGAACTATCTTCTATTTTGGTTGGTGAGAATATAAATCCATCATATATGGAAGCTCTCATCCTAGACACCACAATTGAAATAAATGCAGAGTTATTTTGCAAAATTCATGAGCACGGCAGGATGATTTTGTCTTTCAGTGAAGACCAAATATTAGAGTTATCTAAGGACATTGTCCTAGCGATTTTTGAAGATTGCTCGTTCAAATTCAGATTCGAGAAGATTAATTTGAAGAACAAACTTGATGCAGACAAGGTTCGGCGTACTCAACTATATAAACTCGAGGACGAGTTTCTTCAAGACGGGGAGAATGATGCAGAATGGAGTAGAGCGGGTCACGTCCACATTTCTCAAGCGACTGGACCGAGCACAGCCCAACCCAAACTGGAGCGGGGTGACAACGGCAGAATGTTCACTGGTTTCACTAGTTCTAAATTAGTGAATATTCACTAATTCTAGAATAGTTAATATTCACTAATGTCCTGTTTCCTTTTGACAACCGTCACTGGTTTCACTAGTGAATATTCACTAATTCTAAATTAGTTAATATTCACTAATGTCCTGTTTCCTTTTGAGAGAGGAGATTTAGTGAATATTAACTAAATCATTTTTATTTAGATTGCTAATAACTTTTGATAGGAAATTCTGTTTTAGTTGCCGCTTGTTTTGGCAATCTTAGATTTCTTTCTAGTATTTGATTTTCAGCCCTAATTGTTTCCTTTGTTTCCTAAGTTGTTAGGGTTCTATCGCCCTATTTATATTTCATTGTAAGCCTTAGGGAAAGGAGCTTTTGATATTGAATTAATGAAAAATTGAGAGTTTATCTCTATTCGTGTTTGTGTTTCAAAGAGAGGATCTTTAACATAAGCAAGTTCGTGATCTCTTCTTGCACTTAGTTTCGTAAAAGGAGGCTGCGCTGCATCATCTATGTTTTACATCTTATGGGGTCGTATGCCTTGTCCGAATGCCCATTGTGTTCGCTATGCTCCCGTTCATTTTTTTCCCTTGTAGCTTATCCCGTCCCCTGCAGGAACGAACACCTTCTTAATGAAAAGTCAGGCTAGCTCCACCCTTCCCCTAGAATCCACTCCGGGGCGGAGGAGCAACTAGTCTTCTTGAGTAGTCGAGATACTGAACAAACAAACATCTGATTGTGTTCGTCTGCCTCACCTTGAGATGAGAGGGAAGGTCAATTTGACTTGAATCCTTGACCTGATCTTTAATCCTCCATCGGTTAATGATGCGATGGGAGAAGTTTTTCTTGTGTCATTTTTCCATCAATGCTGGCCAGTCGAGGTTCGTCCAAGCCCAATGTGTTGGTTTAATTTAATATTTTACCTGTTAATATTAATTTCGTGGGTTTATTTGTTAAAGAGGTAATATATGCCGTTAGAGATAATGGAGAGTAAATACCTTTGAAGTGGTCTCCTTGTTTTACTCCTATTTATTAGTAGCATGTGTTGCATTCTAACGGCATAATCTCCTAATTCTTTTCCTAAAAATCTGCTCTTTCCACTTGCCCAACAAACTATTGTTTACTATAAAACAATTCATTGTTTCGGCTGTAGAGGGGAAAAGAAACTCTTCTACATCTCATTCTCTCTCACTGGTTTTACAAACTTACACACTGATAAGATTTATATTTCCTACCCGTTGATTTTTGTTCCAAACAAAATACTTTCAGCCATCTTCTTTCATATATAAAGATATTTGGTACAACAATATATATTTGGATTTCGAGTGTCGGGAAACAATCGGTTCGTGAGTTTGATTCGCTGCATCGAAGAAAACTTGAAGGTCGTTGTATCTTGGGGAAAGAACGCCATTCAACCCCGTGCAGAAGGGGGTGTATCATTCCTTAGGAGGGCGTCATCACGTGCCTCGACCACCCCACAGGCTATTCTTATCTTTCCTCTAATAATATCTAGTTGCCTTACTTGGTTGATTATTGTTCTTGTTAAGCATTTAATTTCTAACAGAAATATCTTAACCATATAATTTTCCCAACAATCTAAGGAATGATAATTGTTAGGGTTTTCTGTTAGTCTTATACTTGCCTTTGCGTTGGCAGATTATTAAAAAAAAATGGCATTTGTTAGTAGCCCTGAGTTAAACGTTGTTTTCAACTCATATGATTGGTTTATAGACTCAGGTGCTAACGTTCATATGTGCGCTGATAAAAATATTTTTCCATCTTATTATCAGGAATCAAGCACAAGAACTGTAAGCATGGGAAATGGGAGCATGGCCAGGGTACTAGGAGGAGGAAACGTTAGTTTGAAGTTGACCTCGAGCAAAGTTCCACCTTAGATCGAGTCTTGCTTGTTCCGGACATTAATAAAATCTAGTTAGGGCTTTTTTATTAGTTTGTCATGGTTTTAAGATTGTTTTAGAGTCGAATAAAGTTGTCATTACGGAGAATGGTAGTTTTGTTGGTAAAGGATAGTTAGTTGGATGTTTCAGTCATTCTAAGTGCCACTGATTGATAAACTTATCTTCAATGTTTCACTGCAATTTTTAGTCAATATGTTATTGTGTTCTTATGCGAGTTTTTTAAATTGTTGCCCATAATCTATAGTAGCTCTTGAGTTATGATGTTGGTTTTGAGCAACAGAATGCTTTGATTGGAGCATTAAATATCGCCAGTTTCTTGGTTGTGATTGTTGAGGATAATTAACGACATTTCATGTTCAATTTGTTATACGTATGATGTTATGTTAATGTTTGTGAAGTTCAACTAAACTCCAGATGTTGGTTAACTCATGTCCTGGTAAAGTGTTGTGGTACGTAGCTACACTTTGTGATCTGGAAAGAGAGGAGAAAAAGCTATAGAGCTACATTATTATGCTAAAGAAATTTGATTTGTCAAGTGAGGTGCTCAAAATCATTTTTGGATGGATGCTTGTAATTGTGGGGGCAGATATGCACAAATATGCATGTTCTTTTCTTATGTCTTGAGAAAAGATATGAAGGTTCTATTTTCTGCAAAGATGAAGAGGAGATGTAAACTTGAAAATGATATTTGAGTATACTAATTTTGTTTTTGGAGAATGGTATTTAAATATTTTTCAGGCTGCGACCGTTGGTGAGCTTGATGTGAAGAAATATTGGAGCTCTTATAAACTTTTAAAAATGTGGGGGCCTGATCAGCCCAAAGAGACAAAAAGATTAGCATGTAGGCTAATTCTTGTGAGTCTTATTATAGAATTAGCGCGCAGGCTAGTTCTTAAATCATTGAGGGGAATGGGACTGAAGCCTATAAGTTAGTCACCTCGGCGGACACCTAACCTTTGTGATTGGAGATCCATGAATCAGGTTCAATAGGTAACAACGAAGCTGAATGGTGACTAGGAGGAGCACTAAAAATGATAAGAGGGGAATTCCCTGGTCCTATTCCTATGGTGATAGTGCTCAAGTTAATTATGTGACGATAGGAAGAGCTAAGCTCTGAATGTGTCCAAGGTAGGATTTCTACAGGGTGGTGGTCACAAATCACCCTTGGAGGATACACCTATATGAGTGTGGCAGTGGGGTCGCTGCTGTGAGAATTTAGGCTACTCTCTAAAGACACTCATGAAACAAGATACGTGCGCATGACCGTCTATCGCGCCAAACCGTTCCAGAACCGTAATTGTTTCCCGTACTGTGTGTGTGGTAGGCGTAAGTTTGATTTTAAGGACCTAGTTCAAGACTTAGTTCACTATGGTTCTTCAAATTGAAACCTGCTAACACTAAGCGTAGGTTCAAGTCTGGAAGACACCTATGCCCATTGCACAGTAAAAGCACTCTTGTAAAATTTTAAATTTTGTGGGGGATTGTTGGTTTAATTTAATATTTTACCTGTTAATATTAATTTCGTGGGTTTATTTGTTAAAGAGGTAATATATGCCGTTAGAGATAATGGAGAGTAAATACCTTTGAAGTGGTCTCCTTGTTTTACTCCTATTTATTAGTAGCATGTGTTGCATTCTAACGGCATAATCTCCTAATTCTTTTCCTAAAAATCTGCCACTTTCCACTTGCCCAACAAACTATTGTTTACTATAAAACAATTCATTGTTTCGGCTGTAGAGGAGAAAAAGAAACTCTTCTACATCTCATTCTCTCTCACTGGTTTTACAAACTTACACACTGATAAGATTTATATTTCCTACCCGTTGATTTTTGTTCCAAACAAAATACTTTCAGCCATCTTCTTTCATATAAAAAGATATTTGGTACAACAATATATATTTGGATTTCGAGTGTCGGGAAACAATCGGTTCGTGAGTTTGATTCGCTGCATCGAAGAAAACTTGAAGGTCGTTGTATCTTGGGGAAAGAACGCCATTCAACCCCGTGCAGAAGGGGGTGTATCATTCCTTAGGAGGGCGTCATCACGTGCCTCGACCACCCCACAGGCTATTCTTATCTTTCCTCTAATAATATCTAGTTGCCTTACTTGGTTGATTATTGTTCTTGTTAAGCATTTAATTTCTAACAGAAATATCTTAACCATATAATTTTCCCAACACAATGAACATCTGATTTCAGCTTCAGAAGTTTAACAGTACGTAGATGATTGATGTTATCTCAGATTCTAAGGAACTATGGTGTATTCAGGCTATCAGACCCATGTGGGATGAACATACTGAAGGAGTGCCAAGAGACAGGATACCACGCTCATAGAGAACCCCCAATTGGAGTCCAACGTCTACGCTAATCTTAATCTCGGGTTAGAGATACGCGATTTGCGTTGATGTAGCGGTTGAAGTGCAGAAATGCTGCTTTGTATATGGCCATGGTGGAGCGTGTTAGTTCTTATAGTTGAACCCTGGTTATTATGGGAAGATGTAAATATAGCGTTGCTTTTTTTCTTTTTTTTTAGTTTTGATAATTAGAAGTTCGTTTTATGAGTGCCAACCACACCTAGCTTAATCGAATATCATCAAGTTGTTAACATAATATTGAAAAGAGGATATTATGTTACCATGTTTTGTAGATTTTATTATTCATGTTTCCAAGTTGTGTTGATTTCTTTATAATGCATGTTTCCTATTTGGTTTATATATTTCTTAGTGATCAAGAACATTGTAGCCTATTTAAAGGCATGCTAGGGTAATGTTTTATACACAATCAATGATACATCTTTCGCTTTTTCTTAACACAAGTGTCTTATAGAATTATGTTTTCTTGCGACAAATAGACCGTTCGAATTGAAATGGTCGTTATCCATCCATCCTCAAATGTGATTTATTGAGGTGGTTATCAATCTTTGATTCACTAAATTTGTTGCATGAATAAATTTTTTGATCAAGACTTAAAATCAATGTCTGGTCATCAAGATCACATAGACTTAGATGTTTGCTCTCTTGTAAGGGTCGAGGTTTGAAACCTCCTGGTGCTATCAACTCTTATGGGACTAGTCTATATAAAGCTTTACTTCGACTTTAATTTGGTCTCCCGCTAGTTCAAAACGATGGTATTCGTTTTCCCAAATCTGTCGAGGCGTGCGTGATCTCGTCCAGGCACCTAAAGATCACACATGGAGATCACACGTGGAGATCATCTGAGGGGATCCCAATTCATACGTGTGTACATAATGGCTAAAAGTCGATGAAGACCAACTACTATATGCTTGGGCTGAAATCACTGAAATTATCCAAAAATGAACACTGCAAAAAGTAAAGGTCCATGAGGTTTGGTATGGATGTTCACGCAATGAAATGGTTGAGTAAATTCCAACGAAAAGTCTACGCCCCAACCGCTCCTTTTCACGCCTCTCCCTATCGCACTTAATCTCATCGTTTAAAAGTATTTTGGACGATTTGCCTTGTTCTCTTTGCTTTTCAAAAAGTACGGAGTATTTTTCAAAAAATTCTCCATACTTTCAACATTTCTCTCTCTATCTCTCTCTACTTATTACCCTTACTATTTTTCAAAAAACTTTTCAAAGCACAAACCAAACACCGCATTAGATTTTAAAAAACTCTTCCCTGCATGTAGGAAAGAGTTAAACTCTTCTCTGGAAGAGTTTGTTAAAATTCGAACAATTGATTACCGAGATGGACGGTGAAATCGGGAAAGCGGTGAAAGTGAGAGGTTGGCGTATCACCGCTGAAATTCCAAATAGACCACCTTTTTTCGTTCTAGTTGGATCTTGCACCCTGTTTGAATCTGACTTTCATTATGCATTTTTAATTGACTTTTTAACATTTAAGTTTGGCTTTAAAGTCGAAAAGCTAAACTAAAAGTCGGTAAAAGTTCAATATGAATAGTAGTCTGAAATTGGAAAATTTTCAAAACCTTTTTAAACTTGGACTCAGAATAGAGAAGAGATGGAGTCCTATCAAATTGGGAAACGTTTATCTTAGATTGATTCTTGGGTAGTGATTTTCACACTTCTTTTTTGATAAATGTACTCTATTTTTTGTCCTTTAGTGAAATTTTTATGTGTAATTTTTTCATGTGGAGTGCATTTATAAAAAACATGAGTCTGAAAATCATTTCCCTAACCCTTCTGTATTTCTAGAAAATAATAAAAGATTTATAATTAACCAATAATTAAGGAGCCAACAATATATTGTCACAATGATAGGCCCTCTTAGAAAATATATCATTTCTCATAATATATACTCTCCTCCATCTCCAAATAATAGTCCAGTATTTCATTTAGAGCATCTCCAATCAAACATCGTCTATTTTTTCATTTTAAAGGATTTTACTATCCATATAAACTTCAATCACAATCCTTTATATTTTTATATTCACACTTTCTTTCAAATACTTCCTCACTCTTCTTCCCATCATTACTCCCACTCATTCCAAATTTAATACTTTTTTTCATACTCTATATATGGAGGATGAAACTCAATCCTCCAAAATGAAGGAAAATTTGGAGGGTAGGTAGGAGTGATGTTTTCCTCCAAAATGGAGGGATGGAGGAAAATTTGGAGTTGTGGAGGGTGGGTAAGAGATGCTCTTAGGACTATCCCTTAATAAATGTCCATTTTAAAAAGTTAGTGGGAAAATACATACAATTATTGGTTTGTCCTTAATTTCAATAAATTAATGGATAAAAGTGGAGGATAATTGAAAAGTGAAGATAAAAGTTGATAAGAAATGTGTAATGATAATATCTTCTTAGAGAAAAACTTTTTTACGGAGCTTTCCGTAAAAAAAAGTTTACGAAGCTAAATCTCGATCGTCCAAAAGTGTATTGAATTGTCTGAATTGAAGACAATTTATTACCGTTAATAGATTATCTATTTGCAGTAGTAGATTATTTTTAATCCAGACCGTCCAAAATACTTTTGGATGGTCAGAGCACCTCCGTAAAGAGCTGTTTTACAGTGGCTCTTGTGAATAAGTATCTCTTATATTCTTAATAAATTTGAATTACAAAGTTGGACACTTGAAAAGAACGATAGAGTAAAGAACTCAACGAGCTCAGGCTTGTAAGGTAAATACGACCGCGGATAGACCCCCCTAAAGCTCTATTCCCCACGTTTACGGGTAGTTTTGAATTAAAAAGTAAACTCCCTCTTCTTCTTTTTTGCTTTTATTCAAAAAAAATTCGCAATTTGTTAGTTTTGCGTCAAATTTTTGTGACTTATTGATTTGTCTCGACGAGACAAATCAAAAAAGTTTTAAAAATAAAGATAAAAAATTATAGTAATTTTTTGAATAACGACAGGAAAAAGTAAAATTGACTTTTTAATCCAAAACTGGGTGTAATGCAACTCGAGAGCTGACAACGACACGTCAGACCAACTTTTTTTGTTTTCCCCTAGTTGGATCTTTGCTAAATAAAGACAAAAACGTTTCACTCTTTCACTGCGCAAGCTCTAAAAAAAATATTTCAAATTTAATGAATGATTTGAATCGTTCATGTGAAATCTAAAGTGACCACCACACTGTGATCTGTGCACATCACATGTTGAGACATTTTGTCTCATGTTTGATTATACACTTCGTACACACCGCGTGGTTCTGGTTCGTTAAAAAATCAACGGTCTGAAACTGTTGGAGTTGGAGCGCCTGATCAACGGTCCGATTTTAATTGAACGAATGGATGTCTTTTAAACGAATGGGTGTGTAGAGAACTAATTGTTCAAGGGGTGTGTTCTCAGTTTGTGAAAGAAACTAATTGTTCCAGGGGTGTGTTGCTTAACGAAAGGGTGTGATTACTCTTCCAAGTGATGTGATTCTTTCAAGAGTTGTAACCTTTTCCAAAGAGCACTTATGTATCTATATAAACTCCTCCACCCCAACGTTTTTTACTACTCCACAAAAATCATCTCTCTCTCATAATAGTTAAAGTACACAGAAGGATTTCTTGGAAGTCTTTCAATTTTGTTGGTTGCAATACTTTACCCTTAGGCTTTGTTGAATCCTGGGGACGACTTTGCCTAAACCCAACAACAAACTCTATCGAGTGGGGGCAAATTACGTTCTAAAGATAGTGTCTTTAGATACGCTTCAAAGTCTTCGAATTTCATCATCTTAACGTTTAGTCCCAACAATTTTAGAACGGAATTTCCGATCATGGCTGCGACGAAGAACGAGTCTTCTATCAAGATGATGAATCAGGATCTCATCAAATTGGATCAGTTCGATGGCAACAACTTCACCCGTTGGAAGGACAAGATGATTTTCCTTCTAACTGCATTGAAGTTATACTACATCCTTGATCCGAACACTCGACCAATTCCAGACCCTCCAGAGTCGGGAGCAGACAAATTCAAGGAACAAAGACTTCAACATGCTGAAGATGCATTGATGTGCCGTGGGCATATTTTGCATGCTTTGTCAGATCGTCTCTATGATTTTTACAAAGAAACAAAGACTGCAACAGAAATTTGGAATGCTCTGGAATTCAAGTATAAGGTTCAAGAAGAAGGTACAAACAAATTTCTAATTGCCGAATACTTCGATTTTCGTATGATTGATACCAAGCCCATTTTAGACCAGATTCATGAGTTGCAAACTGTTGTTAATAACATCAGTAGTATGAACATCATTCTTCTTGAGGCTTTTCAAGTTGGGGCTATTATTGCAAAATTGCCGCTATCGTGGAAAGACTACAGGAAGAAACTTCTGCATAAGGCGGAAGACTTCTCCCTTGAGCAAATTCAGAAACATCTCCGAATTGAAGAGGAATCTCGTAATAGAGATAAGAAGGGAGAGAATTCTTTTAAGACTGGTGTTCATAACATTGAATCTGGATCTGGTTCTGGTTCTGGTTCTAACCGTCCCAACAACAAGAGGAAGAGGAACAATAAGAAGAAGAACGATAAATGCTACAATTGCGGTAAAAAAGGGCACTACGCCAAAGATTGTCGCTCCAAGAAGCAGAAAACTTCTGCCAATATGGTGGAAGAGCAGTTGGTCGCAATGGTGACTGAAATCAATATGGCAGACACCTCTTCTAGGTGGTGGTTTGATTCCGGGGCTACGGTTCATGTGTGCAAGGACAGATCGCTGTTCAAAACATACGAAAAACTGAATAGTCAAGAAGTGCAAATGGGAAACCAAGATTGTGCCAAGGTTGCTGGAAAAGGCAGTGCTGAATTGAACTTCACATCTGGAAAAACGCTGACTTTGCTGAATGTTCTTCATGTTCCTGAAATGAGAAAGAATTTAGTTTCTGTTGATCTCGTTTGTAAGAAAGGCTTTCGGGTTGTTTTTGAATCCGACAAGTTAATCCTTACTAAGAATAGGATGTTTGTTGGAAAGGGGTATGGTTGTAATGGGATGTTTAAGTTGAGTATCAATGAGAATAACACAGCTTCTTCTTATATTGTTGAGTCTTTTTCATTATGGCATAATAGATTAGCACACTTAAATTTTCGGTCTATTAAAAACATGAGTAGATTTGGTTTGATCAATTACCATGATAATATTTGTGATAAGTGTGAAATCTGTGCTAAGGCAAAAATGGCTAAGAAATCTTTTCCTAATGTTCAAAGGAATTCTGAAATTTTAGATCTGATTCATTCAGATATATGTGAATTGAATGGAGTTTTAACTCGTGGAGGGAAAAGATATTTTGCCACTTTTGTAGATGATTTTTCCAAATACACTTTTGTTTATCTGTTGAGAACAAAAGATGAAGTTTTCAACAAGTTTCAGGCTTATAAAAATGAAGTTGAAAATCAATTGAACAAGAAAATAAAAGTCTTAAGGAGTGGTAGAGGCATGGAATATTTTCCTCATGAGTTTGATGATTTTTGTGAAACGCATGGTATTATACATCAAAAAACTGCACCTTACTCTCCACAGCAAAACGGTTTAGCCGAAAGGAAAAACCGCACGCTTACAGAAATGGCAAATTGTATGATTGTGCATGCTAATGCTCCTTTATATTTGTGGGGTGAAGCTTTATACACCGCTTGTTATTTACACAATAGAATCATTTCAAGGAAAACTAATCTCTGTCCATATGAGTTGTGGAAGGGGCGAAAGCCTAATTTGTCATACCTTAAAGTGTGGGGGTGTTTGGCATATTATAGGGTTCCAGATCCTAAGAGGACGAAGTTAGGTCCTAGAGCAATGAAAAGTATTTTCGTTGGGTATGCCGAACATAGCAAGGCTTATAGACTTCTTGATCTCGAGTCTAACACAATAGTAGAATCTCGTAATGTGGAATTTTTCGAGCATAAATTTCAAGCAAATTCTAAGAGTGTGGTGACTGAAAATTCTGGGTCTAGTCTTAATCAAGAAGTAGAACCGCAGAACGGTGTCAAACGACACGTGCTCAATGAAGAGCCAAGAAGAAGTACAAGACAAAGAAAAGAAAAAGGCCTAGATCCAGATCATATCTCATCTCAATCTATTATCTTTTTAGTAGAAGGAGATAGAGAAGTGGTAACAAATAAAATCCCCATGGTATTACAAATTGAGGCTGACCCTAAGACGTTTACAGAGGCCATTAGTTCTAGAGTTGCTGCATTTTGGAAAGAAGCCATCAATGATGATATGGATTCACTTTTGTCTAATGGTACTTGGAAATTAGTTGATCTACCGCCAGGTTCAAAGTCTATTGGTTGCAAATGGGTTTTTCGAAGAAAGTATAATACTGATAACACAGTACATACTTTCAAAGCAAGACTAGTAGCCAAAGGATTTAGACAAAAGGAGGGTATTGATTATTTTGACACATATGCTCCTGTTGCTAGAATTACTTCTATAAGAATTCTTATGGCATTGGCCTCTATATATCACTTGCAAATTCATCAAATGGATGTAAAAACTGCATTCTTGAATGGTGATATAGATGAGGAGGTGTATATGGATCAACCTGAAGGTTTTGTCCTTCCTGGAAATGAAAGAAAAGTGTGTAAGTTGACTAAGTCTTTATATGGACTGAAGCAGGCACCTAAACAATGGCATTAGAAATTTGATTCATGCATTCTGGCTTTTGGTTTTACTCATAATAGTGCTGATAAATGCATTTACTCCAAGTTTACCAAAAACTATGGTGTGATTGTATGTTTGTATGTTGATGATATGCTCATCATAGACACTAATATGGTAGGGATTCTGGAAACCAAGAAGTATCTGGCTTCAAGTTTTAAGATGAAAGATCTTGGGGAAGTTGATACTATCTTAGGTATTAAAGTGAGAAGGCATAGTGGGGGCTACGCTTTGTGTCAGGAGCACTACATTGATAAGATGCTTCTTAAATTCAAGCATCTCGGTTTAAAAGATTTTAATACGCCTTTTGACTCAAGTATTAAGTTGACTGAAAATTCCGGTAGAGCAATTGCACAGCTTGAGTATGCTAGTGTAATCGGTACATTGATGTATCTAATGCATTGTACTAGACCAGATATTGCTTTTGCTGTGTGCAAATTGAGTTGTTATACTAGTAATCCAAGTGGAGAACACTAGAAGGCAGTCGTTAGAGTCTTTGGTTATCTCAAGAAAACTATAGGACTTGGGCTATTTTATCATAGTTTCCCGGCTGCGCTTGAGGGATATACTGATGCTAGTTGGATTACTAGTCAAGGAGATAATAAATCTACTTCAGGATGGGTGTTTCTTCTTGGTGGGGGTGCCATCTCATGGGCATCTAAGAAACAGACTTGTATATCTCATTCGACTATGGAATCTGAATTCATAGCATTAGCGGCAACAGGCAAGGAGGCCGAATGGATTAGGAACTTATTGTTAGACATTAAGTTGTGGCCTAATTCGATGCCGCCAATAAGTATTCACTGTGATAGTGAGGCAACTTTGTCAAGAGCATACAGTAGTACTTACAATGGCAAGTCTAGACACACAAGTCTAAGACATGATTTTGTAAGACAATTGATTTGAGACGGGGTGATCACAATAATATACGTAAGGTCAAGCAAGAACTTGGCAGATCCTTTCACCAAAGCACTTTCTAGAGCATTGGTGTGGTCTACGACTATGGAGATGGGGCTAAAACCTTTTCAAAAGATCACCGACAATGGTAACTCAACCCAAAACTAGATAACCTCTAGTCACGGGTTTAATGGGTAAGAACAAGTTGTTGAAAAGTGATCAAGTAACATTGATTCGGAACTTCGGCTCCGCTCAAATAAAAAAAGAAAAGAAGAAGGAGGGAGAATCAATGTTGTCCATTATAAAGGAAAAAAAAAGGGTTGAATTACATTCTTAATGAAGTCTAAAATGTCTAGTAATGGAGGCATGTAAGGGACTTCACCTATATGAACGTAGAAGTGGTGCCGCTTCTCACGAGAGTTTAGGTTTGCTCTTTGGATCGTTCATGAAACCAGGAGTTTGCACAGGGCCATAATAGTGCTGAAGCAGTTTTAGAAATCCTTGTATACAGAGTGTTGTTATGTGTATGGTATGTCCGGTTTTTCCGTTTTAAGAGTACTTGGTTTAAAGCTCAGACCACCAAAGACTTTGTTGAAACTTTGATGTACTTGTACTAATTGAAGGTTTAAGTTATAAAACACCTTCTTGTATTCATAATAATATTATTTCTATTGTGGTTGAGAGAATTTCTTTTTTATGTACTGTTATAATCAAAGTGGGGGATTGTTGAGACATTTTGTCTCATGTTTGATTATACACTTCATACACACCGCGTGGTTCTGGTTCGTTAAAAAATCAACGGTCTGAAACTGTTGGAGTTGGAGCGCCTGATCAACGGTCCGATTTTAATTAAACGAATGGATGTCTTTTAAACGAATGGGTGTGTAGAGAACTAATTGTTCAAGGGGTGTGTTCTCAGTTTGTGAAAGAAACTAATTGCTCCAGGGGTGTGTTGCTTAACGAAAGGGTGTGATTACTCTTCCAAGTGATGTGATTCTTTCAAGAGTTGTAACCTTTTCCAAAGAGCACTTATGTATCTATATAAACTCCTCCACCCCAACGTTTTTTACTACTCCACAAAAATCATCTCTCTCTCATAATAGTTAAAGTACACAGAAGGATTTCTTGGAAGTCTTTCAATTTTGTTGGTTGCAATACTTCATCCTTAGGCTTTGTTGAATCCTAGGGACAACTTTGCCTGAACCCAACAACAAACTCTATCGAGTGGGGGCAAATTACGTTCTAAAGATAGTGTCTTTAGATACGCTTCAAAGTCTTCGAATTTCATCATCTTAACGTTTAGTCCCAACATCACATATGCTATGCAGTTAGATTTTCTGATATTCTAGTACCAAGATCAATTCTTTACCGGAGGTCGACGGGGCAAATCTTCCCTCCCCGGCGCCGAATCGCGATCGAGCAAAAGGCTCTGGTCGAACAACGGGAAAGCCGGCTTGATCTGACCGTCGTGGAACGCGTCTTCGGCCAAAACCGTAGACTCCTCCGCGCCTACACACGCAAACGTGAATTCTTCTTCTTCGTCGTCGTCTTCTTCTTCTTCAATAAACCTCGATGGGTTTTCGAAGTCGAGGAGTTTCATTTTGCAGTTAAACTGTCCGGAAAATTCAGGAGTCAAGCTCGGAGATGAGGTTAGTTTCGATTCCTCTAAGCTCGCCTGCATTTTCTCTCTCTCTCTCTCTTGAATGCGAACGGGTTTTGGTTCGTGAAATTGAGTGGTATGAATTTGGTGGGGGTACGTGAGGGTTTAAATATGGGTGGTGGGTAAACGCGGATGAGAGGAGAAAAGTAGCAAAATTTGGTGGTGGGGACTACTTTGAATGGGAATGCGTAGTGGTTGTTTAATCACTTTATCCAAAAACTCTTTTTTTTAATAATAATTTGTCTAATGCATGACGGGACACATAAGAGGAAAAGTCTAGAAACAGTATTAATGGGAAAATGATATTGGTACCGACGGTCGGTACCGAAATCGTAGGGATGGCGGCGTTGGGCCGTCTTCGGCCACCGGACGACCGATCCGAGCTGTCCAAAAATTCTATAAAAAAAAAAGAGGGGCCTTAGGCGGGAATCAACGACATCTGAGGTGTGTAAGGTACTTGATCCGAGTACCCCTTTTTTGTGTATATATGTATACACATGTATAAACACGAAAAAGGGGTGCTCGGATCAAGCACTCTACACACCACGGATGCCATTGATTCTCATGAAGGGCCCCCTCGTTTTTTTTTATAGAATTTTTGGACGGCTCGGATCGGCCTTCTGGTGGCCGTAGATTGCCCGGCGGGACCGTCCCTACGATTTCGGTATCGACTCCGTCGGTACCAATAGTACTACTCGTATTAATGTGTATATGGCACGCTCTTATGTGTTGCATCATGCATTGATATTTGAAAGGAATATTGGACGATGCTGTCGAGCATCTCTCTGTAGAGCGGGTGCAGAGCGGTCGATCCGGCTATTCATTTTGACAATCGACAGTGCGCATAAACTGATTTGGACATAATGAGGCTGGGTTCCCCATTGTCCAAAAGAACTAGACAGGTTAACAGCAACAAAAGCACGGATTTTGAGACATGTCATTTTCTTCACATACATCAACTAAATCCATTCAAAAAAAATTAAAGCTGTTCATTTCATTTGCTTTCGGTCATAATTTTGTCATTTGCTTTCGGTCATAATTTTGTTTGAAGAAAATTATGACCGAAAGCAAATGACATGTATGAAGAAGAAAATTAAGTTGATTTTGAGACATGTCATTTTCTTCTTCATTTTTTTATATATTGTTTGTCTTTTCTGAATTTTTGTTAGATTGACGTGATAATTTTTTGGATTAATCAATCCGTTTCAACGAGAAGAGTTTAAAAAATACAAAATTATGACCGAAAGCAAAAAAAATTCCTAAAGACGGAAAAAGTATCAAAAAATTGGCTTATTTGTCTAAAATGCCGTCTTATTTCAACTTTTTCACCATTGGTCCATATTATGCCGAAAAGCTAAACAATTAGCCTATAAAATTATGACAAAAAACTAAACAAGAAGTCACGAAAAATAAAAAAAAAATACTGAAATAAGTTTTAGACTTATAAATTCGTTCACGCTAATATTTTTGGTGAATAAATTGTGTCGATTTTGCATGTTGTTCATGCTAATGAATAACTTATTCACTAGTGTAAATAACATGTTGCAGAAATTAATCGCTAGCGTGAACGGGGAGAAACCCACTATGAATTAACTAAACAAAGAGAAAAAGGACAATGGAAAGGGTTGACTACACGTTTGCGCGTTTTTGGAGTAGTATTTGTTACTTTTATTCACTCTTATAAGAACTTTTTGACCTTTAATTTTGACCTAATAATTAGAGTTATTATTTATAATACTCCAATACTAGTGTTTCCGACGCCGTATAGTCCACGCGGTGGACGTGTTGCATTGTTTTATCAGCCCCCTTCTTGGTGAACATCTAGAACTGTAGAAAATGTATGATTTCTATATGTTTTCTACTATATTTTAAGTGTGACCTGAGATGGAAAAAATTATTTAATTTAAAACATCTAGAACTGTAGATACGTATGGCCTCTGTTTCATTTTATTCTAACAAATATTATTTCAAGTAAAACAAGTTTTATGCGGGGTATGAGGGAGAGAGAGATGGCGATTACGCGTGTTGGGTTCTTCTCGCTCGATTAGGTTTTATTTGGTTCAAATCTTACCTTTTTTTCTCATGTTATTAGTCAATTGTTGAGACATCGAGTTTTTCTCCCACCTTCAAGCACGACTTGATACCGTTAAATATAATTTTTTATTTTTTTTTGATGATGTTTGTCAATGATTTGAACATACGATCTTTCTAGAAGATACACTATTTTAGGGGGAATGATTACTTATTTTTATAATGGACGACTTTCCAGATGACGAATAAAATTTGGATATTGTTTATGCCCATTTTTGGCACATAATCTCGAATTAGCACTGGAGGGCCATTTAATTAGATACTAATTAAATTGGGCCGAGATTTACAAGTTTCTCGGGCTGAAAATTAATGGGCCACATTAATTTTGTAATTTGGACCAAGACCCAATTAATTTTAGTCTTGAAAATTGGCCCATGTTTTATTTTTCGGTTACTGGAGGAAATCCTAATTGGAGCAATTATGGAATTCTTCTAGAATCAAAGTGGGAAGCCATTTGACTTTGTCAAAATGGCTCCATCATGCTTAGTTTACACGTGCAGGAGAAGGAAATCAAGTAAAGGGATCCCATTACCCCATGGTTTATTAGAAAAAGGAAGTAGAATGGCCCACGATCGGAGTAGTTGGCATTTTACTTGGTAGTTGCAAGCCATTGTGGACACTTGGCATTCAAGGAGCAAATGAAGGGAAGTTACCATGCACAACATGGGACACTTGTCCAACATCCAAGAACCCCACTCCCCATGATTTCAACTTATGCAGCCACTACTTCTCCACAATCCGGCTGCTCTTTCTCTTTTTCTGCACAAGCTTGGAGCCTATAAATAGCAGAGTCGAAGACAGAAAAAAGGGTCCAACACCAATCAAGCTCAACGCTTAAACAAAAAGCCTTCCCAGCGAAGTAAACACTTTACTACTTTCAGCAAAGTAGATTATCGAGTACTACGTGCTCAAACCCCATTCAAACACACTTCATTAAGTTGTTTGGATCTTTTACTTTCCTGTACCAACTTTATTATCCCGGTGTAATAGAGTTTACGTTTTCACGTTTCTACGTCCATTTCCTATACGACTAGGAAATATTAAGTCCACAACCGTGTGGCAAACCACGAACCGCTCTGTGATCTTTAACCTTTGGGTCACACACGATCGCTCATACGATAGAAGTCAAGATTCACGGGAATCTTCACAAGAAGTTAGGCGCTACAAGTCTTGGCACGCCCGCGCTCATCGCATCCACACCTTGTGTCAAAAACGAGAGTTTTCATTGGCACGCCCGGTGGGACCCTAGTCGTTTCAAAGGTATTACGCTGATTCATTCGCATGTCAATTCGATACGTTGAATTGGATGTTGAAATTCGGCGATGTCAAGAAGAAATTCGTTGGCGCGATGATAAGGTCGACGAACTTGAAGACGAAGTCTACCGCCTTGATTGTGAGAGGCGTCGACTCAATCCTACAAAGGATTGGTTTCTTGAAGCACAAAATCGCTACAACGATGAAATTCAAGGGCTTGAAGACGAAGTTGACAGGCTTGAAGAGGAGGATCGCCAATTACGCTGTGAGGTAAACCGTCTCTTTACTGCCAAGTCACATGGCAATTCACATATCATGTATTCAGCCCTGCCCGAACAACTTGAATTTCAAAATGGTGGGCTTGATGATCCTTCTACTCAAACCTTTGAGGGCCAAGTTGAAGAAAATATGGGCATTCAGTCCTGTACTATTGCAACCAACGAAGGACTCTCACAGGAATTCATTGATCCTTGGGATGAATGTAGGCGTACAGTTGAAGAATGTCTAATCAAATCCAAAAAGGTCATTGAAGACATGAAGTCAACTCCATATCTTACTCCACCATCGAGGTCACCATTTAGCACTTTAGGCCAAGTTTCAGGCCTGAATGTGTCTAAGCAAGCTTCCAGCAAGCCTATCAGGCCTCCAGGTTTCTCTCAACCCTTAGCTTCCAACAACCCTACACTCGGAGGGCAAAGAGGCCAGGGAATTGGACTCGGGGGCCAAGAGTCTCAACGAGCTTCCAGCAAGCACACCAAGCCTCCAGGCTTCTCTCAGCCATTGGCTTCCAACAACCCTGCACTCGGGGGGCAAGGAGGCCAAGGACTTCGACTCGGGGGGCAAACGTCCCAGTTCAGGCCTTTGAGGATTCCTGAACAGCAGCAAGGCCTGGATGATACAGATCGTGGCAACAGTTTCAGGCCTGATCGCAGCAACCAACATTCAGGAGTGTTCCAAAAACTTTTGGATGGTAAGCTATTTCCATGCCCGGAGGAGCGAAAAGATAGGTTTGTTTCAACGCAAAGGGAGCAAGATTTCAGACCTGAAATAAGCCAAAACATAGAAAGTCCTATCATGAGGCAAGATCAACTCGTTCTCTCCTCGGAAAAGTCATCTCAAGCATCTGTAGAGCCACCACATTCAGATTCAGTCCTGAGCAGTGAGCAGATAACAGATACAAGTCAGGAAAGATTCAGACCTGCCATCAGCCCTATGGCCAGGTCTGAGTTGCATGCCGCACCCGTTCTAGAACAGGAGGAACTGAATGAAAATGAGGAAACCGACAACACTCCAGAGCTTGATCTTGATTCATTTGTAATCGGAGATCCCCCTCCTCCCCCGGTTAATGAAGGCCTTTTTGGCATTGTCCGAACTGCCAAAAGGCATTACAAGCGTAGGCCAACTGTAGGCCTTAAAGTTGTGGAACTACGCCCACATTGGATTTGTGGGGCACATCAAAAGCGGGTCTTATTCACTTGGCTTATGCAAAAACGTCGTGGTTGTAAAAAGGGCTAAGTAGCCAATGAAAAGTCCTTCAAAGGCCGAACAAGCATTTGTAAAATGTTCGGCCAAGGCCTATCAGTCATTGAATAGGCCCTATCAGAGTTTTACTAGGCCTTTTCCGCAAAGGCATAGGCCTTTTCATTTCATCGAGTAGGCCTGAAAGTTCAAAAGCAGAGATTCAGGCCTTCAATCTATTTTCAGTCCTTCCCAGGCCTTTTCAAGGTTCAATTGTTTCTCTACAACCAGGCCTGGACATAGGACTCTCTTGGCGTAAGTAGGCCTTTTCTGCATAGACGAAGGCCCTTTGAGCCATTTTGTTAAAGCCTGAACCAAATTTATAAGCATTCTAAGAAGAAGTTCAGGCCTTCCAAAGTATTTCTAGGCCCTTTTTGGTAGGTCTTTCATGGTTCAGGCCTGAAGACAAATCTCATATATTCAGAGGCCTGAATGGAGCATAGAAGATGCCTAATGCCTACTATCCATAGGCAAGGCAAGCAAAAGAAGTCATGCTACAACAAGAGTCAAAGCCTGTTTGGATGCCAAAAATGGCTTTACTTTCTATTCACGCCTTGATCCTAAAAGTAAAGAATCAAGGCGTGCGGGGGCAATGTTTATGCCCATTTTTGGCACATAATCTCGAATTAGTGCTGGAGGGCCATTTAATTAGATACTAATTAAATTGGGCCGAGATTTACAAGTTTCTCGGGCTGAAAATTAATGGGCCACATTAATTTTGTAATTTGGACCAAGACCCAATTAATTTTAGTCTTGAAAATTGGCCCATGTTTTATTTTTCGATTACTGGAGGAAATCCTAATTGGAGCAGTTATGGAATTCTTCTAGAATCAAAGTGGGAAGCCATTTGACTTTGTCAAAATGACTCCATCATGCTTAGTTTACACGTGCAGGAGAAGGAAATCAAGTAATGGGATCCCATTACCCCATGGTTTATTAGAAAAAGGAAGTAGAATGGCCCACGATCGGAGCAGTTGGCATTTTACTTGGAAGTTGCAAGCCATTGTGGACACTTGGCATTCAAGGAGCAAATGAAGGGAAGTTACCATGCACAACATGGGACACTTGTCCAACATCCAAGAACCCCACTCCCCATGATTTCAACTTATGCAGCCACTACTTCTCCACAATCCGGCTGCTCTTTCTCTTTTTCTGCACAAGCTTGGAGCCTATAAATAGCAGAGTCGAAGACAGAAAAAAGGGTCCAACACCAATCAAGCTCAACGCTTAAACAAAAAGCCTTCCCAGCGAAGCAAACACTTTACTACTTTCAGCAAAGTAGATTATCGAGTACTACGTGCTCAAACCCCATTCAAACACACTTCATTAAGTTGTTTGGATCTTTTACTTTCCTGTACCAACTTTATTATCCCGGTGTAATAGAGTTTACGTTTTCACGTTTCTACGTCCATTTCCTATACGACTAGGAAATATTAAGTCCACAACCGTGTGGCAAACCACGAACCGCTCTGTGATCTTTAACCTTTGGGTCACACACGATCGCTCATACGATAGAAGTCAAGATTCACGGGAATCTTCACAAGAAGTTAGGCGCTACAAGTCTTGGCACGCCCGCGCTCATCGCATCCACACCTTGTGTCAAAAACGAGAGTTTTCAGATATATGGTTTGTTTGCGATCGTGTTAGGAGTATCTCATAACAATAAACAAGTGCTTACTTCATTTTTCTGTTGTTTCCATTTGTAAACTTTTTAATTAACTTAACAGTACTATTAAAAGAGCTTTAAACCAAACCAAACCAAACTAAACCAAACCGAGCATTGTGTTTCCATCAATTGGAAGAGATTTAAAGAGAATAAATGTACCCCATTTTGTTACTCATGTGTTTTGCTGACATCAACATTTAGTCATAGAGATACTGAGTCCTATAAAAAATAAAAAAATAAATGATGTTTATAGTAATTGGTTTTCCCTTGGTCTTAGGATATCAAGCACTCCATAGCGGACTGGGATCCTCTGTCCCCATTCTCTATCCCTGTGCTATTACGCTGACACGTGTCCCAGTCCCTCCATAGCAATGTAAATAACATTATTAACTTGTGTTAGGGGTGCAGACAACCTTCAGCAGTGGTTTAGCCCGGGGTGTGGGGTGTAATTTCAGCAATAAGACCCGACCTAATTATATTGCAGTCTGTATGTAATTAGGGTAATTAGTTTTTAGAGAAAAACAGAGAGAGGCGAGAGAAAACGCATGTTTCAGAGAGATTGCGAGAAAACTTGTACTCTTGATTCGATTTCATAGTGGACTGGTGTGGCTCCCGCGATTTTTCCTTGCGTTAAGGTTTTCCACGTATATCTTGTGTTCTTTCTTTTCTTGTTTGTTACGCACTATTTTTCTGTTTGCTTGCGATTTCTATGATCTTAGTTTCAAGATCCGTAGGGCATTATGAGTTTTCGATTCCTAACAACTTGGTGGTTAAGAAAGATATTAAAAACCAAAAAGATCTATGTGTGCAAAGTCAAACTGACATTCATGAATTATTGGGCTTATCCATTAGAAGCTAGCACAGTTTGACAAAGACTGATCCCCCTTCCCATTTTTAGTACTTAATAATATGAGGTTCTTCTTCTAGTTCTTTCATTTTCATTTAAAATAAAAGTCTAGTTGGATAAGGGAAACATTTGGGACCATAGGCC
Organism: Rhododendron griersonianum; assembly: GCA_018127125.1. Classification (NCBI taxonomy): domain Eukaryota; kingdom Viridiplantae; phylum Streptophyta; class Magnoliopsida; order Ericales; family Ericaceae; genus Rhododendron; species Rhododendron griersonianum. Next base: position 6,277,702 of record CM030799.1, on the reverse strand, counting down.
ATGTGGGTAATCTATAAAAGGAGCGTACCCAAATCTCCCGCATGTGAGGCGCGCATCTAGGAAAGAGTTGATGTACGCAAACTTACTCTACAAGCAAAGACTAGCTAGAGAGACTATTTTTCGAGAATCAAACCCATAACTTTTAGGCCACACTAAAAGGTTAACTTCACCGCTATGCTTGGACCGCCTTTCATGTGTGATAGCCAAAAAATTGAGAAACAGGTATTGAATTCTGCTTGAACTAATGAACCAGGAGCTGTACTGCGCCCTTGCACTACAACGTCAGCCAAATTGTTTTGGCCGCGAATTGGATAAAATTTGGGAGTACGTTCAAGACTACCTTCGTTTTGGATGAGATTGAAAAAATACTTCTTACTCCGTAAATGTTGGTGCCAACTTAAGGCTGCTGATTTTGCCACTCCATTTTTTATTAACGTCACTCCCCTGCAAGTGTATTTTTGGTATAAAAATACACTTACAGGGGAGTGACGTTAATAAAAAAAAGAGTGGCAAAATCATTTCCAGAACTTAATTACATCAACTACTAACGAGACAAGAAACAGTACCATGGGAAAAAGCTTTCTTTCTTTTCTCTAATTTCCCTGTTTTGGTTTGGACGGTAATGGGAAAGGTCTTCACTACGTGTTCAGAGAGATAGGGAGAGGGGGCGGCAGCTCATTTATGGGATTATGTCGACAATTCATAAATCTCTATCTCCCGAACAGTCGGCAGTACCTATGGCAAAAGACAATTAATTCCACCTATTGAGGTCGGATGGGATCGGATCTTTTTAACTCCTCACCGTAGTGCCCGGTTTGTCTTGACTTCACACTGATGAAAAAGAAGGAATTAAAATGGAACTATAGGATTTGGTGACTTATTACCCCCGGCTACATCTTGACAATTTAGAAAGTAACTATTCCATTGTATAGTAAGAGTTTGTAGATCTCATAAAAAGTGTTTTCTGTTTGAGCAGTGATTTGAATTCCAAAAAATAAATAAATAAATAAAATACTTTACAGTACGTGAGACTTTTCTTTCTGACTCCGTTCTCTTAAACTTAACTTAAATCTAGAAATTTTATCCTTACCATTTCCTTGTTAAAAAGTGGTTATTTCTCAAAATATTTAGGTAAAAGTGAAAAAAATTCATTTTCCGATTCCTTTCGTCGAGATGAATCAATAACCCACAAAAATTTGGCGTAAAACTAACAAATGCGGAAAAAAAATTCAAATAAGAACAAAATTCTCAAATCAATCAATATATTATAGAAATGTGTCTTAGCCCCGGCCCACAAGCCTCCAAACTCTATTTCCTAATTTCCTGGATTTTTTACTCTTTTTTCTTATAAAGAGAGAGAGAGAGAGAGAGAGAGAGAGAGAGAGAGAGAGAGAGATGTGGGGAAGTGGGAGAGAGAGAGAGATGGATTGAGAGAGGGAGAGAGACGTGGGGAGGGGGTGTGAATATGGAGAAAAAAATTATTTTTTATACGTCTATGGAGCACAACCAAATGATTTCCACCACACATACATTTTTCAGTGCATAGAATGCGAATAATATTAGCGTGAAAAAATTGAATTATCTTTTTTATCAAATACTGTTGTGCCCATACGTTTGATACGCGGGGCCAAAAAGCACCAATATAAATTTTTTGTCCCCTGCATTGAACGGACATCAACTAGCGTTGTACCCGTTCGATACACTGAGTCGAAAAAAACCTTTGTCATTTTTTTAACATGTGCATCGAACGGGCACAAACGCTATTTAAGTTAATTCAAGAGAACAGGACCTGAATCTGATTATATATGCAAGTCATATACACTGGATTGAAGAGCGAAGGTAGCCAGGGCCGACGGATCACCCATCCTCCTAATTCTGTATTTATTAACAAAATTGTACAAATAGACAATTGATCTTTAAATTTGTATTGAAAAGATCCCCTTGCTTCTTGAAAATTTTATAGTTGGTGCCAATAGCGTAGCCAGAAATCTATGTAAGTGGGGACACTTTTTAAACACATTTCAATCAAAAAAAATTGTACTAAGCAACTTAAAACGTTTGTGCTAAGAATTGAAAAACCTAACATATTTATTAATACAGTAAATTACATAGAATATAAAAACAATCGAATTGCTTGAATTGTCTCAGCGGATCAAGTCTAAGAGAAATTCACTACACAATATTTAGCAATATTGCTCCCATTGTTAATAATTGCTCAAGTATAAAACATATAGCCCATGGTTTAGGCATTTTTGAATTTTAATTTCGACATTATGCATTACAGAGTTCCAAATAGTAAATGATGGCTATTTTTCACATTAGACATCTCATTTCGCCAATGTAATGACAATGTTCAAATATGTGAAACAAAAAATTGAGAATGATACGATATTTGACATGTCTTAGACAGATTAAAAGTAAATTTATGAAATACAATTAACTAGACAAAATATAAAATATACATTTTAAAATCTTAAATTAAAAAAAAAAGAAAAAGAAATTGAGTGGGGGCCGTGCCCCGCTCGTCCCATGCTCCCTCCGCCACTCCGAGTCACTTGGTGCTACCGCTCTTCTCGGGTGTCAAATTTCAAAGGGTGCATTAACTAAGGAGTAAACAACTATGAACAAAACTAAATTTTGACCAAGATAATTCAAAAAATATGTTTTTTTTTAGGACATTGATATTCACACTTTCTTTTTGTCTTTTAACAAAAAAGATACATACACTTACAACACTAAAAAACAAAAAAAGGAGTGTGAATATGAAAACTCTCGTTTTTGACACAAGGTGTGAATGCGATGAGCGCGGGCGTGCCAAGACTTGTAGCGCCTAACTCTTTGTGAAGGTTCCCGTGAATCTTGACTTCTATCGTATGAGCGATCGTGTGTGATCCAAAGGTTAAGATCACAAAGTGGTTTGGGGTTTGCCACACGGTTGTGGACTTAAAATTTCCTAGTCGTATAGGAAATGGACGTAGAAACGTGAAAACGTAAACTTTATTACTCTGGGATAATAAAGTTGATACAAGAAAGTAAAAGATTCAAACAACTTAATGAAGTGTGTTTGAATGGGGTTTGAGCACGTAGTACTCGATAATCTACTTTGCTGAAAGTAGTAAAGTATTGTGCTTCGCTGGGAAGGCTTTGGTTTTTAAGCGTTGAGCTTGATTGGTGTTGGACCTTTTTTCCGGCATTGTGAACTAGTATTTATAGACTCAGCAGCATCCTGATTCAGGCCTGAATCCGAAAATCTGTCTTGTTCCATCAGCTGCCATGTGTCCCATGATTTCCCACTTTTTCAGCACATGTGATCATGGGCAGTTTTCAGAGGTTAAGGGCAGTTACCAAAGTCATGGCTGATGTGGCGACAACTTCCCATGATCTCCTTTCCTCATGCATTCGACACATGGCCAATTGACTTGGTCAATTGGCCTTTGAAATACAAAACCCAACTGCCAACAAGTGATAACCACCCCCTACAATTGTGGACCACTTTATTTGCACCAGATTAATGCTTTCTTTTGTAAATTCAAACGTGGGCTAACCCATGTGGGCTAAATCATCATCATCCCTTGTGGGCCCAACCGTGGGCTGCCCTTCCAGAAGATCCTGGGCCGAATTCCTCACTTGGGCCGCAAGTTCCCTGGGCCCAAATGGGAAATACCCATGGCCCAAGACTTACCCAATTAATTTACACAACTCTCGGCCCAAAGAATTAACGAAAAGCCCAATCACGGCTAGCCCGATCTGTGGTGCCAAAAACAGGTATAAACAGAATAATAATAAAAAAGTGTGAATATCAATTTTCTTTTTCATTAATTTTTTTGTCTTCAGTGAACTTTTAAAAGATTTTGATCATAATTTTTTACCTTCAAATTCTTTTCGTTATGACGAAACAATAATTCATCACAAATCGATGCAAAACAAACAAATGAGAAAAAAATTTGAATAAGAAAAAAAATCCAAATGATACATGTGCAAGCCTACCAGGTCTTAGAGTTACAGTTTATGATTGACCACCCTCTGAAAAATTCAAATGCTTTCTTTTACTTATGTAACTACATTCTTATAGTATATAGAACTAGAGAATTGCCCGTGCCTATGGCACTCCCAAAACGTTTACATGTACGATTGTTATAAAATCTTCCAAATTTCAAACTTAGTAGTATGGCCTTGGACTTATAGTCAAAAGTTAACAAAATAAATGTAAAAGGAGAAACATAAAAGGAATATAAAAGGTTCTTAACATTTTTAATCCCTCTACACAACTATCATCGGGGTAAGACTAAAGGGGGAAAAAAAAATCTCTTAAATCTTCGAGCAGAGAATATTTGATAAAACTATCATAGCTCTTTCCTGATGTTTATGATAAAAAATAAAAATAAAATCTCTTCATGTTTAGGTTGAAAGAGAAGCCAATCTGCATCATTCTCCAAAAATGTGTTAACAGCCCAAGAATTTTACTAGAAAGTTTAGTGAGAAAGCGTATGTCATAGTTTGCTTATTAAAGAAAAGTATCCCCTCTCTCACAATGAAGAATTTGTTGAACACATTACGAGAAAAATAACCTCGGGAAAGATGGAAGAAACAACAGCGGACATATAAAGGGTTATGATTACATGTCAACCAGTTACCAATAAAAGAGAATTGGGGGATGGTACTGTGCAGGAGTTGGGGGAGCTGTTGTCTCTCTAGCAGCGTGCTGTTCCAGTCGAGGGGGTTCTGCTCTGGTCTTGCTCTAATGATCGAAAACGTTCATTTCGTAGAGCTTGTCGAGTTGAACAAGTGTGAAAAAAATCAGCTTGATCGGATATCATTAAGTGCCTGGAGCACTTTCCAGAGGTTAATTTTGATCTGGACGGAAGGGATCAAAGGGAGAAGAGAAACAGAGGTGGGGTAAATTTGTCTTTGCATGTCCAAATCTAACGGAGTTTATATCAAATTAACGTAAGGGGGGAATAAAATTTGGATATATGGTTTGTTTAAGATCGTGTTAGGAGTATCTCATAACAATAAACAAGTGCTTACTTCATTTTTCTGTTGTTTCCATTTGTAAACTTTTTAATTAACTTAACAGTACTATTAAAAGAGCTTTAAACCAAACCAAACTAAATTTAACTAAATCGAGCATTGTGTTCTCATCAATTGGAAGAGATTTAAAGAGAATAAATGTACCCCATTTCGTTACTCATGTGTTTTGCTGACATCAGCATTTAGTCATAGAGATACTGAGTCATATAAAAATAAATGCTTTGTTCGTTTTCATTTTTAATTTTGTTTTGTTTTTTGTTTTCTAATCATTATCCTATTTTTCTCTTCAAACATTACCATATTTCTCCAATTACGTACAGTATTATTTTCATTTGTCTCTCTATCTCTCTCTACTCATTAACTCTCTCTTCAATCATTACCCTATTTCTCTTTCCATCCACTACCAAAACTAAAATATTCAAAGATGAAAACCAAAACAAAATGATGTTATAGAGTAATTGGTTTTCCCTTGATCTTAGGATATCAAGCACTCCATAGCGGACTGGGATCCTCTGTTCCCTTTTCTCTATCCCAATATCTCTCTCCGTGCTATTACGCTGACACATGTCACAGTCCCGGCAGTGTAAATAACATTATGAACTTGGTGGTTAAGAAAGATATTTAAAAACCAAAAAGATCTTTGTGTGCAAAGTCAAACTGAAATTCATGAATTATTGGGCTTATCCATAAGAAGCTAGCTCAGTTTGACAAAGACTGACCCCCTTCCCATTTAGTACTTAGGCCCCGTTCTGTTTTTTTTTATAAGTTTTTCTTTAAAAAAAAAAGGTAATTTCGAACTCACATATTATGAAAATAAAAAATAATTTTTCAATTTTTTTTTGCATTATTTAAAAGATCTCAATGAGATCTATCAAACAAGATCAATATTGGTATGAAAATTATTTGCATAAACACATGACTTTTGAATTTGAAATAAAATTTCTTTTACTATGCATTCGGAATGACCCATTTACTAACTAATAATAGGAGGTTCTACTTCTAGTTCTTTCATTTTCATTTAAAATAAAGTCTAGTTGGGTAAGGGGAACATTTGGGACCATAGGCAATGTGAGTAATCAAAGGAGCGTACCCAAATCTCCCGCATGTGAGGCGCGCATCTAGGAAAAAGTTGATGTACGTGAACTTACTCTACAAGCAAAGACTAGCTAAAGAGACAATTTTTCGAGAATCAAACCCATAACTTTTAGGCCACACTAAGGTTAACTTCACCGCTATGCTTGGACCGCCTTTCATGTGTTATAGCTAAAAAAATAGAGAAACAGGTATTGGATTCCGCTTGAACTAATGAACCAGGAGCTGTATTGCGCCCTTGCACTACAATGTCGGCCATATTGTTTTGGCCGCGAATAGGATAAAATTTGGGAGTTCAAGACTACCTTCGTTTTGGACGAGATTGAGAAAAACTTCTTACTCCGTAAATGATAGTGCCAACTTAATTACATCAACTACTAACAAGACAAGAAACAGTACCATGGGAAAGGTCTTCACTACGTACGTATTCAGAGAGATAGGGAGAGGGGGCGGGGCGGCAGCTCATTTATTGGATTATTATGTTGTCAATTCACAAATCTCTATCCCCCGAATTAACCGTGGAGATATTGCGTTTGAAGTATTTATTTAAAATATTTCTAAATCAGCAATTTGTCATTATTTTGAATTTTTTTTTCAAGTGCCAATCAAACACCGAAAAATAAAAATTTAAAGTTTATCTTTTCAAAAAACATTTGACATTGTAAAATATTTTATTTCGAAACAAACGGAGCCTTAATCAAAATTTCATTTGTGTTGTTCGCTAACTTTGCTGTTTTGGGTTCTTGGAGGCCCGACTTGGGCTTTATTTACATGCAGGAAGACTTTAATTTTGGGAAAATGATGGCCAATGACGTGTTTTGATAATTAATACCCGCCAATGACATTTTCAGCATTAACAAATGTTTTGAGTATGTCTTTGACGGGTATTAATTATCAAAACACGTTATGGGCCGTCATTTTTCCTTTAATTTTTTGGGCCTAACACATAAGGGGGTCTTAACATTTGGGCCTTTATTTTTGGGCATTATGGGGGCCCGAAGCAATGGCTTCCTGGGCCTCCCAACTGCCGAGGTCTTTTTTTTTTTTGGTAGACTGGAAACAAAAAAACAAACTAGAAACGCTCAAAACCACGCCCCACAAGTAGCAGAATAATGTCGTCGAGTGAGATAACATGTGACACCATCTTGTTCTCTTGGTTGACACCCATATTGGCGAGTCTATCCGCCACTTGGTTACCCTCACTGAATGTATGCTGAAGAAGACACCCGAGGACTTCGTAGATTGGACAAGAATATTTGTGGGAACTTTGCATATTTAATCAAGGTACCTGTAATACCAATCGTAAATATAAACAAATTAATCTCAGAAAAAGGCGATGGGATTAGGGTCTCGGCCGGCTGGGTCCGGCCTTCTATAATATAAATATAAAAATAAGAACATGTTTATCACTTAAAATAGTACAGTGTTCTAAATTAACCATTCGTAATATCAAAAATTTTTACACATTTTCATAGTTTAACCATCCATTATATTGACGAAAATAGTTTGACGATCCATCCAAATGAAACTCGATGCTCTTTTCAATCCCGAAAATTGTCTGGAGTCATTTTAAACTAAACTTCAAAGAATTTTGTTGAAAATAATGATTTTTCTATTGAATTGGACTGAGAGGGGAGAACATTTTTTCTCTGCTGAGGGAGCATTTTTACGTCGACCTACATTTTTTTCTCTATTATTTTTGGACCTGGGGTGACATGTGCAACTCCCCCCCTTACCCCCGCCACGCCCCAAGGGTGTCGTACTGCGCCCTTGCACTACAACGTCATAGGGTGGCCAAAGTGTTTTGGCCGCGAATAGGATAAATTTTGGAACTTCAAGACTACGTTCGTTTTGGACGAGATTGAAAAAACATCTTACTCCGTAAATGATAAGTGCCAAGTTACATCAACTACACATCCCGGTTGGAAGGGGATGGCAGTTGTGTGATTTAGGTGAAAATCATTGGCACTTAACCGGAAAGTGGGAGGATGCACTACAGCCTTTGAATCAAATGAATCTAAGCCGTTCCAACAACTTGTCCCCAAACCCTTCTGTTTTATTATAGAGATGTTGGCAATTCATAAATCTCTATCTCCCGAACAGTCGGCAGTACCTATGGCAAAAGACAATTAATTCCACCTATTGAGGTCGGAATGGGATCGGATCTTTTAACATCTCACCGTAGTGCCCGGTTTGTCTTGACTTCACACTGATGAAAAAGAAGGAATTAAAATGGAACTATAGGATTTGGTGATTTAGGTGGTGTTCCACTTTAAGAAAAAATGCTTTTTTTCAAACGGAGGTAATTTCAAGCCCAAAAATCATGTGTTTACGCAAATAATTTTTCTACCAATATGGATCTTGTTTGATAGATCTCATTAAGATCTTTTAAACGGTGCAAAAAAAATTGAAAAAATATTTTTCATTTTCATTATATTTGAATTTGAAATTACCTCCGTTTAAAAAAAAAGCATTTTTTCTTAAAGTAGAACACTGTAATGGGCCGAAATATCCGAAGGACCAAAGGGGTCAACAGGTTAACCTTGTGGGCCCACGGTCCAGTTGTCTCAGTTCGTCTGTGTGAGAAAAGTCAAACGCGACACGTCATCCCTGTTACTCGCCGAACGTTAATCGGCCTCGCGGGTGTTCGCCGAGCATTACCCGGTACTCCGAGAGGTATCACAGAGCCTTTGTTCGGCATATGTCTTGTTCGTTCGGATGGCCACTCCTCCTGTTCGAAGGAATGGTCTGGCGAACAAGTCTTTCGCTCGGCAGATCCTCCGCTCGGGTTACTTCTTCGGCTGAACCCGGCGGCGGTAGGGCGTCTAGGGAGCTTCGGCTGACAGTGACAGAGATATGCGTGCACGCCTTTCTGATAACCGATGGGACATCTCTGACTCCGGCCCACGTGGGTCAGCATGGGTCTGCAGATCTTGAAGTCAAATACCCATCGAGTGCCTCTGACATATGACGTCATCCGAGCGTAGCAACGCGCGTGCAGCACACCTCCACCTTGTTCAGCACTCCAAACCTTTTGCCTATAAATAGCAAGCTACCCCTTTTTGGGAAGGGGTTAGACATTATCCTCTCTAAAAACACATTTTTCTCACTTCAAACTTCTTCTTCTTCCTCCCTCCGATTCTGACTAGATCGTCGGAGCTTCTACCCGGAGGAACACCACCCTCCGGTTTGCAGGATCACGGCGTCGTCGCTCAAGATCAGCACGGTTCAAGTATCGAGAAGTGGGTTCAGGAGGTTCAAGGATAAATCACGCCCCCACAATTGGCGACTCCGCTGGGGATAGAACAGGTCTTTTCCTAGCAAAACAACGTGGGCCGTGGTCCATCTCAGGCCTCCTCCTCCTTTCTCCGCCGTACTCCGCCACCCCCTCGAGTAATGGCACAACGTCTTCCCCCTCCGGGTCCGGAAAACTTCACCATCGGTTTATCTGGGTTTGGTTCTATAAACGCTGACCCCAACCAAGCCGCGAGAACCACCTTGCCAGTCGCACGACAACTCTCTTACCCCCCAACCGAGCTTGAGGCAGCTTTGGCGGAGCAAAAGCGTCAGGCTGCGGTGATTGCACTCCTCCAACAACGGCTTGAAGAGCGGGACGGAGGCGTGGCCACGACTCCTGTGCATGGCCACCCTGCCGAACCAAGTCGACCGAAGAGAACTCGCAAGCGAAGTAGGAAATCCCGACGGGCGCACACGTCCGAAGGTGCCCCGTCCGAGCGTCGTACTGTTTTTGATCGGCTCGAACCTGCTCCCAGGATCCAACCCACGGCCTTTCTCCCACGGTTGGAGAGTATCGTTCGCGACGAGAGCACTCGCTCTTCGGCGACTAGCTCTACAGCAGGGACGCGCAGGATGGAAGCTTCCGGGAGAACGAACAATGTTTCCCGACGATACCAGGAGCACGCGGATGGGAAAAGGCCTTTGGATCTCAATGAGCCGCCTCGGCGCGTTCGGACCAATGAACGCCCTGAGCGTTCCGAGCAATCGAGATCACACACGGATCGCTACCCGGGAGGGCGACGCCCGGCTGGATCGTCCAGCCACCGCCGAGCGGAAAGTGGGGAACAACGAAGGCAAGATGACACCATTGTTCTATACGACCAATTTACAGGAATGCCTACGATTTACCGACTGGTCAACTAGGATTTCGATCCTCGGCGAGCTCGTCTTGAGGATCCAAGAATAGAGCAACCGGAACGATCGGAAGGTGTTAGGCACCAGCAGCGAGAGGAGAATAGGCGGCCACGACGCCACTACAGGGAACCTCGGGACGACCGAACCAACCGCCTCGAAGCTCCTCTGCTCGTTGTTCTGAGCGTCCCGGAGGTGGTCGATAACTCCAAGCTCGGTAAGGCCAAGGCCTCTCCCTTCACCGACGCCATACAGCAAGAGCGACCTCCGGATCGTTTTGTCCTGCCGAAGCTCAAGCGTTACGAGGCCAAGGAGGACGCAGTCGCGTTCGTTTGCCGATTCCGACAAACGATGAGCCTCCACAACTTCTCCGACGCGCTTATGTGTAAGATTTTCCCTCTCACACTAAGCGAGCCTATAATGTTGTGGTATAACCAGCTCAAGCCGAAGTCCATTAAGTGCTTCAACGAGCTGGAGTTGGAATTCACCAAACGATTCGTGACAAGCAACATCCAGCCGAAGACACTCTCAATGCTGGTGAATATGAAGAGGGCGCCAGGCGAAACCCTTCGGTTATACACGGAGCGATATTGGGAAGTGTACAACCTCATTCCCGATTGTGATCAGAGCGTGGCGGCCGAGTCATTTATGAACGGGTTGGATCCAACCTCGGCAATGTTCAGAGATTTGTCCCGAAACCCACCGAAGACAATGGGGGAGCTTATGTTGATTATCGAGAAAGATTGTGTGCATGAGGAGGCGGTGGCCGAACGTAACATGCCGAAGGGAACAGAAACATCAAAGGCAATAGCTGCAAAGAAGCAAGTGGCTAACGTTCGGCAGGGGCAATCGGGTCAAAATGGCGCTGGGTCAAGCAAACCGAACAATCGGAACAAACCCCCCCAACATCCGCAGCAACAGCCTCAATGGCAGCAGACGAAGAAGGAGCCAAGGCCGGACGAATATGTTGCCGAGCGAACTGCGTTTACCGAACCAATCTACAAATTGCTGAGTATCATTGGGCAGATGCCGTTCTTCGTTTGGCCGACGGGAATCTTAGGAACAGCGGGCAGTGGCGCTGGGATGTGTACATACCACAAGGAGCGTGGCCATTACACCACCCAGTGCCAACCATTCAAGCGCCATCTGGAGGAACTTGCGGCAGAAGGGCACCTCAATCAGTGGATCGACCTTCGGCGAAATCCACTGCCCCCTCCTCCGCCTCTTCTAGTGGGAAATCTTGTTGGAGTCATTCAAGGCATTGTGTCCGAGGGACGAGCGGCCGAGCTACACTCTGAAATTGACAAAGCCGTTGCTGCCTTGGCCGTTTGCAACATGGGAATCTCACCGAAGAGAAAGTGGGTCGATCCTAGCCTTGATGGCCCGCTAACCTTCACATCCGAAGATTTGCAAGGGGTCCAAATGCCTCACACCGACGCTCTGGTCGTCTCGGTAACGGTTGGCTCCTCCAAAGTTCAACGAGTATTGGTGGACCAGGGGAGCTCGGCAGAAGTTATGTTCTATTCTACTTTCAAAAGCCTCGGTCTCAGCCCGAACCAGCTTCGGACGGCAAGCACACCCCTCGTTAGCTTCACTGGAGCACCTGTGTGGCCTCAGGGGCTGATCACTCTTCCTGTGCGAGCCGGCTCCCGAGTGATTGATGTCGAATTTGTGGTGGTGAGCTCTCCTAGCCCCTACAACATCATCCTCGGTCGAACCTGGCTACACGAAATGAAGGCGGTCGCCTCTACCCTCCACCAGGTTATGAAATTTATCGGCTGGAATGGAAGGCAGGAGAGCCTTCGGGGGGACCAAATCCAATCGAAGAAGTGTTATGTCAGTACAGTGACTAACGAGCGAAGTTTCCTGGAGGTACAATGTGTTGAGAGGGCTGACGTCCCCGAGCCCGAGGAAGTGGGATTACCTGCCGAGGAAAGGTCGGCCGAAGAACTCGTGCGGATGCCGATAACCGAGGATGGGGGAAGATACTTCCTCGTCGGCAGTTCCTTGAGTGAGTCCGAGCGTATGGACATGTTCAATTTCTTAAAAGCAAACATGGAAGTATTTGCTTGGACTCCTCAGGAAATGCCCGGGGTGGACCGGTCCTTCGCTTCCCACTCACTTAATGTGGATCCGAACAGACGCCCCGTAGTACAGAAGGTTCGTCGCTCGGCGGCCTCGCATGTGGAGGCGGTCATGGCCGAAGTGGATCAACTGCTGGCAGCTGGAGCCATTCGGGAGATATTATACCCGACTTGGCTCGCTAACCCCGTCGTTGTTCCAAAGATAAATGGGAAGCTCAGGGTCTGCGTCGATTACACCAACCTCAACGAAGCTTGTCCAATGGATCGATTCCCTCTTCCTCGGATAGAGCAAATGGTGGATGCAACGGCTGGGTATGAGCGTCTGAGCTTCATGGATGCATACCGGGGCTACCATCAGATTGCCCTTACCAAAGCTAATCAAGAGAAGACGGCGTTCATCTCTCCCCGAGGGACGTTTTGCTACAACGTCGTTCCCTTCGGATTGAAGAATGCCGGGGGCAACCTTCCAACGAACAATCACTAACATGTTCCTCCCCAAGCTCGGCAAAACTCTGGAAGCATACATTGACGACATGGTGTGCAAGAGCAAGCTCGGCACTGACCATCTTCGGGATCTGGGAGAGATCTTCGACATCCTCAAGGAATACCGCCTTCGCCTCAACGCAGAGAAATGTGCGTTCGGCGTAGGCTCGGGCAAATTCCTCGGGTACATGGTTAGCCGCCGAGGGATAGAAGCTGACCTGACCCAGCTTACCGCCGTGCAGAACCTCCGAGCTCCGACTACGATCAAAGAGGTTCAACGATTGACAAGGATGGTTGCAGCATTAAACCGATTCATTCGACGATCAAGTGATCTCTGCAGGCCCTTCTTCCAAGCCATCAAGACTAGTCGGCGTAGGTTTGAGTGGACTGAGGAGTGTGAGCAGGCTTTGCAGTCCTTAAAGGATTATCTTTCCCACGCTCCGCTCCTCGTCACTCCCGAGCCCGACGAAGATTTGTATCTATACCTTGCTGTTTCGGATCATGCGACGAGTGCTGTTCTCGTTCGGAAAGAAGGAATGGACCACTTGCCGATTTTCTTTACGAGCAAGACGATGACGGACTCTCAGACGAGGTATCTGCCTATGGAGAAGTTGGTTCTAGCACTCGTTTCAGCCAAAACGAGCCTTATGCCCTGATGAGTATATTTTTAGGCATTTACTGTCGAGCGTTGTTCTTTCGACACGTGTCAAGAGGCGACCTGCTCGGTCGGACAGCTGTCGCTCGGTCATATTCGAGTCGCTCGGTCAGATTCCTCCAACCTCGCTGGGATAACAGGATAAGCGCTGACTGGGTCAATACGGTTATACCCGCCGATATCCTCGGGCGTGAGGGAGGCAGCCCCACGTCTCCTGGATTCCCGGACTGTAGAGCCATGTCTCCCACGTCCACCACTCACTCCAGTTCCGACGGGAGTCCCCCCACCTCGGGAACTTCAACCGTCATCGTGGCCCACGATCTGCCACCTTCGTGTCCCTCGCAGGGACACGAACCACCTCGCCTATAAATGGGCAGCTCGTCCATGGGTTTAAGGTACGTACTCTACTCGATACACAGAGCACATAGAATTCTACCCTTACATACTCTTACTAACTTAGCCATCGGAGGGTCCCCGACTGGCGACACCCCCAGTCCACGGACGCTGTTTTGCAGGAACTCCTCGAAGACGGAGCTCGGATTGACCGTCCAATTTCAGACATCAACAGTTTGGCGCCGTCTGTGGGAACGACGAGTTTCCTACTTCATAAATTCAACTGTATCAAAACTCCATAGAATGGTCAACACGAGAGCCGGAAGCCAACGAAATGGCCCAGATGGAGAAGATCGTGGCAACCCTCTCCAGGAGCAGGTTAATCAACTCACTCAGATGGTTAATCAGCTCCGGGAGCAGAACGCGGAGCTTCTCCAACGCCTCCCTCAACCAACTCCCCCTAACGAAGAGCGGGAGGCGAGCGGAGATTCACCAGAGATTCAGGGCACCCACCATGATGGGGACCCCTCCGACACAGCTGATCATCGCCAGGCCGCGGCGGCTGGCGATAATACCGTCGCCGCCCTCCGACACAGGAATGCTCCCAACTCTGGGTCATCATTGGCTCAGGGGGCTGCGTTCAAAGAACTACAGGAGAAGATGGACCAGGTGCTGAAACAGGTTAACGATCGAGGGTCCAGGATTGTGGAGAATCTGGTTCAGAAGACCAATCTCCCTTTCACGGCCGAAGTCACTATTTACCCACTCCCTCAAAAGTTCAGGCTCCCATCGCTTGAACCTTTTGATGGATTGGGTGACCCGCTCGACCATCTGGAGACATACAAGGCCTTCATGACGTTGCACGCTTGTCCGGACCAGATCATGTGTCGAGCCTTCCCCACTACTTTGAAAGGCTCGGCCAGGGTTTGGTTTGGAAAGCTCAAGCCGGGCTCAATTGGGACGTTCGACGAATTGAGCAAGCTATTCATCGAGCATTTCTACAGCGGACGCCGTCAGCACAGACCAGCTACCTACCTTCTCAACGTCAAGCAGAAGGAAGGAGAATCGCTCCGCGATTACCTTAAATGCTTCAACAACGAGGCGCTCCTAATTGACGAAGTAGACGACAAAGTGGCTCTCACCACCTTTATTGGTGGGCTGGAGCCCACCAAATTCTTCGAATCTGTCTCGGAGAAGCCGCCGTCTAGCATGGCGGAGTTAATGAACAAGGCTCAGAAGCACATCAACGCCGAAGAGGCGATGGCCGCTCGACGTCACTCGGATGAAGCATCAGGCAGTGGTAAACGGAGGCATGAAGCGGAGCAGTCCAAACCCCAGAAGGAGGCCAAGCCGGAGAAGAAGTCGAGAGGGGAGGATCGTCCACGTGCTCGAGGACGTTTCGAACGGTTCACACCGTTAAACGCAACGCCCGAACAGGTGCTGGTTCACTTGATCAACGATCCAGAGCTTCGTTGGCCCAAAGCAATGAAACCAGGGGTCCCTAGAGACCGAAGCAAGTATTGTCGCTTCCACAGGGATCATGGACACGACCTGAATTTTCAACATAAAGTAAATGAGAATCTGATCCAGCGCGGGCGCTTGCGGAGGTTCCTTCAAGACAAGCCTGAGCCACCCGCTCGGCCCCAACACCAGGACGGGCGGGAAGACCGTAACCCTCGCATTAATCCGGAACCCCGCAGAGCACTTGGAGAAATCCACACTATCTCTGGTGGGTATGCCGGGGGTGGCGAGTCCAATACTTCCAGACGTGCCCACGCCCGCAGGTTGCGATCGACAGAGATCCTCCACACCGAGAGGCCTTTGAAGGAAAGGAGAATGGAAGAGCAAACCATCAGTTTTCATGCCAGCGACTCCACAGGCGTCCAACACCCTCACGATGATCCACTAGTGATCACCGTCACTATTGGAAACTTCAAAACCAGCAGGGTCCTTGTTGATAATGGAAGCTCTGCAGATATCCTTTTTTCCGGGGCCTTCCATCAAATGGGGATCCCAAAGGACAAACTGCAGCTTGTCCGGTCCCCGTTGGTGGGTTTCTCCGGCGAAAAGGTTCAACCCATGGGGACGATTGATCTCCCAGTCACCATGGGGGCTGAGCCTTGCCGGATCGTGAAAATGGTCAAGTTCCTCGTTGTGGACTGCCCCTCCGCTTATAACGCAATTCTTGGGCGCACGGCCCTCAACAGCATGAAGGCGGTTACCTCCACATACCATCTGGTGATCAAGTTCCCAACCGAGAACGGTGTGGGGACTCAGAAGGGGGATCAAGCTTCAGCACGAGAATGCTACGTCGCCACCCTTAAAGAGAAACGATCACAAGAAACCTTCGTGGTAGATGCCCTCGAAGTACGCGACGAGAAGGAGGAAATTCACGCGGAACCAGTAGAGAAGCTGGACAAGACAGACATAGGAGAAGGCCGGTTTCTTCAGATTGGCTCACTGCTCCCCTCTCAACTAAGGGAGCAGTTGGTCACTTTCCTGAAAGATAACAAGGACGTCTTCGCCTGGTCTCATGCGGACCTGACAGGGATCGATCCCGACATAATGACCCACCATCTGAACGTGGATCCTACCTTCAAGCCTGTAAAACAGAAACCAAGAATCTTCGGAAAAGAGAGAAGCGATGCTGTCCTTGAGGAAATTCAGAAGCTGATCGATGCTGGATTCGTCCAAGAGGTGCAATATCCTGACTGGTTGGCCAACGCGGTGCTAGTCAAGAAGGCGAATGGCAACTGGCGCATGTGTGTGGACTTTAAAGACTTGAACAAAGCTTGCCCGAAGGACAGCTACCCACTCCCCAGGATTGACCAGCTGGTTGATTCAACAGCAGGGCATGAACTCTTGAGTTTCATGGACGCTTTCTCTGGGTACAATCAGATCCTGATGCACCCGGCCGACCGAGAAGGTACGTCTTTCATCACCGAGCGAGGGCTATTCTGTTACCGGGTTATGCCGTTCGGACTAAAGAATGCAGGAGCAACCTACCAACGGTTGGTTAACCAGATGTTCGCCGAGCAAATTGGCCGGAATATGGAGGTATACGTAGATGACATGCTTACTAAGAGCAAGTCAGCCTGCGATCACCCAACCGACTTGGCTGAAACCTTCCAAATCCTCAGAAAATTTGGCATGAAGCTTAATCCAACCAAGTGCGCATTCGGAGTAGGGGCAGGAAAATTCCTTGGATTCATGGTTAGCCAGAGAGGAATCGAAGCCAATCCTGAGAAAGTTCAAGCAGTGATCAACATGCAGGCACCGAGAACGATCAAAGAGGTTCAATGCCTTACCGGGCGAGTAGCAGCGCTCAACCGATTCGTCAGTCGGTCGACGGACAAGTGCCTCCCCTTCTTCAAAACTCTGCGGAAAGCTTTCGAGTGGACCAACGAGTGCGAAGAAGCGTTTGCACACCTAAAAGCCTACCTCAGTTCTCCTCCCTTACTCTCCCGGGCCATTTCAGGAGAGCAGCTTTACCTATACTTGGCAGTCTCCCCAAACGCGGTCAGCTCAGCCCTATTCAGAGAAGAGCAAGGTATTCAGAAGCCAGTATTCTATGTTAGCAGAGCTTTCCGCGGCCCTGAAGTCAGGTATCCACTCATTGAACAACTAGCTTTTGCTTTGGTTATCTCGGCGAGACGCTTGCGCCCTTATTTTTGCTCACACACCATTGTGGTGCTGACCGACCGACCGCTCACTCAAGCAAGTGCTTCAAAAGCCTGAGTTGTCCGGCCGGCTCATCCAGTGGTCTATCGAGCTCAGTGAGTTCGATATTGTATACCAACCGCGCAAGGCAAGGAAGGGACAGGTCATGGCAGACTTCCTAGCAGAATTCACTAACCCTTTACAGGATGAAGATGGTGTGATCAAAACAAAGGGACAAGACGTGGAATGCTGGACAATCTACGCAGACGGCTCGTCCAACAAATCCGCAAGCGGCGCGGGGATTGTGCTTATCTCCCCATTTGGTGAACAGATGGAATATGCACTACGATTCGGGTTCAACGCAACCAACAACGAGGCCGAGTATGAGGCAGTCGCTGTAGGGTTGCTGCTATGCTCACAGATGGGAGCCAAAATAGTCAAAGTCCTCAGCGACTCCCAGTTAGTGATCCATCAATCCAACGGGGAAGCCGAGGCCAAAAACGAGAAGATGAAGAAGTACTCGGAGCTAGTCGCCAGGATCAGAGCAACCTTCAAGAAAGTGACCTTCTTACAGGTCCCACGAGAAGAAAACCAAAAGGCGGACTCCTTGGCTCGCTTGGCAAGCGCTCCTGATGAACACTTGGGACCTATGGCTGCTATCCAGTACCTAGCAGAGCCAAGCATCGTTGACCAAGAATCCGGGGAAGTCCAGGTTATCCATTCTCATGCAGAATGGGCGGAATCTATCGTTAAGTTCCTCCGGGATGGGGAACTTCCCTCGGACATGAGGGAAGCAAAGAAGCTCAGGTACCGGTCAGCGAGATACCTCCTCCAGGATGGCACCCTCTACAAAAAAGGCTACACCTACCCTTATCTCAGGTGTGTCTCAGATGTGGAGGGTCAGTTCATTCTGAGGGAGATTCATGAAGGAATCTGCGGCAATCATTCCGGGGGCCGAGCGCTGGTGTTCAAAGCACTCCGAGCGGGCTATTATTGGCCCACCATGAAGGCCGACTCCAACAACTTCGTGCGCCGATGCGACAAATGTCAACGCTTCGCCAACATTCCCCATCAGCCTCCAGAGCCACTCACACCCATCGATAACCCTTGGCCGTTCGCACAATGGGGGATCGACATCATTGGCCCCTTCAAGTTGGGGCCAGGGCAGCATAAGTTTGCCATAGTCGCAATCGACTATTTCACTAAGTGGGTGGAGGCAAAGCCGCTCGCCAAAATCACTCAAGAGGCAGCAAGAGATTTCGTCTGGAAGCACATTGTTTGCAGGTTCGGGATTCCCCATGCCATCGTCTCGGACAACGGCAAGCAATTCGACAATGAGATGATGCGAGATTTCTGGGAGCAGTTCAACACCAAGTGCAAATACGCAACTCCTGGTCACCTTCAAGCCAATGGGCAAGCAGAGGTCACCAACCGCACCCTTCTTGGCATCATCAAAACCAGGCTGGACGATGCCAAAGGGTTATGGGCAGGAATGTTACCAAGCACTCTCTGGGCATACCACACCACTGTGCGCACCCCAACGGGACAAACTCCCTTCCAGATGGCCTTTGGCTCTGAAGCGGTCATCCCAGTTGAGGTCGCTATCCCAAGCTACAGGGTCCAACACTACAATGCAGAGCAGAACGACAGAGCCCTCAGCCTAAACCTCGACTTGCTCGAGGAAACCGGGCGAGCGGCCGCAGTCAGAGTGGCTGCATACCAACAGAAGGCGAAGCATTACTTCGACAAGAAGGTCAAGCATAGAGCTTTCCAAGTTGGCGATCTAGTCTTAAAAAAGGTGCTGGAGAAGAAGAAGCTAGGCAAGCTAAATCCGAAGTGGGAAGGCCCGTTCCAGGTCCAAAAAATCATCAAGTCCAAAAAATCATCAAGTCCGGGGTATACCAACTGGTCACCATGTCTGGTTGGAAACTCCCTCACCCGTGGAACGCGGACAATCTGAAAATTTATTACCAGTAAATTCCAAGTTACTTTTCTTTAAATTTGTTTCTTGACCCTCGTACAGTTGGGTCTAGTGCTATTCTTTTTCTAGGCTATACGCCCCTATCCCTATCTCATTCGATGAGTTTCTAGACGATCGATTTGTAATCTCTCTTTTAATCATCAATGGGAATATCCTTGTCTTTCCTTTACAAAAAGATGGTCTTAACAACTTTTCAAACAATGATTGTCCCGGAAAACCACGAGTTAGTACAGCGACTTGAAGAGACTAACATGGCCCTCTTCGGTCGGTCAGCGAGTTAACACGCTCTCCTGGCAAGACGGCACTCGTCTATAAATAAAACGACTTGAAGAGACTAACATGGCCCTCTTCGGTCGGTCAGCGAGTTAACACGCTCTCCTGGCAAGACGGCACTCGTCTATAAATAAAGTTTTTTGAGAGACTAACATGGCCCTCTTCGGTCGGTCAGTGAGTTAACACGCTCTCCTGGCAAGACGGCGCTCGTCTATAAACAAATGATCTTGAGAAACAAACAGACTCTCCCCAAACAGGCGACGGAACTACACGAGTTAATACACAGCAGTTTCTTGCAGCATTTCAAAGGGTGAACGGTATCACTTCACTTTCGTTTAAGTTTTATGCATGAGTAACCATATTGCATGAATCTAGGCCTACACATTTTTTGTACAGTCATTCACAATGAGGTTTCGGGATGAAAGGATAATTTTTCATTAAACTAAACCCCCTCTTTTAATTCGGGAGGAGGGGGAAGACTCCCGTTACACAAAAAAAAAAAAAAAAAAAACCTAGAAGCCTATGTGGGTCCGCAAGAGGCCATTAGTGTGGCCCGTCCTCGCGCCCTCTCTTGGCCTCGGGGGAGGCCGACGGCGAGCCATCGGGGGATGTTACCATTCCCCGTGGAGGAGAAGGAGTCGCCGGCCGGGGGCCATGAAGGGGGTTCCAGCCTGTTATCAGCAGGAGCCGGACCACTTTCTCCGCGTTCCGAACCGTGTCCTCCATCACCTCCACCCTCGCTGACAGCCCCTCCACGACACCTCTCAGTCCCTGCACCTGCTGGCAAAGGCTCTCCAGAGTGTTGTTCATATCACGCGACATTTTGCAGACTCTTTCCTTTCTCTCGTTCCCTCAGAAATGAAAAGTTTTGTGGGGGAGAAGGAGTACCAAGGGTCCGCTTTTATAGAAGGAGATATCAACCAACTCTTTCGAAATTTGAATTAATTACTAACTGCCTTAATGGCGGTAGAAGTGGAAGTGTTGTTAAAATTCCTTGGGAAACTAAGCTACTTTGATGTCTAGCCAAAATGCTCTCCTCGTTTGGCGGGATACACTTACGCCAACTGCCAGAGCGTACACGATTACTCGCTCGACGGCGTAATTACTACCGCTCATTTGTCTGGGCGTCAACCCATGAGTACGGGATAGCCTGCATTAATTAATTAAGTACATTTCACATGATTACTTTCTTAGCTGTACAAAGCATGCATTTAATGATCAAATCTGCTTGATTCGGTGAGTCTCTCTCGCCCATCATTGAGATTATCCGGTACTCCCGCGGAGGACCGCTCGGTCTTACGGACGCACTCGCTCAACACCTGTTTATCCGCTCGGCTCTCGACGGATCATTCAGCGTGACAATCCACCCAAGATTCCCTTGGGGCGGAGTCAAAGACAAGCAACAGATGAACGGATACAACAACAACGGTCATGCCTCTAGAGGGACGAACCCCGTTCTCCATCTTGGAATAATGAGCAAGAAAACATTGTTATACCCAATTAACGGTGGAATACCCAGTTATACGGTCGAGTGCCTAATTATACGGTGGGATGCCTGATTATACGGGAGTACGAGTTTTCCGGTCGCAAAAACAAAAACACAGGAGATCAGGGCGCAGAGGGCAGCCAGGTTCAGCTCTGGGCGTCGTCATCTTCGTCATCACCTCCACCACCACCTATCTCGGTGTTCTCCACATCAGACGGAGGCTCAGGCTTCAGTTCGCTCAGATCAAGGTCGGTATACTTGGCCTTCACACGCTTAATGGCTTGCTCGAAGCCACCAGAAAAGTACAGCATTTGCTCGCTAGCGCATTCGTCAGAAGCCTTGTACTCCTCTACCGCCTGGGCAGTAGCGGCCCTCGCTTGGCCGAGATCGCTTTGAAGCTTCAGGATCATGGTGGACTGCCGGGTGGTGGTGTTCTCGGTTGCCTGCTTTAGTGCTCTCAACTCCTCCTCCCTTCCTGACAAGGCCTCCCTCAAGTTCTTCAGGTCTGCCTCGGACTTCTCTTGAACTTCTTTGGCCGCTTGACGCAGTCGCTCCGCCTCCTCCCTCGCCCGGTCGGCTTCCTCCACGGCTTGTCGCAGTACTGAAGGACAGCCAGAATGAGTCTTCTCCAGCTGTTCCAAGGAGTTACGGCACTCCAGGGCTTGGCGCATGGCACCATGAAGCCTCAGCTCTCGGTCAGCCAACCTTCTAGCAACGACTACACCTTCAGCCATGGCCTGCAAGTACGAGGACAGTCGTAAGGCGTCAAGGGACTTCATCAAGGGAGACGATACAAAAAGAAGCAACACTTACCCTGCTCATGTGCAGCTCGAAATTTCTCAGCAGTTTCTCAGCCGGCAGCGAAGCGAGGCCGTCGTAGACAGGTTGGGCAAAGGCGTTCAACGCTCGGTGGCTGGCAGACGGATCCGACAGGATGCTCCCTTTCACCGGGATTGTTGCGTAGTCATTCGCCGCTGGGTATATTAGCCCAGCCATGCTTGCCATCTCTGTTTCCGTCCACGGGGCTGCAGGGGCAGAAGGGGATGTTTGGAATGCAACTTTCTTTAAAGGAGTCGGGTCCTTTACCGGTGGAGAGGGTGGCCGCTCCTTCTCGCTTTTCTTCCGTTCGGTCGGACCGGGGAGCTCACCTTCTTTCACGAGGGATTCTAACACCCGGCCGATCGAAATATCGGGGTCCGCCATCTCCGCGACAAGGGCCTCGTCCTTGTCGGTTATCTCCGCAACTCTCTTTCTCTTCTTCTTGCCTAGGGCCTTCAGGGCCGATCCACCGGCTGCTTCCAGCGTTTTTTCCAAAATCTCCTTGCCAATCCTCAGGCGGGAGAGCCTGGTGGGAGCCGCTGGCGGAAGGTTCGTTAGAACGGCCGCTCGGGCCCTCATCTGGGTATAAGCCACCTTGTCAAACGGCTTGATATCTGGAGGTGAGAACATGATTAAAGCAGTAGTCAGAAAATGGGAAGGACACGGTCAAAGACAGATAAGGGGAAGGGATTAAAACGTTACCCGTAGGATTTGGCCCCAGTAGGTGGTCAAACAGCTTCTGAGGGTTCACCAACTCCTCAAAGGGGATCTTCTCTTTCCGCATGGCCGCAATCAGTCCATCGATGTCTGGGTTGGGGTTCTCCACCCGCCGGAAGTCACTCGGCTCGGGGTCTCCCCACACTATCTGGATCCCTGGGGTGTTCGGACCAACCACTTCATCACTCTGATACTCCCATCCCTCTCCAAAAATAAAGAAGAATTTCTCTTTCCATTTTTTGACAGATGACGGGTACCCAAACACAATCTGGTGACCGTCGAGTGCTTGGAAGTACCAGAAGCCCGCGTCTCCCACCTTCGGGGTATAGCAGTAAAAGAAATCGTCGATCGTCATAGGGCGGCCCTCTGCACCCAGCGTCTCGAACATCATGAATGCCCCAAAGAAGATGTTCCAAGCATTTGGCATAAGCTGCCCAGGGGCAAGCTTCATGCGGCCCAGCAGCTCTCGGACGATCCGTGGAAATGGGACTCGCAGTCCAGCGAAGAAGGCGTGCTCATAGACACACACCTCGCCCTCTGCAAAGGAGCAAGCCCTCTCTTCCGGACGGGCCGCTCGGAGGGTCACTGAATCCGGGATCTGGTAGGCCGCTCTGATCGTCCCCAGGTCCTCCTCGTAAATCACGCTCACGAGCGTTTCAGCCCTAAAGGATGGGACCTTGACGACGATCTCCACATCGATGACATTGGCGGGGGCGGTCTCTTCCATCTCAGGTACAGGGGAATCGGAAGCGAGGCAGGAAAGATCCCTCACAAAGTGCAAGAACGGCTCTTGACCGGTGTATGAATGGAGAAGGGATTTTAGGGCTTGTCGCTCAAAACGGAATCGCAACAACTGGTTCCACACGCGAAGAGCACCAAATAATTCCTTTAATCTGTAATGAGGAACCACGGGCTCGATCGCTTGAAGGGGAAAATCAACCCCGGGTATCGGGTCACCCGGATTGGTGTCTGTTTCTGGATCCAACGTTGCAAATCGACTTGGGGGGCAGAAAACGAGGAGTGTTGGGGAATAGCTGCATGATCATACTTATACCCTCCCTCGGGTGCGCGAATCAAGGAAAATCCTTGGACTTCTCGACCGTCCGATCATGAGCAGGCAGGATCTGTCGCCAGATCCCCAACCACAGCCGTCCTCGTATCTCGGGAATTTTGAAATTTGGAAAACCCAACTTCACGTGGGGTGTATATTCTGGCGGTTACTCATCATTATCCTCGGGTAAAGGGAGGCTTCTTTCCCTCGCATTAACTACCTCGAGCGCCGCGTTCGCAGGCAGGGCAATTATCCCCAGCGTCGAGGCTCGCTCTGCTCGACTTGGGAATGGGGGGCAACTGATGAGTATATTTTTAGGCATTTACTGTCGAGCGTTGTTCTTTCGACACGTGTCAAGAGGCGACCTGCTCGGTCGGACAGCTGTCGCTCGGTCATATTCGAGTCGCTCGGTCAGATTCCTCCAACCTCGCTGGGATAACAGGATAAGCGCTGACTGGGTCAATACGGTTATACCCGCCGATATCCTCGGGCGTGAGGGAGGCAGCCCCACGTCTCCTGGATTCCCGGACTGCAGAGCCATGTCTCCCACGTCCACCACTCACTCCAGTTCCGACGGGAGTCCCCCCACCTCGGGAACTTCAACCGTCATCGTGGCCCACGATCTGCCACCTTCGTGTCCCTCGCAGGGACACGAACCACCTCGCCTATAAATGGGCAGCTCGTCCATGGGTTTAAGGTACGTACTCTACTCGATACACAGGGCACATAGAATTCTACCCTTACATACTCTTACTAACTTAGCCATCGGAGGGTCCCCGACTGGCGACACCCCCAGTCCACGGACGCTGTTTTGCACGAACTCCTCGAAGACGGAGCTCGGATTGACCGTCCAATTTCAGACATCAACAGTACTTCCAATGTCATAGGATCGTGGTTCTCACTGAGTTTCCTCTCAAGGCCGTTCTTCGGAAAACCACCTCCTCCAGCAGGATCTTGAAATTCTCTCAAGACCTTGCTAATTTTGACATTCAGTTCGAACCGAGGACATCAATCAAGGGCCAAGCTTTAGCTGACTTCTTCGCCGAGCTAACGCCTGGGCTGAAGGACGAAGAGAACGCTCTAGCAGCCGCTGCTGAGGAGGCTCGGATTGCTCAGGAAGAGGAATTTGTTGAATGGAGCAACCCACCCCCCGAATCGCTTCGGGCTCGGTTCACCTTGGGAACGAAAAGACCGAGGAAGGAATGGAAGCTGTTTTCTGGGGACGCCTGGAGGATGACGGTTGATGGAGCCTCAAACATCAACGGGGCTGGGGCTGGTATTGTTCTCGTTTTTCCGGCTGGGACAGTCCACGAGAGCTCGGTCACCATCGGCTACCCTGCCACGAATAACGAAGCCGAGTACGAAGCTCTCATCGCTGGGTTGAAGCTTGCCCTTCGGATGGAAGCCGATTCGGTCCATGTCTTCTGTGACTCTAGACTGATTGTGGGCCACCTTAACGACGATTATCAGGCCAAAGATGAACGGATGAACGCTTACGTCAGTCATGTTCTCTCACTGCTAAAACAGTTCGGACGCGTTGAAATAGAGTGGATTGCTCGGGAACATAACGCACATGCAGACGCTCTAGCTGGTCTCGCCTCGGTGTACCGAACTTCGGGTGGCCGCACAATTATTTTTGATGAGATCGATTCACCGAGCTTCGAACCTGTCACTTGCTCGGTTAACGCTATCACCTTTGGACCAAGTCTGTTGGATCCCATCGTCGCCTATCTGAAGCATCAAACCCTCCCCGAAAATAAGAAAGAAGCTCATAAGATTCGCTGCCGAGCGGCTAACTACTTCCTTGATCCGAATGGAAATCTGTACCGCCGAACATTCACTGGTCCAGATTTGCGTGTCGTACATGAAGACCAAGTTCAGAGCATTTTTGATGAGCTTCACTCGGGGAGCTGTGGAGGTCATTCGGGTGGCCGAACGATGGCCCAGCGGGCGTTAACACAGGGTTATTGGTGGCCTAAGATGGTTAAACAATCCGAGGAATACGTGAAACGCTGCGTTCGGTGTCAGAAACATGCTTCCATCCCTCACCAGCCAGCCTTTCCTCTCAAGATGATCACTAGTCCTTGGCCGTTCGCTGTCTGGGGCTTCGATATAGTGGGAAAGCTGCCGAAGGCGCTTGGGGGATTTGAGTATCTGCTCACTGCCACCGACCTCTTCACAAAGTGGGTCGAAGCCTCTCCGTTAGTAAAAACTACGGCCGGGGATGTTGAACGCTTTATTTGGAAGAACATCATCTCCAGGTTCGGCGTTCCATACGCTATTCTCTCAGACAACGGTTCTCAGTTCGTTGCTTCGGCGATCCAAAGTTTCTACCAAGAGCATCACATTACCATTCATACTTCGTCCGTTGCTTATCCCCAGGGAAACGGCCAGGCCGAGGCATCTAACAAGGCTATCACTCGGGGGCTGAAACGTCGCTTGGATCGCAAGCTCGGTAAGTGGGTTGACGAGCTTCCACAAGTTCTATGGAACTACCGCACTACACCTCGGCGTTCCACTGGCCGAACACCATTCTCTATGGTGTATGGTATGGAGGCGGTCTTGCCCCTCTCCACACTTATCCCTACCGTTCGGTCTGAGAATTTCAATCCGGTGGATAACAACGCTTTGGTTGGTGCGGACCTGGATTTTGCCGAGGAGCTTCGTGATAACGCCAATCTTCGGCACGCTGCTTACCAGCAAGAGGTTGCTCGGGGGTATAAAAAATGTTCGGGCTCGGCCGTTTAACGTCGGTGACTTGGTCCTTCGGATGGTGGTCGAAGCAAAGAAGTTGACAAAATTCAAGGATCCTTACGAGGGGCCCTACCGAGTGGTTCAGAAGATTGGTCACGGCGTCTACAAGCTGGCCGAAATGGATGGAACACCGATTGCAAACCCCTGGAACGCCCAAAAACTTCGAAAGTTCCACGGGTAGCTTCGGCGGGTCTCCGCCCTCTTATTTTTGTTAAGTTTATTTTTTCTTCGGAATGTAAGCCCTCGGGCGCCTTTATTAATGGAAGTTTCCTGTTCTTGCATAATTGTTTCTTCGGATTACACACTCGGTTAACTGGGTATACTATCTCGCCCATAACCTTTGGTACGTGGCACTTCTACCCTACAATCGTTTGGGCGAAATCCTCTTAGCCTCGGTTCTCCATCGTAGGGGCTCGGCACCTGTGTTCCTTTGTTTACCCACTTTCCTGCCACTTTCCTGCCTTAGTGTTTTCCCTCACTCTGGTAATACGCTAAGACAGGGGGGCTCCTATGGGTAAACATGAGATGAAAGTAAATTCGCATGGGTGGCTTCCATCGTTCGGACCCCCAAGGAAAGTACTTCGTTTGGTCGGGTGACATCCATCGTTCGAACCCCTTAAACACATTCGGTTGGACGAGCAACTGTACTTGTACGCGTTTGTGGGCATTTGAAGAAAGACATTATAAAATGCCAAAGGCACATACACCGAACAAAAATACTAATATGAAATTGTTGCGTTGCAAAAAATGGATTCACTGAGCATGAACACTTGAAAAAATTTCTAAACAAATGTCACCAGGGATGGCGGGTGGTGTCGTTCGGTGCCATCCCTGGACAACCTTACCAAGGAGTGGCCATGGTAAATCGTTCTTGGCCACACTCTACCTGCGTTAATTACATACGGTTCGGCTAAAACCAATTGTTCGGTGCCGACCATTCCAAATGAAATCTACTAAAACAAAAATGGAAAAAATTAACAAGGCTTATGTTTCGGGAGTAGTAGTGACTGGAGGAAGGTTGGTGGAATCAGGGGCTGGAGTTGCAGCGCTCTCTTACTCGGTGGGGCTTGCCACAGCCTCGTCAACAATGGGCTCTTCGGCCACAGCTTCTTTGGCTGGGAGAGGAGGAATTTCGACGAGGCTTCGGCGCTCGTCGTCAGCTTCAACGCCAGCTTCGTCGAAACCCGTGTTAAATCCGAGCTTGAAGCTTACCCGGTGCTGCGCCTCCCTCATTTCAGTCCGAAGGACCATGATCTGGTCCGCGGCGTCTTCCTCAGCCTGGTAGTACCCCTTGTCGAACTGCTCCTGGAACAGCTTCTGCATCTCCTCTTCCATCTCCTTCCTACCCAGGGCTCGTCCCTCCTCAAGGCCTTCAGCTTTTCCTTCGGCCCTAGTGTGCTCGGCGGCGTCTTGGTGGCCCTTGACCAGTTCGTTGAGGGTTTTTATCTGGACCTCCTGGGCTCGGCGAACAACTTCCGAGTGGTCCAGAGTCTTCTTGTACTCCTCCAGCGTCAGCTGGCCGAGCTCAACCTTTTGCCTCAGCGACTTTGTCTGCTTGTCATGCTCGGAGAGGTGCAGCTGGGCACTCATGATCGATTGTGTCGCCTGGAAATGTGAAGGAGATGTAAGTTATTCAAGAATGAAGAAACGACAAATGTACAAAGGAAAGAAATAGTGGAAATTTGGACTTACTCTCCCAACGTGGAAATAGTAATCACTCAATGCTGTCTTCAGTGATGGGGGAGCAATGATGTCCTTCGGGAGCATAAGCCCCGAGTGCAGCGTGAAAGTGAGGGAGGGATCCTCTTGGAGGCTGTCAGACTTGAGGATCTGCTTCTTGCCCGGAATGACAAAGCTCGGGGCCCATGGGACATCAGCATCCGAGGAAGCCCTCGTTTCACCCTCGTCGGCCTTATTCTTTTCCTTCTCCTCTACCCTCGGAAGGCCGACCCCAGATGACTTGGTAGCATGGGACTTTGTCCTCTTCGCCGGAGGAGCAACCTCGGATGAGGGAGTGATGGAAGGGGGCCGCTTTTGTGCCTGAGGAACTGTGCTACTCTTGCTTGGGGCCGAGCCTGAAGCCCCAGGGGCACCGCCCTTCTTCTGCTCGGCCAACTCCCTCGCTTCGTCGTCCAGCCTCTTCTGTAACACGGCCTTCATGCTTCGGGGAGGCATCGTCTCGTCCTCGGTGAAGGGTTCGTTCTCGGTTGGCACTCTTATCTTCCCTCGGTGCGGCTTTTCCTTGCTCGGTAGAAGTTCTTCGGGGAGCACCGCCGCTTCCTCTTTCTCTACCACCTTTCTTCGGATTCTTCCCCCGTAAGATGGATCGTACTGAAGGATGGTTGGAGCGTCTCTTTCTGCGCTCGGAATTGTCAAAAGGCTCGAGGCAAGCCCGCACCCCCTCGCTAACCTTAACAGGTCTTTGTTGAGCTTCGAAGTATCTGCCGAGGTTAAAAAGTTGAACAAATTGTGAATATCAGTTGTAAGTTGAAAAACAGTGGAAAGCACTATAAGGAAAAATAGGCAGCAAACTAAAAAGTGCAAGACGCTTACAAGGATCTCCCCTGTGGGTTGCAACCTCGAATTGCCCATACTCGTGTGGGGGATATTGGAAGTTGCCTCGGACTTCGACGTAGTCCGAAGCCCACTTCTCCGAGTCGTACATTCCCTCGGGAATGATTTTTTTTCATATTTCTCCGGGAGCACAAGAAGTATCGAGAACGTCTAACATTCCTCGACATCATGTAGTTCTCAAAAAGGTGGTGGAACTCCAGGTTGAACATCTTCACCTCGGCGAGCTTAATCACCGAGTGAATGATGCGGTAGGAGTTCACGCTCAATTGGCATGGCGTGAGGCTAAATCGATGCAAGATCTGTCTCAAGATCTTATGCATTGGGAACCGAAGCCCTCCCGGTGATTGCCATCAGGGGAACCGTGACGTGCTCGTCACTGAACAAGATTCGGGGCTCTTCGACGGGAGTAATCACAACGTCGTTCGGGATTTTGTAGGCTCGCCGAAAGAGATCTTGATCGTGGAAACAATCCCAGTTAGGGCAGGGATCCTTTCCTCTCTGGTCGGGGATCAAATCTGGGTCCAAGGGAATAATCTTCCTCTTGACCTTCTTCTTCGGAACAGCAGAAGATGATTCGTCGAGGGCAGCAGCTTCTCCTTCCGGCCGGCTAGATGAAGCGGCAGGTGTGCCTCTCTCGGATTGGTCTCCCTTGTCCCCATCTGCTGCCTCCTTTTCTAATTCCTCTTCGTCATCTTGGTCTTCTTCGGCTTTCTCCGAAGAGGTGCCACGTTCGAGGGGAAATCGATCCCCTCGATTCCGACGTATGGGGATCCAGATCCCACGCGGTACTTCCGAGCCTCGGCTCTAATCGCTTCGGCTATTCGGGGGTCCATCTCGCCGAAGCCTGAAGCCTTAGAATCGGTCGAACGATAAGATTCTCCCGAGGAAGTTGACGGCGACTCCATACCTAAAACAAAGTGCATGGGATAAGACCGTTAGCGAAGGGCAAGGTCGCTGC
This sequence comes from Rhododendron griersonianum, assembly GCA_018127125.1. Taxonomy (NCBI): domain Eukaryota; kingdom Viridiplantae; phylum Streptophyta; class Magnoliopsida; order Ericales; family Ericaceae; genus Rhododendron; species Rhododendron griersonianum. Next base: position 6,247,602 of record CM030799.1, on the reverse strand, counting down.
TCCTAAAGGTGCCTAATTTCAGTGCCCTATGTTGACCGAACAAACATGTCAACCCCGAACGACTATATGTCGTTAGGAGGATTCCGAGCGCACTTATGCTTCGGATGCCAATTTGAGTGACTATTTGTTCGGTACTTCGGAGTTTACTTGTTCTTCGGAGTTGATTTGTGTTCGGAAGAACACGGGTCGAACATGTTCATGGGCTCGGAAGAACACATGAACATGTTCAACCTGTTCTACAGCGTGTAGAAACGATGACAGACTGAGCGGAAAGAAAAACCTACTTTTGTGGTCGAAATATGCTTGAAAACGACTGAAAATGCGAGAAAGCATCGAGAGAAGTAAAATATACCTGAATATCAAGAGAAATCTGTGATTCGTGGTGTTGATCTTCAGATTTCAAGCGATGTTGGGGTGAGAACCGTCGAAGAGCAGTTGAAGCGTCTGATGGAAGGAGAGAAAAAATGATTTTCTCTCTCCTTCCACCCCTTTTATACCAAGGGGAGAATTCGAAACGACGCAGAGCCCCCAGCCGTTAGATTGAAGCGGGAGATTGATGCTCCGCGCGATGACTGACACGTGGAGGACTTTGTACAACGCCGTTTCGCTATCCAATGGATTAATGACGCGTTTCAAGTTTGAAATTGGCGGTTTCAGAAGCATTAAATACGGGTTCAGAGCTTGTTTGCTTCGGGTTAAGCGAACGGCCAACGTTCGGCTTGTAGGATATTTCTTCGTTCGGCATACTTATTTGTTCGGCCACTACTGTCAACTCCTCCTTCCTTCGGAACATGTAAAGCAGGAGTTGAGGGGCTATTGTAGTGGGCCGAAATATCCGAAGGACCAAAGGGGTCAACAGGTTAACCTTGTGGGCCCACGGTCCAGTTGTCTCAGTTCGACTGTGTGAGAAAAGTCAAACGCGACACGTCATCCCTGTTACTCGCCGAACGTTAATCGGCCTAGCGGGTGTTCGCCGAGCGTTACCCGGTACTTCGAGAGGTATCACAGCGCCTTTGTTCGGCATATGTCTTGTTCGTTCGGATGGCCACTCCTCCTGTTCGAAGGAATGGTCTGGCGAACAAGTCTTTCGCTCGGCAGATCCTCCGCTCGGGTTACTTCTTCGGCTGAACCTGGCGGCGGTAGGGCGTCTAGGGAGCTTCGGCTGACAGTGACAGAGATATGCGTGCACGCCTTTCTGATAACCGATGGGACATCTCTGACTCCGGCCCACGTGGGTCAGCATGGGTCTGCAGATCTTGAAGTCAAATACCCATCGAGTGCCTCTGACATATGACGTCATCCGAGCGTAACAACGCGCGTGCAGCACACCTCCACCTTGTTCAGCACTCCAAAACTTTTGCCTATAAATAGCAAGCTACCCCTTTTTGGGAAGGGGTTAGACATTATCCTCTCTAAAAACACATTTTTCTCTCTTCAAACTTCTTCTTCTTCCTCCCTCCGATTCTGACTAGATCGTCGGAGCTTCTACCCGGAGGAACACCACCCTCCGGTTTGCAGGTACATGGCGTCGTCGCTCAAGATCAGCACGGTTCAAGTATCGAGAAGGGGGTTCAGGAGGTTCAAGGATAAATCACGCCCCCACAAACACCACCTTATTACCCCGGCTACGCAATGACGTGTCCTTTGGACCCTTCGCCCGAAAGCACGAGGGAGTGAGCGCACGGGGAGAGGATTAATACATCTTGACAATTTAGAAAGTAACTATTCCATTGCATAATAGAGTTTGTAGATCTCATAAAAAGTGTTTTCTGTTTGAGCTGTGATTTGAATTCCAAAAAACAAAAAAAGCTGCTGATTTTGCCGCTTCTTTTTTTGTTAACGCCACTCTTCTGCAAGTGTATTTTGGTGCAAAAATACACTTGCAGGGGAGTGGCGTTATCAAAAAAGGGAGTGACAAAATTATTTCTCAAAAAAAAATCAAATACTTTACAGTATGTGAGACTTTTCTTTCTGACCCCGTTCTCTTAAACTTAACTTAAATCTAAAAATTTTGTCATTATCATTTTCTTGCTAAAAAGTGGTTATTTCTCAAAATACTTGGGTAAAAGTGAAAAAAATTGCTTTTCCGATTCCACTCGTCGAGATGAATCAATAACCCACAAAAATTTGGCGCAAAACTAAGAAATACGGAAAAAAATTTAAATAAGAATAAAATTCTCAAATTTAAGTTAAGTTCAAGAGAACGGGACCTGAATCTGATTATATATCAAGTCATATACACTGGATTGAAGAGCGAAGGTAGCCAGGGTCGACGGAGCACCCATCCTCCTAATTTTGTATTTATTAACAAAATTGTACAAATAGACAATTGATGTTTAAATTTGTATTGAAAAGATCCCCTTGCTTCTTGAAAATTTCATAGTTGGTGCCAGTGGCGTAGCCATAAATCTATGTAAGTGGGGACACTTTTTAAACACATTTCAATCAAAAAAATTTGTACTAAGCAACTTAAAACTTAACGTTTGTGTTAAGAATTGAAAAACCTAACATATTTATTAATATAGTAAATTACATAGAATATAAAAACCTAACATATTTATTTATTAGCCATAAATCTATGTAATTGGGGACACTTTTTAAACACATTTAAATCAAAAAAATTTGTACTAAGCAACTTAAAACGTTTGTGTTAAGAATTGAAAAACCTAACATATTTATTAATATAGTAAATTACATAGGATATAAAAACAATCGAATTGCTTGAATTGTCTTAGCGGATCAAGTCTAAGAGCAATTCACTACACAATATTTATCAATATTGCTCCCATTGTTAATAATTGCTCAAGTATAAAACATATAGTCCATGGTTTAGGCATTTTTGAATTTTAATTTGGACATTATGCATTACAGAGTTCCAAAAAGTAAATGATGGCTATTTTTCACATTAGACATCTCATTTAGCTAATGTAATGACAATGTTAAAATCTGTGAAACAAAAAATTGAGAATGAAACGACATCTGATATGTCTTAGACAGATTAAAAGTAAATTTATGAAATACAATTAACTAGACAAAATATAAAATATACATTTTAAAAATTTAAATTAAAAAAAAAGAAAAGAAAATTGAATGGGATTATGGGGGCCGTGCCCCCGCTTGTCCCATGCTCCCTCCGCCACTCCGACTCACTTGGTGCTACCGCTCGTCTCGGGTGTCAAATTTCAAAGGGTGCATCAACTAAGGAGTAAACAACTATGAACAAAACTAAATTTTGACCAAGATAATCCAAAAAAATTAGGCCTTGTTCGTTTAGCACATTTGGGTATTTTAGTTTTGGTAGTGGGTGGAGAGAGAAATAGGATAATGATTGGAGAAAGGGGTAATGAGTGGAGAGAGATAGAGAGATAAATGAAATTAATAATTGGAGAAATAGGGTAATGATTGGAGAAAGATATAGGGTAATGATTGAAAAACAAAGTTAAAACAAAGTAAATATGCTAAACGAACAAGGCCTGTGTTTTTTTAGGACATTGATATTTACACTTTCTTTTTTGTCTTTTAACAAAAAAGATACATACACTTTCAACACTAAAAACAAAAAAGGAAGTGTGAATATCAATTTCCTTTTTTTATTATTTTTTTGTCTTCAGTGAACTTTTAAAAGATTTTGATCATAATTTTTTTACTTTCAAATTCTTCTTGTTATGACGAAACAATAATTCATCACAAATTGATGCAAAACAAACAAATGAGAAAAAAAAATTGAATAAGAAAAAAAATCCAAATGATACATGTGCAACCCTACCGGGTCTTAGAGTTACAGTTTATGATTTACCGCCCTCTGAAAAATCCAAATGCTTTCTTTTACTTAGGTAACTACACTCTTATAGTATATAGTACTAAAGAATTGCCCGTGCCTACGGCACTCCCAAAACGTTTACTTGTATGATTGTTATAAAATCTTCCAAATTTCAAACTTAGTAGTATGGTCTCGGACTTATAGTCAAAAGTTAACAAAATAAATGTAAAAGGAGAAACATAAAAGGAATATAAAAGGTTCTTAACATTTTTAATCCCACTACACAACTTTCATCCGGGTAAGACTAAAGGAAAAAAAAAAATCATCTCTTAAATCTTCAACCAGAGAATATTTGATAAAACTATCATAGCTCTTTCTTGATGTTTATGATAAAAAAAAATAAAAATAAAATCTCTTCATGTTTAGGTTGAAAGAAAAGCCAATCTGCATCATTCTCCAAAAATGTGTTAACAGCTCTAGAATTTTACTAGAAAGTTTAATGAGAAAGCCTATGTCATAGTTTGCTTATTAAAGAAAAAGTATCCCCTCTCACAATGATGAATTTGTTGAACACATTACAAGAAAAATAACCTCGGGAAAGATGGAAGAAACAACAGCGGACATAGAAAGAGTTGTGATTACGTGTCAACCGGTTACCATTCAAAGAATTGGGGGATGGTGCTGTGCAGGAATTGGGGGAGCTGTTGTCCCTCTAGCAGCGTGCTGTCCCAGCCGAGGGGGCTCCGCTCCGGTCTTGCTCTAATGATTGGAAACGTTTACTTTATAGAACTCGTCGAGTTGAACAAGTGTTACAAAAATCAGCTCGATCGGATATCATTAAGTGCCTGGAGCACTTTCCAGAATACACTGAAATTTTCCAGAGGTTTTGATCTGGACGGAAGGGATTAAAGGGAGAAGAGAAACAGAGGTGGGGTAAATTTGTCTTTGCAGGTCCAAATCTAACGGAGTTTAGATCAAATTAACGAAAGTGGGGAATATTGATATTGTCGGAAAAAACGAGAGGTCGGCGATATTTTAGAAACCTAAAGGCTCTGTTTAGAATCCATGGAAAGGAAAAGAAAAGAAAGGAAAATTAAATTTTTTTCCCTTCCATTGTTCAGTTTGAAGAGAAAGAATGAAGAAAATAAAATTTTTTAGTGTAGTGAATAATAAATTTTTCTTCTTATTTTTCTCTCAATTTTTTCTTTTTAATTTTTCTTTCCTTGAGTTCCAAACAGAGCCTTAGGCGAGGCATCTGTTTGTGTCAAAAAAAAAACCTCAGGGGAGGTCAGTGAAGTTTTGCCCAAAAGTCAAATCCAGTCCTTCCGCGTAACTCCCAAGCGTGCTCGTTGTCTTTACTAGTTGCGCCCTTCGTCGTAACTGGGCCGAAACAGCCCGGAATCGCATCATCCACCCCAATGGCAACCTCTTCTCTTTCCTCTCGTATCCACCCCCAAAATCCTCCCCACCACAGAAATAATTTCACCATATCCAACAAGACCACGACCGAAGATCCAGCCATCAAGCTTTTCGGGAAGACGATTCCGGGGCAGAAATATCGTGTTCGGGCGAAATCCGAGAGTAATATGATGTGGGCTTCCAGATTCCCTGCAATTCCGAAGCTATATATATGGTAACTCTTTAAAATCACGACCTTCTTCAAATCTTAATCTCGACCGGAGTTTCGTCGACCCAGATCGAAACTCTACGACCAACAACAACGCTCATCACCACCGGTATCCAGCCCTTCACACTATTTACGCTGTTCAATATATCCGAATAGGCACCAAGAGCTCCCATGGTAAACAATGTCCACCCCTCCTCTCTCTCAGACGTATATACATATATATACGACAAGATATATAAAATGTGCCAATGAAGGTTATAATAGATTAATATATTGTGTGATTGTGCAAGATTAGCGGTGAAAAAGGATGGATATCTTTAGGGCCATGGGGAGGGAAAGGTGGCAAAGATTGGGCTTACAAGCCCGACGGGCCTATAATGAGGATAACTATTTGGTATCGAGATTTTATCGATCAAATTTTATTCGAAAGTAAAAGCTCTGATGGCGTTGCTATAGGAGACTCCGTGAAAATCGGCAAGCCTGGCATTGGCGGCTGTCATCTTAAAACGGTGTGACCCTCTTTTAATTAGTTTATTTCACAGAACCGGACCGAGATGTGTGCGAGCCAATCCGATGCACGTGTGTTCCACGCACGTTGGACGGTTCTTGACACTTCGGTGTCCGAATTTGTGCACTTTTGTTTCTGTCCATGGCCCTCTCTTTATTTTTTAATTTTTTATTTTATATAGAATTTTTGATCTTCATTGTTGAGACAAATAGGCAACTGGATTATTAAACCAAAAATTACAAAAATTTCATTATTTCATATGATTTTTATTGTTTGTGCGTCCCAAACAAAGACATAATTTATACTTGTACTTGTTTAGTTATGCATTGACAGTTCAGTAGAGCAACTCTCGTCCATAAGCCTGACGTACGAACACTACTTTGATGGAGATGGGATCGTGATCAAATCTCTCTGTTTAGAAACAAATATTGGGAACAAATATGGGCCTTCTAGTTGGAGAACGGTTCCTTGTTCTATGTCAATTCCAATAGAAGGTGGAGTCATCACTGGATTCCATGGACGTGCTGGAAGCAAACTTAGAGCAATTGGTATATTTGTGGCACCCAAAGTCAATAGTTTGCCCAGTTCATTAAAAAATGTCAATAGTTTGTGCTCAATTCAAGACCCAGATTCTACGCCAACCCAGCCCAAGGTCAGCTTCTATCCCCTCTATTTTTCCCTTATCCAATTAGTAAATCAAATTTCTCATGCTCATTTTTTTTTTTTTTTTGAACAACTCATTTTCTCTCTCATAAGTTTGTTACGTGGGAGAATGGGGTCTGTTAGGATTTTGTTTTGATGATTCAACTTCCAATTTAAAGATTCTCAATATGGAAATTATATTGATTACGTGAAACAGATCTCAACAAATCGTATGCATTTTAAAAAAACGATATGTACTCAGACTCTGTTCACATATCTAGACAAAGGTTTGCCTGGAACTGTCTATATATATATATATATATAGCCCACATTCACCGTGTGAGACCACATACATCGTACGGTTCTGTACATATCTGTGTATAAATCTCTACCTGGTAGTATGTGTCTCACCCAAGTGTTGAGTACTGTTTGAGATAGACATTTCTTAGAGGCTCATAATTTCATGGTTTAAGTTAATATGGTTGGTAATTAATGACTTTTAGATCTACATTTGTTTAGAGTTTCTTGTTACATTGTTGGCATTATTTTGATTATAAACTGTCTGTATTATGTTTATGATTTACACATGTTTACCATGGTGAGGTGTTAGGTTCAGGTATGGGTTTGTCTAGCAAATGACCGCAACATACTTATTCACTCAATTTAACTATATCAATCTGATAAACATTATTTCTCGTAATTAATCTTCTTCACAAGCATTACAAAATTAATGACTTTGATTTGTTGAGCCTGAAATGAACTTAAAATAGCCGAAACAAACTTTCGAATTTTATTTTATAACTCAGGTTGCCCGCGCTAGGTCACGTCGAGGACGCACCTCTATCCCTAGGGATTCAATCCCACCATCCACTAATGAAAAACCCAATTAAACCGAATCAAAGTCTGGTATGAACTCTGTTTGATTTTGAATATCTGATTCCTAGAAAGGAGAAGGCTTCTCGTCAGTTTTGTTATTTCCGACACGAGCAAAGTTCATTTTAATGATAAAATCTGTTCATTTATGGAAATCGGATGCCGATTAACACCTTCTTGAAATGAAATTATCTATTGTACCAATGGGTTTGATGGATTTGATTCAGTGTTGCTAACCCTATTTTTACAAACATAAATGCCTTACAAATAGGTATCGATGGGCATCGATTTTTATGATTTTTGGCACAATTGATGTTGTTGACTCGCTTGATAAAATGAATAGTTTTTATTATTAAAATGAACCTTGATTGTTCCTGAAAAACCCAAACTGCAGGGTGCGGGGACTGCCAAGAACCCTTTTTTTAACTGCCTAGAAGCCTTCTCCCCTACAATTACTCAGCGTGTGCATTCCGATCAGTTTGTATGCGTAACTTCACTTACTGCTTCATCTGGCAAGTATGTATGCACACACCCCGTGATCCGCTATCTGTAAAAACTCATTTGGCCACATCACCTGCTTGCAGAGCCAATCCAAGTGGCTTGCTTGGTCTCGCTCCCTTCCCGCACTATTCCTCCCCACTAAAAATAGCAATTGAGATGAATATTTGGTGTCACATTTTCATCCGAGACTTTTAGTTCTTTTGTATTTTTCTTTCTGCTGTAAAAATTAAATAAATTTTCAATAAAAACATAAGTCGATAATCATATTATACTACTCTGACAAAGGGGAAAAAATTAAATTCTACTTATCCACAAAAATTTGCAAACAAAATAAATAAATCAAGAAAGACTCACTTGTGCTGTGTTGGGGATGCAGACAACCTTCAATGAGAGCGAAAACAGTAATTTTACTTTGGGCAGGTCCAATTTCAGCCATTAATTGGGCCTTAACGTATTTATAACACAGTTGCATTGTACTTAGGGTTATGAGTTTCAGTGTAAACACGAGAGAAGGTGGGAGAAAACTGTTCTTGGAGAAAAGAGAAGATTTATATTCCATTGATTCTGCAATTATAGTGGACGGGTATGGCTCCCGCGGTTTTTTCTCGCGTTTAAGTTTTCCACGTATATTTGTGTGTTCTTTCACTTTGTTAATTACACACTGTTATCGTTTTGCTATGTGATTTCTGTGACTCTAGTTTCCAAGATCCGTAGGGGGCATTGTGGATTGAACGTGGTGTTCGATTCCTAACATACTGGAGGACACTCCGTAATTGAATTCATTGCATTAGTTAAACTTCAAACCAAAATCAATCTCCCCTTTTTCTGCTTTGCAAGTATATGAAATGAGGGAGGGAATGTTGCGAAGGAAAACGGTCTAGGAATTCATAAGATTAGTTAATTGCAACAGTTATGCATTTTTGGGGATTTTGAGTTGAGTGATATGGCATGTTTACCCTTTGTAGTTAGAATACAAAAGTTAAGCATGTACAACAGGCTTTTTATTTGCACTTGTAGCCAAAATAGAGAGCTATTCTCAAGAAAACTAGCTCTACAAGTCTATCAATCCACCTCTCCATTACTGATTTTGTTGTCGCTAAGGCAACAGATGAGCAAGGGTCCTCGCGTCTTTCAGGACAAGCGCAGGTAAAGAAGTTAGCCCACGTTTGTAGGCTTTGGCTCGCTAGTTGGAATATAGGGTTGTTGACCGGTAAAACCATGGAGTTAGTTGATTGTATGATTTGAAGGAGAATTAGCATAACTTGCTTACAGGAGACCAAGTGGGTTGGAGAGAAAGCTGGGGAAATAGAGAGTACTGGGTATAAGCTTTACTATACTTGGAAAGATTGACATAGGAATGGGGTGGGAGTAGTTGTAGCGAAACACCTTAGGGACTCGGGACTCCGGAGTAACGATCACGAGAAAGGGAGATAGGATTATTTAATTTATTTTACTTAAACTTATCGTTGGAGAGACTATAGTTAATGTTATTAGTGCCTATGCGAAAGGATAGTTTTGGGATCAAATGGACGAGATGATGCAAGATTCATAGGGGGTGATTTCAACGGACACGTAGGCCAGTAAGCAAGGATATCAAAGGGTCCATGGTGGTTTTGGTTTTGGCTCCCAAAATGAAGCTAGGAATGGTATTTTGGATTTTGCAGTGGCTTTTGATCTTAGAATTATGAACACTTTCTTTAAGAAGAGAGATGAGCATCTAATCACTTTTAAGAGCGGGTCTAATAGAAGTCAGATAGACTATTTTCTAGTAAGAGGCGCATACTGCTTAGTATGTAAAGACTGCAAGGTCATACCGGGAGAGTGTTTAGTCATGTCACAACATAGGCTTATAGTCCCAGACATTTGCTTGGAAGGTCAACAGAGAATGAGGAAAGAGAGTACAAACCCACGAACTAGATGGTCAAGTCTGCCGGGGGAGAACTTAGAGTTGTTTAGAGACAAGATGTTAAGAGAAGCAAGATGGGATTTGGAAGGCTATAGTGAGGAAATGTGGACTAGGATGGCGGGCTGCATAAGAAGAATATCACAAGAAGTTTTTGGAGAGTCGAAAGGGAGAGGCTCCATCTTGAAAGAGGCCTCGTGGTGGACTACCGAGGTCCAAGCGGTAGTAAAAGGTAAAAAAGAGGGCTTTAAAAGTGGCAGAAGGATAGAAGTGAAGAAAATTTTAGAGGCTAAGAAAGCCGTGGGGTTAGCTGATGCAATAGCCCAAGAGGAGGAGTATCACCGTAAGCAAATCAAAAATTGACTAGTAGAAATCAAAACTGACCGAAGGATTTAGCGTTGAGACCACTTGGGTTCGATCCGAAACGGCCCAACGGTCAAGACACATCGCCTACGGCCATGTGGTTTTCGTTTTTTAGCCGTTTTCGGCCGTTTAGGGCTCCGAAAGGCCAAATTTGCCGTTTTAGGAAATAATCTTTTTGCTTATAACTTTTGGTAGGAAATTCTATTAATTTCCGTTCTTGTTGGAGAAATTTTGTTTTTCCTTATATTTTCAGAATATGTAATAATTTTGGAACTTTCCAAAATTGGTAATTTTTCCTTTTCCTAGTCGGTTTAGGGTTTGCTTCTTATTTAAGGAGTTGTAAGCCTTAGGGCTACGCAGTTTTTGATGATTATTGATTAATAAAGTGTCTAGAGAGTGTTTCTCTATATCTATCCCGTTTGTGATTGTCCTTGTTACACGTTTGTTCTTCGTTTCATAATTCTGCCCTGCATCAGTTGGTATCAGAGCACGGTTCCGATTTCGACTATGGCCGCGAGACGTGCTGCTGGAGGTCGTGGGGGACGTGGTGATCGTACTGCTTTTATGGAGGACGTTTATGAACGGGATGACGTTGCGCGAGAAGCACGAACAGAGGCTCGGATCCAACAGGTCGCTGATCAGGTCGCTGCCCTAGCCGATCAGGTCGCTGCCCTTACTGTTGCGAACCAGCCTCGCCGTCGCTCGATCAACCTAAATCCTCTGTATGAGGAGGAGGCTGCGAGTGATGAAGAGACCGGAAACCCTTTTGCAGTAGGAGCGGCCGGAGGCGGCGGTTTCTTTCAACGAAGGGAAAACGGTCGTGGGTTCATGGCGGACCGCGATTCTCGGCAATGGGAATCGGGGTTGAAGGTTGATCTTCCTGAGTTTCAGGGGGGTTTGGCACCGGAGGAGTTCCTTGATTGGGTCGCAACTATCGAAGAGATCTTGGACTTCAAGCGTGTCCCGGAGGACAGACGGGTCGCGTTGGTTGCTACCAGGTTTCGAGGTAGGGCTGCAGCTTGGTGGCAGCAGTTGAAGCTATCCAGAGCAAGGCAGGGTAAGGAGAAGATTAGTTCGTGGGAAAAATTGAAGAAAAAGATGCGAGTGGCTTTTCTTCCCCACAACTATTCTCGTTTGATGTATCAGCGATTGCAGAATCTCCGCCAGGGTTCCCGTTCGGTGGATGATTATACTACAGAGTTTCATCAGTTGGTGGTCCGGAATGATATCGCTGAAACGGAGGAGCAATTGGTTTCGAGGTACGTTGGAGGTTTGCGTGAGCAGTTCCAATTAACATTGAATATGTTTGACCTGTATTCTGTTTCGGAGGCACATCAGAGAGCCTTGCAATTGGAGAGGCAAGCAAACCGCAGATCTGTTGCACCTACCTGGGGTGTCGCTGCCCGAACAACGCCCAGCCCAATGCCAGTTCGGCCTACGGGCAATTCAACACCTGTTGTTCCGCAGGCCATTAGAGCGGGTGTTTCGGGGTCTAAGTGTTTCAAATGTGGAGAGCTTGGTCATCGCGCTGTTGAGTGTCGAAAAGGGGATAGACTGGGTAAGGCCTTGTTTGCAGATGCTGATGGGATTGTTAGTGAACGTTATGAGCAGTATGACCAGGAAGCGGTGTATGATGAGTCCCAACGGTCGACCGACTCACCTGATGGAGATGTGGAAGAAGTTATAGGGGATGTCGGGCCATTATTGGTGGTTCGAAGATCCTGCTATGCTCCTCGAGAAGTAGAGGGAGATTCTTGGCTGCGTGGTAACGTCTTTCAGTCCACCTGCACAATAGGAGGAAAAGTATGTCGTTTTGTGATAGATTCGGGTAGCTGTGAGAATGTGGTGTCCGACGAGGCAGTGCAAAAACTCGGATTGAAGACGGAGCCGCACCCCAACCCGTACAAGCTGGCGTGGCTGAAGAAGGGCAACGAAGTTAAGGTAACCAAGCGCTGTTTGGTTTCGTTTTCTGTTGGTTCTAAGTATAAGGATCAGATTTGGTGTGATGTTGTGGGGATGGATGTGTGTCATCTCTTGTTGGGAAGACCGTGGCAGTTTGATCGTAAGGTGATGCATGACGGAGGTTCTAACACATATACCCTTAAATCAGGGGGTACGACGGTTAAGTTGCTCCCTGCTAAGGAGATTATATCCAAACCACAAAGTGGAGAGGGTACTAATCTTCTAACAAAGGTACAGTTCGAAGGAGAGATATCGGCCACCAAAGTTGTGTTTATTGTTGTGGCAAAGGAGAGTTTACCAGCAGGTTTTGAGCACAAAGTGCCAGTTCCGATCCAGCCCCTTCTTGTTGAATTCGCAGATGTGTTCCCAACTGAGTTACCCGATGGGTTACCTCCGTTACGAGATCTTCAGCACCAGATTGACTTGGTGCCGAGTTCTAGTTTGCCTAATCGACCCCATTATCGAATGAGTCCAAAGGAGCACGAGGAGTTGCGAAAACAAGTGGAGGAGTTGCTGTCCAAGGGTTTTATTCGGGAGAGTCTTAGCCCTTGTGCAGTTCCAGCATTATTGGTTCCCAAAAAGGATGGGTCGTGGAGGATGTGTGTGGATAGCAGGGCAATTAACAAGATCACAGTGAAGTATCGTTTTCCGCTGCCGAGATTGGATGATTTATTAGATCAGTTGGGAGGTGCTCGGGTTTTTACCAAGCTGGATTTGAAAAGTGGTTACCATCAACTTCGTATCAAGCCGGGAGATGAATGGAAGACAGCGTTTAAGACCAGAGAAGGGCTGTATGAGTGGTTTGTTATGCCGTTCGGTTTATCCAATGCGCCGAGCACTTTCATGCGAGTGATGAACCAGACGCTACGGCCTTTCATCGGTAAATTTGTTGTCGTTTACTTTGATGATATTTTGATTTATAGTGCCACTCCTCAATTACACTTGCAGCATTTACGTGAGGTTCTTACTGTTTTGCGTGCTGAAAAATTGTATGGAGCTGTTAAAAAGTGTGTGTTTATGACGGATTCTGTGCTTTTTCTTGGTTATGTCGTCTCCAAGAATGGGATTTCAGTAGATGAGTCTAAGGTTGAGGCAATTCGAGACTGGCCACAACCTCGGACTTTGTTTGATATTCGCAGTTTTCATGGGTTGGCTTCTTTTTACCGTCGTTTTATTCCGCACTTTAGCACTATTACGGCTCCTATCACGGATTGTATGAAGGGTGGGAGGTTCTCTTGGAATGAAGCAGCCTCCAGGGCATTTCAGTTGATCAAGCAGAAACTAACTTCTGCCCCGGTTCTAGTGTTGCCGGACTTTTCACAACCTTTTGAGTTGCATTGTGATGCGTCCAAGGTTGGAATTGGGGCTGTCCTTAGCCAAGGCTCCAAGCCTGTGGCCTATTTTAGTGAGAAGCTGAATGGGGGAAAACTGAACTATAGCACTTATGATGTGGAGTTCTATGCCTTGGTTCAGTCGTTGAAGCATTGGTATCATTATCTCATACACAGCGATTTCGTTTTATATTCGGATCATGAGGCGTTGAAACACCTCAACTCGCAGGACAAGCTTTCCAGTCGGCATGCTAAATGGGCTGCTTATGTACAGCAGTTCTCTTTTGTTATCAAGCACAAGTCTGGTGTTTTGAATAAGGTTGCCGATGCCCTCAGTCGCCGTACCAACCTGCTCACAGTAATGCGCAGCAAGGTAGTTGGATTGGATGCTTTTCGTGAGTTGTTGTTGGCTGATCCATTTTTCTCTACTGTTCTTGGGAAGATCGCAGGTGGAGATCAGTCTGATTTTCATGAGCATGGCGGTTTTCTGTTTAAAGGGAATGCGTTGTGTGTTCCGGAGGGTAGTCTTCGTCTCAAAATTATTAAAGAGTTGCACGATGAGGGGCAAGACGGGAGAGACAAGACATATTCATTGTTGTCAGCTTCTTATCTTTGGCCCACTTTACGGAAGGATGTTTACAAATTTGTGGGAAGCTGCCACACTTGCCAAGTCTCCAAAGGTACGGCTTCTAATGCTGGTCTATATATGCCATTGCCCATCCCATCACAACCTTGGGCTGATGTTAGCATGGATTTCGTCTTGGGGTTGCCGAGATCACAGCGAGGTAATGATTCTGTCTTTGTGGTGGTGGATCGGTTTTCCAAGATGGCTCACTTCATCGCTTGTAAGAAGACAACCGATGCGGTCAAGGTGTCCCAATTATATTTTTTTGAGGTTTATCGCTTGCATGGCCTGCCCCAGTCCATTGTTTCTGACCGTGACACGCGGTTTCTGAGCCATTTTTGGCGTTGCTTGTGGAGGATGGCAAACACCAATCTGGCTTTTAGCACGGCTTATCACCCTCAAACAGATGGTCAGACTGAGGTTGTAAATCGTTCTTTGGGCAATTTGCTCCGTAGCTTATATGCAGACCATCGTGGGAGTTGGGATCAGAAATTATGCCAAGCTGAGTTTGCTTTCAACCGTTCCGTTAATCGAAGCACAGGTCTCTCCCCATTCCAGATTGTTTACGGTTTCAATCCTCGTGCCCCGATTGATTTGGCTCTTGTTCCTGACTTGACACGAGCTAGTAAGGGAGCTGAGGAGTTTATGAGAGATCTACAGCAACTTCATAAAACTACTGAGCAGCGCTTGCACAGTGTTACTCAGAAGTACAAAGAGGCCGCGGACAAGAAGCGCAGGGTTGTGGAGTTCGAGGTTGGTGACTTTGTTTATGCCGTCCTTACAAAGGACCGGTTTCCAGAAGGGGAGTATAACAAGCTTGCGGCCCGCAAAATTGGTCCTGTTGAGGTTGTGGAGAAGATCAATCCGAATGCATACCGTTTGAAGCTGCCAAGCCATATCCGAACTGCTGATGTCTTTAACGTGAAGCACCTTGTTCCTTTCCAAGGGACAGTTCGTCGGATGATGGGGCAAATTCGAGGGCGAATTTCTTTTCAGAAGGGGAGGATGATGCAATAGCCCAAGAGGAGGAGTATCACCGTAAGCAAATCAAAAATTGACTAGTAGAAATCAAAACTGACCGAAGGATTTAGCGTTGAGACCACTTGGGTTCGATCCGAAACGGCCCAACGGTCAAGACACATCGCCTACGGCCATGTGGTTTTCGTTTTTTAGCCGTTTTCGGCCGTTTAGGGCTCCGAAAGGCCAAATTTGCCGTTTTAGGAAATAATCTTTTTGCTTATAACTTTTGGTAGGAAATTCTATTAATTTCCGTTCTTGTTGGAGAAATTTTGTTTTTCCTTATATTTTCAGAATATGTAATAATTTTGGAACTTTCCAAAATTGGTAATTTTTCCTTTTCCTAGTCGGTTTAGGGTTTGCTTCTTATTTAAGGAGTTGTAAGCCTTAGGGCTACGCAGTTTTTGATGATTATTGATTAATAAAGTGTCTAGAGAGTGTTTCTCTATATCTATCCCGTTTGTGATTGTCCTTGTTACACGTTTGTTCTTCGTTTCATAATTCTGCCCTGCATCATTAGGTAAGATGAGATCATTTTGAGAATTTTTATGCTATACTAGATAGTAAGGATGGGAAGAAGGATATCTATAAGCTTGCCAAATTAATGGAGAGAGAAGAAAACAAGTGATGTTTCTCAAGTTAAGTGCATAAAAGATGACGAATGTAGGGTATTAGCGAAGGATGATGAGATTAAGGGAAGATGGAAGAATTATTTTGATAAACTTTTGAATGAAATGCATGAGAACTCAAGCACAGAGTATATGTTTTATCAGAGGGTACAAAAGTCTGAAGTGGCGAATGCGCTGAGAAGGATAAACCAGGCAAGGCCTTATGACCAGATGGTTTTCCTATTGAGGTATGGAAGAACCTTGGTGATATTGGAATGTCGTGGTTGACAAAGCTACTCAACAAGATTATTCTGACTAGAAAGATGCCTGATGAGTGGAGAAAGAGTATCTCTTCTCCCCCTCACCCTCTCTCTCTCCTTCCTCTACCTTTTCCAGTCTCGAACCCCTTTCCCTTTCCCTTGTCGTCTGTGTTTTTGGGTCGCCACTCTCCTCTGCGTGGGAGGGTTGGGCGGCTGTTGTCGCCTCCTACCGGAGGTCTCCTTGGTCTCCTCCGGATGCCTAGCGGCGTTGGGTGACTCGTTTTGTGCGGAGATTGGCGGTGGTGGTGTTTGGTGGTGTAGATCTGGCCGGGGTGTGTGGTGGTGGAGGGCGGCAGTTTGGGGTTTTAGAGGTGTAGTTAGTTTGGTTCTATTTTTGTTTTGCAGGATTCCCTATTTCCAAAATCGATCGGTGAAGGTGGCAGTTTGATCGGTGGTGGTCCAGTCCGGCGGTGGTGAGGTGGTTGCGGCTCCCATGGTTGTCTGCTTTGGTCGTTTTGTGTGCCGAAGTCCGGTCGGCGGCCGTCTGAGCTTTCAATCATGCGAGGGGCTGGCATTTCGTCGCTCTGAAGTGGTGCTGTTGCTGTTGAAGACTGTTTCTGAAGGGGATTGCTTGGGTTTGTTGTTGATGGTGGTGGTGGTTTGCCCTTAGGCCTTGTCTGCTGCGGCCTTCACTGTCGTAGGTCGGCTCCCGCCGCCTGGGAGAGGCCGGCTCGGCTTAACGACGAGGCCGGGCTCCGGTGGTTTGTGGGGCGGTGGTTGCTGGTGTAGCTAGGGCTCTGTGGTTTGGTTTGGGTGGGCCGGCCCAGGCTTGGGCTAGATTTGGGCGTTTGGGCTTCTTTGTTTTATTTGGGTATAGGGCTGTTCTGTATTGTATTGTATTATCTTGATGTGGACCCTGGTAGGCCCTTGGGTTGTTTGGGCTTTGCCCTTTTGGTGTATTTTCCAACTCTTTGTTGGATCCCCTTCCCCTTTCCCCGTTTTTAATAAAATTTCATCTTTTGCCGATCAAAAAAAAAAAAAAAGTATCTTAGTACCAAT
The DNA here is from genome assembly GCA_018127125.1 of Rhododendron griersonianum. NCBI lineage: Eukaryota > Viridiplantae > Streptophyta > Magnoliopsida > Ericales > Ericaceae > Rhododendron > Rhododendron griersonianum. The sequence goes on along the minus strand of CM030799.1, from coordinate 6,230,563 downwards.
ATACAAGAATAAAGGGGATATTCAAAGTTGCAAGAACTATAGAGGCATTAAATTGATGAGCCATACAATGAAGCTTTGGGAAAGAGTTATTGAGCATCGCCTAAGATTGAGGATGCTGGTGTCGGAGAATAAGTTTGGATTTATGTCCGGTAGGTCCACTATGGAAGCAATATACTTGTTAAGGAGATTAGTTGAAAAGTATAGAGAGAAAAAGAAAGATCTTCTCATGGTTTTTAGACTTAGAAAAAGCATATGATAAGGTGCCTAGAGACATTATATGGTCGGTCTTGGAGACAAAGGGGGTGACGAAAGGGTATAGACATGTATGAAGGTGCTGTCACTACTACTACTAGATCCCCAGTAGGAGAAACAGGCGAATTCCCAATCACAGTACGATTACACCAAGGGTCTGCTTTAAGCCCTTACCTCTTTGCCTTGATTATGGATCAGTTGACTAGACATATTCAGGATGATATCCATGGTGTATGTTGTTCGCGGATGATATTGTTTTAATAGATGAAACCATGGTGGTTAGAATCGTACGATTCACAATTCTTATCACACGATTCACTAGGTAATTGATACTAATAGGCTGTCTGAATTGAAAATAGCTGTGAATCGTAAGTGAATCGGTGAATATCTCAGAGAGGTCTGCGAAAAATTGTGGAAAAACGTCAACGTCTACTATCTTATTTGTCAAAAAAAAAAAAAGAAGTACCGTACAAAGAATTAATCGGTCAATTGAATATTTGAGAGAAAACAAAGCCGTTAATTTGAAAAGTCATCTTGAATTATTCACTTAAATTTTGATAAACCTCTTTTCGCTTTCAGTAATTCATGGAAGAATGAATCGGGAAAAACCCTATGACCGCACCAGTCATTCGATTCACTTAAAATTTTCTGGATTCATTTTCGACTCTTTTTTTGCTTTTTGGTTGTTGGAAAGGGTTCAAACTATTCTTTTAAGGTATTTAGTATTGTTATATGCCATGTTTAGTCTATGTTTCTCCTCATGTAGTATTATAGGTAATAAGAAAGAGGGATTATTACAAGAGTGATACCAAATACAACCACCCATTAGACTTTCTAAAGGTTTGTTTTGTACTTTTAACTCTTTTTCACAAAAAAGATCATAAGTAGGATTCACGAATCCTCATCTCTTGGAAATTGCAATAGAAGTAGCTTACCTATTAATCCACATTAAAATCATCATTTAGAAGAAAGCTTTTTATTGATTTAGGTCTAAAACTTTCATTTATAATATACATTTTTGTTACCCTAAACAATAAACATGTTTCCATGCATTATAAAAATCATGACCGACTCAGAGCGATTCACGATTTGAAAAAGGACCATTTCGATTCTCGATTCAATTCACGATTTGACAACCTTGGATGAAACTATATGAGGTGTTACTATCAAACTAGAAACTTGGAGAGAAGCATTGGAGTCAAAAGGCATTAGGATTAGTAGGAGTAAACCAGAGTACATGGAGTGTAAGTTTAGTGGTAGTGAAAGTGCTAGTGTTGACACAGTGGCCCTCCAAAATAAGGAACTACCAAGAAACAAGCGTCTTAAGTATCTTGGCTCAATTGTTAGTAAGGATGGAGAAATTACGGAGGATGTAACACAGAGTACAAGTTGGATGGATGAAGTGGAGGAGTGCTTCGGGTGTGTTGTGTGACCGCAGGATTTCCCAAAGTTGGAGAAATTCTACCGTACAATTACAAGGCCAACCATGTTTATAACACATAGTGTTGGGCTGCTAAGAAACAACAAGTTGATTGTAGCCGAAACGAGAATGTTGAGATAGATGTGTGGTATGAGAATGTTGAGATGGATGTGTGATAAGACATTGCGTGATAGAATTAGAAACATAAACATTCGTGGAATGGTAGGGGTAGCACCATTAGAAGCTAAGATGAGAGAATATAGACTAAGGTGGTTTGGTCATGTCTACCGTAGACCCGTCGATGGAGTAGTTAGGAGGAGTGATATGGTTACGGTAAATTATAGCCCTAAGGGGAGAGGTAAATCGATATTGACCTTAGAAGCAATAGTACGCAAGGATCTAGGCTTACTGGATATTATGGAACATGATGCCCTCAACATAGCTCAATGAAAAACACGGATTCATGTAGCCGACCCCAATTGATTGGGACTTAAGGCTCGATCTGGTTTGGTTTAAAGGCAAACTTAAGAAATCAATTGTTTCTTTTCCCATGACCCAAAAGTCTTCTTTTGCTATCTCCATCTTCGTCGTCGTTCGATTAGAAGCCCTAAAGCCAACAGTGAAAAAAAAGCCCCAAATGTATTCTCCTCATGCTCTGCTGTGAGATTCCAAGGGTTTGTAAAAAGCCTTGATCCCCTAGGTATATTGATTTACTATGTATGAACTCTCAATCAACAATCCACCAATCAAAATATCAACCAATCATACAAACAGAAAGCAACCAAACAGAGAACACCAAGCTATACGTGGAAAATTCCTAAATGGGTAAAAATCAAAGGAAGGAATTAAAACACTATATTCAATGTGTAGTTACAAGCAATCTTACCTACGGTTAGGAATTCTCATCAATCACCCTATGATCTACTTGCCGAATTCTTGTTCACCACCAATCCGCTGCTGCCTTGAATCTACAAGCGTTCTGTTTGCTTCCCGGAAATCCACTGAAGGACGTATTGCCTCGGATTCCTCTTTAGAGCTTCTCTCAAATAGGTTAAGAAATGATATGGAAACCTTTTGGAGATGTCTTGAACGCTCAATGATTTGTAGATCGCATCTATACTCCAAGATACAAGCCAAAGAACACTCTAAGGTTGCCTATCAAAAAAAAAAGAAAAAAAGAACACTCTAAGGTGTTTCTATGCTTCAAACAAAAACAAAACAACTGCTCTGATATGCTTGAACCCTGTTAATGACCTAGCTGATGCATATATATACTGTTGCTGTTCGCGCAGAAGTTGCTCGAACACTTTCAAAGTCGCTCGAGCACTTTTTATCCAGTAAGGTCTGTTGAAAAAAGTGCCTAACAGTTGCTGAAAAAAGATGCTACGCTTACTTCTTGATGCCCCGGATCACGACGCAACTATACTACTGCACTCAAACACTCAATGCATGTTCAATATGATTCCTTTCCACATAATCCCTAAACAGGCTCTATGAAAATATAAGTAAAATAAAGTACAACTCAACAAACAGGATACATGAAAATGTGTGTTTTGTCTATGCAATTGCCAACACAAAGGAGCTTGGCTTTTTGGTGGTTACAGTTTGCAACTCAAATCCTCAACATAGGCTCTCTATATATGTCTGTCCCACTACATGGCATGATGCATGTGTATTTATATCACTTCTAAGTTCTAGAAGCTTAACCAACACTAAAACTAAACGACATTTGAAGAGCCACATAAGCAAAACAGTTGTCAAGGGAGATAGCAAACTTGCTACACTATTTTGGTGTAGGCTGTGTATCTCTCTCTCTCTCTCTCCAAAGTTGAAGAGAAAGAAAGATCTCTTCAATTTGCCACCTCATCAAATTTTATGCTTATTATTTGCGTATTGTTGTTTTCTTGGGCAAAGTGAGTCCTCTAAGTAACAAAAGTGAGAAAATAAAATTTGAAGAATCCTTTGAAGTGTATAACTCTTGAACTTGCCACATGGATCACCAAAGTAAGTATTTGATATAAGTTTTGTTTCTTCCCTTGGAGATTAGAGTTTCAATTTGGATGCGGTCTATTTGTATGTGGTGCTTCAGTTCCGATTTCAACTGCTTGTGTTTTGAATCTGGGTTTCGTGTGATAAAAAAAATTGGGATTTGATTTCGACAGTTTGTATTTTTGCAAGGCCAAATCAATTGTGATGATTAACAATAAATTAAAAAGACACGAGAAGAAATAAATAGCTAGCATCGTTGGAGTTTGTAATAGAAAATGATTAGCTATAATAGTTTTGGGGGGTTTTGACTAGCAATTTTAGCTATTTGTTGCTGCATATGCCCTTGTCCAAATGGTCTCAACTACTTTTTCATTAGGCAATATTGGAAAAATCAAAATATGAGCCAGCATCACGAAAATGTGGACACACCAAAAGAGTGCTCCCCTTTATAAATAGAAGAGAAGATACTCTACAAAACACCTGTACGTGCATACTCTATAAATCCTCACACAACTGAATTTCCTGGAATAGGCATCAAGAAGTCCAAATGGTATACGATTTCCAATGAAGGTTGTAATAGATTATATTTTATTTTTGAAAAGAAGGTTGTAATAGATTGCGAAATTGTGCAGGGCAAGATTTGCGGTGAAGAAGGATGGATATCTTTAGGGCCATGGGGAGGGGAAGATGGTGTAAATTGGGCTTACAAGGTCGACGGGCCTATAATGCAGATAAGTATCCGTTATGGACTAGCCATCGATTCCATTTTAATCGAAAGTAAAAGCTGCGATGGTGTTATACGAAGCTCCAAGAAATTTGGCGGTACCGGTGGCTATTCGACTGAAACGGTGTGACCCTCTTAGCTTATTCACAGACCCGAACGGAGATGTATCTTGATTTGTCTGATGCACGTGGATCCATGCACATCAGACAGTTCCGGACACCTCTGTGTCCGGATTTGTGCACTTTCTTTTGTGCCATGGCTTTTTAATTTTTTTCAATCCTTATTGTCGAGACGAGTAGACTAGTGAATTTTTTAACCAGAAACTACAATAATTTCAGATGATTTTTACTTTTATTTTTTTATGCATCCCAAAAAAGGTCCTAATTTAAACTTGCACTTGTTTAGTTCTGCATCGACACTTCAGAAGAGCAACTCTCGTCCATAAGCCTGACATACGAATACTTTTATGAAAAAGTGACAATCATATCTCTCTGTTTCAATACAAATCTGAAGAAATATGGTCCTTTTGGTTCGAGGACGGGTGCTTCTTCTGTGTCCATTCCAATAGAAGATGGAGTCCTCTCTGGATTGCATGGACGTGTTGGCCTCCACCTTTTTGCAATTGGTATATTAGTGGCACCCAAAGTTGATAGTTTGCACTCAATTCAAGATTCAGATCTTGCGACAACCCAGCTCAAGGTCAGCTTCCATCCCCTCTACTTTTTGTCGTATTCCAATTAGTAAATCAATATGCTAATGCTCATTTTTTTCCTCTCATACAATTGTTACTAAGGCGAATGGGGCTTGTTTTAGTTTCATTTTGATGAACCCAACATCCATTTTGGACACGGGTTTATCTGGAACTGTTTGATCTATGTGCGTTCAACATTAACCTTGTGTGACTACGTGCATCGAACGGTTCAGAACATATCTTTGTAAGGCAGGAGCGGAGCCAGATAGTTGGGGGTAGGTGCCACCCCCGACCCCAATTTAAAGCCTTTTTTTTTTCTTCCTACACTAACGTAATTAGGTTAGGCACCTACCTGTATTTGAATAAATTCATATTTTACCCAAGCAATGTTAAGATTTCTTTTAAAAAATGAATGGTTTAGATCATGAAAATGATATCTCAATGGATTTTCATTTGAATACCACAAGAGAGTTTGGTCCATAATTTTATTCGTCTTACTAGTAAAAAAGCCCACGACAAAATTTCATTATGTGAATATACACATAACCTTTTTCTTCAAACTTTTGCGGCCAACACACAACAACAAAAGTGGCTTTCATTTGAATAGTGCTACTCCCGATTTTAAGTCCTGGCTCTGCAACTGGTATCCGGATCTGTACCCGGATGCTCGTGTCTTACCCAAATAATATTTGGAGTTACTATATGAGATGGACAATTCTTAAAGGAACGTAAATTCATGGTTTAAGTTAATTTTGATGCTCATTAATGACTTTTTGGTCTTCATTTGGTTAGAGTTTCATGTTACAGTAATAGGACATTGATGGCATTATTTTGATTATAAGTTGTTTGTATTATGTTTATTTTTTACACATGTATACCGTGTTCAGGTGTTAGGTTCAGGTGTGGGTTCCAAACACAAAAAGCTTGAGAAAATCATCCACAATGCTGGTTTCAGCAGTGCAACCACAAACAAAGATGGCCACCACGGTGCAGCTCCGTCCCCCTCTTCTGAAATGATCCGTAATGATCTCCTCCTCATGAAGGAGTACATGAACCATATGAATGTGCAAGTCAACCTGGCCAGTGAGAAATTCGAGGAGCTACAAAAATTAGGGAGCAATGGAAGAGACTTTGACGAACTCGGAAAGGCCATCGCGAAGCTGAAGTGCCAGATCCCTTTAACCACCAACAAAGACCACCACCACGGTGGACCTCTTTCCCCCATTTCTAAACTGATCCGCAGTGATCTCATCCTCGTTGATACGGCCTTTGCAGAGGCAAAGGAGTCCATGTGCCATATGAATGTGGAAATCAACCGAGCCCATGAGAAGTTCAAGGAGCTACAGATATCGCAGACTAGTGAGGGAGACTCTGACAAACTACTAAAGGCCGACTTTGCCAAAAAACGAAAGGCCAAATCTGATGAACTACGGAAGGCCATCGCAAAGTTAAAAGTCAAGATTCCCTCGCATAGTAAAATCCGGTCTGCCAATTCCAACTTACATCGTAAGAATTGGGATAATATAAACAGGGCTGAGGACGGAATGATGCACTTCTTCCACAAGGAGCCAGAAGTTGCGCACAGTACTGGTGATTGTGATGGCATATTGGAAGCTTTCCATGACCTCCCCGAGCCATTGCGTGATTGTTTGCTCTGTTTCTTCAAGTTCCCACCAATGGCAACCATAAAGAGAACCCTGATGATTTACCTGTGGATAGGGCAGAGATATATTTCCCGGCTGGTCAATTATGATGGCATTGATAGGTACGTTTGGCATCTTGAAATGCATGCTCGCAAGTTCTATGATGAGCTTATTGCAAAGGGCTTCATCGAGCCTATCTATCAAAAATTCTCTTTGGTGCCAGACAGTTGTAGGATGAGCCTTGCTGTTCGTTCGTCTTTATATAAAGAAGCTGAAATTGGAGGATTTACGTCAAATGGTACTCTTAATCTGGAACCTACGTCTGTTTGTGGCGATCTAATTAGGTGCACATCATGCCTGATCAATGTTGGCGAGGCCATTGTTAAATGTGAGCCTGAAATATTTGAGAATATGAAGCATATTCGAACTCTTTATCTCGGAAGGTGGCAGAGCTTAGCTACGCACCACATTGAACTTGCAAACGCCAAAATTTTCCACGGACTGAATAAGCTGAATAGCTTAACTTTTCTTAGCCTTCGAGGAATTTCTACGATTACGGAGCTTCCCACATTCATTTCAGAGATCAAAGATTTGATGATTTTAGATCTCCGAGCTTGTCATAATCTTGAGGGGATTCCCAACAAGATTGGTTTGCTCAAGAATTTGACACATTTGGACATGTCTGAGTGTTATTTTCTAGAACACATGCCCAAAAGTCTTGCTCAACTATCAGACCTTGAAGTCCTGAAGGGATTCTTGATTGGAGATTTCAATGACGAAAAACATTCGTGTACTCTGCGCGATTTGTCAGGACTGCAGAAGTTGAGAAAACTTAACATCTACATAAGTGTGAAAGACCTTCCCAGACTACAAGACTTGAAGTATTTAGAAAGGTTTGTAGGCCTGAAAAAGTTGTCGATATCTTGGGGAGGATGCTCTTTACAAGATCGACCTGAAGTCATCACAAAAGCATTTCACTTTGCTACACTTCCTCCCAATCTGCAGAAATTAGACCTTCAATGTTTCCCAATGACAAGTCTACCCAATTGCCTGATGCCTAGAAAACTTGAGGAACTAAAGAAACTCTACATTAGAGGAGGGAAACTATGTTATATAGGCCAATTTGGGGAACCTCAAGTGCAGCCATGGAACGTGGAGATATTGAATTTGAAGTACTTGGACGAATTAGAGGTTGATTGGAGCGAGCTGAGTATATTATTTCCCAATTTAATTTACTTGCACCAAGTACAATGCCCCAAGTTAACTAACTTCCCGTGTGATGAGAGGGGCGTTTGGATGAACAAGACAAACTTGAAAAAGAAAGAAGAAGAAGATCACTCAAGGGAGAGTTAGAATCTTGGCTGTAACTTACTCCAAGTGGAGCCTCCCCAAGCATGGTACCTAGGTTCTCCCCTGGCTTCTTTATCTTGTATCTCTTTCTTGTTCTTCTTCTTCTATGTAACTTAGATTATTTCACAAATAAACAATTGATAATTGATATCCACAAATTTGTACTCATTAGGGAGTAGTTTTCTTTATCTGGTGACTAACAGCTTGGATTTAAGTGTTTTATTTCTTTAGAAAAATAGTGCATGATCAATGAATTAGAGATGAATTGGACATGTTGAGTTTCTTTTGCGCTAAAGCATTCAGAGAGAGTACACAAAAACAAATTCGCTAATTTATTCAATCACAACGCAAAATTACGGCATCAGCCACATCACTCTCTGCCTCTCTCACAGAACAACTTCTCTCTCTCTCTCCCTGAATTCACACACCCTATTCAAACTACATGCAGATTTACATGACTAGTTTACGTAACTTGCATTGTGGAAGACGATGATAACTTTGGTTTCAGAGCTTTTGTTGCGAGCTTTGGTTTTAGAGCCACATGGACATGGGCATTCACTGATTTCTTATGATAGTGATTTTGTTGACTGCATGTGGACATCAGACCTGTGGAGGGATATGTAAGGAAAATGGAAGCAAAAGGTCCTGGTTACTAACTTACTAGCACTCCTTAATGGTTACGGCTATCAACTTTTATTTTTACTTGATGGCTTTCATGTGAGGACGAAATGGGAATCGTTTGATTTGAAATTTTGTTCGAGTACAAAATGGAAAAAAAAATTGTGCCGTAATCACTTGTGCAAAATGCTTGAAAATGGTTTTATCCCGGTCAATACAAACAGCAGACATGAAATCTCTCCATCCGTTCATGAACTGAGCAATATCCCAAGGGATTCTATATCCACCCATATCACGGGAATTCCCGGTCAATACAAACACCGGACATGAAATCTCTCCATCCATTCATAAACTGAGCAATATCCCAAGGGATTCTATATCCACCCATATCATGGGAATTCTCTATCTCATCCTTTTATATCAGGGCAAACAACCCAACAAAACGTACACTTCAATGTTCCTTGCACTGTAACTTCGATGTTTCAAATAGTGTTGGGCAATACTTCATTAATAGTACAACTTCAGTGCTCAAATTCTCTAACTTCGATGGTGAAACACTTTAGTACCACTACCACTCTACCAGTAGGATCCTGAGATTCGATACTATCCCCGTTAGGTTTAGCTTCCAATTGTTTGCGGAGATACTGAACCTTAGCATTCAAAGTCTTAATCTGCCTAGCAGTTGGCCTGTCTGTATCATCTATGATCAAGTGGTCCGTAGACTCTACCGTAGCCTTCTCCAATCGATCAAGAATACTCTCAGAGTTATTCGAGTCAATAGAACCCGAACCCAGACCAGAACTCTTATTCAAAACATTAATGCGACCCGCCCTCGATCCAGTGAGCAAATTAGGGTTACGAAGAACTGACGAGGGCCGTAAAGCAGGAAAATGGCTAGCAAAAACCATCGATAAGAGATAAGAGTTACCAGAGAAGGAAACGAAGACTCCTGTGTTCAATGGAAACTCCTTTCACTCCGATTGAAAGCATGGTCAGTGCAAAATAATACTAGCAAGCTTCCAACATAATGCCTTGGGTGTGAATCCGGAACTTCTATAATTGCTACCGATGTCAGAGCCAGGATCAATGCCGGGAAAGTGTGGAGACTCAGTGACGATGATAAACAGCTTTGGCACATATCTCTTAACATCTTCAGGCCGGCAGCATACAATTGTGTTGTGCTGTTTTTGTCTATGAAGGTGCTTCGAGCCAGTTCACACAGCTTTAACCCAATTATTAATTGGACCCGTAGACAATGGGATTGATTTTCCAGATTGGTCGTGTGAAGAAAAAACGAAAGATGTATTATTGATTGTATTCAAACCATAACCTAGCACGCCTTTATATAGGCTACAAGACGCATAAAAAGGAAATATGCATAATAAGAAAACCTAGACTAACTAGGAAACATAAATAATAATCTACCTAAACTGGAAACATAATACTGTAGTAATAAAGCTTAGAAAATATGGCAACATAATATTTCCTAATATTATGTTAACATCCCCCCTCAAACTCAAGTAGATCTACCAACTTGAGTTTGAAAAAGCCAAAAGAAACCAGGAGCAGCCATGCCAAGCCAAGCCAAGAGAAACCAGAAGAAGCCAGGAAAGAGAAACGGCCAGAAGAGCCAAAAACATCCATGAGCGAGAGAAGTCATGACAGCAGAAATTTGAAGTGAAATCCGAGTGCACGAGCCGGTTACGTATTACTACGAGTGCCCGGCGGACGGCAATGAAGTATAGGCCGCCCGCCGAGAGCGAAAATTCCACAGGGCCTAGATCTTATAGCTTTGATACCATGTGAAGAAAAAACGAAAGATGTATTATTGATTGTATTCAAACCATAACCTAGCACGCCTTTATATTGGCTACAAGACGCATAAAAAGGAAATATGCATAATAAGAAAACCTAGACTAACTAGGAAACATAAATAATAATCTGCTTAAACTGGAAACATAATAGTAATAAAGCTTAGAAAATATGGCAACATAATATTTCCTAATATTATGTTAACAGGTCGGTTCATTGGGACGGATGCCAAATTATCATAGAAAAAGGGTGCATTTGGAACTTCTGGAAGGAAAGGGAAAGGGAAAGGAAAAGGAAAAGGAAAAGGAAAAGAAAAAGAAAGAATATGTGAATGTAGTCATTTTCTTTTGAAATTGGTTTGACTGACAAAAGGAGAAAAAACTGAGAGTCATAAAGTACAAGGGTAAAGAAGAATAAAGAATGAAAAGAAGTGGAAATCTACTTTTCATTATTGCATCTTCGATTTGTTGTTTATTTTCCTTTCCTCCTAGGCAACAAGCAAACAAATAATATTTTCCCTCCCTTTTTCTTTATTTCTCAAATTCCAAAGATCCATCTGGTTTTGCTTTCTTGTAGTTTTGTCTCACCCTCACCTGTATTTGTGCGCGTTTTGTGAGTTTGGTTTGGTGCTATGAATTCTAGATGGGAGTCGTATCTGTCTCGGATAACGATACTCAACCGATACTTGCGGATACGTATCCAAGAAGTATCCAAAATTATAAAAATTATTTTTTGAATTCCAAAGTATCAGATACTCCCTCCGTCCCTTTTTAAGTGTCCTGCTTCGTAACTCCAACTTATTAAAACGACATCATCATTCTACCTTTCACATCAACTTTTTCATTTACTTTCCCTACTTACCTATCATTATTACACTTTTACTCACTAATTTTTCAAAATGGAATCTACTTTTAGGGACAAAATAGACAATGCACTAACTTTTACCCACTAACTTTACAAAATGGACACTTATTAAGGGACAGTCCAAAATGGAGTACTGGACTGTAATTAAGGGACGGAGGGAGTACTTTTTAGATACTTTAAAACATGCACCTGAACTTTTATGAAATGAAGACTGTGAGTGAAGTAAAATTGTTAGGAATGATAAAAATGATGGGCTTGTAGCACTTAACTTCACTTTCTATAGAGTGAGATATACTGAGACTTTGAGAAGTATTAGCTTTTTTGATGTTCTTTCTAGAGATGATGTTCTTTCTAGAGACGAAACTAGGAAGTGGCTTATGGGAGCCAAGGTCCCCACGTAGTTTCATTTTTTTTTTTAAATTCAATTTTAATAGGAGTATTAGTTATTTTTTTTGTATGTTAAGAGCACCTAGGTATCGTGTTTTGTATTAGATGTTCATTGAGTTTGTTTCTTGTCCCAAAACTCAACCCCTTTCCCTACGCACGATCTCCAATCAGTTTTTCCTTCAATTATTATTTTCATTTCTCTTTCTTGGTCTCTCTACTCATTACTCAGAAAACCTCCCTCAAAACTCAAACCAAACAAACTATTAGATTCCCGAAACTTGCAATTTCACAATCTTGTTTTTCATAGTTTGGCAACCACGTTTACGAAATTTTGGTTCCGTCCCTGGTTCTTTGAACAATTTATTGTGTCGTTCATGTGTTCGATAAAAGTAAACTTCAATAACTAAGCACGTAACCAAGTAGATTTACATACAACAATATTGCTGCTGCTGCCCACTCCATTCACAAAGTGTGTCTTGCTGCTGCTGTCCAGGGCCGGCCCTGATGATTGGGTTGCCCAAACCCGACTCCAAACTTGGTTGCCCATGTACTTTTAAGTCATACTCCCTCCGCCCCAAAATAAATATTCGGCGCGCAACTTTAAGCCTTTTAAAAGATGCAATTTTTTGTAAAAAGAATTTTTTTTTTTTACAAATCTATAGATATCATCGAGTTCTTTTAAGTTGCGATTTTATTCAATCACAACGCAAAGAGAAGAGTTTCTTTTGCGCTAAAGCATTCAGAGAGAGTACACAAAAACAAACTCGCTAATTTATTCAACCACAACGCAAAATTACGGCATCAGCCACATCACTCTCTGCCTCTCTCACAGAACAACTGCTCTCTCTCTCTCTCTCTCTCTCTCTCTGAATTCACACACCCTATACAAAAGACATGCAGATTTACATGACTAGTTTACGTGACTTGCATTGTGGAAGACGATGATAATTTTGGTAGAGCCACATGGACATGGGCATTCACTGATTTCTTATGATAGTGATTTTGTTGACTGCATGTGGACATCAGACCTGTGGAGGGATATGTAAGGAAAATGGAAGCAAAAGGTCCTGGTTACTAACTTACTAGCACTCCTTAATTAATTTGTTACGGCTATCAACTTTTGTTTTTGCTACTTGTTGGCTTCCATGTGGGGAGGACAAAATGGGAATCGTTTGATTTGTAGTTTTGTACGACGACAAAACGGGGAAAAAATGTGCCGTAATCACTTGTGCAAATGCTTGAAAATGGTTTTATCCCGGTCAATACGAACAGCGGACATGAAATCTCTCCATCCGTTAATGAACTGAGCAATATCCCAAGGGATTCTACATCCACTAATATCACGGGAGTTCTATATCTCAGATCATTTTATATATAGGCAAACAACCCAACAAAACGCTACTCCTATGTTCCTTGCACTGTAACTTCGATGTTTCAATAGTGTTGGGCAATACTCCATTAATAGTACAACCTCAGTGCTCAAATGCTCTAAATTTATCCTTTTTCTCTTTCAAGGGGTACATTATAAAATTGAGCCCGTACAGGAACATGAGCTAGCTGATCTTTCACTAATTGCATCTGCGGAGTCCATTTTTTAAGAACAAGTAGCTCACCACCAAAATGCCATGGACCTGCATCAATGACCTTGCTAGGAGCACCCTCTTGAGAAATTTAAAGTAGTAAAACCCTTGCTCATTTTGACATGACCTTATCGAGAAAATAGTCCATCACACAATCAGCCCCACTGCGATACACCACCTTCAATAACCTCCTCAGGTGGGCAAACAACCAATTTTGCCTCGGGGATGATAGGAGGATAGCTTCATACAAGCACTACCGAATTTTGAGTAACCACCTCAGTCCAAGAAGGGGGATGGTGAACCACTTTAGTACCACTACCAGTAGGATCCTGAGATTCGATACTATCCCCATTAGGTTTAGCTTCCAATTGTTTCCGGAGATACTGAACCTTAGCATTCAAAGTCTTAATCTGCCTAGCAGTTGGCCTGTCTGTATCATCTATGATCAAGTGGTCCGTAGCCTCTACCGTAGCCTTCTCCAATTGATTACTCTCAGAGTTATTCGAGTCAATAGAACCCAAACCCAGACAAAAACTCTTATTCAACACATTAATGCGACCCGCAATCGATCCAGTGAGCAAATTAGGGTTACGAAGAACTAACGAGGGCCGTAAAGCAGGAAAATGGCTAGCAAAAACCATCGATAAGAGAGAAGAGTTACCAGAGAAGGAAACGAAGACTCCTGTGTTCAATGGAAACGCCTTTCACTCAGATTGAAGGCATGGTCAGTGCAAAATAATACTAGCAAGCTTCCAACATAATGCCTTGGGTGTGAATCCGGAACTTCTATAATTGTTACCGATGTCAGTGTTAGCTCCAAAAAGCAGCACTATTTTTCGATTGGCAATTCCATTGACAAAACATTGTACCCCATTATTTATCGAGTTGTAACTTTTTTTTAATTTTCTAAGCGTAGCGAGTCTGTATAGAATTCGAGTGGAAGGAATTTTTAATTGTAGTCGAGAGTGAGCGTTTTGAGCTTTATTGTAACGGATTGATCGGCTCATCAATTTGACATCCAACGGAAGTATCCATCTGATGTTATTAATATAAATAGCTGCCGTATCTTTTCTCCTAGGGCACAAATGAAAAAGGCAGCAGCAGCCATATAAGGGGGTTGGAGCAGCAGCCATATAAAGGGTTTTTTGAGAAAACAACGAAAAAGAGGAAAAAGGGCCGCCATGTTTTTGCTTCAGTAGGAAGCCATGAATTAAAAACACTGAAGAGGGATTTAGATGTGTGTCTTGGAGTACAGATGAGATCTTTTGATCATTGATACACGACAATAACTCCAAGAAGTTTTTCACTTCATTGATTCAACTATTTGAGTCGTCTTCCGGTGGATTTCTGGAAGTATCTTGGAAGGCTTGTAGATTCAAGGCAGCTGCGGTCAAGCACTGGGTGCGGTGAACGAGCAATTTGGCAATCAACCTTGGTCAACCGAGAGCGATTCTAGGTTGTAAGTATAGGTTTGTTTGTAACCGTACAATGAGTATAGTGTTTTGATTCCTTCTCGTAGTTTTTTTCCGTTCAGGATTTTCCACGTATATCTTGGCGTTCTCTGTTTATTGCTTTCCGTTTGCGAGATTGTTTTTCTTATCTGTTGGTGGGATAATTAAATGGAGAGATTAAAAAATAGCAAATATTTATATTCCTAGGCGAGCTAGGATTTTTCATTTGGTATCAGAGCAGGTCGCTCATAATATTAGGTTTATTCCTAGAGAGGATCTTTATTTTTTTAATTTGCTATTATGGATTCACCAAAAGAAGGAAAATTTATTATCAAACCTCCGATTTTTGACAGCTCCAAATATGTAGCATGTGCTACAACTATGATTCCCGGTGGTAATAGTGTTCTATCTGACAGTGAGAGTACCAGTAATATTTTTTGTGAGATTGAGACTAACCGAACTAGCGACGGAGAAGACGAATTTGATATAGAAGCTATGGCTTTGGTTATGAAAAATTTTAAACGTTCTTTTAAGAAAAAACCTGATTTAGGGATGGCCACAAAGCTAAAACAATGTGAGAAAGAGAAAATTGATGCGTTGGAAGAACTTGATGTGCTTAAACGCAAACATATGAATCTTGAAAATGATATGCATAATCTTTTTGAGACTAACAAGCTTCTTGAATCAAAAGTAGCAAATTTGCAAATTGAACTTGACAAGGCCAATGCTACTTTTAAGAAATTAAATGCAGGTTCACAAGTTTTAGATGAAATTTTGTCATCTCAAAAGGTGGCATCGAAAAGAAGTGGACTTGGATACAAAGTAGAAGTTTCTTCAAAGTCAAAGGTGGAAGGCAAGATTGTAAAGCTCATTGGAAAACAAAATGCCATGCCAAAAAATATAGCCAAAACAAGCATCGAGGAAATTGGTGACACCAATGTGTTCAAACAACTCACTCCTTCCGATGTGAGGATTCAAAGAGGCATCAATGGTAAATCCACCACCAAGCGTGGTGAGGTAAATTTACTCCCTCCGTCCCATAATATTTGGGTTTTTTTGGGATTCTAACCATTTAAGAAATATCATGATTACAAATTAAAAGTACTTCAATTTCCTAAACTACCCCTGATTTGTCATCTCATACAAAGCCAAAAGAATGTTTTCAAAATTTTGGCGGCAAAAGATTCCAAGTTTTTGACTCAAAATTCACAAGCAAAAGCTTTCTTACTGTTCTGGAACTTTTCAGCCGTACAACTCTACAATTTGATTGTGATTTGATGGGAAGGGCAAAATAGGAAATTAATCCAATGATACCCATTGAAAAGTCTAAATGGACAAATATTTTGGGACAACAAATTAAAGATGGCATCATGGGACAATAAAATGGGACGGAGGGAGTATTTAAGTTTATTCCTGTTTGTCATTATTGTGGTGTTAAAGGCCACATTAGACCTCATTGTAGGAAGTTGCATGCACAAAATACTTCACATACACATTTAGCATATTCTCATAGTTATGACAAACATGTGCCTACCTGTCATTTTTGTGGAGTGCAGGGTCATACTCGACCTAATTGCATGAAACTTCATGGGGACCCCAATGTTCTACTCCAATATCAACATGCTAGTAAAAATGGGGATAAGTATCATCATTTTGGTTATGGTTTTGATAGAAGACAAAGTCATAGACATAGGATGACTTCTCATAAAATGAATACGAATGTAAATCCTAATCATTTGTGTAAAACTGTTGAAAAAGTTGAGAAGGTTAAGACTAGATATATATGGGTGAGGAAGTCGGACTTGAGACATCGAGTAGATTTATTTACCAACCATCTAGATGATACTGGATCATCCGGAGGAGTTGACCCTGCCTTTTAAAGGTTTGGTTTTGCAGCCCATAGTCTAGGTTATTTTTCTAGTCTATCATGTACCTAGAGCTATAGTTTGTGTTTCTTTTTGTTGCTTCGGTTTTTATCGCACTTGGTTATATTTGTGTTTTTTTAGTATGTCATTACTTTTATAAAATTCCAAGAGATTTTTTTTCTTGATATAAGATTGCAAAATTAAAAAACACTCAGATATATATATATACGAAAAAAAAATTTACAAAAAAAAAGGAGGAGATTTTCTTTTGCATTTAGTATGCCTTTCGAGCATGAGTTGTCTGCTATGGGACTCATTATATGCCCATCGTTGAGAATGCATGCACAATTGTTTTTAATTTCCCCCATGAGATGCATTTGGACATTCGTTGTGACATGTTTTATGAGTACTCTTTGATCGACAAAATTTATACGTCAGGGTTAGAGAGATTACTTAAAAGTCAAGTTGATTTCCATGCACCTGGGTATGTCTCGATTGACCATTTTTGGCATCATTTGTGGATATGGTGTTCCGATGGGTATAGTTGAATAAAAAGTTATATGTGTTATTTGTGAAATGATAATGTTTATCCGGACATTCATTGAGTACCGAGCAATTGGGGTGAGGTATTCTCCCTCTAAGCGTTCGTGTCACAAAACGAATAGACCTTGTGAAGGCATCCATTGTTGGACCACTCTCTAGTCACCGGAGATTGGGTATGATGTACTCTTACTCTCAATATTCGCGTCATACTGCAGTGGGGTAAAAGAGAACACATTTTTGGGATCATTAAAAAAAAAAAGAAGAAGAAGAAGAGGAGTGTTCCTTAGTTGAGGGGGAGTTGTGCTTAATTCTTGACACATACTTCGTGTCGTTGGATGTTTGGTTTGACTTTGTGAGGGAGAGAGTGCTTGACAGTCCAAGGGTACATGAGAATTTACGAATACTTGGATGGTGATCTTACTTTCCTATGACGTGCCACACACCCACTATGTCATGAACTCATATCGCATGTTACCACTTCATTCCAAATTCATTCATGCTTGGAATTCTTACAAATTTGCTCATGCATTTTTTAATATAGTGGCGTCCATTGAGTCTCATAGTTGAGAACTTGTACCTTGGATTGGTGTGTATCCTTGTCGCATTTTTTTTTTTTAAGAAGTATCTTTGGTCATTATTTTTAAGTTTTGGGTTAAGCATTTGCCCTTCAGAAAATGTTCAACCTTCGTTCATTAGTAGCTTAAGCAATTCTTGCTTAATTTTGCACAGACCCACTTGCTTTAACAAATAAAAATAAAACAAAAAATGAGGGGGAGTACATTGGTTGAGGGAGAGAAAAAAAAGAGCGTTGTTTTTATATCTTTTTGGAAATTGGTTGCCAACTTGAGGGGGAGTGTGAGTCAGTGCCGGTTTTCATGTGATTTCATTAGTCCATGACGGTTTATCATTCTTGCCTGACGGTTGCGCGCGCGCGCGCGCACACACACACACTGTTATAGATTCTTGGCGCATGCTTAATTCATTGTTAAAAATCTGTGAGATGTCTTCATAATATCTTTGAGCATGCTCCTTTGAAAATATTCATTCTCTTTGATTTTCATTCATGGAATCTAGCCCCTCGTTGTTGTATTGCTGAATATTGCTGCTATATTGTGCTACTATTTGATGATGCTGTTGTTCTTTGCCATGGCTCTTACTTGTCTGTGTATGGGACACTCCTTGGTGGAAACCATTAACCTTGCCGTTGATGGCAAAACCTATGGTATAACGAAGCTATGAAATGGAGTGATACATGTATTTAGCTGGCATGTTGTTATTCTTCCTTGCATTCATATCTGTTTATGACTAAGCTATTTGATGTTCTTTTGCAAAAGGGGAGAAGATTGGTTGCCTTTCTTATGCCTTTAATTTTTGTGTTATCCCTTTGTCCTTTCGTGACAAAAAGGGGGAGAAAGGTTCTAACAGACCGTATTTTTGTCTAGTCTTTGCAACTTCACAGGTTTCTTCCTCTCAGTCTGTTTGGGGATAGGTTTCTCTATTGAGTGTGTTTTGTCATGGAAGTGCTAAAGGGGGAGATTGTTAGCTCCAAAAAGCGGCGCTATTTTTTGATTGGCAATTCCATTGACAAAACACTGTACCCCATTATTTATCGAGTTGTAACTTTTTTTTAATTTTCTAAGCGTAGCGAGTCTATATAGGATTCGAGTGGAAGGAATTTTTAATTGTAATCGAGAGTGAGCGTTTTGAGCTTTATTGAAACGGATTGATCGGCTCATCAATCTGACATCCAACTGAAGTATCCATCTGATGCTATTAATATAAATAGTTGCCGTATCTTTTCTCCTAGGGCACAAATGAAAAAGGCAGTAGCAGCCATATAAGGGGGTTGGAGCAGCAGCCATATAAAGGGTTTTTTGAGAAAACAACGAAAAAGAGGAAAAAGGGCCGCCATGTTTTTGCTTCAGTAGGAAGCCATGAATTAAAAACACTGAAGAGGGATTTGGATGTGTGTCTTGGAGTACAGATGAGATCTTTCGATCATTGATACACGACAATAACTCCAAGAAGTTTTTCACTTCATTGATTCAACTATTTGAGTCGTCTTCCAGTGGATTTCTGGAAGTATCTTGGAAGGCTTGTAGATTCAAGGCAGCTGCGGTCAAGCACTGGGTGCGGTGAACGAGCGATTCGGCAATCAACCTTGGTCAACCAAGAGCGATTCTAGTTTGTAAGTATAGGTTTGTTTGTAACCGTACAATGAGTATAGTGTTTTGATTCATTCTCGTGGTTTTTTCCCGTTCAGGATATTTCTACGTATATCTTGGCGTTCTCTGTTTATTGCTTTCCGTTTGCGAGATTGATTTTCTTATCTGTTGGTGGGTTAATTAAATGGAGAGATTATAAAATAGCAAATATTTATATTACTAGGCGAGCTAGGATTTTTCAGTCAGAGCCAGGATCAATGCCGGGAAAGTGAGGAGACTCGGTGACGATGATAAACAGCTTTGGCACATATCTCTTAACATCTTCAGGCCGGCAGCATACAATTGTGTTGTGCTGTTTTTGTCTATGAAGATGCGTCGAGCCAGTTCACACAGCTTTAACCCAATTATTAATTGGACCCGTAGACAATGGGATTGGTTTCCAGATTAGTCAATTCATTGGAATGGATGCCAAGTTATCATAAAAAAAAAAGGGTGCATTTGACTTCTGGAAGGAAAGGGAAAGGAAAAGAAAAAATATGTGAATGTAGTCATTTTCTTTTGATTGGTTTGATGCTTACTTCCCGACCTTGCTTTCCAATAAGAGGTTGATAGAAACCCGAAGCGTAGGGCTAGGTCATCAGTAGCATAATATCCGGAAGTCCGGGATCGTTCCCACAGAGAATTCGAATATAGCTTGATTCGGATTGAAGGTTTATATGGTAGGATTCGGCCTTGAAGACGACTAACTTGGTTTTGCTTTAAACGGATTAACTTGAAATGAAAACTAGATTAACGCTCGAAAAACTTAAAGAGGCAAGTCTCGGGGTCTTCTAACCCTTGACAAAAGCCGTTACCGGTTCTTGATTATAACTCAGGCGAGAGTCACGACCGCGCGCTCACGCCCGGAGGATTTAACTTTAATGATTACGTTTAACAAAAGATGTGATTTACCGGAGGCGAACCAACTTGTTTTTAATGTTTATCGAACACTTAGGAGGCCACTAGGCCTCGGTGAGTCACTTGCCAAGACTGCTTGACTAAGCTCCTTACCAAGGGGTTAACACCCCTAGTTTAGACCGAAAATACAAATTAAGCTCTATTCCGGAAAATCATGCTTTAAAGCTCGATGGCTCGAGAACCAAATAACAACTTAAGTCCTCGGAAAAGATTATCCCGAGACTTAGCCAATAAACTACTCATACATAGCTATAAGACTAGACAAAGCATAAAAACGAGATATAATTTTAAACCGATGGATTCGAAAATAAACTTGATTTAAAGGAGAATATTAACCGTAGCTACAACATTAATAAACGAGAAATTAACAAACGAGAATTACTTACCAAAGTTCTTGAAGAAATTAACTAAGAAAGCTTGGAAGACAACAATGGAAGAAACAATCCTAAACTAACTAGCTACTAGAGAGAGAGAGAGAGAGTATTAATACAAGAGTTACTCTTTCTCTCATCCAAAATATCCCAAAAATATCCTAAAAGTAGAGAGGAACCCAAAATATCCCAAAAGCAAAAAGGGAAAAAGGTAGGTACCGGTTCATGGCCTTGAAAAATCTGCCAAAAACAATGATCTGGACTTCATGAACCGGTACAGCTTTTTCCCGTACCGATTCATGGCTGACAGACAGATTTTTGCGGCGACTTCGCGAACTCGCTCCGGACACTCCCGAACTCGGATATGGGCGTTCTTTAGACCGTTGGAAAGCTCGTCGAGTCTACTTTCTAACCCAAGTGGTTTGGATCCAATATCATTTGTACATCAAAAGTTATGACGATTCTACCCTCAGCTGGTCGGAAGATGAGTAGCTTTAGTAAAATCCTCACTTCTCATTCGATTCCCTTGACCCTTGGGCGACCCGAGCAACCTCTAAACCACCTCTACATGACTCCTCGGGCACCACAACATGGTGACACATGGCCTTGAGCACTTGGTTGCACCCGGAGCATTCCTTGGCGTTCAAAACCGCCTTATTAGCACGAATTACCTGAAACATACAAAAACCTACCTTACGAGCAAAATGAGATAAAAAGGGATAAATGGGAACGAAACGCTACAAATAATAAGCTAAAAGCCCCCAAGATTATATACAATCTTGGGTGCGGATCATTTGACTAACAAAAGGAGAAGAAACTGAGAAGAAGAACGTTATCTCCATGTTTGTTCTTAAAGAACGAGGAAGAAATCAATATGCATTGAGAGTCATAAAGTACAAGGGGAGAGAAGAATAAAGAATGAAAAGAAGTGGAAATCTACTTTTCATTATTGCATCTTCGATTTGTTGTTTATTTTCCTTTCCTCCTAGCTAGGCAACAAGCAAACAATAATATTTTCCCTCCCTTTTCTTTATTTCTCAAATTCCAAAGATCCATCTGGTTTTGCTTTCTTGTGGTTTTCTCTCACCCTCACCTGTATTTGTGCCCGTTTTGTGAGTTTGGTTTGGTGCTATGAATTTTAGATGGGAGTCGTATCCGTCTCGGATAACGATACTCAACCGATACTTGCGGATACGTATCCAAGAAGTATCCAGAATTATAAAAATTATTTTTTGAATTCCAAAGTATCAGATACTTTTTAGATACTTTAAGACAGGGACGGATGTACATGGGGGCACGCGTGGGCACGTGCCCCCACTCGAAATAAAAATATATATTTTAAAATATTTATGTATAAATTAGCATAATTATGAAAGTGTGCAAATTTATAAACATACACACTTGTATATATCCTGAAAATACACATATAGAATTAGTTTTATGCCTGAATTTTATTATATGATGCATTTATACTTGTTACTTTATGAGCTGTTTGTTTATTTGGAGCTATTCTTTCTTGATTCTTTTTATTTTTAACCGTCTCGGAGAAATATTTTAAAATAAAGACATTAACAAAATTAGCTCGATCATTTTAAAATTTGTTAATGTTCATTTAAAACATACTTTAAAAATTTTGTCTGAGATTTTGTGCTCATTTTTACCTAATTTAACTTAAAGTACACTTTATAAACTTTTGTAATTAGTAATGCATGCTTTAATTTTGAACGATTTTACTATGGTTGACTAAAAAAATAAACTTTCATCATTATAATTAACAGGTGCCCCACTAGGGTACATTTCTGGATCCGTCCCTGCTTCAAGACATGCACCCGAACTTTTATGAAATGAAGACTGTGAGTGGAGTAAATTTTTTAGGAATGATAAAAATGATGGGCTTGTAGCACTTAACTTCACTTTCTATAGAGTGAGACATACTGAGATTCTGAGAAGTATCAGCTTTTTTTGATGTTCTTTCTAGAGATGAAACTAGGAAGGGGCTTATGGGAGCCAAGGCCCCCACGTAGTTTTTTTTTTTTTGAAATTCAATTTTAATATTAGTTATTTTTTTGTATGTTAAGAGCACCTAGGTATTGTGTTTTGTATTAGATGTTATTTCACTGAGTTTGTTTTGTGTCCCAAAACTCAACTCCTTTTCCTGCGCACGGTCTCCAATCAGTTTTTCCTATAATTATTGCTTTCATTTCTCTTTCTTGGTCTCTCCACTCATTACTCGGAAAACCTCTCTCAAAACCCAAACCAAACAAACTATTAGATTCCCGAAACTTGCAATTTCACAATCTTGTTTTTCATAGTTTGGCCACCACGTTCACGAAATTTTGGTTCCGTTCCTGGTTCTTTGAACAATTTATTGTGTCGTACATGTGTTGGATAAAAGTAAACTTCAATAATTAAGCACGTAACCAAGTAGACTTACATACAACAATATTGCTGCTGCTGCCCACTCCATTCATAAAGTGTCTTGTATCTGTAGGGTGTTTGGGTATTCCTTTGTATGTACTTCAACCTTAGTAGCTGCTTTGATGTATTCCTGTACAGAGTCGGGTTTTCATTCTGTTTTGTTCCCCTGTTTTGGGTCTAGTTTGTAACCTCAACGCTATTCCCTTGATCTGTTTTGCTGTTTTGGGCCCTTGGAGGTGGGATCTGGGGCGTGTTTACAAACAAGAATGCTTCCTAACGCACAAGGGGGTCTAAACATTTGGGGTCCGGGTCATTTTGGGGTCCGAAGCAACGGCTTCCTGGGCCTCTCAACTGCCGAGGACTTCGTAGAGGATCTTGGAGCATAGATTTTGAATTTAGCGTTTCCAGAGACTCATGCTCTAGCTCTAAGACTCTTGTCTCACTCACTCCCATTCGCTCCACCGGCCAAACGGGCCCTGGGTGTCTGGATAGGAGAGTAAATCATTGTACGAACTTTGCATACTTAATCAAGGTATATAATACCAAGAGTAAAATATTAACAATTCTCGTAGATAAAATGGGATAGGATCAGTCTCGACCGACTGGGTCCGCCCCCTCAATAAATGTAAAAATTATTCCGTGTGTTCAAATTTCATGTCTTGGGCTTTTAATTTTAGGTCAAACACCATTGTATCATGCAATCTAAGAATGACGCTACCACATCTAAATAAGTATTGGACATATTTTAAAAAAAAATCCTGTCAAATGATTTCATTTTAGTTCTCAAATTGCTAAGTTTCATTAATTTGTACCCATCTCATTACATTACATTACATATATTGATCCTTGAATTCTCATCAGAAGATATATTTTGATAATTATATTCATCAAATGTCAAATAGATAATATGGATATAAACAGTGGGGTAATTAATTAAGTTGCTGTAGAAAGTAGAATCGCTAGAATTTGGTTGAGTTTGACAAAGATATTAAAGGGCAGAAATTAACATTTAATAGGGTTCTAAATGTATTTTTCTGGTATATGTGGATTTAAATGTGTTAAAATTGAATACAACTATAGCTGCTAGAAGCGAACCTTTTAAAGTCAGTAGCAACACTCTAACCCTACTTTTTTCCCTTCCTCCCTCCTTGGGAATTATTACACGCTGCCCGAGTATCACGTGATATTCCTAACCAATCACGTGTCAGACAAATTTAGCCGGTTGGATATCAACTACATTTTCATTGGATTGTTGGGGAACAATGGATGATCGATCCATATATATAGTATGTAATTCAATAATTCTTTGACTCTGTATACTACCACTACGTACGTACGTAAGCGATGACATATGGTACTATGACATATGCTTGTTTTTTTATGGCCACATCACTTTAGCTGACACTGGAATTAGTGAATTACTACACTTTTGTTGTTGGTTGACATTGAACATAGAGACACCCTTGATTCTCCTCCGCTTATAATTATCTCCTTAAGATACGCACTTTAACAATATTCAGATATATATGGAGTAGTTTCTCCATAAAATAAAATAAAAAACAATAATCATTTCCATCAAAAGCAAGGTCAACTATTAAAAATAATAACCCCTAGCTTAACGACAGTTTAATGTAATCATCAGGGATTAGGATCTTTTTAAGTACTACTCCTATTTCGGGAACATTTAGTAATATGTATTGCTCAAAAAAAATATCGGTAAATTCTTGTGGAGTCAGGTTTTGATGAGTATTAATTACTTTAATGAAGCTTGATTAATTGAACATTAATCCCTCTCTCTGTCTCTCATCACCATTATTTTTCTTTTGCTCGGCAATTTTTTTTTATAATCTTCAAAATTGTTACAAAGAATAAAGGAACAAGGATCCGAGGACCCTCTCATCACCATTACAAATTTACAATGCTAGAGTTGCGGTAATGAATTGATTCTTGGTTTGTTCTGGTTAGAAAAGATGAAAAAAAATCATAAGGTGAGGACACGTAAAAATAAACAAGATGTGCATAAATTATCAATTTGAAGTATTCAGTTTGAAAATTCTCCCAACATTTAAGTTTTGTGAAATAAAGTTTTCACATTCTAAGTAGGAACATATCACTTTCTAAGTAGGAACATATCATGTTCAAATTTAAAGCCAAGACTTGAGATGTTCTCACAGCATTTGCCTAAGTTTTGTGAAATAAAGTTTTCACTTTCTAAGTAGGAACATATCATGTTCAAATTTAAAGCCAAGACTTGAGATGGTCTCACAACATTTGCCTAAGTTTTGTGAAATAAAGTTTTCACTTTCTAAGTAGGAACATATCATGTTCAAATTTAAAGCCAAGACTTGAGATGGTCTCTGTGTGGCCCGTGATCCTCCGGTCCTCGATCCTTCGTAGGTGGTTTGATGGTGGATTAGCTTTCTTCTCCTAGCCTGCACAAGGAACGCACGACTAAGACCTGGCCGGGGGTTGTCCCGGCAAGGCCCTCCGGCGAGAGGATGAGTGTAGCGCAGAGAGGAAGCAGAAAGCTCTGGAGAGGGAGTAAGTGTGAGTATTGAGTAGCGTGTACCTGTTAGGGTTACCATCTCTAGGTATTTATAGTGCCTTCTGACTTGCCCTCCAAGTACCATCGCGTGCCTTCCACGGGCCAAGTGACATCATAGTGACGTCGAGAAATAGATCTGATAACCGTTTTCAGGGCTGAGCTGGCACACCCATGTGCGCCCGTGATCATCTTCTGTTGTAACCGCTTCTGCACGTGGCAGGACGCGTGGCTTTACAGCCAGCCGCCGTCGGCTGCATGCCGTGCTCTGAAGGTAGCCGACCGCGGGAACCGCCGAGCATAGCCATGCGTTCAATGAAGGAGGTAACGTCGCCGCGGACTCCGTCGACGGCACAATCCGAGCGCGGGTCTGTCCGCTGCCGAGCCTGAGGCAAACCGAATATCCACGACGAGTCACCGTCGGCACGCCGTGCACGAAGCTTTCGACGGGTTCACGGCAAGCCAGGTCCGCACAACGCGAACATCGTGTTCGGCCTACTACAATAGCCCCTCAATTTCTGCCGATGCCGAACGCGTGGTAGAGATTGAAGTTGATCTTTTGGCCGAACTTATCGAACCGCCGAGCGTATATTTGTTTGATGAAGACAGACTCCAGCCGAGCACGAATCGTTTCATTCTCAGTAGAGTCCCGACCGTCGATGAAGCACTCCTTTGGTTGGGCGCCAGATGTCACCTTGTGGATGGGTACGGCGGACGAGGAGAAGGCTGCAAAGCCCTGCAAACCGTCCTTTCAGTGACACGTGTCATGCGCTGAGTGGCCATTAGTTCGGTGGTGTAATGATGGGCGGGAAACTCAAAACCCAAACCCTAGTCCTATAAAAGGAGCGGAGTGAGGAGAGAGAAAGCCACATGCCCTCTCTCTCTCTAAAACTCCATCGCCAGAGCTTCGAAGTCCAACGGTTCGTCTTCTGGTCTTGATTCCCAGCGATTTGGCCATCAGATCTCGCTGAAAGTCACAGGTATGTGCTCGATTCTTGCCCCTCTTTACTTTTCTGTAGTTTTCAGTCTATTTGCCTTTGATTTTCTGGGTTTGTGGGGCATTTTTTGTTCTGAATGAACAGTGCACCCTGGGGATGAACGGACTGTTCATCTCCCTCTCCAATCCGTTCTTCCGAGCATGGAGCCTCAAGGGGTTCTGGGCTTGGCCGTTGATGGAATAGGCCGAGCCCCAGTCTCTGTTGTTTGGGAGGTTCTGACTGAACACGGTTCGGCCGAGCCTTGAGAATGATGATGGGGTGGGCCATTTTAGGGTACCGAGCGTAGTGAGACAACTGTTTTTCTGGCCGACAATGAGGTCTCATGTTTTTGTTTTTAACTTTGTTAGGTCTGGCTCCCCCAATCATTGTCATCTCATCCGACTCTGAAAGTTCAGGGGACGATTCTGCGAACCTTGTGATCCGAGAGTACTTGGCGTTACACCGAAGCCGACGACAAACCTCCTCCATTGCTTCAAACATGTCAGATTCCGGTGATTCCAACGCCGAGCATGACTACGAGTACGGCGGTTTCAACACCGAGCCGGAGATAACCTTCTCCACAGAATCCGAGGCCGAACATGAACTTGGGCCAGAGGCCGAGTCCAGGATTCGCTCCCAGGCCGGAGCCACGACTTCCTCACTCTCTGCTCCTGTTGAAGACTCGTCCGTGGACAGAGAGTTTGCCGACCTCTTCGAGCGAGGGCAAGTTTGTCCCCACGCCCACTATTTCAGTGGCTGTCCCAATGAGTATGCGGCCTTCTGCCGAGCGTACAACATACCAGATGATGTTGTCGTCCACCAGGTGGCTAGCGACAAGATTAGGGATAAGAGACAGGATCATCCCGAGCACATAACGGTCCCTCTGATGGCCATCTGTGAGGCCGGACTCCGTTTCCCCCTTCATCCATATTTGAGGGAACTGTTGGCTAGGTTCGGCATAGTACCTCACTTCTTCTCGATCAATAGTTTTAGGATAGTAATGTCCGTAATTAGGTTAAAGGAGCTCCACAGTCTTGACTTCACCATTGCCGACCTCTTTCATACGTATATCATGTCCAGGCACGGGAAGACAAACCGTAGGTACTTGTCCACTCGTAGTGGCAAGGAGCCATTGATAAACGGGCTTCCCGACACTGATAAGTGGGCCAATTTTTACGTCGAAGTTAGTGGGAACTTCGAGTTCGGCAATCAGGCAACGCGGCTGCATTCGGTGCCGAAGATAACTGATTTCCGAGGTTTCATTTTCATTTTCCTTTCATATCTGCCGAACATGATAAGTCTTTTTGACTGAACTCGCTGATATTCTGATAACACATTTCTCTTTCGCAGATCACCGAGCGATCACCAAGACCCAGAACTCCTTGGCCGTAGATAGCCACGTGGATCTGCTAAGGGCTTGTGTTTGCCGCGACGCGCCGACGCTGCTTGGTTACGAGCCCTCGTACAAGGGTAAGTTGACGAAGAGGAAGAAGAAGGATAAGGAGGCAGGGCCGAGCACGAAGGCTAAGGGTAAAAAGTCAGCTGCAGAGGTAGGTGTTGGCGACGAAGTTGCAAAACCGAGCAAGAAAGCTAAACAGCCGAGGGTAAAATTCCCTACTTTTCAAAAGTCAGCCGACTTCTGGTTTCAAGAAAGTCTGCCTTCTGACCTCCAAGGCATCCACATTCCTCCAATCCGAACCTTAATTCCTCACTTTGCCGACGACATGGGGAGGAGAAACCTGGTGAAGCTGAATCTCAAGGAAGCGGCTGCTGCCAGCAAGAAGGTAGCTGCTCCATCTCCCACCGAGAGTCCTGCTAAGAAGCAGAAGGTGCACGACTTCTTCCCTGCCAGGCCGCCGACGCCAGTTTCAAGGGAAAAGGACCAATCCGAGTCTTCGGCGGCTGGAGGCTCGAAGGCCGTGGAGAAGGCGGCAGGCTCCGAAGGGCGAGTGATCGTCTCAGAGTTCGCACCGTCTTTCGCGATGGCCGACGGCAGAGTGGTCACGGTGGAGGACAGCGTTAAGGAGGAGCCTGGCCTTGCCGTGACCATGCTGCACGGGCTTGCTCTTCCAAAGGACATGGATAGGGTCCCAGGGGAGCTTCAGCCGAGCCTGGCTCATACCAGTGCTTACCTCGTTCAGGTATGTTTTGACTTGGTTTTTCTAACTTAAATTTTCTCATATGGCCGAGGCTGACGAGAAAAATCTTTTTTTTTTTTTTTTTTTTTTTTTAGGCCGGGCAAGCTCTGCTGCGTGCTTCTCGGCAGGCCGAACTCTTGGCTGCTGAGAGGACACGTTACCGTGATGACGCAAAGGCCGAGCGCGAGAAGGCCAGGGCTGCGAAGAACGGCTTGCGATTTGCAAAGTCGAGGGTCGCCGAGCTCGAGAAAGAGAGGGATGAGGCCCTCGAGAATGCGAAGACGGCCGAACGCGAGCTCGAGAAGGTTGTCCGCAGGGAGAAGAGGAAGATGAAGGAAGTAGATGAGAAAGCATTTCAGGCTGGGTACGACAGAGCTGGTGCTGAGTACGTCCGGGAGGCTCGGTCGATGGTCAATGCGGAGTTGACGAAGAAGCTTCCGATCGCGTACCGGGCAGGGTACAGGGATGGGGTGAAGGCTGCGTGCGGGGTCATGCAGTTGGAGCCGGACATGAATCTGATGAAGACGATTCCCGTGGCTGAAGTGCCTGAGCTTGTGCTGCCGTACACAGAGGAGGAATGTGCTCCACTTACTCCGGAGGAGTTTCCCGACAGTGAGGACGATGTCGAGGATATGACTATTGACGACGCTGCAGGAGGTGTGGATGAGGCTGGGAAGAAGAAGGATGAGGCTGGGAAGAAGAAGGATGAGGCTGCCAATGCCGAGCACGAAACCGAGCCTGCTCAGAAAAACGATGATTTGGCTGTTGGTGCCGAGGACGACGCTGTTCCTCTTAATGAAGCTGTAGCCGAGGGTGATCCGCCTCAACCTTAGAATTTAGGGTTTACATCTAATTTTGCTGGACTGGACGGCTCCATACTTGGGAGTTTTTCGTGCCAGGTGTAATAGTTGTTTGAGGGTCGGCACCGAACGGTTTACTTCGCCGATCCTCCTAGCTTTGGATTTTAAACAACACTTGGAAGTCTTTTTGAATGAATGCACTGCTTCTTTTGCAATGTTTTATTGTCGCCGAGCTTGTCTGATTGCCTGTCTTTACATAAATTTGTGGGTCTTGCATGTTGTGAATGTGTAGTTGTCCGTAGCCCCCACTTTGGTTTGGGTTTGGCAGAATAGCTGAGAGTATATCGTGATCGAAATGGTTAAGTATAGATATTGCAGCCGAGCCCAGACCAAAGTATTATGGCCGTAGGTACTAGGTAGCCGAACATGGATTTGTTGTGGTCAGATTTGACCAATCCTTCGACTTAGTGTAAGAGTGTGAGTTGCCCCCTTGCCTTTGTGGATGGGGCTCGGCTCATGAGTCAGCCCCAGGCCATAGCAGAGGGACGTTTGAGAGTAGTGATTGTTTGTGGGTGGTTTGCTCGCCATATTGCGAGTGTAACCTTTCGGTGGCCGACCATAGTGTCTTGCCAATCCGAGCCGAAGCCTAAGTTCCAATAGCGTATTTCAGGCTCGGCGGACCATATGTCCAGTGATTGCTTCTTTGGGCGGTGAAATTGGCCGAAGCAATGGGCTTTGTAAGGAGCCGTTTGGAGGGTGTGACCGAAGTCATCGTTTGTGTGGCTTTTAAGCCGAGAGTGGAATAAATGCATGAAATGTATGGATCAAAGAGGATTGTCATTTTTCATTGAAATCTTTTCGAAGTACAGGGCAAGTAATAAAAATAGTAACAATGGGTCGAGGCCCTTCTTTGAAATGCAAAAGAAAAATGTAAAAGAGTTATGCCGGTGCTGAGGAAATCAGAAGCTTGGTCCGCATGAAATGTTTGGCCGAAGGTAGGTGTCCGATTGGATCATCACATGTAGGCCTTCCTGAGGTTCTGGGCATTCCACGGGTTGGTGAGCACCTTGCCGTGCATGTCTTCGAGAGTGTAAGCCCCTTCACCAGCAACCTTCACAATACGAAATGGCCCTTCCCAATTAGGCATAAACTTTTTCTTTTTGCTTGCTTGGACGACTTTCCGCCAAACCAGGTCGTCGGGCTTGAACTTCTTGATCCTGACACTTCTGTTGTAGCCTTTGGCAACAGTCTGTTGGTACTCAGCAAGCTTTAGCCGAGCGTCGTCGCGTTTTTCCTCAGCCAAAATCAGTTCTTGCTCGACGGCTTCGTCATTGGACTGTGGGTTGAAGTTCTCCGTTCGGAGGGTTGGGAACCTTGATTCCAGTGGGATTACGGCCTCCATGCCGAACGCCATCGAGAAGGGTGTTTGGCCTGTAGAACGGCGGGGAGTAGAGCGGTAAGCCCATAAAACCCTGGGGAGTTCCTCTGCCCATTTTCCCCTCTTCGAATTCAATCGTCGTTTTATCCCTGCACACACCGTCTTGTTCGAGGCCTCGGCTTGACCGTTTCCCTGAGGGTAGGCTGGTGTTGAGTTGAAGAATCTGATGCCGAACTCCTCACAGAGACTTGTGAGGCCGTCGCCAACAAACTGAGTGCCGTTGTCCGAGACGATGGCGTAGGGTACGCCGAACCTTGTCACAATGTTCCTCCATACAAATCGTCGGACGTCTGCTTCTGTGATGGTGACCAGGGCCTCGGCTTCGACCCATTTGGAGAAATAATCCGTTGCAGTGATCAAAAATTTGAAGCCCCCAGGTGCTGTTGGGAGTTTCCCGACGATGTCGAGCCCCCATTGTGCGAATGGCCATGGACTTGTGATTGGAGAGAGATTCTGAGCTGGCTGCCTGGGGATAGGTGAGAAGAGTTGGCATGGTCGGCACCTGCGTACGATTTCCTCGCAGTCTTTTTTCATGTTTTTCCAAAAGTATCCTTGACTCATCGCGCGCTGGCATAACGAACGTCCACCAGAGTGGCAGCCGCAGCTTCCGGAGTGTAGTTCTTCAAGGATCTCGGCAACTTGATTTGGGTGGACGACAAGAAGATAAGGTCCTGAAATGGATTTTCTATAGAGCTGGCCACTCTCAGAGAGCCAGTAGTATGCGGCCTTGTTTCTGATTCGGAAGGCTTCCTTTTTGTCGTCGGGTAAGGTGTCGTTCCTGAGGAAGGCCACGATTTCATCCATCCAACTCGGACCAAGGTTGATGTTGAGTACCTCTGGAGTTGTGTCGAAACTTGGGTTGTCGATGTTGCCAAAATTTATGGTTCGGAACTCAGATGCTTTTGATGCCGAGGCGAGGCCAGCAAGTGCGTCGGCGTGGGCATTGTGCTCGCGGTTGATCTGCTCGATGTTGAAAGTTTTGAAGCGAGTAATGAGTTCTGCTGCTGTGGCCTGGTACTTCATCATCCGTGGGTCTCTAGCTTCGTAGTCCCCAAGTACTTGATTGACTATAAGTTGAGAATCACAGAATACGGCCAGGTTGTCAACTTTCATCGCGATTGCCGAGCGTAGGCCAGCAAGCAGAGCCTCATATTCAGCTTCGTTGTTGGTGGCGGGGAACTCGATGCTGATGGCCCTTTGGTGAAGTGTTCCGCAAGGAGAGACCAAACCGACTCCGGCACCGGCTCCGTTGTTGTTGGAGGCACCGTCGACTTGCATCCGCCAAGTGTCTCCCTGGAATAGGAGCCACAGGTCCTCTTTTGGTTGGTGTTCGGCAAACTGTTGGTTGGGAGGATTGTGTAGGATCTCCGAGTCTTCCGGTGTGAGTTCAGCAATGAAGTCGGCGAGGACTGCCCCTTTATTGCTGTCCTCGGTTCAAAACGGATGTCGAAGTTCGCTAGCTCGACCGCCCATTTTGAGACTCTGTTTGAGAGGTCGGCTTTTCGAAATAGGGCTTTGAGAGGGTGCTCGGTCAACACCGTTATGGTGTGCGCCTGAAAGTATGGCAGAAGTTTCCTCGCCGCGGAGACCAGGGCGAGTGCAAGTTTTTCCAGTGGAAGGTACCGAGTCGGGCTGGGAGGAGTGTCTTGCTTGTGAAATACACTGGCATGTCGTCGGCCCCCTCTCGCCGAACAAGTGCTGAGCTAATTGCGTGGCTCGAGACTGAAAGGTAAAGATAGAGATTTTCGTACTCTTTGGGCTTTACCATTAGTGGTGATGAACTCAGGTAATCTTTAAGTTCGGCCAACGCTCTGTCGCAGTCCGGTGTCCACTCAAAACTTCGTCGGCTTTTCCCTTTGAGAGCGTGAAAGAAGGAGTGGCACTTGTCGGATGACTTGCTGATGAAGCGATTGAGAGCCGCTGCCATCCCAGTTAGTCGTTGTACCTCTCTGATTGATCGTGGTGGCCGAAGGTCTGCCACTGCCTTGATTTGGTTGGGGTCGGCCTCGATGCCCCTTCGTGTGACCAAATGGCCAAGGAATTTGCCGGCACTTACGCCGAACGCGCACTTTTCTGGGTTTAAACGGAGTTTGTGGAATTTAAGGATCTCGAAGACCTCGGCAAGCTCCTTCAAATGGTTGTGCTCCTTTTGGCTTTTGACGACGAGGTCGTCAATGTATGCTTCCAGGATGTTGCCTATTTGTGCATAGAGCATCTTGAAGATCGCTCTGTTGAATGTTGCTCCGGAGTTCTTTAGACCGAACGGCATCACCCTATAGCAGAAAATTCCATGTGGAGTTATGAATGCTGTCTTCTCCATGTCGGCCGGGTCCATAGCAATCTGGTGATAGCCACGGTAGGCGTCCAGAAAACTAAGCCAAGCATGGCCGGCAGTTGCGTCTACGAGCTGGTCGATCTTCGGTAGTGGAAACCAATCCTTGGGACAGGCGTCGTTAAGATTCGTGTAGTCGACGCAGACTCGCCACTTTCCATTCTTCTTTTTGACGACCACCGTGTTTGACAGCCAGGTTGGGTACTGCACTTCCTGAATGGCGTTGTTGTCTAGAAGCCGGTTGACTTCGTCTATCACGGCGTCGGCGTGCTCTGGTGCCGAACGTCGAGCCCGCTGAATGATTGGTTTGGCGTCCTTTTTGATGTTGAGGGAGTGGCAGATAAAGTTGGGATCTACTCCTGGCATTTCCTCCGGGGTCCATGCAAAAACTTCAAGATTCTGTTTGAGGAATAGGAACATCTCCCCTCGCTCGGCGTCAGAAAGTGAGGAGCCAAGCAAGAAGAAGCGTGATCCGTCCTCGTTGATGGGCATTTTTATCAGCTCCTCCTCCGCTTTGTCCTCGGCTTTTAGACCGACGTCGTCAATGACGGCCATGTCTGGGACTTCAACCCATTGCACTTGTTTTGCCTTTGAGGAGCTGTGGACGGCGGAGACATAGCATTTCTTGGATGCAATTTGGTCCCCTCGCAAGTCCTCTTGTCTGCCTGTTGTACCGATGAAGCGGACAACCTGGTGGTATGTTGACGCGATCGCTTGCATTTCATGGAGCCAGGTTCGGCCGAGGATGGCGTTGTATGGGCTCGGCGCGTTGACAACAATGAATTCGACGGTTACAGTCTTTGAGCCGACGACGACGGGTAGAAAGATTCGGCCGATCGGCCATACAGGAGCTCCGCTGAAGCCAATGAGGGGTACCTCGGTGGGTTGCAAAGCCGATTCAGGTAGGTCCAACTTCTTGAAGAGGTCATAGTACATAACCACAGCTGAACTTCCATGATCGATGAGTACACGTTTGACGTCATGGACGCCAATTTGGACGGTGACGACGAGTGCATCCGAATGTGGGGTCTGAACGTGTTCAAGATCGCGTTCGGTGAAGCTGATAGTCCATTTTGGTAGGTCTTGTGGTCGGGATCGTTTGGATCCGCAGCCGACGGAGAGTATCTCTTTTGAAGTTGAGGCTTGATCGATGTCGGCTCTGAGCGTGGTCTCGAATGCCTTTGTTACCGGTCCATGGATGACGTGGATCAATGGTCGTTGTTCATTGGGGTTGGGATTTGTCTGCCGGGCGGGCGTCTTTGCTCGATCAATGTATTGATCGAGATGGCCTTGAGCGGCAAGCTTTTCAAGGAGAGCCTTGTATGGTGCACAAGCAGTCGTGTAGTGGCCGAGCGCGTTATGGTAAGTGCATTTCTTCCTTGGGTTTTGATCTGGTTGGCCGGTGTCGGTCCCGAGCTTGGCCGTCGGCCACTCAAACCACGGTTGTCTCATTATTTCCTTCAAAAAAGACCAGATCGGTTCTTTGAAGTGAGTGGTTTCGGCCACGTGGTTGTGCTCCTTTGGCGGACGCTCCTTCCCCTTTTTAATGTTGTGCACTTGCTTCTTCGGCTGCACTTGTTGGGTCGCCGTTTGTACCGGTAGCTGTTGAACGGTTGAGGAGAACGGATTGTTGGAGCTCGGGATTCCCTGTGCGGCTCTGTCTGCGTAGAGTTCTTCGAGAGCGCAGAATCTTTCCACTACACGCATCAATTCACCCATGCCGTGTGGTGGGCGGATGGCGAGTTCGTCTAAGATCTTGCTCCCGGTTTCCAGGCCATTCTTGAACGTACGTGCGGCCCAGTACTCATCGATTCCAGGGATTTCGTTAAACAGCTGCCAGTAGCGCTCGGCATATTGCCTGAGGGTCTCCGACGATAGTTTCCTCATCTGAGACAGCGATTCAGGCTCCTTAGCCGTTTTGTTGCTTGTGATGAAGCGTGTGTTGAAGGCGCGTTCAAGGTCGGCCAAGGTCCTTACGGATCCAGCGGGCAATTTGTTGAACCACTGGAGCCCTAGGGAGCCGAGGCTGGACGGGAACGCCTTGCATTTCACCTCATCTTTACTCGTGCAGAGTTCAATGGTTTGTCTGAAATGGATGAGGTGAGTGTAGGCCTCACACGTCGACGGATCGAACTTTGTGAACTTGGGTAGGTGGAAGGTGGGCTCGCGGCGTGTTGATTATGTGGGAGGTGAATGGGGAGACGCCGAGATCTTTTAGCTGCCTTTCGAATCATGGGCGCGGCGGTTTGCTGTGTTCGTCCGTTTTCGACCTCTTTGAATCCCTGTCCTTGTGTTCTTTTGCCGACGCCTTCTCGGCTTCTCTTCGCCGAAGTTTATCTCGCAGGTCCTTCTCCGTTCGGCGTGGGCCGTCGACGGTTTTGTCGTTGTGGCGACGGGTTTTGTTCTCGTCGTTCGCGCCATCAACGCGTACTTCCTTCCCGTTGCGCCGAGCGTAGTGCTCATCGTCTTTGTTTTCTATCGGGATGTTCCCCAGGCGCTCAGAGACATGGGGTCTGGTTCGGGCCGAGTCTCGGCTACGGTGCGAGGCCGTCGTGCGAGAGAACTCTGCGCGACCAGTCGAGTACGTGCTGGTGAATGACTCGGTGTCTCTTGTCCGGGTTCCATCGCGATGGCTTCTGGAACGACGCGTCCCAGATACCGTGGGTTGCTTGTAGAGGATCATTCCCCTGGCGTCATCTTGTGCTTGGGTGAAGCCTAGGCGGTCTTTCACGGACCCGCGTTGACCTCCTTCGTTCTGACGCCCTTGCGGTGGTGGAGGCGGAGGTGGAGGCGGTGTTTGCCCACCTCTACCCCTGTCTTCACCAGATCGTGATGCGGCAGGAGTGGCGTCCTGCTGCATGCGCTGCTTCATTTGGGCCACTTCCGCCCTTAGTGCCGCCAGCTCGTTGTCGCGTTCGTCGTCGCGACGCTGCAGCAGGCGGATGTAGGCCGAAGTGACGTCGTCGGAGACCGGTGAGAGACCGGACCCAGGGGGGAGGGAAAGAGACATGTGCCTTTCAAGGATTGGCGTGGAATTGACGTTTCCAACTGCGTCTTTGGCCCCCGAGATTGTTGCGTCTGCTGTATCTCCGCCCATGGTGAGTGATTTGGTCGCTGTTTTACGGAGGAGCGAGGGAAGTCTGGAGGAAGAGAGAGCCGTTTAGATCAGAAGTGTTTCACGTCGGGTTCACCAATTGTGTGGCCCGTGATCCTCCGGTCCTCGATCCTTCGTAGGTGGTTTGATGGTGGATTAGCTTTCTTCTCCTAGCCTGCACAAGGAACGCACGACTAAGACCTGGCCGGGGGTTGTCCCGGCAAGGCCCTCCGGCGAGAGGATGAGTGTAGCGCAGAGAGGAAGCAGAAAGCTCTGGAGAGGGAGTAAGTGTGAGTATTGAGTAGCGTGTACCTGTTAGGGTTACCATCTCTAGGTATTTATAGTGCCTTCTGACTTGCCCTCCAAGTACCATCGCGTGCCTTCCACGGGCCAAGTGACATCATAGTGACGTCGAGAAATAGATCTGATAACCGTTTTCAGGGCTGAGCTGGCACACCCATGTGCGCCCGTGATCATCTTCTGTTGTAACCGCTTCTGCACGTGGCAGGACGCGTGGCTTTACAGCCAGCCGCCGTCGGCTGCATGCCGTGCTCTGAAGGTAGCCGACCGCGGGAACCGCCGAGCATAGCCATGCGTTCAATGAAGGAGGTAACGTCGCCGCGGACTCCGTCGACGGCACAATCCGAGCGCGGGTCTGTCCGCTGCCGAGCCTGAGGCAAACCGAATATCCACGACGAGTCACCGTCGGCACGCCGTGCACGAAGCTTTCGACGGGTTCACGGCAAGCCAGGTCCGCACAACGCGAACATCGTGTTCGGCCTACTACAGTCTCACAGCATTTGCCTAAGTTTTGTGAAATAAAGTTTTCACTTTCTAAGTAGGAACATATCATGTTCAAATTTAAAGCCAAGACTTGAGATGGTCTCACAACATTTGCCTAAGTTTTGTGAAATAAAGTTCACTTTCTAAGTAGGAACATATCATCTTCAAATTTAAAGCCAAGACTTGAGATGGTCTCACAAGCATTTGCCTAAGTTTTGTGAAATAAAGTTTTCACTTTCTAAGTAGGAACATATCATGTTCAAATTTAAAGCCAAGACTTGAGATGGTCTCACAAGCATTCCTTAGACAAATGTTATGGTGTCTACCCTTATAATGTCTCGGTTATTCCTTTTGTGGTTTCAGTTATGCCTCTTGCATGTGGTTCCATATTATACAACACATGGATCCACACGTGGCATAACATGGAACCACACATGACATAAAAGAAAACCATAAGAGGCATAACTGAAACCACAAAAGGCATAACCGAACAGAAAGAGTAAAGCTATGAGTACATATGGAATATACATATGATGTACATATGGAATATACATATGATGTACATATGGATTTTGTGGGACCCAACCGTTCATTATTTTAAAAATATTTTTTTATGGAGCCCTGTAAAAAATCAGGTAAACCAGATATCGGTAAGAATTTTTTCTGAATTTATGGGATCTGAGGTGGACCCCACAAAATCCATATGTACATCGTATGTACATTCCATAAGTACACATAGCACTACTTAGTTTTGACCAAGTAAAATGCATAGGTCATACTTATCGGGGAATAAATGCGTACTACAACATGTAATGGTTTTAGGTAAGGGTCATCATCGGGCCGGGCCGGCCCAGCCCGCCAAGTCACTGACCGAGCCCGCCCATGGGCCGGGCCGAGTGGGCTTTTGAAAGGGTTTTGTGGGATTTCGGACTAGTGGGCGGGCTTTTGGGCGGGTACCACGGGCGGGCTTGTGGGCGGGCTCACGGGCCGGGCCTACGGCCAGGCCGAGTAAAAGTTCATGGCTAAATGATGACCCTTAGTTTTAGGGACCAAATATTTTGGTTGCAAAAGCTAAAATTTTGGTTGCCAAAGACATTTCGGGACAATATTCCATTGTCACGAGGTTTGTGCTTAAAAAGTGGTCCAGGAAAGTAAAAAACTCAGTTTAGGGGACCATACAATAGTTTTGTTGCTAAAAGGTATGAATTAGCAACCAAATCCACAAAAAGTCCCCAATAGTTTCATTTTCTTGACAAAAAAAATGTTCCCAAAAGGCCATCTAAATTTTGTCCTCAATAAACGTTTGTTGCTAAAAACTTATGTCAACTACCAATAAATATGGTCTCCAAATGCCTTTTGATTTTAGGAACCAAATTACTAGAATCCAACCACCAAGGTTTGCTTGAAAAATGATTGGCAATCCATTAAGTGAGAAAAAATAACTTTGATGAGTCTTACCAGTCCTGCAAGAATGAGTGTCCATTTGGTGCAGTATCAAGCCATTTTGAATAAGCTCCAATTATTGAAACACTAGAAAATAGACAAGAAAAGAGAAGCAAAACAGGATATGTATCAGGGGATGCTATGATGATGTGTAGAAAACAGGAATCTCGTAAACACATACCAATAACTTCAATCTACTTTTAGTGTTACAATATCTCGATATTTTCATAGTATGCGAGAAACCGGGAGTTGAGGCTTCAAAATCTCGATAAACAACCACAGATAAATTATCTCAATCGATGATATAACTGCCTTGCGTAGAAATCC
The DNA here is from genome assembly GCA_018127125.1 of Rhododendron griersonianum. Classification (NCBI taxonomy): domain Eukaryota; kingdom Viridiplantae; phylum Streptophyta; class Magnoliopsida; order Ericales; family Ericaceae; genus Rhododendron; species Rhododendron griersonianum. The sequence goes on along the minus strand of CM030799.1, from coordinate 6,191,589 downwards.
TAAGCAAATCGCCGCATAAACCTAGGTAAGACATAGGAGTAATAGTTTCAAGTTTAATTTAATTGTAAACATGAACACAGAACACCATAACTCTATGTAAGGGGGTATCGTCGAGACCTGAAGAACGACAAGGATGATAGGAATATCAACAAATTTATCACCAAATTGAAGCCCTAATACTAGTGAAGGTACTCAAGATTCGAAGATTGATCAGAGTATCCAAAATTACAACAACAAGGGTTTTCAAATTGCTAAGAGCGATTACCTCGAAGCGGATTGTGACGAGAAGAAACAAAAATGATGAGATCAGGATGGAATCGAAGTGCGCAAAATCATCGTAGGCATCTTCATATCTGCTTTTTGACAAGATCTTCACGAAGATTCTGTAGCTTACACCAAATCCTTGTTCTATTTGTTGGGCCCAGAGTGCCTCATGAATTTGGTTACACAATACAACTCCCTACGACCGCTCTAAAAATAGATTTGCGGGTGCGATGTCGAATGCCATAAAAGACTTAATTGAAGCCTTCGTTAACACCAATTGGTTTTAGGAGAGACGGTGGAAAAGCGGTCCGACACTATTGATTTTGGTATATCGACTTTGACAGTGAACTAATCTGGTGAGGGAGAGAGAGAGAGAGATTAGCGCTAGGTTTTCAAAGAAAAAGAGTGTGGAGCTACGTAGCAGGGGATCGGGAGGAAGACGATAGTACAGTAAGTTTTTTGTTCTTAGAGTATTTTGAAAAACTGGGATAAATAAATTTGGTTGGGAAAATAACGGTCAATGACGTGTTTTGAGAATTACACTTACTAAGGATATTTTCAACATTAATAAATGTTCTCAGTATGTCCTTGGCGGATATTAATTATTAAAACACGTCCTGAGCCGTCATTTTCTCATTTGGTTGCTAAAAGATTTCTATCCAGACTACCAAACAAAATATATTGGTTGCAAATTGCAAACCCCTTTTTTCTAATATCTAAAATGGCATTTCTGTAAATATGATGTTAGTTCCGGACCGGTAGTGTCCATTTTTGTATTGTGTTTTCTTTTCTTTAATATAACTGCATTGATCTTGTTCGTCAAAAAGGGACCATGTTTTAGTGACAAAAGTTTAGTTTAGTTGTAAAAGGCAAATTTCGATTAATAGAGAACGGACTGTGTTTTTGGTTCCTAAAGATGGACTTTTGTCAACCAAATTAATATTGTCCCTGATTTTTTGGTCTCCAAAACACCAATTTCTTGTAGTGTCGTAGGTGATGTTTTTTTTTTTTTTTGATCGGCGAAGATATTTTATTGATAAAATAAAGGAGTACATAGGGTGTGGCTAGAGATGATTGCACCGGAACCCATAATTAACATCTCAACTACGTTGACACCCTCTGGTGCGATAATAATATGCTACTCAGACCACAAGTTGATAAATGCACAAAATATTCAATCAATCGGTTGCCCAGGACAGGTCCTTCAAACTTGAATGTGAACGCAATCTAGTATTAATTTCGTTTTTAGGTGGTAGCTGAACTCTGATTTTCAAACTACGTTGGAATAAACGACAACTGGCCGGGTCTTTGAGCAACCTTTTTAGTATACCGGGGATACCAACTTGGTATCCCTCCGGTCTGTTTTCAATTTTTTGGCCATTTTTCGATAACACTTGGATGATCGACTCCGTTCATTTTGTAGAGTTCGACGAGAACTATAATCATACAAAAAATCGTGTTCATCGGATTTTAATAGATATATGATCAGCACATGTGAAAATTGCAAAAAAAAAAAAACAAAACTGGGTTTCGATTCAGGGTGGTTTTGGATCCAGTTTTGATTTTCTTCAATTTTCATGTGTGCAAATCATGTATCTACAAAAATTCGATGAACACGATTTTTGTTAAGTTTAAGGTTCTCACCAAACTCTACAAAATGAACGGAGTCGATCATCCAAGTGTGATCGGAAAATAACCGGAAAAAAAAATCCGATGAACACGATTTTTGTTAAGTTTAAAGTTCTCACCAAACTCTACAAAATGAACGGAGTCGATCATCCAAGTGTGATAAAAAAAATAACCGAAAAATTAGAAATAGACCAGAGGGGATACCAAGGATGTTGATATCCCCGGTATACTAAAAAGTTTCTCGCCAATCAAAAGACCCGGCCAGTTGTCCTTTATTCCAACGGAGTTTGAAAATGAGAGTTCAGCTACCACCTAAAAACGAAATTAATACTAGACTGCGTTCACATTCAAGTTTGAAGGACCATTTTCAGCTACCACCTAAAAACGAAATTAATACTAGACTGCGTTCACATTCAAGTTTGAAGGACCATTTTCAGCTACCACCTAAAAACGAAATTAATACTAGACTGCGTTCACATTCAAGTTTGAAGGACCTGTCCTGGGCAACCGATTGATTGAATATTCTACCAGCTACTTAAAAAATATTAGTGCGAAGAAAATTAAATTGGTTTAAAATTAAATTGGTTTACTAATATAGTCTGTGTGAATATTTAGTGTTGACTCCACCAATCTTTATCGGGGGAGTTATCATTTCCATCGTATACTTCTAATCGAATAAACAAATGAAACTAAAAAAGTAACATGCGATCGTGGTGAATTCCATTTGACATCACGCAAGGGTTGTCAAATAGAACGATCATTGCCGATGTACTCAAAGTCTATTATTTTCTGGTTAAATAATATTTTGTGTATGTACATGCTCGAAACTCATCTACTTGATCTAGCCTAATCTCTAAGGGGTAAGGAATGTGATATCAGTGAGACTCGAACTCAAGATCTTATCTTGATAAAGGAGCACCTTAATTAGCACTTAGACTACCCTGCGTCCTCTTCCGACAAAGTAGTTGATAGTTATCTTGTTACAAAGTTGATACAGCTAATCTTAAGAAAAATTAGTCTCCGAAGTAATACTTCAACCATTTTTTCCGGTTGTTTACTAAATTTTTTTGTTTTGGGTCAAATTTTAAAGATACATTCATTGATACAAAAATCATATATCAGGAACAGATAGCCACCCCCAAAGAAGGAGGAGAACAACCATACATCAAGAACGGGTAGCCACCCCCAAGGAAGTAGGAGAACAACCACAAAGGAGGCCTAAACTCACAAATGAACATTCAAGACGTCACATAGCGAAGACTCGTCTCCGACCTCGAAAAGTCATCAAGACGATGTAGAAAACCTACCAAAACAACACCCACAAGAAGTGAGAGAAAGTTCCATGCAGGGGAAGAAAACCAACAGAAAAAACAACAAACAAAAACTAAAGGAAAACCTATGCTAAGCAAACAACACATCCACACCCCTAAGTTAAGCCGCCCAGAAATGCGACGCCCAGAACGACAAGAACGGGGCCGGCCTGATAACGTCGATGGAACTGCAGAACAATTGGAAAGAAGAGCACATGGTGAGGAAGATCGATCGGACAAAAGAGCACATAGGCGGACTGCTCTGGCGACGATTGTCTCTGTCGAAGTCGGAGCTCGTCAAAATCAAGGGGGATAGATCTGAAGTAGAGAGAGAGAGAGAGAGGAAAACCCTAAGCGTCGAAACTCTAAGAGAGAGAGTATGACTTTTTTTTTTTTTTTTGGTACTTGTTACCAAGTTTTCAGGATTGATTCGATCGACGGGGATCGATGGCAAAATCGACGGGTATCTGTGTTTCGAGTTGCTGGAATGTGGTTGTGGAAAAGTGGAGTTTGGTTCCTTGCCGTGTTTCAGGACTTCTTTGGAAACAAACAATGAAGTGGATGGATTATGGAAGAAGAATAATAAAATGGACTCTATTAAACTTCAAAGATAGAAGAACAAACGATAAAGATTATCGTGTGAACGATTACAAGTTAAGACTACTCCTAGAAAAGAAAAGATAAAGGCCTGATTGGCGTTGTTTGTGTGTCTTGAAACTGTTACGATCTTTTGTATAAATAGGCCTCTTCGTTTGAATTTGAATATTCCCTCCAAAGATGGCAGTTACTCCCTTATAGTGTGCCTTTGAATTTGTTCCCACGATCAGTAACCCAAATAACTCCCACGTTGTGTAGAATTGCTCCAAGAATTGCTGAGCAACATCTCCCACGATCATGAGAGTGTCTCTGTGAATCTCCTTTTGACATCTGTATATGAGCTGCCCACATAAATAAGTTCATCAATACTTAGCATATTAAGCGGGGACAAGCCCCAGAATGACCGATCGACGGGTCACTCGACGGGAGTGTATTGCTAAAACCTTTTATTGTGGTTTTATGTTTTACCTATTTTAACCTATGATATTAAGGTGTACCGGAGTTACCTTTAATAATATCACAAATCCCTGTGCCACGTGTCACCCAAACGACGGGTGAAATAAAATCATAATTATGGAGTAAACAATGCCCCCCTTATTTATTTAAGTTAAAACCTTTTAACTTGAGTAAATAAATCCCCCGAAGTCGTGTCTGATATGTGGGGTTTCTCAAACGTATACATATCCTTCACCGAGAAATCTAGGGCACAGTTAATATATTTTTACTCCTCTTTCGAAAAACTTTCCTTTTGAAAACTTCTCCTGCCATGGCGCCCAAAAAACCATCAACTGGTAAAGTATCGGCAACCAAAACTTCGTCGACTTCTAAGTCAACCAAATCGAAGGATTCTCAGTCGACACAACCAAAGAACCAAAGTCCTCCCCAATCTGAGGTTCCTACTGACGATATTCCATTAAGATTTCCTCAATGCCTTAGAGAGGCGGAGCAGGTAAATCAGTATTTCGTTATTAGGGCAGACACTCAAACCAACTTCGTACTTGGGCCAGTATATTCCCCTACCCCTGTTGAATTACAGACATATTACCCAGTCAATGTTGACGAGCCCTTATTACTTTCGCTTCCTGGCCTTCAATGGACCAATTGGGAAATGAGAGGATCAATCAGATCATGGCCAACGGTTCAACCAACTTGGAAGAAGTGGGTTAACCGCATGAGGGGACACCTTCATCTCGAATGGACAGCATTGAGTATTTCTGAATTGATTGATCTTTCGACTCTTTCAATAGAAATAAACCCCTATCTGTTAGCTGCTGCTGCTTGCTTCTGGTCTACATCATGTAATGCCTTTGTTTTCCCATATGGACCTATGTCGCCCACCGTTTTGGACATTATTCATCTTACTGGCCTGTCATGTGTAGGCCTAGAAGTGAATGCCACACTTGATCATGACCCTTATGAGCCTCCATTTTAGTTTAAAGGCTCAGTTAGTTATGCCAGTTTCTTGATTCAACATTTTGGGCCTGAACACGCCAAGCCTCTTTTTAATGAAAAGGTAGCCTTTTACCTGTATTGGCTTTGTAAATATGTGATGTGCATTTCTGGTCTTAAGATTACTCAAGAGTATATTAGACTAGCCATTTGTTTGGCTCAGAATAAGAAATTATCCCTGGCTCCCTTTGTTTTGGGCACTCTTTATAAGGGTCTTTGGACCTTTGTCAAGAACAAGATTACCAACTGCTGTGGTGGTCCTCTTTGGATACTTCAGGCCTGGCTGTATGCTTACTTCCCGTCGATCAGGCCTCTCAGTCGTTATTCACAAAGAGAAGATGGTAGAGACTGTCACAGTTATGGTGAATACTTTCTATCATTTGAGCCTCGAGGAGAGAACTGTACATTTAAAAGATACTTCACCACTTTCTTTCAATCCAAAACTGGTGATCTTCCAGATTGGCTTCCTTTCAAGGAATGCCAATACCCTGCTTCTCAGAAGATACAGCCCATCCTCAATCTTCTGGTTCATGTCCAAGTGGTTAATGATTTCTGGGCTAGCATATTGATTTCTAGATTCCTTTCTATAGGATTCTCCCCCTCTGCTTCTCATTTCTCCAACTGCAGTTTTGAAATATACCTGCCTAATCAGTGTGCCAGACAATTTGGTCTAACACAAGGGGTACCTGTCCCTTATACTCATCCTAGGATCAAGGACTTGGTAGATACCAGGCCTAGTGTAACCCAGCTCTCCCTTATTCGAGAATTAGTTGGGCAATTTCAGGGTGCACGAACTGGGTACATTTTCAAGGCTTTTGTTGCTGCTCCCTCATCTACTTCTGCTTTCAAAACTTTTTGGAAGTTTGTTACACCAATCGTCTTCAACAAAGACTTAAACAATTGTCTTTCAAGACTTGATCCTAATACCTCACATTCAGGTATCATGTTTTACTTCTTTTTGTTTAATTTGTATCAGTCTCATGTTTTATCACACACTAATTTCATACTACTACTCTTATCAGTTTCTATTCCCAAAGAAATTCCTATTTTAAAGGAAGCTTTACCATCAAAGGTAGATAAAGGGAAAGGAGTTGTCACTGCTGATGACTTATCCAAACAAAAGAAAAGAACTCGAAGTTCTCAAGTGGATGATACGCCAGTTTCCCCACTTCTTGCTGATGCCATAAAAAACTACAATCCCCAAGCCCGAGAGGAGGAGATTGCTGATGACATGGAAACTTTAGGGCTATTCCAAAGGGTAAAATATCTAATTCTTATATATGACCATTTGTTTGTATTTGGTCTTTTACTATTTTGACTGATTATAGTCCTCTTTTCAAATTCAGAGAACTAGAAGAAAGCTTCAATTACCAGCGTCCTCCGAAGAAAACAATAGTCAAGACAAAGCAACAACTGACCTTTCATCTGTTTTGGAACTTCCATTGCAAGAAGATACAACTGGTGGCCATACACCATCACCTCTGAAGCCTCCAAACCAGACTGATCAAGAAGATGTTACCCCTGAGATAGCTGATAAACCATTGCCAACAGATATCAAACAAGCTGCTGCTATTTCTCCAGAAAATGTCCAAACACACCTAGAAGGTGTAACTACTGAGAAGGTTGCAGAGTTGACAACTACACAGCTTGTTTCTATACCTTCAGCAAGTGATGAAGCCTTGCTTGATTTGAATCTCGATTTAGATCTTGACAGTCGGGTGTCACCTACTTATTCCAAAGGTGACACTGATATTGGTTTAGAAATAGTTGGGCTTAATTCTCCCAAGTCTCAAGAAACTGTTGAAGAGCCTATTCCTGCCATAATCAGTCTTACTCCCTCTCAGTCGACAGGAATTCCTGATGTCCAAGAGCACATACAGACAACAGGACCAATACCAATGGATCATGAGATCACCTCTGACACTCCCAAATCATCCTCTGTCAATACGGATGGGGATCAACATTCTGTTTCAGACTTGGATCAAATGATAAGTAAAGTTAAGACTTTTTCTGAGTCTTATTCCAAATCCATGTCTGAATTTTCTAAATCTTTAACTCCTCCCACCTCTTATCATCTGAGTGATGAAACTAAAGATGAGGTTAAGACTTTCTTTCAAATGCTTGAGCTCCCTTTAGCAGAAGTCGCTGTCGATCATATTCCAGCTTTCACTAGCTGTGTTACTCATCTAATTGATAGGAAAATCCTCCCTGACTTAGAACATATTGAGTTGGAGGAACTTTGGTCTGGTTTAAGCAAGAATCTGTCAGTTGCAGCTTATTGCCAAAGAGAAATGAAAGAGAAGCTTAAGACTATAGATCAATTTGCCAATACCTCCGGCAAACTTGACACAATGAGTACCTCCATTTCTCAACTGAAGAATGACTTACATCAATTGGATGTAGAAGAGGCGGGGCTGGTTGCTCGTTTGAATCAAATTAAGCAAGAGAGGATTTCTCTGATAGCACAGAAAGAACATATCAGTCACGATCTGGCCAGTATTACTCCTGATGAGCAAGGGATAAAAGCCATGATTGAAGTGACGAGAGATGATTACTTGAAGAACCAGTCACGATACAAGACTATTGATCATCAGTGGAACTATTTTGTTAAGTTCTTCATGGATTTCAAGTCTAGGATTCAGTAATTTTGTACATGACTATATCATAGCCTATTTTTGTAAGGCTTTGTCAATATTTGATCCTCCTTTTAATGAATATTAACCTTTATTAGGCTTTTGGAATTTTGTACTTATTATTTGAGATTGACTTTCTTCTTCTTCTTGATGTATGCCTAAACCAGTGAGGCTAGATTTCATAAACAACCTCTCAAATTTCTTAATCCACCCTTTTGGATATTTTAATTAATAACTGTCACCAAATCGACGGGGATCCATTAATTAAAAGTTCAATCAATCACTATCAAGTAAAGTTTATGACTGGCAAATCCGAAAAGTTACTTCTTGTCAGGAATCAACTGACACGACCCTTCCTCTTCTCCATTCTAGTGGAGATCGTGGGCAGTTATCCCTCGGGGATTGAGTAAATAACTCATGCCAAATTTTGAAAATTGAATTAGCAGTTCCATGCTGCCTTGGAAAGCTGAACAGCCACCACGTTGGCAGTTATCACTTATGCCTTTAAATTAGACATTAATTCTCATCGTTTTATCTTCAAACAAAATCAGCTATAGTTCATTCCTTCAATCATGTCCACTGCAAATACAAACTCTGCACACATGGAGATCGACAGGAAGAACAAATTTTCAGCTTTCGAAGGGAGTTCTTCCTCCATGGATGATCCCTATTCTCCCATTCGAACCACTGGATGGGATGATCCCTTGCCATCAAATCCCCCTGCACAATGGGGACTCGTGCCACCCACTGAAAGGGTGGTTGTCAGGATGGAAGAATCGCTCTTCTACCCAAACTCCAACATCCGACGCTCTCACATCAAAGTGAGCTACATGTTTCCCTGGGTTAGAGAAGAACCAAGGGCAATGCTGCTGGATTCACTACTCTCATCATCATCACGACCTATGTCAATTCAACTAGCTGAAGCAGGTGGTAAGCCTTATCTGGAGAATCATCACTCTCTCTTTGAAAAGGCCAAAACCCAACAACTTTATTGGAAAGAAGTTGTTCGAAAACCCTGCTACCCCGTCGATTTCTCTGATGATGAACCAAAACTCAAACCTCTCCCTGAGAACCCTGATTGGTTTGGGGAACTAACCAAACTGAGGTTTGATCCCCCAATGTCTCTTACTGCCCATCAAGGGTATTCTCTCTTTAGAGATTCTGATGAGACTACAGCCAAAGAATTACTGGCTGCTTTTGCCTTTTTAGACATTCACATTCTAGAAGAGCAAATCCCTTACTTGAACTTTTTATGGGCCTGTGAAACTCTTCAGTTTTACGAGAGTAGCCTTATTACTACCCATCTTCACGGGTTTAAAACATCTTTGCCTCTCATAAGGCTTTGGTTAAGAACTAGCACTACTGCACACTATGACCCCTTTTGGGTCAATTATGAGTTGAGCCAGGATAAGGTCATCAATCTTCATAACAAGATGATAGCCTTTGAAGAATCCGAATGGATACTTCCACCCAACCCTTCAAGAAAAATACTCAAGAAGCACCAAAAGTGGCAAATAAAGAGAGCCCAAAAGGGGGCTGTACTTCAAACTAAGGCCCAGCAAAGGGTTCTAGCCATGAGGCCTATGGTTGAGAAGAAAATACAAATGGATGCAGAGGAGATTGCTAGGGACAGGGAGCATGAATTCCTGACATATGCTTGGGAAAAATTCCATTTGTTTGTAACTTGGAGTTTTCCTCACTACTTCGAGATCATCAGCATCGACGCAGATGGCAACCCTATTGCACCAGCTGGAAATTAGGCTTATGATATTTAGCCTTTTCTTTTAATTGTATTTTCATTATTGCCTCTTTAAAAAGGCTTTTGTTTTGTTTCTGCCTTACTAACAGGCATCATATTAGATTATTGAATGAAAGTTTAAGCCTTAGTTAATAGGCTTATTATGTTAATTTCTGTTTGATCTGCATATGGTTATTTGTCTTCTTATTATCAACAACTGAGAATTCAGTTTCACGCAGTACCTCATCAAAACAGATAAACTTAAGATCAAATGATCCATCAAAAAGTATTTTTATGAATCAATCGACTCCCAAGGTGATGGAAAATATCCCTTTAAATACTTCCCATTGATTGTTCTTTCATGTGATATCCCAAGAATTGACTCCAAATGGTATGCTCCTCCTCTTAGGACTTTTAACACACGAAATGGTCCCTCCCAATTTGGAGACCACTTACCAAATGCTTTTTTCTTTTTCTTATCTAAAGGTAATATTGCTTTCCAAACCAAATCACCTTCCGCAAATGATTTCTCATGCACTCTTTTATTATATATTCTTTCCATCTTCTTTTTCTGAGCTTGGATATTATTTAGTGCGTCGATTCTGGACTCTTCTAGTCCATCCAGTTCTCCATACATTGATTCCTCAAAATCAACATTGTTTGGGTCATAATGACTTGCTACCCTATGAGAAGTGATATTAATCTCGACGGGCAAAACTGCAGCCTGACCATACACCAGTTCATATGGTGTCGTTTTTGTACTGTCTCTTTTTGATGTTCTATAAGCCCATAAAACTTTTGGCAATAACTCATGCCATTCTCTGGGATTATCTACAATCATCTTAGACAGGGTATTCTTAATAATTTTGTTGGTTGATTCTACTTGCCCGTTTGCTTGAGCATAGTAGGGAGAAGAGTTTAAAATTTTAACTCCAAATGACTTAGCATAAGCCATAACTTCTTGACCATTAAACACAGACGCTTGGTCAACAGTTATAGTCTCAGGAATACCAAATCGACAGAAAATATATTCCTCAAGGAAATCAATTACTTGTTTCTGGGTTACACTTTTCAAAGGAATTGCTTCTGTCCATTTTGTAAAATAATCTGTAGCCACCATTATGTACTCATGCTGTGAGGAAGAATGAGGTACAACCTCTCCAATCATATCAATTGCCCATCCTCTGAAAGGCCACGGTTTAACAATTGATTGTAAAGGAAAAGCAGGCGACCTTTGAATTGGGCCATGCTGTTGGCATTTTTGACACCCTTTTGCATATGCAATACAATCTTTTCTTAAGGTTGGCCAATAATAACCATACCTCCTGATTAACCATTTCATTTTTTCTCCAGACTGATGGGAACCACAAGTCCCTTCATGGACTTCTCCCATAACTGTCATGATTTGAGGTTTAGCAATACACAGCAATAAAACCCCATCTGATGACTTTCTAAATAGATCACCACCCAAAATGATATAATTGATAGCTCTTTGTTTGATACTCCTATCTGTTTTCTCATTTGGATTTTCTAAAAACCTTTTTATTGGAACTCTCCAGTCATCAATCAGATTTATCTCCATAATTTCTAAATCATTTCCATCTCTTTCAATAGAGAAGGGCAAAAATCTCTTTTGTACTCTTATTAATTTTTCATTTTGTCCATCAGGAATCTTAACTCCAGATGCAATTTGTGCCATTTCATTGGCTTCCCCATTTTCTAGTCTATAAACATGTTCTAATCGTATGTCATCAAAATATGACAAGAGAACTTTGACTTTATGTAGTTGTAGTTCTAAAAGTGGATGGTTACACTTGTATTCGCCCATTACTTGTCGTATTACCAATTGTGAATCCCCTATGACATTCAAATATCTTATATTCAATTCTTTTGCAATTTCTAACCCAATAATTAAAGCTTCATACTCAGCTTGATTATTAGACATGATTCTGCTTTCATCTAATTGGAAAGAGAACTGTAATAGTTCACCTTTTGGGGAAACTAGAACTATGCCAGCTCCAACTCCTCTGTCAGTTTTGGAACCATCAAATGATAATTTCCATGGTTTTATTTCAACCATATGAATCTCGAATTCATCCTTCTCCATTAATACATTAGGATGATCCGCCAGAAAATCAGCTAACGCTTGACCCTTTACTGCCTTTTGAGGCACATATTCTAAGCAGTATTCTACCAAGGCCAATAACCATTTTCCTTGCTTTCCTCTCAAAATAGGTCTTGTTAAGATGTATTTTATAATATCAGTTTGTGCAATTACATGCACCGTTGACGGCAACATATAATATCTTAATTTGATTGCAGAAAAATACAATGCTAGGCATAACTTTTCAATTGGTTTATACTTTATCTCACACTCATTTAATCTCCTACTTAAGTAATATATTGCCTGTTCATGGCCATTCTCGTTGTCTTGAGCCAAAAGACTGCCAATTGATTGGTGGCCAGCTGAGATATAGAGTTTTAAGGGTTTGCCAAATATTGGTGGCATAAGCACAGGAGGCTTAACTAATGACTGTTTCAAGAATTCAAAAGCCTTATTATGCTCTTCATTCCACTTAAAATCTTTCTGAGATTTCAATTTCAAAAGTGGTGAGAAAGCCAAGGTTTTCCCAGATAAATTGGAAATAAACCTTCTTAAGAAGTTAACTTGTCCCAAGAACTGTTGGAGCTCTTGTTTGTTTGTTGGAGGCTGTGCTTCCATTACTGCTTTTGTCTTATCTTTATCAACTTCAATTCCTTTCTTATGAACTAGGAATCCAAGGAAATTTCCAGCACTAACTCCAAAAGCACACTTTGTTGCATTCATTTTCAGTTGATATTGTCTCATCCTCTGTAGGACTTGTTTTAAATGATCAATATGATCATCAAATGTGTGTGATTTTACAACTACATCATCAATGTAAACTTCCATAAATCTTCCAATTAAGTCATGGAAAATTACATTCATAGTTCTTTGATAAGTTGCCCCAGCATTCTTTAAACCAAATGCCATCACAATCCATTCAAATAGTCCAATATATCCTGGACATCTGAATGCTGTTTTATGTGTATCTTCTTCTGCAATGAATATCTGATTATAGCCAGAATAACCATCCATAAAGGAAAGAAATCGATGGCCAGAAGTAGCATCTACCAAATGGTCTACCACAGGCATATGGTACTCATCCTTTGGTGAAGCTGTATTCAGATTTCTAAAATCGATGCATATTCTTACTTTCCCATTTTTCTTAATCACAGGAACAACATTAGAAATCCATTCTACATACCTGACTGGTCTTATGTATTTGGCTTTGAATAATCTTTCCATTTCTTTCTTGACTTCTTTTAACACTTCAGGAGTCATTTGTCTTGGAGTTTGTTGGTATGGAACAAAATTCTCTTTAATAGGAATTCTATGTTCAACCAATGATCTATCTAAACCAGTCATATCAGGATAATCCCAAGCAAAGCAATCTTTAAATTCAGATAACAAATACTTCAAACGATCCTTCATTTCATCAGGTAAAGAAGCACATATGTGAAAAATTCTAGGATCTTCCTCTGTTCCTACATTAAAATCCTCTAAAGGATCTTTAACTACTGCTTTAAGATCATCAAGCTTTGCAGGAGCAGCTTTAAGATCTTCCATAGCTAGTTCCTTTATAGATAAAGGACTGTCATCTATCACACAGTCTGCCCAATTACAAGAAATAGGCTCATCAGCCTCTAATTTCCTAGACACAATAAAAGAAAACAATCTCTTGAAAGTGGCTTTCAAAGTAGCCAACTGGTCATCCTCTTGTTTTGATGTTTTACTGGACATCAGAAACCTTAGATTCAGCATTACTAGACCTCAAAATTATGTTAGGTCTGACAAAATCTTTACTCAACTCTTGAAAACCATCTTTGATGTATTTAAGAAACTGACTTTCAGTAACACCAGTTCCTACTGACTTTACCTCTGAATTTTCAATCTTAATCGGCCACAGGTCTTCATCATATAGCCCTGCTTCTACATTATTAGTTTCTGCTTTAAAGGTATGCTTGTCTGCCCAGAAAATCTCCATCTCTGCTGCTTTTTCATTCTGCCCTTGCTTCAGAAATATCAGTGCCTGATGTAAAGAAGAAGGCACACACCCATTTATGTGAATCCAATCTCTGCCTAACAAGGCATTGTAATTGGATGAAGAATCAATAACAAAGAAAGTTGTATTCATCTTTCTATTTCCAATTTGCAATTGCAAAGAGATTACACCTTTAGCAGGTGAACATCCTCCTGCAAAATTACCAACTGTCACCTCTGTTGGAATCAAGTCAGATTCCTTCTTATTTAAAGCTTTCATCATCTTTGAAGGTAAGATGTTAACAATAGCCCCATTATCCACTAAAACCTTATTGATAGGCTGTCCATTGATATGCAACATTATGTATAAAGGTTTTAAATGCCTGACCAAGGCATCTTCAGGGGATCTTAGCACCACAATATCTTTTCCTTTTGTGTCTTTTTCAATTCTTATAGATTCTTTTTGGAAATCTCTCTTGTTCATCATTTATTTTTACTATTGCATCTGTTTTATCTTCCACGTCTCCTTCTAAACTAGTTGGTTGGTTAGGTTTCGCCTGAAAAGTTTTTGGCAAAACCAAAATCATATTGCATGGAAGTTTAGTAGGAGAAACTGACCCAAACTGGATCGTGTCCAAAGCTTGACCAAATGTGGCAGACTTTTGAGAGTTAGCCTCATTCTTGTCATCTTTTGAATCCTCTTTCATTATCTCTGAGCTGTCGACGGACAGCAAATCATCATCTTCATCATCTTCCAACAAGACTTGCCGGAATTCTTCCATCTTTTTCTTCAAACTCCTTTTAAACTCTGCCTTTTGTTCCTTTATAGATAGAATTGAGCCACCAGTTGAATTCGAATTTTGCCCCCCAAGTCTTTGGGCAACAACTGGTCTAACAGTTTGCCCCCCAGGCTTTTCTGTTTCGTTCACCTTTGGTTTAGGCACTGCTACTTCTCTATTCCAAACCATTGGAGTTGGTTGCTTTGGCTACTCTAACATTCATTTCTGGCCATTCTGTTGGCTCTGTCACTATATAAGAATCTCTCCTTTCTCTTTCTGAAATCTTTCTCTGCAACCTCTTTTTCTGAGTGTTGGTTATTGGAACAAATTCCTCAACCCCTGGGAATTTCGGGTGTCTCACTGTATCCCACATATGATGCTCAATGTTTGGTGGGACCACCATTCTCCCTTGGTATCCACCTCTAACAAAAGGTAGTCTGCCTCTTGACCTCATACCTCTAGGATATGCACCTCTTCCTCTGAAAACATGTGGATATATCAAATTTGGGTCTGGTTTCTCTGGCATGGCTGGAATCACTGGAAATCCTTTGAATAAGAATGGTCCATCATCTTCTCCATACCATTTGATAGATTCAGAAAAGATGAATATTCCAGGGTCTTCACCCTCAAATATCAGTTTTGGGCCAACATAAATTTGCAAATCTTTGTTCCCCATAGTGTTAAATCTTATAGAACCTTTTGCATAGGTCCCATTGTATTCTTTCCCAGCAATAATTTCCTCTCCTGACTTTATTCCTTCATCACATCTCAAGCAGAAATAATTTTCAAGTTTCTGTTTAACATATGACTCTTCTTCAGTTTCCATGATATCTTCTTCCTCTTGAATTCTTTGCTCAACTTGGGATGCCATTTTTCCTTTTCTCAACCTGGCAGTCACCACGTGCTTACGATCGAACCTCGCTTCAAATAAGAGGTTGATAGAAACCCGAAGCGTAGGGCTAAGTCATCGGTAGCATAGTATCCGGAAATCCGGGATCGTTCCCACAGAGAATTCGATTATAGCTTGATTCGGATTGAAGGTTTTATATGGTAGATTGGTGGCGTTCAAGGCGGCCAACTTTGGTTTGCTTAAAACGGAATGACTAAAACGAAGACTAGATTAACGCTTAATTTACTTAACGAGGCAAGTCTCGGGGTCTTCTAACCCTTGACAAAAGCCGTTACCGGTTCTCGATTATAACTCAGGCGAGAGTCACGACCGCGTGCTCACGCCTGGAAGATTTAGCTTTAAAAAGACTACGTTTAACAAATGATGTGATTTTTCGGAGGCGAACCAACTTGCTTTTAATGTTAATCGAACATATAGGAGGCCACTAGGCCTCGGTAAGTCAATAGCCAAGACCGCTTGACTAAACTCGTTACCAAGGGGTTAACACCCCTAGTTTAGACCGAAAATGCAAATTAAATCCTATTCCAGAAAATCATGATTTAAAGCCCGATGGCTCGAGAACCAAGTAACAACCTAAGTCCTCGGGAAAGATTATCCCGAGACTTAGCCAAATAACTACTCACACATAGCTAAAGCACAAATTAAAGCATAAGAACGAGACATAAATTTTAACCGACGAAATCGAAAACAAACTTGATTTAAAGGAGAATCTTAACCGTAGCTACAACATTAATAAACGAGAAATTAACAAACGAGAATTATTTACCAAAGTTCTTGAAGAAATTATCTAAGAAAGCTTGGAAGACAACAATGGAAGAAACAATCCTAAACTAACTAGCTACTAAAAAGAGAGAGAGAGAGAGGGAGAGAGGGACTATATACAAGGAGGCCTTATTCTCTCTCAAAATATCCCCCAAAATATCCTAAAAGTAGAGAGGAACCAAAAATATCCAAAAAGCAAAAAAAGGGAAAAGGTAGCAAATTCGGGCACAACTTACACAGCATGAACCGGTTCATGACTTGCCCGTACCGGTTCATGGCTGAAAATCTTCCAAAATACAAAATCTGGTCTTCATGAACCGGTTCATGACTTACCCGTACCGGTTCATGGCTGACAGACAGATTTTTGCGGCAACTTCGCGGGCTCACTCCGGACACTCCCGAACTCGAAAATGGGTGTTCTTTGGAACGTTGGAAAGGTCGTCGAGTCTACTTTCTAACCCAAGTGGTTTGGATCCAATATTATTTGGACATCAAAAGTTATGATGATTCTACCCTCAGCTGGTCGGAAGATGAGTAGCTTTGGTAAAATCCTCACTTCTCCTTCAATTCCCTTGACCCTTGGGCGACCCGAGCAACCTCCAAACCACCTCTTCATGACTCCTCGGGCACCACAACATGGTGGCACGAGGTCTTGAGCACTTGGTTGCATCCGGAGCATTCCTTGGCGTTCAAAACCGCCTTATTAGCACGTATTACCTGAAAACACTAAAAACACACCTTACGAGCAAAATGGGGTAAAAAGGGATAAATGGGAATGAAACGCTACAAATAACAAGCTAAAAGCCCCCAAGATTATACAATCTTGGGTGCGGATCACGCCCCCCAACTTAAACTTTGCAAGTCCCTAGCAAAATAAAACAAAACACATTAAACTAAGCTATGCAACCTTCCCGAAATTCAAGACACGTAAACTATGCTCAACTACTACAACTAGGCAAGAGTCCAAAACACCCAAAACCGATCCTATGCAATCCACACACAAACATGCCATGAACTAGGACGAACAAACTATGCTATATTAGAGTAGTCAAGCATGCATGCACCACAACGAGTTTCGACTCCAAAACTCACAAGGATACGCTCTTATTCGACTTTTCACACAGTGAGACACAAGATACAACCCATGACAAGCGCTAGCGAGTAAATGCAATAGCCGAAGACAAAAAGCTACGCATGCTATCAAAAGGGCGCTTAGAACGAAAGGAAAGCTAATTATTGACAAGTATGGAAAGATTAGGAATATCACAACTTAAGTAATAATAGATATCAACCATGCATCAAACGGAGTTAATTAGCGTACAAAAGATCAACGGAGGACTTTATTAGCTTATAACGACCTTGGATACAAAGGGAAAGGGACTACAAAAATGTAGTGGCCATAAACTTGCATGGTTCATCTACCCTTGGCCACTACCGACCCTAAACTACCCAAGGCATGGCCACATAACGGCCAAGAATCAAACAAAATTACGAAGAATAAAGACAAACTACCACCACCGACTCCACCACACGCAGTCAACATCCTCATCCGGCTTCTCTTGGTATTGAGCATTGAGCTCCCCCTTTCCATCGGACTCTTTCTCATCCGGAATATAAGCTAGCCCGGAGGTGTAACCAATCCCCTCATCATTGTATTCAACCCTCTTTCGAATATGCTTTTACTCTTTATAGCATTTCTTTGATTTTCTTTGAGGAATAGGGTCATTTGAAATGAGATTTGTAGTAAGAGAGATTTGAGCCAATTTTGAAAGCTTTGGAGAGGGAAATGAAAATTTGGATCTTAAGCTTTTGTAGTGGGAGAGGAGAAACAAGGAATCACATACCAATTTTTCTTTTGCATCCCAACCACTTCTATCATATTCACACCACCCCCAAACCTCCTTGAAATATTGAGAAACACTAGACACACAACCCTCCGAACATCCGGTTACCTAGGTTTGAACAATGGAAGAGACTCGGACTATGGTTCAAAATAAGGACGAGGTGACTCTTATGTGGTTTAATCAAGCAAGAATGCCTTGAATCATTTCCTTAGTACGCCAACAACTCCAACAAGATGCAAGAAAGATATATACACTACTCAAGCATGAACAAAAGATATATTTACGCAAGTGCGGGAAATGAGAACAAAAAGCATGGGATACTTACAAGTGAATCTCAACTCTAGCGATGCACACTACTTGACTTGACTTTTAGGCTCAACTTGTTCAACAAAATTCATGTATATGCATGTGACATGGATTCAAACACACAACCGAATTCGACGGGATACATGACTCTTGCCATATTGACACAATTGAGCATAATTAAAGTATCTAACATGCGAAATCACTACTAACAAGGGAAGATTGCACAAAAAATTGGAAAATTTTACCAATGAGACAAGTCTCATGAACATATATATAACATATATATCCCTCCCCCCAACTTAAACGATGCTATGTCCTCATAGCATGAAGAACAACAGTATTGAGAGGAAAGAACAAAAGATTGTACCTCCGGGGGAATGTCAACCCCCGTATACCTAGACCAAGTTGGAGGCTTTCTTGTCATTGCTTCCCTTCGTCATTGGAACTGCTTCCAAGGCTCACTCTTTCAGCTCCTCCATCGGAACCACAGCTAGTCACACAAGGTCATCGCCGGAGCTTTCTTGGTCTTACAACCGCGACACATAGCCGCACCCATGCTTAGGGCTCATGAATGCCTCACTCACTCTAGCTTTTAGACCTAAACCACCAAGGCTGGTGTGGTAGCATGCTTACCCTGCAAAAGACTTAAGAACCAACTACCTACTAAGAAGCAAATGACATTAGAACCACCCGGCTCTTGCTATCCGGGCTCAAAAGTAACCGAAAGTAAAACACAACCAAATCTTCACGTGATTACACGAGTACTACTTTTCTCCCCATTTCCCAAGCAAGAAACGGGTGGCTATACCAGACCATCAAAAGAGAAAAAGAAAAAAGACAAAGAAAGAAAGAGTTTATGTACGGTTAGCCAAACGCGGGCTCCGAACATTTATCATACCAACGAGAGCATACAAAATGAACATAGCACTCCACTCCATATTCTGCTTCAAAAATTGACTCCGACCATGCCACAAAAATAAATATTTTGAGTAAAGCAAGCGCCGAAGTCCTTTGCGAAATTTAATTTCAACCAAGTGCGCATTCCACAATAGATTGATTTTCAAAGAGTTGATAAAATCCACAATATAAGGATGGTAAACCAAATCAAATTCATCAACATCTATAAAATCAATCAATTCAACTTTTATAAGCTCTTGCGAAAGTGGAGACTCAGTATGAAGGGTGGCATCATCAAGAGCTGAGAGTATTGGACGGTTCAAAACTTCTATGGATGGTATCTCCTCAAAGGAAAGAGACAAACTCTCAGGTCTATTCACATTTTTTCCATCCTGCTCATTCAGCAGAGCAGACAAGAAGTCTACCTCCACATTCGTTTCCTCAACAATGAGAAATTTCTCCCCCGGATCGTCACACAGAGGAGGTTCCAAGGGGGGAGAACACTGGACGACAAGTTCATCATTAGATTCATCACCCCATTCAGACTCTGAGAAGCTGTCACAATCTAAACTAACATTTTCAACAAAGTTATGTGGCTCAATTCCCTCTTCCATGGCATTTGAGTTGGACTCTTGATAATGGTTAACAAAAAACCTAGATTGTAAAATTCCGGCCAAACGATCAAAGAAATCTAAGGCTTGAGCGGGTTCTTTTTCAAAAAGTTTACCATCGCACATCTTGTCTAAGAATCGTTGACTCGTTGGAGAAAGTCCATCATAAAAATAGTTAGCAATTTGGAAATTTTCAAAGCCATGATTCGGGACCGCAATGAGCAAGTCCTTGTATCGTTCCCAACATGCATAAAATGACTCATTCACTCTTTCAGCAAAAGTTTGAATTTGGTTCTTAAGATCAAGCCAATTGGAAATGGTCATACGACTTTTAATAACATTGGCGTCATGAGTGGCTATGCAAGGGGGTGTGAAAATTTGATTAGGACAAAGGTACTCCCGCAAAGTCTTGGGGTGTGTGATAATTGGAGTGGGACAAAGGTAGTCCCGCAAAGTCTTGTGATAAGGATGACCGGGATAAGAGTATTCCCACATAGGCATGGGGGCTATTTCCCCATTTGCCGCCTCCATTCTACTAGATAGATAAGACACGAAGTAAACAGGCTGGAGGGGCTAGGCCGCCACCTCTTTCTCAAAACAGTTTCATGGGGTTATGCCACCGCCACGGCTATAGGATAAAAACAGTAAAAGGCAATTGACGCTCAATTTAGCTTCGTTACACCTCAAGTCGAATTGGTGGCTGCTTACGATCGAACCTTGCTTTCCAATAAGAGGTTGATAGATACCCGAAGCGTAGGGCTAGGTCATCGGTAGCATAGTATCCGGAAGTCCGGAATCGTTCCCACAGAGAATTCGATTCTAGCTTGAGATGGATTGTAGGTTTAAGGTAGGATTCCGGCGTTTAAGCCCGCCGACTATGGTTTTGCTTTAAGCGGAATGACTAGAACGAAAACTAGATTAACGCTTGATTAACTTAAAGAGGCAAGTCTCGGGGTCTTCTAACCCTTGACAAAAGCCATTACCGGTTCTCGATTATAACTCAGGCGAGAGTCACGACCGCGTGCTCACTCCCGGAGGATTTAACTTTAATGACTACGATTAATAAAAGGTGTGATTTCCCGGAGGCGAACCAACTTGTTTTTAATATTAATCGAACACAAAGGAGGCCACTAGGCCTCGATAAGTCATTAGTCAAGACCGCTTGACTAAGCTCCTTACCAAGGGGTTAACACCCCTAGTTTAGACCAAAAATGCAAATTAAGCCCTATTCCGGAAAATCATGCTTTAAAAGCCCGATGGCTCGAGAACCGAATAACAACCTAAGTCCTCGGGAAAGATTATCCCGAGACTTAGCCAATAAACTACTCGCACATGGCTAAGACACAAATCATAGCATAAAAACGAGACATAAAATTTAACCGACGGATTCGAAAATAAACTTGAGATTAACGATAATCACAACCGTACGAACAACTTTAATAAGCGAGAAAGTGACAAAAGCTACCAACTTACAAGGGAAATGGAACTTGAAAAGCTTGAAAGCTCCTTCAATGGAGGAGAGACAAAAGACTAGAAATTAAGAGAGAGAAGACAAAGTATGTTATGAGGGAGAGAGAGAGGGAGAAAGACTTAAAGGGGTCCCCTTCTCTCTCTACAAAAATCCCAAAATATCTCAAAAGGTGAGACACCAAAATATCCCAAAAGCAAAAAGCAGATTTCGGATTCCAGGGCATGAACCGGTTGGTAATTCCTTCGTACCGGTTCATGGCCTTGACCAAGGTTCTATCTTCAACTTCTGACGAGCATGAACCGGTTGGTAAATTCTTCGTACCGGTTCATGCACGGCAGACTTGGTTTTCTTCTGCTTCGCTTGGCAAAACAGCCCGACGACGGCCCGATGCTTCAATTACTCGGGCAAAACCACCCGACGACGGCTTGACTTGACCATGCCACGTGGCCTTGATCGGTGGAATACTTTCTTAGCAAATTCTTAACGTTAAAAGCACGGAATTGCCCTGTTTTACCTGAAAACAACAAAACGAAACCTCACGAGCAAAATGCGATAAAACGGGATAAATAGGGACGAAACGCTACAAATACTACGATAAAAGCCCCCAAGATTATACAATCTTGGGTGCGGATCACGCCCCCCTACTTAAGCGTTGCTAGCCCCTAGCAACCAAAAACAACCAACGGAAGGAAAAAACAACGGAAGCCTTCCGGAAAAACGACTATGGCACATGCTCGGGCAAACCTAGTTTACAAGAATTCAAAAAGAACCATTGTTATCCATACAAACTTGCAGCATGTCAATAGCAGAGCAACTAGACACCAAGTATGTAAACAACAAGTATCCAACGTGCGTATCCAAGAATATTTTATACAAAAGCAGCCACATCCCACAAAAGGTGCTCGAAACTAGGCTCGGTGAACAAAAATTCCAAGCCTTATATAAGGAGAGCACCAAAGAAAGAAAGCTAAGCTAAACCAAATATTAACCGAACAAAAGGTACGCCACAAACTAAACATGCCAACAACCAAGAACTGAATCCAACCGGAATCAAAACGTACGAACGGTCAACTAAGGACTTTCTTGGCTTATAATGACCTTGGTTAAGAAAGAACGGTTAACAAAACGATGGCGACCATAACCAAGCTTGGTTTAACTACCCTTAGTCGCCACCAACACTAACTACCAAGTCAAGACAAAAGGCCACAAGCCGGCCACAACACAACTTCCTAAAACTATGTACGAAGCGACACTAAAAACTGAAAACAAGATAACTAGGTGGGCTGTCAACCACCTTGCACCCCGACCAAGTAGAGGGTTTTACAAAACGACCACCACCGACACTATTCCTCACTATCGAAATCCTCATCCTCGTCATCATCACCAATCATATGTTCTTTACCCTTTTTCCTTGCACTAGGCCCAGCACCACTAGCACCAACTCCCGGCTCATCCACAGACACCTCGGGGGTCGACTCTCGCAAGTCCTCCTCGTCGGGCACATAAACATCCCCTTCCTTGCCACATCTCGCTGCAATCCATAAGGCGACTTTCTTCACAACCGAGAGATCCCTCCTAGTTCTACGTAACTGAGTCTCCTGTCTCAACTGACGCGCTTCCAAAGTCTGAATTTGAACCGCCATCCCCTTCACATACTCCTCTACCCTTCCCGTTGACGTCCTAGCAGTAGAAGTAGGCAAACCAGAAGGTCCGGGCAATGGAGGCTGCGACAAAGACTTGCTCTTCTCCACGGAACCACCCGTAATCGGACCGGGCGATCCGGGAATGAATCTCTCCGGAGAAATCACACCCTGCGCACCACAAATGGCAGTCACCATTGCCGGAAACGGAAAATTCGGCTTATATGGACCCGAACGCTTCCTAAACGTCACCATGGAGTTCCAAATCATGAACGCCCAATCCACCACCTCATCACTAGACCCGAACACATAAAGTACCTCCGCATCCTCCTTCCTCGGGTTCTTTTCCGAACCGTGAGGGCATATGTTATAATGAACCACTTTGTTAATAACCCGGTATTTCTCAAAAAGCTTTCCATTGACAAAACGATCAACCTTTAGTGGCTTATCGGTCAAGGCATTACGAATCTCCTCCTCGGGTTTAGACCAATTCAGGGCGGGATAGGTTGTAGTACCAAAATGGGGCCGCTGGTAATCATCCAGGTATTTCGCAATGGTATTGGGGGTTATGAGAACGGATTTCTTTCCCATTAACGACGTAATCTTCTGATCCTTCCCATCTATCTCCATATTTGCATAAAAATCAAACACCATCTTTGGCTTATACCCCGGAACTGGTTTAAAGAAAAACTGAAGACCACGCTGATTGATAATGTCAATGATAGGATGATTTCCTATCTTCTCTCGGTCTACTTGACGCTCGCAAATATAGTTCCGCCCCTTCAATTCTTTTTCCCATTTCTTCTTTGCTTCTTCTTTCTTCTCTCTTTTCCTCTTCCTACTCTCCTCCTCTTGTAAATCGGCCCTCTCGGCCTGTACCTCCGGATCGGGGCGTTTATAATAAGAGGTTCTCCCGGTTCTAGCATCAACCGATGCCACCGCATCCGTGGATTTCATAGCATCACCTAACACCTTTTTAGTTCTCCCCATCCTTTTGAAACAGAGTCCCACCAAAACAGAGCAAAACAGAGCACCCCCTTACTACAATTTCACAACCACCTGCACAGTAGAGTTCAAATTCCCAACAAAACCAAAGAACTAAGGCACAAATAGCAGAAAATCGAACCCCACAACAGTTCTCAAGAGCAATTTCAGAAATTAAGGCTAGGGTATGCGGGAAATTTCGGATTTTGGGGGTAGGAGAGAGAAATTTTCGGTTTCCCCTTGATTTTGGGGATAGAGGGCTCAAATCCTGCCCAAAAACTTACAAGCACACATGAAATCTTTCACATTCATGGTGACTAAGCCAAGAACTCATGAGAGGAGGGAAAAATTTCGGATTACCTTGAAATTTTCGGATGGAGAGAGAAACCCAAGCTTGAATCTTGAAACCCTTGAAATTTCCTCTTGATTCTTGAAGAACCCAAGGATTGATGAAGATTGGTGGAGGTTTTTGGTGATTTAGTGGAGTTTTGGGGAGGGAAACCGAAGGGGCAGGGGAGGTGAAGGGTTTGGGAGGCCGGCGGTTATGGTAGAAAAAGGGGGTGTGGAGGTTATAAAGTGGGGTAGGAGAGAGAGAGAGAAACGTTTTTTTTTTAATTTCGGGCTCCATGAACCGGTTGGTAAATTCTTCGTACCGGTTCATGGACCAAAAACTGGAAATCCAAAAATCTGTCCTCCATGAACCGGTTGGTAATTCCATCGTACCGGTTCATGCACCAAAAATTCTGAAAATTTTCAAAGTCCATCCTTTTGACCCCCGAGCGTATCCAACTCCTTTCAAACACCCTCCGAACACCTTAAAGCATCAGAATAACATCCCACACATCCCTCCTTACTCCGGTTCCCTAAGTTCGTTGAATAAACGGTAAGACACGGACTAGGATACGAATTAGGACAACGGGACTCTTTGTGGTCAAATCAAAGAAATAGGGCCTTGTATCATCCCCTAAGTACGTTATAGATTCCGAAACGATTCAATAATGCTATAAGCATGTTTAGGCATGACATAAGATGAATAATACGAACTAAAGAAGAAAAAAAAAATCGGGATATGGGTCAAACTTGCTCAAAAACACACTTAACACCTAATTGCTCAACTTCAACATGCCAATGAGTTAAAATGGACGCACTACACAAAACATGTACACCGAACTCTTGCCAACTAAGAAATACTAAGCATGTGCCAAGTTGCTTTAATCCACTAAAGTTGTAATAACGGAAGGATTACCAACCTAAAAACAAAGAAAAACGAAAAATTTATACAGAAATAGAAACAGAAAAACAACGAAAAATATATCACAGATATATCCCCTCCCCCCAACTTAAGATATGCTATGCCCTCATAGCATGAAGAACAACAGTATGGAGAGGGAAAGGGAAGAGATTGTACCTCCGGGGGAATGTCAACCCCCGTATACCTCGACCAAGTTGGAGGATTTTGCCATTGCTCACGTCCGATCCGGAGTTAGGTGCTTCCAGGGCTTCACTCCTTCGGTCCGGAACCACCAGCTAGTCACACAAGGCCATAGTCAAAGCTTTTCGGACTAACAACCGCGACACATAATCGCACCCATGCTTAGGGCTCCTGAATGCCTCAATCACTCCAACGGTAGACCCAAACCACCAAGGCTGGTGTGGTAGCGTGTTAACCCTGCAGAAGCGGAATTGTACGAAGGACCTACCAGCAGGCAAATGACATTAGAATCGCCCGGCTCGTGTTATCCGGGCTCCAACAAACAGAAATATATACAGAAAAACAACAAAGAACACCACCCGATCTTCACGCAATCTTACGAGTCATACTTTTCTTCCCGAGTCTCACCGAAGAGATAAAACTCGGGTGGCTATACTAGACCGTCAAGGTTTGTTACATCACGCCCGCAATAAAATTTACCGCCTAACCTTGCCAAGCAATGAAGCCCAGCGTTCCCTTGGTCGAAACAAAGTGAGACAAAAGGTCAAAAGCAAAACTCACCCACAGACCTAAGTTGCCACCGATAGGGACGATCGCGGAGAGCACGGATCATTAACGGTAAACTATCACAAGGAAGGGCTAATAAAAGCCCGATACAATGATGCATTAGTGAAATCTCTTAGTGATAAAACCCCGAAACAAAGAAAACAAAGAAAACAAAGAAAACAAGAAAAGAACTATAAACAATATATACAATATGAACAATATATACAAACATGCATAGAGTTAATATCAGAGCTCGGAGCGTCCAAGTCACCGCTGGACTCCGCCAAACAATTAAGTCCAGCGTCCCCTAAGATCGTAACTAGGCAGGCACAAGATAGAGCCAAGTGCGGTTATGGAGCACGGGATTACCAAGGCCTAACCTATGATCTATACCGCCCCCGATGGGGCTAATCTGGTAGACGTGAGTGGTGCACGGTGAATTACTCCTATCAGAAGAGCCAATGAAAGCCCTATGTCACTGATATTAAAAAGAATTGCCCTTCGAACCGGAGCTGGGCACACGATTCTTATTTTAGTAGCGGCGTGCGGAGCTACATATACCCAAGTCAATGGAGGGTACCCCATACAATTAAGTCAAGGGGCCGGGTCCGACAAACAGTTAAGTTCAGCGGTTACGCTTTCGCTCCCCGTGCGAGTACAAACAACACAACCTAAACTGACGGGCCATCCGCGTAAGCAGGATTGGCCAAATCCTCGTCGGGTTCACCAACTTCAAAATTACCAAGAAAAAGCTTAAGCCTCTGGCCGTTAACCTTAAATGTTGTCCCATTTTGCATACTTTCAATTTCAACTGCCCCATGAGGGAAAACAGTTCGAATTACATAAGGACCGGCCCAACGGGACCGCAATTTACCGGGATGGAGATGCAAACGTGAATTATACAACAACACCCGCTGACCGGGCACAAAGTTCTTAATCACAATGTTCTTATCATGTTTGGCTTTGATTTTGGATTTATAAGAACTAGAATAATCGTAAGCATTGTACCTCAATTCCTCAACCTCTGTCAATTGCAACTTGCGGCGAGCACCGGCCTTGGCCATGTTGAAATTGAGCTTCTTGATTGCCCAATAAGCTTTGTGCTCGAGTTCCACCGGCAAATGGCAAGCTTTTCCATAAACAAGTCGATACGGAGACATTCCCAAGATAGTCTTGTACGCAGTACGGTAAGCCCACAGAGCATCGACCAAACGAGTTGACCAATCCTTGCGGGTAGGGTTAACCGTCTTCTCCAATATATTCTTAATCTCCCGATTCGCCAGCTCTGCTTGACCATTTGTTTGAGGGTGGTACGCCGTAGAAACTTTGTGCACGATCGAATACTTCCTCATCAAGGCGGCAAATGAGCGGTTGCAAAAGTGAGAGCCCTGATCACTGATAATAGCTCGTGGCATCCCAAAGCGTGCCAAAATATACTCCCGTAGGAATTCAACTACAACCGCGGCATCATTGGTACGAGTAGGAATAGCTTCAACCCACTTGCTCACGTAATCAACCGCCAACAAAATGTAAAGGTACCCGAAAGACGAAGGGAAAGGCCCCATGAAATCGATACCCCAACAATCAAAAACCTCAATAATCAGTATCGGCGAAAGCGGCATCTCATTCCTCTGCGTTACACATCCCAACAATTGACATCGATCACAAGCCCGGCAAAAGGCAAACGTATCCTTATACAACTTCGGCCAGTAAAACCCACACTGCAAAATTTTCGCTGCGGTCTTCCGAAATGAAAAGTGACCCCCACAAGCTTCAGTATGACAAAACTTAATGACATTTTGTTGTTCGGAATCGGGCACACATCGTCGAACCAATTGATCGGCACAATACTTGAAAAGATACGGGTCATCGAAGGTGAACCGCTTCACTTCCGCTAAAAACCGGCGGTGCTCTTGAACATTCCAGTGGCTTGGCATCATCCCGGTGACCAAATAGTTGACAATATCCGCATACCATGGAGTCGTAGAGACCACAAACAACTGTTCATCGGGAAAGGAATCCCGAATCGGAATATGAGCCGTATGATCGTCGAATTCCAAACGAGACAAGTGATCGGCTACCA
Organism: Rhododendron griersonianum; assembly: GCA_018127125.1. Taxonomy (NCBI): domain Eukaryota; kingdom Viridiplantae; phylum Streptophyta; class Magnoliopsida; order Ericales; family Ericaceae; genus Rhododendron; species Rhododendron griersonianum. The sequence goes on along the minus strand of CM030799.1, from coordinate 6,163,641 downwards.
CATTTTCAACCCCCTTCTTGTCCTTTATTGTAAGATCAAACTCTTGCAATAACAAAATCCAACGAATCAATCTCGCCTTGGCATCCTGCTTGGTAAAAAGATACTTAAGCGCCGAATGATCGGTATAAACCGTGATTGGAGCGCCCACCAAGTAAGATCGAAATTTGTCGAGAGCAAAGACTACCGCCAACAATTCTTTTTCGGTTGTTGAATAATTCATCTGAGCTTCGTTCAACGTTTTACTCGCATAATAAATCACATACGGCTCCTTGCCCTGGCGTTGACCCAAAACGGCCCCGACGGCGTAGTCACTGGCGTCGCACATAAGCTCAAAAGGCAAATCCCAATTTGGCGTCCGAACTATGGGTGGAGAGGTGAGGCTGGCCTTAAGCTTGGCAAAAGCAGCTCCACAAGCTGAAGACCACTCAAATGGAACATCTTTCGCGAGCAAGTGACACAACGGCCAGGCAATAGAACTGAAATCTTTAATGAAACGCCTATAGAAACCGGCATGCCCTAGAAAAGACCGCACATCTTTCAGACACTTTGGCATCGGGAGGTTGCCAATCAAATCAATCTTCGCCCGATCAACCTCAATCCCTTTTGAAGAAACGATATGACCAAGAACGATGCCTTCGGTCACCATGAAATGGCACTTTTCCCAATTCAACACGAGATTCTTTTCTTCACATCGAGCTAGCACAAGTCCCAAATTGGACAAACATGCCCCAAACGAATCCCCAAAAACCGAAAAATCATCCATAAATACTTCCATAATCTTTTCCACCATGTCGCTAAATAACCCCATAATGCACCTCGAAAAAGTACCGGGGGCGTTGCACAGCCCGAACGGCATACGACGATACGCAAAGGTTCCAAATGGGCACGTGAACGTAGTCTTTTCCTGATCCTCCAAGGCCACTTCAATTTGATTGTACCCGGAATACCCGTCGAGGAAACAGTAAAACTCATGACCGGCGACCCTTTCCAAAATTTGATCGATAAAGGGGAGTGGAAAATGATCCTTCCTAGTGCTCGCATTTAACTTCCGATAATCGATACACACCCTCCATCCGGTATGCACTCTTGTCGGGATAAGCTCATCCTTGTCGTTCCGAACCACCGTAACCCCGGATTTCTTAGGCACCACTTGAATCGGGCTCACCCATTTGGAATCCGCTATCGGGTAGATAATCCCAACATCCAACAACTTAAGAACTTTCGCTCGGACGACATCCTTCATTATTGGATTCAAACGCCTTTGCGGTTGGCGGGACGGTTTGAAATCCTCTTCCATATAAATACGGTGAGAACAAAGAGAGGGGTCGATACCTTTGATGTCGGCGATGGACCACCCGATGGCCTTCGAATGCTCCCGTAGCAAAGCTAGCAATTCCAATTCTTGTGACTCACTTAAAGAGGAAGAAATCACCACCGGGTACGTTTGGCTTTCACCAAGGTAAGCATACTTAAGTTTATCCGGTAGCGGCTTAAGCTCAAGTGTTGGTGGCTCGTCACACGACGGAACGGCTCGCTTGTCAATAGGTGGCAACTCCTCAAACTTAGGGACCCACGGATTGATACCACACATCTCCCCCTCATCTAACAACGAACATAAATAGGCAACCTCGGGGGCGTCAAGAAAGTCGGCTTCGGCGGACGTGAGTGCTAGCTCCAACTCATCCTTGCAAAGAAACTCATCGACATGGTCTTGCACAAGTGAATCGATCATACTAACCCCGCACACATCGTCGTCGTCTCCCATCTGAGTACCAATACTGAACATGTTGACCTGCATCTGCATATTCCCAAAACTCATATTGAGCCGGCCATCCCGGCAATGAATCACAGCATCTGATGTCGCCAAGAAGGGTCGCCCGAGAATAATTGGCACGGAAGACTGAGCTGCTGGCACTGGACATGTATCAAGGACCACGAAATCAACAGGATAAACGAATTGATCAACTTGGACTAGAACGTCTTCAACCATCCCCTTCGGAACTCGAATACTACGATCCGCCAACTGCAAAGTCACCCTGGTAGGCTTCATTTCACCCAAACCCAATTGTTGATAAACGGAATAAGGTAAAAGGTTAACACTTGCACCCAAATCAAGAAGTGCCTTTTCAACAACTTTCCCACCGATGGTAATGGAAATTGTCGGACACCCCGGATCGTTGTATTTGGGTGGAAGGACCGATTGGAAGAGGGAGCTAACTTGCTCGGTTAGAAAAACCTTCTTTTGAACTTGCAACGTGCGCTTATGAGTACACAGCTCTTTTAAGAACTTAGCATAGGACGGAATCTGCTTAATGGCATCGAGCAAAGGGAGATTGACCGTTACTTGCTTGAGTACTTCATAGATATCCGACTTTAGGTTAGGCTTGGTCGGCGCTCTCAACCGATTGGGAAAAGGGGCCGGAACGGTAAAGGTTGGCGGAATATCACTTTCCTTTTCCTTGTCCTTTCCTTTCTCCTTCTCGCTAGAAACTTGCTTAGGCGATTCCTCACTTGGCGGTGCCGGCTTTGATGGTGTTGGAACGGGAACCAATAATGGTATCACCGGTGGTTCAACTTGAGCGTTATCCACCGTCTTCCCACTTCGCAGAGAGATAATAGCTTTGGCATGCTCAGGGAAAGTCACCGAAGAGCTACCAGCCAACTGTTGTCCTTGTGGATTCGGCAAAGGTTGAGTGGGAAGTTTCCCTCTCTCTTGTTGCAATAAACCAATAGCTGTTGTTAATTTCCCCATCTGAACCCTCATATCATTCATGGCCTGAGTGGTTTGCTCATTAGTCGTAATCTGCATCTGACAAAAGGTGTTCATGGTATCTTCCAATGATCGCCGAGGTGGTGGTGCTTGCGGTTGAAACTGATTCTGACCCTGACCTTGGAATTGGCCCGATGGAATAAACCCTGGCGGTCCTTGGCTTGATGGAAAGCGGGGTGGACCCTGAAACTGAGATTGTCGCCAATTTTGATTCGGAGCCGGAGGTGGAGCTTGTGGAGTTGTAGAAGACCCTGCTTCAGTCTGATTATTCCAACGGAAAGCTGGATTAGACCTCAACCCCGGATTATAGGTGTTCGAGTATGGATCCCACCGTTGGTTCACTGCACACACTTCTTCCTGAGGTAGTTGACTATAATGGAGCCGAAGGGCGGGAATGGTAGGACAATTATCCGTCGAATGACCCACGGTTTCACAAATAACGCATACTTCTTCAACTTGACGAACCTCCTTCACTTCCTTTACCGGTTTTCCTTGGATTGCATCCAATTTCATTTTATCCAACTTACTTGACAATTCTTCCAACTTAGATTCAAACATCGTATGTTCACTCACTGAAAACTTGCCGGAACCTCCGGGTCCTTGATTTCTCATTGCTTGATCGCCCGGGTCAATAAATTCCCATGTTTGAGCTCGTTCGGCCAATGCATCCAAGAATTCCCATGCGGCCTCTGGATCTTTCCCTAAAAAGTCACCGCTTCCCATGGTATCAAGGAGCTGCTTGGCTTGTTGATTGCATCCGACATAAAAATAGTTGATCACCAAGTACATTGGATAGTTGTGGTGTGGTACAGCCGCTAGCAAATCCTTGTAACGTTCCCAATACTTGTAAAAGATTTCCCCATCCTTTTGTTTGAAATTCGCAATTTGATCCATAAGGAGTTTGGTTCGGCTGACCGGAAAATACTTCTGAGTAAACACATCCTGGACTTCCCTCCAAGTACGCAACGACTGTGGCTTCAACGAATGGAACCACTGCTTGGCCTTATCCTTGAGCGAAAACGGAAACAACTTCAACCTCGCTTGATCCAATTGCCCCGGAGTTGTCACAAAAGTGCTCACGATAGTCTCGAATTCCCGGATATGACAATACGGATCCTCAAGTTCACGCCCCCGAAATTCCGGTATAACCCGATGATATTCCGGCTTGAAAGCAAAAGCATTGGCGGCGGTGCAATTTGGAATAGCAATTGGTGAAACATGCGGTCCCCTTTCCGGAGTCAAATAATCTCGCAACGTTCGGGCTGCTGGTTGTTCTGCCATGTGCCTTAATGGTGGAGATAGTTGACGCGGTGGAGAATATGCTTGACGAACCCTTGGTGGAGAAGCAGAACGGTGCAGCCGATTGGAATAAGGGCTACGATAAACGGTACGCATATAACCTGCACAAGACTTAACTACCAGACTAGAGGGGCTATGCCGCCACCTCGTTCACAAACAGTCTCGTGGGGTTATGCCACCACCACGGCTAGAGAATAGAGACAGAATAGAGACAATAAAATAAAGAAAAGGCAAGGATACGCAACCTAGCTTCGTTAAACCTCAGATTTGATATGAAGATCGGTTAGAGGTATCCGCTAACTTGAGTATACGGTGCACAAAAGAGAAATTAAATGGGATACTTACAGCGGTTTGTCGTATCCTCCAAATAAGCTAGAGAAAGAAGTCCCCGGCAACGGCGCCAAAAATGCTTACGATCGAACCTTGCTTTCCAATAAAAGGTTGATAGATACCCGAAGCGTAGGGCTAGGTCATCGGTAGCATAGTATCCGGAAGTCCGGAATCGTTCCCACAGAGAATTCGATTCTAGCTTGAGATGGATTGTAGGTTTAAGGTAGGATTCCGGCGTTTAAGCCCGCCGACTATGGTTTTGCTTTAAGCGGAATGACTAGAACGAAAACTAGATTAACGCTTGATTAACTTAAAGAGGCAAGTCTCGGGGTCTTCTAACCCTTGACAAAAGCCATTACCGGTTCTCGATTATAACTCAGGCGAGAGTCACGACCGCGTGCTCACTCCCGGAGGATTTAACTTTAATGACTACGATTAATAAAAGGTGTGATTTCCCGGAGGCGAACCAACTTGTTTTTAATATTAATCGAACACAAAGGAGGCCACTAGGCCTCGGTAAGTCATTAGCCAAGACCGCTTGACTAAACTCGTTACCAAGGGGTTAACACCCCTAGTTTAGACCGAAAATGCAAATTAAGCCCTATTCCGGAAAACCATGATATAAAGCCCGATGGCTCGAGAACCGAATAACAACCTAAGTCCTCGGGAAAGATTATCCCGAGACTTAGCCAAGAAACTACTCACACATGGCTAAAACATAAAACATAGCATAAAAACGAGACATAAAATTTAACCGACGGATTCGAAAATAAACTTGAGATTAACGATAATCACAACCGTACGAACAACTTTAATAAACGAGAAAATGACAAAAGCTACCAACTTACAAGGGAAATGGAACTTGAAAAGCTTGAAAGCTCCTTCAATGGAGGAGAGACAAAAGACTAGAAATTAAGAGAGAGAATACAAAGTGTGTTATGAGGGAGAGAGAGAGGGAGAAAGACTTAAAGGGGACCCCTTCTCTCTCCACAAAAATCCCAAAATATCTCAAAAGGTGAGACAACAAAATATCCCAAAAGCAAAAAGCAGATTTCGGATTCCAGGGCATGAACCGGTTGGTAAATTCTTCGTACCGGTTCATGGCCTTGACCAAGGTTCTATCTTCAACTTCTGACGAGCATGAACCGGTTGGTAAATTCTTCGTACCGGTTCATGCACGGCAGACTTGGTTTTCTTCTGCTTCGCTTGGCAAAACGGCCCGACGACGGCCCGATGCTTCAATTACTCGGGCAAAACCACCCGACGACGGCTTGACTTGACCATGCCACGTGGCCTTGATCGGTGGAATACTTCCTTAGCAAATTCTTAACGTTAAAAGCACGGAATTGCCCTGTTTTACCTGAAAACAACAAAACGAAACCTCACGAGCAAAATGCGATAAAACGGGATAAATAGGGACGAAACGCTACAAATACTACGATAAAAGCCCCCAAGATTATACAATCTTGGGTGCGGATCAGTGGCTCAGTTAGAGGTATCCGCTAATTTGAGTTCAACGTACACAAAGTAAAAACAAACGGAATACTTACAGTGGTTTGTTGAACCTCCAAATAAGCTATATAAAGAATTCCCCGGCAACGGCGCCAAAAATGCTTACTTCCCGACCTCGCCTTCAAATAAGAGGTTGATAGAAACCCGAAGCGTAGGGCTAAGTCATCGGTAGCATAGTATCCGGAAATCCGGGATCGTTCCCACAGAGAATTCGATTATAGCTTGATTCGGATAGAAGGTTTTATATGGTAGATTGGTGGCGTTCAAGGCGGCCAACTTTGGTTTGCTTAAAACGGAATGACTAAAACGAAGACTAGATTAACGCTTAATTTACTTAACGAGGCAAGTCTCGGGGTCTTCTAACCCTTGACAAAAGCCGTTACCGGTTCTCGATTATAACTCAGGCGAGAGTCACGACCGCGTGCTCACGTCTGGAAGATTTAGCTTTAAAAAGACTACGTTTAACAAATGATGTGATTTTCCGGAGGCGAACCAACTTGCTTTTAATGTTAATCGAACATATAGGAGGCCACTAGGCCTCGGTAAGTCAATAGCCAAGACCGCTTGACTAAACTCGTTACCAAGGGGTTAACACCCCTAGTTTAGACCGAAAATGCAAATTAAGCTCTAACCGGAAAATCATGATTTAAAGCCCGATGGCTCGAGAACCAAGTAACAACCTAAGTCCTCGGGAAAGATTATCCCGAGACTTAGCCAAATAACTACTCACACATAGCTAAAGCACAAATTAAAGCATAAGAACGAGACATAAATTTTAACCGACGAAATCGAAAACAAACTTGATTTAAAGGAGAATCTTAACCGTAGCTACAACATTAATAAACGAGAAATTAACAAACGAGAATTACTTACCAAAGTTCCTTAAGAAATTATCTAAGAAAGCTTGGAAGACAACAATGGAAGAAACAATCCTAAACTAACTAGCTACTAAAAAGAGAGAGAGAGAGGGAGAGAGGGACTATATACAAGGAGGCCTTATTCTCTCTCAAAATATCCCCCAAAATATCCTAAAAGTAGAGAGGAACCAAAAATATCCAAAAAGCAAAAAAAGGGAAAAGGTAGCAAATTCGGGCACAACTTACACAGCATGAACCGGTTCATGACTTGCCCGTACCGGTTCATGGCTGAAAATCTTCCAAAATACAAAATCTGGTCTTCATGAACCGGTTCATGACTTACCCGTACCGGTTCATGGCTGACAGACAGATTTTTGCGGCAACTTCGCGGGCTCACTCCAGACACTCCCAAACTCGAAAATGGGTGTTCTTTGGACCGTTGGAAAGCTCGTCGAGTCTACTTTCTAACCCAAGTGGTTTGGATCCAATATTATTTGTACATCAAAAGTTATGACGATTCTACCCTCAGCTGGTCGGAAGATGAGTAGCTTTGGTAAAATCCTCACTTCTCCTTCAATTCCCTTGACCCTTGGGCGACCCGAGCAACCTCCAAACCACCTCTTCATGACTCCTCGGGCACCACAACATGGTGGCACGAGGTCTTGAGCACTTGGTTGCATCCGGAGCATTCCTTGGCGTTCAAAACCGTCTTATTAGCACGTATTACCTGAAAATACTAAAAACACACCTTATGAGCAAAATGGGGTAAAAAGGGATAAATGGGAATGAAACGCTACAAAAAACAAGCTAAAAGCCCCCAAGATTATACAATCTTGGGTGCGGATCACCACGTTCACATCCACTAGAGGAAATGGATCAATAACTATTCTCATGACTTCTTTATTTTCCTTGGCATACTGCAATAAACCTTTCTGAATCAGGTCCTGTACACAATTTCGAAACGTAACACAATTGTTAGTATTGTGTCTAAAAGAATTGTGCCATTTGCAATAATCTTTTCCTTTTCTATCTTTCTCTGATGGTATAACATGTCCTATTGACAAGGTTAAGAACTTTTGATTTATTAGTTCATCAAAAAGTTGATCTGCTTTAGACAAATCAAATGAATATTGTCTAAAACTTGCTTGGTTTCTTCTATTCGGATGTGATGATGGCATATTCACAGGCTTCTCAGCCTTTGTCAAAGTGTCACATACAATTGGTGCCTTACCAATTACTTGAGCCACATCAATTTCTACATCACCTTCTATATCTTGGTAATAAGTACCAAGAGATTTATTCTTTCTGAGTTCACCTTCCAGAAGTATAGCCTCATATCCTATGGCTTTTGAAGTAAAATCAAATAAATCTCTGAATTCAATCCCAATGAAATGTTTTTTAAAGTCATAATCGAGCCCTTCTTGGGCAATTTTGACTATTTCAGACTCTGGAATGTAAAATTGACATTGATTCCTGACATTCTTAAATCTATTCATATATTGTTCAACAGATTCAGATGGTCTTTGTCTAATCTTAGCCAAGTCTGCTACTGAAACTTCTGGTGCATGTCTGAAAAACTGAGTATGAAATTGTTCTTCCATCTCTCTCCAGGAATGAACAGAATTTGGGGGTAGACTTATGAACCATGAAAAAGCAGTTCTAGTTAAAGAATGAGGGAATAATTTTAATTTTAATGCCTCATCCAAGTCTGCTTCACCTATTTGAAGGCAAAACCGTCCAACATGTTCTACAGTTGATTGATTCTCTTCCCCATTAAAAAGAACCAAGTCTGGAATCCTATAATGCCTAGGAAAAGGCACATTATCAACCCAATTTGGATATGGTTTTCTAAACATAGGTTTTTCAATCCTTCTTAATCCAGGACCATACATATCTTGCATAATATTCACCAGTTGAGCCCTTAAATTGGGCTCTTGTGCTCTTCCGGTTTGATTAGTAATGTCAGGCCTCATTTCGTACCCATATGGGTGGTCTGGCCTTCTCCCATTTGAATTAAAAATTGGTGGATCATACCCATACATATTGGGGTCAATATTAACCATATTTGGTATATTTCTATTATCGTTCCTATTTAAATTTGCATTAGGATTTAGGCCCCCAATTCCAACATTATATAGATTCGGATTATTATTCCCATTATTTCCAAATCCTGCATTAATTGGAACTGCTGTTGGTATACTTTGATAAAAACTTTGATTTTGTTCATAATTTTGATTTCCCATCGGGACCCTACTGACTCCAGTAAAAATGGCATCAAAAGCAGGATTATTAAATACCTGTGGAGGAGGTATGTCATTCATCGGATTTGTCTGTCCACTGCTCTGTCCAGAATGGACATTCACATTGACTGGCACTTCAACTATTGGTGGAGTTGTTTGATTTTGTGCCATAGCATTCTTAAACATGGCCATAATTGTTTTGGTCATCTCGCTCTCTGGATTGTTCAGCAACCTAGCAAATTGCTGAACCAAATTCAGTGACTCACCCTCGGGACCATTCAACTGGCCTATTTCCTGACCCCTCTGATTGGGATCTGTCACATTTCCTTCATTCACTTCATTTCCACCATTATTATTGGTAGAATTGTTGTTATCATTATTACCATCTGTTGGTAATTGATTTCTCGTTTTCGGTGCCATGTCTTACTTCCAAATTAGTAAGAGCCCTCCTTCTAGCGCCAAAAATTGTTACCAAGTTTTCAGGATTGATTCGATCGACGGGGATCGATGGTAAAATCGACGGGTATCTGTGTTTCGAGTTGCTGGAATGTGGTTGTGGAAAAGTGGAGTTTGGTTCCTTGCCGTGTTTTAGGACTTCTTTGGAAACAAACAATGAAGTGGATGGATTATGGAAGAAGAATAATAAAATGGACTCTATTAAACTTCAAAGATAGAAGAACAAACGATAAAGATTATCGTGTGAACGATTACAAGTTAAGACTACTCCTAGAAAAGAAAAGATAAAGGCCTGATTGGCGTTGTTTGTGTGTCTTGAAACTGTTACGATCTTTTGTATAAATAGGCCTCTTCGTTTGAATTTGAATATTCCCTCCAAAGATGGCAGTTACTCCCTTGTAGTGTGCCTTTGAATTTGTTCCCACGATCAGTAACCCAAATAACTCCCACGTTGTGTAGAATTGCTCCAAGAATTGCTGAGCAACATCTCCCACGATCATGAGAGTGTCTCTGTGAATCTCCTTTTGACATCTGTATATGAGCTGCCCACATAAATAAGTTCATCAATACTTAGCATATTAAGCGGGGACAAGCCCCAGAATGACCGATCGACGGGTCACTCGACGGGAGTGTATTGCTAAAACCTTTTGTTGTGGTTTTATGTTTGACCTATTTTAACCTATGATATTAAGGTGTACCGGAGTTACCTTTAATAATATCACAAATCCCTGTGCCACGTGTCACCCAAACGACGGGTGAAATAAAATCATAATTATGGAGTAAACAGTACTACAACGATTTCTATTTAACCCATCAACAAGGGTGAGTACTACAGGGAGTTCAGAGATTATCCATAACCCTGAATCCGCAAAACCGCCCACAACGGGATTCGAATCCTGGTCTCCCACAAGGGAGAGCCAGGAGTTACCAACTAGGCTACAAGCCCATTAGTAAATACTCCCATTTTATTACTCATGTGTTTTGCTGACATCAATATTTTGTCATAATGAGAATTAACTGGGTCCTATAAGAAAAAATGATGTTATAGTTATTGTTTTCCCTTGATCTAGGATATCAAGCACTCCATAGCGGACTAGATCCTCTGTCCCATTTTCTCTATCCCTGTGATATATTACGCTGACACGTGTCCCAGGCCCTCTATAGTAATATAAATAACATTATTAACTTGGTGGTTAAAAAAGATATTGAAAACCAAAAAAATCATTGTGAACACAGTCAAACTGAAAAATCTGTGATTTTCTAGCATTTTAGTCTTCATCGAGATTTAACTCTCTTAAGACTTTGCCATTCATGAATTATTGGGCTTATCCATAAGAAGCCAACACAATTTGACAAAGTCTGATCCCCTTCCCATTTACTACTTTCTAACACGACGTTCTTCTTCTAGATCTTTCATCTTCATTTGAAGTCTAGTTATGTAAGGGCCGGGAACATTTGGGACCATTGGCCATGTGGGTAATCTTTAAAAGGAGCTAGCGTGCCCGAATCTCCCCCATATGAGGCATCTTGGAAAAAGTTGATGTACGCGAACTTACTTTGCAAGCACAGACTAGAGATCGAGACTACATGTTTTGAGAATGAAACAAATGACTTTTAGGCCACACTAGGATCAACTTTACTACTATATATGCCTGAACCGCTTTCCATGCTTCCTTTCGAACCAAGTCAATTAAATTCATAGTGCAAGTCATGTATTTATTTGGATCAACGCTGAAATGATGTATAACATTCTACTTACAGTTTGGTCAGTACTTGGTCCAGAAATATAAATGACTTGGTTCGAAAGGATAACTGATTTGCACTGTAAACCTGATTGACTTGGTCTGAAAGCTAGGGCTTCGAAGGGGTATTGAAAGAAGAGCAAAATCATAATCTATCATGAGCTAGCTCACCATATGTTCGTAAATAGTTTTCTGGGATGTCATAATATTGATACCAATAATTGTGATACATGGACCATTGAAGTGGTCAATACTCCGTCTTGTAAAGTTTCTCACTTACAAAATTACGTGCAATTTTTAAGCTTAGAAATAATATTTTTACCGAAATAAATTTTTGTGCAATATCGATCTTATTTGATAGATCTCAATGAGATCTTTTGAACGGTATAAAAAAAAATCAAAATCAAAAATTTATTTTAGTAAATACATTATTTTTATTTTAAAAATTGGACGTAGTTTTGTAGGAGACCAAACTTATGGGATGGAGGGAGTAATACTAGTCAATACCGCTTTGTGGCAATTTTCCTAACCTTTTAAATATGATCTCTTTCCTAATATCCGCTCCCCTGGGCTATTGAAATGCAATGAAATATTTGTGTGACTAATCCCTAGCTCCCCCTTTCTTTTCCTTATTACTTCACCATCGCCAACCATTTTCAACCAGATTTGTTACGGAGTACAATCCATCCAGCCATCAAGCTTTTCGGGAAGACGATTCCCGTGCTGCAATCTAGTATTCCGAAGGAATCTGAAGGGAAATATGACGTGGGTTTCCAGATTCCGTACAACTCCGAAGCTACGGTAACTCTTTAAAATCACGACCTTCGTCAAATCTCTTCGAACCAGAGTTCCACCGTACATCATCGAATTTATCGGAAGAGGAACCAAGGGAGTCCAAGAGTTCCAATGGTAAACAATCTCTCTCTCTCTCTCTCTGTGACATACATACATATATACTGCATATAAAATGTGCAAATGAAGGCGGTAATAGAAGTTCTTTTTTATTTTGCAAAAAAGGAGGTCGTAATAGATTGTGTGAATTATGTGCAGGGCAAGATTAGAGGTGAAGAAACGTGGATATCTCTAGGGCCATGGGGAGGGAATGATGGCACGTATTGGGCTTACAAGATCGACGGGCCAATAATGCGGATGACTATTTATGGAACAATTTTTATCCGTTCAATTGTGTTTGAAAGTAATAGCGGCGATGGCGTTACTATAGGAAGCTCCGTGAAAATTGATGGTACCGGTGATGGTACCGGTGACTGTGCGGCTGAAACGGTGTGACACTCTTTAATTAGCTTATTCAAAGACCTAGATAGACAGAGATGTATCTAGATCCATCTGATGCATGTGGGTTCCACACACGTCACATGGTTCTTGACACCTCGGTGTCTGAATTTGTGCACTTTTGTTTTTGTCCATAGCTGCTTCTTTTTTTAAAAAAAATTCTTGATCTTCATTGTCGAGATAAATAGGCAAGTGAATTATTTTACCAAAAACTACAATAATTTCATATGATTTTTGTTTTTATTGTTTATGCATCCCAAACAAAGACCTAACTTATACTTGCACTTGTTTAGTTTTGCATTGACAATTCAGTGGAGCAACTCTCATCCATAAGCCTGACGTACAACGACTACCTTGGACAACCGATAATCACATCTCTCTATATTGAAACAAATATTGGAAACAAATATGGGTCTTTTGGTTCAAAATGGGGTAGTTCAGCGTCCATTCCAGTAAAAGATGGAGTCCTTGCTGGATTCTATGGACGTACTGAGGATGGATTAATTACTGCAATTGGGATATTTGTGGCACCCAAAGTCAATAGTTTGCGCCCAATTCAAGACCAAGATTGCGCACCACCTCAGCTCAAGGTCAGCTTCTATCCCCTCTATTTTTCCCTCATCCAAGTAGTAAATCAAAATTCTCATGCTCGCTTTCTCTCATAAGTTTTTGAATGGTGCTACTGGTACAGATGAAAAATCTGTACCAGTGGGTACAAACCCCTTTTTGGGTCTCAAAAAAATAATCGGAGTCGCTCATTTTGTTTGAAATACTTTGCTTATGGTCCCTGCAAAAAATAAGCTCAATCCGATATATGCACCGTACCCTTTTTATCCGATCATATCCTCTCCCTTTCTTGACAAGATCTGGTTCGTCTTCCTTGCCTATTCTCCTTCTCTCTCTCAGAAGTTTACCATGTTCAGGTGTTAGGTTCAGGTACGGGTGTGTCTAACAAATGACCGAACATACTTATTTGTAACTATATTAATCTGAGCAACATTATTTCTCGTAATTAGATAAGCATTACAAAATTAATGATATCGATCATCAAAATGAACTTAAAATAGCCAAACAAACTTCTGGAATTTTGTTTTTGTAACTCAAGTTGTCCGCGGCAGGTTACGCCCGCGGCACACGGTCGCCGCGCACCTCAATTGTTCCCTAGGCGTTCAGTCCCACCATTCACTAACAAATAATCCAATTGAACGACCAAAACAAAGTCTTGTTTGAATTGCGTCCTGTTTTGAATATCTGATTCCAATAAAGAAGGCGGCTTCTTAGCAATCCCCAAAAGGAGACTGCACCGTGCAGTTTTGGTTATTTTTTGCACGAGCGAGGTTCATTGTAATGATCAAAATTGTTCATTGTATAGAGTTTATTGACAAAATTGATTGAGTCGAAAATCATAAGAATCGAACGCAAAGGCAAACTTACAAAAACCAATTGTTACTTTTCCATTGACTCTATTCTCTTCATATTCGTTCGATATTTAAATTTGGGCTTTTTAGGCATTTTGGTTGTTTGAGCTGTATCTATTTTATCTGGGCACCTTAGGTCTTCAGGTGTTGTAATAGGTTTTGTCCCTCAGGCAGTCAGGCTGTATTTTTTCAACTTTTGGTTGGATTCCTTCCCTTTATCCTTAATAAAATGTTACTTTTAACCGATCTTCGTTTGATTTGAAGCTCTAATGCTAGCAGTGAAAAAAACTCCAAATGTATTCTCCTCATGACCTCTCCTGCTGTGAGATTCAGCTTGTTCGTTTGGGGGCTTTAAAATTCTTGCACATGGCCTCTAATACATTTTCTCTATCTTTCTCCACTCAAATCTCCTTCAAAACTCAAAACGAACAAGTATGGATCTGCTAGTCAAAATCCTGTACGAAGTCTTTCCGTACGTAGATGTGTCTCTCTCAACATAAAAGGATGCATATGTCTTTATATTACTTCTAGAAGCTTATTGTTGCAATTTGGATGCGGTCTCTTCGTATGAGTCTAGGGTCAAACTAGAAATTAATTTTATCCTGGGCTAACCGAAAGTATACACATATCAACCCAAAAGAAGCAAACTTGTACATAAATACGTAAATGTTCAAAAATAAACGAAATAAAAGTCCAAAAAATGTACACTATTGAAGTTATACCCTGCAATATTTCAGAGAGTACACTATTGAAGTTGTACCTTACGATATCCTTAATAAGTTCTCACTTACGAAGTAAGATTGTAATTTGTAAGAACCAACATTTTAAACCAATTCTAAGCATACTAGCCAGTGCTCTGCATTTAACAATATAAGTACAAATCTAAGCACACCAACCAGTGCAACACTTATGGATCTGAAGCCTCGCAAGTTAATGACAGATATACTCTAAGACTCTGCAGTGTAGTATATATTGGTCGTGTGGTTCAGAGATCTTGCATTTCAATTTCTAATAAGCTTGAACACAAATTAAAAAGCCCTAAACAGTAAACTTAGTTTCAAAAAGCCCAAATTAAAAAACCCTATGCTTCCAAATCAATAAACTATTGTGCAAGTAAAACAAGTGGAGAATAATCTATAGTATCAAATACTTCTTCCAAATCAAGTGGGGAATATGCATATGTAAGTCACAGTCGGCTGGACCTGGCAGATACTTACTGAGATCAACACAGACCCACACTCACAGCCGCAATGACAAGGGCAGAACTTGACTGTGAAGGGCTTTGTCGGGTGCGGAGTCAGTCACAGTCGCAAACAGCAGATGGGGCCTTTCGGACTTGACTCTTGAGTCTGTTGAGTGGGTTGGGCTAAATTTTTTGGACCGAAATTCTACATGTAATTTTTTATTTCTTGAATGCCCAACTGGGCTACAGCCCAACCCAGTCCTGTGCTAGTTCCGCCCTTGCGTATGAGTTACATCAATTCTGATTTCAACTGCAAGCTGTATGTGCATGTGTATTGATTTTTTGTAAGTTGGGTATGGGCTTATATAATAAAAAAAAAATTAGGGTTTTGATTTCGATAGTATGTAGTTTTGCAAGGCCAAAACAATTGTGATGATTAAAAATAAAATAGAAAAAAAGACAAGAAAAGAAATATCTAATATTGTCAGGGAAGATAGAAAAATAACTAGCACTGTTGAAGTTTGTGATAGAAAATTATGAGTTTTGGGGGGCTTTTGACTAGCAATTTCAGCTATTTATTGCTACTAGTGTTTGCCCGTGCCTACGGTACTACGCACCGGTTCAACTGGATTGAAAAATAGAGCACTTAATTTTTTAATCACATTTTTGATGTGTGAACAGTGAACGTGTGCCGGCGTGTGTGAACATGTGTGCATGTGCGTGGTGGGTGCCACCTAGGACAAAGGGTGCCACGTAGGACAACCCTTCCATGTTTTATTAGATAGACACATGCCCCCTTTTTTTTTTTTTTGCTGCACATGCCCTTGTCCAAATGGTCTAAACTATTTTATTGGGCAATTTCGGACAAATAAAAATGTGAACCAGCGTAACAAAAAAGTCCGCACATAAACAGTGCTCCCTTTATAAATAAAATAGAAGAATCTATATAATAAATTAGCTCAGTATTTGAATCTTACGTACATCAATCTATAAATTTGAACCATTGAAACCTAACTACATAAACTCTCTCTCTCTCTCTCTCTCTCTCTCTCTCTCTCTCTCTCTCTCTCTCTCTCTCTCTCTCTCTCTCTCTCTCTCTCTCTCTCTCTCTCCCATTTGAAAATTCCCCTCTCCTTTTCCACCTCCCCCTCTCATTCTTCTTCGTCTACGTCTCCTCCCATCTATCCATCCAATGTAAGCCATCTAGGTCCTCATACTTGTCTCCATAAACGTTCTCCTAAGGTTGGACCTCTTTCAAGTCTCTCTTTTAAGGTTCGACCTCTTTCAAGTCTCTCTTTTAATTCTATGTAGGTTCGACCTCATCAACAAAAAAAATGTTGGGATTGTGATTGTAACGCCCCGATTTTTAGAAATAAAATCGGAGGCAATAAATACTAATTTTTAGAAAATTTATTAAATTAAAGTTCAAATCCAAAACAGATAATTCAACATAAGGATTCATTTATTACAAATCACTGTGGAAATACTAAAAATAGTCTTTGTGGTAATAAAATAGACAAAATAATAGAGCCGACTTCTAAGCTTGATACGGATCCCAAGCGTATATGGGCTCAGTCTCCATCCTCGGATTCATCCCTAGATAGTATTGCCCTCCTTCAGGGTCCTGAGTCTCCTCCTGATTTTCTGCAAAATTTGACATGGATGCCAGAAAATCCATGCTTGAGTGAAAGAGTTCACCCCGTAGTATAATCCAACCCAACCACCCCTCTTACATTACAGCTAGCAGATAACCATATATTATTAATGCAGGAAAGTAGAATAGAAGTATCACACATGAATTTATTCATTTCTGTACAATAGCCTAACAACGAGAGAAAACTAGTCACGCCCAGACCATAACTAGGGTATACCTATCTTAATCACCACATCAAAATTACCACTGGACTCCTATCATCACAAAACATCACTGAACCACCTGCCAGGTTTTATCATCAAAAATCGCTAGACCTCCGCTAGGTTTTATCATCACAAACATCTCTGGACCACCGCCAGGTTTTATCAACAGAAAACATCTCTGGACTATGCGCCAGGTTTTATCACAAAATATCGCTAGACCTCCGCTAGGTTTTATCATCATAAACATCTCTGGACTATTCTCCAGGTTTTACTGTCACAAAATATCGCTAGACCTCCGCTAGGTTTTATCATCATAAACATCTCTGGACTATTCTCCAGGTTTTACTGTCACAAAATATCGCTAGACCTCCGCTAGGTTTTATCATCATAAACATCTCTGGACTATTCGCCAGGTTTTATTGTCACAAAATATCGCTAGACCTATGCTAGGTTTTATCATCGCAAAACATCACTAGACCACTTGCCAGGTTTTATCATCGCAAATCATCACTGGACCACCTCCAGATTTTATCAACATAAAACGTCACTGGACCACCGCCAGGTTTTATCATCAAAATTTTCAACATAAAACATCTCTGGGCTACCTGCCAGGTTTTATCATCGCAAAACATCACTGGACCACCGCCAGGTTTTATCATCGTAAAATATCACTGGACCCCCGCTAGGTTTTATATCATCACTGGACGACCCGCCAGTTTCAATTCACATCACACAATCCGCCTACAGGCATCCTCTGACATCTCCTTCTCCCAAATAACCATTGTCTAATAACGTCTAGACGAAATCCTACTCATAAGTCACTCCATGTCTCTAGGGTCCAATCTAGCACAATAATCAAGAGACGGAGCAATATACAAATAATCACAATGGTAATTGAAATAAATAGTAAACGTAGAAATCACGTAACCTTTTATGAATGGGCCGTTGCCCTTAATCTTGTATGACCAAGAAGTTAATAAATAAACAAGGAACTTTTATTAAATAAAAGTTTTAAATAAAATAATATAATCTAAGCTTGTATAAATTTTATTTAGAAAATTAGATTGATTAAAGATCGTAATGAACACAATAAATAATTAATAACATTAGAAATAATTAGCATGACCTTAAAAAGGTTCCTATGATTCTACACAGTGGGATCGAGTGTCAAAATCGAGTCCAGAGGGTCGCGAGATTATTTTTAAATAATGATATAATCGAAGAACTACCGAAAGTAAAATAATTATGAAATAAATAATCTAATAAAAAAAATATTGAGATTAACAAGGTTTTGTCTTGGGAGTGTAAAGAATCTAAAAAAAATAGTCCGGGAATTAATAAAATGGTTTACGAGGTCGCAAGGATTTTTCGTTCGCAAAATCTTGAACGATAACGATTAAATAATTCACAATTAGGAAATAAATAAAAAGAAATTTATGAACATAACAAGATATGATCTTTGAGGTGTGGAAAGTCTAGGAAAAATAGATCGGAAATTTATAAAGTAGTTTATAAGGTCGCGAGGATTTTTTTTTAGTTTGTAAACTTTTATTAATCAACTCAATCTACCAGATAAATTAAACTGATATAATTAATACATTTTATACTAAGATGATATTATACTGTAAGAAAATAATATCAATTCAGTAGTTTTTTATAATATTAATATCAGAAAGATTGTAAAATAAATATCAAAACTGTCATCTTTTACGTAAATAATTACAAATAAAGTGTCGGGCTCAAAATTAATATCAAATTGGTGAATATGGCAGAAAATACGCAGTGAGCTATTTTTTTTGTTTTGGCTCGGTTTTTGATGCATGGGATCAATTGGGGCATAGGGTTAAGCATATAAACACAATATATACTTAGAGAAGAGGTTGGAATGGATTATAATACCTCGAATCGGATCGAATTGAAAAAAAACGAATCTTGAACTTTCGGAGAAGATGACTTCGGGTTCGGCGATCGGGGAACCTTGGGCTCGAATTGGACGATCTTAGATAATGCTAAGAGTTGTAGGAAGAGATTGGAATGGGTAATTCGGATCTCGGGGGGTTCTAGAGCACAAACCCACTTTTCTCTCTCTCACTTTCTCTCTCTAAAACTCCATTGATTGGAGTTCGATTTTCTTCGAATTCTCTCTCTCTTCTGGACTGGCAGGGTGTGGGAAATTTCGTAGTGAGCCCTAGGGTCAAACTAATGGGATATATATAGGGAAATTTGGAAGAGGATGATAAGTTTGTATTCGAATAGGATTCCTATTTCTTGGGTTTTGATATGAACGTGATATGGATGAAAATCTGATCAGGAAAGAGGTAGAGATCGAGTAGGAGTAGGAGAGATGGATGGAGTTGTATACTTGCATGCAAATTTAAAGAAAATAAATAAAAAGGGATAATTAGATAAGATAATTATTTTGGTATATATCTATTAAGGAAAAGAATTTTATTAGTACTAATTATTAATAGTAAAAATTACGGGTTAATTAGAAAAAAAATATGGCCGAAAATCCGGGTTGTTACAGTGATACATGATGAGCAAAACATCAATGTCATTCGTAGCAATGAGGTAAGTCCATCAATTACTGACAAATGAAAAAAAGTCCATCCGTTACATAAATATTCACTAGTATATTTGGTAAACTTTGACAATATACCATACCTTACTTTTATAGGACGAATGTAGAAAAGAATTGGTTCAGGCAAAACAAATGTCATGCAAAGGGAAAGAAAAGGCAACCTATGCCATGGGAAATGAAAATGAACAGGTATGACTATTTCATTTCTCTAAACTTCTTTAGAATCAAATAGATATGTCATTTTCTAATTAATGCACGGGCATCCGATCTTGGTTTAAGCGTTCACGCTAGTGATTAATTTATGCGACACAGTTTTTTAGTTTTGTCCTTATTCAAAAAAAAAATAATTGCCTTTGTTAGTTTTACTCCAGATTTTTGGGAAATATAGGTGAGTAAGGTCAAGAGAAATTGGAAAAATAAAAAATTATGAATTTACACAAGTATTTTGGGAAATATCCAAAGAAAAAGACTTTTTGAACTTTTCTTTGGATATTTTCCAAAATACTTGTGTAAAAGTCATAATTTTTTACTTTTCTGATTCCTCTCATCCTTACTCACCCATATCTCATAAAAGTTTGGAGTAAAACTAACAAATGACAAAAAAAAAAAAAAATTGAACAAGTTTGAACTAAAAAATTATTCTGCATAAGTTAATCATTAACGTAAACACCTCTGCCCGAGATTGATTTAATTTTGAGATCTAATTGTGTTCGGATGTGCCTTTAGGCACAGACACTACAACTATTAATTTGTTTATGTGTTGATTCAAGTTAATCGGTGGATATACTTGAGCTATAATATGAGGCCTTAGCTTTTAAGAGGTTAGAGGGACAAAACTGTGTAATTTGTTGAACACCGATTTCGAACCATGCCTTTAGGTGTGGGCATGTAGAAAGATATTATACAAAATACTAGTATGTCCCTACTCTAATTGTGTTCGGATGTGCCATTGTTCTAGCACCATATTTTTCGGACCTACTGTGTGTTTATTGTTGATCTGATCCATTCAAAATGTAAACCCCACATAATAGTGTATTTATGCAAAAAATAAACTTGATTGGACATCGATAGGAGTATCAAAAATTGAATTTTGCTTTGTAAAATGGATAATTTATCTTTATTATTATTGACAGAAAATTAGATCCTCCATTTTATAAACCAAAATTCAAATTTTGATATATCTATCGTCTTCCGATCAAGTTAGTTTTATACATGGCAATACTATATTGCGGGTCTTAAAATATGAACGGGTCTTAAAATATAATCGGGTGTCTTTTTGGGTGTGTGTCTATTTCGGTGTTTAGCTGTTGTTCTGGTTGTGATTTGACTAGTTGGCAGGGCCGGCCCAGGCACAAGGCCCAAGAGGCCTGGGCCTTAGGCATCCCAAAAATCTCAAATTTTAGGGACACTTCAATATTTTTACTATTTGGGTTTGAGTAGAACTCTTTTTAAAATGCTAAAATGTTTCGAATGTAAGATTGTGTGGGGGGCTGAAATCACCCAAGACCCTTCTTCCCCTTGTTGAATGGTGAGGGTGCTCGCCAAGTCTGGAGAGGTTTCTACCGAGCCCAGGAAGGTTCCCACCGAGCCTGGGGAGGTTCCCACCGAACCTGAAGAGGTGGCTGCCGAGCTTAAGGAGGTCTCCACCGAGCTTCACCGAGCTTAGGGAGGTGGCTACCGAGCTTGGGGAGGTCACCATCGAGCTTAGGGAGGTGGCCACCGAGCTTCACCGAGCTTAGGGAAGCGGCCACCGAGCTTGGGGAGGATGCTACTGAGCTTGGGAAGGAGCTTGTCGAGCTATGGAGTGGAGCTTGCCAAGCATGGGGAGGTGGCCACCGAGCTTCACCGAGCTTCGGGAGATGGCCATCGAGCTTGGGGAGGAGCTTGCCGAGCCATGGAGTGGAGCTTTGCCGAGCCATGGAGGTCTCCACCGAGCCTGGAGAGGTTGCCACCGAGCTTGGAGAGGAGCTTGCTGAGCTATGGAGTGGAGCTTTGTCGAGCCATGGAGGTCTCCATCGAGCCTGGAGAGGTTGCCATCGAGCCCGGGGAGATTCCCACCGAGCCTGGCCACCGAATCTGGTACCTGCAAACCGGAGGGGGGTGTACCTCCGAGGAGAAGCTTCAACGAACTAGTCAGTAGGTGAATGAGAGAGAAGAGAGTATGCTTTTTAGGGAGAAAAGTATGAAGAAGAAGGATCCTCAACCTGGGAGGAGTAGTCCTCTATTTATAGGAAAACCTTGGAGTGCTGAACCGGTAGGCGGTACACCCACGTGAATCGTACTATTCGGATGACGTCACATGTCAAGTGATCTGCTTTATCACACCTGTCCTCCACCTGTTCAATAAAACCTTCCAGAAACTTCTAAACCGACTTTAGATATTTGTTAGATCTTTTAGGGAGCAGAATTCAGCCGAACGTTAGGGAAATGATCGCCTAACGTAAGGGACATGACCGCCGAACGTTAAGAACGTTAGGAAAAGCCCGCCTAACGTTAGGGAAAAGACATCCGAACGCTAGGAAAATGATCTCCTAACGTTAGGGAAAGACCGTCTAACGTTAGGGAAAAGATATCCGAACGATAGAGAAATGTCAGCCGAGCGTTAGGAACGTTAGGAAAAAGACATCCGAGCCCGGGGAGGTTGCCACCGAGCTTGGCTTCCGAGCCCGGGGAGCCCACCGAGCTTGGCTACCGAGCCCGGGGAGTTTGCCTCCGAATCAGGTGCTTCCTGTAGCTTCAGATGCGAATGGATCCATAGAGTGACGTGTCCATAGCAAAAAGTGAATTGGTCAGCGACCCTTTTGGATGTTCAGAAATTATGGATATTTCGGCCCACTACAGAGTGTGCTCGTCGTCATCGATGAATCTTCTCTGCGTTTTTTGTTTCTATTTTCATGGTGGTCGTTCTCGACTTGAGAAGACGATGACAAGTACTGTATAAAGTTAAAAAGTAAAAACCCTATTGAAGGATTCTTTATCCAATGGGCACAACTTTTGTCACTTAATTTTTGCTCCAGCAATAATATGACACCTGTCCTTAGTATACTTCTTTGACCTTTAAATTTGTTTTTTCTTTTCATGTGTGTCACACCTAATTCTACCCTTTACTCTTACCTCTCGATATGCAATACAGCTGGAACCCGAGAACACAATAAAAAAAGGAAAAACCTTATAATAAAACGTACTGGGAAGTCTTTTCTATTACTCTACTTCAAAATTATTACTCCTTCCGTCCCATAAAGTTTGGCACTTTCACTTTTTCAATCCTATAAAAAAATTAACTATATCTTTTAATTCTTAATGTTTTTTATAAGCAATATAGATCTTGTTTGATAGATTTTAATTTGTTCTATTAAACAAAGTTCAAAAAATCGCCTAAAATATTATGAATTGAAAGATATATGCAATTTAAAAATGGCATGCATTCCTGAAAATGCCAAACTTTATGGGACAGAGGGAGTACCATTTTTTTTTGTCAAACAGGACTTCAAATCCAAGACTCATTAATTATGAGCTACTTTTTTTTATCTAGGAATCAATTTGTTTTCAATTAGTTTTATTTTAGTATTATCGAAAATATTTTAAGATTATCCTATTAATTATCAATTTAGTAGACTTCGTTCTATATTTATGTCCCATAACCAACTCACAATGTGTTTGGTAAAAAAAGAAAAAAGAACAAAGAAAAGGGGAGAAACTTACACATACATAATGTACACATAAGTAATCTTATTAAGAAGATCTAAAAAAGCGTTCCGCGTTCCGACCAAACATATTCCGTTCCAAAGAAGCCTACCCCTACCGTACACCGTTCCAGCGGGGGTACCATATCGTGTTTCTGTTCCCGTTCTTCATACCGCAATGATCTGTGATCTAAGTAACATTGAGCCCAACCCACCATCCCATAACCCAGCCCAAGAGCCCAACCCACTTACTCGCCAAAATTGTTAAGTATTAACTCTTTAAAGGCACAATTTTTTTATTAGGCCTTGGACACCAAAAATCCTTGAGACCCTGCTAGTTGGGTGTGTCCTTTTGGTTTTTTGCTTTGGGCGTTAGGTGTTCTTTTGTTAGTTTATTGCCAACTTGATTTGTTATATTTTCCCATAGGGTCCGCGTTAGCTTATGCTTATGATTACTGGAGCGGTTGTTTTCTCTTGTGGGTTTTCTCTCCTTCATCTTGAAGCTGTCTTGGTTCCTCTTAATCTTTGGAATTTGTTTTCATAGTTTAACAAAAATTTTGTGTTTCAAAAAAAGCTTATACATGGATTGTTTGGTAGTTGATATATATGGATAAGAGTGGTGTATAATGAAATAACGAGTCAAATTACTTGTGCCTTGTTTGGATCAAGATTTGAAAAATAAATTCGAACTCAAAAAATACTTATTACCTCTATTTCTAATCACTATCATCATTTCTCTCTTTACTCATTACCTATATTTTTAATCATTATTTTCATTTCTCTCTCCACTCACTACCACTATCTCTAATTATTATCCTAATTTTTCTTTTCACTCATTACCCAAAAAATCAAACCCAAAAATTTTAAAAAATTCATCCAAACACAGTATTGATTACCATTATGTAATTTATGGGGTGCCGATTTTTCTTTTTTCTATATTCAAATTTAATAATTCCATTAAGATTTTCAAAATGTATTACTTTGGTGGGTCTGTTGTGTTCCTTCCTGCTGCCAGTCTTCTACATCTGGGAGGGGCCGGATTTGCTTAACGGCAAGGCGGTTGGGTGGTGGTGTTGGCTGGGTGGTGATGCTTATGGTGTTTTGTGCGGCGGGCGGTTTAGGGGCAGGTTAGGATTTTGTGGGGTTGGATTTGTCGGGGTGGGTCTTTCTTGGCCTGTTTGTTTTGTTTGAGCTTAGTTGTTTATTTGGGTTTCGGGTGGTTTTGTTTGTATTATTTTTGGACTCCTGTTTTAGACCTCTTGGGTTGAGCTTCGGCTCTTGTGATGTACTATCTAACTTTTCAGGGAATTACAAGCCGGTCCCATTTTTTTGTTGAGATTCCATCCCAACCCTTTTTTTTTCCATGTTATCCTGTTAAGACCTTTTTTTAAAGATGTTTATACTATTTTGCCCTTGCCACTTTTCAGACCTCTAGAATTCAAAACCCTTTGAAGAATTCACACCCACCCCCAGAATTCACACATCTTTGTAGAATTCACACCTCTCAGAATATATATCCCTTTTTAGAATTCACATGCCTAAAATTATCATCCCTTTGCATAATTCAAATCACTCATTTCGCAAAATTCACACTCCATCTGCAGTATTCACACCACCAAATAACACAATTTATATCTCTAAATATAGAATTCACACCTAAAAAAAAATTAATTCTTACTGCTAATTAATACACAGAAAGGGAGAAAAAGACCAAACATTGAAGAACTGAAATTGCTGAAAATACAAACCAAACAGATTCAAAATCGCTGAAACAACAAACAAGATTCAACTATAGATATGCGCAAATACGACCATGAACCATTCAAGAACTCACACATCACACAGTATCAGGGATCTGCTATTCGCAAAGAAGATTTATAGGGAACCACGCAAGGAAAAACTCATTTGGACTCATTTTGGATTCCACAAAAATCTAGAAAACTATCAATAAATTTTTGAATATTATTTTATGGGGTCCTATAAAAAATCAGCTATGACGGATATCGGTAAGTATTACTTTTAGATTAGTAGAGCTAATTTTTTATAGGGTCCCATAAAATACTATTAAAAAATTTATAAATATTTTTCTCGACTTTTGTGGGACCCGGAATGAGTCTTAACATATTTTTCCGTGTGTAGTTCCCTGCAAATCTTCCAAGCGATTAGAGCATCCGCAATGGGTGTGTTATATTTGTGTATCAAAATGTTTGTTAAAGGTATGTGTTAGGATAAAAAATGGGTCCCACAAGTGTGTGTTAACTTAGGAGTGTGTTAGTATATATATAAGTACCTCAATAGGTTAGTTAGAAGTGTGTTAACTATTTAAAGAAAGTAGTGTGAGTATTTATGTTTTATGGTTAAAATTTGAATTTATAGGGATATGACCCACTTATTGTTTGTTAGATTCTTTGCTAAACTTGATAACCATACTAACACACTACTACATTTAGCATACTCTAGCATACTCTAACACACAAGCATTGTGACACAAAAAATACAATTTTGTTTGTTAAGTCTTAACACACATAATTAACACACTAGTTAACAAACCCATTGCAGATGCTCTTAGAGTTCCCGTATCAGATAGAAATCTCGAAATGCAGAAAAACACTATCGATCGGAGAGAAAATACATATGTGCAAATACATCTATAGATACACCAAAATTCAGATCCGCCGCTCCCGCCGTAACCTCCACCGCCACCGGCTCCATATCCTCCACCACCGCTACCTCCATACTCGGTGTCACCACTACTGCCTCCGTTACCTCCACCGCCTCTTCCACCATAACCACCACCGCCTCCATAGTTCCCACCGCCGCTACCACGACAACCTCCGCTGGCGGATCCTTGAATCGACGACGTCCTTGAATCGCCGGAGACAAAGCAGGGATCGATCTTTCATCTCCAAAGCCACCTCCAGCCTTTGTCATCGTTGATGTCAACACATGCGGGATTTAGGGCTCGCCGTTCTCTCTCTTCTTTCTCTCTCTGACACACAGAAAGTTAGAAACGAACAGTGAGAAGTTTGACTGGAGCACTGCGTAGGGTTCCTCTCCACTCACGATGGGTGAGATTTTGTGGATCCGATGAGACTTGGGTGGGGTGTTTTCGATAATTTACTTAAAACAGGGTTTATATGGGATGAGCTTGACATGTGGTGGGTTTAGATGGGCAGACTGTTATAAAATAAGGCCGGCTAGTAAGAATCCCCAACTTTTCGTTGGATTTCACTTTCATCTCTTTCTGTTTTTAATAAAATTTTGCTTATAAAAAAAAGATTTTCAAAATGTAAATTATTGAACATTAAATATCTATTTCATTTTTATTTTCAAAAATTATATTCTCAACGGTGGATCAAAATCGAAATCGTCGTTTTACTTCTAACCACAATCAAACTTCCGCCGATCTCAAACATCTCTCTCTCTCTCGCAAAATGGCAGCAGCTATACAGCAAAACTCCGATAACAACCCAAAATTCGCCATTAAGGGTCATGGCGTCGGACTCTACTGCGGCCGAAAGCTTTGCCGCCGACGCAGAGGAGGTAGCCAAGCTGTTTTCTGATCCTCATGTTTCCGACCTCTTCAATAACCATATAATCGAGATCGACAAGAAGCGAGAGGTATAATTACGATTCTAAGAACTTCTGGTTCGAAAATTTGTGAGAGCACATGAATCGCTCATTTCTCAGTGGAAACGTACCAGGGATATAAACAACCTAGTGGTGGGCCCGGAATGCCCATTTAAAAGATCTACTAATTGAAACTCTCCCTAACACACCAATTGATATAGGAGGGATGGTGGAAGAGTGGTGCGGCATGATGCATGTAATTCCAACGGCAATGGCCCTAGGTGGGTATCAAATCTTGTTGCTTTGATTCCCATTAGGGATGACAAATGGGCGGATTTGGGTCAGATTGAATAAGTTGTAAGTGAGTTGTGTCTTTAATGGGTCATTAACTCAT
Organism: Rhododendron griersonianum; assembly: GCA_018127125.1. Lineage (NCBI taxonomy): Eukaryota > Viridiplantae > Streptophyta > Magnoliopsida > Ericales > Ericaceae > Rhododendron > Rhododendron griersonianum. Next base: position 6,136,459 of record CM030799.1, on the reverse strand, counting down.
TTAGACCCATAAATTATGAGTCTAATTAATTACTCATACCTAACCCGACCAATTTATTTAGAAACAAACCCGACCCGCTCATTAATCCAATTACATACATGCTAAAATTTAAAATGACTCACTTCTCTTTCTCTCTCTCTCTAACCCAGGCCGTGAAAGCTTCTCTCTCCCTAACCCAGGCCGTCAAAACTACTATCTCTCTCTCTCTCTCTCCCCCCAAATATAGCTCTCAAGAAACCCACTCCTTCACTCTCTTCCAAATACACTCCTTCACTCTCTGGTGTTTCACTAAATTTTTTCTAAAAGTTATAATTTTGTTCTTATTTGAATTTTTTTCGCGTTTGTTTTGCGCCAATTTTTTTTTGACTTTTTGATTCGCCTAGACGAAACGAATCGGAAAAGATAATTTTTTTACTTTTACCTAAATATTTTGAATAACTTTTTTTTTTTACTTAAAAGTGGTTCTTATTCAAAATATTTGGGTAAAAGTAAAAAAAATTTACTTTTCCGATTTGTCTCAAAAAGTCAAAAAAATTTGACGCAAAACTACCAAAGAGAGAAAAATTCAAGTCAGGACAAAACGAAAAAAGTGAAAAGTGAAAAAATTTAGGGCTTTTTTGATAACCTAAATTCAGCACTTAAAACTGAATCAATTAAGTAATAAGTGATTTAGTAGATTTGATAACCACATTTTACGAAAAAAATTAAGTAGTTTTGAGCTACTTAATTCTGGCTAAATTTTTGTGTACTTACATTTAACCATCATACCACAATCACTCCCACCAACACCTCCACCACTCCATCACCACCACTACCACTACCACCACTACACCACCACCACCACTCCTCCACTACTCCACCACCGCCACCACCACTCCACCACTTCTTCCACTACCACCACCACTTCCACCACTACCACCACCACCACCACCACCACCACACTACACCACCACCACCACCTACACCTACACCACTCCTCCACCACCACCACCAGCTCCACCACTCCACCACCACCACCTACACGTACCACTCCACCACATCACCACCACCATCACTACACCACCACCACCACTCCTACCACCTCCACCACGTACTCCACCACCATCATCACCATCACTCCACCACCACTATCATCACTACACCACCACTCTACCGCCTCCACCACCACCACCACAACTTCACCACCTCCACCACTCCTCCACTCTTCAACCATTACCATAAGTATATTGTTATTGTTAGTAAATTAAGAGAGAATTGGAACAAAATTAATTTATCATTTTTTTAATTCAGTACTTAATATATTTAGCAAACAGCTTTTCAGCTTAAAAATTTCAACATTCAGTTTTCAGTACTTAATTTTTCAGCTTTCAGTTTCAATTTTATCAAACAGCCCTAGTTGAACACCAAACTATTTGTGTACTCTTTGCGCGAAAAATTCAATTCTTCTAGCAAAGAGTTTTTGAGTAGATCTGAACCATTGATTCCAATTCAAAACATGGACCGGAGAAAATCCGCTTCCTAAACAAAACTTTAGAACACAATTGCGAAAAAAAATGAATCCAAAAATCGTTTATGCATACATCGAACATCGGGGTGGCCCAATCTAAGGTGAAATTTGGAGGTTGAGTGTGATGACTTTATGAATAGTAATTAGGGCTGCTCAAAAAATTCGGTGAACCGTGAAATCGGTTCGGACGGAACCGATCCGTACCTTTTGGATTTTGTACGTGGATTAATGGCCCGGACACGGATTGAAAAATTGAAAACCGTGACTCGCGGTTCGGTCCACGAATTTTCATTACAAAACCGTGGATTAACCGAACCGGACCGTGAGATATTTATTTTATATAAATAATATATATAAATATATATGTGTATTTATATAATAAATTGTTAATAATGTTAACATTTTTTTCTACCAATTTTAATATTTTATCTTAATAATGGGATATAGTGTAGATGTACATAAATATAAGAAGTAAATCGTAATTTTTTCGTATAAATAACGGGTAACCTTAGTTGAGTTTCACTAGTTCGTTTTTTTTCCAGATCTTTTATGTTATGTACTATAATGATACAATCTTATTAGTGTTTATATTCTTTTGAATCTGATTTTTTAAGTAGGCTTTTGATATTTTATGTAACAATTACTTTCTGGTGGTGTTAAACTTAATTTTGAATGTAACATTGTTCCCTTTTAGTGTGAGATATATGCTTGAACTTTATTTTTGCTAAAATTCGTGAACAAAACCGTAACCGATCCGTGAGTCACGGATCAGATTGAAACCGAACCGTAAGACTTTTGGTCCGGACACGGATTTCATTTTGTAAAAATCGTGACTAGCGGTTCGGTCCTCGGATTCCTAGAAATCCGAACTGAACCGGACCGCGAGCAGGTCTAATAGTAATGACGTTTTGGCCTCATTTGATAACTGTGTATGTGGTGGGATTCGTAAGGAGATGTGATTAGGATGAGATTTGTAAGGAGATGGGATTAAGGGTTGGATTAGTAAGGAGCTGAGATTAGGAATATCACATTTGTTTCGCACACATAGGATAGGATTGTGTGGGCTACCACGCCCGAATTTTGAAAAATTGAAAGAGTCGCCACCCGGATTGAAGGTTCGCCACTCGAGAAACCGTTTTGATTTGAAAATCGATTGATTGAAATTGAAAACCAGAGATTCGTTTGAGGGTTCGGGAGCCACGTTACGAGAGGGGAAGGGTTTTACTGCACCCCCCTCACCCGACGCGGAGTCGGTCTCTACTCAATGTTTGTGGGATTTTATCGAAAATATTTTGTTTCATTAAAAGACAGCTAGCAAGTATATATATGAGTGCCAGTGTATGCATGTGTTTGTGAACAAAATATAGAGATGTCGTGATACGAAAAGAATGAATATAGAAATTGAAATAATGCTACTGGAATCACTCTCGAACGCTCGGGAGTGGTCCTGAGCGCTCGGGACCTCTTATCCCCTGCAAAACAGAACTTAGCACTTCTGGATGCAAACAGAATGTACAAACAGTGAGGTATAAATTAAAGCAGCATTTAGGCAGGTTTGCTCAGCATTAAACTCAAACAAACAAGAATAAGTTTTGAATATCCAAGTATTGCTTCTTTGCAAATAGAAAATAAACTTAACTTGGCTCTGAAAGGACCAGTGCACACCCAATGTCTACTAAGAACAGAAAATGAAATACAAAGTACAAAACAAGGTTTTAGTGGCAGAAACACTCCCAAGCGCTCAATAGTGGTCCCGAGGGCTCGGGAATGAATACAGTGCCCAAAAAATATTTTGTTTCTTTGTGTTGTTCTTGCTCTTATTGCTAAATTAAAATCAAATGAGCTCATAACCAGTATGAAAACTGGTATGGGCCCTTTGATTCCCCTCAGAAGCAGAAAACTGTGGATAATGAAGGTGTTTATACCTTTGCTTGACTTGAACTTTGCTTCTTAGATTGAATTGAAAGCTTGAAAATAGATGGAAAAAGAGTTTGAAATAGAGCCTTTTGTGTGTCAAAGACTAACAATGTGTTTGAAATTTTCTTAGAAAAATAATTGAGAAAATGATGGATTTTTAGAAAGAGTTTGAAAGAGAGTTTGAGAGACTGATTTTTGGTAGCGAGAGAGTGATTTTTCGTGCCCCTTGAGAGGTAGAAAGAGGGAGTATTTATAGGCAAGACAAAAATTAGGATTTTAGTTTGAAAATCAAATCAAAAATGAAAAGAAAAAGTTTGGGTGGGAGAAATGATGAGATGCCCTGCTGGTTCAGGCAGGCTTCTGCTGCATGCAGGAACGTCAGGTTGAATTGCAGGTTTGAAACCCTGAAAAAGGTATGGTCAAAGATCATGTTCAACATGCATTGGCCCTGACAGCACTTCCAGGCGCTTGGGAGTGGCACTCCCGAGCGCTCTAGAGTGGTCCCAAGCGCTTGGGAGTGGCTGCCCAACTTCAGCAGGCCGCCACGGACACTCCCGAACTCGGTTTTGGGTGTTTTTCGAAGCGTTGGAAAGCTCGTTAAGTCCTTTTTCTAACCCAATTGATTTCATTCAAATGTATTTTATATGCTGAAATGTGTGACGATTTTACCCTCAGGGTGTTAGGAAAAACGATGGTTTTGATTTGTAAAAGTCCAAGAGACGTCGTTCAAGTTTTAGCCGAGACTTATTTTGATTCCTTTTCATCATCGGAGAGTCTCGAGGGCGCAAATTAAGGATAATTAATAGGTCCAAATTGGGGTGTCTACAGATTGAAATAATGAAGTTCCAACATTGCCCTTGTGGATATCAATGAAGAATTGATCGATGAATGAAGTATGGGCAAGGAGGTCATTTTGCAGCCAAACTTTGGAAAAGGATTAGTAATACCTAGTAGGAAGTGGTATTGTTAATCCCATGAATTGGGAGGATTGATAATCCCATGTCCATCCTAATACCATTCCCTCTTGTGCAACCAAACAATGAATTAGAGGTCCCACAGGATTAACAATCCTATTTCAATCTATAACTCACTTATCAAACATGGCCTTTGTTTTTTTGGAACGGTAGTAATACTAATGACGTTAAACTGATACTCCATTATTTAGTGCCACCCCTAATTCCCACATACTAAAAATAATACCCGTCAGGAATAGGTTCGAGTTTGATTATCGTATAACAATTTGACCATATCCAACAATTTTCAACCATATTTGTTAGGGCTACTCAAAAAATCCGGTGAACCGTGAAATCGGTTCAGACCGAACCGATCCGTACCTTTTGAATTTTGTTCGTGGATTAATGGTCCGGACACGGATTGAAAAATTAGAAAACCGTGACTCGCGGTTCGGTCCACGGATTTTCATTACAAAACCATGGATTAACCGAACCGGACCGTGAGATATTTATTTTATATAAATAATATATTTGTGTATTTATATAATAAATTGTTAGTAATGTTAACACTTTTTTTTTACCAATTTTAGTATTTTATCTTAATAATGGGATATAGTGTAGATGTACATAAATATAAGAAGTAAATCGTAATTTTTTCGTATAAATAACGGGTAACCTTAGTTGAGTTTCACTAGTTCGTTTCTTTTTCAGATCTTTTATGTTATGTACTATAACTAGTGCTAGCCTGTGCCTACGGCACTACGCATCCCGGTTGGAAGGGGATGACAGTTGTGTGATTTAGGTGAAAATCATGGGCACTTAACCGAGAAGTGGGAGGATGCACTACAGCCTTTGGATCAAATGAATCTAAGCCGTTCTAACAACTTGTCCCCACACCCTTCTGTTTTATAATAGAGATGATACAATCCTATTAGTGTTTACATTCTTTTGAATCTGATTTTTTAAGTAGGCTTTTGATATTTTATGTAACAAGTACTTTCTGATGGTGTTAAACTTAATTTTGAATGTAACATTATTCCCTTTTAGTGTGAGATAGATGCTTGAGCTTTATTTTTGCTAAAATTCGTTGGACAAAACCGTAACCGATCCGTGAGTCACGAATCGGAATGGAACCGAACCGTAAGACTTTTGGTCCAGACACGGATTTCATTTTGTAAAAACCGTGACAAGCGGTTCGGTCATCGGATTCCTAGAAATCGGAACCGAACCGGACCGCGAACAGCCCTAATATTTGTTCAGACGACGACCAAAGTTCCAGCCATCAAGCTTTTCGGGAAGACGATTCTGGTGCAGGACTCTCGTAGTAACTCTTTAAAATCACGACCTTCTTCAAATCTGTTCGATCGGAGTATCGTCGACACAGATTGAAACTCGATCTACAACCCCCAACAAGGCTCATCACCACCAGAATCCGACCCTTCACACTCTTCAATTCACTCAATTAATTTTATCCTAATAGGCACCAAGGGATTGAAAGAGTTCCACTGGTAAACAATTTCCACCCCTCCTCTCTCTCAGACGTATATACATATATTAGATATATAAATTGTGCCAATGAAAGTTGGAATATATGTTTTTTTTATAAATTTATGAGAAAGAAGGTGTTAATAGATTGTGTAAATGTGCAGGGCAAGATTATCGGTGAGGAAGGATGGATATCTCTAGGGCCATGGGGAGGGGGAGGTGGTGTATATTCAACTTACAAGTCTGACGGGCCTATAATGCAGATAACTATTAGTTGTGGAGATGTTATCGATTATATTTTATTCGAAAGTAAAAGCCGCGATGGTGTCGTTATAGGAAGCCCCGTAAAAATTGGCGGTCCCGGTGGCGCTAACGGTAAAAAGGTGTGCCCCTCTTTACCTTATTCACAGTTCTGATAGAGACGTATCGGCTCCATCCAATTCACGTGGGTCCCACACTGTCAAGTTGTCCCGACACCCCGGTGTCCAAATTTGTGCACTTTTGTTTTTGTCCATAGCTTTTTAAAATTTTTTTTTTTATTGATCTTCACTGTCAAGTTGAATAGGCAATTGAATTATTTAACCAAAAACTACAATAATTTCAGATGATTTTTACTTTTATTTTTTATGCGTCCCAAACAAAGTCCTAACTTATACTTGCACTTGTTTAGTTTTGCATCGACAGTTCAGTTGAGCATCTCTCGGCCATAAGCCTGACGTACGGAGACTACTGTGGATACATGGTAATCAAAGAGATCTGTTTTTTTACAAATCTGAAGACATATGGGCCTTTTGGTATGCCATCTGGTGATTCTCCTCTATACATTCCAATAAAGTGGGGAGTCATCGTTGGATTCTATGGACGTGGTGGACCCTTTTTTGTTAATGCAATTGGTATATTTGTAGCACCCAAATTCAATAATTTTTCTAGATCAGAGAAAGACCCATATGCGCCAACCCAGCTCGAGGTCACCTTCTATCCCTTCTATTTTTTTTTTATCTTATCCAATTAGAAAATCGAAATTCTCATGCTCATTTTCTCTCTCATAAGTTTGTTACGTAGGAGAATGGGATTGTTAGGGTTTCGTTTTGATGATCACAAAGTCCATTTTTAAGATTCTCGATATGGAAATTATTGATTAATCAAACAGGATTAGTAGGATACATGAAGAATTTCCATGAAAGTGTACCATAACATTTTCGTTTGTAATTGGATACTCCGATGGAGTTGGATACATCATTGTGATTGAATTCATACCATCATCTAAATTGATACTCATAGTAGGGCAAGGGGACAATATTATATTCTACTTATCCTCAAAAAATTTCATACGAAATAAATAAATTGAAAAAACGCACTTGTATTGGAGGACACTCTGTAATTGAATTTTCATACCATCATCTAAACTTCAAAGCAAAATCAATCTGCCGTTCTCTTGCTTTGCAAGAATAGGAGAATGGGGTGTTTAGGGAGCTAGGGAATGTTGCGAAGGAAAATGGTCAGGGAATTCATATGACTTGGTAACTGCAACGGTAATGCAATATCTGGGATTTTGAGTTGAGTGATATGATCTAAATACCCTCTGTAGTTACAAAACAGAAGTTAGATCGAGAATGTACAATAGGGTCTTTATGTATTTTTAAGCTAAAATTGAGCGCAAATTAAATGTCAAGAAAACAAGTGACCAGTCAGTCTATCAATCCACCTCTCCATTACTCCATTGTTGGTATGAGTTGGTCCCAATTCTGATTTCATCTAGAAGTTGTGCTTGTATTGATTTTTCTGTAAGTTGAATCTTGATTTCATGTGACCTTCTTTAAAATCACGACCTTCTTCAAATCTGTTCGATCGGAGTTTCGTCGACACAGATTGAAACTCTACAACCACCAACAAGGCTCATCATTACCACCAGAATCCGACCCTTCACACTCTTCACTCGATTAATTTTATCCTAATAGGCACCAAGGGATTGAAAGAGTTCCACTGGTAAACAATTTCCACCCCTCCTCTCTCTCAGACGTATATACATATATTAGATATATAAATTGTGCCAATGAAAGTTGGAATATATGTTTTTTTTTATAAATTTATGAGAAAGATGGTGTTAATAGATTGTGTGAATGTGCAGGGCAAGATTATCGGTGAGGAAGGATGGATATCTCTAGGGCCATGGGGAGGGCAAAATTGTGTATATTCAGCTTACAAGCCTGACGGGCCTATAATGCAGATAACTATTCGTTATGGAGAAGTTATCGATTCAATTTTATTTGAAAGTAAAAGCCACGATGGTGTCGTTATAGGAAGCTCCGTAAAAATTGGCGGTCCCGGTGGTGCTTCCGTTGCAAAGGTGTGCCCCTCTTTACCTTATTCACAGATTCGGACAGAGACGTATCGGCTCCATCCAATACACGTGGGTTCCACACACGTTGGACGGTTACCGACACCTCGGTGTCCAAATTTGTGCACTTTTGTTTTTGTCCATAGCAAAAAAGTCCTAACTTATATTTGCACTTGTTTAGTTCTGCATTGACAGTTCAGTAGAGCAATTCTCATCCGTAAGCCTGACGTACAAAGACTACGGTGGATATAAGTATATCAAATCCCTCTTTTTTAATACAAATATAGAGAAATATGGGCCTTTTGGTTCGGGAGGGGATCATTCCTTGTCCATTCCAATAGAAGGTGGAGTCATAGCTGGATTCCATGGACGTGGTGAAACATACGTTGATGCAATTGGTATATTTGTGGCACCCAAAGTCAAGGTTAGCTTCTATCCCCTCTATTCTCAAGAAGAACCAGCTCCAACTCTATTATTCTGCCTCTCCATTACTGATTTTGCTGCTTGTTTGGGCGGGGAACTGCCGCAAAGGTAAACTTAAAAAACAATTGTTTCTTTTCCCTTGACCAAAATGTTTTCTCCTCATGCCCTCTCCCTGCTGTGAGATTCTAAGGGTTTGCAACTCAAAACTTCGATGAACCTCTCCATGGATGTCTCTCTCTCTCTGTACGATTCGATGCATTTTTATTTATATCAATTCTAGAAGCTTAGAGTTTCAATTTGGTTGCGGTCTACTGGTATGAGTTACTTGATCAATTCCAATTTCAACTGGAAGCTGTATGTGGTTGTGTATTGATTTTTCTGTAAGTTGAATCTGTGTTTTGTGTGATTAAAAAAATATGGATTTCAATTTCAACAGTTTGAAATTTTGCACGGCCAAAGCATTTGTGATGATTAAAAATAAAATAAAATACAAACACGAGAAGAAATAACTAATATTTTAGAGAGAGAGATAGCAAAAATAACTAATAGAAAATGATTAGCTATAATAAATTTCTTCGAGTAGGTACCAAGAAAGTCCAAGAGTTCCAATGGTGAACATTTTCCATCCCCTGCGCGATATGTACACGTATAAAAGATAAATAAAATGTGCCAATGAAAGTTGTCATAGGTAATTTTTTAAGGTACACAGAAATTCGCTCAACTATCACTTTTTCTTACGGAGAGCCCTTCACATTTACAATTGTCTATAGAGACCTCCTCAACTATATGAAATAAAAAATTGGCTAATGGTTATAGTTGAGGAACACTGATTGGTTAACAGTTATAGTTGAGTGAGTCTACAGGGGCATACATGTTAGGGAGTCTCCGTGAGAAAAAGTGATAGTTGAGAGGGTCTCCGTATACTTTCACCATTTTTTAATTGAAAAAAGAGGTGGTAATAGATTGTGTGAATGTGCAGGGCATGATTAGGGGTGAAGAAGGATGGATATCTTTTGGGCCTTGGGGAGGGAATGACGGTGTAGATTGGTCTTACAAGGCCAACGGTCCTATAATGCAAATAAGTATTTGCTATGGTGAAGCTATCAATTCAGTTTCATTCCGAAGTAGGAGCTGTGATGGCCTCGTTATAGGAAGCTCTGAGGAATTCGACGCTACTGGTAGCCGTACGACTAAAACGGTATGACGCTTTTTAGCTTATTCAAAGACCCGGACAGAGATGTATGCAGATCTATCCGACTGTTCTGATGTACAAGCGTCCCACACATGTCGGACGGTTCCAGACATCTCTGTGTCCGGATTTTTGCACCTTATGTTTGTGTCCATTGCATTTTGTAAAATGTTTTGATCTTTAAAGGCAAGTGAATTATTTAACCAAAAACCACAATAATCTCAAATGTTTTTATTTTATTTTTTATGTGAAACAAACTCATAATTTGTACTTGCACTTGTTCAGTTCATCGTCGACAGTTCAGTAGAGCAACTCTCATCCTTAATCCTGACGTACGGAGACTACTATGGACAAGTGGCAATCACATCTCTCTATTTTAAAACAAATATTGGAAACCATCATGGGCCTTTTGGTCGATCAGGTGCTTCTTTTGTCTCCATTCCAATAGAAGGTGGATTCATCACTGGATTCCATGGACGTCGTGGAAATGGAACTTATCTTACTGCAATTGGTATATTTGTAGCACCCAAAGTCAATAATTTGCCTAGTTCAGAGAAAAAAATCGATAGTTTGCCCTCATTTCAAGACCCAAACTGTGCGCCAACCCAGCTCGAGGTCACCTTCTAACTTTCTATTTTTTATCTTATCCAATTAGTAAATCAAAATTCTCGTGCTCATTTTCTTTGTCATACGATTGTTGCGTAGGAGAATGGGGACTTTTAAGGTTTGCTGTGATAATAACAATGTCCATTTTTAAGATTCTCGACATGCAAATTATTGATTGATAAAAATCATGTGAAATGGAGTTAGATATATCGGTAGTCATCTCAACAAATCGTATATATTTTTAAAATGATATATACTCAGACTCCATTCACAGATCTCAAAAAAGGTATGTTTGGAGTTGTCTGATTTGTGTGTGTCCCACATTCACCACCTTAATTGCAGGACCACAAGAATAGTATGGTATCTGTGTACAGATCTATACCCGGATGTATGTGTCACCCAAATGTTCATAAGAGTACTATTTGAGAGTGGCGGATGTACATTGAACATAGGTGCATGGGCTATAGCCTAGGTCAAGTTTAAAAAACAAAAAAACAAAAATTGTGGAAAAATTTAGACAATAAATTTTAGCCCACCTCGTTTTCTTTATGTGGCCCAACTCATCCTATATGATTATCTTCATTGAAAGAGAACTTGTTGAGGATATCGACCCATATTCGATAATAAATTATTTCTACTCTTAAGAACAACGAAGGGCATAACTTTAGTAAGATACAACTTTAATAGTGTACATTTTTTTGTACTTTCTTTTGTTTATTTTTTAACACTTATGTATTTATATATATATATATTTTGATTTTAAATTGTTTGTACTATGTTTATGATTTATACCATGTTCAGGTGTTAGGTTCCAAACCCAAAACGGTCGAGGCTCCAACCATCAAATCTAAGTGGTCATCACGATTTTTGGTAGCAAACTTCAAGGCCAATTTTTGTGGTTCCAAACCGAAAACGCTTGAGAACATCATCTACAATCCTGCTTCAAGCAGTGCAACCACCAACAAAGATGACCACCACGGTGGAGCTCTTTCCCTATCTTCTGAGATGATCCTCATGGATTCGGCGTTCAATAATCTCAACCTTGTGGATTCGGCATTCCAGAAGTACAAAACCCATATGGATACGGAAATCAGCGAGGCCCGTGCGAAATTGGAGCTACAAAGATCAGGGAGAAGGGCAAGCGACATTGACGAACTCGGAAAGGCCATAGCGAAGCTCAAGTTCCAGATCCCTTTGGCCACCAAGAAAGACGATCACCACGGTGGAGCTCTTTCCCCCACTTCTAAACTGATCCATAGTGATCTTATCCTTCTGGATACGTCCTTTGCAGAGGCAGAGGAGTCCACGCATCATATTAATGTGAAAATCAACAAAGCCCATGAGAAATTCAAGGAGTTGCAAATATTACCGAGTAGTGAGAGAGACTCTGACAAACTACAACTGGCCGATTCTGACAAAAAAGAACTACAAAAGACTATCTCAAAGCTGAAAGTCCAGATCCGTTCACATAATAAAATCCGTTCTGCCAATTCCAACCCACATCAGAAGAATTGGGATAATATAAACAGGGACAAGGATGGAATGACGCACTTCTTCCACGAGGAGCCAGAGGTTGCGCACACTGGTGATTTTGATGGCTTAATGAAAGATTTCCACAACCTTCCGGAGCAATTGCGTTGTTGTTTGTCATGTTTCTTTAAGTTCCCACGAATGGCAACCATAAAGAGAACATCGATGATTTACCTGTGGATAGGGCAGGGATATATTTCTGAGTATCTCCATTCTGAAGGGTGCGTTGGTGATTTTGAAGTGCATGCTGGCGAGATTTTTGACGAGCTTATTGCAAAGGGCTTCATCGAGCCTATCTACCAAAATTGCTCCTTGACGCCAGACAGTTGCAAGATGAGCCGTTCTGTTCGTTCTTCTTTATACAAAGAAGCTGAAAGTAAGGCATTTACTTCAAATGGTGCTCTTGATCTGGTGGATCGTGAATTTGATTGTGGTGGTCTAGATGGGCACTTATGTCTGATCAATGTTGGTGAGGCCATAATTAGTTGTGAGCCTAAAATATTTGAGAATATGAAGCATATTCGAAGTCTTTATCTGGGAAGGTGGCAGAGATCGGCTACGCACCACATTGAACTAGAAAATGCCAAAATTCTCCACGGTCTGAATAAACTGAAAAGCTTAACTTTTCTTAGCCTTCGAGGAATTTCTATGATTACGGAGCTTCCCACATTCATTTCAGAGCTCAATAATTTGATGATCTTAGATCTCCGAGCTTGTCATAATCTTGAGGTGATTCCTATTGACATTGGTTCGCTCAAGAGTTTGACACATTTGGACATGTCCGAGTGTTACTTTTTAGAACACATGCCCGAGAGTCTTGCTCAATTATCAAACCTCCAAGTCCTTAAGGGATTCTTGATTGGAGATTTCGATAACAACAAACAATCATGTACTCTGCGCGATTTGTCAAGACTCTCGAAGTTGAGAAAACTTAACATCTACATAAGTGTGAAAGACTTTGTCAAACTGCTGGACTTGACGTATTTAGAAAGTTTTGAAGGCCTGGAAAAGCTGACAATATCATGGGCAGGATGCTCCTTACAAGCTCGAGATGAAGACATCGCAAAAGCATTTGGCGTAGCTACACTTCCTCCTAGACTGCAAAAGCTAGACCTTCAGTGTTTCCCTATGACGAGTCTAACCAATTGGCTGATGCCTGGCAAACTCAAGGAACTGAAGAAACTCTACATTAGAGGAGGGCAACTACGTGATCTAGGCGAAATTCAGAAACCTCAAGCGGAGCGGTTGACCGTGGAGATATTGCAGTTGAAGTACTTGAGCAAATTAGAGTTACATTGGACAGAATTGAGGACATTATTTCCCAAGTTAATTTACTTGCACCAAGTAGAATGCCCCAACCTTTTTAACTTCCAATGTGATGAGAGGGGCATGTGGGTGGACCATAAGGCCATTGATACTCACGTGCAGCTGCAGAAATACCTCAGAACCTGTGGCGCGATCAGCTCAAGTTCTATGGTTGGCTCTGGTTCAACCTCAACTCAGGATAATTGTAACATTTGTCCAGTTGATGAGAAATAGCTTTAGTTAGTTAGGTTAACTGCAAGCTTAAGTGCTTGGCTAAGAGATAAGATCAGTTAAGGGAGAGTTAAATCGTTGCTGTAACTTACTCCTAGTGGAGCCTTCTTAAGCAAAGTAAGTTCTCCCATGGCTTCTTTGTCTTGTATTCTCTTTCATGTTCTTCCTCTCTGTAACTTAGAATATTTTACGAATAACAATTGATATCTAAAAATATTTACTCATTATGGAGTAGTTTTCTCATCCCGTGACAATTAGCGGTATTTCCTCTTGTTAAATCATCAAAGAGAAATGGTGATAAATTGGATCACCCTGCGTAAGGTCTCTGTATGACAAACTCAGAATAATGTGAACCGTTAACTAGGACATGAAATGATGCAGAAGAGATACACTCATACACCCTATCACACCATCCAGACTTCAAGGCTGCTGCAGTTACACTTTTTCATTAGGCTGTTTTCACACGCTTTCAACATCTAAATTTGTCCATGTTCTTATATTTAACACTAGGTCTCCTGGTATAGAAACAATGGGTGCCATTACCTGGTGTCAGAAGACATTATTTCTTCAAGGACTATTGTTGTTTCTGAAAGTTGGTCACAGCGGTTGATGAGCAAGCCCCACAACTATCAACTTCTATTCATGTGCTTGAATAAGTCTCGAGATGAATTGGAGATGTTCTGTGGAATTTTTTTGCGCTAAAGCATTCAGAGAGATTACACACAAACAAACTCAGAAGGATAAAGTGGGCTTAAATTTTGTAGTCAAACAACTTATCTTCAGCAGTAATTGGTCCATATGCAGCTGGTTTAGCAGTTCAGTTTCCAAGAGAATCCTTCATGTGTCTTCTATCAGATGCAAAGGAACGAAGAAAAGTTGGAGCATGCCCAAACCGGAAGAACTTGAGATTGAAAAGCAGCCCCTGATCAGTCGCTGGCTCGGACCCCTTTAATTGATTCAAATCCCTGTTTGCTCCCTCTCCACCATATTTTTAAAGAATGAGTTTTCGCCTTTTGGCATAAAGAAATTCTTTTTTGTATTTAAAGAATTCTCCTACCATAAAAAGTGGTAGGTTGCTGTAGAAAACTGCTCATTCATATAATGCTCAGGGGAGGAGTCAAATACCTAGGATCATTAGAATTTGGTTGAGTTTGACAATGATAAAGGGCAGAAATTAACATTTTACAGGGTTCTTATCGATCGTATTTCAGGTACATAGGGATCTAAATGTGTCAAATTTGAATACAACTATAACTATTAGAAGCGAATCTTCTCCCTCCTCTGGAACCAAATTATATACCGCTGCCCAAGTACCACGTACCCTAACAAATTACGTGTCACACAAATTTAGTGGGTTGGATACCGGGTACATTTTCATTGGATTGTTGGGGGACAATGGATGATCCATATAGCATGTATTTCCAAAATTATTTGATTGTGTGTACTATGTAAGCGATTACATAGATTAGGGTACTCCAACATATGCTTGTTTTTTTATGCCCCGTCAATTTATCTGGCAGTTAAATTACACTTTTGTTGGTTGACATTGAACATAGAGCTACCCCGTCAATTTCTCCGTTTTTAATTATCAGTCTTGTTAACAAATCTGCCCACTACATGAAGATAATAATAATATGCATATAATGACAAACAAGTTTGAATATCAATACACATTTCACGGATATCAATATACTTTTTTTGGATATCGATACACTTTTTATCCATTATCCTACACCTAATGGGTGGAAGTTAGCATTTTCCTTTAACTTTCTCATTAAGATACGCACATCACAATATTCAGATATACATTAGTTTCTCCATAAATAAAATAAAAAAACAAAAAAAAAACGAGCATTTGCATCAAATGCGAGGTCAACTACTAAAACTAGTAACCCCAACTCTCACGTACATAAACATTGGGGATTAGGGTCTTTTTTAAGTACTAATTTCGTGATTTTGATGATTATTAGTACTAATAATTAAGCTTGATTGAATGCGCGAGTATTATTCCATGCTCATGGGGCACAACGTGGTGGTGGCGGTGCTTCAAATTTACCCTTATCTACAACTCATTAAGTTTCCGAATTGAGGTTTATGTTTGGCCAAATATCCGACAACATACCTATGTTGGAACTCGAATTCACTGTCACCTTGATTTTGAAAAAATAAGAGCGAGATGAAACTTGAGAGAGGGTTTTTTTTTTAATTATACATTTGGATACGTCTGAACACTCATATGATTTCAATTTACCCTCATAATAAAACGTATAAATAGTGCGCGTCAATATTAGGTTCTCAAACATGAACCTAAAATACGCTTTTATGTTCAATAAAATAAATATCATTAACAAAATCATAACTATTGGGCATTTTACTGGCGGGACGGGCCAACCTTAGCTGCGACTGGGTCAGATCCTGTCAAGTTTCAAGTTTTTGAATCAGGGCTGTCTAAAATGTTTTGAACGGGCCTGATACAAAATATCCAAAACACTCTGAACAAATCTGAGCTGTCCTAGATGCAAAAAACTAGATGAAATTGGTCGGGGTAAACTTGACCGGATCCAATCCCAACCGCGACCGCCTCACTAGTGATACGATATGTATGTGAACGTTGTGAAGACCCATCTTTTTTTTGTTTCTCACTTCACAGCACTCTCTCCTGTTTTTAACACGAGTACATTGTTTTCCATTGATCTCTCTCTCTCTCTCTCTCCATTGTTTTTTATTGGATTTTATGATTGTTACAATGGTCTCCAAATTTCCAATATTCACTCGTCGCCTCTTAAGTGTTCGATAAAATTACTAAAAGAAATCATGAATGTGACCAGTTTTCCATTATTTATTCTCTGCTTTTCAGTCCATTGATAGACATTTTTTGGTTTGACGGTTAGGATGTTTGGGTCAGTTTACGCGCACCTCTATAATCCCCCTCCCAGTCCCATCAAAAGCCTGTTATCCACGCTGGAGCTAGGGAATTCACAAGAACTTGCTTTCTTGTTGCCTAACCCCAAGAATCAGATCATGGTTAATTGTGTGGGGAGCAAATCCACCAACCAATCGAGCTAATCCTTGGGGCTAGTCCAGAATAAATTTTCGCATGAAACACCCTTCAATGAAAATGGTTATGTAGAGTTATGTTGTCCACGTTTAACCTACTTTTATTATGATATGTGTGGGTGGGTCGGAGGTGAACAGAGAGGTCGAAAATGAGTTCTTAGCTTGGGATTGCAAGTGCCTTTGGACATTGGCGTTTGCTCGTACTGGAAAATAGACACGTGCAGTGAATTGGTAGCTAGGTACCGAACCTTCGCCGGAATCGCCGCTAAATTGTATTCAATGTGATCAATCAGTGAATTCCGGGAATGACTTAATTTATGAAGGCCTTTGTCTCACTAAACTAAATTATGTTGGGTCACTGCTTAACTTGATAATTGACATTGTGGAGAGATTATTAAATTGAAAACTGGCATCGAGTAATTAGTTTATTTAGTAAACGTTGACTGAATATCAAAATGCAACTACAGTGGCATTAATGAAGTCAGGTGCACGAGTAGCATTTTATCAAACGCCAGCAATAATTCCTGGTGTTTGTGCAACTATTGTCAGCGTTTATTAAAGCCCCGGGTTTAAATCCTTGATCAGCAATTTTTCCGGTCCGGCAAAGCCTTTGCTGGCGTTTTTATAAATGCCGGGAAAACTTTTATTAATAAAAAAAAAAATTCCTAACCGACGAATATTCGTTTCAGTTAATTTCTTAGTGGATTTTTTTAAACTCGTAGTACTCTTCTCATGCCACAATATGACTTCAGAGTGAACAAATTGTTCTCAAAACATTCAAATTCATTAATAATCCATAGGATTGAAACATCTAACAAAAAATTAGCAACATTCCAACATCATATTACTTTATGTCCATAATCTACATTCACACAAAGCACAACTAGGATAAAGAAAAAAAATTCTTCAACCATGGAACTATAGTATTACTTCTGCCACACTTTGCTGAGACTCCCGGACACCCTAAGAATCATATACAGGAAATTAGTTTAAACTGAGAAAGAATCAACAAAGAAGTTGTAACTGAAGAAAAATTGTGTTAGTGTGTAGATAATTTTTATGCCCAAAACATTAACCACGTCAGAATTACAAGACATAAGGAAATATCGACAGTCACAAGCCTATGCTTTATCAGGGAACCTGGAAAGTAATCAAGAACCATAAGGCTTGCGAAATAGAGTTGTCAATATTTATTCCACTTGGGAAAATGAGAATTACTAAAACTAAATGCAAAGAGCTCGAAGACTGGCAAAATAGAGAAGACAAATCAATGTTAATATTTGGCAAATTGAACAGGATAGGTTTTTGTCTTTGGCTAATATTCCTATGGATCTTGCAGAGAATGTAGCATTTTTTTTTTTTTTTCGTAAAACCGTATCAGAGGATTCGTTCCAAAAGCTCTCAACTACATGCCATTCCCCGCTCTGAGTATAAGTTGTGGTATCTTCTTCATCCTCTATGTTTATATCTATAGTTAGCTACTTTCACCATTTTTTGTTGCATCAGATAAACCTCTCATAAGCAGTCAGGATACGAAACTCTTTGAGTTGGAAATTTTTCAACCAACATCTTCTTAAATTGAAGTGATTTCAATTTTGTTAGGATGACAAAAAATAATTATTGGATAATGTGGTGTCCGGGATGGTAAACGCGCTCCTTGACTAATTCTAGGGGTCCAATCCCACTGCTCACTTATTGAGAGCCAATTAAAGTCGGAGAAAAACTTCACATGGACTGTCCCGAAGGAGGTGATAACATCTTAGAGTTTCGAATGAGAGCTGTTAAGAGAAAGCAAACCCCTAAGTACCAGGCCATTCACTAGGGGTTGATGATGGAAAATAATTACTTAATAGTTTGGTACTTGCAAATTAGTCATTCTATTTCATGTTCTGGAACTTCTCCATAAACAAGCAACATAGAAACTTGTTATAAAACTGTTGAAAAAGTCTAGCCAGCAACAAGAGAATGAGTTTTTACTTTTTTTGAGATAGTTTTCAAAAGCCTCTGATTCAGATATTAGATGTATATGGACTGAATTAACTTTAATTGCTAGATTCATCTAAAAATGGTCTAAGTATGCCAAAATAGCATAATTAACTGAATAACTTGATATGATCACATGGAACATGGTAAAACTAGCTACTAAGTACAGACTGGAGTAAGTTCTCAGTTTATTCTAAAAAACACTAACCTTAGCCCTTCTTAGTCAGCAATTATCAAGGTGAGTGGTTAAGTGGAATTATCCTCTTACCCCTCCGTAAAAAAAAAAAAAACACTAACCTCTTGTTATGCTCATATTAACATTTACAAATTCCCAAATTGGATTTGAAGAGGAAAATCCAATAGCTTTTTGTTTCTCTTCACAAATTCAAGATGCAAACACGGCCTTATTACGTTTTAAACGGAGGGAAGTTATATTATGTTTATCTGCATGAGTTGATAAATATTGAAATCCTGCCAAGAGGAAAATCCAATATCTTGGATGTTTGCGGTCATTAGAGTTTTTTCAATTGGTTTGATCTTCATCCTTATCCCACACTTCTGGATAAAATCCTCAGTATTTGATAAAATAAAAGGCCTGTCTTTGTTTATACAAGGAGTATTGAAGCTGACTGCACATGTGAGCTATATAATTTGATTAATTAGGACCTAAGGGTGTTTAGATCAGGGGAACAAGCTTGATATTTATCTTGCTTATGGGGAATCAGTCCAAATGCTAAAAAATATAGCTATGACCCAAGTGATGATCATTGGTTGATGGGTTTTGCTGCAATGTATATATGGACAAATATAAATTTTTAGTTTTAGTTTCTCCAAAACTTAGGATAGCAACTCTTGTTTGCTTCTTAATTTGATTAGTGTAGAATAATCAGAGGTTTGCCAGCTATTTTAATTTTTTTAAATGACTGGAGTAAAACTGTAAAACTTGGCAGAGTAGGTGTTAGTTAATTGGCTGTCTCAAGCAAGTGGGCAATTGGCTGAGTGATTTGGATGGAGCCACTAGCTCCCACAAAATCAACATTAACTCCATCGAAACCAGTTCTTGACACAATCCGCTCAATCGGATATTATTACATGTCTGATCGATCGGAACACATATTACTTAGAAATAATTAATGGTTATCAAACAAGAGAAAAAGAAAATGAGTTCCATTGCATTTTATTTATTTTTTCGGATCCATTCTTTTCAAAATAAAGGTGTTCCAATCAGGTATTTGATATCCGATCGAGCTGATTTTTTGCATATTTATTCTATGCGATGAGCTCTACAAAGTGAACGTTTCGATCAAACGTGTGAAGTGGATTTGGACTTGCATGGGTGGGTTGGAGGAGAACAGGGGTCGAAAAATGAGTTCTCAGCTTGGGATTGCAAGTGCGTCTAGACATTGGCGTTCGCTAGTATTGGAAAATAGACACGTGCAGTGAATTGGTAGCTAGGTACCGAACCTTCACCGGAATCGCCGATATATTGTATACAGTGTGATCAGTGAATTCCAGAAATGACTTAATTTATGAAGGTCCACTACTACTATAATAATAGATAGAGGTGGCAAACGGGCGGGTCCGGGCGGGTTTGGGCGGGTTGAAACGGGTCATTGGTCAAATATGGGCGGGTCGAATATGGGTCAAAAAGTAAACGGGTTGAAACGGGTCGGGTCAAATATGGGTCAAGCCAAACCCAAACCCGCCCGACCCGACCCGTTTTCCTCTCCTCTTTTTTTTTTTTTTTTTGGTTTTGGTTTTGTTTTCCTTTTTCTCCCTTCCCCCCGCGGGTGATTTGTCTCAATAAGGGAATTCAGAAAAGTAAAATTTTATGATTAAAACTCAATTTTTTGTATTTGTTTGTTTTGAGACAAACTTTTTATTCCTATTAGTTCGTCTCAACGAGAGAATCGAAAAAGTAATTTTTTTTACTTTTACCCTAATATTTTTTGTAATTTTCAAGATAAATCCCAACAACCGGTTTTTTGGGCTTTATCTTGGATGTTTTCAAAAATATTTGGGTAAAAGTCAAAATTTTTTACTCCGTACTTTTCTGATTGGAGCGAATCAAAAATCGTAAAATACTTGTCGCTCATAGGAGCTCAAGGGATTGGAGAGAGAGAGAGAATTTGTGTGGATGAATTTTAGAGGTGGCAAATGGAAAAGTAAAATTTTTTGTCCTTTACTTATATATTTTTGAAAAAAATCACTTTAAAAAAAAGTCAAAAAAAATTGGTGTACTTATCTCACTGGAATGGAGAGATTCTTAGAGAGAGAGAGAGAGAGAGAATTTGGTGTACTTATATCACTGGGACATTTTTCTAGCAAAAAAACGGGAGTTCATAAAGGAGGGAGAGAGAGAGAGAGGAGTTGAAATGAAGGAGTAGGATTGAATTTGATCTGGTTGTCTATCTCTCTCTCTCTACACGTGGGTTTATTTATCTCTCTTCTAATCTCGACGCCAAATGTGTACCAGAGAAAGACGGGGGGAGAGTGTGGGTTGAGAGAGAAAGAGGTGTTGGGCCATTTTTAATTCTGACCCATATTTAACCCACTCTCAACCCATCTAAACCCATATAAATATGGGTTGATATGGGTTCAACCCATATCAACCCATTACATAATATGGGCGGATTGGGTTGGGTTATAAGTGGGCGGATTTGGGCGGGTTAAGAAATATGGGTTTGAATTGCCACCTCTAATAATAGATATATGTTACACTAAGGAGATTCACAAAGATCACGATTTTCAGTGAAAGCATGATAAAAAGTGATGCTTAAATTTTTTTATCTCAATTTAAGTCCAAAATTGAGATAAAAAGTGGGTTTTAGCGCAAAATAAAAGACCTCGCTCTTGCGGCGAGATAAAAGAAAAACAACCTCACTCTTGCGGCGTGATAAAAGATTTTAGGGCGGGAAAAAATGAGATTATAGATCTTGCTGTTATGGCGAGATAAAAGAGAAAAGACATTACCCTTGTGGCTTGATTAAAGATTTTTGGGCAAAAAAGAATGAGATAAAAGATCTCGCACTTGTGGCGAGATAAAAAAGAAAAGACCTCACTATTGTGGCATGATAAAAAAGAGAAAAGACCTCACCTTTATGCCGTGATAAAAGATTTTAAGGCGAAAAAGAATGAGATAAAAGATCTCGTTCTTATGACGAGATAAAAGAGAAAAGACCTCACCCTTATAGTGTGATAAAAAACTTTAGCGCGAAAAAAAGTGAGATAAATGATCTCACTCTTGCGACGAGATAAAAAGCCTACTCATTTGGGCGCGCGGTCTGAATTTTCATGTGGGCGGGCTGGTACTCATTTAGGCGGATTTTAAAAAGTTATGCATGTGAGGAAAACGATGTCGTTTAAGGACTTTGAAAAGTTCTTCTTTTTTTTTTTTTACAAAATGTAAGAAGATAAGTCCTAATTACACTCACCTCAAAAAATCTTTACGTTTCATCTTCATCTTCAAGCCCAAAAAGATATATATATATATATACAGGGCGGTTCAAGGGACACCCAAAAAAACACCTAAAAAAACACCCCATAGTTCCCGATCAAATTTTTATGATTCGAGCCGCTCAATGTGATCAGAATGTGATTTTAAGGGTCCTCGCGAGAAATTAGCAAAAAAAATAACCGGGAAAGACTTGATCTGAGCAGTTTTTAGCTTAGATTTAATGAACGGTTCAATTAAAAACTGTAAAAACTAGCACTTCCCGGTAAATTGTTTTGCTAATTTCTCGCGGGCACCCTTAAAATCACGTTCTGCACACATTGAACGGTTCGGATCATAAAAATTTGATCGGAAACTATGAGATTTAGATTTTGGGTGTTTTTTTGGGTGTCCCTTGAACCGCCCCGACTGGATTCCACCAGTGTCCAGTTGTTTCTTCGACGACAGTGAGTTGAGAATGGAGTTGGGTTTTGAGATTTTGGGGTCCGAAGTTTCTTGAGAGGCCTATTTGGCACGAGATCATTGTCGTCAATGGGTTTCTGAGGTTGTCTTTTTTTGCAGCTAAAGAGCTCGGTGACCTTGTTTTCGGTTGGATTTGGATAAAAATCAATCTTGGTTTCATGTTCTGTTTCGCTAGGAGCCTGTTTTGATGTGTCCACGGTCTTACTCTATTCCATTACTGATCACAAGAGGATTAGCAGACAGACAAAGAGAGAGAAGTATTCTTGGATTCTTGCCTCTTACTTAAGCAATCATGAAATTGGTTAAGTTGAAACTATTTGCCAAGTAATTCCACAATCTATGTTACCGTGTACGTAATAGATAGGCATGCAATGTTATGTCAGAGGCATGCCCAAATCGCTAATCACTTTCTCTAATTGGAAATCCAATCAGTGCTAAGCACATAACTATATTGATGGCGTAAACCTCTGGATTAGACCAAATGGGAAGTTTCAGCATATGTAGTTTTATACTAGAAATTGCCCGTGCTTGAAGGCACGGCTCGAACGATTAGCATACACAAATAAACGCTACCTAAAACACGACGCCACATCAACACTAAATCTTTTACAGTGCGTGCAATATATCAACTCTTACCCAACGAATCCAATTACGCAAAAAATAATAACCCAATCATGTTTATAGAACGCCACATCTATTTCCGAAATAAAGTATGTTTTGCACCCCATTTCCACCCAAGCCTCAATGAACCCGTGCCTAAAGGCATGACACAATGTAACAGCGAGTTTGCAACAATTCCGAATTTTTCGATTTCACATTTGCTAGAAGTCTTTTCGGAGCTACCGCATAATAACCATGAATTTCCCATGATGAAAACAACCTTCAGTAATCAAACACCATGTGCAAGCATGGTGCTATAATAACATTAATTGAGCTAGTATAACAAATAGAAATGGAAGGTGAGTTTATATAGCTCCATTTAACTCAATGTGGAAGCATTCAAAGCCCGCCTAAATGAGTACTAACCCGTCCACGTGAAAATTCAGTAACATTAGTTTGAGGGTGGTGGCCACCACCCTCAGAAACAAAAAGATCCATGTGAAGAAACACACACACATTGTTCATATAAATAGAAGACAAAAAGATCCATGCGGAGATAAAAGATTAAAAAAAAAAAATCAAAGTGAGATCATGTGAAAGCTAATAAGGGGGGAAGAGAAACAACACCAAATGTATGTATTTTCATTAACCCAACCATAACATCCAATCAAGGGAGCATGGTACCACCATCCTTTTAGCATTCGCCCAACAACTAATGAAACAAAGAGGAGTTAGAATAAAACGATCAGATCTACTGGCATATAAAAATCATCTTCATCTTCATTCCCAATGGAAGCTTCCAGGAGGACACCTAGAGCATTTTTTTATAACTTCACTTCAACCCCATTTTTTGAAAGCCTTGCAAGCCTTGTGCATGCATGTACCAAAAAGCAAACATAAATGTACTAATCCATTTTGGCTAATTAATTGCACGTGCCTAAAGGCACTTATCAAAATAGGCCGACCTCAATATAGGAGAACCATCATACGTACTTGTCCAATCCAACAAATTCAACCTCACTCCTCCCTAATCCTCCTTGACAATCAGTTTAATAAAGGTAAAAAAAGAAAAAAACTATTTATACCTGGCAATGACCAAGTAGATCTTATGGTGCTTTGAGAGGTTCTTGAACAATTGATAAAAATCTAAAGAAGCTTCATGAGCCGCCATGCATTCAAAACCATAAAACTATGGTAAAACAATTCCGACCAGGCAAAAATTTATTTAAATATCCAATAATATTTAGTTGCCAACTCTTACAACAATTAATGGTAGATGATAAAAACAAAAAAAAAAATACTACAAACTTCGAGTTAAAACACAGATGGCAATGGCATTAAAACTATGTTGGAAATAAACTCAAACTATCACTCGCTGGTCTCTAATCTGCCAGGTCCAACAAATTGTTCACATCAAACCAAACAAATAGGGTTTTTGCTACTAATAAACCAAAGCAAAATAAACTGACACATAGGGCTTTTTACTTAATTATTATACCATAAGTCTAAGGTTACCTCTGACCCTTTCACAACATCAATCTATAGCCACGAACCATTCATCGATTGAAAGGATGGGGAGAAATGTTTGAAACAAAAGGGATAGGAGGAGGATAAGTAATATGAAAGAGGAAGAGATACATCGATAAAAAGGATACAAAATTAACACTTACCAATTAAACTTCAAAAAATATATAAAAATTGTATAAGAATCAGAATATTGGTAATACTTACAACACCGTCACTCCTATGAATCTACAAACAGAAAATAAAAAGAAAATTATTAGTAACTCTATAAACAAAGGAAAAACCATAGAAAGTGTAAACAACTTAATGCATAAAAGAGATCTTTTGATTTTTGGAGATTTGTTAGTAAAAAGTTTTCTTCATAAGCTCTTCCAATTTTTTTAAAGGTAATAAGGTAATCACGGAAACAAAGGATTCCTTTTCAGTAATAAGGTAATCACAGTAATAAGCTCTTCCTAATTACCAAAAAATTGTTTACCAAAAATCACGGAATCCTAATATTTTTTACAAAGGGTTCCTTTTCAAGTTTTCAGTTTGCCATGTTGAGGGAAATCACGGAATCATAATCATCAAAAATCACGTAATGCTTTCCTTTTCAGTTTGGAAATCCTGCAAGTCATGGGGATTAAAATGTGGAATGTAAAACCATCATTACCAAAATGCCAAGGGTTGAATGAAGGGTGAAGATTTGTGCAGGGAAATGTGTGTTAATCCAACGGTCAAGATTTATGCAGAAAAAATGTGTGGGCCACCACACCGTCGCGATTTGTATTATAGATATTTTAATATTATGTTAATTGCATTTCAAAAAATTCAAAAAATTTTAAGGAAACAAAAAAGTTTTCTCACTTTAGAAAGTAAGTATAAATATTTTTGTTTTCCTAATAAAACAGAAGTTCTTGACTAGCTTAGTGGTAGGAGCTTGGGAAATCAACCAAGGATGCGTGGGTTCGAAACTAGTCAATGACAAGAAAAGATGGTCTAGTAAATACAAAGGAAAGATCACGTGCAATATTTTTCCATCTCAGTTTATGGTGTGATTATTTTGAACTTCAATCACGGTTATAGACCATGATCTAAAGTGACATACAATCACACCCAAAAAAAGAAACAATCACGGCTTATAACCGTGATAAAAGAGAGATGATCACACCTTTTGGCCGTGATTGTTTATCTCTTTTAATCACGATTTATAACCTTGATAAAAGAGAGTGACTTACAATCACACTCAGATCCATCATGGCAGTAGAAGCGTGATAAAAAACTTACAATCACAGTCAATAACTGTGATCTTTATGACTTATTGTAGTAGTGGTCTTGGTCTCCGTGAAGGTATATATTTATTGATTCATTTCATATTTGGCTCACAAAACTAAATTATGTTCACTGCTTAACTTGACAGACATTGTGGAGAGATTATTAAATTGAAAACTGGCATCGAGTAATTATTTTATTTAGTAAACGTTGACTGAATATCAAAATGCAACTACAGTGGCATCACTTTTGAGTCAGGTGCACGAGTAGCATGAATTGGTGGCCAATAGGTATTGATCACTTGCCCCCGTAAGCTTTAGTACATCATCCTACATTAAAAATGACTTGAAAAATTAGTATGGAGGGGGATAATAGCATGAGTCTTGGGTATTATTTATGAAGGGAATAATAAGATAATTTAAGTATTATTTATAGAGGATGGGTACACATTAATGTGATTTTTATGGATGGTGGATAAAAAATAGCTTATTTGGATGATGTATTTAAAAAGGTGGATAAAATAGAGATTATTAAGTTCCCAATTTGAGTATTGTCTCTAAATCTAAGAACAATATATTACTAAATTTAAGAATAATCGTATGCCCACCTAATTATACCCAAAACTGAGATTGGCTAGAAGCCAACCCAGGAAACACCCATTGGAACAAAGTCCAAATATATTGAGCCAAGCCCAAAATACCTAATGGGCCAAGCTCAGAAAAGAAAAAGAAAAAGAAGCCCTTATTGCAAACAAAACAAACCCTAATCTTTGTAATTCTTTATAAAAATTAATAAATTTCTTTTTGTTGAGAAAAAAAAAAAAAAACCCTGATCTGAGCTAATTGCTTTCTCATCCGCCCGGATGGATTACTTCGTCCCCTCCCTTTGGTCGCATCCAATCAGGTCGTTAGTGTTAAATACATGATCACCTTTTTTCGCTAAAATTGTAGCAATCAGATCAGTTTTTTCGTTATGAGATATAAATTTATAATAATAGCATTACTAAAATACTTAAAAAGAAATAAAACATATGGAAATAAAACCAAGTCTAATATTTCTTGAGCAAGCAATCTACATAGTAATAGAAACACTATATCGAAACAAACTAGGAACTGATTTGATTAAAATAATTTTTTACTGAAATACTAAATTTAAAATAATTAAATTAAATAATTAAATTTCTAGATTAACTAAAATATTGGCCTGATGCCGTCAGTTAGTTGGCTGTCTCAAGCAAGTGGGCATGCAATTGGCTGAGTGATTTGGATAGAGCCACTAGCTCCCGCAAAGCCAGCATTAACTCCATCCAAACCAGCTCTTGAGACCATCGGCTCGATTGAATATCATTACGTACATACCTGATCGAAACATATAACTTGAAAATAATGAATTTTATTGCATCTGATCTAGTGTTTTGGATTCATTCTTTTTAAAATAAAGGTGTTCCAATCAAGTACTTGATTTAATATCCGATCGAGCTGATTTTTTGCATACTTGTTCTACACGACGACCTCTACTAAGTGAACATTTCGATCAATTGGAGTGAGAAAGGAGGGGCCCCACTCGGCGGGGCAGCACGATGTTACCCTTTTGAGGGGCAACACCACTATGGGGGTGCACACGGTCCGGTTATCTAGAAAACAAATAATCGGATCATTTCAAATGGTTCTAAAATATTAGAAACCAAAATCTAAATAGTAATATATTTGTGAAACCTAACCAGAACCAAGTTACAAGACCAGTCCGGTTTTTGTTTGGTTCCGGTTCTATCCAATTAGCATCTAAACACTTATCCACAAAACGTGAACTCATAGAAAGTGTTCCTTAAAAAAAAAGTTATTCTTAATAGGTGATGGAATAGGAAAGGAAAGGAAGAAATTAAGAATTGAAAGAATAAAACGTTTGGTAGGATATCTCAATCTTACCGGTCAAAATTGAAAAGCATATCTCAACCATTGATTTGTCAAAATAGATGCTTGAGATTGTGCGGAGCCGTGAATAACTCTCTCTAATCGATATTACAATTGTGTTGTTCATTAATTTTTTGCTGTTTTGGGACCTTGGAGACGGGATTTGGGAATTTAATTTTGTTCGCATTTCTTAAAAGAGGATGAACATTACCTTTCTTCCTATTGGTTGAAATGATGTGGATCATACATAAAGTGATGTCATACTTGTCAATCAATAAGAGGGAGGGTAACGTTCATCCTCGTTTGAAAATAGTGAACAAAATTGCACTCGGAATCTGAGCATATTTACATACATGAATAATTTTCTTTCAGCCTAACGCATAAAGGGGTCTAAACATTCGGGGCCCTCGTCAAACTGTTTTCGAGCATAGGCTTTGATGTTAGCATTTCCTGAGGCTCGGGCACTTGACTTTTATCTCACTCCCTTCTCTTCACCCGCTAAACGGGCCCCCGGGCCGGTGTTTGGATATTAGAGTAAATCATCGTACGAGTTTTGCATATTTAATCAATCACGCGTACGACTTCGAACATATCTGGGTGCAGAGTATTACTTGTCAAATATTGAATGTGTAATCTTAAAAAGAAATTAAATAGATATCCTAGATGGAAGACTTATTTATGTGTTCATCCATACGAATTTGAATACTTATATTCAAATCTTCAAAATGCATTGTTCGCTCATTATATATACCCCTAGTTATATACATATATGTATATAGCTATTTATGTATTGATATTTATACTCCTTTATGTTCCCACAATTAATGGGATTGGGCAAATCCCTTTTTTTTTTTTTTGCCAAAATGTTAGGAGTTTCCATTGATAGGAGTATCAGTACATCAAGAAGAGCAAGATCCCCACAACACAACGAGTGAATCAAGTCACAAGGGAGAAGCTAGCAAGAAAGCACCTCACTCCCACACACAAATCTCATGCGCACAACATTCGCTGTAGGAAAAACGCAGAACCAAACCAAAGGAAAAGGAAACAGCCCCATCAGGAGTAGGAAACCAAAAAAAAAAAAACATTGGAGAGAAAAACACACCAAAACCTATAAAAACAAATCTACATTTCTAAATTCGGTCACCGAGATCGCAGATCACCACAGCAACCACACCCCACCATCCAGCAACACCAACAGTTATCTTCATCCCACAACAACAGCCTTGTCAAGGCTCAAACAAGCGACACCCAAACGACAAGGCCAGACCGGCCTGATAACGCCAATAAAACTCGCACGGTGAGAAAGATTGAAAAAGAGAGCACATAGGTGGACTGCACGTGGACGATTGGCGCCATCGACGGGGAGCACCAAACTTAGGGAGGGACAGATCTGGAGAGAGAGAGAGAGAGAGAGAGAGAGAGAGAGAGAGAGAGAGAGAGGAAATAGAACCCCAGTCGTAATCATGTCACCGGACAAGCCGCCACTCAGGATCCGGGGGCTTATTCGCTGGAGGATCTCACCAAGCGGCCCAACAACCCATCATGGCAGGGAGTGAACAACCGGTGATGGAGGTGGCCGTTGGATCATGGTTGAAGTCGAGAGATTCTTCATCGAAGATTCAAGAGGCGGACGCGAATGGTGTGGGGCTTTGTATTTGATGTGTCCCCAATGACTCTCCACCACCACCGATCAGACCTCTCCCTTTTTTGGATAATCAATATGGATCTCTAATGTTATCATGCATATTCGTCACTATTGTTTGTAAATTCATCATGTTCATTAGTGTTAAGCAAATATGGGTTATCATGTTTGTCACTAGTATTTTCAAATTGATCATGTTCATTAATATGTTTATGCAAATAATGGTAACGTTGGTTTAGAAATTTGGGTTTGTTCAAAAGTTATGATGATTTTTGAGTTTCAACGATCAAACTTCAAGAA
This sequence comes from Rhododendron griersonianum, assembly GCA_018127125.1. Classification (NCBI taxonomy): domain Eukaryota; kingdom Viridiplantae; phylum Streptophyta; class Magnoliopsida; order Ericales; family Ericaceae; genus Rhododendron; species Rhododendron griersonianum. Next base: position 6,106,786 of record CM030799.1, on the reverse strand, counting down.
TTCTTTTTTTATTTTGTTGGGTTTGTTTGAGTTTCATGGTAGATTGGTTTATCATCAAATAAATTATTTCATGATAGTACATGGTAAGTTTGAATGCGTTGAGTAATTAATTTTTTTCGAAATATGTCATTATACTTAATGGTAAATTATCATATTTGTAACCTATTTGACATGTTCGGGATAGTCTGTGTTTATTTGTTCAAAAGTTATCATGATATATATATATATACAGTCCGGTTCCCTTGAGGGATCCCGGATGGTGACGTGGCACGGGATCAAATTGTGAGCCGTTGGATTTCAATCCAACGGCCAGGACAAGAAAAGACCATTAATTACACTTAACCCCCCTGAAGCCCTCACAGTTCCCCCCTTCTCATTTCATTTCACGGACAGACAGACAGAGAGAGAGAGAGAGGCGACGCTGTTCAAGAGAAGAGAAGACGAACCCGTTCAGGAGAAGATCGAACGAGAGCAACGAAGACGAGAAGAAGGTCGAAGATCCACCGAGGTATCTCTGTCTCTCTCTCCCTCGACTCTGTCTCTCTCGAAAATTTTGAAAAATCTGGATCTTCGACCATTCCTCAGAACTTAGGGTTTTTTTTTTAGGACGAACGACAAAGAACGAAGAGGAGAAGAAGAACGAACTAAGCAACCCAACGAAGATTGAAGCCAGCATCCAAGGTATCTCTCTCGGAAATTTAAAAAAAAATCTGGTTAGGGCTTTTTTCATACATTCGAAATCGGCAGAAAATTAGGATTTTTTTTGGGATTCGAATTCAGCAAAGTATTTTGAGGAGTGTTTCAATTTCATTCATGGAGCAAACACATGAAAGCTACATTATTGTTTCTTCTGTTAAGCAAGAACAGGGCTGAAAAAATCTGTGTGTTTATTTTTTTATCTTTGGTTTGGTTAAAAAATTAGGATTTGGGTTTGTGACATTGGGTCTCTGTGTGTTTAAATACGCATTTTGGATGTTGTGCTTGATGCCTATGCTAAATTTCTCAATAAGTTGTATACAATTCCAATTTCCCACATGAGTTTTCCTACTTGTCTATGATTATATGGGAAATGGAAGCCTTGACAAGTATCTGTATGGTAAGTTGTCCACTTCTTCCATTTGCAAGTCATTATCAATCTTTTGTCCATATGTTTGGTTCAATATCTGGTGTGTATGGGTGTGCTCGAGTACGATTTTGTGAGAGCCAGTTGTGAGCTGAAAGGAAACAAAACCATGTAGGTGGGTTCAACATAAAACTAAATGGTATACTGTTTTGGATCGTGTATTCAAGTGTAGCATATGACAAAGCTCCAAGTTTTAAACTGTTAGTAAAATGCTGACTTAGTTGTTGCTATTCTCAAGGCCAGTCTCACCATAAGGTGGCCGAACATGTGCAGTTTCTTCATTATCGTGTAGGCATTGAGATCATACATATGATCTATTGACTGCTCTTATAGCATGTTAAATTACTCTATCAATGCATGGGTACTATATACACACATGAGTTTTCCTACTTTTGTAATACACCCTCCGTCCCGATTTGTTTGTCCACTTGTAGACTTTTAGGTATCCCAAAATGTTTGTTCTTTGATTGTGTGTATGTTTTCCAGGTGTGTAAAAAGATAAAAGTAATTTTAGGCCTTGGCTTGCCGTCCCAAAATGTGTTACCTACGTTTTTCCCTAAAAAAATGACCTACATACACTGATTGCAATGTTGTCTAGTTTTGTAGGAGTAGAATCATAAGGAAAGAAATACATTTCATGGAAGGAAGTAGTTCGGGTAACAATGGAAGTGGTGATCCCGATTTTGAGATGTTTTGTTTTTGCGGAAAACCAACGCCATTGAGGAAATCTGGAACAGAAAAGAACCCAGGTCGAAGGTTCTTCGGATGTGCAAACTATAAGGTGAGCTACATGCATTGCCCATTTTGCCCCAATTTATTCTGTTGTTGTTCGTTGGAGTTGAAACCCTAAGTTCTTATTGTGTTCTTTTTTTTTACAGGTACACATGGATTGTGGTTTTTTTTGCTGGTATGAGCCTTCTATTTTGCAAGAAAGGGCTGATTTGAGGCTAATGATGGTTCAGACCAAAAATAAGGGTGTGAGGACTGTTGAACAATGTGAGAGTTCAGCATCCATGACCATGAGTGAAGAAATGCAGAGGACAACAATCGCAATGCAGATGAAGATTGAAGCCATGCAGAAGGATTTTGATGCAATGCAAATGAGAGTGAGAAATGGGGGGAAATTTAACTGGAATTATCTTTGGGTCGTTGTTTTTTGTGTTATGTCGTACATGTGTGGCAAAAGCAGCCACTGATCTCAAGTAGTAGTAGTAGTAATAGTATGGCTAATTAATTTTGAACTAGTATGGCTAATTAAGTTTAATGAAAGGCTGTTGTATGATTTGTTTTGTGGATTTGGCCAAGTTACTTTTTAGATTTCTTTTGTGGAAACGAATGGAATTCTCATCTTTTTTTTTTTTTACTCGACTAATCCGGTGATCCTATAGGAATCTCTGTGATTCTGTTTTAACATGATTATAGAGTAGTCAATTAATTTCATTTTTTGTCACTGCTGGTAGAGAATATCAGGCAAAAGAAGAAGAAAACAGTGGTGGTGTCCTATGAGAAACCAAGAAAGAGGACATCTTCGGGCACCATGAATCTGACCCACATGAGTTTGAAGCTTATGTGCCACCAAAAAGGGCTGCTTATTTTTTTGACATTCCTCAATGAACCAAGCCGATGGGTAGAAATGCAGTTTGGCAATACAAAGGAACATAAAAGAACAGGCCCGAAAATCAAGCCAAACATGTTCCTAGTTCTCTCATCCCTTCATACTAAGTTCGATATTACTTGAATAATATCCACAAAACTCCATACTTCATAAAAACAACTACATAAGCATGTACAAAGCTTCAGTAGTTGCAAAGAACAAAAGAAGTAAATACAAAATAGTAGAATGCTAGAACTAGAAGACGACAACGGTTCTTGAAGCAAACTGACTTCGGAAGACTGCATTTTCATTCTCAATCATTTTCAGTATTCAAGGGAGCCAGCAAAAGGCAGTCCAGAAACAAGGTTCATCTCCATATCCGCATACCCATATAGTTCCTGAAACACAAATAAAATTAGCATTCAATGGAATATTTCACAACGTATTTGAAGACCGTATTTCACTTAACAAACACTTACATTCATTGTCAATGTCATCGTCATCGTCGTCGTCATCATACAAGCTAACATCTTCTGAAGACCTAAAAAAATTAGACAACAATTAAAATATATTACGCGTGTAAACAATTAGGTTCAAATTACAAATAGACAAGTACACTTACATGTTCATAAGCTTCGGGCAATTTCTTTTGTCATGCGACTGCCCCAATAACCCACACCCATGACATTTCCTACTTTTGTTCATGGCCTTCTCTTTTCCTCCTTTCAAACGCTTACCACAACCCTTTGCCCTAACTTTCAGTGGTTCTTTCAAACCATGTTTGCTTCCAAGAGAAATAGGCAATTGGATAGAACTCGTTGAACCATGCAGGCGAGAACCCCTCATGCATTCAATCTTCTGTAGACTAGATAGCAACCCTTCTCTCATAATTTCAGTTCCTTCTTCATCTAATACAGCGTAATCCCCAATTTTAGAAGCAAGTTGAAAGATACCCTGTCGCCTCACGAAAAGTGAACTGCCACATATTTCTTTTTGATGACTGCCCAAGTCATCAAAAACTCTACCTGCTTTTACAGTTTTAGTCCACCTTGGCAAAATGTACGTGCTAGGGAGTTCCCTAATCTGCATTAAAGACAAGTACGCCAACAAGTGCCGACATGGAATTCCATCGAATTCAAACATCTGACAACTACAACTTGCACGGTTCGATGACTTGTCTACCGACACCTCACGACCTCTCGAACCTTCTATTTCTTCCCTATGAACCTTCCACACACAGCGCCGTTCATCGTCATGTAGTATCGTAACCACATATGCACCAATTTGAAATATTTCGTCCTGAAATTTCTTAAATGCATGGAGTGTGTATAATTCACTCATTTTCCTTTCCATCAACCATGAGGTTTTCAAGACTGGCTTCTCATTTATATCTTTGTGGTCCGAATCTAATTCATTATGTCGTACACGTGCAAGTGCCCTTTCGAACTGTGTCACAAATTCGTACATTGAATTCTTGTCAGAGAAATACCTCTTGAAGAATGCATGAGAAATTTCAGCCCTTTGACTACTTGTCATGTGGGCAGAGAAAATATGTCTCGTATATGCAGGAACCCATTTGCCACGAATTTCGTACATCGACTGCAACCATTGATGGGTGGACAAGTTCGATTGTTCTACAATATATGCCCAAGTTGCGTCAAACTCTTCAGGGCTCTCAGAATTCCAAATACATTTCTTGAACTGTTCATAATGATCTTTGTATGCCAATGCACCTATTTTCTCAGAAAATTTACTAACAATGTGCCAAATGCAATATCTATGAAACGTATTGGGAAGAGCACAAGCAATTGCTTTTGTCATTGCCGGATCTTGATCAGTTATGATCATTTTGGGCGGTGGTCCAGGCATTGCTTTCAAAAATTCCTTGAAAAGCCACTCAAAAGATTCACTTTTTTCGTCACTTAAGAAGGCACACCCAAATAGCGTTGTCTGCCCGTGATGGTTAACCCCTAATAAAGGTGCAAACATCAAGTGATATTTGTTTGTGTTGTATGTAGTATCGAATACGACCACGTCCCCGAAATACTGGTATGACTTCCTAGAGGTCACATCGGCCCAAAAACAATGGGTCATCCTATGGGCATCATCTTCCTCCATTGTATACGTAAAACCTGGATTCTTTTCTTTTTCAGTCTCAAAAAGCTCTTTCAACATGTTGGCGTCATGTCCATCTACATATTTCCTCGTATCCCTTCGAGAATTATAAATATCTCGTCGTAAACATCCCACATTTTCAAGACCCCCGGCTTGCAACTCTAAAACACTAATTTGTTGGCTAGTTGACACATTTGCAGCTGCTAGTTGTTGCGTTAACACTCTCTGTGCAAGTGACACTCGACGATGAGATCTCAAGAAATGCTTCTTTCTTGGCGTCGTAAGAGAGTGACTATGCCCCTCGACAAATTGGGTGACAACAAACCCTTCACCTGACCGATTCTTTACAACTGTTAATCTTGCACCACATTTCTCCCTAGTTTGACCCCGTTGTCGTTGACTGCCCTCAGAACATTGACTCTCCCCTTCTTTATTACAAACATTCTCTTTCCTAATGGGTTCACCATTTTTATCCGTCTTGCTAGAATGGATTCGCACACTAAAACCAGCTTCGAATGCGTAATTGTTGTAGAACTTATAAACATCATCTAAGCTTTTAAATTCTTGTTTCAATTTTGGTATCACCTCGTTTTTCGTCACATCAGGACTGTAAAGTTCTTCAGAAGAATTACCAGACTCCTCACACGGCTGCATTCTAACCATCAAAAGACAAAACACTTACTAAACCATAGTGATCATAACTACCCTATTTTCTACATGAGAGAGAGAAATATACCTTCGCAGTGGTGGTGGTGGTGGAAACAAGGGGGTTGGATTGACGCTGGAACTATCTTCTTGTTCCATTTCTTCTTCTTCGTTCCTTCTTGGTCTAGTTCGAACTCTTTTCTGCTTTAAGAATGTGTAACTGGAAATAGCAAAGACAATGGAATACATTCAATTGAAGCATAGTGTGGTCATATTTTAAGTCCCAATGGCCAAGAAAAGTATCCACAGAAGCAGGTATGTCAAGTGGGGCAAACTGATTCATCCAAAAGCTTAGAGTACACATGAGCCACATGATACGTCAAATTGATGAAAGTTCGATGGTAATGCACAAATATTACAATGCAAATGGCTAGTCATCATGGTGAATTCATAGCCACGTCACTTGATCTATCAGGTCTTTGATTTCTCAAATTTTGATATTCCATGAGGAAAAGAAGAAGAGACACATGCCAGAATAAGACGACCAACTCAAAATGGGAGAGATAATGAGCACACTATTCAGTTTCATCAGTATAATCCATGAAACTTCCATGCTTGACTTCAAAAGAATCTTTTTTTGAGTTTCCAGAGCCAGTAAAAACAGGTTAACATGACACTTCCATGATGTTTATCAGTACAAGTACATGGTAGTTCAATACTTGGCATAGAACATGTTTCTGATTTGACTTGGCGAAAGTTCCTAAATACAAGTTTAAAAAAGATATGAGTCTCCGTGAGTGTGCTGAAGGAAATAAAACAAATCAGAAGTGAAACATTCATCAGGGACAAGAAATGTATCAACAAGATTATTATAGTTTATCCCCAAAATTGAAGCAAGTGCTCAAGATCTTTATATGTTAGCCATAGGTTTTATTGTAACAAATGTATCACTCAATCACGCTTCAAAACTATTGGTTTCCCAAAGCAGGGTAATTTTTCCTAACATAGCAGTTGTTCCATTATTGTGGTAAAACTCATGTGGGAAATTGGAATTGTATACAACTTATTGAGAAATTTAGCATAGGCATCAAGCACAACATCCAAAATGCGTATTTAAACACACAGAGACCCAATGTCACAAACCCAAATCCTAATTTTTTAACCAAACCAAAGATAAAAAAATAAACACACAGATTTTTTCAGCCCTGTTCTTGCTTAACAGAAGAAACAATAATGTAGCTTTCATGTGTTTGCTCCATGAATGAAATTGAAACACTCCTCAAAATACTTTGCTGAATTCGAATCCCAAAAAAAAAATCCTAATTTTCTGCCGATTTCGAATGTATGAAAAAAGCCCTAACCAGATTTTTTTTAAAATTTCCGAGAGAGATACCTTGGATGCTGGCTTCAATCTTCGTTGGGTTGCTTAGTTCGTTCTTCTTCTCCTCTTCGTTCTTTGTCGTTCGTCCTAAAAAAAAAACCCTAAGTTCTGAAGAATGGTCGAAGATCCAGATTTTTCAAAATTTTCGAGAGAGACAGAGTCGAGGGAGAGAGAGACAGAGATACCTCGGTGGATCTTCGACCTTCTTCTCGTCTTCGTTGCTCTCGTTCGATCTTCTCCTGAACGGGTTCGTCTTCTCTTCTCTTGAACAGCGTCGCCTCTCTCTCTCTCTCTCTGTGTCTGTCTGTCCGTGAAATGAAATGAGAAGGGGGGAACTGTGAGGGCTTCAGGGGGGTTAAGTGTAATTAATGGCCTTTTCTTGTCCTGGCCGTTGGATTGAAATCCAACGGCTCACAATTTGATCCCGTGCCACGTCACCATCCGGGATCCCTCAAGGGAACCGGACTGTATATATATATAGTTTGATTTTTTTTTATTTTGTATTGTGTTTTAAATTTTGTTTTGAAATTTTAGAGAAATGAAAATTTGAGAGAGAAGTTTAGGAGAGAGAGAATTAAAAAGATTAGGTGAGAGAAATGTTTGAAAGGTTGGAGAGAGAATTGAGATAATTAAAAAAGATGAGGGAAAGATTTAGAAGATTATGAAAGAGAAAGAGTAGTTTAGGATTTATTTGAATTTGAAAATGAAAAGATAAGTTTTCAAACCCACTAAAGATGAGAACTCAAGTATTTATGTAAGACAGGATCCCTATTTAAGTTCCGCTTATCTTAATTAGTGGTGACGCCAGCAATCTGTAGCGGGGGACTTATCATTTCTATCGTATATATACTTCTAATCGAATAAACAAGTGAAACTACGTAATCATGAACAAAACGAGATACTTTCAAATATTAATACTAGTGTCAAACAAAAGATTATAAAAGAAAATAAGGGTTGTTTTAGCTCAATAATCAATATGGATTATTTTGTCTTTATTTAAAAAAAAGATTCGCATTTGTTAGTTTTGTGTCCAGATTTTTTTATTTTATTTTTGAATTACTAGTTTGTCTCAATAAGAGAAATCTAAAAAATAAAAAAGTAAAAAGCAATCGTGGTAAATTCCATTTGACATCACACAAGGGATCGTCACATAGAACAATCATTGCTAATGTACTCCAAGCCTATTGTTTTCCGGTTAAATAATAATTTGTGTGCAAACATGCCTGAAACTTATCTACTCAATCTAACCTAATCTAACCTAATCTAATATAAAATCTAAGTCTCGAACTCAAGATCTTATCTTATCCTGATAAAAGGAGCACCTTAGCACTTAGACTACCCTTCGTCCTTTTCCTGCAAAGTTCTAGTTAATAGTTATGATCTTGTTACAAAGTAGATACAGCTAACCTTATGAAAAATTATTCTCCGAAGTAATACTTCATCCATTTTTTCCACTCGTTTTTTTTTTTTTTGGGTCAAAAGTGAGAAGATTGTATTGATAAACGTCTAACGGCACTTATAAAACGGAGATCATTACAAAGAACTTAGACAAAGCCAAACTAATCGTCTAACAAATACAAAACAAGTAAATCACAAGGCAATCGATGTATTTCATCCTAACCCAGACATGGCTTGACGCAATAGCGACACTTTTAAACTGCCTAACATCTAATTAGGAGTCTCAAACGAGAAAAAGTGCAAAATTAAGGACAAAAGACACCAAATATCCAGACGATCAGATGCACTTCACCTAAGTATGAACGCACCAATGAACTCCCAAGAATTACAGATCTGCCAAACCGCCACGGGTTGCCTCGCCAAAGACATCGTGTAAGGATAGAACGCTGAAGCATAGATATCATTGTGAAGCAACCTCGATTGAGAGATGCGATCTGTGGACAAAATTCGTCCTAAGACGAAACTAATAACTCTCGTTGAACGAGAGACAAAACTCTCACAGATGAGACGATAAGTCGTAGATTTGGAGAGACGGAAGAAAAAAAAAAAACAACGAAAGGGAGTTGGTAGTACCATGGCCTCCCCCTCCCACCACCGCACATGGGTATGGATCCCACAGGGGGGAAGGGAAGTGAGAAGATCAAGGAGTTGTGGTGGCTAGGGTTGAGGGAGCGGAAGAGAGAGATCAAGGAGTTGTATGTGATCACACATGTCTTCAATCATAGGGATTCTATTTAAATATCTATTTAATCCTAATTTGATGTACTCTTATCAAGTTTCTGAATGAACTTGATGTTGTTTTGAAAAAAAGGGCATCAACATTTGTTTCACATGGTTGGATATTTCACCTTCCTAATACACAATCGTTGGACCAAACGTCACTGTTTTAATGTGTGAGCATCTCTATCCTTTCTGAAGTACGTACTCCATCTATTCCTGATTGTTAGTCCATTATTTCATTTTGAGATATTCCAAAATATTTGTCCATTACTGAAAGTGTAAGTAAAAACTTGATGATATTTCAAAAGTGTCCCTCCTAAGTTAATATAAGTGTTGCAAAGTAAGAGCATCCGTAGCAGACTCAACAAATTTTGAACCAAATTATAACTAAAAAATCACTTTTCTATTTTAGCTACTCATTTTTTTAAGAATACACTGCATCAGACTCTCTATTCTAACTTATTTTATTAAACTATTCTTTCTTTATACTTATACTTTTCAATTTAAATGTTATTTTTTATTCTTTAATTGTTATTCAATGACGAACAACTTTTCACGAGCAATCCCCCAAAAAATTAAGTGCTCTATTTTTCAATCCGTTTAAGCCGATGCGAAAATCTTATTTTTTTATCTTATTATTCTACAGAATCATAATTAATTTTTATCTCTGGGACTTTCATAATAGTGTATATGCTCTTTATTTGAGATCCTGTAAAGCAAAAACTTAATTATGAGAGCTCTAATGACAAAAACTAATTATGACCATTTAGAATAAAATGATCAGATAAATAAAATCTTCACACTGGTTTAAACATATTGAAAATTGAAGCACTTAATTTTTTAACCATATTTTTAAATATATTTTTGCAAGGAAAAACTTTCAAAAAATTTCAACGTAACTTTCTATCACTCCCAGTGGGAACAACACCAGAAATAAATAAAATACTCTTTAATCCATGAACAGTGGCTCATTAAGAAAAACGAGGAACTGTTCATTTTTCAAATGTTGGCAATAGAGAAACGAGGCTAATGTAGGACAAGTTTTGGAGTTTACCTTGCCACCCTAGTGAAAAGTGATGAATAACAAGTTTCGTGCGGATGCTCTAAGTAAGCAGAGAGTAGGGGGACAATAAAGAAAATTATGTCATTTGACTTGGATAAAAATACAATCATATGTCTTCTTTAAAAAGTTGGAACTCTCAAAGGGATCATAAATGACTAATTAGCTCTCTTGGTATAAAATGGGAGGGAAACCCATACGTTTACTCCAAAAAAATTCAAAAACCTTTTAGTACTTGCTCTCTCTCCTCACATCCAAATCCTCCCCACCATAGCAATTCCTTCACCATCGCCAACAATTTTCAAGTACATTCGTTTCAAATCACGACCAAAGATCCAGCTATCAAGCTCTTCAGGAAGACGATTCCGGTGCCAGAATCTCAAAATCAGAAGAGAAATACGCTGAGGGTGTCCAGATTCCGTACAAGTCCCAAGCTATGGTAATTCTTTAAAATCACGACCTTCTTCAAATCTGTTCGACCGGAGTTTCGCCGACCCAGATAGAAACTCTACGACCACCAACGCTCATCCCCACTCCAGTATCCAACCCTTCAGACTCTTTACGCGGTTGTATTTATCCGAATAGGCACCAAGGGAGTCCTAGAGTTCCCATGCATGGTAAACAATTTCCAACCCTCCTCCTCCTCCTCTCTCTCTCTCTCTCTCTCTCTCTCTCTCTCTCTCTCATAATATATACATACTAAAGGCTGGACACACGTTATGTGTATGCAAGTTGAGTTTAATGAACTAACCGATGCAAATAAAAAGCAAATGAAATGATGCAGAATAAAAGAATGAATGAAAAACAGTAATTGATTTCTCTCTTAGCCCATTCAAATATCTACAAAAGATAAGTAGAGATGATTTTAATTCATCGAAAATAACCTAATTGTCGTCGAGATCAAATTTAAAACCTTTCTTAGATATCTAGACTAGAGAAAAAAGAGAAGCAAATTTTGATGGAAGATTTATATCTCTGTGGTAATGGTTAAAGTTGGACAAACTCATGAGGAAAAAAATTGACTTGCAATTGGTAAGGAAAATTTATAGTACATCTTTGAGCCCACAATTCGATGCCTAACAACTTTAGAAGATGGAATATTCAAGTTATCCGTCACAATACTTGTCAACCTTAAATATTTATCACCTTACTTACTTGGGCGCAGATCCGAATAGTCCCCTCATCTTCTATGTATAATCGTTGCATTGAAAATTTTCTCGTTACCCCAAAAATCATTTAGGGTTTTGAAAGCTTTTAGGCGATTTTGAGAAGTCACAGCCACCTAGCTTTCCTGCTTGGTGGGAGGGTGGCGCCTCTCTCCCTCCTCCCCCGGGCTCCTCCTCCTCCTCTATCTGCTCTCCCTTCTCCGCTCTCCTCTTTCTTCCCTCTCTTCCCTATGGTTTTTTCTTTCATTTTTTCCTCCCTCAGATCTGACCCTCTGTGTTTGGCGGGCTCCGCCCTCACCGGAGTCTTTTGTTTGCATGTAATCGTCGCCAGAGCCCTTGTGGCAGCAGTGGTGGAGGCAATAAGGGTTGCGATCCATTCAACGGTTTTTGGGCGGCTGGATTTAGAGCAAGATCTGGGATAATTTTATATCTCATTGTGGGAGTTTTGTCTCTCCTTATGAGGGTAATAAAGTTCGCCTTTGGGCGATTTTTTTACTATTCGGATTCGAGAAGATTAGTATGCATCTATTGGTGGTTTGCTAGAAATTCATAAGTGTGTTCATTTCTAGTTGAAGTTCATCTGATCGTCTGGGTTCTTGTTGTCTTTTTTTCTTAGCTAGTAATATATCTCTTTTTGAGACTGCTATAGGATATATGAATTTTCTACTCAGTAGAAGGTGCGTCAGGCGATGCCTGGGCTGGGATGAAAGATATCAACCGCCTCATTCTTTCTCGTTATGTATCAGTTAGATGATTAGTTTGACTTTATCCAAGTTATCTGTAATGAATTTCGTTGTGTAAGTGCCGTTGGGCTTTATTAATGCAGTACCTCTCACTTTTGTTATAAAAAAAAAATAAAAAAATTCTCGTTTTCTTGGATGATTTAGTTTTCCCACTTTCAGTTCGGTGAAGAGAGAAGTGCTGTCTCCATTTGAGGAAAAAATTGCAGAGTTCCGTGGAAGTATGAAACTCTGCACTCTGCAGTTTAGAACGTGATTCTGTCTTCGTATTTTTTTAATTTTTTTTTTTTTTAATGTATAACTGGGGTGGGGTGGTTATAGAGCATTTAACTTTCATGTCCTTAGGTTTGAGAGAGTATAACCAATTCAATTCAAGGGCAATTTGGGAAGATGAAAATTTGATACAATGACAAAAAGAGGGACACTAAACTGATGCTTTTCATTTATATATTAGAAATAATATATATATACACACACACACATCGGGGCGGTTCCGCGGACAACTAATTAGACACCTAAAAAAACACCTCATATTCTCGATCAAATTTTAATGATCCGAGCCGCTCAATGTGATCAGAACGTGATTTTAAGAGTACCCACGAGAAATCAGCAAAAAAAAAGGCCGGGAATGGCTTGATCTGAACAATTCCGAACAATTTTTTATTAAACGGTTCAAATAAAAACTGCTCAAATCAAGCCTTTTCCGGTCATTTTTTTTGCTAATTTCTGATATGCACCCTTAAAATCACATTCTGCACACATTGAACGGTTCGGATCATAAAAATTTGATTGGTTGTCCACCGAACCGCCTATATAGTCATTTTCAAATGAGGAGGTCATTATTTTAGGTTAAAATAAGGACCTCCCCATTTCTCTCATTTCCCGTTTGAATTTCGATGATCCGAGCCGCTCAATGTGTTCAGAACGTGATTTTAAGGGTACTCACGAGAAATTGGCAAAAAAAATGACTAGGAAGGACTTCATCCGAGCAATTTTTGTTTGAACCGTTCAATAAAAAATAAACAAAAACTAATCTGATGAGGCCCTTTCCGATCATTTTTTTTTGCTCATTTCTCACGGGTACCCTTAAAATCAAGTTTATATATATATATAATGTTCCAATGAAAGTGAATTTTTTTTCCTTTTTTGAAAAAGAAGGTTGTAATAAATTGTGTGAATGTGCAGGCCGAGATTAGAAGTGAAGAAGGATTGATATATTTAGGGCCATGGGGAGGGAAATATATATATAATGTTCCAATGAAAGTGAATTTTTTTTCCTTTTTTGAAAAAGAAGGTTGTAATAAATTGTGTGAATGTGCAGGCCGAGATTAGAAGTGAAGAAGGATTGATATATTTAGGGCCATGGGGAGGGAAAGGTGGTGTAGGTTGGGCTTACAAGGCCGAAGGGCCTATAATGCAGATAACTCTCTATTATGGACAAGTTGTCCATTCAATTTTATTCGAAAGTAAAAGCTGCGATGGCAAAAATATAGGAAGCTCCGTGAAATTTGGCAGTGCCAACGCTCATGCAGTATTTCAAAAGGTGTGACCCTCTTTAATTAGCTTAATCACAGACTTGGACAGAGATGTATTTCGATCTATTCGATGCACGTGGGTCCCACAAACATTGGACGGTTCTAAACATTTCCTTGTCCGAATTTGTGCACTTTCCTTTGTGGGCGATAGCAATTTTTTATAACTTTTTTTTTTTGAATCTTTATTGTCGAGATGAATAGGCTAGTGAATTGTTTAACTAAAAGTTACTTCATCTGTCCAAACTGCTGGTCCTTGCCGATAAAAAGAAAAAAAGAAAAACTTCTGAGCCCTCTTTCTATTTTGGGAAAATGTCCACTTTCAACAAATGACCAATAGATTTTTAAGTGATTCCTGCTTTGCCCTCTCTCTTTCGTTACCATTTCTTAAAACTAGTTGTACTATAAAGCAGGGGCAATATAGAAAAGTCAAGTATAAAGCAATTCTATTGTTGTACTGTAATTAATTATTTGAATTCCTCAAAAGAGACAAGCAATTTGGGACGGATGGAGTACAATAATTCCAGATGATTTTTGTTTATATTGTTCATGCGTCCCAACAAAAGATTAGTTTATACTTGTACTTGTTTAGTTCTGCATTGACAGTTCAGTAGAGCAACTCTCGTCCATAAGCCTGACATACGAAGAGTACTTTGAGTTGAAAAGCTCAGCCCACACTACTCCTTAAAACCCAGGTGTTAAGAAGAGGGAAACTGAGACCTTATAACCAGCACAAACGGGGCATGTCCAGGCGATGTGGGACACATTCCAACACACCCTCCTGGACCACAACACATGGCAACCGGACAACGGTCCACCAAACAAAGGCCCAACCAAGCTCTGATACCAAGTTGAAAAGCCCAGCCCACACTACTCCTTAAAACCCAGGTGTTAAGAAGAGGGAAACTGAGACCTTATAACCAGCACAAACGGGACATGTCCAGGCGATGTGGGACACATTCCAACACTTTGGAGAAGTGTTAATCGTATCTCTCTGTTTTAATACAAATCTGAACAAATATGGGCCTTTTGGTTCGAGATCGGGTGCTTCTTCTGTGTCCATTCCAATAGAAGGTGGGGTCATCGCTGGATTCCATGGACGTAACGTAGCCCACCACCTTACTGCAGTTGGTATAATTATGGCACCCGAAGTCAAAAGTTTTCCCAATTTGGAACAAATACAGCCCAATGTCAGCTTCTATCCCCTCTATTTTTCTCCTATCCAATTAGCAAATCAAATTTCTCATGCCCATTTTCTCCCTCATAAGTTTGTTAAGTAGGAGGATGGGGTCTGTTTGTGTTTCGTTTTGATGATCCAAACTTCCATTTATAAGATTCTCGATATGGAATTTATTGCTTGATAAAAAATCATGTGAAACAGAGTTAGATATATCGATAGTCATCTCAATAAATCGCATGTGTATTTTCAAAAATGTTATGTACTCTCAGGCCCCGTTTTGCTTACCTAAATAAGTATATTTTTTTTTATGGAATCTATTCGGTGCTTCTTTTTGGTTGAGTTGAAAAGTCTAGGACCCGCACTTGGTCCACTGCATGGGCTACCGTACGTTGTGTGAGCTCCACTCCAGATCTCATAAAAATATAAAAAAATATTTATAAATTTAAAATAATTATTTATAGAGCTCTGTAAAAAATGAACTCTAACGGATATCGATGGGTATGTATTTTCTGAGTTTGTAGGAGCAAAATTGCTCGCAGCTGAATAGCTAGAATTGGAGCCGTTCATTCGGTCCTTTTTTCTGATTTTGTTTTGGTAATTACTACTTAATTTTTGTTTGAGATGTTTGAATCATGCAAAACTGAGGTCAATGTGTGAATTCGGAGAGAATTTATACAGAGAAATTTATGGTTTGACGAAATCCTTTCACAAGTCACGCACACATGTACACACACTCACTCACGCACACATATATATACATGAGAGCAACTTGGTTACCGTTATCCAACAACTTTTTAGCCGATTCCCAGCGTTGCCCGACAACTTGGTTGTCGTTACCCAACAACTTTTTAGCCGATACCCAGCGTTACCCGACAACTTGGTTGCCGTTACCCAACAACTTTTTAACCGCTACCCAGCAACTTTTTAACCGATACCCAGCGTTAACCGACAGCTTGGTTGCCGATACCCAGCAACTTGGTTGCCGTTATCCAGTAACTTTTTAGCCGATACCTAGTGTTACCCGACAACTTGGTTGCCGTTACCTAGCAACTTTTTAGCCAATACCCAGCAACTTGGTTGCCGTTACCCAACAACTTTTTAACCGATACCCAGTGTTACACGACAGCTTAGTTGCCGATACCCAGCAACTTGGTGCGTTCAACTAGTTTCGATCGTAGGGTAATTAAATGGATAGGCGAAATGGATATGAAGATAAATTAAGGTTTATCTTCTGGTTTAATGGAGTGTTTTTTTTTTTTGGTGAAATGCAGAAAGAGGACATGGGGACAAATGTGACGAATTCATATAAGGAAGCCATTGCTGGACTCAAGAAGCTTCTCAGGTTCTCTCTCTCTCTCTCTCTCTCTCTCTCTCTCTCTCTCTCTCTCTCTCTCTCACACACACACACACACACCCCTACCCACCCATACACACAGATTTTTGGTAACCAACGGAACACTCTCTCTCACACACACAGAAACACACACACATTTTTGGTAAGGAAAATGCTAAGTACAAAGAAAATATACCAGGAAATCACCCAGGACAGAGGTTTCTTACCGCTAATAATAGTCTATAAACTATCATAAATACCTCTAAAATTATATCTTGAGTAATTTTCGGGTACATTTTTTTTTGTACCTTGCACTTTTGTACGAATTAATGTTTTTTATACCCTTTGTCGGGAAAATAATTTAGGGTGGGTTCTTGTAAACTTCACAATTTCTTCGTTTTGTGTGTTTTATTCATTTTTTTTTGAATTTTTGTTAGATTTGCGTGAATTTTTTAGATTAGTCATCATTCTCGAGGAGAGTAATCTAAAAAATACAAAATTACGATCAAAAGTAAAAAAAAGTTCACTAAAGACGAAAAAAGTACTATCAAATAGCTATTTTATTTGTCTAAAGTGTCATCTTATTTGAATTTTTTCAACATTCGTCCTTATTTTTATATTTTTTTATTCGTCTCGTCGAGACATACGATTAACTCCAAAAATTACAACGAAAAACTAGATAAAAAGTTATGAAAAATAAAAAATACTTAAATAAGTTTCAGACTTATAAGTTTACAAGAACGTAGCCTTAGCATCCTTTAATTTGTTTCTATACTATGTAGATTCACAAGTTCACCCTTGAAAAAAAACGGTAGGCTTTTAAAATTTACTATAAGTAACAAAACAGAAGTTATATATTAACCTCATTTACATATAAAAAAGACAAAAGGAGAAAAGAAAGAAATTAAAAAACTGTGTCAAACATGCATGCAGACAAATTCATCCAACTATAATCGTCATTACGTCTGCATAAGTCAAGTATTTAGAATAGCTAGGCGTGACTCTTTTTATTTTTACTTCCTATTTTATTGCTTGGTTTGATAAATCGTTAAAATCTCCTCTTCTTGAAAGTTAAATTGTTGTCGGAGATGCTCTGACAAATCACATGATAATATAAAATGCACTCCCTCCGTCCCTTTATTACAGTCCAGTATTCCATTTTGGGCTGTCCCTTAATAAGTGTCCATTTTGTAAAGTTAATGGGTAAAAGTTGGTGAATTGTTTATTTTATCCCTAAAAGTAGATTCCATTTTAAAAAGTTAGTGAGTAAAAGTGTAATGATGATGAGTAAGTAGGGAAAGTAGAGGAAAAAGTTGATGTGAAAGGTATAATGATGATGTCTTTTTAATAAGTTGGAGTTACGAAGCAAGACATGTAAAAAGGGACGGAGGGAGTAACATTATTGAGCATGGAGATGTTGAGTCACTCTTATGATATGGAACATAATTATGTACTTTCGCAAAGTAATTTATTTTTTAACAATTTGTTTGTAGTGGATACTAGTATTTTATCCCAAAAAAAAAATTAAAAAACCTTAATTTTTAAGCACATGTTACAAATATTATTATGTAATCTCATGTATCATTAGTATATTAGTTCAAGGAGATAAGAGATACTTATTCACGGTGGGGCCATGAATAAGTTTTTTTTACCGAGGCAGATGATCGATCTCATCCTGCTGTGAATAAGTTTTTTACGGAGGCGGACAATCTCATCGGTTCGTCTCGGCAATTAATGGTCCGAATTTTAAAAAAACTTTTTTAGAAAAAAAATTGAACTTTTCTCCGGATTTTTTTTTTCAAATTTGGACCATCCAAAACATTTTGAATGCTCAGGATTCACCTTAGTAAAGACTTTTCGCGGAAAACTCCGTAAATTTATTTTAGGAATTATGCCGTAAATGCTGTCCTCTTTGGTCATTTTGGTTAAAAATGGTACGAATGGATGCAGGATGAACCCAACTATGGACAAATTATTCAATGCCTCTTGGGCCACCGCCATGGCGCCACATGATGCCCCAAATTCTTCATCCACTGCATATTTGTAGGATAGAAAAGTTTGGGAAACTACCACATGGTACCTCTACGGGCATAGAATAATTACTCCTAACTATGGGTACACCATTTCAGTGTCTCGTATTAACGAAAGGAACCGTTTAATTTGTTTAGAATATTATTTTAATAGTTCTTGCAAGAAGTAAGCCGATAAGGGTTTGATTACTTCATTCAATTTTTGTCCTTGAGATTTAGAGGAACAAAAATCGATCAATCCTTTATCTATATTATGAAACAATATTCAGTGCTCATGACACCGTCACGTGGCGGTGCAAGTATAATAGAAAGTGGGCCCCTGAATAATTTCTCCCTATTTCACTGACAGGTGTTCTTCTTCTTCTTTTTTTCGTGTCTGTGGCAGTGAAAAACATGGGCTAGAGGGGGTTGCGGCCACAAAGATCAAGCAATTAACGGCGGAGCTGGAAGGGACCGCTGCCAAGGCGTTCAATAAGGAGAAATTCGAGTACGTATCCTTAATTCTACAGTACTGTTATCCCACTGAATTGGTAAAATTCCAGTATATTCTGCTAGTGTACTATTCTGCATTTTTTGCTTTACGAGATAAGATTTTATTATGTATCACCCCCTTGAGTTATTACAACCTTTTATAATTATTAATCACCTGCAATTATCTAGAGCTTTCAACTTGAGCCCCTTGTTAATCTTCATGTCCCTTGATGGCCGTTAAAGATCTCAAAACAATTTTTCAAATGCTATTTTTTTCTCCAAACTTGTTGATAATATCGAGAATGATATGCATTCAAACTTTCATATAATATCGAAATCACATACTAGAGCTTTGTAATTTTTATTTCAAGAAGAGTTATTTGGCATCATTATGGTTTTGTTGATGCAAGGGTATAGAGAGGCGTTAAGAGAACGAAATTGTGGGATATTGATGGACGAGAGTGTGTGGAAGAATGTAGTCCAAACAAAGATCTTTATTTGCATACCATTGTGGGTAAACAAAGATCGATGGATGAGAGTGAGTGGAAGAATGCAAGGGTCAAACATGCATGTTTATATGCATATCATTGTGGGCATTCTAGTTATTTTGAGGTGGATAAATGCATTTTAGTACTATTATTGGTTTGACCATTCTATGGCTGAAGACTAATATAGGGCAAAGATTTTGGTGGCTGAAGACTAATATAGGGCAAATTTTAAGGGGTTAGATGTAATTTTTGCTTTGTAAAAGACGTATCTGCCTCCTTATATACCCGTGAAGACCCGCGAATTTGACTGGACTATAAGTGAACCGTTTGTTTGACCAAACTATTGGAGAAGGTTATAATAGTAATACAACACGCCGTTGTATTTTTTATTCCACATGCACCTTGTGCAATTATATAGCCGTTGTACATATCATTCGACTCGTAAAATTTTTAACTTAAACACCAGATACAAGATGCTTTTGAATGTATAGTTCAACTCTATATTCATATTGGTCAAACTACGAGCCCTAACATTATACAGGGCCGGCCCCGGGGTAAGCCCAACAAGTCATCGGGCTTGGGCAACCCCCCACCACGGGGCAACGAAAAGAAAAAAAAAAATAACCGTGAAGTATGTAAGAAATATTTAAGTTAGCGCAAATAATAACGAATAGGTATTTTGGACCAGTGGTAAGGCCGTGTCTCTCCCTCGCATACGCACAGGTTCGAATCACGCCGTGGAGCCTTCTTTCCTTGTTTTTGATCTGGCCAAAGGGTACTTCAACTTTGTCTAATTTCATAGAGCATCTTATTATTTTTTAATAAACCTCCTACTATTATTTTGTTTAGTTCAAATTTTTCATGTGATTTCTACTATTAGAAGTTGAAGGGTTTATTTCATAAATTAAACTTTGTTATAATAATTTTTTTAATGTTTTGGTCAAACTATTTTACTTTCATATTTCTTTTGATTACAATACCTGACATAGACGTTAAAATGTCTATATTGATAAACCTTACTTAAATTTAACCTTAGTAGGCTGTTTTGCTAAAAAAGATTTTAGTTTAATATTTCGAGAGTTAGTTTAATTAAGTTGTTCAAATTTCCTTCAGTTATGTTTCTCAATTGTTTAATTATATTTTTATTGGGAAGATGGTAGGTTTCAAATGGTATGTGATTTCTTATTGAATATATATAGTTTAATCTTTTGGTTATAGTTACTTCGGCGGAAACAAATTTTTCTAAGTTGAAGTCTGTAAAAACTTACCTACGGACAATTATGTCATACGAGAGATTAAGTGGATTAACTATGATCTCAATTGAAAATGAGTATATTAATAAGTTAAAGTACGATGACTTAATCAAAGAATTTGCTACAAGAAATGCAAGGAGATCGAAGTTGTTTACTTTGAATCGGATCGTGATAATTATAAAGCAATATAACCGGGGTTATATTTTGATTTTGTTTTTTGAGGTAATTCAAGCTAGCGAAAAGCAAAATGTAACTTTGATATTTATTTTTTTTTACATGTACATTTCTTTATATTTTTTTATAACTTTATAATATGTGGGTAACCAAACTTAAGATCGGGCTTGGGCAACCCAGACATCCGGGCCGGCACTGACATTATAACACCGAAAAGTTAGGAGGTATTCTATTTTTCCATAATAGTGTGACGACAACAGTAAGATATTGCTTGATAAGGCATTTTTCATTTTTTTGTGATTAGTGTACGGAAATAATTAGATATTGGTTGATATTGTTTTTTTTATTTTTGCCAATCGTTAATCCTAATCTACTCTATCATAGGGGACTTTAGGGGGATGAAGGGTGCTTACGGGAATTAAACCCTGCCTAACTGCATGGAAATATAAGGGAGACACCAACTCACTACAAAAAAAAATGAACGATAGTGACAAAACAATTGTCACTGAGCTGTCACTAAAAGTGTGTTGCTAAAAATTTATAGTGATAGTTTTTCACCTATAGTGACAAATAGCTATCACTATAAATTTTTAGCAATACAGTACTTTTAGTGACAGCTCAATGACAACTGTTCTGTCACTATTGCTCTTTTTTTTTTTTGTAGTAACTGCACTCCACTCCACTCCACTCCACTTGCAAGATATTGGTTGATAAGGCATCTAGATATGCTGGATAAGACATCGATGACTAGGGATGGCCATCTCAGCCGACCCGTCCGTATCTGATCCATTATCCGTCCCGAACGGATCGAATTTTTCGAAGATTTTTTGAATATCGGGGCGAATTTGGATTTATTTTTTAAAAAAAAATCGGAGATCGGATCGAATTCAGAGGTAAGTCTGCCACCGATCTGATCTGCTCCGAATCCGATATCCGATCCGTATCCGATCTGCCTCCGAATACCTTATTATATAAATACCTTTTATTTTGAGGGTTAGTCAATAGTCAGTCTCTTACCCAGCCGAGTTCACTTCACACGAGTCTCCCTCCCCTTGCCCATGACTTCTCCCCTCCTCTCTCTCTCTCTCTCCTCCCCAACCCCCCTCCCTCTCTCTCTCTAAACCCCCTCCCCCCACCAGCCGAGAGATGCGGCAATCTCCCTTTAGGAACGGCGGCGGCGAGACTCCCTCCCCTTGCCCCTGAGTCCAACAGAACACTCCTCCTCTCCACCGCTTCCATTCCACCGTCTCCGTACAGAAGCTACGCCGTTTCAACACCCTGATCCTCGTCTTCCGATTCGCTGCATTCTGCTCCTCCATCGCCACTTTCGTTTTCATGTTCGTTAACCCCAGGGCCCCGATTCCCCTCGTTGGTACGACTTTGATGCCATCTACTACAACAAAAATGGTCTATCATGACAAAAACTGGCGACGAAATCCAAAATTCGTCGCCAAATGGTACTTTTTGGCGAGGAAAACGAATTTCGTCGTTTAATGGGACTTTTTTTTCGAGAAAATTGAATTTTGTCGCCAAATGATACCTATTGGCGATGAAAAAAGGAAATTTGTCGTCAAATGGGACATTTTTGCGAGGAAATTAATTTTTCGTCGCCAATTCTTAAAAAAAAATTAACAAAATTTTGAAAAAAAAAATTATTTGAAATAAATAATTCTATTTTCTGTGTATATTACATATATTTCACACATTGGTTAATTTGAAAATTCTCAAAAAAACGTCTATATAGATTTGATTTTGCATAACTATCAACAAAGGGTTGGTTGGCCGAGTGGTTGGAGTTGTTGTTCAAGAACCCATGGGTCACGAGTTCGAGTCTGTGCAACAGCAAAGTGGAAAAAAAATTTCGAGTTTGGGTGTTTTTGGCGACGAAAATAAATTTCGTCGGCAAAATGTACGTTTGACGACGAAAAAATTCGTCGCTAAAAGGTGGCACCCCTTCCGCGCGAAACAAAAGACGACGAAATGGGGCGATGAAATTTTTCGTCGCCAAAAGCTTTAGCGACGAATTTGGCTTCTTTGGCGAGGAATTTTTTTCGTCATCATAGACCTTTTTTGTTGTAGTGATCAGGTATGCATACACACACATGTTAGGTTTATCTGTGTTTTTTTTTCAATCTGTTATTTTTTTTTATCGAGTTCCAATCTGTTTTTTTTTTCAAATTCGGATATCCGATCGGATCTCCATTCCCCATTCGAAGCGGGGATGGAGAACCAAAATATATATCCGTTCGGAGTTCGGGGCAGATTCGGGGCGGGTGGAAGGTTCAGATTCGAATTCGGATATTGCAATATCCGCCTCCGATCCGCCCCATTGCCATTCCTATCGATGACAACAATTAGACATCGCTTGATATGGCATCTTACGTGATTTTTGTTCATCCTTATGTGACACTAATCAGCTCAAGAAGAACCCTTCATGTCACGTCAAATGTTTTTTAGATGGTATCCAAGTGTGATCTCTAATGCATGTATTCTAATTTAATCTTCTTTGCGAGTATTTTTTTAACGTACTATATAGAGGGAAAAAAATGTATCTTTTCAAGGAAAACAAAGGGAAAGAATATTAAAGGAAAAGTCATATAAGAAACCCAATTCCCCTTAGGCTGTTGACACCCATTTGCCCTTATGGGGTTCCTCTTAGTTGTGAAGGCTTCTCGCCTCATAGGTGAATACAACTTCTCACATTTAAAAAAACAAAAATCTCTATAACAGTCCTCTCTTTCACATTCATGGGTCTATTAATTAACCTGACAGTTACCATATAGGCATATAATATACGATTCTAATGATCATATCGTCATGACTTTAGGGTCTTTCAAATAACATCACAAATTATGTACTAAAAATATTTAAAAACTCTTCACCCATCTCCAAGCTAAATTTTCTTTCATTAAATAACCACGGAATTGCCACCACTCCGAAAACTTATTTTCATCTCCTCAAAACACTCTTCACAGCCCCCAAAGGAATGAGAAAGTCCCGGAAGAAAGCCTGCACGGGGTAGGACAAACCAAAAAAGAACAACCTCTAAATGGAGGCCCAACAAAACAAGAAGAACACGGTGGAGGAATTTAAGGTTTTTTTTGGATGGAATTAGAATGTTGAAACTGTAAAGCGTGCGTGTAGTGGTGGTTGAGGTGTGATTTTTCCAACTTTCTGTTGGAGGGCATTGTAAGGTGTCCTATTTTTTATTTTCTGTTTGTTGTTTGAACGGTAAGTATTGTTAACTTACGGCGTTCGAGCCCCCTCGATGTATCCTTTTGAGTTGTTATAAAAGTTTCGTTTGCCGAGCAAAAACAAGAAGAACAATCCTCCAAATTGAGGCAGAAAGCTACAATCGGAAAAAGAAAAACGAAACAACCATTCAATAACTGGTAACAAGTCACCCGAGTAGCTAGCCCATTGAGTCACCCACTGAATTGCACTGAATCGCACCAGGTTACACTGAGTTAAGAACAAGTCCCACCATCACAGACCATCTCGAGTCCAAGGCTGTCTCCATCAAGACCCCAGCAACCTCGACCGCAAAACCCACCTCCAGCGACCACGAGCTGCAACCTCCAGCGACCTCAACGACGAAAACCAGTGTCAAACAGCCAGATAACACGGTGGAACATACAAAATGTAGGCTAGTCCTTATCTCCACCCACTTAACAATAAGGGAATGTCTCATTAATTGAGAACACCGTGTAGATTGCTTTGTACTCCGGAAGTAATGAATAGTTTAGCCTTGTTTTTCACAATTATTTATGCAGCTAATTACGGGTTACCCCTTTGTTTTTTTCAGGGAAAATCCTGCTTTATATGGTGAACTTGCCAAAGGCCAGAGCCCCAAGGTCAGTAATGCTATATACTGAAGATAATTTATCCTATTCTAGTGGTATTTTTGTCTTTTGAATAGATGATTTTTTACTTTGATAAGGTAAATGATTGTTATCTGCTCTCCACTTTTTGTGTATATATCATGCTCCGGAACACAAAGATGAAAGAAAGATCATGAACTCAGAATAGAGAGTGACAATTACATATTTTTAAATATTTGGTCTATCCTGGTGGCATTTTTGTACTATTTTAAAGGATAATGATGCACTTTCTCGTTTGGTCCCAAATGGATAAGATAATTTAATAGAAGCCACCAATTTTGGGGTAAAAACAACAGTAAGTACTCTATGGGTTCAAAAAAATTGGTACAGATCGATTTTGTACATAGATTTTTCGCGGGGTCCACTAAAAGTCCCATACAAATAATTCGAGTCGTTCACTAAATGTAAAACATTTTTTCAAGGGCTCTCGCAAAAATTCAACTCAATCCGATACTTATAGATGTTCGATCCAATTATCTAACATCCTAAAAAAACCGACTGTATATATATATATATATGATCTCTCTCTCATATTAGTTTTCATTAAATTTAATTTTATTACACATTTGCGTTAAAACTTGTGTCCATGGAAACCCTCCTACACACACAAACACACACATGTCAATTAAGGTTGTCGTAGGTTTTTTTTTTATTAGGGAAAAAGAAGGTTGTAATAGATTGTGTTGGTGGCCTTTACCGAAAAATGGATATTGAGCCGATAAAATAAAGAAATTGTGTGAATGTGCAGGGCAAGATTATTCATGAAGAAGGATGGATATCTTTAGGTCCATGGGGAGGGGATGATGGTGAAGATTGGACTTACAAGCTCGATGGGCCTATAATACAGATAAGTATTCGCTATGGAGATGTTATCCATTCAATTTTGTTCGAAAGTAAAAGCTGCGATGACATTGTTATAGGAAGCTCCGTGAAATATGGTGGTACCGGTGGCGATGAGACTGAAACGGTGTGACTCTCTTTAGCTTAATTATTCACAAAACTAGAGAGAGATGTATCAAGATCCATCCGATGCACGTTTGTCCCACACACATTGGACGGTTCTGGGCTCCTCTATTTCCGGATTTGTGCACTTTCATTTCTATTCATATAATTTTCTCTTAAAATTTTCTTTGACCGTTATCGTCGAGACGAATAGGGAAGTGAATTATTTAACAAAAACTACAATAACTTCAAATGATTTTTATTTTATTGATCATAGCATCCCAAACAAAATCCTAATTTATATTTGCACTTTTTTAGTTTTGCATCGACAGTTCAGTAGAGCAACTTTCATCTATGAGCATGACATGGAAACGCTACAATGGAAAAATGACAATCACTTCTCTATGTTTTTATACGAATATGAAGAGACATGGGCCTTATGGTTTGAGAACGGTTACTTCTGTATCCATTCCTATACAAGGTGGGGTCATCGCTGGATTCCATGGACGTGGTGGAACCCACCTTACTGCAATTGGTATATTTGTAGCACTCAAAGTCAATAGTTTTCCCAGTTTGGAGAAAAAGGTTGATAGTTCTCATTTAATTGATGAAGACACAGATTCTGTGCCAACCCAGCTCAAGGTCAGCTTCTATCCCTTTTACTTTTCTCTTATCCAATTAGTAAAACAAAAGTGTTGTGCTCATTTATCTCTCGTAAGTTTGTTACATATAGGAGAATGGGGTTTTTATGGTTCCATTTCGATGATCCAAACGTCCACTTTTAAGATTCTTGACATTGAGTTCTGTTTTTATAATTCATGTTCTTCGCGCCAGGTTACGCCTGCGGTGCACCTCTACTAATCCCTAAGTTCATCCCAGCATCCAATAACGAATAACCCCAGTAAATCGAAACCAAGTCTGGTACATATGAACTTCCCCTGGTTTTGAATATCTGGTTCCTTTAAAGTAGAAGGCTTCTCGGCAATCCCCCAAAAGGAGCTGGACTGATTTTGTTATAGTTATCTATGTAGATTTTAGGATTTTTATTAGTTGAGATTAAGTTGTTATATATCCTATAATGAGTCCATGTTAGGTTTATTATCCTAATCCATTCATCCTATTTGAGTCTTGGCCGGTTAGGTTTCTTATCCTTATCCTTTGGTTATCTTGGAAGAGACTATTTTTTGTTTTCTTATTTTATTTTGTGTGGAAGAGCATTTTTTTAGAGTCCTTAAATATGAAGAGTTTATACAACGACTCTACATATGATGTTTAAACTTTTTCTTTTTTGTCAACATTGTATATATCAGCGAGGGTTAGCAGGGGTGTTAGAAGTTAGTATTACCACAAAGGAAGCTACACGTACGACTAACTGGGCTACGCCCAAAGATCTATGATGTTTAGGTTTATTTATGAAATATAGGCACAAGCACAAGGATGTCTAAGGGTCCTTAGGCATAGGGATGCCTATATAGGGTTTTATCTTCCTTCATTAACTTTATTTAACGGTCCTGCATCAAGAGTCCATTGATTGTTGCTTTCTTTGGGTACTTCTTGTTTTTGCTGTTTTGTTTTGGTTGTGGGTTGCTAGGTTTGGTGTTTCTTAGTTGGGTTTTGCTTTTGGTCTTAGGAGTTAGATGTCTTTTTGGGAGTGGTATCTTTGTTAATTGTTAGTTTCTTGTCAATCTTGGGCTGTTATTTACTCCCTAGCCTTGAGTCCGTGTTGTCTTATGATTGCTGGAGCTGTAGTTTTCCCTCATGGGTTTTCTTGTCTCTAGGTTGAAGCTGTCTTGGATACTTTTAATTTTTGTAATTTGTTTCCAAAGATTAATAAATTTTTCGCCTTTCAAAAAACACTACAAGAAAAATGAAAATTGGTGACGAAAAAGTGGCGACGAAATTTAATTTTGTCACTAAATGAGTATATTTGGCAACGAAAAAATAAATTCGTCACTGTTTTGACAACTTCCATGACGAAATAATTTCATCACCAATTATACCTGTTTAGCGACGAAAAAAATATTTTCGTCACCAAAGGTACCCATAAGGCGACGAAATACATTTTTCGTCCCCGAAAGCTTAAAAAAGGTGACGAAATTATTTTTCGTAGCCAAAGATAATCATTTGGTGACAAAAAATATATATTTCGTCGCCAAATGAGACCAATTTAGTAACGAAATATTTTTTTCATCACCAAATGCTTAACTTTGGTGACGAAAAATAATTTCGTCACCATTTTAATGCTTTCAGTGACGAAAAATATATTTCGTCGTCAAATGGGTACCTTTCGTGATGAAATTTATGAATTGCGCTTTGTCACTAAATGTATTTCGGACATAACTCTTTACTAAAAACTCCGATTGAGATAATTCAAATTGGGTTTGAACAATAACGCAATTGCCTACAACTTTCATGTTTATCAAAATTGCTAATTTTAATATTTAAAGGTTCGAAATATATTTTCATGTTAAACATATATGTTATATATTAGATATTTCAAATATTTACTGAAAAGTGTGTGTGGTGCAGTTGGTCGGAGCTTGCGCGAAAAACTCAATGGACTCGGTCGGGTTCAAAACCCAGCAAGAAAGAAGGATTTTTTTTGCACATGAAAACGTCTTTCGCAACGAAAAATTTCGTCACCGATTTCTTATATTAGTGACGAAAACTTTCGTCGCCAAAATGAATAATTAATGACAAAATTTTGTCGTCAAAAAGCACAATAGGCGAGGAAATTTTTTTTGTCACCAATTATTCACTTTTTGGTGACGAAATATTTCGTCATCAAAAGGCACTATAGGTGACGAAAAATCGATTTCGTCACCAGGTAGGAATTCTCGACAACCTTTAGTCAACATTTTTTTTTTTGTCACCTATTTTATTTGTGATGAAAAACATGCAATTTGTGACGATTTCCATTCGTCACCCAATGTAATTTTTCTTGTAGTGAAAAGAGAGTACATTGATTGTTTTGAAAAGAAGGTTGTAATATATTGTGTGAATGTGCAGGGCAGGATTTGCGCCGAAGAAGGATGGATATCTTTAGGGCCATGGGGAGGGAAAGGTGGTGGAGAATGGAGTTACCGGCCCGAAGGGCCTATAATGCAGATAACTATTGGTTATGAAGATGCTATCCATTCAATTTTGTTCGAAAGTAAAACCCACGATGGCGTTGTTATAGGAAGCTCCATGAAATTTGGCGGTGACTTTGGCGGTGCGATTGAAACGGTGTGAACCTCTTTAGTGCTTATTCACAAACCTAGACAGAGATGTATCTGGATCATGCCGATGCACGTGGGTCCCACACATCGGATGGCCCTAGACACCTCTGTGCCAGGAATTTCGCACTTTCCTTTGTGTTCATTGCAAATTTTTCCCCGATCTTTATTGTTGATAAGAATAGGCAAGTGGATTATACGACCAAAAACTACAATAATGTCGGTTGTTTTTTTTTTTTTTTGGGTTTTTGCATCCCAAAAAAATAACTAATTTATACTCTTACCTGTGTAGTTCTGCATCGACAGTTCAGTAGAGCAACTCTCGTCCATAAGCGTGACATACGGAATCCCCAACTATACAGTCCTTGTGATCGTATCTCTCAGCATTAATACAAATCTGAAGAAAAATGGGCCTTTTGGTTTGAGATCAGGTGTTTATTCTATGTCCATCCCATTAAAAGGTGGAGTCATCGCTGGATTCCATGGACGTGCTGGGATCTACCTTGATTCAATTGGTATATTTGTGGCACCCAAAGTCAATAGTTTGCCGAGTTCAGAAAAAAATGACGATATTTTGTACTCAATTGAAGACCCAGATTTTGCACGAATCCAGCCCAAGGTCAGCTTCTATCCCCTCTATTTTTACCTTATCCAATTAGGAAATTAAAATTCTCATGCTCATTTCCTCTCTAATAAGATTGTTACATAGGAGAATGGGGTTTGTTAGGGTTTTGTTTTGATGATTCAAACTTCAAATTTTAAGATTCTCAATATAGAATTCATTGATTCATAAAAATCACGTCAAGCGGAATTGGATACATTGGTAGTCATCTCAATAGATTGTATATATTTTCAGAAATGCAATGTACTCCGACTCCATTCACATATATGGTTGAAGTTTTGTTTTCTCTAACGGCATTGCCATTTTTGTGTCTATAGGTGATTTGTTTTGTGAGAGAAGGGGAGTGCCGTTAAAAAAAGAGGACTGACAAAGAGTTATTTTGCTAGAGAAAGTTAAACACATTGACTAAGGGGCCGTTTTCGTACTTTTTGAGACTTGAAAGACACAAATTCTAACTGCCAATGACTCAATGGGGCACTAGCAGTGAAATTTTTGAGGGGTCAAGTGAAATATACCATAATTTAATAGGGGTACAAATGAAATATTAAAAGATCCTCAGGCACACGACCCTCCTGTGCTCAACATGGTTCCGTCTCTATCCGTGCATGCTTCGTCCACAACCTCGCCTTCGAAAGAGGTTGAATTCCCTGAGCGTAGGGCTAGGTCGCTGTCAGCATAGATACCGGAAAGTCCGGGATCGTTCCCAAAGAGAGAATCTCTATAGCTTATTAGGATTTTTAGAAGCGAGTATTCCCGGCGTTAAGACGGCCAACTATCGGTTTTCCTTTGAAAGGTGATGAAAAAGACTAGAAACTTGGTTTTAACTAAGAATTAAAAATGGCAAGGCATAGAAGTTCTTAACACCCGTAACTTAACCCAATTAACTTTTCTCAACGAAAACACGGTTGAATCACACGGCATAGGTTATCAACCGGAAGATTTAGCGGTGAAAATGGTTAGACTTGATATAGAGTTTGAATAACAAGCTAAACACAAGGCGTGACATCGCTCTCGGAACCATGTGAGCAAGCACATGATCACCGGAGATTAACAACGCCATGACTTGAATTCAAACTAAATATCAAGGCCAAGAACTAGAAGTATAGTTTGGAAAGCGAGCAAGTTCTTTAGTTCTTTTGGCAAACACGAGCCGAGACATAGCTCACGGAACCATATGAGCGAGCATATGATCACCGGAGGTTAACATCGACAAGTTTTGTTACATAAAAGGCGAACCACTCACATTTACAAACCAAACCTCAAGTCTTAAGTTGAGAAGAGCAAAATTAACCTAAATCACAAGGTGTTATTCACCCCATGGCCAAGCCTAATCGATTACTCACACATAATGAAAAGACTAGAAAGCATGCTAGAAAGGGTAAACATATTTAACCGATAGAATCAAAAACAAACTTGATATTATAAAGGATCTAAACCGTAGCAACAACTTTAATACTTGGAAAATTAACAAACAACTTAAACTTACAAGTGTTCTTGAAGGAAATGCTAGGAAAGCTTGAAAGACATTAATGGAGTTCTAAAATTTAAAAAGACTTAAAACTAACTATGAACTACTTAAGAGAGGAAGAGAGAGGGTCCTATTTATACACAAAGGCCTTCCTCTCTCCTCCAAAGTCTGAAAATATCTCACAAAACCAGCCATTAAAAGAAACTTTCCATAAGTGGAAAGTCTGAAAAGCAAGAAAAATATCTGCTGGGAGCAACAGGTATCGATACCTTAGGCAAATGGTATCGATACCCTCCTTCAACTCTTCCCCCGTAGATAACTGGTATCGATACCAAAAGCCAAAGGTATCGATACCCTTAAGGCTGGACAACTTCTGGACCAAAATGGAATGAAAGGTATCGATACCCTTCACCTTGGTATCGATACCTAAGGCTGAAAATGCAAATTCCCAGGTAGGCTTCAGCAAACAGCTCCCAGCAACTTCCAGCTTCTTAGCACTTATTTTCATCCTCTAAATAAGAAAGTACCCTCCATTTGGAAACAATGGCATTACCAGAATTTCAAGATTCCAATTAAATCAAAATGTCAACTCCCCAGTTTTAGTGTAAAATGGAAAACTGCACATTTTTCTCAAGAGAAAAAGGCTCGAAACATGACCTTACTCTTCAAATAAAACCTTGTAATTTTGTAGTTACTCTTAGAAAAATTCAAGGATCAATTACCGCCATTTTTTATCTCGAAAATCGATACTTTTTCAGAAAGTCATTTTTCCATACTTAGACAGATTTTAAGGGGCCGACAGGGTCTTCGGGTACTTGGAAGCACTTGGGCCATCCATGGCGTCAAACTACGCTTTATTTGCACGTTTTACCTGAAACATACAAAAACCTACCACTATAAAAGCTAAATAAACATAAGATAAAATAACATAAAACTGGACTAGGCGCACCAAATATCTACAATGTTGGGTGCTCATCAGTACATCTAATCTCTAAGGGTTCAATTCCACCATCAACTAAAGAAGAACCCATTTAAACTGAAACACAGTCTTGTATAAACTGTGTCCAGTTTTCAACTGAAACAAACTTTATAAGGTTGCAACGTGCAGTTTGGTTATTTCCGGCACAAACGATCGAGGTTCATTTTAATGATCAAAACAATACATTTTGCAAAGTTATATCGAGAACATTGGTTGTGTCAAAAAAACATAACAATCGGATGCCGATTAATGCATTTTTGAAATAAATTTATCTATTGCAAAAATTGGTTTTGATGGATTAAATTCAGTGTTGCTAAACCCATTTCAGCCTATTCAGTGTTGCGAATAGGTACCGATGGGCTACTTTTAATTTTTCTTGAATTACTTGGATCTTTTCATGTTGTGCAAAGCAAATGCCATTCACCAGACCCGGTCTATTTCATCAAAGATTGAGATATCCTTCAATAAAGTGCTTGAAATGGTGCCCTTCTAATACTAGCTTGGGTTGCTCTCTCTCTCTCTCTCTCTCTCTCTCTCTCTCTCTCTCTCTCTCTCTCTCTCTCTCTCTCTCTCTCTCTCTCTCTCTAAAGAAGCCGCCACCCCCATCTCTCTCCTTCCCCTCCTCCCCAGGGTTTTATGCCCCAATGGGTGAAGGGAGGGGAGGGATTTCTCCCCCTCGTGGGATTTTTCAATCTCTCGGTTATAGATCTTGAAGGTTTTCTCTTTTTCCCTCTTCACCCCCATCCTCCTCCTCTCCAAACCACCATCCGCCGGCCTCCTCTTCCGCCGTGCAGTCCGACGGCCTTTGGATGTAATGGCTTGCAAATCTTGGTTGCCGGAGGCATCCTCCTCCCGCCAGAGTGGGAGATCTAGGTGGGTGGATGAAGTCTGCTCCGGTACGGCGGACTCCGTTCGGTTCCGTTACCGGTTTTTCTCTTTTTTCTAATTCTTTTCTTTAGTGTCCCCTGTGCGGGATTTCTCCCTATTTGTGAGGCTTCTATTACCCCTATATGGGTGTTTTTGGTTGTTTTCTGCAGTGCTCCGTCTGTTTGGAGCGATTAGTTTAGTTGGAGTTGGGTATAGTCTTCGAATTGAGTCCCCTCCTATTTGGTTTCTTGATCCCTTGTTTAGGGATAGAGTTTCCTCTTGATGTACTGTTTCTTGGATCTATAATATGATCACCTGTTATCATTGTGGCAAAAAAAATAATACTAGCTTGGGAACTATTATTTTCGGTAAATTTGATCAACCGTGACTAATTCTGTCAACTTTCTTCAAAGTTTGAAAACAAAAGCCATTTTGTTTCCGGATCAATTTGTATGGTTTTTAAAGAATTTGATGTTTTTATTGAGCTCTACAAAATGAACAGTTTGATTATTAAAATGAACCATATATACTTGTGCCGAAAAAACAAAAATTGCAAGGTGTAGTGATGGCCGAGAAGCCATTTTTTCCAGTTTGTATGTATAATTTCATGAATCATGATCACTTCACATGAATATTAGGTATTTTTCTTACACCATGCCACTTGTTCCTACTACACTTTAATTGCTCCCCCTCTCTCTCGATCGCTTCCGCCCTCCCTCCCTCCCCCCCTCCCCCCCTCTCTCTGTGTGTGTATATATATATATTTATATTTATATACACGAATTTTCACATAAAAGCACCCTTACCGTATTACGGTATGGACATCCCTTTCCTGACCAATTTGCGATGATCCGAGCCGCTCAATATGTTCAGAACGTGATTTTAAGGATACCCGCGAGAAATCAGCAAAAAAAAAAGACCAGAAAAAGCTTGATCCGGGCAGTTTTTGTTTGTATTTTATCTAACGGTTCAAATTAATAAAAACTGCTCAAATATATTTATAAAAGATATATGAAATCTATATAATAAAATAGCTCAGTATTTGAATCCTATTACATAAATCTAACGGCCCTAACTTATCCCTCATATATCCTACGGTTGAATTAAGTTTTGAGATTTCCAGCTTTATGGTATTACGGCTGCCCCAAATCCAAACCTCACCCAAGGAACGCTCTCCCCCTCTCACCCTCCCCACATTTGGTTTGGCCATTGTAATCGGTACACCACCCGAAGAAACTCCAACAAAAAGATAAAATCCTTTTTTGTCGAGGTAATCTCCCTATGTAAAGAGAGAATCCTACCTTTTCCCTTCTCCTTTTTTATTCTAGGTAGTCTCCCTATGTAATTTCCATGCTTTTTGTTTTCTTTATTCCAAGTATTCCCTATGTTTCTATTGCATTGAAGGTGTTTGTAAGAATAACATTCAAAATTTTAGGAATTTTATATTGCATTCAAGGTGTTTGTAAGGTGTTTTCTTTAAGTGTTTTTTTCCTGTTTCATAATTTTTTCACTATTATTTTGGGTAAACTTTGCCAATACTCTGTACCCTTCGTTTATAGGAATTGATAGTTCAGTCAAAACAAATGTCAGGCAAAGGGAAAAAAAAAGTAACCTATCCCATGAGCAACGAGAATGCACAGGTATGACCCTTAAATTTTTATATACTCCTTTTATTAATCTTCGAACAAGGGTTTTTTTTTTTTGACATTTCTCAACTGAATTTATACGTGCAGGTTCAACCTCTCCGAGACAGAAATATCGGAATTGTAATCTGTGATGAGCGGGACCAAAATGTCATCCATACTCATGAGGTACGACTATACAAATAAAAAAGTTTCAAATGATTGTGTGGTGGTATATATGGATTTGGCGCAGTATCCCATTTGATTAAAAACCCATATGATGGTTGGTTTTGATTTGTGATCGGAACATTGAGTTAAGTAGGGGCATCGTGAAGCATTTTTGTATACCAATCTGCCCTTCAATTTTATGATTGATGATTGCTTTAGTTGGTTTCAATATTTCTATGGTTTCATGTGCAGCTAACAATGGCATACCCGTAGCCAATTAATGTGGTTTTTTTAGTTTGAGCTTTGAACTTTCATGGGAGTGGTCAATAATTTCGTAATTTATTTTAGTTGTATTCAAAACGCGTTGCATCATGCCTTCAGGCACGGCAAACCCTAGTGAGCCAATGAAGGAGGTCATAGATTTTTTTATATAAAAAAATGAGCCAATAAAGGTTGTTTTAATTGGCTTTTTTTATTTTTTATTTGGAAAAGAAGGTTGTAATAGATGTGTTGGCGGTCTTTACTGAAAAATAAATATTGAGCCAATAAAAAAACTGATTGTGGGAATGTGCAGGGCAAGATTAATGATGAAGATCAAGGATGTATATCTTTAGGGCCATGGGGAGGGAAAGATGGTGTAGATTGGGCCTACAAGGCCGACGGGCCCATAATGCAGATAAGTATTTGTTATGGAGAAGCTATCAATTCAATTTTATTCCAAAGTTGGAGCTATGATGGCCGCCTTACAAGAAGCTCCAAGAAAATTGGCGGTATTGGTGGCGAGACGACAAAAACGGTGTGACCCTCTTTAGCTTATTCAAAGACCTAGACAGAGATGTTTGTGGATCCATCCGAATGTTCTAATGTACAAGCGTCCTACACATGTCGAATGGTCCGCACATCTTTGTGTCCGGATTTTTGCACCTTATTTTTGTGTCCATAGCATTTATAAAAAAACTATTGATCATTTTATTGTCTATACGAATAGGCAAGGGATTTGTTTAACGAAAAACTACAATAATTTACGATGATTTCAGTTTATTTTTATGTGCGTCCCAAACAAATTCCTAATTTATACTTGCACTTGTTTAGTTTTGCATTGACAGTTCAGAAGAGCAACTCCTTTCCATAAGCCTGACATATGAAGACTTTCGTGGACAAGTGACAATCACATCTCTCTGTTTCAATACAAATCTGAAGAAATATGGAACTTTTGGTACGATTTCGGGTGCTTCTTCTGTGTCTATTCCAATAGAAGGTGGAGTTCTCGTTGGATTCCACGGACGTGAAGGAACCTATCTTGCTGCAATTGGTATATTTGTAGCACCCAAAGTCAATAATTTGCCTAGTTTAGAGAGAGTTCAAGACCCAGATTTTGCGCCAACTCAGCTCAAGGTCACCTTCTATCCTTCTCTTTTTTACCATTTTTTTCGTAGCAAAAAGAATTTTATTGATCTTTATAAATGATTACATAGATTAAACAGAGCAAGGACACACTGGCAAATGCCCCCAAGACCGAAAAAGGATAGCAAGATGCCAACCAAAATATCAAAAAAAAAAAAAAACAGAGGAAAACATAAGTAAAGCAACCAAAACAATAATACTATGGACGCTCCTCTCCACCACTCCCTTTCACATATGTGTGGGCCCAATAACATGAAACACCAAAAACAAACCTCACAACCCATAACGACAAGCAAAACCAAAACAATGAAACGAAAGCTGAAACAAACGTTGAGGCCAAAAGACAACACTATCAACACTTTACAAATCGCACCAAAAACTTATGACACCAGACAAAAGAGAGCTAAAACTTAAAAGAAATAGAGGCCTCATTCTCCTTATCAAATTCATCTCCCTCTTCTAACTCCAGATACTTCTTCGAGGCATTCTCTCTATCCGCAATTTCCTCGATCCTCTTCCATTTCATCAAATTTCTTCATGTTAAAGTTCTTTCCTCCTTTGAGTTCAATACCCAACACGACATCTTACTCCAAAGCCTCTCTAGCATTCTTGAATAAGATAGAGTTCCTATTCCGGATGTCAAGTGAGGATTGTGATCAAAGAGTAGGAAATCACCATAGCTTTGCGTGGAACTTTGGCTGCCTTCATCCCCAACTCAAGAATAAGTTTCTTCTTTCTAATCTTCCTTTTAGACCTATTCATCCCCTTTCCAACTTTAATATAGCCTCATGTGTGAATCTCGCCTCCACTCACCTCTCCATTATAAAAGGCGTCCAAACCTTAGTACTAGACTTCAGCACGTGAGCAATAGGGCTTGTGAATGAGTGTCTCTCATTCTAGGGTTGACACTATCCTAAGCTCATCCAACTTCGAAACCCCATTGAAATTAAGGACCCTCGATCCCTTTCCCAACTTCCACTGCATCATGATCAATTTCCTCTATCACCCTTCATGTAGTCATTGACTACCACTTGTTCCTTTTATCACCCTAACCGGATAAAAATTGCCATTGTACTCCAAACTGATCACCTGGTTAATTGCATGCATCGAAGGTGTTAGTAAGAGTCTTAACCTTCCAAACTGAGAAAAAATACCCCCTGGAAGCAGTGGTGGATTTAACTTAGGACCAGTGGGGGCACAATCCCCCACTGCAAATTTTGAAATTCCTTTTTTAATTTTTTACCTTATGCTTTCAGTTTCACAATATGAAAAGTCACTGTGGTCTATTTAAAAGTCTTGCTCAAGGAATTTTTGTTCATGACTATCGTTGTTTTATTGGTATCTTTCATAGAAAGGTCATTAACTCTGTTGTTGGTAAATGAATATGTTATTTTTTTACAAGTGTTTTGAATGAAGAAAGTATGTATGGTCGTATCTTCTGTTACGGAATTTTTTTCTTGAATTTGTGCTTCAATTGTGCCCCCACTGCTCGTTATTTTTGGCTACGCCACTACCTAGAAGTTGCATCGTCTAATGTTATATTACTATCGCCCGAGCATTTACCAATATTTAGAAGGCACCCACATTCCAAAGGTTAAGAGGAATCCCATAGCAACTCAGCCATACCTCCTTATAGGTCTCAACCTTCAAATTAGGATTCCATTGATCAACTTTCAGGAACCAATTCTTCAACCAGCACAAACCTCCTCCTTCTACCATAGACATCCATATCCTCCAGGGATTCAAAAGTCAAGAGAGCAAAAAGTCCTCCCATATCTCTAACCTGAATATTTAAAACTCCTTCTAAAATAAATGCTTCTCTAGAAGAATCAATACTTCTCAGTGATCGATGGAAGCCTTCCAACTGCGCTCCTACTTAACCATTTGTTTCCTTCATCACAAGCACAAACAGTCAAATTCTCCCGACTGGCTCTGTTTTCTCCCAACGACTACATCAGCAAAAGAAGAGACAGCCCCCGCATCCTTCTTGTACTCCCAAGGCCTAGTACCTTTACCTCAGATCAAAGAATCTTCAAGAATTGGTTTTGAAATCCTGACGTTTTACGAGGCTCAACAATGTTGCTAGTATTCCCTGCTAAATAGTGGGTCTCTTTTTTGGGTTAAGTGCGTGTGTTTAAGAGGGTTTTCATACCCCTCCATACACGAAAATTCATGTTTAGTGTACCCAAAAAGAGAGACGAGTAAATTCATGGTTTATGTAAACTTTGATGGTGATTAACGACTTTTAGATATACGTTTGTTTAGAGTTTGATTTTACATTGACGGCATTATGTTGATTATAGATTGTTTGTATCGTGTTTAAAATTTACACATGTTTACCATGTTCAGGTGTTAGGTTCAGGTATGGGTGTGCCGAACAAATTACCGGGACATACTTATTTACTCATTAATGTAACTATATCAATGCAACCTGACATATTTCTAGTACTCCCTATGTCTCAAAATATTAGATCTTTTTGGGATAGCGTGCTATTTTATATTGCCTATATCTTTTAATATGAATGTTGAAAAATATACAATATAGATTTTGTTTGAGAGATTTTAACTAGGTATATTAGAGGAAGTTTTCAAAGTCACGTAAAACATTATGAATCAAAAGATATAAGCAATTTAAAATGATACGCAATTTCAAAAAGGTCAAACATTTTGGGACTGAGGGAGTAATTAATGTTCTTGACAAGTGTTACAAAATTAATGACGCGGATCATAAAAATGAACCTGAAATGAACTTAAATAGCCAACACAAACTTTGGAGTATTTTTATAACTCAAATTGTCCACGTCGGGTACTGGGTAGCGCTTGCGGAGCACCCTACTAATCTGTATATGGGTTCAATTCCACGATCCACCAACAAAAACCCAATTAAAACGAAACACAAGCCGGTATGAACTCCGTCCGTTTTTGAATATTTGATTCTGATACAGGAGAAGGCTTCCCGGCAATCCCCAGATGGGGGCTGCTTCATCTTGTTGGGTTATTTTTGGCACGAGCGAGGTTCATTTTAATGATCAAAATTGTTCATTTTGAAGAACTCATTGAGAACATTGATTAAAAGAACTACTACTAAAACAATTTCAATCTAACTCATCAACAAGGGTATCATCATCTTTTTCATAGAAGTTGAACACTCCAACACCTTCTTCATCGGAGTTGGATACTCTATCTTATTGCACCTAAGCATATATAGATACACAACCCAAGGTTATAAATCTCGTACCGTACAGGCTAGTACGTATCGATATTGTCCAAATTCCGTACCCTACTCTTCTAATTTCATTCCGGTTCGAAACCGGTCAGTACCGGCCAATACCGGACGGTACCGAAGATATCGATACGGGACGGTTGCGGACTACTTTTAAATATTTTTTCCTTCAAGTATTGGACAAAATCGATCGGTAACGGTTAATACTGAACAAATACTGGACTATACTGGACAAATATCGGATTACTCTTTATTTTTATTTTTAATAAATGTGTATATCATACAATAAATTCTTTTATGTGGGAAAAAAACACTAATAGTGATAAATCCGAAATGGTACTTGGTATCTCACCGGTACCAGTTTGTACTGTACTTATAAGAAAATCAGTACTCTAACCGATGCGATATTTAGAACCTTGACACAGCCGTTGAACTAAATGTCCCAATTTATGAACTTATCAAAATTACACTTGTTCAAATGAGTAAAAGGTCACTTTCACATCATCCACTCCTTTTTTATTTTTTTGGCAAATGTGAAAAGTTGTATTCAACTGTGAAGCAAAAGCATACACAACAAAGAGGAACCCTATAATGGCAAATGGGCGTCCACAGATCAGACAAATCATTAGAGAGGGCAATCAGACCATAATATAAGTGCAACTCTATTTCAAACTCACCTAGCGAGATCATATTCGCAGAAAATAAAACTAATATCAAACACATGACCAACAAACCACCAAACTAAATCTGGACAGAAACTGAACTAAATCCAAACAAAAATGAAATAATGCAAAAAATACAATCCCCTCTTTCATTAATTGAACAACCCCTTCTCTTGCCTAGCCCCCTAATGATCAAGCTTCCAAGCCGACGACCCAAGAAGCCATCGGCGACCACGCGGCTACAAACCCAGAAGCTGTGTGGCAGCGAAAACGATAAACTGTTTTGTTGGAGAAGGGGAAAGGGAAACCATATCTGAAGGGGGGGAAGCTATGGTACACAGGATATATACCGTATGTCTAAATTATGACAATTTGTGATTTTCATTATACCGATTTTTGGTTGAGTACTGCTATGAGTACCGATGGGCGTGTAGGGATTTCATACCGACCGGTCGAGCCGGACCGTCTTCGGCCACCGGACGGCCTATCCGAGCCGTACAAAAATTCTAAAAAAAACCCCGAGGGTGTACAATATACACGAAAAATAGGATATTTAGATTAAGCACCCTAAACACATCGGATGCCGTTAATTCCCGCGTAGGCCCTCTCGGTTTTTTTTTTAGAATTTTTGGACGGCTTGAATCGGTCGTTCGGTGGCCGAAGACGGCCCGGCGTGGCCGGTCAGTACGAAATCCCTACACCCCCGTCGGTACCTATATCATTTTCGTTTTTGGTTTTCTAATGCATATTTATGATACAAGTTACGACTTGTACTTTAAAATTTACTTGTTGAACAGATCATTAGCAGGTTACCCATAATTAAAAAATATTGTTATTATGTAACCATAATTATTCGTACCAGAATCCAAAATACTTGTACCCCAACCAAATACATGCATACAATATCAAAATTTTAATAATGCTACCCACAAATGTAATAACAACACCAAAAATTGGCATTATCTTACCACAATGAGTCGTACCAAAAAAAATTTGACTCGTATGATATTCCGTTACAAAATCAAAATATGTCGTACCAAAATCAACAATTATTATACCCAAGCCAAAAATATTTTTAAAATACTGCAAATTATATAAAATAACCACATGAAAACAACTAAACTTGTCATTTTCTTACCACAACGTGTCGTATCAAAAGAAAACATATATAAATACCACAAATTATATAACAAACCACAATTGTTATGACAATAACATAAATTGACGTTTTCTTATCACAATGTATCGTACCAAAGAAAATTGATTAAAATATTCCATAATAACACCAAAATATGTCGTATCACGAACAACAATAGTTATACCAAGCAAAATACATGTCTAAAATACCACAAATTCAGTAATATAATCAAATTTGTTATGACAACACTATAAATTGATGTTTTCATACCCACAACGTGTTGTATAAAAAAATTCAATCAGAATGTCCAGTTAATGATAGTTATAATCAGCAAAATACCATACCATAACTAAATGTCATTAGCGAGTATATTTTTATAATGATCGATCATAACTGTTACAATATCATACGATATTCAGCATTGTCACCAAAATTAGATATCATCAGATATCGACAACTGCGTAATCGAAAAATATTTAATGTATCCAGATACATTAAAGTCTAACAATGCACCACCCGAGCCCCATCTAAGGCATTTTTTTCTTGATCGGAACCATCTATCTTTTACATAATATGAATGAATCACATGTACGAAAAATGAAGTTGATCGCTTATCATTAGACCCTTAATCAGACAAAAAAATTCTTTTACTATTGAATTCGGGTGTCGGTGAAAGAGCTTTCTAAATCCTATTGAGCCAAAAAATTACCTGGATTATTTAATCAACAAATATAATGAAATCAATGGTTTTGATCGTCATTATAGTGTCGCGGTTGCAAATCAACCATACATTCAGTTACAACAGAGAAATTGGTTTTATATCAAGTATATTGAATGTACAATTCTAAATGTTCTTTTGGTACGACACATTGTGGTAAGAAAATGCCAATTTTTTGTGTTGTCATAACAATTCTAGTTATGTTATATAAATTGCAGTATTTTACAAATGAGGGAGAGGGAGAGGGAGAGAGAGTCAAGGAGGAGAGAACAACCTATTACCTGCTAAGCCCTTTTTTCATTTTATTAATTGATTTAATAAATGGGTGGTCCGGATTATTCACTTTTAAATCCAAAAGTTTAAAATCATGGTACGTACGGTACACCCCCCTAATAAGGAGTGTGTACCATAGGACTACCCTATCTGAAGACAGTAATTGGTCCCTCCCCTCCCGCCATCCACATTAGGGTATAAACCCAAAGGAGAAGGAGAGGAAGGAGAAGAGAAAGTATGACGACTGTTTTAAAGTTAGAGAGGGTGCTCCCGTTTTTAGAGAGAGAAAGGTAGTACTAACTTGCACGCGTTCCATCCACTCCAATGACAACCCTAATTTCCCCGCAAATTTTACTTCAAAAAAATTCTAAAACCTTTTAAAACTTCACCATCACCAACAATTTAATTTGATACAAACCCTTGGGTAGTTCACTCTTAAAAACCGGCTTACAAAAGGTGGGTACCCAAGGGCTTATATGCACATGGCTAACATACCACCACGCTCCGCAATCGACGTCCACAGTGGCCCATCACTCTATTGGCATGGAACTCTCGTCCAATCAATAGGTCACCTCCTCCGGGAGTCGAACTGCAAAGCCGCACCCATACAATCCCATACTTGCACAAGTGCGTCTGAGCGCATACTCGACGTGGTGATTGGCTCTGATACTAATGATACAAATCATTGGGTAGAACTCACCAAAGAAAATCAGTTTACATGGAGAGGGTGTCCAAGAGCTTATATGCATATGGCTAATCCCATACTTTGCCAATGTGGGACATTTTAGGATCATAACAAAATTTTAACAAGATTTATTCCAATCACACCAAAGATCCAGCCATCAAGCTTTTTGGGAAGACGATTCCAGTGCCCGAATCTCGTATTCCGACAAAATCCGAAGAGAAATCTGATGTGGGTTTCCAGATTCTTAAGTCCGAAGCTATGGCCTGTAACTCTTTAAAATCACGACCTTCTTCACCCAAAAATCACGACCTTCTTCAATCTGTTCGAACCAGGGTTTCGTCGACCCAGATTGAAACTATACGACCAACAACACTCATCACCACCAGAATCTAACGCTTTCACACTCTTTAACCGAATAGGCACCAAGGGAGTCCAAGAGTTCCAATGGTGAACAGTTTCCACCCCTCTCTCTCTCTCTCTCTCTCTCTCTGATATATGCACATACATAACAACAATAGATAAAAAAATGTGCTAATGAAGGTTGTAATATATAGACGTTTCTTTTTTTATTTTGAAAAAAAGGTTGTAATAGATTGTGTGAATGTGCAGGGCAAGATAAGCGGTGAAGAAGGGTGGATTTCGTTAGGGCCATGGGGAGGGAAAGGTGCTGTAGATTGGGCTTACAAGCCCGACGGGCCTATAACGCAGATAACTATTTGTTATCGAGCTTTTATTGATTCAATTTTATTCGAAAGTAAAAGCTGCGATGGCGTTGTTATTGGAAGCCCTGTGAAAGTTGGCAGTGATGGTGACGGTTCGATTAAAACGGTATGACCCTCTGTAGCTTATTCACAAACCCGGAAAAAGATGTATGTGGATCCATTCGATGCACGTGGGCGTTGGTCCCACACACATGGAACGGT
This sequence comes from Rhododendron griersonianum, assembly GCA_018127125.1. Classification (NCBI taxonomy): domain Eukaryota; kingdom Viridiplantae; phylum Streptophyta; class Magnoliopsida; order Ericales; family Ericaceae; genus Rhododendron; species Rhododendron griersonianum. Next base: position 6,063,530 of record CM030799.1, on the reverse strand, counting down.
TCCGGACATCTCTGTATCCAAGTCCCCAAATTTATGCACTTTCCTTGGTGTCCATAGCTTTTTTTACAATATTTTTTTGAATCTTTACTGTCCAGACAAATCGGCAAGTGCATTATTAAACCAAAAACTTCAATAATTTTCGATAATTTCATTTTAATTTTTTATGTGTCCCAAACAAACTCCTAATTTATACTTGTACTTGTTTAGTTCTTAATCGACAGTTCAATAGAGCAACTCTCGTCGATAAATCTGACATACGAAGACTACGATGGACAAGTGGCAATCACATCTCTCTGTTTTAATACAAATCTAAACGAATATGGGCCTTTTGGTTTGAGATCGGGTACTTCTTCTGTATCCATTCCAATAGAAGGTGGAGTTATTGTTGGATTCCATGGATGTATCGAAAAGTACCTTACTGCAATTGGTATATTTGTAGCACCCAAAGTCAATAGTTTGCCCAGTTTAGATAGTTTCCATCCAATTCAAGATCGAGATTTTGCGCCAACACACCTCAAGGTTAGCTTCTATTCCTTCTATTTTTCTTTTATCCAAGTAGTAAATCAAAATTCTCAGGCTCATTTCTCTCTCATTATAAGATTGTTACATAAAGAGATTGGGGTCTGTGTTAGGGTTCCATTTTGATGATCCAAACATCCACTTTTAAGATTCTCAACATGGAAATTATTGATAAATAAAAATCAAATGAAATGGAGTTAGATACGTTGCTGCTAGTCATCTCAAGAAATCGCTATTCCAAAAAAGGTCTCAACAAATCAAAATATATTTTAAACAATGTTTTGTACTCACAAACCATTCACAGATCTGGACAAGGGTTTGTCAAAATTGTCTGATCTATGTGCTTCCCACATTCACTGAGTGGGACCACATGCATCCTACGGTTCCGAATATATCTGTGCCCGGATTTGTACCTCACCCAAAAGTTTAGAAGAGTAACACAGTTTAGAACGAATATATCTGCGCCCGTTTTTCATTGCTCAAACACAAGCTTTAAATCATCTTTTCTTTTTTTTCCCTCTGCGAGCGCGTGTTGGCGCTTGCTCCCCTTGCGAGCGCCACGCGAGTGCCATTCATCGAAATAATAAAAATTAATAATAAAAAAAATATTTTGCATGATTTCTGGAACATTAATTTTGCCATTTTCTTGTTTATTATCATGTGTAGATTAGTCTCGCATCATAGACAGATTTCTCTTAATTAAGACTTTGTTTTAATCGCGTGTTTAGGATGTTTGCATTTTTAAACTTCTTTCATGATCTGTTTGTGCTTGGAACTTGGTAGATTTTCTTTTTTTTGATAGGCAACAAAATTATTATTACTCGACAAAGGGTACATCGAGGAGGCCAAACTCTAATTACAAGAAGGACTTGGATCAAAGAGAAGGCCACAAGAAAGGAAAAAAGAAAAAGAAAAGAAAAGAGATCATTGAGAAATTGAAATAACCACTACAGGAGTGGAAACATCCCATCACAGCATAGCTAAAGCATGGCGTTGAGTTTTGGAGCCCTGTAGTTGGGGCCTTGAAATTTTTTCAAAAGGCATGTGCTGGTTGTGGTATGCCTTGTGGTGAAATGTTGTCAAAAAAGTTCTAAGGCAAAATCGATCAGTGGCTTTGCGTAAAAAAATATCGAGTTTCTTCAATAACATTTTTGCCCTTACAAAAGAAAAAGATTAATTCTAAATTAAAGAACACTTTGAATGGCGCTTGCTCCCCTTGACGGCGCCCCCGCTAACGCTACGCCACTGATCGATTTTAATTTCCTTAGAAAATTTTCGACAAAATTAAGGCTTTGCTACTCAAATCCTCAACCCCTCTTTTTTTTTTTTTTTTGGTAAACAAACGATTCATTAAAACAAGAAAAACAAAATTAAGAGTTTACAATTCTAAGGTACGAGACCCCAATCAAATCCGCATAAAGAAAATTAGAAATACAACTAGGAATAACCGGGTAGATATATAAATCTCCCACCGAAACCGGAGCATCATTTGCCAACGCATCTGCACACCGATTAGCTTCGCGATAAATATGCGTGATAGAAACTTCCTCAAACCCTTGCATCAGCAACCTACAATCAAATAACAAATTGCCAAGCGGGTGATTCACCATGTTAGTGGCATGAATCAAGTTTAACACAATCATGGAATCTACTTCAATTTCCAGCTTTTTGATATTTTCATCCTTTGCCAAACTCAAACCATCTCTTAAGGCCCATAACTCTGCCTTTAGGCTAGAATCCGCGATAATGTTCCTGTGGAATCCACCTATCCAAATACCATAATGATCACGCAAAATCCCCCCAGTGGAGGCCGAGCCCATCGCACAATTGTACGCACCATCCGTATTCAACTTGGAAAAAATCCATTATCGGCGGAACCCATCCTACCTGTATATCCTTCCTGTGAGAGTTCCTCTCTTGGAAAACAAGAAAGAACCACTCCAAGGATTTGTTCAAGATAGTAACTGAAATTTTTGTTGGGTCGATGATGCTCGAGTTGGAATTAGGGTTGGTATCAAAAAGACAGCGATTGCGATCCAACCAAATATGCCAAATAGCAAACAAGAAGATAATATTCTTAGGGACCCCGGAATTGTGGGTATTAACAGATTTTGAATTCACACGAATCCAATCAAAGGGAAGCGCTTGAGAATCCACCAAAGAAAACTGAAGGGCGCTCCAAATATTAGAGGCACGAGGGCAATCACAAATCTCTCTCTCTCTCTCTCTCTCTCTCTCTCTCTCTCTCTCTCTCTCTCTCTCTCTCTCTCTCTCTCTCTCTCTCCCTCCTAGAAAGCTTAGAGTTCCAATTTGGATGCGGTCTATTGGTATGAGTTGCTTCAATTCCGATGTCCACTGGAAGCTGTATAAGATCGCGTATTGATTTTTCCAATGAAGGTGATCACATTTTTTTTTTCCCTTCAAAAAGGAGGTATTAATAGATTGTGTGAATGCACAGCGCAAGATTAGCGATGAAGATGGATGGATATCTATAGGACCATGGGGAGGGGAAAAGGGTGCACCTTGGGCTTACAAGGCCAACGGGCCTATAATGCAGATAAGTGTTCGTTATGGAGAAGCAATCGATTCAATTTTATTTGAAAGTAAAAGCTATGATGGCGTTGTTGTGGGATGCTCCGAGAAAATTGGCAATTCTAGTGGCCGTAGGACTGAAACGGTATGACTGTGACCCTCTTCAACTTATTTACAGATTCGGACAGAGATGTATTCAAATCCATCCTATGCACGTGGGTCTCAAACACGCTGAATGGATTCGGACACCTCTGTGTTCGGATTTGTGCACTTTTATTTGTGTCCATAGCAATTTTAACAATTTTATTTTCCTTTCTTGTTGAGACAAATAGGCAAGTGAATGATTTAACCAAAAACTACAACAATTTCAGATGATTTTTATTTTCATTTTTTATGCATCCCGAACAAAGTCGTAATTTATACTTGCACTTGTTTAGTTCTGCATCGACACTTCAGAAGAGCAACTCTCGTTCATAAGCGTGACATATGAAGTCTACCACAGAGAATTGACAATCATATCTCTCTGTTTTACTACAAATCGGAACAAATATGGGCCTTTTGGTTTGAGATCGGGTGCTCCTTCTTTGTCCATTCCAATAGAAGGTGGAGTCATTGCTGGATTCCATGGACGTGCTGGAAAGTACCTTACTGCAATTGGTATATTTGTAGCACCCAAAGTCAATTGTTTGCATTCAATTCAAGGCCCAAATTCTATACCAACCCAGCGCAAGGTCAGCTTCTGTACCCTCTATTTTTGTCGTATCCAATTCGTACATTAAATTAAATTCTAATGCTCATTTTTTTCTCTCTCATTTATGTGATTCATAAAAGTCACGAGAAATAGAGTTATATACATTGGCAGTCATCTCAACAAATTTTTTATATTTTAAAAATTCTACGTACACAGACTTCCATGCACACATTTGGACACAAGTTTTTGTGGAACTGATCTGTGTGCGTCCTGTATTCACTGTATGCATGGGACCATGTGCATTGTACGGTTCAGAACGTATCTCTGTCGCTGGTGCCATCACCAACCCCAATTTCGAACCAACTTTTTTCCGCACTAATTATGATTTACACATGTATACCATGTTCAGGTGTTAGGTTCAGTTGTGGGTTCCAAACCCAAAACGCTTGAGAACACCATCATCCACAATGCTGCTTCCAGCAGTGCAACCACCAACAAAGATGACCATCATGGGGAAGCTCATAATGATCTCATGCTTGTGGAATCGGCCCAGAGGGAGTACATGGACCGTATGGATATGCAACTGAAACAGGCCAGTGAGAAATTCGGGGTTCTAAAAAACATAGGGGGCAGTGAAAGAGACTTTGACGAACTCAGAAAGGTCATCGCAAAGCTGAAGGTCCAGATCCCTTTCACCACCGGCAAACACGACCACCAGGAGGATGGAGATCTTTCCCCCACTTCGAAAATGATCCTTAGTGATCTCCACCGCGTGGATACGGCATTTGCAGAGGCGACAGAGTCCATGTACCATATGAATTTGAAAATCAAAGAAGCCCATGACAAATTCAAGGAGCTACAAATGTTACCAAGTAGTGAGAGAGACTCTAACGAACTACGAAAGGCCATTGGAAAGCTAAAAGTTCGGATTAATTCACATAATAAAAGCCGTAATGCTGATTCCAACCTACATCACAAGAATTGGGATAACATAAACGGGGCCGAGGATGGAATGACGCACTTCTTCTACAATGAGCCAGAGGTTACGCACACTAGTGGTTTTGATGGACAATTGAAAGCTTTCCATGAACTCCCAGAGCCATTGCGTAATTGTTTGTTCTGTTTCTTCAAGTTCCCACCAATGGCAACCATAAAGAGAACGCCGATGATTTACCTGTGGATAGGGCAAGGATATGTTTCCCAGTATCTCCATTCTGACGGGTACATTTGGGATGTTGAAGTGCATGCTGGCAAGATCTTCGATGATCTTATTGCAAAGGGCTTCATCGAGCCTATCTACCAAAAACGCTTCTGCGTGCCAGACAGTTGCCGGATGAGCCTTTTTGTTCGTTCTGCTTTATACAAAGAAGCTGAACTTCGAGGATTTACTTCAAATGGTACTCTTGATCTGAATCAAAAATCTGTTGGTGGTGATCTAATTAAGAACTCTTCATGTCTGATCAATGTTGGTGAGGCCATTGTTAATTGGGAGCCAGAAATAGTTGAGAATATGAAGCATATTCAAAGTCTTTATCTCGGAAGGTGGCAAAATTCAGCTACGCACCACATTGAACTAGCAGACTCCAAAATTCTCCATGGACTGAATAAGCTAAATAGGTTAACTTTTCTTAGCCTTCGAGGAATTTCTATGATTACGGAGCTTCCCAAATTCATTTCGGAGCTCAATAATTTGATGATCTTAGATGTCCGAGCTTGTCATAATCTTGAGGTGATTCCAAACGAGATTTGTTTGCTCAAGAATTTGACACATTTGGACATGTCCGAGTGTTACTTTTTAGAACACATGCCCAAGAGTCTTGCTCACCTATCAAACCTCCAAGTCCTCAAGGGATTCTTGATTGGAGATTTCGATAACAATAAACAATCGTGTAATCTGCTTGATTTGTCAGGACTGCAGAAGTTAAGAAAACTTAACATCTACATAAGTGTGAAAGATCTTCTCAGACTGCAAGACTTGAAGTATTTAGAAAGGTTTGAAGGCCTGAAAAAGTTGACAATATCATGGGGAGGATGCTCTTTACAAGCTCGAGCTAAAGACATTGCTAAAGCATTTCACTTTGCTAAACTTCCTCCGAGACTGCACAAACTAGACCTTCAGTGTTTCCCAATAACGAGTCTAACCGATTGGCTGATGCCTGGCAAACTTACGGAACTACAAAAACTCTACATTAGAGGAGGGCAACTATGTGATCTAGGTGACATTCAGAAACATCAAGGGGAGCAGTGGACTGTCGAGATATTGCGTTTGGAGTACTTGAGCGAATTAGAGCTACATTGGAAAGAATTGAGGATACTATTTCCCAAGTTAATTTACTTGCACCAAGTAGGATGCCCCAACTTATTTTACTTCCCGTGTGATGAGAGGGGCGTGTGGATGGACCATAAGGCCATTGATACTCACATGCAGTTGTAGAAATACCTCAGAGCTAGCCAGTGGCACGATCAACTGATCAAGTTCTATGTTGGGCTCTGGTTCAACCTCAACACAAGAGAATTGTAACGTTGGTACGGTAGATGAGAAACAGCTTTAGTAATTAGTAAGGTTAAGTGCAAGCTTATGTTCATAGACAAGAGATAAGATCAGTTAAGGGAGAGTTAAATTGTTGCTGTAACTTACTCCTAGTTGAGCCTTCCATAGCAAGGCAGGTGTTACAAATTTATATTAAAAGTCATGCTTTTATGTAATAGATTGATATTTAACTCGCTATTTATAAATCCAAGTACCCCTTTTTTATAAGAATCTTTATGGGCTATGTTTGCATTAATAGTATTGTATATTATGTGCATGTGTGTCTCTTATTTTACCTAGTAAATGTCCGGTATGTATATTATGTGCATGTGTATACATAAACCACCCACGTAGGGGTGCAAACGAGCCAAGCCGAGCTCGTAGCTCGCTTGTAAACAAGCCGAGCCTATCTAATTTACCTAACGAGCCTCTTGAAAAGCATCGAACCTATAGAATGAGCTGATCTTTTGCGCGCGAAACGACCTAAGCAGCTAGAATGATATTGAAGTGGATATCGAATAACATGGCTAGACATCTAGGTTTTATGCATGTTTTTGGTTGGACTTTACTTGCTCAGGAGCATATTAAGGGCTGTCACATGTGATTGTTGCAGCAAGGTGGGGAATGCCAGCCCATGCTTGTTCACTGCCGACGTGCACTGTTCTTGCTTACCCGGGGCTCTCGACCAATTTTAAATAGTGTTTAATTGGGATCCGAAAACAGTTAAAATTCTTGTTGTGACGCGGAGATATTTGTGGTGAAGTCGGCGTCGCTTAGTGTTGCTCGAGTGGTGGGCCAAATTTGGGTATCAACAGGGTTCAACCTCTGCTTAGGATGATTGTAATATTTGTCCAGCAGATAAGAAACAGCTTTAATTAGTTAGGTTCAGTGCAAACTTAAGTGCTTAGCTAAGAGATAAGATCAGTTAAGGGAAAGTTAAGGGAAAGTTAAATCATGGCTTTAACTTACTCCCTACTGGAGCCTCCTGAAGCAAGGTAGGTTCTTCCACGGCTTCTTTATCCTGTATTTTCTTTCTTGTGTTGGAAAATATTATAAGATATAATATTTTATTTTAAGTGTGAATGAAAATTGATTTATTTTGGAGTAGTATTTTTTCATTGGTACTTGTTCGCCGTGGACGGATGCGTCTTTCACGAACAGATGTGCCTCTTTCATTGGTGACTTTTCATAGAGTTACGTGTTGGCCTGTAAATATTATTTCCCTCATTCATTTTTAAAGAGGTTGATTTTTCCTTCATCCAAGTCCATTCATATGAGAGAATTACAAATACAAGATGGTTCACCAGGCCCTCCAATTGAAGTGCTACCTTGGGGGGATTCCAATCAAGTAGTGCTAGGAGACAGTCGTCTAATGCAAATCGTGAGCACCGTAACAAGGGTGAAATCTGTCTTTAAGTACAAAGTGTCACAAACTAAAACTCGCCTTGATCACCAATTTGTTTCCATCGATTTCCAGGTTTTGAGTGCCAATTTTATTGCATTCATATTATTGGTTTTATCACAAAAAGTAAACACATTTTTCTAAAATCTTGTTCTTCCTCTCTATAAATTCGATTTTTCACCAATAAACAATTGATAACCAGGACTATGTACTCATTATGGAGTAGTTTTCTCATCCCTTGACAATGAGAAGTATTTCCTGTTGTTAATTCATCAAAGAGAATGGGTGACACTGGATCACCCCACCTCAGGTCTCTGCGTGACTTAAACTCTGAAGAAGGTGAAACATTAACTAGGACTTGAAATGACGCAGAAGTGGCAATCATACACCCAATCACGCTCAGACTTCAAGGCTGCTGTACTTAGACTTTTTCATTTGATTGTTCTCAAGGCGCTTTTGACATCAAAATTTATCCATGTTCTTATATTTAACACTAGATCTCTAGGTATAAAAACAACGGGCGGTTGTCCGCATAACATTTTCCATTAGCTGGTGTCGAAAGACAATTCAAGAACTCCTGTTGTTGCTGAAAGTTGGTCCAGTACTTCTATAATTGTTTCTGACCTCAGAGCCAGGATCAATGCCTGGAAAGTGAGGAGACTCAGCAATGATAAACAGCTTTGGCACATATCTCTTAACATCTTTAGGCCTACAGCATACGATAGTGTTGTGACTTGTGCTGTTTTCTGTCAATTGAGGTGCGTCGAGCCAGTTCACACATCTTTATCCAATTTTAATTGGACCCATAGACAGTGGGATTGGTTCTCCAGATTAGACGGTTCACTGGGACAGATACCAAGTTATCATAGAAAAAGGGTGCATTTGGAACTTTTTGAAGAAAATGGAAAGAAATTAAGAATATGTGTGAGAGAGTGAGGAATGTAGTCATTTTCTTTTGATTGGTTTGACAAACAATAGGAGAAGAAACTGATCAGAAGAACAACGTTTTCCAAGGAATTTAGGGAATGGTATTTCTCAAAATATAGTGAGAAACAACTACAAGAGTTTAAAAGGGAATTCTATGATTGAATTGAATATTCTAAGAAAATCATCCCTTTTGCCCAATGGTTTTATGGTAAATATTTTCCTGAAATTGATAGATCTATTCATGTTATTCAAGACTATCATAGGAATTGGAGAAGTATGTCAGGAACTGTACTTAAGGCAGTTCATCCTCCCATTGTTCCTTTATCTTTGGAAGGAAGTTCAGAATCTGAACCTACTCTTGAAACTGTGGCTTTTGTTAAGCCTGCTAATGCAGATTTAAATGGTAAACTGCATAAACAGAATAATCACACCAATCTCCACCTTAGTACTATAGGAGAACAATTGGTTAGAATAGAGGACCAGGTCACCCAATTAAGGGATGACATTAAGAATTCTCATACTAGAGAGAAAATTGAGGAGGTTATCTCTCCCTCTAATATTCGTCCACCTATTCCTATAACAAATTTTAACTTGACCAATCCTAATAAAAATTCTGAATTGGTTAAAGAGCTGCAAAAAAGGTTAAGAGGCCTTTCTATTAATGTTATTTATGAGGAAATGGAGGAAATGAGTAATCAAGAGATCTCGGAATTAGAGAATGTTTTCCTTCAGAATGAAACTATTAATAAAATCCAATATCCTCCGCAAAGACTCCCTTATGCTGGGGCAGATAGATATTACTATCCTAGACCTAGCCCTCAAGATATGTTATTTGAGGAAGCAGGATTTCAAAAACAAATGTCTTATAGTGGAAAGACCATTTATGAATGGAACATAGATGGCATGACTGAATACCAAATTTTTGGAGTCGTACACCAAATGATGATGTACAGAACAATTTGTGCTCAGAATGGTAAGGTGATAGAGATATTGCCAGATGGATCACCGCCGGTTTTACAGGAATGATAAAAGGGTGGTGGGATAATATCCTTAATGCAATCCAAAGAGCAGAAATTTTAGATGCAGTAAAAATTGAGAATGATATTCAGAGACCTGATGCTGTTTATACTTTAATAAACACATTAATCCTCCACTTTGTTGGTCACTGGGATAACCAACGGGAAAGAAGTAGAGAATTACTTCAGAATCTAAAATGTCCAACGTTAACTCATTTCCGTTGGTACAAGGATATTTTCCTTGCTAAAGTAATGCAAAGAAACGATGCTAATAGTGAGCATTGGAAGTCAAAATTCATTGACGGTCTACCCCATTTCTTTGCTGAGAAAATAAGGAAAAAATTGAAAGACCAAAATAATGGTATAACAATAATTTATGATAATTATACCTATGGTCAATTGGTATCCATAGTAATCCAAGAAGGATTAACTTTATGTAATGATATAAAATTACATAACCAGTTGAAAAAACAACACTTAACTGGTAAACAAGAATTAGGTCAATTTTGTGATCAGTTTGGTTATGATATGCCTAAATATCTAAAACCAACTACGAAGAAGAGTAGTAATAAAACTACTACTAGAAAATACTCTAAGAAAAAATCTTATAACAATAAGAAGAATAAAGGTGAGCAATCTGGCTCAAAAGAATCTACTTCTAAAAAGCCTAATAAGGCAAAGAAGAAGTCCACAGCAAAATGTTTTAAGTGTGGAAAAATAGGTCATTATGCTAACAAGTGCAAGACTAAGAAAAAGCTAGATGAGCTTCAAATAGATGAAGGGTTAAAACAACAACTCTTCAAATTACTTCTTGATTCAAGTGAATCAGATTCTTCAGATGAAGAATCAAGAGATCAGGTTAATGAGGTTTCTGACCAAGAGGAAGACACTTCTTCTGATTCAGAAGAAGAGATACCCAAAAATTGCAATTGTAATAATTTGGAATGTTCAACTTCCAATAATTACTGGAAGGCAATAGTTGAGATGAATGGTCTCAGTATTAATGTTTTAACTGAAAAACAACAAAGTCTTTTGGACATCATTGATCAAATTGATGATCCTCAATTAAAAATGAAAATCATTGAAACTTGTATCTCTTCTAATAAAGAAGAAGAAGAAGAGGTTAAACCTCAAATTCAGAAAGAAACCTATAGAGTTTGGTTTGGTGCTATGAGTTCTACATAGGAGTCGTATCTGTATCAGATACCGATACTCGACCCATACTTGCATATACGTATCCAAGAAGTATCCAAAATTATAACAAAATAGTTTTTGAATTTTCACAAATACTTTTTGGATACTTTAAGACACACATCCGAGAAGTGTACTTAGATTCTGAGAAGTATCAGCTTTTTTAATGTTCTTTGAACATTATAATATTCGTACATGTGTTCGATAAAATAAAACTTCAATAATTAAGCATGTAACCAAGTAGACTTACATACAACATTATTGCTGCTGCTGTCTACTCCATTTATAAAGTGTGTCTTGGTGCTGCTGCCAACTCCATTTGGAAAAGAAAGGAATTCTAGGATTTTTTTTTTTTTTTTTTTGGCTAAGCGAATTCTAGGATATTTAAGCATCTGGGTGTTGATTCTGCTACGCTGGTGCAACGAGTGATGGATGTGGTTCGGGCATGTATCGGTGTATGCTTTCTTGGAGGAAGGTTCCTAAATCTGTTGACGATGTGAATATCTGTGGGGTGTGGGGTACTCCTTTGTTTGTACTTCAGCCTTAAGTAGCTGCTTTGATGTATGTATTCGGTATTCCTATACAGGGTCTTGATTTCATTCTGTTTTGTTCCCCTGTTTTGGGTCTAGTTTGTATTTTGTTACCTCAAGGCTATTCCCTTGATCCGATTGGTTTGGTTTCTTAATGAAAGTCACTATTCCAAAAAAATATTACAATTCTGTGGTTCATTAATTTTTGTTGTTTTCGGCCGTTGGAGGCGGGATCTGGGGCTTGTTTACGTACAGGATTACTTTAATTTTTTTGACCTAACGCATAAGGGGGTCTAAACATATCGGGACCCTGGTCATTTTCGGGTCCGAAGCAATGGCTTCCTGGGCCTCTCAACTGCCGAGGACTTCGTAGAAGATGCATAAGGGGGTCAAAGCATAGGTTTTGAATTTAGCGTTTCCAAAGGCTTATGCGCTAGCTCTAAGAACTCACTCCCTTCTCTCCACCCGCCAAACGGGCCCTGTGTGTTTGGATAGGAGAGTAAATCATTGTACAAACTTTGCATATCTAATCAAGGTATCTAATACCATTCATAAAATATAAACAATTCTCGTAGCAAAAATGGGAAGGGATTAGCATCTCGGCCGCCTGGTCCACCCCTGCATAAATATAAAAATTACTCTATATGCTTGAATTTCATGTCATGGGCTTTTAATTTCAGGTCAAATCCTCATTTTTCTCATGCAATCTAAGATTAATGCTACCACATCCAAATGAGTTTTCAGCATACAGAAATTCTTTTTGCATTTAAAGAATTTTCCTGTCACATGATTTCGTTTAAGCTTTCATATAGCTATGTTTCATTTATTTGTACCCGTCTCATTACATATTGATTCTTGCATTCTCGTCAGAAGACATATTTTGATAGTTAGACTAATTACATGTGACATAGATAATCTATACTACTTCTTTTAAAAGCACGAAGATGTTTCCTTCTTTTTGCTTTCCAAAAATGTCCCCACAAGTTCCTATGAATTCCAACCCTATCTCATGTCCCTCACCCACCCCTCCCAACCAGTATGTGTCTTTTACCAAATTAAAACATTACTATGTATTTGCCTAGCCATTGCCTAAGAGCATGTACACAAAGGAATAGGTATTTTACCTATCCAACAATTCACTTTTTCATTTTACCTACTCAAATCTCTCTCAACCCCACACCAATCCTCTCTATTATTATCTCTATCTTTATAAAATAATATATAAAATATTATTCAATTGCTATCTATTAAATCTGTTACTACTATCTATATATTATAATATGAGAGAGAGAGAGAGAGAGAGAGAGAGAGAGAGAGTATTATAATCAAAATAATAGGCTACCGATGAACAGGAGCTCGGTATTAGAGCATGTACACAAGACTCTCCAAATGCCTCTTTAAGGTATTTTACCTAACAAATTAACCAAAAACAGGCATGCAGCAGAATAGCAAAACTGGAAGGTAAAATACCTTTGGTGGAATTGCTCGGGGAAACTACCGAGGTACTGTTCATAGCTATACATTAGTTTTTTTTTTTTTCTCTCTCTCTCCTCCTCATTCTCTCTTTCTTCCACTCCAGTTTACTGTTTATTGTATACTTTATATTATTTTATAAAAATAGAGATAATAATAGAGAGGATTGGTATGGGGTTGAGAGAAATTTGAGTAGGTAAAATGGAAAAAGTGGATTATTGGGTAGGTAAAATACATTTTGTTGGTGTACATGCTCTTAATACCGAGGTTTTCTCGGAAAGGAAAAATAGAGAAGTGTTTTGCTAGTCTGGTGCAAACTGTTTTTGGTGTGTTCAATAGGTAAAATGGCTACAAATGTCCTTTTTGCTAGTTTGATGTACATGCCCTAAACCAATGGCATCTCTTCGGTAAAAGGAAAAAAACTGCCAAAGCAAAAGAATCGGAAGGGCCAAGTGTTTCCTACACTTTTCCTTCCCCAAGTACCCTTTCAAAGTTCCATAGGACGCTTCCCTCCTTCACCGTTCCCAGTCCCACCCTAACGACAGTCCCCAAGAAACCCTCGATATACTCCACTGCTCCTTAAGAATCCGAAACCATAACAAAATCCCAATTCACGCGTCTCCAAATCGAAGCAGTACACACTTCTCCCACGCCAACGCCTAACAATTTCATCGACTTCTCCATTATCCCCTTGCGACGGCCAAGTTTTGCGCCCGCCATTGCCCGTCGCCTAGAATACCCTCCAACTGGACCTCTATGATTTCGCACGGTAAGAATTCCCAAAGGTATTAATGTGACATCGAGTTCCAGATCAGAACGTAATTGGTCATAATGAAAAATTGTTGCACTTAAGATGTTTGATGAATTGCTTCAATTGGCATTGTGTATAATCCAAACATGTTTGACATGTCACTTATTTTCTTTTTCTGTCTCTGTTGGTAAATCCACATTGAAGATCTCATTGCAATGAGAAACCGACAAAAGACAAAAGAGGACCTAACATTAGATGTTACGGGTGGGGAACTCCAGTTTGTTTTGGGCCGACAACCAAATCCCTTCTTGACTGTGTAATTCCAGTTAAGTGCCTATTGTGTTCATTATCATGCTTTGTGTTACTTTTCTGTTACTTTCTTGAAGTCGGTGTTCTGTAACTTAAAAATTGTCTAAAGGAAATATAAAATTGTGCGTAATTCTTATGTTTAGCTTTTGTCACATTGGATGTCATCTGTTGACCTACTGTTTTTGGTAGATATTCTATATATTCGTCCATCAAAATTGAAGTCAGGAATGAAAAGAGACTGAAGGTAGAAATCCATTGGAAGTGAAGCCCAAATGTGTATGAAGGTAATATTCGAAGACCATAAAGTGGAACTTGTCATTTCCAAGTGTTTACCGGCATGTACGATAAAAAAATGCATCTTTTTTCTTTCCTATTTTTGTGTTTAAAGTGGTGAACACCTTGACTAGCTTAATGCCTTTCGGCTATAGTACATTAGACTCTACCGGCTACCGGAAAAACTATTAGACTAGATTAAAGGAGTAGATTGATCATCAGCTGTAGGCCGTAGCTGTAGGCCGTAGCTGCAGTATAAGAAACAACAGTTGGAGTTTGTACTTCAACCGGTGCTTGTTCAGTCCCACCTTCATGTTGATTCGAGGCGTTTCCTACTTCCAGGTAAAAAAGGAAAAAGGTTGGTCGTAGATCAAGTCTTTTTTTCCCCCAAATTGCTAGGATACAAAAAGGTTAGCAAGTTAGAGTTCCAAATATTTACATACCTCCATAAGTTTGAAGTTTTGGCATTTGATCTTCCTTTTAGATGACCTATGTGAAAGAAATAATTAGGGGTGTTATTCGGTCGGTTCCGTTCGGTTCGGGGTGGATTTCCGGCAAACCGATCGGGTTCGGGGTATATAAGTCCGGGACCGATCCCGACTGGTATTAATTTCGGTTCGGTTCGGTTCGGGGTGATTTCGGGGACTTCGGTCCACCCCGAAATGGGCCAAGGAATTCCAACCAGATTCAACATCACTGCGTTTTTTTTGGATCTGCAACGAATCCAACAGTCACGCAGACAACGAATCGGGGTTGGTTTTTTGAATCCAACAGTCATGAATCCAACGTGACTGTCTCTCTCACGAATCCAACAGTCTCTACATTATTTTGAGAGAGAAAGGGTAAAGAGAAGGGGAGAGCGTGAGAGAGACAGAGAGGGGGAGGGTGAGAACAGATGAGAGAGAGAAGAGTTTACCTTCCCACCGGTGGGGAATGGAGGAGCTGAGAAGGGGAGGGAGGCATGAGAGGGCCAGAGACGGTGAGAGAAGGGGAGGGAGGCGTGAGATGAGTGAGGACTGATGAGGGATGAGAGTTACAGATAGAGGAGAGTTAGGGTTTGTGATGGATGGTGGAGATTGAACAAAAAATATATGAACGGTCAAGATTAATGTGAAATATAAAAAATACATAAAATATATATTCGGTCTGGTTCGGTCTAACTCGGTTCGGTTCGGTCTAGTTCGGTTCGGTTCGGTCCGGTCGGTCCAGAATTCCAGAAAACCGAGACCGAACCGAAATTAGTTCGGTTCGGTTCGGTCCACCCCGAACCAAAAAAATCATGCCACCACCCCGACCGAAAACCGAACTGATCGGTCGGTTTTTTCGGTTTTTTTCGGTCCGGTCGGTTTTGTAACACCCCTAGAAATAATCTTGACCTATATGAAGTTTTGGTATTTGATCTTATGTGTATTGTACGGTTTTATTAGGTGATCAAGTTTTCTAACATACAAAGGTATAATACAATGTTAACTTCACCCAAAAAGATATTGCGCCTAACTATGTAGGTCATCAATTTCGAAGACAATATTGTCGTTGAGAAGATAATGAACAAAAGAGAATGTCAGCTTTGTTAATCATTTATCAATTGCCACTTACAACCCCTAACTGTCCCTTTTAAAAGGCATTTGCAGTGTCTGGTCCTTCTGAAAAACCATATTCGAAACGTCAGCAGCTTGTGGGATTTGAGAACACATTCCATTACTCCAAAGGTCTGCATATGT
The DNA here is from genome assembly GCA_018127125.1 of Rhododendron griersonianum. NCBI lineage: Eukaryota > Viridiplantae > Streptophyta > Magnoliopsida > Ericales > Ericaceae > Rhododendron > Rhododendron griersonianum. Next base: position 6,047,665 of record CM030799.1, on the reverse strand, counting down.
CCCCCTTAGGCCTTAACTATTGCCTCTTAACACTGCTGCGAACAATAATACAATTTTTTTTGATTGTCGTGAGAGTGTTCGGAGCATTTTTTTTTAGTGTCCCCAGAGTGCCTAAACAAAAAACATAAAGAAAAATAAGGACGCTGCAGATTTGAGTTTCAGATATGTGTCCAGAGAATGTTATGTTGGTGTTCGAAAAGTGTCTAACACTGGATCGTGGACTCTGACAAAGAGTTCATGCTACATAGCTACATTTGATCACTTTGAGTGTACTTTCTTCCAATGGGTGCAATCACAAAAATTTATTAAACAAAATATTTTGTTATAAAGTTTAAAGATTACAATCTTTGAAATGCTTCAATCAAGAACAAGGGCATACTATGTCTACAAATTTTGTTAGTCGATCAATTTCAGGCATTTGTTTTTGCTGGGAATTTATTGTATTACTTCCTAAAGGTGGTGATTCTAATTGTTAAGGTTTAAATCTCACATAATGTCACCAATTGGTAATGGTTGTGTTCCTTCGCCTGAATGCTGTCTTTTCTAACTGTATTGCTTCTGATGTTTTGTTGATAGACCATTCTAGGGCAAGTGGTTGGGCTAAAGCATACATTGGATACTCTGTTTCCCTTGCCGATGAAGCCGAACCAGCTAGAATCATGACTTTGGATGGAAGTAACATCTTGGAATGTTTTAAATTTTAGGCCAATGCTCAACTATTAAACAAATCTGCTTGGGTGGTGTTCAGTCCACTCACAATTGATCGTTGTTTATCTATAAGATGTTAAACCAATTCTGAATTCTCAGTGAAGTTGGTCCATAGTCTTCATTCTTAGACAAGCTATTGGTGCAACTGTAACAAGTCCTCAGTTTCCTTGTAACAGAAGAAGTTTCTTTCTTCTTCTTCTTTTTTTTGGGTTGATAAGAAGATGATGTTCCTTGTCCACGTAGTTGGAAATGATTGATCATGCGAGATTGTGTTATTCATTTATTTGCTTTGGTTTATTTTTCCTTTAGGTCTTCCCTATATTTAGCACTTGTTGCAAAAAATAGATTACCATATTTAGCATTTGTTGCGAAATTTTTGGTTCTATTACCATGTGAAAACATAAGCTGGATTTTTCTTACATTTGTTCATTCGAACATAATCCTTGACCACATATACAAGTACTAATAGGCTCAGATGCTATGTTGGAAACATCTTTGTTTAGAAATAGGCGTATAATTGTTGTTAGCAAAGCTTTGCAAAAAAAAATGTCCTATAGCAGTCCAATCACTTAGCAGCTTTGGAATGATATGAAATGAAGATTAGCTGTCAAATTCTCATTCTTTAAATCATAGAAACGTTAGTTGCATACTTGCCAATGTCATTTGCGATATGAATTTGAAGAATTTCACGTGCAAGGCACGTGCACTCTTACTAGTATGGATAAAAGGTGGAAAGTTGTAGAAACTGCTCATTCATATAATGCTCAGGGGAGGAGTCACAGGGTCAAATACCTAGAATCATTAGAATTCGGTCGAGTTTGACAATGAAAAAAGGCAGAATTAACATTTTACAGGGTTGTAAACATATTTCAGGTACATATGGATTTAGATGTGTCAAATATGCATACAATTATACTAGCTATTAGAAGCGAAATCTTTTAAAGTCAGTAGCGACGTCACTTGACCTTACTTTTTTCTTCCTCACCTCCTCTAGAATTATTAGATGCTGCTCGACTATAATGTGATACTCCTAACAAGTCGCGTCTCGACTATAATCATTACAGGGTCTATTCGCCTGGTTGGCTATTCTCTCATTGTCTATGAAAGAATATGCCTTTGATGTTCTCTCTTGGTTATGAATGAAATTTCTAAACTTAAAAAAAAAAAATTATATATTCATGCACCCTACAGAAGGCATAGAACTGCGAATAAAAATCACAAAAAGCGAAAATGGACGACGATACTACAAATCATACCAGCACCCAACGTTCACCGGTAGGTGAAAGGAAGCAAGCAATCTCCATTGGCTCTGCGTCCTCTTCTCTGATTGGAAAGAGGAGGAGAAACCCATTTGTGAGACCATTCGGAAGCAAAAACTTGCTTTTGCTCACAACATGCAATCAGTCCTTGCCGGCAGCCTGTGGAACAAATTGAGCGGCACAGAAGGAAGCCGATGGCGGAACCTGGGGTGTCTTAGCACATAAAAGCCTGCTAGAAGCGCCACAACTTGGAACGGCGTAACATACAGAACTATCGCTGCAACCAAGCAGGAAATATAAAACAGGGCAGTTAACCTTGGGTCCTGCCAGCTCAGCAACGACTGCAGCCTCTCCCCTTGAGTCACGAGATCGCCCACAAGAGTTTCAATTCTCCCAGCCTTGCTCCTCAGACGATCATACCTCATACGCACTATATCGTTAAGACAGGAAGTTGGAAACGTATCGAATTCTTCTTCCAGCTCGTCGGGATGAGGGTAGGCTGAGAGACTAAGAACGCGCTCAATTTTCCCAGCAAAGCTCTTCAGACGATCATACCTCACACCCACTGTATCGTTAAGACAGGAAGTTAGAAACGTAGCGAATACTTCTTCCAGCTTGTTGCGAGGATCGTGGCCAGCACAAGAGAGACGAATGTCCGTGTGCGGGGGATGGCGAGGTCTCCATCTGTAATTCCACACTCCAATCAAGAAGAGATAGAGGAAAATGGTGGGTAGGATCAGCTTCGGATACAGAACCACGATCAAGAACATGACGTGGATCAGGACTGTAGTGATGGGCTTTTTCCAGCTGCATATCTGATCGAGCCATTTTACCACGGCAATCAAACCACTGAGAACTCCCATGATTCGGGAAAAATTGGCCTTGCTTCTCCTCAGGCTCCACATGTGAGACCCAGCATCCAGCATGTACTCCACCACCTCTTCTCTCAACGGTGGCTTCGCACGACTCAGGCTCATGGACACAATCTGAGTGGCCTGGTGCCTCAAGAGCTGAGCCACAGTAAGTGGATGAATGTAGTGCACGTTTGGTAAAAGTGGTTGGGAGTTCGTATGCATCATGTTGAGCAGAGAAGTAAGTGGATGAATGTAGTGCACGTTTGGTAAAAGTGGTTGGGAGTACGAATGCATCATATTGAGCAGAGAAGAGCGAGAAAACCTCACAGCCAAATGGATTTCGCCCATCTTCTTCACTCCAGTTGGACCCCAGACCAAAAGAGGATACAAGTGTGTGTAAACCCGATTAGTTTCAAGCGTAGAAAGACGGATTTTGACCTTCCCCATCTTTGAATCCTTCGCTCCTCCGTTCTTATCACCACCGCCATGCAAGTCACAGTTGTCAAATACCCCAATCGTGATGACAGTGCATGGATCGAAAACCTCCCAATTGTATTGCTCATTCCATTTGGGAGAAAAGCTATCAGTAATTGTCCTTGTCCGCACCCACTTCTGCCCGTATTTGGCCACACAATAAGGATCAGTTGTCTCCTCTCCGTCTTTCGTTTTCATGGGTGACAGCTCCCGAGCATCAATAATCCCCAGTTTCAAAACCCCAATGATGGATTTCCCCAACTGTTTGGCTGTAGGACGTCTGAGATCGCTGCTGTAGTGAGTTGATTCGTCAAGGACATGATCCCCGCCTTCCAAACAGACACTCACACGAACCCTGCCGCCAAACTTAATTTCTTTCTTCTTTTCCCCATCAACAATAATATGCTTCTCAAGATTATACCACCTAGAGTTAATAGGTTCGTGATCTAATGGGATCGCACACCTCCCCAAAACTTCGTCAGTGTTGGGCGCAACTCTATCTTCCACACTCAAATTCAAGGGCTCGTCAAATGGTTCCGCGGCAACAAACGACAAATCCTCATTCCACATCACATTAGTATTCTTGCTCATAGAAATTCCAGTTCTCAAAGCCTGATTCCCCAAAACAGCCTTCACAAATACTTCCGGGAACCTGGTTTCATCCCCTGGCATCAACTCCTGAGCCTCAATCACATTAACCCTTAAGTACCATAACTTAGGCGATAGATACACCTTTGACCAGATATTTGCAAGACGATCAGCACCACTATTTAATGCATCCGTACTCCAAGCTTCAGGGAAGGCTTCATCGCCAGTGACCTTAGCACCACCAAGGTGGGCACCACCAAGGTTCGGTTTGGTCTCCTTTAGAGCAAAATCTTCCATTGGAGAAGGTCTCTAGCTCTGTACTTTGTGGGTTTTAAACAAGACCGACCCAATTCACAGGAACCAAGTAGCAGTTTAACCAACTGGCAAAAATTACCCAAAAAACCCTGAGGGGACCGGGGTTGGATTTTCACGTAGCCATAAATAACTCAAAAATCAAACAAAACCCTCCAAAATCTTCGGAAATGTACCAGAACAGAGCAGATACGTAGATGAAAACTCAAAATGTAAATAGATAACAAGTAAAAGGCAGTTAAAAAAAAAAAAAAAACAGATCTTCAGTAAATAAGGAGAAATTTTTCAGTGCCGGGTGGGCACGGGACACGTGGTGCCCGGCACCATCTCGGCCGTCCAATGAAGTTTTGGACGGCCCAGATCTGTTCGGCTGCCGAGGGGTATTTTAGTCATTTCACACTTAAAAACAGCCGAACAGATCTGGACCGTCCAAAACTTCATTGGACGGCCGAGATGGTGCACGGGCACCACGTGTCCCATGCCCACCCGGCACTGAAAAATTTCTCGTAAATAAGAGAACCCTGAAGTTCAAAAGTGAAAAATGACCTCATGGACCATCACCATACTTCAGAGCTTCAGACCTGAATGCCAAGACCTGGAAAAACACGCCAAGTTTTTAAAAAAAAAAAAATTACTTTTGACTTGTGTCTCCCATCCTTCTGTTCATAGCACACCAGAGTTGCCAAATCAGTCCAATTGGTGTGGACAGCCAACTACCCAGTCCTCTTCAGCCAGCCAATAAAAAATGGGTTGTCAGTCAAATTGGTGGGGACAGCCAACCACCCAGTCCTCTTCAGCCAGCCAAGGAAAAATGGGTTGTCTGGCATGATGAAGGAAAAGGGCTCAAGCTTTGCCTGTACGGGATATTTGGCGGGTTGATATGATTTTGGTGGATATACATGAGTGAATATGTAATGAGGTGTGATATATTAAGAAATATAGTCATACCTCTCAAAAATGGTAGATTTGTAATGAAGAGATTTGGAGGGTGGATATGATTGGATAAATTGTGAAATGACTTAATTACCCCCACTTTGATTTTTGATGTTCGAAATTGGTTTATATTAATTAAAATAAATTGGTATTTACCATTCATTAATTTTAAAATAATTTCATTTTAGAATACCAAATGTTTAACCTTAACTTCATTTTGGAAAATATTTTTTTGAAACAAATTAAAAGTAAACCACAATTTATTAGAAACAATATTATTTGTCGAAAAAATATTAAAAACCGTAATTGAAAATTCATGAAAGAGTTATATGTATATATACGTAATTGTAATTATATATAACCCCATCCTCGTCCTCTGCAACCCATTTGGTCATTCACCCAGCCCCTACTCAACCCCTCGTAGTCTCTGTAAACCGCCCCCGTCAATCATAACCTCTCCGGCCGTAAAACACACACACTCTCTCTCTCTCTCTTTTGTGTTAGAGGGCATGTTCGTCATTTAACTATGGGTGTTACAAAAACCAACTGATCGAAAAACTCTGAAAAAACTGATCGATCAGTTCAATTTTCAAGCGGATGATGGCGGAATTTTTTCGGATCGGACTGAACTGAACTGCTCAATTTTCTAATCTTTAAATAAGTAGTTGGGTGAGGTGGTGGCCTAGCCCAAGTGGAGTGGTATTCCCTTGCCCCACGCTCATCCAGGGTTCGAACCCTGCTCCCTCCCCCAACCCCAATAGTATAATGTAGTGTAGGAATTAAAAAGTGACAAAAAAAAAGAAAAGAGAGAAGTAGTTGGGACTAACTCCACACCCAAACACACACCCATTTACACACCCACACACACAATAGGGGTGGGATCCACACACACTGAGTGTGTAATGTGTGCGGGCTCCACCTCTATTGTGTGTGTGGGTATCCTTTGGCGAAGTTCACTAGGCCAAATCAACTGTCACTTAAGAATTGAAAGTGGAGTATTTTTCATCATCAAGAACAAAAAGGACAGGAAACGCCCTCCCCCGCTTCACTCTTTGAAAAATGGTAAAGTTTAGTCTAAAGTGGTGTGATCCTGATTTTTTTTTCAAGAGGGTTTGAAAGGTGCCACACCACTATCAATTTCTGGCTACGCCATTAACGCCCTCTCCGCTTTACTCTTTGAAAAGTAGTAAAGTTTAGTCTAAAGTGGTGTGATCCTAATTTTTTTTTTTTTTAAGTGGGTTTGAAAGGTGTCACACCACTATCAATTTCTGGCTACGCCATTAACGCCCTCCCCCGCTTTACTCTTTGAAAAGTAGTAAAGTTTAGTCTAAAGTGGTGTGATCCTGATATTTTTATTTTTTTTTTTGAAGTGGGTTTGAAAGGTGCCCTCCCACTATCAATTCCTGGGGGGCTTGCTATTTGTAGCCACTTATTTCCTGAACGTAGCCTGTATATACTATGGTACACACCTGTTTATAATATGGTACACAGACTACATTCAGAAAATTTGTGGCTGCAAATAGCAAGCCCCTTTCTCGGGGGGCCTGTGGTGACCCAAGTCACCACAGGGTTGTAGTGGCTCAATACTGTGCCGTTTTGTGGCAAGAAGAAGTGGGGAAAAAGGGGCTGCAAGGCCCTGTTTAGTGAAAAGGAGAAGAAAAAAATTAAGTACTCTAATTTTTAATTCGTTTGAACCCGTGCAAAAATCTTATTTTTCTTATCATTTTATCTTAAAGGGTCATAATTAATTTTTGACTTTAAAACTCTCATTCGTTAGTCCTAAGAGATATTTGGTTCTACGACTTGCTTAGGGCTAACTAATGAGAGCCTAGAGTCAAAAATTATTTATGACCCCTTAGAATAAAATGATCATAAAAATAAGATCCTCACACCGGTTTAAATTGATTGAAAATTAAAGCACTTAATTTTTCAACCATCTTCAGACCATTTATATATATTAAATAAAAATTATGGTTAAAAAGTTAAGTGCTCCAATTTTCAATCCGTTTGAATCGATGCGAAGATTTTATTTTTCTAATCATTTTATCCTAAAGGGTCATAATTAATTTTTGATTCTAGGGTTCTCATTAATTAGCCCTAAGAAAGTTGTATAACCAAATATCTTTTAGAACTAACTAACGAGAGCCCCAAAGTAAAAAATTATTTATGACCCTTTAGGATAAAATGATCATAAAAATAAAATCTTCATACCGGTTCAAACGGATTGAAAATTAGATCACTTAATTTTTCAACAATCTTTTGACCATTTATATATTAAAAAAAGGGGTTAAAAAGTTAAGTGCTCCAATTTTCAATCCGTTTGAACCAGTACGAAGATCTTATTTTTATGATCATTTTATTCTAAGGGGTCATAAATAATTTTTGACTCTAGGGCTCTCGTTGGTTAGCCCTAAGAAAGTCATGGAACCAAATATCTCTTAGGATTAACTAACGAGAGTCCTAAGTCAAAAATTAATTATGACCCTTTAAGATAAAATGATAAGAAAAACAAGATCTTTGTATTGGTTCAAACGAATTAAAAATTAGAACACTTAATTTTTTTCCTCACCTTCTCACCAAACAGGGCCTCGCCTTTCTTTTTTCCCCACTTCTTCTTGCCACAAAACGGCACCGTATTGAGCCACTACAACCCTGTGGTGACCCAAGTCACCACAGGCCCCCCGAGTCCTTAACGCCCTCCCCGCTTTACTCTTTGAAAAGTAGTAAAGTTTAGTCTAAAGTGGTGTGATCCTAATTTTTTTTTTTTAAGTGGGTTTGAAAGGTGCCACACCACTATCAATTTCTGGCTATGCCATTAACGCCCTCCCCCGCTTTACTCTTTGAAAAGTAGTAAAGTTTAGTCTAAAGTGGTGTGATCCTGAATTTTTTTTTTTTTTGAAGTGGGTTTGAAAGGTGCCCTGCCACTATCAATTTCTGGCTACGCCATTAACGCCCTCCCCCGCTTTACTTTTTGAAAAATAGTAAACTTTAGTCTAAAGTGGCATGATCCTGATTTTTTATTTTTAAGTGGGTTTGAAAGGTGCCCCACCACTATCAATTTCTGGTTACGCCATTAACAGTGGCGACGCCACATTCAAGGTTTGTGGGGTGACCCCATGGAGGGAAAATAATCTCGTACTATTGTGAACAATTTTGGCTTAAATGACAAACGAACCCACCAAAATATAGCATTGACCCCATCATGAGGTGCAAAACACCCAATAATTTATCCCATTACTAAATTTGAGTCATCCGTTGATTAAGCGTACCCTGTCTAGCCACTAATTTAGTCGACTCTTTCGGTTCGGTTGATGCAGAGTACCTATAAAATAAGGATTTTGTAGCGTTCTTTTTCTTTAGGTTCAAAAAATATGGGGGCATTCTTAAAAAAAAAAAAAAAAGAAGACAGTCACAATGCGAAATTCATCATTTAAGTAGCCGTGTTAGTAAATAATTGTGCTTGAAAAATTCATATCAATTTGAATGACTTCCACTTTTCAACTAAAAGAAAACATCTTAACTTTTAATTTATAAATGACTCCATACTTATAAGGGTAACGCTTCGGTGTCTCCCTTTGTTTTGGAGACACCGTAAGAAATGGCATGACTAAAACCACTGGAAGCATAACTAAAACCACTGAAAGCATAACCAAAACCATATAATGTGTAACTGAAGGTATAACATAACAAACTTGTCACCTAAAGAACCGGTAAAAAAAAAAATCCTTCTTACTCCCACTCCAACCCCAGTCCCTTAACCACGGTTGAGAATATTATTCTCTACATCTCACATTCTCAAGTTTACAAGTCCATCCATCTGCACGTTTATCTACATCATCTCCATCTCCCACATTCATCTCTTCCCATTTAACCTGGTTCATCTCCATCTCCCACGTTCCCACGTTCCCACGTTCATCTCCATCTCTTATCTCTCTAAAGCAACAACCCCTTTCCTCCTCCTCCTCAACCGTACCCACGACCACAACGCCTCTCCTCGATTCCAAGCTCGGCGGTGGCGGAGGAGGCGCGAGGATTCCCGTCAGGCTGTTGGGAGCCGTGATGTTCGGGGTCAACTCGGCGATCGGGTACATGCTGATGCTCGCCGTCAAGTCGTTCAACGACGGCATGTTTGTCGCCGTTGTGGCGGGGCTGTCGGCCGGGTACTTGGTGTTTAGGAGCTATGATCCGGATGTGGTAGTTGTTGACAATCCTTGTGCCTGTGCTTGAAAAAGGGGAAATCGAAATTGAAGTTTCAAATCATTTCCGATTTGGATTTGGGCCTCTCCTTTGATTGTTAATAGTAATCATGTGTCTTTATCTTTCATTTTTTGGGTTCGACGATTGGATCTAGGGATCCAATTTTCTTCTGTATTTGGAGGACCTTCTGCGATGGGTTCAGTTTATGGGAAAAAAATTAAATACAACGGTGATACCATATTATTTTGCTGATGTGGTGCAACGAACCAATCATTTTCGACCATGTACGAATACGGGTCCGCGCAGAGGTGATGTGGTGGTTAGTGAGATCTATGTAACTTTTACCCAAGTATTTTGAGAAATAATCATTTTTTGCGCTAAAAAGTAGTTATTTCTCAAAATATTTGGGTAAAAGTAAAGAAATTTTACTTTTTCGATTTCTCTCGTCGAGATGAATCAATAGCCGACAAAAGTTTGGCGCAAAATTCAAATAAGGACAAAATTCTCAAATTAAGTTTAAATTTATGTTAAGGATAAAAGAATGGAGCCTAAGAGCATCCACACAGTAGAATAAACAAATGTGAATAATCAAAACACATTAGATTTTGATTATCCATTTAGAGATTGCTAAAGTTAGCAATATCAAATTCTACATTGGTTATTTTTTGCCCATAATCAAAACCAACGGGCCCTCCAAACTTTTTCCCTTCATTTCACGCATATTTATTTGAAAAAAATAGTTTATTAAACAGTTTTTGAAGAAAAAACAAAACAATTGTATAAAAAAAAATTCAAAAAAAAACTGTTGTGTAAAAAAAACATTTTTTTGAAACAAAAAATAGTTTTTCAAAAAACACACACTTTGTTCACTTAAATTTTTTAAAGGAACTGTATTTACACAAACAGTTTTGAAAATTTAAAAACTATAAATATAGTTTTTTAAATTTAGATTTTGTGTAAAAAACATTTTTGAAATCTCAAAATCCGTTTACCAAAAAAAACAGTATTTTAAACCGTTTTTTTTTTTAAAGAGGAAGAAGATGTCCTATGGAGAGAGATAAAAAACAAATTAAAAACAACAAAGGGAAATCCCACGCCGTGTGACTTGAACCTGGGTGTGCACCATTGAGACATACAACTTTTCCGCTGAACCAAAGAACATTTCTAAGCAAGTGGCGCTTAATATTTTATTACATACTTGGAGGTTGGGTTGCCCAACACCCGAAGACTTGTTGGGCTTACCTCAGGGCCGGCCCTGTCAACATGAACACGTGGTGTTATGTTATTGGGTTGTGATACTTAATCGGACGTACAAGTAAAAAAATTTACTTGGGTAAAAGTAAAAAAATTTACACTGTAGGGTATTGATTCGTCTCGACGAGAGGAATCGGAAAAATAATTTTTTTTTTACTTTTACCCAAGTATTTTGAGAAATAACCAATTTTTAGCGCAAAAATCGACTTTTTGGCGAAAAAGTGGTTATTTCTCAAATACTTGGGTAAAAGTAAAAAAAATTTACTTTTCCGATTCCTCTCGTCGAGACAGATCAGTATCTCACAAAAGTTTGGTGCAAAACTTACAAATGCGAAAAAAATTCAAATAAGAACAAAATTCTGAAATAGGGAGGGGGGGCCAGGAACCGAACCTGGTCCACTTGGAATTTGAGCAACTTACATGACCACTGCTCTAAGTCAATCATCTGTTCTAGTATGAGAAGCTTTTAATATATAAGTTTTGGTGATAATATATAAGTTTCGGTGGGTGCATTCTCCGTGCACACAAAACGGCAGTGTTTTTTGCCCTGATCTTCGCATTGGTTCAAATGCTCGATCTAAACCGATGAGATTCAACATATTGTTGATTTAATCATTGTCACCGAATTTGGTGATAATCAGATGTCGGCAACCACATAATCGGAACACATTTGGTACTTCCAAAAGCGTTAAAGTCCCATACTGCACCAATCTTCGACCGCCTCGGCTTTTTTTTTCGAATCGGGACCGTCTATATTTTACGTAACAAAATTTGAATACTTTTGCCAAAAATGAATTAAATCTCTTATCAATACATACTTGATCAGATGTAAAATGTCATTTTAATAATGAATCTACGTCCCAATAAAGGTGTATTCTAAACAAGTTAGACCATAATATTTACAAGACCACTTAAAAGACCAAGCAAAACAATATGAACGGTATCGATCGTTGTCATTGTGTTGCGATCGTATGAGTATTGTACATTACACTAAAGCACATTACCTTTGTTTATGAACAATAAGGTTCAACATATAAATTTAAAAGGAAAGTGTTCAATAGTTTTTCCTGATGACCGATCTAAACCGTTAACATTGCACATCTTATCAATTATGTGTTTGTCACCAACTTCTATGATAATCGGATGTTAGCAACCACATGATCGGAACACATTATATGCTTACGTAGGTATTAAAGTCCTATAGTTCACAACTCGATGACCACTTTATCTATTTCTTCAAAATCAAAACCGTCTATCTCGTGCGTACAGGAGATTACATCATTCCTGCCAAAAATAAAGTAAATGGCTTTTCGTTACAAGCTTTATCGAACATAAGTTATCATTCTTATGTTGAATTTTTGTACAAATCGAAGAGCTTCATAAACCAAAATAAACTGGATGGAGCCCAGAATTTCCAAAAACAACCAAATAACCAATAACAACCAAATCAACGGCCTTGATTATTAAAATTAATGATTTATTGAGGTCCGTTACATTTTACTGGTCAACATAATCGCAAAATACATATACATTTTAAAAAATTTCCCATTTTTTCCACTTAACCCGGGGTTGAACATTTTAGAATAAAAAATAATAATTACAAAAAGCTGACAGGCGGAGGAGACAGGTGGAACCAGGGGCAGGGGTGGTCAGGTCGTACTGTTATGCTGGCATGTGGTTCTGGTCATGCCTTTCAGGGGTTTTTGTTATGCTATTTTGTGGTTCTGTTATTAGTTATGCCTTGTATGGTTTTCGTTATGCCAACCGTGGTTATTGGTTATGCTTTTCACTGGTTTCCGTTATTCCAATGTTGGCATAACTCAACAGTTACGCCATTTAATGGTTTTGTTATGACTACTTGGGGTTTATGTTATACCCGTTTAGGAAATATTATACCCTTTGTTATGCCAATCAATTCCTGTATTATGCCTTTCCGGGTTTCTTGTTATGCCCTTTAATGGTTTTCGTTATACATCGACTTTTTACCGGCTGGAGTTACCGCTTTGACCGGTCAGTTTTGGTCAAACTTCTGGTGTGGCAAAATCTGGTCCGTCCGTTCGGTTATGCAAGTTACTGGTTTTGTTATGCCTCATTATGGTTTTGTCATGCTCCTAATGGGTTTCGGTTATGGTTACAATGGTTTTGTTATGCCATAATTACGGTGTCTCCAAATCAGAGGGAGACACCGAAGTCATTACCTACTTATAAATTTCTAGAGTCGCCACAGATCGTAGGGGCGCCAAAGTGTTTTGGCCACGAATAGGATAAAATTTGGGGACTTGATCAAGAGTCCGTTCGTTTTGGACGAGATTGAAAAAACTTCTAACAAGACAAGAAACAATACCATGGGTAAACTTATAACTTCACTGTACCCAACAATTTTCAACCAGATTTGTTCAGACCACGACCGAAGATCCAGCCATCAAGCTTTTCGGGAAGACGATTCCCGTGCAGGAATCTCGTATTCGGGCGAAATCCGAGAGTAATATGAGGTGGGCTTCCAGATTCCCTACAATTCCGAAGCTATGGTAACTCTTTAAAATCACGACCTTCTTCAAATCTTAAATCTCGACCGGAGTTTCATCACCAGCACTATCCAACCCTTCAGACCTTTCACGCAATTGAATTGCCATGGTAAACAATTTCCTCTGTGTGTGTGTGTGTGTGTGTGTGACATATTTGCATGTATAAGATGCATAAAATTTGCCAATGAAGGTTGTAATAGATGTTTCTGGAAAAGAAGGTTGTAATAGATTGTGTAAATACGCAGGGCAAGATTTGCGGTGATGAAGGATGGATATCTTTAGGGCCATGGGGAGGGAAGTATGGTGAAGATTGGGCTTACAAGGCTGTCGGGCCTATAATGCAGATAACTATTGGTTATAATATTTTTATCGAATCAATTTTATTCGAAAGGAAATGCTGCGATGGCGTTGTTGTAGGAAGTTTCGGGATTGGCTGCAGTAGCATTGGCGGCGCGACTCGAACGGTAAGACACTCTTTGGCTTATTCATCTGATGCACGTGGTCCCACACACGTCGAACGGTTCTTGACACCTCAGTGTCCGAATCTGTGCACTTTCGTTTCTGCCAATGGCCTCTTTGTTTTTTTTTTAAGAATTTTTTTTGATCTTCATTGTCGAGACAAATAGGCTAGTGTATTATTCAACCAAAAATACAATAATTTCATATGATTTTAATTGTTTATGCATCCTAAACAAAGGCCAAATTTATACTTGCACTTGTTTAGTTCTGCATTGACAGTTCAATAGAGCAACTCTCGTCCATAAGCCTGACGTACGGAGGAGAAATGATCGTATCTCTCTGTTTTGAAACAAATATTGGAAACAAATATGGGCCTTTTGGTCCGGGATCGGGTGCTTCTTCTGTGTCCATTCCAGTAGGAGGTGGAGTCATTACTGGATTCCATGGACGTTATGGATCATTCCTTTCTGCAATCGGTATATTTGTGGCACCCAAAGTCAATAGTTTGCCCAGTTCAGGAATAAAAGTTGATAGTTTGCACTCAATTCAAGACGCAGATTTTGCGCCAACCCAGCTCGAGGTCAGCTTCTATCCCTCTATTTTTCTCTTGTCCACTTAGTAAACCAAATTTCTCATGCTCATTTTCTCTCTCATAAGTTTGTTATGTACCAGAATGGGGTCTCTTAGGGTTTCATTTTGAAGATCGAAACTTTCATTTTTAAGATTCTTGATATGGGAATTATTGATTCATAAAAATCACTTGAAACACAGTTAGATACATCAGTAGTCATTTCAACAAATCATATATATTTTCAAAATGTGATGTACTCAGACTCGTTCACTTTTCTGGACAAAGGTTTGTCTGGAACTGCCTGATTTGTGTCCATCTCACATTCAACGTATGGGACCACATCCACAAGTATCCTACTGTTCATAACATATCCGTGTCCGAATTTGTACCTGGGCGTATGTGTCGCACCCAAATGCTTATGAGTACTATTTGAGATAGACGTTTCTTTTCAGGCACGTAACTTCATGGTTTTAGTTAGAATAGAGTTTATTTTCATTATAAGTTCTTTGTACTATGTCTATGATTTACACAAGTTACCATGTTTTTTTTTGATCGGCCACAACTTACCATGTTCAGATGTTAGATTCAGGTATGGGTGTGTCTAAAAAATAACTGGAAGCCTGAATTGAACTTAATATAGCCAAAACGAACTTTAGAATTAATTTTGTTTTTACAATTCAGGATGTACGTGGATAGTGACAGAACCACAAATTAAAGACAGAAGGGGCACTTTTTTTTTTTTTGAAACGGTGAAGAAAATTTTCACTAATCATAAAAGAACAAAGATGAAAATAGTAGACTAGGAGAAGAAATGCATTGAGAGAGTCTCGAAGAGTACAATTACGTACACTTCTACTACTAGTACTCAGCACTCATTAATCATAAGTTTGAAAATATTTTTCCATGTCAAGCAAGCACAGTAGTATTTTAAGTTCAAGTTTTCTAGGTTGAGTTTTCCGACTATATTAAAATCACTAACTGCACATGAAATCAAACATAAATATGAAGATATCACAATCATACAATGAAATGCGTTGCAACTAAATATATTGGAAATAAAAGTTCTAAATGTCACAATACACACATCACAAATCAGTAGATTTTGTATTAAAAAAATTAGAAGAATCGAGCAATTGACCAAATGTCACAATACACACATCACAAATCATTAGATTTTGTATTAAAAAATTAGAGGAATCGAGCAATTGACCATTATATCTATGATTGATATAAAGAGTTATTTTGCTAGAGAAAGTTAGACACATTGATAAAGGGGTGGTTTTTGTACTTTTAGAGACTTAAAGAGAGAAATTTCATGATTTCTGACGGTCAACAGGGCACTAGAGCAATTTTTGAGGGGTTCAATGAAATATAGCATATATACTTTCTTCGGGCTCTACATGGATCTGCCTTTGTCTGCACACCTCTACTAATTTCTAGGGGTTAATCCCGCCATCCACTAATGAAGAACCCAATTAAACTTAAACAAAGTGTTGTATGAACTCTGTCTAGTTTTGAATGTCTGATTCCTATAAAGGAGAAGGCTTCTCAGCAATCTACAAAAGGGGGCTGCACCGTGTAGTTTGGTTAATTCCGGTATGAGTGAACCAAAACTATTCATTTTGCAAAGCTCATCGAGAACATTGATTGTGTCAAAAACCATACAAATTGGTTTGATGGATTTGGTTTAGTGTTGCTAACCCATTTTAGCAAACGTAAATGTGTTGTGAAAGGTACCAATGGGCATCGATTTTTATGATTTTTAAGGCATTTAATGTTGTCATTGATCAAGCTCTACAAAAATGACAATTGTTGATCATTAAAATGAACCTTGCTGGTACCAGAAAAACCCAAACTATAGGGAATGGGGACTGTCAGGAAGCCTAATTTGTTTTTGGAACTGATAGCCAAGAAGCCTTCTCCCCTACAAATATTAGGTGGTTTTCTTACATCACTTGTTCCTCCCAGATTAAATTGGTCTCTCTCTCTCTCTCTCTCTCTCTCCATGTATACTTAGAAAGATATATATAATTAGCTAATGAAGGTTGTCGTAGTTTTTCTTTCATTTGGAAAAGAAGGTTGTAATAGATTGTGTTGGTGGCCTTTATGGGAAAATAAATATTGAGTCAATAAAACTGACAGATTGTGCGAATATGCAGGACAAGATTAACGATGAAGGATTGATATCTTTAGGGCCATGGGGAGGGAAAGATGGTGTAGATTGGGCTTACAAGGCCAACGGGCCCATAATGCAGATAAGTATTTGTTATGGAGAAGCTATCGATTCAATTTTATTCCGATGTAGGAGCTTTGATGGCCTCGTTATAGGAAGCTCCGAGAAGATTGGCGGTCCTGGTGGCCATACGACTAAGACGGTGTGACCCTCTTTAGCTTATTCAAAGACCCTGACAGAGATGTACATGGATCCATCCGAATGTTCGGATGTACAAGCATCCCACACATGTCGAACGGTTCCAGACATATCTGTGTCCGGATTTTTGCACCTTATGTTTGCGTCCAGAGCATTTTTTTCAAATGTTTTTTTTTTAATCTTTATTGCCCAGACGAATAGGCTAGCGAATTACTCCATTTAACCAAAAACCACAATAATTTCAGATGTTTTTTTTTATGCGTCCCAAACAAACTCATAATTTGTACTTGCACTTGTGTAGTTCTGCATCGACAGTTCAGTAGAGCAACTCTCGTTCATAAGCCTGACATATGGAGACTACTATGGACAAGTGGCAATTAGATCTCTCTGTTTTGAAACAGATATTGGAAACAAATATGGGCCATTTGGTACGATTTCAGGTGCTTCTTCTCAGTCTGTTCCAATAGAAGGTGGAGTCACTGTTGGATTCCATGGACATTGTGGAACTGGAACCTATCTTACTGCAATTGGTATATTTGTAGCACCCAAAGTCAATAATTTGCCTAGTACTTCAGGGGAAAAATTCGATAGTTCGCACTCAGTTCAAGACCCAAATTATGCGCCAACCCAGCTTGAGGTCACCTTCTATCCTTTTATTTTTTATTTTATCCAATTAGTAATAAAAATGTGCATGCCCATTTTCTTTCTCATAAGATTGTTACGTAGGAGAATGGGACTGTTAGGGTTTGCTGTGATGATACCAATGTCCATTTTTAATATTCTCGCCAGGTAACATTTGCGGAGCACTCTACTAATCCGTAGTAGTTCAATTCTACCATCCACTAACGAAAACCCAAGTAAAACGAAACACATGCCGGTATGAACTCAGTCAGTCTGGTTTTGAATATCTGATTTTGATAAAGGAGAAGGCTTCTCGGCAATCCTCAGAAGGAGGTTGCACTGTTCTGTTTGGTTATTTCTGACACAAGTGAGGTTCATTTTAATGATCAAAATTGGGGTCAAGTGTGCAACACGTCCAAAGTTTTTGAAGAGCTCATCGAGAATATTGATTGTGTGGAAACTTATAAAAATTAAGGGTGTTGCTATGCCAAAATTAAAATTTTTTTGGTAAAAAATTGAGAAGATATATTAATAATTGCCCAGCGGCACTTACATAATCTAACTATTGTAACACGAGAAAAGCACAAGGCAGTCGATGTCTTTCACCCCGACTCAGATGTTGAGTTGACGCAAATAGCGGAACTTGCGATCTGCTGTATATTCATACTTAGAATCAACAGTCTCAAAATAGATAAAGTGTTAGCCAAAGATAAAAGACAACAAATATCCAGACGATTAAATGGGCTCCAACCAAATATGGACGCACCAATGAACTTCCAAAAAACAACAGATCTGACAAACCTCCACGAGTTGCCCCGCCAAAAACATCATGTAGGGTAAGAGCACTGTTGGCACGGATGTCATTGTAAGGCAACATCATCTCTGAAAGACCCGATCTATGACAAATATTCGTCCAAAGACAAAACTAAACTCTCGAGAAAATGAGACAAAACTTTTACAGATCAAACGACAAACGACAAGTCGTTGATCGGAAGAGAAACAAAACAAAGAGAAAAATATAGACACCTTCCCCTCCTACTACTGTCTAAAGGTGTGAACCCTAGGGGGAGGGAAGGGAGAAGAAGGATATTGGTGGCAGCTAAGGTTCCCCCTTTTACCAACTTGCCAAAATTAAAAGTTAATGCCTAAAATTGTAGTGCATAAAAGACATGTACCATGTGCAATTTATAAGGCTTTTATACACTATAGTTTTGGTTCTAACAAAACCAGTTTTGGCAAATAACATTTCTCAAAACTAATACCTTCAGCCTATTGTAAAAATGGTTTGGTCGATTTGGTTCCATGTTGCTGAACCCATGTTTACATCAGTAAATGAATTGCAAATGGGTATCTGAACGAATTTAGAGAGAGAGAGAATTGAACGTGAGAATTCCTCTTCTGATTTCATTAACAGGGAAAAAGGGGAATATATACAACCCTACAATACAAATGACTAAAGAACCCTTTTGTACAAAGAATCTAACAAATAGCACCCTAGCTAAAGCAAACTAACCAATTGAGACATGTCTCATTACAAGTTAAGCCAATACAATCTAACACTCCCCCTCAAGTTGGTGCATAGATATTAATCATGCCCAACTTGGAGAGGATACGATGAAACACCTTACTACTAAGACCTTTAGTAAACACATCAGCTAATTGGTCCTCAGATTTCACATAAGGCATGCATATTACACCACTACTCAGCTTCTCTTTGATAAAGTGTCTATCAATCTCTATATGCTTTGTCCGATCATGCTGAACAGGATTATGAGCGATATTGATAGCAGCCTTGTTATCACAGTACAACTTCATAGGACTGTGATCAACAATTCCCAAATCATGCAAAAAGTTTGAAGCCATAAAAGCTCACAAACACCATGTGCCATGGCTCTGTACTCAGCTTCTGCACTTGACCTCGCTACCACAGATTGCCTTTTGCTTCTCCACGTAACTAAATTCCCACCAAGGAAAGTGCAATAGCCAGAGGTAGAACGTCTATCATCAATAGATCCTGCCCAATCTGCATCAGTGAAGGATTCCAACCTCAAATGACCATGGTTTGAAAACAAAATACCTTTGCATGGAGAGGATTTTAGGTACCTTAAGATACGATAAACAGCATCAAGGTGAGAAGAACGAGGGTCATGCATAAATTGACTGACAACTCCCATCGCATAAGAAATATCTGGACGTGTGTGGGATAAGTATATCAGACGACCCACAAGTCTCTGATATCTTTCCTTATCCGCATGCTCTCCCACGCTGCCAAGATGATGATTGACCTCAATAGGAGTGTCAGCGGGCTTGCACCCCAGCATCCCAGTCTCCTCCAAGAGGTCAAGAATATATTTCCTTTGGGAAATGAAGATCCCTTTCTCAGATCTAGCCACCTCCATGCCAAGAAAGTATTGCATCGCCCCCAACTCCTTAATTTCAAATTCCTTGGCAAGAAGAACTTTAAGCATCTGAAGCTCATTCACATCATCACTGTCATAATTATGTCATCCACATAAACTATAAGGATGGCAATCTTACCATCACTCCTCTTGGTGAACATAGTATGATCAGCATGACTCTGCGTGTATCCAAGTTTCAACATGGCCTTGAGAAATCTATCAAACCACGCTCTTGGTGATTGTTTCAAGCCATAGAGAGCCTTCTTCAACCTACACACCTTGCCCTCAGTGGTAGAGGAAGAAAAACCAGGTGGTATATCCATATACACCTCTTCTTCCAAATCACCATGAAGAAAAGCATTCTTCACATCAAACTGTTGAAGTGGCCAGTTTAGAGTAGCAGCACAGGACAACAAGGTGCGAATAGAGTTCATCTTGGCCACTGGAGCAAAGGTTTCTTCATAGTCAATGCCATATGTCTGAGTATAGCCTTTGGCAACCAATCTTGCCTTGTACCTCTCAACAGTGCCATCAGCTTTATGCTTAACCGTGAACACCCATTTACATCCCACTGCATTCTTTTCCCGAGGAAGAGACACTAACTCCCAGTGCCATTTTTCTTCAAGGCCTTCATCTCCTCTACCATAGCCTCTTTCCACTTAGGAGTTTCAAAAGCTTCCTTCCAACCCTGTGGAATAGGTATAGAAGAAAGAGAAGATAGAAAGGTAGAGTACGAAGGTGACAGACGGGAATATGAAACAAATTGCGAAATGGAATGTTGGGTACATAATCGAGCCGGCACTTTATGTGTTCGAATTGGCTTACTTTGAGCAATAGGCACATCAAGATCATCAAAAGGAAGATATATAGAGGAAGGAGAATTACCAGAAGACTCAGCTGAAGCGTCAGGAACTAGGACTGGTGATGATGATTGGTACTGTGGTAATGCACCAGGTTGGCCCTTTTTCTTGCGAGTGAAAGTTTGTAAATCAGGTCTGTCCAATCTTTCTCTTGCATCCGGCATTATTCTTTCTCCAGATTCAGGTTCCTCTCTCTCCCCTTCAGGATTACTAAGGCTGGGAGATGCCTCCTCCCCCTCACCAATGTTCTCCCCTGTAACAACATTCTCTCTCTCACCAACAGATGGGGGAGAGTACCACAAATCAAAATCACAAGGTGTCAACATCTCTTCCCCTCTAGTCAACATCTCTTCCCCTCGAGATCTCCCTGAAGAGATGGGGACGAGAGAGGGTAGAAGGGTTGGTGTTCCCAAAAGGTGACATCCATTGAAACAAATTTCTTTCGAGAAAGAGGGTCATAGCAATGATACCCCTTTTGAGTGGGAAAGTAGCCAAGGAAAATGCATTTACGAGCTTTAGGATCTAACTTTCCACCGGGGTGGTAAGGGGCATGCACATAACAAACACAACCAAAAACCTTAGGAGGAAGAGTAGAGACCCGAAAGTTACCAGAAGGAAATCCAAGGGAGTCCGGAATTGAAGAACACTGGAGGGCATTCGATTAATAAGATAAGAAGGCTGTAAGGATGGCCTCGCCCCAAAAATGTTTAGGAACATTCATAGTAAACATAAGAGAACGAGCCACCTCAGCAAGATGCCGGTTCTTCCTTTCCGCAACTCCATTTTGTTGCGGTGTACCCACACAAGTAGTTTGGAAAAGAATGCCATTGCCATCAAGATATGACTTGAAGGGACCGTTCATATATTCAGTCCCATTGTCACAACGAAGTATCTTGATGTTGGTATCAAATTGTGTGTGCACCATCTTATGAAAAGACTGAAAGCATGAGAAAACTTCATTCTTTGCTCGGAGTAGATACACCCAAGTTATACGAGAATGACAATCAATAAAGGTAACAAAATAGCGATAACCAGAAATAGAGGTAATGGGGACCCCAGACATCAGTGTGGTGTGGACAACCATAAAAGGAGAAGCACTCCTCTGATGAACAGGAGCATAAAAGGAACGTCTATGTTTTGCAAGCTCACAGGCTTCACAAAAGAACCTACTTCTAGAACATCGTTTAGTTAAAGTAGGAAAAAGTTTCTCTAAAATACCAAAAGAAGGGTGGCCAAGTCTACGGTGCCACTGATGCAATAGAGGAAGAGTTGAACCCGTATCCGCCTCAAGGGCATGACCCAAGGGTGAAGGTGTAAGAGATGAACAAGGCACAGACTCCAAAAAATACAGGCCATCCTGAGCTCTACCAGGACCAATCGTCTTTCCTGTTCCCAGTTTCTGAAAAACACAATGAGTGGGAACAAATGTGACCGAACAAGTCAAAGATGGGGTGAGACTACTAACAGAGATAAGGTTAGTAGTAAAATTTGGAACATGGAGACCAGAAGAAAGAGGTAAGGTAGGTGAGTAGTGAATGGAACCTTTCCCGAAATAGCAGACAGGGATCCATCAGCTACTCGAACTTTGTCCTTACCAGAGCATGTAGAGTAGGAGTCAAAGAAGGATGAGCAACTTTGTCATATGATCCGTAGCACCGGAATCTATTATCCAAGGAAGAGAAGACGTGGCGGTAGATGCACTAGGTTGGATACCTGTGTGAGCAAATGAGGTAGTGGAAATAGAAGCTATGGAAGACAGAGTATCAAGCTTAGCCAGTAGGCGCCTGAGAGTTTGTAACTCCCCCTGAGAAAGAGTACCAACAGGAATATTCATGTGATCCTCCGACATATCGTCAATTGCCAAATAGCTCGAAACAATCCCGTACGTATAGTGCAAAACGGTACCCAACAGTGGCAGAGGAAGGCAAATACAATCCAAACAGCTCCCAAACAGGGACTACGAAATTGCCCTAACAATAAACTGTAAACCCCGAATACATACAGGCACAAACCCTTCAGACTATATTGCAAGTTATAGATGAAGTCCAAAAATCCTCTTGTACGTTCAAAAAATGTCGACTCACAGGCAATCAAAAGAACCCAGCGAACTACTACTCAAACAGCTCAGCAAAAGCAACACCAAACTGATCGAAAATGGCAATAAAACGCCCCCTAAATAGTGGGTTACGAGTAAACTAACCACAGGCTTTGAAACACATGAAAAAGGGACCTCGGATAACTAGGCCCAGTCACTTTCAGAAGCAAAGAGGCGGTAGCGGAAGCTTACAGAGATGATCAACAGCAACAAACATAAAAAACGAGCACATACCAGATCTTGGAAGCAATGGGCAGCAGAAAAAATACCCAATCGGCACCAGAAAACACTCAAAACGAGTCCAACCGGAGGTAGAAAGACCTCAAACGGGAACAACCTGGGTTCGCCGAAGTTCACCGGAGGTCGCTGGTAGTCGGCGAGAGTCCAGGTGGGAAAAAATCTGGTGCCCTAGATCGTGATGCTCTGATACCATGAACGAATTTAGAGAGAGAGAGAATTGAACGTGAGAATTCCTCTTCTGATTTCATTAACAGGGAAAAAGGGGAATATATACAACCCTACAATACAAATGACTAAAGAACCCTTTTGTACAAAGAATCTAACAAATAGCACCCTAGCTAAAGCAAACTAACCAATTGAGACATGTCTCATTACAAGTTAAGCCAATACAATCTAACAGTATCAATGGGCATCAATTTTTGTGACTTTTGAAACAGTTAATGTTGTTGATGGTATCTACCAAATGAACACTTATCATCATCAAAATGAACATTCTCATGCCGTGAAAACTCAAATTGCAGGGTGCAGGTACTGCCAAGAAGCATTTTTAAATATATATATTTTTTTTCACTTTACAAGAATATTAGGTGTTTTTCTTTCATCACTTGTTCCTCCTAGAATTTTAAACGTGAGATTCTAAGGGTTTGCAACTCATGAAATCCTCAAGCAATGTCTCTGTAGATGTCTTTCTCTACACGACTGGATCGATGCATGTGCATTTTATATATCACTTCTATAAGCTTTTAGTTTCAATTTGGATGCAGTTTATTGGTATGAGTTTCTTCAATTCTGATTTCAAATGGAAGCTGTTTGTGCTTGTGTATTGATTTTTCTTTAAGTTGAATCTGGGTTTCGTGTGATAAAAAAAAATCTGCATTTCGAGTTCGACTGTATGTATTGTTGCTAAGGTCAAAGCAATCATGATCATTGAATATAAAAAAAGGCAAGAGAAGAATAATATATATTGAAGGAAGATAGAAAAAATAACTAGTATTATTGGAGTTCGACATAGAGAGTTGCTAGTTTTTATACTTTCTGGGGTTTTGCCTAGCAATTTTAGCTATTTGTTGCTGTACATTCCCTTATCCAAATGGTCTACACTATTTTTCTATTGGGAAATTTTGGAAAAATCAAAATATGAGCGCGTCACAAAAAACTCCATACAAAAGACAGTGCTCCAATTTATAAATAGAATAGAAGAGGAATGTGAGTGACAGATTAAATGGCATGATTTAATTGACAATTACCATTTATTTTCTCTTTTTTACCGAGTATTTGAACAAGAAATTATAATGCCATTAATGGGATTGATTTTGGTTGACCTATCCTTAAATTGAGGAAGAATGGTCTTGAATTTAATACCTTACCTATCCTTAAATTCTGGGATAGTAATTTTAAATTGAATACCTTATTTGGCAATTTAAACAAAAAATATGGAAGCATCCTAACACTTCCTTCCTCTTACTCCATTTAAATTTTAAAAGTAACTGGAGGATTTTGAATAATTTTGTTAGTTTAAATAATAATTAACCAATACTCCCTCAAAGGAAACTATGATAGACATGGAATTTGTCAATCAATAATATCCTCTCCTATTTACTGTCTTCCCCATTCTATGCTACTGTTATTTTTCCATCATCTCTCCCATTATTTTCTTTCTCCCTTTGAGTGATTTCCTCTCCTATTTACTGTCTTTCATTTCATAAATTTTAAATTCTTACTGTGCAAATGGTAATTACGCTTCAATAATTAGTTCCCGACATTTTTTACCAATTATATCATGGCGGCAAGTTGTTATCCTCTGAGAATTTTCTTATGCATGCATTGAGGTATTGTGTAGAATGTGGTGAACTAAGGAACACATTGTAGATTACTGAAAGTAGGTGATGAACCAAAGCTTTAATATCGGGAACAAAGTGGGGATTGCAGGGGAAGAAGACTAGGAATGCAAAAGCAGCCAATTACGTACCGATACAAACTACAAAGGCAAAAGCAAGAAGAGCATGATTGTTCGATCTTTTGTTGTCGCTAACCTCAATAATCCCCTTAGGCCCTCACTGTTTTGCAATCACTCCGAGGGAAAAAAATGTCGTATTCAGATTCTCTATATGTTTTCTTTTTGCGATATCATTTTATTTATTTAACTTTGGATTGATTTTTCACTTGAAGTATGTTGCACGAGATGTTGAGTTTGCCTTTGTTATGATGCAGATCAAGAACGTGGTTAACAAAGATAACAGTGTGCATGAAGATATCAATTTAGAAGGACTAGAGGTTAGCTTTTGTCATGCTACATTTGTTTTTATTTCCTAATCATATCCATCTTAGAAGACAAAAGTAATACACGTCTTTATAAGGCAATGATTTTGCTTGGTGTTTCCGTTGAACATATTGTTTCTAATGTGCATAATTTCTACCTAATTGGTGTTTTTTTTACTGTATAGTATTGCAAAATGACTCGAAGTCATTGATTGTGTACTTATTTTTCTTTAAGTATTTGGAAGGAATATAGAAAAAATAACTAGCATTATTGGAGTTTGAAATAGAAAGTGGCCGGCCAGCTTTAAATGCTTTATGGGGTTTTGCCTGGCAATTTTAGCTATTTGTTGTTGTACATGCCCTTATCCGAATGATCTAAACCATTTTTTATTGGCAATTTTGGAAAAATCAAAATATGAGCGCGTCACAAAAAACCCCATACGAAGACAGTGCTCCCATTTATAAATAGAATAGAAGATCGATAATTCTATAAGAGAAAGATAGGGTTAATTGAATAAGGACTTCGCAGATTAGCTGCTTAATTGAAGTTTATTAATTAAAATTTGGGTGTGTATTAGACATTGAAATCAAATTTGAAGGGAGTTTTAAAATTTTCCCCAAATGATATACAAAATATGCTAATGAAGGTTGTTATAATATTTTTTTTTTTTTTTGGAAGAGAAGGATGTAATAGATTGTGTGAATGTGCAGGGCAATAATAGCAGTGCAGAAGGATTGATTTCTTTAGGACCATGGGGAGGAAAAGAGGGTAAATATTGGGCTTACAAGCCCAACGGGCCTATACTGCAAATAACTATTCGTTATGGATTTGTTATCCATTCAATTGTATTCACAAGTAAAAGCTGCGATGGCGGTGTTATAGGAAGCTCCGAGAAATTTGGCGGTACTGGTGGCCGTACGACTGAAACGGTGCGACCCTCTTTTAGCTTATTCAAACCCGGACAGAGGTGTATCTAGATCCATCTGATGCACTTGGATCCGTCACACATTGGACCATTTTGGACACCTCCGTGTCCGGATTTGTGCACTTCCGTTTCTTTCCATAACAATTTTTTATAAAAAAAAAATGACCTTCACTGTCAGGAGACGAATAGGCAAGTGAATTATTTAACAAAAACTACAGGAACTTCATATGATTTCTATTTTCATTCTTTTAGCCTCCCACAAAGTTTTAATTTATACTTGCACTTGTTTAGTTCTGCATTGACACTTCAGAAGAGCAACTCACTTCCATAAGCCTGACATACGCTTACTTCCACGGAAAAGTGAGAATCACAACTCTGTGTTTCAACACAAATCTGAACAAATATGGGCCTTTTGGTTCGAGATTGGATCATTATTCTGAGTCCATTCCAATAGAAGGCGGAGTCTTCGGTGGATTCCATGGACGTACAGATGATAGGTACATTGCGGCAATTGGTATATTTGTGCCACCCAAAGTCAACCATTTGCATTCAATTCAAGACCCAGATTCTGCTCCAATCCAGCTCAAGGTTAGCTTCTATCACCTCTATTTTTCTTTTCTCCAATTAGTAAATCAAAAATTTCATGCTCATTTTCTCTCTCATACGATTGTTATGTAGGACAATGGGGTCTGTTACGATTTCCTTTTGATGATCCCAACGTCCATTTTTAATATTCTCGATATGGAAATTAGTGATTCATAAAAATGATGTGGTATTTTAAAAAATGCTATGTACGCAGACTCCATGCACACGTGTGGATACATGTTTATCTGGAATTGTCTGATCTATGTGTGTCCCACGTTCGTCTTCAAGCCAAAATTGCTTTCCCACTAAGATATTTTGGTTAGGCACCTATCGGTACTTGAATAAATTCGTATTCTTGCACAAATAATGTAAAAAATTATTTTCAATATCGAGGTTAGATCATAAAAATGATGTCTCAATGGCTTCCAATGAATACCACTGGAGAGTTGGTCCATTATTTTTTTTTTTACTAATTAAAAAGCTCACAGAATAATCTAGTTATATGATATACACCTACGTACCCTTCCTTCACACTTTTGCCGCCAACATGCAACAACAAAAGTGGCTAAAAGTGTCATTGCCAAATTTAAATCCTGCCTCCACAACTGGTGTCCGGATCTGTACCAGGCGCATGTGTCTCACCCAGATATTTTGTGTACTGTATGACAGTGTGAATTCTTAAAGGACGTAAATTCATGGTCTGAGTTAATTTTGATGCTAATTAATTAATACTCCCTCCGTCTCAAAAAGAATGACAATTTTTGAAACTCGTGTCATTTTTCATCGCTTATATCTTTCAATTTATAATGTTTTTCATGTTATATATTGTTGGCATCATTTTGATTGTAAATTGTTTGTATTATGTTTATGATTTATAATTTTATACCATGTTCAGGTGTTAGGTTCAGGTGTGGGCTCCAAACCCAAAACGCTGGAGACTCCAACCATCAAATCTAAGTGGTCATTACAATTTTCGGTAGCAAAATTCAAGGCCAATTTTTTTGGTTCCAAACCGAAAACGCTTGAGAACATCGTTGACCACAATGCTGCGTCAAGCAGTACAGCCACCCACAAAGATGACCACCATGGTGGAGCTCCTTCCCCATCTTCTGAAACGATCCGCATGAATCTTGACCTCGTGGATTCGGCTTCCCAGAGTCTCGACCTCGTGGATTCAGCATTCAAGAAGTACTCAATCCATATGAGTAAGCAAATCAGCGAGGCCCGTGAGAAATTGGAGGAGCTAAAAAGATTAGGGAGCAGGGAAAGTGACTTTGACAAACTCGAAAAGGCCATAGCGAAGCTTAAGTTCCAGATCCCTTTGGCCACCAACAAATACGACCACCACGGTGGGGCTCTTTCCCCCACTTCTAAAATGATCCATAGTGATCTCATCCTTCTGGATACGGCCTTTGCAGAGGCGGAGGAGTCCATGCACCATATGAATGTGAAAATCAACCAAGCCCATGAGAAATTCAAGGAGTTACAAACATTACCGAGTAGTGAGAGAGACTCTTACAAACAACAAAAGGCCGACTCTGACTCTTACAAACTACAAGAGGCCGACTTCTACTCTGACGAACTACAAGAGGCCGACTTCGACTCTGAAGAACTACAAGAGGCCGACTATGACTCTGACAATATACAAGAGGCCGACTATGACTCTGACAATATACAAGAGGCCGACTATGACTCTGACAATATACAAGAGGCCGACTCCGACTCTGACAAACTGCAAGATGCCGACTCTGACAAGCTACAAAAAGCTGAATCTGACAAACTACAAAAGACAGACTCTGACAAAAAAGAACTACGAAAGGTCATCGGAAAGCTGAAAGTCCAGATCCGTTCGCAGAATAAAATCCGCCATGTCGATTCCAACCCACATCATAATAATTGGGATAATATAAACGGGGCCGAGGGTGGAATGACACACTTCTTCCACAAGGAGCCGGAGGTTGCGCACACTAGTGATTTTGATGGCCTAATGAAAGATTTCCACGACCTTCCCGAGCCATTGCGTTGTTGTTTGTTATGTTTCTTCAAGTTCCCACCAATGGCAACCATAAAGAGAACGCCAATGATTTACCTATGGATAGGGCAGGGATATATTTCCGACTATCTCCATTCTGAAGGGTATGTTTGGGATGTTGAAGTGCATGCTGGCAAGATCTTTGATGAGCTTATTGCAAAGGGCTTCATTGAGCCTATCTACCAAAATTGCTCCTTGGTGCCAGACAGTTGCAAGATGAGCTCTTTTGTTCGTTCTTCTTTATACGAAGAAGCTAAACGCAGAGGATTTACTTCAAATGGCACTCTTGATTTGGATCCTGCATCGGTTTGTGGCGATCCAAGTAGGCACTCATCATGTCTGATCAATGTTGGTGAGGCCATTATTAATTTCCAACCTGAAATATTTGAGAATATGAAGGTTATTCGAAGTCTTTATCTTGGAAGGTGGCAGAGCTCCACAATGCACCACATTGAACTAGAAAACGCCAAAATTCTCCGCAGACTGAATAAGCTGAAAAACTTAACTTTTCTTAGCCTTCGAGGAATTTCTATGATTACAGAGCTTCCCACAGTCATTTCAGAGCTCAATGATTTGATGATCTTAGATCTCCGTGCTTGTTATAATCTTGATGTGATTCCTGACAATATTGGTTTGCTCAAGAGTTTGACACACTTGGACATGTCCGAGTGTTACTCTTTAGAAAACATGCCCAAGAGTCTAGCTGAACTATCAAACCTCCAAGTCCTTAAGGGATTCTTGATTGGAGATTTCAATAACGACAAACAATCATGTACTCTGCGCGATTTGATAGGATTGCAGAAGTTGAGAAAACTTAACATCCACACAGGTGTTAAAGATCTTCTCAGGCTGCAAGACTTGGGGTACTTAGAAAGGTTTGAAGGCCTAAAAAAGTTGACAATATCATGGGGAAGATTACAAGCTCGAGCTGAAGTCAATATTGCAGAAGCAAATACCTTTGCTAGACTTCCACCGAGACTGCAAAAACTAGACCTTCAGTGTTTCCCTATGACAAGTCTAATCGATTGGCTGATTCCTGGCAAACTTAAGGAACTAAAGAAACTCTACATTAGAGGAGGGCAACTACGTGATCTAGGAGAAATTCAGAAACGCCAAGTGGAGCAGTGGACCGTGGAGATATTGCGTTTGGAGTACTTGAGCGAATTAGAGTTATATTGGAAAGAACTGAGGACAGTATTTCCCAAGTTAATTTACTTGCACCAAGAAGAATGCCCCAAGTTTATTAGCTTCCCATGTGATGAGAGGGGCGTGTGGATTGACAATAAGGCCATTGGTACTCACGTGCAGCTGCAGAAATACCTCAGAACCAGTGGCATGATCAGCTCAAGTTCTATGTTGGGCTCTGGTTCAACCTCAACTTAGGATGATTGTAACATTTGTCCAGTAGATGAGAAGCAACTTTAGTTAGTTAGGTTAAGTGCAAGCTTAAGTGCTTAGCTTTAGAGATAAGATTAAGGGAGAGTTAAATCGGTGGCTGTAACTTACTCCTAGTGGAGCCTCCCTAAGCAAGGTAGGTTCTTCCATGGCTTTTTCTATCTTGTATTTTCTTTCTTAGATTTTTCACCAATAAACAGTTGATATCTAAAAATATGCACTCATTGTGGAGTAGTTTTCTCATCCCTTGGCAATGAGCGGTATTTCCTCTTGTTAAATCATCAAAGAGAATGGGTGACAATGGATCGTACTGCCTCAGGTCTCTCTGTGTGACAAACTCTGAAGAAGTGCTAGGACTTCAAATGATGCAGAAGAGACACTCACACACCCAATCACACCGCTCAGACTTCAGGGTTGCTGCATGTGCCTAGACCTTTTCATTTGGTTGTTTTCAAGGCACTTTTGACATCGAAATTTATCCACGTTCTAGCTTATATTTAACACTAGATCTCTTGGTATATAAACAACGGGCGCTTGTCAGCATAACGTTTTCCATTAGCTGGTGTCGAAAGACAATTAAAGAACTCCTGTTGCTGAAAGTTGGTGACAGCAGCTGGAGAGATGTTCGATGGAATTCTTTTGCGCTAAAACATTCGGAGGGATTACACACAAACAAAACTCACTACTTGATTCAATCTCACAAAAGGAGATTACGACATCACTCTCTTCCTCTCTCGTGCATATTTACACTAGCTTACAAGCCATTACACTCACAAACTAACGACCAATACATCTAATCGTCGCAACTTCCACCCGATTTCCAGCCCTCTGAGTTGCTGGCTGGGACCTCTTTGTTTGATTCCAAATCTCTCTTCGCTCCCTCACCACAGTTCACTCAGCCCATCAATTAAGCTTACATAATTACGTTCACAACAGGAGGAGTAATAAAAATTTATTCCACTTGGGAAAATGTGAATTACTACAAAACTCAGTTCAAAGAGCCCGAAGGCTGGCAAATAGCAAAAAATAGAAGGCAGATCAATGTTAGTATTTGGCAAAATTGAACAAGATAGGTTTTGTCTTTAATTAGCTAATATTACTTATCAGATTTGTTTCATTTTTCTATTAATTCCAATGGATGTTGTAGCGACAGCTTTGGATACAGATTTTAATTGATATTTTTAGGGCCATGGGGAGGGAAAGATGGTGAGGATTGGGCTTAGGCTTAATTGTAAGAACACCCCCTAAACTATCACGTTTTGGCAACTTCACCCCTTTAAGTTTAAATTCGAGCAATTTCACCCCTCTAACTATCAAATTCGAGCAACTTCACCCCTTCCCCCATTTTCCGTTAAAAAAAATGGACGGACTGAAATAAAAAGACCAACATACCCCTAAGTTTTAAAAAAAACACGGTTTATACTTGGAAGAAAAAAACGATCGATCACTCCCACCACCTTTTCATCTCTCTCTCTCTCTCTCACTTTCTTCGTCATGGGTTGAGGTCGACCAAGACCGAAACCCTAGAACCGATCTCCCCATCTCCCACCTCCAATCGAAGAGAGGTGTAGAGGAGAGGGAGAGGGAGAGCGAGAGAGAGAGGGTCTATAATGGGCATTTTGGTATGTTAAATTACTTTTCCATCCAATTTTAGAATTTTCCATCCAAATCCCTAACAGAATTGGATGGAAAATGGGGGGAGGGGGTGAAGTTGCTCAAATTTGGTAGTTAGGGGGGTGAAGTTGCTCGAATTTAAACTTAAGGGGATGAAGTTGCCAAAAAACGATAGTTTAGGGGTGTTCTTGCAATTAAAAGGCCAATGGCCCCATAATGTAGATAAATATTTGCTATATATGGAGAAGCTATCAATTCAATTTTGTTCCGAAGTAGGAGCTCTGATGGCCTCGTTATAGGAAGCTCCGAGAAATTTGGCGGTCCTAGTGGCCATACGATTGAAACGGTGTGACCCTTTTTAGCTTATTCAAAGGACCCAGACAGAGATGTATGTGGATCCATCCGAGTGTTCCGATGTACAAGCGTCCCACACATGTCGGACGATTCTAGATATATCTCCGCGTCCGGATTTTTGCACCTTATGTTCGTGTCCATATCATTTTTTAAAATCTTTTTGGTCATTATTGTCCAGACGAATGGGCACGCAAAATATTTTACCAAAAATCACAACAATTTCAGATGTTTTTATTTTATTTTTTTATGCATCCCAAACAAACTCATAATTTGTACTTGCAATTGTTTAGTTCTGCATCGACAGTTTAGTAGATCAACTTTTGTCTATAAGCTTGATGTACGGACACTACTATGGACAAGTGGCAATCACGTCTCTCTATCTCAAAACAAATATGGGCCTTTTGTAGGGATGGTAATTTTCAACTCATTTCGGGTATAGGGTCGGGGTTAAAATTCCTAAATCCGACTGGGTTCAGGTAGGGTTGAGGGGGAGGGGGGGGTACCCCGCTCCGACATTACCAGCCCCGAACCCACCCCGACATACATTTATATATACTAGAGTTTGCTCGTGCCTGAAGGTACGGCACAACACATTTTGAACACAACTAAAATGAATTGCAAAACTATTGGCCACCCCCGCCAACGAAACTGGTTTATATTGGAAGATTTTTTCTTAAATTAGGATCAAACAAATTTTTTTTCTTACCCTTTTGTTTAGTTTACAAAAAAAAAAAACACACCCCAAAAAAATTGAAATTGATCAACTGATAAACAAAAATATTTCTTACCATTTTGTTTAGTTTACCTTGCACTAATTTTATACATAAAATTTTATTACTTTTTATCTTTCCATAATAAAAGAGAGTTGGGATATGAAAAGTTAGAGAAGATTTCGCCTTGCTTCGGAGAGAAAGAGTGCTAAGATTTCAAAAATTACTTCCTTTCTTGTTTCAAAATCCGACTCTTTTTTTGGCAATGAAATTTTATTGCTTTCTATCTTTCCATAACAAAAGAGAGTTGGAATAGGAAAGGTTAGAGAAGATTGAAAATAAGATTTTCCAGCCCTAGGACTCTTCTCAGCTGTAAGATTTATGAGGAATAAGTTTGGGCCGTTAGATTTATGTACATATGATTCAAATAATGAGCTGTTTTATTATATAGATTATTGAGTTTATTTAAATTCAAAAAGATAATCAAGCTTTTTAAGGAAACAATTTAAAAGCAATCAATTGAAAGAATTTACCAGTCATAAAGTTAGGAAGTTTATATTAGGAAGTATGCTCTTGATCGAACGAATATGATCTATTGAAAATTTGATCCGATGGTTGTAGAGGGTGTTGGGTTTATATGTGTAAACAAAATCCACTCTGTTTTATAATATAGACTAGAGTTTGCCCGTGCCTGAAGGTACGACATAACGCGTTTTGAACACAACTAAAATAAATTGTGAAATTATTGACCACCCCTACCAACGAAATTGATTTATACATGAAGATTTTTTCTTAGGATCAAACAAATTTTTTCCTTACCCACGCACCCCAAAAAAATTGAAATTGATCAACCAATAAACAAAAAAATTTCATATCCTTTTGTTTAGATTACGATCTGCCTTGCACTAATTTTATACATGAATTTTATTACTTTCTATCTTCCCATAACAAAAGAGAGTTGGAATAGAAAAAGTTAGAGAAGATTTCGCCTTGCTTCGGGGAGAGAGAGCTAAGGTTTCAAAAATTACTTCTCTTTCTTATTTCAAAATTTGGCTCTTTATATTTCTTACCCTTTTGTTTAGTTTACGATCTTTTGGGCTACCACAGCCCCTGGTGGATCGGGGCGGCCCGAAAAACAAATATATGTTTTGAATTTGAAAATTTGAGGAGTTGCCACCCGGATTTATGGTTCGCCACCCGAGAAACCGTTTTGATTTGAAAATGATTGATTTGAATTGAAAACCAGAAATTCGTTTGAGGGTTCGAAAGCCATGTTACAAAGGCGGAAGGGTTTTACGGCACCCCCCTCGCCCGATACAAAATCGGTCTCTACTAAACATTTGCGGGATTTTTGAAAAAAAATACTTTTAAAATACTTTTTGTTGCATTGTCTATCTTTCACTGAGCAAATAGCACGTACTGACAAGTATACCAAGTAAGGTCGTGTATACATGTGTTTGTGTACAATGTATATAACATGAAAAATGGAATGATGCATGAAAAATGCAAATCTGTTTCTGGTTTCACTCCCGAGCGCTCGAGACTGCACTCCTGAGCGCTCAGGAGTACTGCTGCCCTTTCCCTGCAGATCATGGATAGACCAATAGACGCACATGAAATAATACTCAGAAAAAGGATTAACTGTCCTGGAACTGGTCCAGGTCACTTAAGCCTTGCTTTACTGTGACCAAAACTTTGAAAGACTGGACATGCCTACTGGAAGTATTAAGGCATGTTTTAAAAAAAAATGATTTTCAAGGAAAATGTGGCTTCACCATATTGCTTTTAGCAATATTTCCTTTCTGTTTTCTTTGAAGGCTGACAATCACTGGAAACTGGTGAAAATTTATATTTTCAGTAATGAGATTTGGGAAGAAAATACACTGGACCCATTAAAAACCCTCATTTTCCTTGAAAATCATGCAAAAAATGAGAAACATGACCAGAACCACTCCCGAGCGCTCGGAAGTACTCCTGAGCGCTTTTTTTTTTTTTTGGCTCGGCAAACGAAATTTTATTGCAAAACTCGAAAGGGTACATCGAGGGCTCAACCACAATAAGTATACAACACTTAAGCGATCAAGCAAAAAACAGAAACTAAAAATAGAACACCTGACATTGCCCTCCAGCAAAACATTGGAGGACACGAATCTCACCTAAAAAAACCAAGACGGCTCTTCACAGTTTTAACAACCTAATTCCATCCAAAAAAACTTTGAATTCCTCCACCGTATACACCTTAATATCGAACTTGGCCTTTACCCACATAGCAACTCTAGTCTTTACCTTGTCCACCACGACCTCAGCTGTGACTGTTGCATTGTTAAACACATACTCATTTCGCACCAACCATAACGACCACAACGTTGCAAATAAGGAGGTTTCCCACAGGCTTTTCTCCAAATTTCTGAATTTAGAATCCATCCACCACCTTAGATGGTCATCTAGAGATTCGGGACAAACCCATTGTACATGCCACCAGTCTAAAATCTGAGACCAAACAGCCCATGAAAATGGACAGTGCAAAAATAGGTGTTGTGGAGTTTCCATGAGCAAAGAGCATAAGGGGCAAGAAGTGGACTGTCCCTCTAAGATCATGTTTCTACCCATGAGCACCGACCTCGTGGCGACCTTGGATTGAACTGCCATCCAAGCGAAAATTTCCACCTTAGGAGGGCAAATGTTCTTCCAGAGGACTTCAAACCCCGAGCTTCCTGACTGCCCGTTGCTCCCCCATTGATTGTACACCGATTTGACTGAGAAACAATTATCTGAGGACCATCTCCACTTCAAGGAGTCACGGCTGGACAACTCCAGAACTATGGGTTGTAATCTGTTCTTTAACTCCTCCATTTGGTTATTTTCCCAGTCACGTAACCCACGACCGAAGGTCAGATGCCATCTATCAACTCCCAAGCCTCTCCAAACTGCATTGACAGACTCCTCCTTTTGAGTAGAGATCAGGTACAGCCGTGGATAATCGTCTCTAAGTGTCGTGTCCCCCAACCACACCTGGTTCCAAAAGGAAATTCTCAAACCGGAACGAACCTGTATTCGAAAGCCCTCTTGAATTATACTTCCGACACATGAGGATACATCCCTGAGCGCTTAGGAGTGTCATTAAGCCTATTTGAAAATTTTTGTTTGTAATCCCCCTGCTATTGTTTTAATACTAAGACTATTCAACCACACTTCTAGTATGATGGACTAGAGTGAGCTGAATGGCCTCCCTCAGAAGGATAATGGCCCTTTTTAAATAAAAGGATAGGGAATACTACCTTTTATAAGTGGAAAGGGATGAGAAATCCTCAGGAACTAGGGTTGAGCATAATTCCTGAGCTTCTTGAATTTTTTTCTGAATGATTTTTGAAGAAATTTTGATTTTTGAAAAGGTTTTGGAAAGTTGATTTTTGTTGTAAAAATAGTTTTTTCTTCAGAAAATGAGAGAGAAGAGGGTAGGATTTCGTGGCTGTTTTTCAGGTGCCCAAAATGCAACATGGACCTGGGTATTTATAGACCCAAAATTTGAATTTTGAAAATTAATTATAAAATATATATAAAAATATAATTAAAGGGGTAATATAGCAGCTTGATTTGATCTTCTGCAAAATCAGGTCAAAAACACTGTAGCTTTGCGTAGTGGAATGGAGAACCAGGCCATGTAATGGCTGAAAAAGCTGGGGGAATTCAAATCCTGTTGGAAAATCTGTTGACTCGAGCGCTCAGGAATGGATCCGAACGCTCGGGAATGCCACTCCCAAGCGCTCTAGAGTGAGCCAAATTCTGGGTTTTGAAATTAGGTCCTGAGCGCTTTGAAATGATTCTGAGCGCTTGGGACTTAATTATTTGAATTGAAATTGATTTTTGGAAAATCCTAGAAGCAAAGTTCACCCTGACCAAGGCATGTATCATTCCAATTTCATCATTGGGAGGCCACGAAGCCGCAAATTAAGAAATTACGAGTGGTTCAAATTGGGGTGTCTACAGATCTGCTTTGCACTAATTTTATATATGAAATTTTATTACCTTATATCTTCCCATAAGAAAAGAGAGTTGGGATAGAAAAAATTAGAGAAGATTTCGCTTTGCTTCGGAGAGAGAGAGAGAGAGAGAGAGAGCTAAGATTTCAAAAATTACTTCCCTTTCTTATTTCAAAATTCGGCTCTTTTTTTTTGCGATGAAATTTTATTGTTTTCTATTTTTCCATAACAAAAGAGAGTTAGAATAAGAAACGTTAGAGAAGAAAAAATGATTTTCTAGCTCTAGGACTCTTCTCAGCTGTACGATTTATGAGGGATAAGTTTGGGCCGTTAGATTTATGTACATAGAATTCAAAGACTGAGCTGTTTTATTATATAGATATATATATACACATACACACAAATGTTCAAGTCCACACCTCTTACGGTCCACACAGTCCACACCTCTCATTTCCCGATCGATTTGCGATAATCCGAGCCGCTCAATGCGTTCGGAACGTGATTTTAAGGGTGCCTATGAGAAATCAGCAAAAAAAATTACCGGAAAGGGCTTGATCTGAGCAATTTTTTACTGAACCGTTCAATAAAAAATTGTTCGGATCAAGCCATTCCCAGTCATTTTTTTTGTTGATTTCACTACAACAAATTCTAGTTCTTGCTACGAAATTCTTTTTGACAAAATTAATTTTGTCACAATAAGTTCACTTGTTGTGACGAAATATAATTTTGTAGCATCAAGTCGCCGACAGTGGAGTTGTTGTGACAAAATCAATTTTGTTACGATATTTTGTCACAATAAGATTTTCCCGCCAGCTGGAATTGGATGTTGTCACGAAATATTTTTGTCACAAGAAGTTTGTCACAATAAAGGCATGTTTCGGATATACCATGACAAAATCATTTGTCACAACATTAAATTATTATTGCTACAATTCGTTTTGTTGCAAAAGATTTGGGATTGTACATATAGTGACAAAAAAAATTTCCTTGCTATTGCTTAGGTACTTGCAACAAAATTATTTGTCACAAGAGATGTATTTGTTGTGACAAAATTTCATGTGTGGCAACAAAGATACAAGGGAGAGCTATGGTGATGATACTAATTTCGTCACAATAGTTGGTCGCAATAGTTTTAGTCTTGCCACCAAATATTTTTGTCACCATAAATTTGAGGCAATAAAATTTTATTTAGATTAAGGTTGCAAAATAATTGGTCATAACAATGAATTACTATTACTGCAAAATATTTTGTGACAAAATTGTCATGATTGGACACATTTAGGTTTATAGGCAATACACCGTTATAGTCAGGCCCAGCCTGAGAGGCTTAGGCCCGGTGCCTCAAATTTTGGCCCCAAAAGAAGGTCCTCGTTAAATAAAGTTAATATATATATATATATATATATTACTTGTTTGCAATACAAATTGTATAAGCTTCCTCGATTCAATGGTAAAATAAGGATTAATTACACATTGATTACATGCTTTGGTTGGGTTTGATTCCCACTCTAGACAGTTATTTTAAGTTTTTATTTGTCAAAAAATTAGGTTTTTGGAAAAATTAGTAGCTACTGGGATTTGAACTTGTGTCTAATAGATCACAAGTCAACACCCAAACAACTGAACCAAAGCATATTACTTATGAAATGTTTTATAGTATATTTATATATAGACACTTGATCGGATGGGAAATATGATTTTATTTATAAATTTGAATCTGATGAAGGAGCTTTCTAAACCCAATCAAGTCAAAAATTTACGTGAATGATTTAATTGACAAGCACAAAGAAATCAACGGTATTGATCCTCATGGTTGTGTCACAATCGCGTGGCTACTACACATTCAACTACAACATATGACTTAGTTTACTACCAAGTAATTGAACGTATAGATTCCAAAGGTCATTGCTGAGTCTATTTTTATAATGGGCGATCTAACCGTTAGAATTTCATATCTTACCAATTTCATCAGTGTCACCCAAATTGAAGATCATCGGACATCGGTAACCATGTGATCAGATATAACATTTAATTCTGGTGGTTTTAAAGTCTTATAATGTACCACCTGATCACCGCCCGAGGTATTTCTTTGCAATCGGAACCGTCTATCTTTTGAATCTTGTAGAGGAGATCATTCATACCAATAATGAAGTTTATCGGACACTCGTAACACCTCATTGGAATAGTTTAGTCGTGCAAACTAATTAGACTCATATTTTTTCTATATAAAAGTGTTTCAATGAGGTAGTTGCAGTCATCCAACGGAACTGATTTTTTACAAGTCCACTCAAAAAAATATTTAAAAGTTAATGAACGGTTTGGATCACTTGTGCGGGGCTTTAAGGTGGGCCCCGTATTTTGGTCGGTACCCAGCGGTACCATTATGTATGTACTGACAGATTTTTTTGGATCAATAAAACCTTAATTTCAGATTTTTCCCATGAAAATTGAACGCTATAAGCTACACTAAAAAATTTCGCCGTCAAGGAGTTGACGATTTTTTCTCTGTCGGTTCTCCTATCACCGACTAAAATTTTGCGCGCTAAAGGAGTTAGCGATTTTTGCTCTGTCGGTTCTCCTATCACCCACGATTCCTTTAAATTCATTCTTAACACACCTCTTCAGTCTAGGGTTTTGAAGCTTCGGCGGATTTTGGTGGAAAAAGTTTTGATTGAGAGGAGTTTTCATCTCAAGGTAATCATATTCTCCCTCTTATCACCCACGATTCCCTTTAATTCGTTCTTAACACACCTCTTCAATCTAGAGTTTTGAAGCTTCGGCGGATTTCAGAGAGAAAAGTTTTGCTTGAGAGGAGTTTTCATCTCAAGGTAATCATATTCTCCATATTCTTCACATCTAATAGATATGTTTGCTCCTATTTATGGGTTTGAGTGCCTCAATAAGGGAATCTGTGTTTCCTTTTCTTTCTTTTATTTTGTGCGTGAATAATTGATCTCATATTTGCTTCCTGCTTGGTTTGCTTTGTTCAATTCATTGGGCATTATAGTTTGGTCTTGCTTTTGGAAGTAGTAGAATTGTATCGTTCACTGCAGTCCCAAAAGAGACCAGTGAAATCGTTTTTAGGTGCACTGGATTTTGATCTTGTTCTAGGAAATAGTGGAGTCCTAGTGGCTTTGATATAATTCATATAAATTCTTATTTTAATTGCTCCAGGAAACGTGTCCCCTAATATGATGTGTCGTGTCACGTGTCCGTAATACATAGTTTATGGCAAATCCATTACTGGTTTGAGTTTTATCTTAGTAAATCATAATTGAAGGTTTGTCTTATTGATTCAAATTTGGGGCTTTTCCAAATCTGTTCTCTCCATCAGTAACAAATTGGTGCCTGACCAAGGCCCATCTAATATAAGCAACACCCTATACTAACCTGGACTGGTCACTTTTAGAACATGAATTCGAGAACGGGTTTGAATGTGCAGAGAGGTGAAAGCCACATGTTTGATCAAATGCCTGTTTGATTTGCTATTTTCATTGGTAGGAATGAAAGTAGGTGGTGCATGATTTCGTCCGGTAGTACCATAAATATGTGAAGTACTTAAACATCATTCAAAGTGGGTTGTGTTTTTCGATTTCCTTTTGATATTTGAGTACACTGATTCTAAGAAATTTGGGGTCCAATTTGAACGGACCATAAATTTAGAATAGACCCACTAATGTTCCTTTAAGATATGTACATGTATTTTTAAACCTCTCACTATTGGTGAGAGTAACACACTATGATACTCTCTTTCGCCCAAAAAAAAGGGCGTTAGTTTAAGCAAAGGTAAATTCTGTAAACTTCTTTCATTAGAAAATTAAAAGGGAGAGCCTATAAGAGAAGGTGATCGGTAAAGTAGGAAAAGGATAGAATCTACATACCTTTTAGTAGAAATCCTTGCATCAGAGTGTTAGAACATGATTGTTAGTGATGAGTAATTTTTCTCAGAAGTGTTTTGTTTAGTGGGTTGAGGAAGGAAACTGTATTTTTTGTGTAGGTGGAGCAGTTACCACAATGTGTATTGTTTAGTGTTTGGCTTAATTTGCCGCTAGAGGCCGGGGCACACGCGATGCGTGCGCAAATCAAATTTGCTTATTTTGTCAAAGTTTGATCCATATTTTGTCAAAATCCAACTTGGACACGCATCATGTGTGGCCCAGCCGGCCTCTAGTTAGCAATAAACTAAATCTGTTGGTAGGAGAAAAAGAAAAACATCTTTGGGTACAAACACCAACGACAAAAGACCAAATTCCTACTAACATTCTTTGGCTTTTGACTTCAGACAATGCCCAAATTCCTAGACTGATGATGGCCAACGGGAAAAATAATCCAAATCTGCTTTTGTTGTGGCAATAAGGCACCCACATGCTTAAGTGGTTACCTTGTGAGACATACCATAGATAGCTTGTAAAACCCCTAAAAAGTAGTTAAGTGAGTCCCATGCTTT
The DNA here is from genome assembly GCA_018127125.1 of Rhododendron griersonianum. NCBI lineage: Eukaryota > Viridiplantae > Streptophyta > Magnoliopsida > Ericales > Ericaceae > Rhododendron > Rhododendron griersonianum. Next base: position 6,006,643 of record CM030799.1, on the reverse strand, counting down.
GAATCTTGCATATTAGTTAGTGATTATTTGCTATCTAGTCAAATAGATTGACCGGTTGGAGTTTTTTCTATTGGATACTAGCATTTATGCACTAGTTTATTATTTATGTTTCTCCACTTTCCCTCATTCGACTTAGATTTGTGTTTAGAATTGTACCCCAAGTTCATGGCCAATGGCTTAGTGTATAAATTATTATATTCGTTTTGTTGGTAATAAGGATAGATCATGGACAAAAGTTGGATGCAACTTAAGGACAGATGGTGTTCGACATACGTTGAAGGGGTGAGAGATTTTCTGCGGATTGCAAACAATTATGCTGGTCAGGGTGGCAAAATCCGATGTCCATGTAAAAATTGCAACAATGTGTACATTAGACAAATATATGAAGTTAAGCAACATTTGTTTTTGCATGGAATTTTGGAGGATTACTCTCCATGGATACATCATGGTGAACCTTCACAGTCGCGTGATCAGAATGAAGCTAATGAATTATGTGAAGAGGATGGGAGAGGTGACCGGGATGAGAACACGTATAATGATGTTCACGAAATGTTAGATGAGTTACAGACGGGGACATTTGCAAATGCTAGGGCAGCTGAAGGATCAAGTAGTAATCCGCCTAATGTCCCTGAAAGAGAAGTGGACAAATTTGAGAGATTGTTGAGAGATGCAAAGTGTGAGTTGTATCCGGGTTGTGAAACTTACTCTAAATTGTCTTTCCTACTGAAGATGCTTCATTTGAAAATAGCTCATAATTCTTCCAACAAACTGTTCAACGGTAATTTAAAGTTGTTTAAGGGTGCTCTTCCAAACGGTGAGACACTTCCAAAATCCTATTATGAGGCAAAGAAGTTAATGCGCGAGCTTGGCCTTGGTTATATCTCCATACATGCATGTCCAAATAACTGTGTCCTATTTTGGAAGGAAAACAAAGATTTGCAACAATGTCCGAATCCGGATTGTGGCGCTTCTAGATGGAAGCATGCTCCAGGTAAGCGTAAAAAGATTCCTCAAAAGGTATTAAGATACCTTCCTTTAAAGCCTAGGCTTCAGAGGTTATTCATGTCCGCAAAAACTGCGCAGGATATGAGGTGGCATAAAGATAAGCGCTTTGAAGAAGAGAATAAAATTAGGCATCCGGCAGACGCCAAGGCATGGCAAGATTTTGACAAAAAGCATGAGTGGTTTGCTCAAGATCCTCGCAATGTGCGACTTGGGCTTGCAAGTGACGGATTTAATCCATTTGGCAGTATGAGTAACAGTTATAGCATGTGGCCTGTGATTCTTATGCCTTATAACTTGCCTCCTTGGAAATGTATGAAAGAACCATTCTTTATGATGTCGTTGCTTATACCTGGACCAGACTCTCCAGGTAATGATATCGATGTCTATTTACGGCCATTAATCGATGAGCTGAAAGAATTGTGGGAAACTGGAGTCGAGACATATGATGCATATAGTGGTGAGACATTCCAGTTACATGCCGCGGTATTGTGGACTATAAATGACTTTCCTGCTTATGCGATGTTGTCTGGGTGGAGCACCAAGGGGAAATTGGCATGTCCAATTTGCAACAAGGATACATGTTCTTTTACACTAAAGAACGGACAAAAGCAATGTTACATGGGCCATCGTCGATTCTTGGATCACAACCATGTTTGGCGGAGAAGTAAAAAGTTTGATGGTAAGCAAGAGCATAGGTCAAAACCCGAAATATTGTCAGGGGAGGATGTCCTTAGGCAACTGACCCATTTTGCAAATGTAATATTTGGGAAGCCATCTAATAAGAAGAAGCGAAAGCGTACAGAACAAGAGTTGAATTGGACAAAGAAAAGTATATTTTTTGAATTGCCATATTGGAGTACTCTTGTGTTGAGGCATAATCTAGATGTCATGCACATCGAGAAGAACATAATGGAGATATTGCTAGGGACATTGTTGAATATAGAGGGCAAGACTAAAGATTCAGTGAAGGCTCGCTTGGATTTAGAGTTAATGGGTATAAGAAAGGAATTGCATCTACAACGAGCTGGTGATAGGTTTTTGATCCCACCTGCATGTTACACCTTAGCTTTGCCAGAAAGAAGAAGATTTTGTGAATGGTTGAGCTCTGTTAAGCTTCCGGATGGGTATGCATCAAACTTGTCTCGTTGTGTAAATGCTACCACCTGCAAGATATCAGGGATGAAGAGCCATGATTATCATGTATTCCTACAAAGGTTACTTCCAATTGCAGCACATGGGTTTTTACGAAAAGATGTGCACACTGTTTTATCTGAGTTGAGCTATTTTTTTAAACAGCTATGTTCAAAAACAGTGGATAAAGTTGTCTTGAAACAATTGAAAAACGATATTGCCTTAATATTATGCAAGCTTGAGATGATATATCCGCCATCATTTTTTGTTGTTATGGTCCACTTGGCAATTCATTTGCCTCATGAGGTGGAATTAGGAGGTCCAGTTCAGTATCGATGGATGTACCCCGTTGAAAGGTAATTTATTATAATTTTTTTTTAGTTTTTCAATATAATTCTCTTCTTGAAAGACCTTTAATAAAATAGTTTACTCACATTTGGATACTATATACAATAGGTTCTTAGGCACCCTTAAGAGATTTGTGCGTAATCCAGCCCACCCAGAAGGTTCAATTGTCGAAGCATACACGGATAAAGAATGCATGACGTTTTGTTCTATGTACTTGCGTGGTATTGAGACAAGATTCAACCAGCAAGAAAGAAATTACGATGGATGTCAAGCAGAGTTAGGTGGTGAGTTTTCAGTTTTCACACAAAAGGCAAGACCTCTAGGAGCTTCAACCTACGATATGTTGTCAACATCTGATTTCAAAAAGGTTCAATGGTATGTGCTGAATAATTGTCGGGAAATAGATGCTCATTTAACGTAAGTTATCTTCAACTAATGGTTTAGGAGAGAAATAGTATAAATATATTTTTTGAGGTAATTTTATAAATACAAATTTCTATTAATGTGATCTTTGTACCTGTATTTAGTGCGCACAGGGAGGAGCTTGAAAGAGAGAGCCATATTAATGTACAACAGAGGCACGAACAAAATTTTGCATCTTGGTTTGGAAAACGTGTACGCCATTACGATTATTTATGTTTATGTTTGATTCAATCACTTATGTAAGGACAACTATTTATTCCTTTTTTTTTCCTTCTGTTGACATACTAGGTTGCACACATGCGTGAGATTGGTTCTCTTGGATCAACAAATAAACTCTATGTACTAGGGTTAGGTCCTGATCGTCGAATCACAAGATATACGGGTATAGTTGTAAATGGGGTTAGGTTTCAAACCAAAGAACGTGACGGATGTCGACGTACGCAAAATAGTGGTATTTTTGTTAAAGGAGAGGGAACTGAATTTTATGGTGTATTAGTTGATATTATTGAGCTACAATACTGCCACGGAAATCGAGTTTTTCTATTCAAGTGTGATTGGTGGGACACTAGCAACAAAAAGACTGGAATAAAGAAAGATGGTCACTTGACAAGTGTCAATATATCTCGTAAATGGTATAAAGATGACCCTTTTGTGCTAGCGACTCAAGCAGAACAAGTCTTCTATATCAATGACATAAAGAATGGTGGTACATGGCAAGTAGTGCAAAAGACATGCCCTAGAAACTTGTTTGATGTTTCAGAGAAAGAAGAAAAAGAAGATGGCGATGACGATGCTGAAGTGTTGATTTTCAATGATGAGCCCTATCAGCAATTTGTGCCTAACGATCCTAATGAAGTTGAACAAGTTGATGACAGAGGTGTGAGCTCGTTGAATCGAACAGACGTATACTCAGACCATGTTGATGCCGATGTCGTACTTTCAAGGGGAAGCTCATCTTTGTTGGATGATGATTTTATCAATGATGAGGTTGACGAGGAAGATGATACCATGATTGATTACAACAATGACGACTGCAGCGATGAGGAAGATGTGGAGGATAGTGATAATGATAGCGATGACGATAGCGATGATGATACTTATTAATAGAAGATAGCATGATATGACTTAATTTTGATAATTTTTTTGACATTTAGTTTTGTGATATTTGGAGTTGATTGTTTATTTTAGAAACTTATTTGCTTAGCGATGATGATACTTATTTGCTTAGTTTTGATAATTTTTTTCTGCTATATATGTCATGATGTTATGGATCTTGTTATGGATTGTGATATGTAACTTCTCTCTTATGCCTTATGTGTGGATGAATATTCTTTGAACTCATGAAGCTACTGATACAAGTCTCAATGTTATGTAATTATTGGTAATGTGAAAAGATATTAATTTGCGTATTGTCGCAATTATTTTCTGTCTCTACATTACAATCTACGTCGATTTACAGAATAGTTGCACAACATGTCCAAAAGCGGGAAACATTTCCTGAAACCAGGCTTCTTAGCAAATCAGAAGCAAACTGATTTTGAGAGGAAAAGAAACAAGAAAGTCAAGGCGAGTGATAGGAGGCCGAAAGATATTGGGTTCAAGCATAATACAACTTCATTTCGCAGTTCGGTTCATTCTAATGGGAATGGAAAACGAATCAGGGCTGATAGGGGCAATAGGGCTGATGTGGAGGATCGTGACTATAACCCATCTGATGGGGAGGATGATGGGGAGGATGATGGTGAGGATGACAATGATGATGACTCTGTTGACTCTTTTGAGGAGGTACTATGTGGCTGATTTATTATGTTATCCTTGTTTTTATCATGCGTTATGTGATATTCCCCTCAAAAGATATGAGAGATTATGAAGTGAAAAGGTTCTATGTCTACAGATTACTATATCAAGCATGATGACTAAATGGCTTATTGTAATACACTTTGGAAAGTTGTGGTGCTAAACGTTTCAAGAATGAGGTGAGGAACAAAAAAAATCATAAAATGTTGCTTGAAGAGGGGTGGGGGATTTTGTTCAAGCACTAATAATTCTCTAGGTTTTATTCAGTTGGGTATTGGTATCATCAGAGCTTAATTTGGGTCGATGGGGTGTTACACTTTATTATTTTCTAATTAATTTTTTTTGGCAAAGTTTCTTCTTGTAGTTATTCTTTATGCATGTTTTTGCATTGTCTCTTGTTATTTTAGGCTTTAGAGTTACCTGAGAAGCAGCCTAGAATATCGGATATCCAGCGAGCCCCTTCTAGAAACCAACATGACGCAAACCCCATCGCTGATAAGGTGACTCAATCGACACCTAATCTAGATGCGGTTACCCATCCCACACCAACTCTTGATGCTGAGCCGGAGATTGAGGTAGCCCCTGTTGTTAAAAGAGGTCGTGGTGTCGCACGAGGTTTCGAGGTTAAAAGGCGGTTCAAGACCGGAGGGAAGATAAAAGGAGTTATTTTCGATGAAGATAAATGGTTACCTGTGGGACCTGCAGAAAAAATATTCAAAATGGAGATAGGCATCCTCACTCGCTTACTTGCCCCACTTCATGTGTTCTATTGGAAGCGCGTGACTGCTGCCCAAAAAGCACCCCTTTTTGAACGCCTCGAGGTAACTTAATTCTTATGAAACCAGCACTTTTTTTCCTATTTACTGTTTACTTATCCACTTAATTGAGTTTAGGCTTGACATCACTTTATGGAATACTCAGTTGAAGATTTAGTAGACGTATTTAAAGTTCTATAAAACGCAAGGCTCCTAGAAATATTCAGTTAGTCAATTTACAAAAGCACTAGTACTATAATTAATTAAGTTCGAATCCACACCATGTGTCATAAGCCTGCAAGGACTTCAACTTGAGGTCGAAGGGACCTTGACTTGCTCAAGTAACTTGGGCTGAGTTTCGACCTGATTTGAAAGTGGCCAAAGAGGCCCCAATGCAGCCTGGGCAGGTTCAGAACAAGCAGAAACAACAACAACAGAGTATAGACCTGGAGCGTCACCTAACGGACTGCTGCTGCTCACAAACAGCAGCAGGATACTCATGAAAATAGGGCCTAGAGTAGGCCAGTAGCCGTGAGGTGCACCATAGGAAACATCTTGATACACCATAGGAAAACAACAGCAAAATAAACCATCTTGACATGAAAACAGCTGCCATAACAGAAAATAGCAGCAAGACGGCAGCAACCGTAGGAAAACAGCAGTTGCATCAGCAAAACAGCAGTAGCAGGTATAATAGGCAACCACAATACAGGTCAGCAACAGCTTCAACATGATCTAGGAGAGCATAGCACCACCAGCACAAAGTATTGAAGCCCCTCATTGGGATATGATTCCAGATTATTTAAAACTTTTAAGCTATGTATGGATCGTTGTTAAGCATTCAAATTGATGTTCTTCTTTTAATTAGGGTACAAATACTGCAACTTTGTGACTACATTTCTACCTTTGCAGAGTGAATTTGATGTGAAGTTTGAGGACGCACATACAAGAAATGTGGTTGATAAGATAATGGCAATGCGTTTTAGGCAGTTCAAGCATCGTTGCCATTTGCACTACAAGAAGTTTAGCCCTGAGGAGGCACCTCAACATCCACCAGTAAATGTTGAGCCTGTTGATTGGATTCCTTTGTGCGAGCATTTCAATACTGATGAGTTTAAGGTTTGATTTATCCTTTCCTTTATCATAGAATCCCAACTGTATATCTCATGTAATATTGTCCAATTGCTAAATAATTACAGAAACAAAGTAAAGCTGGCAAAGAGAATAGGGGGGACTTGGAAGTGAATCACACGTCAGGTTCAAAGTCATTCATACAACGGCTGTATGAAATGGTATGATTACTAAGATCATCTCTATTACATCCACAACTCCTTACTTCTTTAACTTCTACTTTTGTTGTACTTAATCATAATTGCTTTATATGATATAATGTCTAAACAAAAAACAGGAAAACTTAGAGTCAGGAGAAGACTTAGTGACGCGGGAAGAGCCTAGCCAATTGAATCTTTATAAAGTGACTCACCTAAAGAAAGATGGTACATGGGTCCACCCGCAAGCTGCTGAGAACCATGTAAGTAGTTATAAGTATTTATTTCTTTTAGTACATTTAGTAACAGATATATGAATTTTTTACATCGTCAAAACCTTGTAATTGCAGAAGAAGATGGAAATCCTAAAAAATCAACCAGTACAGGAAGGCAGTAATAAGAAAACAGAGGATGAGGTTCGTGAGGACGTTCTTAAAACAAAGATTGGTTATGCCCGTGGTCTTGGCTATGGCGTGAAGCCTAGTAAATCTACTTCAAGAGGAGCATCGGCTCGATTGCTGGCACAACAGCTTGATGAGGCTGGTAGGCGTGCTGATGCGTCTGACAAGCGTGCTGAGGAATCCGAAAGGCGGGCTGAAGAATGTCAGGAGGAGTTACAAGCTCAAAGAAGCACAATTACAAAGTTAGAGGAATCACAACTAGAGCTCCAACAGGCCTTCAAGACATTCGTTGCACAATTTGGTGGAAGAAGCCCATAGGTAACTACTTTTTGAGGTTTTATTCTGAAACTTTGAATTAGCTTACGAATCTGAACAACTCTATATAAAAAGCATTGCACATTGCCTTAAATTGTTTTGTTCATTGTCTACACAAAAATGGTCCTCTTGGCCAAGTATATAAAAAAGTAACTGATAAGCATCTATTTGAGTCAATCTTTACTAGGTAAGTTCCGCTTTGGTTTTGAAGCAAATAGGTTAGCAGGGAAGTTTACGCAGGAAGAAAAGAAGCTAACGACCGAGAGGTTTGCTCTTAGTTGGCTCAAGTGGTTTGCTCTTAGTTAGCAGAAATAGAGATTTTAGGTGCAATAGAAAGGAATGCTATAACCGGGACAGAAAATGCCTCTTAGAATGCGAGTAAGAAAACTCAAGCAAGTAGAAGAAAGCACTGGAAGTCAAAAATCAAGCAATGGGATGGCAAGAGCTCGTCTTGCTAGCCAACAGCTAGAGTTTCTGTTTGTATAAAAAGAGGTAGGCTGAAGGGAGAGCCGGCTTATATAACATGAAAAGAGCCATGTATTATTTGATTGAATGCAATGGAAGGTAAGGAATGAATTTGAGTCTCTGGCTAGGAATAGTTAGTCTCATTCTGCCCTTTCCTATGCCACGGAGTATAGCTTTCCCTGACCGCCCCTCGGCAGGAGTGCATGTACCGGTATTCAACTGCTTGTTCTGCACCCTCTACTGGCTCTCCAAATGATTCTATTTCTCTAGCCACTGCTTCCTTACTTTCTTGGCCTTTTTCTCTTTTAGCTTAGGCTTTTTGGCACTACTTTTTCGGTATTGATTACTCATCAACCCACTATTTCTCTTTCCATGTACTCTTCTTTTATATTCTATATATTTTCTTTTACCGATCAAACAAAGAAAATATTCTTAACTAATTTAGGATTTACTCTTACTATTGCAGGTGGTTGAAAATTTTGAAGGGATAGCTACATGTTCCAACCCATTTGCAAAGGATTCAAATCCTTATGTTAGATTTGGTGTCTTAGGTTTTGGTTTGAACAATATTTCTTTTATTAGCTAAAAGGCAGTCTCGTATTGTCATGGCTTGCTTTGCTTGTGATCTCTTTTTTTGCAAATGTTTTGTTAGGAAATACTTGTTTAACATGGTTAATTTGTGTTTGGTTAATGAAAGTTGTGGAATTGTCCATCCTCTAGTTGCTCAGCTGCTTGGGTACTGCTTGGGTACTATAGAACTGGACTGTCCTTTTTCCATGTTCTCCATTTTGTTATTATCCAGCTGCCAGCTGGTTGCTTCTATCTTAGTTACTGCTGTTACTGACTTTCCTTCCAAACTGCTATCAATCACCAACTTTAACTGCCATTTCTCTTATAAGTGCAATTCAAAACTTGCTCCTGATGTTGTCTGCTAGTTTTGTTGCTGGATAGTTTTCTGTTGGATAGTATTTTGCTAGTTTTGCTAGTACTACTACAGCTGCTGCTACTGTACTGGTGGATAGTTTTCAGCTATTTTTGTTGCTACTGCTACTGTCTATGTGTAATAGATGCTGCTGTCTCGCTGCTGCCAGCAATATAAGTTTGTTGCTGTCTCGCTGCTGTTACAAGTCTGCCGTTTAAAACGAGATGCTCTATGTGTTTTCATCTGTTCTAGGAGCTGCTGCCACCTTTGCAACAGCTATTGGTGGTTCCTCCATGCTGTTCAATACTCCGGGCTGCTACCTTTGGTGATCCAGATTACATTACAGTTCTTTGGAATGGTGTATCCCTTGTAGATGGTTAGGAAACAAATGTATCTCTTGATTTTATTTATTTGGTCTCCATCTCATTAGCTTGCTAGATTATAGTATTATCCTCCATGTAGCCACTTGGTGTGGATCTTCAATTTCCTCAATCTTTGTTTTGTTTTGTTTTTTCTCCTGGGGTATGCCCCTTGTAGGCTGTATATTCGATTATTCTCTTTTTTATTTCAAGTTGATTTACTCAAAAAAAAAAATCACTTCATCGCAATTGCTCCTCTTATTGTGATGAAATATCTTGTACAGTTTTGTTGTGGCGAACTAGTTTTTTTTTGTCACAAATTGTGTCTGGACAATATTTTTGTGACAAAATTGTGCTTCTTGTGATGAAACTAATAATGATATTGTGACGAAATAATTGTCATTATTGTTTTATTTTTGTGATGAATGAGTCTTTTCTCACCACAAGCTTATGATGACAAAATTACCTTGCCAATAATAACAAATTTTTTTTGCCTCAACAACTTTCTAATGACAAAGTTTGAGTTTTTGCCCCAAAATTATTTGTCATCATAAGATTTTTATACCCTACAGAAACAACTTATTGTGACAAACGTCAGCCTAATGGTCACAAAAGAATTTTATATTACGACAAAATATTTTGTCACTACTACTAAAAAATTTTGTGACAAACTCTTGTGGTCACCATAACTTTTGGTTTCTTGTGAAGGGTTGGAAAGTTTGTCACAACAAACTTATTACTACGGGCTTGTTGTGACAAAAATATTTTGTCATTGCAACAATGTTGTGACGAAAAACTAACAAGTAGTGACAAAATATTTTGCAGCAAAATCTAGAATTTGTTGTAGTGTTTCTAGCGAGTATCCTTAAAATCGCGTTCTGATCACATTGAGAGGCTCGGATCATCGAAATTCGATTGGAATGGGAGGTCCGGACGGTCCAGACCTGAAAATGACTCTGTGTGTGTGTATATATATATATATATATGTATATGTATATCAGTCGGTTTCTGGTCAGGAAGTCCGGATGGGAGATTTCGTCCGCACCTCTACTGTGAGCAGTTGGATGAGATCCAACGGCTGGGAAATAAAAGGGAAGCTCGCGGGTATTGAATGGGTAAAAAGAGAACCGGGTCAGGGGTACCGGGTAAAATCCCCCACGCGGGTCATACCCCCTTCCCATTTCATTACGCGTTCCAAAGAGAGAGAGAGCGTGTTCCAGAGAGAGCGAGAGAAGAAGAAAATCGCGAATGGCGATGACGACGAAGATCGATCGAACGAGAAGGATTCATCTGGAGAAGAAGAACAAGTTTCTCTCCCTCTCTCGTTCCGTACAAGAAACCCTAACCCTTGATTTTGGACCTGTAGTAGCATAGAGAAGGACTGAGACGACGAACGACGAACGCCTGGAGATCCAAACGACGAACGCCAAGGACATCGAACTGGTATTTTTTTTTCCTCTCTCTCATCTGTGTTTTCTGCTAATTAGGATTTTTTTTTTGATTCGGAGCAAAAAAAAAGGGCTTATCCAAAAGTAGGATTTGCATCCAAATATTGTCCTAACCACACTAATTTTTTTACTTCGGAAGAAATAAGATGTTGGATTTACTGGGGTTTCGTCAAGTATATGTTGAAATGGAGTTTGCTTGCTTCCAAATTCTGACTTCATCACTCTGATGTTAAGCTTCTCTTTGGCTACAAAATCCAACATTGTATTTTCTCTAGACACGTATCTCTTAAAGAATGCATGAGAAATTTCAGCTCTTTGGCTACTTATCATGTGGGTAGAAAAAATGTGTTTCGTATATGCCGGAACCCATCTGTCACGAATTTCGTACATGGACTGTAACCATTCATTGTCGGACAAGTTAGATTTTGTTACAATATCTTTCCATCTTCTATCAAACTCTTCAGGGCTTTCCGAATTCCATATATATCTTTTGAAATCATCATAATGTTCTTTATAAGATAATACACTTATCTTTGAAGAAAATTTACTCACAAGGTGGCAAATGCAATATCTATGAAGTTCCGTATAGATTATAGAGCAAAGGCAAGTTAAACTATGACCGTATCATTTCTTTTTTAACATAAGAGCAGTAATCTCAACGATTACGCTAACTGCCATAAGTTATTCCCCTTTATGCTAAAAACACAACATTTTACCAGAAAAAAGAATTCCTGGTTCCAAATTCTAGGATAAAAGGAACACAAAGAAGTTGGTCAATTAAGGCTCCCATTCCTCATACCAGTAAGAGTCACTACCAACATTATCCGTTGAAAAGGAAAGAAAGAATCAAACAAGGGAAAAGTGGAAGAATAAATACTAGCACATTTTGTAAAAGCCAAAAAGAGAAGCTTAACATCAGAGTGATGAAGTCAGAATTTGGAAGCAAGCAAACTCCATTTCAACATATACTTGACGAAACCCCAGTAAATCCAACATCTTATTTCTTCCGAAGTAAAAAAATTAGTGTGGTTAGAACAATATTTGGATGCAAGCCCTACTTTTGGATAAGCCCTTTTTTTTTTGCTCCGAACCAAAAAAAAAAAATCCTAATTAGCAGAAAACACAGATGAGAGAGAGAGAGGAAAAAAAAATACCAGTTCGATGTCCTTGGCGTTCGATGTCAATTCCAGTGTTCGTTCTATACAACTCTCCAAAAAATGTATCTCGCATGTAAACTGGGACCCACTACGAGCCATGTAGAGTGACTGAAGCCATTCATTATCCAAGAGGTAGTATCTCTCTAGGAGTGATTCCCAGCATGACTCAAATGCACCGACCGTCTCGGTCTCATAATGCACTTGTTGAACTCCATTTCGAATGGGATGTGTCTGATATATATGAGCCAGTTTCTCATGAGTTTCTAGGAATATGCTCCGCTTACAAAAATGGTGACGGGTTCTAGGCAAGATTTGTGCAACAGCCATGAGCCAATCAAGGTACTGTAATGGAGATGGGGAAGTGTCCAGACATTACACGAAGCCAAGTCTGGATTAGCCGAACAAAAGTGGAATCAGACTCATTTAGAAGTAAAGCACAGCCAAACAAGACCGGTTGCCTGTGATGACTTAGGCCTGTGAATGCTGCAAATGGTACTTTGTAGTTCATCATGTAGAACATGTCCAACTTAACAGTATCTCCAAAGTAATTATAGTTCATCCTAGACTGTTAAAGAGAATGATTTTTCTAGATCCTTTGGATTGCTGCCTTTGCTCGTTCCCAAAAGAGTCAACCTTATGTCGTCTGTTATCCACACTAGCTGAAAACGTACATGACAGATTGATTTTTGATCTTACTCATGCATCCACAACAATGAAGTATATGTTTCTTGGGTTCATTGCAAACTATAAAGCATAAGATAACAGTAGTATGTCAGTATCTATGCTGAACTCAACAGTTTGAAGCTTCTACTCAGAACAATTTTTTAATCTGTCTTGGTTAAAGGTATTTGCTGCAATAACATGCACAAATTGATGAACTTGGGATTCAATGGGAATTGAAGGTAGAATTTTTAAGTCGTTTGTTTCCTACTTGTCTGGTAATGTTTCCAGTTCTGTTATGACTAAAGATAGCATTGTTTGAAGTTTAAACCTTGATTAAGCAATGGCCGAGATTCTTCAGTAGTAAACCATTTTGTGCAAATGTATTCAACTACAATATATAGCATTGACAGAGACATGGAACATGGAACCACCGATATTCACATGTGACATGACCTGAACTATATTACGTCATTTAGAGCATCTCTATTGGTTTGTGCAAGATAGCAATGCTAATTGCCAGTTCTTGCATGTGCCAAAAGTCACCCTTTTTTTGTCTTCGTCACTGCAATGGTCACATGAGATGCCATTTTGGCACAAGTGCTATTCCCTTCTTCCTTCCCCCATTTGGATCACATCTCGCTTAATCATAGCAGCTGATGACGAGGTGGCAACAATGGGATTGCCAAGATTTGGCAATGCTACTTTTTGGCAGGACTTATTAGCCCACAACACAAATAGAGGAGAATTTGTGAGACTAATTGTTATAATTTGTCCTTGGCGACTTGTAATTATAGCAACCCATTGGAGATGCTCTTACACCGTCAAGACAATTGAGGATTAACATACACAAACTCTATTTCTAGGACAAATGAGCTTTTGTCAACTTATGTGCATCTCCATAGTCAGTTGCATTACCTAGTTGGTATAATCGGCTATACTAAGCATTATGAACTGTATAAATGTATATACACTCCCAAGTTTTTTGTCCTCTGTCAGGTTGATATCGCTAGAATATCAGTTATGTACATATGTGAAACATGGGCATTTTTTGGCATGTCTGACACATCAGAGGAGTTTTATGTTCCATGTGTCTAATGAAGCATCCACTTGTTTTTGTTTAGTTTTCCCTTTCCATTGTTGAACATATCTAGAAGCAAAATTCTGCTGAACAAACACTATAGGTTAAGGAAAAATTATATTGAGGTGTCATACAGTTAGTCCATCTACTCGAACTACTCTTTTTCTATTCATGTCAGCATTTCGTATAGATGTTATTATTTCAGCAATAGTGTCTCTACTCATGATGGATTAAAATTATTGGTGTCTTCCAATTTGGATATAATCAACATCTTTGCTCTCTTTCACGTCTCAATCAATCTAAAAACATTGAATGTCATGTCTTCATAAACATTCACCAACGCGGTCTGTTGTGTAAAACATAGCATTTGTGCCTGAAAAAGAAGTGATTTACGTGGTTTAATTGAATTTGTTTTTTTACGTACAATCTAATTATCGTGCTTTTTGGAATCAAGCTTTAAAAGTGTGATAAAGCTTGAATTAATGTTGTTCATGTGTCGGACACGTGTCTGAAGTGTGTCCGGAGCATGTCCATGTGTCGAACTTTGTTACATATATAATTACTTCTCTATTTTTTTTGCAATTTTGTACAGGTAAGTAAGGAGATGGAGTTGCTTTTTGGAAGCTAACCAAGATGGAGTTGAAGACTTTTTGGTTTTTGGAAGCTAACCAAGATGGAGCAAATGGAACACTTGTTTTGAGTTCTTTTTGGATATGGATGTTTTGTAGTTTTGGTAATGTTAAGTTTGAAGTGGTTATTGTTGGAGGATGTATGTTTTGAAACGTTTTGAAGTTGGATGATGAATGTTGACTTAATGGATATTTGATTTGAATGATATTTTGCTTCTTCGCAATTTAAGTTTTGCTAAGTTGAATTATAAGATACATAAAAATCTGAAATTTAATTTGTAAGCAGGTGAAAACAATATATGGAATAAATTGTATTGCTGCTAAAGTCCTCTTTTTGGTGACAAAAGAGATTGTCACTGTTGTGTGTCTACTACTACAAAAGGTTATTGGTGACACACAATTGGTTGTCATGGTTAGTACTTTTAGTGACAACCTTTGTCACAGAATAATCTCTCTTCCTTGACAACATGGTGCTGTCATTGTTACTATTTGTGACATAATCACTTTTGTCACAGAAAATCTCTCTTTCGTGACACCATAATGTTGTCACTACTGTTACTTTCGGTGACAACCGTGTCACGGAAAATTTGTCTTCGGTGACACCAAATTCATGTCACTGTTGACAACATTCCGTGACAGCTTCACAATTTTGTCATCCTTGACTTTCAGTGTCATGGATACAATGACATCTCTTCTTGAGTCACCAAAGATAATCGGTGACAAAATTTGGACGTTTGGTGACCTTTGACATTTTAACATGTCACCGAATGTGTTTTTTTGTTGTAGTGATAGCATTTTTAACAATTTTTTTTTGCCTTACTTGTTGAGACAAATAGGCAAGTGAATGATTTAACCAAAAACTACAACAATTTCAGATGATTTTTATTTTCATTTTTTATGCATCCCGAACAAAGTCGTAATTTATACTTGCACTTGTTTAGTTCTGCATCGACACTTCAGAAGAGCAACTTTCGTTCATAAGCGTGACATATGAAGTCTACCACAGAGAATTGACAATCATATCTCTCTGTTTACTACAAATATGAACAAATATGGGCCTTTTGGTTTGAGATCGGGTGCTCCTTCTTTGTCCATTCCAATAGAAGGTGGAGTCATTGCTGGATTCCATGGACGTGCTGGAAAGTACCTTACTGCAATTGGTATATTTGTAGCACCCAAAGTCAATTGTTTGCATTCAATTCAAGGCCCAAATTCTACACCAACCCAGCGCAAGGTCAGCTTCTATACCCTCTATTTTTGTCGTATCCAATTAGTACATTAAATTAAATTATAATGCTCATTTTCCCCCTCTCATTTATGTCATTCATAAAAGTCACGTGAAACAGAGTTATATACATTGGCAGTCATCTCAACAAATTTTTTGTATTTTAAAAATTCTACGTACACAGACTTCCATGCACACATTTGGACACAAGTTTATGTGGAACTGATCTGTGTGCGTCTTGTATTCACTGTATGCATGGGACCATGTGCATTGTACGGTTCAGAACATATCTTTGTCTCGGGTGCCATCACCAACCCCAATTTCGAAGCAACTTTTTTCCTCTTACAATATATAGAACATTATTTTTTTTCCGCACTTCAGTTGCCATTATTTTGATCAAACAATTTCCGTACTAATTAAGTTTATGATTTACACATGTATACCATGTTCAGGTGTTAGGTTCAGTTGTGGGTTCCAAACCCAAAACGCTTGAGAACACCATCATCCACAATGCTGCTTCCAGCAGTGCAACCACCAACAAAGATGACCATCATGGGGAAGCTCATAAGGATCTCATGATTGTGGAATCAGCCTTGAGGGGGCAGTGAAAGAGACTTTGACGAACTCAATAAGGTCATCGCAAAGCTGAAGGTCCAGATCCCTTTCACCACCAGCAAACACGACCACCAGGAGGATGGAGATCTTTCCCCCACTTCGAAAATGATCCGTAGTGATCTCCTCCTCGTGGATACGGCATTTGCAGAGGCGACGGAGTCCATGTACCATATGAATTTGAAAATCAAAGAAGCCCATGACAAATTCAAGGAGCTACGAATGTTACGAAAGGCCATTGGAAAGCTAAAAGTTCGGATTAATTCGCATAATAAAAGCCGTAATGCTGATTCCAACCTACATCACAAGAATTAGGATAACATAAACGGGGCCGAGGATGGAACGACGCACTTCTTCTTGTTTATCATGTTTCTTCAAGTTCCCACCAATGGCAACCGTAAAGAGAACGCCGATGATTTACCTGTGGATAGGGCAAGGATATGTTTCCCAGTATCTCCATTCTGACGGGTACATTTGGGATGTTGAAGTGCATGCTGGCAAGATCTTTGATGATCTTATTGCAAAGGGCTTCATCGAGCCTATCTACCAAAAACGCTTCTTCGTGCCAGACAGTTGCCGGATGAGCCTTTTTGTTCGTTCTGCTATATACAAAGAAGCTAAACTTAGAGGATTTACTTCAAATGGTACTGATCTTGATCTGAATCAAAAATCTGTTGGTGGCGATCTAATTAAGAACACTTCATGTCTGATCAATGTTGGTGAGGCCATTGTTAATTGGGAGCCAGAAATAGTTGAGAATATGAAGCTAAATAGCTTAACTTTTCTTAGCAGAACTCAGCTACGCAAGGTGGCAGAACTCAGCTACGCACCACATTGAACTAGCAGACTCCAAAATTCTCCATGGACTGAATAAGCTAAATAGCTTAACTTTTCTTAGCCTTCGAGGAATTTCTATGATTACGGAGCTTCCCAAATTCGTTTCGGAGCTCAATAATTTGATGATATTAGATGTCCGAGCTTGTCATAATCTTGAGGTTATTCCAAACGAGATTGGTTCGCTCAAGAGTTTGACACATTTGGACATGTCCGAGTGTTACTTTTTAGAACACATGCCCAAGAGTCTTGCTCACCTATCAAACCTCCAAGTCCTTAAGGGATTCTTGATTGGAGATTTCGATAACAATGAACAATCGTGTAATCTACTCGATTTGTTAGGACTGCAGAAGTTAAGAAAACTTAACATCTACATAAGTGTGAAAGATCTTCCCAGACTGCAGAACTTGAAGTATTTAGAAAGGTTTGAAGGCCTGAAAAAGTTGACAATATCATGGGGAGGATGCTCTTTACAAGCTCGAGCTGAAGACATTGCTAAAGCATTCCACTTTGCTAAACTTCCTCCGAGACTGCACAAACTAGACCTTCAGTCTTTCCCTATAACGAGTCTAACCGATTGGCTAATGCCTGGCAAACTTACGGAACTACAAAAACTCTACATTAGAGGAGGGCAACTACGTACGTGATCTAGGTGACATTCAGAAACATCAAGGGGAGCAGTGGACTGTCGAGATATTGCGTTTGGAGTACTTGTGCGAATTAGAGCAACATTGGAAAGAATTGAGGATACTATTTCCCAAGTTAATTTACTTGCACCAAGTAGGATGCCCCAACTTATTTTACTTCCCGTGTGATGAGAGGGGCATGTGGATGGACAATAAGGCCATTGATACTCACATGCAGTTGTAGAAATACCTCAGAGCCAGTGGCACGATCAACTGATCAAGTTCTATGTTGGGCTTTGGTTCAACCTCAACACAAGAGAATTGTAACGTTGGTACGGTAGATGAGAAACAGCTTTAGTTAGTAAGGTTAAGTGCAAGCTTATGTTCATAGACAAGAGATAAGATCGGTTAAGGGAGAGTTAAATTGTTGCTGTAACTTACTCCTAGTTGAGCCTTCCATAGCAAGGAAGGTGTTACAAATTTATATTAAAAGTCATGCTTTTATGTAATAGATTGGTATTTAACTTGTTATTTATAAATCCATGTACCCCTTTTTTATAAGAATCTTTATGGGCTATGTGTGAGGCTCCAATGAATCTGGTTCGCTCCTACTTAACTGTGGTTCGAGAGTGGCTCCTGACCTTCACCTAGCCTGCACAGGTAAGCACGACTAAAAGACCACACCGGAGGATCTCCGGAATGGCCCTCCGGTGCAAGGATGAGTACAGTCGTTCAGAGATGAAAGCCAAGAACTAGGGTTTTTGAGTGCCAGAGAATGTACCTCTTTAGGGTTGGCATAATGAGGTATTTATAGGGCATTCCTTAGCTTGGCCTCCAAGGCTGCACATGTGCTTGTCACGCGTCAGCTGACGTCACCCTTCCGTCATGCTAGGGTTTCGTGACCGTTTGTAGGATGAGCTGGCACCGTAACATGCCTTCATCCTTATCCAAGTAACCGTTCGGATGACGTCACACACGTCTCCCTGATCATGGCGGTTGCTTCTGTGGGAGTGGACTTGGTGGTGCGTCGGCCACGTTCGTTCAAGGCCGAACGTGGAGCCCGACCATCAGAAGGTCGGGTTGCCGAGCTGAGGGATCTGATTCACTCCGTTGGAACCTCTGGAAAGCCTGATAGATGCCAAGCTGGAACCAAGTCAAGACTGGTAATAAAGCGGACCGCCCTAGCGTGGTTCAGCATATTGCTCGGTATGGCGCGAGCCATTTGCTCGGCCTGCTAAACTATGTTTGCATTAATAGTATTGTATATTATGTGCATGTGTGTCTCTTATTTTACCTAGTAAATGTCCGGTATGCATATTATGTGCATGTGTATACATAAACCACCCATGTTGGGGTGCAAACGAGCCGAGCCTATCTAATTTACCTAACGAGCCTCTTGAAAAGCGTCGAACCTATAGAATGAGCTGATCTTTTGCACGCGAAACGACCTAAGCAGCTAGAATGATATTGAAGTGGATATCGAATAACATGGCTAGACATCTAGGTTTTATGCATGTTTTTGGTTGGACTTTACTTGTTCAGGAGCATATTAAGGGCTGCCACATGTGATTGTTGCAGCAAGGTGGGGAATGCCAGCCCATGCTTGTTCACTGCCGACGTGCACTGTTCTTGCTTACCCGATGCTCTCGACCAATTTTAAACAGTGTTTAATTGGGATCCGAACACAGTTAAAATTCTCGTTGTGACGCGGAGATATTTGTGGTGAAGTCGGCGTCGCTTAGTGTTGCTCCAAACTTGAATTTGCGAGTGGTGGGGCCAAATTTGGGTGTCAACAGGGTTCAACCTCTGCTTAGGATGATTGTAATATTTGTCCAGCAGATAAGAAACAGCTTTAGTTAGTTAGGTTCAGTGCAAGCTTAAGTGCTTAGCTAAGATATAAGATCAGTTAATTAAGGGAAAGTTAAATCATGGCTTTAACTTACTCCCTACTGGAGCCTCCTTAAGCCTTAAGCAAGGAAGGTTCTTCCACGGCTTCTTTATCCTGTATTTTCTTTCTTGTGTTGGAAAATATTATACGATATAATATTTTATTTTAAGTGTGAATAAAAATTGATTTATTTTGGAGTTGCATTTTTTCATTGACACTTGTTTGTTGTGGACGGACGCGTCCTTCACGAACAGATGTGCCTCTTTCCTTGGTGACTTTTCGTAGAGTTACGAGTTAGCCTATAAATATTATTTCCCTCATTCATTTTTAAAGAGGTTGATTTTTCCTTCATTCAAATCCATTCATATAAGAGAGTTACAAACACAAGATGGTTCGTCAGGCCCTCCAATTGAAGTACTGCCTTGGGGGGATTCCGATCAAGTGGTGTTGGGAGACAGTCGTCCAATGCAAACCATGAGCACCGTAGCGGGGGCGAAATCTGTCTTAAGTACAGAGTGTCACACACTGACACTCGCCTTGATCACCAATTTATTTCCATCGATTTCTAGGTTTTGAGTTCCAATTTTATTGCATTCATATTATTGGTTTTATCACAAAAAGTAAACACATTTTTCCAACATCTTGTTCTTCCTCTCTATAACTTCGATTTTTCACCATTAAACAATTGATATCTAGGAATATGTACTCATTATGGAGTAGTTTTCTCATCCGTTGACAATGAGCAGTATTTCCTCTTGTTAAATCATCAAAGATAATGGGTGACAATGGATCACCCCACCTCAGGTCTCTGCGTGACTTAAACTCTGAAGAAGGTGAAACATTAACTAGGACTTGAAATGATGCAGAAGAGGCACTCATACACCCAATCACGCTCAGACTTCAAGGCTGCTGTACTTGGACTTTTTCATCCGATTGTTTTCAAGGCGCTTTTGACATCAAAATTTATCCATGTTCTTATATTTAACACTAGATCTCTAGGTATAAAAACAGTGGGCGCTTGTCCGCATAACATTTTCCATTAGCTGGTGTCGAAGGACAATTCAAGAACTCCTGTTGTTGCTGAAAGTTGGTCCAATACTTCTATAATTGTTTCTGACCTCAGAGCCAGGATCAATGCCTGGAAAGTGAGGAGACTCAGCAATGATAAACAGCTTTGGCACATATCTCTTAACATCTTTAGGCCTACAGCATCCGATAGTGTTGTGTTGTTTTCTGTCTATTGAGGTGCGTCGAGCCAGTTCACACAGCTTTATCCCAATTTTAATTGGACCCATAGACAATGGGATTGGTTCTCCAGATCAGACGGTTCATTGGGACAGATACCAAGTTATCGTAGAAAAAGGGTGCATTTGGAACTTTTGGAAGGAAAGGGAAAGGAAAAGAAATTAAGAATATGTGTGAGAGAGTGAGGAATGTGGTCATTTTCTTTTGATTGGTTTGACAAACAATAGGAGAAGAAACTGATCAGAAGAACAACGTTTTCCCCACGTTTGCTCTTAAAGAACGAGGAAGAAAACAATATGCATTGAGAGTATGATGCAGGGCACCGTATGAACTACGGAACAATCGTGCAACAAAGATGAACACAAACTGCAAAGTTAGAGAAAACGCTCTCTAGACTCTTTTTAATTTCAATAATAATCAACAACCCTTCAGCCGTAAGGCTTACAACTCTTTAAATATGACGCAAACCCTAAAACCAACTAGGAAACGGAAAATTACCAAATTTGGAAATTTCCGAAATTATTACATATTCTGAAAATATAATAAAAAAACAAAATTTCTCCAACAAGAACGGACATTATTGGATTTTCCTACCAAAAGTTATAAGTAAAAAGATTATTTCCTAAAACGGCAAATTAGGCTTTTTGGAGCCCTAAACGGCCGAAAACGGCTAAAAAACGAAAACCACATGGCCATAGGCAATGTGTCTTGACCGTTGGGCCGTTTCGAATCGAACCCAAGTGGACTCGAAGCTAAATCCCTCGGTCAGTTTTGATTTCTACTAGTCAATTTTTGGAATGCTTGCGATGGTATTCCTCCGCTATGGCATCTGCATCATCCTCCCCAGCTAAAAGAAAATTCGTCCTCGAATTGGCATCTTCATCAGACGAACTATCACCCCGGAATGGTATCAAGTGCTTGACATTGAATGCATCGGCCGTACGAACATGACTGGGAAGTTTCAACCGATAGGCATTTGGATTGATCTTCTCAATAATCTTAACAGGACCAATCTTTCGTGCCTTGAGCTTATTGTATTCCCCTTCTGGAAACCGATCCTTGGTTAGCACGGCATAAACAAAATCACCGACCTCAAACTCCACATTCCTGCGGCCTTTATCCGCTGCTTCCTTATACTTGGCTGTAACACTGTGCAAACGTTGCTCAGTATCCCTGTGAATTTGCTGTAAGCGGTTCATAAACTCCTCAGCTTTACCACTGGCGTGTTTCAGATCAGGGACAGGTATCAAATCAACCGGAGCACGAGGATTGAAACCATTGACAACCTGGAATGGAGACCGACCGGTGCTTCGGTTGACAGATCGGTTGAATGCAAACTCGGTTTGGCACAATTGCTGATCCCAACTCCCACGATGGTCCGCAAACAGGCTACGAAGAAGATTTCCCAGAGAACGATTCACCACCTCAGTCTGACCATCCGTTTGAGGGTGGTAAGCCGTGCTAAAATCCAGGGATGTATTCGCCAGCTTCCACAAACAACGCCAAAAATGGCTCAGGAATCGTGTGTTGCGATCAGAGACAATAGACTTTGGCAATCCGTGCAAACGATAAATCTCTGAAAAATACAGTTGTGCCACCTTGACGGCATCTGTGGTTTTCTTGCAAGCAATAAAATGGGCCATTTTGGAGAATCGATCCACCACCACAAAAACAGAATCGTTGCCACGCTGGCTACGCGGCAGTCCCAATACGAAGTCCATACTAACATCGGCCCAAGGTTGAGACGGAATAGGCAGGGGCATATATAACCCTGCATTTGTGGCTGTTCCCTTCGACACTTG
The DNA here is from genome assembly GCA_018127125.1 of Rhododendron griersonianum. Lineage (NCBI taxonomy): Eukaryota > Viridiplantae > Streptophyta > Magnoliopsida > Ericales > Ericaceae > Rhododendron > Rhododendron griersonianum. The sequence continues at coordinate 5,984,247 of CM030799.1, read as the reverse complement.
GCAAATATGACAGCCTACTACAAACTTGTAAACGTCTCGCCGCAAAGTTGGCCAATAATAAGAGACTGACACCAATGCATGCGTCTTATCGCGGCCTACATGTCCCTCATCGTGCAACTCCTTAATAATCTTCAGACGAAGACTAGAATCAGGAACACACAGCGCATTCCCTTTGAATAAGAACCCCCCTTGCTCGTGGAACTCAGGACAACCACCACCTGCGAGCTCTTCAAGCTTAATAGAAAAATACGGATCAACGACCAGCAACTCACGAAAAGCATCAAAATCGATAACCCTGGATCGCATGAGAATCAAAAAACTGGCGCGGCGACTAAGGGCATCAGCGACTCTATTCAAGGCACCCGACTTGTGCTTAATAGAGAAAGAGAACTGTTGAATATATGCGGCCCACTTAGCATGCCTATTGGACAACTTGTCTTGCGAATTGAGGTGTTTCAACGCTTCATGATCAGAATACAGAATAAAATCACTGTGGATAAGATAGTGATACCAGTGCTTTAATGACTGAACCAAAGCGTAAAACTCCACATCATAAGTACTGTAATTCAGCTTCGCTCCATTCAGCTTTTCACTAAAGAAGGCCACCGGCTTGGAATGTTGACTAAGGACAGCTCCAATTCCCACCTTAGAAGCATCACAGTGCAACTCGAAGGGTTGCGAGAAATCCGGCAAGACCAGAATGGGGGCGGTGGTCAGTTTCTGCTTGACCAACTGGAATGCAGTGGTTGCATCGTCACTCCAGGAAAACCTGCCACCTTTCATACAATCTGTAATTAGGGCCATGATAGTGCTGAAATGGGGAATAAAACGACGATAAAAAGCTGCAAGTCCATGGAAACTTCGAACATCGAACAGAGTCCGCGGTTGTGGCCAGTTTCGGATCGCCTCAACCTTAGACTCGTCCACTGAAATACCGTCCCGGGACACAATATATCCAAGAAAGAGCACCGAATCCGTCATAAAAATACACTTTTTAATTGCCCCAAACAGCTTCTCTACTCGCAAAACAGTAAGAACCTCCCGCAAGTGCTGCAAATGTAAGTCCGGAGTGGCACTATAAATTAAAATATCATCAAAGTAAACAACCACAAATTTACCGATAAATGGCCGAAGTGCCTGGTTCATCATCCTCATGAAAGTGCTGGGTGCATTGGAAAGGCCGAATGGCATAACCATCCATTCATATAGCCCCTCTCTAATCTTGAAAGCTGTTTTCCACTCATCCCCGGGACTGATCCGAAGTTGATGATAACCGCTCTTCAAATCCAGTTTTGAAAACACCTGCGCACCACCCAACTGATCCAAAAGGTCATCCAGCCTTGGTATCGGGAAACGGTACTTCACAGTAATTTTATTAATAGCCCTGCTATCCACGCACATTCTCCATGAGCCATCTTTTTTTGGAGTTAACAAGGCAGGGACTGCACAAGGGCTAAGACTTTCGCGGACAAAGCCTTTAGCCAACAGCTCCTCTACTTGACGGCGCATCTCCTCATGTTCTTTGGGGCTCATTCGATAGTGGGGTCAGTTTGGCAAACTGCAGCCCGGCACTAGGTCAATCTGATGCTGGATATCCCGCAACGGTGGTAATCCATCTGGTAATTCGGCTGGAAACACATCCTGAAATTCTTCCAGCAAGGGCCGAATGATAGCCGGAATATTCTGATCAGTTGAAGGCCGTGAACCCTCCTGTGCGACCAGCACAAACACCACCTTGCTTTCCGCCGCCTCCTCCTCAAACTACGCTTGTGACAGAAGATTGTTTCCTTCCCCAGCTCGTGGTTTAGGCCCAACCTCCTTTGAAGGCAGTAGCGCAATTTTTGTGCCACCAAATTACAGAGTATAAGTGTTAGTACCACCGTCATGTGTAACTCGACGGTCATACTGCCACGGTCGACCCAACAAAAGGTGGCATGCATCCATCGCCACAACATCACACCAAATTTCATCTTTGTATTTAGAACCAACAGAAAAAGCAACTAAACATCTCTTGGAAATTTTAACTTCGTTACCTCTCTTTAGCCACGACAGCTTGTAAGGATTGGGGTGCGGCTCTGTCTTCAACCCAAGCTTCTGGATAGCCTCTTCTGCAACCACGTTCTCGCAACTTCCCGAATCGATCACGAATCGGCAAACCTTACCCCCAACGGTGCAAGTGGACTGGAAAACATTACCACGAAGCCATGAATCGCCCTCGCTTTCTCGAGGGGTATAGCACAGTCGACGAACCACCAATAACGATCCGACATCACCAACAACCTCCTCTACAACTTCCTCATGCAAGGCTAATTGGCGATCATCGTCGTAGACAACCTCCTGCTCATAGGAATCTTACTGATCAGTAACAACCCCCTATGCATCCACAAACAAGGCTTTTCCTGTCCGATCACTCTTTCTGCATTCAAAAGCACGATGGCCTGGCTCACCGCACTTGTAACACTTTGAACTTGAACCTCCTGTTCTAATCGCTTGTGGGACATTCGGAGGCAAATTTTCCGCTGGCTTCACTGGAATGGTATTGGCCGTGGGTCGGGCCACAACACCCCAAGGAGTAGACGGGGGTCTGCGATTGGCTTGTTTTTCCAACTGTAAAGCCCTCTGATGGGCGTCTGAAACAGAATACAAATCGAACATATTCAAAGTAAATTGAAACTGCTCACGCAATCCTCCCACATACCTCGCAACTAACTGCTCATCTGTCTCTGCAAGGTCGTTTCGGGCTAACAACTGATGAAACTCCGTGGTGTAGTCATCCACAGAACGCATATTCTGGCGGAGATTTTGCAATCGCTGGAACATAAGACGCGGATAGTTATGTGGAAGAAAAGCCACCCGCATCTTTTTCTTCAACTTCTCCCATGAATCAATCTTGTCCTTGCCCTGCCGCACGCGTGATAGTTGTAGTTGCTGCCACCATGCCGTAGCCCTACCCCGAAACCTGGTAGCGACTAACGGCACCCGTCTGTCTTCCGGAACCTATTTAAACTCCATGACCTCTTCAATGGCCGTAACCCAATCAAGGAACTCTTCTGGCGTCAAACCTTCTTGAAACTCAGGCAGTTTGATCTTCAAACCAGATTCCCACTGACGGACATCGCGGTGATCGGCCGCAATCTCCCGACCTCTTACCCTCGGTTGATGGTAGCCACCCATGCCAGTTCTGCCGCCACCGGGCGCTCCCATCGCAAAAGGGTTTTCGGCCTCTTCACCGTCCAAATCCTCGTCCTCTTCATGAGGCTCCCGAGCATAAGGGCGATGGCAAGGGGGGTTCCCCCCAACAGCCAGGGCAGCCATTTGATCGGTTAGGACGCCGATTGCATCCATCACCCGCTGCTCAAGTTGTTGGAACCGCACCTCTGTTCGCGCCTCCTGCGCAACGTCATCCCTTTCATAGACTTCCTCCACATGAGCTGTACGACCACCTCGTCCCCCTCGACTACCAACACGTCTAGCGGCCATAGTCGAGATCGAACTTGCGCTCTGATACCAACTGATGCAGGGCACCGTATGAACTACGGAACAATCGTGCAACAAAGATGAACACAAACTGCAAAGTTAGAGAAAACGCTCTCTAGACTCTTTTTAATTTCAATAATAATCAACAACCCTTCAGCCGTAAGGCTTACAACTCTTTAAATATGACGCAAACCCTAAAACCAACTAGGAAACGGAAAATTACCAAATTTGGAAATTTCCGAAATTATTACATATTCTGAAAATATAATAAAAAACAAAATTTCTCCAACAAGAACGGACATTATTGGATTTTCCTACCAAAAGTTATAAGCAAAAAGATTATTTCCTAAAACGGCAAATTAGGCCTTTTGGAGGCCTAAACGGCCGAAAACGGCTAAAAAACGAAAATCACATGGCCATAGGCGATGTGTCTTGACCGTTGGGCCGTTTCGAATCGAACCCAAGTGGGCTCGAAGCTAAATCCCTCGGTCAGTTTTGATTTCTACTAGTTAATTTTTGGAATGCTTGCGATGGTATTCCTCCGCTATGGCATCTGCATCAGAGTAGATCATAGTAAAGTACAAGGGGAGAGAAGCATAAAGAATGAGAAAATAAGGAATCAACATTTTTCATCTTGGATTTTTTGTTGTTTATTTTCCTTTCCTCCTAGGCAACGAGCAAACAAGGAGGGAAATCAATATTTCCCCTTCCTTTTCTTTATTTCTCAAATTCCAAAGACACCCTTTTGGTTTTGCTGTCTTGTGGTTTTGTCTCTGAATGTCGTTACACTCAGCTGTGTTTGTGCCTGTTTTGTGAGTTTGCTTTGGTGCTATGAGTTCTAGATGGGAGTCGTATCTGTATTAGAGACCGATACTTGTGGATACGTATCCGAAAAGTATCCAGAATTATAACAAAATAATTTTTGAATTTTCACAGTACCAAAAACTTTTTGGATACTTTAAGACACACATCCGAGAAGTATACTAAGATTCTGAAAAGTATCAGCTTTTTTAATGTTCTTTGAACATTATATTGGGTCGTACATGTGTGCGATAAAATTAAACTTCAATAATTAAGCACGTAACCAAGTAGGCTTACATACAACAATATTGTTGCTGCTGTCTACTCCATTTGTAAAGTGTGTCTTGCTGCTGCTGTCAACACCATATGGAAAGAAAGGAATTCTTGGATTTTTTTTGCTAAGAGAATTCTAGGATATTTAAGCATCTGGGTGTTGATTCTGCTACGCTGGTGCAACAAGTGATGGATGTGGTTCGGGACGTGTATCGGTGTATGCTTTCTTGAAGGAAGGTTCCTAAATCTGTTGACGATGTGAATATCGGTAGGGTGTGGGGTACTCCTTTGTTTGTACTTCAACCTTTAGTAGCTGCTTTGATGTATGTATTCCTATACAGGGTCTTTGTTTTCATTCTGTTTTGTTCCCCTGTTTTGGTTCTAGTTTGTAAAACTCAAGGCTATTCCCTTGATCTGATTGGTTTGGTTTCTTCATGAAAGTCACTATTCCAAAAAAAATATTACAATTTTGTGGTTCATTAATTTTTGTTGTTTTCGGCCGTTGGAGGCGGGATCTGGGGCTTGTTTACATACAGGAATACTTTAATTTTTTCGGCCTAACGCATAAGGCTGGGGGTCTAAATTCGGGTCCGAAGCAATGGCTTCCTGGGCCTCTCAACTGCCGAGGACTTGGTAGAAGACGCATAAGGGTCGAAGCATAGGTTTTGAATTTAGCGTTTCCGGAGGGCTCATGCGCTAGCTCTAAAAGACTCTTATATCTCACTCACTCCCTTCTCTCCACCCGCCAAACGGGCTCTGTGTGTTTAGATATATAGGGGAGTAAATCATTGTACAAACTTTGCAAAAATGGGATGGGATTAGCGTCTTGGCTGCCTGGGTCCGCCCCTGCATAAATATAAAAATTACTCTGTATGCTTGAATTTCAAGTCATGGGCTTTTAATTTCAGGTCAAATCCTCATTTTATCATGCAATCTAAGAATAATGCTACCACATCCAAATGAGTTTTTGGCATAAAGAAATTCTTTTTGTATTTAAAGAATTTTCCTGTCACATGATTTCGTTTAAGCTTTCATATAGCTATATATGTCTCAGTACATATTGATCCTGGCATTCTCGTCAGAAGACATATTCTGATAGTTAGACTAATTACATGTCACATAGACAATATGGATAAAAGGTGGGTAAGTTGCCGTAGAAACTGCTCATTCATATAATGCTCAGGGGAGGAGCCACAGAACGGTTCGAATGACGGGAGCGACAGAACGGTTCAAAACAATGGGTGCTTGTTCACATAATATTTGTCCATGTTCAGAAGGACATTATTTCTTCAAGAACTGCAGTTGTGTGTGAAAGTTGGTCACAGCGGTTGATGAGCAACAGACCAAGCCCCTCAGGCGCCTCAGCTATCAACTTCTATTCATGTGCCTGATCTATCCAAACTATTCTTATGAAGCTTGATCGAGGATTATTTCTCAAGTCTTCACTATATTTTTCTTCTGTAACATAGCATGGGAGAAAGATTCAAGTAATTCTTCTGTAGTGTGTTATTTTTTTAGAACAGAGCATTAGGTTGTGGTAAGTGTTGAAAAGAGTTACAGATGAATTTGGAGATGTTCATTGGAGTTCTTTTGCGCTAAAGCATTCGGAGAGATTACACACAAACAAACTCACCTCCACCCAATTTGCCAATCAAAAAGAAACTTCCACCCAATTTCCAGCCCCTGATCGAGTTGCCGGCTCAGACCGCTTCAATTGATAATTCCAATCCGTGTTTGCTCCCTCACCACCATCATTTAAAGAATGACCGTTGCGTAACGTGACGGGTTTTGAATGGACCGTTTCGGTTACGCATGAAACTAGTGGGTTTAATGAAATTCACATGCGTATCGGCCGATACGGCTGTTGCGTACTAGTCCGTAACGGCCGTTACACACCATTACAGACCTTTACGCAAGCAGATTCCTCACAAAATCCTTGAACGACAAGTCTACAACTACTTCAACAACCACAACATACGTTGCAAACCAATTCATTCATCGCCGAAATACAGAAGAATCAAGCCCCAAATTTTTGACTTCTTTAACATAATTTAGGGGGAGTGATTATCGCACGGTCCTTTCTACTAACCACACTCCACTTTTTGTTTTTAATGTGTAAAATTATCAAAATGTCATTATATATTCTTTCTACAAAAATATTTTCATTTTAATAGCAACAAAAAAGAAATACTGAAAAAAGGAAGGGTGTTTTAGTAACTTCACACACTAAAAACAATAAGGAGAGTGTGGTTAGTAAAAAAAAGAGCTCAAAAATCACTCTCCAATTTTCATATGTAATATTATGAGTAGAAAATTGATCTTTAGATTTGTATATAACTTGAAGTATTTGTCTTCTATTCCAAAAAACATTTTCTAATCAACATTCATATACGTGAAAACTTTTGTAAACTGAACTCTTATTTAACTAATCAAATCATTCTGAATACAATAAAAGGAAGCCCTAGCTCTACTTTATATACAGAGATCAGTAGTTGTTAATCCTCAACTAACTAGACGATTATGCTAACAGAAACCTCAACTAACTGCACAATTACATTAACAGAAATCACTAACAGAAATCCTAGTTGGCACACAAGTCTGAGCTCAGCTGACATCATCTATAGTGGAAGCCTTTGTATCACTTAACACACCCCCGCAAACTGATGCGGGAGGGTTGGACAGCATCAGTTTGGTCTTGAGAAACTGAAATCGACCAATAGTAAGTGGCTTGGTAAGAATGTCTGCCACCTGAAACTGAGAAGGAACATATTTGATGGCCAATTGATGACGAAGAACTTTCTCTCGGATGAAATGAAAATCAACCTCCACATGTTTTGTTCGGGCATGGAACACTGGATTCGATGCTAAAGAAATAGCAGAAACGTTATCACACCAGAGCAAAGGGGGAGGAACTGGGGAGGGCAAACGTAAATCTTGAACCAATTGCATTAACCAAACAAGCTCAGCTGCTGTATTCGCCAAGGCCTTGTATTCAGCTTCTGTTGAAGACCTAGCAACAGTTGGTTGCTTTTTAGCAGACCAAGATACAAGATTTGAACCAAAATACACACAATACCCTCCTGTGGACCTTCTATCAGAAGGACTACCTGCCCAATCAGCATCAGAAAATGCAGAAAACTGCAGTGCTCCTTTAGTAAAAAGAAGACCTTGAGTAATTGTACCCCTGAGATATCGTAGTATTCGTTTGACTGCTGTGAAGTGACTTGTCAGAGGATTATGCATATGTTGGCAGACAGCATTCACAGAAAAGGAAATTTCGGGTCTAGTTAAAGTCAAGTATTGCAGAGAACCAACCAAGGTTCGATAAAACTCTGGATTAGAAAGAGGAACATCAGGGATGACAGTATTAGGCTTGAGAGAAGAAGGAGAGGCACAAGGCCTACAATCTGTCATGCCTGCCTTCTTAAGTAAATCAAGAGTGTATTTAGCTTGGGAGAGCATAAGGCCCTGAGGCACAGGTAACACCTCTATGCCCAAAAAGTAATGAAGAGAACCAAGATCTTTGAGAGCAAAATCAGACCCCATACTCTGAATGATTTGAGCCACTAAAGAGGGATTGTTACCAGTGATCAAAATATCATCAACATATACCAACACATACACAAGGTCTGATCCCTGAGAGAGAATGAACAATGAAGAGTCTGCCAAACTGTTGTGAAACCCCTTTTTGAGTAAACTGTTAGACAACATGTCATACCAAGCTCTAGGGGCTTGCTTAAGGCCATATAAAGCTTTATGAAGTTTACACACATGATGAGGGAACTGAGGGTTGACATATCCTTGAGGCTGTCTGAGATACACATGCTCTTGAATAGATCCATGCAAGAAAGCATTGGAGACATCAAGTTGTTTTATTTCCCAGCCAAAATGAAGAGCAAGAGACAACACAAGTCTGATAGTGGGCTGTTTAACAACAGGACTAAAGGTCTCGTTATAATCAATACCCTCTGTTTGCTGAAAACCCTGAGCTACAAGTCTAGCTTTATACCTAGAAACAGTCCCATCAGCATTCCTTTTGATTCTAAAGATCCACTTGCAACCTATAGTGGGAGTATTAGGAGGAAGAGGGACCAGAGACCATGTACCTTGTTGAATAAGAGCAGAATATTCGTCGGACATTGCTTGCTGCCATTCAGGAAAAATTATAGCCTCTTTAAAGGAGAGAGGTTCAGAAATAGGAGGAGAGTGAACAGAAAGAGTAAAAGGAATTTTAGGCATAAAAATTCCAGATTTAGACCTGGTGTGCATGGAATGAGGAGGAGGGACAACCCTTGGAGAAGTTGAAGGAACAACAGAATGACTATCAAAAGCTGAGCTCATAGGAGCAGAATTAGAAGGAGAAGGAATTGCATCATTAGAGAAAGGTAAAGCAGTTGGATAAGTAGTAGGGGAAGATGAAGCAGGAGAAGAGACAAGGGGTGACACGGGAAAAGAAGAAGACAAAGAAGTCTGAGAAGAAGAAGAAATAATAGGAACAATAGAAGATGCTGTTCTAAAGGAAGGGATACCAGAAGAAGGGAGAACAGAAGGAGAGGAGGACATAGGAGAGGATGAAGTCAATTTGGGATAAGGAAAGTCAGTTTCTAAGAACTTAACGTGTCTAGAAACATATACTCTATTAGTAGTGGGGTCCAAGCATCGATACCCTTTGGTGTGTGAGCAGTAGCCTAGAAATATGCATGGAGTAGACCTAGGAACAAGCTTATTAGAGGCATATGGTCTTAGCCAAGGAAAACAACAACATCCAAAAGGTTTAAGAAGAGCATAATCAGGACTAGTTTTGTAAAGAAGATGAAATGGAACTTGGAAGTGAATAGAAGAGTGTGGTAAACGATTGATCAGATGCAGCGCAGTAGTAATGGCTTCAAGCCAGAAAGTAACAGGTAGATTGGCCTGTTGAAGTAAAGTAATCGCAGTTTCAATAATATGTCTATGTTTTCGTTCTGCTACTCCGTTTTGCTCTGGGGTATGAGGGCAAGAAGTCTCATGAACAATGCCAAATTGAGCAAAGAAAGAATACATGAGTTTACTAAGAAATTCTCCCCCATTATCAGACCTTACAGTCTTAACAGACTGAGAAAAGTGATTAGTTACAAAAACTTTAAATGCCTGAATGTAAGCAGTAACTTCTGATTTGAGTTTAAGAGGAAACAACCAACAATATTTCGTAAAATCATCAACTAGGAGCAGATAGTATTTATAACCAGAGAAAGAAGGAACAGGAGATGGTCCCCACACATCCATATGAAGCAACTCAAAAGGTGAAGTAGTGTGAGATGTAGAAAGAGAAAAGGGCAATTTGTGACTCTTTGCTTTATTACAAGGGTAGCAGGTAAAGCTAGTAGGAGAAATGGAAAGATTATACTGTTTGGAGAGAATTTGAAGTAAACCAGCATGAGGGTGACCAAGCCTCTGATGCCAAAGTGCAGCTGAAGAGCCAGAGGTCAGCAAAGCTGTAGCAACAGGTCTAGTAGAAGACAGAAGGGGATATAGCCCCTGATGACAGGGCCCCTGATGAAGAATTTGATGGGAGGTCTTGTCCTGAATGGTATAACCATGAGAGTCAAAAGAGATGATACAATTATTATCAAGAGCAAATTTATGAACTGAAAGAAGATTATGTGAAATAAGAGGAACATGGAGGAGATTATCCAGTGTAAAGAGAGTGTGAGGAGTAGAGAGAATACCTTTTCCTGAATGGGCAACAGGAACATTATGCCCATTTCCAACGGTAACATGCTCAGTGGAAGGTCTCTCATGAGAGCTGTGAATCTGGGAAGCATCAAAAGTAACATGAGATGTAGCCCCTGTGTCAAATATCCAAGGGGAAATAGGTGATTTCCCATGAGATGATGTAGGTGTTTGAGTAAAGGGGGAAGCCTGAGCAAAAGTCCCAAAGACTTGAGGTGGAGCGGTTGGAGCAATGTTGTAAGATGCAGGTCCCCCAGAAGTACTACCATACTCATAAGTGGGAACATTACCAACTCCATAACCAGCAGTCAGGGGTAGAGAAGTACCATATCCAAAACCTGAGGTATCAACCCCAAAACCATAACCAGATGACATTTGTGGTTCAGTAGCAGCAAACATAGCATGAGGTGGAGGTCTAGGAGGATATCGTGGAGAGAAACCACCACCAGACCTTCCCATAGGTCTATACCCCAAATCTAAACGATAGTGACAAGAGTAAGCCAGATGATTAGTTTTGCCACAAATCTGACATCCACCATTAGAAGTACCAAAACCAAAAGAGGGTCTAGAAAAATCAGAGGGAAAACCAGTAGGATAATGTGGAGTAAAATTTCTCTGAAAGTTGGTATCTCTGAATCTGTTGGAGTTTCTAGGACCTCTTGGACCAGAGAAGTTTGAGGGAAAGAAATGTTGTGTTGGTGTGGGAAAAGGATACTGAAAGGGCTGAAGGATAGGGTTCAGAGATGGTGTTTCAGGTGCAGAATTAGATACAGAAGTAGGACCTGGGGTGTTAGCCACAAGAATGGGGGTAGATTCCTCTTGATCCTGAGTCATATGTAGCTCTTCTGACATGAGAAGAGATGTCAAACTACTGAAAGTAAATGATTCAGGTCTAGATCGAACAGTTTGTTTCAGAGACTTGTAGCCTGTTTTTAAGCCATTCAGAGTGTGGAAGATAAGTTCTTCATCATCAACATATGAACCAGAAGCAGCAAGGCGCTGAACAATCTCTTTAATTGAATCAAGATATTGCTCCATACTACCAGTTTTGTTCAAACTATACAATCTGCGCTTGAGATCGTGCACATGCGAGCGAGAGAGAATATGAAATTTTTCTTCGAGTTTGGTCCATAACTCAAACAGATGAGTAGAGCCAACAATATGAGGTAGCACAGATGGTGAAAGCGTAGCAATCAAACAAGAAAATAACATTCGATCGATGACATTCCATTTCTCAAACTCCGGATTAGGGGTCTTTGTGCCAGAGGTATCAGTAACAAACAACGGTGGGATACCAAGAGAGCCATCAGCATAGCAAAACAAATCGTTGGCTTTCAAAGCATTTTCCACTTGCGTTTTCCACGTAAAATAATTCGTAGAATCAAGCTTAACAGAGATAAACGACTGAAAATTCGCGATTAAGAAAGCTAGAGCTGGAGGGAGATGAGAGGAATTTACGGAATCGGACGACGCTGAAGATACCGCCATGGAAATTGAACAACAGAGCTTGGAGATGCGAAGAGAAAATCTCAAGATCTCGTCGAACTTTCGTCAATTGATGACTTTGACGATGATGACGGCGAGACGGTGGGGGACGATGATGCCATTGATGATCTGAAAGCACTCGAAAAGCTGAAGTTTGGAGGAATCTCTTGAATCTGGAACCAAAAACAGGTAGGGTTTCATGACTCGCGTCTTTCACGGCTCTGATACCATGAAAACTTTTGTAAACTGAACTCTTATTTAACTAATCAAATCATTCTGAATACAATAAAAGGAAGCCCTAGCTCTACTTTATATACAGAGATCAGTAGTTGTTAATCCTCAACTAACTAGACGATTATGCTAACAGAAACCTCAACTAACTGCACAATTACATTAACAGAAATCACTAACAGAAATCCTAGTTGGCACACAAGTCTGAGCTCAGCTGACATCATCTATAGTGGAAGCCTTTGTATCACTTAACAATACGCAAGCTCGGTCCTACTCGAATTAAGATCGTGATTCTGCCCTAGCTTAGGAAAAATTAAAAACAAATCTATGCATACGTAGTACGCGGGATTGTTGGGACCCAACTTGGCGTCTCACAAATTGATAAGAGCCGTTTAATCTATATCTATCTATGAGAGAAACTTATTCACGGCTCCGTACAATCTTAGCCGTTCATTTTGGTAATCAATGGTTGAGATTTATTTTTCAATTTGACCGGTAACAATTATTTTTTACCGGTCAAAATTGATTTTCAAACCGGACCGTCTAAAACACTCTTGGACGCACGTGTTTAAGCACCGTAAACTTTATTTACAGGTTGCTCCGTAAAGAAGTTTTTCTCATCTATCTATCTATATCTATACTACTTATAAAAGTCTGAGGTGTTTGTCTACTTTTCCTTTTTCGATACTTTTTTTTTTTTATCATTCGTTAATCTTAATCTACACTATCTTAAGGGACTTGGAGTGAGAATGAGTACTTACATGTATCAAACCTTATTCATGTGCATGAAAGTATAAGGGAAGTACCAACTGTACTCCACTTAAGTCAGACTCAACTGTTGCTATTGATCTGATCAATGGGGAACAACCTAAGAATTTCCTCACACTATTCTCACTTCTCATCAAAGAATGCAAAGCCCTCGTGAAAGCAACATCATGCAATTTGAGACACGCGCTGGGAGAGGGTAACAAGGTGGATAGACTAGCCAACATGCGAATTGATCAAGAGGACCGAATGATATCGCACATTATCCCCTGGATGACAATCTCATTCTAGAGGCAAATGTTAGAGGCGTGACTTTTGAGAGTAGTTTGTTTTTTCCTTTTCCATGGTACCAAAAAAGAAAAATTACACCCCACCCCGCTTGCCGATTTTCTTTTTCCCAACTAAGAATAGCCTCCCACGCCCGACACCCCATCCCCTTCCTCGTCCCCCAACCGTCATACCTCTTCCTTACACCCCAAATCCCACGCAACGCACGTACCCAACGGACCATACAGACACCTCCCGATCCCAAACTCCATCAACCGCTCCACCAGTTCAATTTTTAGTTGTATTGCTCTGGAGTTTACACCGGAAATAAAGAAAGCATATCAATTCAATCTGAATTCCATGCTCCAACGTCTGACGACCCTCCAAAACCAACACAAGTCACACAATGCTTCCTTCCCGTCGTATTTGCATCATCAGCGGACATCGGCAAGCATGACTGTTTAATACTTTAGTTCACCGGCGACTCCGGCAAGCATTCTTCTCTTACAAACCCAATCTCTGACTAGGTAATTATCCAATTCTCAATACTTTAGTTCACTGCTACTCATGCTTACAGCGTTCTCCCATGCCTCCCCTTCAAATTCAAGTACTATACATTGCCGACCATGAATTTCTTCTTCACTGAACACAGTGCACGCTACCTGTTTGAAAATATGTGTTTTCCAGGTATGAGGTTTGCATACATGACACAACGCGGGAAAGCATCGAGCAATTGTATTCCACTGACAAAAACAATAGACTTCTTGATTGAATTACCCACTTTGATCTGTAGGAAAAACGGGACTATGTGTCGAAATACCTCTGTAAATAGCTAATACTCATATTATTTATACACTCGCACTCACACTCACACTCACACTCCTACTCGCACCAGGTAATAGAGTTCTTCATGTATTTGTCAATCAGTGTATTTATGCATGACGGTATTAGAAGAATATCGAAAGAAGTTTTTGGGGAGTCGAAGGGAAAAAGCCCGATTTCTAATGAGACATGGTGGTAGAATGACAAAGTTCAAATCATGGTAAAAGCCAAAAAAGAGTGCTTTAAAAAGTGACAAAAGAATTGGAATGCAGAAAATTTTCAGGGCTATAAGCAAGCTAGCAAGGAAGCTAAGAAAGCCGTTAGTGATGCTAAGTTGAAAGGCTATGAGAGTTTCTACGCTAGACTCGATAGTAAAGATGGAGAAAAGAGAGCTAGAGATGTTTCTCAAGTTAAGTGTATAAAAAGTATTGATTCGGTGGTGTTGGTGAAAGACGAGGCGATCAGGGATAGATGGAAGTCGTATTTCGAGAAGTTGTTAAATGAGAAACATGAAGGAGGCTTTGGTGGGGAGGAAGTGTATGTACCTGGTGAGAATATAGAATATGAATTTTATCGGAGAATACAAAAGGTCGAAGTGGTTAAAGCTTTGAAGAGGATGAAACCGGATAAGGCCTTAGGACCAGATGGTATCCATGTAGAAGTGTGGAAAAGTCTAGGTGACCTGGGGGCGACTTGGTTGACGAAATTGTTTAAAAAGGTTATTATGACTAGGAAGATGCCCGACGAATGGAGAAGTAGCACTCTAGTACCTATCTATAAGAATAAAGGGGATATTCAAAGTTGCAACAACTATAAAGGTATTAAATTGATGAGTCATACGATGAAATTGTGGGAAAGAGTTATTGAGTATCGCTTAAGGATGGTGACTACGGTGTCAGAGAAACAGTTCGGGTTTATGCTTGGAAGATCAACCATGGAAGCTATCTACCTATTAAGGAGAATGGTAGAAAAACACAGAGTAAAGAAGAAGGATCTCCATATGGTTTTCATATATTTAGAAAAGACTTATGATAGGGTACCTAGAGACATCATATGGTGGGTTCTGGAGAGAAAATGTGTGACCAAAAGGTATATCGAGGTGATTAGAGACATGTATGAGGGTGCCGTCACTACCATTCGATCACCAGTAGGGAAAACGAGTGAATTTTCAATCACTGTAGGATTGCACCAAGGGTCAGTCTTAAGCCCGTACCTCTTTGCCTTAGTTATGGATGAATTGACTAGAAACTTTCAAGAGTTTATCCCATGGTGTATGATGTCACGTCCTCGATTTTAAACATAATAAATAAACCATTTCGACAAAAGGGTCCTCGCATAGTGTAAATAATACCCAAAAGTGAGTTCCCACCTGTTTAATTACAAAACAAGTCCCCAAATTTCAAAATATACAACATTGGCACTCCGGCCCAAATTAACTTAAGTACAAATACAATTGAGTTTCGAATATTACCACTTAGGTCAAAAGATAATCCAAGGGTAAAATTAGTTACAAGGCCATTTTTAATCAAAAGTAAGTCTATTCTAAAGATGAGCTAATAACTAAATCAAATTAGCTTTCAAAATACTCCTCGTGTCCAAGCACACCGTGTCATGCAACCTATTGCCCTGTATTCGAACCTGAAAAAAAGGATTTTGCTGAGCTACACTAGCCCAGTAGGAAATTCTCTACAAAATCTATATGCAATGAGGTGATAAGCATGGATATAGTGAATCAAGCTAAATGGCAAATCAAGATAACCCATGTTAATACAATTTACTAACGTCAAGCATTCTCATACACAAACATACACGCACACACACTTCTCCCAATCAATTTCCACCCCTTGCGACTTGTGTTACCACCCCTTGCGCACAACAAACCCCACATTCAACTTCACGACAACGACTACGTTATCAACACTACCAAACACGTCACAAACGACTCATAAATCGCAACAATCAAGTCTAAAATATGGAATCTATAAGCATATGCAATCCATGAATTATCAAGGGTTCCACCCGGACCATACATAACATTCAAACACTAACACCACATAAATCCACCATAAAACATGTAGAGAAAGAGAGAAATCCCTACCAAAGTGAGTCTTGAGCAAAGCCCTAGGAGAATCAAGAGAAATAAGCCCAAATCTTCCAAGAACAAGCTACTCCCAAGCTTGAATACAAGATCTAGAGAGGATATCGCCCAAAAACATGGTAAACAAACAAAGATCAACTAATAATCAAGAGGAGAGAGAAAAAAAATGTGGGTAAGCTTTAAGGAGTGAGAACAATAACATAAAACTCACTATTGGTTCACCAAATGCAAAAATCTTGTGATTTTGAGGTTGGAAACCCTTGGATCTTGAAGATTTGAGATTGAAATCAAGTGTTTTGGGTGAGATTGGAGTTGGGTGGGTGAGAGAGGGTTTTGAGATCTAATTTTGTGGCCTTTGGGTGTGAGAAATGACATAAATGGGTATTTATAGTGGCCCAAAAAGCGTGCTGCAAATCTGCAGAAAACGCAGCATGTACCGGTACTGGGAAAAGGCTGTATCGGTACATGAACCTTCAAAATGTCAGAAAACACAACTTCTGAACACCATGTACCAATACTGGAAAAAGGTTGTACCGGTACAAGCTGGGCAGAAAAAAAAAGAATTTTACAACGGACACCGAAACGAACCCAACCTGATACATACACTTCCAAACAACCTTACAACATCAAACTAACATTTTACCATCCTCCGAGAGTCCGATATACACCCGAATACGTATCTCCGTACACCCCACAACATACGAGCGATTTTACTAACAATACAACTACTTTACGCAATAAACGATTTTCAAAACTATAATAAACCATGAGTCTCTACATATGATGTTTGAGATGACATTGTTCTCGTGGATGAAACTGCTAGAGGTGTTAATACGAAACTAGAAATTTGGAGGGAAGCATTAGTGTCAAAGGGTTTTCAAATAAGTAGGAGTAAAACTGAGTATATGGTGTGTAAGTTTGGTGGTACCAGCAGTGCGCATGAAGAAAAAGTGATGATCCAAGACCAGGAGATAGCTAAGAGTGATTATTTTAAGTACTTAGGTTCAATTATTAGTAGTGATGGGGAGATTGCCGATAATGTGACCCATAGGATCCAAGTGGGGTGGCTGAAGTGGAGGAGCGCTACGGGTGTACTGTGTGACAAGAGAGTACCCAAAAAATTGAAGGGGAAATTTTATGGAACTGCCATCAGACCAGCGATGCTTTACGGAACAGAATGTTGGCCTATTAAGAAACAACATGTGAACAAGATGAGTGTAGCAGAAATGAGAATGTTGAGGTGGATGTGTGGTAAGACTAGACGAGACATGATTAGAAATGAAACGGTTCGTGAGATGGTAGGTGTAGCACCTATGAAGAGAAGTTGAGGGAAAATAGGCTAAGGTGGTTTTGAGCATGTCTACCGTAGACTAGAAGATGCGGTAGTTAAGAGAGCGGATAAAATAGCTTTGGATAGCAATGCTACGGGGAGAGGTGGACCGAAATTGACATTAGATGCTGTGGTGCGCAAAGATACGAGCATATTAGGTCTGTGTGAACAAGTGGTTCTTGACAGAACTCAATGGCGGAAACGGATTCATGTAGTCGACCCCAAGTGATTGGGACATAAGGTTCGGTTTGGCTTGGTTTGGTTTGGTTTGGCCAATAAACTATGGGTACATTACTCGGTGTACACCAAATGTACATTTTGTGGGAGACCCATCTCGAGATTCTACACAAATTATCGGAGCCGCTCAATATGGTTAAAATGTTCTTAAAAAGATCTTTGTAAAAAATCAGTTCAGCCGGATATCGGTAAGGGTTTGATATATTCTTCGCTCAATTTGCTGACAGTAAATTGAGGCAAGAAGCGATCAAGCTATTACCGATATCTGGATGAGCTGATTTTTTTCAAGGATCCATCAAAAAATATTTTAAACATATTTTGTGGCTCCGATCTTTTTTGTGGAACCTCAAAATGGTCCTTCAGAACGTCGTGTGCATATGGTGTACATCAAGTGGTGTACCCATAGCAGATTGTGATCCATATATACAAATCGGCTTTCTACGCGCATGAGATGCTGGTAGCCAAAATTGACCCGCATGAGATGGACAAAGCATATCATCATGTGAGATTCCCGCTGACCAACTAACTGGTAGCCAATAAATTTTTAAATGGCCTACTTGTAAATACTTGGTCTAATTTTTCAAATTTTCATTCAGGATTTAGAATCCTGATTTAGGTTCCTGGAATCTGAATGAATTTTGAAGCAAAATTAAACAATAAACAATTGGATCAAGTATTTACAAATATTCGATTGAGCTAATTTTTTTGCAAGGTCACTCAAAATATGATTTCAAAATTAATGAATGGATCAGATTATTTGTTGGCCCATACACTGATTTGTGCACTAGCTATATGCACAGTCAGACGGATATCTGTAGTTGAATTTGTAATTCGAAGTTCACAAAAACTGCCTCGAGGCACATGTATTATCCAAATATTAAAAACATTATAAAGAATCTCATCTCAGACGGAACAAACCACATCAAGATTTGTCACATGGAAAGGTCCTTTTCTCCTTTATATATTGCACATTGACTTCCATTTAATTTGTTTATAAAATCTTTAATTTAATGATTTCCAGGTCACACTATATACCAATAGAGTTGTAGGATAGGTCCGAAATCTGAATGGACAAATACCCCTTAGGAATAGATGTGGCGGAGAGGTTAGAATAGCCTATGGAAAGGAATGAAATGAGTGATCTAGAAGGGTGAAGAAGAGAGCAGGGGTGAACAGAGAGGGTAGGCAGTGGAGACCCAAACCCAAAGATCCCCAAGAGGAAAGACAATACAGCCCCTGAAAGAGGATAAGACCTCCTTTAAAATCAGTGCTCACCAACTTTCTCTCTCTAGGGAATGTTCACAAGGCTCTTATCCTTGGGATCTGGTGAAGAGACGTTCATATTTATAGACCACACGAGCTAATGCTCGGGCACCAAGTGGCGCGCTAATAAAATGACACGTGTCCCTTCTGTACCCCCTGACCGCCGAGGTATCGCGACCCTCGCGATGACCGCGAGTATGACGGTAAGCGTATCCTCTTATTCGCGGAGATCCTCTTCTTCTTTTACAGCCACCAAACCACTAGATCCCCTTCATTCCCGTAAGGGCAAGGTCGTGACCTTACTCGATCGCGCCTGTACCGCTGCCAAGCTTCAAGGGGCCCCACGGGTCCTGCCTAAAGGCCGGAGCAGACATAAGAGTCTGGGTAAATCACTGGTGTGTCTTGGTTAAATCGCGTTATCGTCTCCATTAGATTGGGACCGCGCCAAGGGTCCACCTGAATAAATGTAATTCTCTCCTTAATGGAGGAACTGAAGCTCGCGACCCTTACATGGTCGCTGCGGAGCGATGGGTAGCGCGAGGCTCCCTCGCGCAAGGGGCCACTTGTCGCGCGACTGAGGCGCCACGTGGCAAGCTAGGGTTCCTTGGTCAAATCGTCAACCCCGCGAGGACGAGTACACGTGTCACATGCTCATTGGCTAGTCAACAGTCGCGCCTATTGACCTTTCCTACAATTGCCCCCCACGCGCGTATGACCCACGCGCTGTCATTCGCGCGTGCAACGGTCGGGACTGTTCAAGTCTGTAGAGTCATCACACCCCTTCATTTATTGTGTCCCTTTCTCGAGATTTGGGGGACCCCTGTTCTGAGTATAAGTAGCCTTACTTAGCCATAAACCTCTTCACTTTTAAAAGACCCCAACTTTTTCTTCTCTCTCTCTATCAAAACCCCATCTCCCTTCTTCTTCTCTCCCCCACCGACTGCAACTCTCTCTTTCTCTTCTCTCTCACAAACCCACTTCTCGGTCCATGGTGGTGAGAGACGACGTGGAGCAGGGGAGCAAGGCCGTATTGCAGACCTCCATCCGAGAACTTCCGGCAGGCGAGTGGCGCCGGGCGCCATATCTCGGCGGCTCGACCGACTCGTTTTGGCGGAAGGCGGAGGCCTTCGTCCCGGAGACGGACATCACGGAGGAGCCCCTTTCTTTGGTCCCCGAGGTGTCGCCCGAGGAGGCCTATCTGATTCCTCCTTGTTTTGTTTTGAGGTTTCGAGTAGAGAGGGGGGGATATCCCCTCTTGCTTTGTCAACTATGAGGCTGTCTCCCAAGCGCCAGTTCACTGGGGCGACTGGGTCGAGGCGATCTTAGGCAATCCGGACTCGGTACACATTCTCAGGTCCTCCCGTGCCCTTGAGCCCATTCGTCTCTCGGTAGAGTTGAGCATTCGGAAGAATAATGCTAACGTTGACTTGATGGTTTCCCGTTGGAGCAAAGACACCCATACATTTGTGTTCCCATGGGGGGACGGCGGTCCGACGCTTCAGGACACGGCCGTGCTGATGCGGCTGAGTACGAGGGGGTCAGCAGCCTTCGACCCCTCGAATCTTTCTTCGGCAGACGCAAGGCTGGTAGACCGTTTGAGGAGGGCATACATGGAGGCGGGCAAGCACGGGTCCCGCTTCGATCAAGAGGGATGCGTGCGGGTCCCTCCGAAGCCGGGTAAAACCTCTTGGGGTTGTTGGCTGCGCTACTTTTTCAAGGATTTGCCTCCTCCGGGGACTGAGCCTCCCGTGGGGCAAGTGACTGAGTTCTACGGGAAGATGTATGATTCCGACCTCCATATTGCAGGTTTCCTCGTTTACTGGCTGTCTTTCTTTGTAATCCCTGACTTCCCTTACGAAGGGCCCAACCAAACTGTTTTCCCCATCGCGGTGAGTCTTGCGAGAGGGGACTTCGTTCGGCTTGGTCCTCTATTTCTGGGCTCTTTGTTTCATCGTTTGGATCAAGTCCACACTGATACTGAGAGGTCTATAGGACGTTATGACATGGTGTCCGTGGTGCACACACAGTTTTTGATGGCTTTCTGCTTTGAGCATTTCCCGAGTCTCGCGCCCTCTCCCGCGTATCTCAGTTGGAGTGAGGAACCTCTCCCTCGGATCATGAGGTGGAGCGGGGCCAGTTCAACCAAGTCTTGGGGGAAACGTGTTGATGACGCTAGCCGCTTCCTTCCACGCCCTTACGCAGAGCCAGTCGAAGGTACCCTTCCCACCAGCTTCTTTTCAGAGGATGATCGCATTGTGGATTTTCAAACAGATGGCGTCGCCGTTCCTACTTCCTGCCTTTCTGCTTTTGCCGCTGCGTGCCCATGTTCCCTGCCTGCGTTATGTGCGGAGGGTCCACGCGCTATGTTGTATTGTCCAGATAGGGTAGCGCGGCAGTTCGGCTATGACCAGGGCGCACCAGACCCGGCGCCGCCACTGAGAAGTTTTGTTGAGAGCCTTCGCCGCTTCACTAGGGCCTTCGTGGGGGAATTGTCTGAGGGTTACACAATTTTGGTGCTGCCAAGGAACGACCGGGAAACCTTCTTTACGGCGAACAACCGTCTGGCTTGGCATCGCAACCTTGACTCATTCATTAACTACGTCCGCGGTGTTCCTGTGATCCCGGCTATATCGGTCGTCTACCACCACGACATATCTCTCATGTCTCCGAAGGCAAAGCAGCCAGGGTGGCGCGACAAGAGCACTTATTGGGCAACTTCGGGGACAACCCCTACCTCCGCGGCCAGTCGAGGCATCACCATTGCGGAGCCGATTTCGACCGTCCCTCCGACGAGGGTGACCCATGCCAAGGCCAAGGAACAGGCCTCTTTGCAGCAAGAAGATCTTCAGTTTAAACGGCTCCGGAAGGTATGTTCCTTGATTGTATTTTCTCCATTCTTCCCTCTGCGATACTTGCCATTTGCACTCTCGTGACTTTGAACTTACTTCTTTTCATAGGGTGCCCCTATCCGCTCTGCAAGGACTCCTCGCTCTGAAGAGACCCCGGCTTGCGTCCGCAGGTGAGATTTGTCTCCTGCCTTGAGCTTATCCCGTTAGTTCTCCCTTCGTTTTGTTACTGCTTTCTCACATATCCCTTATCTCTTTGTAGGCTCCTCGTTCAGATACGAAGGGGGGGAGCACATCCCCTTGAGCAAGCTGAAAAGAAAGAGGGAAGGCGAGGAGGCTCGCGAAGAGGGTTCCGACAACAGTATCGATGACACCGCCCCGATCAGTCAGTCTTTCAAACTGCCTCGCACTACACAGCCCAGTCCCGGCGGCACGTCCGCTGCAGCAGGTAAGAAGGTGGTTATCGCCCTTGATGAGGGGGAATCTGACGGGGATGATAGCGACGCTAATGGTAGCGATGATCACGGTGATGAAGAGGATGATGATAGCAGTGCGGGTGGCAGCGAGGAAGACCAACATGAAGAAGATGACGACGATGAGGATTATAGTGGTGATGACGATGGTGGTGAAGATCTTGTTCATAATGAGGATGAAAATCTGGGCAGCGGTGGTGACAATAACGACGGCGATGGCGATGAAGGTCGCGATGGTGGCGGAGGTAATGGCGGTAATTTCGGTGGTGATGTGGCGCAACCTGTGATTGATGAGGATGAAGAGGATGAAAGCATTTCGGGCTTGGTTCCTCGTCGGAAGGTTCTGACCGAGGGGATTCTTTCTGTTCCCGACATTAATCAGTTGGCCCCGGAGGCTGACATTCAGCAGCCATCTTCCCAAGAGGCGGTAGAGACTGCCCTGAATCTCCTTGACAAACGTATTAACATTCCGCCCACCGGTGATCTTACCTCACACTTCCAAGCACTCGACGCAGCAGTGGCACTCGTGAATCTGACTGCCGCTTAGGTCTTCGCGGACTTGCAGGATGACTCCTTTATATCCCTTGGGCTTTCGCAGACGGGGTACGCCGTCGGGGACGCTGGTGAAGGTAGTTCTTTACTGGCTAGTGAGTCTGCTTCGCAGCAACAGGTTGAAGCCAGTACCAGTCGCGAGCATGCGGCGGCTGATGATGATGCTGAGGTACAAGTGGTGGATTCGCCGGTGACCAACGAAGTGGAGGAGCCTTCAAACGAGGCCTTCTTCGGGTATTATGGCTTTACTCCTGAGTCGACCTCCTCCCTCTCCTTTGTCCGGGATCTTTTTCCTTATACATTCTTCAAGGTTCGCGGCCTTTACAGTCGGACCATGGGCCGGATGCAGCTGGAGTGCCTTTACACCTTGCGAAGTATCAAGGGCATGAGGGTGTGTGACTTGGGTCCCCATCAGATTGAGGAGATCGGGCTTACCGTCCAAAACTTTGACAAGTTGGGGTTTGATATCTGGTGGGTGTACAAGGAGCTCGAGGCCACCAAGGTCATGCGCGAGAATGAGCAACTGCGGATGGACTGCGAGGGGGCTAAGGTGGCCCTAGAGGAGGCTCGCGTGGCTCTCGTCGAAGCACAAAGTGTAGTAACTGTGGCGGAGGCGGCAGTAGAAGAACGCAGGTTGGTTTACGAGCGCTTGGCTGAGGAGGCTCGCCTTGGTGACAGACTTGTTGACGTGCCCCTTCGCGACACTGACCCTTTCCTGAAGAATATCTTTGGTGTTTAGCTTCATTTGCTTTCGGTGTTGTAATCTGATGACTTTGATGATTGTTTGTAGTAGACTTTTGGAGTATCTTTTGGTGATGTAATGACAATATCGGATATTTGCAGTAGTTTTATGCGTAATATGTCTATGTTTTATGAACATAGTTAGATGATATTACAACTGCCGCTTTACTTTCCGTTAATTGCCCATTACATAATGCTTGCCACCTTTCACATGAAAACTGTTCATAAATGAACTAAGGATAGCATGGCCTGAAACCTTCTTTAAAACTGAAAATATAGGAGATACCCTTACATCATGGGTAGTACATCTTAATGAACTTAACATTGATGGGACCAGTTTTGAAACCGTCACTGACCCTTGCTAACTCATAATGGCCGCTGCTACTGGCCTTGGTTACTTCTACGGACCTTCCCACCTCGGAGTGAACTTTGGCTGCTCCAGGTCCCTCATGACTGCGGTGGTGGACTTCCACACTAAGTCCCCGACTTGAAACGCTCGCGGCACCACACTTTTGTTGTAATACTTGGCTACTGACTGCCAATACCTTTCCTGATTTCTTGCCGCAGCGTTCCTTCTTTCTTCCATGGCTTCCAGGTCTGCCCTTCTTTCCTCTTGTGTCACCTCAGCCGCGAGGGCCAGTCTCGCGGATGGCACACTTAGCTCCGCGGGGAGGACAGTTTCAGCCCCGTAAACCAAACTGAAAGGACTCGCGCGCGTAGCTTTGCGATGAGAGGTCCTGCATGCCCATAGCGCCACTGCAAGATGATCAGCCCATGTTCCTCCCTTTTCATCCAACAGTTTGCTGATGATGCGGATGAGAGTCTTGTTGGTTGCCTCGGCTTGACCATTGCCTTGAGGATAGTATGGAGTCGACGTGAGATGACTCACTGAATAGGATTTTAAGAGCTCCTTCACATTCTTGTTGATAAAGGGGGTGCCGTTGTCCGAAAGGATGACTTTGGGTATGCCAAAACGACAAATGATGTTCTCTTTGATGAAGTTTGCCACCGCCGCGCCGGTCGCCTTACTCAAGCTAACGGCCTCAACCCATTTCGTGCTTATTTCAGTAGCAACTAAGATCCACTGGCTTCCTCTGGATGTAGGGTGTATGGGCCCGATCAAATCCATCACCCAAGTATGGAACAGATAGGGGGCACAGATGCAATGCAGTTCCACGGATGGTGCATGGACCAAGTTCCCAAACTTTTGACAGGCCGCACACCTGTGCACATGTTGCTTTGAGTCTGCTTCCATCGTAGGCCAGAAAGACCCGAGATGGATCAAGTGCTCGTATAGCTTCCTCCAACCCTGATGTTCCACTTCATGAACTTTCTGTAGAACCTCTTCGGCTTTCTCGCGAGACAGTAGCGCAGGGGTATCCCGTCTAGGGCACGTCGGTAGAGCTACTACCCCCTTCTAGAAAGTAGCGTTGGGAGCAGCGTTGAACTCTTCGAGCCTCATTCGGGTCCAGAGGCAATGTTCCTTCGCGAAGGAAATCAATGTATTCCTGTCTTCAGTCCAGCTCTTCCATGAGGCAACACTCTACCTCCACTGCGTATAACATGCAGTTTTGGCAAGTGCGGAGGACCCTCGCGGCGTCTTCTTTCATGCTGGGCCAATAATAACCCTGCCTTTGAACTCTGCGATACAGGGAAATCTCATTCTCGCCACAAGTTTTGTCATGGATCTGACGCAACTTGGTCTTCGCCTCGCCGGGGCTTACGCATCTCGCTAGCCACCCTTGAGGTCCGCGGTAGTAAAGCTAACTGCGAAGGACAGTAAACTGAGCCACCTCCGCGATAGGCAAGGTCCCCTTTCCAGAAACCAACTGCTTCAAGACGGGGTCGCGCCAGTTTTCCTCGCAGCGTGCCCCGAGCTCGTCTATGATTGACGGCTCTGTCTTTTTAATGATCTCAATCGTCACCTTTTCTTCATCGAATTCTGTCTTTGCCCCCAGCGTCGCGAGGGCATCTGGGAATCTGTTATCTGACCTTGGTCTATGGATTATGTCCACTGCCTCGAATCTTCCCATTAGCCTTTGTACTGTCGCCTTGTGGGGCGCGAGGGTGGGCTCCTTTAGCGCATATTCCCCTGATGTTTGGAGAATGATAAATTTTGAATCCCCCACTATTTTCAGTCGTGAAATTCCTCTGAAGTTTGCTGCCAAGAGCCCCAGGATTAGAGCCTCATATTCTGCTTCATTGTTGGAGCATGCGAAGCCTAACTTGTAAGACAGGTATTCCCTTTCTCCTTCGTCACTTTGAAGGACAATTCCTGCGCCGCCATGTGCTCCTCATGCTGCCCCGTCGAAGCTTAGCGTCCAGGACACCTCACTTGGACTGGCCGCATGGGCTTCGAAACCATCTCCCGGTAGCGCCTCTTCCAATGGTTCGCACTGCCTACTCGGAAATTGTGCAAGGAGATCTGCTAGAGCTTGACACTTGATAGCCCGCGGAGTAACACATGTGATCTCGAATTCTACCAACGCTAAAAGCCATCTCGCGATCCTCCCTGAAAGGGCTGGTCGCGACAGTAAGTACCTCACTGGGTCACTTTTAGTGACGAGCTGTACTGGGAATGACAGGAAGTAGTGCCTCAACTTCTGAGCAGTGAATACAAGGGCCAAGCAATGTCGCTCCACTGGGGTATACCTCACCTCCGCTCCTTGGATCTTCCGGCTTATGTAGTACACCGGTCGTTCTACTCCCTCTATCTCCTGGACAAGGAGTGCCCCGATAGATTTCGCCGTTGATGTTAGGTACAAAATGAGTGGCTTCCCCGGTTGTGGCGCGATCATGGTTTGAGGCGAGGCTAAAGCAGCCTTGACGCTGTCGAAGGCCTTCTGATGCTCGCTACTCCATCTGAATTCTGCCTTCCCTTTCAGTAGATCGCTGAATGGCGCGGTTATCTTTGTTAGTGTTGGAATGAACCTTCGCAAGTAAGAGACTTTCCCGAGAAAGCGCTTGAGGGACCGTTGCGAGTGTGGCGCGGGCATCTCCGCAATGGACCTTATCTTCGTCTCATCCGCGTCGATCCCGTGCCTGTGCACCAAGAACCCCAAAAACTTCCCTGCTGTCACACCAAAGGCACATTTCAGCGGGTTCATCTTCATGTTAAACTTTCTACATCTCTCGAACACTTCTTCGAGGTGCTTCAAATGATCACAGCTTTCCTTTGACTTGACTACTAGATCGTCCACGTAGTCTTCCACTATGTGATGCATTAGGTCATGAAAAATTGCAGTCATGACGCGCTGGTAAGTGGCGCCTGCATTTTTCAGACCAAAGGGCATTACCACATAGTAGAAATTCCCTAGCGGCGTGCGAAAGGCAGTCTTCTCCGCATCCTCGGGGGCCATCTTTATTTGGTTGTATCCACTGAAACCATCCATGAATGAGAACATTTGGTGACCTGAGGTAGCGTCGACCAAAGTGTCAACATGCGGCAATGGGAACTCATCTTTAGGGCACGCCTTGTTAAGGTCGCGAAAGTCCACGCAGACCCTAATCTGCCCATTCTTTTTCTTCACTGAGACTATGTTGGCCAGCCATGAGGGATATTGAATCGGCCGTATGAAACCGGCCTTCCTCAACTTCTCGACTTCTTCCTTGATTTTCTCTTACAACTCAGGGTTGTACTTCCGTTGCCCTTGCTTCACAGCCTTGGAGTTGGGGAACACATCCAAGTGGTGCGAAACCAGGCCTTCATCCAGCCAGGGCATTCCCTCGTAGTGCCACGCGAAGACATCCGCGTGCTTCCGCAACAGTTGTATCAACTTCTCTCTGGTTTCTTCCCCTAGCGCCTTGCTTATGAACACAGGCCGCGGGGTTCCTTCGCCTTCTCTCAGGTTTATCTCTTCCAAGGCCTCTTGCTGGGGCCTAGGACCGTCCTGCATGCATTCCGGAGCTGGTTCCGGCTTATCCACCAAGTCTGGCTCGACTTCTGCTGCTATCACAGTGTGGGGGTTAGCGACCCCGGGAGGGACTGCTACCCCCGCGCACCGTCATAAGCAGTACACTGTCTTGCCACCCTCTTAGACCTTAGTAACTTTCCTCGGGACTATTGACGCCACCTTCACGGCGGGCCGCTTGCTCGCGACCCCCTCTTCCCTGTTCATGATGTTCTCCCACCTTGGGACCTTGATGCCCATGGGTTTTGCTGACACCACCTCCACTTCTTCCTCCATCTCGGAGAAGTAGACCGCATCGGGCAGGTGCGCCTCATCCGTGTCGAAAGGCTTTTCTGACGCGGCTACCGTGACTTTCTTTCCTGCCCAGATTCCCTTCATGCACTGATGATAGCTCGACGGGACTACAGCATACTTGTGCATCCAGCTCCTCCCCAGAATGATATGATAGTTCGTCTGTGCTTCGATGATGTGGAACTTCGTCGCGGCGCGAATGGCGCTTACCGCGAGGTCCACCACCACGTAGCCCAAGGATCCCTTCTTATCTCCTCCGAATCCCGTGATCGCGACGGAGGACTTTATGATTCGGTTTTCTGGTATTCCAAGTTTCTTGAAGGTAGCGAGTGGCATGATGTTGATGTATGCTCCCCCATCTAAGAAAGCTCGCTTCAACTCAACCCCCTTGATGTGAGCTATTACATAGAGTGGCCTGTTGTGGGAGAACGTGACGCGACGGTCAGCGTCGAAGAAGGTGATAGAGTTGGCTCCTTCTTGGATGGTTCGCGGCACTGAGCCATCCAAAGCCATGCACGCCTGCTGGTGCGCCTCCGCGATGCTCACAATGGACTTGGTGATTTCTGTTCTAGCCGCGGCTGTGAAGCCTAGCGCGTCGTAGAACGCCTTGAACTTAATACTTCCTTGCAACACCTTGACTGCAGCGTCAGGGTCAGGAGTGACCCTTGGCTGCTCATGAGAAGCAATTTCATCCAGGTGATCATAATAGGAAGTCATGCAGACCTCCTCATCCATGTATTCGTCCTCATCAGCAAAGAAATTGTAACAGGCAGCCATGTGGACAGCTGGCTCGTGCTCAGGGTAAGGATGTTCGCGCACGTCGTTAGGGCGGCCAGTTCCAACCCTCAACTGATTGGTTTCCTGCTTTCTTTTGAAGATCCTCCTCAAGGTCCAACAATCGCTTGTTGGATGCTTCATGTGCCTGTGGTACACGCAGTACCTCGGACTCTCGCGATCCTGCCGCGATGGTTCACGCTCAACATCAGGCAGCCTGAGTACACCATCGATGACCCATTGTTCCACCAACGCCTTCACTTCTTCCACACTACATGGGTATTCTGGGACCTCAGCTGGTTCTTTGTCCCTTCGCTTCTTATGACCGCCACCGTCGCTACCACCCCCCTGCCTCTTGTGCGACTGTTGAGCGGAAGAGGCAGAAGCGACTGTGATAAAGCGGTTGGACTTCCAGTTGTCTTTGGAAGGGGGTTTCACAGTATACCGCAGGTTACAAGCGGCCTCAAGGAGAGCAGAAAAGGTGGGGATCTTGATGTTCACCAGGAATACGCGATACTCGCGCAGGATTCCGTCAATGCATATTTCGACCAAGTGTGACTCGCCCACTGGCTCGTGGCAGTCCACAGCTTTGTCCTGAAAACGTTTGATGTAATCGATGATATCCTCACCATTACGCTGGGTTTCCTTCACGAGGGACAAGGTAGTGACCTTCTCGCGGACTTGGAAGAACTTGGTGTAAAACTTGTTTACCATTTCTTCCCAAGTTTCGATCGAATAAGGTTTAAGATTCACATACCAAGTGTACGCTCGCGAGGTAAGGGATTTTGAGAACTCGCGAAGGCGGAGGTTATGGTCACCGGAATGGGCCCCAAGTGTTTCGATGAACCGAACCACATGCTCTTGGGCGCTGCATTCTTTTCCATCAAATTTGATGAACTTGGGTGGAGTATATCCCTCTGGATAAGGTAGAGAGAGGATGGTTATGGGATAAGGGGGTTGTATATCGGGATTGGGTAGGGAGGGAAGTGTGGCTTTGGTTTTCTTTTTGAGTAAGAGGGCTTGAACATCAGCTGCAGTGAGGAACTGATTCTGAGATTGGCCGTTGTTCCCGGCCGGGAGAGGTTGTTGGTGGACTGAACCGGTACCCGTAAGAGGGGCCGGTCCACCGGTTTGGGGATTTTGGGGATTTTGAACAGGGTTTGGAAGAGGGTTTGCTAGATTTGCAGTTGCTGCTGCAGTGGGAAAGGGCTGGGCTATTACATGTGGTACTGCTGGTGCTACCACTGTCGCTACTGGCAGAGCTGCAATAATGGCCTCTATGAGAGCAGCCATGGTAGCAATCATCTGATTCTGGCCATCTCGAACAGCTTGAAGGACCTCCATGGTGGCGTCTCCCCCTTGAGTGGAAGATCCATCCCCCTCGGCCAAGATCGGCCCGGTATTGAGCAGATTTTCCGCCATGGCCAGAGTATGAGTCGGAGGAGGAAGAACAGCCGGAGTTTCTAGACCACTTCTTAAGCTAACCATAAACTAACCAACCTCCCCAGCAGAGTCGCCAATGTAGGATAGGTCCGAAATCTGAATGGACAAATACCCCTTAGGAATAGATGTGCCGGAGAGGTTAGAATAGCCTATGGAAAGGAATGAAATGAGTGATCTAGAAGGGTGAAGAAGAGAGCAGGGGTGAACAGAGAGGGTAGGCAGTGGAGACCCAAACCCAAAGATCCCCAAGAGGAAAGACAATACAGCCCCTGAAAGAGGATAAGACCTCCTTTAAAATCAGTGCTCACCAACTTTCTCTCTCTAGGGAATGTTCACAAGGCTCTTATCCTTGGGATCTGGTGAAGAGACGTTCATATTTATAGACCACACGAGCTAATGCTCGGGCACCAAGTGGCGCGCTAATAAAATAACACGTGTCCGTTCTGTACCCCCTGACCGCCGAGGTATCGCGACCCTCGCGATGACCGCGAGTATGACGGTAAGCATATCCTCTTATTCGCGGAGATCCTCTTCTTCTTTTACAGCCACCAAACCACTAGATCCCCTTCATTCCCGTAAGGGCAAGGTCGTGACCTTACTTGATCGCGCATGTACCGCTGCCAAGCCTCAAGGGGCCCCTCGGGTCCTGCCTAAAGGCCGGAGCAGACATAAGAGTCTGGGCAAATCACTGGTGTGTCTTGGTTAAATCGCGTTATCGTCTCCATTAGATTGGGACCGCGCCAAGGGTCCACCTGAATAAATGTAATTCTCTCCTTAATGGAGGAACTGAAGCTCGCGACCCTTACATGGTCGCTGCGGAGCGATGGGTAGCACGAGGCTCCCTCGCGCAAGGGGCCACGTGTCGTGCGACTGAGGCGCCACGTGGCAAGTTAGGGTTCGTTGGTCAAATCGTCAACCCCGCGAGGACGAGTACACGTGTCACATGCTCATTAGCTAGTCAAACGGTCAACGGTCGCGCCTATTGACCTTTCCTACAAGAGTTTTATACAACAATTTCAAGTAAGCACTGATGTATATTATACTGTAAAAATAATATGTATCTTCCCACAAAGAGTCATGGCAACGGCTTCGGTGTCTCCACCCAAATTGGAGACACCGTAACTTTGGCATAACTGAACCACTATTGGCATAATAAAACCATAAAAAACCATAAAATGGCATAACCCAACCAGTATAAGGCATAACAGAACCACTGAAGAGCATAACCAAACGAACGGCTGAGATTGCGCCACACCACATGGTTGACCAAAAGTGACCGGTCAAAGCGGTAACATTATCCGGTAAAAAAGTTGAGTATAACGAAAATCAGTAAATGGCATAACAAAAACCCAAGAGGGCATAACGAAATAATTGAAAGGCGTAACAGTAGTATAACGGAGCCCAAACTGGTATAACATAAACCACAAATGGCGTAACATAACCATTAAATGGCATAACTGTTGGTTATGCCACCTTTGGCGTACCAGAAACCATTGGAAAGCATAACGGAAACCAAGTTTGAGATAACGAGGAACCGGAAGGGGAATAACGCATAACGAAACCTCAAAATAGCATGACGAAAACCATAAAATGGCATGACGAAATCCTCATGAAGCATAACTGTACGACACCTGTCCCCTGTCCCCACCCGTGTCAGGTTTTGTAATTAATTTATTTCCATTTATTTATTTTAGAAGGGTTAACCGTGGGTTAAGTTGGAGAAAGGGGAAAAATTTGAAAATGTAAACGTGTTTTGTGATTTTGTAGACAGTAAAATGTAACGGACCTCGGTAAATAATGTAATCGAATAATCAAGGCCGTTGATTTGGTTGTTATTGGTTATTTAGTTGTATTTGGAATTTCTGGGCTCCATCCGGTTTATTCTGGTTTATGAACCCCTTCGATTAGTAAAAAAATTGAACAAAAAAATGATAACTTATGTCTGATAAAGCTTGTAACAATAAGCAATTTACTTTATTTTTGGCAGGAATGATAAAATCTCTCTTACGCACAAGATAGACGGTTTTGATTTTGAAGAAATAGATAAAGCGGTCATCGAGTGTGAACTATAGGACTTTAATACCTACATAAGCATATAATGTGTTCCGATCATGTGGTTGCCGACATCCGATTATCATAGAAGTTGGTGACAAACATGGAATCGATAAGATGTGCAATCTTAACGGTTTAGATCGGTTATCAGAAAAAAATATTGAACAACTTCCTTTAAAATCTATACGTTGAACTTTATTGTTTCTAACTAAGGTATTGTGCTTTTATATAATGTACAATACTCATACGATCGCAACGCAATCACGACGATCGATACTGTCCATTTTGTTTTGCTTGGTGGTTTAATTGTTCTCGTAAATTTTTTGGTCTATCGGGTTTAGAATGCCCTTTTATTGGGACGTAGATTCATTTTTAGAATGACATTTTACATCTGATCAAGTATGTATTGATAAGAGACTGAATTCATTTTTGGCAGAAGTATTCTAAGCTTTGCTACATAAAACATAAACGGTCCCGATTCGGGGAAAAATAGCCAAGGCGGCCCAAGAGTGGTGCCGTATGGGACTTTAACGCTTCTGAAAGCACCAAATGCATATAACGTGTTCCGATTTGATGACCATGTATATCATATGATCTCTATTTTTCATGAATGATAGCAGAATTTGAAAGACGTGAAATCCTAATGGTCCAGATCGACCAAAAAATAAACATGTGTAACGATGAAGTTTATATTTTGTACATAACGTTGGTGCAATTGAGCCTATACAATAATCCCCCAAAATTTGAAATCTGCCTTTTGTTAAAAAAAAAGGACGTCATGCTGAAAACAACGTCGTTTTGCAAATAAATAAAAAAAAAGCAGGTCGAGAAAATAGAACCCCTTTTCCTTTCCCCTTCTTCCTCCATTGACGCTCAAAATTTTCAGAGAAGAGAGAGAGGGCGCGACTACCACCACCACTAGCACTGATTTCGACCACAGGTACTCTTCCCACCACCACCGGCGACCACCACAACCCAACCCCGGAGCTCCCTCACCTCCGTCGACGGCCACCACCACCGATTTCAGAGTACTTACCCCCACCACGAAGGTTTCTCTCTCTCTCTCTCTCTCTCCTTGTTTCAGATAGATAGATTACCCCCACTATTTACTCCTCATCCTTATCAATTAGAGGGTTTCAATTTGAGAAACCCTAAAAAACCTAATTCGAAAATTTGAGAAACCCCTAATTCGAAAATATGAGAAACCCTAAATTGGAGTTGTTAACCCCATAATAGTGGTTTAATGTGTTGGTAATCTTTGTAATTGATTCCATTTTGTTGGTCTATATGAATGGTTTGCAAGAACTTGTACATTTAGTTAATCAACCACCAAACCACAGTTATGACAGATCATGATTTGTTGTAGTGGTTAAAAAAGAGTTAGAAACCTGATGATTTTTGCCTTTTTGCTTTGATAATTGCCAATGTTGTTGTAAGTTTTATTGAATTGTCGTTCTTAGTTTGAGACGTGAGGCGTCGGGCTAGGCCATAAAGCAAGGGAACCATGTCAACCACTTTGTGCATTAGGCCGGAGGTATGTTTGTTGTACCCAAGGATCCCTCCAAAACACCCATTGATGGAGACTAACTTGGGTGTAATTATGTTAGTTATCATTTTACTTATATAAGTAATATTACAAGGCTAAGATTGGACTTGGCAATGTTTGGTTGAGTTTGGTTTTGTGTATATTACAGTGAGTTTGCATAGTGGTGTCCTTTGAACTTGTAAATAATGCCAGGTCATCGGGGATTAGAGTGTTTTGACTACCTTAGTGATGACTAAAGTCAGTGCTCCTCCCAAAAATAGATATTACATGGTGGACCTCCGATGGAATTCTGTGGGAAAGTTATTGCAACTTTACTTCTGTCGATCAGCATTCATTGATATACAAATATTGTGTGGTTTCCACCATTTTTTTACCTTTCTGGAATAAGGTAAACATGTCACTAATAAGTAACAAGGAAAGAATTACGTCCTAAAACCTCAGCAAACACAGACATTTAGGAAAAAACAAAATGGCAGAAAAATACTGCTCGCTAGTTGCCACCCCTTCCAATTGGATGTTTTGCGGCTTTTGCCATATATCTAAGATTTTTGGATACTGCAAACACTACCGTACTTAAAGTGTTACTCAATGACCCAAGAAACTTGTTATATTTTACCCCTCAGAATTAGCTTTATGGCTATGGGTATGTCATGTGCCTTGAGGGGAAAAAGTACTTCAGGTTTATTTAATGAACCACCGTGAAGTGTTTTCTTTCACTGGGGCGCTTGTTTTCATTCACTTCCTATTAAGTTTAATCCACCAAGAGTCTAACTTCCTTCTTCTTGGTCTAGCAGTGCATCGATCCATGGCTCAGAAGAAGAACGTCTTGCCCGGTGTGCAAGTTCAAAGAAACTTGGACCCAATTTCCCCAAATACAGATGCTTCGAGCCCACAAAGCTGCAGCGACTGAGATGATTCATGAGTTTAAGTAGAGAGATATCGGAATAGAGATGTCCACTTCAATCGAGCAATATCCATGTTGGTAAAGGGCTAAAAGCTTAACCTTCTCATGACTGATTGTTTATTCTCAAAGATGTATCAAGCTAAGTAGGAACTCTTGCTTTTGCTATCTATTAACCTGCTTTCATTTCTTTTTCTTTTGAATTCCGTTTTGTATAATATATTAATATTTTAGAATGAATAGTCTCATTATTGTCTATGCCTTTTCAAAGTGTGAGAAAATTAGGGTTGTAATGGTGCATGGTGCTATACCTATGGTTCATGTTGAAATTGTTTTATTTCTTGGTTCTGACCTTAAGAGGGACTTTACGGATTCCATTTCTTAGATTCATCAATTGACCTGTTACCTGTAAAGTGGCAGGGTTAGATGGTTTTTAAGCAACCTTTGAAGTGATATTTTCCCCTTGCCGATTGTTTTCAAGTAGTACAATTTCATTTGGCAGCACCTCCATTTCCAATTCCAGATTGATATAGAGCCTGATTTCTTAATGATCAATGATCCCAAAATTATATACATGATATTTCATTATATACATGGTAAGTACTTGGGTGCTACTCTTCTTCTTTGTGGTGAAATCTCATTGATTTATTTATTTAGTTGTGTATTGAGAACCTAAGAGGTCCTAGGTTGCGGTGAGCAGTATAATCACTTCCTCTAAATTTTAATATTTATTTTATGTTGTCGCTTGCTAATTTTTTGTGTAGGGTATAGTCTTTCCAGCTAATGTCAATGAAGCTACACATCTGAGAAATGTAGCAGCAGGATGCTCATCACTGGTATGGGACTTTATACTTCAAATTTCATGTTTTAGGTTTATGCAATTTAGGCAGCCATTGGCACAATTTACAAGGATTCAATTCGCTCACAGCATCTACCCACCGACACCGATAGGAAAGATTGACGTGAAAATGTTTTGCTTGTCAAAATTTAGTTGGCGTTTTGAATTTTTTTTTGCGAAGGCTAATAGTTTTATAAAGTCAATAGTATTGGTTAGCTTTTACTTGAGTAGCCTAATTATTAGGCTAAATGACTTGATATTCGAAGGCCCTGTTTCAATTAATCTCTTGATTGTTCTTCAAGATTTTTTTTTAATAGTTGATTGTTCTTCAGCTTTTTACTGTTGACACCTTTGAGTGATTTGGCTTATTAGAAACTCATATAGTTCCAATCTCAATTGGTTTTATTTTCCTTGACTGAGGATTAGAATCTATTTCCTTGAACTTTAATGGACTCATGGAATATGTGAATACATTTTGTTTGCTTTTAGTGGTCCAACCGTATGGTCAATGGATTATGGTAAAATCTAATTTTAAAATAAATACAGGATGGCAAATCTTATTGGAGCTTTGAAGAGATTGAATTATGAGGATGTGAGTTTGACGAAGATAAGCTTGGCACCAAAAGACAACAAGTGTGATTACTTTTTTAAACAAAAAAGTATGTTCTTAGGGTCCTATTTGGTTCTTAAGTAACTTGTACTTATTATTTGGTTTAATTTTCTTTTCCTTTATCCAGGGAAATGCGGCAAGGGTGTTCCGACACTAGGATGAAATCCAAAAAGAACCACAGATCGGTGACCCGTTTGGACTCTCTCTCAAGCTTGACCTCTTTGTTTCTGGGAGTTAAGCACCATTGTACTAAGTTAACTTCTCTTTTGGCTTGATAGAGCTTAAGAATGATGTTGCCAAAGTTGGTGTTTACATACTATTGAAATTCGTTATGGCTGATTTACCCAGAAAAAGAAATTTGTTATGACTTACATACTAATGAAATTTGTCATCTTCCCAACGAGGTTAGGGGTTGTGGATAACATCCAAATGTCTCTCTCTCTCTCTCTCTCTCTGTATTATATGCGGTTCGTTTCAACTACTCTTAAGTAATAACAGTCACTTACAATTTGGTCAATTTTTATATCCAATTTTGGTGCTTGGTTGAGAATCGTAGTGGTTTTTTCATTCTAAATTGTCAATCTCATTGCTTTAAGGGCTGCACTTGTATATGCGTATGTTGGTGATTCCAGACAAGGCAAAACGTCCCAAACAGAGTGTTTTTTTGTTTCAGAAGTTTCTTTTGGGAACAGCTGGAAGAATCACTGAACTACTTCTGTCAAAAAGAAATGGCATCCGTAAAGTTAGCTCAATGTGGTCGAGAGTTTGCTCTATTATTGCGCCCAGTGGAGCACAACAGTAATGTGCTGACCTAGAGAAGAGCCTTTAGCTTTCCTGAAAACGTGCGTATTGCCATCTAAAATATGTCGAGTAGCAACTCGATCCAAATGTGAGTTCAATAGAAATGATCACAAGGTATCAAATAGGAAAGAATGCTCTGGATCATATTGATTTTGCTTGGCTCTTTGTTTCCAAAGTACATGGAGCAACCTGCGCTAGCTTCGCCATTTTAGCAACAAAAGGAATCATGCTTTGATCTTTTGATTTGTCACTCCTAAAGCCACACGATCTCACACTCCCTGTGTGCCCCTTTTTGTTGTTTTCCTCGAGCCCAAATGCTGGGCAGACCATAAAAATGGAAACAAAGGCAAAGGGAATCTCGTCCAATAAAGAGCAGAGAACCTACCAGTGCCCCTTCGTGCAACTACTCAATAAAGTTCAATACGATACGGAAACATCTAATTTTGTACTAACTTGTTTCCAGCCAGACAATCTTTGAAGTAAATAAAGGACGAATGCTTACTTGACTACACGCGAAAAACTTAAAAACGATAGCATAACTGCCCTACCAATGTCATGAGCAGCTTTAACTTCAGTTCTAGCCATTTTAACAAAACAAAAAGACATATATACATAAATAAGAGAAATCCAACTATTTGTAAACTAGCATCTGCAGTTGTAAAATAGCATCTGCAACTTCCGAATTTCTGAGGCCTTGCACAAAAATCGCACAATCAGTAGGGATGCAGACTTCCGCCATACTGTTACCCATAGCCCAATGCAACACTTGAAGCCCTTCTTTAATGTCCACCATAGCTACTAAAGATGCTCCTATCGATCATATGTATGGAAACAAGTAAGGATCAACGTAAAGCATGATACATTGAATATGATACATCTGCTCCTCCTACTAGATTGGAGCCCATCACAATCTCGAAAAAGATTGGATATAATTTTTCCAAGAGAATGGCAAACAGCATAACTAAGAGTCGAAAAATGACAAAAACCAAGCAACACATTTGTGGTCATTGTGGCTGAGTGTAAGGAAAGACAACAACTACACCAGGGATATTAAAAACGCTTCTCGCGCGCGCACAGAGAGAGATTAATCTCTGTGTGTAATAAGTAATTACAAGCATGTTATGCATGTTCATATTCCACAAAATCTAATTTCTTAGCCAAATTCCAATGGCCATGAAGAGTCACTAATAAAGCCATTACATGGAATGGAAAATTGCTTACGAACCAAAAAGGACCCTAAGAACATATTTTTGTTTCAAAAAGGTAACAGACGTATCTTTTAGTGCCAATCTTATCTTTATCATACTCGCATCCTCATAATGAATTGAACTATCCAACCATTCCCAAGGTACTTGTCCTCCTATACAAGAAGACCAATTTTGGTCTAGCAATTGTGGTGGACAAAATCCACCCCACCCACCTTCAAGAATGGCTCACTCATAAATCGGGCAAAAGACTACTCTGGACTATTAATGGCCAAGGTGATCAATTTTTAGAAATGGAGCCTAACCACTATTGAGTATTCAGTGGGCCGGACAGTGGGTCTTCCATTAGAGCTGTCTGTATGGACCCATCCTAGGGAAGGCCCAGGCAACCCAACGGCCAACGCCCATTGGTGACCAAATGGGTCGCCCAGCCACAAGCATCGCGGGCGGGCCAAAGTGTCGGGACAGACCTTGAGAGATCACGTATAGCTGGATCGGTGACACATTAGTGCCGAGTTGTTTGGTCCGGCCACGTGGTGCCAGTCTTAGTTCGGCCACGTGGCTCGGTCAAGTGCCGCCTGAAAGCGTGACATACGGCAATCGTCATGCATGACATCAAACCAAGGAGTGATAATTTGTGACGTAATGGGAGGCACGAGCTCGGCACGGACTATGTTGGAGACCAAGGCAAGTAACTCCCTATTTCATGTAAAGTACTAAACCCTAGATAAGCATGTCGTCCTCCTTCCTTGAACTGGGACTTACTTAGCAATCGGAGTGCCTACTAGTCACCTCCGACCGGTAGGGACTAACGTGTTTCCATGGTTTGCAGAGCTAGGTTGGGAAGAAGGAGCTCAGTCCGGATGCAACTCAAAGACCCAAGAGAGGAGATCCAACTGAAACACTACCCCATACTCCAGTATTTCACATGTTTTAAATAGTTCTGGTTTAGACACATGGATTCTAGCTTATAGCTGTAAGAGTTTGGTCTAAAATTCAGATCATCTAAGATCCTAGTAGGAATGCCCGTGTTTTCTTGTTTGGGGAATAAAAAATTGTCATATGCAAACGATAGGCATAAAAGCAAATCTTCATGATTATTATACATAGCACCTGAGCTGACCATAAAGGGACTCCCAGTGCTTTAAGGTAGTCGTGTACCTTCACAAGCTGCTTTGGTCCGTAATTGATTACCCCAACAGCCCAACTGCTTGAACCAAGCCCGGCATTATTATATCCATCGTTTATGGATTCATAAATGTAGGTACGTGCTGCAATTTAAATGAAGATTGCATGAAAGGACATGAAAAATAAACCGACAGTTCAAATTTGAGACTACATCACTGGAGTTAAAATAAAAACAGCCAGAGTGCCGTGAAAGAATTATGATTTCAACACTAGAAATCTTAAAAGTGGCTGTTCTCAATCTAAAGTGATCTAATAATCACACTTCAAGCTGATACATCAGACCACGTCCTTCAATGCACCGTTCAAGTCAAGGATTAGTTTGTTTAGTGCACACAAGGTGTCAAGATTTTTACGAAGACTGGACAAGAGAGAAAATCCTAAACTATAAATCAAACATGCAGTTCAATTACTCCGTGAATCGAAACCAATAACTTAGCCTAGTCAAGTGATTGAGAATAGGGTGCTTAGTGGTCAGAGCAAAACATTCTCTGTTTCTCTAGATCCTTATTGACCAAATAAGCATTCTCTTCACAAATCGAAATTTTCAAAATCATTGAAGCACCAGAGACATTTCTTTTTCAGAACACTAATCAATGGACTATAAATGTTCAAAAATGTTTCTTCCTCTACATCTCAAGATGCACGAGATCTTGTACCACTTACCAATGAGGCCCTATCAATTCCTAATCCACAGAAGCAAACAATTATATATAGACACTAATGCAATTACACTCGCTCTTCATAGACAAACTTAGGATTTGCGCCCGTGTAAATCAATGTGAGAGGGTCTTTTCCTATCAGATAGGAGGGTCTGTTGTACAAACTATACTTCTAAGTATGATTAAACGTAAGACGTGTAACTGAAGATGATTTTAGGCAAGTAACCACACTGACGGAAGAAGAAAATATTGATGCCCTTTCCAATGACAGAACTAGAGGGAAAGAGAGTGACTATCAGGCTGTCTATAAAATTGTATCAGTCACAAATGCATATCGTACACACACAAAAATGGAAACAAAATCAGTTTTCCCTAACTTCCTAACTGAATGGGGACAAGGTTTCAACATCTCTACTACTTGGTTGTACAAGTCGTATAATGGGTTATGATTTCAAAGACTACGAGCTTTAGAAAATACCAAATTTCAACATCAATTCTAGAATAGCTTATTTCAACAACACAAATTTTTTATTTCAACAAATACAAGATCGAACACAAAATATTAGATTTTAACAAAAATGGGCAGTAAAAAAAATTATATTTCAACAAATACAAGATCTAACACAAAATATTAGATTTCAACGAATAATGGGCAGTAAAAAAATTATTTCTTAAAAACAGGGAATAAATTTTTACCCAAACTCAAATATTGGGTTGAGGTCGGCGAGATGGGCTGCGGATCTGGATCGAAGGCGTTGCTAACAGAGGTGGCGTCGTTGGTGTTGAAAGTGGGGGCGGCGCCGAGAAGGTCCTAATTAAACCTAGCGACGATTCAAACGAATTTGATACCCACCCCGGTCGGGGGCTCTGGACTTAACCTATCAATAGAAGGATAGGCTAAAGGCTTCACAGGTAAATGTTCTCCATCAAAGGATCATGGTCCATTCCATCACTGATTTTTCGAGACTAGACTGCTTTCTTTATTCAGTTCCCCTCTCGATCTCCTCCTAGCAACATCCGCCTTCTTGCTGTCTCACTCAATCTCGCAAGGTCGGGGTGGATGTAAGGTGTGACGGAGGAAGAGCAGAGGACAAGGACAGAAGAGAAGAGGGCAAGGAGAGAAGAGAAGAGTGGGAGATGGAGATGGAGATGGAGATGGAGATGAATGGTTGAACGTGGGTGGAAAGAGATGAACGTGGGAGATGGAGATAAAGGAGTTGTAAAGACGAGACGTAGGGAATAATATTC
The DNA here is from genome assembly GCA_018127125.1 of Rhododendron griersonianum. NCBI lineage: Eukaryota > Viridiplantae > Streptophyta > Magnoliopsida > Ericales > Ericaceae > Rhododendron > Rhododendron griersonianum. The sequence continues at coordinate 5,943,407 of CM030799.1, read as the reverse complement.
TTAACCGTGGTTAAGGGAGTGGGAGTAAGACGGATTTTTTTTTTTACCGGTTCTTTAGGTAACAAGTTTTTTTTTTTATACCTTCGTTACACATTAACTGGTTTTAGTTATGCTTCCAGTGGTTTTAGTTATGCTTTCAGTGGTTTTGTCATGCCATTTCCCTACGGTGTCTCCAAAAACAGAGGGAGACACCGAAGCGCTATCCAAGAGTCATATTAGCCAATGTGTATCAGGTGGTAACTAAAGGATCCATGTATACATCTGAACAACATAACAGAGTGACATATTGGGCTGGTGTTGTGGTCAACTGACGTGCTCTTCATGTAATTCATGAGGATCAATTAGTTCGTATGTATTAGCCTCGTAAGAATTAGCATTTAGGAAGTTTCGAATTTAAAATTTTAGAAAGAGCAGATCACTATAATTCTCAATGAGTGATGCTATGGGCACAATTGTTTCCAGAGCCATTGGATGCACATGGATCTACATACATTGAACGGCACTAAAATGTCGGGAGTTATATTCCTAGCTAAACTTTTTGAACTCTCAATTCACCATCGGGCCAAGCCCTCACGTTGACTAACTTCTCACTTAATGTTCAAGATGCTAATAAAATATGGACATTCATATCATGTGTTACAAGAAGCCTATCTGGCTTCTTATTATCAATTCATTTCTATTCCCCCCCCCCAAAAAAAAAAAAGCCTATCTGGCAACTCAGAGGGTATTTCCACCATGCGATAAATTGTTGAGAATAACTTTTTGGTTGTCTTTATTCAAAAAAAATTCGCGTATGTTAGTCTTGCATCAACCTTTTTGTATTTAAAGAATTTTCCTATCATATATATGATTCATTTTAGTTTTCATATAGCTATGTTTCATTGCCGTCTCATTACATATTAGGATCCTTGCAATCTCATCAGAAGAGAAATTTTTTTTTTTTTGGGGTAAATGATGCAGGGTGAATTCTAGAAAAATCCTAGTAAAATTTTATTCAGTTAGATTTAGTCCCTTATTTCATATGTTTTCATTTAGCAATAATTTTCTAGAAGTATTTCGTTTCCTAATTTGATTTGATCTAGTATTCCTATTATGTAGGATGCTTGGTCATGAAGAATTAGATTTTATTTTATTTCCTAAAGTTTAATTTTAGTATTTTAGAAAGGCTAGCTAGGTTTAGGAATTCTACCATTATAAATAATGATGTAAGCCTCTTGGCTAGGGGAGTTGATTAATATATTGAGTGTTTTCATAAGAGAGAGTATCTCGTTTTCCTATAATTCTATTAATCTGCGGGTTATTAGATTGTGGAAGAGTTGTTCTTTACTCGTGGGGGTGATTCTGTTCTTGTTCACGTTTCTAGCTGCGTCAGTTGGTATCAGAGCTTAGGCTCGGTTCCTGATCGATCATGGCACAGAGATATTGTCATGAACGACAATTTGACGTCGAGTATGTGTACAAGCACAACGATGCCGCACGAGAAGTACAACTAGAGGCCCGTCTTGCACAACGTTCTGATGAGCAGTTTCGAGCGCTTAGAAAGCAGCTGGCTGCCATGGCGGTTGCTAGCGGTACACTTCAAAACCATTCGCCGAATCCACGTTTTGTGGAGGAGGAGGATGTTGATTATGTTGAAGATGGAGGTGAATACCCGATTGCTATGAATCAGCCACGGAGGGAAGGACCCATGGTGCGAACTTATTCAAGGCAATGGGTATCAAACTTCAAATTTGACATACCAGAATTCACCGGTTGCATGCAACCTCAGGAATTTCTGGATTGGGTTGTGGCCGTGGAGGAGACTTTGGAGTTCAAGGAGGTGCCTTTGGGCAAACAAGTTCCTTTGGTCGCAACAAAATTTCGAGGACTTGCTGCCGCATGGTGGCAATATCTCAAACAGACACGTGTTCGGCAAGGTAAGGAAAAGATTCGTTCGTGGAAAAAATTAAAGAAACATATGTGTTCTGTCTTTTTGCCACGTAATTTTACTTGGATCAAGCCAAAGAAATCTGGGAATATGCAATCTCATAGCGGTGAGTTGGATTTTAAACCTATTTCCCCCTATACGGAATCTTATGTGTCAAGCAATTTTTCAAACAAAATATTTTCAACGTCAAGCTCCAAAAGTCAAATATCGAAGGAATTAATTTTGAAGGCAGAAGTTGGAAAAAGCGATCACGGGTATTGCAATAATATTGGGGATATCAAAGAATTAGAGGAAGAATTAGGTGAAATATTTTTTAGCACAGATACGTGTTTTTTGGAGTCACAATATGATTGTGATTTGCCCCCAAAATATGATGAGTACCCAGATGATGAGTATCAAATATGTGAACTTAACACTGTTGAAGGTGTGCACGTTGTAATTGAAGAAACAAGAACAACAACTTTGCCCAAGGAAAATGCTTCTGAAGGTAGCCCACTACCCATTAATGTAGTTAATGTGATGGATATTCCTGCTACTTCGGGGATTAAATTCAGTCAAGAGAAGGTTGAAGAAGAATATGCAAATTATTGCACCCTAGTCGAAGAGCCAAATATTCAACAGGGGCCAAGCTTTGCTTTTGCTAATGGTTCATGCGTTTTTCCAGATAGCAACATCCCACCAATAATAAGATGTGACAAACCTAGTGTGATCAAGGGATTCTCTTTCCAAGATGGAAAAGTGACGGAAGATGGTAATTGGGTTTTCTGTGGTGGAGCATGGGATGATTCCTCTTTGGTTGTAGCCTTTTATAGAAATGCCGATAAGGGTACACAACTGATTGGAAGGATTAATTTAAGGTTCAAAGCAACTGCCGATAATCGAAGACGTGCTAAGTTACTCAAGCAAAACTCGAGGACGAGTTTTTTCAACCAGGAGAGACTGATGCAGGGTGAATTCTAGAAAAATCCTAGTAAAATTTTATTCAGTTAGATTTAGTCCCTTATTTCATATGTTTTCATTTAGCAATAATTTTCTAGAAGTATTTCGTTTCCTAATTTGATTTGATCTAGTATTCCTATTATGTAGGATGCTTGGTCATGAAGAATTAGATTTTATTTTATTTCCTAAAGTTTAATTTTAGTATTTTAGAAAGGCTAGCTAGGTTTAGGAATTCTACCATTATAAATAATGATGTAAGCCTCTTGGCTAGGGGAGTTGATTAATATATTGAGTGTTTTCATAAGAGAGAGTATCTCGTTTTCCTATAATTCTATTAATCTGCGGGTTATTAGATTGTGGAAGAGTTGTTCTTTACTCGTGGAGGTGATTCTGTTCTTGTTCACGTTTCTAGCTGCGTCAGTAAATCATCAGAAGAGAAATTACTGCACTATCGCCCACAATTTTGAACTCCTATCAGGACCAAAGGTCCAGCCATCAAGCTTTCCGGGAAGACGATTCCAGTGTATTCCGTCAAAATCCGAAGGGGAAATATGGCGTGTGTTTACAGATTCCGTACAAGTCCTAAGGCTATGGTAACTCTTTAAAATCACGACCTTCTTCAAATCTCTAGCTTCGAACCAGATTTTCACCGACCATCATCTGAACTCTACGACCACCAACAACGCTCTCATCACCACCAGTATCCAACCCTTCAGACTCTTTACCCGATTGAATTGAATTTATCCGAAAAGGCACCAAGGGAGTCCAAGAGTTCCAATGGTAAACAATTTCTACCCCTCCTCTCTCTCTCTCTCTCTCTCTCTCTCTCTCTCTCTCTCTCTGTGTGTGTGACATACATTCATGTATAATATATACAAAATGTGCCAATGAAGGTTGTAATAGATGTTACTTTTTTATTTTGGAAAAAGAATGTTGGAATAGATTGTGTGAATGTGCAGGGCGAGATTGGAGGTGAAGAAGGATGGATATCTTTAGGGCCATGGGGGAGAACGGATGATGGTAGAGAGTGGGCTTACAAGCCCGATGGGCCTATAATGCAGATAACTATTAGCCATGACCAAACAACGATCCATTCAATCTTATTTGAAAGTAAAAGCTGTGATGGCATTTATGGGAGCTCCGCAAAAATTGGCTCTCGCACTAATCACGATGTGATTCAAACGGTAAGACACTCTTTAGCTTATTCACAAAGATATCTGGATATGCAGGTGTCTGAATTTGTGCACTTTTGTTTCTGTCCATAGCTGCTTCTTTTTTTGGATTTTTATTTTAATCTTCATTGTTGAGACTCGAGAGAAATAGGCAAGTGGATTATTTAACCAAAAACACAATGGTTTCATATGAGTTTTATTGTTTATGCTACCCAAACAAAGACCTAATTTATACTTGTGCTTGTTTAGTTCTGCATCGACAATTCAGTAGAGCAACTCTCGTCCATAAACGTGACACACGACAAGTTGCTTTGGTCATCACCTTGGGTTGTATCTCTCTGTTTTGAAACAAATATTGGAAACAAATATGGGCCTTTTGGTCCGGGAACGAGTGCTTCTTCTGTGTCCATTCCAGTAGAAGGTGGAGTAATCACTGGATTCCATGGATGGGCTGATACAAACCTACTTACAATTGGTATATTTGTGGCACCCAAAGTCAATAATTTGCCCAGTTCAGATAAAAAAAAGTTGATAGTTTGCCCCCAATTCAAGACCCAAATTCTGCACCAACCCAGCTCAAGGTCAGCTTCTATCCCCTCTAATTTTCTCTTATCCAATTAGTAAATTAAATTCTCATGCTCATTTCCCTCTCGTATGTTTGTTACATAGGAGAATGGGGTTTGTTAAGTTTGATGATCTAAACTTCCATTTTTAAGATTCTCGATGTGGAAATTATTGATTCATGAAAATCACTTAAAGCACAAGTAGATACATTGGAAGTCATCTCAACAAATGGTATGTATTTTAAAGAATGTGATGTACTCAGACTCCTTTCGCATATCTGGACAAAGGTTTGTCTAGAACTGTCTGATTTGTGTCTGTATCCCATTCAACGTGGGAGACCACATCCACATGTATCTTGTGGTTCCGAACACATTCGTGTCCAGACCTGTACCCGTACGTATGTGTTGCACCCAAATGCTTATGAGAACCATTTGAGATAGACATTTCTTTTAAGGCACGTAGATTCATAGTTTAAGTTAGAATAGAGTTTCATGTCACATTGTTGGCATTATTTTCATTATAAATTGTTTATACTATGTTTATGATTTACAGATGTTACCATGTTCAGATGTACTATACCATATTGATTTCTTTCCACTGTCTAAACGAACACTCTAGAAACAATAATTAATAAAATATAACTCGATAAATGGGGATACAAATAAATATGTGTTTTGTCGTGGAATTTACCAATAAAGAGAGACCATGGCCTATTGCTCTTCTAATGTAATAGATTGTGTTGGTGATCTTTACCCATAAACAAAAAATTGAGCTAATAAAACTAATAGATTGTGAGAATGTGCAGGGCAAGATTAGCTATGAAGAAGGATGGATATCTTTGGGGCCATGGGGAGGGAAAGATGGTGTAGATTGGGCTTACAAGCCCAATGGACCCATAATGCAGAAAAGTATTTGTTATGGAGAAGCTATTGATTCGATTTTATTCCAAACTAGGAGCTCTGATGGCTTCGTTATAAGCTCCGAGAAGATTGGCGGTACTGGTGGCAATCTGATTGAAACGGTGTGACCCTCTTTAGCTATATTCAAAGACCTAGAACGAGATGTTTGTGGAAGGGCGGGCCTGGCGCAATGGTAAAGTTGCTCCATTGTGACTTGGAGGTCAAGGGTTTGAGTCGCGAAAACAGCCTCTCTGCTTGCAAGGGTAGGGCTGCGTACATCAACCCTCCCCAGACCTCGCAATGGTAGGAGCCTCGTGCACTGGGTTTGCCCTTTTTCAATCATCCCACACATGTGGGAGGGTTCCTGACATTTTTGCGTCCGGTTTTTTGCACCTTGTGTTTTTGTCCACAAAATTTTTAAATTTTTTTTTCATATTTATTGTCCAGACGAATAGGCAAGCAAACTATTTAACCAAAAACCACAATAATTTCAGATGTTTTTGTTTCATTTTTTTTTGAGTCCCAAACAAACTCATAATTTGTACTTGCACTTGTTTAGTTCTGCATTGACAGTTCAATAGAGCAACTCTGGTCTATAAGCCTGACGTACGGAGACTACCAGGGACAAGTGGCAATCACATCTCTCTGTCTCGAAACAAATATTAGGAACAAATATGGGCCTTTTGGTTCGGGTTTGGGTGATTCTCTGTCCATTCCAATGGAAGGTGGAGTCATTGTTGGATTGCATGGACGTGGTGGAACCTATCTTACTACAATAGGCATATTTGCCTAGTTTAGAGAAAAACTTTGATAGTTTGCACTCAGTTCGAAAACCAGATTATGTGCCAACCCAGCTCAAGGTCACCTTCTATCCCTTTTTTTTTTTTTTTATCTTATCCAATTAGTAAATCAACATTCTCATGCTCATTTTATTTCTAATAAGATTGTTACGTTGGAGAATGAGGTCTGTTAAGGTTTCGTGGTGATGATCCCAACGTCCATTTTTAAGATTCTAGACATGCAAATTATTGATTGACCAAAGTCACGTGAAACCGAGTTAGATATATCGGTGGTCGTCTAAAAAAATCGTATATATTTTTAAAAATCTTCTGAACACATTGAGAGGCTTGGATGATCAAAATTCGATCGAAAAAGGGGAGTCCGCATTATAAGAGGTCCTCATTTGAAACTTTCCCTATATAGTTCACTTCCAGTGAGGTCTTTAAGTGCGGACCTCCCTTTCCCGATTGAATTTTGATAATCTGAACCGTTCAATGCGTTCAGAACGGCAAGAAGCCTTCTCCCCTATCAAATATGAGCGTGTCACAAAAAAAACTCCATACAAAAGGAGTGCTCCACTTTATAAATAGAATAAAATATAGATAGTAATATTAGACAAAGATAAGGTTATATAATTAAATAAGGACTTCGCAATTTTGGTGTTTAACTGAAGCTTGTGAAAGTTTTGGTGTCTATTAGACATTGAGGTCGAAATTTGGAGGGAGTGTTAAAATTTTAAAAGATTATAAAATGTGTCAAAGAAGGTTGTCATAATTTTTTGTTATTTTTTTTGAAAGATAAGGATGTAATAGATTGTGTGAACGTGCAGGGCAAGATTAGCGGTGAAGAAGAATGGATGTCCTTGGGGCCATGGGGAGGGAAAGATGGGGTAGATTGGGCTTACAAGCTAGGTTGACGGCCCTATAATGCACATAAGCATTGGTTATGGAAAAGCTATTAATTCAATCTTATTCAAAAGTAGAAACTACAACGGCATTGTTATAGGAAGCTCTAGGAAAATTGGCAGTATCGATGGCCATGTGGTTGAAACGGTGAGACCCTCTTTTAGCTTATTCACAAACCCAGACAGAGATGTATCTGGATCCATCCGATGCACTTGGATCTTGCACACATCGGACCATTCTAGACTCCTCTGTGTTCGGATTTGTGCACTTTTATTTGTTTCCATATCAATTATTTTTTTTTACGTAAAATTGATCTTTACAGTCCAGACAAATAGGCAAGTGAATTACTCCTATTTAATAGCTACAGGAACTTTAGATGATTTCTATTTTCATTTTTTTTTGCCTCCCACAAAGTCCTAATTTATACTTGCACTTGTTTAGTTCTGCATCAACACTTCAGAAGAGCAACTCATGTCCATAAGCTTGACATACATTTACTCCCATGGAAAAGTAAGAATCACAACTCTGTGTTTCAATACAAATCTGATCAAATATGGGCCTTTTGGTTCGAGATTGGATCATTATTCTGAGTCCATTCCAATAGAAGGTGGAGTCCTTGGTGGATTTCATGGACGTACTGATGGTAGATACATTACTGCAATTGGTGTATTTGTGGCACCCAAAGTCCACAATGTGCATTCAATTCAAGACCCAGCTAATTCTGCACCAATCCAGCTCAAGGTCAGCTTCTATCCCCTCTATTTTTTCTCTTGTCCAATTAGTAAATCAAAATTTGCATGCTCATTTTCTCTGTCATACGATTGTTACGTAGGATAATGGGGTCTGTTACGGTTACGTTTTGATGATTCCAACGTCCATTTTTCATATTATTGATATGGAAATTAGTGATTCATAAAAATGATGTATTTTTAAAAAAAGATACGTACGCAAACTGCAGGCACACATTTGGATACATGTTTATCTAGAATTGTTTGATCTATGTGCGTCCCACAGATTCGCTGCGTGGGACCACATGCATTGTACGGTTTGTTACCAAGTGCCCCGTGTGAGGTCAATTTTAAGCCAAAATTGTTTTTGGTTAGGCACCTATCGGTATTTGAATAAATTCGTATTTACTCCAACAATGTAAAAAATTCTTTTCAATATCGAACTGGTTAGATCATAAGAATGAGATCTCAATGGCTTCCAATGAATACCACAGGAGAGTTGGTCCAATTTTTTTTTCCATTTTACTAATTTAAAAGCTCGCAAAATAATACACCTAACCTTCCTTCACACTTTTGCTTCCAACATGCAACAGCAAGAGAGGGTTTTCATTTGAAAAGTATCATTTCCAAAATTTAAATCTTGGCTCCAAAACTGGTGTCCGGAGGACCGGATCTGTACCGGACGCATGTGTCTCTCCCAGATGTTCTATGTACTAATATGACATAGACAGTTCATTAACGGTCTTGCTGGGCTGACGATAAACACACTAGAAGACAAGAAAAATACGTATATCTGTGTACTTTTTACATCATTTAATACACATTCACACACTTACTATTGTCAGCACATTGGGCTGATTTTAGAATTTTCCATTAATTAATGATTGTTAGATCTTCATTTGTTTAGAGTTTCATGTCGAGACTCCAACCATCAAATCTAAGTGGTCATCACGATTTTTGGAAGCAAACTTCAAGGCCAATTTTTGTGGTTCCAAACCGGAAACACTTGAGAACATCATCATCCACAATGCTGCTTCAAGCAGTGCAGCCACCAATAAAGATGATCACCACGGTGAAGCTCCTTCCCCCTCTTCTGAAATGATCCCTTTGGCCACCAACAAGACGACCACCACAGTGGAGCTCTTTCCCCCACTTCTAAAATGATCCATAGTGATCTCATCCTTTTGGATACGGCCGTCGCAGAGGCGGAGGAGTCCATTCGCCATATGAAAGAGAAAATCAACCAAGCCCATAAGAAATTCAAGGAGTTGCAAATATTACCGATTAGCTATGAAGCACGGGTACTTCAAAAATGTCGCCGTACGCGTACCGGGTACTGGTACGGGTACGGGTACGGCATGGGTACGGCAAAATTGGATCGGGTACTTTTGATATTTTTGGGTACGGCATGGGTACGTCAAGGGTACGGCATGGGTACGGCATTGGGTACGATTTAACCCAAAATGATTTTTTTTCAAAATTTCAGGAATTTTTTTTGTAAATAATTATAAAATATGGGTTTATTGTGTAACTTATTTTTCTTTTTGACTATATACACATTAACTGACTGAGAGAGTCAGCGATCAAAAAAAAAGAGAGAGGCAGCGATCTGGAGATCTAGGGCTTCAAACCGCAAGTTCTCTCTCTCTCTCTCGGACTCTCCTTTCCTCTCTCATTTTCTCATTTTATGAAATAAAAAATAGAAAAAAAATTATATATATATTCGCCGTACCCCCGCCGTACCCGTACCCTACTTTTTTGGGGTTTTGCCGTTTCCCGTACCCGTACCCGTATCGTACCCGTACCGCGTACCGGTACCCGTGCTCCATAGCCGATTAGTGAGAGAGACTCTAAGAAACTACAAAAGGTCGACTCTGACAAAAAAGAACTACGAAAGGCCATCGCAAAGCTGAAAGTTCATATTCGTTCGTATAATAAAATCCGTTCTGCCGATTCCAACCCACATCATAAGTATTGGGATAATATAAACAGGGCCGAGGATGGAATGACGCACTTCTTCCACAAGGAGCCAGAGGTTGTGCACATTGGTGATTTTGATGGCCTATTGAAAGATTTCCGCGACCTTCCCGAGCCATTGCGTTGTTGTTTGTCATGTTTCTTCAAATTCCCACAAATGGCAACCATAAAGAGAACGCCATTGATTTACCTGTGGATAGGGCAGGGATATATTTCTGAATATCTCCATTCTGAAGGGTACGTTTGGGATGTTGAAGTTCATGCTGGTAAGATCTTTGATGAGCTTATTGCAAAGGGCTTCTTCGAGCCTGTCTACCAAAATTGCTCCTTGGTGCCAGACAGTTGCACGATGAGCCTTTCTGTTCGTTCTTCTTTATACGAAGAAGCTAAACTTAGAGGATTTACTTCAAATGGCACTTTTGATTTGGATCATGCATCTGTTGGCAGTTTAATTAGGCAGTCATCATGTCTGATCAATGTTGGTGAGGCCATTATTAATTTCAATCCTGAAATACTTGAGAATGTGAAGCATATTCGAAGTCTTTATCTTGGAAGGTGGCAAAGCTCAGCTACGCACCACATTGAACTAGCAACGCCAAAATTCTCCACGGACTGAATAAGCTGAATAGCTTAACTTTTCTCAGCCTTCGAGGAATTTCTATGATTACAGAGCTTCCCACATTCATTTCAGAGCTCAATGATTTGATGATCTTAGATCTCCGAGCTTGTTATAATCTTGAGGTTATTCCTGACAAGATTGGTTTGCTCAAGAGTTTGACACATTTGGAAATGTCCGAGTGTTACTCTTTAGAAAACATGCCCAAGAGTCTAGCTCAACTATCAAATCTCCAAATCCTTAAGGGATTCTTGATTGGAGATTTCAATAACAACAAAGAATCATGTACTCTGCACGATTTGTCAGGATTGCAGAAGTTGAGAAAACTAAACATACACATAAGTGTTAAAGACCTTCTCAGTATGCAAGAGTTAGAGTGTTTAGAAAGGTTTGAGGGCCTAAAAAAGTTGACAATATCATGGGGAAGATTACAAGCTTGAGCTGAAGTCATCACAGAAGCATTTCAATTTGCTACGCTTCCTCCGAGACTGCAAAAACTAAACCTTGAGTGTTTTCCTATGACGAGTCTAACCAATTGGTTGATGCCTAGCAAAGTTAAGGAATTGAAGAAACTCTACATTAGAGGAGGGAAACTACGTGATCTAGGCGAAATTCAGAAACATCAAGTGGAGCGGTTGACCATGGAGATATTGCAGTTGAAGCACTTGAGCAACTTAGAGTTACATTGGAGAGAATTGAGGACATTATTTCCCAATTTAATTTACTTGCACCAAGTAGAATGCCCCAAGTTTTTTAACTTCCAGTGTGATGAGAGGGGCATGTGGATGGACCATAAGGCCATTGATACTCACGTGCAGCTGCATGCAATACGTCAAAACATGTGGTGAAATCAACTCAAGTTCTATGTTGGGCTCTGGTTCAACCTCAACTCAGGATAATTGTAACATCCTGTAGATGATAATTAAACAGCTTTAGTTAGTTAGGTTAATTGCAAGCTTAATTAAGTGCTTGGCTAAGAGAGAAGATCAGTTTAGGGAGAGTTAAATCGTTGGTTTATCTTACTCCTAGTGGAGCCTTCTTAAGCAAAGTTGGTTCTCCCGTGGCTTCTTTGTCTTGTATTCTCTTTCATGTTTTAATTTCCTCATTGTAACTTAAAATATATTACGAATAACAATTGATATCTAGAAATATGTACTCATTATGGAGTAGTTTTCTCATCCCGTGACAATGAGTGGTATATCCAAATCTTCAAGCGCACATGTGACAAACTGTGCTAACCTATACATTTTGGCCGAAATAGGATAAATAACATTATTTATATTATACGGGGCAGTTTTATTATAAACGGCGATAATAAACTGCCGGTATTAAAAATAACCGTATATTCTCCTTTTTCTGGCAGTAATTTTAAAAACCGCCTGTAAAAGTGACTAAAAACGGCAGTCTTAGAAACACTGCCATTTTATGGTAATTATTTCTGGTGGTCTTATTAATGCCGCTAAAAGTGTCTGTTAATGGCATCTATTTAATGCCGGTAATACTATTGCCAGTAAGCCAAAATTTGCCGTAGTGAATGTACATGACAATATCGATCTTGTCCAACCAATTCAGATCAGGATGATTGTCACGTTTGTCCCGTAGATGAGAAACAACTTTATTTAGTTAGGTTTAGTGCAAGGTACCAAGGTTCTCCCACGGCTTTCTTCATCTTATATTTTCTTTCCTGTTCTTCCTCTCTGTAACTTTAGATTATTTCACAAATAAACAGTTGACGTCTAGAAAAATGTACTCAATTATAGTTGTAGTTTTCTTAAAAATGTAGAATAAATAAGTTATGGTTGGCCTAAGGTTTTGAGTTTAGCATTTCCTGAGGCTCATGCACTTGCTCTAAGACTCTTATATCTCACTCACTCCCATTCTCTCCACCTGCCAAACAGGCCTGGGTGTTTTGGATAGGAGAGTAAATCATTGTACGAACTTTGCATATTTAATCAAGGCATATATATATAATACCAATCGTAAAACATAAACAATTCTCATAGAAAAAATGGGATGGGATCAGCATCTCGGCCGACTTGGTCCGCCCCCTCCGTAAATACTGTAGGTTCGAATTTCACGTCTTGGGCTTTTAATTTTACGTCAAATCACCATTGTGTCATGCAATCTAAGAATGACGCTACCACGTCTAAATAAGTATTGGCCATATTTAAAGAATTTTCCCTGTCAAATGATTTCCTTTTAGTTCTCATATTGCTAAGTTTTATTAATTTGTACCCGTCTCATTACATATTGATCCTTTGGAATTATTACACACTGCCCGAGTATCACGCGCGGTGATATTCCTAACAAATCATGTGTCAGACAAATTTAGCCGGTTGTATATAAACTACATTATCATTAATTGGATTGTTGGGAGACAATGAATGATCCATATATATAGTACGTATTTCAAAAATTCTTTGACCCCACCGTATATATACTACCGCTAAGTACGTAAGCGATGACATATAGTACTCTTGACATATGCTTGTTTTTTTATGCCCACATCACTTTATCTGGCAGTGGAATTAGTACTACACTTTTTGTTGTTGGTTGACATTGAACATAGAGACACCCTTAATTCTCCTCCGCTTTTAATTATCTCCTTAAGATACGCACTTCAACAATAAAGTTGTTATAGTTTTCACTTTTTAAGTAGGAACATATCAGTATTATGCAACACTTCTTAAACTTAATATCCTACGTAATTAGTTCCAACCGAAGGTTTCAAATCTAACAAGCAAGGCACCAATTGTTGGGGCACGCCCAAGACCTCACCAACGAAGCACGCACACTCAATCAAGCCATAGTTGAACAAGGAACACACAAGAAATTGAGTAGGGAAATTTCACTATATTAAACACACAATATAGCTACAAAAAACCCTCTCTTTCTTCTCAAACCTCACACACAACCACAAAGCACACACTAAATACACACTTATCAACACTAGTCTTTTTACCCTAACACACATACCAAAAGGACAAGAATGCCCTTACTAACAAAAAAATCACAAACACACCCCCACCACTAGGGTGGACCCTAACAATCACCCCCTCTACCCTAGTGGGTGGAGGTCATCTCTTCGCTCCCCGACCGGAGCGTCCGCGATCCCAAACTTCGATAGCTCGCACCCCCTTAACGGATGCCCCACACCCCCTCACTTGGTAGCCTCCTACATCTTCATTGGGTGCAAACACGAACACATCGGAAATCAAATCTTGTGCAAAAGAAACCCTTTTCTTTGTGCACAATTCTTCTTCACCAACTCCTCCAATCGATGCTCCATCCGAACTCAACAAACAATGCGCTTCACACAAAAACTCATTGGCTTGCTCTTTCACACGCCACACTTTTCTTCCAACCAAACTTCTAAAGCGCTTATCACCTCTCACAACGAAACCCTCAAGCCGGTATAGACCATCAATCAATCTACCCTCAAGCATCACACGCTCCTCTTGCCGAACCCGAAGAATACCCTCACTAGCCGAGAAAGTGTACCCTTTATCATCAAGTACTCCAAGAGAAATCAAATTCTTCTTCACACCCGGCACATGTCGAACATCCGACAACCTCACAAACCTTCCATCCGGCAAGCGAAACTTCACTATCCCCTTACCAACGACACGGCTCCTCGAACCATTCGCCATCCGAACAACACTACCATCAAAAGCCTCATAACTACAAAACTCTCTCCTATTCCCACAAACATGATATGAGCACCCCGTGTCAAGTACCCAATCCATTCCTCTCGCAACTTTAGGCTTTTCCTCGACCAACATAAGATCCCCATCCGAATCTTGGACTACCGCCGCTTCCTTCGATTTGCCCTTCAACTTAGGACAATCCCGAATCATATGTCCCTCTTCCTTGCAATAATGGCAAGTTCGACCAACTAACTTAGGGCAATCTCGAATCATGTGTCCTTCTTTCTTGCAATAAAAGCAAGACAAAGCCCGATTCTCACCCCGATCCCTCGAACGCGAGTTTGACCGTGAATTGCTACCCTTCTTTTGGGTTCTCCCTCTAGCCCCTTCCGTAACCAAAGCTTGCGAATCATCAACACACTTCGTTCCCATCCCCTCATTCCGTCGTGCTTCCTCATTGAACAAGGCCTCTTTAACCATTGACATTGAAACCTTACCCTCCGGTGCCGAATTGCCAAGAGAAATCACGAGCATATCCCAATCCTCATGTAGGGAACTAAGCAATAGTAGGGCTTGCAATTCATCGTCAAGCTTCAATCCCGCACTACCAAGTTGATTAACCAAGTTTTGGAACTCACTAGAATGTGCCGCAACCGATTTTCCACTCCTCAACTTCAAATTCACTAACCTCCTCATCAATAACACCTTATTTCGAGAAGTTTTCGGTTAATACATACCCTCCAACGTCATCCACAAATTATAAGCATCGGTCTCCTCGGACACATGATAAAACACCTCCTCGGAAATAAATTGCCGAATCAATCCTAATGCTCTTCGGTTCAACTTTTTCCAATCTTCCGTCTTCATCGCCGTTGGTTTTACCCCTTCACACTCCAACGGCTCATACAAATCCTTCCACGACAACAAATCCACCATTCTCGCTCTCCAAATCGCGTAATTGGAAGACGTCAATTGAACCATACTACTCATACTCGCATCCGCCATCTTACTTTATCCTCAATAAGCAAGATTCAACAAATAAAGAGCCCACAATACTCCAAAACTGATCCAAAAGCTCAAAAAACGCGTAAAAACAGGCTGAAAATACACAGAACAGCAAAATCCGAACCTGATCACTGCTAACCGACCCCAAAAACGAACTCGAAACGTCGAAACCAAGCTGGAACCGGTCTGAACCGGAAACGAACCGGTCTATATCGGACCGAACCGGCCGAATCTCTACCTGAACCGGTTGTACCGCCCGAACCGTCTCGGGCTGACTCAGAACCGCTGACCCGCGTTGACTGAACCCTTTGACCCGCGTTGACTGAACCCTTGGACCTTCTTCTCTGACCTTCAGAGTTGACCGACGATTACTATTCACGTGCAACTTTGACCGGCTTTTGCCACCACCTCGGACGTCCCCCGGCAACGATCTTGGTACCCCCGGACTTCTCTCGACGAGAGGAATCCAAATCCGTGCTCAAAAATTACTTTCGAGCAACACCCGAACTGGGTCTTCCTGGATTCCAACTCGCCTCCGCCCCCCGCCTTTCGAACGTATTTTCCGGGCTATCCCAAACTCCACCGGCGACGTTCTACACACCCCCGTGCTCGCCTTGACAAGACAAACAAAACCCTATGCTGAAAACCTCGAACCAATCAACCCTCCGACGATCGACTGTAGAGCTCCCACTCGACTCCGTCCGCCGCCGTTCAAACGTGCTTTCCGGTCACGTCCGAGCTCCTCTCGCAACGTGCTACCCCAAACCGAACTCCTCTCTTCAAGACGAACACAACCCCGTGCTCAGATCTTGAATCCAACTACCTTCAACCCGAACCTCCTCTTCCGAGCTCAACAATGGCCGAACCGTGCTTCTACGGCAACCCGAAGCTTTGATACCACTGTTGGGGCACGCCCAAGACCTCACCAACGAAGCACGCACACTCAATCAAGCCATAGTTGAACAAGGAACACACAAGAAATTGAGTAGGGAAATTTCACTATATTAAACACACAATATAGCTACAAAAAACCCTCTCTTTCTTCTCAAACCTCACACACAACCACAAAGCACACACTAAATACACACTTATCAACACTAGTCTTTTTACCCTAACACCAATAACCCTTCGTATTTGAAGGCTGAAATTTGGCACGTCTTGTGCATTATCAAAAAGGCAACTCTAGGACCTTCCAAATCTCCATTTACCTTGACTGATCCGTTAGTGGTGGAGGCGATGGCAGCAAGGGATGGGCTTCTGTTTGCAAGGGAGCTCGGGCTGGAAGCAATTCTTGTTGAAGGGGATTCGCAACATTTGGTACAGTTGGTACAAAGGCGAAAGTTTTTCTATGTCAGGAGGAGCAATAATAGGATTGCCCATAGTATTGCTCAAAAAACAATGAGAGGCCTTGTCTTTTCTACGTGTGAGTTTGGGCCTCCAGTGTGACTTTTTTCCTCTCTTCAAGGGGGTGGAAGCCCTATTTGATGTATTTTTTCACTACTTTTGTTCTATCTATATATATAATTGTAGTCCTATTCATTGACAAAAAAAAATAAAAAATTCTCCATTTACCTAAACCAAAGTGCCCTTTGTATGTCGATTATTGACCAATATTTAGGTTTTTTTTTTTTTCCAAGACTTGTTAACTATGATAACACCATTAATTTTTTTTTTTTCACTACGAGGCTTTGCTAGTGATATGCATGTAAAATGCGTGGGCAATAAAAATGACAAACGCAATTTGAGAATCCAATGAAAAAGTGCCACGAGGGACAGAAGGATAATGTGAGTAGGACTCACCAATGAATTGTACTGTTCGCCGTATTCCCCATTAAATCTACGGTTCCCAACCAAAGGGATCCCGACGCCCTGCCGGGCCCACTCCGGCCACCGGACGGCCGATCCGAGCCGTCCAAAAATTCTTTAAAAAAAAATGAGTGGGCCCACGAGAGAATCAACGGCATCCAATGTGCGTAGGTGCTCGATCCAAACACTCCATGTTTTTGTATATATATGTATTTTGGATCGAGCACCTACACACATCGGATGCCGTTGATTCTAGCATGGGCCCACTCGTTTTTTTTTCTTAGAATTTTTGGACGGCTCGAATCGGCCATCCGGTGGCCGGAGTGGGCCCGGTAGGACGTCGGGATCCGATCGGGATCCCTTTGGGGTTGGGAACTATAGCACCGTTGTTTTTCATGATATGTGCTGGCACAGGTTAGTCCGGTTAATACGTGGGTTTGCTTCTCACACATTATGATTTGATTGTTGAGATAAGTCCGCAAAAAAATAATTTATTGTAAATATTCTAGTTCTAGTGTAGATGACTTTTTTTTTTTACCGGACCAGTGGATAAATTAGTTATGATGCGTGTAAATTAGTTAAGATGCTATCCACTGGATAGCATTGGCACTTATGTAATAATAGGTGCTGAAAAGTACCCATTTAATCTATCTAATCTACGCTTTGTTGGTCCATTTACATTGTTACTTGATATATTTTAGTGTTTTATAGTGTTTGTAGGCCTTAGAGACCAATGAGTGCGAAAACGTGTAATTTGGAAGGTCTTACGGGGCATTGCCTCAAAGATGAGAGTTGATCAAATTCTAGCCATATGTTGTGCACAAAATGGAGTTTGGGGTCGAAGCACATAACTTTCTAAAGTGGGGCCTCCATTTAATATTAGACAAAGCCCAAGGGATCACATAATCTTATACCTACTGACTGACGCAACTTTTGAAAAACGGACGAAACAGAGAAGAAAAAGAACGGGGCTGCCGACTGCCGAGATTAATATTGTTTAGTTTTCAAGTTTTATTCAATTATTCGCACTCCGGTAATTCGTTTCAATTTCTGTTCTTAATAAAAGTTATTCGTTTATGTTTTTTTTAGTATTGATTCCTTGTTTATTTTTTATCTTGCGTAATAGAAGCATGTTTCAAACTAGGGTTTCTTTTATTTCTTGCACAATGTTGAGTTAGTAGTCGTATAGGTAGGGTTGCGGGGTGATTAGCACGCCGTGACCAGTTCGGACACTGTTCCTATTTTCAAACGATGGATAAAATGATTTTAGATTGAAAAATACTTCCCGCGGACGAACCCGGACATTGTCGGAGCCCATGTGAACGGGAGAATGTGGGTCCAAAACTCATTCTCCGCTGCGCATGGGTATACGGCGACCATAGGGTCTCGCATCTTGCAGGGTATCTGTTTCAATCTAAAATTAAATATTTTTAAGAACATCGAATGGAGCAGGTTAATCCGAACTGATTACGAGTGCTATGAACCTTACGACCGTACCTCTTTTTAATTATCTGAAAAGTATAATCAATTTCTTTGTTTTAGTTAATCTCTAAATCAAACCGACAAAGGGTGGCTATCTAAGAGCCAGTTTAAATAGTAACAACCCGAGTTTTTAGTCAACACACATCACCGTCTTTGTGGATTCGACTTCGGTCTTACCGGATATTATGCTGCGTCGGTCTCCGCCCTACGCTTGGAGCAACCCATTAATTTAGGACTAGAAAATCGTCAAGCATGTAATGTCTTTTATTGTTTCATTTCACATTTTGTTTGATAAGTAACGTGCATCCCAATCAATTTAAGGGGTTCAATCTCGTCGCTCATTTGCGAAGAGCCCATTTGAAATTGGAGCAAAGCTACATATGAACTGTCCACAAAATAGGGAGGAATTTTTCAGTGCCGAGCGGGTATTGCCCACGTGGCATCCGCTCAGCACATCCGAGCCGTCCGATACACTTTTGGACGGCTCAAATTAAAACTCTCTCTCTCCTCTCACCCCAACACTTTCTCTCTCCTTTTCTGAGCCGTTCAAAAATGAAATGAACGGCTCGGATGTGCGAGCGGGCACCACGTGGTACCCGCTCGGCACTGAAAAATTTTCCCAAAAGAGGTGATTGTACCTGAGATGACGAACATGAGATCTTAGAAAAAATGTACCAAAAAAAAACTAACCTACTCCATTGCCTTGACAACTGATTCAATACCTAAATATGAAAGTTTTTTTTTTTCCCCTTTCATATTGGTTGAAAGTGTTACCCAAAATACTTTTGTAAAAATTATAATTTTTTAACTTTTCCGATTTCTCTCATCGAGGCGAACCAATAATACTTAAAATTTTGGTACAAAATTAACGAGCACGAAAAAAATTTAAATAAGGACAAAATAAAAAATTTACTATCCACAACTTTTAAATTTGTTGCCCGGCCCACGTTACGCGCACAAGACACCTCTTAGAATTTTCTGGAATTCAATCCCACCATCCACTAACGTAAAGCCCCATTAAACCGACACAAAGTGTCAAAGTCCACTATGAACTCTGGGCGATTTCGAGCTTCCGATACTTACAAACTCCACAAGACACCAGTATCCAACCCTTCGATCAGAGTCTTCATTGGCACCAAGAGATTCCAAGATTTCCAATGGCAAACGACTCTCTCTCCCCCCCCCCCCCCCCCGGATATATGTGCATGCATATATGAGATATATAAAATGTGCTAATGAAGGTTGTAATAGAATATTGTGTGAATGTGCAGGCCATGATTAGCGGTGAACAAGGATGGATATATTTAGGGCCATGGGGAGGGAAAGGTGGTAAATATTCGACTTACAAGGCTGAGGGGCCTATAATGCAGATAACAATTCGTCACGGAGATGTTGTCGACTCAATTTTATTCCAAAGCAAAAACTACAATGGCAATGTTATAGGTAGCTCTGTGAAAATTGGCGGTACCGGTGGCAGATCGTCTGCAAAGGTGTGCCCCTCATTAGCTTGTCCATAGATTCAGACAAAGATGTATCGGATTCATCCGATGCACGTGGTTCCCACACACGTCAGACGGTTCCCGACACCTCAGTGTTCAAATTTGTACACTTTCGTTTTTGTCCATATTATTTTTTAAAAAAAATTCTGATCTTCATTATCGGGACGAATAGGCAAGGGAACTAGTATTTGACCAAAAACTACAATAATTTCATTTGATTTTAATTTATATCTACTTTTTTATGCATCCCAAACAAAGTCCTAATTATATACTTGCACTTGTTTATAGTTCTGCATTGACAGTTCAGTAGAACAGCTCACGTCCATAAGCCTGAAGTACAATGACTACTTTGGACATACGGTAATCACATCTCTCAGTTTTGAAACAAATATTGGGAACAAATATGGGCCTTTTGGTCGAGGATCGGATGCTTCTTTTGTGTCCATTCCAATAGAAGGTGGATTCATCGCTGGATTTCGTGGAAGTGCTAATCGTAGAGGGTATGTTGAAGCGATTGGTATATTTGTGGCACCCAAGGTCACCTTCTATCCCCTCTATTGTAGTTTTCTTATATTATATATCCAGTTAGTAAATCCAATTTCTCATGGTCATTTCTCATGCTTTATTGATCAGTTTGATGATCCAAACTCTCACTTTTAAGATTCTCGATACGAAATTTATTCATTTATAAAAAAAAAAAAACACGTGAAAAAGGGATAGTCTACAATATATACTCACCCATAATGGTAGGAGGGTACGTAGTAGTACTGCAGCATCCGAATCGAAATAACATCTGGACCATTGATTGTTAAGATGCAAGATTATCAACCGTTAGCAGGAAAAGCTTTTTTCTTAAAACTTCGGTCATAGTGCGCTAAAAAGGCCGCCCGACTTTGACACCTATATATACTTTAAAATTAAAAAAAACTTTACAAAACACCACAAAGAGTCCAATGGTAAACAGCAATTTCCGACTATCCTACCCTTAAGAATCTTTATGTAACAGATAGATTTTATGAATGCGCAGGGAAATGTTGGCAATGAAGGAGGATGCATATCTTTAGGGATAGAGGGAGGAAAAGAGGGTGCATATTGGGCTTACAAGGCCGACGAGCCTATAATGGTGATAAGTGTTCGTTATGGAGAAGCTATCAATTCACTTATATTCCAAAGTAAAACCGGCGATAAACTTGGACGCTCGATGAAAATTGGCGATACGGGTGGCCATACAACTAAAACGGTGTGACACTCTATAGCTCATTCATAGATCCGAACAGGGATATATCTCGATCCCGTCTGATGAACGTGGATCCCACACACATCAAATAGTTACGGACAAAATATATATCTTTGTCTGGACTTGTGCACTTTGGTTTATTTCCGAAGCATTTTTTTCTTAAAAAAGAATTTGTTACTGAAAAGACAGATAGTCAAAAGTGAAATGTATAGCCAAATACTTACAACATATAATCTCACATGATTTTTATTTTTATTTTTTTAACTTCACGAACAAAGTCCTAATACATAATTGCACTTCCTTAGTTCTCCATTGACAGTTCAGCAGAGCAAATCTCGTCCGTAAGCCTGACATACGAAGAGTTCTATGGATCCGGAGAAGTGACAATCATATCTCTCAGTTTTGAGACAAATATTGGGAACAAATATGGGCCTTTTGGTTCAAGAACGGGTACTTCTTCTGTGTCCATTCCAATAGAAGGTGGGGACTTCGCTGGATTCCATGGTCGTGTTGGAGTCTACCTTACTGCAATTGGTGTACTTGTAGCACCCAAAGTGAAAAGTCAGATTCTGCGCCAACCTAGCACAGCACAAGGTCGATCACCTTCTATATATATCCCCTCTATTTTTCTCTTTTCCAATTAGTAAAATCAAGATTCTAATCAAGAAAATTTTTTCGCTTGCAAAAACAAACGTCTTGAATTGTTAAAAATAGAACCGTGAGTATGTCTTACTATTATTCACATAAGGAGATCTCACGGTAGACTATCCTAATTTCTACTCCGTACCGTACCTCAACTATTATTCACTAATGTTCTGGTGACCATTTCTGGTGACCAAATTTTGAATACCATGTGACATGTCACCACTGTATTGGCAACTAATTAATTGGCATAATTTTTTTTTTCACAGGGAAGCAAAAGTTTGGTCCGTTTGGAGGATATCTAATAGGCACGAACTTTTCTTCAATATCGTTGACTGTTGGGAGTTCTAATAAGCAAAAGTTTGGTCCGTTTGCGAGGTCGGTTTCTTCGGCAGGAGTAACTCTTACTTACAGGCCGTAGGAGTTCGATTACTTAAGTATCTTAATTTGCATATTTGTAATAATAATTGCATTTTCGTTCCGACCTTGATACGGTCGTAGGCTTTGGTGTCCAAATTACGCGTCATCAGTTATGCAGATGGGCTAAATAATGCCCCTAGGGCACTTGGTTAAGGGTAATAAATAGACTTGTAATCTGTATTGTATTATAATAAATGATGTGGGATCTTTTATTACTTTTTACTTTTTTCATGTGGGGATGGTTTGTTCTATTAAACTGCTGGTATTTGCTATTAATGCTGCTTATTGAATATCATTCCTACTTTAATATATATGTTGGCCAAACGCTCTATGTCGGATGCTTGCGACTTTGCCTTGTAATTCTGGGTGAATAGCCCAAAGCGTAGGGCTTTGATTGTCGTTTGCAATTGAATATTGCAGAGAGAGACGAAGCAATGTTACTCAGGTTATCTTAGCCAAAGAAGAAGAGTGATTAGACGCTTAATGGAAATCTAGCTTAAGGGAGATGTTGAAAAGTCAACTTGATCAGGATTGAGTCAGAATTTAGGGCCAGCCCCGGGGTAAGCTCTGCAAGACCTCGGTCTTGGGCAACCCCCGGGCTGGAGCAACCCCAAAAAAAAAAAATTTAAGTTACATACAAATATAAAAAAATTCAGTTGGCCCCTCGATCAGTCCATAGTCGTAACAGGACGACACCAACATGCAAATCCTCCATTTGCATTACTGTAGTCCAAAATTTGTATATATAGAGCTGGGAGTGTCCAAAAAAAAAAAAAACGTGAAAAAGAAAACAAAGAGACTAACAACGATGATAAGCCTTATTCAGCGTTTACACTATGATTTTTAACCCTTCAGGTTATGTGACATTATCACCTCAGTACATGGAAGAATTAATGTTTCAGTCAGTTCAAAAAGAAAAAGAAGTCTCTGTGTGCTTCATAGCTTGGAATATATATTGATAATAAAAGGGTTTTTTTTTTTTGCTCGGCAAACGCAACTTTTTATTAACTCGAAGAGGGTATATCGAGAAAACAAGAACACGAAAAGAGAAAGAGAAAACCGTCCAACAGAAAGTTGGACATTACACCACCAGAGTCACAATTAAATCCTTAGCTTTCGAATTCCATCCAAATAACCCTTAAACTCTTCTACCGTATATAGTTTAATCTCAAACTTGGACTTCATCCACATAGTCACTCTAGTCTTCACAAGCTCACCCACCTCCCCAATACTTGTCGTAGCGTTGTTAAAAACGTAGTCATTTCTTGCTAACCACAAGGATCAAAGAGTTGCATAAAAGGTAGCTTCCCACAAATGTTTCTCCAAATTCCTAAACCTGCTATCAAACCACCATAGTGCCAAATCTGCCAAAGAATGAGGGCATACCCACATTACATGCCTCCAATCTAGAATGAGAGACCATGAGTCCCACGAGAATTGACAGTGTAAAAACAGATGATTGGGATTTTCCGGGTACACCGAACACAGCGGGCAAAGTTGTTGGTGATCCTCAAGAATCAGATTCCTACTAAAAAGTTCTGATCTTGTAGCTACCCTGCGAATTGCCATCCATGCGAAGATTTCTACCTTTGAGGGACTAAGGTTCTTCCAAACTGATCCCAAGACTTGATTCCGAGCATGACTTTGCTGCTCCCATTGGTAGTATAATGATTTGACTGTGAAACAGTTGTCCGAAGCCCATCTCCATTGTAAATTATCACTCTTAGATTGATCCAATGTCACAGCTTGCAATCTTTGCTTCAACTCCTCCTCAATTGGTTTCTCCCAATCGCGTAACACCCTTCGAAATTGTAGATTCCACCTCTCACTTTCCAGACCATTCTTCACTGAACTAATCACCTCCTCTTTTTGAGTAGAAAGAAGATATAGTCCAGGGTAAGACTCTTTGAGAGTGTTGTCTCCAAGCCACAAATCGTTCCAGAAAGAAGTTTCCTGCCCAGAGTTAACCTGAATTCTGAATCCATCTGCGATTATCGAATTAAAACAATAGGAGTCTCCTACCGAACAAATATCCCTCCAAATATTAGTAACACGTCCTGACGACGGCAAATGAGGTAGCCATGCTGCCTGTTCCATCTTGTACTTAGCTCTGATAACCTTGACCCAAAGCGAATCTTTATCCTTATTGAATCTCCACCACCACTTAGCAAGAAGTGCCAGGTTTTGTTGTTTCAATCTTCTCACTCCAAGTCCACCAAACTCCTTTTTCGCAATTGAATCCCATTTCACCAAATGTAGCTTTTTCTTTTCCACTGTATCACCCCAAAAAAATTGTCTCCGTAATTTTTCCTTCGCCTTTGCAACGGTCAATGGCAGTTTGAAGATAGACATGTAGTATGTTGATAATAAAAGGTTCCAATTTAAACTTTTATATAACAAATCTAGAGGTGACGACTTTGTGAGTCAGGGACAGTCGGACAGAGCCATGATTTGAATTCAGAAGTGGCAAAATTAGAATAAATCAACCATTGGTAATAAGATTATTACGTTTAAAACGTTTATTACCCAAAAAAAAAAATATATATATATATATATATATATGCCTGTTACAAGGCAAGGTTAGTCATCGACCAGCCTTATGTCTGCCTGGCTTTTGGCCGACAAGCTCTTCAAGTTCTCTCCCAACGCCATGGGGCTCTTATCCTTTATTCGGTTTGACAGAACGGTCTTGACAGGAGTATTCAAGTTGAGACCTAAAACTACTGGAACTATCTGGAGCACAACAAATGAAAAACTTCTATTGATATAGACTTCTGCTCTGAGAAAAGATATGTTCTTGAGGAATTACAATGCCGTATCAACCAAAATGACGGTCCAACTTGAGCTAAAACTACTGGAACAAATGGATCAAAACGCACAATTTTTCCTTAACCAAACAATTGCAAAAAATCTGCAGAAGACTACGAATATGAACGCTACTAGGGTATGATCTGCAGGGTCTAAAGCAACGCGGGATGAAGCCGACCAGTTTCCCTTTCGGTCACTCATGCACCTGCTACATATCTCTTTGCACTATTCAAATCTGCCGAAGCTGAAGATCTAGATCACACTCTGAAGGATACGAGAAATTGAACTCCTTAATCTTCCTTTTCTGATGACTAAAGATTATTAGCTATCCGTTGTTTTATCAGAATTTGAAGGTTTACGAATGCGGAGCAATTATACAGAAAGAGTGAATCAGACAGTCCAAATATGGAGAAGTTGTGATCAGAGAGTGTGATAAAAACGATCGTGTAAATATATACTTCGCATTCCTAATAACTCCTCCTCTCCAGTACTCTAGCTTCAACAACGTTCATACTCGATCTCTTCTAAAATTTAGGGACCAAACTTCTTTCGTATTCAAATTGATGGTTTTAAAAACTGTAACATTCTCAAAGAGCCATTTTTCTTTTGGGCGTGATTCAGAAATTCGTTCATCTAAAACTACGGAATCTATTTTGCCGGCCGGAAGCTGAAATTTTGACCTGGTTTCAACTCGAGGGTACAAGAATGGTGTTCTGCATTTAGTATATAAGAGATGTTCAGTGGAATTCTTTTGCGCTGAAACAAACATAGAGAGATTACACACAAACAAACATAGAGAGATCACTCTCTTCAATTCCCCTCTCACGTACACGGTACACAACAACTGCATGCTACTTCACACACTAATACAAACTGAATACAGATCATTTACACTAGCTTTTACAAGCCATTACACTCACAGACTAACAACCAACGCATCTAATCGTCGCAACTTCCACCCGATTTTGTTGCTGGCTCGGACCTCTTTGTTTGATTCCAAAAAATATCTCTTCGATCGCTTCCTCACCACAGTGCACACGGCGCCCATCATTCTATGCTCCTAGGCACCATCACGTGGTATTTCAAATTCATTTTCCATCACACATGTCTTTTCAATTGATAGAATGAGACCAATGATAGCTTGCATCGAACAATGACCGTAAAAAATATTATACTTTTTTTTTTATTAACTAGCATTTGTGCCCTTCCATGCACGGGACCAAAAATAAATCACTGTAATTTTTTTATACCGTGCATCAAAGGGGCACAAACGCTAGGATTCTCTATCTTATATTATATCCTCCATTGTTATTTATTTTATTTCAATTTTATGCTATTTTATTGAAAAACCCAAAACATTTATCTTTCATTCGAAGTAAATAAGGTTAAACGTTAGCCACCACCACAAGAGGTGAGAGAGTCCCATCCCATGTGAAGTGCGTGGGTGATAAGACAATGATCAAAATTGCTTGATTGATTAGATAGAAGGGGGGGACCGAAAGCGATCTAACATTTTTGTGGGCAAATCCGGAGAAAAATGTGCCCAGAAATACTCTCAGGGTTTGGATTAAAAAATTGAGTGACTTATTTTTTTGTATTTATTCAATTTTTTTTTTGCATTTGTTTATTTTGTATCAAACTTTTGTGACTTATTAATTCGTCTCGACGAGAAGAATCGGAAAAGTAAAAAAAATTATCGAAACTCATAATTTTTTTAATAAAGACAAAAATAAGTACTTAATAAGTCAGCTTTTTTTACTTATTCTTTTTTTTTTTGAAAAAAAATTATGAGTTTCGATCAAAAATTTTTACTTTTCTAATTCCTCTCGCCGAGACGAATTAATCAATAAGTCACAAGAGTTTGACACAAAACTAACAAATGCAAATTTTTTTTAATAAAGACAAAAAAAAAAGTTACTCTTCCACTTTTAAAGCCAAATGAGGCCTCAAAGAGTACATTTCTTGTGTTCTTAATTGGAAAAATGACAGCCCAGAACGTGTTTTGATAATCAATATCCGTTAAGGACATTTTCAGCATTAACAATTGTTCTCAGCATGTCCTTAGCGGGTATTAATTATCAAAACACGTCTTTAGCCGTCATTTTCCCTCTTTAATGCACTAGGTGAGCAATTGAATACACGAGTAAAAGGAGCAGTAGAATAGTAAGCAAGGAGAAACCTGGTGAAATTGGTTGTCTCATGTCCCCAGTGGAGGCCTAAGTTCGAGTCCCACAATGAGCGGGTCTAGGATTCAGGACTTTTTAGAACACCTGTTGACTAACATACTAATACCCGTTGATGCATAAGAGCATGTACACTAGATTAGGTAAAATAGCATCTTAGGTATTTTACCTAACCAAAAACCAAAAATGTGCATTGCACCAGGTTAGCAATAGCTCCTTTTTAAGTTAGGTAAAATAAATTTTGCAACAGGGCTTAGGTAAATTTACCTAAGAACTATTCACCATTTATAAATTTAATATTATTTTCTCTCTCTTCTAGCCTCTCTTTCTCTCCTGTCACAAGAAGGAAAAAAGTGAAAAGAAAAGAAGAAAAAGAAAAAGAAAGTATTATTTTAATAGAGAATAGGTAAAATAAATAGTATTTGTGTAGTATTGAAAGAGATATAGGTAGTTAAAAGGAAAAATGTGCACTGTTCATGGGCAATTTTGGCTCAATTTTTGCCTAATCTGATATACTTGCTCTAAAGTGTGACCAAAAAAAAAATAGCAAGCAAGGAAGTAGTACACTAGTAGGCAAGTTTTACCGTGTCGCGGGGTTTTTAGGAAGGGCTGTGTTTTGTTTAAATAAACTACTTGGCTTTTTTTTTGTTCTTATTAAAAAAAATTAGGTTGGACGTTTTTTGTTTTTATTAAAAAAAATGGTTTGGACCATAATTTTTTACTTTTCCGATTTCTCTCGTTATGGCGACACAATAATCCACAAAAAAATTGACGCAAAAATACAAAATTCAAATGCAGAAAAAAAAATTGAATAAGGACAAATAAAATAAGCCAATTGGCTTATTTAGCCAAAAAAAACCCTTCGTCAAACGTTTTCATCCTCTAAAATGAAACACTTCGACGTAGAAATGTTGCGTAAAATGTTGGACATATTGTTAAGAGTGTTTATACTATAAATTTGGGATTATAATCCTCGAGTCAAACATATCATAAGTTTTGAAATGAAATCATATTCGATTGATCTCCGACCAACATCAGTTTTGATGTTATTTATGTTTTGAGTCTTTGTTTGATTCCAAAAAATATCTCTTCGCTTCCTCACCACAGTTCACACAACCCATCATTCTATGCTTCTAGGCACCATCACGTGATATTTTAAATTCATTTTCCATCACACATGTCTTTTCAGTTGATAGAATGAGACCAATGATAGCTTGCATTGAACAGTGACCGTAAAAAAATATTATACTTATTTTTTTATTAACTAACGTTTGTGCCCTTCCATGTACGGGATCGAAAATAAACCACTGTGATTTTTTTTATCTCGTGAATCGAACGGGCAAAAACGCTAGTATAAACTAATGCAATGCTATTGTTAAAACGCCAAGGTGACATCGAAATCTCATGACCGTCTCTATCTTATATTATATCCTCCATTGTTATTTATTTTATTTCAATTTTATGCTATTTTATTGAAAAAGCCAAAACATTTATATTTCGTTCGAAGTAAAGAAGGTTAAACGTGAGCCACCACCACAAAAGGTGAGAGAGTCCCATGTGAAGTGCGTGGGTGATAAGACAATGATCAAAATTGCTTGATTGATTGGATAGAAGTTGGGACCGAAAGCGATCTAACATTTTTGTGGGCAAATCCGGAGAAAAACGTGCCCAGAAATGCTGTCAAAGGAAAAACTTTTCAGTGCTGAGCGGGTAACACGTGATGCCCGTTCGCGCATCTGAGCTGTCCATTCTGTGTTTGAACGATTCAAATTTAGAGAGAGAAAGTGTTGGGATGAAAGGAGAGAGAGGGTTTCAATCCGAACTGTCCAAAAGTGTATCGGACGGCTTAGATACGCAGAACGGATACCACGTAGGATTTATCCGCTCGACAAAATAATCTAAAAAAAAAATGACGCAAAAATACAAAATTAACAAATGCAAAAAAAATCGAAACCGTGCATATAGCACGGGTCTTTGCTTGTGATATGCATGTGAAATGTGTAGGCAATAAATGACAAACGCAATTTGAGAATCCAATGAAAAAGTGCCACGAGGGACAGAAGGATAATATGAGTAGGACTCACCAATGACTTGTACTGTTCACAGATTGTTTCGATTTTATAGTAAACCAAGAACCAAATCAACACCTACGGAATATGAATTTAGAAAACCAACCCAACCCACAAAAGACATAGAACCAAACCAATCCAAACCATTAAAATACAGTTCGATTTCAGTTTGAAACCACAGTTTGTTTCGAACTAAGTTATCATCTTTAAAAAATATATAAAGTACTTAAAATTATGAAGATAAATTAAAAGAAAACTTATATTAAAACCAATTTCATTCAAATTACCAAAACACATTAACATCAATCAACTAATTTAGAATAGAATACCAACAATTACTTCAAGTTTACTAAGAAAATGAAATACAGGTAAGTCACTAAAATTAACCAACTAAGAATACCAATTACTAAACATCTTAAGATAGTTTAACCAAATAAAATGTCAAAGATAATTCTTAAAACTATTGAATTAAAATGAGGCAGCAAAAGGATAGTAGCAGCAGCATGGTAGCAACCAACTAAATATTGCGGGAGGGAAAACTAAGTAATCATAGAAAATTAGAATGGGTTGTGATATATAGAAGTTTAGTCTAAATTATCTTAGCAATGAAGGAAAACTAAATATTACGGTGGATTTAATAGGATCAATAATTAGGAAAGTAGTAAACTAAGCACTCCCATATTTATTTGGTGAATTATAATTAAACTCTCTCTCTCTCTCTCTCTCTCTCTCTCTCTCTCTCTCTCTCTCTCTCTCTCTCTCTCTCTCTCTCTCTCTCTCTCTCTATATATATATATATATATATATATATATATATATATATATGTATGTATGTATGTATGTATTATAAGGTTCGGATCGGTTTGGAACCATAACCATGAACGTAGATTCAGAAACCAAATCATATAACGTAATTTCTAATTTTTTTAAACCATGAACAAACCATACTACTAAAAAATCGAACCAAACCTTTAAGTTTGGATTGATTTAGACTGGATTTGTAGTTTGAAGGATTTTTTGCTCACCCCTAATTTTAGGGGTTCAATCTCATCGCCCATTTGCGAAGAGCCCAATTGAAATTGGAGCAAAGTTACGTATGAACTGACCCCAAAGTAGGTGATAGTACCTGAGAGTGACGAACATGATATCTTAGAAATAATGTACCAAAAAATAAGCCAATTAGCTTATTTAGCCAAAGAAGCCCTTCGTCAAATGCTTTCGTTTCCTAAATTGAAACACTTCAAACGTAGAAATAGTTCATTTGCATGATGATTGAGATTGAAGTAAATGTACGGGTGAATTTCAATTTGCATAAGAACGTAATTCTATGAAGACTAAAGTGGCACGACTTAATTAGTTATGTATAGAATATATTAAATTGAGGTTTTGTGTCTGCTTACACTTTAAACAATACATTAGTAGTCATTAAAAAACAACTACTCTCCTTTCTTTATATTTTTGGAGAGAGAAATTAATATGTTTCTAGTGTCTGAAAGAGTTCAGATGCATGAGGATGCTCAAGTAATAATTGAAGAGCAAAATGTGAAAACTAAATTGACACACCAAATTATACGCATTCTAGACTGAATTGGCACAACTAATACATATAGGCGGTTCCGGAGACCTCTAAAAAAACACCCAATCTTAATCTCATAGTTCCCGATCAAATTTTGATGATCCGAGCCGCTTAATGTGTTCAGAACGTGATTTTAAGGGTGCCCTCTTAAAATTGACAAAAAAAATAACCGGGAAGGACTTGATTTGAGCAATTTTTTATTGAACCGTTCAATAAAGTTTAATAAAAAACCGTTCGGATGAAACCCTTCCCAGTAATTTTTTTTTGCTGATTTCTCACGAGGTACCCTAAAATCACGTTCTGATTACATTGAGCGGCTCGGATCATCAAAATTCGATCGAAAACTTTGGTGGATTTTTTTAGAAGTTTTTTTAAAGGTCCCTGGAACCGCCCAATATATGTATGTGTGTGTTTTACTGCTAAAATTTGAAGTAACCATCCAAAATTGTAATTTGTTTTTAATTTTTCCCCCATAATGAGAACACACTAATTTTCCTTTGTTTTTATCCACTTTGAAATGAATTTTTAAAATCTTAACCTCTAATACCCATCATCGAAACCGTGCATAGCACGAGTCTTTGCTAGTGATATGCTGCTCAGGGCTGTAAACGAGCCGAGCTTGTCAAAGCTCGGCTTGTTTACTAAACCTAGCCTTAACGAGCCAAGCCAAACCGAGCTCGCAAGCTGCTACAACCCTTAATAATGCATGTGAAATGCGTGGGCAATAAAAATGACAAACGCAATTTGAGAATCCAATGAAAAAGTGCCACGAGGGACAGAAGGATAATGTGAGTGGACTCACCAATGAATTGTACTGTTCGCCGTGTTCCCCATTTTTCATGATATGTGCCGGCACAAGTTAGTCCGGTTAATACGTGGATTTGCTTATCACATAATTGATTATAATTTGATTGTTGAGATAAGTCTGCGAAAAAGTAAATTGTTGTAAATATTCTAGTTCTGGTGTAGATGGCCTTCTTTTTGACCGGACCAGTGGATAAATTAGTTAAGATGCGTGTAAAAAAAGAAAGAGATATGAACCGTGAATTCCCCCCGCTCCCAAAAAAGAAAAAATGCTATCCAGTAGGCACTTATGTAATAATGTCTTTTATTGTTTCCTTTCACATTTTGTTTGATAAGTTACGTGCATCTCAATCAATTTTAAGAGTTCAATCTTATTTTCTATTTGGGAAGAGTCCAATTAAAACTAGAGCAAAACTACAAACTAGAGCAAAACTACGTATGAATTGGCTCCAAAGTAGGTGATAGTACCTAAGAATGACGAACGTGAGATCTTAGAAAGAATGTGCCAAAAACAAACAAACCACTAACTCCAATGCCTTGACCACCAATCCAATCCTTAAATATGAAAGGTTTTTTTCCTTTCATATTTGTTGAAAGTGTTACCCAAAATACTTTTTTTAAAATCATAATTTTTTAACTTTTCAGATTCCTCTTATCGAAACAAACCAATAATGAGTAAAATTTTGATGCAAAACTAACAAACACGAAAAAAAATCTAAATAAGGACAAAACAAAAAATTTATTATCCACAACTTTTAAATTTATTGCCCGGCCTATGTTACGCGAAAAAGGCACCTTTTAGAATTTTCGGGGTTCAATCCCACCATCCACTGACATGAAGCCCCATTAAACCGAAACAAAGTGTCAAAGTCCACTATGAACTCTGGGCGATGTCGAGCTCCCGAGAAGCCTATAAATACTTACAAACTCCACAAGACACCAGTATCCAACCCTTCGATCAGAGTCTTCATTGGCACCAAGAGAGTCCAAGATTTCCAATGGTAAACGACTCTCTCTCTCTCTCTCTCTCTCTCTCTCTCTCTCTCTCTCTCTCCCGATACATGCACATATGATCAGATATATAAAATGTGCCAATGAAGGTTGTAATAGAATATTGTGTGAATGTGTAGGCCATGATTAGCGGTGAACAAGGATGGATATCTTTAGGGCCATGGGGAGGGAAAGGTGGTGAATATTCGGCTTACAAGGCTGAGGGGCCTATAATCCAGATAACAATTCGTCGTGGAGATGTTATCGACTCAATTTTATTCGAAAGCAAAAGCTACAATGGCAATGTTATAGGAAGCTCTGTGAAAATTGGCGGTAACGGTGGCAGTTTGTCTTCAAAGGTGTGCCCCTCGTTAGCTTGTCCATAGATTCAGACAAAGATGTATCGGATTCATCCGATGCACGTGGTTCCCACACACGTTGGACGGTTCCTGACACCTCAGTGTTCAAATTTGTGCACTTTCGTTTTTGTCCATATCATTTTTTTTTTTAAATATTGTGATTCATTATCAAGACGAATAGGCAAGCTAGGGAACTGGTATTTAAACAAAGATTACAACAAAATCATATGATTTTTATTTTTAATTTTTTATGCGTCCCAAACAAAGTCCTAATATATACTTGCACTTGTTTAGTTCTGCATCGACAGTTCAGTGGAGCGACTCACATCCATAAGCCTGACGTACAAAGACTACCATGGACAACCCATAATCACATCTCTCAGTTTTGAAACAAATATTGGGAACAAATATGGGCCGTTTGGTCCGGGATCAGATGCTTCATCTGTGTCCATTCCAATAGAAGGTGGATTCATCGCTGGATTCCATGGACGTGGTGGAAGCTTCCTTGATGCTATTGGTATATTTGTGGCACCCAAGGTCACCTTCTATCCCCTCTATTGAAGTTCTCTTATATATCCAGTTAGTAAATCCAATTTCTCATGCTTTATTGATCAGTTTGATGATCCAAACTCTCACCATTACGGGTAGAGGGTACGTAGTAGTACTGCAGCATCCGAATCGAAATGAAATCTAGACCATTGATTGTTAAGATGCAAGATTACCAACCGTTAGCAAGAAAAGCTTTTTTCATAAAACTTCGGTCATAGTACGCTAAAAAGGCCGCCCGATTTTTTTGAATTCAAATCCAAAGGTGTCAATTACAAATACTTTGACACCTATAAATACTTTAAAATTAAAAAACTTTACAAAACACCACTATCCTACGTACCCTTCAGACTCCTTATGCGATTGAACTTCTTCGAACACGCACCAAGAGAGTCCAATGGTAAACAGCAATTTCCGACTATCCTACCCTTCAGAATCTTTATGTAACAGATAGATTGTGTGAATGTGCAGGGAAATGTTGGCAATGAAGGAGGATGCATATCTTTAGGAATAGAGGGAGGAAAAGAGGGTGCATATTGGGCTTACAAGGCTGACGAGCCTATAATGGAGATAAGTATTCGTTATGGAGAAGCTATCGATTCAATTATATTCCAAAGTAGAACCGGCAATAAACTTGGACGCTCTATGAAAATTGGCGATGACGGTGGCGGTACGACTAAAACGGTGCGACACTCTATAGCTCATTCATAGATCTGAACAAGGATATATCTCGATCCCGTCCGATGAACGTGGATCCCACACACGTCGGATAGTTACGGACATATATATATATATACATATACACTAATCTTCTAATGAGGACCTAAAATGAGGACTACCCCATTTCTTCCCTTTCCCGATTGAATTTTGATGATCCGAGCCACTCAATGTGTTCAGAACGTGATTTTAAGGGTACCCGTGAGAAATCGGCAAAAAAAATGACCGGGAAGGGCTTGATTTGAGCAGTTTTTATTTGAACCATTCGATAAAAAATAAATAAAAACTGCTCGGATGAAGCCCTTCCCGGTCTTTTTTCTTTTGCTAATTTCACGCGGGTACCCTTAAAATCACGTTCTGAACACATTGAGCGACTCGGATCATCAAAATTCAATCGGAAAAGGGAGGTACTCATTTTAAAATGAGGTGGTCCTCATTAGAAGGGGACTCTATATATATTTATATATCTTGGTCCTCATTTTATTAAAGATATATATATATATATATATATATATATATATATATATATATATCTTTGTCTGGACTTGTGCACTTTCGTTTATTTCCGAAGCATTTTTTTCTTAAAAAAGAATTCGTTACTGAAAAGACAAATAGGCAAAAGTGAAATGTATAGCCAAATACTACAATATATAATTTCACATGGTTTTTATTTTTATTTTTTTATCTTCACAAACAAAGTCCTAATTCATAATTGCACTTGTTTAGTTCTCCATTGACAGTTCTGTAGAGCAAATCTCGTCCATAAGCCTGACATACGAAGAGTTCTATGGATCCGGAGAAGTGACAATCATATCCCTCGGTTTTGAGACAAATATTGGGAACAAATATGGGCCTTTTGGTTCGAGAACGGGTACTTCTTCTGTGTCCATTCCAATAGAAGGTGGGGACTTCGTTGGATTCCATGGACGTGTTGGAGTCTACCTTACTGCAATTGGTGTGCTTGTAGCACCCAAGCACCTAAAGTGAAAAGTCCGATTCTGCGCCAACCCAGCACAGCACAAGGTGGATCGCCTTCTATATATATCCCCTCTATTTTTCTCTTTTCCAATTAGTAAAATCAAGATTCTAATCAAGCTTATTTTTTCGCTTGCAAAAACAAATGGCTTGAATTGTTAAAAATAGAACCGTGAGTACGTATTACTATTATTCACATAAGGAGATCTCACGGTAGACTATCCTGATTTCTACTCAGTACCGTACCTCAACTAATTCACTAATGTTCTGGTGACCATCTCTGGTGACCGAATTTTGAATACCATGTGACATGCTACCACTGTATTGGCAACTAATTAATTGGCATAATTTTTTTTTTTCACAGGGAAGCAAAAGTTTGGTCCGTTTGGAGGATAGGCACATACTTTTCTTCAATATCGTTGACTGTTGGGAAGGCGAGGTCGGTTTCTTCGGCAGGAGTAACTCTTACTTACATGCCGTAGGAGTTCGATCACTTAAGTATCTTAATTTGCATATTTGTAATAATAATTGCATTTTCGTTCCGACCTTGATACGGTCGTAGACTTTGGTGTCCAAATTACGCGTCTTCAGTTATGCAGATGCGCTAAATAATGCCCCTGGGGCACTTGGTTAAGGGCAACAAATAGGCTTGTAATCTATATTGTATTGTAATAAATGATGTGCGATCTTTAATTACTTTTTCCATGTGGAGATGGTTTGTTCTATTAAGCTGCTGGTATTTGCTATGCAGCTTATTGAATATCTTACTTCGTATTCTCCTACTTTAATATATATGTCGGCCAAACGCTCTATGTCGGATGCTTGCGACTTTGCCTTGTAATTCTGGGTGAATAGCCCAAAGCGTAGGGCTTTGATTGTCGTTTGCAAGTGAATATTGCAGAGAGAGACGAAGCAATGTTACTCAGGTTATCTTAGCCAAAGAAGAAGAATGATTAGACACTGAAGGGAAATCAAACTTAAGGGGATGTTGAAAAGTCAGCTTGATCGGGATTGAATCAAATAAGTTTCAAAGGACAAGTGGCTAATTTGGAGAAAAAAAAATGTGGAGCACTATTCCTTATCAGACTTGAAGACTTTAGAGCTTCCATGATATATATATTTTGGGATTTGCGCGCAAAATAAATGAGAGATTATCTTATCTTTATTGTTTTGCCTATAAATAGGCTTGTAATCTGTATTGTTTAAGTATGGGAGTTGAGTGGATAAACATGTGAGAGCTTTGTAATCGCTATATGCTCCGTTCGTTTTGCCCCTAGCTTATCTCATCCCAGCACCAAACACGTTCTTACTGGAAAGTCAGGCTCCACCCTTCCCCTAGAATCCACTTCGGGTCGATCGGAGGAATAGCTAGTCCAACCTCTTGGGCAGCCGAGATATGGAACAATTGGGGTGATACCGGTCCGGTTTTGGCATATTTTTTGGTCGAAACCAGTTATCCGGTTTGAGATTTTTAGAAACCGGAACCGGTTGAGATAATACGGTCCGGTTTCGACCGGCTCAACCAGTTTCGGTCCGGCTTATCCAGTTTATCCGGTTTTCATTCATGGATCATATTTTGGTCCCAACACATCAAAAAATCCATAATTCAACCTACAAAATATCAACCAAAAACCCATAATTCAACCTCTTTTTTGCCCAACAAAAAAGGATCAATTTTGAGCCAAATACACAACAAAAAAACCCATAAAAACATCATTAAGCCCATAAAAACAGTTTATATATGTATGTATATATTATACGTTTATATATATATATATATATATATTATACATATATATAACCGGTCCGGTTTCGACCGGTTTTTAAAATACATAAACCGGGTCGAAATTATTTTTCCGTTTTACAAAATTTTATAAACCGGATCGAAATTATTCAACTGGTTTGAAAAATTCGGTCCAGTCCGGTTTTTCCGGTTTCGATCGAGTTTCCGGTCTCGACTAACAGCCCTAGGAACAATGAACATCTGATTGTACTTCCTTGCCAAACCCTAAGATGGGAGGGAAGGTCGATTCGACTCAAATCTTAAACCTAATTTTTAATTCTACACAGGTTCATAATGCGATGGGAGAAGTTTTTCTTTTGCCATTTTTTCATCAACGTTGGCAGAGTCGAGGCTCATCCATGCCCAATCGAAGACGAACACGAGATTTTAATGTTGGTTGGGTGATCATTAAGTTTTTTCGTGACATATGTAAGATCATATGACCATGTTCGTTTTGGGATTTTAGATTTTAGGTAATGAGTGAAGAGAGATAGATAGAGAAATGCGAGTAATAATTGCGAGAAAATTTATTAGAGACCGTGCGCATTGTCATTAATTTCTATCGACACAGCACAAAAACAGTATCAGAAACAATTATCCTAGATAATTCTGATCGGCCTATAAAATTGCAAGGAATATAGGCATATCATAATTATTGATGCATACAATCTTGTTCATTAATATCATTACAAAAGGAAAAATACTAAACTTGTGGTTTATTTTTTATAAATTCATACCAACTTAAGAGTACGATTATTTAACTTTAAAAAAATTATTGGATTGGTGGAATTAGAGTTTTTTTGAAAATCCCATTGGGTGTGCGAACTTCCATAATATTGACATTTACGGAGAAAATACTACTATTTTCTTAAAGAAGTTTTAACACTTGAGTAGGGCGGTAGCCTGAACTCAGTTGGCCCCTCAATCCGTCCTTGGTTGTAACAGGAAGACATCTAACGTGCAAATCCTCCATTTTTTTTTTTTTTTTGATAGGCAATAGTAAGCCTTCCGCCACACCACCAACCAGCTCCGACTGCCCACCACCACACCGTCGACAATCCATTCAGTCACCACCGAGCGCCCAAAGCCAACACCACTGAACAAACAGATCGACAGTGAAAACCCAAACAGTCGCATGCACTCAACCGAAGCCGTTAGGCAAAGACCGGACCACCCAACAATAGAAACCGGCAGGAGGCACGCCGGCCATGCTCCAGTCCACCAGAATAACCTCGCCGTTAAGCAGAAGCACAGGAGCCCAAGAGCAAACCTGGCCGGAAAACCAAGAACCAAGAACACGGCCGAGAGAGGAGACCGGCGAGTAGAACACTTATCGGAAATTACACCGCGAAATAGAGGAAGGGGGGTCGGAAAAACAGAGGATCGAGGAAAGAAGGATCGAAGAGCCAAGAAATCTTACCGAGGCTGATCTCGTCGCCGTCAGAACCACCCCACCATTGATCGCCGAGAAATCGACGATTCGACCCCCATAAACGATCTGGAGAAGCTCGGATGTCGAAACCCATAACTCCGGCTGCAACATCAAGACCCGCCGCCACCAACCTCGTTACCATGCCTACCATTTTTGAGAATAAAGAAAAAAGGAGAAGGAAAACGAATGCGGAAGGGGAGAAAGAGAAGAACGCGGAGGGAAAGAGAAAGGGTGGAAGATAGGTAGACAGAGGTGGAGGAAGAATATAGCTGGGAATGCCCAAAAAATAAATCTTGAAGAAGAAACAAAGAGACTAACAACAATGATAAGCCTTATATCACTATGAGATTATTTACCCTTCTGGTTGTGTGACATTAGCAGGAGCCACAAAATTTTTATATAACAAGAAAAATAACAAATCTAGAGGTGACGGCTTTGCAAGTTGAGGACAAAGCCAAGATTTGAATTCAGAAGTGCGAAATTAGAATAAATCAACCATTGGTAATAAGATTATTACGTTTAAAACGTTTATTACCAAAAAAAAAAGTATGCCTGTTACAAGGTTAGTCATCGACCAGCCTTATGTCTGCCAGGCTTTCTACATCACCAAGGCGGAAGAGATCGTTGATCAACGTTTGGCCGACAAGCTCGTCAAGTTCTCTCCCAACACCATGGGGCTCTAATCCTTTATTCAGTTTGACAGAACGGTCTTGGACTTTAAGTACCATGGGATTGTCAATCCTTTCAAAATAGGAGGATTAGGAAAATAGAAGTATTCAAGTTGAGACCTAAAATTGTTGTGTGTGTAAAGAGAAAAAATCAAATTGATAATGGGTATGATTTTTCTGATGTCGAAATTGTCTCTGTTAATGAGGAAGATGATGATTGTTCAGTGGTAGCCACTGACAACAAAGTCCAGGATGCGACTTTTGCATCCATGGTTGCCATTGATGAGTGGCCGAAACTCGCCACAGTTGACCATAGTCCGGGATTGATATCCCCGACCAAGGTAACTGAGTATGGTGGAGGAGTGATAATGTCACCTCCTCAGAGTCGGACTGCTAGAAATTCCAGTGTGGTTGCTCAGACTCATCTTGTTCAAGGGGACAAATCGGGAGATCGAGCTAATGCTTGGACTAACCGGAAGGTTTTAGTAAACAACAGAAAGCTAAGTAAACACCTTACGAAGGTTCCAATTGTGTATGAAAATGGTCAAGTTATGATTCCGACTAAAATTTCTGAAAATGGAGCTTTGAAATGGAAAAATGCAATTGTGGGTTGCTTTGTTGACAAACGTTTATCCTACTTTCAAGTTAGATCATGGGCTCAACGGGTATGGAAAATCGACGCTGAGGATGTTGTCACTCTAGACAATGGTATACCCGTTGATTAAAATAAATTACTAACACTTTGGACTACGTTCTTGGGAACGGTCCATATTTCTGTGGGGGCAAACATATTGTGATTAAACAATGGCATCCGGGTATGCATCTTACTAAGGGCGCCTTCTCTAGTGTTCCGGTATGGGTTAAACTCTACAATGTTCCTCTTGAATCATGGACCGAAGATGGTTTGAGTTATATTGCTAGTTATATTGGTAACCCCCTATACCTTGATGAGTTCACACAAGATCATAGCCGGTTGACGTTTGCTCGTGTCTGTATTGAAGTAGAAGCGGCAAAGGAGATTCCCAAGTCCTTTGTTGTAAATTTGGGTTACGGTGAGCCATATGAAATCAAAGTAGAGGTTCCTTGGAAACCTCAAGCTTGCCACATTTGCAAAACTTTCGGTCATACCACCAGTGCTTGCGTAGTCAAGCCCCAAGTTCCTCCTTCACAAGTGTGGAAAGCCAAAGAGACAATAGGACAGAATGTCCCGGTTGTTCAAGAGCGAGCTGCTAAGGCAAGAGTAGATGGTGATAATGATGAATGGGTTGAGGTGAAAAGGAAGGAAGCCAAAAGAACTCCTTTGGCCGTCTCTCCTTCTTTATGTGTTTCTTCTATTGCAAACGAAGTTGGCGTTCTCCAGAGATGTGAGGATTTTGGTGCATCCGCCGTTGTGAATAAAGATGATGCAGGGACTGTGCCTCCTCCGGTTGTGCTTCTTCCTGTATCTTGTGTCTCTACTCCGGTTGTCAATGGCCAGGGTAGCAATCAACAAGAGCTTCCTCCCGTGGCTCTCCGTCGATCAACACGTTTTCGAGAGCCTCCAAGGGTCCCTTTGGAAGGCGATTTCATTGGACCTCATCAGAGCTTGAACCATATGGTGGGTGATTCCACATCACCTACACCTGCTAGAGGTGAAAATAGAAAGAAGCTTAAAGAGAAAATAAAGATGTTGAAGGCTTCGAGAGACAAAATGTGTTAAGGCTTGCATGCCATTTGTGATGCTTTCTTGAAGTGTGTTTTGAGCGTTTTTGAAAATCTGCTATGTTTTATTTAGGATTTAGATTTTCTCCTTTTTCTTTTTTCTTTTCCTCCTGGGGTATGCCCCTTGTAGGCTGTATATTCGGTTACCCTTTTTTTCTATTTCAAGCTAAGTTATCCAAAAAAAAAAAAATCAAAAGTTCATAACAATCTCTCTCTAGAAACTTTCAGCAGTTAGGTTTTCTCTGGGGGGAGGCCCTGCCTCCGCCGCCTCTCCCCCTCCCTCTTTCCCCCCTCCTTCTCCTCCCCTCCCTCTACCCTCTCCTTCGGTTCTCTCCCTTCTGTCCCACTGTTCCGGTTTTGGCTTCATCTCGCCTTCAGTCAGGATGGAATGCTGTGTGGCTTAGCCCCCGTGTTTCCTCTGATCTGGTTCGGCGAGGAAGCTCCGGTGATAGGCGGCTGGTGGTGGCGCTGTCCGGGGATTTTGGGTATGAATAATGGGGGTTGAAGTGTTTAGGGGTTTTTTTGTTTTCTGTCTGTTTTTAATTTGCTTTCTACCGGCTGATTTGGGTTCCCCCCAAATCAGTCCGGTTTGGTACCAGTTTGGCTTCCCCAAATCTGGTGTGGAAGAGGAGGTGGGCGAATAATCCGGCGCCTATTGAGGATCGTCCGAAGTTGGGGTTGTTGGTGGGTTGAGGTTCGTCCGGCTGCTGTTGTTGGTGACGGGGTCTGCTGCTGATGACTTCTGCTCCGGTGAACGGCTCTTGCCGCCCAAATTTCATATGCGCTTCTCGGGTTTGAGTTGGGGTCCGGTCTGTTTGGGATTCTCTACTATCTAGGCCTTGATTGGTTCTCATCTGGCGAGTTCGCCGGTCTTGCTTCTGCAGGAAGTGCCTGTGTAGAAGTCTGGGTAGTTTTGACTCATTCTTGTATTTTTTGATGAAATCTGTATTGCCCTCGGGCTTTGATATGAAATGAATTGAATGTGTTCAAAAAGTTGAGATCTAAAACTACAATGCCATATCAGCCGAAAAGATGTGTTCTTGAGGAATTACAATGCCATATCAGCCGAAAAGACTGTCCAACTTGAGCTAAATCTACTGGAACAAATGGATCAAAACGCACAATTTTTCCTTAACCATAACAATTGCAAAAAAATCTACGGAAGGCTACGAATATGAACGCTACTAGGGTATGATCTGCAGGGTTGAAAGCAACGAGGGACAAAGCCAGTTTCCCTTTCGGCCACTCAAGCACCAGCTGCATATCTCTTTGCACTATTTAAATCTCCTGAAGCTGAAGATTTAATTCTTGCCTGGAGTTGCTGCAAAATGAAAAAATCATAAATAATCTTCTTAGTTGGAAATTAACACACTCAAGGATATGAGAAATTGAACTATTTAATCTTCCTTTTTCTGATGACTATAAGATTATTAGCTTAAGAAAGCGAAACAAGAGACTGTACCTTCTTCCTATCAAATTTGATTACGGCGATCAAAAGCTTGTCTCCGGCTAGTCGCCTCATTTTTTGTATCAGTTGGATACGGGAAAGCTTATTGTCCTGTCATTAAGCATAATTGAAACCATCAGGACTAAAACAACAAAAGGCTTATTGATCTGTAGTCAACGTAAAGACAGAAGCGAACGAAGATTTAAGATTAGAAATATGAACTTACTCTGTAGGCACTATAGAATTTGGTAATCAAAACCATCTTCGAACGAGGTAAGAATCGCGAAAGCATGGACAACAAAGTAGGAAACGTCATGTATGGCGAACTAGGTCCGACTACAGTCCTCCGAATTCTTTCAAAACCTGAATCAAATTACAGGAAGACACAATTGCATTACACATCTAAAACATACAACAGCTAAAAAAACCCAATTGTGAAATGCAAGTAGATCGTCTCGAATTGGGTGTCTAAGTCCAGTTCTACCTTTTGGGCTCGTTACAGAGCCAGCTACAGAATTGAAATGTTCGTTTTTTAGGAAACTGTCAGCTTAATTTATTCATGGAAAACCCGATAATATTCTCATAGGAGTACTCGTTTTGGGGAAAAAATGGACGATATCGATCATCAATTGGACGATATCGATCATCAATGTGGCACAGGACTAAACCTATCTAGTTTTCTTGCCCAAGTTGGAAAAAGCCTATTAGCTAGCATGTCAAATTTTGAAGCCTAACAGAGTGAAAGTTCTAGGAGGTACAAAAACAGACTAGTAAGATTGCGTACCAGTTACCCGGGGAGCTCTGAAACTGACAACGTAATTCGGGAAAATGTGCGAATTCATGTAGGAACTCCAAATTGTATATCGTCTCGGCGATAACAGATCATCTACTCCAGAATCAAATTCTGTAGAACTCGGTTGGATTTGCTTCGATCCGGGATGTACCACTTCCGCGTTACCTAATATCACGCGGCACAGTAACAGGTGCCTTATCCCATCCTCATCCATGCCAGATGATAGCACCCTGCAAAATGTAAACCAATACAAGTAATGAGACAACTTGAATATATATGTTCAATCACTGAAAAGAAAGACAAACAATTATCGGCAATCGCTTCAGCTAAGGTGCCGTTCCAGATTCTTGAAAAAGGAAGTTTTAGAAAAGGAAGGTAATTTCAAGATCCAAAATTATGTGTTTACGCAAATAATTTTCCTATCAATATAGATCTTGTTTGATAGATGTCATTGAGATCTTTTAAACGATGCAAAAAAATTTAAAAATTATTTTTCATTTTCATTACATTTGAGCTTGAAATGACATTTTTTTTGAAAAAAAAAAGGTTTAAAAATAAAGCGAAACGGGGCCTAAAACCCTCCGCATTCGGAAAAAAGACACCTACAGTAACTCTACTACTCTAGGGAACATTTGTTTGCAGATAAATTGTGTGGGATTGAGCCAATTATCCGACGGACCTTTATCGCACATTCAACCATACTTCCTTTTTATAGTTCGGTATCTAGGGGAACCGACCAATCTGGAGATCTATCCCATCGTCTATTAGCTGAGATCCAATTAAAGTCGGGACAAAACTCCATGATTGAATCTATGAAGGAACTTATAGCACGCGTATCGGAGTTGAATAAAATACTTCATGATAATTGGATGACAAATGTACTAAATAAAATACTACGTGTGCCAAAACCAATTCAGGCCCACTGGCCACTATAGCATAGTCATCTATTTTCCCCGTAGATACCGTACGGAGGAGTGTTAGGTACGCACCAATCAATTACGCCTCCAACCCCGCCCTTCTCACAGTCATGTGGGACCTACACATAGAATATGAGGTCCACACATGGTGGGAACCACAAGCATGTGAGAGGGGGAATTAAACCTTCTAGTGTGGATTGTACTACATGGGCTGTAGGGCGGCCGATCCGACCGTTTATTTTGACGCTGAGTCGCTAACGGTCTATTGATCCGAACCGTCGATTGTCAAGATGGACCTCCGAATCAGCCGCCCTACAGGATCCCAGTTCCGAGAGGGGGGCCAATAACCCAACTTACTACTCCCAAAAAATTATTTCTCTCCCCACCCATCCTGTTTGGTCAGGGACAGAGCCAAAAATCTTTGGTAGTTGTAGGGTCAAAATCTTACCTCAAAAGTTATCTTAAAACGTATCTTCTCCTTTCAAACAATGAAGAATTTTTTACACGGGAGAATAAACACGATATCTTAAAGAGACATTGAGGAGATATGATTAATATTTTATTCACAACAAATTAACCTTTACGACCTTTTTCATGTTTAAAAAAGTAGATAAGTATAGAATCATTCGTTACCGTAATCCCCAAGTAAGCTGTCACTCATCAATTAAACTGCGATATGGTTTCTTCCATGAATGATCGGGTTTATTTCATACCATGGGGCAACCAATAAGCATCACAATTTAAATGGGAATGGGTCAAACTTGCTAATCAAGTTTTCTGTCCAACAATAATGACACTTTTATGGAAAAAAAAAGTGGGTGGGGTTCAACGTAATTAGGAAAAGCAAAGGCAACTCAAAAAAAAAAAAAAAGGTAGTACTGTTCGACGCAAGACTCGGTATTCAAGTTTTCTGTCCATCAATAATGAAACTTTTATGGAAAAGAAAATAAGTGGGTGGGGTTCAACGTAATTAGGAAAAGCAAAGA
Organism: Rhododendron griersonianum; assembly: GCA_018127125.1. Lineage (NCBI taxonomy): Eukaryota > Viridiplantae > Streptophyta > Magnoliopsida > Ericales > Ericaceae > Rhododendron > Rhododendron griersonianum. Next base: position 5,898,408 of record CM030799.1, on the reverse strand, counting down.
CAGCTCAAAAAAAAAAAGAGGTAGTACTGTTCGACGCTCGACTCGATAAAGGCTCGTTTGAGTTCGATTTCGAGTACTAAACAAGAGCAAAGATGTCTAATATTTTTTACTCGCTAAGGCTCTTGAATAAGTTCAAGTTCAAGTTCGAGTCAAATTTAGGCAAGCTCGGCTCGTCAAATTTTCATTAAACTCGAGTTTGTTCAAAAACTTATCGTACAAACTTGAATATTCTAAAGCTCGGCTCGTTTATAGTACTAGTCTCAATTTACTGGCCCCTACAAACAGAGTTTTGAGAACAAATAGGAGTAAAATATTTCCGTGCGTAATTTTTTACTTTTTCCACCAAATTAAGAAGTCATTGAGTATACTTTAATCTAATTAAAAACTTCAACAAGCAATTTAAGATGGAGGGACCCAAAACTACTACTACTCCGTTCCTAATTCATTGTCCCCTCTTTGGAATTCCATTATTTAAGAGAGCATCATTATTGTCTAAACAAAACTTTTACTTTCCTGTTTTGCCCTTGAAACTAGACTCGTGTGATTGAAATTGAAAAAGCAGAGGACAAATCCATTTGCAATAATGGCGCCTATTTTTGAGAAAAACATAGAAGACAACTCTTACCCTGTAATGGTGCAAACTTTTGAATTAGCTTGGTTTGCTAAAATAAAAATTTTAAAATCCGTAGAAGAAAGGGCATAAAGGAAAATTAGTAGTCTTTTTTTAGTTGACTTTTGAAAATAGACAATAATTTTGTAACACCCAAAAAAAAGAAAAGATGGACCTTCAATTAGGAACGGAGGGAGTACTGACATAACGGAAGTTGTGTGGATTCATTCTTACCCATCAATGGAGAAATTCGCAGGAGAGAGATGAACCCCAAGGCCACAGGACTCGCTGTTTTCGCCGCCTCGAAATCGGCCAAACCCATGAGTTACAATCTCGCAAATCTCATCTCTAGAAGCCCCAAACCAAGCGTACTTGACATTGGCATTGTTGCCACCGGATTTCCTCCTCACCGCCTCAGAGAAAATCCTGAAACTCTCCATTCTAGCTTGCCCGATGGGACTAGAATACGAGTTCTTATGAATGGCCACAACTTTTGTTTCCTTTCCGAATTGACCCAACCCCTTCAGAAAGCTTCTCTCGATGATCCTGTGCTCGCTGTTCCCATACTCTAACAGAGCCATTCCGTTCCGCGTGAAGAACCCAATTTCAGAAAAACTCGAACTAGCTGAATCATCAAATTCAGAATCTGAAGTTTGATCTTCTTGATCGTCGATGACAATTGAGACTTGATCTTCCATACCCATGTGCTCCATCTGCTTTTATTGTTAATTGAGGCCTTCAAAACAGAATTGGGTATACAGATAGGGGCTGATAATGAACCGAACGAGTCTAAAAGTTGATTGCTTATGCTAAAATATGTTCGAACTTGGCTTGTTTATGTGATGAATCGATGTCAAACGAGCTGTAAAGCCGATCAGGACCCCAACAATAGCTGTAATTGTAAAAGAAACCTTCAGAAGAGATGAAGACAGGGGTTGGCTGGCTCTTGAAACTTCACGAAAGAGGAGAGAGAAAGGGGACAGAGAGAGAGATGAAGAGGGAAGATTGGATTTGAAGTTGGTTTTGTTATTTATATATAGAAATCAGTTTGCTTGGAGAGGTGGAGAAGACAAGAGGGAGAGAAATAGACGTGTGTGATTGCGTGAGTATGACGGTTAAGAAAGGGCATTACCGACTTTTGATTTTCGGTTAAGGGTTTGGTAGTCTTTTGGCGGTTTATAAAGAAAGAGGAAAACAGAGCTTTCGTGCCGCCATTCATGAACACAAGGGGAAAGAAAAGTTGCTCACGTTTTTTTCTTTAGCTTCAAGGAATTTAGCTTGAACGCTTCAAATTACGTAAGTACCCCTGAGTAATTAATATTACTCCAATACTTGTGAGGGTGATAATTTTTAGATGGACCAATTTTCACTCGGATTGGCCTAATTTTCGTATATCGATGAGATGTCGGGTAGATTTGATTTCGAGGTCCATTTATCTTGAGACAAATGGGTGTGTCAAATTGATTTTTTCAAATATAAACGGACACTGAAATAATATATATCGATATCTTATCAACATATTTTTTTTTATGCGCCTAATGTTCTTGATCCGAGGAAGGTGCTGCGCAGCGTGCTGTGCACGGCAAATCGCCGCCGCTCCGGTCTCACTCCAACGATCAGAATCGTTCACTTCATAGAACTCGTTGAGTAAAACAAGTGTAACAAAAATTAACTCGATCGGATATCATTCAGTGTCTCATCCGAACATTACTATCTTGAAATTATTAAGTGTACCAAAAAAATAGTTGATTTTATCTAGTGTTTCGGATTCATTCGTTTCAAGATAATAATGTTCAGATGAGGCAGTTAATGATATCTGATCGAGCTGATTTTTGGTACACTTGTTCTGCTCGACAAGTTCTACGAAGTGAACGATTCAAATCATCAAAGCAAGACCGGAACGGCGATGATTTGCCGTGCATAGCACGGAGCTGCGCAGCACCTTCCTCCAATCCTAATGTTCTTGACACCGCCTAAAAGATGAACGATCCCGATCATCTTTGCATACTCGAGAAGAGCCCAAAAAATGGGGCCAACCTGAGGAAGCAGTCCCTTAAGGGGAGGGACTGCAGGAAAGCCACGTCCAGTTCAAATTAGGGTTAGAGTTTATAAAAATGGTGCAATTGAAACAAAAATAATTTGGGTTCAAGTAGAACCAGTATTGTAGAAATATGTTTGATTAATTACACTCCATCCATCTCATATGGTTTGTCTATTTTAAGAGATTGTGTCGTTAGTTAGTAAAACAAAATTGGATTGTTACAATAAGGCTGTATTTAGATGGCAGGTATCTTAAGGGAGAATCGGAATGTGATTCCGAAGCTCTAATATTCCTATATGTTTTGTGAAGAGCAGGAATAGGAGTGAGATTACTGATCTCCTAATTCATGAGGAATCACATTCCTGAATACAGAAGGAATCGATCACTTGCTCAATCAATATAAAAAGGAAATGTTTGACTTTAGGATAATTTCAAAATAAATTATTCATAGAAAAGATTACTTAATTAATCCAAACGTAGGAATAGAATTACTCTGGGTATCGAATTACTGAGAATTTGATTCAATTTCTATTCTTACAAAAGATTACAGTCATCCAAACTGAGCCTAAAGTAATAGAATTGGGGATCTTTTAATTGGTGCCAAAGTTTTCTATACGTAGATATAGTTAAGATCTGGAAATAATAGACACAAAAAAAAGACAAGCAAGTCAAGCTGACACCATCTATAATGAGGTCATGTTGTATGGATGATGCTTATAATAGGAGCTAGTTTTCTCATTTTTCAACCAATTAGGTCCTTTTATGGAGAAATTTTTCAGTGCCGGGTGGGTGCTACATGGTGTACGCTCTGTGCATCTGGACCGTCCATTTTGGTTTTGTGGTTTTGAACGGTTTGGATTTGAAGAGAGAAAGAGGAAAAAGAGTGATGGGGTGAGAGGAGTGATGGGCTAATCGGGCGACGGACACCACGTGGGCACGGCCACGTGGTACCCACCCGGTACCCAAAAATTTCTCTCCTTTATGACAACTTGAGTCTGAATTCTACATCAACTAAAATCAAACTGGCTGATGTCCGCTTTGCTTTGCCTCGAAGCAACTTTTCGAGTTATTAGCTGAACAATAATTCAATCTCACTCGCCCATATTTTTGTGGAAGTAAATCATATTTAGATCCAGTAAAATTTTATGAAGTGGATTTGGTTATTTATGAGCTATCACACAATTGAACTGCAGGGTTTGCCAATTTCCATATCGATTGGTTTTCAGCTCAATGCAAATTTTGTTGCAGGAGAAACCAGAGCTGTGAAAAGAGTGAGCCAGGTTTCGAATTTGGGAAAGAAAATTACATATACTCAAATAGGGTATTTTGGACATTCTTTCGCGAAAGTAGGAAAGTTGTCTGATAAATGATAACCCCAAAAAAGGAATTACTTCCTTTATCCCAAAAAGTTAAAATAAGTGATGCAATTTTCGGATCAAAAAATAAAATTCTTTCGTACATAATTTTATAAATTTTTTGACATCAAATTAAAGAGCCTGATGAATTCTTTAATTTGTTGTCTAAAAATTTAAAAAAGTATTCACGAAATTACTTTATTTTTTATTCGAAAATTGTAGGTTGTTCGTAGGAGGCTAACTTTTGGGGACGGAGATATTAATGTGTTTATTATAATACCGGGTCTTGCGGCTCTTTCTTACTTCCGAAGCAAGTTTTGTTTTGGTCCTTCTGTATATAAAATATTCTAATCTAGTCCTCGTGCTTGGCTTGTAGCCAAAGCACAGAATCGGGCTATTTGGATTTGGGTCTTCAATGGGGCCTAAAGTTTTTTTATTTTTGTGGACTTCATTTTGGGCCCCTGTAATTTAGTTCAACAGACCCAACATCTAGTTCAGAGACAACCAACCAAGGAAAAACATGATATCTAGTTCGTGACAAAGGAAATAAAGACCCAAAAAGATTGTAACCAAAAAAAAAAAAAAAAGACCCAAAAAGACGAAAAAACGAAAAATTATTCAATGCTCTTGAGGCAGCACCACGTGATTCCACATACCCTTTTTCATGTACACACCTTTTTGCAGTACACATGGTTGTGGTTTCAAAACAAAGTGCATGGAGCCCACCCGTCATTTGGTGGTGTTCGGGGACACTGAATAAGTCACTCCAAAAACACTCTTTTTTGGTCTTTTTCATCTACTTAGAGGAATTTTTTTCAACTTTAATAGTAAGAGTTATACCTGATTTTTAAACTAATTAAGAGAAAACTAAAAAAAATCATTCTAAAGGGGAATAGGGTTGTTTTGGCTTAATAATTAGTATGTTACAAAATTCTTTTGGTGTTTGATTAGCATGAAAACGGAAGAAAGTGCTAAAAACAAGAAAAAGGTAAATTTTGTTGTATAACCCTTTTAAGCATGGTTAGATAGCTTTCATTTTCATGCTAAGAATATAAGGAAAGGGTTCTTCTACTGATAGCTCATTAGGTTGCCAATATGCAAGAAAAAAAAATAGAAAAACACAAACTTCAATGCAATTTTTTACATTTTCCAATTTACTTATACACACTTTTATGCACTTTTCACAGATTTCAATAAAAAATTTGAACCTTAACATAGCCCAAATGGACAGTTTTTAGTATTTTCCTTCATGTCTTACCTAAGGGTAACCGTAAGTATTTTGTTGCAAGGTTCTTAAAAAGCTTTCGTTGTAATCAAATGCATATAAGAAAATTTATCCTTAGGTAACCGTAAGTATTTTGTTGCAAGATTCGTAAAAAGCTTTTGTTGTAATCAAACGCATAGAAGAAAACAAATTTTTCTTCCACTTTCTTTTCTTTCACTCCACCCTCTCATTTTCACTTTCAAGCATAAATTTCATGCTAAACAAATGAACGCTTGGGGAAAAGAGACAGAGAAAATGAAGAGTATCGAAGCAAGTTTTGGTTGTTACATTTTTGCACTTTAATCCTTGAGCTGGGCTTATGGCCAAGGCATAGAATGTGGCTAATGTAATTTGGGCCTTCAATGGGGCTAAAGTTTTTTATTTTTACGGACTTCAGTTTGGGTCCTCACAATATAGTTCTAAGAGACCCAACGCCTAGCCAAGAGTCGGGCCTAAGTGAATCGGTTCGTTTTTAGGAAAAGCCCAGGTAATCGAGCTTGATAGTAAAACTTGAGCTCGACTCATTTACAAGTCAAACGAGTTTAAACGAGCTTCAAGCTATTTATGAACAACAGTCCTAGATCTTAGGATGACCAAGTACATGTGAAATGTGCTTGGTGTCGAATTTGGAGATACCAAATTGCTACATAAGCTTTCAAAATTTTAAGCCATGGTTTGAGATATAGAAAGCTCCAAATTAATGAGACAAAAGACCGATTTTATCTCCCCCCTAACCAATAAAGCGTTCTTCACCTTCACTATTTTAAAGCTTTCCATTAGTCATTGTCACAAGTTTCTCATTACAACACTGAAATTTTAGCTGCGAAAACATGTTGCGCGCAATTGGATAATGTAAGGGAAAATAGGCAACATATGACTTTGCAAACCCATACATGATCGTGTATACCAAAGCTAACCAACTAGAGTAACACCAATACGAAAATAAAGCTTACAACAATCTTGATAGAAAGAAAAAGCCACCCCTTCATATGCTAAAATATTTTTGAGGAATTATTTCCTCTGAGCCGGCCATTGTCGAGTATGGACAATTCGAATGGGGCCAACATTCAATAAATTTTTTGAACCTTAACGACAGCCCAAATGGACAGTTTTTAGAGTTTTCCTTTCATGTCTTACCTAAGGGTAACTAGGTAACCATAAATATTTTGCTGCAAGGTTCTTAAAAAGCTTTCGTTGTAATCAAACGCACAGGGGAAATTTATAGAAATGGTCCTCTTAGTTTCATCCGAATCTCATTTTCGTCCTCTTTTGACTTCCAAGTTTGGCTTTCTTACCAAGTTGGTCCAATTGATAACGTATGTCAGTCAAACTAGAAGGAAAAAATCAAATTGAGGGCAGACGTCATCAATTGGACCAACTTGGTACGAACTGCAACGTTCAAACTGCCATCAATTTGATTTTTTCCGTTCAGCTTGGCTGATAACAGTTATCAATTGGATCAATTTGGTACGGAAATCAAACCTGAAGGTCAAAAGAGTTGTAATTGATACTTGGAGGATGAAAATGAGATTCGGATGAAACTAGAAGGACTATTTCTATAAATTTCCCAACGCACAGAAGAAAATAAGGCGCTGCTATTCGCAGCCTCCTATTTTCTCCCGTAGCCCGTTAAAAATTTCCATATGTTTCGACAGTTAGTTACCGAAATTGAGATACATTTTCGACAGTTAGTTACCGAAATTAAGATACATTTTCAGCATCCAATTACCGAAATATATGTTTCTTGTTCATTTCCGACATGTAGTTACCGAAATATAATCTTATTTTCAACAGCTATTTACCGAAATGTATGTTCGACAGTTGTTTACCGAAGGTTGAACATATTTTCGACATGTAGTTACTGAAATATAATTTTCAAAAATTTTTAACGGGCTACGGAAGAAAATAGAGGATTGCGAATAGTCGCTCTCTAATTTTTTCTTCCACTATTGAGAAAATTTCAAAATAGCACCTGACCTTTCATACAAATCACGCATAGGCACCTGACCTTTTAATATTATCAAAAAAAACATCTGACCTATTTAAAAATCCGTCAATTTTCCACCTATCGTTAACTTTCCATCCAAAAACAGACGGAAATATTGAAATGGCCTACATCTGGCCATTTGGAGGGAAACCAATATGCATTTTGAGGGAAAAACACATTACTCAACTGATTTCTCCCGCTAAAACCCACATGTGGGGCCATGGAGTTCCAATAACAATTATTTTTACTTTTTCTATAACTTTTACTTTTGTTTTTCTTTTCTTTTCTTTTTTTGTGCGTTTGTTAGTTTTGCGCCACCTTTTGTGACTTATTGATTCGTCTCGACAAGATGAATCGGAAAAGTATTTTTTTTTTAAACTTTTACCCAAATATTTTAGGAAATAACCACTTTTAAATAAAAAAATGACTATTTTCCAAAATATTTGGGCAAATATATAATTTTTTTTTACTTTTCTGATTCAAGACGAATCAAAAAACAAAAAAAGTGAGGCGCAAAACTAAGAAACACGAAAAAAATTTAAATAAGAACAAAACTAAAAATTATAGAAAAAGTTACTCCGTAAGTGGAATGCGGATGTCCCAAAATCCCCAAACATTTCCTTCTTCTCCTTCATTTGCCTCACACCATCTCAAGCTTTACCGAAAAAAATGGCACATAAATTTGATTCCCAAAATGTGCAATAACCAGTTCAACAAAAACAAACAGTTACAATAACCGAGATGAAGTCTTATGAGCATTATTCCCATAACAAACCATTGGAACTCCATGGCCCCTCAGGTGGGTTTTGGCGGGAGAAATTAGTAGAGTAATGTGTTTTTCCCCCAAAATGTATATTGGTTTCCCTCCAAATGGCCAGATGTAGGCCATTTCAACATTTCCGTCTGTTTTTGGATGGAAAGTTAATGGTGGGTGGAAAATTGATGGGTTTTTAAATAGGTCAGGTGTTGTTTTGATAATATTAAAAGATCAGGTGCCTATGTGTAATTTGTGTGAAAGATCAGGTGCTATTTTGAAATTTTCCTGCATAAATTTCATTCTAAACAAACGAACACTTGGGAAAAAGACAGAAAATGAAGAGTATGGAAGCAAGTTTTGGTTGTTCCATTTTTGTACTTTAATCCTTGAGCTCGGCTTATGGCCAAGTAGGGGTGTAAACGAGTCGAGTCGAATCGAATATTGGCATGTTCGAGCTCGGCTCGAGTTCGAATCGAGCTGGAAAATCTCGGCTCGCCAAGCATGTACAAAGCTTGAGTTCGACTCGTTAGTATTTGGTCTGGAATAAACGAGCCAGCTCAGCTCAAATTCGTCAACTTTTCAGCCTTAATATTGAAAAATTGGCTAAACGAGCCGAGTCAAACTGAATATTGGCATGTTCGAGCCGAGCCAAACCTATATATTTCGAGCCGAGACGAACCTGTTCGAACCAAGCCGAACCAAGTCCTTACCGAGCCGAACTCGCGAGTTGTTCAACTCATTTACAGCCCTATGGCCAAGGCATGGAATGCGGCTAATTCAATTTGGACCTTCAATGGGGCTAAAGTTTTTTATTTTCACAGACTTCAGTTTGGGTCCTCACAATTTAGTTCTAACAGGCCCAACACCTAGTCAAGAGTCGGGCCTAAGTGAATCGGTTTGTTTTGAGGAAAAGCCCAGGTATTCGAGCTCAATAGTAAAATTTGAGCTCGATTCATTTACTAATTAAACAAATTTAAATGAGCTTCAAGCTATTTATGAACAACAGTCCTATGTCTTAGGATGAAAAAGTGCTATGAATACACCGGTGGTGTACACCATATGTACACTGCCTATGTGGCAACTGACTTGGGCAAGTAATAGGGCCCACCTCCTCTATTGCAATTCAAAATTTTACTACTCAAAATTGCCTGGGAAATTACCCCAACTCAAACCCAACATATTACCCTCTAGACTTTTCACCTACCACCGCCCCCATTTACACCTGCCACCGTCGACCCCGTTTACACCTGCCATCGGCAACGCCAGCAACAACCACCAACTTCGACGTTGGCGACCACCACCACCATTGATGCCAGCGACCACCAACATCCTCCTTCCTTGGAAAAAAAAAAAACCCAATACCCTCTTGAGTTTTACTCCCACCTTCAACCCCATTGACACCGGAGATCCGTTTAATCTGTTATTGTTTCCCTTGGAGTTTTGTTCTGGAGGGTAATGTTGGGTTTGAGTTGGGGCAAATTTCCGGACAATTTTGAGTAAAATTTTCAATTTTAATAGGGGAGATGGGGCCCTATTATTTACCCAAGTCACTTGCCACATGGGCAGTGTAGGTGTACCCATAGCACTTTTGATGTGCTTTACTTTGAATACTTTGACCATATGGAATATCGGATAGTTCGAAATAATACACAACACATATGATATAAGACAATTAATTTGCACCTATGAATAGAGTGGGAACCAGGGAGAGTTTGATGTCGGATATACCAAATTACCACATAAGCTTTCAAAATTTGAAGCCATTGTTAGATATATAGAAAGCCCACCTAGTAGCGGTCTTCACCTATCCTATTTAAAGCTTGCCATTAATTAGTGTCGCAAGTTTCTCATAACAACCCTTAAATTTTTGCTGCGAAAACATGTTGCGACTGGAAAATGTAAAAGGAAAATAGCCAACATATGATTTTGCAAACCCATACATGATCACGTATACCAAAGCTAACCAACTAGAGTAACACCATCCGAAAATAAAGCTTACAACAATCTTGATAGAAAGAAAAAGCCACCCCTAAAATATTTGAGGAATTATTTCCTCTGAACCGGCTACTGCCAAGTATGGACGGTCCGAACGGGGCCAACCCCAAACTGTCCCCTCAAGGGATAGTAGGTACCCCATTTCGTGTTATAATACTAGTACTGACCAGCTTTCCCCTCCCATTCACCAGCAAACATCTGTTCACCCCTGGTTTCACCATTCCCACCTGGTTTAAACCCCTTGGCACCTCCTTTACCATTCTGTTTGGCAGCTGGATTAAACCCTCCGTTCTCGAACCCGAACTCGATATCGCCGTCTCTGCCATGAACCGCGTTTTTCGACCTCGTGTCCTTGTGTTTGGAACCATGGCTCTTCTTGTCCTTGGGTTGGCTCTTTTTGTAACGCTTGTTACAAAGCCGTCCGAGAAAACAAGCAATGGCTGATATGACGACAATCACAGCCAGGACAATGAAAACCGACCCGAACGAGCCGTTGGAGGAGTGTGAAGAAGGCTGATTGCTGTTAACAGAGCTTGGGTAAACCTGGACAACTGGCTGATCCTGGACAACTGGCTGCTCCGTCGACATATTGAATCTGGGGATTTTAAGACTAAATTGGGAGTGGAAAATCGGATTTAGTACAAGTTATGGGATGGGTTTGTTCTTGGAGTGGAATGGAAGGCAGAAAGGGGTGGAGTCATTGAAGAAGCAAGAACTTATGCAAACAGGGGATTAAGGGATAGTTCACAATTATATGGGGGGGTTTTGAAATCATGAAAAGTGGAGCTTTTTCTTTAATAAAGAGGAGATAAAGATTATTCCTTGTGGTTTTCTTTATCCCGGAGGAAGGGGGTGTGTTTTCGTTTTCATTGCTTTGTTTGAAGAGAAAGTAAGATTTTGGCTGCTTTGGTGATCAATAACTCAAGCCCCCGTGAAAGAAAGACCAGTCCATCCACCATGGGATAGGGGATTTGTAGCTTTTTTGAATCATGGTTTGAATGAGAACATTTCACTTTAAGTGCCTTCCATATTCATCTTTATTGTGTCTCCTAGCTTCATAGATGTCATTGTCACATGCTAAATGAAATCTTTTTGTGTAGTAGTAGTAATTTTGGTTGTCAATCAAAATTGCTTTCGTGAGCACAACAACAAAAAAACACTATCAAGATTAAGAGGCTGATTGAACGACATGAAGGGAGTTTGTGTGGTACATTAACCTGTCACTACATGATCAAGACTCAATCCCGATGAGAGTAACTGCAAAAGTCCATCACATTACTTGGGCCTAATATATATAACTTGGATAAAACTCAAAACCACTTGAGATCCGAGGGGCTTATTGAACAGCATGATGTGTTATTCGTTGTCCTTTTATCCCGTCCCAAAATACATGAAAATTTGTTAAAATGGATTGTTGAATCAATCTTAGGCATTGTTTCGCTAAGTTTTTTGGGCTTTTTGATAGTTTTGTCCTTATTCAAAAATATTCGTATTTGTTAGTTTTACGCCAAACTTTTGGCGGATTTGATTTGTCTCGATAGGAGGAATCGAAAAAATATATATATATTTTTTTTTTTACTTTTACCCAAATATTTTTTGAAAATATTCGAGATAAAGTAAAAAAAACCTTAATCATTTCTTGCCTCAATGACGTCCAGCGATTAGAATACTATACTGAGATTCCCAAATCATTTATTGCAGCAACACCAAAAAAGATAAAGTCAGTGCGAAAGTTGGATTTTGTAGAAATATATATCAGCTCAATGGAGACCCAGCAGAGCATGCTTGATTTTTCGTCTTTATTCTTTTCTTTTCCCCAAAGCAGGAATCTGCTGGAATTAGGGTGGGGTTTTGTGTCCTCTAATGATTAAAACAGTCAGTGGTTATATTATGATAATTACCCTATAATGATGCATATGAATATGATTATAAGGAGAAAAAAAATTCAGTGCCGAGCGGGTACCACATGATGCCCGCTCGCGCATCCGAGCTGTCCATTGCATGTTTGAACGGCTCAGATTTGGAGAGAGAAAAATGAGAGAAAAAGTGTTGGGGTTAGAGGAGAGAGATGGTTTCAATCCGAGCCGATCAAAAGTGTATCGGACGGCTGAGATGCGCCGAACAGGTACCACGTGGGATATACCCGCTCGGCACTGAAAAATCCCTCGATTATAAGATTTATAAACATGATTATGTACAGTAATTTGGAGCAATGTTGTCGACCAAAAGCCACTCTTCCCCTGCAAAAGGGCAAGTTCCTCTGGACTGTTGCCTTTCTTCTCGGCCTCGCCATCATATGGTACCCGATCGAGAACTCTTCAAAATAACTTGTTTTTCGGATTGGTACATTTAGTTGTAGATTCCACTGAAAATGTACGATCGATGTCGAAAGGTTTTGGACAATGGTGCCCCTTTAAGGGAATGAATCCCACATTGCTTGGGAGTGGAATGGGTGATCACTTAATAACATCTGGGACCTCTCCACTCATTGCCAATTGGTTTTGAGATGGATATAAAGTTTCCACATAGTATCAAAGCGGGGCCCGTTTCACCCCACATTTTATAAAATTCACAATCCACACCCCGCGATGACAGACCAGCGAAAAGGCTGCACGATGATAGGACCCAAAAAGTGGCCACACATGACGGACCTCAAACGCGGCTGCACGTGAGGGGGGATGTTAAGGAAATGAATCCCACATTGCTTGGGAGTGGAATAGGTAATCACTTAATAACATCTGGGACCTCTCCACTCATTGCCAATTGATTTTGAGATGGATATAAAGTTTCCACAGCCCCATGAACATCTCCATATAACAGGTGGTGAGTCCGAATTTCTCCACCCATGTGTTAGGGGCCTGATCAACAAACTTTTCGTGATTAATGTACGTACGTAGCTGATTGTTGTGTATTCTACATAGCTATACCGATTGATGCCCGATCAAATTAAACTACTGCATGGGTCACTTGCTCGACAAGACAAAGAAAACAAACAATTCAAATTAAATAATTGAAAGAGAAACCAAGCTTGTCAAGTTGATTGTCTCATTTCTTTCTCTAGTGGTGACCTGATCACGAGTGCCACGGGGAGCAGGTTTGGAGTTCATGGCTATGGATAGCCTTTAAACCCTCCATTGCCTAACATACTAACACTCCGTTAACCCCCGCTTATGCATACAGTATGACCAAAAAAATAATAAACTTAGAATGGGCCCGTTATTGGGGCTGCATATAAATTTTTCTAATTCGTTCTGGTAAATACGAAAGAACCCAGTTGTTAGAATTTGGTTGCAATTGCTTGGTGGTTTAAGTTTTGGTGAAAATTCTATTCGCATGAGTCACAAATATCCAAACAATAAGCCTAGGGTTAGCCCGGTTGGTTGGTGAGTTTCCTCCATATATAATTGATCAGGTTAGATTCTTGGGGTCAAACATCAAGAAGTAAATTTCATTTGAATCTCCTAGTCCCAACGTGGATAATTTGCCTTTGACTAAATCGGAGAAGAAATTAGTCGGGGTGTGCGTAAGCTAGCTCGGGCACCCTGACCGTCGAACAAAAAGAAAATCCCAATAACATTTTTTTGGGGGTAAATGATCCCAATAACATTTGCGTGGCGGGGGCCTTCTCGCATGGTATTACTATATGATATTGTCGCACTTCTCAGTCAAGGTTACGTAGATTGCCTATAGTTAGGTCCATTCATGACTAACTATAGGCCAAATTATGAGTAACTAAACGGATGACACAATTTTATTAGTGAAAACACTACGGGAACCGACCAATTGAGGGGCCCATTTTTCAAAAGTAATTAGCGGTTTGAATCATTTACGTGAGACCCAAAAGTAATCAACGGTTTGAATCATTTACGTGAGACTCCGAAGTGGACCCCACAATTGATTAGTACCCCATCTGTTTACTCCCCGTCGGTCCCCGTGGAAGGGCTCTTTTATTAGTTAATGACTTGGTGAGATCCACTTTTAAAAGATCATGTCCATCCGCACACTTAATGAAATGGATATCTGCAAAATAATAAATCTTTCATAAAAGATATCATTTGAATTTGGAAAAGTATTCAATACACACTCCTTTTACGAATTTTTGTAGCTCATTTTACAAAATTTTTGTGGCCCATTTTATGAATTTTTATGGCTCATTTTATTTTTGGGTGCACCCTTTACGAATTTTATGGCTCATTTTATGAATTTTTCTGGCCCGAAATATAAATTTTGTGGTGGTTCATTTTTTGAATATTTGTGGTTACTTTTACAAAATTTTGTGGTGTTGTTTACGAATTTTGTAGTAAAAAAAAAACAGTGCAAGCTCAAAAAAGGCGGCTCAAAATTATGAATTTTCGTAGTGTTAGTTTTTGTGGTCGTGTTTATGAATTTTTGCGGTCCAATATATAAATTTTTCGGTGTTCTATTACATGATTTTATGGCGATTTACGTATTTTTGCGACTCAAGGTACTACAAAAGTGCGTACCATATGCCAATTTTTACAGGTACCCTAGCCTTGTTCTTCGAATTTAAGTCTCCTAAAAAGGTCGACTAAAGCCGTGTAGCGGATGATTTTACGATTGACTTGAAAGGTAGAGAGAATGACCTATTTCGTAAAATAAAAAATAGTAAGTACTTAAAAAATAAAAAACCTTAGCGAAAACTTGTGACTGTGATTACAGGGAGGATTGCAACTTTGTCTTTTATATTCCGCCTTTAACTCATGAACTTATCCAGTCTAATTAAAGTTGAGCTCAACAAATTGGAGAAAGCTATATAGAATGTTAGGTACTCCTTCCGTTCCAAATTGTTCGTCTCTTATAATATTGTTAGTCCAAATTGTTACTCCGCTTTGAAAGTTGAGCTCAATTGAAGAAAGCTATATAGGATGTTCCAAATTGTTAGTCCTCTTTGAAAAGTTAATACAAAATGCATTCAATCTTTCAAAATAGTCTCTTTACCAATAATAATGATTTCATTCAAAAATTTGAAATATAACGGCATTGTCGGAAATTGAAGTGTGAATGCATTTATGTTACGTGCAATATATTCACACTTAAAATGATACATTGATTTCCAACAATACCCTTATATTTCAACTTTTGGCATGTGTTACGTGTAATTTTGATGTATGTTTACACATGTTTTTGTTAAGTACGAAAGGGGTGCCCCTTGGAAATGTACGGTACAAATAGTTTTGGATAATGAGACGCATATTTTTTGTGCTTATTATGCGTGTTTGGTGTATGGTATACATATCTTTTGACTCATTAGTTACGCATTTTTATCGTATCAGCTACGTTTTTTTGTTGCGATTACGAATAAGGGTGTGCGGTACACCCCAAAATAAGTACTGAACAAATAAATACCAAATGAGATTAGAATGAGTGGAACTTGATACGTTCCTTGAGCTGCGCATGCTTTGGCACAACTCAACAGACCCTTTTTCAGAGCCATACACGTGAGAAGGTGGCCCAAAGTACCTCTTCTGAACAGGGCAAATTATGCAAAGCGAGAAGTTTTTGGGTGCCGAGCGGGTACCGCACACATAGTATCCCGTCAGCGATCCCAACCGTCCAAACGTATTTTGGATGGTCTAGATTTGTTTTCTCTCTCTCTCCCCTCACCACACCACTCTCCGTGCGAAACACATTTTAACGGTTGGAATCGCCGACAGATAACACCATGCGGTACCCGCTCGGGACCCAAAAATTTCTCAAAGCAAAGCTAAAGCCAAAATCCTCTCTTCGCAGCACCGACCGTTGGAATTTGGAAAGTTCATACAACGGCTATCACAAACGGAACACATCTCAGTTAAAGGAATCAGTACATCCAAAAGCAACCAAACCATTTCAAACCAAAATCAAACCAGTCCCCATAACCCCTCTCTCTCTCTCTCTCTCTCTCTCTCTCTCTCTCTCTCTCTCTCACATCATCTACTACTATATAGGACCTCCATACATTGCACAGGAATACAAATTCAACTAACACTATCAAGATTTCAAGAATGGAAATTCAACATCTCTTTCTCTCTCTAACCTCACTCCTCTGTCTCTCCATCCTCCTCTTTCCACATTCAACAGGTTTCTTTCATCAATACCCATTTTCCATACTGATTCTTCTAAATGATTTTCTTTCCATGGTAGAGTTGTTTTAAAATCGAAGCCGTTACTACTTCATGACTTGGCACGTACATAGTAAAAAAAAACTCGTTATTTGTTCTGCGAGATTTCTTCTAGTATCCTTCTCTTTCACTTTGTTTGGTTCTCGTCTCAAAAATATTTTCTGCAAAAATTTTTACTGTTTCGTCATCCGTGTTTTTTCGTTTTTGGTGATTTTTTACTAGTTCTACTACTTCCTCGAGATTTCTGACATTACTTCCTTGATATTGCAGCGGCTGCCCCAGTAGGAATCTGCTACGGCCGCGTCGCCAGCAACCTCCCTCCGCCATCCAACACCGTCGAACTCGTCAAATCAAATGGAATCGTCACCGTCCGTCTCTTCAACACCGATCCCGAAACTCTCACGGCGTTTTCCGGCTCTGGAATCTCCCTCATGATCGGAATCCCCAACGAAATCCTCCCTTCCCTCGCCAACGACCCCGTCGATTCCTCCCTCCACTGGCTCCAATCCAATCTTTTCTCCCACGTTTCACCGAATCAAATCCGGTACATCGCCGTAGGAAATGAAATCCTCCTAAAAGACACGTTTTACAATGCCTACCTAGTTCCTGCCATGCAAAATATGTACAAAGCTTTACAAACCTTAAACCTGGCGGATACGATCAAGCTCTCCTCTGCTCACGCAGCTTCTATTCTTTCCAATTCATACCCTCCCTCAGCCGGAGCTTTCGATCCAAATTTCCTACCCATTATGATTCCTCTCCTGCAGTTTTTGCGCGATACTCAATCGCCGTTGATGGTGAACGTTTACCCGTACTTCAGCTACGTAAACAACCCACAAGACGTATCGCTAGACTCTGTTTTGTTCCGTTCAACCAACATCGCAAATGACCAAAACATGGCTTACGACAACGTGTTTGACATGACGGTCGACGCGTTTGTGTACGCAATGGAGAGGGAAGGGTTTGCCGGGATCCCGGTGGTGGTGACGGAGACGGGGTGGCCGACAGGCGGTGGAGCGGCGGCGAGCGCCGAGAATGCTTTGGCCTATAATGGGAATGTGGTGAGGAGAGCTTTGGAGAACGTGGGCACGCCCAGAAGGCCTGGGGTTGGAGTGGAAGTGTTCTTGTTTGATCTATTTGATGAGGATGAGAAAGATGGGGAGGAGTCTGAGAAGCATTTTGGGGTTTTTGGTGTTGATGGGGTTAAGGCATATCCCCTTAATTTCAACTAAAATCAACTCTTATGGTATTGTTTGTTAGCTTCCACTTTGTACTGAAACAAAGTGTTATTATAGGGCATGTTTACTAGGTTTGAAACAGGAATGCTAAAGTACATTCATCAGTGAATAATAATATAAGTTGGTATTTTGATGATTCAACAATGTGATTGCAAAAAATTCAAATGTGGAGGCCATATTTAGGTGTACTCTTTTTTTTTTTTTTTGTCCCAGCAATATACATCAACGGGTTAGTGAGTTAGTTGTTAGGGGAAGGGGAGGCCACCAAATGAGTGGGGCAGACGTGGGAATCGAACCCAAGCCAAACGAATGGGGCAAAGGGTGCTCGACCAACTGAGACACCACCCACATTCATATTAAGGTGTTCAAGTGTCAACTAGTTAACACATACGTCAACTACTCCAATAAACCAGCTACAAAAATAACTACCATGTTCTACTACAATCACCCATTTCTTAGTTGTAGGAGACACAAGGAGCCTACTTTTGTTTACCAAATGTTTGGCCACATTTAGCAAAGCCCTTAACAGGGTCGTTTTCAGACGTCAATAGAGAAGGGGGGCATAAGGATCACGTAATTATTACATGGTCTCGGGTAGACCTCAACCTCAAAAGCTAGCTCTTGAAGTGAGCGTGTCCTCACGCTTATATACTTCATATTACTTTGATACTCAGAAGATGTGAGACTTCGCTTCACAGGATTGACCCTTGGAGACATATATGTTCACCAAGTAGAGAACAAAGATTTCTAAAAATAGATATATGTGAAGCCAAAAAAAATTGTTCGAGCTCTGTTTTTATTTGATTCCATTGATAGCACCGAATTAGTGGTAGTATACTGGTATACATATACGGCTTACAATAGTGCCTTCTGGAATCATAATACTTTTCACCCTTTTGCTGGGCTTTCTCTAAGGAAATGGCTAGTCAAATACAAGACAGCAGAGTTGTAAATGGGTGTGGAGAGTCTACAGTTTGATACCTTGGACTACGGATAAGTGCTGAGGAATACTGAAACACCGTGCTTGATAACTAATGCAACTTGTAAGCAGCTCTGAAGCGGCAAAATTCTTCTAATCTTCTCGTATAGAATGTAATGATTGGGTCGTTCACGAACTAGGGGTGATTATAGTATCAATACCATGAGTTTCGTAGCTCATGAACGCTCCCAACGCTCCAAGAAACCCTTCATGCTTCAAAAACATTGCCTGTGCCTCTCCTTTTGACCTGACAATGGAAGGATACATCCACAATGGGAATCCATCAGTGCAAATCGACACGAATGATAAAATAGAGAAATGAAAACAAATGCTACAGAAGAATGGCCAAGATTGAGGTTGTCATGGTGATGTTGCACTCATGAAGATAGAAATAGATATACAGGGAGTTGGGAAAATTTTCATGCGATTCAGTAAACAGATTTCATGTTATCCAGTAAACGGAATAGAAATTGAATTATCATATCAAAGATAAAGAAAAAATTAGACTCTGCATAACGCAAAACGCCCTTTCGGAATATTAAGCGAAGTGAAGCGATCGGTTCATTTATCCTATCCGACGGCACCAATTACAGAATGCAGATACATCTAAATTTTAAAACGCAGAAGATTTGTTCCTAAGAGTTAGATTGTCCAACTTAGGTATCAAGTTCTATCAGAAATGTTAAGGCATCCAATTCAAAACCAATTGACAACAAAAAATGCCCAAGCTCATATACTAGTTGTTCAAGAGAGAATTACCCAATGCGAGACAAACTCTAACAGTAAATATAGACTGCAAAGGAGGAATTATCATTACTGGAACTCCAAATTGCTACAAAATTGAACAATAGTTACCAGAAATGAACAGCAACAGAAATTGTGTCCATGGTGTAAGCATGACCACGAATAAAAAAACCTCCAAAAAATATCCGCTTGAGTCCAAAACGAAGTGCATTCAAGTAAGAGATCTGGGGGAAACAAAAGATTTTAACGATGTCAGAATCTTCAAGAAATTAAAATATAACCCAGGATGCTTTCTAAATAAATAACACACATAACAGACAATGTCTGGGAAATAAGTACAGCTTTATTCTGCATGTGATAGGTATCATGCGAACATGAGAATTAAAGGGCCTAACAGACATGCTTAAAAGTACCGAGGAAAGCCCACCTTAACAAGATAATGACAATTAAAGCTGGAAAACCAGATGTGTGCTAAATCAAAGACATTGACATGTTTTATGTCTTTTACATTAGGCAATAGAGCTTGTATCACAAGAATCTCTAAGGCCATGCACGCAGCGAGGCCCTCGATGACATGGAACCAGGTATCAAAATGGGAAACGGAATGCAACCATGCACGTCACAGGCATGGAAATGAATATATGAATTTCACATTTTAGAAGAGATCCCAAAACTTCCAAGATTTTACAATACCTTATTGGAAACGATTACACAATACACAAGCATACGTTATTTTATAACTAGCAATAAACATAAGTTTACAAGTAAATACACGGACCCTGAGGTTCATAGACAAAGCTGATTTGTTTCTAGATCACAAAAGAAAGCCACAAAGTAGACATGAAAGGGGATCCAGTAAATAGTTAGGACAGGTGCAACAAGGTGCATGATCAATAAAAATGATATCAAGCAAACCGCTTTTGGAATTTGGGTTATCACATTTTCTAAGATCAAATCTTAATATGTCTTGAATTCGAAGTCAAAACCAAAGTGACAGATGACAATTAGACAACTCCTAACATCTAAAGGACAAAGGCCCTATTTCTTCTCTCTTTTTTATGGAAAAAGGCCTTATAAAATATTGTAAATGGAGCAACTTAATACCACACAATGCAACAAAGCCTAGTCTATAGTATTTGAGACAGCCACATGACCAATTTTCCACTATTGCACTCCATATAGATTAGGAATTTTTGCACAATGATGACTGCTATAAAAGTGTATTCAGCTATGAACTATGTAGTGATAATTGTCAACAACATATAATATATGATGTGAAGCATTAAAAAATTATATGAGGAATCTACAACGTAAACTACAACGAAAAACAAATCAACGTTTTAGCAGTGAAGAAAAGGAATGCTGACTTCTTTGAACTTCAGCTTCCTTAAGTTAGAACGCTTCATGGAGAAACATTCACACGATTGTGTGATTGTTGGAAGTCTGCTATCGCATTCAATTTATGACCTTTAATGCTCACAAAAACCGAGTCCCATAACAGTTTACCTGCCCAATATTATTTGAGATCATTCTTAGTAGGGACCGAGAGATATCTTCAGGCCTGTAGTCTCCAAGTTCTTTATTTTCAGAAATGGCCTTTCCAAAGCTAGAAGCGATGGTTGTTGAAGTAAGACCTATCTGTCACCATTAAAAAACTAAGATTTGAATGGCCGCTACATAGAGAAGAGAACTGAATGAAAATAAATAACAGGAAATAACTACTACTAATTTTACAGGGAGATTTCAATGTCAGAGCAATAAAGTTCAAATAATAGAAGAGATACCATCACACAGATTGTATCTCTACCAGATCTTTGATCTGCATGGGCAAATGAAGTCCCTAACCTAAGCTATAGGTGCTGATGCATCCAACCTTTATTATAAAAACAGCAGCAAGATGCTGTATGACACTGTAGTCCAAAAAAATACACCGAACGACATTTAGGTGAAAAAAAGACACTAAGACTTTACAAAGAGAGCTGAGACGTCCCATCATCAGTCTGAAATATTATCCCTCACACAGTAGTATAACTTGAAAGCTTCAAATGGGAAGTCAAAACACATCCATCAAATCTGAATGGTAACAACCTACAGTACAATAACTTGCCAAGAAAAAGCTCAGCAACATCAGAAATTTTATGAAACTTTCTATGCTCGCATTTGCTTAGCACATATCTATCGATTTTCACAATTACCAACCTATCTGTTTTAGCAGTTTACGTGACACAAGAGCTAGACACAATTCAACATACTTTTGAATGAGAAATGATACAATAGTGGGGAAAAGGGAATCAGAACAAACGAAAATTATCGTCATGCATATCAACTGCTCGGTTACAGGCACCAAGAGGTGCACGAGTCCTGTCTTACTAAATGGATATATTGCCGCCAAAACATGCACAGGTTTCAGGCGTGGGAAAATTAAGATGCCTTATATGCTACCTCTTTTGCATATGAGCAGAATCAAGAACATGGCATCTTAAATGCTCACAGGAGTGTCGCCCTTATAGACAAAGTCAATGTCGACACGAATAGCCATAGAATTTCTATCTCTTGAAAGAGAAGAGATTTTGAAATGATAAGTACCAAACAAGAATCAACTTATTGGTTGTTATTCATTTAAACAGTCATAGATTACATAACGGAGTAACCAGAAGTCTTACGGAACTTCAATGTGAGCTATGAAACCCTATGCAAACATAGCATATCTTACTACGTGGTTGACGTGATAAGGAAAAAGCCTTATCCAGATTATAGTTTCACCTCAAAGAAGGCAACCAAATCCACTCCACAATTACAGAAACAACAATTTTGCAATCGTTTACTTGTTTCACTGCAAGTATGATATCCAGAATATGAATACCTTCATGTAGTCTGTTCCACCGTAGATGTCTCCAACAAGCATGTCTATAACTCTATTATTCCCGTTGTGGCTCAACTCTAGCAATTCATCAAAACTAGAAAAACAAATACACAAGATTAAACACCTTAAAAAAAAAAAGGCTACTTAAAAAAAAGTTAATAATTTCGGTATGGATAACCTCTTGCAGTTGGTTAAAAGCCTTCCCAAACCCCAAAAAGTGCCACCACCAACACTTGTTCCGCTAACTCTTTCAAACTTTCCATCTCCATCCACCTACATGATGGCAAACTGCGAAAAAATTAAAAAAAGTGAAAAAATTGGACCAATTACAAATTTACTTACTGTGGAAAAAGAAATGATGAGAATAACCTTTATCATGCTGACACCAGATCCAATATTCACAAGGAGATAAGGGTACAAATCATTAGGGTCAATCTGCACATACTCCTCACGACCATTGATGTAAGTAAAAGCTTCCGGGTGCACTGCCTACTCGACAAACAGGTGGAATAACAATTCAAATTGCCAGCCAAAATCACTCACAGAGCAGAGAAATATGAGAGGCAAGAGAGAGATTTTCTGGTCAGAAACAAAAAAATAAGAAAAAGGAACAGTCACGCTTGTAATGTATAAGGGCTAAATGCACACTTTTGGCCAACTATGGAATTACAGTATCACCAAGAACTCTCAACGCAAGAGGAAAATATACACCAACTTCTAAAGGATCATAAAGTTCCAGAACCCAATGGGCTGAGAGCTCCATTACAGGAGCCTGACCCATATCATGATTTAGTTCTGTGAAATTAGTAGCCCCTTCAAAGAGAAGACTATCACAATTATTCACCAAGACTCTCAACGCAAGTGGAAAATATACGCCTAATTCTGAAGGATTTGTAGAGTTCCATAACCCACTAGGGCTGAGAGCTCCATCACCGGAGCCTGACCCCTATCAGGCTTTACGTCTGTGAAATTAGTAGCCCCTTCAAAGAGAAGACTGCCACAATTATTCACTAACAAGAAAGCATTCTGAATGACAACCACTTGCTCAGAAATCACTGAACTAACAATGTAGCAATATGTATCATAAACATTATTAAAAGCTGGCAAAACAAATAAAGCACTTCGCTCTCTTTGGTATGTATGTGCGTGTGTGTCTTTTTTCTTTTCCCTTTCCCTTTTTCGTAATGGGAAAGGAGAGGGGAACTAAAAATCAACAACTGTCCAAAATGATAAGTTTCTATAAGATATAACCCACATACTGAATGGATATTTTCCCATTGAAAGGGCATAAGCATGTACAGTGTAAAATGGTATAGCCTAAACTTGAAAGAATCAGATTGTATATCCTAAACTTGAAAGAAATTGTCTTTACTCACGGGTAACAGTACAGCTTAAACTGGAAATCACAATGAAACTGCATGTACAACCATCGCCCTATTTTAAGATACAACCAAGTTGACAATAAACTATTTTGAGAAGACGTATTACTGTTTAGTATTAGCATTTGATATATGTTAATGACATCATTAAGAGAAGCATACAGATGGCAAGTTACCTGACCTGGCAGTACCCTTCCAGACCTGAGCTTAACGGGGAGGGATTGAGAGTTGGAAAATTTTGCAAAGCGTAGGTGCGGGTTTGGGGGCTAAAAAGGTAAACGCAATAGGCTTTGTTGTGGCAGTGGGAGGTGGGTACCTCGGTCAGCACCAATAAGTTTGCACGAAGTTATGACAGCTAATTATGCTACCAAGTTTACCCCATCCAGACTACCATCAACGAAGACTAAACTAAGCGTATGTTTTTGTATACAGAGAAATTCAATTTAGTAGACTGAGTGTACTATACATTCATACTTAAGGGCTAATTATGCTTTACACCCCTAAAGTACCACCCCATTTTCACTTTCCCCTTAAACTTTATGCTTTCCTTATTCTGTCCTTGAACTATTAAATTCTTGTCGATGCCGTCCAGTTGGCAACTGCAAGCAAGTTCTCCAATGAAAAATACCGTAAGGTAGTGCACCCATCATCCAAAGTTTGAATATTTTATACTTCAAGTGAAAAATGGGAAAGTAAATATTTGGACTTTTAAGGGAACAAAGTGGGGAAAGTTTAAGGGTTAGACGGCCTTTTCTGTTTTCAATTCAATAGTTGAACGACCAAATTTTCAGAATCCTATTCTAAATATCTCCTCCTTGGGTCTATCAACCTGCAAAAGCATAAATATAGAACCTGTACATAAAATAAGCAAATCAATATATGGTATCAGGATCTCACGTTAAGTAGAAAATTTGCTCCAGACACAAGACAATCCATTTCGTCTACTTTGTCAAGGCCAACACCCAGCTTCTCTTTGAATAGATCTGCAAACCGGTAAGCCCCACCTCCTGTGGCCTTCACAAGTTCATAGCTAGTTAGTGGAGTCCACAAAAAGGAATGATTTCAATGTGCTACAAACACTAGGGTTGTGTTTGGTCATAGAAAGGAAGTTGAACTGCTCTACCGTATTACATAGAACATTTCCACAAAAGTTCATCAGCTCAAATAGGATCATTACAGACAGTAAGACAGTCATGGTATGACTCAATTGTCAGTTTTTAGCTGTAGAGCTATATCGATGGTAAGACTTTTTGGAGGTGAAATGTTCCTCACAAAATTGTAAAATGTGAAAGCATCATTTAACTGTTCACCTTTTAAATATCTAGATGTCTCAAGAGACTGTCCTAAGTTTCTTTTTATTCACTAAGAAAATTCTTCCACTAAATATGATTACGCACTTGGCTCTGAAAGATGGAGATCTATAAAACTCAAGCAAAACTTAATGCGATTTCTGAAAATTGCTTCACAATGCAAAATAACTTTGCAATTGGATGTACTAGAGTACAGAGGCTGAAGGCTTTTCAATGAGCAGATGAGCAAAGATCAGATTATTGCATGGATGTGATGACAAGCACTTCAAGAAAATATTACAACTGCCTGTTATTCTCAAGACCCTTTCTAACATTTAACAAATGCCATTCCGAATCAAATCATTCCGGTAATGATGTTAATGTTCAAAATCGAAGCTCAACTCACACCCATGCTGACATGAACAGTAAAATAATCAAAGTGTAATAATCCCTTGATCTCCCTAGTTCTACAAACTGTTTTATGTTATTCCTCATACTAAATCGAGTTCCATATAAAAGCAATACCTCCTAGCTACTAAGATAACCAGAAGCGGATTATTTCGCAAATCTGCAATCCTGTCAGAACTGTACCTTTATAGTGTCCTTGTCGTGACCGGCAGCCTCATGACGCCAACGACCTGAATTTATATGCACCCATAAGCAATCAGAATTGAAAGTGACATTCAAGAATTGACATCGAGCTTATTCTGACTTAGTTTGAGTTCAATGGGTATTAAAGTAGCTTAGTTTAGTTAAGATTCAATTTGAGTTGGATTGCCTGACAAGCCATTTTAACTGACTTTGCTTGACTTGATACATCCTCAGGTGATTGAGTTAGTCATCAACTTGTTACCAGAAGCAACTTTCCAAAAGTGCAACGATCTTAAAAATAACACAAATAAACAGATCCTAAAAGATAGGAAATAAAATTTACCATTTGCATTACAAATTAATCAACAAACTAGACTGCCACTACAAAATTTCTACTAGTAAAGGGAGGAACGCTAGATTCTGGAGAACAACTTTCTGGTGGGATGAGCTTATTAAGAAACCATGATTAATTAACAAGTTGGAGCTCAAGCAAACATAAACTATGTAAGGAATAAGCATTAACAAGCTAGTTGAATTTGTGGGCAAGATCAATACATATTTAATCAAAATAAACATGCAAGGCGCATCAATTAGCCATCGAGCTTGCCATTACCCCGAAAGAAGACCATGAATTACAATCATAAATTTGTTGGGAATCAAGGTGCAATGGAAAAGAGAGAGACTGTACCGTGTCGGTGAAGCTGCTTAGATGAAATAAATTCCAAGCAATCGTTGATCTTGCTTGTCTCAAACTTTGCAAAATGGAGCCTACCACCAAGAACTGGATAATCATTACTGTCATTGGAAACTCCTGAACATTCCTTTGAAGACTGTTTACCCTTACCATCAGGCTCACTATTATTTGAGGAATACACCAATTTGATGAGAGAGCCTACCCAAAAAGACAAGTTACGACATATGTTATTAGTCCATAGATAGCACAAAATAACTTACAGCCGCTTGGACAAAATGCACTAAAAGTCAATTAAAAATATCATGTGAAAACTTTAAAGGCCATATTTGTTCCCATGCAATGGACTATTTTGAAATAATCTGGTAGAGTCTCCGTTTGTATGCAATCCCTGGGTTGGATTGTATCCACTCCCACAAACTTAATTCCCATTATACCCATATGGGGAACATCCTTGTCCAATTGGACGAATGTTGGTCACTACATTGTGGGACATGGGAGTTGGACTAACAATCCGACTCCCATGACACCTTAGCCAGCCTAATTGATACAACAGTAAAAGCATGGTATCAGCAAATGCATGTTAGAATTACGTCATAGGGCTTGTCACGACCTAGTTTCATTTTTAGATATGCATTGGAGTTCCATAGAATTATGAAATTGATTAAGAAGGGAAAATAAGGGTTCATTGAATAAGAATGTAGATTAAAAAGTAAATGTGCAACCCACAATTTTATTTACATTTTTAAAATCCAAATGTGCAACCTAATATAATGGTGCAGCACAATGGAAAAGTTGGAAGACTTCTACCTTTCCATGGGATCAAAAGAATTTGACTGAACTAACTTCATAGTTAAGGTAAATTTCTTACCAATAATATAAGGGAAGGCAAAAAATCAACACACATAGCCAAAAGAAATAAGGCCCAACACAAGCACCACCACAGCCAAGGCCTAACTTGATGGATCCTGATATAGTGATATACTCATGCTAGTCTACACCAAACATTCCGTTGAGCAACAAATGGAACAAAACTTACAAAAAATTAGGAACCACGTAAACACTAATTTCTTTAAAAATTGCTACTTTTCCTGCCAAATCACAAAAAAGAAAAAAGATTATTCCCCACGAAAGTCGGTCTATTCTATGAAGACATCCACTCTCATTCAGGCTACCTATGTATTAAATTATGTGAACGTGGTGAGAAGGCCTATTTTAGCAGATATTTATTGTTAAACTGTCAATATTCAAACAAATTAATGGAATTCCTTGTTGGTATTCAAACCCAACTTTCTACCTAACCAAATGCATTTAAAACCACTACTTCCTAACCAACCAAGTAACATGCTGAAGAATTCCTCTTTGTTTCAATTGACTTCATTTAAAGTTCTTGTCATTTTAACCAAATAAAGCCCATAAAGTCCATAGTTTTTTAACTTTTCTATCAAACAGAAGATAAAGCAAATGAACAGCTCTAATAGTCACACCAAAAAGAAAAGAACAAGAAACAAGAATGAGGAATCAAAGTCCAATTCCAGCTCTTGGACAGAAATTAAGAAGTCAGATTGGAATTTGGCCCTGGCTTCCAATATTCTAAAAGTCGCTAGGCACTAGTCGGGCAGTTGGCCACCTTCGAGCGATTAATCGGTGCATATTAATCAGTAATAGGCGATTAATCGTTAGTCAGACCTAATCGGATAGGCCTCGCCAATGATTAATCACTGATTAATTCCTTGTTTTAGAGCACTGCTGGCTTCCACCTGGAACTTTCCTGGCAGAATTTTTTTATAGGATTTAATTGTTGTATGTCTGGTTGTTTGTTCTCGCTGACTTTTCACTCTGATAGTATCTAGGCAGTTGTATGCCTGTGTGTTTTTAGAGTGTTTTAGTGGGGCTCTTTTGAGTTGGTTGTATTGTTTCTGGGGAATGCCCCTGTGCTTTTGTAATGGGTTTTGTCAAAAAAATTAACTTACCCAAAAACAAAAAAATAAAAAAGTCCTGTTCCATAGCAATTAAACAAGGAAAGCACTATACACAAGTGGATTACTGATAAAGAGAGGAGATTCAACAGCTGTAACTTTTCTACCAAAGAATGAGGAACCAAAGTCCAATTCCAGAGTTTTCCAGTCTGCTTTGCAGTATGTGTCATTTGAGCCTGCAATGTGCACGTGCTCGTGTCTAGATGATTGATAGTTTTGATTCATTCCTGTTCTATGTAAATGAATTCGCTGGTACTGCCTTCGGGCTTCGAGTGAAATTTCGCCGTGATCAACAAAGAAAAGGAAAAAAAAAAAGTCCAATTCCAGAGCAATTAAACAAGATAGCAATACAAACGAGTCGATTATTGATATAGAAAAAGAGAATTCACTATTCAGCAGCTGTAACTTTTCTACCAAAGAATGAGAAATCAATGTCCAATTCCCCTATCAAACAAGGGAGGGAGGGAGAGCAATAGGCATGAGTCGATTTTTTTATATTGAAAAAAGAAATTGAGAAGATCATTACCTCCAATATCTACGGCCAGGTGTGACCCTTCATCGGCTGATGGCTGTGGCGACGCAATCTCCATCGCTGTCTGTGATTCCTCAACACCCTCTCTCTCTCTCTCTTCAACACCTTCAGCTCTCTCTCTCTCTCTCTCTCTCTCTCTCTCTAGATACGCATGTTTATATTGTGATGAAGGTGTACCACTGTACTGACTTGTGTGACTTAACCACTGTGCTAAGACCCAGTAAAATTAACGGCAACTGATCAACCTAACCCCACTACGGAAAAGCCTCGGAATTTGGTGGTCTTCGTGAAGCTGTCCACGAAAGGTAGATGAAACTTTTCATGTAATCAGAATCGTTTATCCGCCTTTCGTGAACAGTTTTATGAAAATTTTAATATATTGTACCATTTTCGTTTGTTGGCGGCTGCTTATGTACAGAACGTATGTGCACACATAATAATAATAATAACCAAAAGAAATTAAACAAAAAAAACATCTGCTTAGGCCCCACACAGTAGATATGGAGCTCACACATATTTTTCGGATTTGGGTATATTCGGATTTGTGCTAAAGATGGCAATTGAACCCGTCGCACCATGACCCGCCCTGATCGGGGTGGGTTTTTGTTAAAATTTTTGGGTATTGTGTTGGGAGAGAATTCGGATTCTGGTAGACATTCACCCAGCCCAAAATTATTTGTGCAAACATATTTAAAATTTATTCTTGTATTTTTATCCTTATAACAAATATACGACACAAGATATTAATATATCCTCCATTTTTCTTTTAGATGGTGGATTTCAATTAAGTTATAATATTTATTTTGTCAACTTTTATTTTTTGTGCTCATTTATTTTGGAGTCTAGAATATATTTTCTTAATAGAGAAAAAAATAGGAGGGGGCAGATAAACCCGATACCCGATAAGGGTGGGGCAGGGGTACCCATACATTACCCGGTCAGGATTTGGGGCAGTGCTAAAATTTTGAATCAGGGCTGGGATAAGGCAAAACCCGCCCCACCCGCCCCGTTGCCATTCCTAATTTGTGCTTCCAATGCTACACAGGGCATTCGTGCGCATAATCCGGACCCTATAACAAATTTGAGTAAAAAAAAACGGAACACCGTCTTCGTAAGGCCCGCACCATAAACATGGAGCTCACAGATATTTCAAACATGTCTATATTTGCCTTCGAATTTCAATAATGCTATAACCACGAACACTTTCACAGACAAACTCTCTTACATTGAGTGTGGGGCCGTACACGCAATATTCGTGCATTGCGTGTGAACTCCACACGTAATGTGAAAAGATTGTTCGGATTTCGCCCATTTGGGGTATGAAAAAAAAGCATGTGTATTGTGTAGATAACGTTTTTTATGTTTCGTGTGCAAATTGACCTTGTAAATGGCGTGACACTAAAGCAGTCTGACCATAATAAATGCTTTAGTTAATGGGGGCGGATTCTTTGCGGTCCAACTGCAGCGAGTCCCTGCAGTTCAATCACAATCGTTTATTTTTGTATCCAACGTTCAAACTTTAAAAAAAAAAAAAACGGTTCAAATCTTGACCGTTAAAAATACCATCCGACGGCTACGATCACTTGGACCGTATATTTGCGGTCCAACTTGGATTGCAGACCAGCCTGAGTTAATTACTACTCCAGTATGTACCAGTCAAAGATGGCGTGCTTTTAATCCCATTTGGTTTTGTTAACAACCCATTCAATTGTGGCGGAAAAATTAATAGGTGCTCCGGGGCATCTTTTTAATACTCCTAAGTAACTTAGAGTATTCACAATGTTATAATTAAAAGTATTAAAAAAATTATAGTTAATAATGTTGGTGCAAAATATGACTCATAATGCTATAATCAAACTTAACAACCTTCTTAAAAATAATTAAATTTTGGACTTTGGATAACCAAAGTTAGCAACCTTTTAACAATAACCAAATTTAATAGACCATATATAGTCTCAATCAAATACACCAATCATTATACAAAAATGTTCTATCTCTCTTCCATTTTCCTCTCTCTTTCTTTTCGAATATTTTTTTTTTTTTGGAAAACAGTTTCTTAAAAATAGTTTTCCTATTTCTAGTAAATAGTTTTTATTAGTTTCAAAACAATTTTTATACTCCTAAAAACTATTTTTTATTGTTCACAGTTTTTAATTTTTTGTAGTTTGAAAAAATGATGTGACAAATTCTGATTATGCCATTATAGATATCTACATTGCTAACTTAACAATCTCTTAAATGAATAATCAAAAGTTGGTGTGACAACTTTTGGTTATCAATTTTTGATTATAGCATTGTGGACACCTGTAGGTGTCCGAACAAGTTTACGTGAATAATCTAGAGAGGCTTAACTCCACCGCTGATTCGGGAGCATCTTAATTAAAGTCAGAACAAAGCTCTAGACAGCAGGCGCTCTTGGGCATGGCAGCATTGCGTTAGGCGAATTAAGCCGGGATGGGCCCAAACAAGTTTGTCCCCAAACTATTATGCCCACACCATCCCAAGGCCCATAGACCTATGTTAGGCCAATTCATTTCTAAAGCCCAAGGCCTACTCCTTTGGACCTACATTGGACCTTTCCCATGAAAACATTTTGAGAAAATGACGGCCCAGGATGTGTTTTGATAATTAATACTTGCTAAGAACATGTTAAGAACAATTGTTAATGCTAAAAATGTCCTTGGCGGGTATTAATTATCAAAACACATCCTTAGCCGTCATTTTCCTAAACATTTTCCTCGCCCAAATTATGCTTTGTTTGGAAACTTGCGGAAAAGAAGAGAAAAGGAGGGAAAATTAAAAAAAACTCTCTCCCATTATTTGGTTTGAAGAGAAAGAAGAGAGAAAATTCTAAAATTGTGTATAGTACATTTTCCTTTCCCTTCATTTCTCTCACATTCCTTATTTGGAAGATGAGGAAAGTGAGAGAAAAGAAAAGAAAGAAAAATAGGAGAACATTGAGAGGAAAATAATACTATTCACATTGCTGGACAGGGAAAATCTTCAATACACACCCTTTTAAGGTGTGTATCGTATGCACCTATTGTGTGGTCCATATTGTGCCACCTCATAAAAAATTACCTGCTGAACCGGTCATTCATAACATTTTAGGTCTATCATACCTTTTATACCAAAAATTCATAACTTTTCATTCATAATATTTTTCGTACAAATCATAACCTTTTAGTGCATATCGTAACTTTTACACTAATCAATCGTAACTTTATAGCAACAGATTCATAACATTTTTAGAATCATAACATTTTGGTGTATTTCATAACTTTATAAAAAAATCGTAACATTTTCAATTCGTAACATTTTACTATGAAATCGTAACATTTTAGTCCATTTCATAACTTTTTAATAACGTATAATCAATTGTGCAATCGATTACTTAATCAATTTTTTTAACAGTAGTTAATCAAATATGTAATCTATTATGTCAATGTTCAATTCCATAATCGATTAGACTTTATAATTGATTTTTTAATTGATTAGACATCATAATCAAATATATAATTGATTTTGCAATTTTGTAAATAGAAATTATAATAAATTAGACATCATAATCGAATATGTAATCAATTCTGTTATGTTCAATTATGTAATCGATTAGACAAGATAATCGATTTTGTAATTGAATCGAGTACGATTGGAAAACAATGTGAAGTCGATTACTCAATTGATTTGCTAATTGATGGGTCTTAGTAAGTCCTCTAATCAATTGCGAACTAAGTTAAGAACAACATTGCAATAGATTTCAAAATCAATTGTTCTGAATAACACGTACAAATAATTGGTTACATGATAGATTATATTTCTCTGCGGTTTCAATTGCGTAATTGATTGGTATCGATAACACCTGTAATCGATTACATTATCAAATATGAGTATTAGTTATTTGTAATTCGGATGCGAGCACTAATTTACAAAAGTCTAGTAGTATGTCTATTGACCAAAAAATAAATAGCACGTCCTAAATATTGTTGTTTTTTACACATAACTCTAAAATGTATTGGTAAATTTATCTCATCACCATCACTCTCTTGATCACCCATTAACTTTGTTAGTGTTTCCTACTTGATTAATACGGATGATCAACTTCGGTATTCCTTTTAATTGGACTATTTGTGTGAAATATATATATATTTTATTTGCATGTGAAAATTCAATATGCAATTGAAGGTATTGTGAAAAATGTTAAACATCATAATATTTCAAAAAATGCCAAAAAAAAAAATTGGCTACATATATGAAACACTTTAAAAAGGGTGTTGATTTTGGCACTCCCCTTGGGAGTGTCATTAACAAAATGGGGAGTGTCAAAATCATTGGCCTTTAAAAATCCTGTAAAAAAAATGCCTTAACTTGACTTTTTATTACATTATAATAATGATAGTATCTTTTTTCTTTAATAATTATCGAGAACAACGTACTTTAAAGAAGTAAATTATTTTCACTTGAAATAATTTTAGCTTCAAAGTTTTTAAAAAATAAAATTATTATTTTTAACATAAATTAATTATCAAAAATAATATTGGGCCTAATTTTTCGAAGGAAAAGAAAGATATACGCTGGTTGGGAAGAGAGTGAGAGGCTTGAGGGGATTTTCTTTCCATTTTGGTTAATTCATAGGGTTTACCTGTTGCACTGGTAACAGATTATTTGTTAGTAACCTATCGTAACATTTTAAAAGGTCCAGATCATTTTTCAAACATCTAATGGTAATCAATGAGGGTGCATATGATACACACCCAAATAAAGGGTGTGTATTGTAGCACTTCTCTGCTGGACATTTCTATTTTCTCTTCTCTTTCTCTCCAAACCAAACAACGGGGGAGGAAATTTTTTTAGGCTTTGTTTGGAAGTTGTGGAAAGGAAGAAAACGAAAAGGAAAGTTAAAAAAAATTCTCTTATATTGTTTGATTGGGAGAGAGAACATTTTTTTTTAAACTTTGTGAATAATAACATTTCTCTCCCATTTTCTCTCAATTTTCTCCCAATTCCCTTTCTCTTCTTTTTCCCCACTTTACTCAAGTTCCAAACAAAGCCTTAATTTCCCCTTTCATTTCTCTCACTTTACTCGAGTTCCAAACAAAGCTCAAACAGAGAAATCACAACACGCGGGAAGTGTTCTTTCATTCAGTTTCAGTGTGCGTCTGAGAGAGAGAGAGAGAGCAACGCAATAGAAAAATGGAGGTTTCTTCAGTTCAGCAACTCTGTGAACACGTGAGTAGCTATCTGATCTCTCGAGAAAATTCAAATGATTTTTCTTCTGGACTTGCAGATTTCTGTTCACTTCTTTCTTTGGTTTTGATTATTCGTCGTGTTCGATTTCACATTCTATATATTTGACATTGTCACAGTTAATTTCTTGTGCAATTCAAAGATGCCGCATGTCCGACCACCTCTGTAGACTCTCAGTCCTTCTCAAATCCTCTCCCTCGTCCGATCCTCCTCTCGTTCGAATCTCAGGCAATAATCTCTCTCTCTCTCCATATCTGTCCATGTGCGTGTGTTTTGATTTGGTATATACTGTACAGGTTTTATATAAACCATATGCACGTCAATGCATGTAGGCAATTTCGGATTTCCCTAATTTTCCGAAATATTTGCCTTCAAAATGGTCACAGGTTCTACTTGTGGACTTAAAGTGAGTTCACGCTATTTTTTTGTTTCTGTTTTTTTGTCTTTGGTATTTTTTGTCTAAAACTTGCCTTTCTTAATTTTTGTTTAGCTTTTCCTCGTAATTTTTGGACTTTTGGACCAAAGTTGAAAAAATTCATATAAAACAATACTGTAGACAACAACCAAAAATATTATGCTGAACTCACTCTCAGTTATCTGCGCTATTTTTATGGTGTACATGTAGTATAGATGACATGAAGACCTGTATGTATGTATGTATGTAAATGTACGTTATTTTCCTTAATTATTTACGGTATTTGCTTCCAAAATGGTCTCAGACTCTCAGATTCTTCTTGGTTAGTTATCTTCCTTTCTTTCAGATACGAGGTTGATGTTGCTTGTCCTAAGTGTAATAGGTTTTACGTACTGCATTGCCGTTTTGATTTGGTGAGAAATTGAGGGGGCCAAATAGACTCGGTTATATCGACCCAAGTGCTTAAACGTGTGGTAAGTGTCGGCAATTTTTGTCGTCCAGTGTATGGCAAGGATTATCCTGAGAATTTTTTGCTTGGGATGTTTTGATAAACTCTAGAAGCAACATTAATTTGATGTTCAGGCTTAGAAAGGATTGAGAAGTAATTAAACAAATTATGGAGTTGAGTTGTTCACTAATTTGAAGGTATTTAAGGATCTAAATTTGGGTATGTGTTGATTTCAAATGAGGATATTTTACTTTATGTCTCGGTAAGAATATTTCCAATTCATGTTTGATTGTTTACTTTCGAATTTCGACGTTGAGTTTGGGAGCATTACCTGGATGATTTCAAATGATCATTTATAGCACTATTTTGGGTTTTTCATCTTAAGGATCCTTTTTGTACATGTATGCTACCGAACCAAAGTTTCTCTCGTTCTATTCAAATCCATATTCTACTCTAGTGAGTCTAGTGTCACA
The DNA here is from genome assembly GCA_018127125.1 of Rhododendron griersonianum. Classification (NCBI taxonomy): domain Eukaryota; kingdom Viridiplantae; phylum Streptophyta; class Magnoliopsida; order Ericales; family Ericaceae; genus Rhododendron; species Rhododendron griersonianum. Next base: position 5,863,409 of record CM030799.1, on the reverse strand, counting down.
AACCACCCAACCACCTCTATTTTTGCTAAAATAGAATTTCATTTCAAATCCATAGCTATCCAAATGGATTCTACAATTTTCTTAATGGGCAATTGTTTTGTAACAGAATGAGACTGTTTTTGCTTTTACCACTAGCAGTTTCAGATACAGGCGTCGGGAGCTGCTTGGAGGAATTTCAGTGCTTGAAATATGCAGTGGATCCTGCTTCAGCTGAAAAATGGGGTAATGTAGAATGATCCAATGTGTCAGTATATTAAATAAGATTGTATTCCAATGTCTATCTTATAAAAAGTTGAGAAGACCGATATGTAGCCTGAATTAGAGCTCCATAGTCAGTACTAATTTGTGATGTTGAGTGAAATAGATGCTTAGGGGGAGTGATGCCTTACACTTCAAATTGGAAATGGAACTTGTAAATTTAGCACTTGAAGGATTCGCCCTGATGGGAGAACCAGAATTGAATAATAAGTCAGCCTCTCTTGTTTTGACCATTTAAAGAGTGCTATTAACACGTAATCCCAGTAAACTAAAAACTCAGGACTTTGTAGTATTAGCTTACATACAAATTCTAACATGTCATTGATGAATCGATTTCATGTTACTTTGGTCTGTGCAGTAATCAAGGTGGTCCTCATGACCCCTCCCATTATCTTATCTTCTATATCCTTTCAAGCACTAACAAGCCATTGCTGTTGGCTCTCTGTGATTTCATTTAGTCTTGGTAAAAAGGTAATTTGTCTGGAGTCCAACAACTGCAACTCTTCAAAAAACTTACCAAGTCAACCACTTCAAGAATGCCCATGCACATATGATAGAATGATGCACCAATCAATGTATTGATGACGTGGAAGCCAATAAAATTATGGATAACTAATAAACCATTTGAATTTAGTTTGTAGGAAAGCATTGTACTGGTATTGAATTTGGGTGGTCTTTCTGACATGATTTACCATGCATTGCAGATGGAGTGCTTTCTCTTACAACTACCAGTAAGTGCCATTTCATCAGAGATATTTTTCTTTTGGGTTGACAATATGTTATTCACGTAGTCTTGAGACATTGTCAGTTTAATAAACTTGTTTGTATCATTGGAAGGCAGCGCAATAAAACCCATTTCATTTTACTAGCTGCACGGGACAAAGTAGGGGACAACATAAGCTGTGGCTTTAAAGATTCATGCACCTGTATCTTATTTTTCGTTGGCATTTCTTCACTCCGCAAATAGCCCAAAGACTTTATGTGTTTACGTTTGGGCAAATTAGAGTTGCCGGCGATGCTGTTTGTTTCAGTTGCTGTTGTTTGGGTGATCCGGAACCGATATCACCAACTGCAACTTATGTCACGTGGCCGCACTGTAAACCGGAGCCCCCTTCCACAACTGTTTTGCACAAGTTTTTGCTTGCAGGGGAGGGTGGCCCAAAGGATTTTGCTCTTAGTGGGAACAACCTAGATATCCTGATCACTTCGTCTATAAGGCCGCATGCTTCTTTGGTCTTTGTTTGTAGTGCTCCTCTCCTCTATCAGGGTTTCTTGGACATTAGTTATCATGCTCCTCTTCTAGAGATAATGGTACAAAGACTTTGATGTTCCTTCTAGCAAACTGAAGGATTTTCTTACGTTTTGAGCACACATATTTGATTAGTTTAAATTTCCTGCAGAAAAAAGTTGATTGGAAATTACTCAAATCATCGATGAAGTTATAAATTCTTAATCATACTTATCAAAATGTTGTAGCATACTAGCGGGCCAGCCGATGTGAATATTAATTGTGAATCAAAGTAATACACATCTTCCTCTCTTTTGCCCCAAGGGTAAGGCCCTTAAAGAGTGTCTTTATGACTTCTCATTTTCCTCTGCCCTTATTTGTTTATACAACAGATATTACTGATGATGAGATATATCAATATCATCTGAATCTAAAAGAAAATGTTCCCACGAGAAGGCTGACAAAGCTACCTTCAAGCTCTAAGAATAGTGCAACATTCAGGCATGCTACTTGCTACAATTCTTCCTTGTCATTCATTTGTGAACTATTTGTCAATAACCTGCTAGTTATTTTTCTTCCAGTGGAACTGAAATGAATCTGTCCATATTTGGAAGTGTCGATGCCTTACTGATGAAGCTCACACATTTTTTGGGGAAGGTAGATTGCTGCATCTCTAATCTCAAAATTCATGTTCCAAGCATCTTATGCTTCTATCTCTAAAAGGCTAGCAATTTCTGATTGTTTCATCCATTTTTGCTTTTTGTTAATATGATGTCTTACTTGTGATTGTTTTTGCAGACTGTCATTTTGAAGATTCCCGTAAGTTCAATATACTACCTTCAATGCTCTATGATTAGACTATTTCCCTGTTCTCTATTTTCTTGGAAATGATGAAGGCATTGAGGTTTTTGGACAATATCAGGGACCTTCTGACATTTCTTGGGTAATGGCTGTTGAATTCTTACCTGGTCTTATTGGATTGGCAGATAAGTCTAGTGACATAAAATGGAAATACCATTTCGAATCACACTCTCAAACTTTTCTCTGCATACCCAGTGCCAAGCTGGTTTGTCTGCATTTTAATATCCTCTTTGGCTCTTACTATTCATAACATTGGCCCAAAAAGGATGTTGGAACATAGGCATGTTGCCTGTGTGTCATGACACATACAGTGCATGTCACTTCTTCAGGGTTGCCAATTGTTTTACCCCATTCACTCATGGCACGTCTCTCCTTCCATCCATAACAAACTGAAATGGGGAAACTTTAGTTCCAGATTTTTGAAAATTTTCTGTGATCTGGTGTCATCAAGTTTCTACCAATTCTTTCTTTACGGGTGCCTCTGAAGGGGTTGACTAGTTTGTTAAATGTGTAGTAATATATTTTAAATGTTTCTAAAAGGCACCTTGAAAAAGGCAATCCTCTTGTTATAGTACTACTATAAATCCCAATGTCATCATAGAGATCTCAAGGAAGTTTGGAAAAGAAGCTGGTACAAATGCATCGAAATATATTCTAAAAATCAGAGATAGAATGGTTAAATGAATGGGAGAATCTTCTAGCTACAAACTGGATGTGCAACATCCACGAGATCGTATTGAATTTTGCCCCTTGCATTTTCTCAAGAGGTTTCTCTTTCAAGGTTGGCTGCTTAGGCTAACCTCCTAGCTGTTTCTGCACCCCTACCTCCTTCATCATTGAGCGGTCACTTAGGGGCCTTAGCTGGGATCCGGGCTGTTTCCCTCTCGACAATTCGGTACCTCTCTCGCGGCCCGCACCGAAGCAGTGCTTTACCCCTAGATGTCTAGCCGACTGCTGCGCCTCAAAGCATTTCGGGGAGAACAAGCTAGCTCTGGGTTCGAGTGGCATTCCACCCCTAACCACAACTTATCCATTTAGATGATCAGTCGGTTCGGACCTCCACTTAGTTTCACCCAAGCGTCATCCTGGTCATGGATAGATCACCCAGGTTTGGGTCCATAAGAAGTGACAATTGCACTATGAAGACTCGCTTTCACTGTGGCTTCGGTGGGTCCCCTTAACCAAGCCACTGCCTATGAGTTGCTGGCTCATTCTTCAACAGGCACGTGGTCAGAGCCCCGGGCTCCTCCCACTACTTGGGAAACTAGGCTACCAACCCATTGTTCTTTGTCCTACTTCAACTTGCATATAACAGGGCACTCAGGTCTCCCTACCCAACAACTTGACTGCCCCTGAGCTGGGGAAGTCATAGAGTAAGAGCACCCAACGATTGTTCTGTCCATACTCTAGATTTTTGGAATAACTAAGTCTCGCATTTGTGTGGACATTGTCACCAACTTTTTGTATCAACGTTGTTTAAATACACTCACAGCAGTTAGTCAAGAACAATTATCCAGATCCAATATCTTCTGGTCATGGAATCTGATAAAAAAAATTGGCAGTTGCAACTTTGACATAGTCTTCCGCTGATTGTTGTGCAATTTGGCATAGTCATATTATATCATGTTTTGTCAGGCCTGGATTATCTTTGGTGCGACATTGAACCTGACTTGCTGATTGTTTCTGAATCTTTTCTAGAATGTTGTAATTGAATTGGCGGTCGAATGCGGTGATATTCCTGGATCACGATGTGAAAAAATTGTTCCAGCAAACAAATGCAGTGTTTTATCTTCTGCTGCATCCAATATTGAACGCCTGAAGTCCGGACTCAAGGAATATGTTTTCAAGCATGGAAACAGTTCAAGTGACATCTGTCACTCTTGCTTCTCCGATGGGTGAGTGCCAACTGGATTCATACCAGCTTCCCGTTTATGTTATTGTTCCAACTTGTGTTGATTTAGAGTTGGTAGAGCCAACTGAATTGCTGTAGTTGCACCACTGCTTGGAGATATTCTTCACATAAGTGCTCCTGAAAAGTTCTCTCAACGACTCAGCCCTTTGGATTTTTCTTTTTTACAATTGTATTGTACTCGGAACCACTTTTTCTGTTGATTTGTGCCACCATGTCTTTTATTTCAATTTAGTCAAATACAAACGCTAATTACACAGCAATCTGAAGTTGATGTTGATCTGAGGTGTTACTTTTGAATTGAATCCTTATCAACTTTCTCAAACTGTTCTGTTAACCTCCTTGTCAACAAAATCAAATGTTTTCCTCAATTTTACACCTCGCAGATGTTAGGGAGTTGAAGTTATATTTACAAATGAAGTTTAAACATTTTGATTCCTTGGAAGCTGCCACATCACTCCATGATGACCGTCTGTTCAAGTGTCGTGCGTGAGTCAGATTTTTTGTTTTAAGAACATTCAGATCATAAACTTGATCAATAGCTCAATTCATGTCCTGTCAGCTGACTCAGATCTTAGACCTGAGCTTAGGAAGGCTTTTGAGCTATGTTCTTGCAAAGACATTTGTCTGTGATGGTTAACTTGTCCCGCACGGCAACCTTACATTTCATGAATATGGGATAGTGTTCAGTCAGTTCTGTGTTCTTCTATGTTTGTCATGACCTATTCTGGTTAATTATGAAGGTTTAATTATCTTGCCTCATATCTATTTTCATCGTTTATAATCGGTGTTTTCAACCTATAGTATCCGATCGAAAAAAAACATGGCTAATTGCGTTGGACGTTGTTGTTTACTTTTGCAATGAAAACCATTTTGTTTGTAACAAATGGACGTGATTAATTACTGGACTGTATCTTTTACACCGTGCGTTCTTTGACATTACAGATTGGACAATATGTGTGACATGTAAGTCTTATTTAACTATGGCTTTAAGTAACTGGATTTTCTTTGCATATTTTCAGGGTGCATCTGAAGGTTGGAAGTGGGGTGGCTTGCTGCACACAAAGCCACAGAAATAGTGGACAAGTGATGGAAGCCGTGATTATTATTAACGAAGAGTCAAATCCAACCACTTCCTCCTGCTTCAGGGCATGTGATGCGAAAACAGAGGTTGGAAACTTGGAATTGTGTTTAACAATATATTATTACAGGGGATTGTTTGGAACTTATGGAAAAGAAAAGAAAAGAAAAGAAAGGAAAGGAAATCTAAAAAATTTGTTGGTTTGGCTACAGGGGAGAAAATAGCAAATCCAAGTATTGTGTACAGTGAAATTTTCCTTAAATTTTCTTTTATTTTATTTTCTCTCACTTTCCTCAAGTTCCAAACACAGCCTAAATCTTTTCTCATGGGTAAGAATGTCTACATTGTTGCATATTACAGTATGTGATAGACTGATAGTGGATGTTAATTGTATTGAGATTTTGTGCAATTATCTCTTAAATATGTGTTAACCACCAATTGACATGGCTATATGAAAGGATTTTAGTTACTGAGATGGGAAAGAAAATGTTAGGTTTTTCTACTCCGGATCATCATCCAATTCTGTGGAAGCATATTTAGGCTGTATGACCAATTCTCAGTCCTTTTGGCTGCCACTGATTTTGCTCTCACACTCCTCCAAATCTACTAAGCAAATCGTAAGGACCTGTACTCATTAGTCATAATTGATCTCTATCAGTATCTTCTTTTTAATTGGGCTGGTCACTGCATCTTACCTTATTTTCTTCAGGTACTCTGAGCAAGCTCTTGTATATATTGCTCATCCAAATGATATGGTGTGGAAGTACCTAAGATTGGCTATTGACTTGAAACATAAGAACCAGTCTGATAAGACAATTGTGAAATAAGTAAAAAGAAAAACTTACCTGAGAATCAAATGACATCACATTACATAAAACTGTACTAACATGTATGCCATTTATGTACTTGCATTTATACAACTACAGGCAATAAAAACTATCCATGCTGGAACTCTATGTGAGGGCATGCGTTCTTCTCGTATCAGTTCCTCTGCAAATAACTATTATGATCACTCCTTGTGGTTCTTTTTTACCCCCAACATGTTTCAATTATAAATGGAGTAAGGTAAAGGAAAAGGGAAAGAGAGAAAGGAAGATACGAGTATCATTTGCGTTTGTGCATGGGTTTTATTTACTTTGTGAATCCAATCAAGTTATGTCTGCCTGGTTTATAATGCTAACTTTCTGATGATCCAAAACACTCTTTCCAGGTTTTATATTTCAAGGACTTCTCACCTTGTTCAATTTCCCAATCAGCTCTGAACGGATTGACAAGCATTGACTGGAAAAATTATGGGTTGTCTTTGAGGAGCATTGCGGATCAAGATGGCTACATATTCCTAGAATGGGAGAACTTGCCAGCAAATACCCATATTGATCTTGTCCTCCACTGTTATCATAAGGAATATCCATTGCATATTTGTTATCGTTTCTTTAGCATCATCTTTTGATATTACATGAGAGTTCACGTCCTGTCCTTACATCCTAGTTCTTGTTAGTTTCTAGTTTGTCTACCCTTTGGCACACATTTTGTCTATCCCTTAACGTGCTGCTAAGGTCATGCTGCCATCAACCCTGCACAAGACTCGTCTTGAACGAACAATTATCCGAAAGGCTGTTAAGCTTGCATTGAATGATTTGAAGGATAGAAACACAGGAGCTCTTCTCAGTTCACATGCTATCAAGGTCACTCTCTCTCTCTCTCTCTCTCTCTCTCTCTCTCAAGAAAGAAAGACAGAAAGAAAACTCAAAGTTAATGGGATTTGGATTTGGATTTGGATCTTGGCATCCTTTCCCTTGTACCCTAAGGCTATTATTATGGAAGGAGGACTTTGATAAGGAAATGAAACATGATATCATTGGGCCGTGTCTTGGATTATGGAAGGAGGACAATGATAAGGAAATGAAACATAAAATTCATTTCTTCATGGTCAAATGATATACTATCGCTCGAATTCACGATACAAACGCAGCTTAAGTTACAATTTGGCTGTGTCACCAGCTGTTCGAAGTTGCAATGAGTACTGAATTCTATCCATACTGTGTAGGCTCACATGTTCTGCCCCGATTCTCAGATATGCAGTTATGCCCCTGATCTTGCAAGAACAATTGCGGGTCTGGTCTTGTCTTCTAATGACTCGCTCTTCCAAGGAGAATGCCTTTCTCTTCTTGGGTTACAGCCTAAAGAAATCGGAGGAAGTATCGTTGAAGACTGCATCAAGGAAAAGATTATCACAGCTATAGAGATCAATGATAGAAAGCCTCACACAAAACGCGAAGCTGCACCTTTTCTTTTCGAAGATGACTTCAACCTGGAACCATATGTCGACGACGACGAATACGAAGGCGAGGAAGTTTTTAGTGCGTTAGACCTATAGAAAACAATGTCTGCGATATGCCATCACTCACTTTAGGTGACTAGTATTTTTTTGATTGCATGACATAAGTTACATAATGAAATCTAGATATAGATGCTATGGTGTGGCAAATCCATAATCTACGTATTTTTTTGATTGCATGACATCAAGTAAACAAGGTTCCACTGATTACAGGGTAAAAATCAAACAAGCACAAGAGAAAGGTCTGTTCAATGATGACCTCTGAAGCTTTAGTCGCGTTCAGAGGCACGGTGGTGTGGCAAATCCGTATCATTTAGTCAAGTAGCTATTGTGTCATTTTCTTTTGGGAAGTATCACAAACAGTTTGCATAGTATGACTTTAACACCGCGGATGAAGAACATCATCTTTTGGTAGCTTCCTTAATGCATTCTGGATTTTGCATTGTTACTGTTTGGGAGTATAGGCCAAAAATGTATTCTTTAACAATCCATTCTCAAAAGGGTCACACAAATAGAGCCGCAATTTGAGAATCACCTCAAGAGAAGCTTTTGTAGTTCTCTTTTTCCCTATGGACCAAAAGATGGAATTACCTCGACCCGACTTTTGATGGCATTGCCCCAACCTTAGTTATGAATAATCAAGGACAACGTAGTTAAAAACCAATAATAGTAGTAATTGATTTGTACGATAATACTTTCAAGTACCACTATATTGTGGCTTTATCAGTCTCCTAAAATAACTCTTGGGGCCAGTTCGATTGTCAACTTCAGGGCTCTAGATTAGTCAAGTTGCGCCATGGGCTGGTCCTAACATCTGGTAATTGCAAACAAGGAATTTGAGCTTGATAAAATAACCTCTTACGGCAGTAGCCTCATATGCGAATGAGCACGGTATTGATATACGAGAAAACATGATTGTTGAGCAACGAACCCAGTCCACAGGCGTGTTATGTAACAAAGCCTTGAAAACAAGTTGAAACGTGAAATATAAACAGAACCATAATATGTATTAAACTGTCTCAAATAACGTGAGCAACAAAATAATCTCATCACAGTAACAAATATCATATTCAAACCTAAACAATCTACTAGACATTTCAACTGCGAAATTCTCAATGAAGTGAAGCGCGTTCCGATAAATGAATTCATAACCACATTGTCTAACAAAAAACATGAGATAGATAAACACCGTCCTGCATCCAGGATCACCCCACCAGAACATGTTGCGCGATACCTCATGCCTGTAACCGAACAAAAGTTGTAGGGAAAAAAATGAATAAAAGGAGAGAGATTAGTCAAGTGTGAAACATAAATTGCGCACCATTGCTTAGTCAATGGTAATTCTTAGAGCAGCTAGGACCCATTGTTCAAATTTGATGACCACAAATGTACTTCGTTGACCTATGTGTCTCATTGAGGACTAATATTTCCATTTTTGAAACTTATGACGGCCACCCATTTCTCAAATTTCATCCATTTTATAGTTTATTATCTGTTTCTTTATGTCAAACCCATGAATAAAGGAGGAAACCACCATTTGTTCAATCGACATATATGAAGAGACTACGCTCGATAAATTGGTGCTTAGATTTGCTGTGTGGTTTGAAACTTGAAACACGTTTTTTTTTCCTGTGGCTCTTCAAAAAAATTGAAAAAGGCATTTGTAGAGTGGGTTGGAGATGCTCTAAGAAAGAGTAATATACGGTATCTGATACTAGCCTTGTTAGCAATGTTGTTGGAGAGCCAATCCAACCCCTCGTACAGCCCCTCCCCAGAGGTTGCGCAGGTGCTCTGGATGTACCTGAAAAGAGCAAATAATTGGGTTAAAATGGCATATAATGATGGCCTTATTTCAGATTAACAAAGGAAAACTATCAATGCGAAAATACCAGTGGCGCTGTCGGAGAGAGTGGAGACCAAGCTTGTCGGTAATTTCAGCAGCGTTCATCGCATTAGGAAGATCTTGTTTGTTAGCAAACACAAGCAACACTGCATCTCGCAACTCATCCTGGAGTAGGAATCCTAACTGTCAGTGCTCATAATACTTCTTAATTCTAGTCTTCAAATATAATATACATATATATATATATAAAACTGCTACTCAAGCATCCCATAGAAAATACGACATAGCTAAACAACATATAACATAGAATTGAAAAATGTAGTAGTGTCAAATGGTTTGTAGGTAATAGCATTTGCTATCCGACATCTTTATCAAATATATTCATTTTAACGCAGCAAGAGAAGGAGAGCAAATGTTGACTGAGAGAAGCTGAACCTTAATTTTAGTCTTAACTATGCAACTGATAATTATTCAAATCCCAAACTTCTAGAAGCATCGAAATATATAAGACATTTCCAATACTTTTGTAGGGTCAAATAGATTTACAGAAGAAAATACTACAAGAATGAACACATGGCAAGTTACCTCATTCAACATGCGATGCAATTCATCCCTTGCCTCAACAACACGGTCTCTGTCATTGCTATCGACCACAAAAATAAGACCCTGTGTGTTCTGGAAATAGTGCCTCCACAATGGGCGAATCTGAACAACAGTTTTCCACTCCTTAGTATCCAATCTTAAAATTAGGTTTAAAAAGAAGGAAACAGAATACTCCAGCTATTCTATTACAACAGATTAGCCCTTTGAATACGTGTTCATTGGCTATACACTGATCATAAGCAAATACATCAAGCCCATACCTTGTCCTGGCCACCGACATCCCAGACAGTGAAGCTGATATTTTTGTACTCAACAGTCTCAACATTAAAGCCTGCAGTTTTTTTAAGTTAATAAATATATTAGAAAGAAGGCATTAAGGGAATGCCACCCATATACAAAAAAGGCCACAAGACAAAAAGGCCTTGTACACTTCCAGCACAATGGAAAAGCTCAAACCAATCGAAAAATTGGTCAAGAGACTGATCAGTACAGAGGTTTTTCCACCCCTGCAGATATTAACATTTTGCAAATAAAATTACAACACTTCTCTAAACAAATCAAAGCAAAACTACAACATTGTTGATAAGCATCAACAACAAAGTGACTCCTGAGTCCTAGCTCCATAATTGTAAGATAACTTTACCTCAATTAGTATAATGATTCTAATAGTTGCATCATATCTCCATCTAATCACCCAAAGGCTTGCAAGGCTGAGATTTCCTCAGTCATCCTTAAAAAAAATTATTAACTCGGACAAGGTGCCTTTATAAATCAGAACATGCACGTGTGTGTTAAATTCAAGTGAGCACCATGCGCGGGTGCAAGACTTGGAACTGATGTGCTGGCAGACTTCTATACCCTATGGCAATTCTGCCAGGGGGATATGGGTCTGTGCAGAAGGTAAGCATTTTATTACTCCCTCCGTCCCATAATATTTGTCCGGTCCGCAAAACAAGGACGTAAAAATAATGCATTTCTTTCAATAAAAAATTCAAACTTTTTTCATAAATTACAAGAACTCATCGATGTCTAATGAATTGTTGAAAAAAATTTGAATTTTTCTTGCAAAAAACATATTATTTTTACGTCCTTGTTTTGCGGACCGGACAAATATTATGGGACGGAGGGAGTACATCAGAGGCTTTGCAACACAATTCTCTAGAACTAAAGGCTTGACTCTTAAACAAGGGAGACATCAAGTCACTCATTCCCAAATAAATAACCCTAGAGTTGGAGGTATACGGTAACCGACTTCTGATAACTGATAAGCTTTCGCCTCCCTTTCAAAAGTCAGTCATATGTCGCCAAGGTACGCATTTTACTATCTTAGTGGCTCAACGACACTCTACTATGTCACTAACCGCAATCCCTACCTCATTGGCTTGCATAGATAATCAGGTCAACAAATGTAAAGGAGAATCCAGGAAGAGATCACTCCAGAAAGTGCTTCATGAAGTACAACTGAATCCATAAAATGCATAAGTACAACTGAATATTCTTCGTAGGAGAGCTAGACAACGGAAACAAAACCTAAGAAACATGACAGAAAATGAAAATAGAAGGTGGTACCATAGCATTTGAAACACGGTTTACTATTCAATTTACTATTGAAGGAGTGAAATAACAGCTACTGCAAAAGGAAATAGTGAATAAATCTAAGTTGAATGGCCAGTCGATCAGGAGGAAAATGATTGAATTCAATACCAAAGCCTACTATTCAAATCAATAGTGATAAAAGCTGAGGAATTAAGCTCCCTCTTCAATGGATTAATCACAAAAAAAGCATGTCTATAGAGCAAGGAAACAAGATAGTAAGGTCAAAGTAAAAATTTAATGAACCTTAGATGCAAAACATTTACATAATAGCACTTACCAATGGTGGGAATGGTGGTCACAATCTCCCCCAGCTTAAGCTTGTACAAAATGGTGGTCTTACCAGCGGCATCAAGACCAACCATAAGGATGCGCATCTCTTTCTTGGCGAAAAGCCGGCTGAAAAGCTTGGTGAATGTCAACCCCATGTTGCTTTCAGGCTGGATCCCTACAGGTGAACACAACACGTTGGGTATATCAGCCAAAACAATCATTGAGATCCTCTGGTATCATTCAGATTCACACTGGAGATAAATAAAGAACAATACTTCACAAATGTCCCTAGATCAGGTGATCTAAGATTCTGAAGCTAAGAGCATATCATCCCTTAGAAATCAGGTAAACCGTAAAACTTCACTGTGTTAAACTCCATTAAAATCTTCTATTTCAATGCAAGAAGACTGTTCAAATTGCAGTTGCACTAACCTTGAGTACCACAGATCAGAACAAATTTAACAAAAATCCTCAGATCAGAAAATTACAAAACTGTGATGCCTTATACTTCCTATCAACTACACAATCTTCAGATCGAAAATAATAATTCCAATCAACAAAGAAATTACAAAACCATGAAAACGTATCCTAAATCCTAAATCAGTTTTTGTTCAAAATTGGAATTAATAGAAATATAGCGAATTTAAACGCAAGTGCACCTAAAAAGCTTATAAGATCCAATCGATCAACCACTAAAATGCGTACTAGAAAGACTTTGTAAAACTCCTTTATGGATTCAAATTTCAATACATTTCTTCATTTAGGACATGTAACACACATCAAACAACAAAAATTCAAAAACCTTCATAGTGGTTTATCGGCTTTGGGCTAGCGCCCTTGCCTTGAAACTTGAAAACTACAAAAATATTCCAGGGAGGGGCTGGGCTTCAGCTATCTAGCTCAACCAGTATTGCCAGTCAAGTGATGATCAAGATCACCTCTGTTCAAGGTCTCCTTTCTCTAAACCGTGGGGAGCCTCAAGTAGTTTACCAAGTACAATTTAAGACGACCGCAAAATTATAAGAGTTTACACCTCCACATTATACGAGATCACATTCCCCAAAATTGAAACCCTAAATCCGTCCACATAACAACGACAACGTATTTCCAATCATGTCAAAACCGAGATCACGAATATACAACATAATCCCAAATCAGCAATAAACAGCCTTAAATCCTATCAAATGCACTCAATAATAGGCCATTTCAAATAAAATACAAAAATAAAAAATGATTACAAGAACATATTCAATAATTAGCTCATAACCCCTGATCCAATCAGATACCTCAAATTGACAAAAGATATTAACTTGGAAGCTCTTATTTGAAAAAGAATGCCATAGATCTCACGAATTGTGCAAATATATCAACACATAACGACTAAAAAAATTCAAAAAACGTAAAAGAGCATTTCAGAGAAAAAAAACAGACTTATTTTAAAAACATGGAATAATTACAGGGACATATACATAAAATCATTAGCCTATAAACCCAGATTCGATCATCAGATGCCTCAATTGGAATAAGAACGGGATCCGAAAGAAAACCCAAGATTTTTCACGAACGCTTTTGAATTTGCGTAGACGTATACGGAAATATAGTAACGGGTAACAGAATCATGGAAGGGAGATTTGAATGCAGCGAGATTTTACCTGCAGGCAGGATTTGCAGAGGGATCTAGATAGAGAGAGAGAGAGCAACGCCCAGTATATGAAGGCGGAACGTTAAAGAGGGGGACAAATAAAGGAGATCTATCTCGGCAGTAAGAGTCCGAAAATGGGTTTTGGTTTTGGTTTGAATAACGGAAATGCCCCCTCGTGCTTTGGGGGGTATGGCCCCGTATGGGCCGGGCGTTGAAGTTTCTTCCTTGGGTACTTCTGCATCTAGAATAACGTTGTTCCAGCAATCAGATCGTGCCACGTCATATGTATGCATTTTTTTTTTTTTTGGCAAGGAATCTACTCTAGTTAAGGATCTCACTTCTCTGCGATCAACTCTTTTTTCTTTTTTTTTTTATAACAGCAAAAAGGGTAAGAGAGGGTGACCAACGTAGCAATCCCCCTTGGGCGTGACTAGGGATGGCCCTCCTGAACGGATCGGATTTTTCGGATATTGGGACGGATTCGGATTTATTTTTCAAAAAAAAATTGAAGATCAAATCGGATTCCGAGGTAAGTCTCTCCCCGCCCCGAATTCGATCTCCATCTCCGATCCGTCCCGATCTGTCCCCGAATATCCGACAATCTATCTTTTTTTTTTTTATCAAAAATCCGCCTCTGATCCGCTCCGATCTGTCCCTGAATACTCTTTTTGATCAAAATTTGGTTTTTTTTCCCAAATTTGAATATCCGATTGGATCTCCGTTCTCCATTCGGGGCGGGGATGGAGGACCGAAAATATATCCGATCGGGACGGATTCGGAGGTCGGGTGGAAGGTTTGGATTCAGATTCGGATATGTCAATATCCGCCTCTGATCCGCCCCGTTGCCATCCATAGGCGTGACCATAGGGGCTCCCTATCCTATGGTCACTGTGATCAACTACAGAGAAGAATGTTCAGTTCAATCTGAAGCGTTTGTATTGATAATTAGTAATGATTTAGATCTATTGAATACTTTTACCGGTAAAAATATGAAAACAAATATGGACCATTAAAAACACTATTCGACGGTTACGATCACTTTGACTACCTGCAGCCCAAATCTAGACCGTAGACAAGCCATTTCCTTGCAATAAGGCCAGGTTTCTCCAACGGGCTGGACAAGCTAATTCGATAAAAATACAAATACAAATGTCAAGACAATTCATTTTCTTCGCATACATTAACTAAATTTTTATTTAGGGCAGTAATTTTCACTCTTTTTGATAAATACATTACAATTTTTGTCTTTTAGTGAAACTTTTATGTGTAATATTTGTGCACTAAAAGAACATAAGTGAAGTGCATTTATCAAAAATGGAATGGGAAAATTATTTTAAGCTATAGACGAACTTAAACCAGTCGTACAAAATTGAAATTTTTTCAAACAACCCCCTCAACTCTCATTATAATCTTAACTCTCATATTAATTTCCAGAAAGTCCACTGCACTCTCATATTTACTCTCATTTTCAAACAACCCCCTCAACTCTCATAAACTGAAACTTGATAGGACTTCAAGTACATCTGATCCACCTGCAAATATCAAGGATTCTTCAGTCCACAGGGGAGCTATGTGGTGGTAAATGAAGGTTAGGGGGTGTATCTGCGCAGCGAGAAAACCACGAGGATGTAAGTGAAGTTTGTCCTAGTAAAAATGAATGGGTCTGATGTGGGTTCTGAGAAAAAAGGAGGTGCAAATAGAATTCTTCGTTGCGGTGGGCCTATCATTTTGATGATGGTATTTCGACGATAATAATTTTGTTCATCCTCTTTTGAAGAAAGTGAACATTATTCTATTTATGATTGGTAGAAATTGGACAACTCTTTTTATGATTGGTAGAAATTGGACACATGATGATGAATGAATACGCAAGCATTTTTACACTAACATCCGAATGATGGTGGATTTTGATATTAATGTCATAACCAGAACCAAATCTTACTCAATTTTTCCCCACGAGAATCCTACACGAATTCAACACGACGTCGGTTTAGATTGAAGATTAAAAGAAGAAAGAACCCTAACTATCGTGGAAGAAATTCATTTTATGTATTCACTTGTTGGAAAGAGTGGCATCAATAAATCTTTGAAACTTTTTAATTTGTACTTTTGAGTACTCATTTATATTCGAGATTTGGTTAGTGTTCTTAAAGTATACATTGGCTCTTGTAATTTATAAATTAACTTTAATGAAACACATTTATGTATAAGAAATTGGCTTCTCTGCAATCTAAAAGTGGACTGCAAAGGTAGTTTGTATGATTGGTGTTGTCCAAAAATATTTTTAATAGTCCAAATTTGTGGAAGAATCCGACAGGTAAGATACTTAATTAATTTTGAAGTTTTATATCAATCAGTAGATTTACATGCAAAATGATGTCGTTTTGAATTCGTGCGCGATTCTTCAAAGGGAACTTTGTTTAGAGAATAAGAATTTGTTTTAACCTAGTATAATATTAGGACCACCACAATGAAAATGGTCTCTCATAAATGCGATTGCAAAATGTGTTTGGTCCACAATTGGTGATTATAGTTGCATCAAGTACCAAAAAAATAAGTATTCTTTTTGTCTCAATCTATTTGTCCCTCGTTTTATTTTAATTGAATAAAGAAGTTAAGTTTTTTATATTCTTGTCTAACAAATCTAAATTAGTAATGTTAAATAAAATTTTAGAACTCGTACAAAATATTTCAAATCGAAACGATTTAAAAATAACACGAATAAGAGAAAAGTTAGAGGTATGTGTGCTAATAATCCAAAAGAATAATTTTTTTTGTTCAATCTTTGCCATTCGTTATTTCTTCCGCGTCAATTTTTTTTACTATTGATTTATTTCGAAGGGAGGAATCTAAAAAATAAATAGTTATGATAAAAACCTCAAAAAAGTACACTAAAGAAAAAATAATCCAAAACAAAAAAAATGTTTTCAATTATTTGTCTTTCTTCAAAACTTCAAAACTTTTTGTCATCCAGAAAAATCAATAATTCATAAAAATTAGCGCGAAATTTTTTAAAAGACGAAAAACTTTGATTAAAGATAAAAATTTAATAATTCTTCGCCGTAACAATTTAGAATGAAGGGGATGGAGTGTAATAATTATGGACCGAGATCCTTGATCGGCACATCTCAATTGTTGATTTGCGAAATCAACGACCGAGATGACTGGCCCCTGTTTGAATTGGGGTCGGCCAGGGGATCCGGATCCAATAAGTATCCGTTAGCGCATCGGAACGGGTAAATCAGTTGGAAAAATCGCGGGACGAACCACCCAAGGGGCGAGAAACCCTAGCTAGCCCTAGATATCTCCAGTCGAGAAACATGGCGAGAGCAACGAGTAGCGCCACCACAACAACCACCCTAACCCTAAATCATCTCCATTCCCTTCCTCCTCCTCCTCCTCCTCTTCCCATCACCAGCGGACTCCGCAAGCCCTAACTTTGCGACTCGTTCGTAAGAACGAGAAGGAGAAGAAGAAGGTGACATGGAAGGAAGGCACCGTCGACAACGAGTTCCTCCAGAGGAAGAGCTCCAAGAAATGCTGCATCTTTCACAAGGACAAGCCGTTTGACGAGGACGACAGCGATGACGATGATGATAAAGATTGCAATGGTTGTTCCGAGGAGAATCACGGCCCCCCTGCGAGTGGACGGTGGGTTTAGCCCTGGATTAGTTGCACCTAAGCTCGCCTGGGCACCTGAGTTATGAAAAAAGGGAAGGAAGAATCACGATCCCCGGTGGTAGAGGGGGCTTTGCCCCAACTTTAATTGAGCTCCGCTAGTAGAAAGTGGGATCGGTCCCGCGTCAGTCCACGTGCGCTTAAGCTTACGGACACCTGAGTTATGAAAGAGAAGAAGAAGAAGAAGAATTATGCGACAAGGTTCCTTCCATTTAGATTTTCAAATTCTTTTAGAGAATTGAGTCTTGTTTGTATGAATTGGCGAATTGAGCTGACAATTTCTACACTAAGACTATCTCTGTGTCAATCAGTATATTGTTCTAACGGAAATGGAGGAAATTGATGTAGAAACATGGAATCGGGATGGACCTGTGTATGAATGTATTCCGTGGAAAGGTAAAGATTGGGACTTCGGGGGTTAAGTTTTTGTCATGATTCTTTTGCATTTGGAGAAATTTAGGAGATTTGAGGGAATGCTGTGAATTGATCTGAGAATCTTCATATTGAGGGTTTTTTTTTCTTTCTTTGGTTGGTTCCATTCACCATGCTACGAGGCTCTTTCCATTTAGTTCTCATCCTGAAGAGGATGCTTGCTGTTCTAACAGTGATGGACAAGAATGCTTATATACATGTGCAAACGAAATACCTGTATTCCGGGGTGAATAGTTTTTGTCAATGTTCTTCTTTTTAATCCTTGAACCTCGTTGTCATTGAGAAATTCTTTGGGAGAATTTAGTATTGTTTGTATGAGTTGGTGAATTCAGCTGTGGATTTCTAGTTGAAGACTGTTTACGTGTCAATGACTCGATCACTTTATGGTGAGATCCCATTCAGCTTCTACTTATTGCTTAGATTCAGAACTCTTGGGCATTGTAAGTGCGGATATCAGTTTTGTTGTTTTATATTAGTGAAAAAGGGATGTTAAAGATTGAATGCCCTTGTTATTGACCGTTAAGTTCATGTCTAGTTGAGACGCAACTTGGATTGGTAAGCTTCATATACGGAACGATGGGTCAATGTGTGCAAGAAGGAGTTGAGTTTTGTTCACCCTCCACTTAAAGAGGGTGAACATTACAAAGTGATGTCATGGTTATCAAAAAGTGTATTGCATGGTAAGCATGACATCATTTTGTGCTGGGGTCCACACCATTTCAACCAATGAGAGAGGGTAATGTTCACCCTCTTTTAAGGAGGGTGAAAAAAATTGCACTCGTGCAAGAAGTTAGATATCTGTTTTGGTCCTCGGAGAACTATGAGCTGATCATTTATGTAAGTTCTGTTGTCAAGCTCCGCAACTACTCTACAAGAAATTGCAACACTCTCAGTGAGAGCATTTACATGCAAATAAATCCTCTACTTCTGTGGCAGTTGGGTGCTTTGGCAAGATGATGGTTTAGAAAATGATGCGTTTAGAAACATCATCTAATCTTGCACATTCTTTACATTATCTTTGTGTTTCTAAATGGCATTTAAAGTTGTAGTAATCGGTCTTATATTATCAAGGTGCTTTCCTATTCTGAATAGGCAAAGGTTTCTTGGCTTTCAGTTGATATTTTCTTATTTTTGCTTTATTGCCACCAGGCCTCAAGCTTTGCATAATTCCTTTGCAATTGGGTGGGGGTCATGAGGACATGCATTCAACGACCCCCTCATGAAATTATTCCAGAAATTTGCTTTGCCTTTCATGTCTCAGACGCGATTGTGCTCCAGTTTAATTATTTGTGGGAAGTCCAGGTGCCTAATGTCTTGAGCATGCAAGTTGGTTGCCTGAAGAAATTGCGAGAGGCCGTGGGGGGTGCCATGGCCAGTTGTCACTGTATTTTACACCCAGAGAAGGTACTAATGTCCCTATGAAAGTGATCTCTTGTTGCACGATGCAATTAATGCTCTAGGGAATCATTTATGCGGAACGTGAGATACATATTGTCGATTGAGCGGGACTATAATTTTCTGCTGTGGAGATAGGGGGAAAAAAATCAGTAGAGGAGGAATCCAGAGAGGGTGATAAATGTTCTTATCTCTGCTTGCCAGGAGGAAAATATGAAGACTCTCCAATAGGTAAGTTCAACCTTCACGTTTCGGTTTCACAAATGACTTTCAAAATGCCAGTTCAGAACACCTTCTTGTCGGTTGTCGTGGTGTCATCGCTTTATCTTCAATTTTGGAAGATATACTTCAACTCAGTAGCTACATGTTTTGCTCTAGGTAGATAGTCACTAGTCATGAGTTGATTCCTCCATACCTTCTTACCACTGCTAAATAATTTTCCTAATCATCATATGTTGAGTTCATCTCAATGCATCATGATCAAAGGGATAGACCTTTTAGCTTCTTTAGTATTAATACTTAATAGCTATCGTTCCAGTTTCCCATCCCAACTTGGCTGAATCTATGCCCTGTATATAACTATTTTCTTTTATCAGCACCCAGTACATAACTTCTTTAGTGATTTGGCAATGGCGTTCTTTTTCTGGCTTTAGATAAATTGTGCGTACTAAGTTGAGAACTCAGTTGTTCATAATAAAGCAGCTCTGGCATCAGCAGAGGATTTGCCACAATATTGATTGGATTTTGTTCTCGAAAGACACGATCCTTCTGATTCTCCAAGATCTGAAGATATTTTCCCATTTGCAGTTGGCAAATGATCTAATCAGTTTAAAATCAAGACGGTTAATTGAGAAGATTATGTTATCACCACTTGTCCACTTCTGATAGACTATATCTCTTTGTTGCATAGCTTAGGTCAGAGCTAGGTGCCATTGGAAAGCAAGAACGAGCTACATGCGGGGATGCTCCCTTGAACTCTTTCTTCTTCACTGACTTGGTTTCCGCGGGAGGGATTTCTTGAGGTTGGCAGTTCGTCAGTGAATATTTTCTTGTAGCGGGACTGATGTAGTAATAAAATGCTTGATGTTCAACTTATTTCGCATGCTTTTTCTTTGCAGTGTTCAGCCACTATGAAGAGGGACAGGGTTTGATATGCAAGTTGCAGAAGTGGTGCTATTTCCCCTCCAGAATGATTGTGCCCTCCTTGGCCCTACTGACACCTTTTGAATAGTTAGCTAATACTTGAAACTTTAGATCCAACCGGAAAGCTTAACCTATTTGGTGGATAGGTCCCAATGTTATATTAAGTGATCACTCGTTTCATACTCAACCACTGTGTTACTTATATTTCTAACATACTCTATATCTAACAGCCTTCCGGTTAGAGGTATGGACATCACTCATAACTGTCGGCGTCTTTTTTTCTTGAGTTTCCTTGTGTTAGATTGTGAACTGGTTGCTTACTATTCCTTAAAACAATGGTTTTCATCATGTGTTCTCTCACTAAGTAGGGCCATATTCCAGAGGGAGGCATATGTATAGTACTGGTCCAATCTACTGCCAAGATCCAGGGTTGAAGAGCATTTATGTACTTGGATCATAATGAGTCTGGGCGCTCTCATTAACTTCGTACACCCTGAGGGAAATGACCAGGTAGAGTTTAAAATATACTTGGTGAATTTCAAATTTGGAAACTGCAAACTGCAAACAACTGCCCATATTTTAGTGGTAATGTTTAAAAGTGCATTGATACTGATGAAAAGTGTACTGAAATTTGCAAATCATTAATGTGTTCAAAATTGCCAATTATTTTAGCACACATCTTCTAAATACGAATGTATGCATATATAACAACGGAGATATACGTAGCAGACAAGGATTCATTAGACCTACTATCAACCTCTTAGCTACAAACTATATTTGCTCTCACACAAACCAGGAACTAATGTAACCCTCGTAGAGAACAATAGCTAATACGACCACTGCTGATCCTAAAGGTGTGAAAGGGGTCAGGAAATAGTGCCGACCACACAAGCAAATACACCGGAATTTACATTAGCTGGGCTCAACATGAATCGTGATCAGTTTGAATCCGGTTGTTTGATGGCTTGCCAACTTGTAAACAATCTATTGGAGGTGTAGTGGGAGTGTTCAACTCTCCAAAAGTCTGCCAACAGAAGGGATCATACATATGGTACTTTTCTAGTTGCGGTTTCAGCTCTATGTCGGCTAACGTGACATCGACACATGGCAGGTTGTCACTGCAGGCAAGGTGTACAGGTTTCACCGTGTAAGTTCCTCTTATCTTTTCATATGAGATTCCTGATAGAGCAACAGCTGATGATTGGTTCTTGCATGAGCTTTTATCACAATAGTATTGGTCAATCACAATGGGGAGTTGGACTTCAGAAACTTGAATGTTTGAGAAAAGTACACCTTGCACAGACCCTGACCCACCCTGCAAAAGTACATTAGAACTAGGTAAGAATGTCAAGTTGAGTTGGTAAAAAAATGGCTTTTTTAGGCGAACTTCTATGATATAGTACAAACTCCATATCGTCTGAAAACTTCATTTTACTTGAGTCTTTTTAGCGATTTCTATTGGTGAATGACAGGTTGCTTGGATTTTAGACTTTTTTGGTACTATGAAATCTTATCTGTTATCTCAAATTCGTTTTCAATCAGATGAGTTCCAGTTGGAATCTTTACCTGCCACGTCTTTATCCTGACACCATTCATTGTGTTATGCATATTGATATCACGAACAGTAATGTTCGAGACACATGCCCTACTCCCATCCTTTCCTAGCCCACCAATGCTGATTCCATGTCCAGGTCCACAGTTCACATTGTGTATGTACACATTTGTGCATCCAGTTTGTATAGAAATACAGTCATCTCCTGCACAAAAGCATTAAAACTTGAGATCCTAGCATACCATTTACTTGATGCATTGACATTTTTTCTTCATTGCCTATGACTGTTATAAACTGGTTTTGTTGCGAGTTGTTAGCAGAAGAATACAAGGAGAAAAGGAAGAAAGCATGTTCTTATTTGTAGTGAAGACAAAATAAAAATTTAATGAATGTGACAAAAAGAGAAATGTCTTCCTGTGAATCCTGTCTGTGGGGCATGTGGGTTCAAACCTAATCTCCCTCAAGGCATGACACGTGTCCGGCCGGCCACAGTAAGCTTATACTGTACAAGGATTATATGACAGATGACTTGGTGCCATGTGTCTCAATATTAGTGGTTGAAAATTCAGTAATGTGTTTGGTATATATGGTGGCTTTTAAAAGGATAAGTTTGGGGCATGATTTGGACGAATTTATCCCAGATGTCTTATCTCAATTTACCAAGGGCTCGTGTCCGTTAAGCTAGCAGTGACATTTATTGGACACTAGTTCATATCAGATAACCTTGATTTTGGACTCCAGAGGTCTTTTCAAGAGGAGTAACAGAGTTTAATGAAAAAACTAAATAGGGCTAGCTTAGTTGGCTAGAATTTTGGTGAGGCCAACGGTTTGAATTCTGCCATAGGCAAGATTCCCTCCTCCATGCTACGGATAGCCTCCTGATGTACGAAAAAAAGGGGTTCAAAGAAATTGAGAATGTAATCTTATAGTACCAATTTAGAGGTAAATTACCGCAACCAAGATTAGAACTGCGGATTAGCACGTCTCTGGAGTTCTGTAAGTGGATGCCATCGGTGTTTGGGCTGTCACCAGGAGATGAGATGTTTATATTGGCTACCGAAACTCCTATGCAGTTGTCAAACTTGAGGTGGCACTGGGGACTGTTTTGAATCGTTACACCCGTGACAGACACATTGAAGCTCCCATAGAATCTCAATGCCTGTGGAGTCAAATTACAGCTATCCTGTTACTAGGGTTGCATTTTTGGAAGCTGAAAAAAATGCAGAGAGAATTTTGAAGTGGTCCTTACTGTTGGCTTTATGCTTGGCATTTTCCCAATTAGAGAACTGCTCATCTGTCACACAATTGACATAATGGAAGCATGGTGTGGGGTTAGATAATGGTGGAAACTAGATATAGACAAATCAATGAGAAAAAGTTAGAGGGAAGCCGAAAATTACAGGAATTGGGGGTTTTTCTTGAACCGTGTCGTTTAATGGGATGATTAAGTTTGATTCGCCATCTAAGGGGTCATCGTAGATGGAATTCTGCCACCAGATTGAGCCTCTGCCATCTATGGTCCCTTTACCTTGAACCGCGATTCCTTTTAGTTTAGTAAATTCAAGCCATTGTAGGAGACCTGAACCCCAAGGTTTAGAGCTTGTTGGAGCGATAATTGTGCCGTCAAGCTGGAAAAAAATATGTAAGTTCCAGAGTTACTGATTGAATAGTGTTGGCCCGGCTTTAATAGGGGCTCCCGCTAGTGCACAGTAGGATCGACCCCCTGGGTCGGTCCGAGTTTTTTCAAGACAAAACACCAGTACTGGAATTCACTTGATATTTGAATGTATGATAGATACTTTTCTGCATACGACTGAAACTTTTTTACAGTGGTAAGTTATGAGTTTACCTTTTTCTGAACTGAAAGTTGTGAGTTTACCTGAAAGACAATATTTGGTTGGCAATAAGGACCAGAGAAAGAAATGGGTCCTACAAGGAATGTGAATTCTGGTGGGACCACAATCGTTGATGCCTCTACTTTACAAGCAGCTGCCCATGTTGCTTGAAATGCCTGTTTTGCACCATAGAAAATACAATTTCGAAATCAGTATTAGTATGTATCGGACCGCTTTTTCATCCTCTCTCCTAAAACCAATTGGTGTTAGGGAGGATTTCAATAAAGTCTTTTACAGCATTCGGCATTACACTAGCAAGTCTGTTTTTAGAGCAATTTCAAAGAGTAGCATTGCGTAACCAAATCCATGGGGCACTCCGGGCACCACACTATGCAATATGTGTACTAAGTTTTTCACCAGCTGGAAAGAATGTTATAAATGCATTGTATTGATACAGTTGGTAGTTTGTAGAGAACTGTATACAATTAATTGTTGGAATCTGGACCAAACTGCCCTGATGGGATTCGTTAGGGTGGGCTTCATCTGGTTTTGGTGTCCAGTAATCTGAACGTTCTGTTGTTTAGCACTCGGCAGTTTCTTTCTGTTATATTCTATTCTCAAGTCAACAATACAATGTCCAAATTACCTACGGTCGGCTACATTGATCTAGTTCTATGCGTGGGGTAACTACATTGATCTAGTTCTATGCGTGAATACCCCACGGGATGAATTCTCAGGATCCGTATTCATAAAGGTGTCGCTACAAGTTCTATGGATGTTCCCGGAATTTGACAACCCTCTCCTCTATTCTTCTATTTAGGTCGAGGTTTAGGACCTTGTGTGTAAAATACGAAACGATAACTACCATGTAGACGGAGTTGGTTTATCGTCGTTGTATAGTAATACTGTTTTACACAGTGCATAAGGTCTGTCCATTTCTAAATCATGTCACAATTACCTATGTTTCTTTTGTACACTACAGTTTTGTGGGGTAATCGGGTGTCTGGCCAATTTGCACGTAAGTGGGTAAATTTGACCATAATGCCCTTTCGATAACCTATGGTACCTACTTTTTTTACCAAACAAGGATTAGTATAGTAAATTCCTGAATTTACCCTTATAGTTGCGGTACTTGTCAACTCGATGAATTATGGAAAAGTTACAATTAAAACGCATAATCAATTGCATTATTCTCTCTCTCTCTCTCTCGTGACAACAAATTTATCTTCATTGCCTATGACTATTATAGTTACAGAGTGAAAACACAGAACATTGGAAAACGTAAAATTTATAATTCTAAAACGTAAAATTTGTAATTCTTGTGACATTATGTGAAATTTGAAGGTACCTTCGTGTCATCACTTGTTCCATCTCCCTTTGCACCAAAATCTTGTACATTAAAGACCGTGGAAGCCGCGGTGTTGGACCCTTTCTTTGGTGGGGGTGGCGGAATATCTGGTTTCGGTGCCAGAGGTGGTGGAATATCTGGGTTCGGTGGCGGGGATGGAGGAGATGGTGCTTTTGGTGGTGGTGGTGCATTTGGTGATGGCATTTTATGTTTCGATTTACCGGCATTGCTATGATGGTGATTCTTTGCTTTCTTCTTGTACATAGACGTAGAGACTCCTCTGTTTTGCCTCCAATGCTTCCCTCTTCTAGCATTGCAAGTGTCTATTTGTGATGACCAAATGAGGAAGGTTATGAAGAGCATAAATGTGAGGCTTCTCAAGCTAAATGCACTCATGTTTTAGGCTGTTGGAGAGAGAGAGAGAGAGAGAGATTCTTGGTAGCCAAAAGGGAGTTCTTAAGGTTATGTTTATATAGGAGAAGAGCACAACAAAACTCATGGGGACTGTAAAGCCATGAAAAATAGTTGTTTTACACTGCTAGGAATTTATGTTCATTCTTCACTTTCCTTCTCTTTTGTAATTACACAAGGACCGGGGCAGACTTAACCTTTGACGATGTATGCACAAAGTGATTGCGGGCCTATGAAAGTTTACCTCGGAAACATCGGCTCCTCTAAACCTTCAAAAATCAGGAAACTCAAGTGATGTTATGCCGAGGAACCATGTACCCAAATCAAAGACTAAAGGCAATAGAAAATGCAGGTCTTGCATAGAAACCCGATTCAATTTATGTGCTCATTATCTGAGATTTGGTTGGAATTTACAAGGTTCATTGAGGGTCCCATTCTGCCACACAACAGTATCTGGTTGCCTATCAATCTTCCAGTTGCTCATGCAACAATGTCCTCTATCATTTACTGTATTTATTTTACTTTATTTTTTAGTCAGTCGCACCACTGCTTGTATGAATAAAACAAACATTTTTCTCTTCTAGCTTGCAAAGGACACTGAAATTTATGTGTGGGAAATATTTTAATTGTACTTTTCTTTTCCCCTTTGTTTTGACAAATTATCACCCCTGTAAAATTTGATTTCTTTGTATTTTTACATGTAGTTTCTTTTATATAAATTATGCAATTAGTTTATGTAACTCAAAAGTGGTAGACAGAGAGGGTGCAGGCGCCCCAAACACCCTAAAGTTTTGAGTAATCTCATTTATCCACATTTATTTTGAATTTACGGAAAAATTTGGTATTTTGGCACTTAATAATTTTTTTATTTTTTATTTGGTAATGCAGGGTGTCCCAGGCCAGCTTGAACGAACCTCGGACTAATAATTTTATTTTATCCCTTCAAAATTCGTTGTTTACCAGAGTTTCCCCAATCTCAAAATAATTTTGCATTTGACCCAAAGCGCGATGGTAACTATGTAATACGTATAGGTTAATTAAAAACACCTAGAGCAATGCTACATGTAGGCACAGAAGTCCGTGACAAATCCGGATACAGATATGTTTATTGTTAATACCCCACACACACATACACACCCACCAAACGATACTACACACACATGTTATATATATCTGTCTACGGACGTGCGCCCGTAGCATTTTTAACATGCCATGCCGTTTTCCTATCGACCTATTTTCGCTGGCTTATCTTCTTTGGTTCCTACACATTGTGAGTTTTACCTAAAATTTTATTTGTAGTATATTGCATGAGTAAAGAGCCAAAAAGACACACGTGAGTGGGTCGACACAATATGTCAAGGACCCAATGGAAGTGATTATAACAGCTCTTTTATGGTCACATGCAACCTTCACGGGCTATAGTTTATTTTTTGTACTCACCAGGAGGAATAAACAAAGCTGTTCATAATTCACTTCTCTCTCCTTTCTACCCCCTCTTTATTTAGCAAGCAAACATTTTCTTATTTTTCATGATATATATATATATATATATATATATATGTATATGTATAGGGACGAAGATGATTGTTTACATAAGAATGGCTTCTGGTTTTGGAGGGTGTACGGACTACGAATTCCAACACGGAATCTAATCCAACGATCTACGATGTTCATATGATTAAAACCAGGGGGTGGACCTATGTGGGGGGTCCCGTGGGGGCACGGGTCCCCACTCGATGTTGTGGAATTACAATTATATTCTTGGACATTTCAATTATACCCGATAAAAAGGTGATACGTTTTTCACTAAAATTACTCCACGTATTCTCAAGTTCACTAATTTGTGCCCCCATTAGTGAAATTAGTTTCTGGATCCGCCACTATATAAATTAAAACACTATCCCAATAATTTGTTAAAGCCTGATAACATCATTTGCATGGCCTAAAATCCTTAAGACAAGTTGCTACTCGTACACATGATGGACTATATATTGAAGATCGGCCATTCATGTAGGCTTCCGATATAAGACAGGGACGTACACTTTCGGTAAGTGTGTGTGTGTGTGTGTGTGAGAGAGAGAGAGAGAGAGAGAGAGAGAGAGAGAGAGAGAGAGAGAGAGAGAGAGAGAGAGAGAGAGAGAGAGAGAGAGAGAGAGAGAGAGTTAACAAAACTGACATGTTGACCTACAAGGATATGGAGATGGGTTTCAGGGTTTTTGATGTTTTCTGTAGGGGAAAAACAGAGAAAATAATCGAAACGAATAATCCAAACAGCATGAATTACCAGGATGAAAGGAAACCTCTGGCTATCGCGCCCACAGATTGCTAGTTTATGTACGTACATGGATAGGCCTAGTGCATGACCGGCAGTCCAATTTCCCAAGTTCCCAACCACACAAATAATTCAGTTCACAGTAATTTCATAACAATTGAAACACCTTTTCAGCTCATAAGAACCCTGTGTACTGCTGTTTCATATTGCTTCATTTTTCACATATATATATATATATATTTGTCCCGGGGAGAGAGTGAATTTTTTTTATAAGTACGTTTCCGGTCTAATTTGAGGGACTAATTCCATGATCCATAAGCGCAGACTCAATTAAAACCATGGCAAAGTCCCTTACGGACTAACCGAACTCGGGAATAGATTGAGATGGACAAGTAAATTGGTAGTTTTATAATATAGCTAAGAATATCTGAAAAATAAGGTGGGAATATAACTGGAGCATATATAATTGCAACTTTTATGAATCAACAAGAAAATGATAGAATTAAGAGATGATATTGTGGGTGTGTTTGAATTACGGGCTTATTTAGAGATACATGGACATAAAGATCTTGTCAAAGAGTGTCTGGGCCTATACACGCATCCCGATCGACGAATTATTGGAGGACCGATTCTTCTTTAATTCAAATCATTCTTCGTTCCCTCTATGAACTTTTTAAAACAAATTCAGTTACCAAAAAAAAAAACTTTTTAAAAAATTCATGATCTAAACACAACCTCGATCCATAGCTATTTCTATATTTAATTGGATTGCAAAAGAATTACTATAGTTTTGTGGACTAATTAAAAGTTTATGACAATGGAAAAGTGGCTTGCTTTTTGGGATGGGGCCTTGGTGGAGTGTGTTTTGGGTTTTGGGTGGGGGGTGTCTTGTCCTGAGGTGGGGGGGGGGGGGGGTGGCCGGCCCTTGTTAGGCGTTGTTCGGATTGATTTCTTGTCAATCCTTAGAGCTTAAATAGCTTGCTCTTATATTATTGTTCTTCTTTATTTATATTATATTCCTTTTTCGTCGTTAAAAAAAATGGAAAAATAGACTAAAAAAACGTCGGTGTAATGTGCCACTTATTACAATACTACCCTTCCAATTCCAAGAAAGCGATGGGGATGTGATTGTTGTACATTTTCTTCTTTTGTGAATTGACCTGATTTGTAATAATTTGCTCTTTATTTCAGAAAGATAACACGTACGCAAACATGCTCGTCGCCATCACTCCTTGTGGCGTTCTAAAATTCACGGATATGCTGAACCATTAACATGCATTAATAATTGAGCCATGCTACTCGCAGGGAAGGTTCGCAGGGATCCACGTAAGGAAAATTGCGTTTGGGCCCATTCCGGGTCTCCAAAAAATCTAGAAAATTATCCATAAATTTTTGAATATTATTTTATGGAGCCCTGTAAAAAATCAGCTCAAGCGGATATCGGTAAGTATTACTTTTGGATTCGTAGAGGCGAACTGCTTTTTCTAGATTTTTTTTGGGACCCGGAATGGGCCCAAACGCAATTTTCCTTGCGTGGATCCCAGCGAATCCGTCCTTGCAATTAGAATTTCCATTAGTAATTATAGGATTTTGACCCACTCCCCAATGTACGGAACCAGAACTTCGTAAATGTGGGGGTCGAACTATGAACAAGATTTTAAAATTTCAAGGTTCGAAAATCTAATAGTTTATTTGATTTAGGTTTTGAGGGAGATTTTTTGGGTAGTAAGTGGAGAGAGATTAAAAAAAAGGAATGAAATAAATAATTGAAACAAAAACTTATGGAAGACCGTAGCGCAAAGAGAGAAATTGGGTTTTGAGACCTAAAACGAACACATTTTTAAAGAATTTAAATGCCTAAATAACACTCAATACAAAATAAAAAATCTAGGTGTTCTTAACAAAAAAAAAAACTAATATTGATATTAAATTTAAACAAAAAACGAAACAACGCGGGGACTGTGGCCCCCATACGACCACACCTAGATCCGTCTCTACTCTCCCCTCATCTATCTCTTTCCTTGGAATCTCTCTCTCTCTCTCTCTAAGTTGTGGTAGACTTAGATGCGGCTCTTAGCCCATCACCGCTTGGCTAGCGCTCCACGAGAGAGGTTTGAAGTTCAAGTCTATATATGGAGAGATTTTCAATCCCTTTCGGTCAATCCACTAACTTTCCTCTAACCTCCACTGATGTATACAATATTGTCAGCAACAATAAAAAAAAATTTGTGGAAAACTCTCGGCCAAATGGATCTTTGGCCGAGAGGGCCAAGTATATCGTAGACGTCAAGTTCGAGTAGATGGAGTTAAGTTAGGTCTACTGTTGTAATCTAACTATACTGACCCACCAGGAAAAAGGTTGTGGTAGACTAGAATGGGTTGGATTAAGAAACTTATTAGCAACCCCTTTCTAGTACTATTTCATTTTTGTTTTTGTCGATGATCAATGAAACGTCACTGAAATAGAGGTGATAATGGCACTTTGACTCCTAATCTTATCGTACAAAGTTGCATTTACCCCATGTGAAATGAAAGGTGGCACATTATACCCCGAATTCGCTCTAGCTATTGCAATGTTTCCCAAATTAATTACGTTTGGACTTGGGGAAATTTATCGACGCGAAACATGACGTGTTGTCGATAGTAGAAAATTTTAGCAGTTTGTATGTGTGGTAGCAATATTGCTGATCTGTTGGTGCAAATCTTAGTTTTTCTACTATATATTCTTCCTTAAACGACTAATCAAAATGTTAATTGCGAACTCTACAATAGCATGCAAACGTAGCTGATCGACCAACCACTGAAGGAGAAGTTGAAGCCTAATGGTAAACTAAAGAAACAGCTTTCCAAATAGCAATTTTGTTGAAAAAGCTAAGAGCATCTCTAGCTAGCAGAACCTTCAAATATCAAATTTTAAGTGCTTTAGGTGCTTTAGCAGACTCTTTGTATATATGTGGAAGCACC
The DNA here is from genome assembly GCA_018127125.1 of Rhododendron griersonianum. Lineage (NCBI taxonomy): Eukaryota > Viridiplantae > Streptophyta > Magnoliopsida > Ericales > Ericaceae > Rhododendron > Rhododendron griersonianum. The sequence continues at coordinate 5,832,750 of CM030799.1, read as the reverse complement.
CTCCAGTGTTGGACAAAATTTTATTCTCTCTGTCTCTTTGAATGTGACATATGATCAGTAGCATACTTCAAATCCCAAATCATCCTCGAAAAAGTGATTCACCCCTTTTTTAGATGGTATTTTGAAAATTTTTGAGTTTGATTTTCGGGTAATAACTGGAGAGAGAAATTAGGGTAATAATTAGAGATATGAGTAATGAGTGGAGAAAGATAGAGAGAGAAATGAGAATAATGATTGGAGAAATGATCGATTGAAAGTAAGAGTAATGAGTATTTTTTGAGTTGAATTTTTTTTTTTTCAAAATACTATCCAAACAAGATGTTTGAAAAATCTGTTGAAGCCCACTACGATCAAGATAGCAAAACACTAAGAAGGTAATATAACTACATTTAAATTGTTACCCTTCAAAATACGAAGTAAGATATATATCAAAGTATACTTAAGATATATATCAAAGTATACTTTTAATGCTGATCTTGAAGTATCTACCGGAGATGCTCTATGGAGTTACTTTGAGGAGGAAACCACCATGATATATATAGCTAGCTAGCCCCACTACTGTTCCATTGGCAGTTATTTTTTCCCCTCTTGCAGAATAAGCATTTTTCCATACTTTGGAGGTTCATTTGGCTCTTGTTAAGAACAAGATAAGTGGCAGGTATGCATGATGTTGAACATTTTTTATCTTGCACCCTTTTGTCTAAAATACAGCTCAAACTTCACATGCCTCAAAGGAAGCAAATTCCAATCTAGCTCAATGGCAAAATAAGGGATTGATGATGGATAAGTACTTATTTGAAAAATAAGTACTTATTTTTTGAATTAAATGTGATGAATTGTAAGAGAATGATCTGTCTCGTAAAACGAAAAAGAAATACTTACAAAATAAAAATCTTAGCGGAACGGGGCCTAAGTAGCCTTTATATGATTTATTTTCACAAGTGTATGAAGCTCAAAATTGAGTAAAAAAGAGAGAGATTGATGATGGTTTGTCTCCCTATTTTGATGAAGGGATAGAGTCCATGGTAACAGGTGAAAGAGAGTCTTCTTCAGGTTCAAACATAAAAAGCACTTCACAGGTGAAAACAGATTTTTACAAGAAAAATGATATGACAAAAAATAATTTGAAACTTAAAATTGCCCCTTTGTTTTTGTACAATTCTATTTTGTTTGTGTACTTATCGATTTCGATCAAGCTAATTTTTGGCGTAGGTGCCATACTCGACAAACTCTACAACATAAACGATTCTGATCATTGTCGTGGGTCCGAAATGGGCCCACAAAGGCTCAAAATTGGACCAAACTGGATGCCCAAAAAACTAGACCAGAGCCTACTCCAATGATATGGTGACATTTGGAAAGAATAGAGGAGAAAGATTATTTCAGCACCCTCGGGCCTATAACGTGTTGAAAGAGGGTCCGAGACATCATGTAGCGGTGTCCCGTCGGCCTGAATAAAGTTTTCGAATGGAGGGATTGAGTAAGGATCTTCTAAGCCGTCTTTTAGTGTGCAGAGCACATGCTCGTGATCTTCTTTTATAGTAATCCTCTCTCGTGAACCAGAAACTGAAAGCATGCATGTCTAGGGGATGAGAACGGTCCTCCTTATCTTGCCTAGTTAAGAGTACAAAGGGAAAATTTACTCTTTTTTTTCTTTTTTTATAACCGGATGTTTGGGTCAGTTTGCGCAAAACTCGACTAATTTTAGTGTTTTAAAGTTAAACAACCGAGCAAACCGTTCAGTGGCCCAAAGTTTGTACGTATTTGCTTATTCATTCTTTCACATACGTATTACCGATCAAACTTACTTTGACTATCATTCAAAGAATCAAAATAATTGAATAGAAAGTTATAATCTCAACCTTGAAAGCGATCCTGGAAATGAAAATTATGATTAATTTGTATGTGTGGGTTTCAGTGAAGAGAACGGCGGAAGAGGTGTAGATCTGGGAGATTGGGGAAGAGGGTTGGAGAGAGTTTAGTGGTAAATCAAGTTACTTTTTTTTTTCTCTTTTTTACATACATGCAATTTTTAAGCTTAAAAATAGTATATCTAACGACATAATTTTTTGTACAATATAGATTTTATTTTATAGGAGTAGATCTCGATGAGATCTTTTGAACGGTGTAAAAAATTTGATAAATTATTTTAAAAATACATTACTTTTAACTTCGAAAATTGCACGTATGTAGTTTTGTGGGCAATCAAAATTATGGGACGGAGGGAGTTGCTAGGTTTTTTCTTGCGTACCATGACACTAGCTACAAGTAGCTAGCGAGAGAATCCAAAGGCATTTCGCCTAGCTAGCTCTTTACAGAGCAGGTTGGAGTTTCAAAGAGTGGGCATTGCTAGCTATTTTCGCTAAAAGGGTTCATTTGCCTAGTGACACTGCCAATTATTTTGAGGTGTCGATCTTCTTTTTTTGTCAAAAATTGAGAAGATTATATCTGTATAATAGCCCAACGGCACTTACATAACGAAGTTCATTACAAAAATCTTAGACAAAGCCAAACTAACCGATCAAATTCATGTGTTTGGGTGAGTATAAGCGAGTCCTGAAGAGGTCGGGTCTTTAATTAATCATACAACAATTTTGAAAAATAATAATAATTTTGGGGTAAGTTCCAACAATTGGATGTGCGAGTCAGCTTTTGATAATAGGAAGTTCGGGACAAACTTTTTTGACAATTGGGTGTGTGAGCCAGCTTACCACATCTCGATAACGTCAGAATTGACAAGCTTCCACTAATTCTAAGAAGTGTTTCTCTGTTGGTGGCTGGTGCATAAGAAGGAGTACTAAAAAAGGCAAGCAATAGAAATCACTCACATCAGGGGAAACCTAAGAAACAGGGGTTCACGGATCATCCAAGAACTTGAAGCTAAAAAACAAATTCTTTCACAATTCACAAGGCAACCACTGCCTCCCAAGTCCTATCCTAAGCTTCCAAAGCTAGCTAGGGATTTCAATTCACTGATGATGTTTTTAAAGTGGAGTATTATTTATGTGGCTGTTGTTTGGCTCGTGAGAATTCAGCTGGGAAAAGGGGCTTGTTTTTATTATGTGTATAAGATCTCTCATATTTGGTTTCCTTGAAATATTTGATAACAAAACAAATGGTTAATTTGTCGCCACTTATTTGTTCGTATACACTATCTAAGAGCTGAATTCAACCCAACCATCCCTGCCATTCACGGATCTCTTTGACTTCAGATACAATTATACAAATATTGTGTGATACGTGCAGGTGGAGTGGTAGCCAAATGGTAGAAACCATATACTGGGCTGCAAACGAGCCCAGAGCCTTAACGAGCCAAGCCATTAATTAGCTGAGCTTAGTCACTTACTAAGCGTGTCTCTTTAATCGAGCCGAGCCTCCCTTAACGAGCCGAGCTTTTTTTCGAAAACGAGCCAAATGGAAACTCGGTTCATTTGTAGCCCTACTCCTATGCAACTGGTAGGGTGTTCAAATTTTATTATAACAAGCAAAGCTGACATTCGCCCAGAAAAAAAAAAATAAAAAATTCGAGTGATACATGGATCACAATGAACTACCCTACTTGAATTTTTAGAATCTTCAATATTAGTAGATTTGAAAGGTATATAGTTTGTAAATTTGACCTCACGTTTTAAGAAAAAATTTCCCAAGTATTACATCAAATAGAAAAAAAAAATGTAGATCGTGGGAAAATAATGATCAATAGATTTCTGCGACTTTATCTGCTTTTTCCAGAGACACTAACAGGTTACACATTGATGATGCAAAGGCTACTCGGTCTATTGAGAAAATCTTGGGCGAAGATTATTTGGGCGTTGATGAGGAAGCTTTAATTAAATTCATGATTGATCATTAGTCATCTCATGGGCAAGTAGTTGGGTCTTGGGTGTGTTTTGTCTCTTCTTTGGGTTTTTTGGCCCAGGTTGGCTTCTTGTCATTCAAGGGTGGTTATTTTTCCCTTATGATTCCTAGCGGCATATGATTGTCAGAGTTCTTTTTGCTCTGTTTGATGTCTCATGCTTTGAATTCTTTTAATCTTTGTAATCTGTTTTCAAAGATTAATATATTTTCTTTGCTGTTCAAAAAAAAATGATAACTTTCTTGTGGGAAAAAAAAAAGAGAATCATCTTTTATTGCATCCAAATGAGCCCATATGCATGTCTCTGTTTTCATCAAAATATCAGAAGGTTCTATCAGACTTTTTATATATATATATATAAAAAAAAAAAAAGGGTTCTAGAGACTCAATTCTGTGAATCAGTTGTATATACTGTTTTAATTATCTTCAAAAAGGCGATTTTCTTATTATTATTAAATAAAAAGAGTATAACTTGTATGACTTTAGATAAGGTTTTAATCCAACTAATTGATCAAGATTTTTGGCACCATATAGAACAAGCCAGATGTTTAACCTATTTTGCCATATTATAAATTTAGAATCGATAACATGGCAAAATAGATAAAACATTGTGATCCATGTGCTATCAATTCCTTTGGGTCAGACCATAGTCACCATACAGAGCAAATTAATTAGGCTCTCCGCACTTAATTGGACAGTGAAATTGGGCCCTAGAATTAGTCGAGATACGCGTAAACTGACTTGAACACTTGAGTTAACCAAAAATAACAGTAAACAAGACCAAAAATAATAACCTCATTTGAACTCATTGCTCCACTAATAAAAATGGATGGCAATCCTGGTTCCACCTACCCTTGACACCAAAGTGTGCCATATTCAATGAGAACACGAGTCCTTGTAGTATCGGGGTGCATTAGAGGTGTGTGGAGCAGAATCCGAATCGTTATTTTCGGCTATCAATGGATTAAATTTCGTGTCGGCACTATAAGGACCCCAAGTCCCCTTCAATCACAAAAACCATATTTATTCTGAATATCAGAATTCAGGGCGTGCTGGCATTTGGTGGGTTGTATTTTTCGATCATTCCACTGAAATGTCCTCTCATTGAGTGACACTCCTACAATTAAAATGGGGAAGCAGTTGAACTAAAAACAGATTTAACTATATTTTAACAATGTCTACAGAGTTGTATTGATAGATAATGGGATTTCAAAAGCAGCCTAACGACAATGTAATCCTAACAAAAAGGACACTATACTACCTACTATTCAAGATTCAGTTTTACTGGAGTACTTGTTATAGAAGATGCAAAGGGTGGGAGTCCTACATGTTTTTTGGATCTTTTCTCATGCGAACCGGGGTTTCTGCAATGCAGCGGGGTGTAATGCACAATCCAAGCTGTCTGCTATCGGTGGTGCTTGGATCTACGGGAGCTGAGATGAAATCTAGACGATTAATTATCGAGATGGATGGCTGAGATGGTGCAGTAATTGAGTGAAGAGAGAAAAGAAAGAAAACCAAAGCAACAAATTTTGCTGCTTGAACATTAATTTAAAAGATCAAAGATTGTCCGAGTTCTGCGATTGCAATTTTGTTCACCCTCCTTAAAAAAGGGTGAACGATACCCTTTCTCTTATTGGTTAAAATTTTGTGGGACCCACCTTTACAATACACTTTTTATAAGTATAATAACATCACTATGTCTCAAGGGGTTTGGGAAGAGTACTTATGAACTAGATTGGAAACTAAAATCACATGTGGGTTTTTGGCATTCAATGGCAGTTTTGTTAGGGAGGTTATTTGATGTGCATTTCAGTTAAGTCTGAGACATCATTTGCCTGAGCTTGACTTGCCATGGCACATTATATCCTCACCTAACTTGATCTGGGATGATGTTTGCTGATGTTTTCCACTACCTAGTATTTACCGGTATTGATCAAATCCGGTACCCTACACCTCTAAATTCACTCCAGCTCAAATATTGGTCCGTACCGGTCTATAATCAATACCAGATTACTTTTAAATTTATTTTTCTCTTTGAGTACAGTCAATATATACTGTCAATATCAAACTACATTGAAATTTAATTTTGTTTCTAATAAAGGTGTATATTATACTAAATACTTTGACGTGGAAAATAACACTAATAGCGATAAATCCGAAACAGTACCCGGTATCTCACTAATACCAATATGTACCGTACTACTGTACCAGTAGAAAAAGCGATACTTTAGCCAGTACTATATTCAGAACCTAGCCTTTTTTCCACACCTAGATTGACCTGCGAAGGTGTTTGCCTAAACTTGACCCGCTGTGACACCTTGTTTCCATGTCTAGCTTGACCCGCAAGGGTGTTTGCCCAAGCTTGGCCAGCAAATAAGATGCCTTGCAAATGATGGATGGGAAAGGAAACTTCAAGTTTACCTTCTTACAAGACTTGGCTAGCATTTGGTGCCTAGATGATGATAGCACCACAGAGATGGCATTACAATTGAGTACACTTTTTCTATGTGTATTCGTAAAGCCAATGCATAACAAGAAACAATTAAAATTTTAAAAGTCACCATTCTTGTAAGATTGATTTTAGAAACAAAATGTGTAATCCAAATCAACAAAAACCCATATACTAGTAGATCATATCTACAAATTCTTGTCCAGTATATTGCATAAAATTGTTCTATGATGTCCTTTTGTTCGTATTACGATCTGCAAACAAAGGTATCATTCGACTCTATTCATGAAAATTTTTCTAGTCAATGCAAATCTAGCATTAACCTCCTAGAGGGAGACAAGTCAGAGCTCAGTGTGAATGAGGTTCTCTCTACTCTGTGCCGCGAGATCAACCTCTTTGGTCTGCTTGATTATCAAGTCTTTCTCAGAGGAAGTTAGGCATTCAGCCAGAGGCCACACGTATCCGTACCAAAAGCCCATGACAGAGTTGCAGTGTGTCTTAACCATGACATCTTTCTTCTCCAAGTAGATGTTGTTCAGGATTAATTGTTTGCATGGAACTGTGTCACTGCATGCGAATTTCATGGCGATTTCAGTCTTCGATGTCCCACTTATGTTCCGATACAAGATTTTACTTATTTCCAAAGCCGATGTCTGAAAAACCCAAAAAAAATGTAGTTGATGTAAATATTCTGCACATGTTATACGATTATTTCGCTTTGGTTTATGAAATAGTTGGGAATTGTGAGTCTTTGGGACTCAGATGTTTGAACATGAAGGTTTTACCTGGTTTTGACAAGCAGCTTGGGAATCACAGTAGAATTGGTCTATGATAATGGGATATGAAACATTCTCCATCCTCACGTTCTGGTAACGCACAGAATGAACATAACCGGATCCTCCCTACACCATACGATCAGAAAGAGAAAATAGTCGATATGTTAGAAACATTTTAAGTATATCGGATGATCTTATCAAAGAGTAAACCGTTCTATGGAGAGGGATCAGCAAGAAATGTTCTCTTCATGACCTATATTTGGTTGATGATATATAAATCTGGTTAAAAGCATATCATCCAATGGCCAAAAGAATGCACTTGAAGATTAGTTCTGCCATACGAATTCATTCTGTAGCACATGTGCGTGGGATTCAAAACGATGTTTAAGTAACCGTTTTCAGTAATTTCAAGTCTGATCTGGATGGTTTGCAGAGCAAGCTCTATCTCAGGTACCCCCGAAAAAGAAACAAAATATGCCAAACTCAGGTTGCAATGCCATCAGTTTAAATGATACTTTTCGATTATAGAGCGCGGGAATTACCTGCCAAGTCTTAATCCTGAGGCCATTGGTAGTGTCCTTGAGGAATGCCGAATCCAAGACCACATTCGTTACTATGCCCGTAGAGTTGCCCTTCCCAAGGCTTCCTATGCTAGAACACAAGAATTATACACCAAAAGATTCAGTAAGACCAACCTCGAATTTTATGAACTCATAATTCTTTATCCACCCTGAACAACGAATGGCAAACCACCAGGCTAGATCATACATTCGTACCTGATTCCGTGACCAGGTCCACAATAGATTGTCTTCATCTTGATATTTGAGCTACCACTGACAATTGAAATGCAATCGTCCCCTACACAAAATGAATAAAAAACCGCCAGGCTATGTGTTCAGTCACCCTCCGATAAGTGAGAAAAAGGATGGAACTTGTGTAGGTACACATGAATTTATTTTGTCCTATGAAATGAGAACATAGAGGGCGGGGTTGGGGAACCTGTTCCAATTTTACAGTTCTCAAGAAGTACGTTTGTTGATGCAGTTATATGGATTCCATCTGTGTTCGGGCTGTCGCCTGGAGCAGAAATTTGTACATCAGACAAGCGTACAGATTGAGAACGGGAAACGATGAAATGCATCTGTTGGCTGTTTTGGATAGTAAGGCCTTTCACCTTAATAGCTGAACTCGAATCTATGGTAAATGCCTGCAATAAACTCCTCATATAACTTGCAGTGTGAAAGAGAATAACAAGAATTAACTTCACTTACTAGTTATTCCTCACTCATGTAACCATTGGATGACTTGTTCTAGTATTGAATTCAAGAAAACCAAGGGGAAGAAACTTACGGTTGGCGCGCCTATGCAAGGCTGTCAATGAAGAAAAGAAGAAACTCAGAGGAGGAACAGATGAGATCTACTTGTTGATTTCGCATACACGAGTAATCTAGAAAATAACATTACATTTGACTTGTTCCTTTTGCATGATGCTGCCCACCATTTGCTTCCTGAGCCATCAATAACTCCACCCCCTTGGAAAAGGACACCAGTCAGATTGAAAAAATCAAGCCAAATACGCTGGTTTCTTGGATCCCAGTTTTTCGGCTCATCTGGCGCTACAATCGTTCCTTCGATCTGTACCCAACAGGTATAACAGCGAAAAGAATAACCCATCAGACATGACCAGTGGCGGAACACAGGGGTTCCGATATAATCTGCAATGAAATCCCAAGACACAGCCTTCTCGTCTTCGAGAGGAAGGTGAAAATAGTGTAGGAGACTACCTGGACTATAAAATTGTCAGAACAAGGCCCCCGGAATCTTGTGGCATTGACTAGGTAATGGCGTCCGTTGGGAACCAAGAAAACTGAATTTGATGTGTTGCAAGCCAGCTTCCATGCGTTCACGAAGGCCTGGTAACAATAACAATGCCCGTGAAGAAGGGAAAACTCAATGGAGGTACGAATTTGATTCAACAAATCTGTCAAATAGTACTTGAAGTAGACTGCCAATTGGAATGTTGAGGTTCCAATTCTTGTTGATCAGTTCATTGTTTGTAGGCTTGAAATGCCGCTATAACTTGTCCAGGAGTTATAGACCGAGGGCCCGTTTGTTTGACCGGATATGAGTATCGAGATGAACTATGTGGATATGCTATCAATAAAGTCACCAGTGTTAATCCGATAGGATTACATATATGTAGTTATATATCTCCTTTCTATTAGTCCCGTCAAACAAACGGGCCTTTGGCAATTTTCATGCAAAATTTGGGCCCTAGGAGAGTTTTCATGCAAATTTAACTGTAGCTTCAACAGATATAGAAATATGTGAGGGCCATTGTGTCAATATTCAGACACAAAAATCAAATAAGATGTGATAATAAAACAGGCCATTGAATCACCTGGGTATCATCAGAAACTCCATCTCCCACAGCTCCAAAACCATCCACATTCACAAGAACCTTGCTACCCTTTTCACTCGTCCACGACGGGTTGTCGAAAAGATCTACATCATCATCTCCTTCTTCTACATCCAAGCTTTCAAGCTCTCCAAGAACAGCAATGTTGTCCGACGACGTTTCTGCAGCTCCCTGAGCCCCTATGATCAGCAAACCTACGAACGAAACACATAAGATTTTTTCCATGTTTTTATTGCTGCTGGTGGCTCGATAAGGTTGCTTCATTTAAATAAATCAAACTCTAGACATCAGGTATTATTTTATATACATAGACTAGTCATGAAGATGAATGTTTTTGTGGGATACATATGGCTTGACTTGAAAGTATTCTACTATTTTTCGTATTTTCTACAAGCCAACACTTGAAGTGTAAGAATGATTTCTCGCGAGTCCTTACGCTTTACTCCTCCACCTGCTGCCTGCATGTGGTCCAATCCACTGACATGGGGGTGGTAAAAGTTCTACTTTGTGATCTGGGTTTTGATTTTGTTGGATACCATTTTTTTTACGGTATAAACACACCCAAACGGGGTGAGACTAATCGACCTTGCCCCTAGGGCCAGCCGCAGGTAGGCTGTAAATGAACCGAGCAGCTCGCGAACTGATCAGTCCGGTTCGAGTTTTCAGCTTGTTTAGTAAACGAGTTGAGTGGAGCTCGTCTCGTTCGACAAAAGCTCAGCTCGTTAAAGAAGGCTCGGTTCGATTAAAAAGGTTTATTTAGTAAATGACTAAGCTCGGCTCGTTAAGGCTCGAGCCGAGCTCGAGCTTGACAAAGTTCGACTCGGCCCGACTCGACTCGTTTACAGCCCTAGCCACAGGGAACCAACACCACAAAAAACAATTAAAATCAACTAGAAGGGGACTTTCACCTCCCAATTGTTTGGCTTACCCCCGAGAATCGAACTCACACCTTCAGGGTGGGAGGGAACCCTTGTTGGGTGTTAGATAGCAAATCAAAAGTTTCTTTTTTGGGCAATCTCCCAAGAAATCCCAATGTGATTGTCAGGGTAAATACTAAGATGGTTGCAGTATGAATGAGAAGTTTCCTATGGATGGAGGGAGGGAAAAGCCATCATACATAGTGGGAAAAATTAACATCATTCCAATTTACTCAAAGCAGGCCAAGTATTCTACCATCATCAGAGGGGTCCTTTCATACTGTTATGCAATAACAAGGAGTATGCTAAATAGGACCACCACGATTTTGTTTGATGATTCGAATCGCCCATTTTGTAGCTAGGCTTGTATTTATCGTCAATGCGGAAAGTCACACATACCCTCCGGTGACTTATCACCTGCCCTGCTTGAGGAATAGTCATGAACATGGTGACGACTCTGGTTGATCGGACACAACACATCGATACAGACTTAGTCGAATCACGCATATCAGAAAGAAATAAGAAGTCAGACTTTCAGAGTGTGCTTCACTGATATGGATACCAATACCGGATGAACTCTTTGCATGGATGATAAACACATTGACGCCTGCAATATGAGCGACTTAGATCGTCAAATGTTTTTTCAGTAGTGTGACTAGTATCTTATTTTTGCATCCAGTACACATGAGGAATCTAAGAAAATCTTGGATGATCAATCTAAGAAAATCTTGAATGATTCAGAATCACATCCAATGGAGAAAAATTGTCATCCTAACCCATTTTATAAATCTAAGAAAATTCCCAGAATCCCGATAAGAATTTGTCAACAAATATTCACAACTGAAATTGAAATCTCCAAATCTGATACTACTATTAAACTTTTGGAAAAGTTTAGGAGCACACCTTTCGGACACTGCTCCGGATGCAACTGTGTTGGAAATTTTTAGATGGATGTGAACCCATATGCATGAAGGGCTCTTGATGCAATTGTATTAAGAGCTCTATTTTAAAATTTTCTTCCTATCATTGCTCTAAATTTTCTTCATATCAGCTTTCCGGGCTTTTTATTGGATATTTCACTAAATACTTGTGTAAAAGCCATAATTTCTTACTTTTTTTATTCCTTGCAAACTCATACTAGTAATTCATAAAAATTTGGCGTAAAACTAACATATGCAAAAAAAAAATTGAATAAGAACAAAACTAAAAAATTGTGGGAAAATGATGGCCCAAGACGTATTTTGATAATTAATACCCGTTTAGAACATGATGAGAACATTTGTTAATGCTGAAAATATTATTAGCGGGTATTATCAAAATACGTCATTGGCATCATTTTCCCGAAAATTGTGGTAACAACTTATAGCTTAGAAAGAAGGTCTCAAGATCTTACCCACCTAGGATGGAAAACAAAGCCCACAAAACAAGGCCCAAATTACGGCCCATGATGTTAACCTACGTCAGTAGTACGTCGTCTTCCTGGTTTCATCAGTTCTTGATTCAACCGAAAGACTCAGTTGAGTTCCGTTCGATTCAACTCAGTCCGACATGCCTCGGTACAAAGACGAACCCCCTGCGATTCGCGTCTACACGGTTTGCGACGAATCCAAGTTTGCCTCTCTCTCTCTCTCTCTCTCTCTCTCTCTCTCTGCTTGTGTGTGTGCATATGAATAGACAAACCTATTTGCAGTTTATATCTATAGGTACTTATTCAATTACGTGAATAGATTGGTACCAACTAAACCCTCACAGCTCCTTTGGATTTGAGGGATTTGATAAGAAAAAGTGAAGAAAGGATTAGAGGTTCTTACCAAATCAGTACTCATAATGGAGAGAAGAAGTGTATAAAAATGATAATTTTTTAATGGTGAGACTTGGTGAGAAATTAATCCTCCTTTGTTATCACACCCTTTCTCGCAATCGGTGTGGGCTAATTTTTTTACGCAGTTTCGGAAGTTATGACTTTTTTTTTCTTCCATTTTTTTTTCCTTTTGAATTTCTGCTTCTTGTTTGAAATTATGGAATTGTGTTCCTTTCTTGTTAGAAAACCCTAAGTAGCAAGTAGCTCAGTCGAATTTCGCGTGGTTATGACAGGTACTTGATTGTGAAGAACGTTCCGGCTTTAGGATGTGGTGATGAGTTGTCGAGATTATTCGGGTCTTATGGGGATATTGAAGAGTAATTTCTCCCTGTCTCTCTCCCACAATCAAGCACATAAACACACACAGTTGTATGGTGTATTATGCATCTAGGGTTTATTTGATTGACCTAACTAGGATTTCGTTTGGATTGCAAATTCTTATTTCTATGGGACCGTTTGAACACGACAATTAGTTGATGTGTTACGTATTCATTGTGTACTACAACCTATCCTACTAAGTACCAGGTAGGGCTGCAAATGCTCTGAGCCAAGCTGAGCCTTGAAGTGTTAGAGCTCAGCTCGTTCAAAACTAGTCTAGCCTAGTCGAGTCCAAATAATCGAGAGCTCAAGCTCAGCTCGTTTAATATTGAGTTGCTCGAGAAATATTGTCCTATTGATCATATAACATGTCGCTATTAGTCCAATGACTCCAATCAAACGGGTAATGGAGCTAAGGTATTGCTAATGCTAATCACCCCACAATTCATCCTGTGGGATTAGTCACCCAATGGAAATCTTGGGATTACATACTCCATCGTGGTTAACATGCCCGAGAGATTTGTATACTAGTGAGATTTTTATTTCATTTTTTTTAAGAACAAGTAGTGAGAATTGACTATTGAGAACCCAATATTCGATGTGATTGCCATATCGTCCTTGGTAATCACCTCAATCTTAGACCCGTGGGATTAGTCCGTTTGGGATTACATACTCCGTCGTGATTAATGAGCCCTAAAGATTTGTAAAGTAGTGTGAATTGAGAGCCCAATATTTGATTTTTTTGCCATATTGTACTTGGTAAGTTGGTAACTTACGGTCATTTCTGCATTTTCCTTCTTCAGATGCAAACCAATGGATTATGAAGATTGTGAACCATTTACAGATGTATATTGGGTAAAATTTCGTCAAGTAAACAATGCCAGGTGCCTAAAATAGTTGCCATTATGATGCTCCACTGTTTATAGATTGCTTAAGTTTGGGTTTCATGTTCATAGAGGACTTCGGCATGTTTGAATCTTTAATTCTATGGTTGTAGGTTTGCAAAAAGGAAATTGGACGAGTTTGTTTTCCTGGGGAATCGATTACAGGTCTCATATGCCCCTCAATATGAGAGCCTATCGGACACAAAAGAGAAATTAGAAGGCCGGAGAAAGGAAGTTCTAGCACGATTGAGCCGTAAGGTTCTTTGTTTATTTTACACCATCCTAATTTCCTTATTTGGTCTTTGATTTGAAAACTAGTCCTAATTGTTTCAGCCATGCCAATATCTCAATGATTTCAGCTGGGAGATCCAATGGGTCTACGGCTCATATCCGAGGTGCGTCAACACCACAGACAGAACGCATTTCCCAATCAATAAACACTAACCAAAGGTAGTCTGCTGTATAGTCAAATTTGTAGGTGTTCTCTGATTAAAGCCTCCTGGAGATTCTATCGTTGTATGAGAGATGGTATTCTTTCCTTATTGCAGGAACACTGGAGAGTTTCAGCATATTTCTCACAATGCAGATTCTTCTTCCATGACCAGGGTTACTTCTGACAAGGTTTGGCACTATTTTTAAGTACCAATTAAACTGCTTCGTCCCCACAAGCCGGTGCTTTTCTACCCCACTCAAAGGAGTAGTTAAGTTGTGTTCAAAATCTTTAGACAAGTGGATTCGTAGATGTTTCTAGTTTTTCATTTGTAACCTTCACTCCTTGCAATAAGCAATACAATAGGTTCCCTGGGATGGTCATGTTACCTGGAAATCAGATGCTTTCGGTATGACGAACGGGAGCACGGTACACCACATGTCCTAAATAGTGGCACAGTGGGTGTAGGCTTCTATAGGACTACGTTATTGGATCGTTCCTTTTTCTGTATCGTTCCTTTTTCAAGAGATAAACATCTAATAAAATAAAGCTTTATTGTCATGTAGAACACTATGACAATCATTTTTCATAATTTGTCTTGCTAAAGCTCCGATCTCTCGAGTTTGTAGAGGAAAAACTTTGAGATTGCTTTGGCAATATTGCTAGATTCACTGTTTTGGAACGTAAGTGTACCATATCGCGGGACATGCGTTCCAAAACGTAATTCGGTGGTGACATCAGTTTTTCTGTTCTTGTATCTCTAGGAATGAGCTGTCCAGGAATGATTCATGTTAGTTTGGCGATGTTAGTTATTGACCTTGGTTAACCTTCTCATGCGTAGATTTGGAAAAAGGTCGCTTATGATCCACGTTTCACGGTCTAATCCTTTTTGGGTTTTGCCGTAACATTGCAGGATTATTTCCCAACCCAATCAATGAATCAGACGGTTCAATTCGTCAGGGATAAGCTTAATAAGGTAACTAAATCACTCATACGTAGTTTTCTTCTTTTCTTCAAAAATAAAATAAAATTTGTGGGGTTTAATTGTTTTCTTCTTTTTCCGTGTTTTAGATACAATCAAGCACGCAAAATATAGAAACAGGTCCTTCAAAGAAGCCACGAGTGGACAATAGACGCCGAATCTAATTAACTTCGACAGGAGAGGATTACTGTTGTCTACAATAGTTCTTTGTCTTCTCCAGCTCTGCTTTCTGAGACGTTTTGCATTTGACAAAATGGAAATTTTAACTGCCAGTTAACCTGTCTGATTATGTCCTTGGGTCTGTTGCGTGAGGCTGTTGAATTTTGAATCTTGTTTATATTGAAATTCTTACCATTGTTTTGTGGCCTACTCCACATTGTAAATAAGTATGTATCATAAACAGGGTTAAAATGTTTAGTGTACGTTTGAATCGACTTTGTTGACTTGAGATCTATATTTTCCTCTTCCTCTTTAAGCAGGTACTGGTATAAATCCAAAGTTTTTGGTTTTTTTTTTTCTCGGCAAAAGTCAGCTTTGATACTTCAGGTTCACTTCCGCAACCGAAAGCCCTTATGAAATATCTAACCCTAGCATCTTCAGTTCACGGAAATAACAGATCCATTTTACTTTCACAAATGGCATCTACATTGGAAATGTGAAGCTCTCTCTCTGTTCTTTTGCCATATGACAGGATGTTAGTTGCGTACATGTAGTGGGCCGATAGGTAACTGTTTGCGTTTGACTGGGAGGAAGAGGATGGCTAGCTTAACCCGCTTACAAGGAGATCTTAGAGAGAGAGAGAGGGGGTTCGACCCGAAGAGTGAACACCACCCCTACAGGACAAGTTAGAGTACTACGAGGCCAACCTCTTGTTCTTAGGAGTTGAATCCTAAAATGCTCCAAAGGATCGCTACACAACCATTGGGCCAAACCCCAAGGTTGAGTGTTGTATATCTTAGCCAAATCTTTCAGTTTCCTTGTCCCAGAAGTAAAGCCATCTGGCTAAGCAAGAGAACGTATACTTGTCATTTTGTAGGATGGATGACAAGTAAGGACCTGTTTGGTTATCCATCTTACTACCTATTGTCATATACTGGGTCTGAATTTGTGGACACAAAACGGGCCCTAAGTCTTCAAACCACAACCGTCTGTTGAAACATTTGTCAACTTGTAAAGAATGCTTGCCAAACAAGGTATAATGCGTGTTCACTAGAAACTAGCAGCAACACGTTACATTGACATTTGGGGCACAAACATATATTCACACAATTCTTGTATGCCCAAAAACTTGTCATAAAACAATTCAGGGCAGAAGAATGGAACCCCAAGCCGAACCCGAAACTTCATCCTGGTAAAAGGAAAGCCTCGCGACTTGGCTACCTCTTTGATCTCACATCAAATTCACCGTGCGTAATTAGATAACCAGAATCAACTTGTGATTAATAAATCACAAGGATCGATCGTAAAGGTATATGGAAACCTTTTAACCGTAGATACACATGTAAATGAACACCTTGAAAGGAAGCAAAAGAGGCGGCGTGTACATTCTCGACAAGAATAAATTGCCATGAGCGCGATCAGTTTTAACTTGACAAGTGATTCACATCATCCAGCCCTCTTCTGAATCACGTAATCTGATGAATAATTTAGGACAGGTACACCTGAACACTAGCCGTTTTTACCAGCTGGCATATAGGACAAACACTTGTTAACCCATCACAATCCTTGCACAAACACAAGTGCCTACAAGGCATTAACATGATGGACACCTCCTTGTACTTACATGCTCTGCATATCAAGGAACCAACCTTCGCGGGTGGAACCGAAATGCAAAAATAGTTGCTCGGGGCAATGTAGGAAGCAGCATCATCAATCTCATTGTCTCCAAATCCTTCCCTGCCTTGGTCGGGACCCAGTGACATTGCCTGCTGGAGGTTGTTCTTTAGGAGGTTAACCACGGACTCGTTGTACTTGGCTGTGTATTGCCAGTTCTGGGCTTCCGTGGCCACTTGATTTATTCTCTCAAGCAGTTCCCTGTTCTTCTGGTTTATGGTCTCTATCTGTAGATCTTTCTCGCGTAATTTCTGACTAACGCCTTTTTCTAAGGCAGTCAGGAACGATGCCGTGTGTCTCTGCTCAATGTCTCTTAACCCCTTCACCAGATTTTCTTCCTGTTTCCACAAGTATATATATTTTTATATACAAGTCAAGATACGAAAGCAACATAAAAACCCATCATAGTAACTAACTTTTAGTGCTCAATTCTGCCTCATAGTTCCAAATAAGAGGGCAGCAGTCAACATACCTGAACCTTAATGTACCGATCGAGCTCTTTTTCCTGCCGGTCAAGTTCAGTCCTTAAGTCACCGAGAGACAAAATTGTTGGCGGTGCCTCAGTCATACTGCCACTCCCAGAAGTAACAGAGGAGTTGCGTTCATCATCATCATAAGACAGCCTTAACCCAGTTGATACAGGATTTTGGTTTGGTATGCTTGCCGACCGATCAGAGTCATCAAGACACGCATTGTAATTTAGGGAAATATCGAAATGCTGTCGGCTTGAAATATTTTCTGCTGCCCTGCTTCGTTTATTAGGCCCAAGAGTGGCGATATGCTCATTTCCAAAATAGTTTACTAAATCAACATTACATCCCACTGGTACTGTAGCAAAATTGCAAAATGGTTACAGAATTAGTCCAACTATAAGATAACCAATGAGATGAGCAAAGTCAAAACCTGATTTTACAAAACAGTTCCAACAACACATTGTCAAGACCTAGGAAAAGCTGTTTATTAATAAAAACTACAGTGAGTTTTTCAAGCAGACGACGTAACTGATACTGGGGTCAATTTTCAGCAGCGGTGGGAGTTATTGGCATAAATAAGCAGGGAAAGGTATCTCTAAGGAAAACAAGAATATTTCATGCTGCAATTTTCCCCGACATTCACTCCAATGTGTAGTCTAATCAAGTAACAACCATGAAGAGCAGGCTGAACACATCGTGAAGGAATAATCAACTAAGTAAAGATTCATCGGCATCTGTTAGCACTACTAGAAGCAACCCTCAAATGGTCCAAGCTTAGGAAGTTTCTATGATCAAGAACCAACAGAAGTAAGCAACTTCTGTTAGAACAGAAGAGTAAAATCCACAATAGGTAAAAGGTAAGCAAAATACACGCCCTTATGTGATAGTAGCATACAAGAACAAAAACATAAATGCATCTAAGATACACCACTAACTTAAAGGCCAATATGAATCCAACATCAGCATTCAATGTCACAAAAGGACATATACAATCACCAGAGACAACTTGCAAAGTTCAAGATTCAGAAATTCTAACTGACTGAACAGGAAACTCACAATTTCCAAATAACTGTAATTGATTTGTTGCATTAGCAGGGTACTGCGAACGGTTCTCGTCAAGGAAAAAGGGAAGCACGGCATCACTGTTGTTGCCTCCCAACATTTTCCAATAGAAAAATCAAATTGACTGCAGATCGTATTGCTTCTGAAAAGTGCAAATAAAATGAACAGCAAAAGTCCACCTGTAAGACGATGAGAAGTCAGATTGTAAAGTATCACAAGCTGGCAATGCATGAAATACTGAGGCCTTTATATCGCCAAACCACACACACTCAACATAGAATCCCCTCAAGTTTCATTACAACCAATACCCAAAGGCATACGATACAAGATCCATCATAGCTGCCTTTTATTAACAATGACTTCTAAGTCAAAGATCTTGAGTTCAAATTTGAGAACTCAAATGATTCATGCCATTTTTTATTGGCATGACCCACATCTTGTATGGGGGTAGATGAACAGTCCCACTAAATTAATACTGAGAGGCTAGCAATACCCGCATCCCAGTTTCTTATACAGGGTTAGTTGTCCAACAGATATTTAGTCTCTCAATTTTTTATTGCATCCAAACGCCAGAGATGACTTTCCAGGGGTTTGTAATTCAACCAATATATATCTGGCCAATCAAACACAACCTTGAGGAGTCATGCCTCAGTTTATACATACAAAAACATTGTTGACATTTTGAATACTTCATCTAGAAAAATCAATAAAACATAAACAATTTTCTCCAAAATGACGGAACTATTAAATAAACAGTTCCAAACTTGCACTTACCAACAAAAATGTCATTTCTTTAAATGTAGAGAGAAAAACGAAGAGGAGAAGACAACCATACAAAACAAGAACGCAAGACTCTGAGATTTTTACGTGGTTCCCCAACTGTGCGTACATCCACGACTCATACCAGTTTTCACTAGGTATTGAATGCAAAGAGTACAAGTTACATCGGCTGCCTCATGTAACAGATGTTTATAAACAAAGGTTTACATAACCAATTACTGAATACCCAATACCCCGTCTAGGTTTTGAGGGCGCTATGAGCCCGCGACCTGACCGGGCGGGTTGAACCCAAACAGTCGGCGAAGCGCAACCCAAATCGAATCAGGCTTCACAAGCCCTACAATAATTACACACAGAAAAGTGAGAAATGACTCCCCAAACAGAAAACTAATACTCCAATGACCAATATGCACATATTTTCCCGTAAATTACCTCAAAAGGTAGTGGATTGACTCAGGTTCAAAGCAAAGAACTGAACTAGATCCTGCAAATCCAACAGCACGCCGTATATCAAACAGAAACAAAGGCATTTTTGCAACATCTTATACATGGAATTAATACGAAAAAAATATACCTGAAAATGTTGGGTTTTTTAAATTGTTATATGTACAGGGAGACGGATCAATCGAAGAGGACTGATGAATGAATGGAGAGTAGAGATCTGAGAGGGAGAAGCAGAGAGAGAGAGAGAGTGATTGAAGCGTAAACCGAAGCGGTAAAAAAAATGGGGAAATGGGGAATCGTACGGTGCGGAGTTATTAAATTGAAGATCGGTGCAGGACCTGCAGGTGGTTACGCAAAAGGACTTTTGGTTTATGTCATTGTCGATTAAGGGTTCTGATGAGAGAGAAGGAGGGGGTGTTGGGCTGCAAACGAACCGTTCTGCTCGAATTTTGGGTGTATAGACTGGGTTCATTTAAGATTCAAATCCGAATCCGACGGATCCGAATTCGATAAAACTTGGATTCGATCCGAATCCGATAAGATTCAAATCCTATAGTGGTAATCTGGATCTGATCCGAAAAATTTGGATCCGATCCGAAAATCCGAATCCGATCCGAAAATTTTTTTACTTCAAAAATTTTAACAAAAAAAAAATTATATTTTTTTTAAAAATACTATTTTTTTTCAAAAAAAATTTATTTTCCAAAAAAAAATTTGAAAATTAAAATAAAAATACAACTTCTAAAACATTTTTTGTTCAAAATTAAAAATTTACTGTTTTTTTTTTAAAAAATTTATAAAAAGTTAAAAAAAAGAAGAAGTTCGGATCCGATCCGATCCGAAAAAATCCTGATCCGATCCGTAATAATCGGATTCGGATTACCGGATTACGGATTTCTGTTATCGGATTCGGATCGGATCGGATTTTTCGGGTCAGAGGCCTAATGTTAACTATATAAATTAGCCGGACTCAACTCACTTACAATCGAGCCGAGCTCAAATATTACGAAGCTCGACTCATCTCAACTCGTTTACTCCCCTGATAGAGAGAGAGAGAGCGGGGGTGGAGGAGGAGGAAGTCGGATGGTGGTTGTCCATGGGGGTTTAGGTATGCAAACTCGAGCCGAGGCATGTAAGCGTTCGAGCTTGGCTGGTTTGTAAATAATTCAAGCTTTTAACGATATGAGCTCGGGTTTTTGTGTTAAATGAGTCTCTTTGTAAATAAGCTGAGCCTATACAAACAAGCCAAGCTTTTGAAGTGTTGAATTCAATTCGTTTATTACACAAGCCTAAAGTTTGAGCTCGACTTGATACTAAATGAGTCAAGCCGGCCCTTGACTTGCTCGTGAGCAGCTCGATTCGATGGGATTAAGAAGAAAGCCAAAGAGTCCAAAACAATATTGTCTAAAGCCACATGCAAATGCAGATACTTGCACACCTATTCACATACATTTTGGATTTCACATTGTTGATCTTACTTCAAAATTTTCAGTTGGAGCTTCCTTCCGCTCTTACTAAGATCTATTCTTGTTTTACTCTATCTTTCTTAATGCTCGCACTTTCAAATTTTATTAGTTTGAGATATTTTTAAAAGACACTTACATGCCGACTTAGGATCTCACATGCATTAGACCACAGTGTATTTGAGTTTATATACACTTTCATGTGACACTACAATTCGTTGATTGGAAAGACTACAATACGCACCCCTTATTTGAGTATATATCATATGCATCCCCCAAAATGTTATGAATTATAGAAAAAATGTTACGAATCGTATTGATAAAAAGTTACGAACTGTATAAAGGTTATGAGATACACCAAAATGTTATGAATCATAATGAAAATGCAATAAGTCTACAGACCTGGAAACCAGCCCATGCCCCAACCCTGGATAGCCCAAAACGACGTCGTTTTGGGTGTCCCCAAAAAAAAAAAAATTTTCAAAAGACGCGTCTTTCTGTAGAGAAAAAGAGAGAGAGAGAGAGAGAGCGAGCGAGCGAACGAGAAGGAGGAGGACGCCGACGACCAGACCAACACAACCACCACGTCCGCCACCGGCGATCACCACCGCGACCACCACCACCGGCGACCTTCCCTCCACCGAATGGCACCACCACCCGTGGCGATTTTCGCCTTCGCGACCACGCACAGCCAAGGTCTCTCTCTGTTTGTTGATTTGTTCATCTTTCTCTGTTATTTTTTGTGTGTTGATTTCTATAATGGTTTCCCGGGATTGTGCCCAGGTCGAACCTGGTTTCAATTGAAAGTTAGGGTTTTAGTTCCTTTGCTTTTCCTTATTTCGTTTCTGCTTGGAATTGAAACATAAGATTTTTGATATGTTCAGTTTTTGCGTGAATCTGTTGACTATATGGTAAATATGTGAAACCAAAAGCTTAATCTGTTAAAGTTTTGCATTGAGTTTTGAACAAGTTTGAGGAGAATTTGGCCTGACCATATGATGATCAGTAGTGAACACTTTGAGAGGCTTTGCTTCGTAAATTTCTCAGTAGGTTGAGTCACCTAAAACTTAGATTCGTACGGTTTAAAAGAAGCACCACAAGCATGGTCTTGTTTCAGCAAGACAGAAAGATCAAGGGTAGTTCCCAGACTGGGCTACGGCTTATTGCTGCGGGTTTATTTTTCTGAGTCCTTGTTTCTGTGACAGATCTATTTGATTGAAAAGAGTGGTGTCTGTGTTCAGATGATATGATGTTGTGTTTCTATGTTGAGCCCCTTACCCAAGCTTCACAAGGTTCTGTTACTGAAAAAGCGTCTCTCTATTGTACCAAAAGTTGAAAGAGTGTCTTGATTAGAAATGGGATTTTCAATTCCTCTTCATAAATACCATGACTATCACAAGGCATGGGCTTCAGTGGTATGCTAGTAGGTGTCTATTTGTCAATAGTGGATCTTGATTAAGGATAGTGGATCTTGATTAAGGATTGGAATATCACAGCATTTTCTGCAAATCATTGTCTATTTTTTTGGTTTTGTTTTGGTGCAGTTGTTAGTTGTTACCATCAAAGGCTTGGCAAAATGGACACATTCTTTTTTGAGGAGCAAGGACACATTCTTGTTTCTTTAGCAATGGCGCCCTTTAATCAGATCAACAAAGTAGTGCATTTATGTAAAAGAAAAAATTGAACTTTCCTCCATCCATCAGAAGACATCGGTGTGAAGGAAGTTTTTAACTCCCTTTTTCTATAAGTACCACACCCCCTTTTTCGTCTTATAATGTGAATTTGTAATGTTGTCCTTCCGTGTGAAGAAATATATAGTTGAAAGGTTAATTTTATAATTTTATATAGTTCAATGGCCTAACTGATGTTTGTTTTAACAGGTGCTGGAATTGGCCGGAAATGCGGCGAGGGACAATAAGAAGACCTGTATCATGCCGCGACACATTCATGCCACGACACATTCATGTTGTAGCTGTTTTGGTGCGATGGTGATGAGACGTTTTTTGTTCATGGCCTAAAATGATATGCTACTGTGAAGATCCTAATGATGCTTCAAACATCTTCTAGTGTCGATGCCGATGATGACGAGGATGAGAATGGAGAGGAGATCGGTAGCGAGTACGAGGATGATGAAGAAGACGAGGAGAATGAGGAGGATAGTGAGGGTGGTAGTAGTAGTTCTTTTTCTTTTGTTTTTTTGTTTGTAGCTTAAGGGAGAGGATAAATGTAATGCCCGTATAATGGTTTTTGTATCCGGAAGACTATGTATTACACTCATCATTCTAGTGAATGCCATAGTTTGCTCTATTTATTTTTTGTTGCTTTCGTGGTTTTCTGAAGACAATGCTTGGTTTTGTTTGTTGTTTCAAAACTTTAAACTTCAATGTCCTTGATGATTTTATGACTTTCGCTTTGTGAATGGTAATTAGGATGATAAATGTCCGGTGTGGGGCTTGTGCATAACATGTTCTTGTTGTACTGAACGAGACGTGAGACGTCGGGTTAGGACCAAAAATAGGGGAGGTGCTGCCCAAATTTTGCTAGAAACTACCTTGTGTCCCCTTTTGCCAGCTCTAGGCATTATCATGAACTTGGCATTGGCACCAACTTTATGTCAATCAGCAAACAACTCAGCCTCATAGAAACTACAAGATCAGTATGAAATATTTTGTAGCTACGGTAATGAGCAACTTATGCTGAAAATGTAACAGCAAGCCAAACTGCTTCAACCTATACTTTCCCGCATATAATTACATTTAGACACCTGCATTGGTGTGTATGTTGTCGAAAAAGAGGGCCAAGAGGTAACAAAAATACTTAAGTATGTTTGAAATCCTAACTTTTTTATGACGAGGAGAAAAAGGAGCCGTGTTTGACACATGTCCGATACGGAAACGACACAAGGACATTCCAGAGAACTTTATATATGTTCGTTTCTGAATGTGTTCTTGGCAAAGCTGCGAAATTAGTCATAGTTTTTGCCTTTGAGAGAACTTAATCAGTAGCTAGTCTTATGATGGACAGAGAACTTTATTGTAAAATTAGGTTGTTGCACCAGATGGAGTATCATTAGATTGAGTATACACTGTCAAGAGCAGCTTGAATTTCCAGTTTATGACAAACTGTATAACAGGTAAAAATGTCCAGCACATTCAACTAGTTAAATTTGCAAATGATAACTTGAGAATCAGAGGCAAACTGCAGCATATTAAACTCCTTAAACTTTTTTTTTTGAACGGCAGTTCTTCTATTAAAGATCCAAAAGGATAAGAGAGCCCAGCTCATGTGGGATATTACAGGGAGAAACCAAAATCAAAGACTCCCTTCTACATTTGCTAGCTATCCAGTGGGCACAACTATTCGCTTTAAGGTTACACCATGTAAAAACATAATAACAGTTAAGAGAGAGCCACAATATCATCAGTAATAGCTTGAATAGACCAATTCTTGTGATTAGATGCAGCCTGGGGTAGATGAACGAGCACTTCACAGTCAATTTCAATTGTAGCTCTCTGTAAGCCCCAAGCTCTGGCCATCAACACTGCAATCCTAACAGCCCACGCTCTCACACCAATAACTATGTTGGATTTGTTCAACTTCTCAATGTTTGCAGAGCCCTCAAAGAAATCCTTTACCATAGAGCAAACCGAGTCCTTAACTTGGTCCCAA
The DNA here is from genome assembly GCA_018127125.1 of Rhododendron griersonianum. Taxonomy (NCBI): domain Eukaryota; kingdom Viridiplantae; phylum Streptophyta; class Magnoliopsida; order Ericales; family Ericaceae; genus Rhododendron; species Rhododendron griersonianum. The sequence continues at coordinate 5,808,131 of CM030799.1, read as the reverse complement.
TACTTTTGGAAAAACACTCCCGGAAAACAATCAGGTCCTGGGGCTTTAAGAGACCCCATCTAACGCACCGTTGCTTCAATTTCCAAAATACAAACACCCCTGCACAAGCTATTATTTTGCTCTGGACTGATTTTGTTAGTAGTCCCTTTTAGGGCCTTCTCACAATCAATATCTGGGCTTAAATCCGAAAATAAAGAAGTGAAATAATTATGTATGATTGCAGAGATACCTTTGGGAGATGAGATCCATTCCCCTTGCTCATCCCTGAGTCTCAAAATGAAACTCCTTAAACTTGAAAATATGGAACTAGAATATGCATTCGAACAAAGGCATAATAGGAAAAATGAGATCTTCCAAATGTTTCAGTCCAAATTCAGTGCGCTGAGAATTAATTCAACCACCACTACAATTCCAAACTACAAAGCTTGACAAAAAGACCGAAGTTGATTCCTTCAAAAGAATAAGCTTTGTTGACGTACAAAAATGGACATTCAAAAACCTCAACTTTCTAACACTTTAATCTCATTAAATTTATATTTTCACCATCAACACTTCAATCTCTTGTAATACGGAGTACATATTTTTCTCCAAACTGCTATGTTTCCCTTTGATTCACTACCAATATATTACAGACTCCATTGAACTTCCTGTAACAGGAAGTTTTGATCAATGGAATGAGAGTCACAAATTCCTGTTACAACCCCAAATTTTCTAATTTGAATGCCCTCCAGGACATCTTAATTTTGTGTTTACACTGGGCAAAAGAGAAACCTCTCATAGCAATTTAATGTTTGATTTCTCAGTTGTATCTTCACATGAAATTGCATATCTTGGATTGTTTTACAATCCTGATTTTATGAAACCAGAAACACATGGTTAGGGTTCTACCCAAAAACCCCCCAATTTCACAAGCCCTAATTTTTTCTTGTTTGAACAAGTTATAGTGAAATTAAAGGAAAACACTCTAATAAATAGACGAGGAGAGAGAGAGACCTTATTTGTCGTCGACGTGGGTCGATTTTCGCTAAGGGTTGGTCGCCGGAGGTGGAACCAGTGGTGGTGGTCGCCGGAGGTGGAGGTGAGGCTGGTGGTCGCGCGCCGATGAGTTTGTCGACCTCTCTCTCTCTCTTGGTGCGCAGATCTGTTTTGGAGGGAAGGTCGCCGGTGGTGATGGAGGTCGCGGTAGCGGTCGCAGTGATGGTGTTGGTCTGGTCGTCGACCGCCTCCTCCTCCTCCTCTCTCTCTCCCTTTTTCTCTTTCATCGCGTCCACCAGATGAAGTATTTTGATTTTGATTTTTTATTTTTTTGGAACGCCCAAAACGACGTCGTTTTGTGTTATCCAGGGTTGGGGCATGGGCTGGTTTCCTGGTCCGTAGACTTATTGATGAAAATGTTACGAATCGTACTGCTGAAAGGTTATGAATTCTAGAACAAAAGTTATGAAACACACTAAAATGTTATGAATGAACCATAAAATAGGTGCATATGGTACATCATTTTAAGAGGTGTATATTGTAGACTTTCCCTTGTTGATTACCAAAATAACTGAGGGCCACACCATCATTTTTAGCAAACTAGCATAGAACGAACTAAAATACTGGTCATTATGTAAATTTAAAAAATTTATAAGTGCATGCATGTTGAACAATTTTTTCCTTGCTATACTTAAGAAGAAGCTGCATTACCATAGCATCAATCCAACTCATCAACGAGAGTATCAACATCTTCTCTACAGCATATAGGAGTTCAACTTACAACCTCTCTGCACTTAAGTACAACTACACAAGCGTTGAGTCAATTGCCCTTGACTACGTCAAAAACTTATACTGATAATAGATCGCCTTCATTATTGACATTTAGAGTTTTTTTTTTATTTTTATTGACAATGTCTACCAATATCACCTCCAATCACCAGATACATTAACTGAACGCTAGATATTTTCATATTGTTCACATCATAAGTACATTATTTTTAAATCATTTTTGTCTTTGGTACATATATTCTTGGATATAAAAATAGTGAATATTCTCAACTAATCTTGTTGGTAGCTGCTATACTGTTGAAATTGTCTTTCATCAACTAAACTGTAGCATATAAGTATTAGTTTTTTTTTTTTTTTTAAATCAGACGAAACTGACATATATTTGTTGTAGATTATTGTTGCTGCTAGTAAGTTAGTAACCATTAATTTCTCCATCAACATCGATGACCTTCAACAAATATCATGTATTCATCTAGGATCTCGTTACACCAATTTTAATCGCTTAAATTCCCCTATCATTAATGTCGTTCGCCTAAATCATTTTTGCAGTTCAAAATAGTATATTTTTTGAATTGTTCAGTCGGTTTCTTTACGATGATCATTAAAAGAAAAACCCAACGAGGAAAGAGGGATCCAAACGCCTCCCGTTTCTTGAAATTAGTTGACAAAAATAGGCGAACAATTGCCAAATTATTACGTTGAACGAACATCGGGACTAGGCCATGATCCTAGTAACGGGGAGATTGAGTCTGGCTCAGAAGCGGCTATCAATTTCATCAACGAAAGATTTTCGCTACTCGCCTCACTCGTAATAGAAGAATGCAAAATAGATAATAGAAGAGCGCAAAGCAATGTTGCTGATGACGGGATGCACGCCGAAGGTAGTGTACGTTAGAAAGTCTTTAAACTGTTTTGAATTCAAGTTAAATTTTTTCGGGGGCCGGAAGAGAATCGCTTGAATGAGGTCCACTCTATAATTTTCATAGTACAAAGGTTGGTGAACGGAGATTTTCATAATAAAAAAAAAAATCATTACAAAAGATTTACTATTACAAAAATCGAATTGGACATATTTTGTGTAGAGAAGACATAGAGTAGGCCTCGTTCCGCTAAGGTTCTTATTTTTTAAGTACTTATTTTTCGCTTTACGAGACAGATCATTTTCTTACAAACCTTTAATTCAAAAATAAATAAATACTTATTTTAGTTAATAAAACACACCCTAAATATTTTTGGGCCTAATCTATATAATAAAACAGAGCGGTTTTTGAATCTTATACATAACCAATGGTCCAGATTTATCTTCATGCCTACATAAGTTTTAACGTTTCCCTTATATGGAATTAGACTAAACATATTTCCCTTCCTTTTTTTCAATTAATTTTGTTTTAATTTTGTACCCTTTTACATTTAATTTTTTTTTCCCTTTTACGGTTTCACAATACCACGTTTTCTTCTTTACCACATTAAAAAAAAAGAATTTACACGTTCAATTGTACACGTATATAAAGAAGACTATACATATAATTTTGTTTTCTTCTCCGAAACCTAATTCAATATTAATTGTATGTACACGTATATCTTACCTATTATATATGACTACCTAAATAAGTTTAAATTAGGTTCAAACAGATTTTACCTTACCTATTTTAATTGTACATGTATATCTTACCTTTCATTCTGCAAAATGGCATGCCCGTAAATACTTAACATTTTTTTAGCATTCCCAATCACACATTCCCATTCCTATTTTGGAAATCTGATTTCCAAACAAACACACACACAACACACCCCCCCCCCCTCTTTTTTCAAATTAATTTCAGACAAAAGAAACCTTCAATTGATTTGATTTTTTCTAGATCTTCATAGCAAAGGTAAAAACGAAAAAAATCAGGGTCCTAATATGCTAATTGTATGTATACCATATATGGAGAAGTAAAGATTGAGTTTACTCTTATGAAATTTTCGAAATACACTAATTTACGTACTTTCTTTGCTTCCTATCATGTAAAAGACTTTTTATTTACTCAACTTTAAATTCTTTCTATATTTTTTTGAACTTCAAATGGAGAAGAGGTTGTTGAATTCCCCATATTTTGGACCCTTGAACATATGATCGATTTTCAAAGTCTACCAAATTTGCCCTGAATGGATGAAATTTACGTACATATGCAAGACCTAAATCATTTTTTAGGTTTAGACCACCCTATTTTAGGCAAATCATTCAAAACAATAGTCTAAAATCCAAAAAATATTCTACTGGTACTTTTTCTTTCCAAAAGCAAAATTATGTTAGATAGATGCATACAATTATATTTGCTCGAGAATTATATTAGGCAGAACTTAGAAGCAAACCAATTATATGGATGAACGAATCCATCCACAGGTATAGGTATATACATTCCTCGCGTCATTTGTGGTTTTTTAAGCTATTGTTATTCTATAGTTTCTAAGGCCTATGATGGTTCTTTCTTTGTCTTTCACGCATTTTTTATGTTTGCGCCTCCAATCCCTCTCATGTTGGTTAGTGCATGTTTTCAATTTAAAAAAAAATGAAAATATGATAACTTCATTGTTTCTGTATTTGTGGTATAGTACTTCTCCAAAAATATATTACACCGAGATAAACATTTTACCCATAGTGTAGCATGAGGATTGATGGGCTATAATTTGATTGTAACTGAGTGGTCAATTGGTTTTGGGTTGAGTGTTCAATTCTTTTTGGGCTAGGTGTTCAAGAGTATGAGAATTTGGTGTTCATTGATATTTGGGTTGGGTGTTTCAAAGAAAGGTTAACTCATACGGAGTAGTAATTTTTAAATGTATCCTAAGAAAAAAAAATATTTCTTGGGTGTTTGTGTGACCATGCTTCTTAAGCTACACAGCCACCTTTGTCAATAGATATGTTGAGTTATTTTTTTTCGCATAGTTGGATTTGTTAGACAGAGGGTTGATATATTGCACGCGAGTTCAATATTTATTTGCATATATTGATTGTTCGAGCCGTGCCTTCAGGTACGGGCATACGCTAGTATATATATATAGGGATCCTAAGAATTTAGAGGCCCCATTTTTAGCTTTTTGGGGAAGGCCCAAAGCTTAGGCTTCCTTGGCTTCTCCCATAAGCCGGCTCTCGGAACACATATGCCAAGAAGGCAAAATCAACACTCTTTTTTATGTGTTTGTAACCCACTATAAATCCTGATTCAGAGATTTGTATTGGGATGATGGAGAAAAGGAAGCAAAGATGTGGGGTGATTCCAGGTCTCCAGGACATAGGAAACCAGGAACTGAGAAGAGTGGGTCAGAAAAGAATAAAGGCTGTGCTGAGTTCCTAGAGTCCCACATCGAAAGTGTAAGGAGTGAGTGAGACTGGGGAGGGGTATATAATTAGGCGAGAGGGTAATGGACAACATACTTACCTGGACGGGGTCAATGGGCAATCAATAAGGCCCATGGCCTAGGTTGATGACTTCCATTGCACTTGGGAGGGGCGTCCGCCTAAGGTCTACCCAAGTGGTGGAGCCTACGTCATAATTTGTGATAGCGGGGGCTTGCGTTCGCGCGGCCCCTCCAATTCTCAGTTTAAAATTTCAAGCTCTCAAGCTCGTGCCTTATACGGGGACTTGGGTTTGATAGAAAAAAGTTGATTGATGAAACTGTAACCTGAGTTGGCAAATTCTGGAATGTTAGAAAATAAGGCCAGCATCTGCTTTTAACCTTCACAAAAATTACACTAATTTTGAGTGGATCGATGACAACCACCTAAAAGCAGTATACCATAAAATCTCCAATAGAGTGAGTCACGGACTGCATCACGGTCGAATCAGTGTTTCCAAGCAGAAAATACCAATAGAGAGTTCCCCCTTTATGAGGAGTAAGCCCAAGCAGAAAATACCAATCGAGAGAATACCAATAATAGTTCCCCCTTTATGAGGAGTAAGCCCAAGCAGAAAATACTAATCGAGAGTTCCCCCTTTATGAGTAAGTCCCAATCAGTGTTTCCAAGCATCGCGGTTGAATGAGTGTTTCCAAGCAGAAAATACCAATCGAGAGTACCCCTTTATGAGGAGTAAGTCCCAATCGAATGAGTTCCCAAGCGGAAAATACCCCATGTAATCTCTAATCGAAAGTTCCCTTCATGAGAAGTAAGTGGCAATCAATATAATGTTTAAAGAACTTGAATGGGTTTTCCTCCCCTAACTAATGCATTACCTTCATTGCCATTGAGGCCAAAATTAGGGTTAATGATCAAATGCACTATCTACAGTACACACATCCTCTCAAATTGAACACACAAGGGAAGGAATGAACAATTTAATTACCAGCAGGAGCACTTTACCCAGATGGGAAAAATTACAACATAAAAAAAAATGTAAAAACTTCCACCAATTATGATGCTTACATTACTTATACCTGTACACCTGGGAACCACTCTGTTGAGACAGACATTGCCATTTCTGTTCATAACTAGATCTAAACCTTGATAGCATTTTGGCCAAGAAACCGAACTTTGCCTCAAGCAGAACTTAAATGCAATGAGCATAATATATTCACGACCCAGTTGGAAGAACTTCCATAGATCTTAAGTCGGTTTTCACTGCTCATCCGGCTGCGTTGCTATCCAATCCACAGGTAAGGATCCGATAGGGACTGATGACTCTGTTCTTTCAAATGGGTCGCTGAGAAAATCTTCGTCATCATCCTCGTCCTCCTCACTTCCGTCGTCGTGACTACTATTGCCATCTTCACTGGAGAAGACTAACGCTGGATAGGAATGCTCCGTTGCCTGAGACATGCTGTCGAATTCCTCCACTTTCTGCAAGAGAGAGTCAGGCCCGAGACCAATATCCTCCAGCAACATTGCCTTGCTTGTTTCGATTGCACGCTGCCACAGGGACATCATTTTAGGGCTTGATATTACTGTCTTAAGGTCTGGTTTCTGATAGTCATCGCTTCTACTTCCTGAAGTCAAAAGAACATAGTGCATTTAGAATTGGTGATGCAGAGCAAGGACATCATAACATAAGCCTATTTTTGTTTAAACTAGGAGTCATGAAACAAGCAAAACTGTCGAAATCACCGTGTAATCAAGTTGCTGATGAAATTGAAAAGAATAAGACGCATCTTCAAGATATTTGTGCTTTTCGAAGCAATCTCAATGGCAAAGGAGTAACTCACCAAGTCAGATTTGGTTTGTTAAACATTCCTTTTACACGATTACATCTATATATTATGTTCCAGAAGCCAGTTAGTAAGTGTAACAAGATAAAAATGACCAAAAAGACAAAACAAGAAGTCAGCTAGTAAGTACGAAATCCGGAGAGGTCAGATTTATCCTGCTCCAAGTACTTATTTAAGAAGAGAAACACTTCATGGGAAAACAAAACCTTGGAAATGTAACCTCCAGGAAGCTGCTACAGTCATTATATCTGACGCAAATTGCTTCCAAAGGGGGTGGGTGCTTATCAGAAGTTATTTCTGAACTTTAATGAGCTCAGTGACAGCTGAAGCTTCTTTCTTGAATATGGTTCCGAAGGCCCAATCAACCCGGGTGATATCACGCTATATCTGAAGAACCAGATAGATGCTATTCTTAACACTGCTAATTGCAGGCCATGTAAACAGTAAAAAGATATAGTCAACCTTGCAAAAGTTAGACTCCCCATCTTCGAATATATTTTCCTTCTTTCTAACCTACCCACAACAGGCTATCTTCACATTTAGTGGATCAAACGTTAATCAAATGGGCAAAATGAAACTGTGGAGTCAAACCTGTGTGCTGTATACCTGGGTACAACCGAAGAGGAGCAATGAAGATCTAAGGTTCATATAAGATCCTAAGAAGATGCATACATTAACTATAATGGCCTGTGGACATCCACAGTATTGTGCTATGTAATATCCGTTTATTACTTTTGATCCCAAAAAAGGTGATATAAGAAAGCAAAATTGCAAAAAAGTGAAGCGAAAGCCTTTGGAAATTATCATGCCATTCTATTTGCCTCTTGGTCTCCTGCATACCAGAAAAGTTGAAACCATTCGCGGCGTCACTATCTGCAGAAATAGAAGCTGAAGGAGCTTCTGGGTACATTGATTTCCAACCTTGTCCCCTCCACATCAATATTTGTTCATTGTCAAAAGACAATAGCACGCAAGGAACCAAGTCCTGTCGGGAGACAAGCAGAAAGTGAGTAAAGAAATAACAGATTATCAAAACATAGTTCAATGGAAAATACTACTGCCAAGTATTCCTTACGAACAACATAAACCTGCAATGCTTTGTAATACTGGGTACATGTTTGTAGGAACTACTGGAGAGTTAGGCCTGAATACATAGTAGAGTCTTTTTCTTATTTTTCTCTTTTGTTCAAGGCTATGCAATTTTTTGAAAAAACTAGATCATATAGACGTCGCAATGACCAAAATTTTCTAGAAATTGTGACTTCCAGGGGCCAAAAAGGGCTTTCTGATGTACTCGACAGAGATCTCTCATGTTGATGTACACACTTCAATAGGTGAGCCAAAGCTTCTTTCTTTTTCTTTTTTTGATCGGCAAAAGTAACATTTTATTAAGAGGGAAAGGGGAAGGGGATTCCAACCAAAGGTTGGAAAGTACAGCCAAAGCTTGTTATTGAACTCATTAGGTAATATACAATAACAGACAGTTTGGCTAGATTGTAGAAAGGATCGAACATTTTGTAACTCAGAGGATTACATATTATTTTCATAGAAACATAGTGATTCATCACCTAGTATTTGATCTATTTGCCTCGTACGTTTTGGTCTTAGTTGTTAGAACACACCCATTTAACAAATCAGATAATGAGATCTAAAATCAGGATGCATCCGGATGCACTGATAATTAGAAATAGTAATTTCCGAGTGACACAAACCTTCAGCTTAGCGCCAATCTTTTTGTAGTCACTAGGCTCCAGCCGCTCGCAATTAATCTTAACTAATGGACTTCCTTCAAAAGCATTCTTCACATCTTTCACCAGGGCAGTGTACACACCATTTTTTGCTGCAGCAGGAAGGGAGGAAAGGATGAATCTCAACAAACAAAAACAATAGGCAATCTTTTTCAGTAAATAAGTTTCAGTAATGAGGTCTTATCCCAACCGACAAGGTGAATGGATTGAAGAGAACTTTCTCTTCCGCAATGTATGACATTTTCCTTGAACGACCTCGACAAGTGTCCGGAAGAAGACCCTTAACACACCATATGGAACGGATGATTGACTAGTTAGCCTCTTTTTCTTAAGTTGAGCCACAAGCAACATGTTCAGAGTGATTTAAACAAATCAACGAATCTGACTTCCAATTGATGAGCTGTGCTTAATTACTTAAAAGTGGATCAGCATCCTGCTCACATTTGTGTGCATAAGAATTAAGCATCAGTTCAGTTGCTAGAGTTAGACATCATGTGTGCAGTAAGTGCAAATAACATGAAGAACAAGATGAAACAGAGAACCCAATGTCAAATGGGAAAATAATATTTTCACAAGCACATGAACTAGAAGAATACCGGGGTTCATTGTGTACCTAATCTACAAATCGGCAAAAGGTTTTTCCCTTTCTTCCGTAGCTCGTCTGCTTCAGCTTTTGTCAAACCTTCTGGAGCTTCTTGTATGAGCTTTGGATAAACTGGTGTGGCTGGTTTCCAGAGCATAACGGGGTACCATGGACGAGTGCGATGATCATAGTTTCTACCACGGAAAATATAAACTGTACCACCAACTCGGTGGATGATCTTTCCGCCAGTCTTTTCCTGGCATAACAAAACACTATTAAGCGTGTGCAGTAGTCCACTGGAAATTTAAGACTTTTATCGTAATATATTAACACATAACCAACTCAATTGGTTTATTATCAAACAAATGTATGTTAAAACTCCAGATGGCAAACAGTGTGCCACATAGATTTAAGTATCACACATACAATGTAGATACAAAAATCCTGACGTGCCTCTTTCCATGTTTAACAACATATTTAAAGCAGTTCCATCACAATTTTCAAGAGAAAAAAAAAACGCTAAGGTGTTATTTGTCGGGAATCTTGGGATAGTGATAATCCAATGGGTAAAACACGTTATAGACTATAGGTTTCGAAAAGTGACACAGAATGACACACATGCTTCTTTTCAATATGGCAAAGTAGTGGGAACACCTTTCCCACCGTTGTGTTGGCCATGGGGGAAAAACAGACCAAACCATACCTTTTGAAAGGTTTTGATAAGGTTTAGCATCTGTATTCTGCAAGTGCTTAAACTTGAATGTTCAAGCTAATTGGCTTTCGTTAAAAGTTTGATAGCTAGCCAGAATGCAGTGGGAGAATCACCCAAAAATTTGCCAAAAGTGAAATCAAAAGTTCGTGCAACAGTACCCCAAGCTCTGACAAAAAAAAGTAGACTTGAGTACTCATGCATGAAACATGTGCGCTCTATTAGAATTGCATAGAAGCTACTTCTTACCATTTTAGAGCAGCATCAAGTCCTTACAAAAGGTAATATAACGATTGACAGGGTAAGTTCACAACAAAGTATTCTGATGATACAGTGTACCAAGAGAACAAGTCATGGAGCTAGCCAATAAGATCTAGTTGTCAGAAAACATTCAATCAACAAAAAAATGCAAAGGAGTTGGCAAAGTTGCAAACTTGCAACCAGTATAGTGGTTGGTCAAATTTACTCGTGCGAAACAAGAAGCCCTGAGTTCTTTTTTGGAAGTTCATCTTGCAGCATTACTGAACCCCACAGAAACATAGAAAACGAACAGAACAAGATCACAAGTGAAAATTTGAACAGATTCCCCACCAAGTAAAAGCTATGGCAAACCTCAAGACAACGGCAAACATTATTCATATCGACAGTTGGAACACCCAGGCATCGAACTTTACAAACTGGCCGTCGCTTCCAATGCGTATGCACCAACTCCAACATATTATGTGTCAATCCATCCCTTCCTACAAAATTTCATTGAAGAACTAAATTAAACACAACTCTGCACCACATATTTGTATATCAAAATTCAAGTCTTTCCACAATATTGTTTCATCTTTGGTTAATTTTTAAAGCTGTTGCTCAACATCAAGTAACCAGAAGATCAAAAGAAAAATTTATACATCCAATTTCGGACGAAATCATTGAAGGGACCAAGAAAACAAATTTCAAGTTTTTTATTCTTTTTTTCGTGATATTTTCTAGTCTAGTCTAAGTGAACTCTTTTTACATTTTTATCCTCTTTAGACAATTAGTAATTTCATCTGTATTTCTTTTAATGTTGCAATCCCTCAAGAAAAGATGAACAAAATTCAGTGGACGATTCTGATATATGCACATTCCCATACCAAAAAAAAAAAAAAAACTGGCCAAATTTTAAATTGAAAATAAACCTTACCCAAATTGACTTGTCGATTACTTCCAATGTGAGGCTTCAAAAGCTCATAAATCTCCGCTCTCGTCAACGGCTTGCCAATCACCTTCTGTCTTGGCTTCACCTCCACCGGAAACCTCCCCATCTCCAACGGCCTCACCATTTCCAACCGCTTCACTCTGCCTTCCTCCTCCGCCACGGGATTCATTGACTCAACCAACGCAATCTTCCTCGCCTTCCTCCTCTCATTCTTCATTGGCGCCTTCCCCGTCCACGGCCGCGGCATCGTCGGCGGCGCAAAGGGCAAGAACGCTGGCTCCCGAATCGCCACCGGCTTCACCTGTTATAGATATTCGTTGGAATTTATGTAAACCAAATAAAAGGAGATAAAGCAACAACAGTAAAATGTTGACATAGTGCTCTAAGTAGAGAAATATAGTACAGAGAAATCGAGCATGCGAAAACGCTCTCTTTAGAAAAGAAACGTCCCTTTGTGCACCAGGATGAATAACGTTCTACTCTCAAGATAGAACGATCTTTCACAAATTTTGTGTGCAACTAAAGCCCTCTCATGAACCTAGAACAACCCTTATATAGATCAATACTCCAACTCAATAGCATCCAATATATGACAATAAAAATCCCATGAATGTGTTCGGACACTGAGGCAGGCAGACACAAAGGGTGCAGAGGTGCCCGGGCAATCCAAATATTCTCACTAATTGTATTAGTTTTCAACGCTAATTTAAAAAATTCTATGGGATTGGCCCCTCTAAGTCCCTTGGGTGCATAAAAATTCTTAAAATTCATATATATGTGTGTGGAAAACCCCCTAAAATTTCATGTTACTAACATTTTTTTGGTCGCGCATGTGAAGTTAAATGACGGTTATGCGTATATACATAAGTTCCTCTCTTCACCTAGCAAATGGTTATACTCCTATATACTTATAGAATAACTCCCTCCGTCCCGTATTGTTGGTCCACTACGGAAAGACTATTTGGACAAAAAATAAAGTACTTTCATGCTTCAAATTAGCTTCTGCTATTTTAAGAGTTTGATGAGCTCCTTGTGGATCAATGTCACTACTCTTCTTTAATTTGGTGTCAAGAAGCCAACAAAAAATTATGAGCGGAAAGTATTTTATTTTTCGATCCTAAACCGGAGGGAGTACATTTTTGTTATTAACTTAAATTAAATGTATGCGATCAGGATTCCCCCTAAATACAAATCCTGCGTCAAGCCTCGTTAATACAAAATGTTATTAAAATCCATCATAGTCCCTATGGTTCGAAATAATAAAACTAATTATTCCAAATAAGTTATTAAAGGTGTTCTCTAACATCACCTTGGGAGTCTCTGAGTAGCTGAATTGGAACTCGAACGGGGCGCCAGGGAGGAGATAGGACAAACCGGACTCACCGACGACGACGGCCCGGTCGCCGTCGGAGGAGATGACTCCCGGTTTGACGGGTTTGTGGTACTTGGTGTTGCGGTGGAGGGTTTTGAAGGCGGGGTTTGGAGGGTGTTTTTGGGATTTGAGGGGAGGCGGGGGGTATTTGGGGACTGGGATTGGGGGTTTGGGGGGAGAGGATGTGTGGCGGCGGGGGATGTTTGGTGGTGGCGTTGATGGCAGGGTTGAGAAGAGGTTGGAAGATGGTAGTTTGGCAATAATGGGCATTTTAGAGAGAGCGAGAGAGAGAGAAAGAGAGAGAGTGGATTAGGGGGTGAAGTAGTTGGAGGGAAAATGGATGCTGGTTTTTCTGTTGTTGGAGAATGGAGGGGGAGAGTGAGGAAGAGGATGATAGTGGATAAATTTCAGCAATAACCATAAGTATACACTAGTGGAATTTTGTTCGCCCTCGCTAAAAGAAGATGAATAAAACCCTAAGGAGAGTGAGGACCACTCTTAACCCAATCGACAACAGATCCGGCCACATTTCTCTCATATACTTATATGGGTTTCATATATGGAACCACCACGTATATTTGAGAGGAGTGTGACCGATCTCTGATCGGCGTGTACTAAAGATTTTGAAAAGTACAATATTTTCTACAGTGCTCTTTTTTGTATTCACACTTCCTTTGTTTGTGTTTAAACAAAAAGAATACATCCACTTTCAATACTAATAAACAAAGAAAAGGAATGTAAATATCACTCTCCAAGATTTTTCCTGCAATTTGTCGAGGTTTTGTGGTGTGTGAAGTTGCGATAAACGACTTCATTTTCAGGCCCGCATCAATAAGGATGCCCATATGGAAATGGGTTGGGTGGACAGGCATAATTTATAGTTCCATGTTCCATCCCCGTTCAGTTTTTATCGGGATGGAGTTGGAGCAGACGAAATCGGAGAGGTGGCAGAATTGAGGAATAATTGAGTCCCTATTTATGGTTGTTATTTGTACTATTTTTTTCTCCTGAGATGATATTATTAATAAAATAAAATAAAATAAAATTTAGTAAAGAGTGATGAGAATTTAAATAACGGAAATCAAAGTAATTAAAATTGTGATTTGTTATTTTTGTATTTTGCTCTTACTATATTTAATCAATATAATCTAGATAGATACAATAAAACATTAGTTACAATAACCAATGCGGGTTAGGTGAAACAGGACAGAAAAATATATATCTCCACCCCATTTTCTTATCTGATTGGAAAATATTAATCTACATAGATTGGGACGGAGAGGTTGAAGGAGGGAGCGGGATGAGGAAATTGTCATCCCTACCATCACACCACGGGTAGGGTTGATAAATAAACTTAGCTATTCAATATTCATAGTCATGTTCAACTCATTTAAAGTTTTTGAGGTTGGTTTGTAATCAACATAAAATATGCTTGAACAAAATTTTAAAACACGTTAAGATTTTGAATCGAATTTGAACGAGTTATTACTCGACTCGTTTGAGTTACAACATTTAGAAGATTCAAGCAATTCCTAATCGGTACGATTAAAATTTATTTCAAATCAACTCATTTGACAAATAAATAAACATTAAATATATATGTCTAATTTAATATTTATATTATAAAACAAAACGATTTTTGTCTATACATATAAATATGAGCACCTCTATAGCTGATCGCCTTCAAGCTAAGATCGTACCCGTCCCAATTAAGAGAATGTTTCCTTAAGTTATAGTGTTATACTTTGATCTGTTGTTGTGGTAATATATACACTTTCGTTTTTAATTTAGTACCTTTTGGTTTTTTTCCATTTTACATTGATATTATTTCAAGAGGTTTGATAATTAACCTATAATTATTTTCTTTTTTATTTCTTCTCTCTACCTTGGCTTGGCGTGAGCTTTTTAAAGTGAAGCAGAGAGTGATTATGTTATATTGGACGGATAGAGCACATGGGTAGAGCAGGCAACTTATTTAAGTTGATACTGTATTTTGTTTGAACGTGCCTTTAGGCACGAACATCTACTAATACTTTTATAAGCTTGAACAATCTATTGCTTGACTCGTTTGACTCTTTTTTACAAAATTCCGCTATATCTTTGTGTGAATTACTAGTACTTTGTTTGGAGCTTAGGAACAAATAAAAAGAAAGGGAAAGTAAAAGAGAGAAATTGCATATAAATGGTTATTGTTCTTTGTTTGATTTTGTAAGGAAAAGCAAATATACAAACTCTCATGTTTAGTGTAGAGAGAAATGATGAGGAAAATAATGGATATTGAGAGTAACAAAAAGAGAAAAAAGAGGACAAACAACTTTCTTCTATTTTTTTTTTCCTTGATTTTCTTTTCTTCTCCTTTTCTTTCCTTATTTACTAGTAAAATTAACAACTGTAATAATACCCTAGCAGTTGAAAATGGAAGTGAATTTCCGTTTGACCCAAAAAAAAGAAAAAGAAAATGGAAGTCAAACTCCAATGGGTAGTCGCCATTTTTCACATACAGTGTCGTGTTCCTCGTGGACGTCCTCACTTACGTAATTCTTCGTCACCACCTACCTCTCTCTCTCTCTCTAACTGGTCCATTGGTCCAACATATGATGTGTTTTTTTGTCAATTAATGTTCCTCACGCCGCTCCAAGAAATCCCACTGAAGGGCGTGAGCAAGGTTGATCCCACAAGGAGTAAAAAGGTAGCAATCCAAAAACCTGCTTCTCTCATGTTTACCTGATTCTTGAGAGAGAGGCTGTGTTGTATTCTTATATCTGCATTTCCTTTGTACATATGTGCTGTATATTCTTAATCCTTGCGCATATTCAAGATTATTGGTAGTTAAATTCCTGATTTACGCTTTGAATTGGGAGAAATGGTAGCAAAACATTAAAGAAAAGATGATCAAGTCACTTGTTTGCATAATTAAAAGAGCCGTGAGAATTGAGAAAGGACGAGAATTGCGAAAGGAAAAAGATTGGATTTTTTTTCTCACTAATTTTTTTTAAGCCTCCAAAGGGTGCTATGAAAAGGGTATAGTTCTTTAATGAGCTTTAATTAACCAACTAAGATTTCACTTCTAGTTGTTTTTGGCTGATAAGTTGTGGTCTCAGTATACTTGATGATCAATTTCACCTCTCTGTTTTTTTTCTTCTCAATTTGTGCTTGGTTAGAGCTCCTCATGTAAGGGCTCATAAATGAACCAAGCTACTCAAGTTTGGTCTCTTGTTTACTCACAAAATGCTCGTTTGAGATAGGTTTGTTACATAATTAAACCAAGCTTGAAGATTTTTTAATGCTCGCTAAGCTTTTAAACCAATCTTGGATGAAATATTACTCGGTTCATTCAACGTATGATGTTTAAAAAATTCAATCTACACGTGATTGGTTTGTTTAAAGCTCGTTTGAGGTCGGCCTGCCTGGTAAATAAGCCGAGCCCGAATATAACATTTTAAGCTCATTAAGTTTGCAAACCAAGCTCAAACGTTCCAGCTTTCGGCTCGTTTATTAGTCCTATCCATGCACTAACCTTTTTTCTGTAAGCAAACATTTACTGCTGTGGAACTTTGTAAGTTGACTTGGAACTCCCTATGAGAAATTCAGTTTCCATTTTGCATTTTCATGTTTACTTATTATTGTGTGCGTGAAGTTCTTTACCAGATCAGTCATGTGTATAATTGCCGTACTAATTGTGAAGTAAATCTGATACTATTAGTTATGTATTTACGCTTCTCGCCACTGGGGTTTTGAAATTGAATTTTGTTTCATGAGAAGATAGATCTTTTCATCTGGCACTGGAATATGTGAACTTTGTGAATTTCTTAACAGGATAGTCGGACCATACGTGTTTGCCAGTCATGACAACGGATACAACCAACCTGAGTTATTGGTTAAACTGGAGGTTCTTCACCTGTGCAGTATTTGTCTTTGGATCGATGGTCGTGTCAGTATTTGTAATATGGAAATATGAAGGTTTCAAAAAATCAAAAACCGAGGGAAGATATAATTGGCAAGACACAGCAGGGATTTTGTACAAGGACGAAACATGGAGGACATCCTTGAAAGTGATCCGTCCCGCCTGGCTTCTTGCTTACAGAGTGACTGCTTTCATCGTGCTTTTGTCATTGCTCATTTTGAATGTCGTGCTTGATGGAGGCGGCATATTTTACTATTATACTCAGTAAGTGATGTTTCTCTGTAAATTTTAGTTTTCTTCTGAGCCATTTCAAATGTAAAGTGGATTTGGTGACATTTTAATTTGATTTCCTTGTTTGAGAAGTCCGATCTGTATATCCACACTACATTATTCTGACAGATCCAATTCTTTGAATAACATGATGTGCAGTTGTATATACGGACAATCCTAGTGCTCTTGGCTGTGAAATTAAGCTAGTTGCCTGTATAATCCGCTTAAGCTGGATATTTTTTTTAATGATACTTGAAGAGGTGTTGGATGATCACTATCATTTAGATTTTAGAGTGTCCCTGAAACAAACCTAGAATGCAGCTACTGCCAAAATCTATGAGAGCTAAAGTATCATATGTCTCTCTGGCTTCTTCGCTTTTCGGTAAACTTCTACAAGAAGTTGGACTTGCTCCTGTCTTAATTTCGAACTATTTCTAGCATGATGGGTTTTGAAAATTCTATGGAACATGAAGGAAACGACATGAAAAATATTAAATGACTAGTCACTTTGAGGAACAAATGTTGCCAACTTAGCTAACGTTTTCTATTTTGCGATGTTTGTTGGTTCTGAACAGGTGGACGTTTTCATTGGTCACCCTATATTTTGGGGTAATCTTCTCCATTCCTACAAGTTTTGTGTCTACATCTGTCTTTATTTTCTTCCTTTGAATTATCTGAAGTGGAGCGGTAATGGAATTTATTAGATTGTAGACTACCAACTCATCTAAAAGCTTAAGCTGTTAGAGAGAGGCACAACTTTATTATTTATACCTTCAACACGCTCCCTCACGTGTAGCCAGGCTCTCCTTCATAAGCAGGCTAAACACGTGTAAATATTTTAACATTAGGTAGGCGGTGATGTTCGAACATAGGATCTATTGCCTGCTCTGATACCATATTAGATTGTTGACCGCTTAAACTATTAGAGAGAGGGGCAACTTTATTATTTATACCATCAACAGAATTCTTGGATTTGTTTATGATTATTATGTACTATTCCTAGAAAGGCATCCATGTTGTAATCTATAATATTTTTGCATAGATGATGATACGGTTGCAAACGAACCAAGTTGTTCTTGAACGGCTCAACCTCGGCTTGTTTGAACTAAGCTTGGTTTGCTTAATAACGAGCTCGAGTCAATCTTTTAAGGCTCGTTTAAAATCGAGCAAGATTGAGTAACCCTAGCTGGGATCGATTGGCCCGTGTACACAAGGAGGTTGTACTCGCCAACTCTTATTCACATGAATACATGCATAAATTTGGAGTATTTATTAAGATAATCTCAATTCTAGCTCGAACTCTCCACAGCTAGGCTCGGCTCGATGCGTTTACAGCCCTATCATCGACCTTGCTTTCATCTAGTTTGGTTTGTGGAATCGACCCAAACCAACTCACTCACCCAATCCACAAAGAATAATCAAGCAAAGAAAGCAAAGAGAAAAGCATGACACTAGATTTTACGTGGTTCCCCAATTGGGTAATTGGGTACATCCACGGTCGACGCCATTTTTCACTATGTATTGAATAGAGAAGAGTGTAGGCACAAAATATACAAGCAAAATGAGAGGCATTGATATGTAAACTGCAAATATCATCCCTTTTAATACAAGAGTTGTGTTGTATTCTGCTTTTGAGTTAAGATTTTCTGTTTTCACGCATATATAATGCTTATTTCTGAATTTCCTTTTGCAGCTTGCATCTTTATTCTCCATTCATGGTTGTCGCCAATGCTGCCATGAAGCTGGTGGTGCTAGGGTTGATCAGGTCGCTTTAGATGCAGAGCGGGGCACTTATGTGGCTCTAAGTTTGGAGGAAAATGCGAATAAGCCAAGTATGTCCAAAAGCTTACATCCGGGCTTGAATTCCCACGAAGAATATCTTGCTCAGAAAACTGCAGGCATATGGGGCTATATCTTTCAGATTATTTACCAGGTTAGCATTCTCTGATGACATTGATTTTGCCTTGCCCCAATGTGCAGAATTTGGTAAAGAAACCAAAACGCTCAAAGATTATGTGTGGAATGGGATGGAATCCAGCAGTATCAGTTTTTTTTTTTTGGTTAATTGTTCCATTATCAGAGAGAACTCAGTTTGGAAAGCATTGATTTGAACTTCTGTTTAGTACCGCACTCTTGCTGCTTATGTGAATTCACGAGGTGGATTTATTTGGGCCTTTAATGAGTGTAACCAAATTGGAGATCCATAGCTGCAGAAAACAAAGGAAGAAAAATAATGTATAATAACAACAAAACAAAACAACGAACTTGAAAAAACAAACAAAGGAATGAACTGAACAGCATACCTCATTTTAATACTTCCATTCCACGTACCGAACACTTGTATACACATAACAACACATAACACATACTGCAGAAGATTAACTTGTTTTTTTGGGCGGATAGTAAATTCATAGATGAACTTTTTCCTAGTTATGCCTTCTCTTGGTTATATGTCAAAGGCGATGACTAGAAATCCTAAAAATAGCATTTATTCAGGACAAATAATATTAATGGGCTATCACTTTACAACATATCAAGAGCCCCTATAGAAGACCCACTTTAAGTTAATGGCTTTACATGACTATTGTAGGTATACCGTATACCCATACAGCTCTGCCATGTGACATGGTCATGTCACTCACTTTATTGTACCAATATGACTCTACCGCTCGAGTATATCTTCTGCTATAGTTGTGAACCGGGTACACTTTGCTCACTTGAGCTAGCCCCTGTGGTTAGATACCATTATACCATTATGTTGGGGATTTTTCGTGGTGCACAATACACAAGTGATGGGTCTTCTTTCCATCATCTCCGACTAGATAGGCTCAAATGCTCTCAGTTTTCTGTTCCATTGTTATAGGACTCAATGCTCTCTCTCTGTGATAGGATTGCTTCATAACCACCTCACCCTGCAATCATTCCACAGATAATAGACAACTTGTGAGTTGTGCCAATTAAAAAATAAACGATTTGTGACAGTCAAAAACACACATTAGCATAATTCATCTCAAGCATGAACAAAACCGCCCTAGCAATTGTAGTAATCTCATGTCGAATGTACAACGATGTTACCCAAATACATGTATGTCCCGCTCTCTTACTATTTACCCCATTCGTTTGTATATCTTTGTCCTCCATTGTGGGTGATGTTACATAAACCAGCACAAGGTGTGGTTTAACAACATTATGAATCAAGCCCTCATAGAGAATATTAGTTTCTCCCTATTTATTTTTCTCTCTTCTGTTCTCCTTTCCTCGATAACTTCTTTTTTCTCCCGGGGACTGCAACTTATCAACTGGAAACAGCTTACATTAACGAGAACTGCTAACAATCTTGAGGAGGGTATCCTTTGTCTTGACAAAAAGTGTTGGAAGTGGGGTGATGCCATCTACCTGCTGAATTCCTGCCATAAGTGGGAGCCTTACAGAATAGAGACAAACCTAGTTGCTATTTTAATCAGCTTTTCCAAGACCCAATCTGTCATTGCCTTTGTTGGGCTAGAAATGCATGCAGCCATCTTGATGAATTGAAGTTTCAGTGACTGCAATTTTAGTCCTTGGCCTGGTTGTGTGTTTAAAATGGTTGCTTTGAGATTGGGTATTATATTTAGTTGAAAACTTCGAAGAGCGATTTTTTGAGTTTGAACTTGGAAACGTTAATAGCTCTCACATTAATGAAGATAGGAGAGTTTTGCATTTTAAGTAACTTAAACTCTAATGTAAGTTTGACTCGACTTGATGGTTTCATATAAAGTTTATTCTTACTCATTCTTTATGAAGTATGCTATTGTATATTCTTAATCATTCTTCCTTGAACAGATATGTGCAGGTGCAGTGGTGCTTACTGATTGCGTCTTTTGGTTCATAATTTTTCCGTTTCTCACCTCTGATGATTACAGCTTGGATTTTGTAAGTTTCAGTTTCAGCCCTTAGTTCTGCTTGTTTTTTCTCTTTTGCAGAGTTGCATGTATAGGCACAGTGACGACCAAAACTGAGTCCTAGCAATTTAGTAGGTTAAGCTGTAGGCATCTGAGGTCTATTATGACCCTAATGTACATATGAACTTCTCATTCGGACATATTCTGAGCCACTGAATCAGTCACTTTAAGAAAAGCGTAAAATATTGTTCCTTTTGGACAATTGCAGTTAGGCACCTAAGTTGATTGTTCAAGTTAGGTGTTCCAATTTATCAGCGCAACCTAAAAGGGGAAGCAATGAACAAGTGATGCCTTTCGAAATGGAGAGTTTTGTATTTGACAATGATTACAATCTTCGTTTCTTTGTCGATTATAACTTTGTGGTTATCATATGGAAATCTGATCGTATTCTTTTCACATTTTGATGTCGGTTTCTCTCGAGCGGTATGGGAGATATTAAGCTAAATGGTCGTTTTAGCCTATCTGGAGAATATAGGGGTATTGTTGGCAATAATCCTACTTCCCAGTAACATAATTACCAAAACCCAACCAAACTAATCCTTGTGTCCAAAGCAATTGGGATTGGTTAGAATCCCTTTTCTCCATTTTGCTTCGTCTAGGGCTATATTATTAAGTATGAACACTAAAGCTTACTAAATCATATTCCAGTGATATTATGGTGGTACTAAATTTCTTGTATTTAATTGACCAAAGAGATACAGAATCAACTTAGACTTGAACTATTGGACTAGCACTGATTGTGGCAGAATTAAATGTACACTCACACATGGTAGTGTTTGGCTCACGTTAGTTAATTATCTCCTCCAAAACTAGTATATGCGGCTGAACATTCTTTCCCAATGGTTTTGAGTGTGTTTTTTAATAACACACAAATATACAATAAACGAAGTTATGCAAGCATGTGTCGTAAGTGTTACTACCAACTTTCATGGACTTAACAAAGTACATTTATATTCGTGTCCTCACTCAACAACTGTTCCTCAGATTGAGCTAATATGCTTCAATTGCAGATTGATGCTACTTTTCATTCACTCAATGCTGTTTTGCTGCTCGGTGACGTGATTTTGAATTGCTTGGTAAGTTGCAGTCCGTTTGTGCTTTGGTAGTTATCTAATTTTGAATTTTGCTTCATGACCAACTAGAATGTATTATTTCCTTCCAGCGGTTCCCTTTCTTTCGAATAACATATTTTATTCAGTGGACGAGTATATATGTCATTTTCCAATGGATCGTCCATGCTTGTGTTTCAATGTGGTATGTTGGATTTATATCCCTTATGTCTTCTCTTTTCTTTGATTCTCTCTCTTTATCTTTTTGTTTCTCTTTGGTCATTAACAATGTCTAATCTTCGCTCGTAATCATTCCCTTTGTTACAGGTGGCCTTATCCATTTCTTGACTTATCCACTCCATATGCTCCAATATGGTATGTATTTCCACACCCACATGAACACGTAATATCAGTGCGATGTTTCTGTGATGTTGCTGGTGGTGGTTTTAGTATTCAATTTATGAAAGGAAAAAAAAAACAGTAGACTTGGAGGTAATACTCTTATTAAAACCTGTACTGAACTCTCTTGAATCATCTGGCTCCTCACCATGGACCGGAAAGATTATGTGGCCTTCTTTAAACATACTGTGTTTTGAACTTGAGTGCAGCTCAGGTGGTTCTAACTTGTACCCTTACGTGCCAAGGCCAGGTTTGGGCTTCGAATTTTTGGAGAACCACGGGATACTCTATTCTGATAGCCTAGGATACTAACCTACTAACATCCTACCTTTGGCAAGCACAAATCTGAAAAAACAGTAGCATCATGTGTTGGTCGGACAAGATTTGGTTTGAAGGGTGACCACCTCTATGTTTGATTATTTGTCGTGGTCTAGCTTACAACTGTTTGATAGGGACAAATTGGTGAAAAAGAACGAAAACAAGTGAGTTTCATCTTCTTCTGCCATTACAATCTTTAACAGGTACTTGGCAGTGGGGCTTCTGCATCTCCCATGCTATGGCGCCTTTGCTCTCATAGTAAGGTTGAAGAACTATTGGTTGTCGAGAGCATTCCCAGATGCTATTCAGATATGAGATGAGAGAGGTAACATGGCATTCGGGCTTCTTCGCACCACGGACGAGTCAAACATGCTCAACTCTACTCGGGTCATTTTGCATTTAACATTCCTAGTCCGACTTCATTCATGTGGGTTTCGAAATTTGGTTCATATTAAAGTGGGCCAGCTATATTCCATTCCTAGTTTCATCTACTGTTGTATACACAACCCTGTAATGTACTTCTATATGTGTCATTCAAAGAAGCAAAGCTAGACTTTGAATTACCGATGCCCCATTCTTTTCTGTATGGCAAATTCAAATGTTATTACGCTATCTGTTTGGCATGTTTGGCAATGTAACGCTTACCGGGAGGAAAAGCAGCAAATGGACAGTTAATAGATGGGAATGAGCTTTCAACATAGCTACAGGATGAAGATGCAGATAGAACACTTCACTGAACCCCAATGTTATGCCCACTCAGGACGAAGTTAGGAGTTCACAGTTGACACGTAGTGCGGATTACAGAACCAGTAGGGCTTGGGCCGACCAATTGGGCCAGGCCCAAGGCTAGAGGCCCATCTCGTGGCATAATGAGAATGGGCCAGCGGGTTCGGTAGGTGGCTGAACCTGGAGGATTGAGGCAATGGCTAGAAGGGAAGCCTGGTCGATACAGCTCGGCACCGCGTTGATGGCAGCCAGTGACAGCTCGGCCACATGGCATTTGGTTTACAATGTGAACTTTACATGGAGGGCGGCAGGCATCACGTCCCGTTATAGATCCTACATTGGTTAAGGAGGCCATGTGTGACCTCCGTGATACATGATATATGAGATGTGAAATTGGCTGTTAGGCGCATAAACCGAGCATGAGATGACCATAATCCTACCTACCATAGTAAAGACAAGCAGATAAACAACTTCCACGGAATTGTTAGAAAGTACTACGTTAAAGATGAGGAGATCCCCCGCACCTATGTTGGGGTCGAAGTTAAGGTCCCACTGAGCGATATGGCACAAAATAGTATGTTTAGCCCCACCAAGAGACTAAGAAAACCTGAACTTAAACATTGAGCGAGAAATCTAAGTATTTACACATTGAACCTATCACTCGGTTGCAAGACATTTTTAATGAATAATTGCTGTGTACAGGAGGAAAATTGTACTTGATAAGAAACTAAACAGAAAAAAGAGCAACAGGAAAGATGATAAGATGGCCGCAAAAACACCGGCGGTTGATGACTTAGATGCACGAAAGAGTGAACAGATACAAAGTTTGCTTGCAATTTGCAGCCATTGACACCAACTTCTTAATTGTCAACAGAAAACAAATAGAATTGAAGGCAAAACAAGGATTATACAAACCAAAATAAAGACACGCCGTCACTGTTACAATACACTCGATGGCAACTACCTCCTTCTATAAGTTAGAAAGGACACCTCTGCTTCATAACTCCTATCATATTTTCAGTTTTTGCAGTTCAATCAACCGCTTCCTTCGAATTACTCAAGCATAAAGACACAGACTAATTCCATTTCCAAGAGAGACGACGGAAAATGACGATGGGGGTGGAATATCCACTTTAAGCCTTAACGTGTTCTCTGACAAACTGTTCCAGCTGAGATATTTCACTGGTCAAACCGGAAGCTTCTGCAACAGTCACTTTGTTCTGGCACTGAGAGAATGCAAAGACTTCACCAGGTACACCAAGTGAGTACTCGTTAGCCACATCTGCCTCTGAAACAGCAGTTCTTGATGCCCGAAGCTTGTCACTGCAAAATGAAATTGGCAAAAAAAAATTGATATACAGATATTGTCAAAGCTGGAGAAGTAGACGTTGCACTTGGGACTGATATGAATGGAAATACATAACAAATGACACCATAATGACAGCAGCCAGAAAAAGTTCTCAGAATGAGCAGAAACATCCAATTCAAAGCGTTGTAAGGTCACTTAATGATGGTTATGTGATAGACTAGGTTGTATTCATCAGATATATGACCCATGCAGATCTAACAACACTAGGCGCTGACTACAAGAGAGGGAAAGATAAGGTAATTGTAACAGCACAAAGCAGTAATAGTCGGATCATCAAAATGGCTAAGAAGAATTGAGCCTTAACAGCTCTTTGATCCCACCCAGCCTTTGAGAAAGATAAGTTAATTATAACAACACATAGCAGTAATAGTAGGATCATCAAAATGGCTAATAAGAATTGAGCTTCGGTGCATACATTTCTTTTTCCAGTTGTTTTCGTATGAACTCCTTGGTATGTGCCGTCACTTTATCCACTTTGTTGCAGAGGATGAGTACTGGAATTTTCTTCCTCACAACAATTGCTTTGGTCAAAATATCATAAAGGTACCTTTTACACATGAAAGAATCAAATGTTAGACTCCTTATACAGTCATTACATTTGCATGTTTGAATCCACAAAGTGCATGATCCACATACTCTGAGGCTGCACGACAGTTTGGCAAGAATTCCAAAGCATCCACAACAAAAACAACGCCAGCTGCTTGAGGAAAGAATTCATCTAGTTTGGGCCGAAGACGAGAATGCCCAGGAACATCAACAATATGGACAGGCTTTATCTTTCCTTTCTGTCCATGAAACATTACGAGGGTTGTTGAGAATAATAAAACCTAGAGTTCGAGAATCTGCATAACGAAAACAAGACAAGAGAGGGAGAAGAAATTGCAACGATGCAAACGCTGAACTTCTCACCACAAGTACGAACAAAAAAAAATTCAGGTTACTTGCGTAGCATATGTTGCGACATGGTTAAGTAAAACATATTACCTTGTTAATTTCAGAATGTAGCACAAATGTGCCTTCATTTGGTTCCATTGACGTTACAGTACCCTGATGGGACGAACCATCTCGAAGCTGGAAAATAATCGAATTGACATCCACAAGGCACAGATTAGATGTTTGTAGAAAGAAATACACAGGGCAACTGATCATTCAGCAGAATTACAACTTGATGGTCATCAAGTCCAGTGTTGATGCTTTTAAGTTATCTAAAACCATTATAAAAAGAAGAGAGAAGAGGGAGGTAGAGAAGAAAGAGATAGATAGACTAGAGCATAGAAACAATAGACACAGTGAATAACCATGTAAGAGTGTCATGAATACCATCTTTTAGTTGGTATGGCTCAAATTGACAAAACCAGTTTGTCCAAATTGGGAAATCAAAGCAATGGGTTGATCACAGAAATGAGATAAAGCTCAGCCTAGGATCATTGCCTCTCAGTCCCTCGTACAATGGGTTCATCTTCAAGAATGGATCAACTTATCCTTTACTATTCATCCAACTCTTGTCATTAATAGGGGAAAAAAAATCATCCGCTAACTAACAAAAAATTACTTATGAGTGCTTACTTGGTAAAATATGACAGTTTTTCCACTTCCACTAAGCCCAGTCAAGACAACGGTATTGGGCTTTGCACGCTTGAACAACCGAACTGCATAGTGAAGCAGAAGAAAAGGATTTGTAAAACTAGCCTTTCGTACCTTCTACTCCAACAAAACAACAAAACATTTACAACGACAACTGACAATAACTAAGCATATACACTAAATTTTCTTGAACCATAATGGAGTCTTTAAAATGATTCAACACAAAAATCAAGACATCAACAACAAGTGATGAAGTCATCACAATAACTATAAATCACCAAAACACTTGAGAGAGAGAGAGAGAGTTTAACATAATGTTTTTTTTTATTATTAAAAAAAAGAAAGAGTACCCAAACTAATCTTGTTTTTTGGATGAATATTTGATTCCCCTTGAAAAAAAAATTGACTACAACCAAGGGGCGGCATTCCTCAGGCCACCAAGCAACAATCAAGGAAAAAACACAGCAAACCACCAAAGAGGCAGGCCTACAACCAAACTAATCCATTTCACACTAGCCAGAGGCATGCAAAAGTCTAGCAATGGATTGCCTTTCGACACAACAATTTAACCTAAAACAGAAACAAACACACAGAAGACTCATTGCCATCCCTGAGCTCCGAAAATCCTTTTAATTTTCCCAGAGTTTGCTCTTGGGTCCAATCGTTAAGAGCTGCCCACCACCACGCAAACCCCACCAAACGAAAAAAGTTCTACCATACACGGCACCATCATAGTGAGATCAATTCTTTGCATCTATCAAAAGAGCTTAATGTTCATACGTAAATCGCAATTCCAACGGAAATTTTAGAGGATGATAACTGTTAATTCCAACACTGCAGAAAATTCAACACAACCAACAATATGAACCAAACAAATATGAACCAAACAAACTTGGATTTTTGCTCTGTCCTCACTCAATTTTTTTTTTCGCATTTATTAGTTTTGAAAGTATTTTTGAAAATATCCAAGAAAAAGTCATGAATTTTAACTTTTCTTCTGATTCCTCTCGTCGAGACAAAACTAACAAATGTGAAATTTTTTTTGAATCAGGACCAAAAGAAAAAAAACCAAGTTGTCTTTTTTTTTTGTTTTTTGGAAACTGGGCTTAAATGAAACAAACAACTACAACAAAACATTCAATGTGAACCAAGATGTAAATGAATCAATTACAACCAAAATTGCCCAGCACGTCAAACCATTCTGAGAAATGATTCAAGTATAAGGGATTAGCTTGAATTACCTAATAAGAAGAAAAAGATGGTTAGCAACACGACCCCAATTGCAGCGTAGAGTTGAGTTTGGGGTATCTGATGAACCAATTTTTCCGCTTCTCGCACCCATTCCTCTACCTGATGCTTCAATTCCTCAAACCCATCTTTTTCCATGTCTAAATAATCCTTTAGTGGTCCGAAAAATCAAAAAAAAGGGTACGAAAAATTCAACCCTGTAACGAAGAACTGTAAGAAAGACAGAAATAGATACGTAGTATATATGTACAATATCACGGACATGGATAAAAATAACCTGGAATTGGTGGGGAAGAGTCGAAATCCAGTGGCGTAGATCGCGAGATATACAAACCCTAGAAAGTGTGTTTAGGGGAAAGCAAGAACTGATTTTGGTTTGGTAAAATAAAACAAAAGGTGATTTGAAATCCAGAACCGGGTTGTTTCGGGTACGGGCCGATTGTAAATTGCCCGAAACCCAATGAGAATGGGCGTTGGCCCAGCAGAATTTGGATCCTGTGAAGGTGTGCACCAGCTGAGTCGGACTGGGTTGCCACTCAATCTGAAGTGGACCGATTTCGGCCAGCGAAAAATTGTTTAGTATTATAATTTCTAAGGCATCGTTACGAGGTGTCTCAAAGTCCTTTTCAATTATTCATTGTGTGGAGCCCACAATAAAATGGGTAGGTCCCACCCATGATGTGTGGTGCAAAAAGTGGTTGTGGCACTGAATAATTTCTTGTTCGTTGCAGTATAAATGTAGAGAAGTCTAACGTTTAGAAGTCGCTTCTGCGGGGGCTAGGGTAGACTAGAAAGAGAGCTCATGGATGTTGAGCCAAATGTGGAGCCAGATGTTGTAAGAATACATGGAATTCACAGCTATGGCCAATCCATTACCTGTCACGCGGCGCCTTATGGTTATTTTTCACCACACATTTTGGAGATCCGAGAAGATAAATACTAAATAGTGTAGACTCTGTCACAATGTGTGATGAAAAAGGAGTCTGGGGCATCTAATAATCTCGCTTTACGGCACGCAACTTTCGGAATATTTGGAACCGGAGTTGACGGGCTTGGATTTGAACCGTTCACAGATAATCAGACCGGGTCCATCAGTTTTGTTGGGCCATGCATTGTATTAAGATTTACACTAATTAAACACTTCTATCAATTAGGACGTGATAGTAATATAGGAGTATCAATTTTGAGATAAGTAGATACTAATTTAGTATGTCAATTTATATATAATGTAATTGTATGTTGATTAATATTCGATAAAGCGAACCAATTGAACTTTATTACTATTTATCTTAGTGGTTTTTTAATAATTGATCCTTACAGTTTTTTTATTATTATTTCCCAATAATCGAGCTGAACTCAAGAATAATATGTTAATCGAAAAGCTAAATCCTTTTTTATTTAAAAAAATATAACTTATTGATATTTCAAATCACAAACTCGTATTTCGCATACAACTTGGAACCCCCAATGATGGGTCGCGGTGGTGGCAGGGAAGCATCTTTCTGATGACGGGACTGTTAGGGTTGTTGTGGATGCTTGGGCTATTTTTTATGAGCTTATTGTAATATCTGAGTTTTTTAGATTCATAGGGGTGTTTGGGCTTCGGCCCTTTTAGATGGGCTTCGGCCATATGGGTGTCCTTAATTGGCTTCTTGCCAATCGAGGTTTTGGGTCTCGAATTGGGCAGATGACTGTTCTTTGAGCATGTGCTATTTCCTTACTCCTATTAATCTTATAACAATTCTAAGATTAATGAAATTTTTTGGCTGTTAAAAATAAAAACTTGGAACCCCCAATTGTACTAAGGAATAGGTAAAACAGGGGTTATTTTAATCCCAAGGAATTTGGCCATATGGACTTGAGAAAGTACTTGACTTATTTGGTAGTTAATTTTCAGGTTTCGAGATGTGCACAAATTGGCTCACACATCTGGTTATAAAAAAATAGGAATTGGTTTTTTCTTTGCCACAGATGTAGAAGTGGATTTGGCGCAACGATAAAAACAGCTCTATTAATTGTTCCTGAAAGTCACTGACAGGTTCGAGGGTTCGATTGTAAATGACAATATTTTTGCATGCAACAATAACCGATAAAGCTACGCACATCAACTCTTCCACGAATATCGCAAATGCAGAAATTTCGTGCATTGGTTACGCTCTAGTCGTACCTGTGGATGCACTCTCCTAAATGAGTGAGGAATTTTTATAACGGAAAAGATATGAGGACCGACGGTCCCCGAAAAAAAAAAAACGAGAGGGCCTACGCGAGAATCAATGGCATCCGATGTGTGTAAGGTGCTTGATCAAGCACCCTACACACATCGGATGCCGTTGATTCTCGCGTGGGTCCCCTCGATTGTTTTTTTGTCGGTCCCAATAGCATTACTCTTTTTATAAATAAGTCAAACAGGGGAGCGTCTGGGTATGAAAATAATCGAGGCAAATGTGCAGTTGAGCCATCCACACTTGACTTCAAAGTCAAGATTGGAAACTGTCCATTTTTCTTTTGGAACATGATACTTTATTGTCTGCACCAACGATTCTGTAATCAAACATTGACTTTGGCCCCTTTCAGTTCAGCTAAACTATAAGTTGCAGACTACAATTTTTTTTATTTTTTATTTTTTTCCGCATTTGTTTGTTTTGTGTCAAATTTTTATGTATTATTTGATCGTTTCGACAAAAAATATCAGAAAAATAAAAAAATTACAAAGTCCACACAACTGTTTTTGGAAATATCCAAAAAAAAAAAGTCAAAAAGTTAGTAGTTTTTTGGACTTCATGGTCAAATCTATACCACTGCAAAATATGCTAGGGGCACATCAATTTGTCGCACATCAACCACACCCCTCTCACATACATGTGGGTCTCTAGCATATATTGTGAAATTCCCATACATGAGAGAGGTGTGGTTGGGGTGTGTCATTCTCCTTAATTCTCTCTCCTATGTGGCATTCTCCTAATAAAATTTGTTTTCTTCTTTTCTTCCTACACTTTTCAAAATACCAAAACTTAAATATAAAAAATTAGAAAAAAGCTTTCAAATTTCCTTTCATGATGATCAAACATTTCTTATTAAAACTTTTACATTTACCGTTAAATTATTAGTAATAGCCAGACTTTACCCATCGCAATACAAAACATTAAACATAATTGATTTTTTTTTCTTGCTTCCGTGCATAGCACGTGTAGAACGCTTGAATTAGGATTATTCACTTATTGTCATGAGGGCACTAATAGAAGTTAAGCACTATTCTTGCTAAATTTTTGTTTGACTTTTCTAAATTGGCGTTAGATTTATGTCAATTTTTATGCACAAATAAATTCATCTCGACGGGAGAATTCTAAAAAAGTCAAAAGTTGCGATCAAACTGGGAAAAAAAATCGCTAAGTATAAATAAAGTTGAAACAGTACTTGTCTGTAGTGTCCTCATAGTTGAATTTCTTTTAATGTTGGTTCAAATTTTCTATATATTTTTAATTCTTCTCGTATACGAATCATTGCTCCTAATATTTTTTTTTTATGGAAGACAAAATAAAAGATCACTAAAAAGAAATAATATACCCACCATCTTTAAGGCAAAATAATTTAAATATTTGATACCCACTGTCTTGAATTTTAAACATCTTTGATCTGATGCAATCATGATTAGTACTTTTTTAATTGATTTCGTAGTAAAGACAAATGAATACAGAGGTGTCGTGGTGACCCAAACATCCTACCAAAGTTGATATAGTAGTAATAATCTGGGTTGCGTAATGTTGAATGATTTTGAGAGAGAAAGAGTTGTACATTATTGACTGTGGTCAACTCCTAATTAAGGTGGATTGTTTTTTAAGCGCTCTCTCACTTTCTCCCACTCAACCTCTAAAGAAGCCGCCATCCCCATCTCCCTCATTTCCCTCCCCTTAGGGTTTTACGTCCCAATGAGTGACGGGAGGGGAGAGATTTCTTCTCCTTGTGGGGTTTTTCCATCTCTCGATCCTAGATTTCTGAGGTTTTCTCTTCTTCCCCCTTCACTCCCATCCTCCTCCTCTCCAAACCACCATCTGCCACCCCTCCTTCGCCTCTTCCGCCGTGTGTCCGACGGTTGTTCGAGGTAGTGCTTTTGC
This sequence comes from Rhododendron griersonianum, assembly GCA_018127125.1. Lineage (NCBI taxonomy): Eukaryota > Viridiplantae > Streptophyta > Magnoliopsida > Ericales > Ericaceae > Rhododendron > Rhododendron griersonianum. The sequence goes on along the minus strand of CM030799.1, from coordinate 5,776,662 downwards.
AGATCGTGGTCTCTGGAGGCGTCCTCCCACGCCGGGGTGGGAGATTTAGGTTGGTGGATGAAGTCTACTCCGATACGCCGGACTCCATCCGGTTCTGTTACCGGTTTTTCTTTTCTCTCTCTCTCTCTCTCTTTTTTTTCCTTCTATTTCTCCCCGTTTGTGGGGCTTCTTTCACCCATGTGTGGGTGTTTATGGTTGTTTTCTGCAGTGCTCCATCTGTTTGGAGAGGTGGGTTTAGTTGGAGTTGGGTGTAGTTTTTGGACTGAGTAGTTTCTTGATCCCTTATATAGGAATGAAGTTTTCTCTTGATGTATTGTTTCTTAAATCTATAATATCATCTGTTATCGTTTTGGCAAAAAAACTCCTAAGGTGGACTGCCATATGGTAGGATAATCCAACATTCTATACTACTCCATATCATATGTTTGAATATTTTGGTATGTCGTCCGATATTTTAAGAAACTTGTAGTATGATACTCCACCAATTAGTTGTTCAACACGCCGCCAAGTTTTGAGATATTTAGCAACGAGTACGGATCTGGACCTCTCCAATGCAAAATATATAGTGCGATTGGCCGAATTTTAGCCCGTCGGCAAATATCAGTGGTTTAAATTGTTCAACTAATTTTGAATAATTAATAATGACGAGTGAGAGCTAGATTCTTCCGAACCCAAAATATACCCTACGCAACGCGGTTGGCCATATTTTAGCTCATAGAAATAGTGGTTTAGGTTGGTCATATTGCGGGTTTTTGTTTGTTTGTTTGTTCATTTTAGTACAGTACTAAATTGAATATCACTAACCACCCAATCAAATCACTTTTTTCCTTTAAAATTTGAAGGAAATACTAGTCGTTGATTCTTCTAATCTTAGAAGAAAAAACCTATATAGGGACTAACGATGTTTGATTCATAAATTTTTTGTCTTGTTTGCAGCCAAACGGTAACCTGCTGTAACTTCTTTCATTTACACCAGAGATGATTCTTTCAAGTTCAACGGTAAGATTTTCCAAAACGAAAGGAAAGAAAAGAAGGAATAAAAGTAGATAAAGGGTGCCTATGCCAATTGGCTACATAGACTAGAGGGGAATGATCCAATTGTTTCCTGTTCATCTAACAGAAGAAGAGAAAACAATTCACATAAGCGTATAAAACAACAAAATGGCCCCAAAATAGATGAGGACAGCACGATCTCCAGATAGCATAACAAGGCTTGCATAACAAGACCAGCTCATACATATAAGTAATAGCAGAATTCCCATGAAACCACCCTGCAAATAGACCGCCAAAACAGATGGACAGACTGCTCATTGCGTCCAAGTTCACAGCTTGTGATTTCAGCTCATGACGTATCAACGTACAAAAGAGTAGAAGAAGCTAGGGACAAGCCCCCTAGAAAGGCTTAAACATCCCAAGAGACAACCCCCATGGGTAGGTACAAAGGTTCAAAGGCAGCCAAATCAAAGCTAAGGGATACACCCCTATATTAAAAAATATGCAACTAGTAGAAGATGTTAAATCGAGGCAAAAACATAATATTTCATTAGTTAAACAGATGAAAGCCATTCAACCGAACACTTGAATCACGTAATTCAACCATTTACGATTCATTTAGGCAACAAAACTTGTGGTTATGCCATTCCTGTATTACCTCTGGTCGTGGGTTCAAGTCACGATCAGTTCAAAACCTTTATTCTTACAAGTTCGAAAAACTGTTGCGGTAAAAAGTGAAGAGGCCAAGAATCGAACCCCATGCTTAAAACTCGTGCCCCTTAAAACTCACTCACTAAATTTATCGAACAGTTGGTGAGCGGTTTTCTTCAACAATTTTGTTCATCAACATGACTCCCAACAAAAGCTCCAATCTTATCCAAGGAAAAAAAGTAGCAAGTATTATGCACAAAAATTAAAGAATAGCGTGTCTCGCACTCATCTATGTCAATCTCTCAATTGAACGGTTTGGTTCATATAGGGTTTCATGTTTTCTCTTAGTGATCTAAATACAGATTTTCATGTTGTTTTGTACGGGAGAAAATCATCGCTGGAGAAGTGAAGCGCGGGAGAAAAATTGATAGAATATTGGATTGCTTGTGAATAGTTCCTCGGTAGAAGAAGCGAGGTCAGAAGGCTGAGGTAATATACCGATGTAATCCGTTCAGTGAGTTATATAAAATGAAGATTTTCAAAAAATTTTGTACAGAACCTATGGTGGGTCCACGGTTGTAAACTTATTGCAGCAAATTCGAACCATATATTAAAAGTTGCATATTAAAAAATATGCAACTAGTAGAAGATGTTAAATCGAGGCAAAAACATAATATTTCATTAGTAGAAGACGTTTTCTTTAATTAAGGTTTCTTGTCTTGTTAGATTAAACAACAAAGAACACAACTAGTAGGATTTCAGCTTCGGTGTTTGTAGTTTTTTGGCTCGTTTTGGACTTCTCGGCCGATTTTGGTTATATTCTGGACTTCCTAAAGATTGATTTTGGAGTTTCCTTTTTGGTTTTGGACTCTATATGCAAAAGAAACATAATCTGGCAAGGATTCTGGCTTTAGGAAGCAATCTGTGGCCTTGCTCTCTCATTAGGGTTTGGACTTCTTAAGTGAATCCCTCTGAGAGGCCCCTAGGGGGTCTCATCTGTAGAACCTTAGGGTTCGTCTGTTCGATCTTTATCTGCTTCTGGTTGCCCCTTCTATGGTGGGTTCTGTAGGCCTCCGGCCATTTGGAATATCATCTGCATGTTTTGGCGATTCTTTCTGGTTGAAACCGTAGGGTTTCGTAAGAATCATCCGTTTTTGTGTGACATCCGGTCACGTCTGTGGAACTCTGCTCCATCCGTGTCTTTTTGTTAAAAACCCTAGGGGTTTTGGGAGACTTGATGAGAGAGAATCTGTATTTGGTGAGAGATTCCAATCAGGTTTTTTATTTGGTGAGAGAACTTGTATTTTGGGGTTGGTGAGAGTCTCTTTGTGAGGACTTTGTTTGTTCGTCACCATTGTAGCTGTGGAGGGCGTGGTCCGGCGGATGGACCAGGACGGTGGCTACGTTGCACCAGTTAGCCGGGGCAGTGAATCTACTACCCATGGGTCGGCGGTCTGGGTCGGTAGCCGATCCGAGTACGGCTGGGCCTGGATAGAGTTAACCGAAGTGTCGATCCATGGAGGGGAACGGTCTGGTTCGGCGTGTGTGATAATCGATATGATCTAGTTCGGCGGTTCCCCGCCGAACGGGTTGGAGATTGCCCCCTGTTGAAGTCATCACTGCCGTACCAAACAGTCCGGCAGAACCTGTACTCGCCGAGCCTCCTGTCCCCTAACTTGGAGAGGAAGTTAGGAAGAGTTGGGCAGGGGGAGGCAACCTCTCGTCTTATCCAATCCCTTATATTCAGGAGCGGAATATAGGAGTTTGGATAGGTTCAGGATTGAGATGTCTATCTGGATCCGAGATAGGCGGGTTCATCATACAACGAATAAGTATCCTTGTGGGATTTGGACTCTGCATTCCCTTTGGCTATAAAAGGAGGTATTCACCTCCAAAATAAGGTACGTTCAGAACACAATCTCAAACCCTAGACCATACTTCTGCTTCGTGTGCAGGTCTGACCCGTCTTCGTCCAAGCCTCAACCATCCAAGCCACAAGGTCCAACCGGAGAAAGGCTGCCACCACAGTAGCTCTTCGGAGCATCGTTCTCTTCACATAGTGGAATCGTCTCTCGTTCGCTTACCCGTGGAGTAGGTTTACATCCGTAAGCCGAACCACGTATATCTTGGTCTCTCTTATTCGTTTTCTTTGATTGGTTTGGTTTCTCCATTAGTTTTTCGCATATGTTTGGTTTGGTTATTTTCCCAATATCATGACCATCAATGATCGTCAGGTTGCGGTTGGGTCTTTCGGGGGTCCGCCGCATAACTGTGTTGGGTGTCAAGGACCCACAAATTTACTCATCTCGATGGATGCAAAATTAAAATTCCTAATCTGCATCAAGCTGGAGCCCGTTCCTGTTGCAATCGCCCTGCTATGATATTTAGTATTTTCTTGTATTTACTGGACGTGTGTGTCTTTTGTAGTTGTTGTATTATTACAGTAATATATAGTTTCGTTTCCTTAAAAAAAAAAGAAGACACAATAATAACCCAAGAGTTGGCCTAATGTAGTTGATCTCTCATTAGGTTCGAAACCTCTCAGGTGTCATCAACTCTTATGGGACCAGTTTATACGGGACTTTATCTTGACTTTAATCGAACTCCCTCCAATGGATGGTGATTGGTGAGTTTAATTAGGCCCAGAGGTGAAGTTAGGATTTAGATTCGGAAGGGGCTCAAGTTAAAACCGAAAAAAAATCAACCTTAAATTAGTGGAAAAGTTCAAGAGCGCTATGCTACAAAATTTCAAAAAACACAATTCCCAATTCCCAAATTTTTTTTTTGGTCAATCGAAAATATAGAAATCCCGATTTAAATATGTCAGAACATGAAATGCTCGGGGAAAACAACAAATTCATAACTTTATTTTTTTTTAAATCTCAGGGGTGGCCCCACCCAGGCCTTATATACCTCTGTCTATGTTTAGGTCGGACTAAACATTTAAATTGAGATGCATATAAATTGGCTGGATACTCTAAACTAGGGGTGTTAACGCAAATAAAGTGTAGTACAGTTGGTGTCTTTCATGCGTATGGGCAGAGTTTGATTCCCGTAAGCATCCATCTCCCTCTCCGAGTTACCTAAGATAAAGTAGATTATGTTTAACGAATTGTAACAAAAAAAAAAAAAAAAAATTTGAGCCAAACTAGCTAAGCACAATATTGCTCAGGTTTAGCTTGATTCCTTATTATATGTATTCAAGTTTGGCTCGAGCTTAAGAATTTTTTGAGACTTAACGTTCAAGCTTGGCTTGCCTTCGAAATTTTGTGTTTGTGATGAGCTTAACTTGGCTCATGGAATATAAAAGTTAATCTCAAGCTTTCAAACTTGAGCTTAAGCTGAAGCTCAATAAATTTTCAAATGAAATAAACTAATTTAAAGCCTTAAAAAAGAATCAGCATTATTAATCTAGGCAAAAATTAAAAAATTTATAAACATAAAATTCAGTTTACCAGCTACCTTTCATCAAGTTAAAACCCTCAAATTTGTCTTAAAATCATCCATAGCAAAAAGGAAAACAAACTCTTAATTTTTATATCTCACATGGGAGTTTTTCTATCTCAATGCAATGTATGAATGTACCGTAAAACTTGTGAAAATATCTATATGAAAGGGCGACTCAAATCTCATATTTTGAGTATTTATTAATATACCTCTAGATCTGTAGTATTTATGGAATGACTCTTTTGTTCACGAGTCTATCAAGTCAAACATTTTATAGGCTCAAGCTTGGCTTGAATTCATAAATAAACAAAAAAATGTGATTAAGTTATATTTTTTTAAACGAGTTTGAAAAAGTCAAACGTCGAGCAGAGTTCGAACTGGTTGATTTGTTTAGTAGCCCTGCTCTAAATTTAAAAAAAAAAAACAATTAACAAGGTGCAGTTTTACCGGTTGGTCATTTATGGGTAGGTAGGTCTGCGCATCTGCATGTTCATACCTTCCCGCGGAATTTCTACATGCTTTAGATATGATGATATATAGATATACATGCATATTTCTCTAATCTATTCAACAAACCAAGTCAATTTTGTGATTTTGTTACATAAAATAATGATGGAAAACCCCAAAATACTTCAATTATAAATAGACCCATCAAAGCTGTGGGGATTTTGGTTGGTGTTGTATCTCTCTCACTCTCACAAAGTGCCCAAAGCCTCCTCCCACTCTCTTTCAAACGGTAATTAATTTCTCAATTTTTTTTCAGCATTTCTGTAATTCCAAGCCCAGATCTCTCTTGCTACGCTGTTGATAAATCTGTTCAATTTTTTGGGGTTAAATCTGTACATTAAATCTTTGTGTTTCGCTCTAATTATATTTTGTTGTTTGAGAGTGTCATTATGCTTTGTGTTTGCTGATTTGCTGATATAATTTGGGTTTTGTTTGTTTCGAGGGAATTTATTGTTTGTTGTTCAATCTTGTGATCTGGGCATGCGGATCTGAGTTGAAATTTTAAGTCTTTGAGGATTTGTGGGTTTTTCTCTAAACAGGTTGAAGAGAAATGGCAAGGAAGAAGATCAGAGAGTATGATTCCAAGAGATTGTTGAAGGAACACTACAAGAGGCTCGCTGGAAAGGAATTGGGAATTAAATCGGCACAAGTGCGTGCAAATTTCTTTCATTATGGCTTTATTTCTTTGCAGATCTATTTCATGAATCCCCTGTGATTGATTGAGTTTCTGGAATTGAGTGTGGTCTTGGAAATGGATTCTGTCCGATTTTTTAGTGGATGCAAGAAACCCAAGTTTATCCAACCTAGGAGGTGGGAAACCGGACCTAGGATGAGAAATTTGTCCTTATTTTCAAAAAACGGAAAGTCGGGCTATCGTTTGTTCAATTATGGGAGTGGATCCTCTCTAGTAATTGTCTGGGACAACTGTTGGACTTGTCTCACAAGTGCGGGTCTTACAAACATATCTGCACGTGAATTATTTGGTGCTAATTATGCACAAACTTAACCAACAGCGTTGGCCTGGGAGTTTGCTCCCTATTAGGTCTCGGTTTGAAACCTCCTTTGTGCTATCAACTCTTATAGGCCAGTCTATAGGGGGTATTGTTGCATTTTTAATCGGGTCCTGCTATTCGAGGTGCGAGTAAGTTAGCCTGGGTACCTTATTTATCCAAAAAGAATGTGCACGAGCTTTCAGTCAATGGAAAGATAAATCTGCCGTTCAAAAAAAAAAAAAAGGAAAGATAAATCTATTTGCTACAAATACTAGAAATTAGGTTTATGTTGGGTTTGGGTAAATCCTACTTTTTTAGTTGTTACCATTTGGGGTAATTGTTGGAGAAAGACTTTCCCAAGTGCTGTCAAGTGTGATTCAAGAACACACCAGTAACACAGGTAAGACAGAAAGGACAATTATTCACAAGAGACACCAAGATTTATGATGGTCGTCATCGGCCCAAGTAACAGTTACAAGTTCTTGGGTATTACTGCCAACAATCACTCGAGAGACCTATTGTTTTGTTTCAGCTATTGGGTAGTAACTGGGAAATGGAATTGAATGTTACAAGTTCTGGTCTGACTCTCGACCTCTGTGCATGATTTCATCAATAATTGTGGTTAAGTTACGTGTTTCGGGTCGTTGCTTTGAAGTTTGGTCTTGATGTTACTACGTCATTGTCTTAAACTTCACTTTTAGGCCTGGAGAAACTTGGCACTTTCTGATTTAGAGATCTGTGTCCGGGAGACATCAACAGAAAATTTGGGCGTGTTGCAATCGAAACTGGACATTGGCACAATTACGGAAAGATTGCGCAAGTGTCAATTAAGACCATTGAGCCACTTTTAAGAGTAACATCCTAAAAGGAATAACATTACATTTTTCATAGTATGATATTGTCTCTTAAGAATAATCCCTTGCATGTTGGCAAGATAAACTCCTATTGTGTGCAGTGTTTGAAACCATCTAGTGTCTTTTTCTAATATTCTGTGGCATGCTTGATTGTTTGAAACCGTTGTTAATTTGGTCTGATCTGTACTCATAAGTACGTACTAGTAACATGTAAATCCTTTTTAGCTTTGTGTTTTCCCTTTTTCACATAAGAAGTGCGGAAGTTGCTTGAATAAATCTTTCTGGGTATAAAGGGGGTTAACTTGAGATTTGTTTTCTTCTTCTGCATCAGATTACAGAATCAACTGATGTCAATGAGCTAGTGGAGAAGGAGCCTTGGCTCTCATCAGAGAAACTGGTTGTAAAACCCGATATGTTGTTTGGGAAGCGTGGAAAGAGTGGGTTAGTTGCCTTGAACCTTGATTTGGCTGAAGTAGCTGTTTTTGTCAAAGAGCGACTTGGAAAAGAGGTAGTTGAAATCTTCCTTTCTTTACATTTCAGCAAGTATCAGTAACGACTGTTTTTGTACGTGTCTTTCAGTGTAGACAATGTTCTACTTATTTCCATTTATTTTGATCAACAGGTTGAGATGGGAGGATGCAAAGGACCCATAACAACTTTTATTGTTGAACCTTTCGTCCCTCACAATGAAGAGTTTTACCTCAATATTGTGTCAGAACGACTTGGGTGTAGCGTTAGCTTTTCTGAATGTGGAGGAATTGAAATCGAAGAGAACTGGGACAAGGTATTATGAATGAGATATCTTCTCTTTATATCGACAAGCCAATGGAATCCTCTTTCTAAATCTGAACAGTTTCTTTTATCTTGTTTTATTTCATACCCCTACTAATTGCTGAAGATATATCTGCTTTGTCTAGGTTAAAACCATATTTGTCCCGACAGGGGTGGCCTTCACATCAGAGACATGTGCTCCGCTTGTTGCAACCCTTCCCTTGGAGGTAATTTGTGGGCATAGTATTACGTAATTATGTTAGATTCCACGTTGTTTGGTGTAGACACTTCGTATCCTGTTCATGTACAATAACTAACATGATGTCTGTTCTTCCATTCAGATCAAAGGTGAAATTGAGGAGTTCATTAAGCAGGTTTTTGCTCTATTTATAGGTATGCTGAGATTCTACAAATAAACATTTTCCCTTTTAGAGTTACCCGGGTTCCAGTCAACATGAACAACAAATAATAGTTCACTTTTGCTGACTATTTTCTATTTGTCAGATCTAGATTTCACTTTCATGGAGATGAATCCCTTCGCGTTGGTGAACGGAAAGCCTTATCCTTTGGATATGAGAGGGGAACTTGATGATACTGCGACCTTCAAGAACTTTAAGAAGTATGTTCTAATTTGAGTTTTATTGTCCTTTTGAAGTACAGAAATCATGGGATTCTATACGATGCCTTCTTTACTCTGGTGTCGTCATCAAAGATCTCTTTTATTTTGTAGATGGGGCAACATTGAATTTCCTATGCCGTTTGGAAGAGTTATGAGTCCTACTGAGACCTTTATTCATGGGCTAGACGAAAAGGTACAAATTGATGCATCACTACTGCCTCCAATATCTGTTTTCACGCACTGATAAATCCTACCTTCATGAAAATGTCGGATTTAGAGGGGTTTTTTTCCCCCAACTCTTCTTCAATCCAAGTGTTGTTATCTGGTGAAATTCTAGAGCTGTGGGTTTATTCCTCTGAAACTTGAAATTTCTGTTGCAAAATTCTACGTTTTTGGTGGCCCTTTTCTTTCGATCGAGTGGGCTTCCGATTTGGGAGTCTTGTGGCAGCTATTTAAATCACATGCTGTTTATTTTAAACCGTATGACCTCACACAAAACAACCTTATTTGACATCCGGATTTGTTATTTCTTCCAGACAAGTGCATCATTGAAGTTCACAGTTTTGAACCCAAAGGGCCGAATCTGGACAATGGTAGCTGGAGGAGGTGCTAGTGTCATCTACGCAGATACAGTACGGTTTTCAAGCTTTACTATAGATTAAGATAGTAATTTGGCTTGCTTCGTATATCTAACTAGTTTTCTTGACCAGGTTGGGGATCTTGGCTTTGCTTCTGAGCTTGGGAACTATGCTGAATACAGCGGAGCACCCAATGAAGAGGAGGTGTTGCAGTATGCCAGAGTTGTGATCGATGTAAGAACTACTTTCAAATTCGATATTGTGCAACAAAATTGGGCCAAATTAGTAATATACTGTCTCACACAAAATAACAAACACAACACTGCTTCCATTAGTCTGCTGAAGAGCATCACATTGGCAGCCATTTCTCTTACCAAAAAGCCATAATTTGGTAAGAGGTCTAAAAAAGACCTGTACTGGCTTGTGAATTGCCGAGCCAAAAAATGCCTTTGGCGTTTCTTAAGCCAAAAAGAACGTCAAAGCCATTTTTTTTTACCGCATGAGCAATTGAGCAGTGTTATTTTTATACTGTTTGAATCTCCATGAAATTATCCAAGTGATCCAGGTCCTGATGGGTCAAGGGAAAAATGGATTTGGCACCATTGGAAAATGCTCTAATAGATTGTTAGAACTTCCGTTTTTTTTTTCCCCCCACAGTATAACTTTGGAAATAATCTCGTGAATACTGTACAGTGTGCAACTGCAGATCCTGATGGCCAAAAGAGGGCCCTTGTGATAGGAGGAGGAATTGCTAACTTTACTGATGTTGCAGCTACATTCAATGGCATAATTAGAGCATTGAAGGAGAAGGTGAGCTCATATATTGTCAAGCTCTGCTTATTCTAAAGGTCATCCTTTCACCGTGAGCTATAATAACTGAGTCTGGTGTTTTTGAAACAGGAGTCCAAGCTTAAAGCTGCAAGGATGCATATATATGTTAGGAGAGGAGGTCCGAATTACCAAAGGGGACTCGCGAAAATGCGGTCACTCGGAGAGGAAATCGGCATCCCTCTTGAGGTACTAATACACCCCTAAGTATGAAAAGTTGCCTCCGATGGTGTTATAACCATATTTACCAGGAAACTCTCTTTGGAAAATCACTTGTCATTTTAGGAATAGAGATAAAATTCTCTTGAAAAATCAAGGAAGACTTTTAAGAAACTTTTTTTGAGACGTTTCCAAAACTATTACTACAAATCATAAAGAAACTTGTCAAAACTCTTGAAACATGTTGTGAAAACTCTCGAGAAACTCGCTTCTCGTGCTTTTTGCTAGTTTTGCCTAGATTAAATAACATTTGTAATAAGCTTATTTGAAAAAGGATATACCATTAATATCTAATTGAACGTGAAAACACTATAGCATATACTGTCGTTCTTAATGTCATGAGCGTTTTTTTGCGATGGATTTCCTATTTGACCTTGTATCACCTAGCGTTTCCCATTTCCTATTTTACTTTTGCAACATGTTTCCCAATTTGTTTCCTGCTTCAGCTTTCCGCGATGTAAACATCTGACGTAGAAAATGTTGTCAACTTCTTGTATGAGGAATAAAGAATATATATCGAGTTATCACATTTCCACATTCTATTGCAGGTTTATGGTCCTGAGGCAACAATGACTGGCATATGCAAACAGGCAATTGAGTGCATCACTGCAGCTGCGTAAACTTATCAATCTTCTTGGTGTTATGAGTTTTTTTTTTTTTCTTTTCTTTTCTTTTTATATGGCAAGTTTCTGGTGGTGCACGAGTCTTAGTACCATCATAATTGCATTTTCCTGTTTCGCAACTAAGTCCTGGTACCACCATAAGTGTACTCTACACGTCTGGATTTGGGTAATCGGCAAATGTGTTTTTGACATTGATATTAATTGGGAAGTACTCCAATGTTCTCCACTCTCAACAAATGAAACTACTCTTCCTATCCTATGTTATCGTTCACTGTCGAAATACCCGGTGGTTAACAAAGTGTCGGCTTGGTGAGAGATTATTCATCTTCTAGTTATGCTAGGGCTAACAACAAAGAATGTAAGACTAGCTGACCATAGAGAGGTGCGAAAGCTGCTCGACCGACAGCGAGAGGTGCGAAGCTACTTGACCGAGAAGGGATAAGATGCTTGCCCGAACTGAGGTTACTGGCTTTCGACTAGAAAGGTTTTGAACACTGGGCATAAGTCAAAGGGGGAACGGGGATTCCTCCAAAAGCTAAGGAGATTCTGAGGTTTCACTATTGTCAGAGGCCCAGTCAATTCCTAGTAAGGCAGGAGTTGGATCCATCCAACATTTCCATAGACCAGAAAATGGGAAAGTATTAACCCCCTACTAGGTCTACCTCCATGTTCTCCGGTCGCCCAATAGGAAAGATACAGTATTGGTTAGCCAACCACAACTCCAACAAGGAATGTGACTATTCCCATCCTCCCGAAGCAGGATGTTTGCGGTTCGCTCCAGAGAACAAAAAATGGGTGAGAGTGGTCCACCGACTCCTCATATCGATCACTAAACTGAGGTCGGCTCGATCACGAAGCCCAGAATCGTCATATGAAATATATGTGACTGCTTCAACAGCTGCTTCCTCCTCTGAATCGCTTGCACCTAAGAATTGAAAATAAACATGAGTATAAAAACCTGAGATATATAATGTTGTGATGGATTAACGAATGCAAAAGGAAAAAGTAATACTTAAGGCGACAAAATATAAACTTTGTAACATTTACTCCAAAAAAACTAATGATTCAAGTTCTAAAAATCGAGAAAAATTATTTATAAAACATGTAAGTTTTTTTTTTTTTTTCTCAGATTCTTCCCGGTATGGAGTTTCTTACATGAGTTGTACTCTACCGGGTATGATTGGCATTTTCATTGTTGAACTTCGTTGTATACACGTGCACAAAAGCCTTTCCTTTTTCAACTAGTGTAGGTACATCAATACGCATAAACTTTTTCTTTTTATATACTGACCTCTTGTCCTTATCTCCATCAAATTACCTATAGATTATAGTTACTGCCACTTTGATTTTTTTAATGCAACCACCAATTGACCTGGAGGTCTTTGTTTTTATATTTGTTTTTTTGTTCAAACACAAGGCGATGGCATTAATAAGCACGGTACTCGTGCTATGCGCGGAAGCATAAAAAATCTTTGATGATATTATCTACAATAATGATAGCAGAACCGAAAGTGAATTGTATAGAAAATGTACATGGGCTTGTAGGCCTACATTTGGGTCCCACACAAATAATCTAAATCGTCCATTAATTTTTGAATAATTTTTCGAGTGCCCTTACAAAAAATCAGATCCATTTGTAAATTGGACATATGTAAGTGATTGATCCAATCTTTTAAGTTTCATTCAGAACTTACCCCTACGTTCTCAAAATCAGAGCCCTAATCGTACCCAGAGTGCTGGTACGTTGAAGGACAAGCTCAGCGGAAATGTTACTCCGTAGTATAGTCAGTTCAACAAATACTTAGAGGCAACAAGACACATATAAACTATTTAACATTTATTTCAGAAATTAATGATTCAAGTTCTAAAAATCGAGGAAAATAATTTTACTAAATATGTAAGATTTTGCCATAGTCTTCCATTGTGTGAGTTTCTTAACTGGGTTGTTTGACGTTTTCATTGTTGGACTTTGTAGTCTTTGTTGCGTATATGTGCATAAGAGCCTTTCCTTTTCAACTACCCGCCCAAATCCGCCCACTTATAATCCAACTCAACCCGCCCATATTTTATAATGGGTTTATATGGATTGTACCCAAATAAACCCACATTTACATGGATTTAAGTGGGTTAAAAATGGGTTCAATATGGGTTAGAATTAAAAGACCCACCCCTGCAAAAACAGTGAACTACGGGTAATCGATCGACTAATCTCTCGCTCCAACTGTACGCCTCCTGTACAAAACAAGAATGAAATACTATTTTTGCTAGAAAAAAGATCCAGTGAGATAAGTACATCCTCACAAATATATTCTCTCTCTCTCTCCATTTCAAAGACTTAATCTCCAAAATCGATCACTCTGACCAGGCCCGTTCCACTAAGAACGAGGAATTTTTTGATGCCGGGTCGATATATCCCACGCGGTACCCGCTTGGCACATTTGGGCCGTCAAATTCATCTACACAAATTCTCTCTCTCAACCGGAATTTCTGGCGACACACATATACCTTCCCTCACCTAATCAAGCCCCTTCCCTTCCCGTTCGAAACTGAACCAGAACTTGGTCTTGATCTAGACCAATCGCCGAGATCCGTCGGCTATCGCCTCTTCTTTTCTCTCTTCTCAGTCGAGACAAATTAATAGGATAAAAAAAATTTACTTTTTTGATTCTCTCATCAAGACGAACTAATAGGGATAAAAAGTTTGTCGCAAAACAAGCAAATACAAAAAAAAAATGAACAGAGACAAAAAAAAAAGTCACTTGACTTTTTAATCCAAACCTAAGCGGTGGCTTCGGTTCTTCGTAAGTCTCTCTCTGCTACATAAACCTAGCAAGTTTGAGTTTCGATATGGGGGAATTAGTTTTTTTTTTAATTTAAAAAAAAAAGAAAGAAAGGAAAACGGGTTATGTCGGGCGGGTTTGGGTTTGGCTTGACCCATATTCGACCCGACCCGTTTACCTTTTGACCCATATTCGACCCGCCCATATTTGACCCATGATCCATTTCAACCCGCCCAAACCCGCCCGTTTGCCACCTCTAATAGCTACTCTTGCCGGCCACCTTGATTTTTTTAATGCAACCACCAATTGATCCAGAGGTCTTTATTTATATATTTGTCTTGGTGTTCTACACATGGGTATAGTATTACTTGTGCAATGTACGGAAGCACAAAAACATTCTTTGATGTTTTTTATGAACAATTTTAATTTTTTTAGAAAGTTTTAACGTGAGGGAAAATGCAAGGAGAAGTTTGAGAGTTTTTCATTTCGTTTGTAGAGTGGGAAAACCAAAAGCAAATGAGAGACCCTGCCAAGCATCTCCCATTCCGGATTTTTGTCCGACTTTGTGAGTGTTTTGTCATTAACGTGTTTAGGAAATTTTTTTTTTTTTTGGTCATTCGACAATGCTAATCTACTACAGTATATCTTAAGGGACTTGAGGAGGGGATGATTGTTTACGGAAATCGAACCCTGCGCATGAGAATATAATGAAGACACCAACTGCACTCCACTCACCTTGCAACATGTTTAGGTTGAGTTCAACTTAACTTACCATGCCTTTTCAAAATTTTCGAATTTCAGAAATTGGACCAATTCATTGGAGAAACTTTTATGTATCCCGGGGATACCAAGGGGTTGGTATCCCCTTTCGGTCCGTTTCTCATTTTCCGGCCATTTTTCGATCACTTTTGGATGATCGGCTCCGTTCATTTTGTCGAGTTCGACGAGAACCTTACTCATACCAAAAATCGTGTTCATCGGATTTTATTTGATACATGATCGGCACACGTGAAAATGGAAAAAAAACCAAAACTGGGTTCTGATTCAGTGTGTTTTTTGGACAGTTTTGGTTTTTTTTCCATTTTCACGTGTGCCGATCATGTATCAAATAAATTCCGATGAACACGATTTTTGGTATGATTAAGGTTCTCGTCGAACTCAACAAAATGAACTGAGCCGATCATCCCAAAGTGATCGAAAAATAGCCGGAAAATGAGAAACAGACCGGAAGGGGATACCAACCCCTTGGTATCCCCGGGATACATAAAAGTTTCTCAATTCATTGTGCCTTTTCAAATTTTGACCTCTGATACACTTCGTTGTCATCTCAACATCAAAGCCCTAAAAAAGTCTTACACAGTGTGCACTCGAGTTGTTCACCCTCCTTAAACAAAAAGAAGGTGAACATTATCCTTCCTCTTATTAATTGAAATGGTGTAGGTCTCACCCGTGCAATACACTTTTTGGTAAGTACGATATTACTTTGTGGTGAGATCTATACCATTTCAACGAATATGAAGAAGGGTAATGTTCACTATTTCAACAAATAGGAAGAAGGGTAATGTTCACTATTTTAAGTGGAGGGTGAACAAAACTCAACTCGAGCTTCTCTGGGTACGTTGTCTAAACTGAAGAATTCGGTGTGTGGAAGGACGGGCTCAGTGGATTGAAGGTCCTGAATGTGATTAGAAATAAGGGTTTAGCAGCTAATAAGGTGTGGTTGCTCGAAACATATGCTTTCTTTTCTCCCCTGGTTTCAATTTGTATTTTTCCCTTTAAGATTTCATTTATTTATCTATATACTAAGGAAATGTGTTTTCTTTTTAAAAGCTTTCAAACCTTCGATCCTAATTTTCTACATTTTTGATTTTTTTGTTTTTAAAAAATAGATAGAGAGGGAAGCATGGGAAAGTGGGGAGAGAAAGAGCGGGGGGAACGTGGGAGGGAGGGAGGGAGAGAGAGAGAGACGTGGGGACTGGGGGTTGAATATGGAGGAAAAATTATTTTATATTTCTCGGGCACCATCACGTGGTATTTCAAATTTATTTTTCATCACAAATATCTTTTTAATGCATAAAACGTGACCAATGCTAACGTGCATAGAATACGAGATTGAAAAAAATATACTATTAAACTATCTTTTTTATCAACTAGCGTTGTGACCGTTTAATACACGAGATCAAAAAAACCGATGTCAATGTCATCTCCCGTTGATACACGGGGCCAAAAAAACCAGTGTGATTTTTTTTATCCCGTGCATCGAACGGGCACGAATGCTAGTATTAGAGAAGCGAATGACACAAAAAAAAAAAAAGGAAAAAAGATTTGCTTTTAGTTGGTCCAAGTGACCGTTTCCCCCCAAATAATCGACCTCTTGGTACATTGCACGATAAGCTTGCAGTAGGGTTTGCTATTTAAAAGCTACTGTGATGATGAACAAGATTCACTGACGCTGTTCGATTGGAGTTTTCGAAGGACGATATTGGGAGAGAAACATTGAGAGAGGATCTGAACCCATTGTGGGTTGCGTTCTTCCCCAGATTCAACTTCTAAGATATGTTTAAGCTAAGAGATTCTCTCCAAAGTTAAATACGCCTAATCAAGATGCATTACGCAGCCTCACATCCTTCAAAGTTTGTGTATAGGTAGATTCAGAGAGAAGTCAAAATAGGAGTACGTATTTCCCCTGGCTGAGAATGGACTAATGGGTTAGCTGTCCACACCAAGTCTTCTCTGGTGTGCTACACCAAGTCTCCTCTGGTGTGCTAGCAACAGGAGGATGGGAGCCACCCAAGTCAGCAATAGTTATCTATCTCTGATTAACAAAAAGAAGCTAAATAGCCGGCAAAGACCAAGACATCAAATAAAGATGTGGTCAGTTGTCTCTCTCTCTCTCTCTCTCTCTCTCTCTGTCTCCCCCTATGTGTGTGTGTGTGTGAGAGTTTCCCTAAAATTGGGCATTGTTCATTGTGCTTAGTTTTGACTTTTGATGCTGTGTGCTGGATCTGCGTTCTTACGAAATTAATTTAAACTTAAAAATTAATGTGATTAATTTAGAGAAAACAATATTTACATCGCTGGTGTATATAATTTATTCTCAATTAAAATTGGGCATTGTTCTTTTTTACCTCTGAGCTTTGACTTTTGATGCTATGTGCTAGATTAAGCTATCCGCATGAGAGTATAGGCCATTTAACGTATTTAATTCAACATTCACACCTCTACCTTAGGGGTGGTTTTGCTTAATAATTTAATTTGATTATTATTTTTTACTTATTATTGACGCACAACTCACAAATGTGATTTTTTTTTTTTGGCATAAAGCCAATAAAAAAATTCCTATGGATTATTTAGCCAAACCACACCTTAGCATTTTGATGCATTGTGTATGTATACCGAGTAGTTTGTACGTATACATGAATATATATATATATGTGTGTGTGCGCGCGCGCGCGTGCGATGTGATATATTACAAGGTAAATAGTTGGTTATGACAGAGGACATTGAACATAAAAATAAGCTAGATTTCAAATTGTCAACTATAATTGTTGTGTTTTCACAAAAATAATTAAGCTAAATAGCTGGCATTGACCAAGACATCAAACATGTACAGCTGCGTTCCAGAAACCAAAATAAGTACTTATTTTTTAAGAAGGCAATTTCAAGCTTAAAAATCATGTGCTTACGCCAATAATTTTCCTATCACTATGGATCTTGTTTGATAGATCTCATTGAGATCTTTAATACGGTGCAAAAAAAATTAAAAAAATATTTTTTATTTACATTATATTTGAGTTTGAAAATGTGAAATAAGCTGCTTATTTTTTAAGAAGGTTTCTGGAACGGAGCCTTAAATAAGCGCGACTTGATATCCCCCAGTCTATATAAAAGTTGTCCTCGATCTGTGGTAATCACAACACCCCCTAATCTTTGCTCTTGTATTCTTATCTTGCTAATTGTTCACCGAGCATTTTTTCATCAAGTCCCAATTCATAAGAAGAATAACATGCACGAGGCTTTACTCCTCTCTGCAGCCAAGGGAATCCTTAATGGGTTGCTTTCCCTAGCAACCAATCAGATTAACAATCAGATTAACCTGGCATGGGGTTTCAAGAAAGACCTCGAAGAACTCCGTGGAAGGCTAGAAATCATTCAGGCTTTGTTACTTGATGCTGAGAACCGGAAAATAACATCACATACTATGATGGCGTGGCTGAAGAAACTCAAGGCTGCAATATGCGATGCTGAGAATGTGCTGGATGAATTGGCCTATGAAGCTCTTCGAAGAAAGATTGAGGTACAAAACCGGAAGAGGAACAAGGTGCGTGATTTGTTTACCCTCTCTGATCCATTGTCGTTTCGTTTCAAGATGGCTAATAAGGTCAAAGGCATCAATATGCTGTTAGACAGAATTTGTAAAGCAGCACATGATGTCGGTCTTAGACCAGCTGAGCAACTCAATGTTGCTATTGTGGAACCTAGGGAATTCAGGACGACTTTACCTTTTATAGACGATACACAAGTTGTGGGGAGGGATGGTGATGTTAAGGTAGTGGTCGATATGTTACTTGGCTCTGATGTGGAAGGTGAGTTACCTGTCATTGCCATTGTAGGAATGGCTGGGCTAGGAAAGACAACTCTTGCTCAGGTAGTTTACAAAGAAGCAAAAGTCTTGCAGAATTTCGGTGAGGAGAGAATTTGGATTTGTGTGTCTGATAATTTCAAGGTAGGAAGGTTATTAAATGAGATGGTGCAATCTCTTCCTGGAGATAAGTGTGAGACACCCAACAATATTGAAGGGGTAGTGAGAATGCTTGGACAAAAACTGAATGGGAAAAAATACTTGCTTGTATTAGATGACGTTTGGAATACGAAACCTGATTTATGGGTAGACCTGAGAAATTCTTTGGTAGGAATAGGCGGCTCTAAGAAAAGCAAAATTTTAGTTACTACCCGTAATATGGAAGTCGTATTAGCAATGCGAACGTTCCCGTCATGCACCCATCCACTGACAACACTATCGGAAGCTGATTGTTGGACAATGTTTAGGAAAAGAGCATTTTCCAATAGAGGAACAAGCGAAACTCAAACTATTTTGGATATTGGTCGAAGAATGGTAGAAAAGTGCAAGGGTGTGCCATTGGCAATAAACTCATTAGGAGGTTTAATGTACTCGAAGCAAGATGAACACGAATGGGAGTCCATTGAGAAGAGTGAAATATGGAGTTCATTGGAAAATGAAAATGGAATTCTACAAATATTGAGGATTAGTTTTGACCATTTACCATCACCATCTTTGAAACGATGTTTTGCATTATGTTCTATTTTTCCAATGGACCGAGTCATTATCAAGGATGAGTTGATTCAACTTTGGATGGGTCTAGGATATCTTCAACCTTTTTCACGAAGTAATATGGAAATGGAAGAGTTAGGCAATGAGTATTTTAATACTTTATTGCGCAATTCGTTATTCCAGGAAGTGGAATATGATGAGTACAACAATATCACAACTTGCAAGATGCATGATCTTGTACATGATCTTGCACGTCATGTCTCACAGGGTAATTGTTTGACTTTGGAAGCTAGTGATGAGGTGAAGATTAATCCCGATATTGAACATTTGTCATTACTTTTTGGGAAAAACACACAGTTGGATATTTCAGAAGAACAAATTGGAAAATTGAGGACACTATTTTTAAATGGAGATCTCCCTGAAAACACCAAAAAATTTCAAAGCATTCGCGCCCTGTGGTTAACAGGCTCTAAGTTGCCGAGTTCAATAGGCAAGTTCATACATTTAAAGTTTCTTGACATCTCTAGATCTTCTATTAGGAAAGTCCCAAATTTTATTACCAAGCTCTACAATTTAGAAACACTAAAGTTACCATGGTCTCTAGATGAGCTTCCAAAAGATATCCACAACTTGGTTAGCATGAGACATTTATATCTTGGCAGTGGATATGAAACTAGAAAATTGATGCCAGAGAAGATAGGACAATTAACATCTTTGCAAACATTACCAATATTTGTTGTGAGCAATAAGAGTGGCCATAGAATCGAAGAGTTGGGTAACTTGAGCAAGCTAAGAGGTAGGTTAGAGGTTTGGGATCTACAACACGTGAAAGGCAAGGTAGAAGCAGAGAAGGCTAAAATGTCAGAAAAATATGAACTTCAAGAGTTGACATTGTATTGGGATGGAGATCTTAGAAACTCCATCAATAACTATAACTGTGAGGATGTGTTGGAGGGACTCAAACCTCACCGAAAAGTTAGGGGATTAAAACTGATGGGGTATGGAGGAACAAGATTGGCATCATGGATGAGTAAAGATTCCTGCTCGCTTCAATATTTGGTGAAGATTGAATTAAATGCTTGCAGGTTATGTGAGCAAGTCCCTGCACTTGGACGCCTTCCTCATCTTGCGACGGTCCAAATGTGTTGTTTGCAGAACTTGAAGTGTATTGGTGTCGAATTTTATGGGCTTGATGAAGGCATTGTCGATAGTTACAGTAGTAGTGGAGCAGTGACAACAAGAGTATTTCCAGCATTGACGGAACTCACACTTCTTCAAATGTATGAGTTAGAAGAATGGTCAGACATATCATCATTGTACACTATTGCCATGAGAATGTTGGAGTACTTTCCCCGTCTCCAGAAGTTACTCATCAGGGATTGCCCCAAGTTGATAACCATCCCAGGTTAGTTATTATGCATTGAGTAGTTACTTATTATATTGTGTTGTATTTAACATTAATTTCCAAGAAATGAGGGATAGCGCGTCCCAACTCAGATATGTGAGAGCAATAATGGTTCATCCTCACCTTTAGTGAGGGTAACTTTACAAACATTTTTTGAGATTTGTTGCTTGTTTCATTTTTGTAATTAAAGTCGCTCATTTTTAAGATTAAATTTTTTGTGCAAAATTTTAATTTAATCAAATATCGGCAAGTACTCGATTAAAAAAAGCAGGCTTACGAGAAGGAATTGTTGGTGCCATGAAACTTTACTGGCTTTTATAGTTTAAATTACATATTAATTTGTCCTCAAAGCTACTTCCCTTTCCCTTTTCGTTATTGATTATCTCTCCTCTCCGGGCTCTCCCCAGATTCTTTCTCTCTTTCTTTCACCACTCGCCTACAACCACCGATGGTGGTGGCGGTGGCGAAGAAACCCCATCCATGTGTCTTCCCATCAACCTTCTTCCTTTCCGGTTCTCTTCTTCGTCGCGTTCTTGCAGACAACCACCACCAAAGGCTTCCTTGTGGCGGTAATCTCTTATTTGGTGGTAGTATTAGGGCTATAGACGTCTACTCTCCACTCTTGATCTCTTAATAGGGAAAGTCTACAATACACACTACTTAAAATGGTGTACTATATGTACCTATTTTATGGTTTATTCATAACATTTTAGCGTGTTTCGTAACTTTTGTTCTAAAATTCATAACTTTTCAGCAGTACGATTCGTAACATTTTCATTATGATTCATAACATTTTGGTGTATCTTGTAACCTTTATACGATTCGTAACTTTTTACCAATACGATTCGTAATATTTTTCTCTATAATTCATAACATTTTGGGGGTGCATATGATACACATCCAAATAAGAGGTGTGTATTGTAGTCTTTCCCCTCTAAACAAATCAATTTATGCCAAAATAAGCAGTTTGGATTATCAAATCATGACCCTCAATATAGCACACAGAATGCAGGTAGTTACTCTTACCCAAGGCAAAGATGAACGGAATTGTTCTTCGTAGAGATAGACGTGGATATTGTACTTTAATGGAAGATTTGCTTAAAAAAAGCAGTGAATTCTTAATGCTCTGTTTGGAACTTTGAAAAAAGAGGGAAGCAAAAAAATTTAAGAAGAAAAATGTGAGGAAAATAAAGCAAAAATTTCACTATTCTTGATGATCTCTTTTTCCATTTGCTCTTCTCCTCTCGATCCAAACAAGGGAAGAGAACATTTTGAAACTTTCCTTTCTTTTCCCTTCATTTCTCGATGTTCCAAATAAAGCATAGGAGATATGACAATAGTAGAAATGGATGATTTGGATTATTTGCCAAACTAGCTTCAAAACCTAGCGTTACGTAAGATATTAGAAATTATAGTTTTTTTTTTCTTCTTTTTATTTCTTAAACTATGCACTTTTTTTTTCTACTTAGTCTCTAAACTATCAATTTGACGATTTCATTCTCTCAACTATCACACCATTACCTACTTAGTCCAATCGATAACGGAAATTAGGAATTTGGACGAAAAATGCCACATAAGGCCCTGTTTGGAACCCTGTAGAGCAAATACTTGATTATGAGAGCCTTAGAGATAAAAATTAATTATGACCTTTTGGGTTAAAATGATTAGAAAAATAAGATATTCACACCGGTTCATGAAAATTAGAGCACTTAATTTTTTAACCATATTTTTTAATATATAAACCTTGTCAAAAAAAATTAAGTGCTCCAATTTTCAATCCATTTTAACCGGTGCGAAGATATTATTTTTCTGATCATGTTATCCCAAAAGGTCAAAATTAATTTTTATTTTTAGAGCTCTCATAATTAATATATGGGGCCTTAAGTGGCATTTTATAGAGGCTGACACATACATATTTTTTTAAAAAGACTGAGCTCCTGATATATAGTAGAATTTAAATTGTTCATATATTAAAAATATGGTAAAAAAATTAAGTGCTCCAATTTTCAATCCATTTTAATCGGTGCGAAGATATTATTTTTCTGATCATGTTATCCCAAAAGGTCAAAATTAATTTTTATTTTTAGAGCTCTCATAATTAATATATGGGGGCCTTAAGTGGCATTTTATAGAGATTGACACATACATATTTTTTTAAAAAGACTGAGCTCCTGATATATAGTAGAATTTAAATTGTTCATATATTAAAAATATGGTAAAAAAATTAAGTGCTCCAATTTTCAATCCATTTTAATCGGTGCGAAGATATTATTTTTCTGATCATGTTATCCCAAAAGGTCAAAATTAATTTTTATTTTTAGAGCTCTCATAATTAATATATGGGGGCCTTAAGTGGCATTTTATAGAGGCTGACACATACATATTTTTTTAAAAAGACTGAGCTCCTGATATATAGTAGAATTTAAATTGTTCATATATTAAAAATATGGTAAAAAAATTAAGTGCTCCAATTTTCAATCTATTTGAACCATTGTGAAAATCTTATTTTTCTGATCAGTTTATCCTAAAGAGTCATAATTAATTTTTATCTCTAGAACTCTCATAATCAAGTATTTGCTCCATAGGATCCCAAACTGGGCCTTACATGGGTATTTTCCGTCCAAAATCCTAATTCCGTTATCGATTGGATTAAGTAGGTAACGATATGATAATTGAGGGGATGAAATCATCAAATTAGTAAGTAGGAAAAATGTGCATAATGTAGGGGATAAAAAAAAAAAAAAACTCTGAAATTATATTATTGCTATAACCTGATGGGTTCAATCGACAACACTGAAGCAGCATTCAACGGATGGACATCCCTTCAACATCTTGACATTCGACGTTGCCCCGAGCTTTCAAGTTTGCCAGAGGAGCTGCTACAACCAACCCTCGAAGATATATGCCTGATTGACTGTCCAAAGTTAAGTACGCCTAATCCAGATGCATTACACAGCCTCACATCCCTCATGAATATGGAAGTTTTAGATTGTCCGATGTTGGGGACTTGTTGGGAGGCGGGGCTGGTTTGCACCACCAACCTTCAAAGTTTGCGTATAGGCAGATTCAGAGGGAAGTCAGCATATTTCCCCTGGCCCTCCACAAGTGCTGCCGCAACAACACCGTGGTGCCATTTCACCTCCCTGGAGACTCTAGTCTTAGAAGGATGGGCAAAGGTCGAGTCTCTTCCGAATCAACTTGAGCACCTTCCTGCCTTGAGAAGTTTGGAACTTATAGATTTCTGGGGGCTGAAATCTCTGCCGGATTGGCTGGGTAACCTTTCATCTCTTCAACGTTTGAGAATAATTCGTTGTCCACAAATACATGAAAGATGCAAAGAGGGAGGCGATGATTGGCACAAGATTGCTCATATTCCATCCATTCGCATGGGTAACTTATTCTTCAAAGTTGCATGTTTCATTGATTTCTTCTTCTTCTTCTTCTTCTTCTTCTTCTCTCTCTCTACAGGATTACTTACACGGGTGTCTATGTTTCTCTTGTCCATGTGCGTGTGTGAAATAATCCGTGGCAATAGTTCGGGAACCTAATTCTTTGGTGTAATTATTGGGCTTGCAGACTACGGAGCTGAAGTGTATCCTCTCTATGCGGATAAGGCATGAAAAGCCCCTGCTAAGCATGTAAATTTCTCACTCTCTGCATTTTCTTTTGTTTGCGTTTCTTAGACTATGTTCTCTTTCAACGTCAATAAGTGGTTTTGGTCTCTCGGTTCTTGCACATCTAGCTGTTAGGATTTCGGAGACCTTCTCAACAATGAAATAACAGTGGTTGTGATTGCGGACTCTGTTGAAGAATCTAGTTCTTAACTATTCATCTCCTTATCTATTTAAATCCTCTGATTGAATTGGTTTTAGTAACCTGTTCCCCTGTTCGCTGAGCACTCAGTGTACTAACAGAAAATGATCAAGGTTGTGCCGAAGTCGCATCCTAATTAAGAATCAAATTAAAGTGCAGTAGTACTTCTTCGCATATATAATTTCCGAGACTAGCAAACCAATTAGCTATGAGACGACTTCTTCTTTTTTTTTTTTTTTTTTTTCCTTTTGAACCATTTCAAGGCGTTTTTGATTCCCAAGTCTCTGAGACAGTGCAATATGCTAAGTCTGTCCAAATTCATGGTAAGACTTGGGTTCTCAAAGGTCTTATTCACACTTAGGCATTTTGTCAACGGTTTTCTCAACATTCATTTGCTTAATTTAGCCATGAATACTTTGTCTCTACTCAAATCGTTTGAGAATGTTCGATTGCTGGTTGACAGCAAATTGCCCGTAAATTTATAAGCTTGGGATCTGAGCGTGCGCTTCATGATTGAAATCAATATTCGTAAAGGTAAGGCTTTTGATCTAGGACATCAGTGTCTGATCCCATAGAAATGATGCTAGAAATGATGCAAAAATAGTTGAGCCAGTCTTAGAATCTGAGATTGACGCTATAATGTTAGTACGTCATCGATTTCCCCCTTTTCAGCAAACCAATCAATAATTTATCAATTAGCCTTTCTGAAATCTTTGTAGCTCGGTCGCCGTTAGCTCATAATATCTCCAAAGACGTTTTTACGTGTTGCGCATAAAGGAGGGGCACCATACACAATCAACTATATTAGTAGCAATGAGATGGTTTACCAGTGTTTTAGTAAATGCTGTGTTTTGAATGTTTCATACCTCATTTTGTGAACTTATATCCGCATGCATGTAACTATACCTTTGTGGTTGCGCATATTCCTATGGTACTCAGTCATGAACTCAATGTTCTTGTAGAGAAGCTATGCTATGGAGTTGGTGTCACTTGTTGATATTGGTTACTGGTGCTGCATATTTTCAATTCTCGGGGGAGAGAGGTTGTTTAGAAGGGGGAATTATATCAGAGGGTCTAGAGACTACTCCTGTGGCTGTTGAGGGTCGTGAAGGTGTAGAGCTTGTGCTGCTGGTTTTTTGGTTGCGAAGAGATGGTTCTGGGGTGATGCTGTTGATGTTTTTACTGCTGATGTTGTTGCTAAAGTTGCTGTTTTTTAGCTGCTGCGAGTCTGTTGGTGCTGATGCTGCGTGGTGCTGTTTTTTATTTTTCCTGGTTTTTCTGGTGCTGTTCTTGCTGCTGATTTTTCTTGTTTTCTGTTGCTTCTTCTGCTGCTGGTATTTTCTGGTTTTCTGCAAATGATCGGTAGCTGGTCTGTTCTATTCTGTTCTACATTGAAAACTGGTGGTGCTGCTTTGTTTCTGGCAGGCCTGTTCATGCTGTGAAGAAGCTGATACCTGAGGTTTTGGTATTATCAAGGGGCTCTGATGTTGTTAGGGGCAATTGAGATTTGTGGCTATTTTTTTCTTGTGTATTCTGTATGTTTTGGTCCTTGTTTTAGTTCTCTTTTTGGTTGGTTTCTGGTAACCGCATACAGTTATTGTTGGGTCAAGGGTGGCATATGGTTGTCGAGGAGTTAGGGTTTGACAACTTTGTTTGGGATGCTTTCTTCATATGATGCCGTTGTGCTCTTGATCCGTTTAAGGCAACAAAATATAAACTACGTAACATTTACTCCAAAAAATAATGATTCTAGTTTTAAAAATTGAGAAATTTTTTATTTATAAAACATGTAAGATATTTTATTAGATTTTTCACACTATGGAGTTTCTTACATGAGTTGTACTCTACCGAGTGTGATTGGCATTTACATTGTTGAGCTTCGTTGCATATACGTGCATTGTACAAGAGCCTTCCCCTTTCAACTAGTGTAGGTACATCAATAGGCATAAACCTTGCGGTTCAAAAAAAAGAGAGGCATAAACCTTGTCTTTTTATATACTGGCCTTTCGTCCTTATCTCCATCATGTTATCTGTAGATTATAGTTATTGCTCTCGGTCACCTTGATTTTTTTAATGCAACTACCAATTGACCCAGAGGTCTTTGTTTTGTGTTTGTTTTTTTGTTCTACACATGGGGATGGTATTAACAAGCTCGTGCTATGCATGGAAGCACAAAAAAAACTTTGATGATTTTATCTACAATGATGATAGTGGTACCGAAAGTGAATTGTACAGAAAATGTACATCGGCTTGTGGGGCCCACTTTTGAATTCCACACAAATAATCCAAATCAATCATTAATTTTTAAATAATTTCTTGAGTACTCTTGCAAAAAATCAGATCCACTGGATATGCGTAAGTGGTTTTGATCAAATCTTTCAAATTTCATTCAGAACTTACCCCTACCTTCTCAAAATCAAAGCCCTAATCTTTCCCAGTGTGCCCGAGCTCTCTGGGCACAATGTAAGTAATTTCAACAAATACTTGAGGCAATTAACAAGATATATATAAACTATTTAGTAACATTTATTTCATAAATTAATGATTCAAGTTCTAAACATCGAGGAAAATATATAATTTTACTAAACATGTACATTTTGCCATATTCTTCCATTATGTGAGTTTCTTTACATGGGTTGTATTTTGCCATATTCTTCCAGTTTCTTTACATGGGTTGTTTGATGTTTCCATTGTCGGATTTTGTTTTGTACATGTGCACAAGAGCCTTCACTTTTCAACTGGTGTATGTATATCTATAATCTATATGCATAAAGCTTTTCTTTTCGCATAAACCTCTTCTTTTTATATACTGGCCTTTCGTCCTTATTTCCATCATGCTACCTATAGAATATAGTTACGGCTCTTGGCCACCTTGATTTTTTTAATGCAACCACTAATTGACCCGGAGGTCGTTGTTTTTGTATTTTTTTTTATCTACACATGGGGATGGTATTAACAAGTTCTTAATGATTCAAGAACATATAAGATTCAAGTTCTACAAAATCGAGAAAAAATATTTATAAAACATATAAGATTTCTTTTCTCTAGATTCTTTCCAGTATGGAGTTTCTTACATGAGTTGTACTCTACCGGGTGTGATTGTTGTTTTCATTGAGCTTCGTTGTATTTACGTGCACAAGAGCTAGCCTTCCATTTTTCAACTAGTGTAGCTACATCAATGCACATAAACTTTTTCTTTTTATATACTAGTCTTTCGTCAAAATCTCCATCAAATTACCTATAGATTATAATTCCTGCTCTCGACCACTTTGATTTTTTAATGCAATCACCAATTGACCTGAAGGTCTTTGTTTTTGTATATTTTTTTCCTTCCTACCCATGGGGATGGTATTAACAAGCACGGAACTCTCATACTATGCATTAAGCACAAAAAAATCTTTGATGATTTTATCTACAATAATGATAGTGGTACCGAAAGCGAATTGTACAAAAAATGTACATCGACTGGTGGGGCCTGCTTTTGGGTTCCACACAAATAATCCAAATTTCCATTCATTTTTAAATAATTTTTTGAGGGCCTCTGTATAAAATCAGATCCATTGGCATTGGACATGCATAAGTGATTGATCCAATCTTTCAAGTTTCATTCAGAACGTACCCCTGCGTTCTAAAAATCAAAGCCCTAATCTTACCCAGTGTGGCCGAGCTCTCTGGGTACGTTGAAGGACAAGCTCAGCGGATTAGAAAACAGTACCTGCTGGCACAATGTTTAGTAAAGTTCAAGAAATACTTGAGGCAACAAGATAGTATAAACTATTTAACATTTATTTCAGAAATTAATGATTCAAGTTCTAAAAATCGAGGAAAATAATTTTACTAAACATGTAAGATTTTGCCATATTCTTCCATTATGTGAGTTTCTTACATGGGTTGTACTCTATCGTGGTGATTGATGTGACATTTCCGTTGTTGGACTTTGTTGTGTATATGTGCACAAGAGCCTTCCCTTTTCAACTAGTGTAGGTATATCTGTATACATAAATCATTAAATCTTTTCTTATCACATTGGTGTTTCGTCCTTATCTCCAACATGTTACCACTAGAATATATATAGCCACTATTGCCGGCCACCTTGATTTCTTAATGCAATCACCATCCGGAGGTCTTTGTCTATATATTTGTCTTGGTGTTCTACATATGGGTATAGCAATACTCGTGCCATGTATGGAAGCACGAGAATATTCTTAATTTGATGTTTTTATCTCTCATCGCTGTTAAATTTTTTTTAGATATTTAACGTGAGGGAAAATGCAAGGGGAAGTTTGAGAGTTTTTCATTTCACTGTAGAGTGGGAAAACCAAAAGCAAATGGAAGATGAACGTTAGTGGGCTATGGTGGAATTTTGTTTGACTTTGTATTTTTTCTATAAAAAAAAGAGTGTGTTTTCTATATCTATACTATATATTATAAGAATGTAATTACCAACTAATTTTTTTTTCTATCTTTGTTTTTTTATTGTCATGAAAATTTTTCTTAATTTTTAGCGAAAAAAGGAGTAAAATTGAAGAACCATACATGCTGACCTACTAACGCATAAGCAACAAGAAAAAGATTCGATGTTTTTTCTGTTCACGTTCATTGAACAGGCAAGACGCTAGGTTAAATATCTATCTACGTGCACACGTAGAAATTAGCCCAATTCATTGTTTAGAAATTGGCCCATTTCATTGTGCCTTTCCTCACTTCTTAATTTTGACCTTTGAGAGCATATCCAACCAATCTCTAAAAAACTTCAAAATGGAAAATGGATGTGGCGTATGGTTTGCTATTAGAAGCTGTAGACACCCTATTTTGGACTTTCCAGAATAGTTTATTTACGGTCTTTTGATTCCCCGATGATGATTTAAGGTCAAGAACATATCGAGTTGTAGAAAAAGTTTGAGCTTTGAGCGTCCCGAACCTCATCCGCATCTTTCTGAACTCCTTGTCGAACCTTCAAGCCAGAACCAAATAGCCTCAGCAAAACCCTACTGGAGTACGCTGGTGGATAACTAGCATGCGCCGGAACTTCCGCCACGTGTCAGTCATCCCCAGTTACTGGCGCACGCCACTTACAGGGTGCGTACGCCAGTTGTAGCCAGTCAAATCAACTTTATCCCAGATGAGCACGCGGGAGTTTTGGCGCCACCTGGCGTCTGCCAGTAGTCCTCTGGTTGCTAAGGACATCCTCCTGCTCCCTCCACTCCTACATCACCTCTCAAGCCTTGTCCCATGCATTTAATGCATGGAAGGCTCACCCATGGCCTAACTAACCAAACAAGCCTTAAGGCCTAAACTGATCAGCCCCTTCTCTCCTCCATAAATACCCCCTTTGCATTCATTTGCAAATGGTTAGCATCATTAAGAAAGGGTTAGTTCCATTAAGAGCTCAAGTCTCCTTGTCCTCTTCCCCTTTACTCCCTCCTTTGCTTCCTTTCTCTTCCAATAGAAAGAGCAAGTAAGGGAAACACTCACCTTAGTCCATAACACCCCTACATCCATCTCTCAAACCTCAAATCCCAAGTTCAAGCCCAAGCTCTTCATCAAACTCACAAGCAAAGGTATACCACCTTTGCTTGTTGTTTTCTGTTCTGACCCCTGAGGGGGGCTGGCAGGGTCAAGGCTGGTAATCTATACCAGTCCTGGCCCTAATGCTGGCAAGGTTTCAAAACCGTATGCAGTGATCAGTGGCGCACGCCAGTTCTTTGAGCCGTACGCCAGTAATGGTAGTACGTGCAAAACTGGCGTGGGGATCATGGATCATTGTTTTATTGCTTTATTTATGTTCTGATCACCTTGATGCATGCTAAAACCAGCCTTTTGCTTACTGTATTTTAGAACTGCTTTCTCTGCCATCTGTATCTTAGTATAGTTTGGCCTCTGGGAGCCTTCTGGTCATGTTCCAGAGCCCAGATGGTGCAAAGCCAAAGCATTGGAGCAAAGGTACAACTGGCGTACGGCCATACACTACTGGCGTACGGTAGCAGTCTAGCTTCCAGTGGCTTGGCCCTTGCATGGATCTTCTATCCAGGCCTTTGATCATCCTCCCCTCACTGTTTAAGGGGTTTTCTGTCTATTTGGTGGCTTCTCAGCCCTTTAATCTCTCTGTAATAGCTTAGTAATATATATCAACTGCGTGGTTTGTCCTGGGTGTGCACTGGTCCCTTCCAGAGCCCAGAGGGTTGATAACAGAAGCTGTGGATTTGAGCTTACCGGCGCACGCCAGTTGTGTTGTGGCGCACGCAGGTCAAGGCTACATGCAGTGGCCTAGCCAGTGCATGCAGGCTTGCTTCTGTGTGCATTACTGCACAGCTAGTGTGCTCCAGTCTCTTCAAAACGTTCACAGTAGCTTGTTCTCAATCTATTATTTCTGCTAAGATCAAACATCATCATCCATAAATATTTTGTCACATATTTGTATATAAACTGCAAATGTGTTACAGTTTTAGTCCCCATTAACTGTTCCCCCGCCCTAACTGGCTAAGAAAATGATCAAACAAAGAGAGAAATGCAAATGTTTTATAAAATGCCTGAGTAGAGACCGATCTCCGGATTTCAAAGGTGACAACGGTCCAGTCTACAAGCCTTTTTCAAACTCAAACAAACGAGATCCAAACGTTTTCAAAACCACGGTTTCTTGGGTACTCTCCACAAAACCCGAGTGGCGACTCTCTGATCTGCGAAGCGTTTCGCCGCGCTTTCCGCAAGAAAGGCGCATGCACCCGGAATTTTCACAGACTAAAAATGTAGGATTTTTGGGGCGTGTGCCCACAGAAGCTACTGTGATAAACAAGATTCACTACTGACGCTGTTCGATTGGAGTTTTTGAAGGACCATATTGGGAGAGTATCTGAACCAATTGTGGGTTGTGTTCTTCCCCAGATTCAACTTCTAATGAGATATTAAAGATATGGTCAACTCTCCCTGATTAACAAAAATAAGCTAAATAGCCGGCAATGACCAAGACATTGACCATAAAAATAATCAAGACTTCAAATCTGCCGCCATATGATAGGAGTAGTAGTTGCCCTCGATCTGTTGTAATCACAACACCCCTTCTCTGTTCTCTTGTATTCTTATCCTGCTAATTGTTCGCCAAACATTTTTTCCTTCAAGTCCCAATTTCTGTTTACATAAGGAAACCATGATTCCTCCTGTGCTCATCTCCGCGGCCAAGGGAATCCTGAATGGGTTGCTTCCGCTAGCAATAGATCAGATCAACGATCAGATTAACCTGGCATGGGGTTTCAAGAAAGACCTCGAAAAACTCCACGAAAGGTTAGAAATTATTCAGGCTTTGCTACATGATGCTGAGAACCAGAAAATAATCTCACATACTATGATGGCGTGGCTAAAGAAACTCAAGGTTGCAATCTGCGATGCTGAGAATGTGCTGGATGAATTGGCCTATGAAGCTCTTCGAAGAAAGATTGAGGTTCACGACCGGAAGAGGGACAAGGTGCGCCATTTGTTCACCCACTCTGATCCATTGTCATTCCATTTAAAGATGGCTAATAAGGTCAATAACATCAATAAACTGTTAGACAGAATTTGTAAAGCAGCAAATGATGTTGGTCTTAGACCAGCTGAGCAACTCAATGATGCTATTGTTGAACCTAGGGAGTGCATGATGAGTCAACCTTTTATCGATCATACACAAGTTGTGGGTAGGGATGGTGATGTTAAGGTAGTGGTAGATATGTTACTTGGTTCTTATGTAGAAGATGATTTACCTGTCGTTGCTGTTGTAGGAATGCCTGGGCTAGGAAAGACAACTCTTGCTCAGGTAGTTTACAAAGAAGCAAAAGTCATTAAGAATTTATGTGCAAGAATGTGGATTTGTGTATCTGATGATTTCAAGATGGGAAGGTTACTGAATGATATGGAGCAATCTCTTACGGGAGATAAGTCTGAGACTCATAGTATTGAAGGGGTAGTGAGAAAGCTTAGACAAAAACTGAATGGGAAAAAATACTTGCTTGTATTAGATGACGTTTGGAACACGAATCCAGATTTATGGGTAGACCTGAGAAGTTCTTTGGTAGGAATAGGTGGCTCTAAGGAAAGCAAAATTTTAGTTATTACCCGTAGTATGGAAGTTGTATTAGCAATGCGAACATCCCCGTCATGCACCCATCAGTTGACGACACCATCAGAAGCTGATTGTTGGACAATGTTTAGGAAAAGAGCATTTTCCAATAGAGAACGAAGAGAAACTCCAACTTTATTGGATATTGGTCGAAGAATGGTAGAAAAGTGTAAGGGTGTACCATTAGCGATAAACTCATTAGGAGGTTTACTGTACTCGAAGCAGGATGAACAAGAATGGGAGTTCATCGACAAGAGTGAAATATGGAGTTCACTCGAAAATGAAAATGGTATTCTACCAATATTGAGGCTTAGTTTCGACCATTTACCATCACCATCTTTGAAACGATCTTTTGCATACTGTTCTATTTTTTCAAAGGATGAAGTCATTATCAAGGATGAGTTGATTCAACGTTGGATGGGTTTAGGATATCTTCAACCTTCTTCAAGATGTAAGGTGGAAATGGAAGAGTTAGGCAATGAGTATTTTAATACTTTATTGCTCAATTAGTTATTCCAGGAAGTGGAATATGACGAGTACAACAATATCACAAGTTGCAAGATGCATGATCTTGTACATGATCTTTCACTTCATGTCTCACAGGGTAATTGTTTGACTTTGGAAGCTAGTGAGGTGAAGAATAATCCTGATGTTGAACATCTGTCGTTACTTCTTAGAGAAGAAACACGGTTAGATATTTCGGAGGAAAACATTGGAAAATTGAGGTCACTATTTTTAACGGGAGATCTCCCCGAAAACACCAAAAATTTTCAATGTATTCGCGCCTTGTGTTTAGTAGACTCCAAGTTGCCAAGTTCAATATGCAAGTTCATACATTTAAGGTTTCTTGACATCTCTAGCTCTTCTATTACGAAAGTTCCAAATTTTATCACCAAGTTCTACAATTTGGAAACACTAAAGCTACCATGGTATCTAGAAGAACTTCCAAACGATATCCACAACTTGGTTAACTTGAGACATTTATATCTTGGAAATTCATATGGATCTAGAAAGTTAATGCCAATGAAGATAGGGCAGTTGACATCATTGCAAACATTACCCGTCTTTGTGGTGGGCAAGAAGAGTGGCCATAGAATCGAAGAGTTGGGTAACTTAACCAAGCTAAGAGGTAGGTTGGTGGTTTGGGATCTACAAAATGTGAAAGACAAGGAAGAAGCAGAGAAGGCTAAAATGTTTCAAAAATCTAAACTTGAAGAGTTGACATTGTATTGGGATGGAGACCTTAGAAACTCCAACGATAACCATGAGGATGTGTTGGAGGGACTCAAACCTCACCGGAAGGTTAAGGGATTAATACTTCATTATTTTGGAGGAAGAAGATTGGCGTCATGGATGAGTACTACAGATGCCCTTTTGCTTCAAAATTTGGTGAAGATTGAATTAAAGGACTTCAGATTATGTGAACAAGTCCCTGCGCTCGGACACCTTCCACATCTTGCGACGGTCAAAATGGTTCGTTTGCATAACTTGAAGCATATTGGTCCCGAGTTTTATGGACCAGATGAAGGCATTATTGATAATTGCAGTAGTAGTGGGGCAGCAGCAAGAGTATTTCCAGCATTGAGGGAATTCCAACTTTTTGATATGCCTCAGCTAGAAGAATGGTCAGGCGTATCATCATTACCCATTGTTGGCACGAGAATGCTGGAGTTCTTCCCCCGTCTTCAAAAGTTAGATATCTCAAAGTGCCCCAAGTTGATAACCATCCCAGGTGATTTGTTATGCATTTAGCAATTACTTGTTACATTGTACTGTATTTACCATAATTACCAAGATTGCTCATATTCCATCCATTTGCATGCGTAACTCTATCTCTCTCTCTCTCTCCCCAGGATTACTTACACGGGTGTCTATGTTTCTCTTGTCCATGTGCGTGTGTGAAGTAATCCGTGTTAAAAGTTCGGTAACCTAATTCTTAGGTGTAATTATTTGGCTTGCAGTTTAATGGTACTGGCACTATGGATTTGAAGTGCACTCTCTCCAAGCGGATAAGGCATGAAAGTCCCCTGCTAATCATGTAATTTCTCACTTTCTGCATTTTCTTTTGTTTGTGTTTCTTAGACTATGTGCTCTTTCAATGTCAATAAGTGGTTTTTTTCTCCCGGTCTTGCACATTGAGCCGTTAGGATTTCGGAGACCTTCGCGACAATGAAATAACAGTGGTTGTGACAGCGGACCCCGTTGAAGAATCTAGTTCTTAACTATTTAGCTTGTTGTGTATTTAAATCCTGTGATTGAAATGGTTTTAGTAACCTGTTCCCCTGTTCGCTGAGCACTAAATGTACTAACTGCAAATGATCAAGGTCCTGCCGAAGTCGCATCCTAAGAATCAAATTAAAGTGCACTAGTACTTCTTTGCATATATATATACTTTCCAAGACTAGTAAACCAATTAGCTATGAGACTTCTTTTTCTTTTCTCATTTTGAATCGTTTCTAGGTGTTTCTGATTCCCAAGTGTCTTAGGCAGTGCAACCAAATTCATGGTAAGACTTAGAATGTTTGTTTGCTGGTTGACTGCAAATTGTCTATAAATTGATAAGCTTGGGATTTGAGCGCTTCGTGATTGAAATCAATATTAGTAAAGGTAAGTGAAGGTGAGGCTTTTGATCTAGGACATCAGTGTCTGATCCCCCAGAATGATGCTAGAAATAATGCAAAATAGTTGTGCCAGTCTTAGAATCTTGAGATAGACGCTATAATGTTAGTACGTCTTTGATTTCCCCAATATCACAGTACATTTTATTTTTACACTGTGATATTGCCAGGAATACCACAGTATAAAAACAAAAAAAGGAGCACCTGCAGTAAATCTTGGAGCGCGAATATCAATTTCCTAATGCAAAATAGTTGAGCCAGTCTTAGAATCTTGAGATAGACGCTATAATGTTAGTACTTCTTCGATTTCCCCTTTCCAGCAAACCAATCAATAATTTATCAATTAGCCCTTCTCAAGTCTTTGTAGCTCGGTCACCTTTAGCTCATAATATCTCCAAAGGCATTTTTACGTGTTGCGCATAAAGGAGGGGCACCACACACAATCAACTATTAGTAGCAATGAGATGGGTTTACCAGTGTTTTAGGAAATGCTATGTTTTGAATTTTTCATACCTCATTTGTGAACTTATATCTGCATGTAATGTAACTATACCTTTGTGGTTGCGCATATTCCTATGGTACTCAGTCATGAACTCAATGTTCTTGTAGAGAAGCTATGCTATGGACTTGAATTTTTGGGGTTGAGAGGTTGTTTAGAGGGGGGAATTATATTGGAGGGTCTAGAGACGACTACTGCGGCTATTGAGGGTCCTTAAGGTTGCAGCTAAGGAGTTCAGATGGTGTATGAGCTTGTGCTGCTGGTTTTTTGGTAGCGCAGAAATGGTTCTGGGGTGATGCTGTTGATGTTTTTACTGCTGATGTTGTTGCTAAAGTTGCTGTTTTTTCGCTGCTGCGAGTCTGTTGGTGTTGATGCTGCGTGGTGCTTTTTTTCCCCTTTCCCCCCGGTTTTTCTGGCGCTGTTGCTGTTGCTGCTGCTGGTTTTTCTTGTTTTCTTTTGCTGCTGGTGTTTTCTGGTTTCTGCAAATGATCTGAAGCTGGTTTGGTCTATTCTGTTCTACATTGAAAACTGGTGGTGCTGCTTTGTTTCTGGCAGGCCTGTTCATGGCGTGAAGAAGCTGATACCAGAGGTTTTGTATTATCAAGGGGCTCTGATGTTGTTAGGGGCAATTGAGATTTGTGGCTTTTTTTTTATTTTCTTGTGTATTCTTTATGTTTTGGTCCTTGTTTTAGTTCTCTTTTTGGTTGGTTTCTAGCAACCGCATACCGTTATCGTTTGGGTCAAGGGTAGCATACAGTTGTCGAGGAGTTAGGGTGACAAATTTGTTTGCGATGCTTTCTTCTTGTAATGCCGTTGTGCTCATGCATGACATTTCCCAGTGCTTTTTATACATACCTTCTATTTGCTGTTCAAAGAAAAGTAGAGCAAGCTATGTCTTAATTCATGACATCTCCCAGTGCTTTTTATACATTTAAGTAATTTGACAGTGCACGAAAACGGCCTCTCCATGGCAGCGCTAAAATTGCGTGCATATTAACCACCCATACCTTTCAATCTGGGAGTCTTGTGCACTGGTGTGCCCTAAAGTACAAGATATGTTGACTTGGTGATATTTTAAAGCCGATCTTTTGGCCCCTAGGTACAAATATGCTTATGATACAACTTGGTGATTGATTCTTGATCCCAGTTTCTTATTATGACTTCAAAAATTAATGAAGATAAGGAAAAGTTCTCTAAGAAGAAGGGGAAGGAGCAAGTTTCTCATCTACTCAGTTACCAGGAAGAAAACAGTTTCTCATCTTATGCCACTTACCTTTACACCGCATATGAGCTTATGGACACTAACCCCGTTCGAATTATTCGTTCCAATCAAGTATTGTTAGAGGAGCATTGCCAGGTTCTATTGCCAAGCCAAAAAAATGTCTTGGGCGTTTCTTAAGCCAAAAAGAAATGTCAAAGCCTTTTTTTTTTTTTTTTTACTGCATGAGCATTTGAGTAGTGTTATTTAGATGGTTTGATACTGTGAAATAGTGAATCTCCAGGAAGTTATCCAAGTGATCCAGGTCCTTTTTTTTTTTTTAACTGCATGAGCATTTGAGTAGTGTTATTTAGATGGTTTGATACTGTGAAATAGTGAATCTCCAGGAAGTTATCCAAGTGATCCAGGTCCTGAGGGGTTAAGTGAAAAAATGGCTTTGGGACCATTGGAGATGCACTAATAGACTGCTAGCAACTTCTGATACATTGTTCTTGTACCTTTTGGTTTCCTGCATAACTCCGGAAACAATCTCATGAATACTGTACAGTGTGCAACCGCAGATCCTGATGGCCAAAAGAGGGCCATTGTGATAGGAGGAGGAACTGCTTACTTTACTGATGTTGCTGCTACATTTAAAGGCATAATTAGAGCATTGAAGGAGAAAGTGAGCTCGTATATTTTCAAGCTCTGCTTATTCTAATGTGAGCCATAATAACTCAGCTCGATGTTTTTGAAACAGGAATCCAAGCTTAAAGCTGCAAGGATGCATATACATGTAACATGTTAGGAGAGGAGGTCCGCATTACCAAAGGGGATTCGCGAAAATTGCGGACTCTTGGAAAGGAAATCGGCATAACTCTTGAGGTACTAATACACACCCAACTCCGAAAAAAAAGTTGCCTCGGGTGGTGTTATAACTCTCTTTTAAAGGGAAAATCACTTCCTTGTCGTTTTAGGAACAGAGATACTCCCTCCGTTCCATATTGAGAGTCCCACTCTCTCTCTTACCATTTTTCAAATAAAAAAATCAACTACTTCCGTGCATAATTTTTCAAATTTTTTCGCACCGTATTAAAGATCTCGATTTGTACTTTAATTTGGTGCGAAAAAATTTAAAAAATTATACACAGAAGTAGTTGATATTTTGATTTGAAAAATGGCACGACTTTTCGTAGTGGACTCTCAATATGGAACGGAGGGAGTAACATTCTAATGAAAATTTAAGTAAGACTTTTAAGAACCTTTTTTGAAAACGTTTCCACAACTAGACAAAAATTGTATAAAGAAACTCGTCGAGAAACTCTTGAAATTTTTTGTGCAAACTCTCAAGAAACTCGCTTCTCATGCTTTTTGCTAGTTTTTCCTAGGATAATTAAGTGACCTTTGTAATAAGGTTTTGAAAAACGATATAGCATCTATATCGAATTGAACGTGGAAACAGTACTACAGCATATATTTTCATTTTCAATGTCGAGTGATTTTTTTGTGATGGATATCCTATTTGATCTTGTATCACCAAGCGTTTCCCATTTCCCATTATGCTTTCGCAACGTGTTTCCCAGTTCGTTTCCTGCTTCCGCCTTCCACGATGACAAAATCTGGCATAGAAAATGTTGTATGAGCAATCAAGAATATCAAATTATCGTTCTTGTTTCTACGTTCTGTTGCTGGTTTATGGACCTGAGGCAACAATGACTGGCATATGCAAACAGGCAAGTTCTGGTGTGCGCGCGTGAGTCTTAGTACCATCATAATTTCATTTTTCTGTTTTCCAACTAAGTCCCGGTACCACCATAAGTGTACCCTACACATCTGGATTCTGGAAATCGAAAATGTATTTTTACTGGCTTAAATATCTGGCCAGACTACCAATCCCTCGTCACTCTTCATCGCAATCTCGACTCCCTAACAATCTCCTTCAACCTATAATACGCATCAAACGAGGCCCAAGGGTTTGTTTGGTAACTCATAGTTTTCGATATGAATAGGGCTACTAATGTAAGACCAACGATGGTGTTTTCGTAAGTTACTGATTCTGAACTTACTGGCTTTCAAACAGATGCCCATTCGGAAGTGAAGAGAAAACACCAGGCACGGCATAACACCAGTGAATTTGAAGCAATTGCCCATTCCAAAATAATGGCAAAGCGTTATCTTGGAAAAAGATCCCACTTTTGTGTATGTATACATTAGTATTGAAAGTTACAAGGAAGAGGTAGTACGTGGTGGTCCAATCAGATCGATTAGATTGACTTACCATCAGTGTGTGGTCTTGCCTATGGAAGTGGAGGTTGTCATCAAAGATATTCGATGCGAAGTTGATTGGTTGGGGTTTGTGATTTTCATTTTATCGGCGGATGCAGTTGCATATGCTTTGGCAACTTCGACTTTGTAAACTTGAAAAGTTACCTCCCAATTGGTTATTGAATCCTTTGTGGGACGATAATTGTCTTTTTTGATGTACTGCTGTGATCTTTGTTATCAATGAAGTTTAAATTTTGTTCTTTCTTTTTTGAATTTTTGTACATTAAGCATTCGTCTCCATGGGAAAAATTTACAGAGTAAAAAATTATGACTGTAGGCAAGAAAAAGTCCATTAAAAACAAAAAAATAAGTTCGAAAAGCCAGCTGTATTTAGTGTGTTCAAAGTCATCTTATATAAATTTTTTTTTAATTTCAGTCCATACTTTTATACTACTTTTTTAATTTTTCTCTTCGAAACTGATAGATCAATCTAAAAACTAGGAGAAAAAATTGAACAAAAGATCATTAAAAATTCATAATACCGACTATTTTTAAGAAAGATTCAAATAGGGGAATATCCTTATTGCAGTCCTTGCTTCCAACTGATCCATACCCCATTAATAAAAGCAAACGAATTTATAAGAAAGATTCAAATAGGGGAATATCCTTATTACAGTCCTTGCTTCCAACTGATGCATACCCCTATTAATAAAAGCAAACGAAGAATTGACGGAAATTTGATGTTTTGATGTCGCCCATGCTATTACAACTCAGTAAAACAGACGATTACTTAGTTTGCCGAAAATTCGAGGGCGATATGTTGACACAATGAGATCTACAAGGAGGCGGTAGAACTCTAGGTAGGCGAAAGAAATGATTGGTATGACTGCTACTGCAACCACTAGACAAAGTATAATTGGCTTATTCTTGTTCCCAAGCATAATATAGAGTGCAGAACTGAAGGCTACCGCCATTGCTGTAATGGAGAGGTAAAGGGTAACCAAAGCAATTACCAGCCTATTAGGAAGAGCAGTGAGAAACTCATCCTGGGCGTAGCGGGAAGTGAGGATGGACAAGGACACCAACAAAGAAGTGATTGATGCACATAGCGAGATTGCAGTGAAAATAGCAAAGACATTAAATACCACTTCTTTAGAGAAAACTGGTATGCCATCACCATTGGAATTGAGCCCGCCTGGAACGGTGATTGCGGCCGCAAATACCACAGTGACAACGAGTCCTGCCGGAACTGTAAGTGAATTTGCTGTGTCTTTCATCCATTTTTCTCCTTCAGCTCTTAATCCCTCATGTTCCTGAGTAAATATTGTTTTAGGAGTTTCCCCGTCATTGTTGAGCCAATCTATATCTCTGGGCTTTGCAGACTTTTTCACTTCCTGTATGATAGCCAAAAGTTTGAAACGAAGGATATGTTGCAATGCATAATTTGTTAAAAATGTCAAAGACTACATAAAATATGTGCATGGTTCCCCAAAAAAAAAAACTTGTGCCGTAACACCCACATTTGATAGTACCTGGTATACACCATTTACATTTACACCCCTTTCATCCGTCTTGAATTTTAAAGATTTGCATTTCCTAAACAAAGTGTACGTGGACCCTAAAATAAATGTGGGACTCAATTTTGGTTGTTTACTTAAAATGTCTATATAGCTCGTATCAATTTAAACTAAATTCAACGGCCATAAATCACATAACTTAGGGGTGTTACAAAACCCGACGGATCGAAAAAAACCGACCGATCGGTTCACTTTTCGGTCGGGGTGGTGGCGGAATTTTTCCGGACCGGACCGGACCAAACCGAACCAAAATCTGTTCGGTCTCGGTTTCCTGGATTTTTTGCCAGACCGAACTGAACCGATCGAATATATATATATATATATATACATATATACTTTAAATTAAATAAAAATTTTATATTTCGGGCGGACCGAAATCCCCGACCGAACCGATCCCACCCCGAACCGAACTGAACTCAACTTCGGTTGGGATCGGTCCTGGAAATATTTGGACCAAACCGAATCAGTCTTCGAAAATTTCATCCCGAACAGAATCAAACCGAGTCCAATATGGGTATTTATTGTAGCATTTGCCAAGACTAAATCGTGAAAATCATATCTTCAATTTAAACCTGTGTCAATGAAATTCAATGGTGGTTGTTCCGGAAGATTGAGTTTATATAAGTGGAATATAAACGAACAAATAGTATTACCTCAAACCATTGTAGCTCCGTTGCATCTGCAGAGCTGCACCAATAACTAGGTCGTCGTTTTTGTTTCGAGGTGCTAGTTTTCCAGCCAAGTGCAGGAGGTTGTTTCCTGAAGGATCTCTCATTTGTACTAGAAGTTCTCGATTAGGCCCTCTCCGATATATGAGGTTGAAGACATTCGCATGACGCTTTTCAATCGCTATATGGAATATGGTCAAGACCTTTCTCGTCTTCAGCCCAAATTAATTTAGGAAATGATTCCAAAATTGCTTCTATGACCTCGTGAATCCCAAGTTTTGCTGCCGTGAGCAGTGCAATTTTTGCTAACTTGTCAGCGTCGTCTGAATTATTTTGAGATTTAAGTCCCACACTCAAATATTTGACCAATTTAAGAGCTTGAAGATGCATCTTCTTTTCGTCTTGGATATGTTTAATACAAGGCACTGCATTTCCATAAACAAAAATTAAAAAGAATTGATGTTGCCTCTAATTAATTAAAATAGGGATTCGGTGAGGGGACTAATTTTTTTAAAAATAATTTCTATCCTAACAAAACATCAAAATTACATAAACAGAAATTGCGATGGAGAATTTTTTAAATTCATCAAAGAACACTAGAAACCCTCACCTAATAAAAGCACGAACTGTATGAGTAGATAATCTGTCCAAAATATAGATTTCTGACATTTAATCACTACAAATTAATTTTTATATTAATTAAGTCTCACCGAATATTAAGAAATTGATCAAAATTGATAAATTTATCAAAACAACAGTTTGTAACTTTGTGTTATTGGTCGGATATATGCATTTCTGAAATTAACGAGTACCGGCCTGGTCATAGTTACATTGATAACATATAAATTGGATAATTATTTGAAGACAGGAAACGATACCCAATAATAAATGACTGAGACTAATTTATAAGGACCAAAAGATCTGTGATTAAAGTGTGCATGTGTGTTTTTGGAGTTTGATTAAATTCCTTTCCGAGTTTGATTGGTTTAAAAGTTATAATAATAAACAATTAAACATAAGCTGTTGTAACGAACGCTATGAATGCAAACTAAGAATGAGAAATTGAATATTAAACAAGAAATCACAAAGACACAAGATATACGTGGTTCCCCAAGATGGGTACGTCCACGTGCGAGGAGAGAGAGGATTCACTAACCAACGTGAAGAAGAGATACAAAGAGCCGGCTGTAATCCGTAACTCTAGAAAGGCCACAATATGAGAGCCCAAAAGATACTTTAGAAGTTCCCCAAAAAGCCTTATTTATAATAGGCTACAAAAACGGGAACAACATAATTAACCAATGTGGGATTAAAGAATACAAGGCATTCCCAACAATTCTCCACCTTGACTTGAATTCCACTGAACTAAATCACCAAATATAGCTCTCCCCTTCTAACCTCTCACTCGCCAAATGCCCCCGAGGGGCGATCAACTGCAAATACCAAGCAAGCCCAAGCAATGCTTGAACTTGGCAACCGGAACCGGTTTAGTCAACATATCTGCTGGGTTATCTGCCGTACCCACTTTCTTCACCTCAACTTGCTTCTGTGAGATGATATCCCTAACGAAGTGATACCTGACATCGATATGCTTCGTCCTCTCATGATACATCAGATTTTTAGTCAAATGTATAGCACTTTGCGAATCACAAAATAATGAACTCACACCTTGTGCAAGACCAAGCTCACAAAGCAAACCTCTCATCCATAATGCCTCCTTCACAGCTTCAGCAATGGCCATATACTCCGCTTCTGTTGTAGACTGTAGCCTGTAAAGTAGCTTTCCAACTAATGGCACTTCCGGACAGAGTAAAGACATAACCTGTCAGAGACCTCCTCTTATCGTGGTCACCGGCAAAATCCGAATCAACATAACCAACAGCATGATCACCAGAATTGGCAACCCCAAACAATAGACCAACACCTGCAGTTCCGCACAAATACCGTAGTATCCATTTCACAGCCTCCCAATGTGCCTTTCCTGGACGCCCCATATAACGACTAATGACACTAATTGCATGTGAAATATCAGGACGAGTACATACCATGGCGTACATAAGGCTCCCAACTGCGCACGAATATGGAACCTGAGACATATACTTCTCCTCATCCTCCGACTATGGTGACAACTCAGCTGAAAGTCGAAAGTGTGCTGCCAAAGGGGTACTGACTGGCTTCGAGTTCTGCATGGCAAAGCGCTCAAGCACTTTAAGTACATAAGACTTCTGATTCAAAAATAATTTGCCAGCTACTCGATCTCTACAAATCTCCATACCCAAAATACGTTTTGCCGCACCCAAATCTTTCATCTCAAATTCACCACCTAACTGTTGTTTCAACCTGTTGATTTCTGATACACTCTTGGCAGCAATAAGCATATCATCAACATACAACAGTAGATAAACAAATGAACCATCTGGAAGTTTTCGAAAATACACACAACTGTCATACTCACTCCTAGAATATGACTGGCTTATCATAAAAGTATCAAACCGCTTATACCATTGCCTTGGGGATTGTTTGAGGCCATACAAAGATTTACGAAGTAAACAAACGTGATCCTCCTTACCAGAAACAACAAATCCCTCAGGCTGACGCATATAAATCTGTTCCTCAAGCTCGCCATGCAAAAACGCAGTTTTGACATCAAGTTGCTCTAACTCAAGATCATAACAGGCAACAATAGCAAGTAAAGTGCGAATGGAACTATGTTTTACAACAGGTGAAAATACCTCATTGTAGTCAACACCCTCTTTTTGGCTGTATTCTTTCGCCACTAGCCGAGCTTTGAACCGAGCGTCTTCTACCCCTAGAATACCTGGTTTGCGCTTGAAGACCCACTTGCACCCAACAATCCTCTTCCCTTTCAGCGGTTCTACTAACTCCCATGTCTGATTCTTCTGAAGAGACTCAATCTCCTCATTCATAGCAACAAACCACTGTGCAGACTCAGTGCTCGAAACAGCTTCCGTATAGCTTGAAGGCTCCTCATACTCAACTGTCTCAGCAACTGATAAAGCATAGGCCACCATCTCAGAATAAGCCGAATGCCTTTCAGGAGGCCGAATCTCCCTCATTGGCCTATCTTTAGCAATAGTGCGTGGTTGCTCAACTAACGCATCAACCTCTGTGTCTGAACTCTTGAACTCCTCTTCAATTGGCTTCTCAATGTGCTTCTTCCCTGAGTCGGAAGATTCACTCAAAAACTCCACCTGCTTTGGAACACTCTGTTCCTGAACTGTATCATCAACCTGCTTAGACCCCTTAATCAAATAATTTTCATCAAAAGTCACATCCTTGCTAATCAAAAGCTTCGAATCATCAGAGCACCATAACCTGTACCCTTTGACACCTGCTGCATAACCCAAGAAAATACACTTCTTGGCCCGTGGCTCCAATTTACCCTCATTCACATGAGCGTAAGCTGGACACCCAAAAACACGCAACACGGAATAATCAGCTGGATGACCTGACCATACCTCAAATGGAGTCTTACACTCAATAGCAGTCGACGGAGACCTGTTCACCAAATAGCATGTCGTGGAAACGGCTTCAGCCCAAAATTCTTTGCCCAATCCGGAATTGGACAACATACAACGTGCCTTCTCCAAAAGAGTCCTGTTCATTCGTTCAGCCACACCATTC
Organism: Rhododendron griersonianum; assembly: GCA_018127125.1. NCBI lineage: Eukaryota > Viridiplantae > Streptophyta > Magnoliopsida > Ericales > Ericaceae > Rhododendron > Rhododendron griersonianum. The sequence goes on along the minus strand of CM030799.1, from coordinate 5,731,730 downwards.
TGTTGAGGGGTTTTTCTCACTGTGTGATGCCTCACAATGCCCTCATCAACTGCAGAACCTATCAAACTCGCCAAGACAAAACTCCATACCATTGTCAGTTCTCAAACGTTTTATTTTCTTACCAGTCGATTCTCAATCAAAGTTTTAAATTGTTTGAATGTATTAAAGGCGTCACTTTTATGTTTCAACATATACACCCAAACCTTACGAGAGAAATCATCGATAATACTCATAAAATAGCGAAAACCACCTTTAGAAGTTACCTCTGCGGGACCCCAAAGATCTGAGTGAAAATAATCCACTGTGCCTTTGGTGCGATGAACAACTGTACTGAATTCACCCTACACTGCTTGCCGTAGACACAATGCTCACAGAAATCCAGCTTCTCAGTTTTCTGGCCACATAGCAAACCTGTTTGCTCAAAACTGTCATCCCCCTCTCGCTCATATGCCCAAGGCGCATATGCCACAAACGAGTCAAGTCTGAATCTGAAACCTTGGATGAAGCAACCGTTCCTGCAGCACCTAGAACTGTACTGCCCTGGAGTGTATAGTTACCACGCTTCTGACCCTTCATCAGGACCAATGCACCCCTCAAGACTTTCAAAACTCCACCTTCACCGAGGAATTTGCAACCATGAGAATCAAGAGCACCCAGGGATATAAGATTTTTCTTCAAATCTGGAACATGTCGAACCTCAGATAAAGTCCTAACAATACCGTCATGCATCCTAAGCTGAATCGTTCCTGAACCAACAGTCTTACAGGCCATGTTGTTACCCATCAAAACTGTACCACCATTGACCGCCTCATAAGTAGAAAACCACTCTCTATGCGGACACATGTGGTATGAACATCCAGAATCCATAATCCACTCGGTATTAGAGCGAGAATCGCCCTCTGTAACTGATAACACATTATCTGACTCATCTGAACTTTCAGCAATTCCAGCAATTACTTTACCCCCTTTTTGGTCTTCTTTTTCTTTCTCCTTGAGTTTTAAACAGTCTTTTTTTCAGTGCCCGGATTTCTTGCAATAATTGCACTTTCCTTTCTTCTTACCTGATGATCTGGATCTTCCCCTATTACTCGACTCCTCCCTTTCTGTTGTTCTTCCCCTAACAAACAAACCCTCCGCATGTGCATCACCCTCACCTGACACTTTTTTCCTTAATTCTTTCGAATAAAGGCTGGCCTTAATATCCTCCATGGATATCGTGTCTTTGCCATACAATAGGGTTGTAACAAAGTGCTCATACGAAAGTGGTAAAGAACATAGCAAAATTAGGGCTTGGTCCTCATCCTCAATTTTACTATCAATATTTTTCAGATCCATAATAATACGATTGAACTCGTCTAAATGATCCTTAACAGGTATACCTTCTCGCATACGAAACGTATAAAGACGTTGTTTGAGATATAACCTGTTGGTGAGCGATTTCGTCATATATATGCCTTCCAACTTCAGCCAAATTCCTGCTGCTGAAGTTTCTTCTTCCACCTCGCGAAGAACATCATCTGCCAGACTCAACTGAATAGAACTCAGAGCTTTGGCATCCGTATCATCCCAATCTTCCTCTTTGATTCCAGAACTAGTCTTGCCTGACAAAGCCTTGTGCAATCCTTGTTGGGTTAACAGAGCCTTCATCTTTACTCTCCAAAGACTGAAACTGCTGCTCTGCCCATCAAACTTCGCAATCTCGAATTTAGCCGCCATAGCCACAATCGAAAACGAAACCCTAGTTTTTGCAACCTAAAGCTTTGATACCAGTTTGTTGTAACGAACGCTATGAATGCAAACTAAGAATGAGAAATTGAATACTAAACAAGAAATCACAAAGACACAAGATATACGTGGTTCCCCAAGATGGGTACGTCCACGGGCGAGGAGAGAGAGGATTCACTAACCAACGTGAAGAAGAGATACAAAGAGCCGGCTGTAATCCGTAACTCTAGAAAGGCCACAATATGAGAGCCCAAAAGATATTTTAGAAGTTCCCCAAAAAGCCTTATTTATAATAGGCTACAAAAACGGGAACAACATAATTAACCAATGTGGAACTAAAGAATACAAGGCATTCCCAACATAAGCCATGTATAATTAAGTAGCTAGCGAGACTGAGAGTAGTATATATAGCCAGAACTTACGATTGTAGATTATGTCTTGCCACCCTTGATGATTACTGCCGCTCTTGAATGCAGAAACCTTTCTAGCTAATACTTTCAATCCAAAATCACCATTCACCCGTATTAAGGTAGCTAAACGGGGATATTTTATAACCAAATCTGAAGCTATATCTGTTTGTTTGCGCAAAGAAAAATTTATCAAAAGTTAATTAATTAAGGAATACAATAATTTACAAAACTGGCACGTACGTACGTAAACTTGTGGACCACACTAACTTAACACTGGCCTGAACAAGCAGTCAGAAAAATAATCTACAATATCTTTAATTATCACTTCAAAACATAATTGAGGCTCTTCAAAAGTGACTCTTAAAGTTTCAAAAACGCCAACGCCACTTGTGGATTGGAGAGTGTCTTACAACTCATGAGTACTTCTGTTGAAGTAATTAAGGGTGTGTTTGGAGACAATTAATTAATTTCCTAAACATAATGATCACTATTACTGATTGTTTGTGATTTATTGTTCAACTTTTCGTGGATTTTTTTACTAAGTTATCATTCCTGCCAACAAGAGAAACTAAAAACATAAACGTGTGAAACGAAGTTGAAAAAAGTTCAAATAAGACCCCACCTTTAAGAAATTAAAAATGTCTTTTTTCCAATAATTTTCACCTTCAGTGAACTTTTGGGGACTTCTTTTAATCACAGGTTTTTATTTTTAAATTTTTTTGGTCGGCTCAAGACAAAAGATTAATCCAAAAAATTTGACATGAGTACACAAAAAATTAATAAAAGAATAACCAGAAAAAAGATAGTAACATAACTACTCCATCCGTCCCATTTTTTGTCCACCCTTTTTTATTTATTAATATTTGTACCATTTTTAAACGCTTATATGTTTCAATCTATTTTATTTTTTGTAACTTTGAAAACTTTTTATTAGAGAACTAATCAAAAACTAACTTTCTATAATAAAACTAATCGAAAACGATCAAACATGATTCACTATGTTTTTGGAGATCCATATTGAAAGAAATAAAAGATAGAAAACTGGTTAAGTATAAGAAAATGACAAACAAATTGGGATGGATGGAGTACTGCTTAATAATATTGTCAACACATCCTAATTAAGGAAGGAAGTAGTATTTACTAGGGGTGTACACGGTTCGGATTGGTCCGGTTCTCTAGAAAACCAGTAACCAGACCATTTCAAACGGTTCTAGAAAATTGGGAACCAGAACCTAACCAATATATGCATGGAACCTAACCAGAACCAAACCGCAAGACCGGTCCGGTTTCGGTTCGGTTCCGGTTCTATCCAATAAGCATCCAAACACTTATTCACAAAATATGAACTCATAAAATTAAAGAAATAGAAAGATAATCTACTGGAATAGGAAAGGAAGGAAGAAAATAAAAGCTTTCCTAACAAATGAGATTTCATCTCTAAATAAATTAAGTTTAGCAAGAAAAAGATTAACATACCAAATTCAAATACATGTTTAATTACACACACATATGTATTTCTATATTTATCTTAGTTTTAAACGGTTCGGTTCGGTTCTAATCATGGTTCATTAATTGAGAACCAGTAACCGAACCAAAATTAACGGTTCTTATTTTTTTGGAACCATAACCTGACCGTAGAACCGCAGAACCGGACCAAATAGGACGGTTCGGTCCGGATAGGACCGGTTTTACGGTTCGGGCGGTTTTCTTGAACACCCCTAGTATTTACGCTGCATTCTTGTATACTTGAAAGTCTAAAACTTATTTTGGTATTTTTTTTATTTTTCGGTTTTTTTGTTTAGCTTTTTGTTTTTAGTGAACTTTATTTTTGCTTTCGGTCATAATTTTTTTATTTTTTAGACTCTTTTCATCGAGACGGAAGGTAATAATCCCAAAAAAATCACTCATACCTAACAAAAATTTAGAACAGATGAACAAAATACACGAAACGAAGAGAAATAATTAAGTTTACAAGAATGAGGGTACGTGAATTCAAGAAGGAAGGGTGTTGTATACTCACCATAATATCCGGATGCTATAACCAGAATGAGAAAATGAGCAGCAGAATCCTCATTGGGGAAGACCTCAGAGAACTTATCATACTCACTGACGTCCAGTAAAAATAAAAGGATGTCCTTCCTAGCACTTACAGCGGCCGTGTAAAGGGCAGACCAGAATTGTGCCCTTCTATATTGCGAATTAATGCCTACCCACCAAAGGAATTTTACAGCTTCAGTGTTTCCAACCGCTAAGGCAGCGTCAAAGGGAGTGCGACCGTGTTTGTCACGATATTCTAGTGCCTCTGCTTTGAGAGCTCTTCCAATCTCCTCGTTGTGCAGCTTTATAAAGTGGTATGTATGTCTGGTAGTCATCACCCTCCTTTATATTGATGTTTACGGGTTTTGAAGAAAAATTACCTGATGAATTAGAATTTCCCGTGGGTTAAGCTTAAAAGCCAATCTAAGGTGGTGTTCCACTTAGCTTTTAGCAAAATAAGTTGGTTTTGTACTTAATCAAATAAGTTCTCGTTTTTTGGGACGAATAATTTTTTTGCCCGAATTGTATTTTTATTTAATACCGGCGATAATTGTAGTATGCTTTTGTAAGAGAATCTACTCTCATTAAAAGGGAAAAACTATGGTATCCCCCTTTAAGGTGTTCCAAGTTATACCTACGAATGATTAATATTAAATCTTCGAGTGGTTATATTATGCCATTTTTGGGGACACCATAATTATGACATAACACTTTTTCAGAGGGACACCATAAAAATAAAAATGTTACGCCTTCGAGTGGTTATGGAAATCACAACACCCCTTCTAGATCTCTGCTCTTGTATTCTTAGAGCATCTCTAGTGGTGGTGTTAAAAATTGTGTGTTATATGACATAAAGTGGGTCTCTATTTTTATTTGTTAAGAGTGTATAAACTTAAGAAGTGAATGTGTATTGTAGTAATGTAGTTAAGATGTGTGATAGTGTGAGTTACTGTAAAAGATATAAAATATGTAAATGTATGCATACGGACATTTGTTCAAGTTGATTGATAGCGACACGACACTATGAACAATCAGTGGGCTCCCTCCCTCCAATATGTAAATATCTTGCTAATTGTTCACCAAGCATTTTTTCATCAAGTCCCAATTCACAAGAAAAACATGGCCGAGGCTTTGCTCCTCGCTTCAGCTAAGGGAATCCTGAATGGGTTGCTTTCCCCAGCAACCAATCCGATTAACAATCAGATTAACTTGGCATGGGGTTTCAAGAAAGACCTGGAAAAACTCCGCGAAAGGCTAGAAATCATTCAGGCTTTGTTACTTGACGCTGAGAACAGGAAAATAACATCACATACTATGATGGCGTGGCTAAAGAAACTCAAGGAAGCAATATGCCATGCTGAGAATGTGCTGGATGAATTGGCCTATGAAGCTCTTCAAAAAAAGATTGAGGTACAAAACCGGAAGAGGAACAAGGTTTGTGATTTGTTCTCGCTCTCTGATCCATTGTTGTTTCGTTTCAAGATGGCTAATAAGGTCAATGACATCAATATACTCTTAGACAGAATTTGTAAAGCAGCAAATGATGTCGGTCTTAAACCAGGTGAGCAACTCAATGATGCTACTGTTGAACCTAGGGAATCCAAGATGACTTTACCTTTCATTGATGATACACTAGTTGTGGGGAGGGATGGTGATGTTTCGGTAGTGGTTGATTTGTTACTTGGCTCTGATGTGCAAGGCGAGTTACCTGTAATTGCCATTGTAGGAATGGCTGGGCTAGGAAAGACAACTCTTGCTCAGGTAGTTTACAAAGAAGAAAAAGTCTTGAAAATTTTCGGCGACGAGAGAATTTGGATTTCTGTGTCTGATGATTTTAGGGTAGGAAGGTTATTGAATGAGATGGTGCAATCTCTTACTGGAGATAAGTGTGAGACACCCAACATTGAAGGGGTAGTGAGAAAGCTTAGACAAAAACTGAACGGGAAAAAATACTTGCTCGTATTAGATGGTGTTTGGAACACGAAGCCAGATTTATGGGTAGACCTAAGAAATTCCTTGGTAGGAATCGGGGGCTCTAAGGAAAGCAAAATTTTAGTTACTAATCGTAGTGTGGATGTTGTATTAGCTATGCGAACATTCCCTTCATGCACCCACCCGCTGACAACACTATTGGAAGCTGATTGTTGGACAATGTTTAGGAAAAGAGCATTTTCCAATGGAGGACCGAGCGAAACTCGAACTTTATTGGATATTGGTCGAAGAATGGTAGAAAAGTGTAAGGTGTGCCATTGGCGATAAACTCATTAGGAGGTTTACTATACTCGAAGCAAGATGAACAAGAATGGGAGTCCATTGAGAAGAGTGAAATTTGGAGTTCACTAGAAAATGAAAATGGAATTCTACCAATATTGAGGCTTAGTTTTGACCATTTACCGTCACCATCTTTGAAACGATCTTTTGCACTATGTTCTATTTTTCTAAAGGACCAAGTCATTAGAAAGGATATGTTGATTCAACTTTGGATGGGTCTAGGATATCTCCAACCTTCTTCACAAAGTAAGGTGGAAATGGAAGAGTTAGGCAATGAGTATTTTAATACTTTATTGCGCAATTCGTTATTCCAGGAAGTGAAATATGATGAGTACAACAATATCACGAGTTGCAAGATGCATGATCTTGTACATGATCTTGCACTTCATGCCTCACAGGGTAATTGTTTGACTTTGGAAGCTAGTGAGGTGAAGAATTATCCCGATGTTGAACATCTGTCGTTGTTTCTTAGTGAAGAAACACGGTTAGATATTTCAAAACAAAACATTGGAAAATTGAGGTCACTACTTTTAACGGGAGATCTCCCTGAAAACACCAAAAAATTTCAATGTATGCGCGCCCTGTGTCTAACAGGCTCCAAGTTGCCGAGTTCAATTTCCAAGTCCATACATTTAAGGTTTCTTGACATCTCTAGATCTTATATTAGGAAAGTCCCAAATTTTATCACCAAGCTCTACAATTTGGAAACACTGAATCTACCACGCAACTTGGTTCGCTTGAGACATTTATATCTTGGCATTGCATATGAAACTAGAAAATTGATGCCAGAGAAGATAGGACAATTAACATCTTTGCAAACATTACCAATCTTTGTTGTGAGCAAGAAGAGTGAACATAGAATCAAAGAGTTGGGTAAATTAAGCAAGCTAAGAGGTAGGTTAGAGGTTTGGGATCTACAACACGTGAAAGACAAGGAATAAGCGGAGAAGGCTAAAATGTCAGAAAAATATGAACTTCAAGAGTTGAAACTGTATTGGGATGGAGACCTTAGAAACTCCAACGATAACCATGAGGATGTGTTGGAGGGACTCAAACCTCACCAGAAAGTTAAGGGATTAAAGCTAATGAAGTTTGGAGGAAGAAGATTGGCATCATGGATGAGTAAAGATGCCCGCTCGCTTCAATATTTGGTGAAGATCGAATTAAACGACTGCAGGTTCTATGAGCAAGTCCTTGCACTCGGACACCTTCCGCATCTTACGACGATCAAAATGTGTTATTTGCGTAACTTGAAGCGTATTGGTGCCGAATTTTATGGACCAGATGAAGGCATTCTCGATAGTTGCAGTAGTAGTGGGGCAGCAGCAGCAGGAGTATTTCCAGCATTGACGGAATTCGAACTTTTTCATATGTCTGAGCTAGAAGAATGGTCAGACATATCATCATTGCCCGCTGTTGCCATAAGTATGCTGGAATTCTTTTCCCGTCTCCGGAAGTTATGCATCAAGGGCTGCCCCAAGTGGATAACCATCCCAGGTTAGTTATTATGCATTGAGCAGTTACTTATTTCATTGTGCTGTATTTACCATTATTTTCCAAGAAATGAGGTATAGCGCGTCACGGCTCAGATATGTGAGAGCAATTATGGTTCATCCTCACCTTTAGTGAGGGTAACTTTACAAACATTTTATGAGGACAGGTTGCTTGTTTCATTTCTGTAATTAAAGTCGCTTGCTTTGTAGCATTAAATTTCTTATTAAAAAATTCAGTTTAATTTAATATTGGTAAAATTACTGGCTTTTATAGTAAAATTACATATTTGTCCTCAAAGCTACATCCCTTTCCCTTTTTTGATATTTTCTGTTCTCCTAGATTCTTTCCTCTCTTTCTTTCACCGCCCGCCTACAACCACCAGTGGTGGTGGTGAAGAATCCCCATCCATGCGTCTTCCCATCAACCTTCTTCCTTCCCGGTTCTCTTCTTCGTTGCTTTCTTGCAGACAACCACCACCAAAGGCTTCCTTGTGGTTGTAATCTCTTATTTGTCCACAGCTACCTATAAGTTATGCTAAAATGATGGTTTTGTTTTCAACTTTTAATGGGGATAAAAATGGAATAGAGAAAAAAGGGATTTGGATGAATTGAATCATCATTTCTTTAATAGATTTTCCAAATTCTCGTGCCTCTTCTTCTTCTTCTAATTTCATAGTTATTTAAATTCTATGGCTTTGATTTAGAATGAGACTTGGCCTAGAGGGAGAAATGCAAGAGAGTGCGTCATAGAGGAAGGAAAGTGAGAAAAGATTAAACGAGGGTGAAATTGTCACATAACACAAAGTTTTGTGGCACCAACATTACTTCTCGTGGCATTATCAGCCACCAGTAAAAGAATCTAGTGTTGCTCTATCCAGCTATACACCCAAGAACTACATTTTTTGATCAAATACTTACGGATCCTTGATTGAACTGATATTTTTCTTGATCTCTTAACCAATCAATTTATGCCAAAATGAGCAGTTTCAGTTATCGAATAAGGACCCTCAATATAGCACACAGAATGCAAGTATAGTTACCCTTACCCAAGGCAAGGGTGAACGAAATTGTTCTTCGTAGAGATAGATGTGGATATCGAAGATATTGTACTTTAATGGAATATTTGCTAAAAAAAAAAGCAGTGAATTCTTAATACTCTGTTTGGAACTTGTGGAAGAAGAGAGTGGAGAAGAAAAAAATGTGAGAAAGGGAAAAGGGAAAATTTCACATGCATAATACTCTTTTTTACCATTTTCTCTCTCTTTCCTCTTGATCCAAACAAGGGAAGATAACATTTTGAACTTTCTTTCTTTTTCCTTCCTTTCTCCATGTTCCAAACAAAGCATAGGAGATATGGTACTAGTGGAAATAGATAGGCTGTTATTTGCCAAACCAGGTTCAAGATATTAGAAATACTATGTCATTGCTATAACCTGATGGGTTCAATCGACAACACTGAAGCAGCATTCAATGGATGGACGTCCCTTCAACATCTTGAAATTGTACTTTGCCGCGAGCTTTCAAGTTTGCCAGAGGAGCTGCTACAACCAACCCTTGAAGATATACGCCTGATTGACTGTCCAAAGTTAAGTACGCCTAATCCAGATGCATTACGCAGCCTCACATCCGTCATCAATCTGGAAGTTGTAAATTGTCCGATGTTGAGGGCTTGTTGGGAGGAGGGGCTGGTTTGCACCACCAGCCTTCATAGTTTGAGTATAGGTAGATTCAGAGAGGAGTCAACATATTTCCCCTGGCCCTCCACAAGTGCCGCATCAACACCGTGGAGCCATTTCACCTCCCTGGAGACTCTAGTCTTAGAAGGATGGGCAAAGGTCGAGTCTCTTCCGAATCAACTTGAGCACCTTCCTGCCTTGACAAGTTTGGAACTTTGGTATTTCTCGGAGTTGAAATATCTGCCGGATTGGCTGGGTAACCTTTCGTCTCTTCAATCTTTGTTTCTAGCTTTTTGTCCCCATCTTTCGGAAAGATGCAAAAAGGGAGGCGAAGATTGGCACAAGATTGCTCATATTCCATCCATTGGTATGGGTAACTTATTCTTCAAGTTGCATGTTTCATTGATTTCTTCTTTTTCTACTTCTTCTTCTTCTTCTTCTCTCTCTCTCTCTCTCTCTCTCTCGGATTACTTATGCAGGTGTCTATGTTTCTCTTGTCCATGTGCGTGTGTGAAATAATCTGTGGCAAAAGTTCGGTAACCTAATTCTTTGGTGTAATTATTGGGCTTGCAGAATCATGGGACTGAGACCAGTGAGCTGAAGTGCACCCTCTCCTTGCGGATAAGGCATGAAAGTCCCCTGCTCTGAGACAGTGCATATGCTATGTCTGTCCAAATTCATGGTAAGACTTGGGTTCTCAATGGTCTTATTCACACATAGACATTTTGTCAACAGTTTTCTCAACATTCATTTGCTTAGCCATGAATACTTTGTCTCTACTCAAAATATTGTTTGAGAATGTTTGCTTGCTGGTTGACTGCAAATTATCCATAAATTTTTAAGCTTGAGATCTGAGCGCTTCAAGATTGAAATCAATATTTGTAAAGGTAAGTCAAGGTGAGGCTTTTGATCTAGGACATCAGTGTCTGATCCCACAGAAATGATGCCAGAAATAATGCAAAATAGTTGAGCCAGTCTTAGAATCTTGAGATAGACGCTATAATGTTAGTACGTCATCGATTTCCCCTTTTCAGCAAACCAATCAATATTTTATCAATTAGCCCTTCTCAATCTTTGTAGCTCAGTCGCTGTTGGCTCATAATATCTCCAAAGACATTTTCACGTGTTGCACATAGAGGAGGGGCACCATACACAGTCAACTCTTAGTAGCAATGAGATGGTTTACCTGTGGTTTAGGAAATGCTATGTTTTGAATTTTTCATACCTCATTTTGTGAACTTATATCCGCATGTAACTTGTACCTTTGTGGTTGGGCATATTCCTATGGTACTCAGTCAAGAACTTGATCAATGTTCTTGTAGAGAAGCTATGCTATGGAGTTGGTGTTGCTTGTTGATACTTGTTACTGGTGCTGCATATTTTGAATTCTTGGGGGTGAGAGGTTGTTTAGAAACTCTCGAGAAACTTGCTTCTCATGCTTTTTGCTAGTTTTTCCTAGATCAAGTAACATTTGTAATAAGCTTGTATGAAAAAGGATATACCATTAATATATAGAACGTGAAAACGCTATACCATACACTGTTGTTTTCAATGTCATGAGCGATTTTTGGCAACAAATATCCAATTGGACCTTGTATCACCTAGCGTTTCCCATTTCCTATTTTACTTTTGCAACATGTGTCCCAGTTTGTTTCCTGTTTCGCAACTAAGTTTCTTTTTCTATCTCTCGAGAAACTCGCTTCTCATGCTTTTTGCTAGTTTTTCCTAGATTTAATAACATTTGCAATAAGCTTATTTGAAAAAGGATATACCATTAATATCTAATTGAACGTGAAAACGCTATAGCATATACTGTTGTTTTCAATATCATGAGCGATTTTTTTGCGATGGATATCCTGTTGGACCTTTTATCGCCTAGCGTTTCCCATTTCCTATTTTACTTTTGCAACATGTTTCCTGCTTCAGCTTTCTGCGATGTAAACATCTGACGTAGAAAATGTTGTCCAAATTCTTGTATGAGGAATAAAGAAATTTATCGAGTGATCGCATTTCTACATTCTATTGCAGGTTTATGGACCTGAGGCAACTATGACTGGCATATGCAAACAGGCAATTGATTGCATCACTGCAGCTGCGTAAACTTATCAATCTTCTTGTTGTCACGACTTTTTTTTCCTATTTCCATGGCAAGTTTCTGGTGTGCAATGAGTCTTAGTACCATCATAATTGCATTTTCCTGTTTCGCAACTAAGTCCCGGTACCACCGTAAGTGTATCCTACACGTCTGGATTTGGGAAATCGGAAATCTATTTTTGACATTGATATTGATTGGGAAGTACTCCAATGTTCTCCACTCTCAACAAATGAAACTAGTTCCTATCCTATGTTATCATTCACTGTGTCGAAATGCCCGGTGGTTAACAAAGTGTCGGCTTAGTGAGAGATTATTCACTGCTCCAAGGCATTGCTCCTCTCTCGCACAAAAGCGTGTGGGTCCCATAATTTTTCCGCCCGGACCTTTTCGTCCATTAGTCGGGCCGTGTGGTTCGCCGAAGCATTATAATCGCAAGAGGAGTTTATCGGCCGGTCCTGTTGTTGAACTTCGTTCCCTCCCAAAGAGGAGAAGACAGATTCTATTTGAGATCTCTCAATTGAATCAAAGAAGTAAACAAAGGAAGTACTACATGCAACTATGAAAACCTGAGATAGTATAATGTTGAGGTGGATTAACGAATGCAAAAGGCAAAAGCAAAACATAACACTTAAGGCAACAAGATATAAACTACTGGAGTATGTACTAACATTTACTCTAAAAAATAATGATTCAAGTTCTAAAAATCGAGGAAAATTATTTATAAAACATTTTAAGATTTTTTTTTCTGATTCTTCCCAGTATGGGGTTTCTTTACATGTGTTGTACTCTACCCAGTGTGATTGGCGTTTTCATTGTTGAACTTCGTTGTATATGCGTGCACAAGAGCCTTCTCTTTTTAAACTAGTGTAGGTACATCAACACACATAAACTTTTTTTTTTTTTTTTTATATATTTTGGCCTTTTGTCCTTATATATTTTGGCCTTTTGTCCTTACCTATAGAATAGAGTTACTGCGCTCGGCCACCTTGATTTTTTTAATGCAACCACTAATTGACCCAAAGGTCTTTGTTTTTGTATTTACTTTTCCCCCAAAAAAAACTTTGATAATTTTTAAATAATTGGGGGCACTTAAATAGGGGTCCTGTCCCCTAGTTATACTTAAGTCCCCATCCTTAGTAATTTGAATAATTAAGTGTCCATCCTGACGTTGAAAAAATGTCAAGAACATGGCGGAACTGTGCATGGGCTACAGTAGGCTGTAGCCCAGGTGGATTTTGAAAAAAAAAAAAATTACATTTAAAATTTCAGTCCATTTATGTTAGCCCAACCCATTTGTTTACAGCCAGCCCAACAGCCCAATTGCCGAGCAAAAAAACACCCTTTGTTTACGGCTAGCCCAATTTCCGAGCAAAAGAACACACGCCTCACACGTCACAACCCCATACGATCGTCACTCCCTTCCTTTTCATCCTCGTTCCGTCTGTAACACCCGAACAGGTGCCTTGAAGGCTTGAAGCAACGATTTCATCCCCGTTCCGTCTGTAACCCATCCCCGTTTTGTGACTCGGTGAGTAATGAGTATCTGATCTGCGCAACGATTTCATCCCCTTTCAGCTATGAGGCATGTGAAAACTGATTAACTCAACAAAATGGAGAATGATTTTCTAGCGGATTCTATGATTATGTACATCGAAAGAGATTTTGTCCAAGACATCGACTCAGATTCGATAATAGATGATTTCTATTCTGTGAAACATCGTAGGGTACAACTTCGATAGTGTACGTTTTTTTGTACTTCTCTTTTATTTATTTTTGAACATTTACGTATTTATATATAAGTTTGTCTCTTTTTGGTTTATATATAGGTCATTTGGGTTAGCCCAAGGTAGTTTTAATTCCTGGTTCCGCCCTTGAGAACACCCTTCCTTAATATTGATAAACCATTTTTGTTTCCGATAAATATGAAACAACCGTTTTCCAAGGACGGGTGCCGCCTGATGTGTCGTCCCCAACGCCGTATGATTATTCTCACCAGGCCGATCCAACGAGTCCAATGACATCGCCGCTGCTCCAACGAAGCTGTCCACTGTATCTCCTTCTCTGATGATGCCGCCGACCGCCGCTTACTGTGGTTGTGGTTGTGTGCGTCCCAAGGTTATCTTTTTCATGTGTTTTGATTCACGATCAGTGATTTGATTTTTTTTGGTTGATAGACAATTTTTGTTGCTATTATTGATTTGTTGATATTGAAGATTTTTATAAAAACAATCAAAGATGGTCGGCAGCGTACGCGTCAGTGACTATTTGTGTTCATCATAGATTTTTGTTGCTATTGGCGATTTCATGACCGGCCGAGCTCTCTGGGTACGTTGAAGGACAAGCTCAGCGGATTAGAAAACTGCACCTGCTGGCACAATGTTTAGTAAAGTTCAAGAAATACTTGAGGCAACAAGATAGTAGTATAACTATTTAACATTTATTTCAGAAATTAATGATTCAAGTTCTAAAAATCGAGAAAAATAATTTTACTAAACATGTAAGATTTTGCCATATTCTTCCATTATGTGAGTTTCTTTACATGGGTTGTTTGACGTTTCCATTGTTGGACTTTGTTTCGTATATGTGCACAAGAGCCTTCCCTTTTCAACTGGTGTAGGTACATCTATATACGTAAATATTTTATTTTTCTTATTGGTATTTCGTCCTTATCTCCAACATGTTACCTCTAGAATATATATAGCTACGGCTGTCGGCCACCTTGATTTTTTAATGCAACCACTAATTGATCTGGAGGTCTTCGTTTATATATTTGTCTTGGTGTTCTACACATGGGTATAGTATTACTCGTGCTCTGTACGGAAGCACAAGAACATTCTTTCATGTTTTTTATCTCTCATGCATCGATGTTAAGTTTTTTTTAGAAAGTTTAACGTGAGGGAAAATGCAAGGGGAAGTTTGAGAGCTATGGTGGATTTTTGGACGACGTCGTATTTTTCCCTTAAAAAAGGAGTGTATTGTGTGTCATTAACATATTTAATACTCCGTATTTGTTTTGGCTTAAAAAGTTAAGTATTTTTTTTGTTTTAATTTAAAATTTTTTACATTTGTTTATTTTGCGTCAAACTTTTGCGACTTATTGATTTGTCTCGTCGAGAGATCGGAAAAGTAAAAAAATTATGACTGAAACTCATAATTTCTTTGAATAAAAACAAAAATAAGTAAAAAAGACTGTCTTTTTGTCGTTATTCAAAAATTATGAGTTTCGATAAAGAAAATTACTTTTTCGATTTCTCGACAAGATGAATCAATTAGTCACAAAAGTTTAACGTCAAATTAACAAATACAGAAAAAAATTTAAATAAAAACAAGAAAATAAATTGTTTTAACTTATCAAGCCAAAGCCTAGATGTATCTACATACACACACATGTTTACAAATTGGTCCAATTCTTTTTAGGTGAAAAGAAATTGGCCCAATTCATTGTGCCTTTTAATTTCTCACTTGTTAGCCTCTCTGTTTGGAACCCATGGAAAATGGGTGAAAAGAAAGGAAAATAAAAACTTTTCTTTATGGATTGTTTGGTTCCTATTTAAGGGAAAGGAAAAGAAAGTAGGAAGAAAAGGAAAGTTCTGGAAAGGATCTTGTGGATAAGATCTTAGATTACATACCTTATTAAAGCATAGTAAGAAAAAGAGTATGTGTTATGCATCTGTAAAGTCAAGGGATAGATGGGTAGGATTATTCTACTGGGTGAATCTCATTACTCACGGTACGGAGTACCCTGGCCCCGCGCCCAGATTTCTTTCGCAGATAAACTAGTGGCCCCGTAGCTGACCAATATCTTCCAAGAGAGACCCAGGGGCGGAGACTGAGCCGGTTTTGCTTGGAATTCGTAACAAAACTAGTGTCGGCTCAGAAGTTGTTTGATAAATTCGTCAGACTTAATGTATTTTGATTTAGTAAATTTATTTTGGGGTTCTAATAATTGGACCTCTATTTAATTGTCCACTACGGTTTTGCGTGCATTTTCAACGACTTATATCTCTCGACATGTATTATGTTTTATGTATTTAAAATCATTGTCTTATAGAAAAAATTGATATCTATCAAATAAGATCCATATTGCATATTTTTAAAAACATACGTTGATAGATATACGTCATTGAAAATGCACGTAAAACCGTAGTGGACAATTAAATAGGGACGGAGGGAGTAGGACTAAAGGAGGAAATTTTTTTCTAAGACATTATTATATAATGCCTCCGAAATTTCTTGAAAAATCGGGGCGTTACACTTCCTTTCAGAGCATATAATTTTTTGTCGTTTTTGTCTTTCAGGTGGTTGAAGATAGTCAAAATTTGACTTTCGACACTACTCTATATTCTCGAATTCCTCCAAACCTGAGATAAGCGCAATTTAATCAACCAACTTCACTTTACATGCCACAATTAAATATCCAAGTGCTTGTAATAGGCCGCCTATTCATGAAATGTGATATCAGGACCATGGGAAGAAGGTGTATCGATCAAGAACCAAGTTTGATAGGCTTTGTGCAAAAGACAGGTATGGGGAAATGAGAGTATATGCAATAGGGAAAACCAATGGCTCACAAAGAAGCAAGCGTCACAACAAAAACAATGGGGCTGTTTCTTACTAATGTGAGCTTACTTGTTTTGGATTAAAAAGTTGAGTGATTTATTTATTTTATTTTATTTAAATTTCTTAGGTATTTGTTAGTTTTGCGTTAAATTTGTGACTTATGGTTCGTTTCAACTAGAGAAATCGAAAAAGTAAAAAATTATGATTTTTTTTTGATAAAGACAAAAATAAGTCAAAAAATCTGACTTTTTGAATTATTTTTGTCTTCATTTAAAAAATTATGAGTTTCGATCATAATTTTCTATTTTTTTGATTTCTCTCATTCGAGTCAAATCAATAAGTCAAAAAATTTTGACGTATGACTAACAACTGTGATTTTCTTCTCGATAAAGACAAACCAATGACTTATTGATCAAAATAGGATCCAAACGTCGTCGTAAAGGTATGCTCTTTTTTAACCAACCTCCCATCTTCAAAGTGCCGAGCTATTTGCAACCACAAATTTTTTATACGTAATTTGTTCTAAGCCTAACTCACAAATCTTATAACAATTTGCTATATGCAACCTAACAAATATCCATAAACTTCTAAAATTGCCCTCTCCCCTGCACCACCACCAAATCCTCCATAACCACCGTGGTCCACCACCACCACCGTTCACCACACCAGAACGGGTCAACCTACGGCGGCGTTAACCACTGTGCCTTTCCATCTCTCTCTATGTGGGTTTTCTAGTTTTGTTTTCTAAGAGAGAGATTAGGATGGATGGGTACATTGATAATGGAGAGAGAGGCGATGGGTTTTCCGTTGGACGGTGGGGGCCACAATCACCACCTCCATCACCAGCATCGCCACCACTGTTGGCCACAATCATCACCGCCATCCCGTGCCGGCCCCGACATTTGGTTTGTCCAAGCCCGACCATAAGCTTGGTTGCCCGCTCACTATTAAGTCATAAAAAAATTTAAAAAATAACTCATTAAAAATCAAAATTACATTAATTAAATGTACTTTTAGTTTGAATTATATAAATAAAATAAAATAAAAAATTTAACCTTGGTTAAAGCACTTTATGATTTAGCATGATCCAATTAAATAAAAGATTATAATACGTTTATATTTATTTTTAGCTTTCATTTAGTTAATTTTTTTATTTTGATCACTATTCAATGTTTAATAATAAAATGAAAAGAGAAACATTACAAGCCAACTTGCAAAAATACAAACCTGACTTAAAAATTGGTTAATTTTTTTTATTGAAGTTTTTTAAAGTGGTGCCTGTGCATGTATATATATGCAAATAACCATTGTGAGTCCTGTGTAAAAATAATATACATATACATATGCATATACATATACATTTTTTATACTCCCTCCGTCCCATAAAGAATGACAAATTTTAAAATCCGTGTCATTTTTCATCGCATATATCTTTCAATCTATAATGTTTTTCATGAGTTTGAAAGCTTTGTATAATAGAACTAATCGAGAACTATCAAACAAGATCAATATTGCATATTTTTTGAAATTCATATCGAGAGATATAAGGAGTTGAAATTGGCATGGATATCAAAAATTGACATTTAATTTGGGACGGAGGGAGTATTTATTTGCATACATGAACAAATACCACTCCACTTCATGGAGAGAGAGAGAGAGAGAGAGAGAGAGAGAGAGAGAGAGAGAGAGAGAGAGAGAGAGAGAGAGAGAGAGAGAGAGAGAGAGTGAGAGAGAGAAGTGGGTGCAGTGTTGTCGATGAAGAGGAAAGAGAGATTGAAAAGTAACAGAAAGGAGTTAAGAACCATTTTCGGAAGCATCAAAGCTATTTTTTAAGAGGAAAAAAAGAATCCCCAATGGAGGGCATAAGAATCGAACCCCGGAAGCTGAAAACTTAGCTACACGCTTCTAAGCCAACAAGCCAATAGCATCCTTGGAGTTACATCTTCGTCAAAATATACATATAAATATATATATACATAGATTTTTTTTTTTTTTTTTTTGGGGTTGCCCTAGCCGGGGGGTTGCCCAAGCCCGGGGGCTTGCGGGGCTTACCCCGGGGCCGGCCCTGCCGCCATCACCAACTCCAGTCACTGCCATCACCGCCCCTCAACTCCGGTTACAACCAGTCACCGCCATCAGCAACACACTACTTGCCAAAAAAAAACGATGAATAACAATCGGACACTCAATCCTGAAAATCACTATCAAAATCGAAAATTAACTTCTGAAAATTTCCACAAATTTCATATTCTAATATCCGAACCCTTTATAACGCATCTTGAAGATGCATCATGTATTTTTTTCTGTTAAAAAAAAGCAGATTTCGAATGCCTAATGCCTTCGTATTACGGATTTTGTGAGTGCGCGATTAACATCATGCATTTTGTTATTGCGCGATGGGATTGGTTTTTGCGGTGGCAGCGGGGGCATCATCGTCGTTGTTTTCGGATCTGGATTTTCATTTTTTTTTTTCCCGGTCAAGAGGTTATCGAAGTCCAAGCTCTGAAAGGAGCTATCCATACAGTAACGGGGAGAGAGAAGTGGTGGTAACGGAGAGAAGTGGTGGTAATAGAAACTGTTTTTTTCCTGATGGTGGTGGAGTGGCTGTGGTGGTGGTGTGGTGATGGTGGTGGGTTTGAAGTGGTGGTATGGTGGTAACGGGGAGAGAGAAAGGGAGAAGGAGGAGTGGGTTGTGTGTAGTAACTTTAGGGGTATTTTTGTCCGAAAGTGATTTATTTTAAAACAGGTTACGTATAAGAAATTTGTGGTTGTAAATAGCTCGTCCCTCTTCAAAATACGTGTTGAAATTTACCAAAACGACATAGTATTCATCTCCCTCTCTCTCTCTTTTAATAACAAACTCCTGTCTTCAAAACGCAAGTTCCTTATGACCGAAATGGCGTCCTTTTAGTCTTGCGATAGTTGTTAAGTTTTTTGGGTTTAAGATGAAATACCTCCCTCCGTCCCCTTTTAAATGTCTACTATAATTATATGTGTCATTTTTAATTACTTATATCTGTTTATAATGATGTCTGTATTTGTATAATGCAAACGATCCAGATCATGAAATTAATTCAATAATTGCCAATTAATCATCGAGAAGTAATTGCATGTATGTGCCGACAGGACATCGTATCTTCAACATGCGATGTCAGTTAAAAGAAAAAACCCAGGTGTGAGGTATCTAAGACGCGCCGTTGCATGAAGCCAAACAGACAATCGTGCCTTGAAGGCACAGAGTTCAGTAATGATTCTCACACCTATGTTTTTGCACATACATTTTTATGGAGCCCATATCGGGGTCCCACAAAATGATCCGAACTGCTAATCATTTTTAAAATATTTTTTGGAGGGTTGCTTTTAAAAATCAGCTCCAATGGATATCGGTAAGAGCTTTATCAGAAATCGTAGGACGAATCATTCTGTTTTTCCTTACGTATTCTGATAAAGCCTTTACCAATATCCGTTGGAGCTGATTTTTTACAGAAACCCTCCAAAAAATATTTTAAAAATGATGAGCGGTTCAAATCATTTTGTGGGATTTCGTTATGAGCCCCACAAAAATATATGTGTAAGATATGTGCAAAAACATATGTGCAAGTAGCATGGTTGGAGAGAGTTTGGTTGGAACTTGGAACTTGTGTAAAGAGAAAGGAGGAGAAAATTTTAAAAATTCCTCTCATTATTAGTTTGGAAAGAAAGAGAGAGAAAATGGAAGCAGGAAGCATGTAGAATTATGAATGGTACTCCTGATATTTTGTTTGACTCCTGATATTAGAAGCATGTAGAATTATGAATGGTACTCCTGATATTTTGTTTGGCTCCTGATATTTTCATCCACTTTTCCCCATTTATTCCCCCCACCCACACCCACACCCACACTCACACCACCACCGGCACTTTTCCCCCACTATCCTCAAATTCTAAATCCACTTTCCTCCAATTCCAAACAAATCATTAACCTCTTCCCTTGAAGACACGAGCTCGAGCTTGGATGCAAAGAGAGGTTAAGGCTTAGCCTTTTAAGTGGATATGGGTCATTCAGTGTATATTGGGCCCAAGTAATGACACCCACACTCACACCACCACCGGCACTTTTCCCCCACTATCCTCAAATTCTAAATCCACTTTCCTCCAATTCCAAACAAATCATTAACCTCTTCCCTTGAAGACACGAGCTCGTTCTCTCTCCTCTTCCTCCCGCCGCCGTCCCTCCACGCCCACTTCTCTCTCTTTCTCTCATATCAGGTACATCTCTCTCCTTTCCTAGTAGTAATTAGAGTTGTTTTCAATTGCGATTAATAATAGTATTTCGTCATTATATAGGGATTTCAGCATACAATTGATTTTTAAGTGGTATATAATTCATGGCTCCTATAATAAAAGCTAACCTATGTCATGCAATTTTGCGGGGTTGTTTTTCTAGGTGTCCCTGTTGTGGATAAGGGAAAGTCATGTAAATTCCATCCAAATGAACACCCGCAGCCAAGTTTGCTCCAGTGGCAACAGAGGTCTCTAACAACCTGAGCGATGACGAATGACCCGCAGTCGAGTTTGCTCCAGTGGCAACAGAGGTCTCCAACTGCAACAGCCTAGTACGCTGTATAACAAAAAAAAAAAAAACGCAAGAAGTCATCATTTAGGTAAACGGTACTAAACCCCCCCAAACAAGGATACAAAATAAACGGTCTAAAGCTCTCGCAATCATACGAACACAACTTCGATTCGGACACGACTATCTTCAGAGTTTCACAAGCATCATACGATTTTGAGCGTATGTAATTGTATTCGAAGTTGTGTTCCAAGCGATGTTTGAGTTTCCTTCAACCAAATTAGAATAGATACGTTGTACTATATATTATTTTACAACTTAATAAGAACCTTAACAACACTATCGCAACATCCATTCATACACTATAAAGGTGATTTATAAACTAATCCAAGCTATACAACAGAAACCAACTCACAAACAAACCTAAAAAGGAAAATAAACCAACTCGCACCTTCAACTTATCTCGATGTGTCTTGTTGTACACTTTTTTCGCTGCGCTGTTGTAGACTTTTTTCTTCGCCAGCTTCTTCCCTATTTTCTTCCTTTGTTCGAGCGATTTGCCCTCGTCGTCGCTTCGCTCGGCGTCCATTGTAGGGGGGTTTAGGGTCCGTGGGTTCAAAATGCGAGGTTTAGGGTTTCGAAAATCCGTGGGTTCAAAATGCGAGGTTTAGGGTTTCAAAATCCGTGGGTTCAAAATGTGGTCGATTAAGTAAGCGTCAATTACAAGAACACCTCCTCAACTATTACGCTGAGTCATAGTTGAGGAGGTGTTCAGGGGGTGATGTTGCAAAAGCGTAATAGTTGAGGAGGTGTTCTTGTAATTGACGCTTACTTAATCGACCACATTTTGAACCCACGGATTTTGAAACCCTAAACCTCGCATTTTGAACCCACGGATTTTCGAAACCCTAAACTTCGCATTTTGAACCCACGGACCCTAAACCCCCCTACAATGGACGCCGAGCGAAGCGACGATGAGGGCAAATCGCTCGAACAAGGGAAGAAGCCAGCGAAGAAAAGAGTCTACAACAAGGAAGCGAAAAAAAGTGTACAACAAGACAGCGCGAGATAAGAAGAAGGTGCGAGTTGGTTTCTTTTCCTTTTTAGGTTTGTTTGTGAGTTGGTTTCTGGTGTATAGCTTGGATTAGTTTATAAATCACCTTTATAGTGTATGAATGGATGTTGCGAAAGTGTTGTTAAGGTTCTTATGAAGTTGTAAAATAATAGCCGGCTCATTTCTGACTTCGGTCGTCAATCAAATCCTTGAAGAGCAACAGCATGTACAGAGGGACATTAACCCCAGCCACGACTGTAAGCGTCCGAACGATATGTACCAATCTCCGGATGTCCGTTTTTGTCTTTGAAACAAGTGAAAGTCACACAACTTGTTTGACTATGACTCAGCATAAGTAGTTGGTCCAATGCAGCAGACCACTATCCTGCATGTTTAACTGAGTTGTCATGTCTGATGTTCGTTACAAGTAAACAGGATAAAAAAACCCAAGTTTTCCAATAAGTGCTTTGTTTTTAGGAGTGCGGCATTGGTAATATCACCTATATGTTCACAATATTCATTACCTCCAATGAGAGTACTGTTAAGGTGTCAAAATCCAGACCGGCGGTTCGTCCGGAGACCCTTTGTTCGCTTGTTGGACAGAAGGCTGCCTCTGTAGGGAGCCAGGCCGGCATACCCAGAGCGCCGGTCCACAAAAGAGGAAATGAAAAAGGTTGCAAAGCGGACAGAACCTATGTATCTATACATCCCTAATCTGTTTTTTAGGGTTAGAACCTCTTAAGACTTCATATCATTGTGAATAAGTCTGTTGAAACTCTAGAGAGAGAACTTATGGGTGTTTTCTACTATCAATCACTAGTGAACTGAAGTGGCTCTGAGGCATGGGCACGTTACAAAACCCTGTATTTCTTGTGTCTTACTTTCCTCTTTGCTTTCAATTTTCTCTAGTGTGTTCGCTTGGTAATTCATAGAATTTCAAGATCCTGTTTGTGTGTCGGTGGGATTGAGTTTGTAGTTCGATTTCAATAATCCCAACAAGTACATGTATTCTTAGTTTTACTTGGGTATTTTTTTTGATTCATTATTAGTTCTATCACCACTACCTCATTCACTGAGATAATGCATGTTTAAAACCAAAGAGAATGAACAGCCACTGTGGCAGAGGCACGCGCATGAAATAACGAGTGTCAAAAACGTTATTCAGTGCCAGGCATTGGCAAACATACCTCTCCACCATGCCCATGTCACTTGATAAATTAGCAGGGGCCTTTGAAATTTTCTTAATAAGATGTATAGATCATTCTCCATCTCAAATCATCTCATACACGCATTCTCATCATCATTCTTCTCTTTGGCAATATCTCCGAAAAAAGCTGCACCTAATTAGCCTTCTGATATACCCCACGAAACCACCAAAATGACGTGAGAACAAATTGACAAATACACCTGCCATTTCCAGCAAATATAGCTCAGAACTAGCAAACACGAAAGACGGGAAAAAAGAAAGAAAGAAGTAAACTAGAGAAACTGCCATGACTTATAACATCATAATTACCATACGTATATGTGTGTTTGCATAGGAAGAAAGCACAGATGAGTTAATACTGCATCTTCTTTGCTGGATAGATAGCAAATGTGAGAGCAGTTATGGCCCGTTGGGATTGTGGATACAAGCCCCCCATTCTTGATAGATAGCTTACCGCCCTGCCCTTTATAGTAGCTACTATTGTCATGGAAGAAGAGCTTGTTTTGTGTCAAAGAAGCATGATAGATTGGCCTGTAGCAAAAGACATTCGTCCGCATATAGCAACCTCTCATTGGCTGCTTTCTTAGCGGTACACACTTTTTTTGGTTAAAAAGTACTTCAATAAAAGGGACGGAAATTACATAAGCATATGTCTGGGATATGAGATCCCCAAATAGTCTGCATGAAGCAGATTAGAGATACAAATCGGAACACTAGTGTAAAAATACAAGTTTCCTACTGATATTGGCTTATAAGCCGCAAGTGCATCTGCACACCTATTGGCTTCCCGGAAAATGTGCTTGATGTTGATGTTGTCAAACCGCCGTATGAGGGACCTGCAATCAAAGATGATGTTACTGAGCGGGTGATTATCAATGTTCACTGCCGAGAGGTACACAGCTTTGAGCACTCGAAGAAGGTAGCTTCTTTTTAAGTCAAATTCCTAGTCCTAGAATACAATTTCGAATATATTTACTTAAGCATAAAAGCCATATAAAGGTTCTGGTACTTGATCCACCAATATGCTAAATCTGGAGAAAATAAAAAACCAGTAAGAGGAAAGAAATAAGCACCAACATTCACAGCACCCTCATAGAATGCTACTGTCATCGTAATCAGCAATCATAGTAGGTTTACACCTGGAATCCATTTGCGTACATTGTGAATACTGAACAAATTTAACTTATACTCCGGACAGAAACCATACCAATACCATTAAGAATGAATAAAGAAAAACCAATAAACAAATCTTATGTATCAGTAGAACGCTTTGTTCAGAAAGTACTCAACCTCTCCAGCAAACAGTCTGGGTCTCAAACCAAGAGCAGAACAAAGAGCATCAAGGAGAACTCGATCAAAGACGGTGTTTGTAGCGGCTTCTGCCTTCAGTCTGCGGCGGGATGAGTTCGAGTTGGTGCGGCGGTCATCCAGGAGGGTTTGCTCTGTGTTTATACCTGGCCTCTCAACTTCGGCCTCTCCAACCCCTCTTCACGAGTGTGTTCAACGGGTCCGGCTCCGGCGCCATGGTTCCAACCGGCTTTTCTTTTTTGGATTTTGTTGTATTTTATTTTATTTTTTTAGTTTCTGTATTTTGGGACCGGTAGTGTCCCCTCTTATTGTACTGAGTTTACTTTGGTTGGATTTGTTAATAATAATGCGATGATCTAGTTCCATAAAAAAAAAAGTGTATATTATTATATAATTGTCGGCAGGCCTCGACTTTGGTTGAACCCGATTGTTTTGCAACTCTATAGTAGCCGAGCACCAAGATTTCACTCTAGAGATGTTTAGATCAATCAAAACAAAAACCTCCACTAAAAACGGGAAATTTAGAAATACGAAAACTACATGTTCCATTAAAAATTATTACTATATTAACAAAAATAATCTAATGATTTGGCAGACAATGTTCAAGAGACAAAACACCAGCTAAAAGTACCCCACTTCCCGCTCACCAGTATGGTGAATAAATCTATGTCCAAATTAGTGCGTCAACAACCCAATAAACAAATTTATGAATAAACTTACAGAACAAATACTACAGCCTTGTAAATCTACCATTATTTTCCCTATGTTGGAGGGTTGTTGCAACAAGTTCTATAAATCATGCAATCATGAATAAAATGATAATTTTGAGTGTTGAATTAAAAAAACCTTTCGCGTCTACAAAAATATTTCTTCTCATTTTACCTATTACAGATTTGGCTCTACCGCTCAAGCTTCAACCCTTACTCTATATCCAAATGCTTGGGAGACCACTAGGTCCATTAAATCCAACTTTAACTTATCCATGTCAAACTAACAAACAAAGGTCTACCACCTTTAAATTTAACTCACGATGGCACCACCTGACCACTCAAAACTTCTCTCGCAATCAACATACTTCGAGGTGCCAGCAAACTTGAGAATTGTTCAATCACCGCCATTCAAATGAACTAAATAAGCGCGCAAAAAAAAAAAACCCAAAAAAAATACCTAGTGAGCACAAGACGACGTGCTTTGCATTTATAATACAATTGGTTACAAGAGAGAAATTTCACCATGATCTAGGATACATACAACTGATAAGGATACAAAGATTAGATAACTCTCATGACTGAGGAAAGGGCTTGCAATTCGGAGAAAGAAACAGGATCGGGACGGGCTGCAAGTGTGGTAACAAGGTCCTTAAATTTGGAACGAAGGACCTTGAAAACATAGATGTCGAAATCAGCAGGGGATAAACCGGCCCCAGCCAGTACGTCGGAAATAGATTTTGCCCGATGAAGAAATGAGGACACAGATTAACTTATCCTCTTGCCTGAGTTGCTGCAATTGCATGTGAAGCTGTAGAATACGGGTGTTGGACAGAGATGCCAAACGCCTCGAGAGTTTCCCATATGGCCTTAGATGTGGTAAGGCCAACAACCAAGGGAAAAACTTCATCAGAAAGGGAACCAATGAGAAGACTCATTAGCATCTGATCTTGACAGACCCAAACATCATAGGCCGGATTTTGTGGGCCTGAAGGATTAGCATCATCAGGGGACACGGATGCCATCAACAAAACCCATCAGTTTGTTGCCACGAACAAAGGGGGCAACTCGTGTTTTCCAGTAAAGGTAATTGATGGTAGTTAGCTTGAGAGAGAGAAAATGGTGGGCACTTGGAAAAGACGAGGTGGAAGAATTGCAGGTGACATATGGAAGGGAAAGAGACAAACTGGTAGAGGAAGAGGAAGAGGAGTGGGAAGCCATTTGGCTTTGAAGCCCTGATACCATATACTAATAATATTGCAAGTGCTTGGAGAATAGAGGCCCACACAACTGCAGAGCCATTGGATTACCGTATATTTATAATACAATTTGTTACAAGAGATAAACTTTACCATGATGTAGGATACATACAACTGATAAGGATACAAAGATGAAAACTAACTCTTCTTATCTTTATCTAACAGAGAACCACTTTCCAAGTTTTCAATTCCCATTGTGATATTTTATTTAGCAATCAGATGGACACACTGTGGACGTGGTGTTCTGAACCCATGAACCATGTAGCATCCTTGTGGGGGTGGAGTAATTCGATAGACCATAAATAAAAGCAAGTCAGTTTTTCCCTTCAGTTTTACATCTGAATATTATTTGGATTATGTTTATTGAAAAATTCTAAAATTAGCCCAATGGGCTGACATGAGTATTAAAGCAAGTACACCAGAACATCTATAATACCTTTTTTGCTATTTTACCTAAGAAAAATATAAAAAACCCACCTGCAGCAGCTTCGGGGAAAGGGCATGTATTTCCCATTTGTGATCAGTGGTGAGCTACTTCTACCGAAGATCTGTTCATCAGCTACCCATTAAAAAATTAGTTTCTTTCTCCTCTTCTCTCACTCAGAACACTGTTCATGTTTTCTCACTCACTCCCTCTCTCTAAAAGTAATAATATTTTAATAGAGAATAGGTTAAATAAATAGTATTGGTGTAGTGTTTAAAAGAGATATGAGTAGGTAAAATAAAAAATGTGTACTATTCAAGAGTTTTTTTAAGCAAACGACTGGTAAACTTGCTCTTAAAAGGTGTAAAAAGTACACATGAATGCATTTTTTTTTGTCTTCTTGTGTGTTTGGGCTGACAATAGAAAGACTGTATTGTATTTTATGCCATCCCTTATCCTTGTCATTCTCTTATCTTATGTTCATATATTTGATTGTTATGGAAACAAAAAAAAAGAGAGAGAAAAATACAAGGGAAGAAATTTTCCTTTTTTACCTAGGATATATGGTCTTTCCAGTTTAACCTGTTTCCTGAAGGTGTTTTGTCCTTCTATTCTCAACTTAGTAATGTTGATAATGGTTCTGTTGTTGTTCTCAATCCTGTTGGAGATGGAGTTTGGCTTTTATGCGAAGAAATTGATTACATCTTGCGACATAACCAATCTATCGATCGTAGTTTTATCCGGCACAAAGATGATTTAATGGAGATCTCTTTCAAGTAGGAAATAACACTTCCTTGGTCTTCGCTACAGGGAGAAACATAATAGATGAAAGAATCCCAATCAACTCATTCTATACCTCTGCCAAAACAGTGTAGCTTCTGTTTCTGCTCTTGAATCGAGGTTTTGTTATTAATGAAAGTTGTGATCTTCGGAAAGGTGCAATTAACTTTATCGAAATAGTTACAAAAAGGAATAAGCTATGCTCTCTACTAGAATTTTAAGTTGATATGTCTCTAGACTAATACATTTGTTACCTTGCTAATTACAAGGTTTTTATTTTATTTTTATGAAGCGGCTAATTACAAGTGGACCCTAACTTGGTTGGTGTTTCCTTTTGCAGATCTTACGAATTGTATTTTGCGTTATCCATGCTCTCTACTAGAATTTGAAGTTGATATGTGTCTAGATTAATACATTTGTTACCTTACTAATTACAAGGTTTTTATTTTTATTTTTACGAAGCGGCTAATTACAAGTGGACCCTAACTTGGTTGGTGCTTCCTTTTGCACATCTTATGAATTGTATTTTGCATATTGGATAATGCTTGGTTTTGATGTGGTGGACCTGAAGTCGGCAACTTACTTCATTGTTCAAAGGGTTTGAATTTTCTATAGGCTTGGCACTTGTAGTAATACTTTCTATGTGTACATGTGTATTGACTTTATCAATTGACTCATTGTAAATAAGCTTCCCGTACGTAGAACTGTTTATCCTTCGTTAATGAAGTTCTTGTATTTTTCTAGGTTAAGAAAACTTCATATAGAACTTGTATGCCCAACTCAATGTGTTCAAATGCAGGGGAGAACACTAAAGGCTACTTAGTTGGTTACCTTTGATGCCAAATTTGCAAATAGGTTTTCTTGGAAAATTAAAATACACTTGGAGCAATGGATGGGCTACTTAGTTGGTTACTTTTGATGCCATATTTGCAAATAGGTTTTCTTGGAAAATTAAAATACCCTTGGAGCAATGGATGGGCTATGATAATGCACCAAAATTAGATATTCAATTTTGTTCAACACTGTCATTGACATGCACATTTACTAGTACTAGTAGCATAGCACCGTGAAATGCACGATCGGTCATGCCCGTTGGCAAAACTGAACCAGACATTGATACATATGGAAGCTTCAAGGTAAGAAAGGCTACAACCCACTTGTGCTCTATTTGATGCATGGAGGTCAAATAAAAACCAACTTCAAAAAATCCAAGCCACAATGCAGGAGCAAATTAATAGTATTAAAATTTTTGCTGATTGCAGAAATAGAGTGTAACACATAGGATAATATCTATGTATGAAACTCTACATATTAAAAGTCTACAAATTAAGGACAACAATCTCTCTGTGCTTGCTGTCCCTCATTATAATTATTACACATGTAGGCAAGCCAAATCTAGGTGGGATTCCAAGATATTAGTCGAACTCGTAAACGTGCTGCATATAAGAAAGATTGTGAAAGTAAACAGAAACCACAGAGCCAAGGGGCTATTGTCAGCTGAAAGTCTTTTTAACTCAGCAAATTTGCATAGCGAAGGAGGAAGAAGATTAGAGATTGAAGGTCGGATGAAGGAAGACAGAAGGAGGAAAAGCAAACCATATGAAGACGCAACCCAAAGCAACGACAGATGTGAATGGATCCAGCTCTTCCATACTCTTCTTCCTCTTGATACACATAGGATGCATCTCAGCAGGAAGAAAATAGGTTTACATATCATTTCAATTAACCGTAGCAGCACCAAATTCAGAGCATAAAATTTTCTGGATCACAAGTAATTAAACTTTCTGTCAAATTTCAGGTAATGGCAAGAGTTAGCACAACAAATTTAAGTGATGGTATTGAATAGTTCCTATACTCGGAATCATATGTTTTTGAGGCATAACAACGCATGCATCGCCATTAGGATTTGATCTCGGAATTATGTATATTAATCTTATAGGCAACATTGCATCATTCACTAACATCACAACAGTTAATGTTTTAGTTAGATCAATCCTCAAAAGGAACACTTCGAACTCAATAGCTATATTATTAGTACATAGACATATAGATGTATCTATGTATATGAGTATAAGCACATGCATATGCTATTAACATATTTCAGGAGTTACTTAAAAACCAGCAGCGAGGGTTCTTACCTTTGTGGTTGGGTACTGATATATGTGATTAGATTCTGGTTGAGAAGTGCCATTGTACCAGTGGGAACCACATACATGAAAGAAGAAAAAATGTTAGATGATGGTAAACAAGCAACAGCTTGGAAAAAGCAACCCAAGACTACCATTCAAAAAGGTTATGGTAATTGATGAGATCATCAAGAGTTAAGTCAAAAACCACCAGCGTGCCATCAATTCCTGTGTTGGGCCAATCCATACGGGCTTTGCCCACCAGGATTAGTCCCCCTAGTTAGTTGTCCGACTTGGCCAGTTTTGCCTGGTCACTGGTTATCAAGACAAAAAAGAAAGAAAGAACGGTATCAGAAACCTCTCCTAAATTTCTCAATATGTCTAGTCTTGTACTATAGCGACCATTTAAGATGCATTGAGGTAATCAGATTGTAAACCAAACATTTGAGGAATACAAACCATAAAGATACAACAAACAACAAAACAGATTAAGGCAATGCCCAAATAGAGGATTACCAGAAGTGTGCCTCTGGGGGATTTGTTCGCTTGCGCTGAGCCTTCGAGGGACGATATATTGAGATCAAACCTTTGACATATCCCGTTCATGCATCCTATTTCGGTTTGCAAATCTGGGTTTTCATCGGTCAAAGAATATAAAAGTTTTGCAGCCATTTTCCCCCTCTCTTCAAATCCTCAGACTGAATATTGTCACTTCCTAAACTTATTTATCTTTCCTCCAAGCCATTGAACTTCAGATTCAAATCCCCAGAAAGCACGATTTTAAGACTACAGAACAACTCCCATCTATGAAGAAACTAAAGTGAATTGTATGGTCAACGATACGATCATCTATGGATTTGGAGACCCCACAATCACGATCCACACCAAAACCCCAATAGGCAAGGCCAGAAACTACACCATAATCTTGTTCTTGCTTATTTCTTCTTTCCCCCCTACTGTTTCCCAACAAATCAGATTATTTTGTCTTGCCCACTCCTAGCCTCACAGATCTGTCCATAAGAAACCCAAAAAAAATTCCAGCTAATCAGAGTTTTTCTCTTAGGGAAAACAAAGGTTTCCACACGATACCCACTGTTAAAACTCAAAAGCTCAACAAGACTTGCCTGATAATACATATTACTATTTCTTAGGGCTTTCCAAAAGTTTGGCCTTTCACGTGAAATCAAAGCAAACAAGAAGAACAAAAGATACCCAAACCGGAAAACCCAAAGGATTTTGGTGCCGTCGTCGAGTTGTTCGTTTCCACCGCCGTCGTCGATTTTGCTGTCGCCGCCGCCGTCGTTGTTGACGAGACGCTGACGCTCAGTAGCGGGGAGAGAGAGAGAGTATTTTGCAGAGGGAGAGAGGGGGAGGGAGAGAGGGGAAAAGGTGAGAAGACAAAAATGCCCCTAAACAAAATCTGGAATACCAAATGCAAAAAGACAAAATAGAGTACCTTTTTTGGGGACACAACCGGAAATGTGCAAAAGTCAGAAAACCCATATTAGTCATTTGGTAAATAGCCAAACAGTACCAGGTCCCACCAAAAAAAGGAGAAAAGATGAAAATGCCCCGGCCATTACACTCCAGCCTCTCCCACGCAAGGGCTTGATTGGAAAAATAAACAAAAAAGGGCCAGCAGAAATTGAGATTCCTGGCTCAGACAAAAAAGAGCTGGCAGAAATTGAGATTCCTGGCCAATTATCTCCGGTCTTTGACTTTAGGCTTTGAATAACTAAAACGAGCAACCTTTTGACAATAACCAAATTTAATAGACTCTACACATTTTCAATCAAATATACCAATCATTATACAAAAATGTTCTATCTCTCCCTTTCTCTCTCTTTTTTTTCGAACAATATTTTCAGGAAAAAAAATATTTTTTAAGGAAAATAGTCTTTTAAAAATAGTTTTTTTTTTCCAAAAAAAATTCAAAAACTATTTTCTATTTCTAGTAAATATAGTATTTATTATTTTCAAAACTATTTTAAAAAAAATTATTTTCTACTGTTCACAATTTTTAGTTTTTTGTAGTTTTAAAAGATGATGTGACAAATTTTGGTTATCCAATTTTGATTATGCCATTGTAGACGTTTACATTGCTAACCTTAGCAGTCGCTTAAATGAATAATCAAAATTTGATGTGGCAACTTTTGGTTATCAATTTTTGATTATAGCATTATGGATACCCTAATAAGGTGCGGTTGCTCGAAACATATGCTTTCTTTTCTCCCCCTGGTTTCAATTTGTATTTTTTCCTTTAAAAGGGCAAATCCAGTACACAAGGCTCTCACCATTGTGGAGTCTGGGGAAGGGTTGATGTACACAGCCTTACCCTTGCAAGTAGAGAGGCTGTTTCCGCAACTCGAACCCGTGATTTCTAGGTCATAATGGATCAACTTTATCGTTGCGCCAGGTCATATTCAAGGGCGGAGGCAAGATTTTTGACTTCTGGGGTCAACAATTAAAACTATGTGCGGTTCATTTTATCTATGCTAATCGAAAGAAGCAATTAGATTAACATGTAAATAGAAAAAATACATAGGAATGCATAAACAATTGATGTTGGCAACTTTATTGCTTCCAATGAAAAAAGAGTTTGTAACTTATGAAACAAGAATTTACATAAGAGAATGCATAAACATCTGATGTTTTATGCTACTAACAGCCCACAAAAGCACTAAATTAATCACAAACTTTCAAAACAACAAAGGTGTAGTTTCATGCTTAAAGTAGTGCTCCTTCTAAGTCCATCACCAATGATCTATCAAAACCATCTAACATTCAATTATGGAACAATTCTGGAATGGACCTCTCACCTCTGGATCCATTAGTGCAGAGAGAGAGAGAGAGAGAGAGAGAGAGAAAAGAAGAGAGAGAAGAGAATTGGACGATCACTGGTGTGTTCGTCAATCTCCATGGCAATTCCATCTTGTGTAGAGAGAAGAACCATTGCTCTGTGAGTGTAAAAGGGTTTGGCGATTTGTCTTCGGGAGTGAGGGGGAGATTTATTTGCACTCCTTTATTTTGCAAGTCCCAAACCTTTAAAAGGAGTTGGGGCAAATTGGAAATTAAAAGTGGGGTCATTTAGCATAATTTGAGTGTGATGTGTATATATTCCTGTTGAAAATTGGATGGCAGTGGGGTCACTAGACCCCCCTTGTCTCTGCTTGGCTCCACCCTTGGTCATATTAGAGAAGCGAATATGACAAAAACCAAAAAAAAAAAGATTTGCTTTTAGTCCAAGAAAACTGGACAAGTTGGTCCAAGTGACCTCTTGCACATTGCACGAATAAGCTTGCAGTGACCTCAGATATAAGTTTTGTGTTTATTTTGAAAACGAAACAAGCTTATTTGGTAAATGTTGATTGCAGTGACCTCTTGCACATTGCACGAATAAGCTTGCAGTGACCTCATATATAAGCTTGCACAAGGCACGAAAGCAATCGACCTCATATATAAATTAATAGCCGGCAATGACCAAGACATCAACCAGAATATAATCTAGAGTTCAAATCCGCGGCTATATGATAGGAGTAGTTGTCCTCGATCTGTGGTAATCACAACACCCCTTCTCTTTGCTCTTGTATTCTTATCTTGCTAATTGTTCACCAAGCATTTTTTCATCAAGTCCCAATTCATAAGAAACACATGGCCGAGGCTTTGCTACTCCTTACAGCCAAGGGAATCCTGAAAGGGTTGCTTTCCCTACCAACCAATCAGATTAATAATCAGATTGACCTGGCATGGGGTTTCAAGAAAGACCTCGAAAAACTCTACGAAAGGCTAGAAATCATTCAGGCTTTGTTACTTGATGCTGAGAACCGGAAAATAACATCACAAACTATGATGACTTCGCTAAAGAAACTCAAGGATGCAATATGCCATGCTGAGAATGTGCTGGATGAATTGGCCTATGAAGGTCTTCGAAGAAAGATAGAGGCACAAAACCGGAAGAGGAACAAGGTGCGTGATTTGTTCACCCTCTCTGATCCATTGTCGTTTCGTTTCAAGATGGCTAATAAGGTCAATGACATCAATGAACTGTTAGACAGAATTTGTAAAGCAGCAAATGATGTTGGTGATAAGCACCCAATATTGTAAATATTTGGTGCGCTTAGTCCCGTTTTATGTTGTTTTAATTTGCTTTTATTTAGCTTTTATTAATGATTTTGCACGTAAGGTTCCTTTGAGGATGTTTCAGGTTTTACGCCCTAACAAGGGTGATTTTGATGCCATGGACATGCCTCGGGGGAGTCCAAGCTTCCAAGGCCAAGTGGCGAAGTGCCACCGTTCTCCAATGATCAAGATACGAAGTATCGGGTGAAGTTCGGAAGCGTCGGGTGCCAAGTTTTGAAGCTGAAGGCAAATTCTGGAGTTAGCAAGGCCGTATCCATACAACCGTTTTGGTTGTATGGATACAGTGGCCTTATCTTTTGGACAGGTTACAGCGTATCCATACAAGGTTTTGGTTGTATCCATACAGCTCATTTACGGAGAATTCCCAGCACAAGCTTAACAGCTCGGTATCCATACAACCGTTTTGGTTGTATGGATACAGTTTGCTTACTGACAGCTTTTCAACCTTCCATATTTGGAAACTTGCTACTTGTAGTAACCTTTTGAGATATTTTGAGAGAAGAAGTTGGTTTTTGTATAAATATCCCTCTCCTCTCTCCTAGGTAAAGAGTAGTTAGTTAGTTTAGGTTAGTCTTTCTTCCATTGTTGTTGCTCAAGTTTTCAAGCTTAATTTCTTAAGAACTCAAGTAAGTATTTGGTTTCGTTTAATTTGTCGTGTATTAATGTTATAGCTACGGTCTAGATTCTCCTTAATATCAAGTTTATTTTCGTTTCTATCGGTTAAATATGTTTACCTTTTCTAGCATGCTTTCTAGTCTTTTTAATATGTGTGAGTAGTCGTTTAGGCTTGGCCATGAGGTGAATAACGCTTCATGACTTAAGTTAATCTTGCCTTTCTCAACTCTTGGCTTGAGGTTCGGTTTGTAAATGTGCGTGGTTCGCCTTTTATGTAACAAAATTTGTCGATGTTAACCTCCGGTGATCATATGCTTGCTCATATGGTTCCGTGAGCTATGTCTCGCCTCGTGTTTGCCAAGAGAACCAAAGAACTTGCTCGCTTTCCAAACTACACTTCTTGTTGATGACTTTGATATTTAGTTTGAATACAAGTCTCGGCGTTGTTAATCTCCGGTGATCATGTGCTTGCTCACATGGTTCCGAGAGCGATGTCACGCCTTGTGTTTAGCTTGTTATTCAAACTCTATATCAAGTCTAACCATTTTCACCGCTAAATCTTCCGGTTGATAACCTATGCCGTGTGATTCAATCGTGTTTTCGTTGAGAAAAGTTGATTGGCCTAAGTTACGGGCGTTATGAACTTCTATGCCTTGCCACTTTTAATTCTTAGTTAAAACCTCATTTCTAGTCTTTTCCATAAGAGTATTTCTCCACCGTTCAAAGCAAAACCGATAGTTGGCCGTCTTAACGCCGGGAACACTTGCATCTACAAATCCTAGTTAGCTATAGAGATTCTCTCTGTGGGAACGATCCCGGACTTTCCGGTATATATGCTGACAACGACCTAGCCCTACGCTCGGGGTAATTCAACCTCATTTCGGAGGCGAGGTTGTGGACGAAGCATATTTTGGCGCCGTTGCCGGGGATTTTCTTATTATAGCTTATTGGGAGGTTCGACAAACCATTGTAAGTATCCCGCTTTATTTTGTTTTGTGCAACTTATACATAGTCTAGCGGATACCTCTAACCGATCTTCATATCAAATTTGAGGTGTAACGAAGTTAGAGTACGTATCAATTGCCTTTTCTTTTATTGTTTGTATAACGTGGCGGTGGCATAACCCCACGGAACTGTTTTGAGAAAGAGGTGGCGGCCTAGCCCTCCAGCCTGTTTACTTTATGTCTTATCTATCTAGTAGAATGGAGGCGGCAAATGAGGAAATAGCCCCCATGCCTATGTGGGAATACTCTTATCCCGATCATGCTTTGCGGGAGTACCTTTGTCCCACTCACATTTTCACACCCCCTTGCATAGCCACTCATGATGCCAATGTTTTTCAAAGTCGTATGACCTTTTCCAATTGGCTTGATCTTATAAACCAAATTCAAACTTTTGCTGAAAGAGTGAATGAGTCGTTTTATGCATGTTGGGGAAGATACAAGGACTTGCTCATTGCGGTCCCGAATCATGGCTATGAAAATTTTCAAATTGCTAACTATTTTTATAATGGACTTTCTCCATCGAGTCAACGATTCTTAGACAAGATGTGCGATGGCAAACTTTTTGAAAAAGAACCCACTGAAGCCTTAGATTTCTTTGATCTATTGGCTCAAACTTTGCAATCTAGGGTTTTTGTTAGACATTGTCAAGAGTCCAACTCAAATGCCATGGACGAGGATATTGAGCCGCCTATCTTTGTTGAAGATGATAGTTTTGCTTATGAAAGCCCCGTAGAGTCTGAATGGGGTGATGAGTTAAATATCCACTGTTCTCCTCTTGAGAAATCTATCTTTATTGAAGAATCCGATTCGTATTTTGAAAACTCCTTGGAGTTTGGAGGGAATGATGAGCTTCACAGTCAATGTTCCCCCCTTGAGTCCTCCCCTCCCCTTGAATTTTTGCCTCTGTGTGAGGCTCCACAGGAGAAACATCTCATAGCTGAAGAGATGGAAGTGGATGAGACCAACATTGGGTCTCCTACGTGTGAGGAACCGGCTCTTGTGATAGGAATGATCGACCAAGTATCCTCTCCTTGTGGTATCTACCCATTGGAGAAAGTACTCACTGTTAAGGAGATGGACGCAGAGATAGACTATTTGTACTCCTTGTTAGAAGAGCAAGACAAAGCGTACGATACCAAGAGTGGGTCTCCTACCCTTGAGGATACCAATTTTGATGCGAGGGAAAAAGAGCACATAGAGCCGTTGGTCATTAAGGAAGGCTATATGCCTTTTGAGGAGTCATTGCCTATAGTTGCACTGAATAATCAATTAATCTTGGCTCTAGACGGTGACACCCCTCCTACTAAGTCGCCACTTTTGCAAGAGTTCTTAAATGTGGAACGGATTGATTTTCTTGGAGTTGATGATTTTGATTCTCTTTATCGTGCTTACATTGTAAATTTTGTCAACAGTTTGAAAATTGATTTAGTTTGGGCCATGTGCTTAGAGGAGCGTACATTTTTTGAACGAATTCGGCAAATGCTTTACTCTAAATATCTTTTCTTGTGGAATGGCCGAGTTCAATTTTTGGCAAAGCGCGCTGTGTGGAGTGCTATGTTCATGATATTAATCTTTGTTGGTATGTTAAATGTTCAGAGCCCGCGTTTGGCTAAACGAACACACACACTCTCTCTCTCTCTTCTCTTTCTCTCTCTTTTCTCTTTTCTCTTTTGATGGTCTGGTATAGCCACCCGTTCCTTACTTGGGAAATGGGAAGAAAAGTATGACTCGTTCAATCGCGTGAAGAGTTGGTTGGAAGGTACGTTTACTCCCTCTCTTGTATTTCATTTCTATTGTCTGCATGCTATGAGGACATAGCATCGTTTAAGTTGGGGGGGAGGGATATATATGCTATATATGTGTTCATGAGACTTGTCTCATTTTTCTGCTTTTGGTTAAATTTTCAAATTTTTTTGTGCAATCTTCCCTTGTTGGTAGTGATTTCGTTTGTTAGATACTTTTATTATGCTCAATTGTGTCAATATGGCAAGAGTCATGTATCCCGTCGACTTCGGTTGTGTGTTTTAATCCATGTCCCATGCATATACATGAACATTGATGAACAAGTTGAGCCTAAAAGTCAAGTCAAGTGTTGTGCA
Organism: Rhododendron griersonianum; assembly: GCA_018127125.1. NCBI lineage: Eukaryota > Viridiplantae > Streptophyta > Magnoliopsida > Ericales > Ericaceae > Rhododendron > Rhododendron griersonianum. Next base: position 5,694,188 of record CM030799.1, on the reverse strand, counting down.
TCGCTAGAGTTGAGATTCGTTTCTTAAGCATCCCATGCTTTTTGTTCTCATTTCCCGCACTTGCGTAAATAACATCTTTTGTTCATGCTTGAGTAGTGTATATATCTTTCTTGCATCTTTTTGGAGTTGTTGGCGTACTTAGGAAATGATTCAAGGCATTTTTGCTTGATTAAACCACATAAGAGTCTCCTCGTCCTTATTTTGAACCATAGTCCGAGTCTCTTCCGTTGTTCAAACCTAGGTAACCGGATGTTTGGAGGGTTGTGTGTCTATAGGTTTCAATGATTCAAGGAGATTTGGGGGTGGTGTGAATGTGATAGACGTGGTTGGAATGCAAAAAGGAGAAGAATGGTATGTGATTCCCTATCTCTCCTCTTCCACTACAAAAGCTAAAGCCCCAAATTTTCATCTTCCTCTCCAAAGCCCTCAAATTTGGCTCAAGTCTCTCTCGCTACAAATCTCAATTCAAATGACCCTCTTCCTCAAAGAAAATCAAAGAAATGCTATAAAGAGCAAAAGCATATTTGAAAGAGGGTTGAATACAATGATGAGAGGATTGGTTACACGTTCGGGCTAGCATACATTCCGGGTGAGAGAAGGGAGAGCTCGATGCTCAATATCAAGAGGAGCCGGATGAGGACGCCGTCTACGTGCGGTGGAGTCGGTGGTAGTAGTTTTTCTTTATTCTTCGCAACTTTGTTTGATGTTTGGCCGATATGTGGCCATGCCTTGGGTAGTTTAGGGTCGGTAGTGGCCAAGGGTAGATGAACCATGCAAGTATATGGCCACTACATTTTTGTAGTCTCTTTCCCTTTGTATTCAAGGTCGTTATAAGCTAATAAAGTCCTCCGTTGATCTTTAGTACGCTAATTAACTCCGTTTGATGCATGTTTGATATTTACTGCTTTTTGAGTATGATTTATTCCTTTGTCGTGCATACTTTGTCAATAAATAGCTTTCCTTTCCTTCTTAGCGCCCTTTTTATAGCATGCGTAGCTTTTTGTCTCTAGCTATTGCAATTCCTCGCTAGCGCTTGTCATGGGATGTATCTTGTATCTCATTGTGTGAAAAGTCGAATAAGAGCGTATCCTTGTGAGTTTTGGAGTCGAAACTCGTTGTGGTGCATAAGTGCTTGACTATTCTAATATGGCATAATTTCTTCATCCTAGTTCATGGCATGCTTGTGCGTGGATTGCATTTGATTGGATTTGAAGGGGTGTTTTTGGACTCTTGCCTAGTTGTAGTAGTTGAGCATAGTTTTCGTATCTATGTTTTTGGAAGATTGTTTAGCTTAGTTAAATATGTTTTGCTTTAGTTTGCTAGGGACTAGCAACGTTTAAGTTGGGGGTGTGATAAGCACCCAATATTGTAAATATTTGGTGCGCTTAGTCCCGTTTTATGTTGTTTTAATTTGCTTTTATTTAGCTTTTATTAATGATTTTGCACGTAAGGTTCCTTTGAGGATGTTTCAGGTTTTACGCCCTAACAAGGGTGATTTTGATGCCATGGACATGCCTCGGGGGAGTCCAAGCTTCCAAGGCCAAGTGGCGAAGTGCCACCGTTCTCCAATGATCAAGATACGAAGTATCGGGTGAAGTTCGGAAGCGTCGGGTGCCAAGTATAGAAGCTGAAGGCAAATTCTGAGTTAGCAAGGCCGTATCCATACAACCGTTTTGGTTGTATGGATACAGTGGCCTTATCTTTTGGACAGGTTACAGCGTATCCATACAAGGTTTTGGTTGTATCCATACAGCTCATTTACGGAGAATTCCCAGCACAAGCTTAACAGTTCGGTATCCATACAACCGTTTTGGTTGTATGGATACAGTTTGCTTACTGACAGCTTTTCAACCTTCCATATTTGGAAACTTGCTACTTGTAGTAACCTTTTGAGATATTTTGAGAGAAGAAGTTGGTTTTTGTATAAATATCCCTCTCCTCTCTCCTAGGTAAAGAGTAGTTAGTTAGTTTAGGTTAGTCTTTCTTCCATTGTTGTTGCTCAAGTTTTCAAGCTTAATTTCTTAAGAACTCAAGTAAGTATTTGGTTTCGTTTAATTTGTCGTGTATTAATGTTATAGCTACGGTCTAGATTCTCCTTAATATCAAGTTTATTTTCGTTTCTATCGGTTAAATATGTTTACCTTTTCTAGCATGCTTTCTAGTCTTTTTAATATGTGTGAGTAGTCGTTTAGGCTTGGCCATGAGGTGAATAACGCTTCATGACTTAAGTTAATCTTGCCTTTCTCAACTCTTGGCTTGAGGTTCGGTTTGTAAATGTGCGTGGTTCGCCTTTTATGTAACAAAATTTGTCGATGTTAACCTCCGGTGATCATATGCTTGCTCATATGGTTCCGTGAGCTATGTCTCGCCTCGTGTTTGCCAAGAGAACCAAAGAACTTGCTCGCTTTCCAAACTACACTTCTTGTTGATGACTTTGATATTTAGTTTGAATACAAGTCTCGGCGTTGTTAATCTCCGGTGATCATGTGCTTGCTCACATGGTTCCGAGAGCGATGTCACGCCTTGTGTTTAGCTTGTTATTCAAACTCTATATCAAGTCTAACCATTTTCACCGCTAAATCTTCCGGTTGATAACCTATGCCGTGTGATTCAATCGTGTTTTCGTTGAGAAAAGTTGATTGGCCTAAGTTACGGGCGTTATGAACTTCTATGCCTTGCCACTTTTAATTCTTAGTTAAAACCTCATTTCTAGTCTTTTCCATAAGAGTATTTCTCCACCGTTCAAAGCAAAACCGATAGTTGGCCGTCTTAACGCCGGGAACACTTGCATCTACAAATCCTAGTTAGCTATAGAGATTCTCTCTGTGGGAACGATCCCGGACTTTCCGGTATATATGCTGACAACGACCTAGCCCTACGCTCGGGGTAATTCAACCTCATTTCGGAGGCGAGGTTGTGGACGAAGCAGTTGGTCTTAAACCAGCTGAGCAAATCAATGATGCTACTGTTGAACCTAGGGAATTCAGGACGACTTTACCTTTTATAGGCGATACACAAGTTGTGGGGAGGGATGGTGATGTTAAGGTAGTGGTTGATATGTTACTTGACTCTAACGTGGAAGAGTTACCTGTCATTGCCTTTGTAGGAATGGCTGGGCTAGGAAAGACAACTCTTGCTCAGGTAGTTTACAAAGAAGAAAAAGTCTTGAAGAACTTCAGTGAGGAGAGAATTTGGATTTGTGTGTCCGATGATTTCAAGGTAGGAAGGTTATTGAATGAGATGGTGCAATCTCTTCCTGGAGATAAGTGTGAGACACCCAACATTGAAGCGATAATGAGAAAGCTTAGACAAAAACTGAATGGGAAAAAATACTTGCTTGTATTAGATGATGTGTGGAACACGAAGCCAAATTTATGGGAAGACCTCAGAAATTGTTTGGTAGACATAGGCGGCTCTAAGGAAAGCAAAATTTTAGTTACTACCCGTAGTATGGAAGTCGTAGAAGCAATGCGAACATTCCCGTCATGCACCCATCCACTGACACCACTATCAAAAGCTGATTGTTGGACAATGTTTAAGAAAATAACATTTTCCAATAGAGGACCAAGCGAAACTCGAACTTTAATGGATATTGGTCAAAGAATGGTAGAAAAGTGTAAGGGTGTGCCATTAGCGATAAAGTCATTAGGAGGTTTACTGTACTCGAAGCAAGATGAACAAGAATGGGAGTCCATCGAGAAGAGTGAAATATGGAGTTCACTCGAAAATGAAAATGGAATTCTACCAATATTGAGGCTTAGTTTTGACCATTTGCCATCACCATCTTTGAAACGATCTTTTGCATTATGTTCTATTTTTCCAAAGGACGACGTCATTAGAAAGGATGAGTTGATTCAACTTTGGATGGCTCTAGGATATCTCCAACCTTCTTCACGAGGTAAGATGGAAATGGAAGAATTAGGCAATGAGTATTTTAATATTTTACTGCGCAATTCATTATTCCAGGAAGAGAAATATGATGAGTACAATAATATCACGAGTTGCAAGATGCATGATCTTGTACACGATCTTGCACTTTATGTCTCACAGGGTAATTGTTTGATTTTGGAAGCTAGTGAGGTGAGGAATAATCCCGATGTTGAACATTTGTCCTTTCTTGGGGAAGAAATACGGTTAGATATTTTAGAAGAAAATCTTGGAAAATTGAGGACACTATTTTTAACGGGAGATCTCCCTGAGAACACCAAAAAAATTCAATGTATTCGTGCCTTGCGGTTAACTGGATCCAAGTTTCCGAGTTCAATATGCAAGTTCATACATTTAAGGTTTCTTGACATCTCTAGATCTTCTATTAGGAAAGTCCCAAATTTTATCACCAAGCTCTACAATTTGGAAACATTGAATCTACCAAGGTCTATAGAAGAGCTTCCAAAAAATATCCACAACTTGGTTAGCTTGAGACATTTGTATCTTGAAAATGATTATGAAACTAGAAAATTGATGCCAATGAAGATAGGGGAGTTGACATTTTTGCAAACATTACCATTCTTTGTTGTGGGCAAGAAGAGTGGCCACAGAATTGAAGAATTGGGTAACTTAAGCAAGCTAAAAGGTAGTTTAGAGGTTTGGGATCTACAATACGTGAAAGACAAGGAAGAAGCAGAGAAGGCTAAAATGTCAGAAAAATATGAACTTCAAGAGTTGACATTGTATTGGGATGGAGCCTGTAGAAACTCCAACGATAACCATGAGGAGGTGTTGGAGGGACTCAAACCTCACCGGAATGTTAAGGGATTAAAACTAATGAAGTTTGGAGGAAGAAGATTGCCATCATGGATGAGTAAAGATGCCCGCTCGCTTCAATATTTGGTGAAGATTGAATTAAATGATTGCACGTTATGTGAGCAAGTCCCTGCACTCGGACACCTTCCGCATCTTGCAACAGTCAAAATGTGTTATTTGCGTAACTTGAAGCGTATTGGTGCTGAATTTTATGGACCAGATGAAGACATTCTCAATAGTTGCAGTAGTAGTGGGGCAGCGACAACAAGAGTATTTCCAGCATTGAGGGAATTTCATCTTTTTGATATGCCTCAGCTAGAAGAATGGTCAGACGTATCATCATTGCCCGCTTTTGCCTTGAATATGGTGGAGTTCTTTCCCCGTCTTGAAGAGTTATACATCATGACATGCCCCAAGTTGATAACCATCCCAGGTCAATTATTTTGCATTGAGCAGTTACTTATTATTACATTGCATTGTATTTACCATTATTTCCCAAGAAATGAGGTCTAGCGCGTCTCGGCTCATATGTGTGAGAGCAATTATGTTTCATTCTCACCTTTATAAGTGAGGGTAACTTTACAAACATTCTACGAGATGGATTGTTGCTTGTTTCGTTTTCTGTAATTAAAGTCGCTCATTTTGTATAATTAAATTTCTTATGCAAAAATTCAGTTTAATCTCGGTAAGTACTTGATTAAAACAAGGGGTTGATAATGCCACGAGAAGATATAGTTCGTGCCAAACAATAAAAAAGATCTGCACCAGATCACTTTACTTTCTCTCTCTAACCCCTCTCTATCTCTCTCCATAGTTTCCTCGACAAGGGTTTTCCGTCGCGGGGGTAGGGATCCCGCCGCCCCTCTCCCCACCCCCCTTCCCGTCGTTCTCCACCTCCGCACACCTCCCTCTCCTTCGTCTGGCGTCGTTGTGGATCTTGGATCTTCTCCCTTCCCTCCTCTGGTGCTGTTGGTGTTCGGTCGAAGCACCGGCCGTCGTCGCTCCTGCCTATGACGGTGAGCATGGTGTGGTGCTTTCTTCAGCGGCCTCGGCCCGTGTTGTGGTGGTTATGGTGGCAGCCGAGTCCTCAGGCTTCCGATCGGATGGCAATAAGCGAGGTATGCGGTGGTTTAGGAGCTAGGTTTTTCTTTGTGTTGTTGGTAATATCGCTGGTTTCATCCGGTTTCTCTTCGGCCAGTTTCCCCAGCTCGGATTTGTATCGGCCTAGTTCTCTAGGTCCGATGGGTGCGGTTGGTGGGAGAATAAGATTAGGGGTAGATTTTTCTATTTGCTTGGTGCTTGGTGCGGAGGTTGTCTCCATCAGTGGTGTTGATGGTGGCTGGGTGGATGGTGGTGGGGCGGCTGATGTGCTGGTGGCAAACGATTTTGCACAGGACAGCCCTCTCTCTGCGCTTGCGATTCCTCGGTCCTCGCACGTTTACAAATCTGTGCCATTTGCCGCCGGCGTACATCTTTGGTGTTTGTCGGTGAGATCTGTAGCTTGCGGTGGTCAGTGGTGGCTGCTAAGCGGGTTTCAAGTGGTTGTTTGCTATGTTAGATTGGTTTTTTGTCCTTGCGCGGATATTTCGCCCTTCGAGGGGTTTTTCTTCTGTACTTGGAGTGAGCTCACCCGGTCCTTTTGGATAACCCGACAGTTGAGGTCTCTACCCAACCGAGGGCTCCGGATCCGGTTCTTGTATCCCATGTGGGATATTACTTGGGCTCTGTTTGAAACTTAGAGAAAGGAAAAGAAAATAAAAGGGAAGGAAAATGAGAGGGAAAATTTACTATTTGTTACACTTAAAATTCTTATTTTCTTCGTTCTTTCTCTCTTAACCAAACAATGGAAATGAAATTTTTTTAATTTTCCTTTCCATGGGTTCCAAACAGAGCCTAAGTATAATGGAAAGTTTTTTCTGATAAAAAAAAAGAAAGAAAAAGAAATAGTTCGTGCCACGAAACTTTATTGGCTTTTATAGTAAAATTACATATTTGTCCTCAAAGCTACATCCCTTTCCCTTTTTGTTATTGATTATCTCTCCTCTCCCCAGATTCTTTCCTCTCTAACTTCAACCACCCGCCTACAACCATCCTTGGCGGTGGCAAAGAAACCCCATCAATGCGTCTTCCCATCAAATTTCTTCCTTCCTGGTTCTCTTCTTCGCCGCGTTCTTGCAATGCAGAGAAACCCAGTCTTCTCTCCGATCTTATCTTGAAATACCCAACCAATTTTGTTTGCTTTCTTTAATTGATTTTTTAAGTTCTCGTTCCTCTTCTTCTTCTAATTTCGGAGCTATTTAAATTTAAAGGCTTTGATTAAGAATGAGACTTGGCCTAGAAGGATAGAGGGAGAAATGAATTTGGGTTGGAGCAAGGTTTTAAATACCGTACCGGCTAGAGTACCGATTTTCTTACTAGTACGGTACGTACCGTTACCGGTGAGATACAGGTACCGTTTCGAATTGATCGCTATTAGTGTTATTTTCTTACCTAAAATAATGTATAGTATAATATACACTTTTAAAACAAAAAAAAAAAATTCCGGTAGTTGTTCGGTATTTGCCCGGTACCGTCCGGTATTGTCCGGTACATGAAGAAAAAAAATAAATTTAAAAATAGTCCGGTATTATCCGGTATTGGCCGGTACCGAGCGGTATTTGAGCCGGAACGGAATTAAAAGTTTAGGGTACCGGATTATATCAAAAACGGTACGTACCAGTCGGTACGGAACGGTATTGATAACCTTGGGTCGGAGAGATGAACAAATGCTTTTTTTGAGAGAGTGCGTCAAAGAGTGAGGAAATTGAGAAAAGATTAAAATGAGGGTAAAATTGTCTCATAACCGGAAGTTTTGTGGCACCAACAATACTTCTCGTGGCATTATCAGCCACCATTAAAAAAAATCTAGTTTTGCTCTATCCAGCTTTACTCCCAAGAACTTTATTTTTTTATCAAGTACTTACGGATCCTCGATTGATTTGATATTTTTCGTGATCTCTTAACAAATCAATTATGTTAGAATGAGTAGTTTCGATTATCTAATCAGGACCCTCAATATAGCACACAGAATGTAGGTAAAGTTACCCTTACCCAAGGCAAGGGTGAACAAAATTGTTCTTCGTAGAGATAGATGAGGATATTGAAGATATTATACTTTAATGGAAGATTTGCTAAAAAAAACAGTGAATTCTTAATTGATCTGTTTGAAACTAATTGTGAAAAAAGAGGGAAGAGAAAAAAATTAAGAAGAAAATTGTGAGAAAAATATAGGGAAAATTTCACTATGCTTGATACTCTATTTTGTCATTTGCTCTTCTCCCTTCTATTCCCTTCATTTTTCCATGTTTCTATATGACAATAGTACGTACATGGAAATGGATGGGCTCATGGGGCTGGATTATTTGCCAAACCAGATTCAAAACCTAGCGTTATGTAAGATATTAGAAATATATCATTGTTATAACCTGATGGTTTCAATCGACAACACTGAAGCAGCATTCAACGGATGGATGTCCCTTCAATATCTTCATATTCGATGTTGCCCCGAGCTTTTAAGTTTGCCAGAGGAGCTGCTACAACCAACCCTCGAAGATATACGCCTGAATGGCTGTTCAAAGTTAAATACGCCTAATCCAGATGCTTTACGCAGCCTCACATCGGTCATGTTTCTTGAAGTTGTAGATTGTCCGATATTGGGGACTTGTTGGGAGGAGGGGCTGGTTTGCACCACAAGCCTTCGAAGTTTGCATATAGGTAGATTCAGGGAGGAGTCAACATATTTCCCGTGGCCCTCCAAAAGTGCCGCAACACCATGGTGCCATTGCACCTCCCTGGAGGCTCTATCCTTACTCGATGATGGAGGGGAAGATTATTTTGAGTCTCTACCTGATCAACTTGAGCACCTTCCTGCCTTGCAAAGTTTGGAACTTCGGTTTTTCTGTGGGTTGAAATATCTGCCGGATTGGCTGGGTAACCTTTCATCTCTTCAACGTTTGAGAATAGCTGATTGTCCCCATCTATCTGAAAGATGCAAAGAAGGAGGTGATGATTGGCACAAGATTGCTCATATTCCATCCATTGTCATAGGTAACTTATTCTTTAGTTGCATGATTCATTGATTTCTTCTTCCTCTTCTCTCTCTCTCTCTCTCTCTCTCTCTCTCTCTCTCTCTCTCTATATATATATATATATATATATATATCTACCTACGTACAGGATTACTTAACACGGGTGTCTATGTTTCTCTTGTCCATGTGCGTGTGTGAAATAATCCGTGGCAAAAGTTCCGTAACCTAGTTCTTTGGTGTAATTACTGGGCTTGCAGATTCATGGTACCGGGACTTGTGAGCTGAAGTGCATCCTCTCCATGTGGATAAGGGATGAAAATCGCCTGCTAATCATGTAATTTCTCACTTTCTGCATTTTCTTTTGTTTGTGTTTCTTAGACTATGTACTCTTTGAATTGACATAAGTGGTTTTGTTATCTCAGTCTTGCACATCCAGCCGTCAGGATTTCGGAGACCTTCGCAACCATGAAATAACAGTTGTTGTGACAACGGACTCTGTTGAAGAATCTAGTTCTTAACTATTCAGCTCCTTGTGTATTTAAATCCTATGATTGAAATGGTTTTAGTAACATGTTCCCCTGTTTGCTGAGCACACAGTGTACTAACTGAAAATGATCAAGGTCTGGACATTTTGAGGCCTTTAGGTGTTAGGGCTTTTGCCCCTAAGGTGGTTGGACCTCAGTCCACTGGTATTTTTTTTTGTCCAACCCTTGGTTGGATTTCCCTCTCCTATCCCCAACTTGATGTACCCTTGTCAAGTTTTCTTAATAAAACTTCTATTGCCTATCCAAAAAAAAAAAAAAACTATACCTTTGTGGTTGTGCATATTCCTATGGTACTCAGTCATGAACTCAATGTTCTTGTAGAGAAGCTATGATATGGAGTTGGTGTTGCTTGTTGATATTGGTTACTGGTGCTGCGTATTTTGAATTCTTTGGGGTGAGAGGTTGTTTAGAAGGGGGAATTATATCAGAGGGTCTAGAGTCTACTTCTGCAGCGGTTGAGGGTCCTGAAGGTTGCAGCTAAGGAGTTCAGATGGTGTATGAGCTTGTGGTGCTGGTTTTTTGGTTGCGAAAGAGATGGTTCTGGGGTGATGCTGTTGAGGTGTTTACTGCTGATGTTGTTGGTAAAGTTGCTGTTTTTTCGCTGCTGCGAGTTTGTTGGTGTTGATGCTGCGTGGTGCTGTTATTATTTTTCCTGGTTTTTCTGGCACGGTTGCTGCTGCTGGTTTTTCTTATTTTCTGTTGCTGCTTTTGCTGCTGGTGTTTTCTGGTTTTTTGCAAATGATCGGTAGCTGGTCTGGTCTATTCTGTTCTACATTGACAACTGGTGGTGCTGCTTTGTTTCTGGTAGGCCTGTTCATGCGGTGAAGAAGCTGATACCAAAGGTTTTGGTATTATCAAGGGGCTCTGATGTTAGGGGAAATTGGGATTTGTGGCTAATTTTTTTCTCGTGTATTCTGTATGTTTTGGTCCTTGTTTTAGTTCTCTTTTTGGTTGGTTTCTCTGGCAACCGCATACCGTTATTGTTGGGTCAAGGGTGGCATATTGTTGTCGAGTAGTTAGGTTGACAACTTTGTTGGGTTGCTTTCCTGATACTGTGATGTGTTGTGCTCTTGATCCGTTCAATTTTTGTGATCATTGTTTCAAATATAAATAAATTCTTTTTACTTGTTCAAAGAAAAGTAGAGCAAGCTATATCTTAATTCATGACATTTCTCAGTGTTTTTTATACATTCAAGTAATTTCACAGTGCACGCCCTCTCCATGGCAGCGCTAAGGATTTGCCTGTGAGGATCGTGTGAGGATTTCAATGCGACGGCGCCACCTATTAAAGAAAGAGATCCAAAGGTGCACAAGAGAAGGAATTCACTGACGCTTTATATCTTAAGAATACGCTGCCATTTCAGTTGGAGGTATGAAATGGGCTGAAAACGACAGGGGAGAGGAGATCGAGGTATTTGAAAATTGGGAGGTATGAAATGAGTTAAAACGAGAGGGTAAGAGTATAATTTGGGTCTATTTTGATGATCCAAACTGTGCACTTTTTAGAACTCGTCGATAACATCAATCGCGCCATAAATCACTTTGATTTGGATACCAATTGGTAAAATTTCGGAATGTATTTGTTTTGATAGCTTACACCGTTAGATCTCTTTCTTTAATAGGTGGTGCCGTCTCATTGAAACCCTCACACGATCCTCACAGAGGATCTAGATCCGTATCACCATGCGTTTCCCATTTCCCATTATACTTTTGCTGCTTCGCAACATGTTTCCCAGTTTGTTTCCTACTTCCGCCTTCTGCGATGAAAAAATCTGACATAGAAAATGTTGTCAACTTCTTGTATCTCAAGAATATCAAATTATCGTTCTTGTTTCCACATTCTATTGCAGGTTTATGGACCTGAGGCAACAATGACTGGCATATGCAAACAGGCAATTGAGTGCATCTATCTCAATCTTCTTCTTGTCATGACCTTTTTCCGGGTCTTTTTTTTTCTTTTTTTTTTTTTTCCATGGCAAGTTTTTGGCGTGCATCAGTCTTAATTATTAGTACCATCATAATTGCATTTTTCTGTTTTACAACTAATTCCCGGTACCACCATATATAAGTATACCCCACACATCTGGATTCTGGAAATCGAAAATGTATTTTTGTCATTGATACTGTATTATATAGATGGGTAAGTAATAATGTTCTCCACTCTCAACAAACGAAACTAGTCTCCTATCTAGAGGTGGTAATTTGGATTCAGTAATATAGTTTCACTCAAATTCATCTATTTATAATTAACCCAAATCTACTCATATGTAAATATGGATTCTAATTGGGCCAACTTAATAAATTCACTGATTTTATGGGTTTAAATAGGCTGGTAATATATTCAAAAAAAAAAAAAAATAGGCTGGTAATGGATTAGAAATGGGTCCAACTTAAAAAACTCATTCATTCTTCTACCAGGGCTTTTCACTCACAGGCCCGTTCTTTTAACCTGTTCCCGCATAACTCAACTCCATCTGAACTCAACTCAACTCAATCACTGATATCTCTCTCTCTCTGACAGCTCACCCACCACCCTCTCCAGAGTCTCCACCACGGCCTTCCCCAGCCCCATCCCAATGTAAATGCTCCTCGATTGTGTAATTCAGCCTCGGCTCCCACTGCGCGACATCGTCGATGACGGGGAGGAGGACCCACGCCTCCTCAAAGCCATCAAATTCGTTGTCCATCGCTCTAATTCTGAGCTCCGCCTCGCAGCCCAAACCCTTATGATCTTAATTCCTAAGCTTTGAAGCTTGGATTTCCTTGTCGATTAGTATTTTGTTTTCAGGAGATTATTAATGCTCTGCTTTTATATTCTCGGATATGTGCCGAAAACAGCTTAAAATATCCGGGAAAAAAAAAATTAAACTTTTGGAAAACTCCATTCGAAAAGGAGAGAAAAGAAAGTAAAACGGGTCGGGTCGGTTTGGGTATCACTTGACTCATATTTGACCCGGCCCATTTCAATTCAACTACTATTAACCCGTATTCGATCCGTTCACATGTTGCCGAAACATGTCTAGGGCGACGTGGTGTAGTGTCCCCCAAAAAAATAGTCTCTCTTTCTCCATTCATTACCCAAAATCCCAAAATTCCAAAATGAACATGGTCATGGGCTTTTTGAGTTCCTTTGACTGCTTCATCATTCTTAGGTTGCGTTCTTGTAAGTTTGAAACTTATTTCAGTATTTTTTACATTTCGTGACTTTTTGTTTAGCTTTTTGTCTTAATTTTTGGAGTGAATCGTTTGTTTCGACAAGACGAATCGGAAAAGTATAAAAATATGGTCTGATGTTGAAAAAATTGAAATAAGACGACACTTTAGACAAAATAAGACATCTGTTTGATACTTTTTTGGTCTTTAGTTAAATTTTTTTTGGCTTTCGGTCATAAATTTGTACTCTTTAGACTCCTTTCGTGGAGACGGATGATTAATCCAAAAAAATACTCAAATTTAACAAAAATTCTGAAAAAACAAACAAAACACAAAAAACAAAAAAAGAGTAAAATTTAGAAAAATGAGCCTATTAATTTTTTTTATAAACTTTTATTCGATTTGATTTTTTAGTTTTTGCATTATATCTAAGTGTCGTTCTATCTAAAAAGTACTCCGTAGTAGACAAATATTGAGACTATTCTGAACAAATTCCGTCAGAAGCACAAAACACATACAAAAATATCAAAAATAACAATGCCAAAAGTCAAAATTGGTTCATTTTTTTGTTTTTCAGTAAATCTATTTCAGATTCCAAATAACCCAAAAGCCAAAAAAATGGCAACTAATTTCTTAAAAGACAACATTACCGATCTAGGATGCCCATTTAGGGCCCGATTGGATGCAGGTATAATTTTTGAGGGATTATTTATGGAGGGAGGATAAGATAGTAGGGAGATTAGTTATGGAGGGTGGGTCTACATTGATATGACTTTTATGGAGGGAGATTAAGGAATGGTGGATGATGTAAGAAACTCTTGAATGACAAATTTGCCCTTATTCAGTTTTAAACTATGTATTAAATTATATATAATAAATGCAAATATAATTAATTTTTCACATTTAAGCCATAATAATTAGTTTTACTAATAAATTAAATAATATTAAAAAAATTAATTTTTAAAGTGCTTTATTATCTACTGTATTTTTTATTTTCGTCCAAATATAAGTTGGAAACCTGTGATTTTTTATTTTTATTTTTTTAAGAGCTGGACACCTGTGATCAATATGGACAAATGGTAACCTAGAAGAAAAAGAAAAAAGGACAAGTGGTAAATCAAAACCGTGGGTTCTCAGGAAATGGGAAACGGTTCTCTCAGACCCAACTCCATTGAGCCTCTCTCTCTCGCCGGAGATGAAGACGAAGATATTTCTGTGGTTCCGACCAAGAGGGCAAAACCACGACGTCGAAGATGAAGACGTTCTCTCCTCCCCACACGTTCTCTACTCCTCACATGCTCGCCTTCCACCTCTCTTGGCTCTTTCCTGACGGCGGCGGCGGCGATGAGCAGTAGCAGTGACGGTGGGTGTTTGTTAAGGACCTGAGGTAAGGGTTCCGAAATTTCGAATTGTGTAGGGGTTATGTTTTTAAATTTTCAGATTTTCTGGAAATTGGGTTTTAGTAGTCCAAATCTGGTGTGACTGTGTGTGATGAGGGAGATGAAGAGAGTGGATGAGGAGGGGCAAACTCGTCACAAAACAGGTGGATTGTCCCGGATTAGTTTTCCCCACCTCAAGACCCACCCATAATTTATGGCCCCTTAGCCGGGTAGGAGGAAAAACTAATCAGGGGTGATGAGTTATGGAGGGGGAAGAATTGGCATCTAAAGGAAGCCAAAACTGTCACTTCCAGCCCTAATCCGGGAGGATAAGTTATGGAGGGGTGCTTTACCTCTATCCAATCGGGCCCTTACTTATTTCAGAGGCTGAAAACTCTAGCTGTGATGTAGAGAGAAGTAGGGACGGAGTCAGAATTTTCTAGCAGTGCCGAAATGTATACTAATAAATAAAAAGATGCATTGCAATATGAATATTCATCGACTCTAGGAAAAACTCAATGAGTAAATTGAGTAGGAGGACATAGTCTAGGGGTTTATGCCACAATTAGTCCATCTACTTTTTTCCATATAGTCTCCAGGACAATTGGCAATCAGTTTCTCAAAAATACCCTCGGAAGTCACCGGACGTTGACCGGCGTATCTGTTCATTTTTTGTGTATCTGTTGACTTTTTAATTTTTTTTTATTTTGACCATTGACCGGCGTTGACCGGCGTTGAATGGTGTATCTGTTGATTTTTTATTTTTTATTTTTACCTCCATCACTCAACTACAACTTCTACCACCACCACCACGACGCCACCACCACCGCCATCATGCCGCCACAACCTCCACCTCCACTACTACTCCATCACCAACACGCCACCACCTCCACCTCCACCACCACCACTCAACCACCACTTCCACCACCACCACCACCACCATTGCTTGCGACCTTAATGTGTGTTGCAATAAGAAAACCCCAAGTGTAGGGTTAGGTCGGTTGAAAGCATAATAAAACCCGGAAGTTCGGGATCGATTCCACAGGGAGCGCGTCCATAATTTTTACTTCGGAGATTAGCGAGAGATGAGAGTTTCGGCGTTAGGGCCGCCAACCGAATTTGGCGTTGAGACGGCCAACTGACTGATTTTTGGGAAAAATAGCTACTTAACCTAACTACGGCTTTTTAACTGGAGATTAACTAAAGACTAGGTTAAAGGATAACTAACACCCATAACTCAAGAGCACCCTTGTTCCTCTCTTTCGAAATGACTGGTAAACAGATTAGGGTTTCGGGAACATTTTGACAAACGCTCGGAAAGACATAGCCCTAAGCATCACGCGTGGCAAGAAATCGAAACCCTTGCCTACGAATGATCAAAGGGGTTAACATCTCCAAGCTTTGCTACGTAAAAATACCCTAAAACATGTTTACTCTTTGAAAATGAATTTTAGAGAGAGAAGAACAAGAAGTACCCTTGGTTACGGGATGTTAATCATCCCATAACCTAATCTTGCTACACTACTCACACATAATCAAGGGAGAAGTGAAATGAACAAGGGTAAGGAGAGGAAAAAACGAAATCATGCTCAAAGTAGAAATAAACACTTGATTGATGAAGAACCCAAGTTAACTTACAACTTTAATGAAGAGCAACCACCCTAAACCCACCAATCAATGCTCCATTAATGAGTATTTGAGAGTTGGAGAAGAGAGGGAGGTAGAGAGAGAAAGAGCTAGCTTAAAAATGATCCAAGATAACCCTAAAAACGTGCAAGGGGGGTTTATATAGTACCCCTTTAAAGTTACAAAAGAAAAAGAAAAAGAAAATAAAAATCTGCAGAAACTGGGGAATGTCTACCGGTAGACATTGAGTATCTACCGGTAGAACGACTTCGTAGCAAAAGATTGAGGCTGCTTTGACTGGATTTCTACCGGTAGACATTGGTCTCTACCGGTAGACATTGGCCGATTCAAATTGATGCAGAATGATGGCCTCACTGATCTGGGATTGAACCGGTAGACATTGGTCTCTACCGGTAGACATTGGCCGATTCAAATTGATGCAGAATGATGGCCTCACTGATCTGGGATTGAACCGGTAGACATTGAATGTCTACCGGTAGACATTGTATTCTGCCAGCCTTCTATCAGCAGCTCATTGCAGGCTTGGTTCCGGGGTTCCACGACAATCCCCAAGCTCCGGAATCGCTCCGATGGGAGCCCTCGGATCACCGAACGTTTGTTGGAGCGAAACTTGGCTTTAATCAAGCCTTATTCACAAGAAAAACCTGTAATCACCAAAAACGCACCTTTCGCGCAATATCAATCAAAAACAAGGAGTTATGCGCGTGAGCGTGGCAAAAATGAGCGAGATAAGCCCGGTTATTTACACTATCACGGGCTTATCACACCCCCCTACTTAGACTTTGCTAGTCCCTAGCAAACGATGTAAAGCTCAAGGAAGACTACCAAATCTTCCCATTTGATCAAAAGGTACGAAACATATGCTTAAAATTTCAAAAGAGCAAGGGTTACAAAAAACTTCATCAGACAGTGCAACAACTCATCCCAATCAACATGCCATGAACTATATCTATCAGACTTACGCAAGTGAAACACGTGAGTAAGCTGAGCAAAGCGAGCTTCGATTCCAGTCCTCACAAGGGTAACACTCCAAAATAATTACAACCCTCAAACAAAGCAAACGTATCCCATGCTTAGGTACAAAAGGCTAAAGCGAAACAGGGCCCAAACAGTTACGCTAGCAGTCAAAGGAAGGCTCAAGAAGAAAATGAAGCAACGACATGCAAGAGCAGACATAACTAACAGTAATAAAAAGATTCCGAAAAGCATTGCAAAGAGGCACCAGTGTACTTGACATCAACTAAGGACTTTGAGGCATGTAATGAGTTCGGTTCGTCACAGAAAAAAAGATAAGCAACATGGTTACCGGTCTATGCTAGCTCGGTATACTACCCCACGACCGGAACCACAAAAAAAAAACGAATGCCCCCAATTAAAACCTTCAGTTCGACACAACAAAACTAAAGACAGAAAATTAAAACAGACTCGATAAGCAAAAACAAGACTCTACCGCCGACTCGATAAATAAAAACAAGAGTTACTCCAAAATCCACCACTATCACATACTACCACCAACACCATCACTGAGCTCCAGGGCCAAAAGCACGCTCGAACATCCCCCGATCGTACTGCTGCTCCACCTCCCGAATTTCCTCCTCATTGAGCTCATCCTCCGAGTATTCAGGGCTACGGTGCTCACCAATAGCCCTGTCTGTTGCGAACTCCGCATGGGGCTCATACCTCCTCCCCGTCTGCTCAGCCATCTGCTCGTAAAAGAAGCTTGCCTTATGGTCAGCCCTCCTTTGGTCCTCCTGAACCTCCGCCTTTCTGCACAAAAGCTGACACAAAAGCCTTTTCAGCGTTGACCCTTTCTTCTTCGGGGCAGAGCTAGAAGGCACATTGGACGGACCAGCCTGAGGGTCCCCTTGGGCTTGAGCTTGGGCTTGGGCACGGGCCTCCCTCATTTTCGTTACATTTGTCCGGCTCTTATTTTCCGAAGTGGCATTGATGATGCCCGGAGAGCTAGGGTCAAGCCTTTGGTTGTCCAGGGTGAGGCCATTGGCTAAGCACAGCTGGGTGATCATGGCGGGAAAGGGGAAGTTCAAACCTTTTATGTATTCATGTTTGAATTGGACGAGCTGGTCGAAAATCCATTGGGCAAAGTCCATGGTCTCATTTGGATTCATGAACACGTAGAGCAACTCCAATTCATGCTCATACGGGGTTTTCTCCATACCGCGGGGGAACAGGTTGTAGTGCAGGACCTTATTCATGGTCCTGTATGCGTCCTTTAAATGACCCCCTATCTCGGAACGAATCCCATCCTCAAAACCTCAGGGTAAATCATGCTCATATCCATCAACTCCCCACCAGGCCGAGGAAAGGTGATGGTTTCCTCCTCCGGCCTAGTATAGCCCAGGTATTCAGCAATAACATTGGGGGTCACTACTATGTCAACACCACCCACAGTGGTCTCAATACTAGCATTAGCAATATCGTACTTCATACGAGAAAAGAAGTCTACGACCCAGTTTTTAACATACCCCTCAACTTTCTTGAAAAAGTGCTTCATACCTTTGTCCCGGATGATTTGAATGTAGGCATTTTCGGCCAAGCTGTGCTCGCAAACCTGTCGTTCGCAAGTTACCTTTCGCCCCTTGAGTGTGTTCACCCACTCCAAGTGCTTTTTCCTCTCACCCACTCCGTCGTTGTAGTATAGTGGTAAGTATTCCCGCCTGTCACGCGGGTGACCCGGGTTCGATCCCCGGCAACGGCGCCAAAAATGCTTGCGACCTTAATGTGTGTTGCAATAAGAAAACCCCAAGCGTAGGGTTAGGTCGGTTGAAAGCATAATAAAACCCGGAAGTCCGGAATCGATTCCACAGGGAGCGCGTCCATAATTTTTACTTCGGAGATTAGCGAGAGATGAGAGTTTCGGCGTTAGGGCCGCCAACCGAATTTGGCGTTGAGACGGCCAACTGACTGATTTTTGGGAAAAATAGCTACTTAACCTAACTACGGCTTTTTAACTGGAGATTAACTAAAGACTAGGTTAAAGGATAACTAACACCCATAACTCAAGAGCACCCTTGTTCCTCTCTTTCGAAATGACTGGTAAACAGATTAGGGTTTCGGGAACATTTTGACAAACGCTCGGAAAGACATAGCCCTAAGCATCACGCGTGGCAAGAAATCGAAACCCTTGCCTACGAATAATCAAAGGGGTTAACATCTCCAAGCTTTGCTATGTAAAAATACCCTAAAACATGTTTACTCTTTGAAAATGAATTTTAGAGAGAGAAGAACAAGAAGTACCCTTGGTTACGGGATGTTAATCATCCCATAACCTAATCTTGCTACACTACTCACACATAATCAAGGGAGAAGTGAAATGAACAAGGGTAAGGAGAGGGAAAAACGAAATCATGCTCAAAGTAGAAATAAACACTTGATTGATGAAGAACCCAAGTTAACTTACAACTTTAATGAAGAGCAACCACCCTAAACCCACCAATCAATGCTCCATTAATGAGTATTTGAGAGTTGGAGAAGAGAGGGAGGTAGAGAGAGAAAGAGCTAGCTTAAAAATGATCCAAGATAACCCTAAAAACGTGCAAGGGGGGTTTATATAGTACCCCTTTAAAGTTACAAAAGAAAAAGAAAAAGAAAATAAAAATCTGCAGAAACTGGGGAATGTCTACCGGTAGACATTGAGTATCTACCGGTAGAACGACTTCGTAGCAAAAGATTGAGGCTGCTTTGACTGGATTTCTACCGGTAGACATTGGTCTCTACCGGTAGACATTGGCCGATTCAAATTGATGCAGAATGATGGCCTCACTGATCTGGGATTGAACCGGTAGACATTGGTCTCTACCGGTAGACATTGGCCGATTCAAATTGATGCAGAATGATGGCCTCACTGATCTGGGATTGAACCGGTAGACATTCAATGTCTACCGGTAGACATTGAATGTCTACCGGTAGACATTGTATTCTGCCAGCCTTCTATCAGCAGCTCATTGCAGGCTTGGTTCCGGGGTTCCACGACAATCCCCAAGCTCCGGAATCGCTCCGATGGGAGCCCTCGGATCACCGAACGTTTGTTGGAGCGAAACTTGGCTTTAATCAAGCTTTATTCACAAGAAAAACCTGTAATCACCAAAAACGCACCTTTCGCGCAATATCAATCAAAAACAAGGAGTTATGCGCGTGAGCGTGGCAAAAATGAGCGAGATAAGCCCGGTTATTTACACTATCACGGGCTTATCAACCATGCTACCACAACCTCCACTTCCACCACCACCTCTACCACCGCTCCATCACCACCACGCCACTACCTCCACCTCCACCACTCAACCACCATTTCCATCACCACCACCACCACGCCGCCACCACCACAGCCACCATGCCGTCACAACTTCCACTTCCACCACCACTCCATCACCAACACGCCACCACCTCCACCTCCACCACCACCACTCAACCTTCACTTCTACCACCACCACCACCATGCCACCACAACCTCCACTTCCACCACCACTCCATCACCACCACGCCACCATGTCCACCTCCACCACCACGCCGTTACCGCCACCATGCCACCACAACCTCCACTTCCATCACCACCACGCCACCGCCTCCACCTCCACCACCACCATGCCACCACAACCTCCACTTCCACCACCACCTCTACCACCACTCCATCACCACCACGCCACCACCTCCACCACTTCCACCATTACCACTACGACGCCACCACCACCACCCTGCCACCACAACCTCCACTTCCACCACCACCATGCCACCACTCCATCACCACCACGCTACCACCACCACCTTCACCACTCAACCACAACTTCCACCACCACCATGCCACCACAACCTCCACTTCCACCACTACCTCTACCACCATCACCACCACCACCACCACCACCATGCCACCACAACCCCTACTTCCACCACCACTCTATCACCACCACGCAACCACCTCCTCCACTTCCACCACCACCACTATGACGCCGCCGCTACCACCACCTCTACTTCCACCACTACTATGCCACCACTTTATCACCACCATGCCACCACCTCCACCACCACCTTCACCACGACGCCACCACCATGCCACCACAACCTCCACTTCCACTTCCACCACCTCTACCACCACTCCACCACCCCCATTAGCACTTCCATAACCACTCCACCACCTCTTAGTTCCACCACCACCACTCCAGTTCCACAATCATGTCCACTACTACCGCCACCGCCACCACCACCACAATACAAAACAGATAGAGATATACCAGATACAAATACACCAAAACAGATACAATAGATATACCACAACAGATACACCAACACAAAACAGATACAAATATATCAACAACAGATGTACCAAAACAATTACAAATATACCAACAATATCTGCTGGAGTTTGCTCCGGCTTCTCTCTTGCAAAATTGGAGAGAGAAATAAGTTTTCTGTTTATTTTTGGACGAAGGTTGACAGTAGGAGTTTAATTGATGAGTGTTTTTAATACTTCAAGTGTTTATATGATATTTCGATAAGGTCAGGTGTTTGTGTGATTTGCGTGAAAGTCAGGTGCTAATATGAAATTTTTTCATACAGATATATCAATAGCAGATGTACCAAAATAGATACAAATATATCAACAATAAATACACCAAAATAGATATAGATATACTAAAACAGATACACCAACAAAAAAAAGATACAGATATACCAAGATATATACACCAACACAAAACACTTACAGATATACTCGCAATAGATACACCAACGCAAAACAGATACACTTATATCAACAGCAGATGTACCAAAATAGATACAAATATACCAACAATAGATACACAAAAATAGATATAAATATACCTAAACACATACACCAACACAACACAAAACAGATACAAATATACCAATACACCAAAACAGATACATCAACACAAAACAGATACAGATATATCAACAACAGATATACCAAAACAAATCCACAACCTCCTGCTTCGTTCTCGATATATATCCAAGAGATCACCCCAAGCGTAGGGTATAAGCGTCCAATTGAAGCATAATAAATTCGGTAGTCCGGGATCGTACCCAAGGGATAAATAATACGGCTTGATGGATTGTAGATGCGAGTATGATTTTCGGCTTTTAGTCAGACAACTTGGTTTTTCGTATGCGGTGGAAAGTAAAAAGGCTAAATTAAACGAGAATAAACTAGATAAAAAGAAGGTTAGGTCTAGGAATCACTAGCGCCCACGACTCAAGTAAAACCACATTTTTCACCCCAATACACGGTTTAACCCGGAAGATAAGAAGGTTCGAAAATCAAGCTAGCTATAGAATTCATTTAGCAAACACCTCGAGCGACTGAGCTCCAAGCATCATGTGTGGTAAGTAGGCGAAGCTCTTACCTACACATGATCAAGGAGGTTATCACCTCGGTAATTTGACAAACAAATTCAAGCCCCACATCAATTTCCAAAACAAAGTTGTAAACTTTTTGGTGAAAAATGCAATTTTTACTCAAGCCATGGGGTGCTAGTCACCCCATGACCCAACCTTATGAAACTACTCACACATATCTAAAAAGATAAGAGCAAGCAAAAATCTACTTAGCATAAGTGTAAACACAAGCCTAAGAGAAAATTAGATAGAAAGATAGATCGGGAGAAACTAAACAACTTTAATTAAGGAGAGAGTAGCAAAACTTAACTTACAAGAGTTGAAAATGCAGAAATTAAGGGCTGAAAATTAAGAACACTCAAGAACACGAAGAACAATTTGAAATCTAAGTCTAGATCTAAAAAACGAGTACAAATCTAATTTTCTACCTGTTTGTACAAAATGACATCATAAGGTATTTATAGGACCAAGGACGCGCTCAGAATATTCCTTGAAAGATCCAAAGATGCCCCCCATAAGCCCTCGGTACCGATGGCAAAGCCTTTAAAATTCTGTTAAGGGCTTGGTACCGCTGGCAATGCTGTTGCCATCGATGGCTAACAGGTTAAGACAGCTGGCTGAGATAAGGGCTCGGTACTGCTGGCAGAGATTCTTGCCATCGATGCCGAGCTGCTTAAGTACCACGCTTGGTCATCTGCCCGCTGCTCGGGCCATCGGGTCTTGCCTGGCCTTGGCCATCGCCTTGCTTTGGTTTGCTCGAGCCATCGGGCCGCGCCTGCCTTGACTGCTTTGCAACGGGCCATGCTTTGGCGTCGGGTCGCCTTGGCTCTTAAAATCCCTTTATTGGGTGATTTACCTACAAAACAAGACTAGCATACTCTACGAGCAAAAGCAATTAAAAACAACTAATTAGGCGATGAAATATATTAAAACTAACTACTAGCGCACCCTTTATTACATTCTCGGGTGCTTATCACCTCCACTTCCACCACCACCTACACCACCACTCCATCACCACCATGCCACCACCTCTACATCCACCACCACCTCTACCACTCAACCACCACTTCCACCACCACCACCACGACGCCACCACCATGCCACCACAACCTCTACTACTACCACCACCTTTACCACCACTCCACCACCACCTCCATCACCTCCACCACACCACCACCACTCCACAGCCATCGCCACTGCTACAACCACAACAAAGTCTTTTTTGTTAGCCAAACAGATACATAAAAAATGAACAGATACACCGGTCGACGTCAACACTGGTCAATGATCAAAAAAATAAAAAAATTAACAGATACACCAAAAATGAATAGATACGTCGGTCAACGCCAGTCAACGCCGGTCAACGGTCAAAAAAATAAAAAAAATCAACAGATATAGTAAAAATGAACAGAAACAACAAAAATGAACAGATACACCAGTCAACGCCGGTAACACCGGTCAAAAAAAAAAAAAAAAAAGACATTTTTATGTTAGCCAAACAAGGCCCTTGTCTCATTAAGTCAATTTAAATGAAAAAAGATATTTTTTGTATTAGTCAAACAAGGCCCTTGTCTCATTAAAGACAATTTGGTCTTTTCACGGACCTTAAACTCTAAAATATTTTTATTAATGGACTTTACACATCATTGAAACTTAAGCTGGACTAAATCTGCTTTGTGACCACTTCTTTTGGACTTTAGACCAATTTGTTGAAACTCAATAAGGGATATATATATATTTTTTTCATATAGTGCAAATACCATCTATTTCTCAATACAAACTCAATAAGGGATTTAAAACATTCAATAATTTTTTTAATCTTCTCTCTAAGTTGAATTGAATATTGAAAAATTGAAGAAAACTAACCTTTTTTTAATGAAGTTTGAGAAATTCACACAAAGTGCCAAACAATAAATATTTTTTTAATTTTTCGGAAGTCCACTATTGCACAGTGCCAGCATTGGAAATTTGGAAGTCTACTAAATGAGAAATCCACTACTGCTGAGTGGTGCACAGTGTCGATTGTTTTGATTTTGGTTAACTTGTTTAATTTATTTGGTTAAGTTGTTTTAGGTTGAAGTGTGGATTTTTTTTTCCTTAATTAGACCTCATCCTATATATTATTTCACGTTAGCCCATTAAATTTTATTTTTGGAATATTATTTTGGGTCTTCTTTCTTGAGAAAAAATAGAGGATTTAGTTCTAGTATATAGCAAAAAATAAGGAAAAAAATTCTAGCAGTGGCGAGTCTATATAAGTTGGGGATAAATATTTTTTTTTACATATAATAATTGTATTTTTTAAAATTCTTGCCGTGGCGGCTGCCCCTACTATACCCTTGGCTCCATCCTTGGAGAGAAAGGAGAGCTTTTCATGGATGAACATTGAATTTAGTTATTTCGCCGCGTGATCTGGTCTTATTCAATATGTTGTCGATTTGTTTAGTAGCCCTATATAATATGTGAAAGCCATCAATGAAAAGTTGATGCGATACTGTCGAATAGAAAAATTGTTACTCCTTGATTAGAGCACGAACTAATTAAGCTTGGGATATAGAGACAGCGACAGCTAAATAATGTCGGCAGGCATATTTGGCATGCAAAACTTCTACTACTAGTCTACAATCACATACATACATTCACATTCATGTGGGTATCCCCACCTGAATTTGGATATCTCGCACTACAGGAGCTGTAGGACGGTTGATCTGGCCATCCATTTTAAGGCTGACGGGCCGGTTGGATTTTAATTCGAACAATGGACAATCCAGTACAATCCATTGCTTAGAATAAAACCCAAGCCGTCCAATGCTGAAATGTTTATAGGACTGTGTAAGACCCTGAGGGTGCGCGTGAAGTGTTTGTACTTTGTACAAGTGTGTGTAGTTGTTGTAAGGACCAAATGCCATAGTCACTTGTATTGATAATTCCGTATGACAAAATATATATTTTATATCGAGTTGGAATTTTTTATTTTTTTTTTATAAGTTAGTGAGTCTGTATAAGACTAGAGTGGAAGGAATCATTTATTATTTGTAATTGAAAGTGAGCGTTCGAGATAAAAAAAGGTCGGTTTCAGCGAGACAAATTTTGGCGAAGATGGATCGATGGACTGATCAATCCGGTTATCAATTGGCACATTCTGATTTGTAAAGAAAATCAACGTGAATAAGAGGTCTATTTATGGAGTTATTATTTACTTCCTGGGTTTGGAGCATAGGATTATATATAAAGAAAAAACAGAAAATTGGTCCACAGTCCAAATTAGACGAGCCCATTAGGATTCTAGCCCAGCTTCTTTTACCTTGCTGGGCTGGGTCCATCACATGATTTTATTTGAAGTCTAAGGTCCATGAATTTACAATTTTAGCCTCTTGTATTGAAAACGTGGGCCAATTTCCATTCAAATCGCATGCTCTCTCTGATTTACGTTCAAATGGCGCGTTGAAGGCTAGGGCTGGCGATCCCCTCTCTCTCTCTCTCTCTCTCTCTCTCTCTCTCTCTCTCTCTCTCTCATTGTTGCTATTTTTGCAAGTTATGCTTTAGTTTTTAATTCGTGCGGTGTTGACTCTGTTTTGAGTTCGTGCGATTTGTCATTGTGCGATTTTTTGGAGTTGTGTGAGCAGTCATTGTTCAGTAATGTTGTAGTTGATTTACTGGCACAATGATCGTTTGTGTATTGACATATTTGTTTCTGTTAGTCTCTCTGTGTATCTGTCGTTATGTTTTTGTTCGTATATTTGTATCTGTATCTGTCAGCATGATTTTATTGGCATATTTGTATCTGTTAGTCTCTCTGTGTCCCTTTATGTTTTTGTTTTGTATCTGTCAGCATGTTTGTGTATCTGTGTCCCTGTATCTCTCTGTTTTGTTTGGTATGTGTTTGTGTTTATATCTGTCCTGTTATACCATTGTTTTTTATTTGTTTTTGCAGAGTAGGATTACTCTATTTCAATGACTTCTTCAGTTATATTGATGTGCAAATATGGTGAAGTTACTCTAGTTGTCATGGCTACAAGAGGTTTTGGTTTCAATGATTTGGTGGAAAGCATTCATAAAAAGTGGCAGAATTTGGGTAGTTTTGAGCTTTTTTATGCTGTTGCTGACCATCATAATTGCATTCTGGACAATGATGAAGATTTTTGTATCATGATTGCATTAGCCGCTACATGTGGTGTGACTTGTATTGATGTATCTGTTGGGGGTTATTTCTTCTTCTACCATTGAACGTGGTAAAAGTTTGGGTGGACAAAATGGTGAATGTGTTAGGAGTTTTCAATATGGTGAGTGTAGTAGTTTTCAAGGAGAGGAAGAAGATTCGCTTGAAAAATTTTGTTCTCATCATGAGACGGTGCGTCTTTCAGCCGATTGGGTTAATTTGCTTAGGTGTGTTGGTTAAGAGTTCAGAGGTGGTGTAGATGATTTTAAGACTTGTTTGTCCAAATATGCCGTTGAAGTTGGTTTCAAGTATAAATATCTAAAAAATGACAGATCAAGAGTAACGACCGAGTGCTGTAAGAAGCTGGATGGTTGTAGATGGTTTATTCACGCTACTTTGGAAAGATCGAATAATTTTTTTGTTGTTAGGGAGTTTCACAAAGAGCACAACTGTCTTGGTACATTTTTTAGTTCAAAAAAAATCCTCGGATGACCTCAAAAATTATTGCCAAAGAGATTGTTGAGGATGTTCGTTCGAAGCCATCTTATACACCGATAGAGTGTTTGAAACATTTTAAGGGACGGTATGGTTGCTTGATTGGTTATTTCCATGCATGGTTAGCTGTTGAGAAAGGAAATAAGGAGTTATTTGGTGATTTTCAATTATCTTTTGACAAACTCCGCTGGTAAGCGGAGGAATTAAATGAGAAAAATTCGGGGACTGTTATGGATGTAGAATATTACAATGAGATTAATCGGTTTATAAGGTTTTTCCTGGCATTTGATGCATGCATTAAATGTTTCAACTATTGTTGTCCTATTTTGGCTGTTAATGGGAATTGGAAATGGCCTCGGGCCAAGAATTATGTAATTCATGAAATCATGGGCAACATTCCAGACGTGGTCAGGTAGATGCCTACTGAGAATAATTTTACAAATGAAAAATAAGAGATATAAAGATTAATTCTACTTTAGTAAAGATCATAACCATTGTGGTCTAATTGTTTGGACAAAAAAAAAATGTACAACCCTTTGCTGATTTCACTTACTTTTTGTCTTCTTTCTCAAATTCATATATCGTATCCAGTAGAGCCATATCTTCTTTCGAAATGTAATTGAACAGCTTTGTCATTTCAAATACAAAATTGTTTTTCTTTCTTTCCTTCTAGTTCCTTCTATAGTAGATGAACCCTCCTCCGTCTTCACTATTCTGTCATCTTTGCCCTTGAGATCTTTTACCATTGACGGCGGGTCAATATCATCTTGTTCTCTCTTCCTTTTCTTTTCTTCCTTCCTTTCTCCTTCCTGCGTGTCTTTGAAGATTTGGCAGATCGTTTAGTCAATGACTTCGTCAAACAAAATTTCATCATGCAATCCAGTTTCTATCTCAACTCTTTCGATGATAGTTCGATCAACTCTTCCTTCCTTGCTCTCCTCCTCTTCTTGCCTTTTCTCTTTGTCTTCTTCTTTGTCCTGACAGAGTGAATTAGGCAATTATGATTTATGTGTGTAACTAATGTACAGATACATATATGACAAGGCATACAGATATACCAAAAGACTAATAGATATAGGTATAACTAAACAAATACCAATAGATATACAAACAGATATAGCAACATACTTATGAAGAGATGTTTTTCTTACGTGGTATTCTTGTGTAACCATATGGGTTACCATGTCATCTAGGCCATCTTCGAAACTTGCTTTGTCTTTTTCAGATTTTTCAAGTTTTTCCTCCAATAAGTCGTTGCTGACGTACAAACCTCCAATCTCAACCTCCTTTTGCACAATTTCTTCCTGCAGGATACCCTTTTCAACATGTATAGTCTCGACTTCTGTTTCATAGTCAAACATTTGCTCAGCGGCATCTTGATACAGTACATGGTCCCTTTCAAGTTCGGCTATTTTTTGTTGCAAAGTATGAATTACTCTGTCTTTTTCCTTCAATTCTTCCTTCAATTTGTCAATTTTTTTTAAGTAGGTTGGAAATTAGGTTGTTGGTATCATTGTTAGTCGCCTCAACCCCCTCGTCCTTCTCAGATTTCGATCCATCGTGATCCAAGCTGCACTCCTGAGTGTCATCATCCTTCACATCACTCTCATTTTCAATTTGTTTAAGAAAATGCAACAACTTCTTCTCTTTCTCGTTGTTGGGCTCCAATTCTGCATCCTTTACCATTTCTGGATTAAGGGATTCCAACAGTGTTCGTGCCAATGCTTCTGGTAAATCATTCATATCCCACTTCATAAACCTTGGACAATTGTCTTTTGATTGTCTCATATTCATTATACTTGTATGCTCACAGAGCCAGTACTGCATTCAAGCAAAGTAGCTATCACTGTAGAATTCTAATATAAAACAGATACAGATATAGAAAACAGATACACATATAAAACAGATACACATACAGATACCAATATAAAACAGATACAGATACAGATAAAACGGATATACATATACAGATATACCAATATAAAATAGATACAGATATAGCAACAAACATGACATTAAACTACAAATAGAAGAGATATTCACCAGTAGTCCAAGTACACATCCACCAACAGTTGTTGGATTTGTACGCTTTGTATCAAGCTCTTTGACCAGGTGCTTTGTAATGAATGTTGACCATGCATACGTTGTGGATGTGTTGTGATCCTCAATCAATGGACAGTAAGCCCAGCTTAATTTTGGTTGTGAGAGTGGGACAAAGATTGTCGCGAGAACCAACATCATTAGCACACGTGCGATGTCCTGCGCATTTTCACTAGAATCTTCTGTAAAAGCTTTTTTCAAGAATATCTTCATCCTTGAAACTAACATTTCCTTTTCTATTTTAAAGACTCTGTCGGGAAAATCTAAAATTGGCCTTCTCGGGTTCCCCTGGAGGTGTATTTTGTTTGGTCTAGATTTGATTCCAAAGATAAGTGTCAAATCCTTGGCACTTATCTTAACTAATTTGCCACCAAGATCAAAGTATCCCTCCCCTTTGTACTTTTCGACTAACT
Source organism: Rhododendron griersonianum (assembly GCA_018127125.1). Classification (NCBI taxonomy): domain Eukaryota; kingdom Viridiplantae; phylum Streptophyta; class Magnoliopsida; order Ericales; family Ericaceae; genus Rhododendron; species Rhododendron griersonianum. The sequence continues at coordinate 5,665,121 of CM030799.1, read as the reverse complement.
TCAATGTAATTTCACTGCTTTTCTTCACGAAAAGTTCATTAATTTCCGGTTTGGTCATTGCAAGCAAGAGATTTGCAAAAGGGGTTTTTTTGATCTCACGAACTTGGAGAGGAGTGAATTTTTTGCGTTTCAGAAGCCGTACAAGGCTGACGAGATTAGACCTGCAGGAGGTTTGTATAGATGGGACAATGTTATACAAAGAAACCAACATAAAACAGATGCACTAATATAAAAACAGATACACCAGTAATGTAACAGAAAAACCAACATAAAACAGATGCACCAATATAAAAACAGATACATCAATAATGCAATAGATACAGAGAAACCAACATAAAACAGATGCACTGGTAGGTCGTTTTTCACACCAAAAATAAATAATTAAAACTGAGCGAAAACCTCAATTCAAATAGAATAGTGGTTTAAGTCCAGGTATCGTACCACGAAGATCAAGAGGCTAAGTTGTTGTATTTCTAAAATTAATTCCTAATTTAATTCAAGAAAGAGTGATTAGATTTTGATTAACTAAAGTTATCTACGTAATTAAAAGCAAGAGAGATTTTGAATTCAAATATGGAAAAGGTCTTAGGTTTTCGAATCCACCCTAACTTCGTAACCAAGCAATTACATTAATTTTAGGAAACCAATTACCGAACGACAATGATTCGCCAGAAGCTACAAGCCCTAACAATATCGCCAAGAAAATAACATGTAATTGAAAACTGGGCATAACCTATCTTTGGTTGGCACAAATCGCCTTCGATTCTATAACTAATTAATCTAGGCACGACTCGTCTTCCCTAGGCATAGATTATCCTAGCTCTCAATTGCATGCACAAAGAATATCGTTGCATAACTATGTATTTGTAATCACAGAAAACAAACACATAATACTAAATTGAAAGAATAAAATCAAATCATCATAAAAATAAGTCTCAACGTTATGCAACCGTTGCCTCGGTAATCGAAATCCCAAATTAAAGTAAAAACATAGTTACTTGGTTAGGGTTTCATCTACACCCTAAGAGAGAGAATTAGTTGCTCATGGAGAGAAGAGAATCGGAAGGCATTGATGTGATCTCCATATTATGTCCGTCGCACGTTAGTGCCGAAACCAATTCCGGGATCGCCTCGTCAATTCTTTTCCACGGCCAGAAGCTGCTCCACCGCAGAAGCTCCCCCGAAGTCAGTACTTCACTGACTTATGTAGTCATAGGGTTTCAATGCAATAATCACATAAAGGCCCTTGGACTTCACATTATAAGACATTAGCCATTCAACTTCGAAGGACTTTGCACTTTAACCCGGAACTTCTATAAATTCTTCTTTTTATCCAAATTATTGGAAACCGAGCTCGAGCAACCTATAAACAGAAAAAGAACAAAATAATTATAAAGTAACAAGAATAAATGACTAATAAATGTAGTTTGGAGGGCCAAAATATGTGTATTTTGGCAGTTATCGCAACCCCCAACTTACACTTTGCTAGTCCTCGAGCAAAGAAAATAACAAATAAATAAATAAATTCTAACTACGCCACTTTCGTAGGACTCACGATTGCACTTCGCCCGTGCAACAAGCCTTTTAAACCCCTAAGTGATCCCTAGAGGACGAGTGTAGTCTCGTGAGGGTTTACAGCAATGAACTCCCACAAACACTGTGAATCTTTTTCACATGAGACCCAAAACACATGTAAGACAACTCATTGATATTTCAAGCAAAGAAAATGAAACCATCGCAAAGACATACAAGGCAATAGTAGTTCTAGAGGCTATCAAGTCATAAAAATAAGCCATGGCACCTACACTTAACATGTGTGAATAGGGGCCTCGGTCGCGAGCACTACAAGAAAAAATGGATTTCCCGGCGTTTATAAAACGCCGGTAAAAGTGAAATAAACGCCGGTAAAGGTCTTCCCGGCGTTTTCGATAAACGCCGCGACTGCCGGGCTCGGGAATACTATACGGCGTTTGGTAAACGCCGGGAACGGACCCGGCGTTTTTCCCACCGGTAAAAGTTTTCCGGTGATCGGAGCTGGTGACTTTTACCAGGGTTTGTTAAAAACACCGGGAACAGTACCCGGCGTTTTTTCCAACGTTTAAGAAACACCGGTAAAAGTGTTCCGGTGACCAGATTTGGCACCTTTTACCGGGGTTTGTTAAAACGCTGGGAAAAGTTTGGAGTTTTTTCCGAGAAAGCTTGTCTTTTACCGGGTTTTTTTTAAACGCCGGGAACTTTCCGCCAATTAATAAACGCTTGAAATAACATACACAAACGCTGGTAATATATCATTGGATTAACTTAGAAAATTTTACCCTATTGCACCATTTTCACGTCCAATTAACTAGTTTACAGCATACAACTTTTCAAACACATCTAACATATAAGGGCTCAAAGTATTAAATGTCTCATAACACAACTAATGTCAAAATAAATCCTGCCATAACCATTGTTGTCTTTCAATATCTCTAGTACATCAAACCAAATATTTTCTAAAATACAAAAAATCCACCATAATAGATGAACATAACATTAGGTCTTGGTACCGCCATAGTAGACAAACATCACATTACGTCAAGTAGCCACTTGATTCTACACCGTCTTTAACTTCGATAAACCTAAAATCAAACAAAAAAAATAAGAGAATCAGAACATTAGCTTGGTATTGGAACACTATAATAAGACCAAAATAAACTCAAAAGCATTCAAGTCACATCTTTCACTAGAACATATCATTTGTATGATTGCTACGATCGTCGTCCCCTCCCACCCTTTTGCTGATAAAAAAAAAAAAATTACAATTCATATTATCTAGAAAACAACGGCAGAGACAAAAGCCACCTATTGTTAATGGCAATATATCAATCTCAATCTTAGCCATTGACTAAGTGGTAGGCCAATGTATATGATTGTTATGGCCATATGATGAATCAACAAATTCTGAGTGCTAGTTCTTGCTGGACTCATGGATGATATGCGGCCGATGCAACAGACGATAATGGGTTCTGGTGCGTAACTTCAAAATTAAGAGGATGTAAGTCATGCTTTTTCATATATGAAATCAATCATAAGCACTCAACGACACAGTGAGTTCTAAGAGCCACAAAAATCAATCATAAGCACGATCAATTATCTATGGAAGTCGGTCACTACAACACATTCCTAGCGCGGAAAGTAAAATCACTTGAAAATACATAGGTCATGTAACAGGTAACATAACTAAGAACCCCCATGAATGGTAGTGCAAACATGTGATGAAGAAGATACATGTTCAGAAAGGAACTAACTTAACACAAGGTTGAAATACAAATCAAGTGCGAATAGGTAAGTTGTTTCTTCCTTGTATACAAAATTCACTATGTAAGTTGAATACTAGATTGACTTGCTCAATGCATTGTGACAGAGGTTTCTACAGATTCAATTCCTATTTAGTAAGTTGCTTGTTGCAGCTAGTGAAAGTGCATTGTGACAGGGGTTTCTACAGATTCAATTCCTATTTAGTAAGTTGCTTGTTGCAGATAGTGAAAGCTCATAGAGTCCGATTCTTAATAGTATTCAATTTAACTGCAATTAAGAAATAACTCATTGTTTTCCATGGGATCAACCCGGCTTATGGATTTCAGTTCTTAATGTTCAAGTTACTGCAATTTAGGAAACAGCTCATGTAGTTCCATGCGATCAGCCGATCAACCAAATATTTGGGGAGTTCTAATGATGAACTGCAAAAGCGAGTGGAACCTTAGTCATATATGTCAAGTATAAGCTAAAGGTAAGTTTGGACAGCAAAGTGCCCAAATGACATATTGCCCCACCAATGTAAGGGCAGAATAGGAATTTCACCCCTCACAACCCATCTGGATACCATTCAACTGCTGGAATCTGGTACAGATTGTGTTCAATGAAAATGGAGTAATGATAAGGTTTTCTCAGTCAAATCAGCTTATTCCAAGTGTGAGCAACAACAATATATGGAAGATAAGGCATTATTTTCGGTTTTGAGGAACATATGCCCTCCCAAGGTTGAACTCTTCACATGGATGGCTATGCAAGGTAGCATTGCATCCAGAGCTGTGCTTGCCAGTGGAGGGATTCTCCCTCAAAGCTTGGATCAATGCCCTCTGTGTAACTCTAACACAGAAACTCCAGATCATTTGTTGCTATTATGTGAGAAAGCTTGGGGAATCTGGTCTGAAGTATTAAATTAGTGGGGTTTATCTTGGGTGTGCCCTGGAAGCTTTGGTGGCCATTTACAGTTGTGGTGGGATCTCAAGTATAAAAATTTGGAGAGACTTTGTTGGTTAGCTTGCTTTTATGCAGTCCTATGGACTATTTGGTCAAGGAGGAACAATGTCATATTCAACAATGAGAATTGGGACAGAGATGAGATGGTTGATTTGGTGAAGACAAGAATGGCACTTTGAATCAAAGGAAAGTATAACATTAAGGATCTGTGGAGGATTTTAAGAGATGCCTCGAGGGGATCAGGAAAGTTGTGATCTGATCCATCTATTCTATTGGTCCGTGTGTGTGTGTGTGTGTGTGTGTTTTGGGTGTATGTGATCTGATCCATCTATTCTATTGGTCCATCTATTCCCTTGGAGACCTGCAATTCCTAAGCTCAAAGAGCTGCATTTTCACAAGTTCAGAGAGCAAAAACCAGTCACAAAACAGAGTGCATCTTCACAAAACCAGTCACAAACAGAGTGCAAAAACCAGTCACAAACAGAGTGCAAAAAACCAGTCACAAGTAATGTACACCCCTCTAGTGAAATGTCTTTCTGCAAAGTAGAGTCATAGTCTTGTGCGACGTGTTCAATACTTCAATGTCAGCACACAGCAGACATACATAAGCAACAAACAACCACAACCAGATTCACAAAAAACATGCGCCAATACTGCTCATTAAATTCTTGCTCAGGCTACTCATAGTAGTAGTATACCAGTCCAAGCACAAATATGATGGGGAGATAGAGTGCAAGAAAGTGGAAGCAGCAACTCACAGTGAAAGCAGCAAAAACAGACACAAAGATGCCCCAAAGAAACTCAATTTGAACCATTTTGCGATGTTCTTCTCTTCTTGTTTGTGACTCTTGTAGTCTAACATATACAACACAAACACATTGTCAGAAACAAAGCTTCAGCTCATGATTCCAATTATCAACAAGAAGACTATATCTCAGCCTAAAAGAAAGATGACTACAATAGATTATTGAGCTTATAAGAGGGTGGTGCAACCCACCTTGCGAGCATCTCGACTTGCCTCAGCTTGCTTCCACATGGCAAGGTCAGCAGCAGTCGTAGATCCCGGCTGGGATATCCCAATTAGAGCACAAAGACTATATTAATGTATGGGGAAAAAAAAAGAAGAGAAAATGAGAGATGAAGAAATTGTGCAACTTACCTCGCACTGATGATGAGAATCAGCCTGTGATCAAAAGACATCATCAAACAAAATCAGTAGTAATATGTTTAGAGGAGTTCGCAAATAAATACTCGAGGATACTGTAATTGTGGAAATTCGTAGAGCATTGCACATATGAAAAAAAAATAGACAAGTTCCTCTTACATGGCCTCGAGCATTGAACACTGTAATTGTGGAAATTTGTAGAGCATTAATTTTGAAGTTTGTTCTTTTGCATCTAGTTTGTGAAGCTACAAAAAAAGAAAAATTTCTTTGCATCTAAAGAAACTGAGCAACAACTTACTGAAATGCAAATCTTGATCCTTGTACGTATGTAAGACTTGCTCAATCTGTTTAATTCGAATTGGTTAAGCCACAGCCCCTAAAAAGAAAAGGTGAATGTTAGACTAATATTTTACTTCTGTATTGGTGCAAGTGCTTTCATTTAATGGGTATGCTGTTGGGGATTAATAGAATAGACTAGGATTATGGGAGTAACTACTAACTAGTAAGTCTGACCCACCAAAATGCAATTCTAGAAATTCGTTAATGTAATCTTCAGGGCCTAAATGAGTGGAGCTTACATAACAAAATTGCTAAAGAAAGATCAACTTCAATAGAATCCGTCACTTAAAATACAATGAGTTCATCCATACTAAAACAATTATCAAACAGTTGCTGTGCATATCTACAAAGGTTTAACAAAGATCAAGAAATATCTTTTGGTTCTAGAGATACCTACAAGTAAAAAATTGGATTCATCACCATGGGCAGGACTCAAATCCTCATCAGGCTTTGTAAAAGCAAATAACAAACTTTTTAGCATACCTTAAAGAATATCCACAAACAACCATTTTTAGCATACTTAAAGAATATCCACAAACAACCATTAGAAGACATCTATATATTCCATATAGAAGTAGTAATATTTTCTTTGGAAAGCACCACATATTATACATCTAGAAGAACAACAAATTCAAAGCAGCAAGCACGAATCGGTAGCAGAATAATGGTATTTGGAGAGAGACCATAGACAGAACATATTAAGCAGCATGGGAGGGAAAAAATAGTCCCAAACTAGACGTAAAACACTTTCGACAGACTCATAAATTGCAGTATATTACTATATTTTAGATCTTAGAAGCAAATTGAAGCTAGTAAGCAAAAGAAAACGAACTTTGCCTGAATTCTGTTCGTGTGGACTTTAGTCAGAAAAGAGAATGAATGGACGAAGAGAGGGAGCCACAGATCGAGAGAGAGAGAGAGAGAGAGAGAGAGAGAGAGAGAGAGAGAGGAACGTACCAAGAGGAGGGAGCCGCAGATGAGAGGAGGTGAACGGAACAGACGAGGGAACCCTAGAACGTACTAAGAGGAGGGAGCCTCTTGTCGCTGACTCCGACTCCGACGCTGGCGCACGTCCTGCAGTCGCAGAGAAAAATCGTTCGCTAAGCAACTGCTGGTGGGTCTATAAATGTCTCTGTAATTGATGGCGGATCCGGTACTGGGTCTCTATCTGGAACTAGATCTGCTGAACCGACTACTTAAACAACTGCTTAGTAAAGTGCAACTAGATCAACTGAAAGGAGAAATCGTCAAGGAGGGAGAGAGGCGTGTGAACTCGTTCGCCGATTCCGACGCCGTGAACGTCTAAGAGGAGAAATCGTATGAACGTACCAGGAGGGAGAGAGGCGTGTGAACGTACCAAGAGGAGAAATCGTTCGCCGACTCCGACGCCGGCACACATCCTGCAGTCGCAGAGAAAAACTGAGAGGAAACGATCGGAATAGATGGAGAGAGAGAGAGAGAGCATACATGATAGAGCAGCGAGAGAAGCGTGAGAAATCGTCGAGGAGGGAGAGAGGCGTGAGAAATCGTCGAGGGAGCAGCTAGGGCTAGCTTTTGCCGAAATTTTGAGGGAGGGAATTGGGAAATGGGCTTGCTATTTGCAGCCACTTATTTCCTAAGCCTAGCCTATGCTAAATGTAACCCACGAATCTTATAACAATTTCCTAAATGCAACCTAACAAATATCCATAATTTTCCAAAATTGCCCTCTCCTGCACCACCACCAAATACTCCATAACCACCGTGGTCCACCACCACCGTTCACCACACCAGACGGGAAAACCCATCGCGATGGTGACTGATGCGAAGGATAGCCGGTTTTCTGGTGATTGATGCTCTCTCTCTCTCTACGTGGGTTTTCTCTCTATGAGCTCGATCCACCTCCCTCCTCTCACCTCCCGAACAACTTTTACTCATTCCTTTCCATTTTCACCACTAGTGGTGGTACTATTAGTTCTGGCTTGGGTCGAAGCCCACTGGAATTGGCCAAAGCAACACAAAGCAGATTCTGAAAATCGGACACTCAATCTCTTTTCTCTTCACTTCCGTTGTACACACCACCACCACAACTGTATATCTGAAATTTCAAAAAAAAATCTCCGACGTATTCGGATACAAATTTCTGAAATTTTTTGACAATTTCAGATTCTAAAATCTGAACACCTTATAACGCATCTTGAAGATGCGTCATGTTTTTTTTTTTTTAAATGCAGATTCTGACTGTTAAAAATGCAAATAACGCAAATTCCGAATGCGTCATGCGTGATTAGCATCGCGCATTTTGCTAATGCGCGATGGAACTGGGTTTGTCGGTGAAGAAATGCGAGTTTCATACGAAAACCGATGGATGTAACGGCGGTGGCGGTGGAGGTGCGGAGTAGGAGGAGGGGACGGGTGAGGTGGTGGTGGTACTGGTGGGTGAGGTGGTGGTGGTGGTGGTACTGGTAGGTGGGAGGTGGAGATTAAAAAAAAAAAAGAAGAAGAAGAAGACTGGTAGGTGTGGGAGGTGGGTTGGGGAAGAAGAGTAGGGGAGAAGATGACCCAAAACGACGTAGTTTCATTAGGGGTATTTTTGTCCATTTTAAAAAAGGGCATTTTTGTCCGAAAACCATTAATTTTTGGACGGGCTAGGCTTAGGAAATAAGTGGCTGCAAATAGCAAGCCCCATTGGGAAATTTTGAGCTGGGATTGGGAAATTGGGGGAGGGAAGTTTGGGGTATGAAACGACAGCGTTTCATGTGTGGGATTTTAACCCCACTTCGTCGTACGTTGCTTTCTCCGGCTGGCAGTGCATTTTTTTAACCATTCCCAGGATTTTTTGTAAATGCTGGGAATTGAGTGCGGGGAAAAGTGATATTTTTTGTAGTGGAAGTGAGTAACAACTAAAAATTCTCTCCGGACCGAGTCTCGACTTCAAATCTCACTGTGAATTCACTCGAAACAAGGTGCATATTATGTACTCTCAACATGTGCGGGTGGAAGTTATGCAACATGAAAATAAAGTATTCCGCACACAAAGACACGAAAAGAACACTCTATAAAGTGGACACATGATCTCATGAACGGAATGCAAGCATCGGGAATTCTCTCTATCCATCAATCCACATCCCGTTGCCCCTAAGATCAAATAGGACTTTCAATTCTGGTTGTAGCATTAGGTAAGGGAGAAAGCATGTTTCAAGGTTAGGGTAAAATATTCAAGTGTCTGAGAATAGGCTCAACTTCGCTACATCTCTCTTTCCTATCCTTCAACACCCTCCCAAAATAAGATGAGTTACTCCTTCTTTCATTAAGCTTGGTGTCCTTTTTTTTTCAAATCAATTTCAATTCTTTTTTTTTTTCATATCTTTCTTCTTCTTTTTTTCTTTTGATACCTTTTTTTTTTTGAAGGACTACCATAAACAAAGCTCTATTACCAACTCCGCTTACCCCATCTTTTATCAATAAATCACCTCCACATAATTAATTAAGCCTTCTCAAGACACAATATAGATGGTGGAGCTCAACAAGAAAAAGGTTATCATGCAAGAGGCTCAAATAGACTCACAAGGGATAAGTATATGAAAGAAAGAAACAAACTGGCCCAAAAGTGTCAAAAATGGCCTATGATCCTTTCCTAGGGGCAACACAACCATGCAGATTTGCAAACCCAAGAGATAAATAAGCATCACATTAAGTTCCCAATGCTTGACAACAAACATAATGAGATCAACTACGAATATGTTCTTCTGTGACGAGAGTTTATGTTACACCACTCCAAGAAAAGATAAGGCTCTAAACTCACATGGGCATAAGTCTCCATTAAACAAGCCATTAAGAACAATCAGTATGCAACTCACAAAGCGACCAAAGCCCAAATGAACGTGAAGTGCAAAAATGTAAAGAATAAGTGCCATGACGAATTCCTCACAAAAAGCTAGCAAAAGAACTACAATGCCACAGAGATATCCAAATTCCAAGCAATGATCATCACATCTCAGACTCAATCAACCAAGAGCCAATCTCAACAAGTCTTATACAAAAATAATCCAACAATTTTTTTTATTTTTTCAAAATTTTCAATTTTTTTTACGACTCTAACTTCGAAATAAGTGATCCCTCCCCCCAACTTAAACTATTCAATGTCCCCATTGAAACATACTCACCAAAAAGATTAGACATGCAAAATAAAAGAAGGAAAGAGATCACTTCAATGGCCATATGAACACAGCAAGTAAAAGAGAGCAAAGAGAAACAAGCCCCCCAGCTTGAAGTATGACAACCTGCAAAATGTTAAACACCAACATGAACACTAAACAATAACACTTGGGTTACCTCCCAAGAAGTACTAAGTTTAGCGTTTTCAACCAAGCGTTCGTGAAGCTCAAATCAATTTAAGTCTCTTTTTATAATTAATAATATAGAGATCATGCCAGAAAAAATTATTTGACTCAAATGAAAGTTGTTTAATGAGTTGTTCAAACAAGTTAGTCAATATTTTATTCATACTCAGAATGTGGACATGATTCGCATACCAAGGGAATGTTTTCTTGAAAAGAACTACCCCTAACAAAATTCTATGAGTTGAACCAAAGGACGCTGCCTCAATGATAAAATCGCACACCGATTCTTTGAAGGATGGTCCATTGTCACCAATTATCCTTTCCTTTATAGATTGATCGCTATGTGGACAAATGACAACTGACATAATTTCTACTGGCCCCAAAAGTTCAACACTAGGATCGGGTGACGAAAGTTCCAACTCACAGTCAGGTGACCCTATGGCAAAAGGGAGTGGAGATAATGCAGAAGGATGAAGGGGCTCCCCTTTAGATATCCACTCATCAATAGTTGACCAAGGTGCAGAGTCTAGTAATGAACTAGCTTGCTCACTCAACTCATCATGTTCAAAATCATAACCACAATGAGCTAAGTTAGTCTCTAAGGAATCATCACTGCTTGAATTATTGAAAGCATTATTGACAAGACTAGAAATCATGCAAACATTACTAACCTCCTCGTCATTCGGTGAATGTTTGTCGATATCAAAAGTATCATGTGCTGCTGAATTAGGAAAATCATGGCCTAACTCAATTCCTTCACTTGCTAAAAGCGACACTATTTTCTCTTCTTCTCTATCAGTTTGAGACACATGCAATGGTGTGACCATGGAAAAAGTTTCTACGGGGCCCAAGGGTACATACATAGAGTCATGTTGCAAAGCTTCCAATTGAAAATTTGACATGGTCTCACTAGTAGAGCTCAAAAAGGGAGGAGAGGAGTCAACGTCACTCCCCTTGGATGACAGTTCTTCAACCCTAGGATCTTTGGAATTGGTGAGTGACTTTCCCACATCCCATGCATCCCCCATATACTCCGTATCCACTAATTGCTCATTGTTTGATAATATTTTCTCGTCCCATTTACTAATTGCAATACCTATTTGGTCTGCGTAGGTCTCAATCTTCGAGAAAGATTGAGTTTGGGAGTGAAGCAATTGGGTATACACTTGTGTATTAGCCTCAAACTCGTTAAGAGTCTGCAACATTTTCACCTGAAAATCGAGAGAATAGTTTTGAGATGGAGTGGGAGCGAGGTGCTGATACGGCTCTTGCTGTGAAGTAGGGTAGTATGCCCACGGATCAGAAGTATTAGAAATATGTGGCTTTGGGTATGGGGCATAATATGGGTCCGGAACTTGTTGTGTCCACGTAAAATTGGAATGTTTTTGCCATCCCGAATTATAAGAGTTTGAGTAACAATTATAACTCGGTTCAGGAAAACATGGGACAGAATTAAATTGTTCTTGGACATACTCGGGATATTGGGAAGGATAGGCATATTCCATTTTTTTTTATTTTTTTAAGAAAAAGAAAAGAAAAGAAAAGAAAAATCTAATGAAAATCACAAAACGTATACAAGACAATTAAAAAAAAACACACAGCTTTGGCTTGAATTCAGTTTCGCACTGGACATCCTCCAACACCAAGCAACCAGAGCTTCAGATTAATCTTGCGCAATATCAAGTAACCTGCACTAGGAAAAAAAAAATAAAATAAAATAGAACAAAAACTATGTGCAAAAATTCTATACTAGGAATTAAATTAAGAATTAGTCTAAACAAATAAACAACCGTGCTTTTGATCCCTGGCAACGGCGCCAAAATTTGGTAGGTCATTTTTCACACCAAAAATAAATAATTAAAACTGAGCGAAAACCTCAATTCAAATAGAATAGTGGTTTAAGTCCAGGTATCGTACCACGAAGATCAAGAGGCTAAGTTGTTGTATTTCTAAAATTAATTCCTAATTCAATTCAAGAAAGAGTGATTGGATTTTGATTAACTAAAGTTATCTACGTAATTAAAAGCAAGAGAGATGTTGAATTCAAATATGGAAAAGGTCTTAGGGTTTTGAATCCACCCTAACTTCGTAACCAAGCAATTACATTAATTTTAGGAAACCAATTACCGAACGACAATGATTCGCTAGAAGCTACAAGCCCTAACAATATCGCCAAGAAAATAACATGTAATTGAAAACTGGGCATAACCTATCTTTGGTTGGCACAAATCGCCTTCGATTCTATAACTAATTAATCTAGGCACGACTCGTCTTCCCTAGGCATAGATTATCCTAGCTCTCAACTGCATGCACAAAGAATATCGTTGCATAACTATGTATTTGTAATCACAGAAAACAAACACATAATACTAAATTGAAAGAATAAAATCAAATCATCATAAAAATAAGTCTCAACGTTATGCAACCGTTGCCTCGGTAATCGAAATCCCAAATTAAAGTAAAAACATAGTTACTTGGTTAGAGTTTCATCTACACCCTAAGAGAGAGAATTAGTTGCTCATGGAGAGAAGAGAATCGGAAGGCATTGATGTGATCTCCATATTATGTCCGTCGCACGTTAGTGCCGAAACCAATTCCGGGATCGCCTCGTCAATTCTTTTCCACGGCCAGAAGCTGCTCCACCGCAGAAGCTCCCCCGAAGTCAGTACTGGTTTCAATGCAATAATCACATAAAGGCCCTTGGACTTCACATTATAAGACATTAGCCATTCAACTTTGAAGGACTTTGCACTTTGACCCGGAACTTCTATAAATTCTTCTTTTTATCCAAATTATTGGAAACCGAGCTCGAGCAACCTATAAACAGAAAAAGAACAAAATAATTATAAAGTAACAAGAATAAATGACTAATAAATGTAGTTTGGAGGGCCAAAATATGTGTATTTTGGCAGTTATCATTCACCAATATAAAAACAAATACACAAATAATGTAACAGATACAGAGAAACCAACATAAAACATATACACCAATATAAAAACAGATACCTGTATTGCCAACTCTCTTTTTTGATCTCAACAACTTCTTCATTCTCCTGCTTCTCCTTTTTCCCTTCTTGTTTTTTTACTCTTTTAATAGGAAGACCGGGGCTGGACTTCTTCCTTTTTCCCTTTACCTTGACAAACTTGTCTTCCTCCACATCTTCCTGCTCACCTTCTTCCTCGTATTCCTCATTGTCTTCCTCAACATCTTCCTACTCGTCTTCTTCATCGTCTTCCTCTAAGACTACCACATCATCTTCTTCCTCGTTTCCAGTCTTCTTGTTTCTGTTTGATTTTCAAACGTGTTTCTTTTTAATTTCAATCGTTGTTTCCATTTTTTTTTGTCACGTCCTCGATTTTCAACATAAATTATAAAGGAATTACGTAAGAAAATACCTCTCAACGGTCCATACGATACCCAAAAGATCATTAATTTCCCATAACCATACTTCAAGTCCACAAGTTCAAAATATGACATCTTTGGCACAACGGCCCCAAATCCGATCTTACGTCAATAACCCGGAGGTTTCAGAGTTTACAGACGTCGCATCATCAAATAAACCATTAATTTAGTTACAAATACATCTTCAAAAGAAATTTACAAAGATGCCTAAGTAACTCTACTGTGTTAGCTTTCAAAATATCGTGTCCACAATCCAAGCACTCCAGTCATGATCGCTAATGTCCAGAGTTAGTACCTGAAAAGAAATAAGGCTTGAGCTACACTAGCCCAGTAGAAATTCTACACAAACGATATATGCAATAGAAATGCGAGAATGAGGATACGACACGTCCAATGGTAGCTCAAGCAATAGGCAATCGATAAGGTTCAACAATCCGACAAACGAGCCATGAGTTTAAATATACATCTCAACTTTAAACCATTTTCATATCCCACGTGTCCAAACCGTATCGCACTATGTGTCGTGAGCCAAAGCTCCTGCCGGGCTGTTCATGGGACCCCGATATCCCCTGCCAAGCACCCACCGTGTAGGTTGGGTCTTGAATAATCTATATGAGCATTAGCTCCTGCCAGGCTATTTATGGGACCCTGATATCCCCTGCCAGGCACCCACCCGTCGATGGGCCCTGAGTGTTCGCGCGTTGTGTCAACAAGATTTCACGTATCACAAATTCTCATATCGTGTCTTCCCGTTTCTATAGTAACATGAGGAACTTGAGCAAGGTTCACCGAACAAGAACAAAAGGAGCATAGATATCTCTCGAACTCAACGGATACGATTAATCATGTTATAAGGTGATTTGGAAGTGTTTAGAACAAGTTAGAAGTGAACGGGGTTCAAAACGATGAAGTTTGGAACAAAGCAGTGAAAACTGCCCATAAGCAACTGGTATCGATACGGCCAAAATGGCTGTATCGATACAGGATGCTTATCAGCAAAGTCCATTCTGTGTTAATGGGGTATCGATACGGCAAGAACCCCGTATCGATACGGAGTGGTTTCGAGCAGAAAAACAGCAGATTTTCTGGGTTTCAATGCCATCAACAACAACAACAACTACAAGCATGAATTCAAGGATAGAAGCACGTCTAATACATGTATTGAGAGGTAGAATCCCTACCTCGAAGCCGAGACACGAGACCCAAGAAGATTCGAGCCCTAGCCCTCCAAGAATCGAAACCGAGAGCAAGACGACTCCACCGAGCTCCAACCGGTGGGATACGGACCACAATACGCGTAGAGTTGCAAGATTGGAGGTTAATTTGGTGGGCTTTGGGTGGAATTTGAAGAGAGAGCAAGAGAGAGAGAGAGACCGTGAGAGGGAGAGAGTGAGCCGGTGGGGGAGTGGGGTGAAAATAATCTCCTACTCCCTCACTCTCCTATTTATACTCAAAATTCCACTTATTACACTTACACCCCTTCCACAATCAATTCCAACACTTAGGCCTCAAATCACATAAAATCAATATTTCATCTCCTTTCCATTATTTCTCAAGTGAAAACATTTAGAATTTAAAAGAATTTATTACGGGTCTCTACATTCTATCCTCCTTAAAGAAATTTCGTCCTCGAAATTACCATGCCAAAACTAACCACTAATGCATCATGTATGCAACAACCACAACTTTCATTATAATGCAACAAATCAATCATCAAAGTACTCAAAAGTTCGAACACTCACATTATCTTACTCCGGAAATAGGTGTGGATATTTCTCCCTAACCTCGTCCTCTCTTTCCCACGTTGACTCTTCGCTATCCTGGCTTCTCCACAAGACTCGGACTAACGGTATCGTCTTACCCCTTAAAACTTGATCACGCGAATCTAGGATACGAATCGGTTCTTCCCCATAAGATGCATCGGCTTCCAATTCAAGTTCGGGCCATTCTAGCACGTGCGACGGATCCGGTTCATACTTTCTTAACATAGATACATGAAACACGTCATGGACACCCGCTAGCTTCGGCGGCAAAGCCAAGCGATACGCGACCTCTCCAATTTTCTCAATGATATCGAACGGCCCGATATAACGCGGCGACAGCTTCCCCTTCTTCCCGAAACGCGATAAACCCCTACGCGGCGATACCTTAAGGAATACGTGGTCCCCTTCTTTAAAAGACAACGGGCGACGACGACGATCGGCATAACTCTTTTGCCTACTTTGCGCGGTCAATAATCTTTGGCGAATTACCTTAACTTGTTCGGTCGTTCTATTTTGAGCTTCTTTGAGACGTTGGCGAATAACTTTCATACTCTCGGAGGTCTCTGTGATCATTTCCGGCCCCACTAGCGTAGCTTCTCCCAACTCGGTCCAACATACCGGCGATCGACACGGTCTTCCATATAAAGCCTCATACGGTGCCATTTCGATACTCGACTGATAGCTATTGTTGTACGCGAATTCTACCAATGGTAAATGATCTTCCCAACTACCCCGGAAATCCATCACGCAAGCCCGAAGCATATCTTCTAGAATCTGGATCGTTCTCTCGGATTGTCCATCGGTTTGAGGATGATAAGCGGTGCTGAACAAAAGGTTGGTGCCTAAAGCGGCTTGCAAACTTTGCCAAAAACGTGCAGTGAACCTCGGATCACGATCGGATACGATGGATACGGGAATCCCGTGAAGTCGAACAATCTCCCGAATGTATAAACGACTCAAGGTTTCTACGGAATCGGTAACACGAATAGGCAAGAAGTGAGCGGTTTTGGTCAAACGATCCACGATCACCCAAATAGCGTCATGTCCCTTTTGCGACCTCGGTAAACCCGTAACGAAATCCATGGTCACGTCCTCCCACTTCCACTCGGCCACAGGCAACGGTTGTAACTCCCCCGCGGGTCGTTGATGTTCGGCTTTCACTTGTTGGCACGTAAGACACTTGGACACAAAATTCACAACGTCCCTTTTCATTCCGGACCACCAAAATTGTCTACGTAGATCATGGTACATTTTCGTCCCTCCCGGATGAACGGCTAAAGGAGAATGATGGAATTCTCGCAAGATTTCCTCCCGACACGAAACGGGTACGAACAACTTTCCTTGATAACGTAGGCTTCTATCGGCGTGTATCATCCACCCCTCTTGAGCATTTCCACTAAGGAATCTAGCACGAAATTCCTCCGCTTCTTCATCGTGTTGTTGAGCCTCAATCACTCGGGTCGTTAAGGTCGATTGCACCGTCAAATTACATAACGTTACCCCTTCCCGAACCTCCTCGAAATGCGAAGCACAGAAGCCCAAATCGTTCACCATCTTCCACTCATAAATAGCTAGACTCGCAAGGTGTGTTGGTTTTCTACTTAATGCATCCGCTACAACGTTCGCTTTTCCCGGGTGGTATTGTAACTCAAAGTCGTAATCCTCCAAATGCTCCATCCAACGACGTTGACGAAGGTTGAGTTCCTTTTGGGAAAACAAGTATTTCAAGCTCTTATGGTCGGAAAAGACTTCGAATTTCTCACCGTACAAATAGTGGCGCCAACTCTTTAAAGCGAAAACGACGGCCGCAAGCTCCAAGTCGTGTGTCGGGTAATTTCGTTCGTGAGTTTTCAATTGCCGCGATCCATACGCTACTACTCGTCCCCTTTGCATCAAAACGCATCCTAACCCTTCTTTAGACGCATCACAATACACGGAGTAGCCAACTCCACGTTCGGGCACGATCAAGACCGGTGCGGTAGTCAACCTCTTCTTTAATTCTTCAAAAGCCGTCTCACATGAGTCGCTCCATACGAAACGAGTCCCCTTACGCGTTAATCGAGTCATCGGTGCCGCCAAACGAGAGAAATCAAGAACGAAACGACGGTAGTAACCGGCCAACCCCAGAAAGCTTCGAATCTCAAACACGTTCTTCGGTCGCTGCCAGTTCATAACAGACTCTATCTTCCCCGGATCGACAGACACGCCACCCTTCGAAACCACATGACCCAAGAATTTAACCTCGGACATCCAAAACTCGCACTTACTAAGCTTGGCATACAATTGGTGTTCTCTCAAGAGTTCTAGAACAATGGCAAGGTGGGATTGATGTTCCTCCTCCGTTGGTGAATAGATAAGGATATCGTCAACGAACACGACCACAAAACGATCAAGATACGCACGAAAGATTCGATTCATTAAGTCCATGAAAGTAGCTGGAGCGTTCGTCAACCCAAAAGGCATAACAACGAATTCGTAATGGCCATAACGAGTACGAAATGCGGTTTTTGGAATGTCTTCCCTTCGAACTCTCAACTGGTGATAACCGGACCTCAAATCGATTTTGGAGAAACAAGTGGCACCTCGAAGTTGATCAAACAAATCATCGATTCTAGGCATAGGATACTTGTTCTTAATAGTGACTCGGTTTAGTTTACGATAATCGATACATAGGCGGAGTGAACCATCCTTCTTCTGTGCGAAAAGTGCCGGTGCTCCCCATGGCGACGTACTCGGACGAATAAACCCTAAGCTCTCCAATTCTTGCAGCTGAGTTTTCAACTCTCTCAATTCGGCGGGGGCAAAACGATACGGTGGTACGGAAATAGGTGCGGTACCGGGAAGTAACTCAATGGTGAACTCTACCTCTCTCTCAGGAGGCAAACCGGGTAACTCTTCTGGGAATACATCCGGAAAGTCACGAACCACTAAGGGTAATTCCCCACGCAAGGTGACATCCTCATCTAACGTCAAGCTAGCCAACAAGGAATAAATAGAATCGTGCTCTCGAGGCCCACACAGATACGGCTCCAACGGTTCTCGACGCTCCCCAAAGAATTCGAAACAAGGACCCTCAGGAGGACAAATACGAACCCTACGCTTAAAGCAGTCGATGGTAGCGTGAAAGGTGGACAGCCAATCCATTCCTAAAATCAAATCAAACCCTGACATCCCCATAACTATGAAATCGAATACAAAACGGCGGTCACGGATAATCAACTCACAATCTCGACAGATACGATCAAGCGGTGTCCTACCCCTAGAGGTGTTTCAACGAACAAGGGAGGACTAAGACTCTCCATTTCCAATTCCAAAGTACACACAAATGATGCAGCAATGAATGAATGTGATGCTCCGGAATCAAAGAGAACTCTAGCAAAGGAGTTGAATAAAAGGAATGTACCCCTCACAACAGGAGTCTCTGGAGCCTGAGAAGTGGTGGTTGGAATGGCAGTAGTGATGTTGTAGACTCGCCCCTGGGTACCCTGACCCATACTCTGAGCAGGCGCGGAAGAACTCGCCCCTTTATCAACCCCGGAACTCTGAGCCGACGTAGTCTGGCGAAAGTGAGGCTGCTGCTGCCTCTGAGTACCCCGAAACTGTTGGCCCACACTGCGCCCCGTTCCCGACTGCTGCACGGATCCCGATTCACTACGCACTCCCGAACCCTGAAGACAATTCCTCGCAAGATGATCCATCTTCCCACAAGTATAGCAAGCCTTCTCAAGATGTGGACATTGAGCACGCACGTGTCCCGGTTGATTGCACTTATAGCATACAGGTGGAGGCCTAGTTAACGCTCCCCGAGTCCCTGAAGATGGTGGCCTAAAGCCCGATGGGTTACCCTGCGGTGTCTGAGATGGTTCCCTCGGCCTTTTCCGCCCTTGACTCCCAAAACTCCCCGACGATGAACTTACGCCCACATTTGTTTGCCTCGGTTCCCAAACTCCCCTATTTCGTTGCGCCTCCTTCGGTATCTCGATGCTTCTAGCGCACTCTATAACCTCAGAAAACTTGGTCCTACGTTGGACTGCTACCAACCTCTTCACAGTGCTATGCAAACCCCTCTCAAACCGTCGGCACCTCCTTTCCTCCGTTGCCACCAACTCCGGAGCAAAACGAGACAATGTTTGAAACTTCTGCACATACTCCGAAATGGTCATATTACCTTGCTCCAATTTCTCAAATTGCTCCCTCAAGGTATCACGAGAGGTCTCAGGAAAGTACTGCTCCTCAAAGAGCGCTTCAAACTCAGCCCATGTTAAATCCTCCACATCCGGTTCGTTCACTTGAGCTGCGGTCCTTGCCGCCCTCCTAGCATCCTTCCTAATCTCTAGAACAGATTCCCACCACTCGCCAGCCTCACCAACTAGCTGGACGGCCACGATACCCACTCGAATGTTGTCCTCGGTAATATTTAGAGCTCGAAAGAGCTTGCGAATCTGAGTCAACCAATGATCAGCTACCAAAGGGTCGGTACTAATCCCATCGAACACCGGAGGATTCCTACGACTAAACTCTCGCATTGCCACCATGGCTCGATCCTCGGCATTCTCTCTCGGAGCTTGGTTCAGAAGGTTTGCAGCCGTAAGTGCTGCGACAAGATCCCTAGCGAGTTGATTCTGATTCAGAGGCACACCTGCACCTCGACCGGCCCCAGCCCCCGGATTCCCACCAGGGTTCTCCCCATGCTGACTAACCTCATCCTCAGGAGGTATCCCACGGCCACGGCCACGGCCTCGACCACCCCGGTTTCCAACCCCGCTCCGCTTACCGCGCGTCTTCGGAGGCATCTTACTACAAGGATATAAGAAAGAAAGACTATTAACCACAACAGTACGGCTAAGGGATCAAAGCCCTAACACTCCAACACGGGTAAACAACTCCACACCACTCTACGATAACAAAAGGTACAATGCCACGTAGCCACATAAGTGTTAGTCACACAAGCATGCACAAATTATGTCAGAGGGCGCGACATTTTGAACCCATGAGGCGAAACGCCTCCCCACGGTCACTAGGTGTTCTAAACCTATGCTCTGATACCAAGTTGTCACGTCCTCGATTTTCAACATAAATTATAAAGGAATTACGTAAGAAAATACCTCTCAACGGTCCATACGATACCCAAAAGATCATTAATTTCCCATAACCATACTTCAAGTCCACAAGTTCAAAATATGACATCTTTGGCACAACGGCCCCAAATCCGATCTTACGTCAATAACCCGGAGGTTTCAGAGTTTACAGACGTCGCATCATCAAATAAACCATTAATTTAGTTACAAATACATCTTCAAAAGAAATTTACAAAGATGCCTAAGTAACTCTACTGTGTTAGCTTTCAAAATATCGTGTCCACAATCCAAGCACTCCAGTCATGACAGAATTAGTACCTGAAAAGAAATAAGGCTTGAGCTACACTAGCCCAGTAGAAATTCTACACAAACGATATATGCAATAGAAATGCGAGAATGAGGATACGACACGTCCAATGGTAGCTCAAGCAATAGGCAATCGATAAGGTTCAACAATCCGACAAACGAGCCATGAGTTTAAATATACATCTCAACTTTAAACCATTTTCATATCCCACGTGTCCAAACCGTATCGCACTATGTGTCGTGAGCCAAAGCTCCTGCCGGGCTGTTCATGGGACCCCGATATCCCCTGCCAAGCACCCACCGTGTAGGTTGGGTCTTGAATAATCTATATGAGCATTAGCTCCTGCCAGGCTATTTATGGGACCCTGATATCCCCTGCCAGGCACCCACCCGTCGATGGGCCCTGAGTGTTCGCGCGTTGTGTCAACAAGATTTCACGTATCACAAATTCTCATATCGTGTCTTCCCGTTTCTATAGTAACATGAGGAACTTGAGCAAGGTTCACCGAACAAGAACAAAAGGAGCATAGATATCTCTCGAACTCAACGGATACGATTAATCATGTTATAAGGTGATTTGGAAGTGTTTAGAACAAGTTAGAAGTGAACGGGGTTCAAAACGATGAAGTTTGGAACAAAGCAGTGAAAACTGCCCATAAGCAACTGGTATCGATACGGCCAAAATGGCTGTATCGATACAGGATGCTTATCAGCAAAGTCCATTCTGTGTTAATGGGGTATCGATACGGCAAGAACCCCGTATCGATACGGAGTGGTTTCGAGCAGAAAAACAGCAGATTTTCTGGGTTTCAATGCCATCAACAACAACAACAACTACAAGCATGAATTCAAGGATAGAAGCACGTCTAATACATGTATTGAGAGGTAGAATCCCTACCTCGAAGCCGAGACACGAGACCCAAGAAGATTCGAGCCCTAGCCCTCCAAGAATCGAAACCGAGAGCAAGACGACTCCACCGAGCTCCAACCGGTGGGATACGGACCACAATACGCGTAGAGTTGCAAGATTGGAGGTTAATTTGGTGGGCTTTGGGTGGAATTTGAAGAGAGAGCAAGAGAGAGAGAGACCGTGAGAGGGAGAGAGTGAGCCGGTGGGGGAGTGGGGTGAAAATAATCTCCTACTCCCTCACTCTCCTATTTATACTCAAAATTCCACTTATTACACTTACACCCCTTCCACAATCAATTCCAACACTTAGGCCTCAAATCACATAAAATCAATATTTCATCTCCTTTCCATTATTTCTCAAGTGAAAACATTTAGAATTTAAAAGAATTTATTACGGGTCTCTACATTTTTTGACACCCTTGTTGTTCTTATTTTCTCTTTTGGTAAGAGATCTTGTTATTCTCCTTGATTGAGTATTTTTAACAGATGATTTCTGTGAAGCCGTCCTTTTCTGTGGCATTTTGATGTCATTCTTCTCCTGCTCAGTTTCCTTTATTTGTGTTTCATCATCATCATCTTCCTTTTGATCTGTTGTTTTCTTTACAACAATTGAAGGTGAGTTCTTTCTTGCTCGTATCTTAAATCTTACCTTTTTTGCCTCTACCACTCTAATCAGTTATACTACATCTATAGTCAGGGTTCCTGTCTCATCTTCCTGTTCAAAATAAAAAACACAAATACAAATCCAAAATAAATATAAAAACAGATATACCTTCTATATTAACATATACACAGATACCAACAGAGTTACATAATCCATTAGACCAAACAGATGTACTAGCATGCTTAGAAAAACCAAACAAATATACCAACACAAAACAACAGATATACAAAGTGTACTAATAGATATAGAGATACCAATAGACCTATATGGTTCCAAACTGTAGAGACCCATAAATTTATTTATTTAATTCTAATGTTTGTAATTGAGGAAAAAGGGTGAAAATGATGCGAATGCGAATATGGAGATTAAATGTGCAAAGGCTTGGTATGGGTGTTAGTGTATATAGTGCATGTGTGTATATGTGTGTGTGCCAGGGGAAATTATTTCCCATTTCCCCCATCTCATTCTCTCTCTCCCGTTCTTTCTCTCTCTCGGCTCTCTCTATCTCTCTTCCTCCCACTCTCAAATTTCATCTCCAATCTCAAAACCCATGAAGATTGACCTTTATTCCACCCTCTGTACGTGATCTTGAGCTTGCGTTCAGCTGGATTTAGCTCGGAGAGGAGTATTCGATTGATTTTGAGGTTCTGGAAGCTAGGGCTTGTTCAAAACGCTTGGGTTTCACTTTCCGATTCGAGGTAGGGAATTCTACCTCTCTTTATATATTATTTGAGTGTTTCTATGCCCTTCTCAAGTTTGTATTAGTTGTTATTGAGATTGGATCGAAATATGAAATTCCTGTCAAAAAACGCCTGTAAGATACTCTTCCTACCGGTAGGAACTTCCCATCTACCGGTAGAACAAGTTTTCATAACTAGCTCAAACGTACAGCAGCAGCTCAAAAGCTGCTCAACGTATTCAATTTCTACCGGTAGGACTTGTTTACCTACTGGTAGGTCAAGTACAAAGTTGTTCGTTCAAAATGTTGGCTCTTTTGCTTGTAGGTAGAATTGTTCGTTCAAAATGTTGGCTCTTCTGCTTGCAGTTTCTACCAGTAGGATTTGTTTACCTACCGGTAGGTGGCTTTTCTGCTTGCAGTTTCTACTAGTAGGACTTGTTTATCTACCGGTAGGTCAAGTCCCGAATCCTTCTATTCTACCGGTAGGACTTGTTCATCTACCGGTAGGAGATTGAGCTGCTTTTAGCTGCTTGATTGAGCTGCTGCAGTGTCTTTCAGCTGCTTTCCTATATCTTCCAAATCATATTTGAAGCTTCTCATCGACTCTAATGGATTTGTTTACACATTCTTTCAAGTGTCTTAGATAGTGTTACTTGTCTCTCACTTAGAGTGGTATCTAGTGGACTAGAATGAACTCGTTGTGTTAAGAAATAAGAAATGGACGTTATTGCATATAGAAGTACGACAATTCACCTGAACATGTCTAGGGATCCGATGAGTAACATTGCAATTCATTTTCTCTCGACTCGTAGAATTTTTTAGGTTCCTTTAGTATATGCTTTATGGACTACAAGTATAGAAACTAGAAGACCAGACATCACAGAATTTAGTCGTGGGTGATATGTGGTATGTGAAGGTACGGGGTGTACTTAGAGGTACGGTGAGGATGTGCGGTATTGTGATATGCTTAAAGGGAATGGCGTGTATTAATTTATTAGTTGGAATCCTGATATGCTTGATAGTTTGGAACGTTTTGAAATGTAATCAATATGGTGGATTGGTAGATCGTTTAGGATGCTTGAAATGTAACCGAGGTTGAGAAAGGAATGATTAAGATGATAATAACTTGTGTCCTCACGACTCATCGGCACTCGTCCTATGAGGCTCAAGCGTAGAAACAAATGGATAGAGTATTGTAGGATTATGTATATGGGCTTAATACGCTATATACGATGCGTATTGGTAAACTAATGAAGAGGCATGAACATGTACATTTGAAAAGTTATGTAATGGTGGATTGAAGAATTGTGGTACAACCGATAGATTGATGATAAAGTTAATTATGAAATGATGACGATTATGAAAAGTGTGAGAGGTGGCCCAAGTGGTCGTTATTGAGGGAATAGACTCGGGGTGACCCTACGCTCGAGGGAACTAGACCCGAGGTGACCCAAGTGATTATTATTATTGAGGGAATAGACTTGGGGTGACCCTGCGCACGAGGGAACTAGACCTGAAGTGACCCAAGTGATGATCTTTATAGAGGGAATAGACTCGAGATGACCCTACGCTCGAGGGAACTAGACCCGAGGTGACCCAAGTGATTATTATTATTAAGGGAATAGACTCGGGGTGACCCTGCGCACGAGGGAACTAGACCCGAGGTGACCCAAGTGATGATATTTATAGAGGGAATAGACTCGGGGTGACCCTACGCTCGAGGGAAATAGACCCGAGGTGACCCAAGGGATGTTTGATGGGAAACAACTGATTAAAAGAAAGGAAAGGTTTTGTCATAAAGGGATTTGATGATGATAAACATGGACACGAGAAAGATTGTAGTATCGTATGAAGAATAATAAGATGATTTAGAATTAGTTATAGACTAATGTGGATTGACATGAGTTTATTAATGTATTTAGTTAAAGAAGCAAACGGTTAGTGACTTTTATGTGAAGTCAAGGACCCTTAGACTATAGCTTGCAGCTTAATGGTAGTCACTTGTGCATTGGGCGTATTTGTCTATGTTCACTCACTCATGGTGCTTGATTCACCTCATTTGCATATAGAGTTTGCGTAGACTTTTCTACTGGGCTAGTGTAGCTCAAGGCTTATATCATTTTCAGGTGTCAATTCGGAACTGTGGCTTGCATGACTGGAGTGCTTGGAGTGTGGACATACCTTTTAGAACGCCAACCAAAGGAGTTACTTATTCATCTTGTAAATTTCTTTTGAAGGATGTATTTGTAACTTAAGTTGTAATTTTTTTTGACTAAGGAATATTTGTAAACACTTAACTCTCTTGATACATGATACCTATGTCAATTTGGGGGCCATTGAGCCAATGATGTAATATTTTGGAATCTTATGGACCTAGAACTATGAATATGGAAATGGAAATACAGTAATCTCTTGGGTATCGTTTGGAGTATTATGAGGATTTATTTATGAAAAATCTTTTATATTTATGTTAAAAATCGAGGGCGTGACACAAACTACCAAACAGATGTACCAAACATGCTTAAAAAGAGATATACCAAGTGTATTAACAGATACAGACCTGCAAACAGACCTACATTGTTCCAAACTACAAAAACTACCAAACAGATGTACCAAACATGTTTAAAACAGATATACCAAGTAAACTAACAAATACAGACCTATAAACAAACCTACGTTGTTCAAAACTACTAAATAAATGTACCAACATAATGTCAAAAAGCAAACAGATATCAGCACAAAACAAACAGATGTACCATCACAAAACAACAGATATACCAAAATACTACCAAATAGATGCACCAACATAAATACAATATCCAAACAGATATACCAACACAAAACCAGATATACCAAGTGAACTAATAGATACAGACCAACAAACAGATTAGCATTGCTTCAAACTACAAGAATCGAACAGATTTACCAATATGCATTCAGATACAGACATGAAACCCTAGTTAGAAGGAGATGGAGAAGACGACGATGAGTTACAACGACGATAAGAAATGAAAACGAGAACATGCATTCAGATACAGACATGAAACCCTAAGATGAAGAAGACAATGATGAACTTGATCAAGAATGAGAAGTGAAAACAAACTCGATCAAGAGGATGAGAAGTGAAAACGAGGTCGATTAACTCACCGGACGTTCCATTAGTGATCGATCAATCGAAATGATAAAGATCTGCCGATTCTCTGTCGATTGATCTTTCTCTCTCCTTTTTCATTTCCAGAGAAGTTCAAAGAGGCGTACAGTGAAGTTTGAGAGGTGTACGTGAGGCTCACGTGTTTTTTAAATTCTGGGCTCGCGTGACTTTAGGGGGCCTCTTTTTGTAAATTCTAGACAGAATGTCCTTTAGACTTTAGGGGAAAAAATTTATATCCTTATTATAGCAAGAAATCTTATAGTATGTCCAACTCAATTTACCCAAGAAAAAAAGTACGGCAAAATGAGAAAGCCACATGCCCTGTGCTACATACTACAAACATACACGGTGATATATATATATAATAAGAAAAAAAGTACGGCAAAAGGGAGAAAGCCACATGCATTGTGCTATAAGCCTATAATAAGAAAAAAAAAAAGGGTGCGGCGGCTGTAGCAAGGAAATTGAAACAATAGGTATTTTAGGGAACTATTTTTATTAGGTCTATTGGAGGGCTTCTGGACTCAAGACCGTTGGCAATTAAGATCACTGAGTGCGGTACATGTACGTGTGGATCGGTAGGTAGTATTTAGAATGTTGTGAAAATTTACATCGTTTGGATAGATATATCTGTAATTGTATGATATATGATTATAGTGATTTGATTCATTCCCGTAGTTTTTATCCATTCTGGAGTTTTCCATGTATTTCTTTGCGTTGTGCGATTGATTACTTTGCTTAGTTTTTGCTGGTAGTATTATTTTGTGATTCGCACTCATACAGTTAGAGTTTTTTTTACAGACCTTGATTTTTCAATTGTATTAGAGTTTGCCAAAGCGAAACCGTTTGGTAGACTTTCGTGTAAAAATCTTAAAATAGGAAGTCTACCTTTTGTTAAACGTGGATATATGGTTGGTGGGTGCGTATCTATCAATTTCCAATTCTCAACCATGCTTTATTGAGGTACTGGGCTTATGTGGGGCTGATCTTAGACTTGAAAAACTTACAATGAACCCTACAACAAATTACACCATTCCCGACTAAGATTACTGACTAAAATTGTACCAATTACAGACTAAAATCATTTAGTCCTTGAATGCGCACACATTTAGCGACCAAACTCTATTAGGCGGTAAAACTATATCAATTGGCGACTAAAACAGTTCGTTAGTCGCTAAAACTCTAAATTTTAGCGACCAAACAAATTTTAGTCGCTGAAAGTATACATTTTGTGACCAAAATAATGGTAGTCGCTAAAATACATTTCCCGACTAAATCTTTTGGTCAGGATTTATATGTTTTTGCCGACTAAAGTCCATTTTAGTCGGGGAATGTTGATTTTTTCCCAATTTAATAAGTGATATGCATTTCCGACTAAATGATTTGGTCGGGATTTATAGAGTTTTGCCGACTAAAAACAAATTTAGTTGGGAAATAATAATTTTTTCCTCCTTTACAAAAAATTCAAGAAGGGAAATAATTGATCTGATACATTGATCACGATGTAACCTTTCTGATCGAAACCATTCATTTTTTTTGTCTTTTAATGATACAATTCTCGTAAAATTTTAGCTCGATCAGGTTAGGAAGCTCCTTTATCAGCACATAAATTCTTAAATAAAAAGAATTTTGATGTCTGATCAAGTGTCTATCCATATGCGGTTAACTTCATTTTTGGTACGATTGATCTAATTCGTATTACCTCAAAAATAGATGATTTCGATTGCCAAAAAAGACGTTAGACGGGGCTCGGTTAATACACCATAACACTTAAATGTCTTCGAATGCATTAAATGTCTTTTCGATCATGTGATCGCCAATATCTAATTATCTCCGGTTTTTTGTGACAATGCTATAATCGGTAAGACATAAAATCCTAACGGTTCAGATCAAGCATTAAGAAAAATGAGCCGACAACTACCTTTAAAATCTGTACATTGATTTTACTTGTTTATGAATCAATATCTTGTGCTATAATCTAATGTATAGTAGCCAGACGATCGCAACACAATCACGACGATCAATACCGTTCATTTTATTGTACTTCGTATTTTAATCATTCTCGTAAAATTTTGGATTTATCGGGTTTTGAAAGCCCCTTGATTGGGATGCAAATTCATTATTAGAAAGATATTTTTACGTCCGATCAAGTATGTAAAGATAAGGGATTTACTTCTTTTTTGGCAGGAATGATGTAATTCCTCTTACGTAAAAAGATAGACGGTTCTGATTTTAAAAAAAATAGCTTAGGCCACCCTCAAGCAATGCACTATATGGACTTTAACCATTTTTTTTTTATCGGCAGGACTTTAAACCATATTGGAGCACTTATTAGACCGTTTTATATATTAAAAAATATGGTTAAAAAAATTAAGTGCTCTCATTTTTAATTCGTTTGAACCGGTGCAAAAATCTTATTTTTCTAATCATTTTATTCTAAAGAGTCCAAAATTAATTTTTGGCTATAGGGCCAAGAGAGCCATTGAACCAAATGAAAGAACACATACTTCGATAGCCAGGAGATAAAAAATTAATTACGACATTTAGGAATATATTAATTAGAAAAATAAATTTTTCGAGCTAGTTGAAAAGATTAAAAAATGTAGCACTTAATTTTTTTGTTACAAAAGCGCAATAAAAAATCGTGCTGATGCATTCAATTAAGGAGTATAGAATATATAAATTAAATTCTCATGCTTTAAACAATTGCATGGCTAGCCGATTGGTAAGGTTGCTGTGCATGGGATTAGAGGTAGGGGTTTCGAATCTTGGGAATAGCACTTTGTCAATAAAAGGGGATGACAAATCAAAATTCTAAGTGGTGGTTCAAGGGGCCACATAATGTGAGCGTGGAACATCTGGAAATAGTTATTGGTCGCTAATAATATATATTCACCGACTAACAGAATTGGCGACAACGGTTTTTAGTCAACAAAAAGGACATTTGGCGACCAAACCTTTAGTCGCTAAAACATTACATTTGCCGACTAAACCATATTTAGTCGGTAATTACATTTGCCGATCTCATTTCCTAACTAAATTGCTGACTAAATTATTTAGTCGGGAAAACCCTTTGGTGACTAAAAAGTGAACATTAGGCAACTAAAACGTTAGTCGGGAATGGTGTAATTTGTTGTAGCGATCGAATGCAGTCATGACTTCTTAACCTTTCGAGCAACCAAGATCCCAAGATCAAATGCTAGGAGCTTGAGGGAGGATAAACAATTGGGGTTGTCCGTCCATACAGAAGTTCAGACACAATGATGAGATGAAAGGAAATTGAGTTCAACTGCATATAAGATGTCTGTCCATACAGATTTATTGCCATTGACTAAGAGACTACTTAGTTTTCACAGAGTCATTTGCAAGCTTATCTACGCACGAGATCATGCAGGTTGAGCCGATTGATCTTAGCAGCAATAATGAAATCGCTTTCTGTAACTCCACCTGCATAAGTCAAACATGTACATTTATGCATACTTGTTCACACAGTTTTGACCAACTGAAACAAAGAGTCTACTACGAAGGCAACTGGAAGAACAATGATAACAAAAATATTTTAATTCTGCAAAAATATACAAGTATAAATATGTTAACAAATTTCTAGATGGCTTATTTCATGTTTATTGATTCTTTTTCCAGCTTCTCATTTTTAATTACTTTTTTCATATCCAATCAATCTGAGCATCATATAAAAACAGTAAGAGCATCTCTACTGGTGTAACATTTTATTCTATTTTAGCACAACGAAAGAGCACTTAATAAAACATAACATGCTATTTTCTATGCTAAGTAGGGAATACGAAATACTATCATAGCACGAGATACATTATCTACGGGAGTGAGTGTTTTCTGCTGCTTTATACTATTTTACCACTGCTAAACGCAAAGACTACGACGATGGAGATGCTCTAACCAGTCAGGTTGTGACGGTCCGCCTCATTGCCTCAAATGGGGTAGTCCACCACACTAGCATATATCAAATCTTTCAAGGTGTTTGGAGCTAACAACCTCTAATTTGATCATTTTAAATTTCACACCTGCACACTAGTTATGATGTCAGGATTGTTGTCTGCCTCTTCATACTGACACACCTAATCGGTCATTGTATCTAGGGGTAGGGGTGGAATTTTAGACATGACCCATTACGAAATTAGAGGGTTTAGGTCGAATACTTTTAACACAAACATGAATATAACACGAATAGGCCTACAAAAGCAAGAACCAGTCAGAGACTCGCACACAAATAGGGTTTGGCTGAGTGCCATCCAAGGATTAAGTCAGCAAAGGAGCAAAAGATCTTGGTCAATCAATTTCAACCAAGCAAAGAGATGAAACCAAGTGTATTGAGGGTGAGAGAGTAGAGCTAGAGTTCTAGTTCATGAACTCTGATCCCCTACTCCATTGTCGTTGCTATTTATAGTGTGTACAAAAAAAGTCTGCATATTTTTTTTTTTGTTGCTATCCATGTGCCATTTTTTCAGAATTCCATGTTCTGTATCCGTGTATGTGCTTCTTAGATCATAATACTCCAAGAGCTAAGCTGGTAGGCTTTTAGAGTCGTAGTAGTGCCCATGATTGTACACACTATAACGCCGATCTTTATAACTATAACATCATCCACTACAACAAAAGTGGTCTAAGATGACGAAAATTGATGACGAAAAATTATTTTGTCGGTAATAGTATGTGATTTGCGAGGAAAAAAAATTTTCGTCACTAATTGAAGGGAGCGGGTCTAATTAGGCGAGGAAATATTTGTTTGTCGCGGTTTGAACAAATTTGACGACGAAACTCTATTTTTCCTCGCCATTTATCCGTTCCAATTTTACTGTTAGCGACAAAAAAAAAATTTTCCTCGCCGTTTCCCTCAAAAAATTTGGCGGCATCCCAAAAACATTAAATATTTTGGCGGTACCCCCAACAAATAAGGATTGGCGGGACTGGGAAAAAAAAAACAGACAAAAAGGGCTAAAACGGCACCGTTTAGGCATTAATAAAGGATATACTCCTACTTTTCCTTCTCTCTCCCCTCATTCCCTCGTAACCCACCGCTTCTCTCTCTCTCTTCTTCTCTGATGAAGTACTTGCAGAGAACACTTCGGTGAATCCGCCATAGCTCGCCACACTGAACTATTTTTCGATTGGAGCATCAAGAAGCACAACAGGATTCTCCTTGTCTTTCTAATCGCTCGAGTCTAAGATTTCAGGTACGTGAGATACGGTTGTAAGTTTCTCTCTGTCTTTTCCATATATTCCTCCAAAGATCCTAAACCCAGTTGATTTGTTGTGATTATTTGGGGCAAAGGTCTCATAATCCTGTATATATATGTTTGTACATGGATCGGTGTATATATATGGACTTATATGTTAGTATTTCTCCAATCTATAATCCCCAAAACCCTGACTCGGTGATAGCTAGGGCTGTAGAAAGCAAAAAGTGGGCGCCCAGAGGTGTACGAACCGGTTTCGAGTCATGCATCCCTTCACACTCCAGAATTTTTTCAAGTCCATTCCGTTGAATACTCATATATGTTTCCCCGCCTCCCCCCGACAAGGGGAACAGAGCCCTTTTTCAAGTTGGGCGAGACCCAAGCTTTGACGACCGAGCAACGTACTTATTTTGTTTTTCTTTTTGCGGTCGTCCTCTTTTTTTGACCTTCTCGTTAGAACATGAGGTGAATTTACGAATAGAGATGTAACTGAAGTGGAAGTAGAGATTAGAAAAATTAAGTGGGTACCCTTGAATTTTCTCTCCCAAATCTTTAGTTTGATGACTGTTAGAAATATTTACCTAACTGTGTAGTAGGATCTGACTTGTTCATAGTCTCTGCCATTTAAAATTGGACTACGGTTTTAATGGTCCAAGCCCTATACCATGATAGAGTATTCAATGCATTATAGGAGTAGTACTGTGGAATCCATACAAATTAGGGTGGAAATCAAACTAATCAGTGCTGAAAGAACTTCTGGACATTAATCCGGGCACTAAACAATCTTTCTTGGGTAATTTTTTTTCACACCCCTTTTTTCTACCATGCAATCTATTTTTGTCCCACTGCAACGTGAATTCACAAAGTTGGAGCAGGGTGTTCTTTCCAGGAATCGACGGATCACACGGTTGAGAGTTTATTATGTGGGTTGCTTATTGGAGTATTTGATTCGATGAATTTTGTTAGTGGTTTTCTCGGTTCCAGTGGCTTACAAGTTGAAAGCTTATAAAAGTTAGGGCAGTTAGACCCCCAGTCCTTTACACCTCCAACACAATCTATTCAACTCTGTGGGCCTTCAATTGATAGATCCCATTTTAGAAAGACTTTGCATGTGGCCCATAGTTAGTAGATGCCTTGCCTACCCCAATAGGTTTTTATATTCGCGATCTAAATTCTCGCTCCACAGCTGCGCAATTAATTCTCGCTCTTTGCTCACACACTTAATTCTCGCTCTCGTATTTTTTAAAAGTTTGAAAAGTTTTTGAAAGATGCTTTCACAATCGCAATCGCATTCCTGCAAGGTCCTGTGCATTATGTGTCTTAGGTTGTGGGAGAGGGGGAGATGGCCATGTGACACTCAATAATATCCTGTAGGGGTGTGGGTTGATGCTTATATTTCTTATTTGACATGGGGATTTGGTTATGACTTGTGCTCATAGGATTCAGTCCCTATGTTGTCATGTGTATTTTGTGTTTTCGATACTTGAATAGAAGTTGACTTCAAAAGATCAAGAAGTGAGGTATGAGAGTAAAAATTAAAATGTTTTACTTGTTTAATTAAAGGAAATTACTTTTGGTGTTTGTTCT
The DNA here is from genome assembly GCA_018127125.1 of Rhododendron griersonianum. NCBI lineage: Eukaryota > Viridiplantae > Streptophyta > Magnoliopsida > Ericales > Ericaceae > Rhododendron > Rhododendron griersonianum. Next base: position 5,632,299 of record CM030799.1, on the reverse strand, counting down.
ATTGGGCAAAATAATTGATACCTCCTTGTGTTGTTACTTGATAGCTTATTCATTTACAAAGTATTGATTTCATGTGGAGTTTTGGTGTCTTATTCTACTTATTGGCACCATAGAGTTGTTAGGCGTCGTTCAAATTTGTATCACTAGAGAAGCCTTAATTATTGATACAAATAAAAATGATAGAAATGATAATAATTGATGCATGACACAGTTAGTATGACTTTGACATCTCAACTCTGACCATGCTTTTGCATTTAGTAATGGACAAGAGTTGGATGAAATTGGGCAGCACCGCTCATGGTAGAACAAGTCAGCCTTATTTCGATGGCGTCAATTCATTTCTTGAATATGCAGCAGCTGTTGGTGATCGGCAAGGTAATATTTTGTGCCCGTGTCGGAAATGTGTGAACTGTCGTCGACAAAATCTTCAAGAAGTGCACCTTCATTTGTTTCAATATGGAATTGTGCAAAGTTACACTACTTGGCATGAACACGGGGAACCACGTGTATCAGATACGGTGCATCCTTCTGAAATGGGAACCTGCGAGGAGGGGAATCTCGGCGGCATTGATGCCTTGGTGGAAGACCGAATAAGAGCGGACTCAATGGATACGACCCAAAGAGAGGAAGTGCGAAACTTTGATAAATTGTTGAATGATGCCCAACGTGAGTTGTTCCCGCCGGGTGGTACAGATTATACTTTGTTGAAGTTTGTCATTGAGTTGCTTAATGAGAAGGTAATGAACCGTTGGACCAATTATTCTGTGAATAGGCTCTTAAAATTCCTTTCTAGACTTTTACCACAAGGTAACTTGGTTCCTAAGTCAACTTATGAAGCCAAGAAGATACTAAGTGAGTTGGATTTGTCGTATGAGCTCATTGATGTATGCGAGAGAGATTGTGTACTCTTTTGGAAGGAGAATGCAAAGCTAGATAAATGTCCAAAGTGTAATACGTCTAGGTACAAAATCAATCGTGGCAGGGGTAAGAAGATTCCCCATAAGGTGTTGCGTTATCTTCCTGTAACTCCTAGGTTGAAAAGATTGTACATGAAGGAGAAGACAGCCAATGACATGAAATGGCACAAGGAGAAACGTGTGGATGGGGAGAAATGGATGCATCCTGCGGATGCTGATGAGTGGAAGGAATTTGATTTGCAACATCCTGAGTTTGCCCAAGACCCTCGTAATGTGAGGCTAGGGTTGGCAACTGATGGGTTCAATCCTTTTGGGAATATGAGCAACTCCTACAGCATGTGGCCTGTCATTCTTATTCCTTATAATTTGCCACCTTGGTTAGCCATGAAGGAGCCATTTTTCATGTTGTCATTGCTTATTCCCGGGGATAAGCAACCAGGAATTGATATTGATGTTTATCTGCGGCCTTTGGTGGACGAGTTGAAGGAGTTGGAGAAAAATGGTGCATTAACTTACGACGCCTCAAGTGGGGAGACTTTTAAGTTACGTGCAACATTATTTTTCACAATTCACGATTGGCCAGCATTTGGTGACGTGTCAGGATGGAGAACGAAGGGTCATTTTTCGTGCTACTCTTGCAACGATGAACCATATTTTGAATCTTTGAGGAGTAAGACAGCATACATTAACCATCGAGGCTACTTACCTGAGAACCACCCCGAACGCCGAAAGAGGGGGGCTTACAATGGTAAACAGGAGAAGCGAAAGAGATCCTTGGAGATACCGGTGGAAAAAATACAACAACAGTTGGATTCTTTACCAGTGGTCGAGTTCGGAAAAGATCCAAGAAAGAAGAAAAGGCCTCGTTTTGCACCAAATTGGACAAAACTAAGCATCTTGTACGAGCTATTAGGCTTTCAAAACAGAAAGCTCCGACACAACATTGATGTAATGCATGTGATTAAAAATTTTTGTGAGAATATCTTTGGAACAATGTTGGGCATTGAGGGAAAGAACAAAGACACAGACAAGGCACGAAGGGACTTGCAAGATAGGGGTATACGAAAAGACCTATGGCTTATAGAATGTCCCAATGGGTCATATGCCAAGCCTCGGGCGAGCTTTTCTTTGACCTCGAAAGAGAAGGAGGCTTTCTTTGAATTCTTAAAATCTGTCAAGTATCCAGATGGTTACGCAGCAAACATATCCAAATGTGTGAATACTTCAAATGGAAAGTTAACTGGGTTAAAAAGCCATGATTGCCATGTACTCATACAACGAATTCTTCCAATTGGAATGCGTGGATTTGTGGATAAGGAAATTAGCATAGCACTATTTGAATTAGGTACCTTTTTCCAAGACTTGTGCTCTAGGACAGTGACACGAAGCAAACTTGAACAATTAGAGGAGCGTGCGATCCATATTTTGTGCAAGCTTGAAAAAATATTTCCTCCAGCCTTCTTTGATGTGATGGTCCACTTAATAATTCACTTGCCGCGTGAGGCTATTCTCGGAGGACCGGTGCAATATCGGTGGATGTACCCGATTGAACGGTAATCTTGTTGAATCTATAATTGTGTTGAAAATTTAAATGGCATATATAATCTTATTCTGAATTTATTTTCTCCAAAGGTTTCTTGGAACTTTGAAAAAGTTTGTTTCAAACCGAGCCCGACCAGAAGGTTCCATTGTAGAGGCGTATATTGTCAAGGAGTGTTTAACTTTTTGCACAATGTATCTTAATGGGATCGAAACTGTGCATAATCGACATGAAAGGAATGAAGATTTGGGCGATAGGCGCCAAGGCTTGACAGTGTTCACGGAAACTGCTCGTCCTATTTTGCGTGTCAAAAGGGATGGTGAGATGTCACAGGAGCTTCGTCATAAGGCTCACTGGTTCTTGTTGTACAATAGTCCTGAGGTGGAGAAGTATTTAGAGTATGTTTTTCACGTGTTCTTACTTATGCTTGCCCTTCTCAATAGTATTGATGTTGCATATTAATAGTATTTTACCTAGTAATCACATTCTTTTGATTAGGGAGCACAAGAATCAATTACAAGTTCCAAGTGGGCATGACATAACACGTACACAACAGGAAGAATTTCCTAAGTGGTTCAAAGAGAGAGTAAGATGTTTTCCCTTTTCATTGTGTGCTAAATACTATCAAGTTGTATTATAGCTGACCTTACTTATTATTTTCAACTTGCATGTGGTGGTAGTTAAATGCACTGAGGGTTGAGGAGTCACCAGAGGCAACCGATGAATTATGGTCGCTAGCTAATGGTCCGAATTTGTTAGTGAAAGAGTACACAGGTTGCATAATTAATGGTGTAAGGTTTCATACTAGAGAACTAGATGATCGGCGAACGAGTCAGAATAGTGGTTTGCTTGCAGAAGGGAACTATGATGGCAAGATGCATAACTTTTATGGTCACTTGAGCAAAGTTTGGGAACTCGATTATATGTGTCAGAATAGTGTAATATTGTTTCAATGTGAATGGTATAATACAAACAATACCGGCAGAAATAAAACAATTCGAACTGACACATATTGCACTAGCATTGATGTTACAAGTCGGTGGTATCAATCTGATCCATTTATTCTGCCAAGTCAAGCAAAGCAAGTGTTTTACCTAAAAGATACAAAATGGGGTGAACCTTGGCAAGTCGTGGAACGGGTCCAACAAAGGGGCGTGTTTGATGTACAAGAGGTGGGTAGTGCTGAAACATTTCATGCCCCAGAATCTGGTGATGCGTTCCAACAAGAGAACATGGGATCAGTTGTGCAAATTGACATTCAAGGCGATATCCGATGTCATAGGGATGATGTTGATGCTGAGATAATTTCGGAGGTAGTGCCATCAGATGGAATATTGGAAGACAATGTAGAGGCAGAAGCTGATGAAGAGCAAGAAATATTTGAGGATGATATGGATGTTGATATGGATGTTGATATGGATTATGATCTTTAACTTATCTATTATGCTTTATATGTGGATGAACGTTCGTGTCTTCTTGTTGGTGATTAGTAATCGTTTTGAAAAGTTATTGATGTCAATATGTGAATGAATGTCCTTGTCTTCCTGTTGGTAATTAGTAATCGTGTGGAACTCATGAAGCTGTTTATGCAAATGTTTGTGTTATGTACTTTTTTGTTAATCTAAAGATGATATTAATCCGTGTCTTGTTGGGATCATTGTCTTTCTCTACATTATGATCTGTGATTTTATTGTTTATAGTGCATAACATGTCCAAAAGCGATAAACAATGGGTGAAACCAGGCGACCTTGCAAAACAGAAGCAAAATGGTTACAAGAGGAAGAGAAACAACAATGTCAAAGAGAATGAAAACGAATACCAGAGGATGAGAGACAACAAAATCAAAGAGAATGAAAAGAGGGTGCAAGCTATGGGGTTCAAGCATGTACCAGCTTTCGTTCATTACGTACCTATGAAGAGGAATGGCAAACTAATCATGGCTGGGGCGGATGATGACAGCTCACCTGGTAATGAGGATGATAGTGATAACGACTCTGATCAGTCTGATGACTCGTTTGAACAAGAGGTACTCTATGGCTGCACATAATATATCAATAATAAAATCAAGTCAATGGACGTATGTTATCATGCTTTATCGTTTGTACTTATACTTTTTTTATCATCAAAGTTTCTTCTTCTACTCATTCTCCATACTTTTGCATTGTCTCTTGGTATTTTAGGTTGTAAGGATCCAAGTGGTACCTGAAATGCAGCCTGGAACATCGCATCTTCAAAGAGCCCCTACCAGAAACCAACATGGCGCGAGCCCCATCCGTGAGAGGGTGACCCGATCGACCCTGCATCCAGATGTGGGTACCCAACCTCCACAACCTCTTGATGCCGAGCAGGAGATTCAGGCAGCCCCCTTTGTAGCACCTGTCGGTAAGCTTTAAATGTTATTTACATTTTTCTTTTGACAGTATATTTAACCACTACTTTTGGCACTTTATTTTTTTTGCTCAAGCTTGGCACTTACTATATTAACATAGCTTCATTATAACAATAGTTGCTGATAGACCTATCCGTGGCCCGACACGAGGCTTGATGGTTCAGCAATTATTCGACAAAGAAGGAAAGCTTCTTGTTCCCATCCCACAGTGTTTTCGTGCACCTGTCGGGAAGTATGCTTGTAAACTTGCCACACAGATTGGTGTAGAGGTTCGGACAAATTTGGAAGATCTTACTATCCGTAGATGGAAAGCTGTAGATGAAAGTGTGAAGGCACCTATGTTTCAACGCATTAAGGTAATTACAATATTTTCTTATTTACTTAAATCGCAATTCATGTTAATCAATACCTTTGCTATTGGATTTGGCAGGATCGATTTAACTTGGAGGGAGATCCCATAGATGTTGAGAAGGCAATGGCAAGACAATTTGGGCGTAGACTGAGTGATTACACCCATGACCTTTACAAAAAGTACAAGAAGCTTAAGAGTACTAAGGGGGTAGAGTATGCCAGAAGCCACCCACCATCTGGCGTCACTCACGAACAGTGGATGGGTCTAATTGATAAGAAATGGAGTGATACCAAATTTCAGGTCAGTGAAGTGCATGCACGAACTAATTTATTTTCAGGCCAGTGAAGTGCACATATTTAGTTTCCTTTTTACCTGAATAGCTTCCAACACTTTATTGTTATCTTTAAATAAAGCCAACTGCATGCTTTCAAGATTTACCTTCCCAGCATCATGAGACACATCCGTTGCATTTACATTTGGCAAGGGGTGGGCTGCACAAGTTGCATTGACATATGGCAAGCTATCCACGTTGTTTCCTTCAGTTTCTACCACCTCCTCTACCCAGTCTGCATTGCCATCCACCTCGTCTTCGTTCTCCCTGTTCTGATTCTCTTTTGACTCTTTAATGGACATGATTTTCTTTGCCCAAATCTCTTTTCTGTCATGATGAAACTGAATACGAGGGAGACGGTTCAGATTATTACTCTGTGGCCTCGTCACATTTTTCTTCCTCCAGATCCATATTGTAGCTGCCACGTTGTAGCTATCCACGTTGTAGCTGCCAATTCGACTGGTGTTGTTTCTGTCTTTGAAATCTAGCAAGATTCACCACGAGTTTGTGACCCCAAATCCACGAACCATTGATTTCCTCTGCCGCTTTGATAACTTCATTTCTGTTCCCAAATCTGACGAAGCCAAATTTCTGACCTGTGATTTTGCTTGTCTTGTTAGGGATGTAAAGATCCCTAATTTTTCCGAATATGGAGAATAAGTTGTAGATCCATATCTTCCGAGTATCTTTTGGTAGATTATCAATGAACAGTGAAAAGATCTCGATGCCACAATCCCAGCTTCTATCCATATCTCTCTCTTTATCATATCACGTACACTTTCAACCCCCAAGAAGGAAATTAAGCTAATAGTATAAGAAAAGTCATAATAGGAAGGCATGGAATACAGCCATTTGTCTCAACAAGTTTAAATGGGTTGGTTATGTTGTTTGCATGGTACTTTTCTTTTCGGCTTGTAATGCTATGGGCAATTAATCAATTGCAGTTCTTGTTTCTCTGTTTTTTTTTGGCTGTTTTTTTAGAACAAATCAACTAAAAACATAAAGAACCGGACCGAAATGAAGTCCAAACATAGATGTGGTTCAAAGTCCATCCCAGTGAGGGTAAATGCAATGGTGAGTTTTTTTAATATTGTAGTTGTTAGAATGCAAATATGCTTAATCTACTTATTGGTTCAAAAACTAATCGATCAGATGCAAACCAATGGGAATCGTGTGCCGAACTTGAAAGAAGTTTACAAATCTACCCACTTCAATGAAGATACAAAAATGTGGATCTCTGAAGAATTCGAGAAGAACTATGTACGTATATTTGGTTATTTGCTTTAGTTGCTAAAATATCTAAAGCTTAAATCTTATTACTCTATGTTGTTTTGCATTTTAAAAGGGCAAGATCATAGAGGTAGAGGCTGAACATGCTGAGGTTGGTGTGACATCGATCACACAAGAGGAGCTTTCAATGAAGTTGCTTAAGGCAAAATCAGGATACGTTAAAGGACTGGGTATGAGGCCTTCCTCATCTCTTAGGACCACTGTTGCATCTGCAGCCAACAGTCAATATGTATCGCATCTCGAGTCACTGGTACAAGAATATCAAGAGGAAAGGCAAGCACAACAGCAAAAGAGAGATGTGCTTTTAGAGTCAAACAAGCAGATGGAGTTGACGACAGCTATGATCATGGAGTATTTGAAACACCAAGGGAATGGATTCAGCGAATATATTGAGAATTCAAGGAGCATGCTAGATGGTTAGTAATTTACCCCGCAATTTTGCTTTCCATTATTGATAGGATCGAACTCCACAAACTCCACATTCCCCTACCTCTCTGTATTATTACTTTGTTAGTACATGTGGATTCCGGACATGCAATTAAGCTGTTGGCAGCTAATGTTGGACATGGCAGTCTAGTGGTAAACGCAATATATCTAGAGTCCACACCATGCACTACAATATGATTGGAAATTCTTTTGCATCTTATAAAGTGCGGAACAGAACTAGCACCTCTAATTATGTTGGTCAAATAACGCCGACTTCCATCCTAGGGTTGTTCACTTCAATTTTTTCATATCAGTAAAAAGTCGAGTGAAAATCTCATAGTAAGAGTTAAGTTTTGAATGTTAGAATGTGCAAGTGAAAGTGATAGTAACCATGAAAAACATAAATGTGTTTGAACGTGAAATCCTGACATTTGATTAGATACATTGTTGGATTTAATGTGATTTCCTAGGGGTGATTGAAGTTCTGGCTTTTCCTCTAAAATTTGATATTGTTCTCATGTTTTGTAGTGTTCAGAGCTTTCATTTATTGTTTGGCTATATTTGTCTAAAGTCGAGATCGAACTCGCTATGAATCCCCTAGATATACGTGCTTGATGAACCCACTTGACTAAGCTGGTCAGATTGCAATTTTGATTCTTTGTCTTCGCCATCACCTTCTATCACCTACTTCCACCGTCAAGCCTCTATCAATACTTGAATGGAGAAGGAGATTATCCAAAAGGCAAGCCAGTGAAGTCCTTATTACTGAGTCCAACCCTTCTACTAATAGGTTGAGATTTCTGGGTTTTTCTCATTTTAGATTCAGGTTTTCTTTGGGTTGCTTATTCACGAATAAAAGATTCAACTCAACCAAGAACTCCCTTTTCTGGAATCCAACCAACCGTCGGGGACTTTCCAAAGTCCCCAGCCAAGCCCGCGTACCAAAGCGCTCTAATTCTAATAAAGTCAAATAAAGTTTTCATTCCTTCATTTATCCATATATGTTGCACCCTGTCTTTGAAGCTTCTCGTAAAAAGTCGTTCGACGTGGGGAGGTGGGCCCTGCTTGTCTAGACCAGCGATCGTAAACCCGCATGGTTAATCGATTATAGAGTGCAAGACTCGAGGTAATCCTAGGAATACAGTAGAATAACTGCCTCCGTGGATGCCTCTGCGAGTAAACCCCTAGGATCTCCAAAGGAGCTCAGGGATAGAGTTATGATGATCTTTCTCCGGTTTCGTGGACTTCATCCTTCCGGTGACCTGACATGACACCATCCCTTCTTGTAGACGGCTAAGTGACTTCCTAACCTTAACACTTGCTTCATTAGTATCATAATCCTTCGAAAAGGTAAACGTCTTTGATCTTTCAAAGTTGTAAGTCAACGTGTCTTTGATGCCAAACATACAGGCCCTTCTTTGTGTGTGGTTAAAAGTCGTACTTAAATATGAAGGTCTCTGGTTGGTAGGGTCCTACCGGGACCCGTGTGAATCAGTTGCAGTTGGTTAAGTATAATGTCAGAGGGGCTTCTGGTTGAATCATTAATGACCATGCATTGAATCTACTATGTATTAGGTTTTGCTCATAATTAAGTTTCATCTTTAATTGGCTTTAGGCTCAAGTAATTATATGTACAGTAGTTGATATCTAAACATAGTAATGATTTTCTTTTATTCCACGTTTGCAGATTGGATATGCAGAAGGTTGGTGGTATATATGAGAAGGCCAAGATCTTTTTTGTTGATACTTCTTTTTGTTGGTGGTATATATATATGAGAAGGCCAAGATCTTTTTGTGTTGATGGGCCGTTCCTTTTTGTTTCGTGTCTTCGACCACTACTCACTACGTGCATCACTTATGTTATTATCTATGTTCAGTTAACTTGGTTCTTTTTGGACAGTGAATGGACACCTTGAAACCTTTATTACTTTGTTTAGCTGTTTATGGTAATATGAAGGTTATTAGTGACGTTTTGTGGCTGCCTGTTTTTCTGCTGCTGCTACCAGTTTCTGCTGCTGTTTGTTATGCTGCTGAACTGATTTGTACTGTTTGGATCCTACGACTACTGCCATGTAGCTGTTGTTCTGCTCTTTTCCATGGCTGTGGTTCTCTGTTTCTGCAGATCTGCTGCTGTATCTCCAGCCAGCAGCTTGACAGATCTCTTGCTGCTAAGCAAGTCAGCAAGTCAGCTCTTTGTTCAGCTGCCATATTCTGCTGATGTCAATCCAGCAGCTGCTGCTATGGAATTTTCACCAATCTCATGGAGAACAAGTTCAAGCTGAGTGCCAAATTGCTGCTGCTCCAACTTGCTGCTGCAGTCGATGCTTTGCTTTTGCTCATATCACAAGTTGGCTCACCTCTATGTCCTACTGCTACTTTTAGTTCGGTAGTGATTGTTATATATTAACAGTTAGTTCCATGTCTCTTTTGTAATGTTTTGGTCATTTAGGCGCTGTTTTCCTTCCCTCTTACTAGATGGATTGGAAACAGCGCTTATCAGTTCATCCATGTAGCCTTTTGGCGTTGCCAATTTTCTTTTCTTTTGTTTTCTTTTTTTTCCTCCTGGGGTATGCCCCTTGTAGGCTGTATATTCGGTTAGTCTCTTTTTTATTTCAAGCTGGTTTATCCAAAAAAAGAGAGGTTATTAGTGACTTTTGTAAGATGCATTCTTATGTTCAGCCATTTTTTTCCTTTTGTAAAATTTTGTTGATTGGATTTGGGAGTGCTTTAAAATGAACAGGGTGAACAAAAAAACACCAATTGTAAATTAGCGACGAAATAAATTCTCTTCAATTACCAGATAATTGTTTTTAAAGGACGAGGAATATTTTTGTCGCTGTTGTTTTTCCGAAAAAAGCATTAAAATACTTTGCGACGAAAAGAGAAGTGATGGCGAGGAATTAATTCGTTGGTAATGAGAACATATTGCGAGGAAATAATTCGTCGGCCATGGGAAACATTAGTGAGGAATTATTTCGTCGGCCATGGGGAGTCATTGCCGAGAAAAATGTATTTTTCGTCGCTAGGAGTCTTTCCCGTGAAACAAAGATCGACGAAAGGGACGACAAAATTTTTTCGTCGGCAACGACTTTGGCGACAAAAACCATGCAATTGGCGAGGAATTTGTTTTGTCGTCTTAGACCTTTTTTGTTGTAGTGATCACAAAAATAAACTAAAAAAATAAAAGCATGAAGGTTAGCTCAATAAACAGATGATTCTTACCAACAGCATGTGTCCATATCTCAATTTTGATTTTGTTCCATTCAACAAGATGAAGATCTGGATGATGACCTGAAATGAAATGCTTGATTTCCTTAGTGCTATAACCAACGAAACAGAGTTTACCAGAATGTGGATTACGCCAAAAGAATAATGGCAAAAGGTGGACCAAGTTAGGACAGTGAGCCTACAAAGAGGTATCTCATCAGATTTGAGCCCACAAATTTGAAAGGACAGCAACATATGCTCGTTGTTCAATGGACTTGTAAACATGGGAAAACCCAAACTGATTCACACGGATTGCATTGCATAAACATTGAAAACTGAAGAATGTATTAGATCTTCATTTTGTGGTGTGAGGTACAGGAAAGTAATGATTCATAATATACATGCCGAAGAAGGAAGAAGGAATTTCTCTCTCCTAAGCATGAGATTGCGAGAAATGAGGTCAATAGATGGAATACCCCACAACATCCATATCACGGAGATTATAATGAAAATAGGGGATTCCGAAACTAAGGCAGATAGGTGTGGATCCTGCAGAATCTGCGAAGAAGAAGAAGAAGGAAAGCAGTAGGCATAAGCCACAAGCTCCTATTGTATATGCTCTATCCAAAAACCTCCATCATTGCACTCTTTCCATTCATGGATCATTGGGTTTAATCTGACAGACACTACTCCAGTCCCACCCAGAAAATGGATAATTCCATATTCTAACAGAATAGTGCAACTCCACAAAAGAACACAAACTAAATTAAATGTAACATTAAAATATTAAAGCATCTTCGTGTCACATCTTAGCATGTCTAAACCTAAAAATCCTAAAACAAGATCCACTTGAGCATTCTTTTAGGTCTACCACCCACAATTTGACTAATCATCTCTATTTGGCTGGGAAATAATGGCTTCACTAAAGTTTCTCTAACAATGAACACGTATAGAGTTTAACAGAATGAAAAACCAGCACAATCAAATTCAATTCATGTCCCTTTGAGGATGGCAAAAATTTTAAATGATAACTTCCCAACTATGACATTGCTATTCAGTCATTGACACTTCAACGTGATTGCATTTCTCAAAAGAGCAAATCCACTGTGGCAGCATATTCAGTCACGAGAAACTCCACTCAAAAGACTTTGCATAAATATACATCCCAAAAACAATGCACAAGAAAGAAAAAATAACAACCGAAAGATAATACTCCGTATTTTTTAGACCACATAGGAGTATCAATTGGAAACAATGAAGGGAAACATGACTAAGATCTTATGAGTCCTATTGTTGAGAGCAACAGGATCCACTTATATAGAGCCGATTTTATCCCAATGGAGGCACTGCAGGGAAGACCGAAGGTAACATAGGCAACAGTCTACACGAATACTCAAGAGGATACAGCCGCAGGTAGAGTTAATTGAGAGAAAGATACTGAATTAAGCCAGTTTAAGTAACTATCATGCTGTACGTGTGCATACTGAGTTAATGGGTTAGTAAGCAGATCATGCTAGAATTTTCTATCATGCGTGTTACCTCCTTCCTCTAGATGGAATGGCGAGTATAGCAGTAGAAGCAGTAATTCTAGACTGTGAATGAAACCATTCATGTAGAAACACGGGTAGGCAAGTTCAAAGGTTGTTCAACTTCCTCCATAGTATTGTTGTCTTCAAATTAGTGATTGATGCTTAACAAATTTAAAAGAATCCATTCTTAGTACCTAATTAAGTTCATGATCAACCATTAACACCAATGTGGGCATAACATTAACTTTTGATGCACTTTGCTTAAGATGAACATGCTGGAGATGCAGCTTCAGATTATGTGTTCCTCAAGACTACCTAGACCTCAAGCTCTTAAAAGAGTATCAGCAATTTAGATGAGTTTTGATCTGAGATTAGTGAGATACCTTCTGCTTCAGCAACATTAGCAACAGCCTGAAAGAACTCCAAACCTTTCAAGTAAGTCTTGACTTTCCATGACCGACTTAACCTCAATCTACCATTTTCATTTACCAAGGTCCATTTAGGAACCTAAGCAAGAAAAAAGATTAGTAAATACCTAAAAAGGAGGAAGCGAAATAAATATACCAAACTTGGATCTAAAAAGAAAACCTGTGAGATCAATTCATTTGCTGCTTGTTCTGTCATGGCCCTCATCTCTTTTGCGTTGCATGGCACACACTTCTTGGATGACAAATCTGACAAGGAAATCATAAAATTACCGACAAACAGAGGCGAAGGCAAGAAGGACCCGGTGGTGGCCACTAGCCCCAATGAATGAATTGGGAACTGCAATTGGACCTACAGACTTCAGAAACTAATACAAATTATCCCTTCTAAAGTTATACCACGCACCCGACTAACTTCATTTATGATTCCTAGTTTTAACCCAACAATCATGCAAACCTTTTATAAAATGAAAACTCATGGGGGACTATGTTAAAATGAATAATAGATACCTCAATAAGTTCCTGACTCCACTCATGATAGTTGACTTGAAGTCATGTTTAATAGTTACCCCAACTGGTGGTGTAAATTACGGACTTAGAGCCAATTACAAATAAGTATATAACCAAGTTGTTACCAATTGCAAATCCTATCATCTTTTTCCTCATCTTTTCTTTGTTTTTTCAATTCCACAACCATCACTAAAAGTAGTGGAAGCTAGGCGTGGAAACTTAGATAGGCAACAACATTAACAAGCTATTGCCTAATTTCCCACAAGACGGTTTCAAATATATTTATGTTTTAAAACCTATCAGCTTCACAAGTAGCCACGCAGGCCTTGTTTTTCTACAAAGACCACTCATACCTTCCAGTTTATGGCCCATTGTCCCAGAGGAACTTCAACAGAGGAAATACTAAGAATATTAAATCTTAAGTGCTTCGCTAAGAGGAGAATGAGAGTTCCAAAATGAGCACTCTGTCCTTGCCCATCTCACTAACTGTAAGGCAACCGTCATACATTCTACCATTCCTCCCTCGCTACGCAACTCATACATCCCATGAACATAGTACCTTACTACCACCAATAGAGAACAAAATATAAGGTTCCCAATACGCTTCCTGGCATTTACACTCTTAGTTTCATAGGCTCGCGAAACAAATAACATGATCTACACGTCCCCTCCTCTAAAACTAATAGATAGAGCCTTCCCAACAATCAAAATTCAAGTCCAAATTAAAACTTATTAGGCAAATAAACACGAGTCACGGGGACACACTGAAGACCATGTACTCACACATCAATTCAGAAAAAGGAACTGCCTTTTAAAATAAAACTACAGAATGACCACTAAAAGGGCCTACTAAAACTTTGCCTTCTATTTTTGGTTGCAGAACCCAATAGATGTCCATGCACATCCTAATAACCTACTAACTGCCTAACTCTATTGAAGCCTTTCATGTTTCAAGCTCCAAACGGTATTCCTATTGCAAGTGCCTTTGCTATAAGACCACACAATCATCCATTCTTTTGAGAATATATTTTTATGCATTTGCACTACATATTATATCGTCCGCACACAAAAAAAAGACTTTCCAATGTTCATCCGAAATCATCACCAAATCCGAGCAGCTCACAATTTGATTCAATTCACGTTAATTTCGCAAAAGGACATTTTCGATTCGATTCACGATTTGATAGCTATAACTTTAAGCATCAATTCCTATGCTACAAATCCAGGAGATTATTCTTTTTCCAGAATTTTAACCCAATAGTCCATGGACCATATTCATTCAAGGTATGTCACACAGACACACACCAACTAACTCAAATCTACACCATAGAACTAACTTCCTGAACAAGTTCAGGGTTACATAGCATTTCTGAAGAGATGTAAACAAAGCACCGATACAACAAAGAAATGTGCAGCAGAGGCAATATTAGTCAAGGACATAATTGTTAAAAACCTATGATATGGGATCTATATGTAGAATTCATATCATCTCCTTCCAAAAACTATAAAATCCCACCCCGTATTTTTTTTTATAGAAATCTTACAAATCGGGATACGTACCGTGTATCGTTTATTTTACTTAAGGTAAAATTACACTAAGACCCCCTCATCTATACATTTTGAACTCGAGCTCCCTAACCTTTAAAAACGCCCAAACGCACCCCCTCATGTATTATCGTTACCCAAGTGACACCCTTCCATTTCAGAACCGTTTGTTGCAAAGGCACATGTCACTAGTTTTGATATTTATTAGACAAAAATGCCCTTAACACCAATACATACATGTTTCTTCCCTTTCAAACCTCATTCTTGATTCTCCCCATATCACACAATCGTGACTCTCTCTCCCTCTCCTACGGCAGCAGCCATGGAAGGAGGTACAGACAGCAGGTTGCATTACCATCTGTAGAAGAGCGAAAGCTTGCAGAGCTGCACTCGCCTAATTACATCTCTCTCTCTCTCTCTTTCTCTCTCTCTCTCTCTCTATATATATATATATATACATATATATTAGTGAGAGAGTGGATGAGAGGTGTGTGCCAGATCAGATCTTGGAGCTGATGGACGAGACTGTTAATTTTCAACAAAAGAAGAAGCGCAAGTCGGAGCTCCGAGCAGATTACCCGTTTTGAACCCGATCTAAAATATTACAAATTGGCGACTGGAATTATGAGAATGACGAGAATGAGCGCCGTCGCAGGCGGCGACAAAGGAGCGCCGTTACGACGGCGGCTTTCTCACTGTTGGCTAGGTTTTAATGGTAGAAATTAAATTGTTTCTGGTGATGGGTCTGGGTCGAATTTAATGGTGGATCTTGGTCGGTTGAATTTAACGGTTGGTCTTGGTTGGTTGTTGGTGCTGCTCGTGGTTGCTCTTGATCGGTTTTAATGGCGAGTTTTCGTCGCTGACGATCGACAATGGCAGCGGTTGGGAGGAAGATGAGATGACGGAGATGAGTTTCGCTCTGTGTAAATATAAGAAGGGTATATTTGTCATTTCATTTATTCTGTTAACGGCGTTAACGATTTTTTCATTTTTAGTAGATGAGATGAGCTTGGGTGCATTTGAGCATTTTTAAAGGTTAGAGGGTATTTATGTCCAAAATGTATAGATGATGGGGTTCCTATGTAATTTCACATTTTTTTATTCTGTGTTTGGTATGGTTTTTGAAAAGTTTTTTGAAAAATAGTAGAAGTAATAAGTGGAGAGAAATGTTGGAAGTAGGAAAAATTTAGGAAGAATCTAGGGGGAATTTTTTGAAAAATTCTTTTTGAAAACTAAAGAGAACAAGGCATAATATGAACCCGGGTGCATTTGAGCATTTTTAAAGGTTAGATGGTGGTTGTGTCCAAAATGTATAGATGAAGGGATCTCTATGTAATTTCACATTTATTTAATGAATTGTATTGAGATACGTATCGCATATCATAAGATACGTTAACAAAAGCTAATATATTATAACATAATATTATACCTAAATATAATCTAAAAATTTGGTGTATATTTGAAAATAGTAAGTGTTTTGTATATGAAAAAAAAGAAGAAGAAGCTTTTAGGATGAAAAAAATCCAAGTCTCTCAGATAAGGTCTATATTGCATTGAAGCTTTCTAGTGCCTGAGTTAAGGGAAGAAAAAAGGAGCCCTTATCTGATTCACGCAAAACAATCGAAATATGTTCTTTCTTTCATTCAAATTTTGAGTTTGGGTTTTCTTTAAATGATTTGGATATGACCATAATTAGATGAAAAGATCATAACACATTTGGTGTTTCACTTCTTAAAATATGGTATGATTTGTTCTCTGTAAATAATTGTAGGATACAACATTAGATAATCTAAGGATACGCCGCCGTATCGTATGATTTTTATACAAAAAAGATATGAGGTGTGATGCATATTCTTTTCGGAAGGAGACGATACGAATTGCAGGATACCATCCCGCATCGTAGGATTTTAACCATGCCTGCGAAATATTCATGTATCCCAATTCGGTACACATAATGTGATTACTAGGGCTGCTCGCGGTCCGGTTCGGTTCGGATTTCTAAAAATCCGAGGACCGAACCGCTAGTCACGGTTTTTACAAAATGAAATCCGTGTCCGGACCAAAAGTCCTACGGTTCGGTTTTTACAAAATAAAATCCGATCCGTGACTCGCGGATCGGTTACGGTTTTATCCACGGATTTTAACAAAAATAAAGTTTAAGCATATATCCCACACTAAAAGGGAAGAATGTTACATTCAAAATTAAGTTTAACACCACCAGAAAATACTTGTTACATAAACTACCAAAAACCTATTTTAAAAATCAAATTCAAAAGAATCTAAACACTAGTATGATTGTATCATTATAGTACATAACATTAAAAAAAATGGAAAAGAAATGAACTAGTGAAACTCAACTAGGGTTACCCGTTATTTATATGAAAACACTATAATTTACTCCATATATTTTATGTACATCTACATTATATCCCATTATTAAGATAAAATACTAAAATTGGTAGAAAAAAGTGTTAACATTACTAACAATTTATTATATAAATACACATATATATTTATATATATTATTTATATAAAATAAATATCTCACGGTTCGGTTCGGTTAATCCACGGTTTTGTAATGAAAATCCGTGGACCGAACCGCGAGTCACGGTTTTCTAATTTTTCAATCCGTGTCCGGACCATTAATCCACGGACAAAATCCAAAAGGTACGAATCGGTTCGGTCCGGACCGGTTTCACGGTTCACCGGATTTTTTGAGCAGCCCTAGTGATTACTTGTTCTCAAACAAGTCATACCATATTTTAAGAAGAGGAAACGAAACATGTTGTAAATTGTTTGATATAATTATGGTGACATTCAAACCATTTAAAGAAAATCGAAACTCGATCCACGAGAGCTTGAATAGAAAAGAAAAACATATTTATGTCATGTCTTAGTTGAATCAAATATGCAGGGCCGGCTCTAAAATTCTCGGGGTCTAAGGTGAAATTGAGAGGAGAAAAAAAAAATTCTCATAAGGAAAGGAGAGGCCCCTAGGACTTGAATCATGTATCTATTGGATAGCAAAACTAAATTTTTTCACTAGGCTAGATTGCTCATCAATTACATACCTTATTATACCTATCTGAGCCCCTAATTTTGAACCAAAGTTAGGGGCTTAAGTCGGCGGCCTTGTCCGGTTTAGCTCAAAGCTAGCCCTGCAAATACATGCTCTTCTTCTCTTCCCCTGACCAAGCCGCTAGGGGATAAACCACAATTGCGAGACTCGGAATTTCTCATCATAAAAGTTTATTTTTCATAAATACATAGTACTTTATCTATATAGCACTTTTTATTTCGTAATTACGTTTAACTATATTTTAATTGTGTGTGAGTAATTGTTAACTTATCTTACGTTGCACAATGCGCATCTCTATACAATTCATAGAATATAAAAATTAATACACCATATGTATCCCGATTTAAAACACTGTAAGAAACAAAAGAAAAAAAAGGAATCATTGATCCCAAGAGCTATCATAAGAGTCATATGGACAAAAGTTGGTGTCAAGCACAAGGCATTCTCAACAATTTCTTGCCCCCCTTTAAATCAATATAAATTTAGAAGAAAAATAGGGCAAATTTTCACAGTCGTCCTTTTAATTTTACGGTTGTCTCAATTTCGTTCTTCTAGTTTCAATTGCAACCAAATAAATTTTGTAGTTTTATTTTATGTTCTAAATTGGTAAAATCGTTAATACCGTTAATGAAACTAATGGAAAAATTGGTTTTAGTTTCAGGGTTCTCTTAGAGTGTCCATTGGAAGGCCTTAGAGCCAAAAATTTATTATGGCTATTTAAGATAAAATAATCAGAAAAATAAGATCTTGACCCTGGTTCAAACAGATTGAAAATTTGAACACTTAATTTTTCAACTATATTTTTTAATATATAAAGGGTGTAAAAAAATAAGCGTTCTAATTTTCAATCCATTTGAACCGGTGCCAAGATCTTATTTTTCTGATCATTTTATTTTAAAAGATCATAATGGATTTTTGGCTCTAAGGCCTTTTAATGAGTACCTTAAGAGAGTCCTAAAACTAAATAAGAAGCCTTAGGGTGCTTGTTGAAAGGCTTTTGAGCCAAAAATTCATTATGACCATATAGAATAAAATAATCAAAAAATAAGATTTTCGCATCGGTTCAACCGGATTGATAATTCGAGCACTTATTTTTTTAATCATAGTTTTTTAATACATAAACAATCCGGAATGATGCCGTTTTGTGGCTGGCCGTGCCTGGAGAGGATGGTAATTTAGTAACTTTGCCCTAATGCAGACAAAGAGAGGAGCGCCTCTGGAGAAATTGGAGCGCAGAAATCATCCTCCTTCCATAAAAACTGGCAAACGCTTGCGTTTTATCTTAAAATCATCCTCCTTCCAATTTTCAATCCGTTTGAACTGATGCAAAAATCTTATTTTTCTGATCATTTTATCTTAAATGGTCATAATGGATTTTTACACCATTTATATATTAAAAAATATAGTTAAAAAATTAAGTGTTTCAATTTTCAATCTGTTTAAACTAGTGTTAAGATCTTATTTTTCTGATCATTTTATCTTAAATGATCATAATGAATTTTTGGCTCTAAAACCTTTCAATAGGCACCCTAAGGCTCCGTTCAGTTGTCAGGAATTTTGTACCGGAAAGTTATTCTCAGGAAAAGTTAAGTAAAGTGAAGGAAAAAGAAATCTATTTTTTTGTGAATGTTCAGTTGACAAATTTTTTTTTTCAGGAAAACTAAAGTTTAGTAGTTCATTTGCCGAGAAAAGATACATATGTGAAACTTCTTTATTTTTACTCCCATGGCTAATTTTAAATAAAAGTAACTTTGAGAACTAAATAATAGACTATCATATTTCAAAAATTAACACATATAGAAAATGTATTTTATCTAATGCAAAATCTTAACATGAAATGAAAAAATTGACTTGCAATTCTCTATTCAATTTGCTATCTTCTGAATGGTCATGTAAATCCCTCATTTAAATTGACATCCTTTGATAATCAACCGTACAAATGAAGTTTAAAAAATAAGTAGAAGATAACTAAATAAACAAATGTTAAATAACCGTGCTTGATTAGTTGCCGATACAAAAACTCATTGATAATTAGTTCAAAACAAAATTGAAGACTAATGACAAGATAAATAAATACTTCCAAAAAAATAAATTACCAATCTATCTCCACAACAATTATCTCAGAAAGCACCATAGTAGTCGAAATTGTTGTTGCTCACGTATATCTCAAAGTGCCTTTCTAAGAACCTAATTCGTATTTTTTTGGTATTGGTGTCATTTACTTTTTTTCTTATCCGCCAATTATTTTGGCCCCACAATGGCGAAAACTTTTCCCGTGACGCAAAATCCTATAATTTTGGCCGGATCACTTTTGCAAGAAAGTAAATCTTGCAGAAAAACTTAAAAACATGTTTCCCACTACTTTCCTGTCAACTAACACTACAAAACTTATGGGAAAGTTGATTTTCCCATCTTTTCCTATATTTTCCTAACAACTGAACGGGGCCTAAGAGAGTCTGGAAACTAAACCCAATTTTTTCATTAGTTTTATTAACGGTGTTAACGATTTTTCCAATTTGAAACATAAAACAAACTACAAAGTTTATTTGGTTGCAATTGAAACTGGAGGGACGAAATTGAGACAACCGTAAAACTAGAGAGACAACTACGAAAATTTGTCCAAAATAGAATATTGAATTCTCGCGATTTAAAACCACATGCATGTAGGTGCTTCCTAGCTTGCAAAATCGACATTCCCCGTTCTGCTAAATAAGCTAAGTGGCTTATTTCTTTGTCCTTATTCAAATTTTTTTCGTATTTGTTAGTTTTTCGTCAATTTTTTGGGGATTATTGCATCTCTATGACGAGAGGAATCTAAAAAGTAAAAAATTATGATCGAAGTCTAATTTTTTTTGAATAAAGACGAAAAAATTGGTTTATCAGCTTATTTTTGTCTTTATTCAAAAAAATTAGGTTTCGATCATAATTTTTTACTTTTTAGATTTCTCTCGTTATGACGATGCAATAATCCCCAAAAAATTGATAAAAAACTAACAAATATGAAAAAAAAAATTGAATAAAGACAAAAAAATAAGCCACTTAGCTTATTTAGCCGAATGGGGCTTGACACGTTCTGTCTAGCATGAAAAAGGACGCGGGGTAGTGCACCGCCGTATGTTGTTTCCTCCAAACAAAATAATAAAAATAACTTCCCGACGGAAAACTAATTCTCCATCTGTTCCTATTTAATTGTCTATTACGATTTTGCGTGAATTTCAAAAACTTATATTTCTTGACATGTATTATATTTTATGTTTTTGAAATCATTGTCTTATAGAAAAAATTGAAATCTGTCAAAAAAGATTCATATTGTATAATTTTAGCAATATATGTCAAAAGATATAAGTTGCTAAAAATACATACAATACGGTACTAGACAATTAAATAGGAACAAAAAAAGTACTGTACTAGCAAAAAAAATAAATTGGGAATTGGAGGGAGGGAGGGAAGTACCGCCCATTAGGCCGAAGGAGGCTTTGAGGCGGTGAAGCCAATGGAACCAACAGAAATCCAAGCAAGGGTAACAGAAGGTCTGAGTGCGTCTGTCAGAGAGGGTGTATTTAAAGCGTGAAAGGTTAACAACTTATTTTTTGTTCTTATTTAAATTTTTTTCGTGTCACTCAGTTTATCATCATTTTTTTGGAGATTATTGCATCCTCATGACAAGAGGAATCTAAAAAGTAAAATTTTTTGATTGAAATCCAATTTTTTATTAAAATAAAGACGAAAAAAGTGGCTTATTTTCGTCTTTATTCAAAAAAAATTGGATTTCGATCAAATTTTTTTTACTTTTTAGATTTCTCTTGTCATGAGGATGTAATAATCCCCAAAATATGATGATAAGCCAAGTGATACGAAAAAAATTTGAATAAAAACAAAAAATAAGTCACTTCGACTTATTTAGCCGAATGGCCAAAGTCTCTATGTGTGACTGTGTGTGAGAGAGAGGAGGGTTCTTAAAAGCGAGAAAGGAGCATCCGAAGAGTGTTTTTTTAGAGTTAGTAAAAAATTCACATAAAGATAAATGTGCCTATGAAAGTGTCTAAAATTTTAAAATATCTTATGAAAATACCTAAAACACTACGCTATGAAAGTGCCTAAAATCATAGGGTACCCTATATATCAAAGCAGGGACGGAGTCAGAAATTTCATCACGCAGGGGCGACCGTGCATGTGAGAAAAAAAATATAAATACACATTCATAATCACGTAAATACATTAAAAGTCAAAATAATATAAATACATAAATCGGTTTAACTAATGTGATCGATCTTGATGTATGTGTCTTGTTTTTCTTTATTGCTCATATTCTTTTTTTTTCATTCATCACAACTGGACGAATTCGGTACATAGACTTTCATGTTACTTGATTTTACCAGTCAAAAAATAAAAAATTAGGAGAAATCTAGAACAACAATTGGGGAAAGACATACCTACAACTTAAATTTCACCAAAATTACTTAAGGTTTCCAAAATCTCTTCTCCTCTGTCTCTATTTTCTTGAAATTGCCTTCGAAGTCTTAGCAATTGGGGATGTTTGTGCCGAGAGAGAGAGAGAGAGAGAGAGAGAGAGAGAGAGAGGATTTGGTGTGCTATTGAGATTTTAGAGCAAAATGAAATAAAACTGTAAAACACTAAACCCATTTAACAAAAGGTGGAAGTTTATTACTTGAATATTCACAATATTAACCATATAGTTTTTTTTGGTTATATTTTAGTTCTTAGCCTTTAGTAATTAATGTTGGTATCCTTGTAGTTCAAATGTTATAATTATATTTTTTTTTCAAAATTTTACACAAGGGCGAGCCTATATACTTTCATAGATTATATATATTGGGAAACGATATTGGCACTCCAAAAATTGATGCAGGCACTCCACAAAACAAAGGAAAATGACTTTAGAATTACACTGAATTTGGAGTGCCTGCATCAATTTTTGGAGTGCCAATATCATTTCCCTATATATATATATAATAGTAATGTTTCTTTTTTTCCTTGCAGGGGCAACCGCTCCTACTGGCTCCTCTCTAGCTCCATCCCTGGTAAAAGTGCTTAAAATCCTAGGGTACTCTATGAAAGCGCCTAAACCACTAAAACCCTATAATAGGAAGGTGCACCCTAAAACTCTATGAAAGTGTCTAAATATATTTTGGCCTTATGACTAAAAAATTCAAAAAGTTGAAGAACCTCCACCAAAAACAATTTTGCTGGCGTCCTTCTCCTAAATGAAAACTATTTTACCTTCCTTATGACTAATTTTTCCATTTTTTTAGAGAAAGAAAGACAGATGACGAAGACGTTTCTTCTAGAGAAAGAAAGATGACGAAGACAAGAAAGATGACGAAGACGTTTCTTCTAGAGAAATAAAGATGAGAAGATGTTTCTTTCAGAGAAAGAAAGATGACGAAGACGACGTAGCACTTTGTTTGGATATTTTGAAAATGAGAATTCTTTGAGTGCCGGCAGGCACCATGGTACCCGGTTGCCTCTCAGCGATCCTAAATTTGGACAGTTTGAATTTTAGAGAGAAAAAAATAGGAGATAGAGTGGTGGAGGTGAGGAAAGAGAGAGAATAAGGTTGTGTTCCACAACCCTTCTTATTTTATAAGTTTTTATTTGGCAACTTCTTTTTCAAAAATAAGAAGCTTTGTTCCACAAAAATCAAACAAAAAGTTTATTTTATATTTTCAAACTCAAAAATAATGTAAATGAAAAAAAAAAAATTTTTTTTTGCACCGTATTAAAGATCTCAATGAGATCTATCAAATAAGATCCATAGTGATAAGAAAATTATTTGCGTAAACACATGATTTTTGAGCTTGAAGTTGCCTAGGCTTAAAAAACCAAGTACTGCTATGAGTAATGGGCGCCGGGGAGGGAAATCGTACCGACGGCCGTGCCGGGCCGTCTCCAGCCACCGGACGGCCGATCCGAGTCGTCCAAAAATTCTAAAAAAAAAAACCGAGGGGGCTTTAGCGGGAATCAACGGCATCCGAGGTGTGTAGGGTGCTTGATCTGAGCACCTCTTTTCCGTGTGTATATGACATATCATATACACATCATATACACACGGAAAAGGGGTGCTCGGATCAAGCACCCTACACATCTCGGATGCCGTTGATTTCCACGAGGGCCCTCTTGGTTTTTTTTTTATAGAATTTTTGGACGGCTCAGATCGGCCGTCCGGTGGTCGGAGACGGCCCGGCGCGGCCTTCGGTACAATTTCCCTCCCCGGCGCCCATTGGTACCTATATAAATTCTGAAAAAATAAGTACCAGCTTCTTATTTTTGTGGAACAAGCCTTATTATTGAACAAAAAATAAGTTCTTATTCCGTTTCTGGAACGGAGCCTAAATCTGGGTCGTTCAAAACATGTTTGGATGATCGCTGTGGTTTTTGTTTTTCTTATTTTTATCGCGTTTTGCATTTTGATCTCATTGTGAATTGTGAATATTTTAATTTTGAATTTTTTTGGTTTTTGTTTTTGGCCTTTTGCATTTTAAATTGTGAATCGTAGTTTTTTGGATTATGTCAATAGATCATGAAACTACAGATATGCGCTTTTTGGCCTTTTGCATTTTAAATTGTGAATCGTAATTTTTTGGATTATGTCAATAGATCATGAAACTGTAAATATGCGCATAATACATTTTGCAATAGGATATTGTTGAAATTATAATAATCAAAATAGGTTATGAGTTAGTGACCAAAAAAAAAGGTTATCAGTCATTTTTTTTTTTCCAAAATGTTGCCCTTGCTTATTTATATAGTATTATAATATGTGAAAACAATGGTGCAAATTCCATAAAAAAAAAAGGGTAGCTCGATCTTTTCGTTCGTAGAAAAAATTGAGAAGGTAAAAAACTTATCTATTACTGATTCATAAGTTGTGTTCCTACTGCGTGAGTTTGACTGTGTGAGAAGCCATTATCGAAAAAAGCATTGAGAATTAGGATGATCATCGGGGTGTTACGGATCCTTGCAATGGGGTTTCGAATGAGGATGTGATTAGGGCAATCTCTGAAGAGAGTCTTTCTCTCACAAGCCCTAGCTAATTTTTATGTCTGATCCTGTTAAGGAGAGGAGAGATGGGATTAGTTATTCTGGGGAGAAATCTACCCGTGAAGCTATCTCAAAATTGGAAAGGAGAATTAATCGTGCTAAAAGGAAGATTAGGAAGAAGAAACATTTGACTGAGTTTGGAATTAAGACCGCTAAGGCTCCATACAAAAATAAGTTGGTTTCTTCTTCTTCTTTATCTTCCTCCGAATTTTCGGAATAGAAACTCTTTGTTATTCAAGAATGCTCGTAAGATGCCGGATGTAGGTAGGTGCCGTGCTTGGAATAAAACTTGTAGGGGGAGGACTTTTAACTTAAAGCGTTTGGTCTCGAGATGGAAGAAGAGGATATCGTTGAGAGGGAGGAAGCTTTGAAGAATTACGCAGAGCTAGAGGAGGGAGAATTTTCTGATAAGGAAGACGATGCTTAACTTTCTTTGGAGTTTTAGTTTTCGCTTTGGCTGCTTTGTGGGTTTTCTTTTGGTTTAGGTGATTTGGCTTTTGATAAAAAAGAATGCAAATTAAAGATTAAAGGGAAAGAAAGCATGCATGAGAAGGTACAATCTTGGCTGGAGTACATGGACGTTGTGGACTCTACCTTGATGCATTTGGTGTACTTGTAGCACCCAAAGTACTCAATAGTACGCACAATGTCACCTTCTATACTCTTTACTCTTGTTCAGTTAGGGCCTTTTTCGTTAAGATTTTTATTTTTGAAGTATATATTTTCTATTTTACGAGACATATTATTCTCTCACATTGCATTACCTTTAATTTGAAAAATAAGTTCTCTTGCACGACCTAACGGCTTGAATTAGTATTAAAATAGAATCACGAGTCTCGCTTTTATTCACATTAGGAAATCTCACGTACAATAAAGGAACCTGATTTCTATTCCGTACATGTACCTCGATTGGTTAATTGACGTAATTTTTACACAGGCAAGCAAAGGTGGGCTCCGTTTGTAGGAAATCTGATGAGATGATAGGCACATATTTTTCCTTCAATATAATGCATAGGAGTTCACAAGGAGTATCTTTGACCATTCGTGTTAACAGTGTTTTTGTTCCAGATTTGATATGCTTGTAGACTTATGTCCAAATCGTCTAAATTATTTTTTGCTTATTCAATTTGTGCTGTGGAGACTGTTGTTAGATTTAAACTGCTGATATTTGATTCACCTGTCAACTAATATTTGACAAGATTATAATGTTTAGTGAGATTTAAACCAAACGATTCTGATCATTATGGACCCACGACGGTTGAAAACGGGACAGTCATTGAGGGTTGAAACTGAGAAAAAAGAGAAAAAGTGTGTTTCGTTCCTTCCCTCCTTGTCTATTGTGGCATGAACGATAGTAAAGGCTTGTTTGGCCAAACTTTTTCCGTACTTTTTGACAAGGTTTTTTGGGTTATTTTTTCTTAATTTCTACTACATATTGGTCAAATTTTATAGTACATTTTTTGTCTCCATGAAAGGAATCAAAATAATATAAAAATATAAACTTAAATTAATAAATGTTCATATAAGATGACGAAAAATACCCAAAAGGCAGTCTTTTTGTCGTCTTATATGAACTTTTTTCTACTTTAGTACATTTTTTTACCTTATTCCGATTTCTCTTATCAAGACGAAAACTATGGTGTAAAAATTTGATCTAAATCTAATATATTAAGAGAAAACAACCACACAAAAAAAGCGTAAAACATCCGGGAAAAACTTGGCGGAAGGGGCCCTAATATGTTCGTTAAGCTTTCACATAACATGTAGGATTCGCACGTGAGCTATGATTGGGACTCACATGTTGTATGACAGGGGGAGTACATTCCCGGACTATTGAATAAATTACTCCTTCCTTAAAAATCCATGTCATCGTATATATAGCAAAATCCAACAATATCAAAGGCCAAGATCCTAAAACCCACCCCTTTCTATGTTCTTTCAGAAAATTCAGTGCTGAAACCATGGCAAATTAATTGGCAATCGTCTTTGTAACTTGACAAGTGAATCAAAGGAACGCAAGTTACACACGGTTTTCACTAGCCAGAATACAACATCA
Organism: Rhododendron griersonianum; assembly: GCA_018127125.1. Lineage (NCBI taxonomy): Eukaryota > Viridiplantae > Streptophyta > Magnoliopsida > Ericales > Ericaceae > Rhododendron > Rhododendron griersonianum. The sequence goes on along the minus strand of CM030799.1, from coordinate 5,605,641 downwards.
GAGTTCAGGCCGTCCACTGTGATATCCTAAAGTCCTATAGATACACACACACACACAAAAACACATGCAGGCTAAGTCCTATCGTCAATTATTTTTTTAATCTCCATTTTAGGAGAGGGTATTGAGTGCTCTTGGAAGAATACTTCACTTCACACCAATCACAACATGCCATGTGTCATTTTGTTCTCTAATTTACCAACACCAAAGTCACGGATTCTGTTATTTTAACCAATCACAAGACAGATGTGGAGCACCACATGGCCTTGCTCTAAGAGCGAAGAGTAATTTCTCATTCTACCGCCATATTCTTTCATTGCCAACACAAATTCTTTCCTCCTTTTCCTTTTAGTCTTTGTAATCCTTGAAAAATTAATAAAATTTCTTTTCGCAGTTCAAAAAAATAGTAATTGCTAACACAAACCCACAATTTTTATATATAGAGATATATTCATATTATATATAAACCTTATACAAATACGCAATGCATCCATCTCGCTTTCCTAGCCAACAATAAGCGCTATATGCTAGCAACTATCTTCTCTTCTTCAATAGTTCTCTGCTTGTTGTATTCATTAAGTTTCGGTTTATCTTCTCTCCAATATTAAAACTATAAATAATTTAGGAGGATAGATATCTGAAAATTTCAAGAAAATTGTGGTTCAAAACCGAAATTGAACTGTATTTTAATGGTTTGGATTAGTTTGGTTTGGTGAATTTTATGGATAGGTTTGGCTCTCCAGATTCTCAATCCGTAAGTATTGCATTGGTTCTTAGTTTACTATGAAACCGGACCAATCCGGAACATGCTAACCCTTAGTTTTTTCTATTTGGGAGTTGTATTGTGATAATGGATTATCTGACAATGCATTATAAAAATTACAATTTAGATTGATAATCTATTTTGAGCATTATCCACCCAAACACTACTTTGTTGCAAAATCTTTTCGGCACATATCTCTCAAACACTTTATCTGATTCATAATCTATTATGGCCACAATCCAAAATCAATAACTCACAATCCAAAATGTAAAATGCAAAAAAAAAAAAAAAAGGCTTCCAAATGGTGTAGGACCTTCTACTGCTGTACGGAAATTTATTTATTTGTTTTGTCTAAAGATGTGTTTTGGGGGGCTATTTTTGTTGGGGGTAGGTTTTGCATATTTTGGTTTCTCATTGTGGCGGATTATTTGATCTTTTAGTATTCGAGTTTCTTTTGGGGCTCTAGGCGTTCGATCATATGATTCCCGGGGTACGTAGGTGGCATCTTTGTTGGGTCGTATACTCCTTGTTGTGATGTCCTTGTGCTTTGAGTTATTATAATCTTTGGCATCATTTTCAAAGATTAATATTAAACTACGTTTTTGCTCTCAAAAAAAGAAAAAAATCTTGTATAATCTTAATTGTTTATGTTTTTTTTTTATCACCTCTATTCTTTATAGTAGAATTAGAAAAACAAGAGCATCCACTTAGCAGTTGACAGAGCTCAAAATGTACCAGCTACTTACAAAATAATGCAAAGAAAAATGGTTTACGTGTCTGTTAATCCCTAGGGTTCAATCTAGCCATCCACCAACCAATTAAATACAGTCAGGTTTCATATGAACCCAAATGGTTTACGCGTTCATTAATCCCAAAAAACACATATGCATTGACAAAGACTTAAAACATTAACCATTTCTTTGGGAAACTCAGAGAGAGATGGAAATTTGGGGTGGTCCTAGCGGTGGTGAGTGTGATTGGGGCCATTCGACAAGCAATTGTCGAGGGCGTTATACATCGCAGCGTTGATACTTTATGTGGTTTTGTGCCATGGAAATTGGGGAGATTGTGGCTACCTGCCCATCAAGGGCAAGCAGTAAACATGAAACTTTCTTTAATGCTTTCATGGACAACATTTTTGTTTTGAGTTTTCGAGTTCCAAAACAATCTTTCCCCATCCTTTTGTATGAACATACCACTCTGAGTTGGTTGAATTTGAACGTATACAAAGATATATACACTCAAAGGTGGGGCATGCGTTAGGGCATTTGGCCACTGAGGCCATGGTCTAGGGTCTCCACCTAAGGCAAGGCGGGCCCTATACTTTTCGGGATCTTAGGCGGACTCAAAATTTGGGGCCCTTTACTCATTGATATCTATTGACTTGTGAAAATTTTTAATTTTTTTAATGAAAGAATGCATCTTTTTAAAAGTCTAGATTTGAGCACAAAGATGAAGGGAGTATTTTCATTCAAATGTTAATCGGAGCACTATTTGATATAGAAAATTCTAAAAAAGGAATGTAAATTCATGGTTAAGACGTTTCGGAAAATTTTCTCCCAGCCGTGTACAAGAGACTAATACTCTAAAAAATATATCTTCAAGAGTTTAACCTTAAAAGGCTTTAGCCCTATGCAATTGCCCCAAATTTTGTGGCTTGTATTTGACTTCTTAATGTACCCTTTGTCAAGTTATTAATAAAATTTTGTTGCTGAAAAAAAAGAAAAGAATTTAACCTTTAAAATCCTTTAGAGAGTTTTAAATACAAACTAATCTTCTGATGTTTTGACTTAAAGCAAGCCACATCGATCCTGAAATCTCTCTTCAACTACTAAACATTTTGTCCCAAATATAAGGGGTTGAACAAATATTTTCCCCTCCATCTCTATATCATTCCCGATAAAAAATCTCTATACTATTCATATCACTATCTCTATACTATTCATATCACTATCTCTATTTTTTTAGGTGGTTGATTTACAGAAGATAGTGGAAGAGCTGAAGGCACAAATCACAAGGGTCAAAGCAGAGAATGAAGTGCTGAGAGAGAAGAACGGAGCAATAGAGAAACAGGTTGAGTTAGCCAAACTTTTACGCATGATTTTATTTTTGTGTAACAACAAAGAAACAAATTTTATTAATCTTCAAATAAAGATTAAAAAGATTGAAGGGAAACGAAGCATAATGCCTTCACAACAAGAAGCAAAAATCCCAACATGGTTGGCTCCCATGCTTCTTGGCGTAAATATTTTTTGTTTTTTATACACAACTTTTTTTTTTCTTTTAATATTATTAACAATACCTAGAGGTGGCAAACGGGCGGGTTTGGGCGGGTTGAAACGGGTCGTTGGTCAAATATGGGCGGGTCGAATATGGTCAAAAAGTAAACGGGTTGAAACGGGTCGGGTCAAATATGGGTCAAGCCAAACCCAAACCCGCCCGACCCGACCCGTTTTCCTCCCCTCTTTTTTTTTTTTTTGGTTTTGGTTTTGTTTTTTGTTTTCCTTTTTCTCCCTTCCCCCGCGGGTGATTTGTCTCAATAAGGGAATTCAGAAAAGTAAAGTTTTATGATCAAAACTCAATTTTTTGTATTTGTTTGTTTTGCGACAAACTTTTTATTCCTATTAGTTCGTCTCAACGAGAGAATCGAAAAGTAAATTTTTTTTTACTTTTACCCTAATATTTTTTGTAATATTCAAGATAAATCCCAACAATCAGTTTTTTGGGCTTTATCTTGGATGTTTTCAAAAATATTTGGATAAAAGTCAAAATTTTTTACTCCGTACTTTTCTGATTGGAGCGAATCAAAAATCGTAAAATACTTGTCGCTCATAGGAGCTCAAGGGATTGGAGAGAGAGAGAATTTGTGTGGATGAATTTTAGAGGTGGCAAATGGAAAAGTAAAATTTTTTTGTCCTTTACCTATATATTTTTGAAAAAAATCACTTTAAAAAAAAAGTCAAAAAAAATTGGTGTACTTATCTCACTGGAATGGAGAGATTCTTAGAGAGAGAGAGAGAGAGAGAATTTGGTGTACTTATATCACTGGGACATTTTTCTAGCAAAAAAAGGGAGTTCATAAAGGAGGGAGAGAGAGAGAGAGAGGAGTTGAAATGAAGGAGTAGGATTGAATTTGATCTGGTTGTCTATCTCTCTCTCTACACTTGGGTTTATTTACTCTCTCTTCTAATCTCGACGCCAAATGTGTACCAGAGAAAGACGGGGGGAGAGTGTGGGCTGAGAGAGAAAGAGGTGTTGGGCCATTTTTAATTCTGACCCATATTTAACCCACTCTCAACCCATCTAAACCCATATAAATATGGGTTGATATGGGTTCAACCCATATCAACCCATTACATAATATGGGCGGATTGGGTTGGGTTATAAGTGGGCGGATTTGGACGGGTTAAGAAATATGGGTTTGGATTGCCACCTCTAACAATACCTGCTTTGTTAAGGTTTTTTTTTTTTTTGACAAAAGTGAGAGGTATTGTATCGATAAAGCCCAACGGCACTTACACAACGAAATTCATTACAGATAACTTGGACAAAGCCAAATTAATCATCTAACTGATACAAAACGAGAAAGAATGAGGCGATTGATATCTTTCATCCCCAGCCTAGGCATGACCTGATGCACCTTCTGCTGAGTGGAAAATTCATATATCCTATAACAGTCTCAAAAAGAGATATATTGCTAGCCAAGAAAAAAAGACAACAAGAACCCAGACGATCAGATGAACTTCGACCAGAAATGAGCACACTAATGAATTTCTAGCAAACCACCAAAAGATGCATATTAATCTTCTTGAGCCCGAACAGTAAACAAATTGCCCAAAGACGAATTTTATTACTCTCACAAGGAGAGACAAAACTCCCACATGGAGAGACAACTCCTCTAGATCTTGCTCTAAATCCAGCCGCCCAAAAACCGCTGAACGGATCGCAACCCTCACTGCCTCCACCACTGCTGCCACAAGGGCTCCAACAACGGATTACATGCGGACAAATGACTCCGGTGACGACAGAGCCCGCCGAACAGAGAGGGTCAGATCTGAGGGAGGAGAAAACAAAATGAAAAACACTATAAGGAAGAGGGGGAAGAAATAGGAGAGCGGATGGAGGAGGAGGAGCCCGGGGGAGGAGGGAGAAGGACGCCTCCCCCCCCGGCAGAATGGCAAGGCGGTTGTGGCTTCTTAAAATCACCTTAAAGCTCTCAAACCCTAAGAGAGGCGGCTGTGGCTTCTTAAAATCACCTTAGAGCTCTCAAACCCTAAGAGAGGCGGCTGTGGTTTGGTGTATTGACTTGAAGTTTAGAATAGACAAGCATTAAAGATAAATGTTGAGTAAGCATTAAAGAAACAGGTTGAGTTAGCCAAACTTTTCTATAATATCATTACCGAACAAAAAAGAAATCTCTATACCATTCTTATTGCTACGTACCTCTATAAATTTTTAAGGTTGCTCATTTACAAAAGAGGGAGGAAGAGTTGAAGGAAGAAATTAAAGAGTTGAAGACAGAAAGCAAAGAGCAGAAGTTAGAAACCAAAGAGGTAAAGAAAGAAATTAAAGAACAATATTTCGAGTTGGATTACTTTACCAACAACAATATTTTGTGTTGTGTTACTGTGCAGAGGCAGAGCAATATCGGTGAAGGAGCGATAACTTTAGGGCCGTGGGGAGGGAATAGGGGTGGATACTGGGCTTACAAGCTTGAGGTTGTGCCTATAATGCAGATGACTCTTGGCTATGGATCAGTTATCGATTCAATTTTAATCACAAGTAAAAGACGCGACAGCAATATTATAGGATGCTCTGACAGATTTGGCGGTCCTAGTGGCGAATATGCAACGGTGTGACCGTGACCCTCTTTAATTTATTCATAGATTAGGACAGAGATGGTGTCACGACCCAATCCCAAAAGTTGTTAAAATGATAGGATTAACGTGACCAGCCAGTGGATCTAACCTCCACCCGAGGCCTCATTACTCAGTCCAAGAGATGCAACGACCGTAAAATTTAAAAGTGCGGAAGCTAATTGACATAAAGATATCATCAGAGCCTTAAAGATTTAAAAACTTTACAACATAAAGTGACCATACACAAAATAAGGAATAGTCAATTCCCATCTTTGAAGTTTTCAAAACGTTGTCTAATACTTTCTTTACACGTCCCCCAGGCAGCAGCGTTTCTCGTTCCTACTTGGCAATACCTGTAGGAAAATAATTAATTTTCATAAGCCGACAGCTCGTGTGAGATACAGTACCAAAGTTATACGTTTTGCCATGGAAATAACATTCATAAGCTTCTTTGACATATATAACTTATCATAACTTTCTCATAACTTCATAAGAGGTAGTTTCATAACATCATCATCACATAATCTTATGATGCACATCCAACAGCTAAACATGAATAGGAGAGCGACCCCACGTGGTGTGAAATGATCAAATCACTGGCAGCTGGTGCCACATAACATTCCTCCCTTATAACCCATTTGTTGGTCATGGTATCTTTAAAATCCGTCCCCCAGACCCGGGACACCGCTGTCTGGATGCATCAACTTCACCTTTAGATGACAAGGTGTTCATAGAGTCATAATATCATACCATCTTCACCTTTAGATGACAAGGTGTCTATAGAATCATTCATTCTTAATCATAATTATTCTCATAAAATCGTCGTCTTTTAATAAAGAGTTCATAGCATAGTTCCATGGCATAAATGAGAGGCATAAATCATTTCATCAAATCATGCTTTCTTGATAACTAGTATACTTATCATAACTTTGGGCATATGAAACACATAACATAATTTGCTTGAAAAGCAATATAACCAAGGTAAAGTATCTCACCTTTGAATTGTTGAGGGCTAAGATGAAAACTTGATCGTACTTGTGCTTACGTCTCGGATTGACCTATTTGCCAATTAATTCGTGTCATTATTTTTTTGAATAACATAATAGAAATACTTTTAGGCCTTCCCATTTGTGAGTTGGCCTTTCTCGGTTTAGAGACGACTCGAGGGTTAAATAGTCGTTACTCGCTTTGATGAATACACGTACTAACTCTAGTTTCATAGGTATAGATACTTTGTAATTCAACACAGTTGGGTAGTTACCCAGAAATGATTTAACTCAACTCCATTCCTACTTTAATTTAAGTAATCATTCAATTAGATCAGGGGGTTAATTTCTTGATCACTGATTTGGGCTAATATACTTCAATAACTACTGATAGCACATACATCTACATCTATACCACAACAGTAGGGATGGCAATCTTTACCGAACCGATGGGTACCCGAACCGTAACCGATTTTTTTCCCCGAACCATAACCGATTTTTTCCCCGTGGGTATGGGTATGGTGGAGGCTATGAGATACCCGATCGGGTTTGGTTCGGTTATGGTTTGTCTGATCCCCGAACCGATCCCCGAACCGAACCAAACGAAAATACCCTCAATACATACATACATATATTTATGTATGTGTGTGTATATCTGTGTGCGTGTTCATTCTCTCTTCCCCAAATTCCATTTCTTTCCGACCCCATTTTCTTATGTTGATACTGAAGAACAAAGTTGTCCACAATAAAATTGGGTCGTCCAGTTTGATATTCAACATTAGTCCACATTTGATTGCTGAAAGAATTCATTTCGTACCTGACTTTCTTGAAAATTGGGAGTTGAGAAACTAAGAGGACCGGGGAATAGAAAAGAGGGATTTTTGTGGGTTTGGTGATTGGTTTTTAAGTGATGGACAGGAGAGTAGTGATTTGAGGCGGGTGGATTGCATTAATGGTGGTTTCATATGAGCAGTTGCCCTGGTTTCTTTGCTGAGTTTGGGTGGAAGTTGAGTGAAGGAGATGAGTACATGAGTGAGATTAAAGAAAGAAGGAGAGCTCCCTTCCTGGGTTTAGTTTTGACCATGTTTACAAGTCCCACATCGGGAATTAAAGAAAGAAGAAGAGGTCCCTTGCTTTATAAAATGGGAATGTACGCTGTGAGAATCTAAACAATTCTCTGGTTACCCGTTCGGTTCGGATATTACTCGAAACTGAATGGGTTCAGTTATGGTTTGCCTTATCCAATCTCCGATGGGTTTCGGGGCGGATTCGGGTAGTTATAAGTTTTCGGGTATCGGGTTCAGATTTGTAGATATTTGCCCCGATCCGTCCCATTGCCATCTCTACACAACAGACATACATACTCCATCCCCCACGCACACACCCGCATGGTACACAGAAAACTATACACGCACATGAGCACCGGTGGCGACGGGTTAGTTCATGCAGTTGCCGCTGTGCGGCTAGAAGCTGGGGAAAAGGGGAAATAAAATAGGAAGGGTCAGCAGCCAAGCTCCGTCGCGTGCGGCGGTCGGGTGAGGGAAGGAGAAGAGAGAAGGGAAAAGAGATTACTCACTGATTTTCCGGCAGCGTGCGGAAGGTAGTCAAAGGTCGGTTTGAATCAGGGGCGGGGGACGCACGAACTGCTCTTTTCTTTCCACCGATTCCTATTCTCTTTCTTCCTTTGCTTTGTATATAATATAACAGGTCTTAGTTCCATTTCTTGTTTGATATATATGAAACGGTGGAAGTGGTGAAACAAGTTAAAGAAATGACACTTGTTTCCTTCCCCTATTGACACAGGATGAAATACGTTCGATCATCGCATATTCTGTCCGTACGCGTTCGGATATCAGCTTCCGAAAATACTCAAAAATTTAACATAGACTAATTCGGATATAAGCTTCCGAAAATACTCAAAAATTTAACATAGACTAATAAAAACGTGTAGATCATTATGGTGCTGTCTGATTTTCAAGAAAAATATCAATCTTCTAAAAACTATACCGTGCTATCCTCGTATTCTCGAAACTTTGACTGAAAATACATTTTTAACCTTAATTATACATTTTAAGCTCTCAATAGATTCAGTACCTTAATTAAAGTCACATAAGTGGGTATTTTAGAACTCGGTTCTCACAGATGGGTTTGGATCAGTTCGATGCACGTGGGTCTCACACACATCGGACGGTTATAGACTCATCTTTGTCTGGATTTAGCATTTTCGTTTGTATCTAACTATCTATAACATTTTTTTTAAAACTTTTCTCATCTTTATTGTTGAGACAAATAAAGATGAGAGAAATCTCTTGTAAATTCTCTAATTCCGGCGCGGATGGCTCCTTTGACCAGACTGGAAAGGGGAATAGTCGGAGTGTGGGTAACCTAACCCGAACACCGCTGACCGTCAAACGAAGGAAAAAATTATTTAACCAAAAACTACAATAATTTCATATTGATCGTTATTTTTTTATGCATTCCAAACAAAGTCCTAATATAAACTTTCACTTGTTTAGTTGTGCATTAACAGTTCAGTAGAGCAACTCTTGGCCATAGCTTGACATATGCAGAGATAAGTGGAATGCGTCTAATCACATCGTTCTCTTTTCATTCAAATCGGGGCAGATATGGGCCCTAGGGTACGGTATTTGGTTGTGTAGTGTCCATTCCAATAGGTGCAGTCTTGGCTGGATTCCATGGACATGGTGGACTCTACCTTGATGCATTTGGTGTACTTGTAGCACTCTAAGTACTCAATAGTTCGCACAATGTCACCTTCTATCCCCTCTGCTTTTTACCCTTTCAATTAGAAATTCAAGATTCTCAAGCTCATTTTTTCTCTTGCACAATCTAACGGCTTTAATTATTTAAATAGAATCGCGAGTCTCGCTTTTATTCACACGAGGAAATCTTACGATAGAGGAACCTGATCTCTAATTAGTACATACATATACCTCAACTGGTTAATTGACGTATCATTTTCACAGGCAAGCGGAAATGTGCTCCGTTTGGAGGAAATCTGATAGGCACATATTTTTCTTCAATATTGACTTGCGGGAAGACGTCGATTTCAAAAAATAATAGGATACATGAAATCTGGTCCATTAAAAAAAATAAATGATCCAAATTCATAGCACATTTTCATGGACCGGGGTTTCATATGTTGCACCAATCCTATTTTATTCACTAATAATAATAACTCCTTCACCCTTGCCTTCAGATTTTAGGAGACTTTATCCCATGCGACGCGAGCTATGTGCGGGCTTCCAACTGTGAGGGGTCAGCAAGCGGGTCCGAACTACACTCCCAAGACCCAACCCCAATTGGTACACAAGGCGGGGTTAGGCATGCCCACTTGGGAATGTACTTTCCTCCGTTTGTATTTGTTAGTCCACTTCTATTATTCCACTCATCTTAAAAAATTGTACATATCTTTCAATATAAATCTCTAAAAATGTGTAATATAAATCTTATTTGATAGATCTCAATTAGTTTTATAATACAAAATTTTCAAAATCATGAAACTCATTATAAATTGAAAGATATAGACAATTTAAAACATGGCATGAATGCCGAGAATGGACCAAACACGGACGTATATAGGACTTTAGAGGGAATTTTTAGGCCGGCCCAGTTTTTTTGGTTCGGACTTCAAATAGTCCTGACAAAAATATTTTTTCTTTCATTCAGTCATTTTTCTTGACTTTCCATGCAATTTTACTATTTTGCCCATTCTTCTTAACTTTTTGTGTACATATCCATTTTTAATAAAATTTATATTTTTAGAATCAATTCCTGACCCATATTATTTTGGATAAAAATACCCTTGGCTATGTGGGCTATGAGAACTGTCAATTCTCATAATCAGTTCTATGAGATTTGAGTCGTTCTATAGAAAACTGGCTATGTGACCCATATTATTTCAGACAAAAATACCCATGGCTATGGGGGCTATGAGAACTGCCAATTCTCATAGTCAGTTCTATGAGAACCGTTCAGTTCTCATAGAAAACTGGCTATGTGAACTGAGTTATGCGAGCTGACTATGTGAACTACCAATTCTCATAATCAATTCTAATGGTAAGTTTTATGAGAATTGACTATGAGAACTGACTATTCTCATAGAGAACTGGCTATGAGAATGGGGTTATGTAAACTGAAAAATAAACAATTCACATAGCCTCACCACACACTAAAATACACAGTTCTCATAAAAAATAAACAGTTCTCGTAGAAAATACACGGTTTAATAGATAGTCCTCATGGACCATACAAAGTTCTCATTGAAAAATATACAGTTCTCATACAAAAATATACAGTTCTCATTGAAAAATATACAGTTCTCATTGAAAAATACTCAGTTCTCATAGAAAACTAGCTATGTGACACATATTTATTTCGGACAAAAATACCGTTGGCTATGTAGGCTATGAGAATTGTCAATTCTCATAGTCAATTCTAATAGTAAGTTTTATGAGAATTGACTATGAGAACTGACTATTCTCATAGAGAACTGGTTATGAGAATGGAGCTATGTGAACTGAAAAATACATAGTTCTAGTAGAAAAATACACAATTCTCAAAGAAAATACACATATGAACAAAAACAAAAACACAGTTCACATAGCCTACCACACAGTTCACATATATAAAAAAACACAGTTCACATAGTTTTAATACACACTAAACACACGGTCCACATAGGCTCACCCCACACCAAAACAACTTTATCATCACAAAAAGAGATTTCAATTTCCAAAACCCACTTATATATACTGTATCATCACAAAAAAACAAATGCATCTGATTGATATATACGCCTTTCTTTCTCCATATATCTAATCACTCTGTACATACACACATCTATTACTCCAGTAGAATCTAAGATTAAATATATACGCCTTTCGTAATTACTCTGTGCCGTGGATTTCGCATCGAGTTAGTTTGGTTCAATTTGAGATTTGAATACCGTGATGGAGGTTGGAGTGGACTCGCCGAAGGCTGGCAAGGTGTCCGGAGTCATCAAAACTAAAATGTTGCTAAGATTAGCAATATTTGCTTAAAAAAGAGCTCACAGTGGAATAATCAGAATTAGCAACCTCTTAGCAACTCATCAAATTTTGGCCCTTGAATAATCAAAACTAACAACTTTTTGTCAATAATCAAATTTAGTTGTCCCCATATTTCCTCAATCAAATACACCATCATTACACAAAAACATTCTCTCTCTTCCACTTTCAACATATTTCTAAGAAAAATACTTTTAAAAAAAAGTTTTATTTTTTTTGTAAAAACTGTTTTTTTTCAAAACTATTTTTTATGCGAATATATATATATATATTGCAAAAACAGTTTTTTTATTAAAACTTTTTTTTCAAAAACTGTTCTTTTTTTAAAAAAAATTCAAAAACTATTTTTTTATTCAAAAAAAAAAAATTTAAAACTTTTTCGGGAAAATTTTTTTTTTTTTTAAAAATCAAAGTGTTCAAAAAACTATTTTCTCTTTTTCTAATAACCTGTTTTTATTAGTTTGAAACCTATTTTTAAAAAATTGTTTTCTATGTTCACAATTTTTAGATTTTTATAAATTGAAAATGTGACGTGGCAAGTTTTGGTTATTCAAATTTGATTGTACCATTGTGGACCTCTACATTGCTAACCTTAGCAACCCCTTAAATGCATAACCAAAAGATGATGTGGCAACTTTTGATTATTGACTTTTGGTTATTCCACTGTGGAGGCTCAGTGGGCGTTATCTTGTATACTACTTTACATCTTTATATATGGCCGATGTGGGACTTCACAATCTTCCCTACTTAAGGGCTCCATAGTCTAGCAACTTCTACCCACCAAGCGAGTGGGACAAGTGCTTGGCGGAATCCTAGTTTAAATTTATAGATTGCCCCAAGCGTAAGGCGGAGACCGATGTAACACAATATCCGGTAAGACTGGAGTCAAATCCACAAAGACGGTGATGTGTACTGACTAAAAACTTGGGTTGTTATAATTAAAACGGACTCTTAGGTAGCCACCCCTTGTCGTTTTATGCGGAGATTATTTAAAACTAAGAAATTGATTGTTCTTTTCAAATAATTTAAAGGAGGTACGATTGTAGAGTTCATAGTACTCGCAACCAGTCCCGGACTCATTTGCTCCATTCGGTGTTCTTAAAAACGTTTGACTTTAGAGAGAAAAAGCTACCCTGAAAGATGTGAACCTTAATGGTCATCATTTACCCATGCGCAGCGGAGAATAAGTTTTGGTCCCCCATTCCCCCGTTCACATGGGTTCCGACGATGCCCGGATTCGTCTAATGGAAATACTTTATTAACCTAAAATTGTCTTTTCTTTATTTTTTCTCTGAAATAGGAGCAGAACACATCCGATCTGGCCACGGTGTGCTAATCACCCCTCGACCCTACTTATACGACTACTCTCATTGTTAAGCAAGAAACAAAAGAAACCCTAATTTGAAATAAGCTTCTATTATGCGAGATAAAAAATAAACAAGAAATATCAACTAAACAAATACTAGCGAAAAACTTGTATTAAAAACAGAAATTAAAATTAGTTATCGGAATGGGAGTAGTTGAACAAAGCATCAAAATGTGAAGAAAGAAGAGAAAAGAAAAGTCGAAAAAGTGATCGGCTGTCGAAAAGTCTCCCCTTCGTGCGCAGCCCTCTCTTCTTTGTTCTGTTGTAATGCGTCCGTGGTAATCCCCCAATCCCAACCGTGGTCCTCTTTTTATATCCTCCAGTAGCCCACTTAATTTCCAGCCGACAATTGCCTTGTTGCTTACTCCGCAACCTAACATTTTAGAAAGGTTCACACCCAAGCATAGGGCTAGGTCGTTGATAGCATATAAATCGAAAGACCGGATCGTTTCCACAGAGAAAAAATCTTTTTTAGCGAACTTGGAATAGATGTAATGTAAAGATTGCGGCGTTCAAGTGGCCAACTTTGGAATTTGATTCAAAAGACGATATTTAAACTTGGAAATAAACTAAATTAAGATAGTCGAGTCAAATGGATTGATTTACCCACGACTTAGCTATAAAACGGTTTCTTCATCTAACTCATGTGTGGACCGAAACCGTCCGGAATCCACTAGAAGAATTAAAAGCTGAAGATTACTTGTAACTTAACTCAAAATTCTAATTCAAATTGAACTCATTTAACGCAAGTGAGAGACGAAAAGGATCGTTCGCACGCGTAGGATAATTCAAGCACGTAACACAAGGCGATAGACTTCATTGATCAAAAAAGCCACCGACCCCATGATCAAAGCTAGAAATCATGGGTTTAATTCATTCAAAATCTTGAGATTAAGTTAAAGTTTAGGGAAAACCATTTAAACGACTAATCCATAGGGCGAACCTCACCCCATGACCGAACCTATTAACTACTCACTTATAGCAAAAAGACTAGAAAACATGCTTAAGGAAGAAAACAAGATTAACCGATAGAAACGAAAATAAACTTGATATTATCACGGATCTAGTCCTTACAAACGACTTTAATAAACGAGAAATAAACAAAAGAGAAGTACTAACTAGAGCTCTTGAAGGATTAAACTAGAAAAGCTTGAAAGACTTTAATGGAGTTCTAAAATTTAAAAAGACTTGAAACATAAAACTAACTATACATCATGGTCAATAATGGCTTACAAAGTTATTTATAGGCCTAAACAATCAGCCAAAAAGTGGACTAAAAGGTCCCTAAAATATCCCAAAATCATGCATAAAGTGGAAACTTTGCATAAATAGAAGGTTGAAACATTCAGCAAAAATTGCAGGTCGAAGGGTATTGATACCGGTACCTTAAAATTGAGGTATCGGTACCAACTCAACTGTCTTCACATTCAGCAACATGGTACCAATACCATGTTTTTGAGGTATCGGTACCAACTTAACAGATTTTTTGGGAAACTTCACGGGCTCGCTCCGGACACTCCCGAACTCGGATTTGGGTGTTCTTTGGACCGTTGGAAAGCTCGTCGAGTCTACTTTCTAACCCAAGTGGTTTGGATCAAAAGTAATTTGTACATCAAAAGATATGATAGATTTACCCTCAGCGGGTCGGAAGATGAATTGCTTTGGTAAAATACTCGCATCTCCTTCAATTCCCTTGACCCTTGGGCGATCCGAGCAACCTCCAAACCATCTCTTCATGACTCTTCGGGCACCACAACATGGTGACACGTGGCCTTGAGCACTTGGTTCCATCCGGAGCATTACTTGACGTTCAAAACCGCCTTATTAGCACGTTTTACCTGAAATACACAAAAATTTACCTTACGTGCAATATCGCAATAAAAGCTAATTAAACGCAAGATAAAATAACATAAAACGAGACTAGTCGCACCAAATATCTACAATATTGGGTGCTTATCACTTGTCAGGGCACCTTCTTCTCTTTGGTCTAACTTTTGGTCAAACTAGTATACCCATTGGTTCTGGGCCCACCAAGACATGTGAAAACTATCCCGTTCGGCTAAATAAGTCAATTGGCTTATTTTTTTGTTTTTATTCAATTTTTTTTTTGTATTTGTTAATTTTTCGTCAATTTTTTGGGAATTATTGCATCGTCATGACAAGAAGAATCTAAAAAGTAAAAAATTACAATCGAAACCTAATTTTTTTTGAATAAAAACAAAAATAAGTCAATAAGCCAATTTTTTCGTCTTTATTAAAAAAATTGGATTTCAATCATAATTTTTTACTTTTTAGATTTCTTTCGTTATGACGATGCAATAATCTCCAAAAAAATAACAAATACAAATTTTTTTTGAATAAAGACAAAAAAAAAAAAAAGCCAGTTGGCTTATTTAGCCGAATAGAATTGTTTTGCCACCTATCAGCCCGTGGACTAATTAGTTCCGTGCTAAACATATGATATTCAAACGGACTTGCTTCCAACACCGTATAATATTTTAATTCGAAAAATGATTTTGCCACTCCCTTTTTTGTTAACGCCACTCCCCTGCAAGTGTATTTTTGCATCATCAAAAATACACTTGCAGGGGAGTGGCGTTAACAAAAAAGGGAGTGGCAAAATCAGCAGCCTTTAATTCCGCACTTTTTGTACCAAATCCTCCAAATACCTACAATACACAAATTAAGCATTAAGCTCCAAATAATAATATAAATTGGACTTAACAAAGATAAATTAAGGGCGCTTATGTAAAAATTTACGCGCCTATCAACAAACTCGTCTCATGTTGGATCCGCTTAAGCACGATAAGCTCCTCCATTGAGACCCCAATTTAGCGGGGCTGCTAACCTTTAGTTTAAGCACGTTTAGGCCATCCATAGTGGTATAATCAAAATAGGATAATCAAAAGTTGACACATCAGCTTTTGATTATTCATTTAAGAGGTTGCTAAGCTTAACAATGTTGAGGTTCACAATGGTCACTTCTAGTCCATAACCAAAATAAGAGGTCACTACAATTTCACACACACTCTCTTTCTCTCCCCCTCTGTTTTCCGTCATTCACTCCCCTCCATTTAAGTTTTTTTGGAGCAAAAATATATCGATTCTCTCCCTTAATTTTGGGGAAAAAATCAGTGACTTCCTTCCCTCCAATTATGAAAATTTTTGGGGGAAAAATAGAAACAGGAATGAAGAGTGAAATACCTTAATCCGTCGACGATGGGTTGAATTATAGATGATTGAGAGATATGAGTTTCACTTTTTGAGGGAAAAAAAGAGAAATAATTTGTGGGTGAAATGAAAAAGATATAGAGTAGGCGAATAAGATAAGAAGAAAATACCAGTTAAAACACGCGTGTATATAAATTTTGGAACTAGTTAATTTATGTGGTATGGAGTCCACAAATTTTGATTATTGAAAAAGGTTGCTAGTTTTGGTTATCCAAAGCCCCAAAATTTGATTATTTCTAAGGATGTTGCTAAGTTTGATTATACCATTGTGAGTCATCTTTTGCACAAATATTATTAACTTTAAAAATAATTGACTTTTGATTATACCACTGTCGATGGCCTAACTTAAAAATTATAACTCAGATTGTAATTCAAGTTAATTAATATTAGTTGGTGGACATTTTTTTTATATCCTATTTCTTTTTGTCTGTTTTGTATATATCCGATGTGGAACTTACAACGACCCTTACATGTTGACTCTTTCATGCCACTTTAGTGTCAGGTTTTATGTAGTTAAAGAGGACTTTGATGTTTTTTTTCTCCATTCGACACCTTTAGGGTCATTTTTAGGACCATTTTTATTGTCAATTTTTAACCTTTGTACGTGGCTTGCACATTAGCCTTGGTTTTGTGGGACCCAGAGAGAGAGAGAGAGAGAGAGAGGATACAACTCCCTCTCCCTGTCCTTGCCAGCTTTGCAGCGTAGTAGGGAGGGGGGAATAAGAGAGAGAAGAGAGAAAAGGAGGACCAAAGGGGAACCTTTTTTAAACTTTGGGTCCCATTTTGGCATGAGATCTTTGCTCATAGGTGTAATTAATTGTTCTTGTATGTATGATCGATAGTTGAAATTAAGATTCATGTTATGAGAAGAAAGAAGTCGTAAGAGTGAAGAGCACAAGAACAATTACCCCAATTGCTTTGAATTTACAGAATGATGAAGGTCCTAGCTATAAAGTCAGATAGATAGTTCTAGGCAGAAAAGCAATTTTGGATGAAATAGCTTGTCAAACAGAAAAGGGATAGTTATTAAGCATAGATAGATAGTCCTATTCTCTTTTTGTTTAGTACTTCTAAAGAAAAGGATTAGCAATGCTTGTGAAAATCCTAGTCTTTTACAACTGAACAAATAAGAAGGAGCAATTGTGCCAACTATTTTTGCCATCTGACTTTCCCTTCCCCAGGATCGAACAAGTGATTATGTTTAATATTCCTGACTCTATGACAAACAAGAAAATCAACTCTAACATCCACTGCCACTGTACTGTACAACCCTCCCACTGCTACTTTGTGCCATTGAAAAACGTACCCGATATTAAAACTATTTTGAAAGATCAAGGAAAAAACCCCAAGTAGCCATGATCAAAACAAATATCCTAAAAGCACCTTTAGTTGTCAAAAGAATACATAAGTTCATTAATATCGCTGTGGAAAATCAATTCTTCTCGCATGTTGGCAAAACCCATCCAGCCAAGGAAATAGGTGTGGACTAATGAAGCGTAACACAACCATAGGCACCAGTACTCCTGACAAAACAAATTCCAAGTGGACATTCATAAAATCGAATAATCGTGGCTATCCCCATTAGGGGTGTGTTCGATGGATTGATCGCGAGAGCAATAGAGTCGTGATACTTTTTTATAACGTTCATGAGCCGCTCTGGCTAAGTTTCTGCAGATATAGAGTAAAATGGCACCATATTGATCAGTCAATTGAAGCACAATTTTTTAACTAAACAATTGCAAAATATATAACTGATGGAAAAGGAAAATTAGTTCTTTACACTGCTCTAATACCTTAAACATGTCTTACTACCCAATTCATAATTCAGATGTTTCCATTAAATACCAGAAATCTCCCACATTTGGATGGTGGATCTCCTCATACTTTCTGCTCATCACAGTTGAATAGAGAAATTAAATAACGAAATAAGCCGAATTACACTACTACAAAAATAGATAAAGATCTCGGTCATCAGGTGTGATCTTTCATTTTTAATCTTGCATTCAAAACCGTGGTCTATCAAGGTGTAACTAAAAGTCCCTATCTTTTAACCACAAGATAAAAACCGTGACTAAAACTTATTAAAATCGTGACTAAAAACATAAAAACTATGATTAAAAATGACAAAACCGTGACCTTTAATAGCTAAACATCTCAATTTTATTATAAAACCGTGGTTGTTTAGAGAGAAATAATCTCAGTTTTTGAAAAAATCGATATTAAAAGTGGTGTTTTCTTAAGGGAAAAAATCCCACTTTATTGTAGGGTTTTGAAAACAAAGTCTCTTGAGTTTTGCATAGAATCTTCAACCAACTACACCACACACATTTTTCAATATATAATTGAAATATTTAATATATAACATATGCGTTTAACATTAAAACATAATTCGAACATCATTTTGAATCTTTAAATATTAAAATTAGCAATTTTGATAAACATGAAAGTTGTAGCTGTCACGATCCAAACCTGACAGAATTAGATCTGTGACATGACCAGTGATTTTAAAATCACCACAGGCCTATGATATCACACAATCGTAAAATAAAATTTCTAAAATACCCTAGTTATTAAATTAAGAAAGAGATAATACAATCAGAGCTGACTATCGTGCATACCGATTACAAACTCCGCCTAACGGCGTTAAAGATACAACGTTTGACACTATCAATCAATTTTTGCGCGAGTTTCTAATCACCCAACGTCTGATAGTAACTTGAATAAAATCTCCATCATGGAAGCTTAACTCGTGGCGATCTGAAATGGGTGGCCACAAAACCATTTCAGTGAGTAATACGATATACAGAGGTTACATAATCGCATGAGAATAATCAAATAAAACATGGTATAATCATGAACCTTTCGACGAGCAATATGAGTTTCCAAACTCAATAATTATATACTTTTCAACAACACAAGTTTCAAATCTACATATCATAAAATTCAGAATCCAATGACAATTTTCAGGCTCAAAATTGTTAAACCAAAAGAGATCCATCATGGGCAGTATATTCGGTAGCCCGGGGAGCGACCCCAGCATGCGCAAAACAAAGGAAATGATCAAATCCAAGGGATACCCGGACGTATCCTAGATATCACATCAATAGGTTTAATTCACTTTTCCTTTTTAGATTAATCCCATGTTTGTTTTTAAATCCATTTTGCACAATTTATATATAACATATCTAGACTTATTCAACATAACATTTTAAAAAAACAACAACAATATTCACAAAACAATTTTGAAAGAATATTATGTAACCAGAGTATATTCGTAACTTACCTTTTTGCCTCCGTAATTTACCGTATCGTATTAGGTCCTAGAATAATACATAAACAATTAGAAAAACTAAAACTGTGGTTAAGCTATTTATTTTTAACAAGACGTTCCTTATAAATTGTGTTAATTACCCCCTATAAGTTTTCTGTATTATAGTGTTCGGCGTGAGTGGGTGCGTGTGTATATATATTTTGAAAGATTCTCTTAGTACCAATTTACAAATTGGGCAGAGAAACCAATCCCAATTTTAGTAATATCAATTTGCTTAGTGATAGTAGACATATATTCCTTTTCCCCATTTTTCTTTTCTTCCCTCTTTTTACTACCTTATATGTTGTTCTAATGGGGTATCGCAACCCAAGCCTAAGACTTGAGCTCGAGTTCGGTCCGGCTATAAAACGAGTCGAGTCGAGCCATAAGCTGTATGGGAAGCTTGATTAATCCTAACAATTTTAAGAGAACCTATGATCCATTTTCTGAATCTAGGAACCGATTGCTTTCTAATTGGAAAGATCTTGTTTTTCTTAGATAATTTTCTTGACTGAATTATTAAATTCCTAGGTTTCTTTTCAAATTTGTACAAGTGCTAGTGTGTGTAGGTGTACGATAGTAAAAGAAAGTGAAACTCACCTAATCCTTTTCCTCCTCCCCTGTTCCTTTTTACCTTCTCCTTCCTTCTTTCTCTCTTTTCTTTCTTTCTTTTGCTGGTGCCGTGTGTGTGATGTGTGTGCTTATGTTTGCTGTACATGGAGGGGAGGGGGGCCTATTTATACTTGTAAACTACAAGATCTAGAATATCCCAACATATCTAGCCATATCTTATATTATCAAACAAAATCTAGAATTATCTAATAAAATCTAGAGAAAATCTTATATAATCTAAGACAAATCCAAGTATATCTATTAAGATTTAGGAATATCTAATCCGATTCTTTTCTCCCCGCGGTGACTCGTGCCTCATTTTCGTGTCACGATGTTGTTAACAGGATTGGAGCGATACCTATATAGTTAAATTGACCCATAGACAGAAAAATACTCTAACTTTTATAAATTTTGAGTAACAGCTTAGTATCCTAACGGTAAGTAGCTCGTTAAATGTTAGTTCATTATTACTATTATTATTTTCTTATAATTCCTTCTAGCGTCTTATTTGTTTATAAAAGTCGGGGTGTTACAGTAGCCCTTTGTGTTATTGTTCAAATCCAATTTGAATTATCTCAATTAATGGAGTTCTGAGCATAGAATTATACTCGAAATACATTTGGCGACGAAACGCAACCTTCATAAATTTTGTCACCAAAGGTACCCATTTGGTGACGAAATACATTTTCATCGCCGAAAGTGCCCCATTTTGTGACAAAATATTTTTTGTAGAATGGTTGAGAGTGACATTTATTTAGGGGTATTGCACGCGGAGTCGATTAAGGGGTAAGCGACTTTCAACTTTTCCTATATACGAGCTTTCACCTCAGTCTAAATAAAAAAATGTGATGTATGCTCTAACTTACGACCTCAGTTTCTAGATGATTGAGATTAAAGGTTTCTTTTATCTCAGTTTTTTCAAAATGAGATATATTATTTCATATACAACCTCAGTTTTTCGAAAACGAGATCTATTCTTTAAGTTACAATCTCCACTTTTAGATTACCGAGATTAAAAAAAAATTTCATCTCAGTTTTTGAGAATGAGATCTATTCTTCAAGTTACAATCACTCTTTCCATCTCAGCTTTTTCATATAATTGAGATTAAAACTATAGTCCATATCATTTTATTACGCTTTTACAAAAAGTGAGATCTTTTTAGTTTTTGGACCGTGATCTTTATACCATTTTGTAGTAGTGTTAAGTATCCTTTTTTTTTTTTTTTGATAGGCAAATTTTTTTTATTAGAAACTCGATAAGGGTACATCGAGAAGGAAAGAGGCGAGCATCCATGAGAGGAGAAATCCAATCTAATCATGTGCAAGCCAATAGTTTGAGAGAGAGAATTGAAGAGAGAAGAGAGAAACGAACCAAGAGTTGGAAAAATAAAAAAAGTACAAGAAAGCGGTATCACATCAAATTTTATGCCTTCTAATACCATCCAAATAGCTCCTGAAGTCTTCAACCGAGTAGGCAGTAAGGTTAAAAAATCTAATTAACCACAAGCAGTTTTAAGAGGCTTTGAAAGCTTACTATGCCACAAGCATTGAAGAAACATGCACCCAGCAACCAGAGCCTCAAACTCACTATACTATTCATAGTTGTGGCCACTTAGGACTTACAACCTCTACGATAAGCAAGTGAATTGTTAGACTTGTCCCACATCGCTCATCTAAAGCCACCCAAGCTTGGTTAATAAATTCTAGAAGCTACTCCACGTATTGCCAATTGGTTTTAGGTTGGAACCCTCCAAGAAATCTAACATGAATGGAGTTGGTGCGTGGCGAACGGAACAGTTCATCAAGTCATTTTTCAAGGTAAGAGATGGACATAAAAGAGAGTATCAGAAATGGAGTAAAGTTTGTACTCTTAAGAAACCTCCACCAAACAATCCACTAAATCCCCCTCTTATTAAAGTTTACATCCTTCTGGACCTTTTGAATGTAATCTGGCAATGGTCTCTCCTTCTCCCTTCTTCTTCTTCTTTTTTTTTTTTCCTTTTTATCAACTCTTCTTCCCCTTAATCTAAATAAAGCAATACCAGTGGCATAAAAACAACACCAATTTTCAGTTATATTTTTTCCCTAAAACCTTCTAGAGTATATTATAGATCACTTGGATAAAAATTGCCAAATGAATGTTCCATAAAATGAACAAAATGGAGAGATATTTTTTTTTTTGCTAAGCACAAAATGGAGAGAGATTTAATGATTGTTTCGTGAAATGAATTAATCAAATGTCAACAAAAAAGGTGAGTGACAAAACTAACCAAAACATAATATCCAACTAATCCGAAAGGATTTGCACCAATCCCTCGTAATAGCTCAGGGAAGAGGACACACTCCAACCAATGCATTGTGAAGGACAACTTTAACATCCAACAAAAGTGTATTTTCCAACCAAACACATCTCACACACATATTTCAATAGAGCCTAAAATTTACATATCAACCAAATACACATTTATCATAGTACGTTACCCTATGCACCTATTGGAGGGGCTACAAAGGATGACCAACAAATGAGTTAAATTTTGTACAAACTTGCCAAAGCCAAATATTTTAAAACAAAGATAATCATCTAATTCATTCAGATCATTATGCAAAAAATATAAACAAACATAAAATCAACCAACCACAACCAAGACTCTAAAATAACTCTACTCCTCGCAACATAAACTAGAAAAGAAGTGCAAGAAAGAGAGAGAGTGTGTGTCCATTACCTTATTGAATCACCACAAAATAGCTCCATCACACCTGCAAAGAAACAAAAAAGGCATGGAATATCAAATCCTACTTGATGGGTTTCCCTAAAAAATTCCTGCCCCCACCAAGGCACCAACCAAGCATGGAAGATGAAGTTTTTATCCTTAAATCTTGGCTTTACCCAATCAACTTGGCTTTTTTCTGAACCAACATACTTAGATTAGTCAAAATGGGTACTTTAAATGTTTGCTTTCGACATTTGTTCACTAATGAACTTCCTTTTAGGAGAACCCCCATTAAAAGAACCAAATCAAATAGGTAAATCATAGTTAATTTACATGATCAAACACCTTCCCAATGTCCCATTAAATCGTTGACATTAACAATATTTCGAATTGATATGCAAAACACCAAACAACTTGGTGGTTAAAATTCATTCATAATTAGTTCAAACATGCCTATCCAAAAAAGTTTCAAGCTTGTGTTAACAGGGTCTTCCCACAAGGGGCTTTAACAAAGAAGTTTCAACCAAAGGATCGATAAGAAAAAGAAGTTTCAACCAATGTTGGAGTTTTTCTACTACTTAAACAATTATAGAAAATTAAAAAATGTACCTTGAAACATTGGGCCTTCCCAAATGAATACTACTCAGTTCCGTATGACACATGAAATGTAAGATCTTTCAAACATAAAAATTGAGCAAAACTGCCAATCAAATTCAACTCTTTCATCCTCTTTGTGAGTTAATGGCGTAGTCAGTGGACAAAGAGATTATGGAATCCATTTTCACACCGACGGCACAGTGTTCCTCTGCAAATTTTTTGTTTTCTGTTTGGAAGATAGATACAAAGAAAAGATGATTTTCAACAAGGAAAAATGAGTGATGGATAGAGAGAGAGAGAGAGTAATCCACACCATGGAAAGTCGATTGTCTTCGTGGATAATCTACCTATCGACATCAGGAAAGTGTGGATCTACAATCTGTTCTCAAAATATGGGAAGGTAAGGGATATTTTCATCCCTTAGAAAAGGAGTAAAGTTACTGGTCAAGGCTTTGGTTTTGTTCGATTCGAGGGAAGAGAGGAGGCGGCTCAAGCGGTAGTGAATACGAACGGTATCTGGGTATGGAATCAGAAATTGATGGTCAATCTAGCAAGATTCACGAAAGAAGGGAAGGATAGAAGGACTACTGCGATGGTACGTTCGAACCCTAGAAATATGAGTTCAAAATTTCAAGATCGGAGGATGAAGAGTAAGAACATCTCAAACAGAGTTTCCCAAGCACTTACTCAAGGAATCAATGGTACTCGAGACAAGATGGTAAGCAGAGGCAAAGAGATCTGGAGGAAGAAGAATCAGGCGGAATCAAGCAAGCAAGGAGAAGACGGAGCTTCGGATTCACAGAAAGATCAAGGGGCGATAAAAAGTTTTCACCTACAACCAGTAGGGAATGGGTGGTTGGCTAGAAGTGCAGTGGGTAAAATGAGGAGATTGATCTCAGCTGAAGAAATGGAACGAATTATTAAGAAGGAAATAACAGGTTTGTTGAGTATCAAACCGATTGGTGGAAGATTTTTAATTCTAATTTTTGCTGATGAAGAGACCAGAAACGAAGGGATCAAAATGAAGTGGTCACAATTGTGGTTCGAAGAACTCAGACCATGGGGGGGTGAGCAAGCACAAGAAGAGAGATTCGTGTGGATCTCTTGTTATGGTATGCCTCTAAATGTATGGAATGTTCAATCTTTCAGGGCGATAGGAAGCAGTTTGGGGCATTTTTTAGAAGTAGATGAAAGGTAGGATCCTTATTGCTACGGAAAATCCCAGCAAAATAGAAGGCAAAATTCAGCTGATAGTGGATAGAAAGAGTTACATGATTCGAGTGGAAGAAGAACAGTCCTTCAGAACTGTGAAATCCAGTAACCATGTCTCCAGTTCAGGCTCAGAAGGATCAAAGGGTTCAGGGTCAGGAGAAGAAGATGATGACATGGACAAGCAGGATGCTGACATGGATACCAATCATACAAGAAAGAACAAATCAGGGGATGACAAGGAAGCAGGAAAGAGGTCTACGGGAGCAGTTAATTCAGAAGCAGACAAAGCTTTCAATGCTGGCCCAAATGATATTCCTTTGGAGACTCCAACAGACCATGCAGGGGTAAACAATCAAGTAGATGAAAGGTAGGATCCACAAGTAGAGTATCATTTGGATGCAACACCACTTGAATTTTGCCTTCAATGCTCTTCCACTATTTTTTAGAAGTAGATGAAAGGTAGGATCCACAAGTGAAAGGAATAAATCTTCAAGTGGTGTTGCATCCAAATGATACCAGGAAAGAGCTTCGGAAAAAGCGAAGGAGACAGAAGTATGACAACAGCCAAAGCCAAAACCTTGAGGAAATTCAGGAGGAGAACAGTATAGAATCTGATTCTGATGAGCAAAGACAGGCCATGCTTGATTATGAGCTCCAAAATACCATAGACACAGGTAATAGATTGGGAATAAGATATGAGGAAGGAGATATCAGAGCAATAAAGAAGATGATTGAAATCGAGGCAAAGGATTACTTTTTACTCCAGAGAAGTAGATCCTCCAAATAATGTCCTGAGTATTAGCCTCCCCTTAATGCTATGAAAATAATATCCTGGAATATAAGGGGTTTGAGGAGCACAGTTAAAAAGAGGTTCTTAACAAATTTGATTAAGGAAAGAAGTCCAGAGGTAATGATGGTTCAAGAAACAAAGATAGAAAGATTGGAAATTGAGACAGTGCAGCGGATGTGGGGTAGCTCTGAAGTGGAATTTGCTGAGTCTGGATCAGTGGGGTCATCAGGAGGAGTGTTAACAATGTGGAATCCTGCAGTTTTTAAGCCGACTTCAGTAACGATTCACAGGAATTTTGTGGCTGTTAGAGGAGAACTAGCAGATTTGGAATGCCTTTTGGTCAATGTGTATGCTCCAAATGGGGCAAATGACAGAAGAGAGCTGTGGGAAGATCTGAAATCATTAAAATTCTCCACTCAAATCCCATGGTGCATGGGTGGAGATTTCAATGAAATTAAGACCATGAGTGAAAAAGTGGGATGCACTAGAATTGAAAGGTGTATGCGAATTTTCCGAGAATTTATTAACCAAGCTGAGTTGATAGACCTACCAATGAGGGGGAGACAATTCACATGGACCAATTTCCAAGATAATGAAGTTCAGAGCAGGATTGACAGATTTTTGCTTTCAGAGGAGGTAATGGAAAAGTTCAAAATGATCCAGTGGGGCTTGCCTAGACCTATCTCTGATCATAGCCCTATTATGATCTCAGATAGTAGCTGGAATTGGGGTCCAAAACCTTTCAGGTTTTTGGACATCTGGTTATCCCACCCTAAGTGTCTCAAAATAACAGAGGAAGCGTGGAGTGGCACAGATACGTATGGATGGGCAGGCTGTCAGATAGTAAAAAAACTCAAAGAGGTGAAAAGAAGATTACAAAAGTGGAATAAAGAGGAATTCGGAGATGTTCACTCAAAGATGAAGGCAAGCAAAGACCAAATTCATCAGTTGGATATTCTCAGTGAATCTAGACCCTTAAACACTGATGAGAAGAAGCAAAGAGAGGAATCTAGGAGTGAACTATGGAAATTGTCAAAACTGGTTGAGTGTCTTTGGAGGCAGAAATCAAGAGTAAATTGGCTTAAGCTGGGAGATAGGAACACAAAATTCTTCCAAATCACAGCCAAGAACAGGTTAAGGAGAAACATGTTATGCTCTATCAAGGTAGGATAGAGAGTTTTGGAAGAACCAACTTTGATCAGAAAAGCAGTTGTAGATTACTTCAAACTTAGTTGTAGTGAGGAGATGGTGATCAGAACAGAATTAGATGGGCTGGTCGAAAGGAGGTGGTCACAGGAGCAATCTCAGATGCTTGAGGAACAATTCAAGGAGGAAGAAATTGTAGCAGCAATCAAAGACTGTCACAGTTTGAAAGCCCCTGGCCCAGATGGTTTCAACTTTTCTTTCATCAAGAAAGCTTGGAAAATCATGAGAAAGGACATACTCAACTTCTTTGCTGAATTCTACGATCATGCAACTTTGGCTAGAGGTATTAATAGCACTTTCATAGCTTTAATCCCCAAAAAAGATGGAGCTTCATGTTGTAAAGATTTTAGGCCAATAAGCATGGTAGGTTGCATTTATAAAATTCTAGCTAAAGTCCTTGCCAACAGATTGAGAAAAATTTTACCTACCATAATTGGTGATACTCAGGCAGCTTTTGTGGGGGGTAAACAAATCTTGGATGGGGTTTTTATTGCAAACGAAGTCATTGATAGTTGGAAGAAAAGGAGAACTGAAGGCCTTATTATAAAGATAGACTTTGAGAAGGCATATGATAATGTCAACTGGAATTTCTTATTAGTTATACTAAGGAAATTTGGCAGCAGAGAAAGATGGTGTAGATGGAAAAGAGAGTGTATCACAACACCCTCTTACTCTATCCTTATAAACGGATCACCAACAGAAGATTTATCCAGAGAAAGGTCTGAGGCAAGGAGATCCTCTTTCTCCTTTCCTTTTCAATATAGCAGTGGAAGTTCTGAATATTTTGATGGAGAGAGCCGTAGAGGATGATATGATCAAGGGAGTTCAGGTTGGGGTGAATGGTATCAAGGTATCTCATTTACAATTTGCAGATGATACCATCTTCTTTTGCAACAATGACATCAATGAAATTTTGCAAATAAAAAGAATTCTATGGTGGTTCCAGCAAATGTCAGGGCTTAAGATAAACCTTTCAAAGAGCATGTTGTGTGGAGTGAGAGTCCCTGAGATGGTGGTAAGCAGTTTAGCAAGCATCTTGGGCTGTGTGAGTGGAAAACTTCCAATGAAATATCTTGGTCTACCTCTAGGAGCCAACCCTAGAAGAATTAGTACATGGCAACCAGTCATTGACAGTGTGGAGAAGAAATTGAAAATGTAGAAAAGTAGGCATATTTCTATGGGTGGGAAGATTTCTTTGATCAAGTCTAACATGAGCAATATGCCCATATACTACATGTCTTTGTTTAAGATGCCAGCAGCAGTAGCTAACCAGTTAGAGAGAATACAAAGGAGATTTCTATGGGGAGAATCAGAGGGAAGGAGGAAGATTCACTTGTTGAGTTGGGATAGAATAACAAAGAGTAAGAAATTTGGTGGTTTGGGGATTAAAAGACTCCTAAAACACATCACAACTTTGTTGGCTAAATGGTGGTGGAGGTTTAACAAGGAGAAAGAGGCATTGTGGGTGAAGGTGGTAACAAAGAAGTATGGGCTGAAAGATGAGTGGTTACCTCAACTTCCAGCAAGAGGCAAACCTTCCAACATTTGGAAAGACATCTGCTCAGTGGGGAATGTTGCAGCAGATATGGGTGAATGCATTATCCAAGGCTTCAACTTTAAAGTAAATTCGGGTACTACAATCAAATTTTGGGAGCATAAATGGTTGGGAGAGGAATCACTTCGGGCAGTTTTCCCCACATTGTATGGTTTGTCAGCTCAAAAAGAAGTCATGATTGCAGATATGATAAATGACCAGGATCAAAATTACTGGAAGTTTCAATTCACAAGAGTTCTTCAGCCATGGGAAGAAGACCAATTGCAGACCTTAAGCCAACTCTTAAGTGTGGTGCAGCTTCAAGATGATTCAGAGGATTGTCTTCAATGGAAATGGAGTAAAGACCTGTCTTTTTCAGTCAAATTAGCTTATTCAAAATGGGAGGATCAAAGTTTTCTAGAAAATAAAGAGTTGCTATCATTATGGAGAAATATTTGTCCCCCAAAGACTGAGCTTTTTGCGTGGATGGCAGTTCAAGATTGCATAGCTGCAAAGACAGTCCTAGTAAGGAGAGGTGTCATCCCAGGAGACCAAGCAACCTGCACTTTTTGTAAATCTGAAGAAGAATCCCCCTCTCATCTTCTTCTTCACTGTCATTTCTCATGGGAAATATGGTCAGAGATAATAGCATGGTGGAATTTAGTATGGATTTGCCCTCAAAGTCTGATGCAAGTGTTTCATTTCTGGAGTAATATCAGATTCAGAAACTTGGAAAAACTGTGTTGGTATGCAAGCTATTATGCAACAATCTGGACTATTTGGACAAGCAGGAATGAGAGTGTGTTTAAACATAAGGTATGGACAGTGGAGGAGATTGTTGAACTGGTGAAAACAAGAGTAGCAATTTGGATCAAAGGCAAATACGATATTAAGGATTACTCAGTGGATGATTTTAGATGTAACCTTGCTGCAATCAGAAGAGTGAGGATCTGATTTTGGGTTTAGGTTGGTTCTGGGGGGTTTGTTTTGGTTAGTTCTGGTCAGTAGCCTTAGGCCTGTAGCTGCCTAGGTGTATTGGTTTTTTCTGTTTTACACTATTTTGGATGTTCGTGGTTTTTCCCTTGTCAGTGTTGGATCATTGGGTGGTTTGGAGTTTTCTGCTGGATCAGGTTGTCTTGTTTTTGTCTTTTGATATGTTGTGTCTTTGTGTTTAGAGTAGGTGGTGGTCTTGTTGTTTTGGGTTTCTTTTGTAGCTTTGGGCTGGTTTTTAGTTGGGGTCTTATTGTAATGGGGTTCTTAGGTAGCTTTGGGGTTTTTTTCTCTTTTGGGTTTGTGTCTGGGGTCTTATGTTTAGTTTGGTTTTTTCTGTCTGGAGTCTGTTTGGGTAAGGATTGTTCCTGCTAGATGCTGCCATTCTTAAGAGTCTTTGAATCCTTGCTTTGAGGTCAGTTCTTCATCTCAAATCATGGTACTCTGTTGTCAAGACCTGAAGCAGATGCTCTTATCAACTCCATCCTTTGGAGGGCTAAGAGTTTTTCTTTAGTGATGCTATAATGTTTAAAGGTTTGCTGCTGCTCTTTTCAACTCCAAATTGCTGGAGGGCTAAGAGTTTATAATGTCTGATAGATGTGATCTGGTAATTTGTTTCGGTGTTGCTGCTCTTTCAACTCCAACCATCTGGAGGGCTAAGAGTTTTTGAATTTTCAGTTAGATGAGATGTCCTGATAGTTGAGATGTTTTTCTGTGGCTAGTTCTGATGTCATGGAAATCTTTTATAGTGATCTGATGCTACACTTTTGTTTCAATTTCAATCCTGGTGGAAGACCTCGAGAGGTTCAGAGGGGAGTTACAATAACTCTTTCAACTCCATTACAGAGGAGGGCTAAGAGTCTTTATGAAAGAGACCAGAAATTACTTATGGTCTGATTGATACAACCTTGATTCTAGGAGTTTAAGAGTGGAGAGTATCTTAATTCTCTCAATTCGGGAGGGCTAAGTTTCTGAAGGTTAATGCGCTATTTGGCATTCTTATAGCTTATTCAGGTGTGCTTATGAAGGTGTGGTCATATGCTAATACTATAGAAGATCTAGTTTAAGCTGCTGCTGAAGGATTTCTTCTCCCACTGTGATTGTTTGTCGATTGTTTGTCATTCCAATTTTGAAGTTGATGTCTGACTGAAAGTCCCCCAAAGCCGGTTTCATCCATGAGGTTTTCATGTCGTCAGGAGCTGAGATTGATTAAAGGTGTTCGATGAATCGGGTTTTGTTATGCTCTCGAAGTATTGGTTATCTTTTCAATGGAGAAGAGTTTGGCTGCCAATGTATCTGCTAAACTACTGCTGAAATTTTGCTGCTTCTAGAGACCTATCTCTGAGTTGGAGGTATTGCTGATTCCAAATGGTCTACTTAAATGCTTGAAGTCAACTCCGGGCTAGAGACTTGATGGTGACAGTGCCTTTTCAAATGGAATGAGAGGGGTGTTCTTTGGGTGTTTAATCTCAGGGCTCATTCAATTTCCATTGAATGTATTTTTTCCCTCTTTTTTCTTTCTTCCTTAGGCCTTTTATGGTACCTTATTTTCTGCGGTCCATAATTGGTCTCCCCTCGATGTACCCTTTGTCGAGTTTTTAATAAAATTTTGTTGCCCATCAAAAAAAAAAAAAAAGCCCAAATTCTCTTTGTTTTTTTTATCGACTACCCGGTAACCCAAATTCTCATAGTTCTACATCATAAAAACCATATTGTAGCTTAGACCTATTGAGAGGGTGAGAGAAAATTTACCCAGTGAATTCAATTGAAGTACGGTAGAGCCCAATTGTGCTTGTGAACCATGAAGTCAGAGAAATGCTTTCTCTGGAAGGTTATTGGAAACCCTAGGTCAATTCTTCATCTGTCAAGAACAAAAAGAAGGATGCTTTCCTTCCAGAAGATGAAACTATATAAGCAGATGACAAATGCAATCTTAGAAAAAGAAAACCAGAGCCAAATACACATATGTAAACAATAGATATACATATTGCCGATTCCGCCATCCTAGCTTTAATTTCCGCAGGAATCACACTGAAAAGCCACCTTCAGAGGCTGTGGCAGACGAACACCTCTTCAGCTCTAACTACACGCGAGAACTGATCCGACGTACAAAGAAGAAATCAATCTACTTGCACACACAAATACACAAAGACACTCATAATTAGGTGTGTGGTTGTAACACTACTCATTGAAACGAATGTGGGAAAGTAACATGTTCCGTGGTAGTTGTGATAGAATATTGCCGTGGGGTTCGGGGGTTCGGTGACAGTTCTATTAGTTGTAATAGGAAGGGTGAGTGTTTCACTCTAACTGTTCAGATGTAGTACTTGATTTACCAGTATTATATTTTGCAAAACATGTTTTAACTGTTCACTCTAACGTTTCAGCAGTGAAACAAGTAAAGTCATGGCGAATGCTCCGTATAAAATGATGTATGTTTTGACAATATACTCCTATATGCAAGTGTAGAGGCAACTGTCATCGGTCACTTGTATGGTAGTCAATAATGAGCAAACGGATCCAACGAGGAATAAACAAATGAATTAACTTATAAGTCTGAAACTTATTTTGATACAATATTTTTTATCTTTTAACTTATAGGTCTTCAATGAGAGGAATCGAAAAATATAAAAGCATGGATCGATGTTGAAAAAATTTAAATAAGACGACACTTTAAACAAATAAGACTGTTGTTTGATACTTTTTCCGTCTTTAGCGAATTTTTTTTGCTTTCGGTCATAATTTTGTACTTTTTATACTTCTCTCGTCGAGACAGATGATTAATCCAAAAAATATCATATGAATCTAACAAAAATTCAAAAAAAAAAAAAATGAACAAAACACACAAAATGAAGAAAAAAATTAAGTTAATTAAAAAGAATGCACCCTTAATTGTGGCAGCAGCTTTCAGCTTTTGATTAGACAAACTTAAGAGGCCTAGTGGGACACTTCAAATGTGTTTCTGGTACTGAAAAATTTGTAGATTTTTATTTGTGATTGAGAAGTTATTAGGTGTTTTCTGTAGTGAATAAGTTGTTAAGAAATGTCAAGTTGTTTCCAGACTCCAGTAGTGAATAAGTTGTTGATGGATTTGTGAGTAGAATTACTGTAGCAAAAAAAAAAATTTGTTGACAACTTTTTTTTTTAGTATAAATAAGATAGTAAAATGTTGAAACTTTTTTATTAGTGGAAACGAAATAGTAAAATGCGTTAAATTTTTAGTGATTTTTGTTAGTGAAACGTACACATTGGGGTTGGTTTTGTACAAAAGCCTGGGAGGTCTTTGTTAATTGTGGCAGCACCTTTCAACTTTTGATTAGACAAACTTTTTTTTTTTTATAGCATTTGATTGGATGGAGTTTGAAAAAAAAAATTTAACTCAAAAAATACTAATTATCCTTACTTTCAATCATTACTCTCATTTATCTCTCCTCTGTCCAATCATTATTCTTATTTTTCTCTCTATCTCTCTCCACTCATTACATCCATCTTCAATCATTACTCTATTTTCTCTCTCCACTCACTACACAAAAATTAAACTCAAAAATTTTCGAATCGTCAACCAAACAAGGCATAAGAGGCCAAGTGGGACACTTCAATCAGTGGGGTTGGTTTTTTTACAAAACCTGAGGAGGTCTTTGTTAATTGTGGCAGCAGCTTTCAGCTTTTGATTAGACAAACCTTTTTTTTTTTTTGATAAGCATTTGATTAGATTGACAAACTTTAGAGGCCAAGTGGGATACTTAGTGGGGTTGTTTTGTACAAAAGCCCGCGGAGGTCTTTGTTGAGAGAAATTTATTCACAGTTTAGCTATGAACAATTTCTTTACGGCAGCAATCAATCGTGATCGTCCAAAAGTGTTCTGAACAGTCCGAATTTTAATGAAACAAAGTTTCATCCAGACCGTCCAAAACAATTTTGGACGACCGCAATTATCGTCATAAAAAACTATTCACAACGGGCCGTGAAAAAGATTTTCTCGGTCTTTGTTAATTGTGGCAGCAACTTTCAGCTTTTGATTAGACAAACTTAAGAGGCCAAGTGGGACACTTCAATCAGTGGGGTTGGTTTTGAGCTCTTCCTCACCTGTAGGTGGTTATATATGTGGGTTTGTTTCAGTAGCTGCAGAAGTTTACGGAGCTGTTCCTCATACGATGGCTTCCTTTGAGGGAGCACTTGGTACATTCACTGCTTACCTTCGCTCTTGCCTTTTCTGTTAGTATTTGTTTGTGATTGTTGACTGTGCTTCATTTTGAATCGTGGTTCAAAAATATTAGTGTTTTTTTTTTTCCTTACGTTCGCTGGATGTTGTTCTTGCTGTTGTACCGCCCTTCTTATAAGATTTTGAGTATCTCTTGAATATTTGAAATGCCACCACTGGGATTCTATTCGTAATTTTTTTTCACCACCTTTTACATCAAAATTGCATTTTTTTTGGGGGTAAATACATCAAAATTGCATTGTCTTTTCCTGTATCTGTTCTGTTTCCTTAGTTACTAGTTCTTGCCTTTTCAAATATTGTGCTTGGATCATGAATTTGAGAAAACTTAGCAAGGGAAATGAGAATAATATGGAAAAAAAAGAAATATATTTAGCTCCTTCTCGTCACATCTACTTGTATTTTCGTTCACCTATTTTTTACCTCCATAAATTCATTTGGAACTCCATGATCTAAACACAACCTTGATCAGATTGTGTACTCTTCTCTATTATTGATTTAGAGATGTTAGGAAATAGCATGCTTCTGACCGTTGCTCATTAATATGCAGGAGGACTGTCTTGGATTTGTGAAGATGAATTTGATTTCATCAGTTCTACTTGCATTCAGGGGACTGTCATTGATTTACTAAACATTCTATTTATGTTTGTTCATAGGTTATATAAGAAACTATAGTAGGTTCAGTGAAAGGGACTGGGTCACTATAGCTATGTCAATCTGCTCTGCTCTTATTAGCATTGCATATTTCGGTTCCAGTTTATGGGATCTGATAGCCCAAAATGGAGGATTTAGTAATTGGAGCTGGGTGGTCAACTTATTTAGGGGACTAATTTGGATCTCTTTGACAGTTTCCTTGCTAGTACAAGGATCCAAATTGGTCAAAATTCTGGCTTCAGTTTGGTGGGTGTTGTTCTTTCTGTTTATTTCGGTTAAAAATACCGAGGTTTTGATAAGAACACACTACATTCCAATCTTGGACATGGTAGCATGGCCTGTGAACTTGCTGCTTCTCTTTTGTGCTTTGAGGAATTTCAGTTTCTTCCTTTGTCAACCTTCCTCAGAAAAGAGCTTATCAGAACCTCTACTAGTTGAGGAGCCTCAGAAATACCATAGTAAAATCGACCAAGCTAGTTTTCTTAGTAAAATAACATTTTCCTGGGTTGATCATTTACTTAAACTGGGTTACTCTAAGATTTTAGCTCTTGAAGACATCCCTTGCCTGGTCCCTGAGGATGAATCAGTTTTGGCCTATGAGAAATTTGCTCATGCTTGGGATTTACTTCAAAGAGAGAAGAGCTCAAACGACGCTCGATATTTGGTTTTTTGGGCATTAGTTAAAGTGCATATGAAAGAAATGGTCTATGAAGGAATTTATGCATTTCTTAGGGCATTGTGTGTGGTTGTTGCTCCCTTGTTACTCTATGCCTTCGTTAATTATGCGAATCGGGACACAGAAAGTATACGTGAAGGTCTCTTCTTAGTGGGGTACTTAGTTGTTGTCAAAGTGGTTGAGTCTCTGTCTCAGCGACATTTCTTTTTCAATGCAAGGAGGACTGGGATGAAGATGAGATCAGCTTTAATGGTGGCAGTTTATCAAAAGCAACTAAATCTTTCTAGTTTAGGAAGGCAAAGGCATTCAACCGGAGAGGTTATAAACTACATTGCTGTTGATGCTTATCGAATGGGAGAATTTCCTGTGTGGTTTCACTTGGGATGGACCTTTTCTCTCCAACTATTTCTAGCTGTGATTGTCCTGTTTGGGGTTGTGGGTCTTGGCGCTCTTCCTGGTTTAGTCCCTCTTCTTATCTGTGGGCTTCTTAATGTTCCATTTGCGAAGCTTCTTCAGAAGTGTCAGTGCCAATTTATGATAGCACAAGACCAGCGACTTAGGTCCATGTCTGAGATCCTTAACAGTATGAAAATAATCAAGTTACAGTCATGGGAAGATAAGTTCAAGAAATTGATTAATTCCTACCGGGAAAATGAATTCAAGTGGCTGGCGGAAACTCAGTATGGCTTGTCTGGGCTTGTCTTACGGCACTGCCTTGTACTGGATGTGTCCTACTATTGTTTCTTCCGTTGTCTTATTTGGTTGTGCCGTTTCTGGGAGTGCCCCCATAGATGCTGCCACTATTTTCACTGTCTTGGCAACGTTGCGCACCATGTCAGAACCTGTCAGAATGATACCAGAGACTCTTTCTGCAATGATTCAGGTCAAAGTCTCTTTTGACCGTATTGATGCCTTTCTGCTTGCTGATGAATTCAAAAAGGAGAAATTGATGACAGTTCCCTCGCAGTACTCTGATATGTGTATTAAGATACAGTCTGGCAAATTCCATTGGGACCCCGAATCTGCAATTCCAGCACTTCGAGATATTGATTTGGAAGTAAGACGGGGGCAGAAAATTGCAGTTTGTGGGCCAGTTGGGGCTGGGAAATCATCGATTTTATGTGCTATACTCGGTGAAATACCCAGGAGTTCAGGGAATGTGAGTTATAGAAAACTGTTCTTTGAATCGTGTTCTAGATTTTTTTTTGTTTACTAACTGAAATCTTTTGATATGTGAACTCCAGGTTACTGTAGTCGGATCCATTGCTTATGTTTCTCAAGCTTCATGGATTCAGAGTGGGACAATACGTGATAACATACTCTCTGGAAAGCCAATGGAGAAAACGAAATACGAGAAGGCTGTCAAAGCATGTGCCCTGGACGAGGACATCAACAATTTTGACCATGGAGATCTCACCGAGATAGGTCAGAGAGGGCTGAACATGAGTGGAGGACAAAAACAAAGAATCCAACTTGCACGAGCTGTGTACAGTGATGCTGATATATATCTCCTTGACGACCCTTTTAGTGCAGTTGATGCACATACAGCAGCAACTCTTTTCAATGTAAGGCCGAGTATGAACACGTATTTATCATGCATGTTCATTTCACATTCTTTACTCTTGCTGTGTTACTGACTTTAACTCTCCTCCAGTCCAGAGGATGTTTCACTTTTCAATGTAAGGCCGAGTATGAACACGTATTTATCATGCATGTTCATTTCACATTCTTTACTCTTGCTGTGTTACTGACTTTAAAATGGTGCAACTGCAGGACTGTGTTATGGCAGCCTTGCAGAAGAAGACCGTGATTCTAGTAACTCATCAAGTGGAGTTTCTCTCTCAAGTTCACAAAATTCTGGTAATGAGAGTCACTTTTGATGTATATTTACATGTTGGCTTTCCATCACTTTTGGCAAAATACGTGGTCTGTCGTTTTTGTAACAAAAATAAATTTTTAGAAGTAGGAATTAACAATTATTCCAAAGAATAGCGGTTAAGTCCAGGATCGTCCGCAGGGAGCGAAAAGCTAAGTCGCAGTACTTTCAATTAATTTCTAATTTAATTCTAGAAAGGGATGGAAGTTGATCGAATTTGTGATTTGATTTGAGTAAACTAAAATTAAACTAGGAAGGAATTAAAGGGTTTGGAAATAGGAGAAAGAAGGGAGTAGGGTTTCCGATTCAGTCTCCCCTTGTAATATAATTATGGCAGTCTAGGGTTTCATTCAACTTGTAATAACCAGACCACTGATAGGATAACAATTTCTATCGATAATTCACAAAAATATTCACAAGACTTGTATTCATGAATATAGGCTATCTCAACACGGCACGAATCGTCTCACATGACTTAATCAACGGCACAACCCATCTCATATCATATAGTCTACACAACCCATCTCACATCATATAGTCTATCTGAACAGTCATGTTTTTGACACACGTACGCCAAGCAAGGCGCGAGAGCGTTTGCAAGCGTTAATTAGTTAAGAATGTGCGTGCCAAGACTTGTACTGCCTAATTTTGAATGATGAATGTCGTGAATCTTGACTTCTAACTCGTAGATCGACTGTGTGTGATCCAAAGGGTAAAGATCACAAGCTTGTTTGTAGTTTGCCACAATGGTTGTGGACTTAGAATTTCCAAATCGTATAGGAAAGAAAGGATCGATCATACGTGAAATTGACTTTATTATATCGGAATAATAAAATTGAGGGTACAAGTAAAAGTAAAAGGTGGCACGAAGGCCGGTGAATACAAGGTATTTGGATAAGTCTACTTTGCTGGAAGTAGTAAAGTTTATAGAAGCGCTAAGCTTTGTATGGTGCTGGACCTATTTTTCATCTTGCAATCTTGTACTTATAAGCAAAAACTGCACTGGTCCAAGACTGAATCAGGTTTCCCGCTTTCACCGCATACAAGTGTCCCATGTTCTTCACCCATACTCCACCTTGGCGGTTATAAGCGGTTACTCCCCTATTTTGGAGCAAAAAATCAGTCAATTAAGTCTCCCACTCCCTTATGCCGTGGAAATGGGGACATTCAAAAAACTTCCAAATGCAAAACCGAATGCCAAGTGTCCATAACCGTCCCATTTTTAATGGAAAAGGTCCACGTCAAATACATACATGGTGAAAGAATGGACACCAGCTTTCTATTAAATTGATCTCACTGGGGAAATTATTTGGTACATTTCGCTCCACTTGGATTTTAATTAATCGGGCCTTGTTCCAAATCAAAAAATTAATGTGACCCGTTAATTTTTACCCGAGAAAATCCTAAATATCGCCCACTTTACTTAGTAATATTTAATTAAATGGCCCTCTAGCGCTAGCCCATGGTTTGGTGCAAAAAACGGATATAAACACTATCTCAAAGCCTATCTCGAACCCTTGAAAACCATTGTGTGACTGTATTTAATATCGCGAATATAAATACGATACAAAAAAAATGAAAGAATAAAAATTCTCATGAAAATATGAACCATCCAAGTCACACAAGCAAAAGTTGAATAAAAAAACCCCCTCAAAATCTATACAATCATACTACTTGAAGAGATATCCTCGCTACCTTAGCCGGAGAAGTTTAGCCGATCATGGTATTTTCTTGGGAACACCTAAGGTATCCCCGGTAATGCCTCCGAATGATCTAATGTTATGCCATTTTTGAAAAGTGTTATGCCTTCGAGTGGTTATGTTATGCCGTTTTGGAAAACGTTATGCCTAATATATATAATACTAGCGCATGCCCGTGCCTGAAGGCACGGCTCGAACAATTACTACACGCAGATAAATACTGAACTTGCATGCATGCAATATAAGACTTGAATAATCAGCACACGCAAATAATACTGAAATCGCCTGTAATATATCCACCCCTGTCCAACAAACTCAACTATGCAAAAAATAATAATCCATCATATCTATTGACACGGTTAACTTGAAGAAGCAAATAGAGAACAAACAAATTTTTAATCCCTAACTTTTGCATACACAAATTCAAACGAAAATTTAAAACTTGATAAAATCAAAAAAATACCATCCAAAACACCTATGAAAATCACAAATTTTAGAAATTATATTTTCATTCATTTGCTCAACTTCCCTCCTATTTTTTTCCACCATTGTCAATTTTAATACTTGTAGATCGTGATTTATTCTCCTTATTAAAAGGAGTTAAAAAATTGCTAATGTGACTAGTTATTTGTGATACCTTTCGAACATCACGTACACGGTACTTGTTTCATTTTTTTGCTAAGTACGTACGTACATACTTATTACTGTTAGAAAATTCCAAATTAATGTGACCTGGATATTTGTGATAGTTTTGTGTCATCGGCTACTTGGATGCTTGTGATTTTTGGTACTCTTTGATACCTAAATGATCAATTGCATGTTCTTCTGTGTAACGGATCTATTTACGAAAATTTGATACATGGATGATATACCGAAAAGTGCCTAAAATGCTTGTGCAAGTAACTATAACATAGCTAGACAGCCACTGACAAAACTAAGGATAGTCAAAAATACAAACACACCTGAAAAAAGAATCCGATTTACTAACAGAAAAGGGTAAAAATGACTTTAAAAAACAGAAGAGGGTAAAAACAACTCTTTTTTGAAGGGGAAAAAAAACAAACTCTTACCTTTCCATAATCTTTGTCAATATGAATAGCTACTTAACAACAAAGAAGATAATAAATATTAGTTATTGGCTAATTAAAATAACTTTCATTCTTAAGTAAAATCTAAGATGGATCAAAATACCTAATCATGAAACCGTAAATCCGAGTGCAAGCACTAACTGCAAGATAACACCTTATCGGAAGGAGGGCTTGTTGTGCACCCATTAGCGGGTCTATCCCGCCTGTGGTTATTTGATCTGAATTGTTCACTTTGTTCATGTTGTCAAGTATTTACTCCCACAATTTTGGTTAATTGGATAAATACGTACAGCTATATGATAGAAACATATTTATCTAGAGAAAAAATAGCAAAAAACGATGATGATGTATATAATAAACTGCAAGGTAACCGATAAATATACACCGATCAAATGGTTATAGGTTTCCAATGGACATGGTTAAAATATTAAACCATTTAGAAGGCTAGAAGCTGACATGAGTAATTCGTTCTAGGTAGATTCATACCTTTCTTCAATTTTTTACATCCTTGATAATCAAGTCCTTGAGAGCACCTTTGAGTATGTTATTGATTCAAAGGGAAGAAGAAGAAGAAACATGTCACAAATATATTGGAACATGAGAGATCTATTTATAAAAACATACACAGAATCACCGGCTCACCGTAATTTAGAATGACGCACCACAGCTACACTTGTAACTCCCGCCTTATACGCCTTCATTTCACTCAACCAACAATTCGTTGACATCACTAAACCTTTAGTGTATCATTTCACTAATTAGAATGGACTGAAAGAGAATAGGAAAATAGATGTTCACAAAAAATAAAAAGAAATAAAGAAAATGTGTTAAACAGGTGACATTTTAGGATGAAAATTTGGAAATTAAATCTCAAAATAGGAGCATCTATGGCAATGGTATATATGGCAGCAAATAGTATGACAATCGTTTTTCTGATCGGTAGTAGTATGACAAACTTGATAATGATAGTGTTTAAAATACTTTTTTTTATCCACTGTTTAAAATACTTTAGAAACGAAATATTTAGGTTACTTTAGAAACAAAATATCTGGGTCCTGTTGGACCCATCCCATAGTCCAACATAAATGATCTAAGTCATTCATTTTGTTTAAGATATTTTTTGAAAGCACTCTATAAAAAAGAAGCTCGATCGGATATCGGTAAAGGCTTAGTCTATTAATTCGATCAATTTCTTATTTAGAATTTGCAGGGACCAAAAATCGTACTCCGAATTTATTCAAGTCCTTATCGTTATAACTGATTTTTGTAACTCTTCAAAAAAAGGTTTAAATAAAATGAATTGTTGAGATGGTTTTGTAAGATTTGATCCCACGCAATTGGAACCTAAATATAGGCATCCATATAAATGTAGTCAGAGGATTTGAATTCATTTAGAAACTAAAAAAAGGTTAAAACGTTCCAGTTTTGTTATATAGTAGCAAATTCACTACTTTCCATAACACACTTAAATCTAAGAGTATAGCTATAAGGGAAAATAAAACATTACCAATCAAATAAAATCACTCGAGAAATCTTTCCTTTTAGAAACCAAGATACTGTGAAGAGATTTCAACAAAATGCCATTCGTAAAATGAAGGGTGGAGATTTATGAAGGGTATAAATCTGGACCGTTGGTTGTCTTTCGGATTCAAACACTTCCCTGTTATATTATATAGATAATAAAAATGTTGTGTCATTTTTGAAAAAGTGTGTTATGCCTTTGGCTTGTTTAATGTTATGTTTTCGAGTGATTATGTTATACTCCTAAGAGGATACGGTATCTCTCATACAAGAGGGGATACTCTAGCATTACCATCCATTTTTCTTTCAGGTTTTGCTCCGGTCGCGGCCACTCCCGTGGCCTCTTGCTGCGTGGGAAAAGAGATCCCCTTGCTTCACTTTTATAATACGAAATTTCCCTTCCATTCCTTCTAATTGTAAATTTGTAATTAGTGGGCCCAATTTCCAGCCACAAACCACGTGCAACGTATATGGCTTTTATGCTGTAAACTTTGACCTCATGGAAATTAGATTGGGTGCTTCTCTACTTGATGGCCCATGATAATTTCGACCCACAACTCGGGTTAATACGGCTTGCCACTTGATTTATTTGATCGACCTTATTTGGCACCATGTAGTAACCCTCAAGCTTGGATACCCTTATATCTCCAAATGTTATCCACGTGTTATGAGAGTCCTGAAATGCAATTAACAAGTACCAAACCCAAGTAGCGCACTAAATGGACATAACAAGTCTAAGTTAGATGGCGTAAATTGTCGTATTTACGCACCTATCAATACGTTTATTTTTTTCCCTTTTCTAGGTCATACAAGGTGGAGAAGTTACTCAGTCAGGAAGCTATGAGGAACTCTTGACGACAGGGACAGCATTTGAACAGCTTGTGAATGCTCACAAAAATGCAGCTACGGCTATGGATCCTGAAATTAATGAAAATACCAAAAACTCCTCAAAGGGAAACATTGATAGGGTGGAAGAGACAAAAGGGCATTACCTTACTAAAGTAAATAGTGAGGGGGATATTTCTGTCAAAGGTCTGTCAGGTGTACAGCTAACAGAAGAAGAAGAGAAGGAAATAGGCAATGTTGGGTGGAAGCCAATTTTTGATTATATCGTGATCGCAAAGGGTTTACCTATTCTCTCTTTGAGCATACTAGCCCATATTGGTTTTCTTACTCTTCAGGCTGCATCAAGTTATTGGTTAGCATTTGCCATTCAAATACCTAATATTAGCAGTGGCATCTTCATTGGAGTTTACACCATAATTTCAACAGTAAGTGCTGTCTTTGTGTATCTGAGGGCTTATTTAACTGCTCGTCTGGGATTAAAAGCTTCTAAATCCTTCTTCTCATCCTTCATCGACTCCATTTTCACTGCCCCCATGCTCTTCTTTGATTCTACCCCAGTCGGGCGGATTTTGACCAGAGTAAGAGTCTCTTTGTTGCCATAGTGCTTTATGCACTCTGTGAGGTGTAATATATGCTATGAACAGTTGCTCATTTTGCATGCTCTCCGTTATTGGTTTTCAGGCTTCATCTGATTTGAGCACATTGGATTTTGACATACCTATCGCCATTGCCTTTGTTTATGCTTCTGCACTAGAGGTTCTAATTATCGTCATCGTTATGGCCTCTGTAACATGGCAAGTTCTCATTGTAGCAGCCTTTGCTACAGTGGCTTCTAGT
This sequence comes from Rhododendron griersonianum, assembly GCA_018127125.1. Lineage (NCBI taxonomy): Eukaryota > Viridiplantae > Streptophyta > Magnoliopsida > Ericales > Ericaceae > Rhododendron > Rhododendron griersonianum. The sequence continues at coordinate 5,562,991 of CM030799.1, read as the reverse complement.
TATGTTCAGGTGGGTCTGTTTTAACTTTGATTATAGTATCCATTGTAGTCTTCATTGATTGAGGGGAGAAGGTTTAGTATGATATAAATGTATTGTTCATTTATTCGACTGCAGGGATATTATATAGCTTCTGCAAGGGAACTAATGCGAATCAATGGAACAACAAAAGCTCCTGTCATGAGTTATGCAGCAGAGACATCACATGGAGTGGTAACTATAAGAGCATTTAACATGGCAGAGAGGTTCTTCCAGAACTACCTAAAGCTCATCGACACAGATGCAAAACTTTTCCTTTACTCCAATGCGTCCTTGGAGTGGTTAAATTTAAGAGTGGAAGCGCTTCAAAATCTGACTTTATTCACCGCTGCGTTCCTCCTGATTTTTCTTCCGAAGGGGGGGTATGGCTCCAGGTAAACTAGTACCATCCACTACAACAATTCAAGTATATCAATTAGCATCGCTGTTTTCACATTCTTCAAATGTGTACATTTTTTGCAGGTCTTGTTGGACTTTCCCTTTCTTATGCTCTGGTTCTGACCTTTGCCCAAGTGTTTGCTTCTCACTTCTCGATGTATCAAAAGAGAGGTCACCCCAAGTGTAGGGCATCAGCGTCTGATTGAAGCATAATAAATCCGGAAGTCCGGGATCGTACCCACAGAGATAACTAATACGGCTTGATGGATTGTAGATGCAAGTATGGTTTCCGGCTTTTAGTCAGCCAACTTAGTTTTTCGTATGCGGTGGAAATAAAAAGGCTAAATTAAACGAGAATAAACTAGATAAAAAGAAGGTTAGGTCTAGGAATCACGAGCGCCCACGACTCAAGCAAAATCACACTTTCCACCTCAATACACGGTTTTACCCGGAAGATAAGAAGGTTCGAAAATCAAGCTAGCTATAGAATCCATTTAGCAAACACCTCGAGCGACCGAGCTCCAAGCATCATGTGTGGTAAGTAGGCGAAGCTCTTACCCACACATGATCAAGGAGGTTATCACCTCGGTAATTTGACAAACAAATCCAAGCCCCACATCAATTTCCAAAACAAAGTTGCAAACTTTTTGGGTGAAAAATGCAATTTTTACTCAAGCCACGGGGTGCTAGTCACCCCATGACCCAACCTTATGAAACTACTCACACATATCTATGAAGATAAGAGCAAGCAAAAATCTACTTAACATACTTGAAACACAACACTAAAAGAAAACTAGCTAGAAAGATAGATCGGGAGAAGTTAAACAACTTTAATTAAGGAGACAAGAGTCAAAACAAACTTACTTAAGAGGAAAATGCAGAAATAAAGGCTGGAAAAAATAAGAACACTTCAAGAACACCAAGAACAATTTGAAATCTAGCTCTAGATCTAAAAATGTAAGCAAATCTAATTCTCTAATTGTTTGTACAAAATGACATCACGCCTATATATAGTCCCTGAGTACGCGGATGGAATATTCCTCGATGATTCCCCCTTAAGGCCTCGGTACCGATGGCAATGGGCTTAAAATGTATTTAAGCTCTCGGTACCGATGTCCAGATTTTCAGCCATCGATGGCGAGGCCTTATCTTCTGTTGACTGCTTTGACCAAGGTTAGCTGCTCGGTACCGATGTCCCAAATCCCAGCCATCGATGCCGAGATCTTATCTTCAGGCGTTGACCGCTGCTGCTTGGCGTTGACTTCTTGCTTCTTGGCTTGACCTTGGCCTTGCCCGGGCCACCTTGCCTTGGCCATCTTGCCTTGCCTTGGCCATCGGGCCACTTTGCTGCTCTGGCCTTGGCCATCGGGCCACTTTGCTGCTCTGGCCTCCCTTGGCCAGTTTGCTCGAGCCATCGGGTTGCTTCTGCCTTGACTGCTTTGCAACGGGCCATGCTTTGGCGTCGGGTCGTCTTGGCTCTTAAAATCTCTTTATTGGGTGGTTTACCTACAAAACAAGACTAGCACACTCTACGAGCAAAAGCAATTAAAAACAACTAATTAAACGACAAAAGTAACTAAGACTAGACACTAGCGCACCCTATATTACATTGTCGGGTGCTTATCACACCCCCCAACTTGAGGTTTGCTAGTCCCTAGCAAATAAAACACGAAAAACTTTGAAAAAAAACTAGTAACTATGCAATTCCTCCGCTATCACAACTTAGAACATGCTCAACATTGTAAACTAACAAGAGTTTAAACAATCCGGCTTTTTATTTCATTTCTGCAACTCACAGTTTCAGCTTCAAACTAAACAGGCCAAGTATCAAGCAAGTCTAAGAGCAAGCTAAAAAGGTTCGTGTCCTCGAACAATGGGAGGATACGGGACACAAAACCTTGCGAATTCAGACTAAACCATATCCACCGAAAGAAGTGCTCAACAGGCAGGCAATAGCGAAAAAGAAATACTACGCCTCAAACAACTAAAGCACTTTATTCAACAGAATTGAAACTAACAGATGATTATTGAATAACGAAAGGAAAGCAAGCTATACAACTAATTATGCAAATATCAGACAGTCAATCATAAAGGAATCTAAGCGCGCAAAAGATCAACTAAGGACTTTTTAAGCTTTTAATGACCTTGGTTTCCAAGAAAAGGTTAGCACAAAAATGGGCGACGGTCTATACTAGCAAGGTCAACTACCCAAATGACCGCCGCCAACCAATAATAATCAACCAAGTCAAAGCCAAACCGGCTAAACCAATATCAACCAACTACTAACTAATGAGAAACTACTACCACCAACTCCTTCACAACTAGTCACCATCCTCATCCGGCTTCCCACGGTATTGAGCCTCGAGTTCCCCCTTTTTATTAAACTTTTTCTCCTCCCAAATGAATGCTAGCCCATAAGCCAAACCAATTCTCTCATAAAAGTATTCAACCCTCTTTCGAATTCACTTTTTCTCTTTCATAGTATTTCTTTGATATCTTTTCTTTTGAGGAATAGGGTCATTTGAGATGAGATTTGTAGTGAGAGAGATATTGAAGCCAATTTTTGGGGCTTTTTGGAGAGAGAGATGAAAATTTGAGATTTTTGCTTTTGTAGTAAGGGAGGAAAGATAGGAAATCATGTATCAATTTTTCGCCTTTTCGCATTCCAACCACTTCTATCACATATCAAACCACCTCCAAATCTCCTTGAACAATGAAAACTCATCCCAACATCCCTCCGAACAACCGGTTTCCTAGGTTAAGCAAAGAACGGGAGAAATAACAGGTTGCAAAGTAGGATTATGGGACTCATATGTGGTGTAATCATGCAAAGAATGCCTTGTATCTTCTCCTAAGTGCGCTTTAGATTCCAAAATGATTGAAAATCGACATTTAAAACACAACTAGAGATAGACATGCGATTATTCACCTAACTACGAGCATCTTATTGAATTGAAAAGGTGGGGATATGGCCAAAACTTGCTCAAAAACTTAACTCAAAACCTAGAGCGTTCAATTCTTAACCAATCATGCAAATTGAGAAGCACCAAATTCTTAGGATTGCTACGAACTCTTGCCAACTAACAATTATTGAGCATGCAACAAGCTATGAAAAAGAGCTAAAAACATGACAAAAGGAAAGAATTGCAAGTTAAAAACCTTTATTTATTTTTGAAATTTTCAATTTTCTCATTTTTTTGGATTTTTCAATTTCTATTGTTTTTGAATTTTCAAATTTCTAGCAACTAGCAAACAAATAGCACATAAGCTAACCCCTCCCCCCAACTTAAAGCGATGCTATGCCCTCATAGCATTAGGAACATGAGCGAAGAGAGGAAAGTGAGCGAATGTACCGTCCAAGGGGAATGTCAACCCCTAAATACCTCGACCAAGTAGGAGGATTTCATGTCAAGTGCTTGCTCCAGTCCGATTAGATGCTTCCAGGGTTTACTCTTTCGGTTTTGCCCACTCGAAACCAAAGCTAGTCACACTGGGCCATATCCAAAGCTTCATCGGACTAATAACCGCGGCGCATAGCCGCACCCATGCTTAGGGCTCCTGAATGCCTCACTCACCCCGGCTTTAGACCCAAACTACCAAGGCTGGTGTGGTAGCACATAAACCCTGCAGAAGACTTAAGAGAAAGACTTTCCACAAGCAAATGACATTAGTAACACCGGCCCGTGTTATCCGGCTTCAAACCAAACCAAAATAAAAAGACAAAACAACAAAGAAAACACAAAGAACATGCGAAAGCAAATAGAAACATGCAAAACAATTAAGAAAATGCAACACAGAATGCAATGCAATGCACCACCCGATCATCACGCGATCAAACGAGTCATACTTTTCTTCCCATTCCGTACCGGTGGGGTAAGCAATGGGTGGCTATACTAGACCGTTGAAAATTTGTTATGCTAGCGCCCGTAATAAAATTTATCGCTCGACCTCGCCAAACAATGAAGTTCAGCGTCCCCTACGATCAAAACAAAGCAAGATAAGATACAACCTAGCGTGCACTCCAGGCAATATCACACCTCACCCAAAGACCAAAGTTGCCACCGATAGGGGCCTATTCGGAGAGCATGGATCATTAACGACAAACTATTACCAAGAAGAACTAATGAAAGCCCTTTACACTAACACTTGGTGAAATCTTTTGAATGACAATGTCTCCAAGACTTTATTCAAAACACAGAACACATGCTAAACATAACCAAGCTAAACATGCAAGACTAAACATGACAAAACAAAACATGCAAAGCTAGACAAAACACGACAAAGCAAGAAACAAAAACACATATGTACAGACATTTAGCACGCCATTAATAACTATTAAAAGAAACAGAGCACTCCAAGCTACACTCTTCACCAAAAATTGAACTCGACCATACCACAAGATAAGGTACTTTGAGTAAAGCAATTGCCGAATTCGTTTTAAAAACTTGAGTTCCACCAAGTGCATAGCCCAAACAAAATCAATTTTCAAGTTGTTGACAAAATCTACAATATAAGGATGATAAACCACAAGAAAATCATCAACACCAAGAAAATCAATTACTTCTATGATTGGAAACTTCTCAAAAATAGGCTCACATGCATCTTGTTTTTCTAACAAAGAGTTCAAGGAATCTACCTCAACATCCACGGTGAGAGGATCAAGGCACGAAGAACTCGAAGGGACAATTGTAGCTTCCATGGGCTCCAACTCGTCAAAGATTGGTCCATAAGCATCTTGTTTAGCCAAACACGCATACAAATAATCCACTTCGGTATCCATTTCCTTGGCGGTGAGAGGTTTTGCCAACGGATCATCACAATAGACAACTTTAGCGGTGAGACATTTTCCCCCCGGATCATCATATAAAGGGGGATCCACAAGAGAGGGAAAAACCTTCTTCTCTATCGATGGTAGCTCTTCAAACTCTTTAAATTTCGGGGTCCAAGCATTTAGTGCGCAAGCTTCATCCTCATCCAGCAAAGCATACAAACAAGATTTGAGAAATTTAGCCTCTTCGGCTGTAAGAGCGACTTCCAAAGGATCACTATAAAGCAGCTCATCCACATGTTCCTCCACCAACGAGTCAATAAAGCTCACTTCATTCACATTTTCAGCATCCCCCATTTGACTGCCTAGATTAAAAACATTAACCTCCATCTTCATGTTACCGAAGGTCATGTTAACCATTCCGTTCCGACAGTTGATAACTGCATCCGCCGTGGCTAAGAAGGGTCTCCCAAGGATCACCGGAGTAGAAGTGGCACAAGAGTCGGTCGGAGTCGTGTCAAGAATCACAAAGTCCACTGGATAGATAAACTGACCAACTTGAACCAAGACATCTTCCACTACCCCCCTTGGAATGCGAACACTCCGGTCGGCCAACTGAAGGGTGACTCGAGTCTGCTTCATCTCCCCCAACCCAAGTTCTTGATAGACGGAGAACGGAAGTAGATTGACACTTGCTCCAAGATCGAGCAAGGCTTGTTCGATACGCTTATTTCCAATGGTGATTGCAATGGTGGGACTCCCCGGATCTTTGTACTTTGGCGCTATGTTCATCTGAATAATGGAGCTCACTTGTTCGGTCAAGAAGATCTTCTTTTGAACGTTCAACTTCCGCTTTCGAGTACATAGATCTTTAAGAAATTTAGCATAAGAGGGGATTTGCTTGACCGCATCCATAAGGGGGATATTGATCTTCACTTGATTGAACAACTCATGCAACTCCGCATTAAGATTCGGTTTCGCCAAAGCCTTCAAGCGTTGAGGATAAGGTGCCGGTGTTGGAACAACTCGAGGATCCGGTACACTTTCCTTTGCTTTACCCTTTTCCTTCTCCCTTTCTTCTAGAGCTTCCTCACTTGCCTCCTTGGGAGATTCCCAAAGGATTGTTGGATTTGACTGATCAACAGGAGGAGGTAACAAGATAGGATCCGAGGGCATCTTCACTTGGTTGTCCACCACTTTCCCACTTCGAAGGGAGATTATCGCCTTTGCTTGCTCGGGGAAAATCACCGAGGAGCTAGCAAAGTGCACACCCTGGGAAGTCGGATTGGAAGTTGATTGCGGGTTGGGTTGAGGCTGAGTTGGGAATTTCCCCCTTTCTTGCTGTAATATCCCCACAGTGGTTGTCAATTTGCCCAATTGATTCCTAATATCATTCATCATTTGGGTCTGTTGCTCATTGAAAGTATTCTGGCCTTGCAAGAGGGCACCAAACTGCTCTTCCCAAGAACGCTTAGGGGGTTGTTGTTGAAACTGAGAAGGTTGTTGAAATTGAGTAGGTTGCTGTTGGAATTGACTTGCTTGAGGAAATGGAGCAGGAGGAGCAAACCCCGGTGGAGCTTGAGTTTGAGGAAAACGAAAGGCATTCTGAGCTTGTTGCTTCCAAGGCAACTGTTGAGCAGGAGGTTGCATTTGAGAAGAGCTTCCCTCATTTGATTGACCCCAACGGAAAGAGGGATGTTGTCGAGTCCCCGAGTTGTAGGATTGATAATAAGGGTCAAATCTTTGCACATCATGCACCTCTTCTGGGACAATCCCATTTATCACATTCTTCAAGGCAGGGATATTAGGGCAAGATTCTGTAGAATGGCCCACCATCTCATAAATAACGCACACTTCCTCCACTTGACGCTCCACTTGGCGTACCGCCTTCACTTCTTGGGACTGAGCACTCTTGATCTCCAACTTATCAAGTTTACGAGAAATCTCCTCCAAACGTGTTTCAAAGGCCGTATGCTCCGAAATAGAAAACTTCCCAGAACCTGAAGGGCCTTGGTTGAACATCGCCCTATCCCCAGGATCAGCAAGCTGCCAAGTCTGAGTCTTCTCCGCTAGTATCTCATAGAAGTCCCAACCATCTTCTGGTGTCTTTCCCATAAAATCTCCACCACCCATTGTATCCAAGAGTTGTTTGCTCTCTTGAGAACATCCCGTGTAAAAATAGTTAACTCTAAGATATAATGGGAGGTTGTGATGCGGAACTGACATAAGCAAATCCTTGTAGCGCTCCCAATACTTGTGATACGTCTCTCCATCCCTTTGCTTGAACATTTGGATCTGATCAATAAGCAACTTGGCCCTGCTAGCTGGGAAGAACTTTGTAGTGAAAGCATCCTGAACTTCACCCCAATTGCGCAAAGATCTAGGCTTCAAGGAATTGAACCATTGCTTCGCTTTATCCTTAAGAGTGAAGGGAAACAGCTTCAAGCGAGCTTGATCAAGTTGATTCTGAGCAGGACAAATGGAATACAAAATATTTTCGAACTCCCGGATATGCAAATAAGGATCCTCCAATTCCCGCCCCCGAAACTCTGGAATAACCCGAAGATACTCAGACTTGAATTCAAATGTAGTCCCAGCAGTCGGAGTAGGTATAACGATAGGCGATATAGAAGGAGCCCTTTCTGGATTCAGCAAATCACGAAGAGTGCGAACTGGAATTTCTTCGGCCATTGGGCCTTTGCTATTGCGATTTCGATTTACCTTGCGCGGTGGAGAGTGGGCAGGATACACCCTGGCAATGCTACGGATTCTCGGAGGCGATGAAGAACGGTGAAGCCGTTTGGAATTTGGGCTCCGATACACAACAGGCATAAACAAGCAAAACTACCAACTAATCTACCAGCAAACTAACAGACCGGAGGGGCTAGGCCGCCACCTCAACAAGACAAACAGAAACAGAAAGTGCGAGGGGTTATGCCACCGCCTCGGCTCAACAATGCAAATTAAATGAAACTAACTAACTAACTAACTCAATATCTACTCCGGCTTCGTTACACCTCAAGTTTGGCATGAAACCAGGTTAGAGGTATCCACCGAATTAGATACGAGCAATTAACAAATAAACTACTAACTACAACTTAAAAGAAAGAAGCGGAATACTCACAATGGTTTGTCGAGCCTCCATAAAGCCATAATAAGAAATCCCCGGCAACGGCGCCAAAAATGCTTCTCACTTCTCGATGTATCAAAAGAGAGGTCACCCCAAGTGTAGGGCATCAGCGTCTGATTGAAGCATAATAAATCCGGAAGTCCGGGATCGTACCCACAGAGATAACTAATACGGCTTGATGGATTGTAGATGCAAGTATGGTTTCCGGCTTTTAGTCAGCCAACTTAGTTTTTCGTATGCGGTAGAAATAAAAAGGCTAAATTAAACGAGAATAAACTAGATAAAAAGAAGGTTAGGTCTAGGAATCACGAGCGCCCACGACTCAAGCAAAATCACACTTTCCACCTCAATACACGGTTTTACCCGGAAGATAAGAAGGTTCGAAAATCAAGCTAGCTATAGAATCCATTTAGCAAACACCTCGAGCGACCGAGCTCCAAGCATCATGTGTGGTAAGTAGGCGAAGCTCTTACCCACACATGATCAAGGAGGTTATCACCTCGGTAATTTGACAAACAAATCCAAGCCCCACATCAATTTCCAAAACAAAGTTGCAAACTTTTTGGGTGAAAAATGCAATTTTTACTCAAGCCACGGGGTGCTAGTCACCCCATGACCCAACCTTATGAAACTACTCACACATATCTATGAAGATAAGAGCAAGCAAAAATCTACTTAACATACTTGAAACACAACACTAAAAGAAAACTAGCTAGAAAGATAGATCGGGAGAAGTTAAACAACTTTAATTAAGGAGACAAGAGTCAAAACAAACTTACTTAAGAGGAAAATGCAGAAATAAAGGCTGGAAAAAATAAGAACACTTCAAGAACACCAAGAACAATTTGAAATCTAGCTCTAGATCTAAAAATGTAAGCAAATCTAATTCTCTAATTGTTTGTACAAAATGACATCACGCCTATATATAGTCCCTGAGTACGCGGATGGAATATTCCTCGATGATTCCCCCTTAAGGCCTCGGTACCGATGGCAATGGGCTTAAAATGTATTTAAGCTCTCGGTACCGATGTCCAGATTTTCAGCCATCGATGGCGAGGCCTTATCTTCTGTTGACTGCTTTGACCAAGGTTAGCTGCTCGGTACCGATGTCCCAAATCCCAGCCATCGATGCCGAGATCTTATCTTCAGGCGTTGACCGCTGCTGCTTGGCGTTGACTTCTTGCTTCTTGGCTTGACCTTGGCCTTGCCCGGGCCACCTTGCCTTGGCCATCTTGCCTTGCCTTGGCCATCGGGCCACTTTGCTGCTCTGGCCTTGGCCATCGGGCCACTTTGCTGCTCTGGCCTCCCTTGGCCAGTTTGCTCGAGCCATCGGGTTGCTTCTGCCTTGACTGCTTTGCAACGGGCCATGCTTTGGCGTCGGGTCGTCTTGGCTCTTAAAATCTCTTTATTGGGTGGTTTACCTACAAAACAAGACTAGCACACTCTACGAGCAAAAGCAATTAAAAACAACTAATTAAACGACAAAAGTAACTAAGACTAGACACTAGCGCACCCTATATTACATTGTCGGGTGCTTATCAGTGTTTTTTACTCAATGGTACAGCAGCCTTTGTAATTATATCATTTCGGTGGAACGGATCAAACAGTTCATGAACATACCTCCCGAGCCTCCGGCAATTGTGGAGGACAAAAGGCCACCATTTTCATGGCCTTCCGAAGGGAAGATAGAGTTACAGGATCTCAAGGTAAGAGAACTTTATACCTGCATTTATAATAATATGGGTATTCATATATGTCCATACTCCATATAATTTGTTTTTCATGTGATGAGCTTCATGCAAATGCAAGAAGAAGTGGTTTTGATGAGTATGGAGATAGTAGTCGGTGAAACGTTTTAGATGTCTTCATGGGGAAGGGTGGAAATGTACCTACTGATTCGTATCTTGATCTCTCTGTGTTCTCACCTAATTGGAAATGGTAGTCAGTCAGTGCGGTATTCAAGTCTCCTCTCCTAATTGAAGATGTCCAAACAAGCTATCTCAGAAGCTCCAGTGATGGTTTAAGCCAACTTATCTCTCATGTTGACGAATGCTTCTGAAACTTTTATTATGTATTAGCTAGCTCAATTCACTGATGGTTCTTAAGTCGCCCGGTTCATTTCTTGTTTTCAGATAAGATACAGGCAAAATGCTCCGTTAGTTCTGAAGGGAATCACTTGCACTTTCAGAGAAGGGGCTAGAGTAGGAGTTGTTGGAAGGACCGGAAGTGGCAAAACAACCCTCATAAGTGCTTTATTTCGCTTGGTAGAGCCGGAAAGTGGGAAAATTCTTATTGATGGGCTTGACATTTGCTACATAGGTCTCAAGGATCTGAGAATGAAACTTAGCATCATTCCTCAGGAGCCAACACTTTTCAGGGGAAGTGTTCGAACAAACTTGGATCCTTCAGGCCTTTATTCTGATGATGAGATATGGAAGGTAGAGCCAATAAATTCTAAGTAGTCTCCATGTATCTCATTGATGACATTTGCCTTGTCAATTATCCGGTTCTGTAGATTTTGATCAATCTTTTGTCATAATGTACATGTTAACAATCCGAACAATTTTTTATTTTCAGGGTCTAGAGAAGTGCCAACTCAAGGCTACCATCAGCAGTCTTCCCAACTTACTAGATTCTTCAGGCAAGTACAATTCAAAATCTTGTGACAAAAGTACAATTCAAAATCTTGTGACAAAAGTACAATTCAAAATCTTGTGAAGCAATTTAAATGAAGAATGACTCAAATAAACCGTCGAAATTATTTGTGACCCATCTTTTTCGGGACAATGATGCAATATGAACCTTAAAGGTTGGAATGAGTTCATTGTTCAGTGTAATTTTGTTTCACACACAAACCTAGATTTGTTAAGTACATGTCTATAATTAACAACTGAAGACCATGTCCTTTTGGTCTATGTTTGCAGTGAGTGATGAAGGTGAGAACTGGAGTGCAGGGCAACGACAGCTCTTTTGTCTTGGGAGAGTCCTTCTGAAAAGAAATAGAATTCTAGTTCTAGATGAAGCTACCACCTCCATTGACTCGGCGACTGATGCAATTCTACAGACCATTATTAGGGAGGAATTCTCAGGTTGCACTGTGATAACTGTGGCTCACAGAGTTCCAACCGTCACCGACAGCGACATGGTCATGGTTCTTTCTTTCGGTATGCTTGTTTTCCTCATATTTAAGGAATACATGAAGGCTTCTTTATTTTTTTCGCGAACATCTATAGATAGATACAAAATAAAACGAACCACATACGGCCACTTCAATAGCACCATGTTCTTCCCAAACGACCGTGGGCATCAACCCAAATCTATGTACTGCTGCCAAAACTGCAGTACTCTGAGGTCCATTGTTATTTCGTAGACTTTCTTTTTCTGATAACCGAGTGCCAAGGTTACCTTCCAAGCACCTGGAGGTCCTGGACCAAACCCTTGTATCTATAGACTTATCGTTATGCTTTTTTCTCCTAGTTATCTGTTTACAATGCGGGAAACTCGTATACTACTTTTTGAAATGGCTCTAAGGCAGTGAGGTGGCAAGGCGGCTCTACTTTTGTGGTTCCATGGTCAATCGAACACCCAAAATTTTTATTTTTATTTTTGCTTAGAATACATGTAAATTTTTTGGGCTAACCTTACTTTGAACACTCAACCCAAATGTCAATGAACATTCAATTCTAATAGTCTTGAACACCTAACCCAAAAAGAAATAAAGAATTGGACACCCAACCCAAAACCAATTAAACACTCAACCACAACTCAATTTTAGCCCATCAATTCAGGTAATTTTTATTTGAACACCTAGCACATTACCTAAAACAAAACTCACAATCATAATGAAAAAAAATTGAAAAAAATAATCTATAGGGTAAGAATTATGCTATGCGTTCTCTCTCCATCTTTATTGTCGATGGTCTAAATGTGTTAATTTTGTATTCATGACAATAACTACTTTTTTTTTTTTTTGTTTAGTTAGCTTATAGAATTATGGGCAAAAGTTTAAAAAAAAATTCAACTACGTTGCAAAACCCTGTTAACTTGAATACTATTCCTTCGAACTTAAAGACTATGATAAAAAACCTCATCATGTTATCCTAAAAAACAACATATTTTTTAGAAGATCAGCCCTAACACACTCGCTACTATTTCTTTTAAAAGGGTTTTAGTAGATTAATATGTTGGTTAAACGTTGACACAAAATATGAGAACTTGTCAAGTACAACTGTAAAATTTTACCGCCTACATTCTCGAAACATAGTCTAGTACGCAATACGACAACTTTCAACAAAAATTAAATTTTTGTAAAATAAATATAGTATATATTTTCCAGTTCTCATTTCGCCTCGTAGTTAATTTTTGTAGAATAGAGGTTATGCTTTTTTACCGCACTATTTATACTAATTTATGAAATTTTGTACATATATTATTGGTTAATAAATCAGCTAGTAGAGTTAAGGCAGTTTCTGAACACCCTACCACAAATTCCAGGAGCCGCCACTAAGGCAGTGTTGGATTAGTCAAATGAAGCTAGTTTGTGCATCTTGTGATTTTGCAGGGGAACTTGTGGAATATGATGAGCCTTCAAAGCTTATGGAAACTGATTCGTTGTTCTCTAAGCTTGTCGCCGAATATTGGTCCAGCTGCAGGAAGAACTAACTGTATGCAGAGTTCTAATATTCATTACTGGAGAATGTGCAAGAAAACTGAAAATGAGAATAAGAAGGGGAAGAAGAAGAAGAAATAGACCGCTAGTTTTATTAGAATAAGTAATTTGTAATTGTGTCTTGAATAATGTGCCACTGAATGGCAGAGATCTGTCAAATAATGTGCAGTATGGTGCACCATGTTGTGTAATAACTAAGGAGCATGGCTCCCATGTATGGCTTTTATTATTCTGTAATGTGTAAGCCTTATATAAGCTGGCACACTTGTACGCCTGTTATGGTGTGAAGAAAAAACCAAAAAACAGAGTAAAACAGTCCCTTCCTTTTAGTCTCTCTCGTGCTATCCTCTATCTCTTTAAAAAAATTACTTATCTTGTCTTCCCTTGGCCTCATACACCAGTCGGTGTATCACCCAAAATTCACCTTGTCCTTCACCAAAAATCCACCTAAATATTTTGCACCCAACTTATTTTCGGCATCAACTCAAAATAATGCCACGTTTAACTATGCTTCAAATATGATACCCATATTTGACGGCGAAAACTTTAGTTATTGGAGCATTCAAATGAAAACTCTCCTCGTTTCCCAAGAGCTATGGGAAATTGTTGAGGATGGTTTTGCGGTCCCGGAAAGTGCCGAGGTCTTGGCAACTTGGACACAAGCCAAACAAAAGGAGTACAAGGAGAATGTGAGAAAAGATGCCAGAGCTTTTCTCAACATACAATAGGGGCAAGCAAATCTATTCTCCCCAGAATCGTTAGTGCGAAATATTCTAAAGAGGCCTGTGATATATTGAAAATTGAATTCAAAGGTTCTGAAAAAGTGATCTCCATTAACCTCCAAACTTTATGGCGTGATTTTGATAATCTTGCCATGAAAGAAAATGAGACTATTCGATCATTCTTAACAAAAGTTGCGGAATTGATAAATCAAATTAGAGGTTACGGAGATACCATTGCGGAGTGGAAAATTGTTGAAAAAGTATTGAGAAGCTTGCCACTAAAATTTGATCATATTGTTGCTGCAATTGAAGAATCTAAAGATCTGTCCACATTCACCCTTCATGAGCTCATGGGTTCTCTTGAAGCCTATGAGAAAAGAATGTCCAGATTTGCAGCATCAAGTACAGTCGAGCAAGCTCTTCAAGCAAAGCTCCATATTTCAGAACTGGAGAAAAGAGGACGTGGTCCAGCTCAAGAACGTGGTCCAGCTCATGAAGAACGCGGTCCAACTCAAGAACAACAAAAACCGCAGCACAAAAAATTTGGCAACTGCAATCGAGGAAAATGGAGAAAATTCAACCAACAAACAAAACCAGGCGGTAACGATAAAAATGGCCCTTCTTGTTTAGTGTGTGGTAAAACTAATCACGAATCCAAAGATTGCAAATACAAATGCACCAAGTGCAGGATTCCAAACCACTCACAGAGTGACTGTTGGTATCAGAAAAATGACGCAAAAAATGAAGCACATTTTTCAAAGGAAAATGATTCACCACAAGTGCTCTTTTCTTGCATGAGCACACTCCATGATGCACAGCAAACATGGTACCTGGACAGTGGCTGCAGCAACCACATGACCGGAGACTTGAAGTTCTTTGCTCAAATGGATAGCCAATTTGCTTCCCAAGTCAAAATGGGAGATGGGAAGAAGCATCCAGTAAAAGGCAAAGGAACCGTTGCCGTAAAAACCAAGGGAGGTAACTCTAACATAATTGATGATGTCTTATATGTTCCTGGTTTAACTCAAAATTTATTGAGTGTTGGGCAACTAATTCAAAAGGGGTATACTGTAAACTTCAATGGGGATGAGTGCAAGATAAGTGACAAAAATAATTTGTTGGTGGCTAATGTAAAAATGGCACATAACAAAATATTTCCCCTCACTATGCCCTTGGATGAGAATTTTGCTCTAAAAAGTGAAAAGACTGATGATTCCTTACTTTGGCATTGGAGATATGGACATTTGAACTACAATGGACTTAGACTGTTGACACAAAAGAACATGGTGATTGGACTTCCTACAATTGAACAAAAGGACAGAACCTGTGGAGGATGTATATATGAAAAAATGCACCAATTACCATTTCCTAAAACTGCCTGGCGAGCAAAAGCTCCACTTGAACTGGTACATGCTGACATTTTCGGACCAACAAGGACTCAATCATTTGGAAACAAAAGATATTTTCTCTTGTTTGTTGATGATTTTAGCAGGATGATGTGGGTATACTTCCTGGAGCAAAAGTTAGAAGCATTTTCTCACTTTATCCGGTTCAAGAAGATGGTGGAAAGGCAAAGCGGTCATCTCCTAAAAGTCCTCAGAACCGATCGTGGAGGAGAATTCTTATCCAAAGAATTCATAAGCCACTGCAACAATGAAGGAATCAAATGTCAGCTCACAATCCGTTACACTCTCAACAAAATGGTGTAGCCGAAAGGAAGAACCGTACGATTGTCGAGATGGCGCTGAGCATGCTCAAAGCAAAAGGCCTTCCTAACAATTTATGGGCCGAAGCCGTATACGGCAGTTTTCATCCTCAATCGGTCCCCAACAAAAGCTGTCATCAACAAAACTCCTTATGAAGCTTGGCACAATCTCAAGCCGGTGATAAATTTTTTAAAAGTCTTTCGATGCATTGCCTACTCTCATGTTCCTTCTCAAAACAGGGACAAATTTGATGAAAAGGGAGAAAAGTACATTTTCATTGGCTATAGTGATGAATCAGAAGGCTATCGACTTTTTGATCCAAAACTCAACAAGTTGGTGACTTTCAGAGATGTGCACTTTGATGAATTGAAAGCTTGGGAATGGGAAAGCAAAAACACCTACGAAGCCGAAAATTTTATACAACCAAGATTTGAAGAACCAGATGAAGGCGAGCCAAGTTCTCCTACCGGTCCAGCTTCACCAATCACCAAATTTCCAGCAAAGTCCATTTGAAGAAAGTGACCCAGAATCACCAACAAGGAAGGTACGCCCACTAGAGAAGTTTATGATGAATGTAATTTTGCATTTTTTCTCTTGTGAGCCTCAAAACTTTGAAGATGCAGTAAAAAATGAAGTTTGGAAAAAAGCAATGGATGAAGAAATTTTTTCCATTGTCAAAAATCAAACATGGGAGCTTGTTGAATGTCCTCTGCAAAAAGACGTGGTCGGGCTGAAATGGATTTTTAAAACCAAGCTCAATGAAGACAACTCAATTCAAAAATACAAAGCCCGTCTTGTTGCAAAAGGCTACTCGCAACAACCTGGAGTTGACTTCAACGAGACATTCGCACCAGTTGCTCGGATGGAGACCATCAGAACAGTCTTGGCGTTGGCTGCCCAATTGGTGTTGCCAATCTACCAATTGGATGTAAAATAAACATTTCTTAATGGCGAACTAGACGAAGAAGTGTACGTGGATCAACCTGATGGATACGTGGTGAAAGGAAAAGAAAATATGGTCTATCGACTGCGAAAAGCACTCTATGGTCTAAAACAGACCCCGCGTGCTTGGAACAGTAAAATAGACAAATATTTTCTCCAAAATGGTTTTCACAGGAGTCCTAGTGAGCCATCTTTATATGTCAAAAAGGGAGGTACCAAGGATTTTCTCATTGTATGCCTTTACATTGATGATTTGATTTTCACTAGCACTAACCTTGCAATGCTAGATGAATTCAAGAAAGCTATGATGAGGGAATATGAAATGACTGATCTTGGCTTAATGAAATACTTCCTTGGCTTGCAAGTGAGACAGAAAGAAGGAGAAATTTTTATTTCTCAAGAAAAATACACTGAAGACTTGCTGAAAAGGTTCAAGATGTCGACATGCAAGGCGGTCTCAACACCAATGGCACTAAATGAAAAGATGCAGCTTGAAGATGGAGCACCGAAAGCCGACCCAACATTGTATCGCAGCCTGGTTGGTTCTCTCATGTATCTCACCAACACCAGGCCGGATATTGTACATCCGGTAAGCATGGTTTCAAGATTCATGACTGAACCCAGCCAAATCCACTTTTCCGCAGCTAAGCGAATACTCCGGTATTTGCATGGCACAAAAAATTTTGGCCTCAGGTATGTGAAGGAGCAAGATAACAATCTCGCCGGATATACTGACAGTGATTGGGCAGGTTCTGTTGATGATAGAAAAAGCACGTCTGGCTATGTATTTTGCATCGGATCAAAAGTTATTTCTTGGTCCTCCAAAAAGCAAAAGACGATAGCACTCTCGTCAGCCGAAGCAGAATACATCGCCGCTACGGATGCCGCTTGTGAAGCTGTTTGGCTACAAGAATTCTTGGAGATTTACAACAAAAACAAATGGATCCCACAATAATCTACTGTGATAACATGTCTGCCATTGCCATGACAAAAAATCCCATCTTTCATGCTAGAACCAAACATATCGAACTTCGCGATCACTTTATAAGAAACTTGGTCGGAAATGAAGAAATTCAATTGAAGTTCGTCAACACAAACGAGCAACTTGCAGACAGTTTTACCAAAGCCGTTTCATCCGAGAAGCTAGAGCACATATGAAAATTGAGACAACCATAAAACTAGAGGGACGACTACGAAAATTTGCCCCTTTTTTTTTCATGCTTTCAGAATGGGTTCTTGTTTGATGATATTGGTGTTTAATTTTTGAACTTGTGAGGTATTTCTGGGTTCTTGTTTGATGATACAGAAACACATATGGAACTTTTGAATTTTTTGTTTGGAAGATAGTAAGGGTGCTATTGCCGTTGTTGTTGTTGTTTACATACTCCAAGCAAAACATTATGATACAAAGGAAAAAGTTGATTTTGGCCTACACAACTCAGGGGTAGTAATGTTCTAATGGAAGCAATATCAATCCTTGTGATTTGACGTAGCTTCTAAAGAAAAAAAAAAAAGAATACAACCAACTTGTTCACCTCAAGGTGAGGAGAGAGAGAAGAGAAGAAGAGGAGAAAGGGATCGCCGGGAAATTGGGTGCTGGCAAATGGGTCGCTGTTGAATGAGGTGCCACAAAATGGGTAGCCGGAAAATAGGTCGCCGGAAAATGGGTCGCCGGTCAGGAAATGGGTCGCTGGGCAGAATGGGTTCTGGGAAGGTGGGGTGTGTTGGGGGAAAGAGGGAGGGAGAAGAGATAGGGTGAGGAGGGGAGAGGGAGGAGAGAGTGTGTTTTGATCTCAGCCATTGAAATGAATGACTGAGATTGATTGTCAAAATGAGTGTTAAAATGGGTGTGAGTGGAACACAAGCAGCAAGAAAAAGATTTTATATTAGAGAAGCGAATGACAAAAAAAAAAAAAAGGAAAAAGATTTGCTGATTAACAAAAAATAAAGCTAAAGTAGCCGGCAACCACCAATTGACGGATCGAGGATCTGAACCCATTGTGGGTTGTGTTCTTCCTCAGATTCAACTTCTAAAAGCTATGGTCAACTCTCTCTCTCTCTCTTATTAACAAAAAAAATAAAGCTAAAATAGCCGGCAATGACCAAGACATTAAAAATATAAATGAGCTAAACAGCCGGCAATGACCAAGACATTATATATGATAGGAGTAGTTGTCTTCCATCTGTGGTAATCACAACACCCCTTCTCTTTGCTCTTGTATTCTTATCTTGCTAATTGTTCATCAAGTCCCAATTCATAAGAAACACATGGCCGAGGCTTTGCTCCTCCTTACAGCCAAGGGAATCCTGAAAGGGTTGCTTTCCCTAGCAACCAATCAGATTAATAATCAGATTAACCTGGCATGGGGTTTCAAGAAAGACCTCAAAAAACTCTGCAAAAGGCTAGAAATCATTCAGGCTTTGTTACTTGATGCTGAGAACCGGAAAATAACATCACATACTATGATGGCGTGGCTAAAACAACTCAAGGATGCAATATGCGAAGCTGAGAATGTGCTGGATGAATTGGCCTATGAAGGTCTTCGAAGAAAGATAGAGGCACATAACCGGAAGAGGAACAAGGTGCGTGATTTGCTCACCCTCTCTGATCCATTGTCGTTTCGTTTCAAGATGGCTAATAAGGTCAATGGCATCAATAAACAATTAGACATAATTTGTGAAGAAGCAAATGATGTCGGTCTTAAACCAGCTGAGCAACTCAATGATGCTATTGTTGAACCTAGGGAATTCAAGACGACTTTACCTTTTATAGGCGATACACAAGTTGTGGGGAGGGATGGTGATGCTAAGGTAGTGGTTGATATGTTACTTGACTCTAACGTGGAAGGTGAGTTACCTGTCATTGCCTTTGAAGGAATGGCTGGGCTAGGAAAGACAACTCTTGCTCAGGTAGTTTACAAAGAAGAAAAAGTCTTGAAGAATTTCGGTGAGGAGAGAATTTGGATTTGTGTGTCTGATGATTTCAAGGTAGGAAGGTTATTGAATGAGATGGTGCAATCTCTTACTGGAGACAAGTGTGAGACACCCAACATTGAAGCGGTAATGAGAAAGCTTAGGCAAAAACTGAATGGGAAAAAATACTTGCTTGTACTAGATGACGTGTGGAACACGAAGCCAAATTTATGGGAAGACCTCAGAAATTCTTTGGTGGACATAGGCGGCTCTAAGGAAAGCAAAATTTTAGTTACTACCCGTAGTATGGAAGTCGTAGAAGCAATGCGAACATTCCCGTCATGCATCCATCCGCTGACACGACTATCAAAAGCTGATTGTTGGACAATGTTTAGGAAAATAGCATTTTCCAACAAAGGACCAAGCGAAACTCAAACTTTAATGGATATTGGTCGAAGAATGGTAGAAAAGTGTAAGGGTGTGCCATTAGCGATAAAGTTATTAGGAGGTTTATTGTACTCAGAGCAAGATGAACAAGAATGGGAGTCCATTGAGAAGAGTGAAATATGGAGATCAATGGAAATTGAAAATGGAATTCTACCGATAATGAGGCTTAGTTTTGACCATTTGCCATCACCATCTTTGAAACGATCTTTTGCATTATGTTCTATTTTTCCAAAGGACAAAGTCATTAGAAAGGATGAGTTGATTCAACTTTGGATGGGTCTAGGATATCTCCAACCTTCTTCACGAGGTAAGGTGGAAATGGAAGAATTAGGCAATGAGTATTTTAATATTTTATTGCGCAATTCATTATTCCAGGAAGTGAAATATGATGAGTACAACAATATCACGAGTTGCAAGATGCATGATCTTGTACATGATCTTGCACTTTATGTCTCACAGGGTAATTGTTTGACTTTGGAAGCTAGTGATCAGGTGAAGAATAATCCCGATGTTGAACATTTGTCTTTGTCTCCTGGGGAAGAAATACAATTAGATATTTTAGAAGAAAATCTTGGAAATTTGAGGACACTATTTTTAACGGGAGATCTCCCTGAGAACACCAAAAAAATTCTATGTATTCGTGCCCTGCGGTTAACTGGCTCCAAGTTTTCGAGTTCAATATGCAAGTTCATACATTTAAGGTTTCTTGACATCTCTAGATCTTCTATTAGGAAAGTCCCAAATTTTATCACCAAGCTCTACAATTTGGAAACACTGAATCTACCAAGGTCTCTAGAAGAGCTTCCAAAAAATATCCACAACTTGGTTTGCTTGAGACATTTGTATCTTGAAAATGATTATGAAACTAGAAAATTGATGCCAATGAAGATAGGGGAGTTGACATCTTTGCAAACATTACCATTCTTTGTTGTGGGCAAGAAGAGTGGCCATAGAATCGAAGAATTGGGTAACTTAAGCAAGCTAAAAGGTAGGTTAGAGGTTTGGGATCTACAATTCGTGAAAGACAAGGAAGAGGCAGAGAAGGCTAAAATGTTAGAAAAATATGAACTTCAAGAGTTGACATTGTATTGGGATGGAGACCTTTGAAACTCCAACGATAACCATGAGGATGTGTTGGAGGGACTCAAACCTCACCGGAATGTTAAGGGATTAAAACTAATGAAGTTTGGTGGAAGAAGATTGCCATCTTGGATGAGTAAAGATGCCCGCTTGCTTCAATATTTGGTGAAGATCGAATTAAACGACTGCAGGTTATGTGAGCAAGTCCCTGCACTCGGACACCTTCCTCATCTTGCGACAGTCAAAATGTGGAAGTTGCATAACTTGAAGCGTATTGGTGCCGAATTTTATGGACCAGATGAAGGCATTCTCGATAGTTGCAGCATTAGTGGGGCAGCGACAGCAGGAGTATTTCCAGCATTGAGGGAATTCCATCTTCTTGATATGCCTCAGTTTGAAGAATGGTCAGACGTATCATCATTGCCCACTTTTGCCATGAATGTGCTGGAGTTCTTTCCCCGTCTTCAAGAGTTATACATCACAGCATGCCCCAAGTTGATAACCATCCCAGGTTAATTATTATGCATTGAGCAGTTACTAATTACATTGTGCTGTATTTACCATAGTGCTAGCCCGTGCCTACGGCACTACGCATCTCGGTTGAAAGGGGATGGCAGTGGTGTGATTTAGTTGAAAACCATTGGCACTTAACGGGGAAGTGGGAGGATGCACTACAGCCTTTAGATCAAATGAATCTATGCCGTTCCAACAACTTGTCCACACACCCTTCTGTTTTATAATAGAGAAGATTATTTTCAAATGAGGTATAGCACGTCCCGGCTCATATTTTTTTAGAGCAATTATGGTTCATCCTCACCTTTCTAAGTGAGGGTAAATTTACAAACATTTTATGAGATAGAGTGTAACTTGTTTCATTTCTGTAATTAAAGTCGCTCGTTTTGTAGGATTAAATTTCTTATGCAAAAATTCAATTTAATCGAATATCAGTAAGTATTTGATTAAAAAAAAGTGGCTCATAAAACCACAAGAAGAAATAGTTCGTGCCACAAAACTTTACTGGCTTTTATAGAAAAATTGCATATTTGTCCTCAATGTGTCTTCCCATCAAACTTCTTCCTTCCCGGTTCTCGTTCCTCTTCTTATTTCAGAAAAAAGGGATCTGGGTGAAATGAATCATCCTTTCTTTAATTGATTTTTTAAATTCTCGTTCCTCTTCTTCTTCTAATTTCAGAGCTATTTAAATTTAAAGGCTTTGATTAGGAATGAGACTTCGCCTAGAGGGAGAAATGAATGAATCTGGGTCGGAGAGATGAAGAAATGCTTTTTTAAGAGAGTGCGTCAAAGAGGGAGGAAATTGACAAAAGATTATGAGGGTAAAATTGTCACATAACAAATCTCTCTCTCTCTCTCTCTGTGATTACGATGAGCTTGGGCCAAACCTAGGGTTTCGATTGGGGGGGGCCACCGGCGCACCGCGCCTCGTCCTCCCACCCCTCTCCCTGCTTTCTTCCTTTTTCAAAATGATCGGCAAGGTATTCGGTGGTTGGAGGCGGTGGTGCTGTTGGGTTTGTTTCCAGAGTCATGGTTCTCGACGAAAGGGTGTCCATATCGCCTTTGTGTGCTGTTTTTGGCCAGCGATCATCTTGTGGGTTCCCAATCGGCGACGAAGGCGGCGTCGGTAAGATCTCTTGGGTTTCTCTGTCTTTCTTCCTCACCTCTTTTGTTTTCTGCCCCCCTTTCCCTTGTTTGGCTGCGCTTTTTCTGTTTTCGGCCGGACGCCTGTCGCTCCACCTCCGCTCGGTTTGTCTCCTTCTCCGGTGAGTTCCACCGGTCGGTTTTCTCCTGGGTTAACCGACATTTCTTTGCCTAACGGCGTGAGAGGAGTCGACCGGCGTTGGGCTCCCGCTGGGATTTTCACTGTTGGTTATCTCTGGCTTCGGTTGAGCTTCCGCGGCAGTGGTTTATGCTTGGTTCTCGGCGTCGTCTTCTTCAGTGGTGGGTGCCAATGGTGGCAAGGTGGATCCTGGTTGGATGCTCCGTCGGTGGTGGCGGCGGATGGACGATGGTGAACGGAAGTTGTTGTAGCAGATAAGGGTTAGATTTTGGGAATTCTTGGATTTGGGCTTTATTTTCTTATTTGGGCTTGTTTGGCCATTGGATGTTGGTGCTTTCAACACTGTATTTGGGCTTTTTGGCCCTTAGGTGTTTGGAGCTTTGTCTCCTCTGGCTCTAATCCAACGTTTGATTGGACATCATTTTCCTACCCCTAATAATATATTTTTGCCGATAAATAAAAATATTGTCACATAACCCGAAGTTTTTTGGCACCAACAATACTTCTTGTGGCATTATCAGCCACCATTAAGAAAATCTAGTTTTGCTTAGGGGTGAGCATGGTCCGGATTGGTTCGGTTTTATGGTAAACCAAGAATCAAACCAATATCTACGGATTATGAATTTGGAAAACCAAACCAATCCACAAAAGGCATTGAACCAAACCAATCCAAACCATTAAAATACGGATCGGTTTCGGTTTTAAACCACGGTTTGCTTTGAATTAAGTTATCATTGTCGACCAACTAATTAAGAGTAAAATACCAATAATTACCTCAAATCTTAAACTAAGAAAATGAAATACTGATAAGCCACTACAATGAACTAACTACTAAACATCGTAAGATAGGTTAACCAAATAAAAAGCCAAAGATAATTCCTAAAACTATTGAATTGAAATGAGGTAGCTAAGTTTCCATTTGACAAAAAAAGAAAAAGAAAAATAGAAATGAGGTAGCGAAGGGCAGTAGTAGCAGTATGGTAGCAACCAACTTGTGATAATCACTCTACAACAAGATTAATAATCATAGGAAATTAGGAATGAATTGTGAGATATAAAAGTTTAGTTTAAATTATCTTGACAGAAAAGAAAAACTAAATATTGCTGTGGATTTAATAGGGTCAAAATATTAAGAAATTAGTTGGCTAAGGCTCCCTTATTTATTTGGTGAATCATAATTAAATTATATATATATGTATTATGTATTATACGGTTCGGATCGGTTTAGAACCATAACCGTAAACGTGAATCTACAAACCAAACCATATAACGCGGTTTTTAATTTTTTCAAACCATGACCAACCCATACTACTAAAAAAACGAACCAAACATTTCGGTTTGGATTGGTTTGGACTGGATTCACGGTTTGACGGATTTTTTGCTCACCCCTAGTTTTGCTCTTTCTATCTATACACCCAAGAACTTTATTTTTTGATCAAGTACTCACGGATCCTCGATTGAATTGATTATCTTGATTTCCTAGCAAATCTATTATGTCAAAATGAGTAGTTTCGATTATCAAATCAGGACCCTCATGAATTAATATAGCACACAGAATGCAGGTAAAGTTACCCTTACCGTACCCAAGGCAAGGGTAAATGAAATTGTTCTTCACAGAGATAGATGTGGATATTGAAGATATTGTACTTTAATGGAAGCTTTGCTAAAAAAACAGTGAATTCTTAATGCTCTATTTGAAACTTGTGAAAAAAGAGGAAAAGAGAAAAATTAAGAAGAAAAATGTGAGAAAATAAAGGGAAATTTCAGTATGCTTGATACTCTATTTTGCCAAAACATAGTATATATGACAATAGTGGAGTAAGTGGAGTGGAGTGCAGTTGGCCTCCCTGACATATTCTCATGCACATGGGCAGGGTTGGATTCCCATAAGCCCCATCTCCCTCCCCCAAGTCCTCTAGGGGATAGTGTAGATCATGAAGATTAACAAATGACAATAGTAGAAATGGATGGACGTATTGGGCTGGATTATTTTCCAAACCAGCTTCAAAACCTAGCGTTACGTAAGATATTAGAAATATATCATTGTTATAACCTGATGGTTTCAACCGACAACACTGAAGCAGCATTCAACGGATGGACATCCCTTCAACATCTTCATATTCGACGTTGCCCTGAGCTTTTAAGTTTGCCAAAGGAGCTGCTACAACCAACCCTCGAAGATATACGCTTGAATGACTGTCCAAAGTTAAATACGCCTAATCCAGATGCATTACGCAGCCTCACATCCCTCATGAATCTGGAAGTCATAGATTGCCCGATATTGGGGACTTGTTGGGAGGAGGGGCTGGTTTGCACCACCAGCCTTCAAAGTTCGAGTATAGGTAGATTCAGAGAGGAGTCAACATATTTCCCCTGGCCCTCCAAAAGTGCTGCAACACCGTGGTGCGATTTCACCTCCCTGGAGACTCTATCCTTATACGATGATGGATCGGAATATTATTTCGAGTCCATGCCTGATCAACTTGAGCACCTTCCTGCCTTGACAAGTTTGGAACTTCGGGATTTCTGCGAGTTGAAATCTCTGCCAGATTGGTTGGGTAACCTTTCATCTCTTCAACATTTGGCAATAGTTGATTGTCCTCATCTTAAGGAAAGATGCAAAATGGGAGGTGATGATTGGCACAAGATTGCACATATTCCATCCATTCGCATAGGTAACTTAATCTTCAAGTTGACTTACACGGTGTCTATGTTTCTCTTGTCTGTGTGCGTGTGTGAAATAATCCATGGCAAAAGTTCGGTAACCTAATTCTTTGGTGTAATTATTGGGCTTGCAGATTCATGGTACCGCCGGGACTAGTGAGCTGAATTGCACCCTCTCCAGGCGGATAAGGCATGAAAGTCCCCTCCTAATCAAGTAATTTCTCACTTTCTGCATTTTCTTTAGTCTCTGTTTCTTAGACTATGTATTCTTTCAATGTCAATAAGTGGTTTTGTTCTCTTGGTCTTGAACATCCAGCCGTTAGGATTTCGGAGACCGCAGCAAATCGCAACAATGAAATAACAGTGGTTGTGACAGCAGACTCTGTTGAAGTATCTAGTTCTTAACTATTTAGCTCGTTGTTTAAGAATCTAGTTCTTAACTATTTGGCTCATTGTTTATTTAAATCCTGTGATTGAAATGGTTTTAGTAATCTGTTCTCCTGTCCGCTGAGCACTCAGTGTACTAACTGAAAATGCTCAAGGTCTAGCCTGTGTCGCATCCTAAGAATCAAATGCACTACTGCTTCTTTACTTTTTTTCTATGTAGCACAGATGTGGAATTGTGGATATATACGAATATGGACACGGACACAGCAATTCTAAAAAAATGGGGATACGGACATGGCAGGGGACACGCCACGTGTTTAAATATATATAAAAAAATTTATGGACCATTGTATATGAAAGAATTCACAAGTTGTAGAACTTTTTTTCATAGGCATAATTACAGTTTAATCCAAATGTTTTGAATAATTTCATATTAACATAAAAATATTGCATTTTAATCCCCAGGCGTGTCCCCTATCAACAAAAAATAAAATTATTGGACGGCGTGTCCAATATGTGTCCCCCTGTGTCCCTGCCGTGCCCCCGTGTCCAATACGTGAATACGGTGCCCTTTTGGAGTGTCGGTGCTTCATAGCTTCTTCTTTTTTTCTTTTTGAACCATTTTTGGGTGTTTTTGACTCCCGAATCTTTGTGACAGTGCAATGTCTAGTCTTCCCAAATTCATGGTAAGACTTGGGTTCTCGAAGGTTTTATTTGTACATAGACATTTGTCAACAATTTTCTCAACATTTATTTGCTTTAGCCATGAATTCTTTGTCTCTATTCAAATTGTTCGAGAATGTTTGCTTGCTAGATGGTTGAGTGCAAATTGTCCATAAATTACTAAGCTTGGGATCTGAGCGCTACTTGATTGAAATCAATATTTGTAAAGGTAGGTCAAAGTGAAGCTTTTGATTTGGGACATCAATGTCTGATCGATCTCACATAAATGATACTATAAATAATGTAAAATAACTGAGTCAGTCTTAGAATCCTGAGATAGCTGTTATAATGTTAGTACGTCACCGATTTCCCCTTTTCATCAAACGTATCAATAATTTCTCCATTAGCCCTTCTTAAGTCCTTGTAGCTCGGTAGCCGTAAGCTCATAATAGCTGGACTCTGGACAATCCATCAGTTTTAGGCCCGCTATTTTTTTTTAAAAATAATTTCTTGAGTGTTTTATGCTGTTTGTTTCTGGGGTTGGTTAAGCTGTAGATTGTTTATGGGTTTATTTGTAGCTTTCAGCAGTATAGTTTGGTTTTGCGGGGTTACATGTTATGGTTTCAAGCTTAAATTGGAATGGCTATAGGAAGAAATGGCTCTTGCTTTGTGGAGCTTTTGGAGAAGTCCAGGCATTTGTCAGTGATCATAGTTCTGCTGCTATTTTTCTGATGCTGCTGAAGAGTTTTTTATGGATGATGCTTCTGAGGATTTCAGAAGATTTTTCCCATCTGTATGTGTGCGCGCATGTGGTTAAGTGTGGATTCTGGGTTGCACATGGATACTATTGCTGGTATTATAGTCATGGAGGGTTATGCTGATGCTTGGATTAGCCTTAACTGTTGTCGATGATTGATGCTTCTGCTGCTGAATATTGAAGCTGCTGTTTTGCCTCATTTCTCTCCCAGTTCTGCGCATGGATGATTCTGTTTTGGAAGTTTGTTTCATTTCCAGATTCTTCTATGAAGTTTGCTGTGGCTAAAGATCTGTTTTGCCCCTATTTTGCTGGTGAGGAGGTTCCTTTGATGCTGCTCTTTTGGTGCTCCCTTGGTGCTGATTTTAGGCATTGTTTTTTGGTATGAAATTGTTGTGCAATGACTGTGAATTGATCCTGCTGTTGGTTTCATCTGCTGCTTCTGCTGGTTTCTCTTCTTATGCTGGATTGTTGCAGCTGCTTGCAGTTGGAAGCTGGATTACAGGTGCTGGTCCAAGTTCTGGTTTGCTCAAGCTGCTGTGCTGATCTCATTTGGCGCTGCTGGTTTTATTCCTTATGAGTCTCTGTTATTTTTTGGTAGTCTATGGTCAGTGATGATCTAATATGGTTTTATTCCTAATGTCTACTGATCTCATTGTTATTCTTGAGGCTTGCATTTGGCCTGGATTTGTTCTTTTAGTTTCCTTTCATTTTAGTTGTCATCTTGCCAGCCATATGCTCTCTTGGGATCTTGAGCGGCATATGAGTGTCAGGGGTGTGGGTGCCAACATAGTTGGTATCCGCTTTTCATGTTGTGCTGCCGTTTTTTCTCTTGCACCGTTTGATCTTCGTAAGTTCATTTCAAAGATTAATAAATTCCATCATTTGCCGATAAAAAAGTACCTCCGAAGACATTTTTATGTTTTGCACATAGAGGAGAGGTAGACAGTAGACACCTTACGCAATTAACTATTTGTAGCAATGAAATGATTTACTAGTGTATTAAAAAAGTCTTCTTTAGATGTTTTCGTTCCTCATTTTGTGAACTTATATTCGCATATAACTGTACCTCTGTGCTTGCGCATATTCCTATGGTACTGAGTCATGAACTCAATCTTCTTGTAGAGGAAACTATGAGAACCTTATTTGACATTTGGATTTTTTATATACTAAAAGACAAGTGCGTCATTGATGTTCACAGTTTTGTACCCTAAGTGGCAAATCTGAAAAATGGTATTTGGTGGAGGTCCTAGCATCAAATGACGCAGATACGGTACGGCTATTGAAAAACCCTAGCTCGCCTAGGTATACAAATATTTGCTATTTTTAAATCTCTCTAATTAATAGACCCACCAACAGATAAGAAAATCAATCTTGCAAAAGATAAAAAGAAATTACAACTCGATAAAGAATGGAATACAAAATAAAATGTGTTTTTTCGTGGAATTTGCCAACACAGATAAACCTTGGAAAATGGTCCTAACAGCTATCATGTTTTTGTTGGTGCAAATTCGTCGAAGTCAATGAAAGAGGATAAACACGGGTGGAGTGAAGAGATGTTTCAAGCCGCATTATATTGTCGTTGTCCAAGGCGATATTCGCCCCCACCAATTCGAAAGAATTTGATATGCACCAGGTTATAGCAAAACCGTCTTCAAAAATTTGTTAAGTAAGCCACAAAATTGGTAATCTGTGTACCGTACCCCCGAACATAAAACAAGCCACAAAAATTCATTAAAAAAGCTACAAAAATTCGTAAAGGAGCCGAAAATATTTTTATGAATAATGTATACGTAGCCATTTCCGAGTTGGAGTTAGTTCCCCTTGCGAGATCACAATCTTTTGTCCCGGCCATTGCAGCATGTGCGTCACCAAAATAATGCTAGTAGAAGATTTTTCACTCTCACCTAGAACGTATTTTCACATGTAGAATCGACATATGGAACATAACTGTCAAAAAGCAATCTCTCAATATTATTGGCATTTCGATTCAGGGGTTTATATTTA
This sequence comes from Rhododendron griersonianum, assembly GCA_018127125.1. Classification (NCBI taxonomy): domain Eukaryota; kingdom Viridiplantae; phylum Streptophyta; class Magnoliopsida; order Ericales; family Ericaceae; genus Rhododendron; species Rhododendron griersonianum. The sequence goes on along the minus strand of CM030799.1, from coordinate 5,533,930 downwards.
GAACCAGGGTTAGGATTGGGAAATCCTGTAGTGCAAGACCCTGCAAGACACCCTGTAGGGCTCACACGGATCATCGATCTTGACAATGAATGGTTGAGATATGATTTTTAAATAAGACCGGTAAGAATCATTTATTACCGGTCATAATTGATTTTTAATGTGGACCGTTGATTGATAAGATCAACGGCTGTGTGTCGCCCTATACGTGTGTAGGCGCGGTCAAAATTATTGACAGGTCATCAGGGAAGACCTGTTGACCAGCCTATCGGCTGAGGACACGTGGCGACCAGGTCCACGCGGAAAGTCAAACTTTATTCCAAGAAGACGTTTGACTGACCAATGGAAAGGAAACACGCAGCACGATAAAATGGACGTCCGCGGAACCGGTCCACGGAACTGAAGATCCCGCGGGTCCCGCCCGGGAGAACTAAAAGACATACTGAGATTGAAATTGATACAGAAGCTGAAAGGAGACTCCGGGGTCCTATCCTGGCCTAAAAGGCAGGCCCGGAAGGGACCCCGCGGAAGGCAAACGATCGCCGCGGGTCGCGACCTTGCTCTTGCGGGAATTGGGGAAGCTCTTGTGGCTTGGTGGCTTGGGATGGAGGTAGCATCGCGGAAGCGCGAGTCCCCCCGCGGGAGGACAAGTCTTTCGCGACCTGGAGGTACGGGAGGGACACGTGTTGGGGTCTTATAGGAGCGCCGTCCTGGGCATGACCTAGGCCCAAGGGCCCTATAAATACCCCTGATATTCCCAATGATTGCCAGATGCTGACTTTTCTGGAAAGAGAGAGAGAGAGCACTGATTCTGAGGAAGTAGAACATTCTTCTCCGGAGAGAAGGTGACCTCACTCATTTGATTCCAGAGAAGGCAGACGTCATCCCCCCGCGGAGAACAAAGGAGACACGTTGCCTTTGTCTTTTCCGTACCTCTTGCTCCAGCCCTCACCCCACGAGTTCTTTCCTCTTTTCCCCTCGGTATTGATTATCGACCAATCGAACCTCTCCAGCTCACTCTTGCACACGTAAGCGACCTCACAGAACCCGCTTTCCACCCACATTTAGGCGACTCTGCTGGGGAGGTGTCTTTTGGTTTATGGTTAGTACCCGTTCCACGGAATACATCGGGCGGCCGCTATCACGCCGTAACGCAATGGCGGCACAGCAAGACGGCACGATTATCGAGGAGGTCGAGGAAACCAATAGCGCGGGCATGGCCGCGCAAGCGCTGCGAGCCCTCCAGGACGGCCAGCGGCAGTTCCTCGAGACGCAGCGACAGCTGCTCGCGGCTTTTGCTGGTCTCACCGAGGTCATCTCAGCGGCGCTCCCAAAGGCCGCGGTCGGTCAAAACGATGAACCGCCACAAAACCAAGCGGGGGGCAGCACTAGCCAGACAATGCAGCCCCAGTTTCCCCCAACAGTGCCTCCCCACTTGCGCCCTATACTCGTCGGAGGCATCGCGGGAAATAACACTGGAGACCGCCAAAAGGAAGCAGCCGCTGACGGTGCTAGCACACCCTCCGCGGGACCCTATATTACCATGGCGGAAGTTCAGGCCCTGTTAGCGCAGCAGAAGGCGAGCGAGGCGAGCAGGAAGGAGCCGGCCATTACTGATGTTGGGGCCCCGTCCGCGGGACAGTTCATCACCCTGGCGGACGTACAAGCCCTCCTCACTAAGGAGAAAACCAAGATGGTCCTACCCTCTCTCCCTAGCCCGTATATCCGCCCGCCTTACCCCATGACAATCCTGTCGCTGCCATACCCGGAAGGGTATGCCCCACCCAAATTTGTAAAGTTTGACGGAAAGGAGGGAAGTGCCCAAGAGCATGTGGTACGTTTCATGGAGTCGCTGGGGGCCCACGCGTCTGATTATAACTTACGCCTGCGGGAATTCTCGAAGTCCCTCACCTCGCGCGCGTATACTTGGTACGTCAACCTGGAGCCTTATTTGATCACCACCTGGGAGGAAATGGTGAACAGCTTCTACGCCAAATTCTTCCAGGTTCGCGAGAAAGTGACAGTGATCAGCTTGACGAAGGAGACGCAGGCTAGTGGAGAAGACATAGTGGACTACATCAGGAGGTTCCAGGATCGGGCAGTTGACTGCACCGAGTCCGCGAAGGAGGTACAATTGGTGGAAATTTGTATTGGCGGGATGATGGATGAGTTTAAGATGCTGCTTATCAATTTGAAGCTGGGAACATTCTCGGCCTTACTGGAGTCGGCGTACAATATCCGCCATGTGGTCAAACCGGCGAGGAAGGATGCATGGAAAGGCAAGGCCGCCAGCGCCACTGTGGCTGTCGCGGAAGTTCCGCGGACTCAGCAGGCCGCAGGGACGCGAAAGCGGAGAGAGCGCGAGATGGGGCCAGCGCCAGATTTCCCATGTACAATGGATGAGGTACGGGCCTTGGTGAACGCATGGGTGCAGGATGGAGAGTTGGCACTCCCCCTGTCGAGTATGAGCCAACGCGGGAGGACCGCGAGCACCCAAGGTACTGTATGTACCATAGGCATACCAAGCATCCAACGAGCGATTGTTGGTCTTTGAAGAGGCTGTTCAAGCGGAAGCAGAACGCGAATGAGCTAAGGATAGGACGGCGCGACGTCCGCGACGAGCCCTATCCAGCTCACGGGAACAACGGGGAGGTCAACATGGCGGAGTGCTACCCGTTCATGTACAATGATGATGATGAGGCCGAAAGCAACTACTACACAGGAGGAGAAGATGAAGAAGCAGGGGCCTGCATGGTCTCGTGCTACGAAATAACGGAAGAATTCGGGGAGGGGCCAGCCCCCGCGGTGATACCAGACCCCAATGCGTCAGCAAAGACTTTACAGAACAGTGCGAAGTTCCGCGCATTCTTCGACGGTTTCGGGTTCACACCGGCGGCAAGATTGGAAATTACCAAGGCGATTGTCAGCATCGCGGAAGTACATCAGGAGTCGTGCATGACCGCGGAAGGGTCGGTCCCGCGGACGATCCGAGACGAATCTAATTCGGTCACCTTCTCGGACGTGGATCGACGGGTACCTTACCCCCACAACCGCCCCCTGTATGTTACATCCCGTGTCAACGGGATGGAGCTAAAGAGAACTTTCCTTGATGGCGGAGCCTCCATCAATCTGATGCCGATGTCAACATTCAAGAAAGTGGGAATACAGTCTAACAGAATAGTGGAATCCCCAATAACCATCACGGGGTTTGGGGGAGATAAGAAATAGTCCCTGGGGTACGTGGTGGTGGACCTGGAAGTGGGGGCAATCCGCTCGACCACCAAATTCCATCTCATCAACGCGGATCCTAATTACCAGATCATTCTTGGAAGAAGTTGGATGCACAAATACGCGGTGGTACCTTCTAGCTACCATCAATGTTTGAAGGGAGTCTGGGCGGGAAAGAAGGTCACAGTCCGCGCGTCGGAAAACCCATTTGATACCAACGAAACACACCTATCAAACGCAGTCTACTTCTCGGAGTTGGGCGAGGTATCTCAGGCGATCACCGCCAAGCCTCGCGTGGTCAAGATCCCAAGGTGGGAGGATATCAGAGATGAAAAGCCAGAGACACGCCGGAGAGAGCCTGCCACGACAGACACCGCAACCCCCAGGAAGATTACCAAGACGAAGGAGGGGGGTAAAACAGTGTATTATTTGTGACGGTCCACCGGGGCAGCGGATGATCATGAAGCCGCTGGCCCCGGCGGTACATGTGCCGCGGCGGAAGAAGAAGAAGTAATAGACAAGCCGGAGCCCGCTCCGGAGTGCATGCAAGACCAGCCCAGGCCACAGCAAGAGGCTCTAGAAGAAGTTGATCTTAACGACGGGGAAGGCCCCAAAAGGTCGGTGTTTGTAAGTAAGGAGTTGAGCAGAGAATTCCGCGAGAAACTGATAACACTACTACGCGCTAACTCAGACGTGTTCGCGTGGCATTACGAGGAGATGCCCGGGTTGGATCCAGAGCTGGTTACGCACCACTTGGATACCTTCCCAAATTCGAAGCCCGCGAAACAGTCCCAGCGGAAATACCACCCCGATTTAGAAGGACAGATCAAAGAGGAAGTCGAGAAGCTGCGGAAGGCAGGTTTCATCCGCCCGATCCAGTACCCGGAGTGGCTGGCAAACATTGTCCCTGTAAAGAAGAAAAATGGCCAAATTCGAGTCTGTGTCGACTTCCGCGACCTCAACAAAGCGTGCCCAAAAGATGAGTTCCCGCTGCCACACATCGATACATTGGTGGATGCCACTTCCGGTCACCAGATGTTTTCTTTCATGGACGGTTTCAGCGGGTACAACCAGATCAAGATGGCCCCCGAGGATGCGGAGAAGACGGCATTTCGAACACCATTGGGTAATTTCTACTACATCGTCATGCCTTTTGGGCTCAAGAATGCGGGGGCAACGTACCAGCGGGTCATGACAGCAATTTTTCACGACCTCATGCACAAGATAATTGAAGATTACGTGGATGACTTGGTGGTGAAATCCAAGGAGCGCAAGGACCACCTCGCGGACTTAGCCACTGTCTTCGCGAGATGCAGAAAGTTCAATCTCAAGATGAATCCGCTGAAGTGCGCATTTGGAGTCACCGCGGGAAAATTCTTGGGTTTCCTGGTACATCGCCACGGGATCGACGCGGACGAGGCCAAGATCAGGTCTATCGCGGAAATGCCCCCGCCCCACTCACAGAAAACACTCAAGCGATTCCTGGGAAAGGTATCATACCTACGTCGTTTTATTCCCGCGATGGCGGAGATCGCGGCACCATTCGCGGACCTGTTAAAGGGAAATGCAAAGTTTGAATGGAAGGAAGACCACCAGCAGGCGTTCCAGCGGATCAAAGCGGCATTGACTTCTCCTCAGACAATGGTGGCACCAGTCGCGGGGAAGCCGCTGATCCTTTATCTGACCTCTACCCCGAGATCCATTGGGGCCCTGCTGGTGCAAGAGGTGGATGGGACAGAGCGCCCAGTCTACTACATCAGCAGGAAGGTACACGGGGCGGAGGAAAGATATACCGCCATAGAAAGACATTGCTTGGCCCTCGTCTTTACCGCGCAGAAGCTCCGGCACTATTTCCTCTCTTTTCCCATCCAGATAATCACTAAGTGCGACCCCGTCAGGCTCCTCCTGTCGCGCCCCGCCCTTACGGGACGGGTCGCCCGTTGGTTGCTGGCACTCGCGGAATTCGACATCTCGTGCGTAACTCCAAAAGCAATCAAGTGTCAAGCTCTAGCCGACTTGCTAGCTCAGTTCCCAAGCGGACAATGCGAGCCGCTAGAAGATTGTCTACCCGGAGATGGTTTCGAAGCTCTCGCGGCCAGCACAGATGAACAGCACTGGACGATCTACGCGCTGAAGGAGCCAACGCTGGCACCATACCGAACAACAGTGCAGAAATTGATGAAATTCTTCAAAGGTGTCAGTATCATTCACAAACCCAGATCGGAGAACCGTTTCCCGGACGCTCTCGCAACGCTGGGGGCAAAGACGGAATTTAAGGAAGACAGAGCCTGCATTGAAATTGTGAAGAGGTTTGAACCAGCCGTGGTGGAAGACTTCGCGGAGCCGACCGAAGATTGGCGCGGATCTATTAAAATTCAGTTAGTCACCGGCGTGGGACATCTATCCACCGCGGAACTGTCAAGTTTTATAGTTTTACGCGGAGAATTGTATTATCGCGGCCCGCAGGGGTGGCTCGCGCGGTGTATTGGCGCGAAGGAGGCAGAAGAAGTATTGGACAGGATCCACATCGACAACTGCGCGGATAACGAGATAGCCCTATACAGGAGAATTCAGAGGCAAGGTTATTACTGGCCTACTATGAAGAAAGAGGCTGATTTGATTACGAAGAATTGCACTCGGTGTTCCCTGTACATGGCCCAGCCTGAATGTCTGATGGCAAACACTGACAACCAGGAAGTGGACTGGAGACAAGTCTACATCGATTACTTACGAGAAGGAGCCCTACCCACCGAGCGAGCTGAGTCCGCGAGGGTCGTCCGCGGCGCGCGGCGTTTCTTCCTGGAAAAGGGACTACTGTTCAGAAGAACTCTGGATGGGATGCCGCAAGTATGCGTAGACAAGGAGCAGGCGGAGGAGGTTCTGGCCAAGACCCACGGAACTGAGCACCAAGGATGGAGGAAGCTTCATGAGCAGATGGTTAATCTAGGGTATTTTTGGCCCACCATGGAGAAAGATTCGAAAAGACACGTGCGAAGATGCCAGGCCTGCCAGAAATTCGGGAACTTGGTTCATGCTCCCTCCGTGGAGTTACATTCCGTCCGCGCCCCTTATCCCTTCCACACTTGGGCAATGGATCTGGTCGGACCGATCAGACCAGCGTCGCGGAAGAACAGATGGATCTTGGCTGCAACGGAGGTTTATACCAAGTGGGTCGAGGCTGTTCCGCTGAAGAAAGCAACAGGAGACGCAGTAGCAGCATTCATCAAGGAAAACATCATTTGCAGGTTCGGCATACCGAAAGTGATCCTTTCTGATAACGGTACTCCGTTCATCAATCACCACGTGGGAAGCCTCCTCGATGAATACACGGTCGATCACCGTACATCTAGCGCCTACTACCCTCAGGGAAACGGGCAAGCGGAAGCAACGAACAAGACTCTGATCAGAATTTTGAGCAAACTGTTAGACGAGCGCGGGGGTACTTGGGCAGATCACTTACCGATAGCTCTTTGGGCTTACCGAACTTCGAAAAGGAAATCTACCCGCGCCAGCCCTTTCAGCTTGGTGTACGGAGCGGAAACGGTCTTACCCGCAGAGCTAAGTGTCCCCTCCGCGCGGATGATACTTGCGATGGAGGATTCCGCGGAAGGAAGGAAGGCAGGCCTGGAAGCCCTAGAAGAAAGAAGAGCAACGGCGGCCCTTGCTCACGAAAAATACTGGGAGTCCGTGGCACGCTACTACAACAAGGCGTAGTGCCGCGGGTATTTGAAGTCGGAGAGTTGGTGTGGAAGGCTACCACTGCAGTAATGAGGGATATGAAAACGCCTAAATTCACCCCTAGATAGGAGGGGCCCTATGAGGTGGTCAGTGCCTCTGCAAGCGAGTACTACCACCTAGCCCGCGTCGAAGATGGTTTCGAAACAGGAGCAGTAAACGCTAAGTATGTCAAGAAATTCTACCCGTGAGGAGAAATGCTGGAAGCAAGCAGGCTGCTCTCCTGCCCTACCGGTCTTCACCCTCCCTTTATTCTAAGAACAGTTTGTTTTCTTTCTTCCCTCTTGTAAACAGTTGATCGGATCTATCGTTAATGAAAAATGGGCACTTGTTCCTAATTCATGTTGTTGTTTAACTTCCCTTTTTTACGATGGGGTGAGGTGATAAAACCCCGCGGAGAGAACATTTCCGCGGTACTACCAACTCCCTTTCGTGACTCTTTCATTTTCTAACTTAACGATTATCAAAAAGAGACGATGCTAAGTCGCGAGAGGCCAGAACATGACCCGCGAGATTCATACTTAGTGATTGTCAAAAAGAGATGATGTTAAGCCTTAGGCGGCCAGAACATGGCCCCCGGTCCATTCCTTCAAACTTAACGATTGTCAAAGAGAGATGATGCTAAGTCGCGAGGAGTCAGAACATGACCCGCGAGATTCTATACTTAGTGATTGTCAGAAAGAGACGATGTTAAGCCTCAGATGGCCAGAACATGGCCCCCGTTTCATTTCTCCGAGATTAACGATTATTTAGAAGAGATAATGCTAAGTCGCGAGAGGTTAGAACATGACCCGCGAGGTTTACACTTAAGTCTTGAGCGGCCAGAACGTGGCTCCCCCGAGTGACAAATTTAGTAGATGATGAACAGGTCACAAGAAGTCAGAGCATGGCTCGCGGACCCCAGCAAAAAAAAAAAAAAAAACAGCTACCATGATATTATCAATACAAAGACTGTTTTATTTTTGACGGTAAGACCCAAAGTTTTATTCAATCAAAAAAAAAAAAATAGTACATGTGTTCAAAGAAAGAAAAAGTACAACAGCAGCACTTTCTAGGCCTGCCAGTCCAAGAATACAAGCCCGTCCGGGTCAGGATCGGCTAGGTTCAGCGAGGCAGCAGCCAGCTCCGCATCATGCTGCAACACCCGAGCAAAGCTGACCTCTAGATTGGCCAAGTGTTGGCGGGTAGACTCCAGCTGTTGGCGAGTGGACTCCAACTGGGCAGCCAAGTCCTGGATCTCAGGCCTCAGAGCGGCTCTCTCCCCCGCTGCCCGCAGAGCAGAACTCCGCGCGCACAGCCAAGCCAGGTCAAACCCGAAGACTTGCATGTCCGCGGCAACCTCCAGCAGTTCAGCCTCGGTCCCAGGATTGAAGTCCCTGTAGCGAAGCTGCCCCCAAGGAATGAGCACGTTGTGGAGGCTGCTGAGGTAGATCACCCCAAGCCGGGCAGACCGCGGGTTAAAGGAGCTGAAGGTCTCCGGATGAGACCGGGCTATGGCGTTCAGCAGAGGGTAGTATTCCGCGGGCACATCATAGCCCGCGGGAAAGAGGCGGATGGGCTCCGCGGTCTCAGTATCCATGGGCCCCTTCCCCAAATCTAACGCGGGTTGCCGGGGCGGCGACTGCTCTCTCGACTCCACCTCATCCCTTTGCTCGCCCATCTCCAAATTCAGATCGAGCTCGTAATCCCCAAGTGCTTGGCTCCCCTGTCCCCCCAAAACATCGTCAGTTGGCAAGAAGTCCATATCTTTAAATAAGGAATGGAAATCTGAGTCAGTAATGGAGGTGGGGCCACCAATAAGTTCTTCATTTACCTCCAGCTGTCGGTCTGAGGGTTGAGCGGAAGGCTCGGCCGGCGGGGTCGGCGGGCGTCTCGCGGATTGGAGGAGTGGGTTTGCGAAGTAGAACATGCCGGGGAATGGGGACTGGCGGCGTCCATGGCCGTATCCCGCTCCGCGTTCGAGCCCGGGTCTTGAAGAAATGAGGCATTGGAAACCCCAGTGGAACCACCAGCAACCCGGCCCAGATAACTCTCCGTTGACCGGATGCGGGCACTAGTGGACTGTTGGTGGGAGCCAGAAGGCGTGGAAGCTGAAGCCACCTCGGGTTGCCCCGCGACAGACCCCCCGGCGGCAGGGCGAGGAAGCTCTCCGAGGTTGTCCTCGTCTCCCTCCCTCAGCAACCGTGCAGCCGCCGCGTTGAGAGGGTCCGCGGCGATTTCGGCCTGGCCCACAGATTCGCGGGTACTTGTCGATGGCGGAGCCTCGCGAGCCTCTGAAGCTGCTGCATGGGATGGAGAAGGGTCTCGATCAGCAGAATATACTATCACATTGCCGGATTCCTCCGGGGAAGAATACGACTCGGAGGAGACTGTGTTGGGATCTCCCCCAAGGTCAACAACAGAGGGCTCGTCAGGCAACATACCTCCGATAACCGCGGAGGACTCAGGTTCCGGGTGAAGGAAAGGAACGGGCCCCGCTCGAGGCTGAATCACCTCCGTTGCCCTCTGCTCCTCCGGGGGGGAGTCAGAAATCTCCACTATACTGGCGTCTTCCGCGACAGGCTCCCTCGCGGACGCGGATGCCCGGGCCTGCAAGGCGCTGATGGGAAGGGCGTCTTCATCATCACCATCATCCTCATCGCCTGCCCCCGCGCCGTCGTCCTCTTCCTCGTCGGACTCGGTCAGAGCTGTTGAGAAATCATGGCAAAATACAAGTCAGGAGGCTGTAAAATGCGGAGCAACAGAAATGGCATCCTAACAAAACAAAGCTTACCGTCGAGGCGGCGTCTTTGAGCGTCTGGGGCATCGTCTTCCGCCCCATCCGCTGCCTCTTCTGCCACCGCCACTGCCGCGGCTGCCTCTGGCTCGTATGCCACGAAGGTGCTAGCATCTCGCTCTCGCTGCTGAAGAAAAGAAAGAAAGCAAGACAGAAGGAGTAAGTCTCAGAAAGCAAAAGACAAAGTATTGCAAGGAAACGATTGACCACATGGAGAACACTTACATTGCGGAGACGCTTTCGACGGCGGGGCACCCCCGCCGCGGGCGCCTGAGAAGAGGACGGCTGAGATGGTCCTGCCGGTGGAGAAGGCGGAGGCTGGGTCCGCCAGGGTCCCCGCGCGCGGGTTCGCCCCGGAGCGGCTTGAGGAGGTGCAGGTGCTTCCACGGGAAAAACCCTGTTCACGGGCACGGCATGGATCACGGCCCATTGACTGCGGGGCCTGCGCCACTCAGTCGCCCGTACAGCAGTTATGGCCCGCAGAGAGGTATCCCGAGTCCGAACTTCAGGCACTTCGGGGACCACGGCCTGCCCGCGGACGAATGTCAAGAAGGAGTCAAGGTTCCTCCTCCAGAATACGCGGAACTCCTGGGTGTAACGTGAAACCCTATCCCTCTCAGGGATGAGCAAGTTCCCAAGTTGAACCAGGACTGGGGAAAGCTCCCCCCTCATGAACCGGAGCTGCGACCCCGCGAAAGAAGACATCAAGGGGGCAAGACCGGGAACCCCTTGATCAAAACCCAACTGCCTCGCGAAGCGATCCGGGCGGTACACCGCCACCCCAGTACCCTCACTGGACAAGGTCGGGAGCCACCCCGGAAGGGCAATGAGCGCGGAGTTGATCACCGTCCGCGCCGTGGCATTGTTGTCGCTCGCTGCATTGAGGGAAGCAGCAACTGGGAGAAGACATTGGCCCACGCCCATGACACCCGGGTAGGGAACGTTGTAAGGACGAGGAATGAAATTGGCTTCGACGTCACATGCCTCGTACCACGAGGCCTCGCTACTGGTCCCGTGCCATTGTTCTGCGCGGGAACGCACCCCCGAGGCTTGAAAGGCCAGTGGTTCCGGGGCGACAGTTCGAAAATGCTCGAAGAAATACGCGAGCAAGAAGGTGGAGTGAGCCATCGAAAAATGGTCACACCTTCCGAGGGACCTGGCGTAGTCCGCCTGAACCAGGTCCAGTTGGCGGTAGAGCGTCCCGAGGAACAGCGGCGCTAGGGGGACTGGTTGGCCGCGGGCGAGGAGGACAGCCAGCGGGAAGACCGCCTGAAACAGCCCATCAGCAGGATAATCGGGCAGGACGAAGTACGAGAGGAAGTAGGAGAAGAAGCCCGCCATGTAAAAGTGCTGACCGTACTCGGGGCCCTCATCAAAATCTCGCTCGGCACTAGGAACGACAGTCCTCGCGGGCTGGAGATCCTTGAAGAAATAACGCAGCCAGCTGCCGAGGGAGGTCTTCTTGGCATTTGCCGCGTGAGCCTTGCGGACCCCCTGAGGGGTGAAGATTGGCCCATTTTGGGCCTTCTTGTGAAATTCCCTCAGGGCCCCCACCTCATCTCGTTCCGCCCGCGAGAGCTTGGCGAAGTCCAAGGTGTTGCCCCCGCGTAGTGACAAGCGGGTGAGGATATGTACATCCTCGAGTGAGAGTCCACTCTCTCCCCATGCCCATGCAAAGGAATGGGAATCACTGCTCCAGCGTGAGCACGCGAACTCCAAGTTCTTAATGGCAGCCCCCTGTCGAGGAATGCTTAGGCGCCGCGACAGTTGGACGGCCTCAAGAGCACCACTGGCCAGCAGCACCTGCTTCCAGCGGGGATTACCGACGACGTCATCAACCCAGTCCGACCAGTCAGTGGGTACGGAGGCTTGGGATCCGAAACGGCACTCCACAAAGGGGAAATCCCCGCACTCGAGACGGAGACGCAGCACCGAAGAGGGATTGACGGGCTCTGCATCCTCCGGGGCGGCGGGGGCCGTGAAGAAAGTTGGGTCAATCACGGGGGGACCCGCAGCAGAATACGCCTCAGCAAGGGCCCAGAATGGATCCCCAGACGAATGCAAGTATGGGGCCCTTTGCCACTGGTCCGCGGAGGGTACCGGGATCTCGACGATTGGACCACGCGCAGCCATTTGTGAGTAAAGTAAGAGAAAAGGGAAGGTGTGGACCGCGAGAGGTGGAAAGAGACAAGAAAGACGATCGCTGGAAAGTCAGAGGAGAAATTGACAGCACTTCGACGAAAATTTGGGGTTTGGTAAAAAAGGAAATAATGGACGAGGAGTTTATATAGTGGTCAAACGGTGGGGACATTTATGACGTCGGTACACGAAGAGACATTAGCAGTTATTATGCCCGATGCTCCGCGGAACAGACCCAGAGTAACCGCGGAAACTTACAAAGAGGATGGTACGCACGCGGACGACGTGCACTTATCGTACGCGCGCGGGGGGCATATGTAGGCGCGGTCAAAATTATTGACAGGTCATCAGGGAAGACCTGTTGACCAGCCTATCGGCTGAGGACACGTGGCGACCAGGTCCACGCGGAAAGTCAAACTTTATCCCAAGGAGACGTTTGACTGACCAATAGAAAGGAAACACGTAGCACGATAAAATGGACATCCGCGGGGCCGGCCCGCGGAACTGAATACTCCGCGGAAGTAGCCCGCGGAAGTGAAGATCTCGCGGGCCCCGCCAGGGAGAGCTAAAAGACATACTGGGATTGGAATTGATGCAAAAACTGTAAGGAGACTCCGGGATCCTATTCTGGCCTAAAAGGCAGGCCCGGAAGGGATCCCGCGGAAGACGAACGATCGCCGCGGGTCGCGACCTTGCTCTTGCGGGAATTGGGGAAGCTCTTGTGGCTTGGTGGCTTGAGATGGAGGTAGCGTCGCGGAAGTGCGGGTCCCCCGCAGAAGTCCTCCGCGGGAGGACGAGTCTTCCGCGACCTGGAGGTACGGGAGGGACACGTGTTGGGGTCTTATAGGAGCGCCGTCCTGGGCCTGACCTAGGCCCATGCGCCCTATAAATACCCCTGACATTCCCAATGATTGCCAGAGGCTGACCTTTCTGGAAAAAGAGAGAGAGAAAGCACTGATTCTGAGGAAGGAGAACATTCTTCCCCGGAGAGAAGGTGACTTCACTCATCTAGATTCTAGAAAGGGCAGACGTCATTCACCCCCCGCGGAGAACAAAGGAGACACGTTGCCTTTGTCTTTTCCGTACCTCTTGCTCTAGCCCTCACCCCACGAGATTATTCCTCTTTTCCCCTCGGTACTGATTATCGACCAATCGAACCTCTCCAGCTCACTCTTGCACACGTAAGCGACCTCACAGAACCCGCTTTCCACCCACAACGTGCATTACACGGGGTGCACTACAGCACCCCTAGATCCCAGGGGTTACGCCATATACACAAAAGAGTACACAATGATGATATATTTGGCGAATCAAATACCATGGTCTACATCACTATAATTAGTTGTTAATTAATGGAAAATGATAATGTTAAAACTGTTTTTGTTGGTATCAAAATTCTAGTGCATAAAAGGCTTGTACCAACAAAAACAGTTTTGGCATTATCACTATCTTTATTAATTACAGTACTATTAACTAAAATTTTTAAAGATTCCTGCCACAAGAAAATAATGATTCAAGTTCCAAAATCGCGGGAAAATTGTTTTATAAAACATGTACAAGATTTTGCCGTATCCTTTCCGGCCATTATGGAGTTTCTTACCGGAGTTGTACTTTACCGAGTGTGATTGATGGTTTTATTGTTGGACATCATCGTATATATTATAAGAGGATTCCTTTTTCAACTAATGTACGTATGTCTATACACATAAACCGTTTCTTTTTATACATTGGCCTTTCATCTTATCTCCAACATGTTACCAATAGAATACCGCTATATATAGTTGCTATCCACCGTGATTTTTAAATGCAACCACCAATTGACCCAGAGGTCTTTTTTTATATATTTTTCTTTCTATTCTGCACAATGGTATAGCATTATCAAGCATGGTATTTGTGCTATGCACGGAAGCAAAGAAAAAATCTTTGATGTTTTTGTCTCTGATTGATGTATGATTTAACATTTAAAGTGAAAATATTAGAAAGTTTTAACGTAGGAAAATGCAAGGGGAAGTTTGAGAGTTTTTTTATTTCACTTTAAAAGTGGGAAAATCAAAAGCAAACGGCAGATGAATTTTAGTGGCTGTGGTTGATTTTTGTACTGTATGACTTTTTTTTGGGTTCTAAAAACGAGTGTGTTTTTTGTCATGCACGTGCTTAATACTCTTAGGCCCTGTTTGATAACAGTGATAAATGGATGAGATTCGCAAGGAGATATGGATTAGGATTGGAATTGGTAATGAAAAGGTTTTGGTAATGAGAAGGGATTGGTAATAAGTAGAGGTGGCAAACGGGCGGGTCTGGTCGGGTTTGGGCGGGTTGAAACGGGTTGCGGGTCAAATATGGACGGGTCAAATATGGGTCAAAAAGTAAACGGGTTGGGTCAAATATGGGTCAAGCCAAACCCAAACCCGCCCGACCCGACCCGTTTTCCTTTTCTTTCTTTCTTTTTTTTATAATTCCCCGATATCGAAAGTCAGACTTGCTAAACAAGGCTCGAAAATGCGAGCGCAATACAAAAATTAGAGAGCGGAAGTGCATTGTATTTTGAAGAATCGTGTATGGGTTGTTCGGATAAATAAGACAAAGTGGCTTATTTTTTGTCCTTATTCAAATTTTTTTTGCAATTTGTGGCTTATTGTCAATTTTTTGGGGATTATTGCTTCGTTATGACGAGAGGAATCTAAAAAGTAAAAAATTTTGGTCGAAATTCAATTTTTTTTGAATTTTGACTAAAATTGGTGGGAAAGCCACTTTTTTCGTCTTTATTCAAAAAAATTTGGATTTCGACCAAAATTTTTTACTTTTTAGATTCCTCTCGTCATAACGAAGCAATAATCCCCAAAAAATTGACAATAAGCCACAAATTGCAAAAAAAATTTGAATAAGGACAAAAAAAAATTGGCGGGAAAGCCAAATGGCTTTTTTATCCGAACAATGTACGACTGACTAATTCAGAAAAGTGGACAAAAAGCTACTGTAATTAATTAAACAAGAAGATCAATAAATAAACATGAAAAAGTCAATTTGGCATTTCTGAAAATTAGTGTCGTCGTTGCAAGCACAATTAGAGAGAGAGAGAGAGAGAGGTGAATCAGAGAAACGGGGGAGAGAGTGCGGGCTGAGAGAGAGAAAATGGTGTTGGGCCATTTTTAATTCTAACCCATATTGAACCCACTCTTAACCCATCTAAACCCATATAAATATGGGTTGATATGGGTTCAACCCATATCAACCCATTACACAATATGGGCGGATTGGGTTGGGTTACAAGTGGGCGGATTTGGGCGGGTTAAGAAATATGGGTTTGGATTGCCACCTCTAACAATACGTATGATGAGATTATTAATATCATGTTTGTTTCACATGGAATATGATTTGATTGATAATAGTCTCAAAAAAATTAAGCGCTCCAATTTTTAATCCGTTTGAACCGGTACGAAGATCTTATTTTTCTGATCATATTATTCTAAAAATTCATAATTAATTTTTGTCTTTATAACTCTCATGATCAAGTTTCTGCTCTGCAGGAGTCCAAAATAAAGAGACAGAGGAGTAGGGACGGAGGGGAGGGGATTGGATTGCCAATACCATCTCCACGAGGGTATTAGCAATACCCCCTATAGTCCGGCTTCCTCATCCCATGAGATTCACAATCCAGAGGCATTTGTGTTACCAAACAAAGAATTAATAGTCCAAAGGGACTATTAGTCCAGTCCCATGGCCAAATCATGTTATCAAACAGTACCTTATGGCCTCGTTTGATAACAGTGATAGATGGATGGGATTCGTAAGGAGATGGGATTAGGATTGGGATTCGTAAGGAGATGGGATTGGTAATGAGAAGGGATTGATAATGAGTATGTTTGTTTGGGATGGGATTAAATGATGGGATTATTAATATCATGTTTGTTTGAGATGGGATTAGATGATGGGATTGGATTGATAGAAGAAATTGGTAATGAAAAGGGATTGGTAATGTGAAGGAGTTGGGATTGGACTATTAATACCCCTCAATACCAAGTCCCACGGGGTATTAGCAATACCCCCTATTACCCGGATTTTTAATCCCATCGGACTACTAGTCCGAACCATTTTTGGTTACCAAACAAGGTATTAATAATACCAACACTCTACCAATCCAATCCCAACCCCTTGGAGGGTTATCAAACGGGGCCTATATATGTAGCACTACAAACATATATTTTAAGAAATTGGCCTAGTTTTTTTTTTAATCAATAGAAATTACTAGAGTTTATTGTGGTTTTTCTTACATCTTAATTTTGACCCCTGATACATTGCTACCGTTTTGTCATGTATATAACCTTTTCGTCGTATGGAATGAATTGGTACGTCGTTGCATTTGTTTGATCATGTCACTAGATTAATCAAAGCTGCTTTTTGTCAACTAATCAAAGCCCGTTTTCAATAGACATGGGCGGGTCCAAGATTTTAGTTTGATAACAAAAATGTGAAGAACATTGTTGTATACGAACTTTTATGTATAAATTTTTTGTGCATTTTTTTGAACGAAGTAGGATTGTGTGAACCCTCCTAGGGAATAGTGGAGCCGCCCCTGTTAGTAGACCCATTCCTATTAATGAGAGCCCTTAATCAAAGCCTTTGTCAAGTAGATCCGTAGTAACATAATCCCTTAAAAAGCCTTGCGCTTTCGCTCTCGATTTATGCACTGTGTTCACGTTCTCATATCTCACTATTGCAAATTATTTTGAGATGTGATTCAAAGACGCTTTCACACTCGCGTTAACGCTCACACACACATATAAATTATGTGACTTAGAGTAGTAGACCCACCGCTTATTAATCAAAGCCATAGGTCAAAGCTTTTTGTCATTGTTTATGAAGTATTTCACATGCTCTATTTTTTCATTGTACCCATTGTGTCTTGTTTTAGGTTTTTGTGACTATTTATTATAGAATGGAGGATAATGGATAGCAACTCCAACCTACACTCCATATCTTTATTTTTTTTCCTTCAAATCTAGTTTTTCAATCCTCTATTTTACCTTTTAACCTCTAATATTTCACTTTTATGAGGATGAAAAGTGACATGAAGATAAAAATTAATAATTGTTGAAGTCAGCTTACGTGCACTTTGACTATTTATCTTATTACGATAAGTTTTTAAGTGCCGAGCAGGTATATCTCATGTGGTGTCCGCTCGGCACTCCCGAGCCGTCTGATGCATTTTTGGACGGATTAGATTAAAATCTTCTCTCTCCCCTCATCCCTAGCCTCCACTTTCCCTTTCCTATTTCTCTCTCCAAATTTGAGCCGTCCAAAATCACATCGGACGGTTCAAATGTGCCAAGCGTGACACCACGTGGTACCCACCCGGCACTGAAAAATTTCTCTCGTATCACAGATAATTCAAATCCCAAAAATACACAATTTACCCCCCAAAAATTATTTATTTTAGTAAAATCCTGACCGGTCCAAGTTTTTTCCCCAAACAATCGACCTCCTGGTGGTATATTGCATGAATAAGGTCAGGACTTAGGGATATAGTAGGGTTTGCATTTAAAAGCTACTTTGATGAACAAGATTCACTCATACTGTCGGATCGGAGTTTTCGAAGGACGATATTGGGAGAGAAACATTGAGAGAGGATCTGAACCCATTGTGGGTTGTCTTCACCAGATCCAACTTTTAAGAGATATTAAAGCTATGGTCATCTCTGATTAACAAAAAGAAGCTACGGTCAACTCTCTCTCTCTCTCTCTCTCTCTCTGTGTATGTGAGTTTCCTAAAGAAATTAAAACAGGGCAATGTTCATTGTGCTTTTGCACTTCCGAGCTTTGACTTTTGATGCTGTGTCCTGGATTAAGCTACCCGCCATGTGCTTTCACATGAGAGTAGTATGTAAGGTCAAGTTTTTATTTGGCAAATCCCATGACAAAAATACATTGATTTGTATCTTTTATTATTGAGTTGAAATTTATTCTTCATTTATTTCTAGAATGTCTGTTTAGGAAGTGGAAGGAAATCAAATCGTTTGTAATTGAGAGGATGCGTTTTTAGGAACTAAATCAATTATAGTATTGTATTTGAGAGATAGAGAAGGAAAAGGATGGAAGGAATCAGGGAGATTCGTGATCATGGCAGATGAATAAGGAAAGAGGATCTCAAAATCTGTGGGTTGAAAATAAGGCAACGTGCATCAGTTGTGATTGCTCGAGCAACTCCGAACAAGCCTATACTGGTGCTTGAGCAACTTAACAGATTTCATCCATCTATATATATTCGGCTCACTTGGGATTTCGAGGTGACCGAACATATGAGAGCCGCCCCCAAGAACGTCCAAACCTAAGAATACATCCAAGGGGTTTCGGTTTTGTTTCTTGAAGTACAAACATGATCAATTGATCATCGAGCAATAAGGTTAACTTCATGGAGTTTCTTTCCAATCTTTGATTCAACTTACTTGAGTTGGCCTTCGGTGGATTTCCGAAGGATAGTGGAAGGCTTGTGGATTCAAGGCAGCGGCAGTCAAGCACTGGGTGCGGTGAACGAGCGATTCGGCAATCAATCTTGGTCAACTGAGAGCGATTCTAGGTTGTAAGTATAGGTTTGTTTGTAACCGTACAATGAGTATAGTGTTTTGATTCCTTCCCGTGGTTTTTTTTCCCGTTTTGGGTTTTCCACGTATATCTTTGCGTTCATCTTTTTATTGCTCCTCGTTCGTTTGATTAGCTTATTTATCGATTGGTGGATTGATTAATTAAAAAGATAAAAAAATAGCAAATATTTATATACCTAGGTGATCTAGGATTTTTCAATTGGTATCAAAGCGGGTCGCTCATAATATTAGGTTTATTCCTAGAGCGGATCCTTAATTTTTTTTATTTGCTATTATGGATTCACCAAGAGAAGGAAAATTTAATATCAAACCTCCGATTTTTGACAGCTCCAAATATATAGCATGTGCTACAACTATGTTTCCCGGTGGTAATAATATTCTATCTGACAGTGAGAGTACCAATAATATTTTTTGTGAGGTTGAGACTAATCGAACTAGCGATGGTGATGATAACTATGATACGGAAGCTATGGCTTTGGTTATGAAAAGTTTTAAACGTTCTTTTAAGAAAAAACCTGATTTAGGGTTAGCCACAAAGCTAAAACCATGTGAGAAAGAGAAAATTGATGCGTTGCATGAACTTGATGTGCTTAAGCGAAAACATATGAATGTTGAAAATGATATGGATAGCCTTATTAAGACTAACAAACTTCTTGAATCAAAGGTAGCAAATTTGCAAGTTGAACTTGACAAGGCAAATGCTACTTTTAAGAAATTAAATGCAGGTTCACAAGTTTTAGATCAAATTTTGTTATCTCAAAAGGTGGCATCGGATAGAAGTGGACTTGGATATGAAGTAGAAGTATTTTCAAAGTCAAAGGAGGAAGGCAAGATTGTAAAGCCCACTGAAAAACAAATTGCATCGCCAAAAGATATAGCCAAAACTACCATCAAGAAAATTGGTAATACCAATGTGTTCAAACAACCCACTCCCACCGATGCGAGGATTCAAAGAGGCATCAGTGGTAAATCCACCACCAAGCGTGGTGAGGTAAGCTCTTTTAAATTTAAGCCTACTTGTCATAATTGTGGAGTGATTGGACATATAAGACCACATTGCAAGAAATTACATGCTTCTTGTATTTCAAATGCACCTGAAAAAATGAATTTGCGTAAACATGCCCAATTTGTTCCCACTTGTCATTTTTGTGGGATGAAAGGTCACATTCGGCCAAATTGCTTTAAACTCTATGGGTACCCTATTGCTCCTCTCAATTATCGTCGTATTAATAACAATGAGGGTAGGGAAAATTATTTTGATTATGATTGTGATAGAACCCAAAAACCTAGGTGTAGGGTGATTTCTCATGAAAAGAATACAAATGTGATGCCTAAACATGCGCCTAAAGTTGTTGAAAATTTTAAAAAGGTCAAGGTTAGATCTATTTGGGTGAGGAAAATGGACTTGAGAACTTGTGTAGATTTTCCTTCCAATCCTCTTGATGCCACTGGATCGTTCGGAGGAGTTGGCCTCATCTTTTAAAGGCTTGGTCTTGCATCCATAGTCTAGGTTGGTTTTCTTGCAATTCTTGTACCTAGAGCTATGGTCTCTGTTGGATTATTTACTTGTGTTGATTACATTCTTAGCATGTTTCATTTAGTTATTTAAAAAAAAATAGAATTTTTTTTTCTTTTCCGGAATTATTAGTCTGGCGAATTTACTTTAAAAAAAAAAGATTTTTTATTTTTTTTTGCTATGGGCATGCCTTTGAAGTTTTAAGTTGTTGGCTATGAGATACATTCATATGAGCATTTTTTTTTGTAATGCATGCACATCTTTTCATGATAACATTCATGCGAAGTATTTGGAAGTTAAATGTGACATGTTTCATGATTATGTGATCTCCACCTCTACACGTCAAAGTTAGCGAGTTTTTTTTTTGAGGCAAGTTGATTCTCATGTACTTGGGTATGTCACATGTTTTTCTTCAACGATTGACTATTTCAAGCATATTTTTTTTTGGATACGAGATTCTACATTCTAATGTTTCCTAAAAAAAAAGGGAGGTCATGGATGGTTTGCTAGAGATAATAATGCTTATCCGGGCGTTCACTGAGTAACCGGGCAATTGGGGTGAGGTATTCTCCCTCTGAGAGTTCGCGTCATATTGTGGATAGACCTTGTGAAGGCATTCGTGTTGGACCACTTGCCAGTAACCGAGTATTGGGTATGAGGTATTCTTACTCTCAATATTCGCGTCAAACGACAGTGGGGTAATAGAGAATTCATTCTTGTTATCATGAGAAACAATAAAAAAAAAGGGGGATTAATTGATTAAGGGGGAGAGTATTCATTCTTTGAAGGGGAGTTGTATCTAATTCTTAGGGCGTAATTCGTATCGATATGCATGGTTTGACTTTGTAAGGGGGAGAGTGTTTGACAATCCAGAGTTTACATGAGAATTCTCAAATCCTTGACTGATGATCTTAATTTCTTGAGACGTGTCACACACTCACCTTGTCATGGACTCATGTTGCATGTTACAATTACTTCTAGATTAATCTATGATTGATTCTCATGAAAATTTGCTCATGCATTTAAAAAAAAATTATTCATATTCATTGAGTCTCATATTCAAAAACTTGTCCTCCATTTATTTTTGTTGGTCATTATTTATTTTTGGCTTATCTATGTAGGTTTTTGGTCCTCGTAGTACTATTGGTTATTTGGCTTATGGGCTATAATTGCAGCACTTCTTTTCCGGCTATTGTTTCATGAGTTTATAATTTTTCATTCTCCTAGCTCAATTCTTGGCTTTTGCAATACATGAATATGTTTGGTTATGTCATTGATAGTTCTATATACTTGGCTATTGATATGTTTGGTTCATGATGAGTTTAGTTCAACTGCTGATGGGTTATTCATTCTTTACAATATTTTTTAGTTGACATTTGATTTCCTCTTCTACCTTTGTCATTCCATGACAAAAAGGGGGAGAAATTTATTGATTAACAGATTGTCTTTAAGTATTTGTTTTTGCAGCTTCTCAGGTCATGATCAATCTGTTAAGAGATAGGTTGTTAAGTATGTTTTGTCATGGAAGTGCCAAAGGGGGAGATTGTAAGGTCAAGTTTTTATTTGGCAAATCCCATGACAAAAATACATTGATTTGTATCTTTTATTATTGAGTTGAAATTTATTCTTCATTTATTTCTAGAATGTCTGTTTAGGAAGTGGAAGGAAATCAAATCGTTTGTAATTGAGAGGATGCGTTTTTAGGAACTAAATCAATTATAGTATTGTATTTGAGAGATAGAGAAGGAAAAGGATGGAAGGAATCAGGGAGATTCGTGATCATGGCAGATGAATAAGGAAAGAGGATCTCAAAATCTGTGGGTTGAAAATAAGGCAACGTGCATCAGTTGTGATTGCTCGAGCAACTCCGAACAAGCCTATACTGGTGCTTGAGCAACTTAACAGATTTCATCCATCTATATATATTCGGCTCACTTGGGATTTCGAGGTGACCGAACATATGAGAGCCGCCCCCAAGAACGTCCAAACCTAAGAATACATCCGAGGGGTTTCGGTTTTGTTTCTTGAAGTACAAACATGATCAATTGATCATCGAGCAATAAGGTTAACTTCATGGAGTTTCTTTCCAATCTTTGATTCAACTTACTTGAGTTGGCCTTCGGTGGATTTCCGAAGGATAGTGGAAGGCTTGTGGATTCAAGGCAGCGGCAGTCAAGCACTGGGTGCGGTGAACGAGCGATTCGGCAATCAATCTTGGTCAACTGAGAGCGATTTTAGGTTGTAAGTATAGGTTTGTTTGTAACCGTACAATGAGTATAGTGTTTTGATTCCTTCCCGTGGTTTTTTTTCCCGTTTTGGGTTTTCCACGTATATCTTTGCGTTCATCTTTTTATTGCTCCTCGTTCGTTTGATTAGCTTATTTATCGATTGGTGGATTGATTAATTAAAAAGATAAAAAAAATAGCAAATATTTATATACCTAGGTGATCTAGGATTTTTCATAGTAGGCCATTTAATGTATTTAATTCAACATTCGCAGTTCTTACCCAGGGGCGGCTTTCCTTAATAATTCAATTTGATTATTTTTTTTAATTTGTATCTATGATTGACAGACAACTGATCACAAACGTGGTTTTTTTTTTGAATGAAGCTAATAAAATAATTCCTACGGATTATGAAGCCAGACCACACCTTAGTAGTGTATAACGTATACATGAATATATATTTGTGTGAGAATACATATATAGAATGTGATAGCATATTACAACGTAAATAGGTGGCTATGACTGAGGACATCGAACATAAAAATAAGCTAGATTTCAAATCGTCAACTATAATTTTTGTGTTTTCGCAAAAATAATTAAGCTAAATAGATGGCAATGACCAAGACATCAAACATGTAAATAAGCCAGATTTGATATCCCCCACTATATAAATGTTGTCCCTCGATCTGTGGTAATCACAACACCCCTTCTCTTTGCTCTTGTATTCTTATCTTGCTTAATTATTGTTCACCAAGCATTTTTTCATCAAGTCCCAATTCATAAGAAACACATGGCCGAGGCTTTGCTCCTCCCTGCAGCCAAGGGAATTCTGAATGGGTTGCTTTCTCTAGCAACCAATCAGATTAACCTGGCATGGGGTTTCAAGAAAGACCTTGAAAAACTCCGCGAAAGGCTAGAAATCATTCAGGCTTTGTTACTTGACGCCACTACAAGAAATTTGGGATCTCCCAACGGTTTTTTTAGCAACGGTTGAAAAAACCGTCGGTATAGATGGTGTGTAGCAACGGTTTTCATGCAACCGTTACTAGATTACAAGACTATAGCAACGGTTTTCCATAACCATTACTAAAAACCGGACTATAGCAACGGTTTTCAATAACCGTTACTATAAAGTGGACTATAGCAACGGTTTTCAATAACCGTTAGTATAAACTGGATTTAAAAAAAAAAAGGATTAAAAAAATCCGGTTAGTATAGTATAAATATTAAAAGGTTTAAGTTTTTACACAATTTATGGGCTAGCACAGTTGGCTCGCGCACACGCGAGGTCGGCGGTTCGAATCTCCGGAGGAGCAAGGTTATTTCGCCACGCCACGTGGGCGCCATGCAAGAGCCACGTGGCGACAGGTGGAGGCCACGTCAGCGCCACGTGGCTGCCATGTCATATTTTACCCCAGATTTAAAAAAAAAAAAACTTGCCTTTAGCAACGGTTTGTAACCGTTGCTAAAAAAAAAATTTGTACCAACGCTCGTCAAAACCGTTGCTATACCTCTACACCAACGGATATCTCGCAACGGTTTAGCCAACGGTTGGTGAACCGTTGGTACTGCTTTTAGCAACGCTTT
Source organism: Rhododendron griersonianum (assembly GCA_018127125.1). NCBI lineage: Eukaryota > Viridiplantae > Streptophyta > Magnoliopsida > Ericales > Ericaceae > Rhododendron > Rhododendron griersonianum. The sequence goes on along the minus strand of CM030799.1, from coordinate 5,510,129 downwards.
TTGTGTTTTTTAGTAACGCTTTTGACCGTTGTTAGATCCCGATTTTCTTATAGTGCTGAGAACCGGAAAATAACATCACATACTATGATAGAGTGGCTAAAGAAACTCAAGGATGTAATATGCGATGCTGAGAATGTGCTAGATGAATTGGCCTATGAAGCTCTTCGAAGAAAGATTGAGGTTCGCAACCGGAGGAGGGAGAAGGTGCGCCATTTGTTCACCCACTCTAATCCATTATCGCTTCATTTCAAGATGGCTACTAAGGTCAATAACATCAACAAACTGTTAGACAAAATTTGTAAAGCTGCAAATGATGTCGGTCTTAAACCAGCTGAGCAACTCAATGTTGCTATTGTTGAACCTAGGGAGTCGACTTTACCATTTATAGACAATACAATGTTGCTATTGTTGAACCTAGGGAGTCGACTTTACCATTTATAGACAATACACAAGTTGTGGGGAGGGATGGTGATGTTTCGGTAGTGGTCGATCTGTTACTTGGCTCTGACGTGGAAGGTGAGTTACCTATCGTTGCCATTTTAGGAATGGCTAGGCTAGGAAAGACGACTCTTGCTCAGGTAGTTTACAAAGAAGAAAAAGTCATTAAGAATTTCTGTGCGAGAATGTGGATTTGTGTATCTGATGATTTCAAGGTGGGAAAGTTATTGAATGATATGGAGCAATCTCTTACGGGAGATAAGTCTGAGACTCATAGCATTGAAGGGGTAGTGAGAAAGCTTAGACAAAAACTGAATGGTAAAAAATACTTGCTTGTATTAGATGACGTTTGGAACACGAATCCAGATTTATGGGTAGACCTGAGAAATTCTTTGGTAGAAATAGGTGGCTCTAAGGGAAGCAAAATTTTAGTTACTACCCATAGTATGGAAGTTGTATTAGCAATGCGAGCATCCCCGTCATGCACCCATCAGTTGACGACACTATCAGATGCTATTGTTGGACAATGTTTAGGAAAAGAGCATTTTCCAATGGAGGACCAAGAGAAACTCAAACTTTATTGGATATTGGTGGAAGAATGGTAGAAAAGTGTAAGGGGGTGCCATTAGCGATAAACTCATTAGGAGGTTTACTATTCTCGAAGCACGATGAACTAGAATGGGAGTCCATCGAGAAGAGTGAAATATGGAGTTCACTGGAAAATGAAAATAGAATTCTTCCAATATTGAGGCTTAGTTTCGACCATTTACCGTCACCATCTTTGAAACGATCTTTTGCATACTGTTCTATTTTTTCGAACGATGAAGTCATTATCAAGGATGAGTTGATTCAACGTTGGATGGGTCTTGGATATCTCCAACCTTCTTCACGATGTAAGGTGGAAATGGAAGAGTTAGGCAATGAGTATTTTAATACTTTATTGCGCAATTCGTTATTCCAGGAAGTGGAATATGACGAGTACAACAATATCACAAGTTGCAAGATGCATGATCTTTCACTTCATGTCTCACAGGGTAATTGTTTGACTTTGGAAGCTAGTGAGGTGAAGAATAATCCCGATGTTGAACATCTGTCGTTACTTCTTAGAGAAGACACACGGTTAGATATTTCGGAGGAAAACATTGGAAAATTGAGGTCACTATTTTTAACGGGAGATCTCCCCGAAAACACCAAAAAATTTCAATGTATTCGCGCCTTGTGTTTAGTAGACTCCAAGTTGCCAAGTTCAATATGCAAGTTCATACATTTAAGGTTTCTTGACATCTCTAGCTCTTCTATTATGAAAGTTCCAAATTTTATCACCAAGTTCTACAATTTGGAAACACTAAAGCTACCATGGTATCTAGAAGAACTTCCAAACGATATCCACAACTTGGTTAACTTGAGACATTTATATCTTGGAAATTCATATCGATCTAGAAAGTTAATGCCAATGAAGATAGGGCAGTTGACATCATTGCAAACATTACCCGTCTTTGTGGCGGGCAAGAAGAGTGGCCATAGAATCGAAGAGTTGGGTAACTTAACCAAGCTAAGAGGTAGGTTGGTGGTTCAGGATCTACAAAATGTGAAAGACAAGGAAGAAGCAGAGAAGGCTAAAATGTTTCAAAAATCTAAACTTCAAGAGTTGACATTGTACTGGGATGGAGACCTTAGAAACTCCAACGAAAACCATGAGGATGTGTTGGAGGGACTCAAACCTCACCGGAAGGTTAAGGGATTAATACTTCATTATTTTGGAGGAAGAAGATTGGCATCATGGATGAGTACTACATATGCCCTTTTGCTTCTAAATTTGGTGAAGATTGAATTAAAAGACTTCAGATTATGTGAGCAAGTCCCTGTGCTCGGACACCTTCCGCATCTTGCGACGGTCAAAATGGTTCGTTTGCATAACTTGAAGCATATTGGTCCCAAGTTTTATGGACCAGATGAAGGCATATATTATTGATAATTGGAGTAGTAGTGGGGCAGTAGCAAGAGTATTTCCAGCATTGAGGGAATTCCAACTTTTTGATATGCCTCAGCTAGAAGAATGGTCAGACGTATCATCATTACCCGTTGTTGGCACGAGAATGCTGGAGTTCTTCCCCTGTCTTCAGAAGTTAGATATCTCAAAGTGCCCCAAGTTGATAACCATCCCAGGTGATTTGTTATGCATTTAGCAATTACTTGTTACATTGTACTGTATTTACCATAATTACCAAGAAATGCGGTACAGCATGTCCCTGCTCATACATGTGGGAGCAATTTTTGTTCACCCTCATCTTTAGTGAGGGTTACTTTAGACACATTTTATGAGATATTTCGCGGGCTCATTTTGGTAATCAAAATCGCTCATTGTATAAGAATAAATTTGTTAAGGTACCATGGAAATTCAGTTTAATCGGATATCGACAAGTACTCGATGAAAAAAAAATCAAATTTTGCTTTATCCAGTTTTACACCCAAGAACTATATTTTTTTAACAAGTACTTACTCATCCTCGATTGAACTGATATTTTTCTTGATCTCTTAACAAATCAATTTATGCCAAAATGAACAGTTTCGATCATCAAATCAGGACCCGCAATATAGCCCACAGAATGCAAGTAAAGTACAAAATTTCTCTCTGTAGAGGTAGATGTGGATTGAGAAAATATTGCTACTTTAATGGAAGATTTGCTAAAAAAAAAGCAGTGAGTCCCTAATGCTTTGTTTGGAACTTGTGGAAAAAGCAGGAAGGGAACAAAAAATAATTAAGAAGAAAAATGTGAGGAAAATAAAGGGAAAATTACACTCTACTTAATACACTATTTTGCCATTTTCTCTCCACTTAATTCTGAATCCAAACAAGGGAAGATTTTTTTTTTGAAACTTTCCCTCTTTTCCCTTCCTTTCTCCATGTTCCAAACAAAGCATAAGAGATTTGACAATAGAGGAAATGGATGAGCTAAGTTATTTCCCAAACCAAGCTTCAAAACCTAGCCTTACTTGAGAAGTTAGAAATATCGGTCTCATTGCTATAACCTGATGAGTCCAACTGACGAAACTGAAGCAGCATTCAATGGCTTGACGTCCCTTCAACATCTTGAAATTGAACGTTGCCCCAAGTTTTCAAGTTTGCCTAAAGAGCTGCTACAACCAACCCTCGTAGATATAAGCCTAAAGTGTTGTCCAAAGTTAAAAACGCCCAATCCAGAAGCATTATGCGGCCTCACATCCCTCAAGAACCTGACAGTTGAAGAATGTCCAATCCTATGGAGTTATTGGGAGGTGGGACTGGTTTGCACCACCAACCTTCAATCATTGCATATAGGTGAATTCACTGAGAAATTAAGATATTTCCCCTGGCCCTCCCCAAGTGCTGCATCATCAACATGGTGCCATTTCACATCCCTGAAGTATCTAGTTTTAGTGGGATGGGCAGAGGTCAGGTCTCTACCTGATCAACTTGAGCACCTCTCTGCCTTGACAAGTTTAAAACTTCAGCATTTCAGTGGATTGGAATCTCTGCTGGAGTGACTGGGTAACCTTTCATCACTTCAATCCTTGGAAATACATGAGTGTCCCCTTCTTGAGGAAAGATGCGAAGAGGGAGGTGAAGATTGGCACAAGATTGCTCATATTGCATCTATTCAAATAGGTAACTTATTCTTCGAGTTCTTGTCTCTGCCTCTCTCTCTCTCTCTCAGGTGTCTATGTTTCTCTTCTCCATGTGCGTGTGTGAAATAATCAATGGAAAATGTTATCTGACCTTTGTGATTATTGGGCTTTCAGATTCATGGGATCGATTCTACTGAGTTGACGTGTACCCTCTCCATTCAGATAAAGCATGAAAGTACCCTGCCAGTCATGTAATTTCTCACTTTTTGCATTATCTTTTGTTTACGTTTCTTAGACTAGGTACTCTTTCAATGGCAGTTTTAGTGGGTCTGTTCTCTTGGTCGTATACATCCAGCCGTTGTGATTTCTAAGACCTCAGCGAAAATGAAACAACAGGGCTTGTGACAGCGGACTCTGTTGAAGAAAGTAGTCCTTAACTATTTAGCTCCACATGTATTTAAATCCTGTGATTGAAATGGTTTAAGTAACCCGTTCTTCTATTCACTGAGCACTCAGTGTACAAAGTGAAAATCCTCAAGGTCCAGTAAATAACGCATCCTGAGAATCAAATTAAAGTGCACTAGTACGTCATAATATTGTAAGACTAGCGATCAAAATAGCTTTGAGACTTCTCTCTCTTCTTTTTTCCCCAATTTTTTGCACCATTTCTAGGTGTTTTTGATTCCCAAGTCTTAATATACCAAGTCTATCTAACAAATTCACGGTAAGACATGCATTTCAAAGGTCTTTCTCAGGCATAAATAGTTTTTCTAACACTTTTCTAGATATTTATTTTCTTTAGGCATGAATTCGTTGTTTCTGTTCAAATTGTTTGAGAATGTTTCGCCTGCTGGTTAACTGCAAATTGTCCATAAATCGATAAGCTTGCGATTTGAGCGCTTCTTGATTGAAATCAATATTTTCGAAGGTAGGTAGAAGCAAAGCTTTTGATCTAGGACTTCAGTGTCTGATCTCACCGAAATGATGCTAGAAATAATGCGCATCAATATTTAGTACTGGTTCTTTGGCTGCTATTACTGTTTGGTTTTAGCACTGTTTTTTCTGCTCTTAGTGCTGGTTTTGTGCTGCTTTTAGCGCTGGTTTTTCTGCTGATCTCATGGTGGAAATGGAAGTGGAACTGGAGCTGCTTATCACTGAAACTAAATCTGTTGGAAGGTGGTGCTGTTCTCAGTGTTCTGTTGAAATAGTGGTTGGCTTGCTGCTGATGATGATACTGTTAGGGTGTTAGTTGTACAAATGTTTTGATGAGTTGTATGTTGAGATGTTATAGGGATTGTTGATGTATTGAGTCAAATTGAGGGATATGTCACTTTGTTCCATTTTATTCTGTCTTTGACTAAACTATGGTAGGCTTCTTGCCAACTTGTTTTGGTCTGTTTGGGCCCAGGGTGGTATACGATTGATTGCCGGAGAGTGTGGGTGCCGACTTAGTTTGGGATGTGTGCTTTTCGTTGTAATGCCGCCATGCCCTGGGTCCATTTAATTTCTGTATTCTTGCTTCAAAGATTAATAAATAGCTGAGCCAGTCTTAGATCTGGAGACATCGTAATTAATGTGTTGCGTATAGAGGAGAGGTATTGCACCTTAGACAATCAACTATTTATTAAACAATCAACTAGTTGTAGCAACGAGATGATTCAACAGTGTGCTAGAAAATGCTATGTTTTGAATTTTTCATACCTCATTTTGTGAACTTTGGCCAAACTTTTTTTAGGACAATCAACTTTAGTTTTCCAACTTTGGTCTTGAAAAAAATTTAAGAGATAAGCTACAGTAAACACCCAAAAAACGGTGCACGGTGTGCCCTCCGTATTTTGAGCCACAACTGCGCTCCACACCACTTGCGTAATATTGAAGTTCGCATCGTGGGAAGTTACTGCCCAAAGTTTATGTTGACTCATTCAAAGAGTTAAAAACTACACAGAGAACCACATAGAGGATCCAGACACAAACCTGGTGAGAGAAGTTAAAAAATGTAAAAATGACACAAAAATGCATTTGCCCACGAGCCCTGATTCCAACCGAAAGTGGAATCAGTCAATGGCGAAAGTGGAATCTTCAACTATAATTGTTGTGCTTTCACAAAAATAATTGGGAAAATAATTAAGCTAAAATAGCTGGCAATTCCAAGACATCAAATATTTAAATAAGCCAGACTTGATATCCCCCATGAAAAAGTTGTTCTCGATCAGTGGAAATCACAACACCTCTTCTCTTTGCTCTTGTATTCTTATCTTGCTAATTGTTCACCAAGCATTTTTTCATCAAGTCCCAATTCATAAGAAAACCATGGCCGAGGCTTTGCTCATCCCTGTTGCCAAAGGAATCCTGTATGGGTTGCTTTCCCTAGCAACCAATCAGATTAACAATCCGATTAATCTGTCATGGGGTTTCAAGAAAGACCTTGAAAAACTCCGCGAAAGGCTAGAAATCATTCAGGCTTTGTTACTTGACGCTGAGAACAGGAAAATAACATCACATACTATGATGGCGTGTCTAAAGAAACTCAAGGGAGCAATATGTCATGCTGAGAATGTGCTGGATGAATTGGCCTATGAAGCTCTTCGAAGAAAAATTGAGGTACAAAACCGGAAGAGGAACAAGGTGCGTGATTTGTTCGCACTCTCTAATCCATTGTTGTTTCGTTTCAAGATGACTAATAAGGTCAATGACATCAATATACTCTTAGACAGAATTTGTAAAGCAGCAAATGATATCGGTCTTAAACCAGCTGAGCAACTCAATCATGCTATTGTTGAACCTAGGGAATTCAGGACGACTTTACCTTTTATAGATGATACACTAGTTGTGGGGAGGGATGGTGATGTTTCGGTAGTGGTCGATATGTTACTTGGCTCTGACGTTGAAGGTGAGTTACCTGTCATTGCCATTCTTGGAATGGCGGGGCTAGGAAAGACAACTCTTGCTCAGGTAGTTTACAAAGAAGCAAAAGTTTTGAAGAATTTCGGTGAGGAGAGAATTTGGATTTGTGTGTCAGATGATTTCAAGGTGGGAAGGATATTGAATGAGATGGTGCAATCTCTTACTGGAGATCAGTGTGAGACACCCAACATTGAAGGGGTAGTGAGAAAGCTTAGACAAAAACTAAATGGGAAAAAATATTTGCTTGTATTAGATGACGTATGGAACACGAAGCCAGATTTATGGGTGGACCTGAGAAATTCTTTGGTAGGAATAGGCGGCTCTAAGGAAAGCAAAATTTTAGTTACTACCCGTAGTATGGAAGTCGTATTAGAAATGCAAACATTCCCGTCGAGCACCCATCCACTAACACCACTATTGGAAGCTGATTGTTGGACAATGTTTAGGAAAAGAGCATTTTCCAATAGAGGACCAAGCGAAACTCCAACTTTATTGGATATTGGTCTAAGAATAGTAAAAAAGTGTAAGGGTGTGCCATTAGCGATAAACTCGTTAGGAGGTTTACTGTACTCGAAGCAAGATGAACAAGAATGGGAGTCCATTGAGAAGAGTGAAATATGGAGATCACTGGAAAATGAAAATGGAATTCTACCAATATTGAGGCTTAGTTTTGACCATTTACCATCACCATCTTTGAAACGATCTTTTGCATTATGTTCTATTTTTCCAAAGGACAAAGTCATTAGAAAGGATGAGTTGATTCAACTTTGGATGGGTCTAGGATATCTCCAACCTTCTTCACGAAGTAAGATGGGAATGGAAGAGTTAGGCAATGAGTATTTTAATACTTTATTGCGCAATTCGTTATTCCAAGAAGTGCAATATGATGAGTACAACAATATCATGGCTTGCAAGATGCATGATCTTGTACATGATCTTGCACTTCATGTCTCACAGGGTAATTGTTTGACTTTGGAAGCTAGTGAGGTGAAGAATAATCCCGATGTTGAACATCTGTCGCTGTTTCTTAGAGAAGAAACACGGTTAGATATTTCGGAAGAAAACATTGGAAAATTAAGGTCACTATTTTTAACGGGAGATCTCCCTGAGAACACCAAAAAATTTCAATGTATTCGCGCCATGTGGTTAACAGGCTCCAAGTTGCCAAGTTCAATATGCAAATTCATACATTTAAGGTTTCTTGACATCTCTAGATCTTCTATTAGGAAAGTCCCAAATTTTATTACCAAGCTCTACAATTTGGAAACACTGAATCTACCAAGGTCTTTGGAAGAGCTTCCAAAAGATATCCACAACTTGGTTAGCTTGAGACATTTATATCTTGAAAATGATTATGAAACTAGAAAATTGATGCCAATGAAGATAGGGGAGCTGACATCTTTGCAAACATTACCATTCTTTGTTGTGGGCAAGAAGAGTGGCCATAGAATCAAAGAGTTGGGTAACTTAAGCAAGCTAAGAGGTAGGTTAGAGGTTTGGGATCTACAATACGTGAAAGACAAGGAAGAAGCAGAGAAGGCAAAAATGTTACTCCCTCCGTCCCTTTATTACAGTCCAGTATTCTATTTTGGGCTGTCCCTTAATAAGTGTTCATTTTGTAAAGTTAGTGGGCAAAAGTTGGTGAATTGTCTATTTTGTCCCTAAAAGTAGATTCCATTTTAAAAAGTTAGTGAGTAAAAGTGTAATGATGATGGGTAAGTAGGGAAAGTGGAGGAAAAAGTTGATGTGAAAGGTATAATGATGATGTCTTTTTAATAAGTTGGAGTTACGAAGCGGGACATTTAAAAAGGGACGGAGGGAGTAGAAAAATATGAACTTCAAGAGTTGACATTGTATTGGGATGGAGACCTTAGAAACTCCAACGATAACCATGAGGAGGTGTTGGAGGGACTCAAACCTCACCGGAATGTTAAGGGATTAAGACTAATGAAGTTTGGAGGAAGAAGATTGGCATCATGGATGAGTAAAGATGCCCGCTTGCTTCAATATTTGGTGAAGATCGAATTAAATGACTGTAGGTTATGTGAGGAAGTCCCTGCACTCGGACACCTTCCGCATCTTGCGATAGTCAAAATGTGGAAGTTGCATAACTTGAAGCGTATTGGTCCCGAATTTTGTGGACCAGATGAAGGCATTCTCGATAGTTGCAGTGGTAGTGGGGCAACGACAGCAGGAGTATTTCCAGCATTGAGGGAATTCCATCTTTTTTATATGCCTCAATTAGAAGAATGGTCAGACGTCCCATCATTGCCCGCTTTTGCCATGAGTATGCTGGAGTTCTTTCCCCGTCTACAGGAGTTGTACATCACCTCATGCCCCAAGTTGATAACCATCCCAGGTCAGTTCTTGTTCATTGAGCCGTCACTTATTACATTTTGCTGTATTTACCATTATTTTCCAAGAAATGAGGTCTAGCACATCTCGGCACATACATGCGAGAGCAATTATGGTTCATCCTCACCTTTAGTGAGGGTAACTTTACAGTCATTTTATGATATATGTTGCTTGTTTCGTTTTTGTAATTAAAGTCGCTCGTTTTGTAGAATTAAATTTCTTATGCAAACATTCAGTTTTATCGAATATCACTAAGTACTTGATTAAAAAAAGGAGGCTGATAGTGCGAATTGATGCCACAATTCGCACGAAACTTTACTGGCTTTTATAGTAAAATTACATATTTGTCCTCAAAGCTACATCCCTTTCCCTTTTTGTTTTTGTAGAACCAAAACACACACACGATAAGCGAGTATAAGAAAACAGTATAGAAATCAACACACAGAATTATGTGATTCCCCAAAACCGGGTACGTCTACAGGAGCGAGAGAGCGGCTGTTGTTTTTATTCAATAAGTCTGAAACATGATTTATAACATAGAGTATTTATACCTACTTTATTCTAACCCTAATCCGGTATTTGGCTTGCATCCCAAAAATACCCCTATACCATACCGCGACGGCCCCCCAACCCATTATGCTGGACCCGTCATGGGCCAGTTGCCTGAACAAAGCGGAGTGAGGACAACTGGCCTACTTTCTAGAACTTTTTAGTATCTCTTCATACTCAACAAATGAGCCACAGTTCTAACAGTTTTTAACTTTTAATGGGGATACAAATGGAATAGAGAAAAAAGGATATGGGTGAAATGAATCATCCTTTCTTTAATTCATTTTCCAAAGTCTCGTGCCTCTTCCTCTTCTAATTTCAGAGCCATTTAAATTCAAAGGCTTTGATTAAGAATGAGACTTGGCCTAGAGGGAGAAATGAATCTGGGTTGGAGAGATGAACAAATGCTTTTTTGAAAGAGTGCGTCAAAGAGGGAGGAAATTGACAAAGGATTAAATGGGGGTAAAATTGTCAAATAACCCAAAGTTTTGTGGCACCAACGGTACTTCTCGTGGCATTATGAGCCACCATTAAGAAAAATCTAGTTTTGCTCTATCCAGCCATACACCCAGGAACTATATTTTTTGATCAAGTACATACGGATCCTTGATTGAACTAATATTTTTCTTGATCTCTTAACAAATCAATTATGTCAAAATGAGCAGTTTCGATTGTCAAATCAGGACCCTCAATATAGAACATAGAATGTAGGTAAAGTTAGCAAGGGTGAACAAAATTGTTTTTGTAGAGATAGATTAGATATTGAAGAAATAGTACTTTAATGGAGACTTGTTTAAAAAAAAGAAGTGAATTCATAATGCTCTGTTTGGAACTTGTGAAAAAAGAGGGAAGAAAAAAAATTAAGAAAAATAAAGCGAAAATTTCACTATGCTTGATACTCTATTTTGCCATTTGCTCTTCTCCTCTCGATCCAAACAAGGGAAGATAACATTTTTAAACTTTCCCTTCTTTTCTCCATGTTCCAAACAAAGCATAAGAGATGACAATAGCAGAAATGGATGGGCTGGTTTATTTGCCAAACTAGTTTCAAAACCTAGCGTTACACAAGATAATTAGAAATATAGTTCGGTTGCCATTTATCTTTAGTTTTAGTTTTGTTTTTCAATCATTACCCTATATCTTTCTCCAATCATTACCCTATATCTCCAATTATTAATTTCATTTCTCTCTCTATCTCTCTCCAATTATTACTTCTCTCTCCAATCATTACCCTATTTCCCTCTCTACCCACTACCAAAACTAAACTAAACTAAACTACCAACCAAACAAAGCCGAGTCATTGCTATAACCTGATGGGTTCAATCTGACAACACTAAAGCAGCCTTCAATGGATGGACGTCCCTTCGACATCTTCAAATTCGACGTTGCTCCGAGTTTTCAAGTTTGCCAGAGGAGCTGCTACAACCAACCCTCGAAGATATACGCCTGAATGACTGTCCGAAGCTAACTACGCCTAATCCAGATGCGTTACGCAGCCTCACATCCCTCATGAATCTGGAAGTCGTAGATTGTCCGATATTGCGGACTTGTTGGGAGGAGGGGCTGGTTTGCACTACCAGCCTTCAAAGTTTGTTGATAGGATTCAGAGAGGAGTCAACATATTTCCCCTGGCCTTCTGCAACATCGTGTTGCGATTTCACCTCCCTGGAGACTCTGTCCTTATACGATGATGGATGGGAAGATTTCGTGGCTCTTCCTGATCAACTTGAGCACCTTCCTGCCTTGAAAAGTTTGGAATTTCGGTATTTTCGGGGGGTTGAAATCTCTGCCGGATTGGCTGAGTAACCTTTCATCGCTTCAACATTTGTCTATAGTCGATTGTTCTCATCTTAAGGAAAGATGCAAGAAGGGAGGCGAAGATTGGCACAAGATTGCACATATTCCATCCATTCGCATAGGTAACTTATTCTTCAAGTTGCATGTTTCGTTGCTCTCTTACACGGGTGTCTGTTTGTCCATGTGAGTGTGTGAAATAATCTGTGGCAAAAGTTTGGTAACAAAATTCTTTGGTGTAATTATTGGGCTTGCAGATTCATGGCACCAGGACTAGTGAGCTGAAGTGCACCCTCTCCAGATGGATAAGGCATGAAAGTCCCCTCCTAATCATGTAATTTCTCACTTTCTGCATTTTCTTTTGTTTGTGTTTCTTAGAATATGTACTAATGTAATAATCCGACAGACCCAGAGTAACGTAACTAATGTTTGATTAACCTTGCTCTTATGCGTAATAATATAGCTTGTCACTTAATTATGCTAGAAAGTACGTCCATTCGTTTGATTATTCCAGTCGGGGCCCCGTTGTGCCATGGGGGCATTTTTGTTCCTAAAATATACAATCGCCACATATGAAACGAATAACGACATTGCGTTGAGCCGATCGATCTTAGCAGCAATAATGAAATCGCTTTCTGTAAGTCCACCTGCACAACAAGTCAAACATATACATTTATGCGTTCTCGTTCACACAGTTTTGACCAACTGAAACAATGAGTCTACTGCAAAGGCAACTGGAAGAACAATGATCCCAAAGATATTTTAATTCTGCAAAAATATATAAGTATACATATGTTAACAAATTTCTAGATGGCTTATTTCATGTTTATTGATTTTTTTTTTCCAGCTTCTCATTTTAAATACTTTTTTTCATATCCAATCAGTCAGAGCATCTCTTCTGGTGTAGCATTTTATTCCATTTTAGCACAACGAAAGAGCACTTAATATCGATTTGCGGTGTCCAACTCCACCTTTATTATTCTATTTCAAAAGCGTAATACTAAAACATAGCATGCTATTTTCTATGCTAAATAGGGAATACAAAATAGCACAATACTATCTTAGCACGAGATACAGTACTCCACTGGAGTGAGTGTTTTCTGCTGCACTATGCTATTTTACCACTGCTAAATGCGAAGACTATGACGATGGAGATGCTCTAACCAGTTAGGTTGTGACGGTCCGCCTCGTTGCCTCAAATGGGGTAGTCCACCACACTAGCATATCAAATCTTTCAAGGTGTTCGGAGCTTACAACCTCTAATCAATCATTTTAAATTCCATACCTGTGCACTTGTTATGATGTCAGGTTGTTGTCTGTTTCTTCATAATGACACACCCTAATCGGTCGTTGTATCTAGGGGTAGGGGTGGGATTTTAGACACGACCCATTAACATGATTCGAACCCAACACGAAATTAGAGGGTTTAGGTCGAACCCTTTTGACACAAACATGAATATAACACGAATAGGCCTACAAAAGCAGGAATCAGTCAGAGACTCACACAAAAATAGGATTTGGCTGGGTGCCATCCAAGGATTAAGTCAGCAAAGGACCAAGAGATCTTGGTTGATCAATTTCAACCAAGCAAAGAGACGAAACCAAGTGCATGTATTGATATCCATGTCGTAAAGGCAAGAATTGCAAACTACAATATTTCGGTGGTGTTCTGGACATCCATATGGATGACAACAAACATACAAAAAAAATTCCTTCTTTTTGGCTGTCCATGTGCCTTTTTTTCAAAATTCCATGTTCCGTATATGTGTATGTGCTTCTTAGGTCATAATACTCCAATAGCTAAGCTAGCAGGCTTTCAGAGTTGTAGTAGTGCCCATGATCGTACACACTCTAACGCCGATCTTTTTAACTATAATGTAGTCCAAGTTAACATCAATGTAGTATTTTCACCCATTATTAATATAGTAGGCCCTCGAAAGAAACATCATCATCACAAAAATAAACTAAAAAAATAAAAGCATGACTTGCAAAGGTTAGCACAATAAACAGATGATTCTTACCAACAGCATGTGTCCATATCTCAATTTTGACATTGTTCCACTCAACAAGATGAAGATCTGGATGATGACCTGTAATGAAGGCTTGATTTCCTTAGTGCTATAACCAACGAGACATAGTTTACCAGAATGCGGATTACGCCAAAAGAATAAGGTCAAAAAGTGGACCAAGTTAGGACAGTGAGCCTACAAAGAGGTATCTCATCAGATTTGAGCCCCAAAATTTGAAAGGACCACAACATAGGCTCGTTGTTCAATGGACTTGTAAGCATGGGAAACCTAAACTGATTCACACAGATTGCCCATTGCATAAACATTACAACAGACAGCATAGTGTTTTATATTGGTGATACCATACTTGAACAGAAAACAGAAGAATGTATATTAGATCTTCATTTTGTGGTGTGAGGTACAGGAAAGTAATGATTCATAATATACACACTGGAGAAGGAAGAAGAATGTCTCTCTCCTAAGCATGAGATTGAAAATTATCCAACACTTACGAGAAATGAGGTCAATAGATAGAATACCAAACAACGGCCATATCACGGAGGAAATTATAATGAAAATAGGGGATTCCGAAACTAAGGCAGAAAGGTATGGATCCTGCAGAATCCGACATGAAGAAGAAAAAGGAAAGCAGTATGCATAAGCCTCAAGCTCATATTGTGTATGCTCTATCCAAAAACCTCCATCGGTGCACTTTTTCCATTCATGGATCATTGGGTTTAATCTGACAGACACTACTCCAGTCCCACCCAGAAAATGGATGATTCCATATTCTAACAGAATAGTGCAACTCCACAAAAGAACGCCAACTGAAATACGTAAATGTGACATCAAAATATTAAAGCATCTTCGTGTCACATCCTAAAATGTCTAAACCTAAAAATCCTAAAACAAGATCCACTAGAGCATTCTTTTAGGGCTACCACCCACAATTTGACTAATCATCTCTATCTGGCTGGGAAATAATGGCTTCACTAAAGTTTCTCTAGCAATGAACTCGTATAGAGTTTAACAGAATGAAAAACCAGCACAATCAAATTCAATTCATGTCCCTTCGAGGATGGCAAAATTTTTGAATGATAACTTCCCAACTATGACATTGCTATTTAGTCATTGACACTTCAACGCAGGGCCGGCTCATATATTTTGGAGGCTCGAAACGAATTCCTTATATTGAGCCCCTTATATATTCATGAATTTTTTTAAAAAAATGATAAAAGTACAAAAATAACAACAACAAAAAAAAAACTAAAAGGATACAATTATGACAATATAAATGTAAAAAGATATTATTGCAAGAGTTTTTGAAGAAAATAAGATACAATTGTATTTTTATTTAGAAACATTCTAATATTAATACGTAAATTACATTACAGTGGGCCTCAATTTTGGACCAAAATTCGGGGGCCAGAAGTGGCCGCTTCCTCGGCTTACCTCATGAGCTGGCCTTGCTTCAACGTGGTTGCATTTCTCGAAAGAGCAAGTCCACTGTGGCAGCATATTCAGTCACAAGAAACTCCACTCAATAGACTTTGCATAATTATACAACCAAAGAACCAATGCACAAGAAAGAAAAGATAACTAAGATCTTGGAAACAATGAGAAGGAAATTTGACTAAGATCTTGTGAGTCTTATTGTTGAGAGCTACAGGATCCACTTATATAGAGCCGATTTTATCCCAATGGAGGCACTGTAGGGAAGACCGAAGTTAACATAGGCAACGGTCTACACGAATACTCAAGAGGCTACAGCCGCAGGTAGGGCTGCAATCGAGCCGAGCCGAGCCAAGTTTCAACATGTTCGGGCTCGGCTTGCCTCAAAAGTAGTGAGCTCGAGCTCGAAGTGGCTCGTAAGGTAGAGTCCAGCCCAGCAACGAAGAAACTTGGTGAGGCCCTCCCTCTACTTATAGTGTGGTCTCCATTGCACCCTTGTGTAAAGTGTCCGATGTGGGACTAGAAGAGAAGGGAGAAAACACTTTGGCTTTGTTCTTTCATTTCTCCCACATCGGGAAAACATGCTTGAGAGGCCTTCTTTGGGTCTATAAAGCTAACTGGTGGACTACATGGTTACACGTGCTCCCATGCGTGGAAAACACTCAGCTCCCAAATTGATTCCAAAATATTAAGTATAATAATAATAATATATATATACTATTATATTATTATTACATTTAATATATATATATATTCAGCTCGCGAGCCAGCTCGAGCCGAGCTTTGGCAAGCTCGAGCTCGGCTCGTTTATGAAACGAGCTAAAAAACTCAGCTCGAGCTCGTTCGTTTATCTTTCGAGTCGAGTTTGAATGAGCCACTAACGAGTCAAGTCACGAGCCGCTCGCGAGTGGCTCGGTTCATTTGCAGCCCTAGCCGCAAGTAGAGTTAATTGAGAGAAAGATATTGAATTAAGCCAGTTGAAGTAACTATCATGCTTGTATATGTGCGTACTGAGTTCATGGGTTAGTAAGCAGATCATGCTAGAATTTTGTATCATACGTGTTACCTCCTTCCTCTAGATGGAATGGCGAGTATAGCAGTAGAAACATGGGTAGGCAAGTTCAAAGGTTGTTCAACTTCCTCCATAGTATTGTTGTCTTCAAATTAGTGATTGATGCTTAACAAATTTAAAAGAATCCATTCTTAGTACTTACTTAATTAAGTTCATGATCAGCCATTAACAGTTTTAACACCAATGTGGGCATAGGATTAAGTTTTGATGCACTTTGCTTAAGATGAACATGCTGGAGATGCAGCTTCAGATTATGTGTTCCTCAAGACTACCCAGACCTCAAGCTCTTAAAAGAGTATCAGCAATTTAGATGAGTTTTGATATGAGATTAGTGAGATACCTTCTGCTTCAGCAACATTAGCAACAGCCTGAAAGAACTCCAAGCCTTTCAAGAAAGTCTTGACTTTCCATGACCGGCTTAACCTCAATCTACCGCCTTCATTTACCAAGTCCCATTCAGGAACCTAAACAAGAAACCAGATTATAAATACCTAAAAAAGGAGGAAGTGACATAAATATACCAAACTCGGATCTAAAATGTGAACCTGTGAGATCAATTCATGTGCTTCTTGTTCTGTCATGACCCTCATCTCTATTGACATGCATGGCACACACTTCTTGGTTGACAAATCTGACAAGGAAATCATAAAATTACCGACAAGCAGAGGCGAAGGCAAAAAGCACCCGGTGGGGGCCACTGGCCCGAATGATGATTTGGGAACAGCAAATTACCTCTAAGGATAGAAAAGTGCACTTAATTCTCATTAAGAATGAACTCAGTTTTTAATTACCTCCAAAGACAACCTCATGATAAAATTGCCCTTTTAACCTTCAAAATTCAAAGACTACTGAAATTCATTAAATGCAATTTTTTACTTCATTCCCCTCTCACCTCCGCCTAGCAACCACTTCCGGCCAACAAACACCTCCGTCAGGCGAATTTTTCGGCCAACGACTTTTCCGGCCAGCAACCACAAAAGTTAGTGAAATTCACTAACTTTTGAACTCGTGAATTTCACTAACTTGGAGCTCGTGAAATTCACTAGCTTTTGAACTCGTGAATTTCACTGACTTGGAGCTCGTGAATTTCACTAACTTTCGAACACGTGAATTTCACTAGCTTTGAGCTCGCGAATTTCACTGAGTTTCACTAATTCTGATATTTCGAACTCATGAATTTTACGAGCTTTGAGCTCGTGAATTTCATTAGTTTGAATTTCCGTGAAAAAAAAAATTCGTCAATTTCACTGGGTTTCAAAACACAACAAAACAATTTTGAGCTCGTGAATGTGAAAACACAATCACCACCTATTGAATATCATTAGCTTGGAGCTAGTGAATTTCATTAGCTTGGAGCTCATGAAATTTGCTGGGTTTCAAAACACAACAAAACAGCTCTTTCAAAAATTAAGATTTACAACTAGTGAAATTAACTGGATTTGAACAACTAAAGTTTCACTCACACATTTCATCGAACAATTCATGTGCATAAATAAGAATACCCTTAAGCTCAATAACAACCAAAGTTTAAATTAACAAAAGTTTAGTCTGTTATTCTAATAAATTAGGACCCGTAGAACTAATTTTGGTATTTCTTTCTGCTCTAGTTCGAAGCTGTGGCTTCCCTGTTCAATTTACCGCAAAGCGATCAAACTGGAGGTCCACAGGAATTAGCGCTCCTCCGCTCCGTCGATCAAACGCCCCCTGTCACGGCATCAAGTACGTATGGCGAATCGAGGGTCACGGTGATGTGGTTCTGTCGATGAACCTACACACAGACAGAGGCGTGTACAAGCCAAGCGATCCAGCGGTCGTCACTATCGGAAGACGAGACTGTCGTGTGTGGTGAATATGGGAAGAAAGGGCTGGAGTTAGGGGGAAGATGGTCATCTAAACAGGACCGGCCGGTAAATGGCTCAATGATGTAAAGCAATCAAACTCTTTCTTATTGGTTAGGTTAACACTACCTGGTTTTGAAATTTGGCTCGCATCCTTGCGTTCCTTGGCGGAAGATGTAGCCTCGAACAAGCTCTTACGTCTCCTCAACAATCCTCCGCTGCCTTGTTCTATACCAAGCTTGTGAACTTGATTACATTAACAGTTGAAGATCGAGGAAAAAGGATGTAACGCATTCAAACTTTTTCTCATTGGTTAGGTTAACACTACCTGGTTCTAAAATTTGGATCTCATCCTTGTCTTCCTCATCGGAAAAGAAGCCTCCAACAAGTTCTTCCGTCTCCTCGTCAATTTCCCGCTGCCTTGTTCTATGGAGTATATAAACCAGTGAACTTAGGTGATGGCCTTGATGCCTTTTACATATATGAATTTTTCTCCGACTTCTTTACCCAACTTGAATCGTATACGAGCAAATTTTAAGAGAGAAAGAAACTTATTTATTTATACATAACTTGATCTCATTCTAATTGACCAACCTTGACTTAAATAACAAAAAATTCTATCGAGGCTCTTACGTACTTAAAAATAGAGGTACTTGAGTTTAAACATGTGAAAACATGTATATATTGTAAGGTTTGGAAGTAAGATACATATTGTTAACGCAATTTTAAATTTATGAGTAGCAATACACATTCATGTTAACTCAACACCTCTAGTACCGTCATTATACAAAAGGCAAAATTTCAACATTTTTACGCATTTTATATGAAAATCGAAGAAATAAAAACTCTTTTATGGTTGAAAATAATGAAAGCATATATTATAATTTAATCTTTTATTTCGATTCCTGTGCATAGCACGGGGTTGCTGCTAGTACTAAAATAATACCCAAATTAATGTAATTATAAGAAATAAATAATCGAAAAGAAACTCACTTGTTCCTCAACTTCACAACCTTATGGATTAACTGGCAGAACCCGTCCATAGGCCCGAGTGGAGATAATCACCTCCATAACATGAAAATACATCAAACACATAAATATCATAGAGAACATAAGTAGACGAAACATATTTTGATTATCCACAACCCAAAATTTGATCATTAATTTCTAAGGAGGTTATTAAGTTTGATTATACTATTGTGAGTCATATTTTTCACAAATGTTGTTAACTTTAGAAACCTATTACTTTTGATTATGCCATTGTGGATAGCCTTATATATAAAACAATGCCATATATGGAAGTCATATAAAGAATCTAAAGAAACTGAAATACAATAAATGTAAAATATTACACATGGGGAAAAAAAACTTAATCAAGGTAACACAGCATAAAGTATGAACAAAGTCAAATTAAACCTAAGGCCATCCACATTGGTATAATCAAAAAAGGATAACCAAAAGTTGACACATCAGCTTTTGATTATTCACTTAAGAGGTTGCTAAGCTTAACAATGTTGAGCTTCACAATGGTCATGTAACGACCCTGATTTTTGGTAAATAAAAATTTCGTTAAATATTTGAATTTTATTTTAATTACTTGAATTGCTTTTAAAATTCCTTTTTAATTTCTAATAATAATCCGTCATAATTAGATTTTAGACTTATAAAATTATATCTTTTCGCATCGGACAATATAGTCATTTTCTAAAAGACAAGTATGCCTATAAAAGCACTTGTATATTTTCCTAGTATTTGAAATAAGGTCTTAAAATTATATTTCTTGGCTAGAAATCCTACGTGGCATGTAGAATTAATTTTCAACCGATTAGTTAACAAACCAAACTACCGATTCACCTAGTTACATTTCCCTAACCTTAGATGGACCTTTTTGACCATCTTTTAGCCTTATGAACCCCTTACTAGCCTATTAAACCAATAGACCATTAGAAGTAATCATTTTACCTTATGTTTTGTCATTTCAAGCCTTATGTGGCATTTTTCTTCCTTAACTTTTGGTTAATAATTGTTAGGGGAAAAGTTACCCTTTGGGTAATAAAAACTAGTCTTGCTAATAAAAGACTTAAATTGATAAGGCTAGTCAATTAGGTACTTGAAAAAAAAATAGGAAGCCATTATAGTGTTTCAAAAAGAGGTAAACTAGTCTTGCCACATGCAAGTCTAAGAACAATAGCCTTAACCCTAAATTGGCCAACCTAATTACATTTCTAATTTTTCTTTAAGCTTATATTAGTATGCCCCTTGGATAAAAGTTTCCTAGGAAAATTTTAACCTTTGGTCAATGCTTAACACTTGAAAGCCTTAGCCATGTCATTACTTCTTTTAGGCCTAATAAGACTACTTAGTACTTAAGCATGCCTAAATAAACCTAGGTTTGCTTTCTAGGAGAAAGATTATCCATGGGACAAAGTTTTTACCATTTAGAACCTCACCATAATCATTTCCTCTTTCCTTAGACTCATAAGCCTACTTGATACTTTAGTGTACTTAGGTTATACACATAGGCACATATGATACAAAAAAAAAAAAAAGAAGAAAGGAGAGGGAGAGAGAGGCCGGTTGGAGGGGAGAGAGGAGGAGTGAGGTGCATGCTTGTACTTGTACTCTTGTACAAGCTACCTTTAGCCTTAAGCCTAATAACCAATTGCCAACCCATTTTTAGGTTACTTTAAACATAAAACTAGCTAATCATTTTGTTTCTTCTTGCAAGTAAGCTAACCAAGGACAAGGTTAGGCTAGAAAACCTTCATAATAACCTAGGTTTTAGCCTTAAGCCTAAAGGGTTGGACATGACAAGTCATGGCATGCTTTCAAAGCCATACCTTTCAAAAATTGTCCCTTGGACAATAATTGTTAGGGAAAAATTTATCCCTTGGATAATAAGCCAAGTTTTTGCTATAAATAGCACCCCACCTTTGCCATTCAACTCACACCTTCACCCATTCAACTTCTCTCTCTAAAAAAAATCTAATATTCTTACTTTGTTCTTGAGTTCTTCAAGAAACTCATCCTAAGCCACCACTAGACCGCCACTCAACCACCCTTCGATCCATAAAAAGTTAGGAAGTTAGTCAAGTATTAGTTTCGAGAGAAACCTTTCTCTTTCGAAGCTACCGGAAGCCACCGTAGGAAGTTACTCCGTCCGACGTACTTACTTTTTCCGTAGCCGTACCCACCGCCAAGAAGGAAGGTAGAATACCTCTACTCTATCCCTCGTATAAAAAAAAAAGGATAGTATTTACTTGTATGATCAAATGCATGTTAGTTAGTAACCTTATTTTGCTAATAGAATTATGAGCATGAATATAGGATTATTAGATTTACTTGTCTTGATATGTGATAAGGCATAAGTGGTTTTCCACTCCAAAGGTGTCCGTCCATGTGACACTATGCCTTAGATTGTATATTAATTGCTTGAGCATGATTATGTGGAATTAAGGATAAAATGAGCATGCCAAATAAAATAGAGTTGGATGATCTTGCTAGTTTAATTTCAAGATTTCAAATTAAATGATTTATGTTAATTATGTGAAGAAGTCCCACCGCGGAGTCTAAGCATGAATACGAGACACAAGAATCGAGAAAATTAGAAACATCACACCTAGGGTGTGTTTAAAGGCAATGACTTGGTAAAATATTTTTGAAACTACATAATGACCAATGTGGGAGTCATTATGTGAGTCGTGTGTGTTTTGAAAAGGAGAAAAAGTTTTGAAACCGCAATGTGGCCGGACTTGCCCATTGTGTGGTATGCGTGTGTAAAGAAAGATTTGTGAAAAACCCAATGAGAACCCGGAGCGGCGGAATCATTGTGGGGATACTCGGGAACCCGGAGCGGCGGAATGGAGGGACGAATTGTGGGTTGGTTATCCATGAAGAGGATCCAACGCAATGGTTTTAATGATTTTCGAAATTTCCCATGGGAACCCGGAGCGGCGGTGATGAGCACCCAATTGTGGGCACACGCCCCAAAAATCCCATATTTTAAGCATAAAATTCCGGGTACGCCCTTTTTGCGGAAAGCACGGCGAAACGCTTCGCAGTTCAGAGTCGCCACTCGGGTTTTGCGGAGAGTACCCAAGAAACCGTGTTTTCGAAAAACGTTTGGATTACGTTTATTTGAGTTTGAAAAAGGCTTTTGTAGACTGAACCGTCGTCACCTTTCGACATCTAAGGTTTGGGAGCCAGGTTACGAGAGGAGAAGGGTTTTATGGCACCCCCCCCTCGCCCAATCCGGAGATCGGTCTCTACTCAGACATTTTATAAAAGTATTTGCATTTCTCTCTTTATTTGATCATTTTTTTAGCCAGTTAGGGCGGGGAACAAATAATGGGGGGTTAAAACTGTAACATATTTGCATTTATGTACAAGTATGTGATAAAAAGTTGATGAATGTTTGATGTTTGATCTAAGAAAAGAATAATAGATTGAGAACAAGCTGCTGTGGACGTTTTAGACAAACTAGTGCACACTGTTTGTGCAGTGATGTACACAGAAGCAAGACTGCATGCACTGGCCGAGCCACTGCATGCAGCCATGACCTGCGTGCGCCACCCCACAACTGGCGTGCGCCGGTAAGCCTAAGACCACAGCTTCTGTTCTCAACCCTCTGGGCTCTGGAAGGGACCAGTGCACACCCAGGACAAACCACGCAGTTTATATTGATTACTAAGCTATTACAGACAGGATAAAGGGCTAAAAAGCCACCAAATGGACTGAAAACCCCTTAAACAGTGAGGGGAGGATGATCAAAGGCCTGGATGAAAGATCCATGCAAGGGCCAAGCCACTGGAAGCTGGACTACTACTGTACGCCAGTAGTATATGGCCGTACGCCAGTTGTCCATTTGTTCCAATGCTTTGGCTTTGCATCATCTGGGTTCTGGAACATGACCAGAATGGTCCCAGAGGCCACACCACACTAAGATACAGATGTAAGAGAAAGCAACTCTAAAATACAGAAAGCAATAGACTGGTTTTAGCATGCATCAGGGTGATCAGAACTTAAATAAAGCAAAATAAGGATGATCGGTGATCTTCACACTAGTTTTGCCATACAGCCATGACTGGCGTACGGCATAACTTACTGGCGTGCGCCACCTGATCACCTCACACGGTTTTGAAGCCTTGCCAGCTTTAGGGCCAGGACTGGTATAGATTACTAGCCTTGACCCTGCCAGCCCCCCTCAGGGGTCAGAACATAAGACAAAAGCAAAAGGTGGTATACCTTTGCTTGTGAGTTTTGGAAAGAACTTGACCTTTGAGCTTGAAGATGATGATGGATGGTGAATGTAGTGAAGGTTATGGACTGTGGTGAATGTTTCCCTTACTTGCTCTTCCTATGGAAAAGAAAGGAAGCAAAGGAAATCAAGAGGAAGAAGACAAGAGGAACTTGGGGTCTTTATGTTGCTAACCCCTTGCAAATGAATGCAAGGGGGGTATTTATGGAAGAGAGATGGACTGAGCTCAGTTGAGCCTTAAGGCTTGTTTGGGGTGGCAAGGCAAGGGGAGCCTCCCGTGCATTAAATGCATGGGACTCCTCTTGAAAGGTGGTGTAGGAAGAAGGGGGACAGTCCTGGACGATATAATCATCAGGGGGACTGTGGCTGACGTCGGGTGGTTGCCAAAAGTCCCGCGCTTCTGGCTGAATAAAGTTGATTTGACTGGTATTGACTGGCGTACGCCGCTTGTTGAGTGGCGTGCACCAGTAACTGGCGATGACTGACACGTGGCTGTGCTTCCAACGCACGCTAATGGCAATTGTAAGGAGGGATTGGAGGATAGCTAATGGCAATTGCATCCTCGGAGGAAAATAATGCATGCTTGGTCTATAAAGACGCATGCCACACATTGTAGGATCACAACACCTCACTGCTTTCTCCCATATTTAGCATTTCCCCTGTATTTTCTACGATGGAAAACCCCATTCCCACCTTGATTAAGCCCTGGTTGGTGCAAATGATAGGCGTTGATTGGTTGAACTTCCAATATCACGGCCTTGGTTCCCTGCGGTACCTCCGGCACGTGCCGCTTCGCCCGGCGCTTCTGAGAGCTGCCCTCCGGTTTTGGGATCCGGACGTCCATGTCTTCCATTTTGGGGACGACGAGATATGCCCGACCATCGAAGAGTTTCAGGTGTATCTTCGGACGTATACATCTTCAACGCTTATTGTGCCCC
The DNA here is from genome assembly GCA_018127125.1 of Rhododendron griersonianum. Classification (NCBI taxonomy): domain Eukaryota; kingdom Viridiplantae; phylum Streptophyta; class Magnoliopsida; order Ericales; family Ericaceae; genus Rhododendron; species Rhododendron griersonianum. The sequence continues at coordinate 5,485,917 of CM030799.1, read as the reverse complement.
CTTATCAAGTGAGCATGCCCGGCCTGCTGACTACCGCGCTTGAGATTCCCCGGAGTTTGGCCAACTCCATACTAGGGGGTGGTCAGGTCCACATCCTGCAGCTGATCGAGCGGTATAGTCCCGAGGGCGACTTGAGAGACAAAACTTGGCAGGCAAGGCGCCGCTTTGCCCTGGTGATCTGTCTTCTGGCTGCTTACTTGCTTATCCCGGCGGACGGGCGGGTCAGTCCCCTGCTTGTGAGAGTTGCTGCGGAGATGGTGGCTCGTAAGAATGTGATCCCTCTGGTACTCACCGAAACGCTTCAAGGTTTGGATTTGGTGTATACCGGGGTGACACGCACCTTCAGCGGCAGTCCGCTTCTTCTACAGGTAATCTCACTCAGCTCACCTTTTTCCGGTTTTTTGCACTTTCTCGATTTACCTCGACACTCGGCTTAGGTTATTTGCTGGTTCCTTACTTGTCTTTTTGCTCAGGCTTTATCTGGTTTCTTACTTGTCTTTTCACTCATGCAGTTGTGGTTATCTGACAAGCTGAACCTATTGCATGCTCCGGAGGATGGCTGGCATCTTTTTCCGAAGAGACTTCATCAAAGGGGGATGAGGTACCCTGAGATGAATGAGGAGGAATGGTTCGCTTTCATGCGGGAGATACAGCCCGATGAGATCGTCTGGAGGTGCCCATGGCTGGAACTGGAGGAGATGGTGGTTTACTCAGATGGGTTTGACAGGGTGGTGATTGCAGGGCTGACGCGGTTCACCTTCTACATCCCGGGCCGCATCCTTCGTCAACTAGTTATCCCTCAGGGGAATGTTCGTATCACTGCCGGGGATTTTCGAGTTCCCAATTTCAATGCTCAAACCCTCAACGGGTATAAAAGGCGTTGGGGCCACAGAGCCATTCAAGCAAAGTCTCCAGATTTCACTCCAAGACTAAGGAACGTTTACCAACAATGGTTAAGAGCAGATATTGAAGCAAGAGAAAACGTCAACTAACTCCGGACCACTTTGCTGTAGTTAGAATAAACTGTGAGCCGTTAGGCTTCTCAGGCATTTCGTTCTGTTTTTCATGCTTCACTGTTTTTAAGGTTTTCATGCTCAGCCCTTGTATTAGAAGTTGTGACTGTATAATAAAGTTGAAAGATGGAGGGTTTCCCCCTTCAAATTTCTCGATGAAACTTTGACTTGTCCCTTGACTTCACTCGGATCATGCTACGGCACCGGAACGTTAAACCATGGATCACTTTTGATAGAATATGACCGTGTCTCAGAGTGAGACTGCCTACGTATCCTTTTTCAAGGAATCAGGTCAGAACGTAGTTCAGGCTAAGGTTCGCTCGTGTATTTTACCTCTCCTTTTACGATCTAACTTTTGCCTAGTGCCGCCTTTACAGGTTTTCGGCCTAGCAAGCTTTCGACTTTTGCCTATTTATTTTTGCCTAGACCGCCTTCACAGGTTTTCGATCTAGAAGGCTGCTCTAACTTTTGCTTGGAACCGCCCACCCTTGTGGTTTTCGGCCCAACGAGCATCTCTCAGGGGTAGAAACGTTTGAGTTGATCCAGGTTGACCAAAGTGCTGAATTCATTGCCGTCGAGATTGATGAGTTGAGCAGCACCCCCAGATAGGATGGTCTTGATAATGAATGGCCCGGATCGCTTTGGCTGAAACTTCCCGCGAGCATCAAACACTGGGGCCCGTATTTCCTTCGTGACCATATCTCCTTCGGCTAAGCCCCTGGACTTCACCTTTTTATCGAATGCCCGGGTGATTCGACGCTAATAACCTTGAACATGATACAGAGCCCGGAGTCTCCTTTCATCAAATAGCATCAGTTCGACAAATCTCCCGCTGTGCCAATCAGATTCTTCCAGGCCACTTTCAACCATGATCCTCAGAGAGGGAACCTCAAGCTCGATAGGAAGTACTGCTTCCATTCCATAGACCAAGGAGAAAGGAGTTGCACCGGTTGAAGTTCGAATCGACGTCCTATACCCCCATAGCGCCAGAGGCAGCTGCTCGTGCCAATCCCTTGCGGACTCAATAGTCTTCTTGATGATCACCTCGATGTTCTTGTTAGCGGCCTCGACTGCTCCATTTGTTTGTGGACGATAGGTAGTTGATCGGTGGATCTCGATGCCGAATTCTTCGAAGAGGTCCAGGACCCTTCCTTTGAAATGACTCCCATTGTCTGAGACGAACGCCTGAGGAACGCCATACCGGTAAATGATGTTCTTTCGAATGAACTGAGCCACTTGAACCGTTGTCAGAGTCTTGTAAGATTCGGCCTCGACCCACTAAGTGAAGTAATCTATCGCCACCAGTATGAACCTGTGACCATTTGAAGCAGGAGGCGTGATCATCCCAATAACGTCAATTCCCCACACAGAGAACGGCCACGGCGAGGTCATGCCATATAACTTAGAGGGTGGAACATGCTGCAGGTTGGCATGGATTTGACACTTGAAACAGCGCCGTACGTAGTCGATGCACTGAGATTCCATCGTTGACTAGTAGTAACCCTGCCTGAGGATCTTCCGCGCAAGCATGACTCCACTCATGTGGGGACCGCAGACCCTTTCGTGAATCTCTTCCATTATCCTTGTTGCTTCGGCCCCGTTGACACACAGCTTGTGCATTCCGCAGTGAGACCTTCGGTACAGCTTCCCTCCACAAATGATGTACTGGGCTGCCAACCTTTGCAGAGCAACTCGATCTTTCCTTGAAGCTCCAGCAGGGAACTCTCCTCGTTCGACAAAGTTCCAGATATCGTGGTACCAGGGTAGGCCATCATCGACATCATCGATGGCGTTGACATACTCATAAGCGGGCAAGTCCCTCTGTTCAATCACAATTGGTCGCATCCTGACTCCTACTGAAAGTTCGATCATTGAAGTCAAAGTCGCCAAAGCATCGGCGAACTGATTCTTCAAGCGTGGAATATGGGTGAAAGTCACCTTATTGAAGCGAGGAATCAGTTCTTCCAAATCTTGGTGATAAGGCTTCAGCTTTTCCTCACGGACCTTCCAGTCTCCATTGGCTTGAGAGATCACCAGATTTGAATCCCCAATTATCTCAAGCTTCTCGACTCCCAGTGCAATAGCAGCTTCCATTCCAACGATGCAGGCCTCGTACTCAGCTTGATTGTTGGTGACGTCGAAGTTTAACTTGAAAGCGAGGGGGATATGAGCCCCAGCGGGCGTAATGAGCAGTATCCCAACTCCAAAACCTCTTTGATTAGCGGCCCCATCAAAATAGAGCGTCCACACTTCCTCGACAATTGTTAACACATCCTCTTCCGAGAAATTGAAATCCACGTCCTCAGGTCCATCGATCGGGTGGTCGGCCAGGAATTCTGCCATGGCACGGCCCTTCACTGATTTCCTCGTGACATATTGGAGATCGAACTCAGCCAGCAGAAGCAACCAACGTGATAGCTTATGGGTGAGCGCTGGCTTCTCGAACAGATACTTGATAGGATCCATCCGAGAAATCAGCTTCACCGAATAGGCTAGTGTGGGCAGCAAGCCCTGGAAATTCCGGTTTCCAAAGAATGCAAGGGCCCCGATCGAGAGAGCGCGAGCGCATGTGGCAAGCGCTCAAAAATACAGAGTCGCCACTCGGGTTTTGAAGGTCCGACACCCAAGGAACCGTATTTCGAAGCACCTGCCGCGCTGTTTGATTTGAAAAAGTTAAGGAACCAGTCCGTCATAACCATATTTGGGTTCAGGAGCCAGGTTACGAGAGGGGAAAGGTTTTATGGCACCCCTCTTGCCCAATCCGGAGATCGGTCCCTACTTAGGCATTTTGAAAATATTGCGATTCTTCTTTTATTAATCAATTTTAGCCAGTTAGGGCGGGGGAACAGTTAATCGGGGATTAAAACTGTAACAATTCGCAGGATGTGATCAAATAATGACAATAATAAACGGAATGATCTTGAAACAGCGATCAGATGCCAAAACCAGGCTCGGGGCAGATTTGCCCTGCACGATGATCAACTTGCATGCCTGAACAGATCTGTATGCAAGTCAATCATCGCGCGAGACACTCTGACTCTCGCGCGCGTGTTGTCATCTCACCACAGTCCCAAAATCATCCCCTTCTGGGCTCTGGAAGGACCAGTGCACACCCAGGAAGCAAACCAAGCAGTGTATTGGAAGACTGTAAAATGCTAATTATTACACAATACTCCAAGCAGGAGCCAAATAAGATGAAACACAACCCCTAAACAGTGGGGGTATCAAAACAGAGGCCAAGGGCCAAGTTGCCCATGCAAGGGCCATTCATGGAAATCAGAGGACTGTCGCGCGATAGAGCGTAAACCTCGCGCGACACTCCTGACTGGACTTCCAGGAATTGCTTTACATGCTTGGGGTCCTGAGACAGATTCAGGGGATCCCAAGGGCATTTCAAACTGAACAGAAATGAATATTGAGATGCAAAACTAACATTTTCTAACAAAGGAAAGCAGTAAACTGGTTTTTACATGCATCAACAGTGATCTATATCAAAATAAAACTATAACAGCCATGAGCATGAATAAGACAAGAAAAATGCTAGCACCCCTTCCCCATGTGGACCAATCTCATGCAGACAGAAGTGTCGCGCGAGTGTTCGGGTCCATCGCGCGAGGGTTTGCTAGGCCACGGCTTTTGAAACCTTGCTAGCTTTAGGGCCAGGACTGGTATTGATTACCAGCCTTGACCGTCAGAACAGGAAAATAGTAGGTATGCTATACCTTTGGCTTTTGAGGTTTGAAAGGTGTTTGAGCTTTGAATTGGATTGAGGTTGAATGAGGTGTTTGAGTGGAAGAAGAACAAGTTATGTTCTTGAGGTGTTAGGTTGGAAACCAAATGTTGCACTTGCTAATGGAGAAGAGATGAACAAAGGGTTAGGGTTAGAACCTTTGTGCTTTGAACTTTTTTGGAACCCTTTGAAAGAGAACAAAGGGGGGGCATTTATAGGGAGAGCACCTTCCATTAATGGAAAGGCAGGTCTGGTCCAAAGAATGGAGGTCAGCCAGCCCCGAGGCTGGCTGAGGGTTACTTGGTAATTAAGCTGCCCAGCCTGACCGTCGCGCGATGGTTCCAAACTGTCGCGCGACAATGAGCCTTGGCGCGCTGGTCAGTGCTCCGGTTGACCATCGCGCGAAGGAGTCAAACCGTCGCGCGACGGTGCGCCCCGGCGCGCGATGGTTGCGCCTTGGCGCACGATGATTGTGCCCCGGCACACATCAATAGGGTTTTTGGCTTTTGGAAGTGGCTTAAGATTAGGTTAGGTTCAAGGGTTACTCAAACACTCAAAGCTCAAACACTCGACATTCCCGTGGTGTTCTTGATCCGTTTCATCATCGGGAATCAAAACCGTAAGTAAACTAACTGAAGCCTAGATTGGGGTGTCTACAGAGCCCCCTTTGATGGCACTTGGAGCACCATTGAATTGGTACAAGTAACGCCAAAGGTTTCTAGACACCCTCAAGGCAATCCAGAGCGAACATACTAGCAAAGTAGACAAGCATACTTACAGTAATCCGATTGGTTGAATGGACGGACGGACCGCCGCTTGTTGATTGAATTTGGACAGACAGTCGCCGCAGATGTTGACGGACCGGCCGTCGTTGGGATCAAGCTATCCTCGCACAAAGTATTCCAACAAACACGGGTAGGTCGTGTCAGGCAAGTTGAATTCCATCTGTTGGGAATCCGAGCCAATCTCCTTATCAAAGACCATCCGAGACAGAGCAATAAGCCTGCTGGAAGATGCACTTGTGGCTAGACCGAGGGTGATTGTCGTCGGACAGGCCAAGACGGACTCTCCGGGGAACAATCAGTTGTGGATGAACGGACCATCGAACGATGTTCGGTAGTTGTTTGTGGATTTGACAGAACCGCTGTCGTTGATTAGTTTGTAAATGCCACAACACCAACTCGAAGAACGCCTCAACACGCTTCGATTTGCCAATGCCTCAACATCGACGGTAGAACGCCTCAACGCTGATTTGATTTTGAACGGACAGACCATATAAATGATCGAACCGTTGGGGGAATTGACAGGATTAGCTGTCGTTGAAAGCGAACGGGGAGATCATTGTGCTGAGTGATCAAGTCGTTGGGGGAATTGATAGGATCAGCTATCGTTGAAAGCGGACGGGGAGATCATTGTGCTGAGTGATCAAGTCGTTGGGGGAATTGACAGGATCAGCTGTCGGTGAATGCGGACGGGGAGATCATTGTGCTGAGTGATCAAGCCGTTGGGGGAATTGACAAGATCAGCCGTCGGTGAATGCGGACGGGGAGATCATTGTGCTGAGTGATCAAGCCATTGGGGAAATTGACAGGAGGATCATCAGTATAAATGATCTAACCGTTGAAGCCTGGATGAGAGGATCAGCAGTATAAATGATCAAACCGTTGAAGCCTGTATGGGAGGATCAGCAGTATAAATGATCAAACCGTTGAAGCCTGGATGGGAGGATCAGCAGTATAAATGATCAAACCGTTGAAGCCTGGATGGGAGGATCAGCAGTATAAATGATCAAACCGTTGAAGCCTGGATGGGAGGATCGTCATATAAATGATCAAACCGTTGAAGCCTGGATGGGAGGATCAGCAGTATAAATGATCAAACCGTTGAAGCCTGGATGGGAGGATCAGCAGTATAAATGACCAAACCGTTGAAGCCTGGATGGGAGGTTCAGCAGTATAAATGACCAAACCGTTGAAGCCTGGATGGGAGGATCAGCAGTATAAATGATCAAACCGTTGAAGCCTGGATGGGAGGTTCAGCAGTATAAATGATCAAACCGTTGAAGCCTGGATGGGAGGATCAGCAGTATAAATGATCAAACCGTTGAAGCATGGATGAGAGGATCAAACGTATAAATGATCAAACCGTTGAAGCCTCGATGGGAATCAGCAGGATAAATGATCAAACCGTTGAAGCCTCGATGGGAGATCAGCAGTATAAATGATCAAACCGCTGAAGCCTGATATGGCCGACCGTCATGGATGATATGGTGACCATCGTTGAATTGGGAGGGCGGATCGCTATAAAAAGTGATCGAGCCGCTTTGAGGTTGGACCGGTTGTCGTTGATTGAGACGGCGGATCGCTATAAAAAGTGATCGAGCCATTGAGGTTGGACAGGACCGGCTGTCGTTGATAGAGACGGCGGATCACTATAAAAAGTGACCGAGCCATTGGAAATTGGACAGAACCGGCTGTCGTTGACGGAGACGGCGGATCGCTATAAAAAGTGACCGAGCCATTGGAAATTGGACAGAACCGGCTGTCGTTGACGGAGACGGCAGATCGCTATAAAAAGTGACCGAGCCATTGAGGTTGGACAGGACCGGCTGTCGTTGATAGAGACGGCGGATCACTATAAAAAGTGACGGAGCCATTGGAAATTGGACAGAACCGGCTGTCGTTGACGGAGACGGCGGATCGCTATAAAAAGTGACCGAGCCATTGAGGTTGGATAGGACCGGCTGTCGTTGATAGAGACGGCGGATCACTATAAAAAGTGACTGAGCCATTGGAAATTGGACAGAACCGGCTGTCGTTGAGTTGATCCAAGTAGCACAAACAGTGGATATCATGGATAGAAGCAAGGCGGATTGCTGTTGGGGATAAATTGGTGACAACTGCTGGGCTGTTTACTTGCTGCCTTCGATACCGGGCAGACTTGCTTTGTCGTTTTGATGGATTTTTCCTGCGTTCAACATTTGATATACACACAATATGCAATGACATGTATAAAATATTGAAAATGCGGATGCAAGCTTAGGGCGGCTGCTAGAAGGACAACGACACCTAAGGACTACCACTGAGCCTCATTACTGTACTGTTTGTGCTTCTGAGACGCGCACCCAGATAGAAAGACGCTGAACGGGCTGGCGTGCGTTGACGTTTAGTAATGGAATTGGGCCTGCACGCCTTTTCTTTGATGCTTCGGCAGGTGTGCCCCAGAGATGCTTTGCTTGGCCTTGGGCTGACGTGCCCTGGCTGCTTTCAAGAGATTCCGTTGCTTGCGGATTACGGATACTAGGGTAGCAATATAACAATTGCGTTTTCCAGTTTATTGACTCTCTTTTTGCAAGTGTTGAAGAGAATGCAAAAACTAACCACTAATATCTAATTTGCATTGACAAGTGCTTTGAATCGACACACAGACATGCACACATATGTACAGACTCGCCTAGCTCGAACGAAAAGGGAGACAAAGCCCCATGGTACAATGCGAACCCTCAGACACATAGAATATAATGAAATTTTGGGCATTAATGTGCCAAAACTCACAATATTCCCGAACAGTGAAACTGACACTTATGAAAAGTGGAAAAGGTACAAAGACTCAGTACAAACAAAATCGAGAAAAGCATCCCGATATGACAATTGATTGAAAATGGAAAATGTCGCAAAAATGGACATAAGACGCATATTATGACACGTATAGGCCCGGATTGAAACCCCCCGTGCGGTCACATTAAGTCCATATGACTTGCATGGTTTGACAAGACTTGGCAAAAGCCCCGGGAACGACATTCGAGGGTAGTAGCCAACTTGCAAGAAGCGTGCGCATGTTTGAGACCAACGCACATCACTCGAATAAACGCGCTGCGGTTGCTTACACCAGACTTTGCTGAACTTAGAATAAACTGTGAGCCTGTTAAGGCCTCGCCAGCATTTCGTTCTGTTTTTTATGCTTCAATTATTTTTTAGACTTATGCTCAGCCTGTAAATTGAAGAAGCAGTTTGTTATAAAATTGAAAGACGAAGGTTTTCCCCCTTCCGATTCCTCCAATGAAGCTTGTCTTGATCTTCGATCCTCTCCGACCTTTGATGTGTACCAAAATGTCAACCATGGATCCAATTGATAGATTGTGACCGAGTCTCAAAGAGAGACTGCCTACGTATCCCAAGCTAGGGAATCAGGTCAAAACGTAGTTCAGGCCAAGGGTTAACTCTCGAGTATTTACCTCTCCTTTTACGCTCTAATTTTTGCCTAGTACCGCCCATTCGGGTCTTCAGTCTAGCGAGCTTTGATTGATTGCCTATTCATTTTTGCCTAAACCACCTTCATAGGTTTTGGTCTAGCAGGCTGCTCTAACTTTTGCTTGGAACTGCCCACCCTTGGGGTTTTCAGCCCAACGAGCTTCTCTCAGGGAAAAGTTGCTTTTGAATTGATCCAGGTCGACTCAGGGTATTGAATTTGTTGCTGTCGAGGTCGAAGACCTTTGGTTGCAGGCCCAGATAATATGGCTTTGATAACAAAGAGTCCAGAGTGCTTCGGTTGGAAATGTCTTGCTCCAGGCCGTTTTGTACACTTTCTCATTTATGCTTGGCAGAACGCCATCATCATTGCTTTGAATATGGTACAAGGCCCGGAGCCTTTTGTGCTTCTGCTTTCTGGATTGGCACCCGATAACAGGGGATTTGATGCCCCTTTGTCTCAGGATCAACGCGAGGCGTGACTTGATGAGACCATGCCAAGACGTCGACGAATTCTTCAAGCCTGTCTGACTGGGCACAATGCTCCTCTGGGGGCGGCTTTGAACCAAATGAACCTTTCGGGAGGTTATACTTGTCTTTCAAGTTTATTTGAAATTACTTCTTCTTTTAATAGGCTGAGCATGCCTTTCGTCTTCCCTTTCGGCGGGGGAACACATTTCCTTGGGAATGATCCCATCGAAATCTATCCCTTCGTCATTAGGGTCGACACAGTTTATATAAAAGCCAGCGAAGCATGTAGAAGCAAGACGATGCATATCATAAAAACCCTCGGGGTTTGCCAAGTACAGCAGACTCGAAACTTGAAACAAAAGCTACGACGTGGAGGGCCAAGAGGCACAACCTCCGACTTAGAGCTAGACTTAGACGAACGCAAAAGACTCTGTGTCAGACTCAAACAAGACGCCAATGCAAACTAGACGCGGTTTTGAAAATGCAATTGTTAAAAAGCTACCCATAGCTTCCACAAAAAGAGGTAGGATCCAGCGGGCGTCAGGCCCAAGCAACAGCACTTCGGCCTCCTCAACTTCTTCAGCCAAACCTACTCGATGCTCCTTTGATCACTAGAACTCAGCCAATCGGTCTTCCCCTTTGTAAGCCCCTCATCACTGTCAAACCAGACGTTGGCAGTGAAAACCTCGGTTGTCCCACCTACAGCCATCATGTTAACCTCCGATTCAGACGGGATGGATACGATGGGTTTGGGTTGATGTGCTGGGACGATATGGTGGCTAGGGTTGAATATGGTGGAGCTCGGGTTGATCTGAGTAGAGTCGATTGATATTTGACCAACCAGAGTGTCAGACTCGTGCTGAGGCAAGGAGTCGGAAATGACATCGGGCTTTGGTGGAACTTGAATCGTGCCATCGTCAATAAGATCTTGAATCTCGTGTCGGAGACGCAAGCAGCTATCAGTGAGATGGCCGGGCATTTGATGGAAAGCACAGAAATGGTTGGTATTGTAGTTGGCTGGAAAGACTTTGGGTGGAGAAGTTGGGGTCAAAAGTTTGAGGTGCCCAGACTTGACGAGTTTCTCCATTACTGCAGATAGAGATACCTCTAAGACAGAGAAACTCCGGGGTTGTGTTCGAGATCGGAGGCTTTGAGCGCTTCGAATTTGGTTGATATCGGCTGTTGATGGAGGTGGAGTTGTGACGATACCACAATCGACAAGATCTTGAACGGCATGTCGAAGCCGAAAACAGGCATTGGTAGAATGGCCAGGCATTTGATGGTAGGTGCAATAGAGGTTATGCTTGAAATTGGGTGATGGATTTTTGGGTAGAGGAGTTGGATCGAGGGGCTTGATGGAACCAGCATCGAGGAGCTTTTCATAAATTGAGACCAAAGGCGCAGAGAAGCATGAGAAAGTTCTCGGTGGGTTCCGGCGAGTGGATTGAGAGTTCAAAGCAGGACTCTTGTTTGCTTGGCTGTTTGCCTCATCAACAGGATGCATTCTTTTGCCTTCAGGGCTGAATTCTTCACTAAGCATGTCCTCCCCTTTGGCAAAGGCTTTGAACAAGGAATCAGCATCCTCCTTTGAGTAAGTCCTGGCCTCATGAAACTCAGCCAGGTCTTTGAACATGTCTCCTGAGCACAGCTTGATTCCAACTGTTGGAGGGTGGTAGGCTTGAGAAGGTTCTTTGACCAGCCCCATATCTGGTTGCGAGGCTGTGGAGGAAACAAGGTCAACGAGTCCCTGGACCATAATCATCTGTTTGTCCATCTTGTGACCCAATTCTTCTACAGCTTTCCTGAGCTCAGTCAGCTCCATTTGTACTGCCATTCCGAATTGATGAGCGAGGTAGGTGATATGACCTTGGAAGCAAAGGTGTAACAGCCCTGACAGACTCTTCTAAGCAGGTTTGGCTCTTCTTTTCGGCACTCACTCTTTCCGAGGATGCAATGGCCCGAAGCTTTAACAGTAAAGTAATGAAAGCTCAGTGACGCCCTTTCAGCAGTTTATTGAAAGAATTGAAAGAACGAAAATGCAAAGATCATCGTTGTCAGTGTCCTCCTAGACTCTAGAACTAGAGACAAGTCTGTCTCATGATGCTCGGATGCTGCCAGAATCCTCGGATATATTTTTTTTCGAGGGTATATCCTTTGGAAAGATCAAACTGATCCTAAGAGATGTCAAAACAGACTAAATCTTTGGCTAGTCCCTTTTGAAGATTCGACTTTGAATTAGAAACAACTTGGTATTGATGGCGTGATACCTTTACCTGGGTGGCGTGAGCGACAATGCGCTTTAGCCGGGGCGGTGTACGTGCGAAGCACGATAACCAAAATGACATCAATATCACGACATCAATACTTTGTGGTTCCTTATGGTCGGTTGAATCCGCAATCAGGCATGAGCCAAGGATTTAGTAAGGTTTGATTTCTCAAAGTCTCGCTGATCTAAGGACTTTTGAAAAACTAAAAACGTGCACCATCAAGATGCACGACTCTTCATCGGGTCATAGCAGCATCCTAATAAGCATAAGACAGACTCGAAAGCGAAAGACAACTTAGAAGCCGCCCTAAACATGCTCCGAACAGAATGTACGCATGCACAGTTCCAGAGACAAGTTTGCCTCACAAGTTTCAGACGTTGCCGGAATCCTCAGAATTCTTTTCGGCGGTGTGTCCCTGAGTAGATCGACAGATCCTAAAAGATGTCAAAATAGACTAAATCTTTGACTAGTCCCTTTTGAAGATTCGACTTTGAATTTGGAACAACTCGGTGTTGATGTCATGGCACCTTAACCTTGAACACGGCGGTGTATAGTGACAACGCACTTCAACCTGGGTGGAGCCAGCGACACGACATCACCACTTTGTTGTTCCAGATTGTCGGTTGAATTCTTAAACGGGCATGAGCCAAGGATGTAGTAAATTTTGATTTCTCAAAGTCTCATTGAACTAAGGACTTTGCGATTAATAACGAACATTCAACAGAATGAACGACTCCTCATCGGATCATAGCAACGTCTTAGACAGCGTAAGACAAACTCGAAAGACAAAACAGCCTTAAGCATGCTCCTATGTAAAACAGTGTATGTACAGTTCATGTGATAGGGAAAGCAGTAACACATAGACAGTTATGGGGTTAGATGCAAATAGATCTTAACCTGTGGGTACCTGTCCTAGTTTGGAGAGTTCTAAAGCTTTGTATATGCAAAAGGCCGGTTTTGGTTCGTAACGGGTTCCTCGGACTAGGGCCACAGATATACCTCCCGTTACTCGCGTTTTTCGCAGAGTAACAGTCGAACGGTAGCATGACCCATCATCGTCGAAGGTTGTCGGTCATTCGGGGTCCCCGGGCTCCGGTAAACCGTGCCGGATTGCCAAAACGATCCAACGAGGCTTATCCCACATCGATGCAAATGAGATGCTAGAATTGATTAAGAAAAGAAGAATCGCAAAATTTGCAAAATGCCTTTTCAAATTTGGCTCACTTTATTTAGTCCATCTTTAGAGGAAACTACGCAAGCGAACAATCGAAAAAGCCCCAGATTAGAATGGCCGGACACGAGGTCCTGTTAAATCACCATTCCAACCTTCGGCAGCGCGAAGCTAACCGTTTTGACAGACTTTTAAAGGATTGTTCCCAAGCGTATTAAACTCTAAGTATAGATTAATATTGGTTCGATCCCCAGCAGAGTCGCCACTGTGGGCAGCATGCCCTGGAAATTCCGGTTTCCAAAAAATGCAAGGGCCCGGATCGAGAGAGCGCGAGCGCATGTGGCAAGCGCTCAAAAATACAGAGTCGCCACTCGGGTTTTGAAGGTCCGACACCCAAGGAACCGTATTTCGAAGCACCTGCCGCGCTGTTTGATTTGAAAAAGTTAAGGAACCAGTCCGTCATAACCATATCTGGGTTCGGGAGCCAGGTTACGAGAGGGGAAAGGTTTTATGGCACCCCTCTCGCCCAATCCGGAGATCGGTCCCTACTTAGGCATTTTGAAAACATTGCGATTCTTCTTTTATTAATCAATTTTAGCCAGTTAGGGCGAGGGAACAGTTAATCGGGGATTAAAACTGTAACAATTCGCAGGATGTGATCAAATAATGACAATAATAAACGGAATGATCTTGAAACAGCGATCAGATGCCAAAACCAGGCTCGAGGCAGATTTGCCCTGCACGATGATCAACTTGCATGCCTGAACAGATCTGTATGCAAGTCAATCATCGCGCGAGACACTCTGACTCTCGCGCGAGAGTTGTCATCTCACCACAGTCCCAAAATCATCCCCTTCTGGGCTCTGGAAGGACCAGTGCACACCCAGGAAGCAAACCAAGCAGTGTATTGGAAGACTGTAAAATGCTAATTATTACACAATACTCCAAGCAGGAGCCAAATAAGATGAAACACAACCCCTAAACAGTGGGGGTATCAAAACAGAGGCCAAGGGCCAAGTTGCCCATGCAAGGGCCATTCATGGAAATCAGAGGACTGTCGCGCGACAGAGCGTAAACCTCGCGCGACACTCCTGACTGGACTTCCAGGAATTGCTTTACATGCTTGGGGTCCTGAGACAGATTCAGGGGATCCCAAGGGCATTCCAAACTGAACAGAAATGAATATTGAGATGCAAAACTAACATTTTCTAACAAAGGAAAGCAGTAAACTGGTTTTTACATGCATCAACAGTGATCTATATTAAAATAAAACTATAACAGCCATGAGCATGAATAAGACAAGAAAAATGCTAGCACCCCTTCCCCATGTGGACCAAAGCGGTTTTTGAATCCAAAAGACAACCAACGCTCAAGATTTATCCTCTCTCTCGCATAAATCTTCGCCATCCATTCTCCAATGGCATGCCCGTAAATAGATAACTTTTTTTGACCAGTCTATTCACGGTCTAGATTCCAAACCCTCTCTCCCCATTCTCTCTCTCCGAATACGTCTCTCTCTCTCTCTCCTCTGTCTGCGAATACGTCTCTCTCTCTCTATGGTTATTTTGAGTTTTGTTATCGATTTCTTTATTGGAATTGAGGGAAAGAATACGTCTCTCTCTCTCTCCTCTGTCTGCGAATACGGCTCCAGATTCTCCCCTCGGCAGAGAGATTCTTCGCCACCAAAACGCCGCCGCTCTCACCGATTCTTCGCCACCGCAGCGCATAGCCAGAGACCGGCGCAGCCATAGCAAGGTAAGGATTCCCAATCCCAATCACTCATCCCTCCCGTCTATTGAAATCCCTTTCTCTCTCTCTGTGTGTCCACGCGGCGGCCGAGTCGCCGATCTCCGAGAATAGAACACCGTGGAGTTGTGTTATGTTTTGGATTTTTAGTTTTGTGAACACCATACTTCAGTGTGTCCTAGATTGTAAACTGATACTTGGTTATTTTGAGTTTTGTTATCGATTTCTTTATTGGAATTGAGGGAAAGAATACGTCTCTCTCTCTCTCCTCTGTCTGCGAATACGGCTCCAGATTCTCCCCTCGGTAGAGAGATTCTTCGCCACCAAAACGCCGCCGCTCTCACCGATTCTTCGCCACCGCAGCGCATAGCCAGAGACCGGCACAGCCATAGCAAGGTAAGGATTCCCAATCCCAATCACTCATCCCTCCCGTCTATTGAAATCCCCTTCTCTCTCTCTGTGTGTCCACGCGGCGGCTGAGTCCCCGATCTCCGAGAATAGAACACCGTGGAGTTGTGTTAGGTTTTGGATTTTTAGTTTTGTGAACACCATACTTCAGTGTCCTAGATTGTAAACTGATACTTGGTTATTTTGAGTTTTGTTATCGATTTCTTTATTGGAATTGAGGGAAATTCTCTGCTTTATATAGATAACTGATACTTGGTTATTTTGAGTTTTGTTATCGATTTCTTGATTGGAATTGAGGGAAATTCTCTGCTTTACGAAAAACATTTTGTTATCAGTATCTCTATTAATCACTAGAGGTTGGCTCTTTGTTATCAGTATCTCTATTAATCCCTAGGCTCATTTGGTATGTCATGCCCCACTTCACAGCCTGAAGTTATATGTTTCTCCCTAAGTTATAGTATGTTTTTGGGGAAAAGTTCAAGCGGTAGTCTTCGGGCAAAAGTTTTCAACCAGTTAAGAAACAAACCGGATGTTCCTTGGTTTATTGCACCAAGGTGTTTGTAAGAATGCCTTATTCAAGGTGTTCATTGATCTTATTCCTTTTAGTTGCTACTACTACTGATAAGGAAAGCTCTACGGGCTAGGGTAAAGGAAAAGCAGCCTCTGTGTGAATTTTCTTATTTCTATGCATTTAAAGCATAGCCATTTGCAAACCACTTTTCTTCCCAAACTTGGTTTGTGATATATAGATTTTTTTTTTGTCTTTTCCCTTGCATTAGGCAATGACCAGCAAAGGAAAGCCAACACGTGTTATCAATGGAGAAATAGATTCACGGGTAAATGGCTTGGACGTTTCTTCTATCTTTATTTTGAAAAGAAAAATTGATAGTCAATTAGCTAAACGACATTCTAATTTCTTAAAGTTGCTTACACACATATTTTAGGAACAATCTGGTAAAGAGATATCAAAAGGAACACTTGCGCAACGTGCCCGACGAGAACGAGAACGAATTTTTAAGCAAACTACTGAAAGGCGATCAGAACTACAATCGCCGATAAATACAAGTGTAAGACTCTTATTAAACAAAATCATGTTTGACTATTTACATATTCTAACCTTTTTGTTTATGTAATTCTTTCTCAATTGTTGACTTTGTACGTAAAGATTCAACCTCTCCGAGATGGAAATATTAGAGCCGATGGGCGAGACCACCATGCTATACATGTTCCCGAGGTAAGTATCCATATAAGAATGGAGTTTCTTGGAAACCTAATTAGTACCCGTAATGCAATTTATGTATTTCTTAACAGGAGATACAAAGAATAGGGGCAATGACTAGGAAACAGAAGGCAACGTATGTAGGGAGTGGAAAGGAAAACTCTGAGGTATATCACGTTGACACATGTCTTCTACCTTGCTTTTGGAAAGAAAAAATATAATGTTCGACTATTTATATCTTCTAACCATTTTTTAAAATTCTTTCTCAATTGATGACTTTGTACGTAAAAGATTCAACCTCTCGGAGACAGAAATGTTAGAGCCGAAATCCGCGACGGGCGAGACCACCATGTTGTCCATGTTCATGAGGTAGGTCTCCATATAAATATGGAGTTTCTTGCAAATCCTGATTACTACCCGTAATGTAATTTATGTGTCTCTTAACAGGAGATACAAAGAATAGGGGCAATGGCTAGGAAAAGGAAGGCAACGTATGTAGGGAGTGGAAAGGAAAACTCTGAGGTATCACACGTTGACACATGTCTTCTAGCTTTCATTTGAAAAAAAAATATTAGTCTTCTTTTTAAATTAGTACTGGTATAATAATTATGACATAAAAATTACTTCATGCAGACAGAAGTGTCGTGCGAGTGTTCGGGTCCATCGCGCGAGGGTTTGCTAGGCCACGGCTTTTGAAACCTTGCTAGCTTTAGGGCCAGGACTGGTATTGATTACCAGCCTTGACCCTGCCAGCCCCCCTCAGGGATCAGAACAGGGAAACAGTAGGTATGCTATACCTTTGGCTTTTGAGGTTTGAAAGGTGTTTGAGCTTTGAATTGGATTGAGGTTGAATGAGGTGTTTGAGTGGAAGAAGAACAAGTTATGTTCTTGAGGTGTTAGGTTGGAAACCAAATGTTGCACTTGCTAATGGAGAAGAGATGAACAAAGGGTTAGGGTTAGAACCTTTGTGCTTTGAACTTTTTTGGAACCCTTTGAAAGAGAACAAAGGGGGGGCATTTATAGGGAGAGCACCTTCCATTAATGGAAAGGCAGGTCTGGTCCAAAGAATGGAGGTCAGCCAGCCACGAGGCTGGCTGAGGGTTAGTTGGTGATTAAGCTGCCCAGCTGAATAAAGGTGATGGGGACAGGTTCTGACCGTCGCGCGATGGTTGCAAACTGTCGCGCGACAATGAGCCCTGGCGCGCTGGTCAATGCTCCGGTTGACCATCGCGCGATGGAGTAAAACCGTCGCGCGACGTTGCGCCCCGGCGCGCGATGGTTGCGCACGATGATTGTGCCCCGGCACACATCAATAGGGTTTTTGGCTTTTGGAAGTGGCTTAAGATTAGGTTAGGTTCAAGGGTTACTCAAACACTCAAAGCTCAAACACTCGACATTCCCGGGGTGTTCTTGATCCGTTTCATCATCGGGGAATCAAAAACCGTAAGTAAACTAATCTGGAAGCCCAGATTGGGGTGTCTACAGCTAGCATGTAGTGTCTAAGCTTTTTGGTAGCCCAAACTAGCGCCCAACATGTCTTCTCCAGGGGGGTGTAACGTTCCTCACTCCCCACCATCTTCTTGCTCAGATAGTAAATGGCTTTCTCGACTCTTTTATCTCCTTCTTGCGCCAACAAACATCCCATAGACGTCGGGGTGACGGATAAATACAGGATCAGAGGTCGACCAGGTGTAGGCGGCATTAAGACAGGCGAATTCCTCAGATGCGCCTTGATAGATTCGAAAGCAGCTTGGCACTTCTCTGTCCATTCGAAACGAACGTCCTTCTTGAGTAAACGGAACAGCGGTTCGCAAGTCAGTGTTAGCTTGGCTATGAAACGGCTGATGAACTGAACCTTACCCAGGAAGCTTCGGACTCCCTTTTCCGACCGCGGCAGTTCCATTTCGAGAATTGCTGCAATCTTAGAGGGATCGACCTCAATCCCCCTTGCGGTGATCAGGAACCCCAATATTTTGCCTGTTGTGACCCCAAATGTGCACTTCTGTGGATTAAGACGCACGTTGTATTTGCGAAGCCTCTCGAGAAACTGCCTGAGTGCTGGGATGAAATCCTCCTTTTCCTTTGCCTTGACAATCATGTCGTCGACGTAGACCTCGACCGTCTTGTGGATTAGATCGTGTAACAAAGTGGTCTGGGCCCGCTGGAAAGTGCAACCGGCGTTCTTCAACCCAAACGGCATCATCACATAGCAGTAAGTACCCCACTCGGTGACAAAGGTCGTCTTCTCTTGATCCTCTGGCGCCACAAAGATCTGATTGTACCCTGAGAATCCGTCGACAAAAGAGAGCAAAGCATGCCCCGCCGTGTTGTCCACGAGCACATCGATGTGAGGCAAGGGAAAACTATCTTTGGGGCTTGCTTTGTTTAAGTCCCTAAAGTCGACGCAGACCCAGATTCTCCCATCTTTCTTAGGAACTGGCACGATGTTGGCCACCCATTTCGGATACTCGGCAACCCTTAGGAAACCAGCGTCGATTTGTTTGGTGACCTCTTCTTTGATCTTCTCGACCCAATCTGGTCTCATCCGGCGGAGCTTCTGTTTGACTGGAACGGCCCCTGGAGCCAACGGAATTCGGTGCTGCACGATTTCAGGATCGATACCGGGCATGTCTTTGTGAGACCATGCGAAAACCTCGAAGTATTCTTTGAGCAGATCAATCAGCGCAGTACGATCCTCGGGGGACAGAGTTGAACCAATTTGCATCATTCGGGGGTCATCCTCATCTTTCAAATTTACAGAAATTACTTCTTCTTTTAGAGGCTGAGCATGCCTTTCGTCTTCCCTTTCGATGAGGGAACGCAACTCAGCGGGGATGTCCCCATCGAAGTCTGTTCCTTCATCGTCGGGGTCGACACAGTTTATATAGAAGTCAGCAAAGTAATCAGAAGCAGGATCATGCATTTCATAAAACCCCAGCGGGTTGCCAAGTACAGTGGACTCGAACTCGAAATAGAAGCTGTGATGTGGAGGGTCAAGAGGTACAAACTCCGACTCTGAGCTAGACCTAGACTTGACAGACTCTGTGTCAGACTCAGATACATCGTCAATGCATGTCAGACGTGGAGTGAAAAAGCAATTATTTAAACTACCTTTAGCTTCCACGATGAGGGAGGTTGGATCTTCGATGATGTCCGGAGAGTCGGGCCCAAGCATCAGCACTTCAGCCTCTTCTTCCTTGCCAACCAAACCTACTTGAGAGAACAGCATCTCCAAGTCCTCTTGATCAATTGCCAGTAGCCAGTCAGTCTCTTCCTTAGCCCGGGCCAGCTGCTTCTTGAATTCCTCCTCTGCCAACTTATCTTTGGCTATCTCCTCCTCATCATCGGACCAGGTGTCCGCAGCGAAGATCTCGAATCTCGGTAGCCAGGTGCCAGTCTCCGGATCCCAGAATGGTTCAGGTTGACCTTCGTAAACGATGCTTCTCCCTTCACGGATGAAGTAGCTGTCGGGGTTACCATAGAGGGTACGAGGTTTTCCCGTACCTTTCTCCTTTTTAGCCTTTTTGGCTGGAGGTGCGTACCCAAAGTCGAATCGGCTCTCGGTAAAGGGAAAGATAGGGAACTCAGCGACCCCCTGCTGGTTTATTCCGAGTCCAAAGCCGGGCATGTGGCCCATTTTCCTCATAATGTCGATAGCGGCTGAGCTGACGAGGAAGTCATCGTCCACGGTGACGGTAAGGACTGAGCCTGCGGTGTCGAATGAGAACCCTCCAAAGTCCGAGTCCTCTTCCCCATGTGTAATTCCCAGAACAGGTTCATCCTCTTTAAGTGGGCGGATCCCAGAGTCCCCGCAGATAGTGAGAGTCCCAGTTGGAAGCCCCAGCATAACCTTCTGGTGTATAGTCGAGTGTACTGCCATGATGTCTGACCTGTGCAGCCATGGCCTGCCTAGTAACAGATTGAAAGTGGCGGGGATGTCGACCACGTGAAACTCCACCTCCATCTCAAAGCCCTCAGCATCGAGCTTGAGCACAATGGTTCCTTCGACAACACGGCGAGTGCTATCGTAGGCCTTGACGGCCAGATTGGAAGGTGCGAGATCCTTCTTTGTGAACCCCAAGCGGTAAGCAACCCTCAGCGGACAGACATTAATGGCGGAGCCATTATCAATGAGCACAGTCGGCACCCAGAGTCCCTTGCACTTGACGGTAATGTGCAACGGGCGGTTGTGGTCAGTTCCTTCAACAGGCAGGTCCCGCTCAGTGAAAGTAACAGAGTGCTTGGCAAGTAAAGGCAGAATAAGGGCGACCATCACCTCGGGGGTGATGTCAGTTGGTACCTTGAGTCGGGCGAGAGCCCCAGACAGCCCGTCACGATGCTCCTTTGATGATGCGATTAAACCCCAAACTGATACAGCAGCAGGGATCCTTTCAAGTTGTCTCTGAATCATGTCCCCTTCCGGGACTCCACCAAGGATGTTCGGAGCGCCTCTTTGAAGAGTCGGATTAGCGGGTTGCATAACGGGAGGATTGGACGAGCTCCCAGCCTGCAAGTTAGAGGGCTGAAAGACTCGGCCACTCCTTGTAACATTGGCGATGTCCCACCAAGAGGTTGCGTCGTTGAAATCCCAGAAATCCGCAGGTATGTCGTCCATCTTGCGCTTTCCTTTATCGGTTGCTGCCACAGTCGCAGACGGATCTTCCCCCATAGCCAATTCCTGTTCCAGACTCTTCACTACCAGCTCTTCCCAAAAGGACGGATCCTGTGTGCAGCTTCTTCGAACGGTGCACCCGGGTTGGTGACGAACGACGTATCCCAGAAACCGGCATCTATCAGAGCGGAGTTGACCGTCCAAACCTCGTTTCCCATGTTGATGTCCACCACCTTGTCTTCATCCCAAAAGTTAGCGGGCAGCGGATTCGTGTTAAGGTCGACAATCTCGTCCACCTCCCACAGGTCATCAAGTACTGCGTCCAAAACCATGATGCAACATTCAAGATCCGGAGCTATGTGTGGGCGCGGCTGCTCCACTGGCACAATATCGATAGTTGGATCGCATCCCAGATCGGTGCACAAGTGGAGAGCATCGGAGACTTTGTTCGCCAAAGAGAAAAGATCTCCGAGTTGGCGGCTTTCGTCAGGAATGATCTCCCCTTCGATGTAGTAGTCCAGGTATTTCTCATCTATATCCTCACCGGTTCCAGCCCATTCCAAGCCGAAGTTCTGATCCCAAGCTAGCTGCGCAGCGTCAGGCTGTGAGTCCCATACGTATTCCTCCTCCTCGGGATCGGCTGGCTCAGCCTGATAGTACAACATGAACAGAGAGAGGCCATCGAGCGGATCGGACCGTGCTGCATTCCACTCTTCTTCCAGTTTGTCAATCCACGCCTGATCGATCTGTGGAGGTACGGGGAAACCCAAGTGGTATCGTTCATTCCAGTCGTTGCCTAGTTCTGCCCATTCTCTCGCCTTGTCTTCCATTTCCCAGCTGACAGACAGCATGTTGACATTAGGCTCCTCGGGGGCAACCACGATGGGTTTAGGGTTGGTCGTTGAGGTGATATGGTCGGTGGGGTTGAATATAGCGGAGTTAGGGGAAGTTATGGTGGAGCTAAGGGATATCTGGCCAACTTGGTTATGGTGCTTTGGGAGGGAGTTGGAGATAACGTTGGGTTTAGACGGTGGGTTAGGAAGAGTTCCATTGTCTATCAAATCCTGTATCGCGTGACGGAGGCGATAGCAAGAGTCGGTGTAATGACCGGGCATCTGATGATACGCATAAAAGGCATTGGGGTTGTGGCTAGGAGGTGGATTCTGAGGAAGTGGGGTCGGGGTGAGAGGCCTGAGATGTCCGGACTTGGCCAGCTTCTCGAGGACAGCAGAGAGGGGTGCCTCGAAGTTGGCGAAGACACGGGGTTGATTGTGGTTTCGGGGTTTCTGCGGTGCTTGCACTTGGTGGACATCGGCTATATGGCTGGAGCTTTGGGTTGTGGCAGTGTTGCTAGCAGTAGCAGCATTGGCGTAGTTGCTACCGCCAAAGAGAGCAGTGCTGCTTCCAGTGTAAGCGCGGGGCTTGGACTTTGATGTCGAGGAGGCAGGAGCAGACTCGGTTCTCAGGATGACCCCGTTTTGGAGAGCTTCCTCTATGGCAAGACTGGAGTCAAAGAAGGTTTCCCAGTTTGCCCCCTGGACCAGCACAAGGTTCTTAGCAAAGTCCGGCTGTAGGTTGCGAGAGATGATACGAATTTGATCCTTTTCACTGGGACGATCCGTCATTTTAGCTGCCTTCGCCCTCCACCGCTGAATGAAGTCCGCAAAGGGCTCCTTTGCGCCCATCTTGGTCGATTCCAACTCTCGAGTGGTCATCTTGAGTTGGACGTTGTAACTGTATTGGGCGTTGAAAGCAGCCCCAATATCAACCCAAGTTTTTCTTTTGGAGAGGTCCAGAGACAAACCATTGAAATGCCAGGCCAGCCAGAGTCTGAGGGAACAGCAGTGCCATGGTCTCTTCTTCGATCCCGTGTAGCTTCATCGTACCATGGTATGCTAGCAAGTGAGTTTTCGGATCCCCAGAACCGTCAAACTTCGCAAAGTCAGGCATTTTGAACCTTTCGGGCAGCCTGGCGTTTGGAAAAGGGCAGAGACGGTCCATGTCCAAACCACCAGCACCTATCTTCTCAGCCTTGGGAACGGTTTCCTCAAGTTTTGCCATCTTGGCGATCAGAGTGGCCATTTCTGGATTCGGAGCAGGGTTTTCACCTTGAAGGTTCTCTTCGATTACGGGTTCGCGCTCTCCCACTCCGCCGCCTCCTCCAGCTGCAGCCACTAGAGGAAGTCGCTCTTCAATTAGGGCGCGAAGGTTGGCTGTTGAGGTATCGGCTTGATCGGCCCTTTCTTGCATGATGGCTAGATTGCGTTGAATGTCGGCGAGAACCTGGGCAAGAGTCGGAGGTTGATTTTTAGCCATATCGAGAGGTTCTGTTTTGACTTGGACGAGCTTCTGAGGTGCAGGGAACGGAGTGAAAGGAGTTGGTGGCGAGGCCTCTCCTAACAGAAAACAACCCGGAGCTTCCGTTGTGGCAAACCCAGAAACAGACCCACCCAAATCTTCTCACAGACAGACCCAGCGGACGTTCCCAAGTAGGTTTGGCTCTTGATTCTGAATCTGCACGGTGCGATTGCTAGACAGTAAAGTAGAAGGGCTTAGTGACAGCCTGCAGCAATTTTATTTGAAAGAGAGATTGAAAAATGCTCAACGTCGTCGGTGTCCTCCTAGACTCTAGAACTAGCAGACAAAACCGTTTTATGACAAAGGTTTGAGAAAGGTTCGGGTTTTGCTGAGGCCATTTGGTACTCCAGTAGGGTTTTGCTGAGGCCATTTGGTTCTGGCTTGAGGGTTCGACAAGGGTTTGAGAAAGGTTCGGATGAGGTTCAGGATGCTCAAAGCTCAAACTCATTCGCAAACTCGGGATGTTCTTGACCTTAATCATCATCGGGGAATCAAAGACCGTAAGTAAACTAATCTGGACAGTCCAGAATAGGGTGTCTACACCAATATTGTAGATATTTGGTGCGACTAGTCCCGTTTTATGTTGTTTTAACTCGCCTTTATTTAGCTTTTATAGTGATATTGCTCGTAAGGTAGGTTTTTGTGTATTTCAGGTAATTCGTGCTAATAAGGCGCGTTTGAACGCCAAGGAATGCTTCGGATGCAACCAAGTGCTCAAGACCACGTGCCACCATGTTATGGTGCCCGAGGAGTCATGAAGAGGTGGTTTGGAGGTTGCTCGGGTCGCCCAAGGGTCAAGGGAATTGAAGGAGAAGTGAGGATTTTACCAAATCTACTCATCTTCTGACCAGCTGAGGGTAGAATTGTCATAACTTTTTATGTACAAATGATATTGGATCCAAACCACCTGGGTTAGAAAGTAGACTCGACGAGCTTTCCAACGATCCAAAGAACACCCATATCCGAGTTTGGGAGTGTCCAGAGCGAGCCCGCGAAGTTTGCCCAAAAATTTGTCGGCCATGAACCGGTACGGAGAAATGTGTGTACCGGTTCATGTTGATCAGAACATTGTTTTTGGCAGATTTTTCAAGGCCATGAACCGGTACGGGGAAAAGTGTGTACCGGTTCATGCTGCAGAAAATGTGCACGTTTTGCTACTTTTTTCAGCCTTCCACTTTTGAGATATTTTCTACTTTAGGTTGGTTTTGGGATATTTTTGGGATATTTTGTGAGAGAGTAAGGCCACCTTGTATAAATAGGGCCTCCCTCTCTCATCTTCTCTCTCTCTTGTCATTTTTACTTTAAGTCTTTTTATTTTTTGGTTCTCCTCCATTAAAGCTCCAAGCTTTTCTAGTTTTACCCTTCAAGTTCACTAGTAAGTTGTTATCTTTTGTCTTTTTCTCGTTTATTAATGTTGTAGCTACGGTTAAGGTTGTTATTAATATCAAGTTTGTTTTCGAATCCATCGGTTAAAAGTTATTTCTTGTTTTTATGCTTTAGTTTGTGCTTTAACTATGTGTAAGTAGTTTATTGGCTAAGTCTCGGGATAATCTTTCTCGAGAACTTAGGTTGTTATTTGGTTCTCGAGCCATCGGGCTTTAAAGCATGGTTTTCCGGAATAGAGTTTAATTTGCATTTTCGGTCTAAATTAGGGGTGTTAACCCCTTGGTAAGAAGCTTTGTCAAGCGGTCTTGGCAAGTGACTTATTGAGGCCTCGTGGCCTCCTAAGTGTTTGATAAATATTAAAAACAAGTTGGTTCGCCTCCGGGAAATCACACCTTTTGTTAAACGTAGTCTTTTTAAGTGAAATCCTCCGGGCGTGAGCACGCGGTCGTGACTCTCGCCTGAGTTATAATCGAGAACCGGTAACGGCCTTCGTCAAGGGTTAGAAGACCCCGAGACTTGCCTCGTTAAGTTAATCAAGCGTTAATCTAGTTTTCGTTTTAGTCATTCCGTTTAAAGCAAAACCCAAGTTAGCCGTCTTCAAGGCCGAAATCCTACCATAAAACCTACAATCCATCTCAAGCTATATTCGATTCTCTGTGGGAACGATTCCGGACTTCCAGATATTATGCATGCAATGACCTAGCCCTACGCTTTGGGTTTCTATCAACCTTATATTTGAAGGCAAGGTTTCGACGTAAGCATTTTTTGGCGCCGTTGCCGGGGAATTTTATATAGCTTATTTGGAGGTTCGACAAACCATTGTAAGTATCCCGCTTTATTTTGTTTTGTGTAATTTATACATAGTCTAGCGGATACCTCTAACCGATCTTCATATCAAATCTGAGGTGTAACGAAGCTAAAGTATGTATCAATTGCCTTTTCTTTTATTGTTTGTATAACGTGGTGGTGGCTTAACCCCATGGAACTGTTTTGAGAGAGGTGGCGGCCTAGCCCCTCCAGCCTGTTTACTTTATGTCTTATCTATCTAGTAGAATGGAGGTGGCAAATGGGGAAATAGCCCCCATGCCTATGGGGGAATACTCTTATCCCGATCATGCTTATCCCAAGACTTTGCGGGACTACCTTTGTCCCACTCAAATGATCACACGCCCCAAGACTTTGCGGGATTACCTTTGTCCTAATCAAATTTTCACACCCCCTTGCATAGCCACTCATGACGCCAATATTTTTAAAAGTCGTATGACCATTTCTAATTGGCTTGATCTCAGAAACCAAATTCAAACCTTTGTTGAAAGAGTGAATGAGTCGTTTTATGCATGTTGGGGACGATACAAGGACTTACTCAATGCGGTTCCGAATCATGGCTTTGAAGATTTTCAAATTGCTAACTATTTTTATGATGGACTTTTTCCAACGAGTCAACGATTCTTAGACAGGATGTGCGATGGCAAACTTTTTGAAAAAGAACCCGCTCAAGCCTTAGATTTCTTTGATCGTTTGGCCGGAATTTTACAATCTAGGTTTTTTGTTAACCATTGTCAAGAGTCCAACTCAAATGCCATGGAAGAGGGAATTGAGCCTGTAGACACCCCAATTTGGCCTAACGATTATTTCAAGTCCCACCTTGGGACAATCCCGATGATGAAATGGATACAATGATTGCTGATTGCTTCCTTGAGAACCTTAGGACTTTCAGTAAGAACTTTGAGCCACTTAGAGGACCCAATTCAGAGCCATACAGCCTTTCAGACAGAAATACAGAAGCCTAGGAGAATCCATCTGTCGGCCGTGACATCGATCCCACGGCCCTTACATCATTTCCTCACCCGAGCAACCTGTTGCTAGCTAAATCTCCCTGAGAGATCAATCCCTCGGCCGCAAGATTAATCTTTCGGCCGAGACATCCATTCCTCGGCCGTGATATCCTTTCCTCGGCCGTCAGATCGACCTTTTCCCAGACTCTGGAACGTGTTCTGTCAGACGTTTGATCCCATTACACTACCTTCCCGATGCGTTCGGGCTACGTTAGAGGATTGCCATGAAGAGTTAGAATCACACTCTAACTCCAATTTTTATCGTGCATTGCGATTGGCCGGAGTGAGTCATCCCTATGCCTATATAAAGGAGCCTTTGGGCTCCGAAATTGATACACTTTCACACTCTTTCAAGCCTCAAAACTCTGCACAAATACTCTCTCAATCCCATACTTCAAAAGCCCTAACCTCCCGAAGGCAGCCGTTAATCCGGCGATCAAACCCCGAAGTTCAAACCCTAACCCTAGGGTTTTCGATCAAGCAATCAGTCAATCACGCCCAATCCAAAGCAATCAAGCAACTGAGGGATCAAGGTGGTGAGGCCCAACGGCCTCTGGTTTGTCTTATTTACTGTGTTTTTGACTAACCGTAGCGTTTTGATTATCCGTTAATCTTTCTGTCTGGTGTGAGGAAGAACACCGACCGGGGCTTCGATCCCTCGGCCGGTACATTAAACCAGTGTGATTACTCGGCCGTGACATCCATTCACCGGCCGAGTAATCGATCTCCTGGGACAATTTGTTTGCTTCTCTGCTTTTTGATGCATGCTTCATTTATCGCACTGGCTCACTTTGCTTACTGTTTAAAGGAATAAATAAACAGACTATGTGTTGGAATTAAACAAAGCATCTATACATCTTATGTTGAATGATTATGGGCCAGTCTCACGACTGGGTAAAGAGGGGTGCCTAACACCTTCCCCTTATTGTACTTTTGGCTCCTGTATCCAGAATCTCTGTCTATTTTTCCCAGTTTTAATAAACTGGGTGGCGACTCTGTTTTGATGATAACCACTATCATGTGGCGATGTTCCTAGCCATGGGAATGTCCATGATTTTGGTTTACGAAGCAAGCAACCAATCGAGCAAACAAACATGATCAATCTGTATGGCGATGCCCCGTTTGGGAGGTGTCTACAGTTTTTGGCGACTCTGCTGGGGATATGAGAGCCATAACCAAAAAGTTCAACATAAGACTAATACATGCCTTGTCTAATTCATTTATCATATGCATCGAGCGGGCAACCCGTTGAGTTCACCTGATATCCCGGCATGACAAGGGCTATGTTGGGGGTTCCAGCAAACTCCACAGTCACTCGTACCTAGTGGTATATCAAAAAGGAAATCACCCAATCGCCACCTATGATGGGCTGGTGAGAGGATTGGTGCCCTTTGACAACGGAGCACCCTGAGACTACCAAAACCTTGCATGTTTTAGAAAGCCATAGAACTTATCAAACTAAGATAGGAACCTACTTGCATTTTGCTTCCAAGTTCTTCCTCACACCCATTGTATATGTATGTTGTAAAATTTCTCTTTTGCAGGTTAAACCTTAGGAAATCTCTCTAAGTCAAATAAACAGTAAGTAAGATTAATCAATCTAACTAAAGCAAAAACCTTTTCAGGAAAAATGACTGCATCACTGTTCATGTCTGATTAGCACTTTCAAGTTGTCACCAAGCTGTCTGGTCCGCTCCACTTTGCTGTTGAAGACTTCAATCCCTCCGAATACATCACTCCAGTAAATCAACCAAAGCCTATGGTGGCTATCATTGAAGACAACCATGTCATGTTCGCTGGAACGGTTTATGAGGAAGAAATAGAAGACCTGATCGAAGAAGAAGGGCTTCGCAAGGTTCCAATCTATTTTTATGACCCCTATGCACCTACCGACGACTATTGGCCAATAGACGAGGTCAACAATCTCGAAACTGAAGAGGCAAAGGAAGAAGAATCTGTCGACAATGACCCACTAGACGAAATATCACTAAACCTACTCTTTGATGAGGGGGTCACCAACAATGAAATAAGGGTGATCCACCCCATCACAGATAGCTTTGGTAATTGGTGGGGCTTTGTTGGCACACGAGAGTCGAGAAGCAGAGATTGAAGCTCAATTGGAAGAAATAACAACGATAGCAAATCAAATGGCCCTCTAAGACTTGCAGGGTGACAATGATGAAAGTGCGAATCAAGGTGACAGTGAAGTGCTGGTGATTGACCTTGGTGATGAAAAAGACTGCTCTGAGCTGATTGTGGATGCTGAAAAAGGGGCTTACCCTAACTGGACCGTGGAACACACTCTGAAATACAAAATGAAAAGCGCTAATTCTGATCTTAGTCCTGATTCCGATTCCGACTCCGAGTCGACTCAGTCCGAGTCAAGCTTTTCATCTTTTGAAACTACTAAATCTAGTGAGGAAAACCTGGTCAAAGTACCAAGGCATAGCATTTACTTTGAGTTCGACTCTGAAATGTCTTTTGATAATCTTAGCAATGAGAAGGAAGATTTAGAGTATTTCACTTTGCCTATGATCAATTGTGTGGATTCCGACAAACCAAATTTTGAGGAAGAAATTCTAGAATTCATCGAAAGAGAAGAAGAAAGGCACGCTAAACCTTTTTCTGAGGAAATAATCACAGCAAACATAGGCTCTGAAAACGAGCCCAAAATGGTTAAAATTGGTGCCGCACTATTCCCTCAAGAGAGTGAAAAACTAATCCTTTTGCTAAAAAAATACAAAGATGTTTTTGCCTGGTCTTACGAGGACATGCCTGGAATAGACCCTGAAATTGTTCAGCATAAAATTCCTCTTCATTCTGACGCAAAACCAGTTAAACAAAAACTGAGACGTATGCGCCCTGATTGGGTCCTAAAGATAAAAGAAGAAGTCACTAAACAAATCAACGCCAGTTTTCTCATAGTCACCGAATATCCACAATGGGTAGCAAACATCGTTCCCGTACCAAAGAAAACTGGAGGAATCAGGGTCTGCGTAGATTTCCGAGATCTCAACAAAGCCAGTCCGAAAGATGACTTCCCATTACCTCACATAGACGAGCTAGTGGATAACACCACAGGCCATGCATTGCTATCTTTCATGGACGAATTTTCTGGGTATAATCAAATCCTTATGTCTCATGAGGATAGAGAGAAAACCACCTTCACTACGCCTTGGGGAACTTACTGCTACCGAGTGATGCCGTTTGGGTTGAAGAATGCTGGAGCCACTTACCAGAGGATGGCAACAACACTGCTACACGACATGATGCACAAAGAGGTCGAGGTATATGTCGACGATATGATAGTCAAATCAAAGGAAAGGGAAGGACACTATGGAGCACTCCAAAAGTTCTTTGAGAGGATTAGGAATTACAAACTACGTCTTAACCCTCAAAAATGCACTTTTGGGGTAACAGCTGGAAAGATGTTAGGATTCCTCATCACTCAAAGAGGAATCGAGGTAGACCCTTCCAAGATACAGGCTATCATGGAGATATCATCGCCTAAGACGGAGAAGGAAGTAAGGAGCTTCTTGGGGAAGGTACAATTCATCAGCAGGTTCATTTCCAAGCTCACAACCACCTGTGAACCTCTTTTCAAGCAGCTAAAGAAAGGTACTGACTTTGAATGGAGCCAGGAGTGCCAGCAAACGTTCGAGGCAATCAAAGAATATCTTCAGAATCCACCTGTACTGTCGCCGCCCATCCCTGGGAAGCCGTTGATTCTGTATCTCTCAGTAACAGACACATCCATGGGATGCATGCTAGCGCAAGAAAACGACGCCAAAGTAGAGTGCGCCATATACTACCTCAGCAAAAAAATGATGGATTATGAGACAAGGTACACTCCCCTCGAGAAAACCTGTTGGGGGCTAGTATAGGCCACAAAGAAACTGAGGCACTACCTGTTAGCACATCCGGTGGTGATGGTCTCTCGTTTAGACCCAATCAAGTATCTTTTCGAAAAGCCAGCACTTATCGGAAAGCTAGCCAGGTGGTTATTGCTGCTAGCAGAATTCGACCTCAGATACATGACAAGGAAATCAGTGAAGGGAAGAGCTGTGGCAGAATTCTTGGCAAATCACCCTGTGACAGAGGCCGAGGCAGAGGACTTCATGTTCCCCGACGAGGACATCTTATGTCTTTTAGACGACACCTGGCAACTTTACTTTGATGGAGCATCAAACCGATGTGGATATGGCATAGGGGTATTGCTAGTTTCCCCAAACGACTCCCACATCCCTTTGTCATATAAACTGAGGTTTGAGGTCACTAACAACCAAGCTGAATACGAGGCTTGTATTGCTGGAATGGAGGCAGCCCTGGAGCTAGGGGCAAAAAGGGTAGAAGTCACTAGGGATTCAAACCTGGTGGTATCTCAAGCCAGAGGAGACTGGAAGGTCAAGGAAGATACACTGAAGCTATATCACTCTGTGCTGGAAGATCTAATTCCACAATTCGATTCCGTTATCTTCACACACACTCCTCGAGTGAGCAATAGATTTGCAGATGCATTGGCAACATTAGCCTCTACGGTCGAAATACCCCTGGGATTCACAATGGGGCCTCTCATGATCGAGCAAAAGGTTAAACCAGCATGTGAATGTACCTTTACCGAGGAAGGTGAAGACGATGGCAAGCCATGGTACGAAGACGTGAAGGAATTCCTGGAAAAAGGAGAATACCCACCCGAGGCCACCTCAAAAGACAAAACAGCTCTGCGGAAGTTTGCTACCCGATTTATAATATGTGGAGGAGCATTGTATCGAAGGGCACACTTGGGTCCAAGCCAACTTTGCGTCACAACGGAGGACAGTCACAAGGTAATGGAGGAAATACACGAAGGAATTTGTGGGCCACACATAAATGGGGCAACGATGCCAAAAAAGATCCTGCATCAAGGATATTACTGGACTACAATGGAGGCTGACTGCGCTGATTATGTCCGCCAATGCTACAAATGCCAAACTCACGCTGATCGCATGCGTATTCCCCCTACGGAATTGTATAGCATGACATCCCCTTGGCCATTCTCCACTTGGGGGATAGACGTCATTGGAAGCATAAATCCAAAGGGAAAATACAAACATCAGTTCATTCTGGTGGCCATTGACTACTTCACCAAATGGGTAGAAGCAGCTTCTTATGCTACTCTCAAAGCCACTCATGAGGCCAAATTTATTCGCACTAATATCATCTATCGATATGGTGTACCCCACGAGTTCGTCTGTGACAATGGATCGCACTTCAAGGGGGCGACGAAGAAGCTTTTCGCCGAATTTGGGATACAAAATCATCGGTCATCTACTTACCGACCTCAAACTAATGGAGCAGTTGAGGCTGCAAACAAGAATATCAAGAGGATTCTACGGAAGACTACCGACACTTACACAGATTGGCCAGAAATGCTACCTCTGGCACTATGGGGTTATCGAACAACTAAAAGGACTTCAACTGGGGCCACTCCTTATTCTCTGGTTTATGGAATGGAAGCTGTCTTGCCCATCGAACTGGAATTACCTTCGTTAAGGGTTCTAGCTGAGACTGAAATGATCGAATAAGACTGGGTTCAAAATCGCCATGACGAGTTGGTACTACTGGACGAAAGGAGGCTGAGAGCCTTATACCATGTACAAGGGTATCAACGCCGCATTGCACGAGCATTCAACAAAAAGGTAAAACCTAGGGACATCAAGGTAGGAGACATGGTGCTCAAAGCCATTCGTCGCCACGTCTCAGACCCAAGGGGCAAGTTTAGACCAAACTGGGGAGGCCCCTACCTTATCAAACGCATACTTTCTGGAGGAGTAGCATACATTGCAGACTTGGATGGAATGGAATTCGCAACGCCAGTCAACATCGACAAGCTAAGGAAGTATTACCCATGAGAGATGCTCGTTGGACTGAAAACCACAAGGGTGGGCGGATCCAAGCAAAAATTAGAGCAGCCTGCTAGGTCAAAAATCCGCAAGGGCGGCTTAGGCAAAAACTAAGGCATAAACAAAACGCTCGCTAGACCGAAAACCCGCAAGGGCGGTTTTAGGCAAAATTTAGAGCACAAAAAGAGAGGAAAATACTCGAGTGGACCCTAACCAAAAACAAAACAAATCCCCTTTGTTGGAACTACGTTTATGGCCTGATTCCCTCCATGGGATACGTAGGCAATCTCCAAATTTGAGATTCGGCCACTGCTATTGTCATCACTTCCAAAATTTCTAGGTCCATCCTAATGCATGTTCGCTATCAAATCATGGCAATAACATCTTCAAATAAAACGACCAAATGTTTTATTAAGGAAAAAGCAAACCTAAGCAATTCTTAATCCATGAAAGCTAGAATCAAACAAACATCTTTTGAAAAACATAAGCAAAGCGTCAATCTCTAGGTCTTCCTTCTCTTTGCACTACTATCCTCCAAAAGGTTTTTCTTCAACCAGCGTTTGTAAGAACCCGATAGCTTGACAACGAAGTTCTCAGCAACCTCCTGCATCACTCTATTTGGCCAAAGACGCAGCATGTTCCGACGAAAGTTGGCATCGTGGATCTTAGAGACGGTGTACTCAGGGTCATCCAGGATTGCGGTTTGTTCAGCCCCAAACTGCCTTTGAAAGCAAGCAGGAAAGTAGAAAACGACTCGAGTAATACCAATTACTGCTACACCAAAATGGTTCATGGTACTCGCAGTCATGCTCTCAATACCATACCAGGGGCAAACCCATTGAATCCAATCACCCCTGCAAGTCTTCATCCATGCTTCCCAAGTAGCCTCAGTTGGGAACTGTTTAATCATATGACGCTCCGTACATTGGTCTGGATTATAAGGAAATCGCTCCGGCGCATCCCACACCTTTAGCTTCTCAAACAACCACACCTAGAGGAAAAGGGAAAATTGTGAGTTGAGAGAACACGTGAGTCAAAACAAAAGAGTGATGAGTGGAAAGATAAATTTGACAAATAAACAAATAAAAGAACGAACCTGCAATAGCAAGGGACTGCCTGAGAACTGAGCTGTAGGACTACCCTTCATCACATCTAGACCCATCATGGTCTCTGCCAATACTAAGCCAGCGAAACCCACACGGTTTCCAATCTGTTGAGCAAGGTTAAGCAACATAGGATCAGCATGGCCAGAGGAAGGGCCAAGCAAATAGTAGTGAAGGAGACAAATGCACAACGCATGAAAGCATGACTTCTGTAGGGGAACTTGGCGATGAGCCTCAGCTGTACCAAAACGCTGGATAAGTTACAGAATCTCCAGCCTTCCTTTCACTAGGAAGAATTTAACTTCATGCTTCTGAACTTGGAGTAAATCCTTCAGGAGATCACTTCGGTTGAATAAAGGATTAGGGACAACAAAACCCTCCCTGTCTGAATGGCCCATAATGGCCGCAAATTCCTCGATAGTAGGACACAACTCCTCTCTCTTAAAGCGAAAGACGTGAAAATCAGGATCCCATAAACTAGCGGCTGCCCTAAGGAAGGCAAAATTCACAGGAATTTGACGAAGGGAAAAGAGGAAGTCCATGCCAAAGGACTTAAAGTGTAAACGGTCGAGGCCATTAAAGGAAATCAACCACTGATCAAGGACTGGTTGTGCCATATGTAAGGAATTGCTACTGACAACGCTATCGGGTTCGTAGAATGCATATTTATAGAACTAAGTCGAATCTTAGTCCGAATCGGATTCTTAATCCTCAGAATTTCAATCGGTCTCTCGGCCGATACTTCGATATGACGGCCGTAGGATCTATCCATCGGCCCGTGAAAATCAGGGTTGACTGCAAATCAAAACCAGGCAGACAAAACGATCCTTCGGCCGCCAGATCGAAGCATCGGCCGTGTAATCATTAAATCGGCCGCCAAAACGGCTATTTACAGACTGTTCCCACGGTTCAGTTTGTTTTATTAGATTAACAAGCTATTATACGCAAACGACGTAAATATGGCATACACAAAATCACTAGCAGAGCAAAAGGTTTTGTTTCATATAACGAAAGCTTTTTACATCACGAGGTGGATCATCCCGCATTTCCTAAACAAACTATACATCGATTTCCTGTCAAACTAACCTATGCAGGAAGAGAAACAGAAGAAAAAACAAAAAGAAGAAGCAGGAGAGGATGTCAGACCCTCTGGTGCTCTAAACACCAGAGGCCTGCTGCAAAGAAACTAAAAAGAGGACACCCCTGGGGTGGTGTATACCGGAGGAGTACTACGGTGCAAAAGAGACACCACATGGCCCAGAAAAATCACCATACCGCGCACTGCCGCCACCCCAGGAGTTCCGCGTCACGGAAGCAAGCCACCCATGCGAGGGCCCATAATCAAGCATACCCATGTGAGGGTCCCAAATCAAGCATTAAGAAAGGACCAAAAGCAAACGCAGTCTCCCTCCGCGCACGCTAGCCACGTCAGTGTGTCATCCATAGCCCAGAGCTGTCGGGAACGAAGAGAAACGGAAGAGGTCTTCGGTAAGGGTCTCGGACGCAGGAAAATGGAGAAGAAAGAAAGGAAAATGTAACGAAACGGTTGAGGCCGTGGCCTTTTATAGGCCCTTGGAAACAAACCGATTAAGCGGCCGAGGCATCGATTCCTCGGCCGAGACATCAATTATTCGGCCGAGATATCGATCTCCTGGCCCTCCAATCAATTTTCCTCAGCAATATCAGGCCTTGCTCTGTGCACTGACTCAAGCCACTATAGAATTCTGGGTCCGTGACCAACAGAAGCAAAATCAAAATCGGCCTTGGGGGCATCCCCAAACCAATGCAACATGATCAAAACTAGCCTTGGGGGCATGTCCAAGCATGAGGAAGGTCTCTCTCCACAAACTGCTGGCCAAAACAAGTCAAAACATCCAGCTTCTCTATGCCCATATCCACTACCAAGGAAATAAGCAGCTCCGTGCCCATATCAACTCACTCAGCGGCTCTATGCCCATGCCCATCACTCAGCGGCTCCAAGCCTATCATCTCAGCAGCTCTAAGCCCTCGACTTAGCAGCTTTATGCTCGCCATCTCAACGGCAGGCTCTATGCCTACAAATCATACTCAACCAATCTCAGCGGCTCGAGGCCCATTATCGACAGGCTCTACGCCCATATTCACTCATTCAGCAGCTCAACGCTCACTATCACTCATCGAAGCGGCTCCAAGCCTACTATCCCAACTGGCTCGAAG
Organism: Rhododendron griersonianum; assembly: GCA_018127125.1. NCBI lineage: Eukaryota > Viridiplantae > Streptophyta > Magnoliopsida > Ericales > Ericaceae > Rhododendron > Rhododendron griersonianum. The sequence continues at coordinate 5,450,273 of CM030799.1, read as the reverse complement.
CCATGACAAGCAGTCTCAGCCACTCGAAGCCCATTACTTCAACAGGCTCGAAGCCTATATCCACTATCCTTACAGGGTCGAAGCCTATGTCTACTAGTCTCAGCGGCTCGAAGCCCATTACTTCAACAGGCTCAAAACCTATATCTATCATCTCAACTGGCTCAAAGCCATAGCAACTCACTTAGCGGCTCCAAGCCCTCGACTCGGCAGCTCTACGATTGCCATTCTAACAACCATATCACCGACAACCTATCTCAGCGGCTCGAAGCCCATTATCGACAGGCTCTACGCCCATATTCACTCGTTCAGCAGCTCTACGCTCGCTATCACAATTCAGCGGCTCGAAGCCCTTTATCATAGCGGCTTTACGCCCATATCAATTCAGCGGCCCTGTGCCTATCATCTCTACACAACTCAGCGGCTCTACGCCCATTACTTCAAACAGGCTCGAAGCCTGTATCTACCCTCTGAAATGGCTATAAGCCCATCGCTTCAACTGGCTTGAAGCTGTAACAATCAAGTCTACTCAGCGGCTCCAAGCTCATTATCTCAACTGGCTCGAAGCCGTAACAACCAACCCAGCGGCTCTAAGCCCATTGTCTCAACTGGCTCGAAGCCGTACACAATCAAGTTCTTAACAGGCTCGAAGCCTGTGTTCATTATCTCAACTGGCTCGAAGCCGTAACAACCAACCCAGCGGCTCTAAGCCCATTGTCTCAACTGGCTCGAAGCCGTACACAATCAAGTTCTTAATAGGCTCGAAGCCGTAAACAAGCAACAGGCTCTAAGCCGCCCCATCAATCAAAACATCTATTCTCAAGCTCTACGCCTGAATGCTCAAAAATCTAACATTTTTGAATGCTCAAGCTCTACGCTTGGATGCCCAACCACTGTGTACTGGATGCTCAAGTTATACACTTGAATGCTCAAGCTCTACGCTTGGATGCCCAACCACTGCGTACTGGACGCTCAAAGCCTGTACTTTGAATGCTCGGATTCTGCCGTCCGAATGCTCGAGCTCTACGCTCTGAATGCTCAAGTCCGGAACTTGATAGAAGCTCTAAGCTTAAAACAAACACACACGCACGGGCCCGTGCACATATTGCATTATCACATCGAGTCTGCATCATCATATTTGTTCACATCTAATGACCATCATCACACATATACACTCTGCATATCTCTCATTAAACAGGCCAACCCTACAATCAACCGGCTCTATGCCTCGGTTTTATTGATCGGTCCAGCGCCTCGATCCTTTGGCTCCACGCCAACACTTATGATGAGAAAGCTCCGTGCACAGACCATCAAAATGCAACCAGCTCTACGCTTCGGTTCAAATCACGTCAAGCTCTAAGCTCCGACAACTCAGGCCCTCGCCTCAAGACTGCAGCAGGCTCCACGCCTCAAACTAATCACCTCAGGCTCCACGCCTCAGTTTCTTCACCTCAGGCCCTTGACTTATACCAGCTCCGCGCTTCGGTTCATCACGTCAAGCTCAAAGCTCTGATGCCACAGGCTCTCACCTTATAATCAATACCAGCTCCGCGCTTCGGTCCTATCCAATCACCTCAGGCTCTCGCCTTATGATCAACACCAGTTCCGCGCTTCGGTCCTATCCAATCTCCTCAGGCCATCGCCTCAAGATTGCAACAGGCTCCACGCCTCGATTCCATCACTCTCCAGGCTCTCGCCTCATGACTACAACCGGCTCTGTGCCTCGGTTCCCTCATTACGCAAAGCTCCGTGCTCTATGTTACTGGCCATGTGCCCCCACATCTCAAACACAAACCGGCGTCCAACTCATCCCAGTAGATGGTTTGGATTCCACCCCATTACATCAATTCCTTCCAGCTCATTCGCAAGGATAGGCTATTCTACCGAGCTCCTTTCAGTCAAAGTAAGGATGATCAAGAAAAGCAAACGCACCTGCAGTGTACTGATCTACCCCAAAATAACTAAGGAAGCTCTCCGCAAAAACTCCCCCGGCAGCCCCGCGCTCCTTCAACTACTATTCGCCAAAACCCTGGCTCAGTCTAGGTACGTCACACTACGGCTTTTTAAGCCCAAAGGTACGTCTTCTGTCTCTAACCCTCCAAACTTTTTACTTTTGTTTTATTGCCCGAACTACAGTTGGTCTGAATTTCCCTTGTGGAATACGTAGGCAGCCTCCCGGCCCGACCATAACAAAACCTTTTTCGAAAACCCCTTGGAATAGTGGTTGGACCAAATTGAGTTGCTTTTTACAGCTTTGACTCTTACTCAAACATGTCTCGCGATCCGTCTGAGTTCAGTCAAAGAGGGGTATCTGTAGACACCCCAATTTGGCCTAACGATTATTTCAAGTCCCACATTGGGACAATCCCGATGATGAAATGGATACAATGATTGCTAATTGCTTTGTTGAGAACCTTAGGACTTTCGGTAAGAACTTTGAGCCACTTAGAGGACCCAATTCAGAGCCATACAGCCTTTCAGACAGAAATACAGAAGCCTAGGAGAATCCATCTGTCGGCCGTGACATCGATCCCACGGCCCTTACATCATTTCCTCACCCGAGCAACCTGTTGCTAGCCAAATCTCCCTGAGAGATCAATCCCTCGGCCGCAAGATCAATCCTTCGGCCGAGACATCCATTCCTCGACCGTGATATCCTTTCCTCGGCCGTCAGATCGACCTTTTCCCAGACTCTGGAACGTGTTCTGTCAAACGTTTGATCCCATTACACTACCTTCCCGATGCGTCCGGGCTACGTTAGAGGATTGCCATGGAGAGTTAGAATCACACTCTAACTCCAATTTTTATCGTGCATTGCGATTGGCCGGAGTGAGTCATCCCTATGCCTATATAAAGGAGCCTTTGGGCTCCAAAATTGATACACTTTCACACTCTTTCAAGCCTCAAAACTCTGCACAAATACTCTCTCAATCCCATACTTCAAAAGCCCTAACCTCCCGAAGGCAGCCGTTAATCCGGCGATCAAACCCCGAAATTCAAACCCTAGCCCTAGGGTTTTCGATCAAGCAATCAGTCAATCACGCCCAATCCAAAGCAATCAAGCAACTGAGGGATCAAGGTGGTGAGGCCCAACGGCCTCTGGTTTGTCTTATTTACTGTGTTTTTGACTAACCGTAGCGTTTTGATTATCCGTTAATCTTTCTGTCTGGTGTGAGGAAGAACGCCGACCGGGGCTTCGATCCCTCGGCCGGTACATTAAACCAGTGTGATTACTCGGCCGTGACATCCATTCACCGGCCGAGTAATCGATCTCCTGGGACAGTTTGTTTGCTTATCTGCTTTTTGATGCATGCTTCATTTATCGCACTGGCTCATTTTGCTTACTGTTTAAAGGAATAAATAAACAGACTATGTGTTGGAATTAAACAAAGCATCTATACGTCTTATGTTGAATGATTATGGGCCAGTCTCACGACTGGGTAAAGAGGGGTGCCTAACACCTTCCCCTTATTGTACTTTTGGCTCCCGTATCCAGAATCTCTGTCTATTTTTCCCAGTTTTAATAAACTGGGTGGCGACTCTATTTTGATGATAACCACTATCATGTGGCGATGTTCCTAGCCATGGGAATGTCCATGATTTTGGTTTACGAAGCAAGCAACCAATCGAGCAAACAAACATGATCAATCTGTATGGCGATGCCCCGTTTGGGAGGTGTCTACAGAGCCACATAGCTTTGTTGAAAATGTTAGTTTAGATTGTGACAGCTTCTCAGAGTCTGCATGGAGTGATGAGCCAGATGTTGAGCCTGATGTCCAGTGTTCTCCCCCTTTGGATCCCTCTCTGTGTGACGATCCGGAGGCGAAATTTCTCATTGTTGAGGAAACGAATGTGGAGGTCGACTTTTTGTATGCTCTGCTGAATGAGCAGGATGGGAAGAATGTGAATAGACCTGAAAGTTTGTCTCCTTCCTTTGAGGAGATACCATCCTTGGAAGTTTTGAACCATCCAATACTCTCGGATCTAGACGATGCCACCCTTCGTACTTAGTCCTCACTTTCGCAAGAGCTTATAAAAGTCGAATTGATTGATTTTGTAGGTGTTGATGAATTAGATTTGGTTTACCATCCCTATCTTGTGGATTTTATCAACTCTTTCAAAATCAATCTAATGTGGAATGCGCACTTGGTTGAAATTAAATTTCGCAAAGGACTTCGGCTCTTGCTTTATTCTAAGTATTTATTTTTGTGGCATGGTCGGAGTCAATTTTTGAAGCATAGTGTGGAGTGGAGTGCTATGTTCATTTTATTAGCTCTTGTTGGTTTGATAAATGTTCGGAGCCCGCGTTTGGCTAACTGTACATAAACTCTTTCTTTCTTTGTCTCTTTTCTTTTTCTCTTTTGATGGTCTGGTATAGCCACTCGTTTCTTGCTTGGGAAATGGGGGGAAAAGTAGTACTCGTGTAATCGCGTGATGATTTGGTTGTGTTTTACTTTCGGTTACTTTTGAGCCCGGATAACAAGAGCCGGGTGGTTCTAATGTCATTTGCTTCTTAGTAGGTAGTTGGTTCTTAAGTCTTTTGCAGGGTAAGCATGCTACCACACCAGCCTTGGTAGTTTAGGTCTAAAAGCTAGAGTGAGTGAGGCATTCATGAGCCCTAAGCATGGGTGCGGCTATGTGTCGTGGTTGTAAGACCAAGAAAGCTCCGGCGATGACCTTGTGTGACTAGCTGTGGTTCCGATGGAGGAGCCAAAAGAGTGAGCCTTGGAAGCAATTCCAATGACGAAGGGAAGCAATGACAAGAAAGCCTTCAACTTGGTCGAGGTATAAGGGGGTTGACATTCCCCCGATGGTACAATCTTTTGTTCTTTCCTCTCAATACTGTTGTTCTTCATGCTATGAGGACATAGCATCGTTTAAGTTGGGGGGAGGGATATATATGTTATATATATATGTTCATGAGACTTGTCTCATTTTTTCTGCTTTTGGTAAAATTTTCAAATTTTGTGTACAATCTTCCCTTGTTAGTAGTGATTGCATGCTAGATACTTTAACTATGCTCAATTGTTTCAATATGGCAAGAGTCATGTATCTCGTCGAATTCGGTTGTGTGTTTTAATCCATGTCATATGCATATACATGAATTTTGTTGAACAAATTGAGCCTAAAAGTTAAGTCAAGTAGTGTGCATCGCTAGAGTTGAGATTCGTTTCTTAAGCATCCCATGCTTTTTGTTCTCATTTTCCGCATTTGCGTAAATAACATCTTTTGTTCATGCTTGAGTAGTGTATATATCTTTCTTGCATCTTTTTGGCGTTGTTGGCGTACTTAGGAAATGATTCAAGGCATTTTTGTATGATTACACCACATAAGAGTCACCTTGTCCTTATTTTGAACCATAGTCCGAGTCTCTTCCATTGTTCAAACCTAGGTAACCGGATGTTTGGAGGGTTGTGTGTCTAATGTTTCTCAATGATTCAAGATGGTTTGGGGGTGGTGTGAATGTGATAAAAGTGGTTGGAATGCAAAAAGGAGAAGAATGGTATGTGATTCTCTATCTCTCCTCTCCCACTACAAAAGCTAAAGCCCCAAATTTTCATCTCCCTCTCCAAAGCCTTCAAATTTGGCTTCAATCTCTCTTACTACAAATCTCAATTCAAATAACCCTATTCCTCAAAGAAAAATCAAAAAAACGCTATAAAGAGTAAAAGCATATTCGAAAGAGGGTTGAAACTATGATGAGAGGATGAGAAAGAGTCCGATGGAAAGGGGGAGCTCGATGCTCAATATCAAGAGGAGCCGGATGGGGATGATGACTGCGTGTGGTGGAGTCGGTGGTAGTAGTTTTTCTTTATTTCTTTTTCGTAACTTTGTTTGGTGTTTGGCCGATATGTGGTCATGCCTTGGGTAGTTTAGGGTCGGTAGTGGCCAAGAGTAGATGAATCATGCAAGTATATGGCCACTACATTTTTGTATTCCCTTTTTCTTTGTATCCAAGGTCGTTATAAGCTAATAAAAGTCATCCGTTGATCTTTTGTACGCTAATTAACTCCGTTTGATGCATGGTCGATATCTATTATTACTTAAGTTGTGATATTCCTAATCTTTCCATACTTGTCAATAATTAGCTTTCCTTTCGTTCTAAGCGCCCTTTTGATAGCATGCGTAGCTTTCTGTCTTCGGCTATTGCATTTACTCGCTAGCGCTTGTCATTGGATGTATCTTGTATCTCAATGTGTGAAAAGTCGAATAAGAGCGTATCCTTGTGAGTTTTGGAGTCGAAACTCGTTGTGGTGCATGCATGCTTGACTACTCTAATATGGCATAGTTTGTTCGTCCTAGTTCATGACATGTTTGTGCGTGGATTGCATATGCTCGGATTTGAAGGGGTGTTTCGGACTCTTGCCTAGTTGTAGTAGTTGAGCATAACTTTTGTATCTTGAATCTCGGGAAGGTTGCATAGCTTGGTTTAATATGTTTTGTTTTAGTTTGCTAGGGACTAGCAAAGTTCAAGTTGGGGGGCGTGATGAGCACCCAATATTGTAGATATTTGGTGCGACTAGTCCCGTTTTATGTTGTTTTAACTCGCCTTTATTTAGCTTTTATAGTGATATTGCTCGTAAGGTAGATTTTTGTGTATTTCAGGTAATTCGTGCTAATAAGGCGCGTTTGAACGCCAAGGAATGCTTCGGATGTAACCAAGTGCTCAAGACCACGTGCCACCATGTTGTGGTGCCCGAGGAGTCATGAAGAGGTGGTTTGGAGGTTGCTCGGGTCGCCTAAGGGTCAAGGGAATTGAAGGAGAAGTGAGGATTTTACCAAATCTACTCATCTTCCGACCAGCTGAGGGTAGAATTGCCATAACTTTTTATGTACAAATGATATTGGATCCAAACCACTTGGGTTAGAAAGTAGACTCGACGAGCTTTCCAACGGTCCAAAGAACACCCATATCCGAGTTCGGAAGTGTCCGGAGCGAGCCCGCGAAGTTTGCCCAAAAATCTGTCGGCCATGAACCAGTACGGAGAAATGTGTGTACCGGTTCATGTTGATCAGAACATTGTTTTTGGCAGATTTTTCAAGGCCATGAACCGGTACGGGAAAAAGTGTGTACTGGTTCATGCTGCAGAAAATGTGCACGTTTTGCTACTTTTTTCAGCCTTCCACTTTTGGGATATTTTCCACTTTAGGTTGGTTTTGGGATATTTTTGGGATATTTTGTGAGAGAGTAAGGCCACCTTGTATAAATAGGGCCTCCCTCTCTCATCTTCTCTCTCTCTTGTCATTTTTACTTTATGTCTTTTTATTTTTTGGTTCTCCTCCATTAAAGCTCCAAGCTTTTCTAGTTTTACCCTTCAAGTTCACTAGTAAGTTGTTATCTTTTGTCTTTTTCTCGTTTATTAATGTTGTAGCTATGGTTAAGGTTGTTATTAATATCAAGTTTGTTTTCGAATCCATCGGTTAAAAGTTATGTCTTGTTTTTATGCTTTAGTTTGTGCTTTAACTATGTGTGAGTAGTTTATTGGCTAAGTCTTGGGATAATCTTTCCCGAGAACTTAGGTTGTTATTTGGTTCTCGAGCCATCGGGCTTTAAAGCATGGTTTTCCGGAATAGAGTTTAATTTGCATTTTCGGTCTAAATTAGGGGTGTTAACCCCTTGGTAAGAAGCTTTGTCAAGCGGTCTTGGCAAGTGACTTATTGAGGCCTCGTGGCCTCCTAAGTGTTTGATAAATATTAAAAACAAGTTGGTTCGCCTCCGGGAAATCACACCTTTTGTTAAACGTAGTCTTTTTATGTGAAATCCTCCGGGCGTGAGCACGCGGTCGTGACTCTCGCCTAAGTTATAATCGAGAACCGGTAACGGCCTTCGTCAAGGGTTAGAAGACCCCGAGACTTGCCTCGTTAAGTTAATCAAGCGTTAATCTAGTTTTCGTTTTAGTCATTTCGTTTAAAGCAAAACCCAAGTTAGCCGTCTTCAAGGCCGAAATCCTACCATAAAGCCTACAATCCATCTCAAGCTATATTCGATTCTCCGTGGGAACGATTCTGGACTTCCGGATATTATGCGTGCAACAACCTAGCCCTACGCTTTGGGTTTCTATCAACCTTATATTTGAAGGCAAGGTTTCGACGTAAGCAGGCGGAACCATTGTGCGGATACTCGGGAACCCGGAGCGGCGGAACCGAGGGTTTTGAATTGTGGATTGGTTATCCATGGAGAGGAGCCAATGCCAAATTCAATGTTTTTGTGTGCCAATGGAAACCCGGTGCGGCGGAACCATTGTGAGGATACTCGGGAACCCGGAACGGCGGAACCGGCGGAACCGAGGTTGGGTGTGTTAAAATACTTTTCGAAATGTTGATTTGAAAATGAAAAGTGAAATGATGACACGGTCTACGAAACATTGCGTAGGAGAAACTCTGATGTCACGGACACCAACGATAGTTAATAGAGAATGTGGATGTGTTATTGTTGATGGTTGCTGAGTAAGCATATACTGCGTAGATATCATTATCTGGTACTGTGTAGATAACGTTATCTGAATGATTTATTATTTGTAAGTTATGGGTTAGCGGGTATGGGATTATTCTGCTGAGCTTTTGTAGCTCATGGTGTTACCTTTGGTGATCCTGACATATTATATCGGTGGCGACACTGGTATAATGTGTCAGACTTTGTAGATGATCAAAGTGAGCTATACACCTTGGAGGCCTTTGGAGCAGGGAGAGCTGGCCAGGATGGAAGAACAGGCGGAGCTGTAGTTAGGAACCCTAGTTCCCTTCCTTTTGTTGAATAAAAGTACTCTTGTGAGAATTATGATGTAATAATGAGTCAGACTCTATCTAGATTTTCAATAAAATTGTCCTTTTAACGTACCCGGAAATTGGGAGCGTTACAGGTCACTTCTAGTCCATAATCAAAATAAGAGGTCCACTACAATTTCTCTCTCTCTCTCCATTCACTTCCCTCCATTTACGTTTTTTTTGGGCAAAAATATATCGATTTCCTCTTTTAATTTTGGAGAAAAATAGGTGACTTTCTTTCCTCCTATTATGATTTTTTTTTTTTGGGGGGGGGGGGGGGGGAATAAAAACGAAAAAGAAGAGTGAAATCCCTTAATTCCGCGATGATAGGTTGAATTGTAGATGATCGAGAGATATGAGTTTCACTTTTGGAGGGAAAGAAAGAGAAATAATTTGTGGTGAAGTGAAGAAGATATAGAGTAGGCGAAGAAGAGAAGAAGAAAATACCAATTGAAACATGCGTGTATACAAATTTTGGAGCTAGTTAACTTATGTGGTGTTGGGTCCACAAATTTTGATTATTGAAAAAGGTTGCTAGTTTTGGTTATCCAAAATCCAAAATTTGATTATTTCTAAGGATGTTGCTAAGTTTGATTATACCATTGTGAGCTATTTTTTGCATCAACATTGTTAACTTTAAAAACAATTGGCTTTTGATTATACCACTGTGGATGGCCTAAGAAGTGACCCAAAAGGAAGAAAACAAAGATCTAGTGATCAAGAAAATGGTAAGAGAGAAGTATTACCTATAGAATAGATGGAAGATGTGATCTTTTCCCTTTTCCTTCTTTGTCACCTATGAAAGAAAATTTGGACGAACTAAAACAAATGCATTTTGAACCATAATCTTTGGTAGTCTTGAAATGAGGAGGTTCTAAAAACATACTACTCCCTCCGTCCCTTTTTTATGTGTCCTACTTCGTAACTCCAACTTATTAAAAAACATCTTCATTATACCTTTCACATCAACTTTTTCTTTCATTTTCCCTACTTACCCATTATTATTACACTTTTACTCACTAACTTTTCAAAATGGAATCTACTTTTAGGGACAAAATAGACAATGCATCAATTTTTACCCACTAACTTTACAAAATGGACACTTATTAAGGGACAGTCCAAAATAAAATACTAGACTCTAAATAAGGGACGTAGGGAGTATGACTTTCAAAAGAATGTCAAAGAAAAGTAGATCAATATACCCATTTACAGAACTTGAATCAAAGCCAATTCTAAGTACGTATTGTTCCAGCTCTCCGTCATGTATACGTGCTCTTTCAATTCGATCTATTTTCACTCTAATACAACTTTTGCTCTATACAACGATTTTATGTATTTGACAGGGTTTTTAATTAGAACTCTGTTACGATTTTTTAGCTCTTCATACGATCGATAACTAAGGTAGTTTTTAGGTACATTTGATTTTGGAAAAAATATTAGGTAGATAGAGTTTTGTAAACAATTTACAACCATACACAATCACAAACTCACTCACATCAAATATGGGGTCCACAAACATAGTGTGTGTAGTGTAGTTTTTTTTTTTGGTCAAAACTTTAACAGACTTTTATATTGATACCAAATCGAAGAAAGAAACATCAAAAAAGATGATTATCTCGCTCTAGAGAGCACAATAACCATGAAGGAGGTCTAGCTTCCCAAGTCTTGGAACCAGAGCCTCGCACACCATGCCTTGCCAATCTATCGGCCACCCCATTAGCTGATCTTCTCACAAACCGGAACGAGCAGCTTGCAAACCGTCTAGCCAATCCTCGGATATCCTCAATTATCACTTCCACATAAGTCGGGCATATCATATCCCTGTTCAAAATCCGAACAACTTGTTGCAAGTCACCCTCAACCGCAATGGTATCTATGCCCAGAACTCGAACAAATTCCATAGCAGCCCGCCACACTCCTGCCTCCGCACTCAAGACAGACCCCATCATCCCCAAATTAACCGCTCGAGCAGCTACAAATCTGCCACATGCAGTGCGCACTACAACTCCCGCCCCAGTTGGACCCTCCCCTGACTGGTTCCTCAACCAAGCTCCATCCACATTAATCTTGGCACACCCATAATCAGGTCGTTCCCAGTGATCCTTACCTCGTTACGAAGTTGAAGCTTGATGATGATTACCCACCAATTCTTCAGGTTCAGTTGCTTGGCAGTACTCCGCCGCATCTTGCACAGCCCTGTAAATAGCAATCTGAGGTTCATAAACATACCCATTATTCAACCTCTCGTTACGGCATTTCCAAATTCTCCATAATATAAATATCGCCAATGTAATCAACTTCTTCCAATTCTCCTCACATTTCCATCGCTCTATCAGTTTGTCAAACCACACCAAAATTGATTCCTGCTCCGATGGGACTGGAACACAACCAATCGGTGAGGTTCGCCACATAATCTGAGCAAATCGACATTCAGAAAAAACATGAGGGAAAGTTTCACAATCACTCTCGCAGTTAACACACAACATTTCTTTCGTACTCTGATACAAGTTCTCCTTGATTGGAAGAATTCCATGAACACACTTCCACACAAAATGCTTTAGTTTGTTAGGGATTGGATGGGCCCATACCTTATTCCACACTTTCTTTTTAGCCTCCCTCGTGCTAGATTCCCCGCTTTTTGCTCCCCTCTTCTTGAGTAGTAACGCGAATTCATACCCCGAACTCACCGTATATACTCCATTGCTTGTGTAATGCCATACCCACTTGTCGCCCATGTAATTGCTTCAATCGTCGTCGCATCCTCATCCGTAAAGGCTGCCCGCACCACATCCATCTTCCATTCGTGAGTCACTGGATCAATGAGTTCACTCACCCTCATATTCATCCCCACCTCATTTACACCTCTGGGAGGAAAACCATTATACGATATTATTTTGTAGTTTATCTGATAATGATGAAAATGGTGACAAATTTTGCATAAATAACTAATATCTACTCCCTCCATCCCAAATTTCTTGTCCACTTATATACTATTCCGGACATGTCAAAAAAATATTTATATTTGAAAAGTATATTGTTTTATTTAAATATGCAATATGGATCTTAGTTGATAGATATCGATTTTATCTATTAAACAAAATTCTTAAAATCTTTAAAAATACATATAAGTAATCGAAAAAAATGACATGCATGCTAAAAAAATGGACAAGATATTTGGACGGATGAAGTAATTCGTTTATCAATTGAAACAACGCAAAATTAGTCATTACATACAGCATCGCACTCGCTCTAGTTCTGGGTCTGAACCCGACTCTCTTCTATTGTCAAGGTCGCCAATTCCTTGGTTCGTGAAACTAATTGAATGACCCAGCTATTCTTTTTTTTTTTTTTGGGGTCAAAATGACCCAGCTATTTGCACCACCATGTAATTAGAAGGCGGAAGCCATTGACAAGAGACCGACTGCTGACACAGATTTTCTGTGCACAGATTGTGCATAGATTACTATATGGGGCCCACTAAGGGTCCCATACAAACGATCTGAACCGTTTATTAAATTTAAAACACTTTTTCAAAGGCCTCCGCAAAAAATCAGCTAAATCTGATACCTATTGATACTCGATCCATAAATCTAAACTTTCATTCATACTTTAGATCCTAAATTCTGAATGAAAGTTTAGATGTATGGATCGAGGATCAATAGATATCGGATTAAGCTGATTTTTTGCGGGAGCCCTTGAAAAAGTATTATAAATTTAATGAACGGTTTGGATTGTTTGTGTGAGACCCTTAGTGAGCCCCACACAGTGATCTGTGCACAATCTGTGCACAGAAAATCTGTGTCAGTAGACTTTCTGCAATGACAAAGAGCTAGATCTATAAAGTTTTTTTGGGAGTAGTAAAGAATAGTGAACTACATAAACCATGTACACTTTCACATGGAAGCCGTTTCTCTTTAGGCTCAGTTTGGATGGTAGGAATCTTGAGGAGGAATGGAAATGTGATATCATACTTCTATGATTTCAACATTTTGAAGGAACATGAATAGGAATGTGATGCCGCACTCTCAGGATTCTCATGTTTGGGAGAGACAGGAATAGGATTATGATTCCTGACGACACATCCGACCAGGAATCACATTACCAGATAGAGTGAAAATTTGATTCCTCCCTCACCCCATGAAAATCTTAGATTCCTGGCTCAATCAATAAAAAAAGGAAATATTGACTTTGATAATTTCCAAAAAAAATTGATTCCTACATTAGATTACTGAACTAATCCAAACACTGGAATGAAATTACTTCAGGTATCGTATTCTTAGGAATTTCATTCCTCGCAATCATATTCCTATTCCCACTCAATAAAATTCCTAGGAATTTGATTCCTAGTAATCACATTCTTATTCCTATCGAAGATTCCGATCATCCAAACTGAGCCAAGGGAAAAATTCAAAATATTCCCAAACTTTACACTCAACATTTATTAGATTTCCGAACTTTCAAAAAAATCAATTTTATTTCCAAAGTTATTCTCCGTTATTCAAATAGAATATTTCCGTCGAATTCTGTTAAATTGATAACGGAATTGGTAACAGGTTGTAATATAGATTTCGATCGTATGACGCCGGTTTTGATTTTCTACCACTCTGGAATGTTGAAACCAACACATAAACACTTATTATACTTAGTGGATGGGAGATTATTCTACCTTGGTTCTGATTGAACGAGCTAAAAATGGGTTTCGAGATCAGATCGAAAATCGGAGATGACAAAAAGAAGAACTTCGGCTATGGCTCAGATATGGATGCTCGAGGTCGGTGTGGAAGATTGGAGACCCGAATTGATGTTCGGATTTTGTATGACCGAAACCCACTTCGTTTCTCTCTCTAGACCACCATTTTTGGAACCCAAGCGCTCTCTCTTCGGGATTTCTAGTGAAGGTGGTGTGTTGTGTTTTGCGATTTTCGGAGCTAGGGGAGTGGAGTTTATAAAGAGAAGTGGATGAGAGTAGAGTGGTGTGGTGGGCCAATTTTGGAAGTAAGGAGGACGGTGGCCGGCTATGGAGGTGAAGGTGGCGGTAGGTGGTGTAGTGGTCAGCCAAAAATGGGTAAGAGCATCCCCAATCTCCCCATTGGGGATGTAAAACTAGGTGCTATAGTTATAATAGCACTCAGATGTAAAAAAAATTGCTCCAATTGGGATGTAAAATAACAATTTCGGAGATGGAAAATAGCACAAATGGAAAGGGAGATGTATATTTGCATCTCCTTTTGGCTGCAGCTATAACTTGACAGGTCATCACCAACTGATTTTACCAGAATTTTGGACAGCCGGAGGTTACCTGATTTCGTCGGAAAGTCGTCGGAATTTGCAAGAACACGCCGGCAACTCGCCAAAAACTGATTCAGGTTCGGAGATCACCGTCTCCGACCCCTATTCTTGACGATCCATGGACGGCGCAGGTCCGGAGATCACCATCTCCGGCGGCTGTGCTCCTTCTGAAACCCTCGGCTGTGCTTCTCTCGTCGAGTTCCGGCCATGATTTCTCCAATCTTCGGAGAGAGAGAGAGAGAGAGAGAGAGAGAGAGAGAGAGAGAGAGAGAGAGGTTGTCTGGTGTGGGTGTGTGTTCGTAGAGAGAGAGAGAGAGAGCAGATGAAGAGTAAAGTTGGGGAGAGGAGATGAAGAGTAAAGTTGGGTTGGGTTGGGTTGTAATCCGACCGTTGGTTTTTTTTTTGTTTTTTTGTTTATTAGGATCCTACCGTTGGCATCACCAACGGATGTTTTGGTGATAAAAAAAATTTCCAATGGTCATTTTTTTCCCTGCCTATAAATGTGTGTGCTCTTAATAGGATTTTTCACAACAATTTTTTTTTTCATTCTCCACAAACACCCTCCAAAAAAAATAGTGTATTAATTATGGCAGATGGCAGTCGTAGTGCGAGAGGAAAATCGTTCAACTCCGATCAAGATGAAGCAAATGGGTGAAGTAAATGGTGTAATTGAAGTGGATGAGAAGTAAAAAAAAAAAATCGGACGAAGTTGAGTGTAGTGTAGATAGGAGTAAATGACTAAATTAAATGGTGTAGTTGAGAGTAGATGACTGAAATAAATGGTGTAGTTGAGAGGGGAGTAAATGGATCAGGTAAATGATGTGGTTGAGAGTTGATGAGAGTAAATGAATGAAGTAAATGGTGTAATTGAAGTGGATGAGAAGTAAAAAAAAAAAAATCGAATGGAATGGAATTTTTTTTTGGAATAATTTTTTTTTTAAGTCCTCGATTACCGGATACGGAAAATTATTTTTCAACGGAAGTAGTACTTGAATTAGGGTTAAGAAAGTTAGGGAAAATTAAGGAGGATGGAAAGTTAGTTAATTATCCATCCCTTTTTTACAACTCACCATTGGATAGAGGTGGGTTCTATTTTTCATCCAACTAACTTTAAACCACTTTTTACATCTAAAATAACTATCCATCCCCTTCTATTTTACATCCCCATTGGGGTTGCCCTAAGGCACGATTTAACGAAAACACAATCCCTGTTACCAATTTTACGGAATTTCAGAACAAATGGTCTATTTTAAAAACGGAAGATAACTTTGAAGTAAAATTAATGAGGATTGCTAGGGGTACATATACTCATGTACATACATGCGTATATACGCACTTTAAATCCGTATTAAGTCCTACAAAAAATATCTGAGTCGCTCATTTTGTTCAGAATAATTTGTTTATGATCTCTGTAAAAAATTAACTCAACCCGGTGGATTTAAAGTGCTTATGTACGCATGTATGTACATGAATGTATGTACCCTAGACTTTCTGAAAATTAATCTTTTGAAAGTTTGGCCTAAAAGACACTAAGGCTCCGTTTGTTTGGGCGTAAAATATTTTCCGGTAAAATGTTTTACCTATTCTCCGGTGTTTGGTTATATAAAAAATGAGGAAAATATTTTACATGTAAAACATTTTTCATTAATTGGATGAAAATGACTTAACCTTAAATCTTCTGTAATTTATTTTTCGAAATGAACCAGCTGTTTTCTACTGCAATTCTCACTACTCAGTTTCCTCGATCGTTAGTCTTGACCCACGTTCAATTTCAATATTCTCAGATCTCTCCATCATTGAAGCCCCCTCTTTATCTCTCTACACTATTTTGTCAATTTTTGAAAATATTTTCAACTATCTACCAAACACCAGAAAATAAAATTTTAAAGTTTGTTTTCTGAAAAAACATTTTACATGAAAAATATTTTACATTGTAAAACATTTTACATCGAAACAAACGGAGCCTAAATGTAAAATTTGGGGGAATCTGCCCTAGATTTTGCAATATAAACGAGGGGCATACATTAACGTTAGGGAGAGTACTGCGAATCGGGAGTTTGAGTTGACTCAGTCCAAGGAACGTGTGGTTGACTGTGGGGATCTCTGGATTCTCTGCACAGATTCCCCTCCCCAATGCCCTAGATTTTGCAGTAGTAAATGAGCGATAAAACTTGGAAATTGATTTTCACTCTTTTTATTTCAGTGAACTTTATTTTTTATTTTATTTATTTATATATAATTACAAAATTACCCTTTATGCATTTCTTCCTTCACACATGAAATAGGTAATCATGTAATTTTACATCACAACAAAACAAAAAAAGATGCATTTGAATGAAAAGAGAATGTGAAAATCAATTCTCCCAAACTAAGGGTACCCAAGGATTGAGGGGATCTTTGCACAGATTCCCCTAATATGATCATATCGATGAGTATATACTACTCTTAGTATCTTTTATTTTTGTCAAACGAAGAGTTTTGCGTATATACTGTATATTAATGGTAGTCATCGCGAGTTTATTAAACGAGCAGTTTATTTTACAAATTTCAATACAACAGTTCTACCCACACGCAAAAATTTTAAATAGATTGAGCAGAGATTTTTGTGTGGGATCCACTACGGGTCCCACACAAACAATCTAATCAGTTCATTAAACGCAAAATATTTTTCCAAAGGCTCCCTCAAAAATTCAGCTCAATCAAATACTTGTAAGTACTCGATCCAATCATCTAATTTTTCATAATCCTACAATCTAAATGAAAAGTTAGATGTTTGGATCGAGTACCTATAGATACCATATTGAGCTGATTTTTTCGTGAGAACCCTTGAAAAAATATTTTACATTTAATGAACAGCTCGAATCATTTGTGTGGAACCCTTAGTGGACCTAAAAAAAAAAGTGCACAATTTGTTTTGAAAATGTCTGTGTGAATAGACTTTTCCATTTCCATAATATGTTGTCAGCAGTCAATCCTACTCCGCACACCCAATTCAAAACAAGGGGGCGGCTTTTCGCAGTCCCGTATTTTCTCCTTTATCCCGTTACTTCACATAGCCCATTTCTAATATTTAAAAAAAAAAAATCTCCACATAACCCATTAAATGTACCTGATCTTCCCATTATACCCTTCCCTTCTCAAAAAATACACTTTAACTCCCACCCATCCATCCAAATAGACAAACCCCCCATTTACGTCTCCAACGCCATTTCCGTCTCCCACCACCTCCACCTCCATAGCCACCACCGCCACTCCTGCCGCCGCACCACCGCCTCTTTTCAAGGTGTCGTTCTCTCTCGCTCTCTCTCATCTGTTCGCCAGTCTCTCTCTCTCTGTCCTAGATTTTGGGGGAATCTGCCCTAGATTTTGCAATATAAACGAGGGGGCATACATTAACGTTAGGGAGAGTATTGCGAATCGGGAGTTTGAGTTGACTCAGTCCAAGGAACGTGTGGTTGACTGTGGGGATCTCTGGATTCTCTGCACAGATTCCCCTCCCCAATGCCCTAGATTTTGCAGTAGTAAATGAGCAATAAAACTTGGAAATTGATTTTCACTCTTTTTATTTCAGTGAACTTTATTTTTTATTTTATTTATTTATATATAAT
The DNA here is from genome assembly GCA_018127125.1 of Rhododendron griersonianum. NCBI lineage: Eukaryota > Viridiplantae > Streptophyta > Magnoliopsida > Ericales > Ericaceae > Rhododendron > Rhododendron griersonianum. The sequence continues at coordinate 5,432,613 of CM030799.1, read as the reverse complement.
TACAAAATTACCCTTTATGCATTTCTTCCTTCACACATGAAATAGGTAATCATGTAATTTTACATCACAACAAAACAAAAAAAGATGCATTTGAATGAAAAGAGAATGTGAAAATCAATTCTCCCAAACTAAGGGTACCCAAGGATTGAGGGGATCTTTGCACAGATTCCCCTAATATGATCATATCGATGAGTATATACTACTCTTAGTATCTTTTATTTTTGTCAAACGAAGAGTTTTGCGTATATACTGTATATTAATGGTAGTCATCGCGAGTTTATTAAACGAGCAGTTTATTTTACAAATTTCAATACAACAGTTCTACCCACACGCAAACATTTTAAATAGATTGAGCAGAGATTTTTGTGTGGGATCCACTACGGGTCCCACACAAACAATCTAATCAGTTCATTAAACGCAAAATATTTTTCCAAAGGCTCCCTCAAAAATTCAGCTCAATCAAATACTTGTAAGTACTCGATCCAATCATCTAATTTTTCATAATCCTACAATCTAAATGAAAAGTTAGATGTTTGGATCGAGTACCTATAGATACCATATTGAGCTGATTTTTTCGTGAGAACCCTTGAAAAAATATTTTACATTTAATGAACAGCTCGAGTCATTTGTGTGGAACCCTTAGTGGACCTAAAAAAAAAAGTGCACAATTTGTTTTGAAAATGTCTGTGTGAATAGACTTTTCCATTTCCATAATATGTTGTCAGCAGTCAATCCTACTCCGCACACCCAATTCAAAACAAGGGGGCGGCTTTTCGCAGTCCCGTATTTTCTCCTTTATCCCGTTACTTCACATAGCCCATTTCTAATATTTAAAAAAAAAAAATCTCCACATAACCCATTAAATGTACCTGATCTTCCCATTATACCCTTCCCTTCTCAAAAATTACACTTTAACTCCCACCCATCCATCCAAATAGACAAACCCCCCCCCCCCCCATTTACGTCTCCAACGCCATTTCCGTCTCCCACCACCTCCACCTCCATAGCCACCACCGCACCACCGCCACTCCTGCCGCCGCACCACCGCCTCTCTTCAAGGTGCCGTTCTCTCTCTCTCTCTCTCTGTGATTATATACATACATGTATGTATATATACAATAACAGCAATTAGATCCTGTATTTGTGTAGAGATTTTGGTAATTAGATCCCGTATTTGTTTAGAAATTTTGGTAATTAGATCCCAAAATTTTGGCAATGACAGCTGCAGCCCCTTACTTCCGTTCTTCTTCTGCGTTGTCTGCGATGTTAGAGCTTTGTTTTCAACTTTGAATCGGAGTCGGTAGTCCAATCCACATCGACTCTTCTGTTCTTGTAATTGTTGTTGTTGAAGTCTTTTTTTTTGTTGGGCTGGATTAGTTTCGATCGTTTCCGTTTCTAACTTCTCCAAACCGAATAATAGGTTTGGTCCCAAATATATGTCCAAATTGGACCGAACCAAACTGGTATCACCCCTAGCAGATCCTATATGATTGGGACTTAGGCTCGGTTTTGTTTGGTTTGGCTTGGGCTATATACATAACAACGGAATTTTTTTGTTAATTCTGGCAACAATATTGAAAACTTTGAATTGCCGACTTCAATTTGGATTTCAAAATTTTCTAATTGACTTTGAATCGCACCAATCCTACTACATATGGATGGAACAAAGCAGATTGATTTCAATTTGACTCGTGAGTGTTTTTTTTTTTGTGTGTGCGTGTGGGGTTCGTAATTTAGGGGATGCCCGTGTTTTAAAGCCACATTGGAATGTAACATAGACTCACCTTAACTTATTTATACATTTTTGAAACCCCACCAGTTTACTCTCTCTCTCTCCTCCCCTCTCTCTTTCAAGCGTGCTTTTCCCAACAGTATATAGAGGTATGGCTCTGGCGCTCTGCTCTATTCCTCCTCGGTTTTAATGGGATGTTATCAAATGCTAGCGATCTGATTTTAATGGTGTAGACACCCTATTCTGAACTGTCCAGATTAGTTTACTTACGGTCTTTGATTCCCCAATGATGATTAAGGTCAAGAACATCCCAAGTTTGTTAATGTGTTTGAGCTTTGAGCGTCCCGAACCTCATCCAAACCCTTCCGAACTCCATTTCCAAACCCTTCAAGCAAGAACCAAACGGCCATAGCAAAACCCTAACTGCTTACGCTGGTACTGTGCTGGCGTGCGCTGGTAAACTACCACGTGTCAGTCATCGACCGTTGACTCAGATTTTACTGGCGCACGCAGGTAGAGGGCTGGCGTACCCCGGTCAAATCCAGTCAAATCAACTTTATTCAGTCACGTACACAAGACTTTTGTGGCCACCCCGACGTAATCTACAGTCCCTGATGATTGCGGACGGGCAGTGCTGCTCCCCCCTTTCTCCTACAAGATCCATCACCTTGTCCCATGCATTTAATGCATGGGAGGCTTTCTCTCTAACCAAACCAGCCCCTAACCAGCTGGTTACTGCCCATTTTCAGTCACTCCACTCCCCTATAAATACCCCCCTTGTATTTATTTGCAAAGGGTTAGCTCCATTAAGACCCTCTCCAAGTCTTCTCTCTTCTTTCTCCTGTTTGTTCTTTGCTTCTTCTTTCATCCATTGAAAGAGAAAGCAAAAGAACATCACTCCACCTACCATAACACCCTTCATACTCATTACTCAACCCTCAAACCTCAAGTTCAAGTTCAAACTCATCATCAAACTCTACCACAAAGGTATACCACTTTTGTTTTCTGTAATCTGTTCTGACCCCTGAGTGGGGCTGGCAGGGTTAAGGCTATAATTTATACCAGTCCTGGCCCTAAGGCCGGCAAGGCTTCAAAGCCATATATAGCTGTATGTGGCGCACGCCAGTTATAACAGGCCGTACGCCAGTAATGGCTGTATGAGCACAACTGGCGTGGGGATCACTGATCAACTATTTTTAGTTTTATTTCTGTTTGATCACCTCCTAGCATGATAAAAACCAGTTTATTGCTTTCTGCATTTTAGAGTAGTGTGCTTGTGGTATTTAAATATTAAGTTATCTTTGCGTTCGGAATGCCTCTAGGATCCTTCTGGTCCTGTTCTAGAACCCAGGAAAGTGCAAAGCCAAGCACTGGAGATAAAGGAATAACAGCCGCACGTCGATTTCCTCTGGATCCAGTGGCTGGCCCTTGCATGGCAACTAGGCCTCGGCCTCTGCTTTTCATCCCCTCATTGTTTAAGGGGTGTTCTATTCATTTAGTGGCTTGAAAGCCCTTCTAGTTGTCTGTAGCTGTATATTCTGCTCCATATATAACTGCGTGGTTTGTCCTGGGTGTGTGCACTGGTTCACTCCAGAGCCCAGAGGTTTGATTACAAGAGCTGTGAGTTTGAGCCTACTAGCGCGCGCTAGTGCCCGTGTGGCGCATGCAGGTCATTTCTGCATGCAGTGGCATAGCCAGTGCACACAGGCTTGATCCTGCGTGTTTCATATCGGGTCTGTGCGTTCCAGTTTACTTGAAATGCTCATAGGAGCTTGTTCTCAATCTATTATTGTTGCTTTAAGATCAAACATCCATCACATTCTTTCACGTTGCAACTTGTTACGGTTCATAATCCCCTTTAACTGTTCCCCCGCCCTAACTGGCTAAAAATGATCAATGAGAGAAAAATACAAATATTTTATAAAACGCCTGAGTAGAGACCGATCTCCGGATTGGGCGAGAGGGGTGCCATAAAACCCTTCCCCTCTCGTAACCTGGCTCCCGAACCCCAGATATCGAAGGTGACGACGGTCCAGTCTACAAGCCTTTTCAAAATCAAACAACGTAACAAAACGTTTTCAAGTGCGGTTCCTTGGGTACTTTCCGCGAAACCCGAGTGACGACTCTGAATTGTAAGCGTTTCGTTGCGCTTTTCCAAAAGGGGCGCACCCAATTTTTACACAAAATTTGTTAAAATTTTGGGGCGTGTGCCCACAAATGGCTGCCTCAGCATTAGTGGCATTTGTTGGAGTTACTCAAGTCATTAGTCAGTTGGGGCTTCCCTCTGACTAATAGATTTGGATTTTTTTGTGGGCATTGTTTATAGTTTTGAGGATCATATTACTGCTATTTAGATTGGAATCAAATCAAAAGGCTTATACTTGGTGTATACTGCATCTTTAAGGGGTGTGTGATAAATCCATTGTGTCTATTTCAACTTGCTACATGGTGTTGTTAGTCTAGTGGAAGCTATTTTTGTGTTTCTGGCTTTGGAATGTGGCAATTTAATTACTACAACTCAGTAGTCTTCTTTACCCTGTATTGCACTTCTTCCAAAGTTACAATTTTGACCCATTTGTTTATTTCAAATTTTACATTTTAACTTACCTCCTTCTAGGGCCGTAAATAAACTGAGCCGTTCGCAAATTATTCGAGACTCGGCTCGGTAAAAACTCGTTCGAGTTTGACTCGTTTACTAAACGAACTGAAACTAAACCTCCATTTTAGGCTCGTTCCATAAATGAACCGAATTAGAGCCTAATAGTATTCGGCTCGGTTAAGCTCGTGAACATAGAGTCAAAATATAATTATTATTACTTTGGGGTTCTATTCATTAATATATATATTTTAGCTGCTGATTTTGCCACTCCCTTTTTTTGTTAACGGCACTCCCCTGCAAGTGTATACCAAAATACACTTGCAGGGGAGTGCCGTTAACAAAAAAAGGGAATGGCAAAATCATTTCCCTATATTTTAGGGGTATATGTATAATTTAAATGTTACTACTCCTGTACTCCAGTATATTGTCGATAGACTCGATATAGGAGTCTCCTCGATACAGACTTTACAAACGATGACTTCAAAATTAGGGTTTCTCCACCGCTTCTCTCCGCCTCTTCCCCTCCCCATGAAAAACTTTTATGTATACCGGGGATATAAACCCCTTGGTATTCCTTCCGGTACATTTCGCATTTTTCGGGCATTTTCCAATCATATTTGGATGATCGGCTCTGTTCATTTTGTAGAGTTCGGCGAAAACTTTAATCATATCAAAAATTGTGTTCATTGAACTTTAATAGGTACATAATCGGCACACGTAAAAATTGAAGAAAATCAAAACTGGGTCCAAAAACACACTGAATCGGAACCCAATTTTGATTTTTTTACTATTTTCACGTATGCCGATCATGTATCAAATAAATTCCGAAGAACACGATTTTTGGTATGATTACAGTTCTCATCGAACTCAACAAAATGAACGGAGCCGATCATCAAAATGTGATCGAAAAATAGCTAAAAATGAGAAATGGACTGGAAGGGGTTGGTATCTGGTATCTCCAGGATACATAAAAGTTTCTCCCTATACTCTCTTATTGTTTGTTTCCAGATTGGGTTTTTTTTTTTCTACAAAATCCCCTCCTCTAATATTGCAAGACTTCATTTAGGTGCCAAATTGATTTCGAAAAACTCTTTAATGAAAGGGAACGAAATCCCCTCCTCTAATATTTCAGATGTTTTTTTTTTTTTAATGAGAATTTAAGAAGGGCTTGTATCTGTATTTTTAGGGTGTCTTGATTTCTGTTCGTTGGTGGTTATTTGATGCTGTATGTGCATTTTTGTACTCTTTTTATTCTAGTTTGTAAGGTTATCTTGATTTGGATTTGTACCAGTATTGGAACTAATTCATGACATTCTAAACCGGGTCTATTCTAGTGAAGGGGATCGGGAGATAACTGTATTCAAGCCCAAATTCGAGCCCGAGCTGTATTAAAAAATAAACTGTATTTGAGCCTGAATTCGGCTCGTTTAAGTCTAACGAGTCCGAGCTTTGAAAATTTTTAACGAGCCGAACTCGAACTGCATTGTCCAGGTTCGAATCGAACTCGAGCCTGACCTACACCTTACCAAACTGATCCCGAAGATCACAAGGTTCGGCTCGATTCGGTTCTTTTACACCCCTACCTCCTTCTCCGCCCGCTAAAAAATATTACCAAAATGCTCACCCTCACCGGCCAGGAAGCCTCTAAACTACAATGTGTATTTTCCATTTAATAGGCATATAACAAAGTTTTTTTTATTTTTAGTAAATCTCTTTTAGATTCCAAATAACCCAAAAGCAAAAAAGAAAATGGTAACTTAAAAAAAAAAATATATAGAGTTCACCTAAGAAACTAATTTCTTAAAAGATACAACCAACATTGCCGATGCCCATTTACCAAGAGATTGAGAATTTTTTGCAATGATCCGAATCGGTAAAACCAATGAACCATAATTTATTTGTACTTTATGGGAATTAAAATTTTAAATTTCGCCTAATATTTCAATCATAAGTTTATTCAAATGATAATGTTTTACATGATTGATGAAAATAATATGCTTTGAAAATTCTTTAACACGAAATTTCATATCATATTTAATTTGCTGCCATACATTACACTTGGAGCACATTACTTAGTTTAATATACATCAAAAACTCATTTAATGGCGTAGTACTTTTTACATTTTATTATTGTCCCATTTATAAACACGTACACCCACAAATTTCTATCATGATTTTGAACCTAAGAAACAAAATCTGAAATAATACATTGAGAGCTATTCCGTTGCTTACCTCTGCGAGAACCCACCTAGTAGTGCATATTGGGTAAAAAGTGAAAAAGGATGTGGAAGTATAAGTAAATGTCGACTAGCTAGTATTAATTTGAGGTTAATCTTTTGAGTCACGTGATTGGGCTAAGAGTTAAGCAGGTCAGCTGGTGATAAGCGACCAAGATTGTATAATCTTGGAGCTTAAAGTCCTCCACTTTGTAGCGTTTTTGTTTATAAGTTTTTGTTTTTTATTTGATATTGCATGAAAGGTTGTTTTTTGATAGTTTCAGGTAAAACGTGAAACTAAAGCGGTTTTTATTGCCATGGATCGCTCTCGGAATCATCCAAGTATCCAAGGCCGCGTGGCGGTTCCCCACCAAGTCCAGACGGGTGTTTAATTGAGTGGCGAGAGGTGCTCGGGTTGTCATCGGGTCATCCGGACCAAGTGCAAGCCTTAATTAAACAGATTTTTGGAGACCTAGTACCGGTACTGGGAAAAGGCCAGTACCGGTACCCACTTGGCAGAAGTTGTGTTTTTCCAGCCAATCGAAGACCCACAACTGGTACTGGGAGTTGGCCAGTACAGGTACTGCCTGGGGAATTTTTCTGCATTTTGTTCACCTTTTTCCAACTTTCCTTTTATGGTATACTTGCTACTTTTGACAAGTTTTTGGGATATTTTGTCATATGTGATGAGAGAGAATTCCATGTCTATATAAAGCGCTCTCTCTCTCACATAATATATCTCTCTTACTCCACTCTAGCTTTAAGTCATTCACTTTTCTAGCAAAACTCCATTAATGCTTTTCAAGCTTTTTAGTTAATTTCTTCAAGAACTCAAGTAAGTATTTGTTTTTTGTTGTTTTTCAGTGTATTAAAGTTGTAGTTACGGACTAGATCCTTATTAATATCAAGTTTATTTCCATTTTTATCGGTTAAATCTAATGTCTCAATTTCCTAGCATGTTTCATCTTTCTAGTATGTGTGAGTAGTCACTTAGGCTTGGTCATGGGGTAATATTCTTCCCATGGCTTAGTTGTTTTAACGGTTTTCTATGACTTGATCATGACCTTAGTAAGGAGAGGGCTTAATCTCTAATTTTCGATCAAACCAAATGGCTAATACCTTCTTTGACCGTGTGTTGCCAGGAGTTTTAACCTTCGGCTTGCACACGAGGCTTGGGGGGCTTTTAACGCTTTTGGCGTTTGATATAAATGTCTTCCAAATGAGATTAAGCCATTTCCGAGCTAATGCCATGATTATGCTCGGCTTTTAATGTTGAGTGCTTCAGGTTAAGATTGTCTACGTCTTGGCTTGGAGTTGTTAGAAAGAAACGGTTAAATCGGCTAAGTCATCGGGTGTTTTTAGCCCCTAGACCTTGCAGCCTATTTTTACTAAGCACAAACTGCATTTCTAGTCTGTTTCCAATAGTTTTCCAATTGCCAAAGCAAAACCGACAGTTGACCGTTTTAAATGCTAAGAACCTTACATAAATCCTACAATCCGATAAAGCTATTTTCGATTCCCTGTGGTACGATCCCGGTCTTACCGGTTTATTGCTATCGACGATCTAGCCCTACGCTTAGGGTTTCCAACCTTATGTTGAAGGCAAGGTTTTCTGGATAAGCAGCTGGAGCGGGTCGTTACAGGTGGTATCAGAACCGACACTAATCGGAAGTGTGAGGCGGGTCTCGCAAGTGAGGAGCTTGAGGTGCTTAGATCGATGGACCCAATAAGTGAGGAGCTTGAGGTGCTTGTCGTGCTTGGGCGGGTCCCACATGATACGAGCTTGACGTGCTTAGGCGGGACTTTTCACACGTCGCTTGGTGAGTGAAAGTGATCGACAATGTGGTGCAACAGGGACATTGCAGCCAAGGTGGCGAGATTGTGAGAACCCACCTAGCTAGTAGTCCCACATTGGGAAAAAAGTGAAAAAGGATGTGGAATATAAGTAAAGGTCGACCAGCTACTATTAACTTGAGATTAACTTTTTGAGCCACGTAATTGGCTAAGAGTTAAGCAGGTCAGCTGGAAAAGGTCGTTACAACATCTCAACATGTCAAAGCTTGTTCCACATTGGTTATTTATAACCTCCAAGACTAGCACATATGTTTTAGGTGGCCTAACTATTGCCAATTGATTTTAGGTTGTATGTTTTAACCAATTTCAATTGCGGCATCATAAATGTTAGAGCTTCTCTCCCATTTATAAATTATAACATCCAAAACTAGTATATGAGCCAGGGCGGCTACAAAATTTATTTTGAGTTCAATGTTTTAACATAGTATTAGAGCTATGCTTTTAGACAAGAATCTCCCGATTTGAAACGGAAAGAAAGCACAAAGCCCTATTGAAAATCAAACATGCCCAACTCAATGAACCCGATTGCAACCTGCCGCAACCGACCAACCGCAATTGTTTCTCACACGATTTAGAAACAATCCATAGTCTAACTATGTTAAGATGTTTGATGCCGCCCGGCCCAAGCTTGTCTCAGTAAAACGCACGATCACTTTGTTTGCTGAAAATTCGAGGGGAATATGTTGACACAATGAGATGTAGAAGGAGGTGGAATGTCTTTAGGCTGGCGAAAGAAATGATTGGTATGCATGCTACCGCAACCACTAGACAAAGTATAAGTGGGTTATCCCTGTTCCCAAACATAATATAGAGTGCAGAACTGAAGGCTCCCGCCATTGCTGTAATGGAGAGGAAAAGGGTAACCAAAGCAATCGCCAGGCTACGAGGAAGAGAAAAGAGAAAATCATCCTGGGCGTAGCGGGAAGTGAGGATGGACAAGGACACCAACAAAGAAGTGATTGATGCGCATAGCGAGATTGCAGTGAAAATAGCAAAGACATTAAATACCACTTCTTTAGAGAAAACTGGTATGCCATCACCATTGGAATTGAGCCCGCCTGGAACGGTGATTGCGGCCGCAAATACCACGGTGACAACGAGTCCTGCCGGAATTGTCAGTGAATTTGCTGTGTCTTTCATCCATTTTTCTCCTTCAGCTCTTAATTCCTCATGTGCCTGAGTAAATGTCGTTGTAGGAGTTTCCCCGTCATTGTTGAACCAATCTATATCTCTGGGCTTTGCAAACTTTTTCACTTCCTGTATGATAGCCAAAAGTTTGAAACGAAGGATATGTTGCAATGCATAATTTGTTAAAAATGTCAAAGACTACTCCAACTTGTGCTATAACTTAAAATATGTGCATGGTTCCCCAAAAAAAAAAAAACTTGTGCCGTAACACCCACATTTGAATGTGGGACTCAATTTTGGTTGTTAACTTACCTATAAATTACTGTAAATCTTTAAAATGTCTATATAGCTCGTATGAATTTAAACTAAATTCAACGGCCATTAATCACACAACTTAGGGGTATTACAAAATCTGACAGACCGAAAAAAACCGACTAATCGATTCTGTTTTTGGTCGGAGTGGTGGTAGAATTTTTCCGAACCGAACCGAACCAAAAGTTTCCTAGATTTTTTGCCTGACCGAACTGAACTGATCGACTATATATTATATATATTTTTATAAATTTTACATTAAAAATATATTAAATACTAATATAAATATAAATATATATATATATATATCGGTATACTTTAAATTAAATGGAAATTTTATATTTCGGGTGGACCGAAATCCCCGACTAAACCGATCCCACCCCGAACCGAACCGAACCGAAATCACCCCTACGCACAAGTCCAATATGGGTATTTATTGTAGCATTTACCAAGACTAAATCGTATCTTCAATTTAAACCTGTGTCAATGAAATTCAATGGTGGTTGTTCCAGAAGATTGAGTTTATATAAGTGGAATATAAACAAACACATAATATTACCTCAAACCATTGTAGCTCCCGTTGCATCTGTAGAGCTGCACCAATAACTAGGTTGTATTTGTTTCGAGGTGCTAGTTTTCCAGCCAAGTGCAGGAGGTTGTTTCCAAAAGGATCTCTCATTTGTACTAGAAGTTCTCGATTAGGCCCTACCCGATATATGAGGTTGAAGACATTCGCATGACGCTTTTCAATCGCTATATGGAATATGTTCAGACCTTTCTCGTCTTCAGCCCAAATTAATTTAGGAAATGATTCCAAAATTGCTTCGATGACCTCGTGAATCCCAAATTTTGCTGCCGTGAGCAGTGCATTTTTTGCTAACTTGTCAGCGTCGTCTGAATTATTTTGAGATTTAAGTCTCTCACACAAATATTTGACCAATTTAAGAGCTTGAAAATGCATCTTCTTTTCGTCTTGGATATGTTTAATACAGGGCACTGCATTTCCATAAACAAAAATTAAAAAGAATTGATGTTACCTCTAATAAATTAAAATAGGGATTCGGTGAGGGGACTAATTTTTTTAAAAATAATTTCTATATATCCTAACAAAACATCAAAATCAATATTTTTAAAAAATAATTCCTATCCTAACAAAAAATCAAAATCATTTTTTTTTTGGTGAGCTCTTACCAATCAAAATAAGAATTTTCATAAAAAAAGAACAACTTTTCGCAGATTCATTTTTTCAACTCTAAATACAAAACAAGAAATTTCATTAAAAAAAAAGCTCTAACACAACATTAACCTCTCAAGGAAAATTACATAAACAGAAAATGCGATGGAAAATATTTTAAATTCATCAAAGAACACTAGAAACCCTCACCTAATAAAAGCACGAACTTTACGAGTAGATAATCTGTCCAAAATATAGATTTCTGACATTTAATCACTACAAATTAATTTTTATATTAATTAAGTCTCACCGAATATTAAGAAATTGATCAAAATTGATAAATTTATCAAAACAACAGTTTGTAACTTTGTGTTATTGGTCGTATACATGCATTTCCGAAATTAACGAGTACCTGGTCATAGTTACATTGATAACATATAAATTGGATAATTATAATTATTTGAAGACAGGAAACGATACCCAATAATAAAAGACTGAGACTATAATTTATAAGGACCAAATTAAGTAGATAAGCCTAATAAAAGGAGTGCAAATTAAGAGGATAAATCAATTCCTACAAATTACTAACACAACTAACCGAAAGTCCAGAAGTATTCCACCAAATGTCGAGCCCAATTGCGTCTCTGGCGTGTAACTTGAGGGCCGTCGATGCCCTTCTCAATATCACCTTTAATATGGCTTGTACTTTCTTCCTTTGTCACCTTTAAACTCTGGACTATATATATGAATTATACTTCAGTACCAAATGTTATGCAATTTTAACGATGGTCATGTTTCCTTCTCTTTGTTGGTAGAGCCCACAATGCAACTTAAGTTTAGAAAGTTCGGAATAAAACACATGCAGACAATGCTAAATAGTGAAATGAGTAAAGATCTGTGATTAAAGTGTGCATGTGTGTTTTTGGAGTTTGATTAAATTAAAGTGTGTGTTTTCGAAGTTTGATTGAATTAAAGTGTGTGTTTTTTAGTGTGCGAAATTCCTTTCCGAGTTTGATTGGTTTAAAAGTTATAATAATAAACAATTAAACATAAGCCATGTATAATTAAGTAGCTAGCGAGAATGAGAGTAGTATATATAGCCAGAACTTACGATTGTAGATTATGTCTTGCCACCCTTGATGATTACTGCCGCTCTTGAATGCAGAAACCTTTCTAGCTAATACTTTCAATCCAAAATCACCATTCGCTCGTGTTAAGGTAGCTAAACGGGGATATCTTATAACCAAATCTGAAGCTATATCTGTTTGTTTGCGCAAAGAAAAATCTATCAAAAGTTAAATTAATTAAGGAATAATTTACAAAACTGGCACGTACTTGTGGACCGGTATTATCGGCCCACACTAACACTGGCCTGTTGTACAAGCAGTCAGAAAAATAATCTACAATATCTTTAATTATCACTTCAAAACATAATTGAGGCTCTTGAAAAGTGACTCTTAAAGTTTCAAAAACGCCAACGACACATGATATGTGGATTGGACAGTGTCTTACAACTCGTGAGTACTTCTGTTGAAGTAATTAAGGGTGTGTTTGGAGAAAATTAATTAATTTCCTAAACATAATGAGGGTAAATGAATTCAAGAAGGAAGGGTGTTGTATACTCACCATAACATCCGGATGCTATAACCTGAATGAGAAAATATGCAGCAGAATCCTCTTTGGGGAAGACCTCAGAGAACGTATCATTCTCACTGACGTCCAGTAAAAATAAAAGGATGTCCTTCCTAGCACTTTCAGCGGCCGCGTAAAGGGCAGACCAGAATTGTGCCCTTCTATATTGCGAATTAATGCCTACCCACCAAAGGAATTTTACAGCTTCAGTGTTTCCAACCGCTACGGCAGCGAGAAAGGGAGTGCGACCGTGTTTGTCACGACATTCTAGTGCCTCTGGTGGCATCCTGTACACCAACTTTTTCATGAAAGAGATTGACTTTGATGATGTTCCCTCCCCAACCGCTACGTGAAGTGCTGTCTCTGAATATGCGTTGATCTTGGCTGTGAGAGCGTCTTCGTTTTCTTTGAAGAATGCATTGGCGCTCTCCCAATCTCCTCGTTGTGCAGCTTTATAAAGTGGTTTGTATGTCCGGTAGTCATCACCCTCCTTTGTATTGCTGCAGCCTGGCCTCCCACCCGATTTCTTATGGATCTTCAACCGTGATGTGATGTCAACTGGATCTTCAACTGGATCTTCAACCGTGATGTGATGTCACGAACAAACATATCTTAAAATTATGTTGATGATTACGGGTTTTGAAAGAAAAATTACCTGATGAATTAGAATTTCCCGTGGGTTAAGCCTAAAAGCCAATCTAAGGTGGTGTTCCACTTAACTTTTAGCAAAATAAGTTGGTTTTTTCCTTAATCAAATAAGTTCTTGTTTTGCGAGACGAATAATTTGTTTGCCCGAATAGTATTTTTAATTAATACCGGCGATAATTGTAGTATGCTTTTGTAAGAGAATCTACTCTCATTAAAAGGGAAAAACTATGGTATACCCCTTAAGGTGTTCCCAGTTATACCTACGAATGATTAATAGTAAATCTTCGAGTGGTAGTATTATGCCATTTTTGGGGACACTATAATTATGACATAACACTATTTTAGAGGGACACCATAAAAATAAAAATGTTATGCTTTTAAGTGGTTATGTTATGCCATTTTTGAAAAGTATTATAACATAATAATAATAATAATAATAATAATAATAATAATAATAATAATAAATGTTATGCCTTCTACTAGTTAATATATGCTTTTGAGTGGTTGTGTCCCCCAACAAAGGGGGAGGCACCATAGCATCATCCCCATCAAAAAGCAGCAAATGTTGGCATAAGGGTTGTCCAGGTAAGAGTTAGGAGCTGCTCTAAATTGGTGAATTTATATGTATAGGACAATTCTTTAATTTAGCTTTGACTGGGTGCGGGTTCTAACTTTGGAAGAAGGGAGGTGGATGGAGTTCTAAAGAAAAGTTAGAGAGGGAGAGACTGAAGGAGGAGAAAACGAAGAGTCCTTGTTTATGCTCCATAGCTATGATGGTAGCAATACATAATCATTCAGTACTATATAATTTTCTTTTATCAATATAGAAATACATATGGCTCGAGGCCCAAACAAGCATAAATTTTGCGTCATATACTTGTTCCAGCGTAGCAGACAATTACTAATGCTGGGTATGGACTATGGAGGAAACATTTTTTCTTATTCTCTACGATACCAAGCTTGTGAACTTAATTACATTAACAGTTGAAGTGAAAAAGAATGTTAAGACATTCAAACTTTTTCGTATTGGTTAGGTGAACGTTACCTGGTTCTGCAATACATAATCATGCAGTATATAATTTTCTTTTATCAGTATAGAAATACATGCATATGGCTCGAGCCCCAACAAGCATAATTTTTGCGTCATCTACTTGTTCCGGGCCAGCAGACAATTACTGATGCTGGGTATAGACTATGGAGGAAACATTTTTCCTTAATCACTACAATACCAAGCTTGTGAACTTAATTACATTAACAGTTGAAGTGAAAAAGAATGTTAAAGGCATTCAAATTTTTTCTTATTGGTTAGGTTAACGTTACCTGGTTCTGCAATATTGATCTCATCCTCATCTGAAGAAGTAGCCTCCGACAAGTTCTTTCGTCTCCTCATCGATGCTCCACTGCCTTTTTCTATACCAAGCTTGTGAACTTAAAGACATTAACTATTGAAGAGGAAAAGGATGTAATGGATTCAAAAAAAAAATTATTGGTTAGGTTAACACTACCTGTTTCTAAAATTTGGCTCGCATTCTCGTATTGTTGAGTAGAAGAAGTTGGCATGGCACTACAAGAAAACACGTAATTGGTGACGAAAAATTTTCATCTTCGAAGGGTCAGATTTCGTCGCCAAATAAATTGGCGACGAATTTGTTCTTTTCTATGTTTTGTTGGTATAGGTCTGTGGGGATCACTATGTCTCTTAACTTGCTCTAATTTTTTATAGGAAACCTTTCAATAAATTTTGTAGTCATAAATTATATGTATTCATGAATAACATGTTAAGTTAATTGCATCGCAAATAGTACACGTTGACGACCAAAAATTAATTTCGTGTAAAGAAATTGGCGATGAAATTACTTTTTCGTCATGACCTTTTGTAACAAATTGGCTACGAAATTACAAAAGGTGACGAAAAAGTTATTTCGTCGCCTTTTGTAACAAATTGGCAACGAAATCACAATTCGTCGCTAATTTGTTACAAAGGGCGTTGCCAATTTTGTTAAAAAGACGACGAAATTATTTCCGTCAGCAATATTGGAGACGAAATTTGTTTTTTGTCACCAATGTGTACTATTTGCGACAAAAACCAATTTTGTTACCATTTTCCGTCACCTATTACCTGATTTGTAGTGCGGAAAAGCTCTTCAATCTCCCCATCGATATTCCCTTGTCCTGTTCTTGAATTTGGTTAGCATTGAGCGACCCCATCAATATTCTGTTTCCTGGTTCTGGAATTTGACTTGTACTCTCGTATTCCTCAGCGGAAGAAGTAGCCGTACGTGGGCAAGCTCTTCAATGTCCCCGTCAATGCTCCGCAACCTTTTTTTTAACCTCTACACACAAAAAAGAAAGTAAAAAAGAAAATACCCTTCAAATTATCGCTTCTCTTAAAATGGGAGTTACGGGAGAGTTTCGAGTAGCTAGATATGTTTATTGGATATCAATCGATATGTTTCCAAAAACAATTATGTTGCACAAAATTAACACTGAATTTGAACTCAAGTACCATAAATGGGTTTCAAAAATTTATTAGTTGATAACGGATAAACATAATTTTTAGTTTGATTGATGGTCACAATAAATTCTAAAACGTGAATGGATCCACCATTGAAGTGAGCTCGACAAGAGCCCACAAATAACTTGAACATGACCATCTAGTGACTCTAGTCCCATGAGGAGATTGGAGATGGTGACATGATTTTTTCACGGCTAAAGTATTTAACGAGCTCTACAAATGATGGGGTTGACCGTGGTTCAAAAGCCTGAAATCCCATATCATAGATTTCCTTAAATTTATATTTCAATTTTCAGAAATTGAGAAAGAGAGAACGTGGGGAGGGAGGAGGATTTAGAGTCAGACTTTTGGGGATTAAGATCTTGTCCTATGTGGGTATTGTCCAATCCCGTCCAGTTTGAATTTTGTGGGCCCAAATTGTTCATTTGAAGAGCTCGTTAAATACTTTAGCCGTGAAAAAATCATGTTCATCGCATACCAATCCATGCCATATCAAAACACTTTTGTTCGAAGCAAATGCACTTAGTACAATGGATCGTACCAATTTGTTTAAATATAAAAGTGCTTTGATAGGGCATTGATTGGCATACAATGAGCACATACATTTTTTTTCACTTATAAAGTATTTGAAAAGTTTTATAAAATGAATGCTTCAAATCATTGTTGTGGACTCAGAGTTGATTCACATAATTCAAACTGGACGGGATTGGACACAAACCATATTGGACATGACCTTAACCGATTTTTGCGAAAAATCCACCCCATTAACTAGAATTCATCTATCCTTCTATTCGTTTTTCACTTTAATATATATATAAGGGAATTTTTTTTTTCAAACTTTCCCTCCGCAATTTTCCTCACGTCTAAATTTCCTCTTGCAATGCATTTTTCACATCTAATACTAAATTTTGCATCGATCAAGGTTAAATATCATTGACCATAGCAAATTTTTTTCACGAAAGCTCTAAGGGTATCCACAATGCTATAATCAAAAATTTATAATCAAAAGTTGCCACATCAGCTTTTGATTATTCATTTAAGAGATTGCTAAGGTTAGCAATGTAGAGATCTACAATGGCATAATCAAAATTGGATAGTCAAAAATTGTCATATTATCTTTTCAAACTACTTAAAACTAAAAATTATGAATAGTTGAAAATAGTTTTTCTAAAATTAGTTTTGAAACTAATAAGAACTATTAACTAGAAAAGAAATAGAAAATAGCTTTTGAAACTTTTTGTTGAAAAAAAAAACTATTTTCTAAAAAAAAACATTTTTTTGTAAATTATTATTTTTTTTGAAAATATTGTTTGAAAAGAAAGAGAGAGAGGAAAAGGGAAGAGAGATGGAACATTTTTGTATAATGATTGGTGTATTTGATTGAGAATATATAAGGTCAATTAAATTTAATTATTGTCAAAAGGTTGCTAGTTTTTGTTATCCAAAGCCCAAAATTTGATTATTTCTAAAAAGATTGTTAAGTTTGATTATAGCATTGTGAGTTATGTTTTGCACAAACATTGTTAAGTTTAAAAACCTTTTACTTTTGATCATAACATTGTGGATATTCTAAGGGAACGACGGCGTGTAAACTGACGGGGTACCGACTGGAATGCGGGGCCAAATTCGGATTTCACACGGGTGAACCAAGTCATTCAATAATATTTTACAAAACCGAGTAGGCTTGTGAGAAATCAGTTCAATCCGATATGTCCAAATGCTCGATCTAATCTTCCGTTTAATCAAAACTCATACTTTTTTAAAAAGACAAATATTTGACCCAAACATATATTTCAAAAAGACAAATACTTTTTAAACTCATACTTATTTGTCTTTGTTCAAGAAATTATGAATTTCGATTATAATTTTTTAGTTTTCCAATTGCTCTCGTTGAGATGAATCAATAAGTCACAAAATTTGACCCAAACCTAAAGGATAAGAATTCGTGATCGGCCAGTAATTTTAGAATCACTTCAAGCCTTTACTTAATTAACTCCCGTCTATAAAATTCTTTCAAAGTTCCATATAAAAAATTTTGACAAGCAGAAATTTGGGTTATCAAAATTTGTCTCGGCGAGAGGAATCTGAAAAGTAATTTTTTTAAACTTTTACCCTTGTATTTTTTGTAATATCCAAAAAAAAGTTGGGTAAAAGCCATATTTTTTATTGTTTCAATTTTCTCGTCAAGACGAATCAATAGGGATAAAAAATTTGTCGTGAAATAAACAAACACACACAAAAAAAATTTAAATAAGAACAAAAAATTTCTTAGCGGAACAGAGCCTAAAAACCCAAAAAAAAAATTCTTAGCAGAACTTAAAAGTTTACCTGATTTTGGAATCTGGCCAGCGTAGGAGCCGCATTTAGGTGTCAAGTCCTAAAGTTGAAAAAAAACTTACTATAAGGAAATTGATTTTAGCACTCCAAAACGACGTCGTTTTGTGTATTAACACAGTTCAGTTTTGGAGCCCTTCCATCAATTTTTGGAGTGTCAAAATCACAATCCTTTAATCCTACACAACTCTCTATGTGCTCAAATTCCTATACTTTGAAATTAACCCGTTGTTCGGCTAAATAAGCTATTTTTGGGGATTATTGCTTATTCATGACAAGAGGAATCTAAAAAGTAAAAAATTACGATCGAAATTCAATTTTTTTTTTAATAAAGAAGAAAAAAATTAGCTTATTGGCTTATTTTTGTCTTTATTCAAAAAAATTAGGTTTCAATCGTAATTCTTTACTTTTTAGATTCCTTTCGTCATGACGAAGCAATAATCTCCAAAAAATTGACGAAAAACTAACAAATGCGAAAAAAAATTGAATGAGGACAAAAAAATAAGCTATTCGGCTTATTTAACCGAACAACTATATAATGTCAATCATGGTAAATTAATATTAGGTCAAACATTCTCCCAAGCAAGCATTAATTACGATTCAGTGCAGTATTTTCATTTAAAAATCAACCAATTTTACCAAATTTAAATCTAAGATTTAATGCAGTATTTTCATTTAAAAATCATCTAAGTTTAATAAATTTATATTTAAACAAAAAGTTTACCTTCAAAACTGAAATACTCTGAAAAACGTGATAACTTTATTAGGTACAATATGAAAAAAGTAATATATCAAACCCGAAAATAAAGAAACAAATTTACTAACTTGGATAAGTAGCAAAAATTAGGGCAGTTCTATTACCTTCAATCCAAAGCACATAGAAACTTCACAGTTAAACATGCTTATCCTGGGATAGTCCAAGGATGGGTGATCTACTGGGAAGTCTATGAGTTTTGGGCGTTCAAAGCGGATAATATTGTACAAAGATGGAATGGGTCGTTACAATATAAGTAATTGAAAAAGCTTAAAAATGGACAAGATATTTGCGACAGATGAAGTAATTCGCTTATCAATTGAAACAACGCAAATTTAGTAGTTACATACAGCATCGCAGTGGAGGGCATTCTTGTGTTGGGTATCTCCATTATCTGAAAGAGGCCGCAAAGAGAAGGTGTTGAAATGCAATCTTCTATTGTCTGGGTCGCCGATTCCTTGATTCGTGAAAGTTTGGAGTTGCGTTTGAAACTAAATTGAATGACCCAGCTATTCGCACCACCATGTAATTAGAGGGCGGAAGCCATTCACAAAGAGCAAGATCTTTAACTTCTTTGGTTTATGGGGAGTAGTAAAGAATAGTGAACTACATAAACCGCCCTTTCACATGGAAGCCTTTTCTCTTAAAAGGGAAAAATTCAAAATATCCCCCAAATTTTATATTCAATGTTTATAAGACTTTCAAGCTTTCAAAAAAATCGATTTTACTCCCCCACCGACCGACATCAAACTGCAAACACACTACAATCCCTAGTAGACATTTAAATTGGAACGGAGGAAGTACTTTGGCAACATGCATGATCTCGCAATTGCCAAGCGGACGTGACTTGTTTATTAGGGGCTAGTCGTCAAGTGACCGATAAAATATAGTACGTTATATCACGTGGAGGGGTTCAATTTTTTTTTTTTGATCCGCGTGGAGGGGTTTTGCAATAAGAAATGATGGGGCGTACAATAATGTTAGAGAGAGTACTGGGAATCGGGAGATTGAGCTGACTCAAAGAACGTGTGGTTAAGGACTGTGGGGATCTAAGCAATAAATTAAACTTGGAGATTGATTTCCGAAAGCAGGGGCATGTTGTGCACTTGTGTGCTGTGTGCACTATCTGAGTCGTCGGATCATGCATTCAATGGTTTAGATCTTATTTTGGGAATGAACGATATCAAAAGTTGTTCATTGTTGAGATGAGATTCGAGCCGTCGGATGCACGATCCGACAACTGAGATTGTGCTCAACACCCATGCTGAGCACTTGTGAACTCCATTTTTTTGGAACATAAAAGTCAAGGAACACTGAAAGAGGATCTGATAAACCCATTGTGGGTTGTGTTCTTCACCAGATTCAACTTCAAAGAGATATTAAAGCTATGGTCAACTCTCTCTGATTAGCAAAAATAGAGCCGGCCAGACAGCAAACATAAAAATAAGCTAAACTATATTTTCCTATCTGTTCTGCACATGGGTATAGTATTATCAACCACGGTGTTCGTCATATGCATGGAATCACAAAAGTAGTACAAACATATGTATACACACACACATATTTTTAGAAAGGGAATTGATAATGCCAAAATCATTTTTGTTCTTGCCAAAACTCAAGGGGTATTCTTTCATTGCATGACTTAATTATCCTCCACTACATCACTTGCTTTATGAAAATGCCCCTTGAAATCATCCGTTTAGATTTGAGTCTAATGACTACTGCATACTCGTGAGATTACTGTCCTTTCTGGTCAACATAATCTCTTCGTCTTCCAATTATTTTCACAACCTACCTACACTTACTCCAATCAACCAAAATTGACAATAGAATGGCTCGCCCCTCGAATCCATGATCTCTCTCTCTCTCTCACTACAAGACTTTGTTTTCTCTCCTCTATCCTTCGATTCCCATCATTCCAAACCACTGCCAAAAAATCCCTCTTTCACCCACAATCTATACGTGGAGACAATAGGAAGATTAAAACTAATAGCAACAGATTTTTGTCATTTAGATCAAAATGGAAGATAGTGACCCACTTTTGCCTTTGTATCTATCCATACTCTATCTTGGCATGCAGTAAGTCATCCTTGTTTCCTGGATTAAACTAACATGATTTGGGTTGATGGTGAATTGGATTGACGAGTACGGTGGTGTGCTTGATCAAACATGAACAGCAGTTAGAGGAACAAAGGAAGTAGGAGCAAAAGGGGCATAGTTGTAGTGGAGTGCAATTAAGTCATACAACCTTGAGTTTCGGCAGAAACGAAAAGAGTTTTGGCAGGAACAAAAGGGGTTTTGGCATTATCAGCTCCCTTTTAGAAATTGGCCGAGTTTTTTTAATATATAAATGGAGTAAAAAAATAAATATTCCAATTTTCAATCCGTTTAAACTGGTGCGAATATCTTATTTTTCTGATCATTTTATCTTAAATGGTCATAATAGATTTTTGGTTCTAAGGCCTTTCAATGAGCACCCTAAGAGAGCCCTGAAACTAAATAAGGAGTCTTCGGGTGCTCATTGAAAAGCTTTAGAGCAAAAATTCATTACGACCATCTAGGATAAAATGATCAAAAAAAATAAGATTTTCGCACCAGTTCAACCGGATTGAAAATTGGAGAACTTAATTTTTTAATCATATTTTTCCGTTAGTTTCATTAACGGTGTTAACGATTTTACCAATTTAGAACGTAAAACAAACTACAGGGACGAAATTAAGACAATTGAAACTAGAGTGACGAAATTGAGACAACCGTAAAACTAGAGGGACGACTACGAAAATTTACCCTTTGTTTAATCATGTCTCTCGATTAATCAAAGCTTTTTGTCAACTAGACCCACCGAAGATTAATCAAAGATCTTTTGTCAATAGACAGGTGTGCGGCTTCAGGATTTTATTTCGGTAACAAAAACGCGAAGAAAATTGTTGTATACAAACTTGTATGTATAAAATTTTAGTGCATTTTTTTTGGCAAAGGAGGATTGTGTGAACCCTCTCAGGGAATAGTGGAGCTGCCCCTGTCAGTAGACCCACCGCTTGTTAATGAGAGCCCTTAATCAAAGCTTTTTGTCAAGTAGATCTGTAGTCACAAAATCCCTTCACTACAAGAAAAATTAGATTTTATAGCATTCGAAAAACGCTATTAAATGATATGGATAGTGTTTTTCCGAACCCTGTATTAGCCGATGTTGTTAAAAGTCTTGGATCTTAGACAGCGTTTTTAAAACGCTATAGTAGTTTATGAGTTAGTAAAATTCATTGGAACCTTAGTGGTGAATTTTAAAAGCAAAATGTTTTTAGCATCGTAATAAGATACGATAGTAAAGTTCTTCTACTTTAGTATTAAACTGAAAAGTGCTAGTTCTTTTTCCAAAATTTATGACAATAACTTAATACTTAATGCCATACGGATGGAACATCTATAGAGTTCTTTTATATTCACTCAAATAATTTAGGGACACTAGAAATCAAACATTAAAACACAAGTAGTGGACCACTTCAAAGATTTTCTTTATAGTTGTTTCACAAAAGGTAGGATAGGAGCCCATAATAGGAGCCCACATAATGAACCAACCGTCTCTCATGGGATTGGATTTGGCATCTCCCTTGTTCCTACCGCATCCAACACTTTGTTTGGCTTGCTGCTCATGATCGTCTCTCAACCCGTAAGAATTTGTTCCTTCGCAATATCACTACTTCCCCTTTCTGTGAATGGTGCCCAGATATTTCGGAGTCCACGTACCATGTCCTTTGTGATTGCCCTCGTGCCTCTAATATTTGGAGCGCCCTTCAGTTTTCTTTGGTGGATTCTCAAGCGCTTCCCTTTGGTTGGATTCGTGTGAATTCAAAATCTGTTAATACCCACAATTCCGGGGTCCCTAAGAATATTATCTTCTTGTTTGCTATTTGGCATATTTGGTTGGATCGCAATCGCAGTCTTTTTGATACCAACCCTAATTCCAACTCGAGCATCATCGACCCAACAAAAATTTCAGTTACTATCTTGAACAAATCCTTGGAGTGGTTCTTTCTTGTTTTCCAAGAGAGGAACTCTAACAGGAAGGATATACAGGTAGGATGGGTTCCGCCGAGAATGGGTTTTTCCAAGTTGAATACGGATGGTGCGTACAACTGTGCGATGGGCTCGGCCTCCACTGGGGGGATTTTGCGTGATCATTATGGTATTTGGATAGGTGGATTCCACAGGAACATTATCGCGGATTCTAGCCTAAAGGCAGAATTATGGGCCTTAAGAGATGGTTTGAGTTTGGCAAAGGATGAAAATATCAAAAAGCTGGAAATTGAAGTAGATTCCATGACTGTGTTAAACTTGATTCATGCCACTAACATGGTGAATCACCCGCTTGGCAATTTGTTATTTGATTGTAGGTTGCTGATGCAAGGGTTTGAGGAAGTTTCTATCACGCATATCTATCGCGAAGCTAATCGGTGTGCAGATGCGTTGGCAAATGATGCTCCGGTTTCGGTGGGAGATTTATATATCTACTCGGTTATTCCTAGTTGTATTTCTAATTTCCTTTATGCGGATTTGATTGGGGTCTCGTACCCTAGAATTGTAAACTCTTAATTTTGTTTTTCTTGTTTTAATGAATCGTTTGTTTACCAAAAAAAAGCATGCCTATATAGATTAAAAGATTATTACTTTTGGTTGGAATCTCAAAAGCATGCCTATATAGATTAACAAATAATCACTCTTGCTTGTTATTGGAATAAATAAATTAGGGGCCCTTTTTTGAGCTATTCATTACTCTAATCGAACATGCAACCATATCACAAAAAAGACAAAACAAAGCAAAGCCCAAATTCCTAAACACAACAAAGCCGATTGAAAAAAACAAAAAAGTCCACACTCCCAAACAAACTTAAACTACAGTATAAAGTTTAGTCACGTGGGTAAGTGTGTATAAATAATCAAGTCAAACAAGACGACAAAAAAAAGAAGAAGAAGGAAATCCTAACTTGATTCTGAATCCAAGAAAAAATTAAAATACAATATAAAGTTCCTTGTACTGGGGCATAGCATGCAAAGCCTTGGCTAACATGACATTAATCGGATGAATGAAACATGTAAAAACCCCAATGATATTCTTGTGTTTTCTAGGCAAAAGTGTACTGAATGTTAAGCCCTAGTCTGTATTTGGGCAAGAATAAAGGAAAATCGAACTGAATCTGTTTAGGGCTTCTCTGTTGGATGACTCTTTGCCTTAGTTGGCGCAATAGGTTTGCTTCTTTCTGTATACGAATTAGGGATCGAGCATAAAAAGAGAGAAAATTAAAAGAGGGAAATCACACAAGAAAAACAATTGATGGAAGAACAACTCACTATTGAAACCCAGAAGATCCGAACCACGCTGATATCTGATACGGAGTAATTAGAGAGGAAGACCACGTTGAACGACAGAACTCACGTGATCAACCCATCTGAATAGAATAGAACTCACGCTTATATCTGATACGTGTTCTTCGAGCGGTTGGAGGGGGTGGTTGTGTACGAGGACGCAGCGGACGCCGAGAGCTGAGGGCGTCGACCAAGGGGGAGGCGGTTTTCGAGATGAGGGCGTCGACCAACGACCTGCAGCAGGAGAGCTTCGCCGAGAGCTACCGCGGGCTGGTGGAGGACAGGCGGAGGGGGAGGGTGAGCTTCGGGGTGCGGGTGTTTTGTGAGGATCTGGAAGAGATCCATTGGTGCCAGAGAAGATAGGACAGTTGATATCATTGCAAACATTACCATTCTTTGTGGTGGGCAAAAGAGTGGCCATAGAATTGAAGAGTTGGGTACCTTAAGCAAGCTAAGAGGTAGGTTAGAGGTTTGGGATCTACAATATGTGAAAAACAAGGAAGAAGTAGAGAAGGCTAAAATGTTAGAAAAATATGAACTTCAAGAGTTGACATTGTATTGGGATGGAGACCTTAGAAACTCCAATGTTAACCATGAGGATGTGTTGGAGGGACTCAAACCTCACCGGAATATTAAGGGATTAATACTATGGGAGTTTGGAGGAAGAAGATTGGCATCATGGATGAGTAAAGATTCCCGCTTGCTTCAATATTTGGTGACGATCAAATTAATAATTGACTGCAAGTTATGTGAGCAAGTCCCTGCACTCGGGCACCTTCCGCATCTTGTGAGGGTCAGAATGGATAGGTTGTATAACTTGAAGCATATTGATCCCGAATTTTATGGACAAGATGAAGGCACTATAGATAATTGCAGCAGTAGTGGGGCAGCAGCAAGAGTATTTCCAGCATTGAGGGAATTCATACTTTTTTATATGCCTCAGCTAGAAGAATGGTCAGACGTATCATCATTGTCTATGAGTATGCTGGAGTTCTTTCCCCATCTCCGGAAGTTGTACATCCCTGCATGCCCCAAGTTGATAACCATCCCGGGTTAGTTATTATGCATTGAGCAGTTACTTATTACATTGTGTTGTATTTACCATTATTTTCCAAGAAATGAGGTATAGTGCATCCGGCTCATGTATGTGGCAGCAATTATGGTTCATCCTCACCTTTAGTGAGGGTAACTTCACAAACATTTTATGAGATATGTTGCTTGTTTCATTTCTGCAATTAAAGTCACTCGTTTTTTAGGATCAAATTTGTTATGCAAAAATTCAGTTTAATCAAATATCGGTAAGTACTCGATTGAAAAAAGGAGGCTAATAATGTCACGAGAAGAATTGTTGGTGTCACGAACTTTACTGGCTTTTATAGCAAAATTACATATTTGTCCTCAAAGCTACATATCCTTTCCCTTTTTGTTATTGATTATCTCTCCTCTCCCCAGTTTCTT
The DNA here is from genome assembly GCA_018127125.1 of Rhododendron griersonianum. Classification (NCBI taxonomy): domain Eukaryota; kingdom Viridiplantae; phylum Streptophyta; class Magnoliopsida; order Ericales; family Ericaceae; genus Rhododendron; species Rhododendron griersonianum. The sequence goes on along the minus strand of CM030799.1, from coordinate 5,406,896 downwards.
TCCTCTCTTTCTTTCACCACCCGCCTACAACCAATGGTGGCAACGGCGAAGAAACCCCATCCATGCGTCTTCCCATCAACCTTCTTGTTGTGCTGAACACGAAATTGAAAATATAACAAATCAACAAGCGATAACAAGAACACAAGGATATACGTGGTTCCCCAAATTGGGTACGTCTACGGGAGAAGAGCAAGAAGATCTACTATAAATGGGGAGATAAACAAAGAGCCGACTATACCCGTAACTCTCGTTGAAGCACCCAATTATAGATATCTAGGGACAAATCTCTGGCAAAACTCGATATAAACAAAGAACAAAGAACTCGATAGGGATACTAAAACCCTAGGTGGAACCCATTAGAGCATAAACCAAAACCTTAATATCTAATCTTCAACATGAGAGATCCCCTAGGGGCCTCGCCAAAGGGATTCACTCAAGAAGTCCAAAACCTAATGAAGAGAATAAGGCTATATTTATAGCCACATCCTTCCTAAAACCAATACATGCCCAAACAAAATTCCTTGCACCCAAAGTCTAAACCAACAAGAAACAAATCTTTTAGTAAGTCTGTAAGGTCCATTTTTTGGCAAATCCCATGACAAAAACCCCTTTTGATTTGTAGCCCATTAATTGAGTTGTAATTTATTGTGTTTCCTTTCTAGAGCATCTGTTTTTAGGAAATCAAATATTGTGTAATTGAGAGGTAGAAATTGTTAAGGAAATTGGAGTGGAAGAAGGATTTTGTGCACATGGCAGTTGAATAAGGAAAGGGAATTAAAGATTCAAGGGTGAGATTATTAAGGTAATTGCATGGAAGGAAATCATCTTTCTAGAGGATTTCGTGCATGTGCTTAATCAGAAAAGGAAATGAAGAAATCACATGTGCGGCAATATGGAAGTGTTTTTCTGTCACAGTGCTTGAGCAACTCAAAGACAGGTTATATATAGTGCTCGAGCAACCTTCCTGTTTTCCAGCATCTATTTATATGAACATTTTTTGGAATTTCGAGATGACCGAACATATGAGAGCCGCCCCCAAGAACGTCCAAACCTAAGAAAACATCCAAGGGGTTTCGGTTTTGTTTCTTGAAGTACAAACATGATCAATTGATCATCGAGCAATAAGGTTAACTTCATGGAGTTTCTTTTCAATCTTTGATTCAACTTACTTGAGTTGGCCTTCGGTGGATTTCCGAAGGATAGTGGAAGGCTTGTGGATTCAAGGCAGCGGCAGTCGAGCACTGGGTGCGGTGAACGAGCGATTCGGCAATCAACCTTGGTCAACCGAGAGCGATTCTAGGTTGTAAGTATAGGTTTGTTTGTAACCGTACAATGAGTATAGTGTTTTGATTCCTTCCCGTGGTTTTTTCCCGTTTAGGGTTTTCCACGTATATCTTTGCGTTCATCTTTTTATTGCTCCTCGTTCGTTTGATTAGCTTATTTATCGATTGGTGGATTGATTAATTAAAAAGATAAAAAAATAGCAAATATTTATATACCTAGGTGATCTAGGATTTTTCAATTGGTATCAGAGCGGGTCGCTTATATTGGAATCGTTGGGTTTCTAAGCGGATCCTTGATTTGCTATGGAGTTGAGTACGAACCGCCTTCCAGTACTTGATAGAATGAAATTTGCTCATCAGAAAGTGAAAACGGAAAAATCTATTGGACTTATGAGTAAACACAATGAGTCTAATGATCTAGACAACGGTGATGAATATGACACGGAAGCTATGGCTGTGTATATGAAAAACTTTAAAAGTTTTTTCAAGAACCAGATTAGTAAACATGACAACAATGTAAAGAAGCAAAAACAAGCATATAGGGTGATCAAAACGTGGGGAGACAGTGAGTCAGAAAAAGGGGACAATAATAAAGATAAGGAGAATTATATGACTTTTGTTGCTTCATTGAACTCATGCGAGGATTCCGAGTCTAGTGATAATGAGTTAGAAGAAGAAGAGAGTATTGGTGATTTGGAGACCTTGAAGGCCGAGTACAATGATCTTTATTCAAAAAGTATCAAGGTAAATAAAATGAACATTAAGTTGATAGAAAAATTGAGGGATACTGAAAAAATCAACAGGAATTATGCTAGAGATCTTTTGGCATCTCAAGCTCATCAGAAAGAACTAGATGAGAAGAATGACTTACTCAACAAGGAGTATGCCAATCTGACCAAGAATTTCAATGCTCTTCAAGATGAAATGCATGGGTGTGTGGAAAATAATAAGTTCTTGGAATCAAATGTCGTAAAACTGCAAAGGGAACTCGACAATGCCAATGCTATTTTCAAGAAAATGAACACGAGTTCACAAGCTTTGGATGATATGCTTAGTGTTCAGAAGGCAGGTTTGAACAAAGAAGGGCTTGGTTATGTAGAGGGGAAAAATTCAAAATACCCCCCAACCTTTACACCAAAATTAATTAGACTCCCAACCTTTTAAAAATTTCAATTTTACTCCCAACGTTATCTTCCGTTAATCAAAATGCCCCCTTCCGTCCGAATGACTAACAGATTTCGTTAAAGACTCCGTTAAATATCGTCCCGATAGAATTTTGATGATCCGAGCCGCTCAATGTGTTCAAAACGTGATTTTAAGGGTACCCGCAAGAAATCAGCAAAAAAAATGACCAGGAAGGGCTTCATCTGAATAGTTTTTTATTAAACTATTCAATAAAAAACTGTTCAGATGAATCCCTTTCCGATCATTTTTGTTGTTAATTTCTCACGGGTATCCTTAAAATCACGTTTTGAACATATTGAGCGGCTCGGATCATGAAAATTCGATCGAAAAGGGGAGGTGCAGACCGAAGCAAAATCCGGATGTCCGGACTTGAACAAAATCCGGACCGATCTGCACCTCCTCTTTTCCAATCGAATTTTGATGATCTGAGCTGTTCAATGTGTTCAAAACTTGATTTTAAGGGTACCCGCGAGAAATCAACAAAAAAAATGATCGGAAATGGCTTCATCTGAACAATTTTTTATTGAATAGTTTAATAAAAAATTGTTCAGATGAAGCCCTTCTCGGTCTTTTTTTTTGCTGACTTCTCTCGAGTACCCTTAAAATCACGTTTTGAACATAATGAACGTCTCGGATCATCGAAATTCGATTGGGACGCTATTTAACGGAGCTTTTAACGAAATCTGTTAGTCATTCGGACGGAAGGGGGCATTTTGATTAACGGAAGATAACGTTGGGAGTAAAATTGAAGTTTTTAAAAGGTTGAGAGTCTAATTAAATTTTGGTGTAAAGGTTGGGGGGTATTTTGAAATTTTCCCTATGTAGAGGGTGCCTCATCTTCAAAGGCAGGAGGGAAAATGGTTTTTGTCAAGGCAAATAACAGCACTCTTACTCCTCCCGTTGCGGAAAAAGCCAAGTCACCTATCAAGATGAACAATGTCGAATATGCTTGCATAAAGTCAAATTTTTCCAAGGCAGAGAAGCCAAGTGCACCGATTAAAAATGTTACCGCCAAGCGTGGTGAGGTAAACTCTTTTAAGTTTAAGCCTATTTGTCATTATTGTGGAATTAAAGGTCACATTAGACCCAAGTGTTTTCAATTACACGGATACCCTCCTGTTGCGCATAGTCATGTTGTCAAAAATAAAGCTATTTCTAAACATGGTAATATTCGAAAGTCTTGGACTGCTAGTTACACTAAATATGATAATACTAGAAACATGTGTGGTAAGAACATGGCTCTTGGAGTTCAACCAAATAAACTGTGTAACACTAGTCAAGTCAAGACAAGACTTATTTGGGTGAGGAGGTTGGATTTAAAATCTCATGCGAACTTGTCCACCAACTCTCTCGATGACACATGCTTGTCTGGAGGTGTTGACCTTGCTTTTTGAGGCTTGGTCTCGTTTCCGTAGTCTAGGATGGTCTTCATTGCTTATAATGTTCCTAGAGCTACGAGTTGAGTCATTTGTTTAGTTCTATTGCCTCTATTTTTTTAGCATTTTTTTTTGTTAATTCGCTTCCCTGCTTATTTCATGATTTATAACCCTGCTTATTTCATGATTTATAAAGAAAAATCCAAAAACATTCATATATTTATTTGTTTTTGAAAACATAAAAATCAATAAATATTTTTGGACTAAGCATATTTTCAGTTGTGAGAAGTCAACCATGGGATTCACAAAAATGCATTTTTTTTTCCGAATGCATGCACATTTCTTGTTGAACTCCTCTCATGAGATATATTCGGCTATTAGTTGCACCATGCCTTATGACTCTATGATCGCCACATTTACACGTCAAGATTAGAGAGATTATTCAGATTGGATAATTGGTTCTCTTGTCCACGAGAATGTCTCATTTTGTTTCCTCAGCGATTGACCTTTTGGCATCTAGTTTGGATACGGTGTTCTCTTGATTCTGCAAAAACATAAAATCTATTCGAGAGAATTTAATGCTTATCCGGGCGTTCATTGAGTACCGGACAATTGGGGTGAGGTACTCTCCCTCTGAGCGTTCGTGTCACAAAATGGATAGACTTTGTGAAGGCATCCGTGTTAGACCACTCGCTTAGTAACCGGAGATTGAGTATGAGGTACTCTTATTCCCAATATTTGTGTCAAACGGCAGTGGGGTAAAAATATAAAAACACGTGTATTTGTTGGGAAGCATCAATAAAAATTGATATGGCAAAATACTCATTGGTTGAGGGGGAGTATTTAATCGTTGAGGGGGAGTTATTTCTAAGCCTTGAGATGTCATTTGTGTCATCATGCCTGGTTTGACTTCGTGGGAGGACGGGTGATTGCCATTCTCATGGAACACGAAAAATCTTGTATCCGAAGATGATGGTCTTAATATTTCTGACGTGTCACACACCCACTATTGTCATAGTCTTATATTGCATGTTGTACTTAATTCCATATTTATTCATGCTTGGAATACATACAAGATCATTCATGCATTTCAAAAATTGAAGTGCCATTTATTGATTCTCATGGTTGGGTGTTCATCTCTCGGATTCATGTGTTTGTCTTACTCATTTTTTTTGACAAACAAAGTATCTTTCGTCAGCAGTTGCTAGAGCATTCATAAAAACATCCGAACTCTTTTTCACTCTATTTGTTCAAAAGCTGTTTCCCTTTGGGCCTCATTTTTATTAATATCACGTGTGCATCTATGCCTATATTTTTTTTTGTCTATTGCTATACATTGTTATCTTTATTTATCTCACAATTCTATTCCATATATCACGTGAATATCTTCTCATATCGTCTCTCTCTCTCTCTCTCTCTCTCTTTGTTTTTATGGAGTTGTTCTCTCTGACTAATTTGGTTGAACTTAAACTGGTTTTTATGATGTTGCCTCAGTGTTTTAAACGGTGCTCTTTTATATGTGCTCTACCTTTGTCATTCCGTGACAAAAAGGGGGAGAAATTTATTGCTTTTGCAGGTTGAATGTGTTTTGTCATGGAAGTGCCAAAGGGGGAGATTGTAAGGTCCATTTTTTGGCAAATCCCATGACAAAAACCCCTTTTGATTTGTAGCCCATTAATTGAGTTGTAATTTATTGTGTTTCCTTTCTAGAGCATCTGTTTTTAGGAAATCAAATATTGTGTAATTGAGAGGTAGAAATTGTTAAGGAAATTGGAGTGGAAGAAGGATTTTGTGCACATGGCAGTTGAATAAGGAAAGGGAATTAAAGATTCAAGGGTGAGATTATTAAGGTAATTGCATGGAAGGAAATCATCTTTCTAGAGGATTTCGTGCATGTGCTTAATCAGAAAAGGAAATGAAGAAATCACATGTGCGGCAATATGGAAGTGTTTTTCTGTCACAGTGCTTGAGCAACTCAAAGACAGGTTATATATAGTGCTCGAGCAACCTTCCTGTTTTCCAGCATCTATTTATATGAACATTTTTTGGAATTTCGAGATGACCGAACATATGAGAGCCGCCCCCAAGAACGTCCAAACCTAAGAAAACATCCAAGGGGTTTCGGTTTTGTTTCTTGAAGTACAAACATGATCAATTGATCATCGAGCAATAAGGTTAACTTCATGGAGTTTCTTTTCAATCTTTGATTCAACTTACTTGAGTTGGCCTTCGGTGGATTTCCGAAGGATAGTGGAAGGCTTGTGGATTCAAGGCAGCGGCAGTCGAGCACTGGGTGCGGTGAACGAGCGATTCGGCAATCAACCTTGGTCAACCGAGAGCGATTCTAGGTTGTAAGTATAGGTTTGTTTGTAACCGTACAATGAGTATAGTGTTTTGATTCCTTCCCGTGGTTTTTTCCCGTTTAGGGTTTTCCACGTATATCTTTGCGTTCATCTTTTTATTGCTCCTCGTTCGTTTGATTAGCTTATTTATCGATTGGTGGATTGATTAATTAAAAAGATAAAAAAAATAGCAAATATTTATATACCTAGGTGATCTAGGATTTTTCAAAGTCAAATACCTTTCTTTGACCATCCCAAATTCAAGGCATATCTCCAACAAATCTCCACCTTGACTTGAATTCTCTCGAACTCAACACTATAGGCAATTCTCTCTTTCAATCGCTCTTCTCCACTTGCCCCCCATGGGGCAATCACCAACAGCACATACGAGCAAGGCTCAAGCACGACTGCTTGACCTTGTAAACGCGACTCAGAAAATCCAGCCGCACGTGCCTCCAAAGTGAGCTTCCATCTTCAAACGGGCACCGCCCACCCAACGCATCCCTCCCGGATGCATACGAAGATCTGCTCAAACTCCCCATAGAGTTAATTACCCAATTGCACAAACTCCCCAAGGAGTTAACAACCCACTCCACCAAATAATCCGGTTTCTCCTTCTCCAACAAAACCTTGAATAATCCTTGTTGAACAAACTTCTCAACATTGTAACGAGTTGCCATTGAAATGATCACCAATTGCACAGTACGTAGCGGAAAACGAAAGCCTCAGATTGAAAACCCGAAGCTCTGATACCAATTTGTTGTGCTGAACACGAAATTGAGAATATAACAAATCAACAAGCGACAAACAAAAATACAAGGATATACATGGTTCCCCAAATTAGGTACGTCCACGGGAGAAGAGCAAGAAGATCCACTATAAACAGGGAGATAAACAAAGAGCCGGCTATATCCGTAACTCTAGTTGAAGCATCCAATTACAGATATCTAGGGGACAAATCTCTGGTAGAACCCGATAGAGATACTAAAACCCTAGGTGGAACCCAATAGAGCATAAACCAAAATCCTAATATCTAATCTTCAACATAAGAGACCCCCTAGGAGCCTCTCAAAGGGATTCACTCAAAAAGTCCAAAACCTAAAGAAGAGAATAAGGCTATATTTATAGCCACAGAGTCCTTCCTAAAATCAATACTTGTCCAAACAAAATTCCTTGCACCCAAAGTCTAAACCAACAAGGATACAAATCTTTTAGGAAGTCAAATACCTTTCTTTGACCATCCCAAATTCAAGGCATATCTCCAACACTTCTTCCTTCCCGATTCTCTTCTTCATCGCTTTCTTGCAGACAACCACCACCAAAGGCTTCCTTTTGGCTGTAGTCTCCTATTTGGTGGTAGTATTGGGGCTATACAGTCTACTCTCTGATCTTATCTTGACATATCCAACCAATTTTGATTGTCCACAGCTACCTATAAGTAATGGTAAAGTGATGGGTTTGTTTTCAACTTTTAATGCGAATACAAATGGAATAGAGAATAAAAGGATCTGGGTAAAATGAATCATCCTTTCTTTAATTGATTTTCCAAATTCTCGTGCCTCTTCTTCGTCTAATTTGAGATTAAATTAAATTCAAAGGCTTTGATGAAGAATGAGACTTGGGCTAGAGGGAGAAATGAATCTGGGTTGGAGATATGAACAAATGCTTTTTTCTGAGAGAGTGCGTCAAAGAGGGAGGAAAGTGAGAAAAGATTAAACGAGGGTAAAATTGTCACATAACCCAAAGTTTTGAGGCACCAACAATACTTCACGTGGCATTATCGGCCCCCATTAAAAAAAATCTAGTTTTGTTATATCCAGCTATACACCCAAAAACTATATTTTTTTGATCAAGTACTTGCGGATCCTCGATTGAACTGATATTTTTCTTGATCTCCCAACAAATCAATTTATGCCAAAATGAGCAGTTTCTATTTTTAAATTAGGACCCTCAGAATGCATGTAAAGTTACCCTTACCCAAGACAAGGGTGAATGAAATTGTTCTTCGCAGAGATAGATGTGGATATTGAAGATAATTTACTAATGAAAGATTTGCTACAAAAAAAGCAGTGAATTCTTAATGCCCTGTTTGGAACTTGTGGAAAAGAGGGAAGAGAAAAAAATTAAAAAGAAAAATGTGAGGAAAATGAAGCAAAAATTTCACTATGCTTGATACTCTATTTTGTCATTTGCTCTTCTCCTCTTGATCCAAACAAGGGAAGATAACATTTTGAAACTTTCCCTTCGTATCCCTTCATTTCTGAATGTTCCAAACAAAGCACAATAGATATGACAATAGTGGAAATGGATGGGCTGGAATGCTGGATTATTTGCCAAACCAGCTTCAAAACCTAGCGTTACGTAAGATATTAGAAATATATCATTGCTATAACCTGATGGGTTTAATCGACAACACTGAAGCAGCATTCAACGGATGGACGTCCCTTCAACGTCTTGAAATTCTATTTTGCCCTGAGCTTTCAAGTTTGCTAGAGGAGCTGCTACAACCAACCCTCTAAGATGTACGCCTGAGTTACTGTCCAAAGTTAAATACACCTAATCCAAATGCATTACGCAGCCTCACATCCCTCACGAATCTGGAAATTGAAGATTGTCCGATATTGGGGACTTGTTGGGAGGAGGGGCTGGTTTGCACCACCAGCCTTCAAAGTTTGCGTATAGGTAGATTCAGAGGGAAATCAACATATTTCCCCTGGCCCTCCACTAATGTTGCATCAACACCGTGGTGCCATTTCACCTTCCTGAAGACTCTAACCTTATACGATGGATGGGAAGATGCTTTCGAGTCTCTGCCTGATCAACTTGAGCACCTTCCTGCACTGAAAAATTTGACACTTCTGAATTTATAGGAGTTGAAATCTCTGCCGGATTGGCTGGGTAACATTTCATCTATTCAACATTTGGCAATAGTTGGTTCTCCCCATCTATTTGAAAGATGCAAAGAGGGAGGCGATGATTGGCACAAGATTGCTCATATTCCATACATTGGCATGGGTAACTTATTCTTCAAGTTGCATGTTTCATAAATTTCTTCTTCTTCTTTTCTCTCTCTCTCTCTCTCTCTCTCTCTCTCCAGGATTACTTGCACGGGTGTCTTTGTTTCTCTTGTCCTTGTGCGTGTGTGAAATAATCCGTGGCAAGAGTTCGGTAACCTAATTCTTTGGGGGTAATTATTGGGCTTGCAGATTAATGGTACTTGGACTATGACGTTGAAGTGCGCCCTCTCCATGCGGATAAGGCATGAAAGTCCCCTGCTAATCATGTAATTTCTCACTTTCTGCATATGTAATTTCTCACTTTCTGCATTTTCTTTTGTTTGTGTTTCTTAGCCTATGTACTCTTTCAATGTCAATTAGTGGTTTTGTTCTCTCGGTCTTGCACATCCAGCCGTTAGGATTTCGAGGAACTTTGCAACGATGAAATTAACAGTGGTTGTGACACCGGACTCTGTTGGAGAATCTAATTCTTAACTATTCAGCTCCTTATGTATTTAAATCCTATGATTGAAATGGTTTTAGTGACCTGTTCCCCTGTTCGCTGAGCACTCAGTGTACTAACTTAGAATTCTCAAGGTCCTCCCGAAGTTGCCTCCTAAGAATCAAATTAAAGTGCTCTAGTACTTCTTTGCATATATAATTTTTACATGACTCGCAAACCAATTAGCTATGACACTTCTTTTTCTTTTCTCCTTTTAAACCTTTTCTAGGTGTTTTTGATTCCCAAGTCTCTGAGACAGTGAAATATGCTAAGTCTGTCCAAATTCATGGTAAGACTTGGGTCCTCAAAGGTCTTCACACATAGACATTTTGTCAACAGTTTTCTCAACATTCATTTGCTCTAGCCGTGAATACTGATAGGCGCGTGATATCATAGATATGAGTGCCTAAGTAGGGCGAATTAGCGCATTAGAGGCGCGGTTTATTCTATTTTCCACTTGATGCCGTGCTTTCCTTTGTTTTGTGTTTTTGTTATTTTCGCAGGTAATAAGGCGGATTTTATGCCAAGATTGGATTGCGAGTCCTTGAGACCGGTTTGGACGTCGTCATGAGAAGTCAAGGCGGAAGTGTGAGGCGTTGGGTGACATCGGGTGGCCAAATCCCACGCAAGGATTGAGAGCTGGCTGTTTTCCCGTCGGTATCGATACTATTATTTTAAGTATCGATACAAAAATGGCACAAGACGAATCCAAGGATTAACAGTTTCAATTGTATCGATACTACCACCACATGTATCGATACCGAGATCCACATCGGAGAATTTTCGTTTTCGTCATTCATTGTTTATTCTTTCTTTATTTTTTATTCCTTTTTTATTCGGGGACTTGTATAAATACCCCCAAACTCCGTTTTTAGGGTTCGAATTTTTTACGTAGCAGCTCTACTTTTCGTTCTTTTCGTTCCAGAATTATTTTCCTTTGAAGTTTTCAAGTTTTGTTCAAGAACACAGCTTCCGGTAATTCGTTTCAGTTTTCGTTCTTAATTAAAGTTGTTTATTGGCATTCAATTAGTTGGTATTTTACGTTTATCTCTCTTTTTCCCGTAATTGAAGCATGATGCAAGTTAAAATCTCTTTTATTTTTCTTTCAATAATGAGTGAGTAGTTTTATAGGTAGGGTCGCGGGGTGATTAGCACGCCGTGATCAGTTCGGGTACTGCTCCTGCTTTTAAATAATGAAAAAATAATTTTGGGTTAATAAGAACATTCGTTAGACGAACCCGGGGCATCGCTGGAGCCCATGTGAACGGGGGAATGGGGGTCCAAAACTCATTCTTCGCTGCGCATGGGTATACGGCGACCATAAAGGTTCGCATCTTTCGGAGTATCTTTTCTAAACTAAAGTTAAAAGTTTTTAAGAACATTAAATGGAGCAGGCTAATCCGGACTGATTACGAGTGTTATGAACCCTTCGACGGTACCTCATTTTAATTATTTGAATAGTTAATCAATTTCGTGTTTTAGTTAAATCTCTCAATCAAACCAACAAGGGATGGCTACCTAAGAGCCGTTTCAAATTCTACAACCCGAGGTTCCACAGCACACACTTCACCGTCCTTAGTGGATTCGACTCCGGTCTTACCGGATATTGTGCTATATCGGTCTCCGCCCTACGCTTGGGGCAACCCATTATTTTAGGACTAGGAAATCGTCAAGCATTTTTGGCGCCGTTGCCGGGGACGGTAATGTGTGTTAAGAATTCGGGTAGTTATTTAATTCTTTATTTATTTTTAATTGTTGAAAAAAAAATGGCTCATTTTGCTAGGTGCTATGGAGGTTATGCAAACCAATTTGATCTTCCTATATTTTATGGTTTGACCTCAGAAAATCCTTTTACGCATGTTCATAAACTTGAGGAGGTTTTTGCTAGTGATGAAATGATTCTTTTACATGTATTCCCAGCATCTTTGCGTGGTAGTGCTGAAGATTGGTTTAATTTTTTGAGTCCAAAATTGACATGGATTGAGATTATGATACATTTTTTCAAAACTTTCAATCCCTCATATGAGACTCATATGCTTTTAGAAGAACTATCACATTTCTCTTAACAAGATGATGAGTCTTTGTCACAGTGTTGGGAGCGATTCAAAAATTGCGTATTCTCTTGGTCAAGTTTTAATTGTGAGCTTGGCAGTCTTCTGGTTATCTTTTGTCGTAGTTTAAATCTTAAGCCATGCCAGGTGGATTTTAGGTCCACTGACGAATTCCTAGATAAAAACCCTGAAGATGCTTGGGATTACTTAGATGAATTAACCCAAAAGCTCCAATTTTGTGAGTTGACTGAAAGTTCTGAGGATACCAATTCTTATGTGGGGGAATGGGGGTCCAAAACTCATTCTCCGCTGCTCATGGGTATACGACGACCATAGGGTTTCGCATCTTTCGGGGTATCTTTTTCTCACTAAAATCGAACGTTTTTAAGAACATTGAATGGAGCAGGTTAATCCGGACTGGTTGCGAATGCTATGAACCCTACGACCGTACCTCCTTTTAATTTTTTGAAAAGTACAATCAATTTCTAGGTTTTAGTTTATCTCAATCAAAACGACAAGGGGTGGCTACCTAAGAGCCCGTTTTAATCAGTAACAATTCGAATTTTTAGTCAGCACACATCACCGTCTCTGTGGATTCGACTTCGGACTTACCGGATATTATGCTACGTCGGTCTCCACCCTACGCTTGGGGCAACCCATTATTTTAGGTCTAGGAAATCGTCAAGCATTTTGAATCAATTAGCCGCCTTATTTTGATCAATTAGCTGATTCTCTTTCTTGCAATCAAGTTGAAAATTTTCAAGTGAGTACTTCTTGTGTATTAGAAGATGAAACAACAGAGCCACTTGGAACTAACAAAATAGTTGGTTCACCTGAAGTGCAACAGTCTTCTCAAGAGCATTCGAGTACACTTGAGATGGATTTTCATAACGCGACTCCTGAAGAGTCGTTGTCAATAATTGTGGAAAGTCTATTTGTTCTTGATGCGAGGGAAAAAGAGAGAATAGAGCCGCTTGTCATTAGTGAAGGTTGCATGCCTTTTGAGGAGTCATTGCCAATAGTTGCACTGAACAATCAAATACTCTCTGCTCTAGATAGTGCCAACCCTCCTACCGAGTCTCCACTTTCGCAAGAGGTTTTAAATGTGGAACAGATTGATTTTCTTGGTGTTGATGAATTTAATTTAGTTTATCATCCATATCTTTTGGATTTTGTCAACTCTTTGAAAATTGATCTAGTTTGGGCTAAGCACTTGGTTGAATTTAAGTGTCTAAAACGAATTTGGCAAATGCGCTACTCGAAGTATCTTAACTTGTGGCATGGCCGAGTTCAATTCTTGATAAAAGGTATATATAGAATGGAGATACTTGCAGTCGAGGGTGTGTGTGGTGCCACTTGGGACCCAGTTCTTGAGCCGCTGGGGGCCCTATCTTCTTAAGTTCCGACGGGTAGCTTTTGCATACCACTCTCTTTATTGAGAGGTGGACCCGACTCCTAGCAATAGGGGTACCCATCATTGACTTGGGTTTTATAGCTTTGCACGCCGCTATTAAAATAAGGATCGTGTGCCCAGCTTCGGTTAGTAAGGGCAATTTTGTGTCGGTAACATTGGATTTTACTAAGTTCTTTTGGTTTTGGCACAATCTATGTATATTTTTCTTTGATTTCTTTATTCCTTATTTCTTGTCTTTTGATTAGTTGTTTTTCGTCTCTCATATCCAAAAAAAAAAAAGTAGAAAATTGAAAAGTAAAAAAAATTAGCATCATGGTCTTGTATAGCCACCCGTTTCTTGCCTATCGGCGAGGGATAGGGAGAAAAGTATGACACGTTAATCGCGTGAAGATTTGGTGGAGTTTTCTTCTTTTTATTTTTTGTTTTGGGAGCCCGGATACCACGACCGGGCAGTACTAATGTCTTTTGCAGGATTTGGTGGTTTGCGTGGAGGCCGGAAACGGTAAATTCCTCGAATATCGGCCGTGGTCATGGTGGTTGGCTGCCACCCGTAGGTCCATTTCTTCTCCCTTGTACTTTCTTTTGCTATGTCTCCATGCTCTGGGGACATAGCATGTTTCTAGTTGGGGGAGGGTGTACTTCGTACTTGTTTTTATTCATTTTGCATAGTTAAAAAATCAAAAAATCAAAAAAAAAAAAGTCAAAAAATTGAATTAAGGATTTTGGATACTTTGGTGCAGCTATTCTTGGTTGATGGCTTTTAATTAGTACTTTAGTGGTTGTTGTGCGAGTCGGAGTCTCGATACAATTTTATGGATAGACTTAAGCTCGTGAACATGATGTTAAAGAAGCACTTGGTTAGCCGGTATCATCTATAGTTGGATAGCATTTGGTCACTTGAAAACATGCTCTCACACACACACTGCCCCACATGAGTATTTACCGGTCTAGAGTTTGGTTCACATGTTTTTGGTATTTCAGTATAAGCTTGTTTGATGGAATTTTTGGAACTCCTTTCCCAATATAAAAAAAAGTAAGAGAATAAGTTATGAGTGCTTTATTGTTAATGCTTATCCGGCCGTCCATTGAGTAGTAACCGGACAATCGGGGTATGCTCCCACCGTGTTGTTCGCGTCAAAAGATGGATAGACTTTGTGAAAGTATCGTTAAATGTGGTTAGCTTGGATCTCAATATAAAGCCTTTTTGACTTGAGCAATTATGTCCGTAGGGGTCTCTTAAAACCTGGTGCTCTAAAGCCGTTTGGCTTGGGGATAACCGACCCAAAGCTTGCTAAAGAGTCAACTAGAAAGCCCGAGAGATCCGGGCATTGCACGACCATGAGAAAAATACAAAAGAAAAAAAATAGAAAGAGGAAAAATACAAAAAGGGAAGGAGTACGCTTAAGAAATATTGGGCTATCAACGGTGTGTGAACTGTTCTTGAGGTTGGTAAATTTCTCAATGTGGTTTTCCATACACGCATGCCATTTGAAAATTCTCTATCCGATCGTAGGTGAGAGGATTAATTTTTGTGCTAAGTTTGGTACGAAGTTCACTTGTTTAGTTCTATCCATGGATGAAATATCTTGCCTTTGACTTGTCTGATAGTCATTGTAGTGCTTTTAAAGGTTATTGATTGGGTTGAGTTGCATTCGAAGTGTCCGAATCTTTTGTGTTTTGTGGGTGATCACTGCTAAAAACCCTCACGAGACTTCACTCGTCCTACCGGAGCCGCCCGGAGGTTTAAAAGATCTATCTTTTTCTTTATTTTATTTTTATTCTTTTTGTTGCTAGGGACTAGCAACCTTCAAGTTGGGGGGTGTGATAAGGCGCGTGATATCATAGATATGAGCGCCTAAGTAGGGCGAATTAGCGCATTAGAGGCGCGATTTATTCCATTTTCCACTTGATGCCGTGCTTTCCTTTGTTTTGTGTTTTTGTTATTTTCGCAGGTAATAAGGCGGATTTTATGCCAAGATTGGATTGCGAGGCCTTGAGACCGGTTTGGACGTCGTCATGAGAAGTCAAGGCGGAAGTGTGAGGCGTTGGGTGACATCGGGTGGCCAAATCCCACGCAAGGATTGAGAGCTGGCTGTTTTGCCGTCGGTATCGATACTATTATTTTAAGTATCGATACAAAAATGGCACAAGACGAATCCAAGGCTTAACAGTTTCAATTGTATCGATACTACCACCACATGTATCGATACCGAGATCCACATCGGAGAATTTTCGTTTTCGTCATTCATTGTTTATTCTTTCTTTATTCTTTATTCCTTTTTTATTCGGGGACTTGTATAAATACCCCCAAACTCCGTTTTTAGGGTTCGAATTTTTACGTAGCAGCTCTACTTTTCGTTCTTTCCGTTCCAGAATTATTTTCCTTTGAAGTTTTCAAGTTTTGTTCAAGAACACAGCTTCCGGTAATTCGTTTCAGTTTTCGTTCTTAATTAAAGTTGTTTATTGGCATTCAATTAGTTGGCATTTTTCGTTTATCTCTCTTTTTCCCGTAATTGAAGCATGATGCAAGTTAAAATCTCTTTTATTTTTCTTTCAATAATGAGTGAGTAGTTTTATAGGTAGGGTCGCGGGGTGATTAGCACGCCGTGATCAGTTCGGGTACTGCTCCTGCTTTTAAATAAGGAAAAAATAATTTTGGGTTAATAAGAACATTCGTTAGACGAACCCGGGGCATCGCCGGAGCCCATGTGAACGGGGGAATGGGGGGGTCCAAAACTTATTCTTCGCTGCGCATGGGTATACGGCGACCATAAAGGTTCGCATCTTTCGGGGTATCTTTTCTAAACTAAAGTTAAAAGTTTTTAAGAACATTAAATGGAGCAGGCTAATCCGGACTGATTACGAGTGTTATGAACCCTTCGACCGTACCTCCTTTTAATTATTTGAATAGTTAATCAATTTCGTGTTTTAGTTAAATCTCTCAATCAAACCAACAAGGGGTGGCTACCTAAGAGCCATTTCAAATTCTACAACCCGAGGTTCCACAGCACACACTTCACCGTCCTTAGTGGATTCGACTCCGGTCTTACCGGATATTGTGCTATATCGGTCTCCGCCCTACGCTTGGGGCAACCCATTATTTTAGGACTAGGAAATCGTCAAGCAAATACTTTGTCTCCACTCAAATTGTTTGAGAATGTTTGTTTGCTGGTTGACTGCAAATTGTCCATAAATTGATAAGCTTGGGATCTGAGTGCTTCGTGATTGAAATCATTATTCGTAAAGGTAAGTCAAGGTGAGGCTTTTGATCTAGGACATCAGTGTCGGATCCCACAGAAATGATGTTAGAAATAATGCAAAATAGTTGAGCCAGTCTTGGAATATTGAGATAGACGCTGTAATGTTAGTACGTCATCGATTTCCCTTTTCAGCAAACTAATCAATAATTTATCAATTAACCCTCCTCAACTCTTTGTAGCTCGGTCGCCATTAGCTCATACTATCTCCAAAGACATTTTTATGTGTTGCGCATAAAGGGGGGGTGGGGGGGGGGGGGGGGGCACCGTACACAATCAACTATTAGTAGCAATGAGATGGTTTACCAGTGTTTTAGGAAATGCTGTGTTTTGAATTTTTCATACCTCATTTTGTGAACTTATATCCGCATGTAACTATACCTTTGTGGTTGTGCATATTCCTATGGTACTCAGTCATGAGCTCAATGTTCTTGTAGAGAAGCTATGCTATGGAGTTGGTGTCACTTGTTGATAGGTTACTGGTGCTGCGTATTTTCAATTCTTGGGGGAGAGAGGTTGTTTAGAAGGGGGAATTATATCAGAGGGTCGAGAGACTACTCCTGCGGCTGTTGAGGGTCATGAAGGTGTAGAGCTTGTGCTGCTGGTTGTTTGGTTGCGAAGAGATGGTTCTGGGGTGATGCTGTTGATGTTTTTACTGCTGATGTTGTTGCTAAAGTTGCTGTTTTTTAGCTGCTGTGAGTCTGTTGGTGTTGATGCTGCGTGGTGCTGTTTTTTTTTTTTCCTGGTTTTTCTGGTGCTGTTCTTGCTGCTGATTTTTCTTGTTTTCTGTATTTTCTGGTTTTCTGCAAATGATCGGTAGCTGGTCTGTTCTATTCTGTTCTACATTGAAAACTGGCGGTGCTGCTTTGTTTCTGGCAGGCCAGTTCATGCAGTGAAGAAGCTGATACCAGAGGTTTTGGTATTATCAAGGGGCTCTGATGTTGTTAGGGGCAATTGAGATTTGTGGCTATTTTTTTCTTGTGTATTCTGTATGTTTTGGTCCTTGTTTTAGTTCTCTTTTTGGTTGGTTTCTGGTAACCGCATACAATTATTGTTGGGTCAAGGGTGGCATATGGTTGTCGAGGAGTTAGGGTGACAACTTTGTTTGGGATGCTTTCTTCATATGATGTCGTTGTGCTCTTGATCCGTTTAAGGCAACAAAATATAAACTACGTAACATTTACTCCAAAAAATAATGATTCTGGTTTTAAAAATTGAGAAATTTTTTATTTATAAAACATGTAAGATATTTTATTAGATTTTTCACACTATGGAGTTTCTTACATGAGTTGTACTCTACCGAGTGTGATTGGCATTTACATTGTTGAGCTTCGTTGCATATACGTGCATTGTACAAGAGCCTTCCCCTTTCAACTAGTGTAGGTACATCAATAGGCATAAACCTTGCGGTTCAAAAAAAAAAAAGGCATAAACCTTGTCTTTTTATATACTGGCCTTTCGTCCTTATCTCCATCATGTTATCTGTAGATTATAGTTATTGCTCTCGGTCACCTTGATTTTTTTAATGCAACTACCAATTGACCCAGAAGTCTTTATTTTGTGTTTGTTTTTTTGTTCTACACATGGGGATGGTATTAACAAGCTCGTGCTATGCATGGAAGCACAAAAAAAAACTTTGATGATTTTATCTACAATGATGATAGTGGTACCGAAAGTGAATTGTACAGAAAATGTACATCGGCCTGTGGGGCCCACTTTTGAATTCCACACAAATAATCCAAATCAATTATTAATTTTTAAATAATTTCTTGAAAACCCCTGCAAAAAATCAGATCCACTGGATATGCGTAAGTGGTTGATCAAATCTTTCAATTTTCATTCAGAACTTACCCCTACCTTCTCAAAATCAAAGCCCTAATCTTTCCCAGTGTGCCCGAGCTCTCTGGGCACAATGTAAGTAATTTCAACAAATACTTGAGGCAATTAACAAGATATATATAAACTATTTAGTAACATTTATTTCATAAATTAATGATTCAAGTTCTAAACATCGAGGAAAATATATAATTTTACTAAACATGTACATTTTGCCATATTCTTCCATTATGTGAGTTTCTTTACATGGGTTGTATTTTGCCATATTCTTCCAGTTTCTTTACATGGGTTGTTTGATGTTTCCATTGTTGGATTTTGTTTTGTACATGTGCACAAGAGCCTTCACTTTTCAACTGGTGTATGTATATCTATAATCTATATGCATAAAGCTTTTCTTTTCACATAAACCTCTTCTTTTTATATACTGGCCTTTCGTCCTTATTTCCATCATGCTACCTATAGAATATAGTTACGGCTCTTGGCCACCTTGATTTTTTTAATGCAACCACTAATTGACCCGGAGGTCGTTGTTTTTGTATTTTTTTTTATCTACACATGGGGATGGTATTAACAAGTTCTTAATGATTCAAGAACATATAAGATTCAAGTTCTACAAAATCGAGAAAAAATATTTATAAAACATATAAGATTTCTTTTCTCTAGATTCTTTCCAGTATGGAGTTTCTTACATGAGTTGTACTCTACCGGGTGTGATTGTTGTTTTCATTGAGCTTCGTTGTATTTATGTGCACAAGAGCCTTCCATTTTTCAACTAGTGTAGCTACATCAATGCACATAAACTTTTTCTTTTTATATACTAGTCTTTCGTCAAAATCTCCATCAAATTACCTATAGATTATAATTCCTGCTCTCGACCACTTTGATTTTTTAATGCAATCACCAATTGACCTGAAGGTCTTTGTTTTTGTATATTTTTTTCCTTTCTGCCCATGGGGATGGTATTAACAAGCACGGAACTCTCATACTATGCATTAAGCACAAAAAAATCTTTGATGATTTTATCTACAATAATGATAGTGGTACCGAAAGCGAATTGTACAAAAAATGTACATCGACTGGTGGGGCCTGCTTTTGGGTTCCACACAAATAATCCAAATTTCCATTCATTTTTAAATAATTTTTTGAGGGCCTCTGTATAAAATCAGATCCATTGGCATTGGACATGCATAAGTGATTGATCCAATCTTTCAAGTTTCATTCAGAACGTACCCCTGCGTTCTAAAAATCAAAGCCCTAATCTTACCCAGTGTGGCCGAGCTCTCTGGGTACGTTGAAGGACAAGCTCAGCGGATTAGAAAACGGTACCTGCTGGCACAATGTTTAGTAAAGTTCAAGAAATACTTGAGGCAACAAGATAGTATAAACTATTTAACATTTATTTCAGAAATTAATGATTCAAGTTCTAAAAATCGAGGAAAATAATTTTAGTAAACATGTAAGATTTTGCCATATTCTTCCATTATGTGAGTTTCTTACATGGGTTGTACTCTATCGTGGTGATTGATGTGATGTTTCCGTTGTTGGACTTTGTTGTGCATATGTGCATAAGAGCCTTCTCTTTTCAACTAGTGTAGGTATATCTGTATACATAAATCATTAAATCTTTTCTTATCACATTGGTGTTTCGTCCTTATCTCCAACATGTTACCACTAGAATATTTATAGCCACTATTGCCGGCCACCTTGATTTCTTAATGCAATCACCATCCGGAGGTCTTTGTTTATATATTTGTCTTGGTGTTCTACATATGGGTACGTATAGCAATACTCGTGCCATGTATGGAAGCACGAGAATATTCTTAATTTGATGTTTTTATCTCTCATCGCTGTTAAATTTTTTTTAGATATTTAACGTGAGGGAAAATGCAAGGGGAAGTTTGAGAGTTTTTCATTTCACTGTAGAGTGGGAAAACCAAAAGCAAATGGAAGATGAACGTTAGTGGGCTATGGTGGAATTTTGTTTGACTTTGCATTTTTTCTATAAAAAAAAAGAGTGTGTTTTCTATATCTATACTATATATTATAAGAATGTAATTACCAACTAATTTTTTTTTCTATCTTTGTTTTTTTTATTGTCATGAAATTTTTCTTAATTTTTAGCGAAAAAAAGGAGTAAAATTGAAGAACCATACATGCCGACCTACTGACGCATAAACAACAAGAAAAAGGTTCAATGTTTTTTCCGTTCACGTTCATTGAACAGGCAAGACTCTAGATTAAATATCTATCTACGTGCACACATAGAAATTAGCCCAATTCATTGTTTAGAAATTGGCCCATTTCATTGTACCTTTCCTCACTTCTTAATTTTGACCTTTGAGAGCATATCCAATCAATCTTTAAAACTTTAAAATGAAAAATAAATGTGACATATTGGTAGAAAATTTTGTAATTTATTCACAATTTTTACTCTTAAGAAAATTCAGGAGGGATCCATAGTAAAAAATACACTTCTTCGTCATCTCAACATCAAAGCCCTAAAAAATCATAACCCAGGGTGCCCGAGCTTCTGTGGGTACGTTGTCTACTGAAGGACAAGCTCAGTGGATTGCTCGAAACGTATGCTTTCTTTTCTCCCCTGGTTTCAATTTGTATTTTTCCCTTTAAGATTTCATATTAGAGAAGCGAATGACGAACAAAAAAAAAAGGAAAAAGATTTGCTTTTAGTCTTAGAAAACTGGACAAGTTGGTCCAAGTAACCATTTTTCCCCAAACAATTGACCTCTTGCACATTGCACGAATAGGGTTTGCTATTAGAAGCTACTGTGATAAACAAGATTCACTACTGACGCTGTTCGATTGGAGTTTTTGAAGGACCATATTGGGAGAGAAACATTGAGAGAGTATCTGAACCAATTGTGGGTTGTGTTCTTCCCCAGATTCAACTTCTAATGAGATATTAAAGATACGGTCAACTCTCCCTGATTAACAAAAATAAGCTAAATAGCCGTCAATGACCAAGACATCAACCATAAAAATAATCTAGACTTCAAATCCGCCGCCATATGATAGGATAGGAGTGGTAGTTGTCCTCGATCTGTTGTAATCACAACACCCCTTCTCTGTTCTCTTGTATTCTTATCCTGCTAATTGTTCACCAAACATTTTTTCCTTCAAGTCCCAATTTCTGTTTACATAAGAAAACCATGATTCCTCCTGTGCTCATCTCCGCGGCCAAGGGAATCCTGAATGGGTTGCTTCCGCTAGCAATAGATCAGATCAACGATCAGATTAACCTGGCATGGGGTTTCAAGAAAGACCTCGAAAAACTCCACGAAAGGTTAGAAATTATTCAGGCTTTGCTACATGATGCTGAGAACCAGAAAATAATCTCACATACTATGATGGCGTGGCTAAAGAAACTCAAGGCTGCAATCTGCGATGCTGAGAATGTGCTGGATGAATTGGCCTATGAAGCTCTTCGAAGAAAGATTGAGGTTCACGACCGGAAGAGGGACAAGGTGCGCCATTTGTTCACCCACTCTGATCCACTGTCATTTCATTTCAAGATGGCTAATAAGGTCAATAACATCAATAAACTGTTAGACAGAATTTGTAAAGCAGCAAATGATGTTGGTCTTAGACCAGCTGAGCAACTCAATGATGCTATTGTTGAACCTAGGGAGTGCATGATGAGTCAACCTTTTATCGATCATACACAAGTTGTGGGTAGGGATGGTGATGTTAAGGTAGTGGTAGATATGTTACTTGGTTCTTATGTAGAAGATGATTTACCTGTCGTTGCTGTTGTAGGAATGCCTGGGCTAGGAAAGACAACTCTTGCTCAGGTAGTTTACAAAGAAGCAAAAGTCATTAGGAATTTCTGTGCGAGAATGTGGATTTGTGTATCTGATGATTTCAAGGTGGGAAGTTTATTGAATGATATGGAGCAATCTCTTACTGGAGATAAGTCTGAGACTCATAGCATTGAAGGGGTAGTGAGAAAGCTTAGACAAAAACTGAATGGGAAAAAATACTTGCTTGTATTAGATGACGTTTGGAACACGAAGCCAGATTTATGGGTAGACCTGAGAAGTTCTTTGGTAGGAATAGGTGGCTCTAAGGAAAGCAAAATTTTAGTTACTACCCGTAGTATGGAAGTTGTATTAGCAATTCGAACATCCCCGTCATGCACCCATCAGTTGACGACACTATCAGAAGCTGATTGTTGGACAATGTTTAGGAAAAGAGCATTTTCCAATAGAGAACGAAGAGAAACTCCAACTTTATTGGATATTGGTCGAAGAATGGTAGAAAAGTGTAAGGGTGTACCGTTAGCGATAAACTCATTAGGAGGTTTACTGTACTCGAAGAAGGATGAACAAGAATGGGAGTTCATCGAGAAGAGTGAAATATGGAGTTCACTCGAAAATGAAAATGGTATTCTACCAATATTGAGGCTTAGTTTCGACCATTTACCGTCACCATCTTTGAAACGATCTTTTGCATACTGTTCTATTTTTTCAAAGGATGAAGTCATTATCAAGGATGAGTTGATTCAACGTTGGATGGGTCTAGGATATCTTCAACCTTCTTCAAGATGTAAGGTGGAAATGGAAGAGTTAGGCAATGAGTATTTTAATACTTTATTGCGCAATTCGTTATTCCAGGAAGTGGAATATGACGAGTACAACAATATCACAAGTTGCAAGATGCATGATCTTGTACATGATCTTTCACTTCATGTCTCACAGGGTAATTGTTTGACTTTGGATGCTAGTGAGGTGAAGAATAATCCCGATATTGAACATCTGTCGTTACTTCTTAGAGAAGAAACAAGGTTAGATATTTCGGAGGAAAACATTGGAAAATTGAGGTCACTATTTTTAACGGGAGATCTCCCCGAAAACACCAAAAAATTTCAATGTATTCGCGCCTTGTGTTTAGTAGACTCCAAGTTGCCAAGTTCAATATGCAAGTTCATACATTTAAGGTTTCTTGACATCTCTAGCTCTTCTATTATGAAAGTTCCAAATTTTATTACCAAGTTCTACAATTTGGAAACACTAAAGCTACCATGGTATCTAGAAGAACTTCCAAACGATATCCACAACTTGGTTAACTTGAGACATTTATATCTTGGAAATTCATATGGATCTAGAAAGTTAATGCCAATGAAGATAGGGCAGTTGACATCATTGCAAACATTACCCGTCTTTGTGGTGGGCAAGAAGAGTGGCCATAGAATCGAAGAGTTGGGTAACTTAACCAAGCTAAGAGGTAGGTTGGTGGTTCGGGATCTACAAAATGTGAAGGACAAGGAAGAAGCAGAGAAGGCTAAAATGTTTCAAAAATCTAAACTTCAAGAGTTGACATTGTACTGAGATGGAGACCTTAGAAACTCCAACGATAACCATGAGGATGTGTTGGAGGGACTCAAACCTCACCGGAAGGTTAAGGGATTAATACTTCATTATTTTGGAGGAAGAAGATTGGCGTCATGGATGAGTACTACAGATGCCCTTTTACTTCTAAATTTGGTGAAGATTGAATTAAAGGACTTCAGATTATGTGAGCAAGTCCCTGCGCTCGGACACCTTTCGCATCTTGCGACGGTCAAAATGGTTCGTTTGCATAACTTGAAGCATATTGGTCCCGAGTTTTATGGACCAGATGAAGGCATTATTGATAATTGCAGTAGTAGTGGGGCAGCAGCAAGAGTATTTCCAGCATTGAGGGAATTCCAACTTTTTGATATGCCTCAGCTAGAAGAATGGTCAGACGTATCATCATTACCCATTGTTGGCACGAGAATGCTGGAGTTCTTCCCCCGTCTTCAGAAGTTAGATATCTCAAAGTGCCCCAAGTTGATAACCATCCCAGGTGATTTGTTATGCATTTAGCAATTACTTGTTACATTGTACTGTATTTACCATAATTACCAAGAAATGCGGTACAGCATGTCCCTGCTCATACATGTGGGAGCAATTTTTGTTCACCCTCATCTTTAGTGAGGGTTACTTTAGACACATTTTATGAGATATTTCGCGGGTTCATTTTGGTAATCAAAATCGCTCATTGTATAAGAATAAATTTGTTAAGATACCATGGAAATTCAGTTTAATCGGATATTGACAAGTACTTGATGGAAAAAAAAAATCAAATTTTGCTTTATCTAGTTATGCACCCAAGAACTATATTTTTTTAACAAGTACTTACTCATCCTCGATTGAACTGATATTTTTCTTGATCTCTTAACAAATCAATTTATGCCAAAATGAACAGTTTCGATCATCAAATCAGGACCCGCAATATAGCTCACAGAATGCAGGTAAAGTTACCCTTACCAAAGGCAAGGGTGAACAAAATTTCTCTCGGTAGAGGTAGATGTGGATTGAGAAAACATTCACTTTGTTTGGTTGAGGATTTAGAAAGTTATTTTTGAGAGTTGATTGGTAATGAGTGGAGAGAGATAGAGAGAGAAATTTATTGAAAACTGTGCCGAGAGTTAAAAGTTACTCTCAAAATGATGAACCAAGCGGAGTGATTGCTACTTTAATGGAAGATTTGCTAAAAAAAGCAGTGAGTCCCTAATGCTTTGTTTGGAACTTGTGGAAAAAGCGGGAAGGGAACAAAAAATAATTAAGAAGAAAAATGTGAGGAAAATAAAGGGAAAATTACACTCTACTTAATACACTATTTTGCCATTTTCTCTCCACTTAATTCTGAGTCCAAACAAGGGAAGATTTTTTTTTTGAAACTTTCCCTCTTTTCCCTTCCTTTCTCCATGTTCCAAACAAAGCATAAGAGATTTGACAATAGGGGAAATGGATGAGCTAAGTTATTTCCTCAAAACCTAGCGTTACTTGAGAAGTTAGATATTTCGGTCTCATTGCTATAACCTGATGAGTCCAACTGACGAAACTGAAACAGCAGTCAACGGCTTAACGTCCCTTCAACATCTTGAAATTGAACGTTGCCCCGAGTTTTCAAGTTTGCCTAAGGAGCTGCTACAGCCAACCCTCGTAGATATACGCCTAAAGTGGTGTCCGAAGTTAAAAACGCCCAATCCGGAAGCATTATGTGGCCTCACATCCCTCAAGAACCTGACAGTTGAAGATTGTCCAATCTTATGGAGTTATTGGGAGGAGGGACTGGTTTGCACCACCAACCTTCAATCATTGCATATAGGTGAATTCACTGAGAAGTTAAGATATTTCCCCTGGCCCTCCCCAAGTGCTGCATCATCACCATGGTGCCATTTCACATCCCTGAAGTATCTAGTTTTAGTGGGATGGGCAGAGGTCAGGTCTCTGCCTGATCAACTTGAGCACCTCTTTGCCTTGACAAGTTTAAAACTTCAGCATTTCAGTGGATTGGAATCTCTGCCGGAGTGGCTGGGTAACCTTTCATCACTTCAATCCTTGGAAATACATGAGTGTCCCCTTCTTGAGGAAAGATGCGAAGAGGGAGGCGAAGATTGGCACAAGATTGCTCATATTGCATCTATTCAAATAGGTAACTTGTTCTTCGAGTTCTTGTCGTTGCCTCTCTCTCTCTCTCTCTCACACACACACACACAGGTGTCTAGTTTCTCTTCTCCATGTGCGTGTGTGAAATAATCAATGGAAAATGTTATCTGACCTTTGTGATTATTGTGCTTTCAGATTCATGGGATCGATTCTACTGAGCTGACGTGTACCCTCTCCATGCAGATAAAGCATGAAAGTACCCTGCCAGTCATGTAATTTCTCACGTTTTGCATTATCTTTTGTTTGCGTTTCTTAGACTAGGTACTCTTTCAATGGCAGTTTTAGTGGGTCTGTTCTCTTGGTCGTATACATCCAGCCGTTGTGATTTCTGAGACCTCCGCAAAAATGAAACAACAGGGCTTGTGACAGCGGACTCTGTTGAAGAAAGTAGTCCTTAACTATTTAGCTCCACATGTATTTAAATCCTGTGATTGAAATGGTTTAAGTAACCCGTTCTTCTATTCACTGAGCACTCTGTGTGCAAAGTGAAAATCCTCAAGGTCCAGTAAATAACGCATCCTGAGAATCAAATTAAAGTGCACTAGTACGTCAAAATATTGTAAGACTAGCGATCAAAATAGCTATGAGACTTCTCTCTCTCTTTTTTCCCTCAAATTTTTGCACCATTTCTAGGTGTTTTTGATTCCCGAGTCTTTGAGACAGCGCAATATGCCAAGTCTATCTAACAAATTCACGGTAAGACATGCATTTCAAAGGTCTTTCTCGTGCATAAATAGTTTTTCTAACACTTTTCTAGATATTTATTTTCTTTAGGCATGAATTTGTTGTTTCTGTTCAAATTGTTTGAGAATGTTTCGCCTGCTGGTTAACTGCAAATTGTCCAGAAATCGATAAGCTTGTGATTTGAGCGCTTCTTGATTGAAATCAATATTTTCGAAGGTAGGTCGAAGCAAAGCTTTTGATCTAGGACTTCAGTGTCTGATCTCACCGAAATGATGGTAGAAATAATGCGCATCAATATTTAGTACTGGTTCTTTGGCTGCTATTTCTGTTTGGTTTTAGCACTGTTTTTTCTGCTCTTAGTGCTGGTTTTGTGATGCTTTTAGCGCTGGTTTTTATGCTGATCTCATGGTGGAAATGGAAGTGGAACTGGAGCTGCTTATCACTGAAACTAAATCTAGGTGGTGCTGTTCTCAGTGTTCTGTTGAAAATGTGGTTGGCTTGCTGCTGCTGATGATACTGTTAGGGTGTTGGTTGTACAAATGTTTTGATGAGTCGTATGTTGAGATGTTACAAGGATTGTTGATGTATTGAGTCAAATTGAGGGATATGTCCTCCTTTGTAACAGTTTCACTTTGTTCCATTTTATTCTCTGTCTTTGACTGAATTATGGTAGGCTTCTTGCCAACTTGTTTTGGTCTGTTTGGGCCCAGGGTGGTATACGATTGATTGTCGGAGAGTGTGGGTGCCGACTTAGTTTGGGATGTGTGCTTTTTGTTGTAATGTCATCGTGCCCTGGGTCCATTTAATTTATGTATTCTTGCTTCAAAGATTAAAAAATAGCTGAGCTAGTCTTAGATCCGGAGAGGAGAGGTATTGCACCTTAGACAGTCAACTATTTCTTAAACGATCAACTAGTTGTAGCAACGAGATAATTCAACAGTGTGTTAAAAAATGCTATGTTTTGAATTTTTCGTACTTCATTTTGTGAACTTTGGCCAAACTTTTTTTAGGACAATCAACTATAGTTTTCCAACTTTGGTCTTGAAAAAAATTTAGGAGATAAGCTACAGTAAACACCCCAAAAAATGGGTGCAAGGTGTGCCCTCCGTATTTTGAGCCACAAAATTTCATGAAAAGTAAGCTACAAAATTCGTATTTTGAACCACAAAAAATCAAAAATAACACCACAAAAAATCGTAAAAGTGAGTTACAAAATTCATAAAAGTAAGCCACAAAATTGGTAACCTAGAGCTGTCTTTTTTTTAATATAATACCTTTAGCCGTCTTTTTACCAAAAAATTCGTAAAAGTAAGCCACAAAATCGTAAAAGTAATCACAAAAATTCATATCATGGGCCACAAAAATTCAAAGGGAGGCATCAACTGCATGGGAGTATGGAATATAAGAGAGACATCAACTGCAATCCAGTTCACTTGTGTAATATTGAAGTTGGCATCGTGGGAAGTTACCGCCCAAAGTTTATGTTGACTCATTCAAAGAGTTAAAAACTTCACAGAGATCCTCATAGAGGATCCAGACACAAACCTGGTGAGAGAAGTTAAAAAATGTAAAAATGACACAAAAAGGCATTTGCCCACTAGCCCTGATTCCAACCGAAAGTGGAATCGTCAACTATAATTGTTGTGCTTTCACAAAAATAATTGGGAAAATAATCAAGCTAAAATAGCTGGCAATTCCAAGACATCAAACATTTAAATAAGCCAGACTTGATATCCCCCATGAAAAAGTTGTCCTCGATCTGTGGTAAGCACAACACCTCTTCTCTTTGCTCTTGTATTCTTATCTTGCTAATTGTTCACCAAGCATTTTTTCATCAAGTCCCAATTCATAAGAAAACCATGGCCGAGGCTTTGCTCATCCCTGTAGCCAAGGGAATCCTGTATGGGTTGCTTTCCCTAGCAACCAATCAGATTAACAATCCGATTAATCTGTCATGGGGTTTCAAGAAAGACCTCGAAAAACTCCGCGAAAGGCTAGAAGTCATTCAGGCTTTGTTACTTGACGCTGAGAACAGGAAAATAACATCACATACTATGATGGTGTGGCTAAAGAAACTCAAGGGAGCAATATGCCATACTGAGAATGTGCGGGATGAATTGGCCTATGAAGCTCTTCGAAGAAAGATTGAGGTACAAAACCGGAAGAGGAACAAGGTGCGTGATTTGTTCGCACTCTCTGATCCATTGTTGTTTCGTTTCAAGATGACTAATAAGGTCAATGACATCAATATACTCTTAGACAGAATTTGTAAAGCAGCAAATGATGTCGGTCTTAAACCAGGTGAGCAACTCAATGATGCTACTGTTGAACCTAGGGAATCCAAGATGACTTTACCTTTCATTGATGATACACTAGTTGTGGGGAGGGATGGTGATGTTTCGGTAGTGGTTGATTTGTTACTTGGCTCTGATGTGCAAGGTGAGTTACCTGTAATTGCCATTGTAGGAATGGCTGGGCTAGGAAAGACAACTCTTGCTCAGGTAGTTTACAAAGAAGAAAAAGTCTTGAAAAATTTCGGCGAGGAGAGAATTTGGATTTCTGTGTCTGATGATTTCAGGGTAGGAAGGTTATTGAATGAGATGGTGCAATCTCTTACTGGAGATAAGTGTGAGACACCCAACATTGAAGGGGTAGTGAGAAAGCTTAGACAAAAACTGAACGGGAAAAAATACTTGCTCGTATTAGATGGTGTTTGGAACACGAAGCCAAATTTATGGGTAGACCTAAGAAATTCCTTGGTAGGAATCGGGGGCTCTAATGAAAGCAAAATTTTAGTTACTACTCGTAGTGTGGATGTCGTATTAGCTATGTGAACATTCCCTTCATGCACCCACCCGCTGACAACACTATTGGAAGCTGATTGTTGGACAATGTTTAGGAAAAGAGCATTTTCCAATGGAGGACCGAGCGAAACTCGAACTTTATTGGATATTGGTCGAAGAATGGTAGAAAAGTGTAGGGGTGTGCCATTGGCGATAAACTCATTAGGAGGTTTACTATACTCGAAGCAAGATGAACAAGAATGGGAGTCCATCGAGAAGAGTGAAATATGGAGTTCACTAGAAAATGAAAATGGAATTCTACCAATATTGAGGCTTAGTTTTGACCATTTACCGTCACCATCTTTGAAACGATCTTTTGCACTATGTTCTATTTTTCTAAAGGACCAAGTCATTAGAAAGGATATGTTGATTCAACTTTGGATGGGTCTAGGATATCTCCAACCTTCTTCACAAAGTAAGGTGGAAATGGAAGAGTTAGGCAATGAGTATTTTAATACTTTATTGCGCAATTTGTTATTCTAGGAAGTGAAATATGATGAGTACAACAATATCATGAGTTGCAAGATGCATGATCTTGTACATGATCTTGCACTTCATGTCTCATAGGGTAATTGTTTGACTTTGGAAGCTAGTGAGGTGAAGAATTATCCCGATGTTGAACATCTGTCGTTGTTTCTTAGTGAAGAAACACGGTTAGATATTTCAAAAGAAAACATTGGAAAATTGAGGTCACTACTTTTAACGGGAGATCTCCCCGAAAACACCAAAAAATTTCAATGTATTCGAGCCCTGTGTCTAACAGGCTCCAAGTTGCTGAGTTCAATTTCCAAGTCCATACATTTAAGGTTTCTTGACATCTCTAGATCTTATATTAGGAAAGTCCCAAATTTTATCACCAAGCTCTACAATTTGGAAACACTGAATCTTCCACGGTCTCTAGAAGAGCTTCCAAAAGATATCTGCAACTTGGTTCGCTTGAGACATTTATATCTTGGCATTGCATATGAAACTAGAAAATTGATGCCAGAGAAGATAGGACAATTAACATCTTTGCAAACATTACCAATCTTTGTTGTGAGCAAGAAGAGTGGCCATAGAATCGAAGAGTTGGGTAACTTAAGCAAGCTAAGAGGTAGGTTAGAGGTTTGGGATCTACAACACGCGAAAGACAAGGAAGAAGCGGAGAAGGCTAAACTGTCAGAAAAATATGAACTTCAAGAGTTGAAACTGTATTGGGATGGAGACCTTAGAAACTCCAACGATAACCATGAGGATGTGTTGGAGGGACTCAAACCTCACCGGAAAGTTAAGGGATTAAAGCTAATGAAGTTTGGAGGAAGAAGATTGGCATCATGGATGAGTAAAGATGCCCACTCGCTTCAATATTTGGTGAAGATCGAATTAAACGACTGCAGGTTCTGTGAGCAAGTCCTTGCACTTGGACACCTTCTGCATCTTACGACGATCAAAATGTGTTATTTGCGTAACTTGAAGCGTATTGGTGCCGAATTTTATGGACCAGATGAAGGCATTCTCGATAGTTGCAGTAGTAGTGGGGCAGCAGCAGCAGGAGTATTTCCCGCATTGACGGAATTCGAACTTTTTCATATGTCTGAGCTAGAAGAATGGTCAGACATATATCATCATTGCCTGCTGTTGCCATAAGTATGCTGGAATTCTTTCCCCGTCTCCGGAAGTTATGCATCAAGGGCTGCCCCAAGTTGATAACCATCCCAGGTCAGTTATTATGCATTGAGCAGTTACTTATTTCATTTTGCTGTATTTACCATTATTTTCCAAGAAATGAGGTATAGCGCGTCACGGCTCAGATATGTGAGAGCAATTATGGTTCATCCTCACCTTTAGTGAGGGTAACTTTACAAACATTTTATGAGGACAGGTTGCTTGTTTCATTTCTGTAATTAAAGTCGCTTGCTTTGTAGCATTAAATTTCTTATTAAAAAATTCAGTTTAATTTAATATTGGTAAAATTACTGGCTTTTATAGTAAAATTACATATTTGTCCTCAAAGCTACATCCCTTTCCCTTTTTTGATATTTTCTGTTCTCCCAGATTCTTTCCTCTCTTTCTTTCACAGCCCGCCTACAACCACCAGTGGTGGTGGTGAAGAATCCCCACCCATGCGCCTTCCCATCAACCTTCTTCCTTCCCGGTTCTCTTCTTCGTTGCGTTCTTGCAGACAACCACCACCAAAGGCTTCCTTGTGGTTGTAATCTCTTATTTGTCCACAGCTACCTATAAGTTATGCTAAAATGATGGTTTTGTTTTCAACTTTTAATGGGGATAAAAATGGAATAGAGAAAAAAGGGATTTGGATGAAATGAATCATCATTTCTTTAATAGATTTTCCAAATTCTCGTGCCTTTTCTTCTTCTTCTAATTTCATAGTTATTTAAATTCTATGGCTTTGATTTAGAATGAGACTTGGCCTAGAGGGAGAAATGCAAGAGTGCGTCATAGAGGAAGGAAAGTGAGAAAAGATTAAACGAGGGTGAAATTGTCACATAACACAAAGTTTTGTGGCACCAACATTACTTCTTGTGGCATTATCAGCCACCAGTAAAAGAATGTAGTCTTGCTCTATCCAGCTATACACCCAAGAACTACATTTTTTGATCAAGTACTTACGGATCCTTGATTGAACTGATGTTTTTCTTGATCTCTTAACCAATCAATTTATGCCAAAATGAGCAGTTTCAGTTATCGAATAAGGACCCTCAATATAGCACACAGAATGCAAGTATAGTTACCCTTACCCAAGGCAAAGGGTGAACGAAATTGTTCTTCGTAGAGATAGATGTGGATATCGAAGATATTGTACTTTAATGGAATATTTGCTAAAAAAAAAGCAGTGAATTCTTAATACTCTGTTTGGAACTTGTGGAAGAAGAGAGAGGAGAAGAAAAAAATGTGAGAAAGGTAGAAGGGAAAATTTCACATGCATAATACTCTTTTTTACCATTTTCTCTCTCTTTCCTCTTGATCCAAACAAGGGAAGAGAACATTTTGAACTTTCTTTCTTTTTCCTTCCTTTCTCCATGTTCCAAACAAAGCATAGGAGATATGGTACTAGTGGAAATAGATAGGCTGTTATTTGCCAAACCAGCTTCAAGATATTAGAAATACTATGTCATTGCTATAACCTGATGGGTTCAATCGACAACACTGAAGCAGCATTCAATGGATGGACGTCCCTTCAACATCTTGAAATTGTACTTTGCCGCGAGCTTTCAAGTTTGCCAGAGGAGCTGCTACAACCAACCCTTGAAGATATACGCCTGATTGACTGTCCAAAGTTAAGTACGCCTAATCCAGATGCATTACGCAGCCTCACATCCGTCATCAATCTGGAAGTTGTAAATTGTCCGATGTTGGGGGCTTGTTGGGAGGAGGGGCTGGTTTGCACGACCAGCCTTCATAGTTTGAGTATAGGTAGATTCAGAGAGGAGTCAACATATTTCCCCTGGCCCTCCACAAGTGCCGCATCAACACCGTGGAGCCATTTCACCTCCCTGGAGACTCTAGTCTTAGAAGGATGGGCAAAGGTCGAGTCTCTTCCGAATCAACTTGAGCACCTTCCTGCCTTGACAAGTTTGGAACTTTGGTATTTCTCGGAGTTGAAATATCTGCCGAATTGGCTGGGTAACCTTTCGTCTCTTCAATCTTTGTTTCTAGCTTTTTGTCCCCATCTTTCGGAAATATGCGAAAAGGGAGGCGAAGATTGGCACAAGATTGCTCATATTCCATCCATTGGTATGGGTAACTTATTCTTCAAGTTGCATGTTTCATTGATTTCTTCTTTTTCTACTTCTTCTTCTTCTTCTTCTTCTCTCTGTCTCGGATTACTTACGCAGGTGTCTATGTTTCTCTTGTCCATGTGCGTGTGTGAAATAATCTGTGGGAAAAGTTCGGTAACCTAATTCTTTGGTGTAATTATTGGGCTTGCAGAATCATGGGACTGAGACCATAGAGCTGAAGTGCACCCTCTCCTTGCGGATAAGGCATGAAAGTCCCCTGCTAAAATTAATTTCTCACTTTCTGCATTTTCTTTTGTTTGTGTTTCTTAGACTATGTACTCTTTCAATGTCAATAAGTGGTTTTGTTATCTCGGTCTTGCACATCCACCCATTAGGATTTCGGAGACCTTCGCAACAATGAAATAACAGTGGTTGTGATAGTGGACTCTGTTGAAGAATCTAGTTCTTAACTATTCAGCTCCTTATGTATTTAAATCCTATGATTGAAATGGTTCTAGTAACCTGTTCCCCTGTTTGCTGAGCACTCAATGTACACTAGAACTTCTTAGCATATATAATTTCCGAGAATAGCAAACCAACTAGCTATGATACTTGTTTTTCTTCTCTCTTTTTCAACTGTTTCTAGATATTTTTGATTCCCAAGTCTCTGAGACAGTGCATATGCTATGTCTGTCCAAATTCATGGTAAGACTTGGGTTCTCAATGGTCTTATTCACACATAGACATTTTGTCAACAGTTTTCTCAACATTCATTTGCTTAGCCATGAATACTTTGTCTCTACTCAAAATATTGTTTGAGAATGTTTGCTTGCTGGTTGACTGCAAATTATCCATAAATTTTTAAGCTTGAGATCTGAGCGCTTCGAGATTGAAATCAATATTTGTAAAGGTAAGTCAAGGTGAGGCTTTTGATCTAGGACATCAATGTCTGATCCCACAGAAATGATGCCAGAAATAATGCAAAATAGTTGAGCCAGTCTTAGAATCTTGAGATAGACGCTATAATGTTAGTACGTCATCGATTTCCCCTTTTCAGCAAACCAATCAATATTTTATCAATTAGCCCTTCTCAATCTTTGTAGCTCAGTCGCTGTTGGCTCATAATATCTCCAAAGACATTTTCACGTGTTGCGCATAAAGGAGGGGCACCATACACAGTCAACTCTTGGTAGCAATGAGATGGTTTACCTGTGGTTTAGGAAATGCCATGTTTGAATTTTTCATACCATACACTGTCGTTTTCAATGTCATGAGCGATTTTTGGCAACAAATATCCGATTGGACCTTGTATAACCTAGCGTTTCCCATTTCCTATTTTACTTTTGCAACATGTGTCCCGGTTTGTTTCCTGTTTCGCAACTAAGTTTCTTTTTCTATCTCTCGAGAAACTCGCTTCTCATGCTTTTTGCTAGTTTTTCCTAGATTAAATAACATTTGCAATAAGCTTATTTGAAAAAGGATATACCATTAATATCTAATTGAACGTGAAAACGCTATAGCACATACTGTTGTTTTCAATATCATGAGCGATTTTTTTGCGACGGTTATCCTATTGGACCTTTTATCGCCTAGCGTTTCCCATTTCCTATTTTACTTTTGCAACATGTTTCCTGCTTCAGCTTTCTGCGATGTAAACATCTGACGTAGAAAATGTTGTCCAAATTCTTGTATGAGGAATAAAGAATATATCGAGTGATCGCATTTCTACATTCTATTGCAGGTTTATGGACCTGAGGCAACAATGACTGGCATATGCAAACAGGCAATTGATTGCATCACTGCAGCTGCGTAAACTTATCAATCTTCTTGTTGTCACGACTTTTTTTTTCTATTTCCATGGCAAGTTTCTGGTGTGCAATGAGTCTTAGTACCATCATAATTGCATTTTCCTGTTTCGCAACTAAGTCCCGGTACCATCATAAGTGTATCCTACACGTCTGGATTTGGGAAATCGGAAATGTATTTTTGACATTGATATTGATTGGGAAGTACTCCAATGTTCTCCACTCTCAACAGATGAAACTAGTTCCTATCCTATGTTATTGTTCACTGTGTCGAAATGCCCGGTGGTTAACAAAGTGTCGGCTTAGTGAGAGATTATTCACTGCTCTAACTCTAAGGCATTGCTCCTCTCTCGCACAAAAGCGTGTGGGTCCCATAATTTTTCCGCCCGGACCTTTTCGTCCATTAGTCGGGCCGTGTGGTTCGCCGAAGCATTATAATCGCAAGAGGAGTTTATCGGCCGGTCCTGTTGTTGAACTTCGTTCCCTCCCATAGAGGAGAAGACAGATTCTATTTGAGATCTCTCAATTGAATCAAAGAAGTAAACAAAGGAAGTACTACATGCAACTATGAAAACCTGAGATAGTATAATGTTGAGGTGGATTAACGAATGCAAAAGGCAAAAGCAAAACATAACACTTAAGGCAACAAGATATAAACTATGTACTAACATTTACTCTAAAAAATAATGATTCAAGTTATAAAAATCGAGGAAAATTATTTATAAAACATTTTAAGATTTCTTTTTCTGATTCTTCCCAGTATGGGGTTTCTTTACATGTGTTGTACTCTACCCAGTGTGATTGGCGTTTTCATTGTTGAACTTCGTTGTATATGCGTGCACAAGAGCCTTCCCTTTTTAAACTAGTGTAGGTATATCAACACACATAAACTTTTTCTTTTTATATATTTTGGCCTTTTGTCCTTATCTCCATCAAATTACCTATAGAATAGAGTTACTGTGCTCGGCCACCTTCATTTTTTTAATGCCACCACTAATTGACCCCAAGGTCTTTGTTTTTGTATTTACTTTTCCCCCAAAAAAAACTTTGATAATTTTTAAATAATTGGGGGCACTTAAATAGGGGTACTGTCCCCTAGTTATACTTAAGTCCCCATCCTTAGTAATTTGAATAATTAAGTGTCCATCCTGACATTGAAAAAATGTCAAGAACACCCTTCCTTAATATTGATAAACCATTTTTGTTTCCGATAAATATGAAACAACCGTTTTCCAAGGACGGGTTTGCAGCGCCGCCTGATGTGTCCTCCCCAACGCCGTATGATTATTCTCGCCGGGCCGATCCAACGAGTCCAATGACATCGCTGCTGCTCCAACGAAGCTGTCCACTGTATCTCCTTCTCTGATGACGCCGCCGACCGCCGCTTACTGTGGTTGTGGTTGTGTGCGTCCCAAGGTTATCTTTTTCATGTGTTTTGATTCACGATCAGTACTGATTTGATATTTTTGGTTGATAGACAATTTTTGTTGCTATTATTGATTTGTTGATATTGAAGATTTTTATAAAAACAATCAAAGATGGTCGGCAGCGTACGCGTCAGTGACTATTTGTGTTCATCATAGATTTTTGTTGCTATTGGCGATTTCATGACCGGCCGAGCTCTCTGGGTACGTTGAAGGACAAGCTCAGCGGATTAGAAAACTGCACCTGCTGGCACAATGTTTAGTAAAGTTCAAGAAATACTTGAGGCAACAAGATAGTAGTATAACTATTTAACATTTATTTCAGAAATTAATGATTCAAGTTCTAAAAATCGAGAAAAATAATTTTACTAAACATGTAAGATTTTGCCATATTCTTCCATTATGTGAGTTTCTTTACATGGGTTGTTTGACGTTTCCATTGTTGGACTTTGTTTTGTATATGTGCACAAGAGCCTTCCCTTTTCAACTGGTGTAGGTACATCTATATACGTAAATATTTTATTTTTCTTATTGGTATTTCGTCCTTATCTCCAACATGTTACCTCTAGAATATATATAGCTACGGCTGTCGGCCACCTTGATTTTTTAATGCAACCACTAATTGATCTGGAGGTCTTCGTTTATATATTTGTCTTGGTGTTCTACACATGGGTATAGTATTACTCGTGCTCTGTATGGAAGCACAAGAACATTCTTTCATGTTTTTTATCTCTCATGCATCGATGTTAAGTTTTTTTTAGAAAGTTTAACGTGAGGGAAAATGCAAGGGGACGTTTGAGAGCTATGGTGGATTTTTGGACGACGTCGTATTTTTCCCTTAAAAAAGGAGTGTATTGTGTGTCATTAACATATTTAATACTCCGTATTTGTTTTGGCTTAAAAAGTTAAGTATTTTTTTTGTTTTAATTTAAAATTTTTTACATTTGTTTATTTTGCGTCAAACTTTTGCGACTTATTGATTTGTCTCGTCGAGAGATCGGAAAAGTAAAAAAATTATGACTGAAACTCATAATTTCTTTGAATAAAAACAAAAATAAGTAAAAAAGACTGTCTTTTTGTCGTTATTCAAAAATTATGAGTTTCGATAAAGAAAATTACTTTTTCAATTTCTCGACAAGATGAATCAATTAGTCACAAAAGTTTAACGTCAAATTAACAAATACAGAAAAAAATTTAAATAAAAACAAGAAAATAAATTGTTTTAACTTATCAAGCCAAAGCCTAGATGTATCTACATACACACACATGTTTACAAATTGGTCCAATTCTTTTTAGGTGAAAAGAAATTGGCCCAATTCATTGTGCCTTTTAATTTCTCACTTGTTAGCCTCTCTGTTTGGAACCCATGGAAAATGGGTGAAAAGAAAGGAAAATAAAAACTTTTCTTTATGGATTGTTTGGTTCCTATTTAAGGGAAAGGAAAAGAAAGTAGGAAGAAAAGGAAAGTTCTGGAAAGGATCTTGTGGATAAGATCTTAGATTACATACCTTATTAAAGCATAGTAAGAAAAAGAGTATGTGTTATTCATCTGTAAAGTCAAGGGATAGATGGGTAGGATTATTCTACTGGGTGAATCTCATTACTCACGGTACGGAGTACCCTGGCCCCGCGCCCAGATTTCTTTCGCAGATAAACTAGTGGCCCCGTAGCTGACCAATATCTTCCAAGAGAGACCCAGGGGCGGAGACTGAGCCGGTTTTGCTTGGAATTCGTAACAAAACTAGTGTCGGCTCAGAAGTTGTTTGATAAATTCGTCAGACTTAATGTATTTTGATTTAGTAAATTTATTTCGGGGTTCTAATAATTGGACCTCTATTTAATTGTCCACTACGGTTTTGCGTGCATTTTCAACGACTTATATCTCTCGACATGTATTATGTTTTATGTATTTAAAATCATTGTCTTATAGAAAAAATTGATATCTATCAAATAAGATCCATATTGCATATTTTTAAAAACATACGTTGATAGATATACGTCATTGAAAATGCACGTAAAACCGTAGTGGACAATTAAATAGGGACGGAGGGAGTAGGACTAAAGGAGGAAATTTTTTTCTAAGACATTATTATATAATGCCTCCGAAATTTCTTGAAAAATCGGGGCGTTACACTTCCTTTCAGAGCATATAATTTTTTGTCGTTTTTGTCTTTCAGGTGGTTGAAGATAGTCAAAATTTGACTTTCGACACTACTCTATATTCTCGAATTCCTCCAAACCTGAGATAAGCGCAATTTAATCAACCAACTTCACTTTACATGCCACAATCAAATATCCAAGTGCTTGTAATAGGCCGCCTATTCATGAAATGTGATATCAGGACCATGGGAAGAAGGTGTATCGATCAAGAACCAAGTTTGATAGGCTTTGTGCAAAAGACAGGTATGGGGAAATGAGAGTATATGAAATAGGGAAAACCAATGGCTCACAAAGAAGCAAGCGTCACAACAAAAACAATGGGGCTGTTTCTTACTAATGTGAGCTTACTTGTTTTGGATTAAAAAGTTGAGTGATTTATTTATTTTATTTTATTTAAATTTCTTAGGTATTTGTTAGTTTTGCGTTAAATTTGTGACTTATGGTTCGTTTCAACTAGAGAAATCGAAAAAGTAAAAAATTATGATTTTTTTTTGATAAAGACAAAAATAAGTCAAAAAATCTGACTTTTTGAATTATTTTTGTCTTCATTTAAAAAATTATGAGTTTCGATCATAATTTTCTATTTTTTTGATTTCTCTCATTCGAGTCAAATCAATAAGTCAAAAAATTTTGACGTATGACTAACAACTGTGATTTTCTTCTCGATAAAGACAAACCAATGACTTATTGATCAAAATAGGATCCAAACGTCGTCGTAAAGGTATGCTCTTTTTTAACCAACCTCCCATCTTCAAAGTGCCGAGCTATTTGCAACCACAAATTTTTTATACGTAATTTGTTCTAAGCCTAACTCACAAATCTTATAACAATTTGCTATATGCAACCTAACAAATATCCATAAACTTCTAAAATTGCCCTCTCCCCTGCACCACCACCAAATCCTCCATAACCACCGTGGTCCACCACCACCACCGTTCACCACACCAGAACGGGTCAACCTACGGCGGCGTTAACCACTGTGCCTTTCCATCTCTCTCTACGTGGGTTTTCTAGTTTTGTTTTCTAAGAGAGAGATTAGGATGGATGGGTACATTGATAATGGAGAGAGAGGCGATGGGTTTTCCGTTGGACGGTGGGGGCCACAATCACCACCTCCATCACCAGTATCGCCACCACTGTTGGCCACAATCATCACCGCCATCCCGTGCCGGCCCCGACATTTGGTTTGTCCAAGCCCGACCATAAGCTTGGTTGCCCGCTCACTATTAAGTCATAAAAAAATTTAAAAAATAACTCATTAAAAATCAAAATTACATTAAGTAAATGTACTTTTAGTTTGAATTATATAAATAAAATAAAATAAAAAATTTAACCTTGGTTAAAGCACTTTATGATTTAGCATGATCCAATTGTAATACGTTTATATTTATTTTTAGCTTTCATTTAGTTAATTTTTTTATTTTGATCACTATTCAATGTTTAATACTCCCTCCATCCCTTTTTAAATGTCCTGCTTCGTAACTCCAACTTATTAAAAAGACATCATCATTATACCTTTCACATCAACTTTTTCCTCTACTTTCCATACTTACCCATCATCATTACACTTTTACTCACTAACTTTTCAAAATGGAATCTACTTTTTGGGGACAAAATAGATAATACATCAACTTTTACCCACTAACTTTACAAAATAGACACTTATAAAGGGACAGCCCAAAATGGAATACTGGACTCAAAAAAAGGGACGGAGGGAGTAATAAAATGAAAAGAGAAACATTACAAGCCAACTTGCAAAAATACAAACCTGACTTAAAAATTGGTTAATTTTTTTATTGAAGTTTTTTAAAGTGGTGCCTGTGCATGTATATGTATGCAAATAACCATTGTGAGTCCTGTGTAAAAATAATATACATATGCATATACATATACATTTTTTATACTCCCTCCGTCCCATAAAGAATGACAATTTTTAAAATCCGTGTCATTTTTCATCGCATATATCTTTCAATCTATAATATTTTTCATGAGTTTGAAAGCTTTGTATAATAGAACTAATCGAGAACTATCAAACAAGATCCATATTGCATATTTTTTGAAATTCATATCGAGAGATATAAGGAGTTGAAATTGGCATGGATATCAAAAATTGACATTTAATTTGGGACGGAGGGAGTATTTATTTGCATACATGAACAAATACCACTCCACTTCATGGAGAGAGAGAGAGAGAGAGAGAGAGAGAGAAGTGGGTGCAGTGTTGTCGATGAAGAGGAAAGAGAGAGATTGAAAAGTAACAGAAAGGAGTTAAGAACCATTTTCGGAAGCATTAATTGCAAAGCTATTTTTTAAGAGGAAAAAAAGAATCCCCAATGGAGGGCATAAGAATCGAACCCCGGAAGCTGAAAACTTAGCTACACGCTTCTAAGCCAACAAGCCAATAGCATCCTTGGAGTTACATCTTCTTCAAAATATACATATAAATATATATATACATAGATTTTTTTTTTTTTTGGGGTTGCCCTAGCCGGGGGGTTGCCCAAGCCCGGGGGCTTGCGGGGCTTACCCCGGGGCCGGCCCTGCCGCCATCACCAACTCCAGTCACTGCCATCACCGCCCCTCAACTCCGGTTACAACCAGTCACCGCCATCAGCAACACACTACTTGCCAAAAAAAAACGATGAATAACAATCGGACACTCAATCCTGAAAATCACTATCAAAATCGAAAATTAACTTCTGAAAATTTCCACAAATTTCATATTCTAATATCCGAACCCTTTATGACGCATCTTGAAGATGCATCATGTATTTTTTTCTGTTAAAAAAAGCAGATTTCGAATGCATAATGCCTTCGTATTACGGATTTTGTGAGTGCGCGATTAACATCATGCATTTTGTTAATGCGCGATGGGATTGGTTTTTGCGGTGGCAGCGGGGGCATCATCGTCGTTGTTTTCGGATCTGGATTTTCATTTTTTTTTTTTCCGGTCAAGAGGTTATCGAAGTCCAAGCTCTGAAAGGAGCTATCCATACAGTAACGGGGGGAGAGAAGTGGTGGTAACGGAGAGAAGTGGTGGTAATAGAAACTGTTTTTTTCCTGATGGTGGTGGAGTGGCTGTCGTGG
Organism: Rhododendron griersonianum; assembly: GCA_018127125.1. Taxonomy (NCBI): domain Eukaryota; kingdom Viridiplantae; phylum Streptophyta; class Magnoliopsida; order Ericales; family Ericaceae; genus Rhododendron; species Rhododendron griersonianum. The sequence goes on along the minus strand of CM030799.1, from coordinate 5,365,439 downwards.
TGGTGTGGTGATGGTGGTGGGTTTGAAGTGGTGGTATGGTGGTAACGGGGAGAGAGAAAGGGAGAAGGAGGAGTGGGTTGTGTGTAGTAACTTTAGGGGTATTTTTGTCCGAAAGTGATTTATTTTAAAACAGGTTACGTATAAGAAATTTGTGGTTGTAAATAGCTCGTCCCTCTTCAAAATACGTGTTGAAATTTACCAAAACGACATAGTATTCATCTCCCTCTCTCTCTCTTTTAATAACAAACTCCTGTCTTCAAAACGCAAGTTCCTTATGACCGAAATGGCGTCCTTTTAGTCTTGCGATCGTTTTTAAGTTTTTTGGGTTTGAGATGAAATACCTCCCTCCGTCCCCTTTTAAATGTCTACTATAATTATATGTGTCATTTTTAATTACTTATATATCTTAATCTATATTGTTAAAATATATGTAATATAGATTTTGTTTGATAGATCTTAATTATTTCTCTAAAACAATTATTTAAAAAACATAAAATATAATATACATCGAGAGATATAAACTATTGAAAATAACAAACAAAACCGTAGTGAACACTTAAAAAGGGATAGAGAGAGTACTAAAAATCTATAGAAAATGCTAACATCCGCACTAATATGAAAAATACGCATTTATATTTGAGAAAAATGTATTGATATATGTGAAAAATCTATAGAAAAATGTTTGGAATTATTGGTAGGCGGAGATTTGCAGGACCAATATTCTATTTGCATGATTGGTACTGTTATTGTTTATAATGATGTCTGTATTTGTATAATGCAAACGATCCAGATCATGAAATTAATTCAATAATTGCCAATTAATCATCGAGAAGTAATTGCATGTATGTGCCGACAGGACATCGTATCTTCAACATGCGATGCCAGTTAAAAGAAAAAACCCAGGTGTGAGGTATCTAAGACGCGCCGTTGCACGAAGCCAAACAGATAATCGTGCCTTGAAGGCACAGAGAGTTCAGTAATGATTCTCACACCTATGTTTTTCACATACATTTTTATGGAGCCCATATCGGGGTCCCACAAAATGATCCGAACCGCTAATCATTTTTAAAATATTTTTTGGAGGGTTGCTTTAAAAAATCAGCTCCAATGGATATCGGTAAGAGCTTTATCAGAAATCGTAGGACGAATCATTCTGTTTTTCCTTACGTATTCTGATAAAGCCTTTACCAATATCCGTTGGAGCTGATTTTTTACAGAAACCCTCCAAAAAATATTTTAAAAATGATGAGCGGTTCAAATCATTTTGTGGGATTTCGTTATGAGCCCCACAAAAATATATGTGTAAGATATGTGCAAAAACATATGTGCAAGTAGCATGGTTGGAGAGAGTTTGGTTGGAACTTGGAACTTGTGTAAAGAGGAAGGAGGAGAAAATTTTAAAAATTCCTCTCATTATTAGTTTGGAAAGAAAGAGAGAGAAAATGGAAGCAGGAAGCATGTAGAATTATGAATGGTACTCCTGATATTTTGTTTGGCTCCTGATATTAGAAGCATGTAGAATTATGAATGGTACTCCTGATATTTTGTTTGGCTCCTGATATTTTCATCCACTTTTCCCCATTTATTCCCCCCACCCACACCCACACCCACACTCACACCACCACCGGCACCGGCACTTTTCCCCCACTATCCTCAAATTCTAAATCCACTTTCCTCCAATTCCAAACAAATCATTAACCTCTTCCCTTGAAGACACGAGCTCGAGACTTATAGCATCTCGACGCTGCTTGTCGACCTGAAGAACCTAACCCCACCTTTCTCTCTCCTCTTCCTCCCGCCGCCGTCCCTCCACGCCCACTTCTCTCTCTTTCTCTCATATCAGGTACATCTCTCTCCTTTCCTAGTAGTAATTAGAGTTGTTTTCAATTGCGATTAATAATAGTATTTCGTCATTATATAGGGATTTCAGCATACAATTGATTTTTAAGTGGTATAGAATTCATGGCTCCTATAATAAAAGCTAACCTATGTCATGCAATTTTGCGGGCTTGTTTTTCTAGGTGTCCCTGTTGTGGATAAGGGAAAGTCATGTAAATTCCATCCAAATGAACACCCGCAGCCAAGTTTGCTCCAGTGGCAACAGAGGTCTCTAACAACCTGAGCGATGACGAATGACCCGCAGTCGAGTTTGCTCCAGTGGCAACAGAGGTCTCCAACTGCAACAGCCTAGTACGCTGTATAACCAAAAAAAAAAAAAACGCAAGAAGTCATCATTTAGGTAAACGGTACTAAACCCCCCCAAACAAGGATACAAAATAAACGGTCTAAAGCTCTCGCAATCATACGAACACAACTTCGATTCGGACACGACTATCTTCAGAGTTTCACAAGCATCATACGATTTTGAGCGTATGTAATTGTATTCGAAGTTGTGTTCCAAGCGATGTTTGAGTTTCCTTCAACCAAATTAGAATAGATACGTTGTACTATATATTATTTTACAACTTAATAAGAACCTTAACAACACTATCGCAACATCCATTCATACAATATAAAGGTGATTTATAAACTAATCCAAGCTATACACCAGAAACCAACTCACAAACAAACCTAAAAAGGAAAATAAACCAACTGGCACCTTCAACTTATCTCGATGTGTCTTGTTGTACACTTTTTTCGCTGCGCTGTTGTAGACTTTTTTCTTCGCCAGCTTCTTCCCTATTTTCTTCCTTTGTTCGAGCGATTTGCCCTCGTCTTCGCTTCGCTCGGCGTCCATTGTAGGGGGGTTTAGGGTCCGTGGGTTCAAAATGCGAGGTTTAGGGTTTCGAAAATCCGTGGGTTCAAAATGCGAGGTTTAGGGTTTCAAAATCCGTGGGTTCAAAATGTGGTCGATTAAGTAAGCGTCAATTACAAGAACACCTCCTCAACTATTACGCTGAGTCATAGTTGAGGAGGTGTTCAGGGGGTGATGTTGCAAAAGCGTAATAGTTGAGGAGGTGTTCTTGTAATTGACGCTTACTTAATCGACCACATTTTGAACCCACGGATTTTGAAACCCTAAACCTCGCATTTTGAACCCACGGATTTTCGAAACCCTAAACCTCGCATTTTGAACCCACGGGCCCTAAACCCCCCTACAATGGACGCCGAGCGAAGCGACGATGAGGGCAAATCGCTCGAACAAGGGAAGAAGCCAGCGAAGAAAAGAGTCTACAACAAGGAAGCGAAAAAAAGTGTACAACAAGACAGCGCGAGATAAGAAGAAGGTGCGAGTTGGTTTCTTTTCCTTTTTAGGTTTGTTTGTGAGTTGGTTTCTGGTGTATAGCTTGGATTAGTTTATAAATCACCTTTATAGTGTATGAATGGATGTTGCGAAAGTGTTGTTAAGGTTCTTATGAAGTTGTAAAATAATAGCCGGCTCATTTCTGACTTCGGTCGTCAATCAAATCCTTGAAGAGCAACAGCATGTACAGAGGGACATTAACCCCAGCCACGACTGTAAGCGTCCGAACGATATGTACCAATCTCCGGATGTCCGTTTTTGTCTTTGAAACAAGTGAAAGTCACACAACTTGTTTGACTATGACTCAGCATAAGTAGTTGGTCCAATGCAGCAGACCACTATCCTGCATGTTTAACTGAGTTGTCATGTCTGATGTTCGTTACAAGTAAACAGGATAAAAAAACCCAAGTTTTCCAATAAGTGCTTTGTTTTTAGGAGTGCGGCATTGGTAATATCACCTATATGTTCACAATATTCATTACCTCCAATGAGAGTACTGTTAAGGTGTCAAAATCCAGACCGGCGGTTCGTCCGGAGACCCTTTGTTCGCTTGTTGGACAGAAGGCTGCCTCTGTAGGGAGCCAGGCCGGCATACCCAGAGCGCCGGTCCACAAAAGAGGAAATGAAAAAGGTTGCAAAGCGGACAGAACCTATGTATCTATACATCCCTAATCTGTTTTTTAGGGTTAGAACCTCTTAAGACTTCATATCTGTTGGTTTAATGTGCTGTCCAAACAACTCTTAATATTTTGGTTCATTTTGTATTTTGTATTTGGGCTAAAATGCCTTAGTTTGCAAGTGGGCCATAAAATGTAAGTGTGTAATTTGGGTCAAGTTTAAGTTTATTTTGTAGTTGGGCATTTGTGTAAAGTTAGGCCCAAGGTTGTATCCATATATAAGCCTTGTAGAATTCTCTAGAAAGTATGAATGAAAAAATCTCAGTGGAGTGCTTTCCCCCATTGCTCTGTTTACTGTGTGTGTGTTCTCCCCGACACAATTAGCGGCAATCAATTGCTAGCTTGTTTCACTAATCTCTTCACCAGTTAATCAAAGGCTTAGGGTAATCTCAAGCCAACAAATTGGTATCAGAGCTGGTTCCCAAAATCGGCAGCTAGGGTTCAAGAAAAGAAGTCAAGAACGGAAGATTTGAGAAAGAAGAAGAGTGGGTTCTGCAGAAACTTCCATGGCTGATCAAATCAATCAAAGTGTGAGTTCTCAACATCCACCTATTCCCATATTTGCTGGAGAAAATTATGATTACTGGTGTGTAAAGATGCAGACTTTCTTTCAGTCACAAGGGTTGTGGAGTTTTGTGAAAAATGGGTATGAAGAACCTGACCCAAAAACTCCTTTAAGTCAAGGAGAAAAGCAGAAATTGGAGGAGACACAAAGGAAGGATTCAAGGGCACTCTTCCTCATTCAACAAGCACTCTCTGATGATCTATTTCCAAGGATTATTGAGGCCAAGAAATCAAAGGAAGCATGGGATATTCTACAGCAGGAGTTTCAAGGAGATAAGAAGGTAAGGGTTATTAAACTTCAAACTCTTAGAAGAGAGTTAGAATATTTGAAGATGAATGATTCTGAAACATTAACTGAATATTTTTCAAAGCTTATGGTGATTGTTAATCAAATGAAGTCTTATGGTGAAAAGATCGAAGAAAAGAGGATTGTTGAAAAAATTCTGGTTAGTCTACCAGAAAAATTTAATACAATGATTGGCATAATTGAAGAAACAAAGGATATCTCTGAGATGAGTGTCCAAGAAGTGATGGGGTCATTGAAAGCTCATGAACAAAGGTTGTTAAAACAATCAGAGAAGCCCTTGGAGAGTGCATTTCAGTCTAAGGTTAATCTGAATTCTAAAAGTCATGGAGAGTCATCAAGTAGTAATCAAACAAGAGCGGTTCAATCACAAAGGGGTGGTCGAGTTGAAAGAGGAAGAGGAGGAAATTCAAGAGGAAGAGGAGGAAACTCAAGAGGAAGAGGTAGAGGAAATTATGATAGAAGCTTAAATGTTGATGATGCAAAAAAATGTAGAATCTGTGATAAGGACAATCATCTTGAACAGGATTGTTGGTTTCGGGGAAAACCACAGTGCTATAAATGCAAGAAGTTTGGGCATGTTAAAAAGGATTGCAGGGTAAAGAACAATCAGCAAGCAAATTTTTCAGAAGAGAAAAATGGTGAAGGGAATTTATTTTATGCTTGTCAGGCTGCCTCCGAATACAAGAATGAAGTTTGGTATCTTGATAGCGGCTGTAGCAATCACATGACTGGTGATCAGTCCATTTTCTTGAACATGGATACTTCAGCTGGTTCACAAGTGAAAATGGGAAATGGAGCATTAGTAAATGCGAAGGGTAAAGGAACTATTGGAGTTCAAACCAAGAAAGGAACAAAGTTGATTCATGATGTGTTGCTTGTACCAGATTTGGAGCAGAACTTACTGAGTGTTGGACAGCTTTTGGAACATGGTTATGCAGTCCATTTTGAAGCTGGTAGTTGTACCATTCATGATAAAGATGATCCAAGTCAACTTGTGGCAAAGTTAAAGATGGAGAAGAATCGAAGCTTTCCGCTCACATTTAAATATGCTAGAAATGTTGCTTTGAGAACTCTTGTGAATGATGAATCATGGTTGTGGCATAGGAGACTCGGGCACTTAAACTTTCATGGTCTCAAGTTGCTTCAACAAAAGAACATGGTTCAAGGTCTTCCGAATGTTGAGGAAGTTCATGATGTTTGCGAAGGGTGTGCACTTGGGAAGCACCATCGAAAGCCATTTCCAAAAGGAGTTTCTTGGAGAGCGAAAGAGATGTTGGAATTAGTTCATACGGATGTATGTGGTCCTATGAGAACTATATCGCATGCTGAAAATAAGTATTTTATTCTCTTTATTGATGACTACACAAGGATGACATGGGTCTATTTCATGCGGCAAAGATCTGAAGTGTTCTCTATCTTCAAGAAGTTCAAAAATATGGTGGAGAAGCAAAGTGGGTACTACATTAAAACCTTGAGAAGTGATAGAGGCAAAGAGTACAACTCTAAGGAGTTTGACAAGTTTTGTGAAGATGAAGGTGTTGAAAGGCAGCTAACAGTGGGTTACACTCCACAGCAAAACGGAGTATCCGAAAGGAAAAATCAGACCGTGATGGAAATGGCCAAGTCTATGTTGCATGAGAAAGGGCTGCCAAAGATTTTTTGGGCAGAAGCTGTTTACACAGCTGTTTATTTGATAAATCGGTGTCCTACAAAGGCTGTTTGGAATCAAACTCCAATTGAAGGTTGGAGTGGGAGGAAGCCGTCGGTGAAGCATCTCAAGGTGTTTGGATGTGTTTGCTATGCTCAGATTCCAAAAGAAAGGAGAACCAAATTGGATGAAACAAGTGTGAGGTGTATTTTTGTGGGATATAGCAGCCAATCGAAGGGAAACAGATTGTATAACTTGAAGACAAATCAGATTATAATCAGCCGGGATGTGATGTTTGATGAGAATGCTTCATGGAATTGGGAACAAGGAAAAGTTGAAAAGAAATGTGTCCAAGTCAATGAAGAACAAGAAAGTGCTGCACATGAAGAGGAAGATAATGAAGACTCACCTCAAATCTCACCAAGGTTAGCCTCACCATCATCTCCTAGACTTTCTCCAAGTTCAAGTTCAAGCTCTAGTTCATCCACACCTAGCTCAACTCCAATAAGAATGAGGAGCTTGAGTGATGTGTATGTCCAGTGTAATTTTTGTATGGTGGAACCTGAAAGTTTTGAAGAAGCAATTGAGAATGAAGCTTGGATAAAAGCTATGGAAGAGGAACTCAATGTTATCGAAAAAAACAAGACATGGGAATTAGTTGAAAGGCCACAAGATAAGGATATCATTGGTGTGAAGTGGATTTTTAAAGTGAAGCTGAATTCGGATGGTTCATTCCAAAGAAACAAGGCAAGGCTAGTAGCAAAAGGGTATGCACAACAGCCCGGAGTTGATTACCAGGAGATTTTTGCTCCAGTTGCAAGGCCAGACACCATTCGAGCTCTCATTGCCATTGCAGCCCAAAAAGGTTGGTCATTGTATCAACTTGATGTAAAATCAGCTTTCTTAAATGGAGAATTGAAAGAGGAAGTTTATGTTGAACAACCTCAAGGATTTGTCACAAAAGGGGAAGAAGACAAGGTGTACAGATTGAAGAAAGCATTATATGGGTTGAAACAAGCTCCAAGAGCATGGTACAGTCAAATTGATTCTTACTTCAATGAAAAGGGGTTCAAGAGGAGCAAAAGTGAATCAACTCTATATGTGAAGACTCAAGGTACGTCAATTCTTATTGTTGCCTTGTATGTCGATGATTTGTTGTTTACCGGTGATAATGAGGAAATGATTTTAGATTTCAAGAAACAAATGATGCAACGTTACGAAATGAGTGATATGGGCTTGCTACATCATTTTCTTGGAATTGAAATTTATCAAAGTGAAGAGGGTGTGTTTATCTCACAAAAGCAATATGCTGAAAATATTTTGAAGAAATTTGGGATGAATGGGTGTAAACCCTTGGCTACTCCTCTGATTGTAAATGAAAAACTCATGAAAGAAGATGGTGAAAAGAAGGTTGATGCCACTTTATATAGAAGTTTGGTTGGGAAATTATTATACCTCACAGCTACAAGGCCTGATATAATGTATGCTGTAAGTTTGCTCTCTAGATTCATGAACAATCCCAGCCAAAATCATTATGGTGCTGCAAAGAGAGTTTTTGAGATACATTAGAGGCACAACCAGCTATGGAATCATGTATTGCAGAGACGTAGATGTGAAACTGTTTGGGTTTTGCGATAGTGATTGGGGTGGCTGCATTGATGATATGAAAAGCACCTCTGGATATGTTTTTTCTCTTGGTTCCGGAGTATTTTCTTGGGCTTCAAAGAAGCAAGAGAGTGTGGCGCAATCAACAGCAGAAGCTGAATATGTTTCAGCTGGTTTAGCAACCTCCCAAGCAATTTGGTTGAGGAGAATACTTGAAGATGTTTGTGAAAAACAGGAAGAAGGAACTGAGATTTTCTGTGATAACAAATCAGCCATTGCGATGGCCAAAAACCCAGTATTTCACAGCCGCACTCGCCACATAGCAATCAAACATCATTTCATTCGAGATGTAATTGAAGCAGGGGAAGTGCAGCTTGTGTTTTGCAGATCGGAAGAACAAGTTGCTGACATTTTCACTAAGGCTCTACCTAAACAGAAGTTTCAGCATTTTAGAGAATTACTTGGAGTTGTGGAACAGCACATTAAGGGGGAGTAATGTTGGTTTAATGTGCTGTCCAAACAACTCTTAATATTTTGGTTCATTTTGTATTTTGTATTTGGGCTAAAATGCCTTAGTTTGCAAGTGGGCCATAAAATGTAAGTGTGTAATTTGGGTCAAGTTTAAGTTTATTTTGTAGTTGGGCATTTGTGTAAAGTTAGGCCCAAGGTTGTATCCATATATAAGCCTTGTAGAATTCTCTAGAAAGTATGAATGAAAAAATCTCAGTAGAGTGCTTTCCCCCATTGCTCTGTTTACTGTGTGTGTGTTCTCCCCGACACAATTAGCGGCAATCAATTGCTAGCTTGTTTCACTAATCTCTTCACCAGTTAATCAAAGGCTTAGGGTAATCTCAAGCCAACAATATCATTGTGAATAAGTCTGTTGAAACTCTAGAGAGAGAACTTATGGGTGTTTTCTACTATCAATCAATAGTGAACTGAAGTGGCTCTGAGGCATGGGCACGTTACAAAACCCTGTATTTCTTGTGTCTTACTTTCCTCTTTGCTTTCAATTTTCTCTAGTGTGTTCGCTTGGTAATTCATAGAATTTCAAGATCCTGTTTGTGTGTCGGTGGGATTGAGTTTGTAGTTCGATTTCAATAATCCCAACAAGTACATGTATTCTTAGTTTTACTTGGGTATTTTTTTTGATTCATTATTAGTTCTATCACCACTACCTCATTCACTGAGATAATGCATGTTTAAAACCAAAGAGAATGAACAGCCACTGTGGCAGAGGCACGCGCATGAAATAACGAGTGTCAAAAACGTTATTCAGTGCCAGGCATTGGCAAACATACCTCTCCACCATGCCCATGTCACTTGATAAATTAGCAGGGGCCTTTGAAATTTTCTTAATAAGATGTATAGATCATTCTCCATCTCAAATCATCTCATACACGCATTCTCATCATCATTCTTCTCTTTGGCAATATCTCCGAAAAAAGCTGCACCTAATTAGCCTTCTGATATACCCCACGAAACCACCAAAATGACGTGAGAAGCCTATGCCATTTGTTTGCCAAAGGAGGAGGACTAGAAGGGTCAGAACAAATTGACAAATACACCTGCCATTTCCAGCAAATATAGCTCAGAACTAGCAAACACGAAAGACGGGAAAAAAGAAAGAAAGAAGTAAACTAGAGAAACTGCCATGACTTATAACATCATAATTACCATACGTATATGTGTGTTTGCATAGGAAGAAAGCACAGATGAGTTAATACTGCATCTTCTTTGCTGGATAGATAGCAAATGTGAGAGCAGTTATGGCCCGTTGGGATTGTGGATACAAGCCCCCCATTCTTGATAGATAGCTTACCGCCCTGCCCTTTATAGTAGCTACTATTGTCATGGAAGAAGAGCTTGTTTTGTGTCAAAGAAGCATGATAGATTGGCCTGTAGCAAAAGACATTCGTCCGCATATAGCAACCTCTCATTGGCTGCTTTCTTAGCGGTACACACTTTTTTTGGTTAAAAAGTACTTCAATAAAAGGGACGGAAATTACATAAGCATATGTCTGGGATATGAGATCCCCAAATAGTCTGCATGAAGCAGATTAGAGATACAAATCGGAACACTAGTGTAAAAATACAAGTTTCCTACTGATATTGGCTTATAAGCCGCAAGTGCATCTGCACACCTATTGGCTTCCCGGAAAATGTGCTTGATGTTGATGTTGTCAAACCGCCGTATGAGGGACCTGCAATCAAAGATGATGTTACTGAGCGGGTGATTATCAATGTTCACTGCCGAGAGGTACACAGCTTTGAGCACTCGAAGAAGGTAGCTTCTTTTTAAGTCAAATTCCTAGTCCTAGAATACAATTTCGAATATATTTACTTAAGCATAAAAGCCATATAAAGGTTCTGGTACTTGATCCACCAATATGCTAAATCTGGAGAAAATAAAAAACCAGTAAGAGGAAAGAAATAAGCACCAAGATTCACAGCACCCTCATAGAATGCTACTGTCATCGTAATCAGCAATCATAGTAGGTTTACACCTGGAATCCATTTGCGTACATTGTGAATACAGAACAAATTTAACTTATACTCCGGACAGAAACCATACCAATACCATTAAGAATGAATAAAGAAAACCCAATAAACAAATCTTATGTATCAGTAGAACGCTTTGTTCAGAAAGTACTCAACCTCTCCAGCAAACAGTCTGGGTCTCAAACCAAGAGCAGAACAAAGAGCATCAAGGAGAACTCGATCAAAGACGGCGTTTGTAGCGGCTTCTGCCTTCAGTTTGCGGCGGGATGAGTTCGAGTTGGTGCGGCGGGTCATCCATGAGGGTTTGCTCTGTGTTCATACCTGGCCTCTCAACTTCGGCCTCTTCAACCCCTCTTCACGAGTGTGTTCAACGGGTCCGGCTCCGGCGCCATGGTTCCAACCGGCTTTTCTTTTTTGGATTTTGTTGCATTTTATTTTATTTTTTTAGTTTCTGTATTTTGGGACCGGTAGTGTCCCCTCTTATTGTACTGAGTTTACTTTGGTTGAATTTGTTAATAATAATGCGATGATCTAGTTCCATAAAAAAAAGTGTATATTATTATATAATTGTCGGCAGGCCTCGACTTTGGTTGAACCCGATTGTTTTGCAACTCTATAGTAGCCGAGCACCAAGATTTCACTCTAGAGATGTTTAGATCAATCAAAACAAAAACCTCCACTAAAAACGGGAAATTTAGAAATACGAAAACTACATGTTCCATTAAAAATTACTACTATATTAACAAAAATAATCTAATGATTTGGCAGACAATGTTCAAGAGACAAAACACCAGCTAAAAGTACCCCGCTTCCCGCTCACCAGTATGGTGAATAAATCTATGTCCAAATTAGTGCGTCAACAACCCAATAAACAAATTTATGAATAAACTTACAGAACAAATACTACAGCCTTGTAAATCTACCATTATTTTCTCTATGTTGGAGGGTTGTTGCAACAAGTTTTATGAATCTTGCAATCATGAATAAAATGATAATTTTCAGTGTTGAATTAAAAAAACCTTTCGCGTCTACAAAAATATTTCTTCTCATTTTACCTATTACAGATTTTGCTCTACCGCTCAAGCTTCAACCCTTACTCTATATCCAAATGCTTGGGAGACCACTAGGTCCATTAAATCCAACTTTCACTTATCCATATCAAACTAACAAACAAAGGTCCACCACCTTTAAATATTTTAACTCACGATGGCACCACCTGACCACTCAAAACTTCTCTCGCAATCAACATACTTCGAGGTGCCAGCATACTTGAGAATTGTTCAATCACTGCCATTCAAATGAACTAGATAAGCTCGCAAAAAAAAAAAACCCAAAAAAAATACCTAGTGAGCACAAGACGACGTGCTTTGCATTTATAATACAATTGGTTACAAGAGAGAAATTTCACCATGATCTAGGATACATACAACTGATAAGGATACAAAGATTAGATAACTCTCATGACTGAGGAAAGGGCTTGCAATTCGGAGAAAGACACAGGATCGGGACGGGCTGCAAGTGTGGTAACAAGGTCCTTAAATTTGGAACGAAGGACCTTGAAAACATAGATGTTGAAATCAGCAGGGGATAAACCGGCCCCAGCCAGTACGTCGGAAATAGATTTTGCCCGATGAAGAAATGAGGACACAGATTAACTTATCCTCTTGCCTGAGTTGCTGCAATTGCATGTGAAGCTGTAGAATACGGGTGTTGGACAGAGATGCCAAACGCCTCGAGAGTTTCCCATATGGCCTTAGATGTGGTAAGGCCAACAACCAAGGGAAAAACTTCATCAGAAAGGGAACCAATGAGAAGACTCATTAGCATCTGATCTTGACAGACCCAAACATCATAGGCCGGATTTTGTGGGCCTGAAGGATTAGCATCATCAGGGGACACGGATGCCATCAACAAAACCCATCAGTTTGTTGCCACGAACAAAGGGGGCAACTCGTGTTTTCCAGTAAAGGTAATTGATGGTAGTTAGCTTGAGAGAGAGAAAATGGTGGGCACTTGGAAAAGACGAGGTGGAAGAATTGCAGGTGACATGTGGAAGGGAAAGAGACAAACTGGTAGAGGAAGAGGAAGAGGAGTGGGAAGCCATTTGGCTTTGAAGCCCTGATACCATATACTCATAATATTGCAAGTGCTTGGAGAATAGAGGCCCACACAACTGCAGAGCCATTGGATTACCGTATATTTATAATACAATTTGTTACAAGAGATAAACTTTACCAGATGTAGGATACATACAACTGATAAGGATACAAAGATGATAACTAACTCTTCTTATCTTTATCTAACAGAGAATCACTTCCCAAGTTTTCAATTCCCATTGTGATATTTTATTTAGCAATCAGTTGGACACACTGTGGACGTGGTGTTCTGAACCCATGAACCATGTGGCATCCTTCTGGGGGTGGAGTAATTCGATAGACCATAAATAAAAGCAAGTCAGTTTTCCCCCTTCAGTTTTACATCTGAATATTATTTGGATTATGTTTATTGGAAAATTCTAAAATTAGCCCAATGGGCTGACATGAGTATTAGAGCAAGTACACTAGAACATCTATAATACCTTTTTTGCTATTTTACCTAAGAAAAATATAAAAAACCCACCTGCAGCAGCTTCGGGGAAAGGACATGTATTTCCCATTTGTGAACAGTGGTGAGCTACTTCTACCGAAGATCTGTTCATCAGCTATGAGACTTCTTTTTCTTTTCTCATTTTGAATCGTTTCTAGGTGTTTTTGATTCCCAAATGTCTGAGGCAGTGCAACCAAATTCATGGTAAGACTTAGAATGTTTGCTTGCTGGTTGACTGCAAATTGTCTATAAATTGATAAGCTTGGGATTTGAGTGCTTCGTGTTTGAAATCAATATTAGCAAAGGTAAGTGAAGGTGAGGCTTTTGATCTAGGACATCAGTGTCTGATCCCCAGAATGATGCTAGAAATAATGCAAAATAGTTGTGCCAGTCTTAGAATCTTGAGATAGACGCTATAATGTTAGTACGTCTTTGATTTCCCCTTTCCAGCAAACCAATCAATAATTTATCAATTAGCCGTAGCTTGGTCGCCTTTAGCTCATAGTATCTCCAAAGGCATTTTTACGTGTTGCGCATAAAGGAGGGGCACCACACACAATCAACTATTAGTAGCAATGAGATGGGTTTACCAGTGTTTTAGGAAATGCTATGTTTTGAATTTTTCATACCTCATTTGTGAACTTATATCCGCGTGTAATGTAACTATACCTTTGTGGTTGCACATATTCCTATGGTACTCAGTCATGAACTCAATGTTCTTGTAGAGAAGCTATGCTATGGACTTGAATTCTTGGGGGTGAGAGGTTGTTTAGAGGGGGGAATTATATTAGAGGGTCTAGAGACGACCACTGCAGCTGTTGAGGGTCCTGAAGGTTGCAGCTAAGGAGTTCAGATGGTGTATGAGCTTGTGCTGCTGGTTTTTTGGTAGCGCAGAAATGGTTCTGGGGTGATGCTGTTGATGTTTTTACTGCTGATGTTGTTGCTAAAGTTGCTGTTTTTTCGCTGCTGCGAGTCTGTTGGTGTTGATGCTGCGTGGTGCTTTTTTTCCCCTTTCCCCCCGGTTTTTCTGGCGCTGTTGCTGTTGCTGCAGCTGGTTTTTCTTGTTTTCTTTTGCTGCTGGTGTTTTCTGCAAATGATCCGAAGCTGGTTTGGTCTATTCTGTTCTACATTGAAAACTGGTGGTGCTGCTTTGTTTCTGGCAGGCCTGTTCATGGTGTGAAGAAGCTGATACCAGAGGTTTTCTATTATCAAGGGGCTCTGATATTGTTAGGGGCAATTGAGATTTGTGGCTATTTTTTTTTCTTGTGTATTCTTTATGTTTTGGTCCTTGTTTTAGTTCTCTTTTTGGTTGGTTTCTAGCATCTGTGTACCGTTATTGTTTGGGTCAAGGGTAGCATACAGTTGTCGAGGAGTTAGGGTGACAACTTTGTTTGCGATGCTTTCTTCCTGTAATGCCATTGTGCTCATGCATGACATTTCCCAGTGCTTTTTATACATACCTTCTATTTGCTGTTCAAAGAAAAGTAGAGCAAGCTATGTCTTACTTCATGACATTTCCCAGTGCTTTTTATACATTTAAGTAATTTGACAGTGCACGGAAACGGCCTCTCCATGGCAGCGCTAAAAGTGCGTGCATATTAACCACCCATACCTTTCAATCCGGGAGTCTTGTGCACTGGTGTGCCCTAAAGTACAAGATATGTTGACTTGGTGATATTTTAAAGCCGATCTTTTGGCCCCTAGGTACAAATATGCTTATGATACAACTTGGTGATTGATTCTTGATCCCAGTTTCTTATTATGACTTCAAAAATTAATGAAGATAAGGAAAAGTTCTCTAAGAAGAAGGGGAAGGAGCAAGTTTCTCATCTACTCAGTTACCAGGAAGAAAACAGTTTCTCATCTTATGCCACTTACCTTTACACCGCATATGAGCTTATGGACACTAACCCCGTTCGAATTATTCGTTCCAATCAAGTATTGTTAGAGGAGCATTGCCAGGTTCTATTGCCAAGCCAAAAAAATGTCTTGGGCGTTTCTTAAGCCAAAAAGAAATGTCAAAGCCATTTTTTTTTTACTGCATGAGCATTTGAGTAGTGTTATTTAGATGGTTTGATACTGTGAATTAGAGATGACAATTCAACCCGCCCTGCCCTGCCCTCATTGGGGTGGGTTTTTGTTGTATTTTTCGGGGGTCGGGTTGACGTTACCTCGTTCGGGTACCTGCCCCGCCCCACCCCGAAATCATTTTATGCATAAAAAATTATTTTTATTCTTGTAGTTTTACCCTTAGAACTAAAATGCCACATAAAATATTAATTATTTCTTCCATTTTTCTTTTAGATAATAGATTTGGTTAAATTGTAATAGTTTTTTCATAAATTTTTATTGTTTGTGCTCACTTATTTTAAAATGTAGATCATATTTTCTCAATAAAAAAAAAAATGAGGGGGGTGGGGCGGGGCGGGTAAACCTGATACCCAATAGGGGCAGGGCGGGGGTAGTACTAGGGGTGATACCGGTCCGGTTTCGACCGGTTTCGGCATATTTTTCGGTCTAAACCGGTTATCCGGTTTGAGATTTTTAGAAACCGGAACCGGTTGAGATAATCCGGTCCGGTTTCGATTGAGTCAACCGGTTCCGGTCCGGTTTATTCGGTTTATCCGGTTTTCATTCACGGGACATGTTTTGGGCCCAACACATCAAAAATTCACAATTCAACCCACAAAATATCAACCAAAAACCCATAATTCAATCCCTTTTTTTGGGCCCAACAAAAAAGGATCAATTTTGAACCCAATACATAAAAAAAAACCCATAAAAATATAATTAAGCCCATAAAAACAGTTTTTATATATATATATATATATGGGGTTGATTGTATATAATAAATATATATATTAGACCTATATACATATATATAACCGGTCCGGTTTCGACCGGTTTCTAAAACACATAAACCAGATCGAAATTATTTTTTCCGGTTTATAAAATTAACCGGATCGAAATTATTCAACCGGTTTAAAAAAATCCGGTCCGGTCCTGTTTTTCCGGTTTCGATCGATTTTCCGGTTTGAACTAACAGCCCTAGGGGTACCCATAAATTACCCGGTCTGGGTTCGGGGCGGGGTCGGGGGCAGGGCTAAATTTTCGGGTCGGGGTGTGGCAAAACCCGCCCCGCCCTGTTGCCATTCCTACTGTGAATCTCCAGGAAGTTATCCAAGTGATCCAGGTCCTGAGGGGTTAAGTGACAAAAATGGCTTTGGGACCATTGGAGATGCACTAATAGACTGCTAGCAACTTCCGATATACTCCGTATTGTTCTTGTACCTTTCGGTTTCCTGCATAACTCCGGAAATAATCTCGTGAATACTGTACAGTGTGCAACCGCAGATCCTGATGGCCGAAAGAGGGCCCTTGTGATAGGAGGAGGAATTGCCAACTTTACTGATGTTGCTGCTACATTTAAAGGCATAATTAGAGCATTGAAGGAGAAAGTGAGCTCGTATATTTTCAAGCTCTGCTTATTCTAATGTGAGCCATAATAACTGAGCCCGATGTTTTTGAAACAGGAATCCAAGCTTAAAGCTGCAAGGATGCATATACATGTTAGGAGAGGAGGTCCGCATTAACAAAGGGGATTCGCGAAAATGCGGACGCTCGGAGAGGAAATCGGCATAACTCTTGAGGTAATACACACCCAACTCCGAAAAAAAAGTTGCCTCTGGTGGTGTTATAACCATATTTACCAGGAAACTCTCTTTTAAAGGGAAAATCACTTCCTTGTCGTTTTAGGAACAGAGATAACATTCTAAAGAAAATTTAAGGTAGACTTTTAAGAACCTTTTTTGAAAACGTTTCCACAACTAGACAAATTGTATAAAGAAACTTGTCGAGAAACTCCTGAAATTTTTTGTGCAAACTCTCGAGAAACTCGCTTCTCATGCTTTTTGCTAGTTTTTCCTAGGATAATTAAGTGACCTTTGTAATAAGGTTTGAAAAACGATATAGCATCTATATCGAATTGAACGTGGAAACAGTACTACAGCATATATTTTCGTTTTCAATGTCGAGTGATTTTTTTGTGATGGATATCCTATTTGATCTTGTATCACGTCGAGGGTTTCCCATTTCCCATTATACTTTCGCAACGTGTTTCCCAATTCGTTTCTTGCTTCCGCCTTCCCCGATGACAAAATCTGGCAAAGAAAATGTTGTATGAGCAATCAAGAATATCAAATTATCGTTCTTGTTTCTACGTTCTATTGCAGGTTTATGGACCCGAGGCAACAATGACTGGCATATGCAAACAGGCAATTGAGTGCATCACTGCTGCTGCTTAAACTTATCAATCTTCTTCTCGTCATGACCTTTTTCCGTCCCTTTTTTTTCCTATTTCCATGGCAATTTCTGGTGCGCGCGCGTGAGTCTTAGTACCATCATAATTTCATTTTTCTGTTTTCCAACTAAGTCCCGGTACCACCATAAGTGTACCCTGCACATCTGGATTCTGGAAGTCGAAAATGTATTTTTACTGGCTTAAATATCTGGCCAGACTACCAATTCCTCATCACTCTTCATCGCAATCTCGACTCCCTAACAATCTCCTTCAACCTATAATACGCATCAAACGAGGTCCGAGGGTTTGTTTGGTAACTCAAAGTTTTCAATATCAATAGGGCTACTAATGTAAGACCAAAGATGGTGTTTTCGTAAGTTACTGATTCTGAACTTACTGGCTTTCAAACAGATGCCCATTCGGAAGTGAAGAGAAAACACCAGGCACGGCATAACACCAGTGAATTTGAAGCAATTGCCCATTCCAAAATAATGGCAAAGCGTTATCTTGGAAAAAGATCCCACTTTTGTGTATGTATACATTAGTATTGAAAGTTACAAGGAAGAGGTAGTACGTGGTGGTCCAATCAGATCGATTAGATTGACTTACCATCAGTGTGTGGTCTTGCCTATGGAAGTGGAGGTTGTCATCAAAGATATTCGACGCGAAGTTGATCGGTTAGGGTTTGCGATTTTCATTTTATCCGCGGATGTAGTTGCATACACTTTGGCAACTTCAATTCGGCTTTGCGAACTTGAAAAGTTAAACCTCCTGATTAGTTATTGAATCCTTTGTGGAACGATAATCGTCTTTTTTAATGTACTGCTATGATCTTTGTTATCAATGAAAGTTTCGTACCATGTTGACGGAAAAAAAAAAAAAAACTCATCCAATGACTAGATGACGCAGCGGAATTCACGAGAGACTAGTTGCGTACTAATCAAACGAATGATAGGTACTCGTAGCCACGAGCAGTTCTTGAATCCACAAGAAAAAGAGATAAACTCAGAGATTTTATTAATGAAAAGTTCAATAATTGAATAGGTTACAGCCCTTTTTATAAGACCCTAACCCTAGAAATCCTACTGAAAAAGAAATAATAAATCATGCCAAAACAAGCGGCATTAAATAAAAGATATTTCCTAATTAATTAAAATAAAATCCTAATTCTTGTAGACCAAAAATCCTAATAAAGGTGGAAATCAAAATCAAACCGAATATGGAAAGATAATAATTCTAACCTAAATGAAAATATTCCTAGTCAAAATCTTATTCTAAAACAATAAAAATAAAATACAAAAATCCGCCAATCTTGTCCTACATCAGTCTCCTTTTCTTCAAAAGAACTCGCCCTCTAGTTCTCATTAGAAATTTGCCATATGCCATTCCAAAGAAATAAATATTTGGAATACTTCAACCTCTCGCTTGTCTTCCAAAAATAATTTAGAAAGAAGTACACTCGCCAATGTGATTTTTTTGCGCAATTCAATTGAATGACAATATCCACGGTACGAGAATTGAGTGAAAACTCAAACTGCTCCAACCCAAGAAAATCAACAATTTGAACTTCATTCTGAAATTGCAGTTTCTCTCGACTTTGATCCATTTTAAAATTGGTTGGTAGATCAAGTATACATGATGTCGCCTGAAGAGCATTGGTATTATCTTCATCACTAGGACAAGTAATACCTCCATGTGGTTCACAAAGCTCAATATTGCTGATGGTATTAACGTGCTGAGAAATTATATGCACCAATTCATGACTTTCCTCTCCCTTCAATTCTTGTACTTGGTACGATATTGAGATATTTTCATCCTCGCGTACAATTACCTCATTGGTTGCACCACTATCTAGATCAAACTGTTGTTCGACTGTAGGGACACTCAAACAATCCTCTGCGCTGCCAATTTCTTCTTCGTCTCCAACTTCATCTTTGTCACTGAATTCAACCCGATCTCCTTCTTCTTCTGCGACCTCATATCCGTCATAATAATTGTGAAACGATTGACTGGAACTTGAAGGAACTTGATTCTTTTTTTGACTTCCGAAGCTTAACTGAGTCAAACTCATTGGCATGTTTCTTGAATAATTTGTATCAGCAGTAACATGGCTATATTGCACATCAAAATTATCTCGGAACATTTGTTTTGACTTAAGTTTTCTCCGGTATTCTTGATACAACTCCTGTCCACGATTTGATTGAAGAAATCTATCACTTATCAATCGTCTCATCCTGGGCCATGTCCTAATGGGTTGTTTATACTGTCGCAATCTATTGGACTGCAATCGTTCCCACCATGTAGAAACATAGCCATATAATTTATGAGCCGCATATTTGACCTCCTTCTCTTCAGGAATATCCGCGTAGAACTCAAAGAATTTATCTACTTTACGAAACCAATAAATAAAATTCTCAGGATGGCAATACCCATGAAAAATAGGAATTATTGGTTCTACCTGAAAAGTTGAAAAGTCGTCATTTGTGCGATAAAATCCTCCAGACCTTGAATGTCGCTTCTTCGACTGATATCCATAATAATCCTCAGGTAACTCATCTTCAGATTCATCCTCACTATCAAGTTGATAATAAGAAATCCTCCGGAGACGTTTTGATTAATAGCTTGGTTGCGGGCAAATCCCTCAACGCAGTTCCTATCAACTTTGTGTTTAACAGGTTGACCATGGGCAAATCCCTTGGCACGAGTCCTGTTAAATTCTTTCCTACGATCATCGTCAATAGGGTTTGTGTATCTTCCACGAACGAATGCCATCGAACCAGGAAAAAGCGTGGCTCTTTTAATGACGCAGCAGAATTCACGAGAGACTAGTTGCGTACTAATCAAACGAATGATAGGTACTCGTAGCCACGAGCAGTTCTTGAATCCACAAGAAAAAGAGATAAACTCAGAGATTTTATTAATGAAAAGTTCAATAATTGAATAGGTTACAGCCCTTTTTATAAGACCCTAACCCTAGAAATCCTACTGAAAAAGAAATAATAAATCATGCCAAAACAAGCGGCATTAAATAAAAGATATTTCCTAATTAATTAAAATAAAATCCTAATTCTTGTAGACCAAAAATCCTAATAAAGGTGGAAATCAAAATCAAACCGAATATGGAAAGATAATAATTCTAACCTAAATGAAAATATTCCTAGTCAAAATCTTATTCTAAAACAATAAAAATAAAATACAAAAATCCGCCAATCTTGTCCTACATCACTAGATCTGTGGTTTAATTATTGAAATAAAACATCAAGCTAACTTTATCTCCCATGAATGTTTTTTTTACCTCAGCAGGGTTCACATTTTGCCGGAAATTGTAGCCGCCCATATAATTTTTTAAAAAAAATTTGTCCGGGTTAAATTAAGTGAAAGCCTGGGATGATCTCTTTTTGATTAAACACACATGCACAAGGTAAAGCAGCCTTTAATTGCAAAAAGAAATATCCACCAACTGCTCCAAGCCACTTTGGTTTAAATTTTGTTCAATATTTTGTTCTTTCTTTTTTGAATTTTGTACATTAAGCATTCGTCTCCATGGTAAAAATTTAGAGAGTAAAAAATTATGACTGTAGGCAGGAAAAAGTCCATTAAAGACAAAAAAAAAAAAAAAGTTCAAAAAGCCAGCTGTATTTAGTGTGTTCAAAGTCATCTTATATAATTTTTTTTTTTTAATTTCAGTCCATACATTTATACTTTTTAAAAATTTTCTCTTCGAAAATGATAGATCAATCTAAAAACTAGGAGAAAAAGTTGAAGAAAAGATCATTAAAAATTCATAATACCGACTATTTTTAAGAAAGATTCAAATAGGGGAATATCCTTATTACAGTCGACCTTGCATGCTTCCAACTGATGCATACCCCTATTAATTAATAAAAGCAAATGAAGAATTGACGGACAATATTTGATTTTTTGATGTCGCCCATGCTATTACATCTCAGTAAAACCGACGATTACTTTGTTTGCGGAAAATTCGAGGGCGATATGTTGACACAATGAGATCTACAAGGAAGTAGAACTCTAGGTAGGCGAAAGAAATGATTGGTATGACTGCTACCGCAACCACTAGACAAAGTATAAGTGGGTTATTCTTGTTCCCAATCATAATATAGAGTGCAGAACTGAAGGCTACCGCCATTGCTATAATGGAGAGGTAAAGGGTAACCAAAGCAATTACCAGCCTTTTAGGAAGAACAGTGAGAAACTCATCCTGGGCGTAGCGGGAAGTTTGGATGGACAAGGACACCAACAAAGAAGTGATTGATGTGCCTAGCGAGATTGCAGTGAAAATAGCAAAGACATTAAATACCACTTCTTTAGAGAAAACTGGTATGCCATCACCATTGGAATTGAGCCCGCCTGGAACGGTGATTGCGGCCGCAAATACCACAGTGACAACGAGTCCTGCCGGAACTGTAAGTGAATTTGCTGTGTCTTTCATCCATTTTTCTCCTTCAGCTCTTAATCCCTCATGTTCCTGAGTAAATATCGTTTTAGGAGTTTCCCCGTCATTGTTGTGCCAATCTATATCGCTGGGATTTGCAAACTTTTTCACTTCCTGTATGATAGCCAAAAGTTTGAAACGAAGGATATGTTGCAATGCATAATTAATTTGTTAAAAATGTCAAAGACTACACCAACTTGTGCTATATAACATAAAATATGTGCATGGTTCCCCCAAAAAAAAAACTTGTGCCGTACGTAACACCCACATTTGATAGTACCTGCCTGGTATACACCATTTACATTTACACCCCTTTCATCCGTCTTGAATTTTAAAGATTTGCATTTCCTAAACAAAGTGTACGTGGACCCTAAAATAAATGTGGGACTCAATTTTGGTTGTTAACTTACCTATAAATTACTGTAAATCTTTAAAATGTCTATATAGCTCGTATGAATTTAAACTAAATTCAACGGCCATTAATCACACAACTTAGGGGTGTTACAAAACCCGACGGACCGAAAAAAACCGACCGATCGGTTCAGTTTTCGGTCGGAGTGGTGGCGGAATTTTTCCGGACCGAACCGAACCAAAATCGGTTCGGTCTCGGTTTCCTGAATTTTTTGCTGGACCGAACCGATCGACTATATTATATATATATATATACACTTTAAATTAAATGGAAATTTTATATTTCAGGTGGACCGAAATCCCCGACCGAACCGAACTCAACTTCGGTTGGGATCGATCCTAGAAATATTTGGACCAAACCGAATTTGGTTTTCAGAAATTTCACCCCGAACCGAACCGAGTCCAATATGGGTATTTATTGTAGCATTTGCCAAGACTAAATCGTGAAAATCATATCTTCAATTTAAACCTGTGTCAATGAAATTCAATGGTGGTTGTTCCAGAAGATTGAGTTTATATACAGAGGCGTGTACAAGCCAAGCGATCCAGCGGTCGTCACTATCGGAAGACGAGACTGTCGTGTGTGGTGAATATGGGAAGAAAGGGCTGGAGTTAGGGGGAAGATGGCCATCTAAACAGGACCGGCCGGTAAATGGCTCAATGATGTAAAGCAATCAAACTCTTTCTTATTGGTTAGGTTAACACTACCTGGTTTTGAAATTTGGCTCGCATCCTTGCGTTCCTTGGCGGAAGATGTAGCCTCGAACAAGCTCTTACGTCTCCTCAACAATCCTCCGCTGCCTTGTTCTATACCAAGCTTGTGAACTTGATTACATTAACAGTTGAAGATCGAGGAAAAAGGATGTAACGCATTCAAACTTTTTCTCATTGGTTAGGTTAACACTACCTGGTTCTAAAATTTGGATCTCATCCTTGTCTTCCTCATCGGAAGAAGAAGCCTCCAACAAGTTCTTCCGTCTCCTCGTCAATTTCCCGCTGCCTTGTTCTATATATAAACCAGTGAACTTAGGTGGTGTTCCACTTTAAGAATAAGTGTTTTTTTTTTTTTCAAACGGAGGTAATTTCAAGCCTAAAAATCATATGTTTACGCAAATAATTTTCTTACCAATATGGATCTTGTTTGATAGATCTCATTAAGATCTTTTAAACGGTGCAAAAAAAATTGAAAAAATATTTTTCATTTTCATTATATTTAAATTTAAAATTACCTCCATTTGAAAAAAAAAACTTTTTCTTAAAGTGGAACACCACCTTAATTACATTTATTGTTGAACAGGAAAAGGAATGTAATCGCATTCAAACTTTTTCTTATTGGTTAGGTTAACACCACAGTTGTCAAGGGCGGATGGTGCACCAAGGCCGAGGCGCGCGCTTCGCTTTTTTGAAGAGAGGAGCATGCGAAGAAATAATTACTAAAGTATTTCTGAAAATAATTGTGTTATGTGCGCTTTTTTGAAATAAGCTCGCTTTTTCGAAAGAAAGCGTGTTTTTTTGATCGATTTGAAATAAGCGCGCTTTTTTTGCTCCTGGTCACTTTTCTCGCCTTGTTGCTCTTTTGCGCTTTTTGATCGCCTTTTTCAAGTCGCCTTGCCTGGGGTCAGCAAGGCGCTGAGGATGCGCCTCGCCTTGTGTCTAGGAGCACCTTTGACAACTATGGTTAACACTACCTGGTTCTAAAAAAAATTTGGATCGCACCCTTGTATTCCTGAGCGGAAGAAGTAGCCACGGGCAAGCTCTTCGATGTCCCTGTCAATGCTCCGTTGCCCCTTCAAATTATCGCTTCTCTTAAAGTGGGAGTTACAGGAGAGTTTCAAGTAGCTAGATATGTTCATGGGATTTTTTTTTTTTTTCAATCGTCATATATCAGCGGGGGTTAGTGGAGGTGTTAGGGTTAACACGGGGTCCAGAAGCTATTCATAGCTTGGGATCCAAGGGTATTGCCCCAGCATGGATCGAACCCAGGACCTCCCCCTTAGGGGAGAGATGGCATACCAACTGCACTGGGCAGTGGTTGTCATGTTCATGGGATATTGATTGATATGTTTTCGAAACACACAATTATGTTGCAAAAAATTAACACTGAATTTGAACTTACGTAACATAAATGGATTTCAAAAATTTATGCTGTGTTTCGATGGATTTTTGAGAATTTTTGAGTTAGGTTTTTGAGGTAATGAGTGGAGAGGGAAATAGGGTAATGATTTGAGATAGGGAAAATAAATTGAGAGAGTTAGAGAGAAATGAGATTAATAATTGAAAGTAGGGATAGTGAGTATTTTTTGAGTTGAAATTTTTTTTCCAAAAAGGAAACGAAACAAAGCATTATTAGTTGATAACCGATAAACATAATTTTTTAGTTTTGGTTCTAAAATTTGAACGGATCCACCATTGAAGTGAGCTCGACAAGAGCCCACAAATAGCTTGAACAGGACCATCTAGTCCCACAAGGAGATCGGAGATGGGTCCCTAGCTTCCATATAAAAACAAACGTAGTTAGGCTCAAAAGCCTGAAATCCTTAATACTTAGATTTTTCAAAATTTTATTTTTCAATTTTCAGAAATTGAGAAAGAGAGAACATGGGGAGGGAGGGATGAGAATTTTTAAGTACTTTGGCCGTGAAAAAAATCATGTTTATTGTATACTTTTTTTTTTTTGGGGTCAAGTGGAAATTAAATATGTTTATTGTATACCAATCCAAGCCATATCAAAACACTTTTGTTCGTAGCAAATGCACTTAGCACACTGGATCGTAACAATTTGTTTATAAATATAAAAGTGCTTTGACATGGCATTGATTGACATACGATGAACATGTTTTTTTTTTTTTACTTTTGAAGTACTTGACGATTTTTACAAAATGTATTATTTCCGGTAATTGTTATTGGGCTCAGAGTGTACCCAGATGATTCAAACTGGACGGGAATGGAACTAGACATGACCTTAACTGTTTTGGGGAAGTGGGGTGATGTACAGGAAAACAAGAAAAAAGTTCTCTCATGTTTCTTTTCGTCTCATGCATCGAACGGGCACAACGATAGTTATGTACTAAGCACGTGTATGACACATGGCATGCTCTTTTTTTAGAAAAATATAAAATGAGAATAAAATCCACCTCATCAACTACTATCATTCTATTTGTTTTTCACTTAATAAGGAAAAAAAAACTTTCAAACTTTCCCTCGCAATTTTCCCCACGTCTACACTCGCTACACTTTTTCGTAATATTTTCAAATGAATTCGTTATATTTTCAAATGAAAACGTGTAGAGAGTGTACCTTTTTTTGGATAATATTTTTCTTTAGTTTACTTTCTTGATCTTTGTATGTTTTATTTGACTCTCTTGATCACTTGCCCGATCTAGTGTATGTGTATGAATCTTGATTGATTATGATTTATTTTATCTAGACATATGAGATGGCCTTGATGCCTTTTACATATATGGATTTTTCTCCGACTTCTTTACCCAACTTGAATCGTATACAAGCAAATTTTTTTTTTTTGCTCGGCAAAAGGAAATTTTATTAAACTCGAAAGGTTACATCGAGTGGAAAAGCTGGGGAGCAAACTAACTCAACTCAGCGAAAAGAAAAAACAAAAACAATCTCATCCAGCAGGAGATTGGAAGAGATCGAGCACCTCAAGGATTACAGTTTCAACAAACGAATACCATCTAAGAATCCTTTGAACTCCTCGATCGAATACACCTTAATCTCAAATTTAACTTTCATCCACATGGCCACTCTGTACTTGATTAAATCCACCACCTCCTCTGAGTTGATCGTCACGTTCTGAAATATGAGCTTATTCCGCATAATCCAAATTGACCAAATTGTCGCATAGAAACAAGCTTCCCAAATGTGTTTTTCTAGGTTGCGGAAACTGGTATCAAACCACCAACTCGCCATACCAGCTATCGAGGAAGGGCAAACCCAAAAAAAATGCCACCAATCCAGAATTTGAGACCAAACGGACCAGGAGAACTTACAGTGGAGGAATAAGTGATTTGGCGTTTCCTGATGCAGCGAGCACAACGGGCATGACTGATCATTCAGCACAATATTCTTGCTGACTAGAACCGACCTCGTTGCCACCCTTTCCTGAATAACCATCCAAGCCAAAATTTCCACTTTAGGAGGGCATAAATTTTTCCAAACCGAACCTAGGAATAAGTTCCGATCCAGAGATAGCGACTCCCACTGTTCATACACTGACCTTACCGTGAACCTCTTGTCCTCCGTCCACTTCCAGAGTAAGGAGTCAGGCTTGGATGGATCCATTGCATAGGATTGCACTCTTTGTATCAAAGCCACCAGTTGCTGATTCTCCCTATCTCGAAGCCTTCTTTTAAAATTCAGCCCCCAACTTCCATTCTCCAGCCCTCCCCAAATATTACTAATCACCTCGTCTTTTTGAGTGGATAACAGGAACAATCTAGGGTACTCCTCTTTTAGAGTATAAGGTCCTAACCAATTGTGATTCCAAAAGTAAGTGTTGTCGCCCGAATAGACTTTTATTTTAAAACCCTCTTTCACAATTCCACCAATACCTGAGCTAGAATCACCCACCGCGCAGATATCATTCCAAACAGTTGAAACAGGGCCTCTCATTGGGTATTTCGGTAGCCAACTCCTCTTATCCAATTTGTATTTCGACCTCACCACCTTCACCCACAAGGATTCCTTGTCCTTACTAAACCTCCACCACCATTTAGCAAGCAAAGCTAAATTTTGTTGCAATAACCTTTTCACCCCTAAACCCCCTGCTGCCTTCTTCTTCGTTATACTCTCCCATTTTATCAAATGTAATCTCTTCTTGTCGACCGTATCCCCCCAAAAGAATTGTCGTTGCACCTTCTCCAACTTTTTCGCCACTGCCACCGGCATCCTAAAGATTGACATAAAATAAACAGGCAAGTTGGACATATTGGAATTAAGCTGGTTTAGTCTACCTCCAGTAGACATGAACCTACTTCTCCACATACTCAGCTTCTTTTGAGAGCGCTCGATAACTGGATCCCAAGTTTTGACATTCCTCGGGTTAGCTCCCAATGGCAGACCAAGGTATTTAATGGGCAGTTTTTCAGCTTTACAACCCATCACTTGAGCAAGAGTGGACACATCTAGATTGCTTACATTAATACCACAAAGAGAGCTCTTCGAAAAATTTATCTTCAAGCCAGACATCAATTGGAAAATCCTTAGGATCCTTTTGATATTACACATCTCCTCCTTGTCACTGTTACAAAACAGAATCGTGTCGTCCGCAAACTGCAGGTGTGATAACACCAGTCCATTACGACCTATCACCACTCCTTTAATAATACTTTTCTCCTTCGCTCTTTCCAGCAAAATGTTAAGAGCCTCAACCACAATATTGAAAAGAAAAGGAGATATGGGATCCCCTTGCCTAAGGCCTTTTTGTGTCTTAAACTCTTTCGTAGCTGACCCGTTAATAAGAACAGACATGGAGACTGTCGAGCAACACTCCTTGATCCAGCTACACCATTTATCCCCAAATCCCACCTTCTTGAGCATATCCAACATAAATCCCCAGTTAACACAATCATACGCCCTTTCAAAATCCAGTTTCAGAATAAGGCCACCTCTAGCTTTACTCTTCCAGCTGTGGATAACTTCATTAGCAATAAGAACCCCGTCGAGAATCTGTTTACCCCCAATGAAGGCAGCTTGTGCCTCTCCTATGACAATTGGAATGTGAACTCTCAACCTGTTAGCTAACACTTTTGAAAGGATTTTGTAAATCCAGCCCACCATGCTTATAGGCCTAAATTCTCTAAAGGACGAGGGGCAATCAACCTTGGGGATCAAAGCGACAAAAGTGGAGTTGATACCTTGAGTAAGCTTTGCATTCTCATGAAATTCTGAGAAAAATTGTAGGACGACAGTCTTCATAAACATCCACCCCTTCTTAACGAATGAAAAATTAAACCCATCTGGACCTGGAGCCTTGAGGTTACTGCACCCTTTCAAAGCTGCTACGATTTCCCCCTCCTCAAACTCTTTCTCAAGTTCAAGAGCTGCACTTCGAGACAAAGTTCTTGGGAATTCACCCTCCAATACTGCTCTATGAACTCTCTCTTCGAAGAAGTTACCGCTGAAATATTCAACAGCAGCTTCCTTAATATCCAACGGTTCCTCCAGCACCCTACCATTCACCACAATTGAACCTACCATGTTTCTCTTGTACCTGTTATTAGCCATTGCTTGGAAAAATCTGGTATTTTTGTCCCCCAATTTCAACCAATTTACCCTCGACTTTTGCCTCCATAATGACTCTGACAGTTTAGACAATCTCCAAAATTCAGACTTCGATTTACACTTCACTGCTTTTTCATCAGGGGTAAGTTGTCTTTCCTCAGCCAGGACATCAAGACGATTTAGCTCAGATTCAACCACTGCCAAAGCACAATTAATATCCCCAAATTCTTCCTTGTTCCACACTTTCAACCTATCTTTGATTGCCCTCATTTTTCGGAGAAGAATGAATCCTGCCCACCCAGTCACCTGTACATTATTCCAGGTTTCTTCCGCGACCTTCAAACAGTTAGGGTTAGATAGCCAAATATCTAGAAATCTGAATGGTTTCGGACCCCAATCACGGTTGTCATCCAAGATCATAATAGGGCAATGGTCAGAAATCAATCTAGGTAAACCCCATTGAAGAATTTTAAACCTCATAATCCAATCCTGGGAACATAAGAATCTGTCCAACCTACTGTGAATAGCTTGATTTTGATAATTAGACCACGTGTACTTCCTGCCAAGCATGGGCAGGTCAATAAATTCCATGGAATTACAAAACTCAATAAAATCCTTCATACCTCTATCCATTCTCAAACACCCCACTCGTTCACCAACGTCTTTAATTTCATTAAAATCTCCCCCTATACACCAAGGCTCTTGGAAATTTGCTTTAAGCCCCACCAATTCGTCCCATAACATTCTGCGACTACCCGCATCGTTTGGGGCATACACATTCACCAAAATACAAGGAAAATTATCATACAATACCCCTTGAAGCAGAATATACGACCGCTGGACGATAATATTCGTTGCACGGAAAAACTCTTTTTTCCATAATACAAGTAATCCTCCTGAAGCACCCACCGAACTAGAGCAAACAAACTCAATATTATCACCAGCCCAAATATTCTTAACAACTAATTTATCAATCGATTCCATTTTAGTCTCCTGTACCCACATCATGTCTGGCTTCCTCTTTTTAATAAGTTTAAACATAAATCTTTTCTTAACAAAACTCCCCATTCCCCTTATATTCCATGAAATAATCTGCATTGAAAAAATAACTAAGTGAAAGACTCCACATACCTGTTACCTATAGCTCTCCCGCCCTCTCCTGCGAGCGACGATATTCCTCAATTTCCAGTTCTATCATCTGTCCGAGAATTCTTTCGTCTGCTTGTGAAAGATGAACACCAAGCTCACCACCTACCGCCATGGTTGCTTTAACTTCCCTAACAATAATCGAAGAGTTTCGGATGGAATCAGACTGGATAGATTCCTCCGAAGGCGAAGAAGACGAGCTCCCACTTCTAGCCTCCCTATCCAACTCCTCCTGAACACGACAGAGGTTCGAAAGCTGTCGGCGTCGTCTCTTCCTGCACTCTGCATCATTGAGATCGATTAGAAGATTAATGCTAGGGATTTGAGAGGATCTCATCTCGAGTTGGTTAAGAGGCTCACAACTTCGGCCCTCTCTTTCCACCACTGCCAAGGAATTGTTAATGCCCAAGACAGCCTCTTGGGCTAGCCCACACTCTATAGGCCCACCAGATTTAAATACACTAATAGCCTCCAGCTCCACTCCTTGACCCTTCCCCCCACTGGCAGATACATGAAGGCCCAAATGGGAGCCCAACTCGTTAGCCTCACTGTCGGACTGCCCTCCCGAATCCGCCACAAAAGAGTCAATAGGTTCAAAATCCTCTGCAAGCACCTTGTCCCCCTCCTTGTCAAACATTAATTGCTTCTCTGCATTCTCTTGCATTGGGCCCCCAACCCCAGCATGTGCTTCCTCTTTTCTCTGCAACACTGCCAGCACAGAAGCAGATTTCTGAAGCCTCTCACCTACCACCCTCTTCCCATTGGTTAAGGTTGCCCCAAAGCCTTCCACGTCAGCACCATCTTCCTCCTCCGAGCCTGCAAACCCATTCTCCTGTATCATAACCTTTGAATCAAACTCCTTACTTCTTGCCAAGGATAAGTTCACAAGATCATCAGGAGTAAGACAAGAGGACTCCTCTCTAATATGGACATCATAAATCAACCCTTGCACCTCCAGTTGGACCCATTTATCAATCTTATGAGGTTCCACCGTTGCAATCAGAATTTTACCCTGTGCAAACGAAGAATCCCGTAATGTATATTCATCCGAAAGAAACTTATTTATTCATATATACATAACTTGATCTCATTCTAATTGGGACCAACCTTGACTTAAATAACAAAAAATTCTATTGAGGCTATACGTACTTAAAAATAGTGGTATTTGAGTTCGAAAACATGTATTGCAAGGTTTGGAAGTAAGATACATATTGTTAACGCGATTTTAAATTTACGAGTAGCAATATACATTCATGTTAAGTTGTTAACTCAACTCCTCTACCGTCACTATACAAAAGGCAAAATTTCCACATTTGTACGCATTTTATATGAAAATTAAAGAAATAAAAACTCTTTTATGGTTGAAAATAATTAAAGCATATATTATAATTTAATCTTTTATTCCGATTCCTGTGCGTAGCAGGGGATTGCTGTTAGTACTAAAATAATAGAAATAGATCAATTTCTTAAATCCCCAAATAAATGAAATTATAAGAAATAAATAATATAAAAAGAAACTCACTTGTTCCTCAACTTCACAACCTTATGCATTAACTGGCAGAACCCTTCCATAGGTCCGTGTGTAGATAATCACCTCCATAACATGAAAATACACAAAAACAAATAAATATCATGGAGAACATAAGTAGAGGGAACATAATTTGATTATCCACGGCCCAAAATTTGATAATTTCTAAGGAGGTTGCTAAGTTTGATTATACTATTGTGAGCCATATTTTTCACAAGCGTTCTTTAGAAACCTATACTTTTGATTATTTCATGTGGATAGCCTTTATAAAATTAAACAATGCGATAAATGGAATCATACAAGAATCTAAGAAACTCAAAAACGATAAATGTAAAATACAAAGGAAAAAAAAAAAAAACTTAATCAAGGTCAAGGGTAAAACACAGCATAAAGTATGAACAAAGTCAAATTAAACATAAGGAGTGACCCAAAAGGGTGAAAACAAAGATCTAGTGATCAAGAAAATGGTAAGAGACGTATTACCTATAGATCGAATAGATGGAAGATGCGATCTTTTCCCTGTTCTTTGTCACCTATGAAAGAAAATTTGGACGAACTAAAACAAATGCATATTGAACCATAAACTTTGGTCTTGAAATGAGGAGGCTCTAAAAACATATGACTTTCAAAAGGAGTCGAAGAAAAGTTGATCAAAACATACCCATTTGCAAAACTTGAATCAAAGCAAATTCTTAGTATGTACTGTTCCAGCTAGCTCTCCCTCATGTATACGTGCTCTTTCACTTCTATTTTCGCTCTAATATAACTTATACAACGATTTTATGTATTTGACCGGGTCTTTAATTAAAACTCTGTTAGTACGATTTTTTAGCTCTAGTGTTTGTGGGCCTCATGTTTGATGTGAGTGAGTTTGTGTGATTATGTGTGTAAGTGTCACTTTTTATGTCAAAAAGTGACATAAAAAGGAAGAATTTGTCTATCCGTAAATTTATCACATTGAACATGACATAATAAAATTTAACGTTGATACGATGGTTATAAATCTTGTAGTTTATACGATAATGATGAAAATGGTGACAAATTTTGCATAAATAACTAATATCTACTCCCTCTGTCCCAAATTTTTTGTCCGCTTATACTATTCCAGACATGTCAGAAAAATATTTATATTTGAAATGTATAATTTTTTAATTAAATATACAATATGAATCTTAGTTGATAGATATCGATTTTGTCTATTAAACAAAAATTTTAAAATCATAAAAAATACATCATAGATATATAAGTAATTCAAAAATGTATGCTAAAAATGGACAAGATATTTGGGACGGATGAAATAATTCATTTATCAATTGAAACAACGTGGAATTAGTCATTACATACAGCATCGCACCCGATCTTGTTATGGACTTGAACCCGACTCTCTTCTATTGTCTG
This sequence comes from Rhododendron griersonianum, assembly GCA_018127125.1. Taxonomy (NCBI): domain Eukaryota; kingdom Viridiplantae; phylum Streptophyta; class Magnoliopsida; order Ericales; family Ericaceae; genus Rhododendron; species Rhododendron griersonianum. The sequence goes on along the minus strand of CM030799.1, from coordinate 5,332,830 downwards.
GGTCGCCGATTTCTTGATTCCAGAAAGTCTGGAGTTGTGTTTGAAACTAATTGAATGACCCAGCTATTCGCACCACCATGTAATTAGAGGGCGGAAGCCATTGACAAAGAACGAGATCTTAACTTCATTGCAGACATCTAAATAGACTAAGGTTTGGTTTATGGGGAGTAGTAAAGAATAGTGAACTACATAAGCCGCACTTTCACTGTTTCACATGGAAGCCTTTTCTCTTAAAAGGGAAAAATTCAAAATATCCCCCAAACTTTATACTCGATGTCTATTAGACTTTCAAACTTTCAAAAAAATCGATTTTACTCCCAAAGTTGTTTTCTGTTAAATTGATAATGGAATTGGTAACTTTTGTTGTTTTTCCGTTAAATCCTGACTTTGCCCCCCCTCTCTCTCTCACACCCACACACCCCACGACCACCTCTCAAATGCACCACAATCTCTAGTAGACATTTAGATTGGGATGGAGGGAGTACTTTAATTGGCAACATGCATGATCTCGCAGTTGCCAAGCGGATGTGACTTGTTTATTAGGGGCGGTCGTCAGGTGACCGATAAAATATACGTTATATCACGTGATAAAAATCTGCCCTAGATTTTGCAATATAGTAATAAATGAGGGGGAGGGGTTCATTTAGGAGTACTTAAAATCTGCCCTAGATTTTGCAACACAGTAAAAAATGTGGGGGGATACAATAATGTTAGAGAGAGTACTGGGAATCGGGAGATTGAGTTGACTCAGCCCAAGGAACGTGTGGTTAAGGACTCTGGGGATCTCTGCACAGATAACCCTCCCCCATGCCCTAGATTTTGCAATAGTATAAGGAAAATTCTAAAATCAGACAATAATATGTGTGTGCATATGTATTAAGGGTGTAAAAAATATACAAAAATACATGTTTTCTTTATCTTCTAGAGTGCTTATCGTCAGCCCAGTTGGCTGACAATAGCAAGACCGAAAATAATCATATAATTTCACATCACTATGAAACAAAAAAAAGAGTGGGTGTGAAAATCAATTCCGTAAAACTAATGGTACCTTAAGGAGGTAAGGACGGTGGGGATCTTTGCATAGATTCCTCCCGGCCTTATGATCATATCGATGAGTATATACTACTATTAGTATCTTCTTCTTTTTTGGTCAAACGAAGATTCTGCGTATATACTTATATGAATGGTAGTCATTGCGAGTTTATTAAACGAGCAGTTAAATTAATAAATTTCAATATGTTTGCACTTCTTCCAAAATTATAATTTTAACCCATATATTTATTTCACATTTTTACTTACCTCCTTCTCGACCTGCCAAAATGCTCACCCTCACCGGCTTACGGCCAGGAAGCCTAAAAGCCCTAAACTAGGGTGTGTATTTTCCATTTAATAGGCATATACAAAGTTATGATCTACCAACAACAACAAAAAAGAAGAAGAAGAAGAAGGTAAGTTTAAGTTTAGCCTAAATTAAAACCTTTTTTTAAAAGTTTTAGACAAAATATTTGACCTTTTCTATTTATTTTGATGGGAGAAACAAAAAAAATGGATCAAAGTTGAAACTTTTAAATAAATAAAAAACAAAAAAGTACATTGTTTTGGCCTTTTTTTTAAGCTTTAGTGAAATTTGTTTAAATCTTTTGTCATAAATTTAATTAATTTAATTCAAAATGCTGCCCCCCTTAATTATAAATATTATTTTTTGCATTTAGACTAAAAATTAATTTAACATGTTCTTAAGTTACAATCATTATGTTTCGTTAAGATTCTGCTATTAGAAGATGACAATGCTTTATTAATTTCCAATTATGCTAAAAAGAGAAGAAAATAATCTTCATTTTTGGCCTTTAGAATGGGAGCTAATTTACTTGCACTTCCTAATTATGCTAAAAAGACAATATGGATCTTGTTTGATACTAATGATTTTAAAAACACAAAATATAATAAACGTCGAGAAATATAATTTATTAAAAATTGCACGCAGAACCGTAGCGGACATTTTGAAAGGGGACAGAGTATGTGGGGGTGGTTCAACTAAATACTTACCATAGATTCTGCAAAATAAATGAGGGGGTAGAATAATGTTGGAGAGAGAACTAGCCTACAAGGAAACGGTCGGGAGATATGAGTGGGGAAAACACGTCCCCAATGATGTTGGAGAGATTACATGTGACATTAGAAGTAGACAAAAACCTTGAAAAAAAAAAAAAAGGTACAGATTACTAAGATTAGTATGATATGCTCATTTCTCAAGAAGTTTTGTCCCAAATGAGATTACAAGGAGAAACTACTCTGATTAAGAACTTAATAAGAATCATGAAAATGGATATTCAACCTACCCTGATTAATTATCTGACATAGACGTAAAGGAAAAGTACCTACCCACATGGGATTCAACCTAACAAGGTTTGGAGTATCAAATTTAGGTCATTGGTTTGATTTCATCACGTACTCTTAATTCTGATGAAGCGACGGCATAGTTACATGAGTTGGTCTACAAATTAAGGCTTTTGAAACTACAAATTAAGGCTCATCCTCGGTCCAATCTAAACTCTCTCTCTCTCTCTCTCTCTAAACTTTCTCAGCAGCTAGGTTTTGTTCCGTTGGGAGAGGGGTTGCCGCCCCTCTCTTCCCCCTCCTTCCTACCCCCTAATCTCCCCCCTCCTTCCTCTCCTTTCCTCTGTTTCCACTTCTCCGGTTTAAGTTTTTCCAGTTGTTGAGTCCGGCGCTTGAACTCCGGCCATGGGCTTGTGGATCTTGTCGTTCCATCCTCGCGGTGGAGGCTCAGATTTGGCAGTGGGTGGTCGGTGGATGGGCTCAATAAGGTGAGGTTTGTGGAGTTAGGGTTTGCTTTCCGGAGGTCTTCCGTCTCTTCTACCGGCTGGTTCCCCCAGTCCGGTTTTGTACCGTTTTGGGTCTCCCCGGATCTGGTGAGGTTGTGGTGGTGGGTAAATAATTCCTTTGTTTTTGTTCTTGTTCCGGTCTGGTTTGGCCTCATGGGCTGTTTGGGATGCTCCGGCAGCTCCGGCAGTGGTGTGTTGCCAGAGGTGTTCATGAGTGGCCGCTCCTCGGTGATTTTTCCCCTCGTCTGGATTTCCTGGGATCGTAATGACCCAGCAATGGCAACGTCCCTTCCTTGGCTTGGCGGATGTCTCCGTCTCGCGGGCCAGCCGCTTGGGCCTCTATCGTATTCTTACGCTTCTTGTAATCTAGGGTTTTGATTTTTGGAGATTTGATGCTTGTATTCAGGGTTTGTTCCCCGCTTATGTGATTCTCTCTGTAAATCGATCCTCTGGATCCTTATTGATATTGGCAATGAACATTACTCTTCAAAAAAAAAAAAAGAACCCGGCTTTTTGCAATTCTTGTTTGAACTGGAGGGAGCAGTCATACCTCGGCCACCAATATCGATTGCCCATCTCTAATTCAAATTTTTTACTACTATATATATGATACCAATAGCCCATTTTGTGAACTGAACTTGCTAAAGTTGTCCTAATGTTTTTGAAATAGTCTAGTTTTTGTCATTTCTATCTCTCTTTTAGGATTTAGGTATAAAAAATAACTTGAGTTTTAGTCTTCTTAATTTTTTCTATTTTTTTATTCTGAATCTTGTGATTCTAATGTATTTTATAAAGTCAACTAAAGCTCAGAACATCTCCAAACTAATACTTCGGTTTTATCTCGACTTCTTCATTTGAGAATATTAAAATAATGTATAAATCTAACTATGCAAGTGGAGTAGAGTGCAGTTGGTGCCTCCCTTATACTCTCATGCACATGGGCAGGGTTCGATTCCCATATAAGCACCTCTCCCCCTCCCCAAGTCCCCTAGGATAAAGTAGATTAGATTTGTCGAATGACCAAAAAAAAACAAAAAAAGGAAATCTAACTACAGCCCAATATTCTATATCTACCTCTATTTTTTTTAAAAATTCACTCCAAACTTTAAACTTCACCCCTTTCACTCCAAAATACAAATTCTCATTTTTCTTACCATATAAAAAGTACTAATAATCATCTTATTTTAAAGATATTGTAAATATCATTTGATTGGTAACAATTTTACAAAAAATATAAATATCATTCGACTTCGATTCATATTTTTTATGTTGACTCTTTAATTAGTCAATTCGAATGATTAACCCTAAAAATTATACCGAAAAGATAAACAAAAATTACCAAAATAAGTACCCTTACAATAGTCTAGGAGAACTCAGCCTTAGTCTAGTAGAGTTTAATTCGTGGCTGGCAACAACTTTTCTATCAGTTTTTAAAAAAGATTCAATTTTCGAAATGAGTGATTTAGATACTATTTTTACTTTTCTTTTCTCTCGCATGCTTGGTACTTTGTTACGTAACTTATGACCAAAAAAATTACATACATTTTTACTTCAGGTACTTTGTCAGAACCATGCTTGGTACTTTGTTACGTACTATGTTAGCACCCAAACCTTTAGCCTCAATCCGAAGCCAAAAGAAAAAACAAGCAAAAGCAAAGCCAACAAAATATAGTTTTGACAAAATAGACCAAATTAAGCATCAGGCTGCCACCATTTTTACCATCACCCCACGAAAAAGACATGGCTACCGGCAAAAACTAAAATTAAACATAGATTTAAGTTTTTGTTCCAACTAGACTAGAAAATTAAGGACACAAGTTCGGCACCATTATCATTTTCTCCCCATCCTCAGGTTGAAAAAGTTATCAACCTTTTGTGCATCTTGGGTGATGGTCATTCCAACTTTGACCCTACGCTCCGCCGTGATTGGAAACTTCTTAAGTGCTTCGATCGTTAACTCCGGTTCTTTGTTTTGAGAGGTCATGTGCATAACTCATCCTACTTCCAAGCATCTCTAGCTTAGCATTACTCCTCTCAAATTATATCCCCAACTTGTCAGCAAAATCAGACATTCCAGCTACGAAGGTCTCAGAAGCCTTAGTCTTTTTCTTCGAAGGCTCTTGAGGTGACTTGTCATTTTTGCTCATTGTGGGGCTTCGTTGGTAGCAACATCCTCATCATCTAAAGCCTCAACCACATTAGCTGCACTCAGCCATGTCTCCAGTTGCTCTGTCATTCTAAAAAATGATGCACCAATCCTCATAGTAATTAAGGGAATGACTTGGACCTTGGCCCATTTGCATTATTGTCTCTCTAAAAAAATTGAAAATGCAATGGTTATTTGCATGGTTAACATACCTAACCAAATAAGCGTTTATTTTTAAAAAAATGACCTTAAGTCCTCCCAAGTTTTATCGCTCTTTACTAGAATTATGCATAGCCTTGACAGAGTGAGAATTTTTTTTCCAAACCTTCAACTTCAACGAAATTTGAGAAGTGGCACGAATGGCAGTGCCAGGCAAAGCGACAGTTGACAAGTAACATTCTCTCAAGTATCCAGACGTCAAAGAATTTTCAATTTTCTCACCTTTTGCAACCATTTCTTTCAACGCATTAAGAAGTGCATCTTCCTCCCTCTGTATCCATAAATGCCTACTTGAATCACAACGTTTTTCTTTGCATTTCCTCCCTCCTTTGCCCTCCCTCCCTCCTTACGAGAGTTGGTAAGCTTCTCCATTCCTACTATAGTAATGCTCATATTCATTTACGCAAAGAAGCACATCAATGTCCATAAATTCATGTTCAAAGCCACAAATAAAGTCAATTTTTTTTTTTTGCTCGGCACACAAATAAAGTCTTACAAACAAATACATGATGAAAAACCACATATAAAGTCTAAAAAACAATTACGACATCAAGTCCACAAATAAATATTCAAACAAGTAAATAAAGTCTTACAAAACAAATACATGCATGATCAATGACATGATGTTACAAACCATATTTTTCCTATCCCATCTTGGATTTTTCTACACTCCAGTTTATTATTATAGTTAAAAAAAAAATAGACCGTAAAATTCCTCGGGTAAACTTAAAAACGACGAAGTCAAGATCATGTTGGCCTCAGATCATCTTGTGCATCCATTTAAAAGTGCAACCCCACATCCTGGCCGGCAGGGATTGCAATTGCATCTCTCTCTTTCATACGGAGTATGTCGTTTTCTTTACCTACCGACCTTGGCTAGCTCTTATCTTTTCATAACATAAGATTCCTTGACTAGCTCTTGTCGATTGCTGAGATGAATGACCGAGTCGGTCGCTCGATCTGCACCCGCTTTGCAAGGTGATGCTCGGCAGCATCCCCATTCCGTCACATACAAAGGGGGGAATAAAATAGTTTCATTTCAAGTCATTTGTTTTGATATCTTTCTCTCTCTCTCCTTTCACTTGCCCTATACCAAAATCCAAACCTATCGTAATATTTTTTGAATTCAGCTATCAAATTAAGGTGAGTTTGGCCTAACTTTCCGGGGCTTTGGCACAATATTTTTGTTTATTTCCTGTTAAGCTTTATTTTTGGTCTTATTTGTCATCAATCTTATGTGAATTTTTGTCAACTTTTTCGTCGTCTTGTAAAAATTAAGAGAAAGCAATAATAACGACCGTCCCGAAAAACGTCTGAAAAGTTAGGCCACACCAAACTTAAGTCAGTTTCAGGAGTTGGTGAGCAGACATAACAGTTCCGAATGACTTTGCTGTTTTTTTCTGATTGCCGAAAGGTCTTTTCCTAGCGATAATTTTCAATTGTTTAATCGGTGAATTTTATATATGCCCAAAAGAAAGAGATAAAACTGGTGAGGTGTCTAAGATTGTAAATAGCCCTTCACCAATAAAGAAGGCAATGAGAGAGATGGAACAACAACTCACCTACCCAAATATTTCGGATAAGGCTAGCTGTCGTAAAACCAATTATTCTCTCATCCCAAAAAGATTATCCAGTTCGCAAAATGAGATTTAAAATTATTAATCCATTTTTGTCAAAGAATTTTCAAAAAAAATTTCACAAATTGAAATAACCTATTGTTATCTAGTAACTCTAGGAAAGAAATTTGGAATTTTTCTGACAAAAAAGGATTGTTTATAAGTTCTCCTTTTGCAAACCAGATTATTTTTTTAGGACGGAGCTAGGTAGTACTATTTTTCTTCGACCGCAACTCTGGTTCGCCTCGTTGAAAACGAGTTTGAAATAAGAACTTGAATAATTTAAAGTTCATCACTTAATTCCGAGCTGATTGACTCAAACTAGTTTTTTTTTTTTTAAGTAATGCAGGGTGTTCCGAGTCAGGTTGCGCACATCTCGAACTATGTTTGAGCCAAACTAAGTTTAATTATCTTTCATCGAACATATGCACTCTACATCTATACATGAACTAATAAAAGAAAATCCACGATTTAGATTCCCCTTAAATTTAAACTGTGCTTAAACTAGAAAATAGAAATAAATCAGTACTGGGGTCCGACCCACTATTACCAACCTCCATTTCTCTCCTCCCCTATAAATGAAGACCAACTTTAGACACCCTCACATCATCTTTACACAAAATTCAAATCTCCATATCTTCCGTCTCTTCAGTTACATGTAAGTTCGGGGCGAACGTCGCTAACAATTTCTCTCATGTGAAAAAGAAGCTCCTTTCAGACAACACTCTAGATATTCGTATAGTCGAAGATATCGATTGCGTCACCCGAAACCAATCGAGTCGCAAAATTTAAGGCAGCATCGACAGCACGTCTCGAACTCATAAATCCCTCCAAAAACCATCTTCCAACATTTAAAAAATGGCTACCGAGAACTGCAAGGAGGTGGAGGTGGAGGTGGTTGGGGACCAAGAAGCGCCACTCCATGGGGACATATTAGAAGCAATCCTCTCGCACGTGCCACTCATTGACCTCGTCCCCGCCTCCCACGTGTCCAAGTCCTGGAAATCCGCCGTGTTCTCATCCCTCCACCAGTCTACCGCCGCCACTAACAACAAACTCAACCAATGGCTCATCGTCCACAAGCAGAGAGTCCGATCCCCTTACCACACCACCACACACGCTTACGACCCGAGATCGCACGTGTGGATCGAAATCACCCCGCCACCTTCTATCGGCCACGTGTCCATCCTCCGTTCCTCCCACTCCACCCTCCTCTACTCGCTCTCCCCATCGAGCCTCTCCTTCTCCTCCGACCCCCTCCATCTCACTTGGCACCACGCCGCCCCTCCGACCACATGGCGGTCCGACCCGGTAGTCGCCGCCGTCGGCCGCCACGTTATCATCGCCGGCGGCGGCTGCGACTTCGAGGACAATCCGCTCGCCGTTGAGATCTACGACGTCGAGTCCCGCACGTGGGACCGCACATGCGGCTCCGTGCCGGCAAATCTCAAGGACTCCTCATCGTCCACGTGGCTTTCCATCGCCACTAACAACACAAAGCTTTTTATAACGGAGAAACAATCCGGTGCGACGCACGCGTTCGAGCCGGACACAAAAACCTGGTCTGGACCGTTCGATCTACGTCCAGACCCACGTATCTGTTGCTCCGTTATCGCGTTTTCTAACGGCCGTCTGATCTTAATCGGGTTAATCGGGGACGTTGATGGGTTGAAAGGAGTGAAAATGTGGGGGGTAAATTGTGACACATTTGAGTGTGAAGGACTGATTGGAGAGATGCCGTTGGAGTTGGTCGCGAAACTGAAGAGAGAGAATTCTAGTGTCTGTGTAGGGGGGAGTGTAGTGTACGTGTATGATCCTGAAGGGGCGGAGGAAGTGATCTGGTGTGAGTTGGGTGTGGGCGGGTGCAGGTGGGGGAGCGTGCGGTGTGCGGTTGCGATCGAGCGGAATCGGATGGATAGGTTGGTGTTTACGTGCTCGACGGTTGGGATTGAGGATGTGGAGAAGGCGATGAGGTGGGGTAACAGGAGGTTTAGGCCTTTACGGTGGTAGGGGGTTTGGATTCCGATTATTTTTAAAAATTTTGAATTTTTGGTTGCAAATTACAGTGTTTTGGAATAGGAGGCTGTTACAGACACATCGGTGTGTAACAATAAAAGTGTTTGGAGGATAATGTGCAGAAGAGTGAAGTGTAAATTTGTATTGAGAATGTAAAAAGCTTCTCCGAGAAGTAATTTTTGAATTCTGCATTGGAAGGCTATGTCAAATCGCTTTTCCACCATCTCTCCAAAAATCAATTGGTGTTAGCGAAGGCTTTAATTAAGTCTTTTTTGGCATTCGACATCACATCCGCAACTCTGTTTTTTAGAGCGGTCGCAGGGAGTTGAATTGTGTAACCCAATCCATGGGGGCACTCCGGGCCCAACAGGCCATTTTAAATAATTATATTGGGCCAGCTTATGGGTTGATCCGGATCAAAAGCTTATGGGCCATGATGTCTAAATAATCTTGGGCCTAGTTATTTGATCAATTCGGTTGGCCCAAGAGTTATGGGTATTACACCAAAGATATGGATTAGTCCATGAAATTAGGAAGTGAGTGGAACAGAGCCCACGAAAAAGGGGAATCGGTTATCCCTAGAGGCGGTTATTTCCCTCCATGCATTTCAAAGGTCATTTTGACTAATGTCAAATGGCACAACGAAAAAGGGAGTGTGGTAGTTATGGAGGAATTTTTGGGTGCGAGCGGGCACTACGTGTGCCTGAACAGCGCATTCGGGTCGTCCATATTGGTTTTCGACGGCTCGGATTTGGAGAGAGAAAAAAGAGAGAGAGTAGTGGCAACTCGGATCCTCTGTCCCCAAATTCCTGTCCCTCTCTCTGTCCCACCCTTCTCTGGCTGCCACGTAGCCCATCCTTAACCCACGTTAACTCTGTTAGTTAACCGAATGGATGACGTTATCATCCCAAAACAGATCGGAAAATCAGGGATAAACATTCCTAAAGTTCTAAACGATCTCTTCTACAGAAAAGGAAACATAATCCCAAGAAGAAGGCTACGTTTTTTCTATAATCAAGAAAGAAAATCATTCCAAAACCAAATAGAAAATCATTCCAAAGCGCTGATCAATCTCTCACAATTTTCTTGGGCACGACATTTCGAGAGGATTTTTCAAAGGAAATGAGAAACAGAAGATGAAGGCCTTCAACCACGATGAGCTCTCAAGCTATATCCGTTCTCGAACTATTAGATCGGTTCTTGCACTCCTTGTCCCTCTCCGTTCCCAATTCCGATTGCGATGCCATTAAACAAAAGTTTAATGTTTGCACTTGCCCAAAAAAAACAAAGTCGAAGGTTCGTTTGAGACCCATCAAAGGGAACGAGGTTTGTGGAATTCATTGGCAAAGGATAATATCCGTGATCACTGTTCAGGAATTGAAATTGAAGAGGAAGAGTACTGAAACTGTCTGCTTGGGGTTGTAGGCTCACGAATTTTAGCAAATTATTAATCGCCTTGGAAGTGTTCGATGATTTGTCTCTGTTGAAATATTCTGTTAGATTCCACCTTTCCTTGTGACAAAAATACAACATTTTAAGAAACTGATTGATGTAAGTGTAGTTTGTAGTTTCTTTGATAAGGAGGATTTGGGAAGAAGGGAGAGCCTGTGCTTGCTCTTGGAGAAATATTTCCATGACAGCAGCAAACCTGGTGCTATGTTCTCTGCTTGGGGGATTCATGTGCAAGCTCCATCATGTTTTAAATGGTTTCTGTATAGTAGCAGTTAGGAAGTTGTTCTCTTTTTCAGTTGTTTGCTTGTATTTGATCAAAGGTCATTCCCTTGATTCTTTGGGCTCATTCATTAAGAAAAGAACTGTTCCGAAAAAAAGAACTTTCACTGATTGATATGGTTCTCATTTGCATATTGGTTTTTACCTAATAATCAGTGCATTGGTGTGATTACAAACAAGGAGTATAATATAAAAGGGATGGACTTTGGAGATTGGATGAGCTGAACTTTTGAGATATTTATAGCATACCGACATCTCTATTGCATGTAAAGACTAAAAACATTATGTCATGACCAATGGCCACAAAACACCAAAACCACTTGTAATTTGATACAATAAACAAAACCCAACCGAACAGAAAGTTTTATAATCTTCCCCACACAATTGAGAAGTTAAAGAATGCTATCAAAAAATGAGTCTGTGACTACTTTTGTTGACTGTTGTCTTGAAAGCTATGGAAGTAGGTTGCCTCGTATCCATGTGGTGATTGACCCTGCATAACACGAGTAACCATTAAAATGATGTCTAAGTCGTAATTCTACATTAAACAAAAGACAAACATAAAAGCATTACTTGTGGTATCGTAGTCATGTAATTAGTAGACCCTTGTTGATTCGTAATTAGACTGTAAAGAGTGCCAAGATTACTTGATTCATAATCCTAATTTCCAATTTCACGAACAAAACATAACATGTGTCTCAACCAATCATTATCTTGAAGCCCATATTTTTCAAGCATCTGGTTCCAAGCAATGATAAAATCATCTTCCTCTTCATAGTCATATATGCAACTGCTGAAATCCTTTGCAAAATCTTTAAATTCTGCAAATACACCACTAAGTTGTTTAGCTGCATTCTGAAAGATATGCCAAATACATAACCGGTGTACTGTTTCCGGCCATTGAGCAACTAGTGCCTTCGCCATTGCAGCATCTTGATCTGTAAGGATAGTTTTTGGCTTTTTCCCATTCATTGCAGTACAAAAAGTATCAAATAACCAACTGAAAGTGTTGGCGGTTTCATCATACAGTAAGGCAGCTCCAAAAATAGTTGTTTGTTTGTGATGGTTAACCCCGACAAACATTGCAAAAGGCCTACCGTCTTTATGTTTCCTGGACGTTGTATCAAAACAAACCACATCTCCAAAATGACCATAATCTGCCATCATTTTTGCGTCAGCCCAGAAGATATTTGTTATCAAATCATCCTCGTCTAATTGAATGGCATAAAGAAAATTAGGTTCTTCTAATTGCATTTTCTGCAAGTATTCTAATACACCACCAGTATCACCCATAAAGTCCATTATTTCTTTTGGTGCTATACTTGAATCATTAGCCATATCAGCTTCAAGGGCTTGGGCTGGAGCAAATTTCCTATGTGACTTAAATAAGTGGGACTTGCTAGGAGTGCACAGCGTATGGGTATGCACAGCACCAAACTCAAAGACGATATACTTTTGAGACACTCGACAATATCTGATTTTCATTTTGGCCAAACACCCAAACCTCGTCTCTGGACGATGAATTTTGACATTGGCATCACGTTTATCGTTTCCCCACTTACCTTCACAAGAGCAACAAAAAGTCCTTGAAGTGATCTGACCACTCTTATCTTTATGTTCTTTGTTTCTACGGATACTAAAACCAGCCTTATGCATAAGCATTATAAAATTGATAGGCTGCTTCTTCAGTCCCAAATTCCATGTTAAGTTGTGGGATTGATTCTTTTGCAATTCTGGAGTGAATCGAATCTATGTGATTCATTGTAGGTGCTGAATTTTGAAACTCATTCGGCTCACCTTCATCTCCAGAGACAACATTAATCTCAAGTAAGACAACATTAATCTCAAGTAAGTCACCGTCATCTTTGAAGTCTAATTTATGGCGAGATTGAAACTCGCCTCTTAAACATCTAGCTTCAGGGTCCATAACCTTCATATTACAAAATAAGCTTAGGAACTGATCACAACTATACTAAGGAAAAGGGAAAGACCGTGGTGACTACTAGATTTAACAATACTACAATTTGAAAATTTAATTTAAGCATATGGAAGCAAGTGCAAGAGAACAGATATATTGACGAAATCCCTTTGCAATTTTCAACCAAAACCAATTGGTTTATACATACATGCACATATATATACCAATTTTCCATGTTACTGTAGAAGATGAAAGTTTTGTAAGGAACCGTAAGAGTTTAGTTGATCGTACCTCGGCGGCGGCGAAATCGTGAATGGGAGAGGAACAACCAAAGCGAGAAGACATCAGGTAATTGCTTCAGAGCTTGTTTGGGAGCAGATTGTTGCTTCATCGTCTACTCCTTCTTCCCTCCAAAATCTTCCCAGATTTCGCGCCCTAGAATAATGGAGGAGAAGTTTAGAACTTTAGGAATGTTTATCCCTGATTTTCCGATCTGTTTTGGGATGATAACGGCATCCATTCGGTTAACTAACAGAGTTAACGTGGGTTAAGGATGGGCTACGTGGCAGCCAGAGAAAGGTGGGACAGAGAGAGGGACAGGAATTTGGGGACAGAGGATCCGAGTCGAAAAAGGGGGTGTGGTAGTTATGGAGGAATTTATGGGTGCCGAGCGGCACCACATGGTGCTCGAGCAGCGCATCCGGTCTGTCCATTTCGGTTTTGGACGGCTCAGATTTGGAGAGAGAAAAAAGAGAGAGAAAGAGGAGAGAGAAAAAGATAGTAATGTTCGGATGAGACTCTTAATGATATTCGATCGAGCTGATTTTTAGTACACTTGTTCAACACGACGAGCTCTACTAAGTGAACGATTCAGATCATCGAAGCGAGACCGGAGCGACAGCGATTTGCCGTGCACAGCACGCTCCTCCAGTCACCCCCCCTCCTTATTTTAAAGTTTAAATTAAATGTTGGAAGGTTTATAAAGTTATGTAAAAACAAAAAATTTCATTTTTCTGTGACTGAATTTTATATTGTGATTTTTGCATGTTTTCCTATGTCCAAATGTTTATTGTCTATTCTAAACACTGCTAGTTTTTTTTGTAATGTTAAGTAGTATTTATTTTTGTCAAAATTCACAAATAACAATTAAATTCACTATTTAATAACATTAAGTTAACGATACAAATTCATAGTTAACAGTGTTAATTTTTGTCTAAATTTACAAGTAACTGTGTTAAAACTAACAATTAACAATCTAAATTTACAATTAACAATCCAAACTTACAATTAATAGTGTTCATTGAAAAAGGGTTGAAACTTCCTATTTAATTCCACAATAGGTGAACATGATTTTATGTATCTCTTGTTGCCTATGAGAAAGGGTTGTATATCTCTTTATAACGGAGGTTATTCGAGCAAATTTTCCAATTTAAAAGACTTAAATGAGATTAAACCCCAAGCCCCCCAATCCCTTGAAGTTTTGCATGGGACGCATGATCTTAAGTGACATATGCTTTTTTTTTTCCCATGAATTTTGTGACAATTGTGCTTTTTACCCCATGAATTTGTGACAATATTCCATGTTTAAGTACTGTTATTAGCTGTGAGGCAAGCAATCTACTTGTTTTATTCATCCAAATAAACTATTAATAAAGAAAACCCAAGCAAGGATCATGAAAATTTGATATGGATCTTCCTTGAAGATAAAAAAAAAAAAAAAAGTATTAACACAATAACATTAGAGTAGCTTACCTTTGAAAACATCGATCGAAGAAATTTTATTTTTTTTTCATTTGGTGATTAAAAGAAATGTATGTGTCCAATATTATAAGAACTAGCGAAAGCCCGTGCCTAAAGGCACGGCGCAACGATCAGTACACACAAATAAATACTGGACATTGAACCTAACACTACATCAACCCCTGCCCAATAAATTCAATTTGCGGAAAACAATAACCCAAATATATTTATTGACTTGTTTAACTTCAATCAGCAAGTAAAGAGCAAATAATTTTCCAATCCCTAACTTCTGCATGCACAACTCAAACGCATAAAACTTTGATAAAATAAAAAACATCATCCATACACCAATTCAAATAAAAAATAATACATAACAACAAAGTCAAATAGGCACCTGAACTTAAAAAAACTTCAATTGAACACCTGAACTTTCACTCCGTTATCAATTTACCCCCTGCCGAAAACTTACCACCAGTTTGCAATCCTATGAAGCCGAAACGTGATTATGAGAGCCTTAGAGACAAAATTTGATTATGTCTCTTTAGAATAATATTCAGAATAATAAAATCTTCACACCCGTTCAAACGGATTAAAAATTGGAGCACTTAATTTTTAACCATATTTTTAATATATAAACGGTCCCAAAAATTAAGTGCTCAAATTTTTATGAATTTACTATGAATTTACTGGGTATAAACGGTCCCAAAAATTAACTGGGTATGAATTTTTATTTAACCAAAACGTTGCCATTTTGGTGTGTGGGTAAGGGCTTTTTTTCAGTAATAAGTGGAGAGAGATAGAGAGAAATGTTGGAAGTAGGAATTTTTTTAAAATTCTTTTTGAAAATTTGAGCACTTAATTTTTGGGACCGTTTATATATTAAAAAATTAAGTGCTCAAATTTTTAATCCGTTTGAACGGGTGTGAAGATTTTATTATTCTGATCATATTATTCTAAAGAGACATAACGAAAGTTCAGGTGTTCAATTGAAGTTTATTTAAGTTCAGGTGCCTATTTGACATTGAGTTCAAAGTTCAGGGGTTTTTTTGAATTTTTCCCTAAAAAATAATACATAACAACAAAAATGTGTGTCTCGAGTAGATATAAAAAAAAACATACACTAAGATTTTCTCCCAAGGAAAGTCTGTCCACAAACACAACTAATGTCGAACTTAATATGATCTTCCACAAATACAGCTCTCATCCCTACTATCAATGAAAAAAAAGCCATATTAAATTATCACGTGTTTGTTCGAATAGTTGTTTGTTAGATGTCGGTGAAATAAAGTGTTGAACCCCCATTGCGTAATCATACTGGGTTTATAGTCATTTAAATTTATACTTTTTTTTTAACTGTCCAAAAGACCCTTTCAAACATAAATAATTGGTGCGGATAAAAAAAAAAACATAAATACTAATTGGCAACATAAAAATAAATAAATAAATAAGAGTACTGTTATGTGTACATATGCAGTGTACATGCCATGTACATATGGGTTTTGTGGGGCCCACCTTGGGTCCCACAAAGATGATTCGAATCGCCCATTATTTTTAAAGGCATTTTTTATGGAGCCTTATAAAAAATCAGCTCAACCCAATATTGGTAAGTATTTTTTCTGAATTTGTGGGGGCGAAAGTAGTTTCGCCCCCACAAATTTAGAAAAAATCTTTATTGATACCGGGTTGAGTTAATTTTTTACAAAGCGCTATAAAAAAACATTTTAAAAATAATGAACAATTTAAATTATCTTTGTGAAACCCTCCACAAAAGTCATATATGTACATAGTATGTACAACCTCATGTGGACCATTAGCTCTTTCCATGGCGAATCAACCCCTGTGCCCGCGTAAAAGACAGCAATATAAACCATTTCCTAAACAGTAAACACAAATCATTCTCATTCTTTTTTTGACTCAAAAATACAATCCTCCTCCTCATCCCCACCGCCAAGATTTGCCTTCTTTCCAAATTCACACAGGAACTTCCTCTTTGTAATCTCTGCCTCGATATCTTTCCGACCCATCACCACATTCACGATATCTGTATTAATACAATCCTCCCCCTCATTCCCACCGCCAAGCTTTGCCTTCTTTCCAAATTCACACAGGAACTTCCTCTTTATAATCTCCGCCTCGATATCTTTCTGACCCACCACCACATTCACGATATCTGTATTAATACAATCCTCCTCCTCATTCCCACCGCCAAGCTTTGCCTTCTTTCCAAATTCACACAGGAACTTCCTCTTTGTAATCTCTGCCTCGATATCTTTCTGACCCACCACCACATTCATGATATCTGTATTAATAACTCCTCTTAACATACCCACAAACACTACCACAAAGGCAGTTATTGTGTGATGATCCGGTTGATTTTGCTTCTCTCTCGCCATTGGATATGAAGAAGTTAGCAGTTTCAGATCAGTTCCCCTACTGCGTGTCCCCCAGAAGGAAGGCAGTTATTGTGTGATGATCCGGTTGATTTTGCTTCTCTCTCGCCATTGGATATGAGGAAGTTAGCAGTTTCAGATCAGTTTCCCTACTGCGTGTCCCCCAGAAGGAAGGTAGTTTCTGGGTTCAGTTTAGGTCTCGTGGTCTCCCTCATTGTCCTGAGTGTTGTACTGTTCAATGTATCTTTTAAGGGTCCCTTTGTGAGCCCTATGTTTCAAGGGTTTAGCAGTTCTCGTGTGAATAATAATAGTAGTGCTTCTCTTGTCTCTTGGCCTTTTTCTTTTTCAAGTACTACTGCATTTTCTTCTCCTCCTTCCAATAGTAGTAGAGTTTCTGGTTCTATTGCTTCTGATGAAGACATGCAAAATTCTGGGGATAAAACCCATGAAGTAAATGGGTCTGTGGTTGGTAAAAAAGGAGATGTTTTGGGTTCTAATGGTGTAGGGATAAATTTGGGGAAGACAAATGGGTCTCTGGTAAATGGAGATGTTTTGGGTTCTAATGGGGAGGGGATGAGTTTGGGGAAAACCCATGTGGGGAATTTCTCTGAGAAGGTTAAAAATGGAAGCTTGACCCTTGTTGAAGGAAGGGTTAAAGAAAAAACCCAGTTTGTATATGGGTCAGATATCGGTAAACATGCAAATTTCACAAAATCTGAAGGGGAAGGAGCGGTTTCGGGGACGACCCACGCTGGGAATTTCTCTGAGAAGGTTGAAAATGGAAGCTTGACCCATGCTAAAGGAAGGGTTGAAAATGGGTCTGAGATTGGTAAAAAGGCAAATTCCGCAAAATCTGAAGGGGAAGTAGCGGGTTTGGGGACGACCCACGTGGGGAATTTTTCTGAGGAGGTGAAAAATGGGAGCTTTGGTGGTGGAGATGTGGTGGCTGGGAAGAGTGTTAATGAAGTTTCTCTTAATACCTCTGTGAATAAGGTCACTGGAGATGGCCATGTGGGCAATTTATCAAATAGTAATATAGGTAATATTAGTGTCCCTTCTAACGATCCTCAACCTGTGAAAAAGCAGAAGGATTCAGTTGGAAACTGTGATATCTTTGATGGTAGATGGGTGAGAGACGAAACGAAACCCTATTATCCTGCAGGCTCTTGCCCGTTCATTGACAAGGATTTTGATTGTCACCTTAATGGGAGGCCAGACGGTGAGTATTTGAAATGGAAATGGAAGCCATATGGCTGTGATATTCCAAGGTAAGATCTATTTTATTGTTTGTGAATTTCGATGCATAAGTATATTCAGCTAAAGAACTTTGGATTTGGTTTGGATAAATATAAAATACTTGTACTATGTGGTGGCACAATCATTTGTTATTAGAAATATGATAGTGGAACCCGATTTTATATTGGTCCTTTCTGGAGGTATTCTACAAATGGGAGTGGCCTTAATGTTGAAGGGAACATCACATTCCTTCTCCACAAATAGGAAAATAACCTTGCTCTTTTAAATTTGAAACTACAATATCCTTTTTCCGTGCCCCTCTTGCTATAGGTGAGTAAAAAACTAATATGGGATTAACAGAAGTTTATTCACCCAGCCACTTGACACTTCTAACTAAACAATATCAAAGATTGTCGAAGAGAGGAAAAAACAGACCGCAATCCTACTATATGAGTCCTACATTTAAAAACTCTTGGGACTCCTTGAGTGGTTAACTTCCACAATACTGTAGAATTTCTCGAGCAGAATCTGTCGCTTTACGTGTCCAAGACATCCTTTGAGCCCATAAACTTGTCTCATTTGTTCACTGCTAAATTATATGACAGAAAAGCCCTAGGAGTCATCTTACTCAAAACTAGACTAGTTTGGATGAAATTTGAAGTTACGGAGTTCAGTCATTTGAACTCATTTCCATACTTTTTCTGATTGTTGATTAAGCATTATTCTCGTCCCTTTATTTTCAAATGGAAACCATGAAAACTCGCATTGCCTTTTAGTCACATAGTTAGCATTGCAATTGTGCTTGACTGAGATTACTAGCATTTTCTACATAAGGAGGTAGCAATCTTTTGTGCGGATTTTTACTGAAAGATTGGATTACAAAACGAACACTTTTTGAACTTCCTGTTGACCACTGTTTTATCTGCAGTTTTAATGCAACTGATTTTCTGGAAAGACTCAGAGGGAAGAAGCTGGTTTTTGTGGGGGATTCACTTAATAGGAATATGTGGGAGTCTCTTGTTTGCATCCTCCATCAGAGTGTCCGTAATAAGAACAGATTACATGAGATATCTGGAAAGACAGAGTTTAAAAAGAAGGGTTTCTATGCATTCAGACATGAGGCAAGCTTCCCAAACTTGTTTTGATGATGATATGAAACTACCTCTTTAATGTGCTGTCTAAATTCCATGCTTTTGCTGTTTTTGCAGGACTATAACTGTACTGTGGATTTCGTTAGCTCTCCATTTCTTGTCAGAGAAATGTCGGTTAATGGTTCAAAAGGTCCTTTGGAAACACTACGCTTGGATTTGATGGACCAGACAACTTCGATGTATGCTGATGCTGATGTTGTAGTCTTTAATACAGCCCATTGGTGGACTCACGAGAAAACCTCTAGAGGGTAATGCTGTCATTTTCTTAGTAGCATTATTTAGGTTTGAGGACATTATGTGTGATTAACCAGAGAGTTCTCGCATCTGTTATGAGTCTGAACCTGATTAGAACCTGAAACAAAAAGAGGACACCAAAAATTAGTGGAAACAACAGTTGTCTAGTAGGTCCAAAAGTTTGTGTACTTTTATTTTCCTCAGCTTTAAAGTCCACTGCCATTCCGGAACCATATTCGTTTAAAATTTTGTGCATCTATTGGTTTTACAGAGAAGATTATTATCAGGAAGGCAACCATGTATACCCAAGGCTCCATGTCCTAGAAGCATACAAGAAGGCACTAAAAACTTGGGGCAGATGGATAGATAAGAACATAGATGGCAGCAGAACTCAGGTCATCTTTAGGGGATTTTCACTTATCCATTTCAGGTATATCATTGTTGCCCCTCATCTTTTACACATGTTGATGCCTTTGCATAATAGTCTTTTATACTATCTTGTATTCTCAAATGTCCCTTTTACTTGTTTGATGTTTCAATAGATACTTGTTGACTGTTAACCATTTAACGCATTGAATTAGTCATGAGCTTTAAGGGCCGTACGTTGTCGCCCTATGTGAATCTCCCACGTATCACGGCATAATCACCATCCTATCTCTGGATTCGAGCTCCGCCAGGCGCTAGCCAAGGCTAACATATGGGTGCCTCGGCCTCAACACTACGCAGTAGCCACTTACAAATCCTGAAATCCATGTGGCCTCCTAGTCATTTCATGGCCAAGCCAACCTCCACTCAGTGCATCATCTCCCCAGCTTGCAATGAAGCACTCACTAGTCGGTCCTTCGGCTGGGACAAGAGTTTCTCCATTGGAACATGTTTTATTCTGGGAACGGAGAATTCAGTGATTGAAAGAGAAAACAAATAGAGGAGCATGTTTGAATCTTGTCTCGAAAATCATCTCCATATAGTAGCCTGATGCTCCCCACGCAAGTTTAGGTAAGAATAGCACTTAGGAACCCTGACGATGTCTGTTACACGGTTTTGGATAGAACTCAACCCCAAAAGCTAGCTATTGAAGTGAAGGTGCCCTCATGCTGATATAAGGCGATGTGGGACTTCTCTCCACACCTTCCTCATTCGTAGCGTGTGCACTCAGCAGCACCTGCCACGTGCAGGGCAGACATACACACCCTACCTGTCTCTGGTACCTAGCTCTGATACCATATTATATGGTCTTGGGTAGAGCTTAAACCCAAAAGCTAGCTGAAGTGAGGTCTCACCCTTATATACTTTGGTACCTAGGTGTTGGGGACTTCACTTCACACCCTTCCTCACACGCCGCGTGCTCACTTAGCAACCCTTGCTGCGTGCAGGCTAGACATACGCACCCTACCCATCTTTGGTACCTAGCTCTGGTAACATGTTACACGGTCTTGGGCAGAGTTCAACCCTGAAAGCTAGCTATTGAAGTGAGGGTGTCCTTACGCTTATATACTTCATATTACTCTGGTACCCAAGTGATGCAGCGTGCTCACTTGGTAGTACATGCTGGGTGCTGGCCAGACCGCCAGAGACATGCACCCTATCCATCTTTGGTACCTAGCTCTCATACCATGTTACACAGTCTTGGGTAAAACTCAACCCCAAGCTAGCTATTGAAGTGAGGGTGTCCTCACGCTTATATACTTCATATTACTTTGGAACCGAGGCAATGTGGTACTAAGCTTCACAGGTGCCACGATATGATGAGCCCGAGCATCCCTATAACATTTTGACAGGACTTCAATGGGACGTGGCACAGTTCTTAGAGTTTAGGGATTGATAATGCACTTTTCCTCCCCCTCGAGGATTCCCCTCAGGCACGTATCAAGGTGCACATGTCCTTTCAATCTGGGTGAAATCGCCCTCTTGGTTGTAATGGTGTGAGGATCGTCGCTCTACCTTGATCCCAACATTGAACCACTAACTTCACGGAATTTTTCACGTGAGCATAATGTCGACTGCATCCATCTTTTCTTATTCTCCAGACTTAACCTCACGATGAGCTTTTAAGCATAATATCCATGTCTCCAATGGAAGCTCGTCCTCTACCATATAGGCTTCATATGGGTCCCTGGAGATGAGCATAGAAAATCGTGACCTGATCCCAAAATCCATCTTCTGGAGGAGGTATGGGGCTTGAGATCAAATTGTCTCGCCTAGTACCTCGGCAGGATCCTCAGCTCAAAGTGCCTTAAGGCTCTGTTATTCGGATGCAACACCCAAAGACCTATGTACGCGATATTAAAAGAAAGAAGGCGATAACACTTACTAATTTATTTAAGTGGCAATGATGTCCATTCAAAGTTTCTATCCTAGTCTTAGGAACATAACTGCTGTCAAATATTTCTCTTTGTTTGGCTAGATTTTGTTTTTTTCTACTCGGTGTTCTAAAAGGCGCTGGGCGCTAGTCGGGCGGCGACCCACCGACTAGCGCCTAGCCCGCCTGGGTGCTGCTGAAACAATTAGGTGTTAATATTTTTAAGACAATCAGGAAATTATTCGTTCAGTTGATATATTCTAAATGTTCTTCACCTCATTCGCAATTTCGCACAAAGAAAGTAGGAGTCCCGAGATGAAAATGGAATTGGGGACTACTAGTTCCATATTTTTGTTAGAAACATAATCCATCACACCACCTTCAATGAATCTGTAGTGCAAAGTTCAATGTTCAAATTTCAAAGTACAAACCCAAATGAATCTAAGTACCAAATAAGTTGAAAAGTAGAAACTAGATCCATAATGCAAAGTTCAAAGTTCATCTCCCTCCTCTTCTTGTCCATACCCCTCCAAAACTTGATCTTGACAATCAGCGACGAGAGGAGACAGATGGGTGTTGACGATCGCTTTCTCCTTGTCCTCGACTTGCAACTGGGTAACGAGTTATTAGGGCAAAAGACTTGACTGGATATATACTTAATAAAAATTACACCAAAGGCCCTTTATTATCTTAACACAACACTAAGGGCCCGTTTGGATGCGGGATAAGGATTGGGGGCATTAGTTAATAAGGGGGATAAGATAGTAGGGGGTATTAGTTAATAAGGGATGACCCACATTGATGTGATGTTTATGGAGGGGGTATTAAATAGTACTTGGTTTGGATGAGGTATTACCAAAGGGGTATAAAATAGTACTTGGTTTGGATGGAGGATAAATTGGGGGTATAAAGAAGGGTGGATGATATAAAAAACTGTCAAATGACCCTTTTGCCCTTGTGCAGTCCCTAAATAAATTACGTATTACCTTTTTAGATATAATTGCAAATTTAATTATTCTTTCAAGTAAAAACCATATATTTTTTAAGATTAGGAAAAATAAAGAACAGTTGCATGGACTGGAAATCGAATGGGTACAGCTTTTCCCCCAAATTCATGGACTGGAAATAGAATCTACAGTAAAACCCCAAATTCATGGACTGGAAAACAAAGCTACAGTAAAACCTCAAACAATTGACTGCAAATTGAAGCTACAATCAAACCCACAAATCAGTTGCATCAATTGACTCCATGGGAGTAAAAAATCAACAGACCCATGGAGTTTACAGACCTTACATACCGAAATCGAAGCTACAGCAAACATCTACACATCCATGTACTCGAAATTCAACAAAAATGCAATGCACATGTTAATCGAAGACATACCTGAGTTAATCAAAGCTCAAATCAGTTGAACTCTCCAAATCGCCACAAAACCCTCTCATCTCTGGGAACAAAAGCAAAACTAGGGTAGCGACAGAAATGTCAAGCTGGGAGTGAGAGAAGGGGGATAAACAAGGGTGGAATCGTCCATTTTTGAGGGGGATTAGGGGGTATAAGCGATGGATACCTCAAACCCTAGCTGTAGAGAAGACCCCTGAATACCCCTCTCGCAAGTGTTACAGAAGAACGGGGTATTACGAATACCCAGCCGAAAATGGTTCCCAAACCAGGCCTTAAGCTGTGGGCCAAGGCTTATATCAGGGGTATTGGCAATACCCCTTCATAACACTGCATCCAAACGGGCCCTAAGGCCATAGCCGCCTAGCTCCGCCTAGTCTCCCTGAGCGCCTAATAAACTGCCTAGGGGTATATTGTGGCGGCGACCCGGCGCCTAGGCCGCCTTTTAGAACACTGTTTCTACTCTTGGCAGGGTTACGGAGGCGGCTAATTTTATGACAGATTTCTGTGGCCATTTTCCTCCACTTCTTGTCAACTCATACGGATGACTGATGGATAGTAATATCCTTAAGCCAGTCTTCTTTGTCCTTTCTCTTGGATCACGTAATATGGAGTCTGGACGCTTCAAAGTTTAACCCATGCTGGACTCTCAAACAGAGTAAATGTGTTGGATATGTGTCCGACATTTTTGGTTGGAGATTTACCTAGGAAGCATGTTTCAATACCCAAGTTTACTTAACAAAACACTTGTGAAATAATCTATGCCACCTAGTAAACGCAATGTACCTTGGAAACTAAAATAACTGGTTTATAAAGTACCTATATTTTGCAGTGTCTTGGCATCCTTGACATGGGAATTACATGAGTTCAACACTTGGAGACATACTCATACCTGAGTCCATGTGATATATGTTTCATATTTCCGTCGCAGAGGATGGTTTGTCTTGTTAGATACCAATGCCATCGACTGTTTCCCTCAAGGCCAGTCTAGATAATTTTTAGGGCCCCTTCTTCTTCTTTGTATTGTTGCAATTTTATCGGATGTCCCCGAAGGGATGCCCCTTATTATTCTTTACATCCCATAGTGAATACAACAAATGAGATGTACGTTGTTATAGTCCAATAAAAGTTTATCACTTGTACTCTGTAATATATTCTACCTCAAGCTCATTGATCGTGTAGATATCACAGGGTTGTTTGTGTTTTTTATAAACAACGAGAAAGTCGTAGTTCTTTCATGACTTGACTCATAGGAAAAAGAGTTAGGCTCTTAAAAGGTGTTTGATGTGGTTGCAGGGGAGGGCGATGGAACTCAGGAGGGAAGTGCAACAAAGAAACCGAGCCAATCTTCAATGAGAAATTCTTATCAAAGTACCCTTCAAAGATGAAAGTTCTAGAAGACATTGTCCAAGAAATGAAAACGACTGTAATATATCTCAACATTAGTAGGCTTACAGATTACCGCATAGATGGCCACCCTTCCATTTACAGAAGGCAATACGACACAGTCGAAGAACAGATTGCTGCCATGCGTTTTCAGGATTGCAGCCATTGGTGCTTACCCGGAGTACCTGATACTTGGAATGAGTTGCTATACGCTTCTCTCCTCCAAGCCGGAAAAGGTTCTTGGGGAAGCTGAATAGCAATTCGTGACATAGGTATATTTCTCCTTTGTATGTTTACTTAGTTCAGAGTTTTTTGAATAGGCTAAGATTTGAATTCTAAAGATTACCGGTAAGGGATTCCTTTTGTCCCTGAAATTTCATATGCTCATTTTTTTTTTCCGAGTTCCCACTGCATTCTGTTGTGGGAATCGATTTGGGATGGGCGACAAGTCGTTTTGGGACATAGGATCTAATGGTCCAGATTACCCGTGTAGAAATTCGACATTTGTAGAGTCCTGTCATTATTCTGTAATATTCTTTTGTTTTATTCTGTAATAATTCGTAACCGTTGACATTTCAAACAATGTAGGGAATGTTCAGTGACACTTTTCTTTTTTTGAATTCTCTGTTTATGTTTTGTACAATTTCTTGAAGTTATTGTTTCGAGGTAGATCCAATGAAGATATCGTTGAATGTTATCAGAAAATGTTTCTCTTTAAATTTTGAAGGAGAATGTTACCGGCAAATATTTTTGAGTTTAACAAGTTAAACGACATAGGACTACCGCTCAACCACCACCACCACCACCACTTGTATCAGTCACATACGCGGATTGAGAGAGGGAAGAACGAGCCATCCATCCCTAGTGGTAATTGAGGGTCTTCCAAATTTGTTCGCAAGGCTGTGGGTTCGACTCCTTGCCTCCAACCTCGAAATCCAAAACGCAGAAGTTTCTACTTGGGGTACGATCAAGTGCATGGACCTCACACACGGACTCCTTGCCTCAAACCTCGAAATCCTTTCTACTTGGGATACGATCAAGTGCATGGACCTCACACACGGAAAGAGGGGAACCAACCGTCTTGCCAAAATACAAGTGTTCTGGACGCATCAGGTCGTGAGTTTGACGCTTAAAACAGACTCGGCCATAAAGACTTCAACCAAGAGTCCATTGCCCTTTGTGCGAATTGCCGGCTTGCGAGGCCTTAGGCAACACTTTTCAGCTGAATTTGGCTGAGGCACCAAATAAAATCTGTTTGGATTCTGGAGAAGGGAATTGGATAAACCCTCTCTCCAAATTGCTCTGCTTTAACTTTCACGACCCATGTATGGATTCTTCCCCCACTATAGTATCCATGCCTATCAGGCTATCTGTCTCAAGAAACTGATAGATTGTTTTATTTCACACCCAACTACGCAATGGGATACAGTCAAAGGTAGTGGAGAGATTAGCCGGATGTGTTAGACCAATTTGCCCGCACCTCAACTAATTTTTGATGGATGTATCAGGTTATGTGTTTGGCTACTAATTGAACCTCACACCACGTGAAAAGATGTCGGTAGACCAATTATTTAGGCATAGGGCCTAAATTATTTCTTTTGATAGCTGGATGTCTAGACCAATTTGCCTGCACCCCAAATAAACAAGGCTCTAAAGTTAACAACTGAGTAAACTTCGAGTTGCCCCTAAGTTTGGAAAGTTTTGCCTTCAAGAGATTCGAACTCGCGACCTTTTGGGGGCAAGCCCTTAAATTGTTTTCTCATGCTCGCTTGTCCAAGCCCCTTCGAGTTATTCTTTTTGGTAAAATGAGAGATTTCATTGAAAGGAGCATATCATAAATTTAGAGATATTATTTCGGTAAGTAATATTCTCGTATGCACTCTTTTATGAAAGTTTTCTAGTAACAAAATTTGAACTCACTGCTATATATGGTAAAAATGCATAAATGCTAGTATATTTTAGGAGGAATAACTTGGGCTATTTACAAGATTATTGTAAAATTGAGGGGGATCAAGAATCGACATTCACGTCTCTGCCTTCGCCCTAGTGCATCCCAAAATGACCTACTTTTTCTAGGGCACGAATTGTTGATTGTGGAATTACATTTCTTCATTGGGCGTTTTATTCTTATTCAAAAATTCCCCCGCGTTTGTTAGTTTTGCGCCAAATTTTTGTGGATTATTGATTCGTCTCACGAGAGGAATCAGAAAACCCAATTTTTTTTACTTTTACCACAAAATTTTTCAAAATATCCAAGATAAAACCCCCAAAGCCGGATTTTTTGGCTTTATCTTAGATATTTTTCAATATATCTGGGTAAAGTAAAATGTTTTTTTTTTTTTACCAATTCCTCTCGTCGACATGAATTCATAATTCACAAAAATTTGCCCAAAATTAACAAAAACTAAAAAAAATTCGAATCCCAAAAGCTAAGGTAAACAAGGCATTGAGAAAACGAGGATCGTTGTAAGCACAACAATTTGTACATGATTTCAGCCCAAACCCAAACACGGCCCAAACTAAGAATCCGTTATTTGTCATCAGCTAACGGCAACAGTAACCAATAGACAAGGCTGATTGGATAGAGCGATGATTGCTGCTTCAGAACACCTCATTCTTCACCGACCGCCGAACCACCACCGTTCGATTTTCCGGCCACGGAGGCGGCCGGTGCGGTGCGCTGCCGAACGCCAGGCGCTGTTTAGCCGCATTGCTCCTGTTTATGATAGCGTACGCCTCTTTCCCCCTCACATATAGTACTATCCTCCTCACTTGCATGAATTTTAATCCCCAGATATTACTTAGGAACTGTTTAATGACACAAGTTTGTTCTGTTTTTCCAAAATATTTTGTGGGTTTTTGAAATTGGGTTTCTTTTGTTTTGTTTTTTTTTTGAAGTTGAATGATGTGCTGAGCCTGGGGCAGCATCGAATTTGGAAACGTATGGCTGTGTCCTGGAGTGGGTAATGTCAAATTTTGTTTTTTTTTCATTCAATTGTATAATTGTATGTATGGGAGCATGGACGGAGGAAATTCTAATTTTAGGAACGAATTAAGAATGTGCATTTACAGAAGTTTGTTTGTTCTTTTAGAGAATGGCAAGAACTTCACTGAAAAGAAGGAATTACAATAACAAATCTGGCAATTAGGACCTTGGAAGCCTTTGGTCTTGAGTCCGGGATTAGTCGGTCCATTGGACCGGATATTGAGTTATGAAAACAAGAACAAACCCACTTTCTGCTGTTAAAGAACAACACGGCCACAAAACAAACCTATTGCCTACAGTACATGGTGGACATACCACGCGAAAATGGCCCCCATCAAAGTTGTCGGCGATGAGTAATCACATAGATTCACCGGTCAAACTGTGATGGGTCCTGGTGGAGATGTGTAGGCAAGCTGAAGGTGATAAACTACAAACGGTGGTTCCGCTAGTGTAATCCTTCTCCACAAAAATCTTACCAATGACCGACCAAGTGCCAAGCAGTAGCACCCTAGATTGATAACACTGAGCGCAAGCATCCAAGGAGCCAGTTTTGGACCACCGTCGATAGGTCAATGACGCTGATGCCGGGGGTCTGCCAAGACCAAAGAAGGTCAAAGAATGAGGCACAAGTTTGTTCTGAATGAGTAAATCTAATAGAGTATCAGTAGAATGAAATGAAAGTGAAATTGCATATGTTCTAATGCACAATAATGTAAAACTAGCAATATGGGAGACGAGAAATAAACTTTCGCCAGTATCTTGGGGTGGTGAACCTTATAATTTGGATAGATTCGTTACAGTCTATGAAGCACGGATACTCTATTTTGGCCTCCGTATCACGTATCGTATCCGTATCGGATACCGATACTCTCGGATACTCTCCGGATACGTATCCGATACGCTTTTTAAAGTATCCTGCTTTTAGAATTATTTTTTGGTATCCCGATACATTTCGGATACACGCGGATACTCTCGGATACATTCCGGATACGTATCCGATACGTTTTTTTTTTTAAAGTATCCTGCTTTTAGAATTATTTTCGATATCCCAATAAGTTTTGGATACGCGCGGATACGTTTTGGATACGCGCAAGGGTAAATATGTTATTACTTAAAATATATGGGTTAAAATTGCAATTAGGACTATACTTTTCTTTTTCCCCCACCAATCAACACCAGAAACACACCGACGATATCCTCTCTCTCGACAACCTTGTCTCTCTCTCGTTGTGTGTATGTAAATATATCTCTCTCGACATGTGAAATGGTGAACTTGTGTGATGGAAAACTTTAATCATTAATGAAATTTTAGGAATTAAAAATTATATATACACAACAACAACAACAGAACCCATGTAATCCCCCATCAAAAATTATATATAATATATTTTTTATTTACTTTTATATTCAACGTATCCCCCAACGTATCGTATCCTTCTTTTTGAAAAAATCACGTATCTGCGTATCCGTATCGTATCGTGTCCGTATCCCGTATCCGTATCCGTGCTTCTTAGGTTACAGTACTTCCACAAAGGGGGGTTTCTTCTAAACTTTGGGGTCGTAGTTCCTCTGGTCCATTCCCATGTGTGTGGATTGGTAAAGTTAATAGTTTCTTTGTACAGTGTAAGAGAGGGAAACAATGTGTTGGACTTGTGTTGTGGAAGCGGGGATTTGGCGTTTCTCTTGTCTGAGAAAGTTGGTCCCAATGGCAAGGTTTGCTCTTCTGATCTTCCCTTCACCCTCCTGTTTATTTCCCTGTCCAATTTTCTGCTGGAGACATTTTCCATGTTAATCTTTTTCACATTTCTTTACTTCCCGGTGCTGGTAGCAATCTTGAAAATATACTAGAAAAAACTACACTTTTAAGCTATTGAAAAGAGAATAAGATGGAGGTTTAAAGTTCTACAGCTTAAAGTTTGAGATCATTCATCAAGTATTTAATACGACAAAATCTAGAACCTCCATTTCACATAAGGTGTCACTGCTGTGAAAAATCGCTCACCCCATTCCCAGTATTCAAACATTAGAAATTGCAAGTAATAAACACATTCATCAAGCAGCACAGAAGCATATTGAACATTATGCATTGGAAAAGAACATAGACATTTCAAAAGCCTTCATAGCATATTGAACATCAAGCAACATAGTAGCATATTATCTGTCGATACTTTCTACCTATACAAGAAATGAGTCCTTACAAAAGCCTTCATTGCATTTCACTTCGGATGCTGTATTATACTATCTCACGGAACGGGTAAAATGCTGGTTCGTCAAAGGTTTTAGCTGCAAGCGTCTTCAACTAGGTTTGATGTGTCGTACTTGATGTCAAGGTAGCTTTTTTGGTTCAAAAGATCTCTTCTATTGAGTACGTCTTATAAATCATTTGAAATGAACTTTCGAGAATCATAGCCAGTAGACTCAGGTCTCTTCTCTAGCGAACATTGTTGAAGTTGCATACTGTTTAGCATAAGTGTGGCTTGTGTATCCCTTTTGTTGGCAATATTAAGCATCACAAATTTCTGATTTACATCAGCAGTATTGTCAGATAAAATATTACAACTCACATTTAAGAACCATTTTTAAATAACGGCTGCCCACCATTAATTTTTTATTTTGAAGAAAAAGAACTCTGTACTTAAATTTGAGATTGACATGAATTGCTTCTTAGAATGAATTGCCTCTCGAGACCAAATGTAGGAATTTGTGGAAAAGGGTTTGAAATATCCAATTTGTACATCTGACCTCTACAAGTACTAGGTCCTTTTTTGGGCACAATTTGCAGGTGATTGGGCTTGATTTCTCCAAGGAGCAATTATCAGTTGCTTCATCTCGACAACATTCACGCTCAAAGGCCTGCTACAACAATATTGAGTGAGCATTGGTGAATCTAGCTATTGACAGATTAAATAACTGGCTGTGAGGAAGTATCCCTCATATACAGAATAAACCAAAAGAAGGAAAAAAGAAAAGGAGCAATTCTTTTAGTGTTTTGTTACTATGATACTGTGAGCCACTGAAGAAAAATCCATAAGTAAATGATCTTGTGAGTTGCATTAGGCTTTTCATTATCTATGTAACTAATGTTTAATGCCAAGGCATTAACCTGATGCGATGAATCCTAGGTGGGTTGAAGGCAATGCTCTTGAGTTACCATTTTCTGACTGTTACTTTGATTCTATCACTATGGGATATGGGCTACGTAATGTGATTAATTTCCATAAAGCCATGGAGGAGATGTATCGAGTTCTGAAACCGAGTTCAAAGGTGTCCATCCTCGACTTCAACAAAAGCACTGACACATTTAACGCTTCAATTCAGGTATTGTGACAAGACAAATAGTTGAATGGTTTTGTTTGATATTCAAATAAAAACACCATTCCATACGCGATTTCTAGAACTATTTGGTAACTGTTGAGCTAAACATGGATCTTTAGTTTGCTTAGGTGGCTGATTCTGCTGTGTAGCTTTTCTAGTTGAATTCTGCGGACAAAAACCATCATATATTATCAACAAATATAGAAAGCACACTATCCCAAGTTTGGTATTTGGGAATTAGTGGTGTAGGAAGGAATGACGAAGACCCTAACATGTGGTCTTACATGGAAAAATTGGGTGCTCTTGAATTGAAGATGCATTGCTGTTTTGCGACTTCTACCCTTGCATTACAATAGTAAAATCACCTATACTCCACAGAACAATTGGACTCTAGACTTTTAGCTTTTAGTCAAGAAGAAAGGTGAGAATGCTTTACCCTCTTCATGCTCTGCGATTTATGTCACGGATGTACTTCCGTTATTTCCTCAACTAGAGAGAGTGCTATAATTCCTTGGATAGTTGAGTGACTTGAGTATCATTCCAACTCTACTTATCAATCACGTACTTCACGTTTAGGAAATATCATGTCTAAATACCTTTCATCAAACAACAGAAATTCTGACTCTGTGAACACTGTTTTTGCCAGGAGTGGATGATTGACAATGTAGTCGTTCCTGTGGCAAATGGTTATGGTCTTGCTGATGAGTACAAGTATTTGAAAAGCTCTATTCAAGAATTTTTAACAGGTGCTTTCTTCTTGTTAACCAACTGTACATCTTCGTCCTTCGTGCATAAGTTTCTAGCTTTCTGTAGAATAACCATACCTGAAAAATCCAATCTGCTCTGATATTTATTAACTCAGGTGGTTGTCTTCCTGTAACACCAAATATCTAGTCATAGGATTATATGGAATTAACCATTTTGTTTTCATTGCCAAAAAAATTGTAGCACTGTATAGTTTCTACAGTGAGTCAGTGATGTGTGTGGAGTCATTGATGTTAACCCTGCAATTTCGGATTCACAAGGCAATCTTTTCAATTAAAAAAATAATAATAAATCACTTGCTCAAAAGCATTTCAGAATTGTCAGGAGATGAAAGGAACTCTTGATTTTGCCTCAAAAGAACGCATATTGTCTGCACTTTGCGCTTTGTTTTCTGTTTGAAGAAATTACTGTTTATTCTGCTGCAGGAAAGGAGTTAGAGGAGCTTGCCTTAGAAGTAGGATTTGCAAATTCAAAGCATTTTGAGATTGGTGGAGGACTCATGGGGAACTTAGTAGCCACACGGTAGGCGCGTCTTAATTATTGCTTGTTAAGCAGTTTCTGAGTGAATGTTAAGCCTTCGAATCAATACAACTAAACGCTGCCCAATAGATATACTTCGAATTCTTAGCCCGTGAAAGTGTTACGAAATTGAGTTTCTGTTCTAGTTGTGAAACTTCTAAATAATATGTTTAAATGCTGGTTGGAACAAATTTTGGAATTGGATAATTTCATACAATGGTATAACATGAAGAAGCACAATATGTCGGAATTATTTCCTGAAATTCATACTGCAAGTGAAGGTCAGAAAAAAAAAAAAAAAGAGAGTCGAAATTGACATGTAGCTATTGAGAGGATTAGAAATATGGTGAAATGATGGCATTTCCTTTAAGTCAAATCCAACCCAGAAAGTTTAATAAGGATATAATATCCTGAATGAGAACCATAATTTCTTCAATATTTAGTGGCCAGCTAGGGAAGCATTAAGAACCAAAATGACCACAATTTTAATGGGGGTCTTGCTAACCTCCGCTTAATAAGCGATGAATAATATGCAAATAATTCCAAATAAGTTCAGATTTCAATACATTTTTCACGGATATTAATACAATTTCACATATATCTATACACTGTTCTTTGATATTGATGCATCTTTTACCTGTTATCCATCGACCTTAGGGTTGAGGTTAGCATTTTCTATTTTAATGTTAAAGTGACTCGCTAAGGTTTACTTCTTATTCTAAGCCCAATGTATTGCTTTCCTATTACTCCATCTTACATCTTACTAGACATAAGCTTTATACTTGGTAAGATGGTAACTATTTTGTTCAAATTTTGCATTAAAATTTCAATATCCTCTTATAACTTTTCACTGCTTGGAACCCTCCCCGTTCGGCAGAGTGATAGTGCGCGCCACCTGGCAACCAGGGGCCTTAAGAAGCCTTCGGTCTGAGGTTAAATTTTCAATCACGTGCTATCAATTTATGTGTCATGCTAGTCCATTCAAAGTATAGCCCCAATTTTAATTGAGCCTTCCGCAAGTGGACTATAAGATTGGTTTCCCAAATTAATCGGTATATTGGACAGGATACCGAGTTATCGAAAAATTTGTCACTGCTTTGAGCAGTAGCAGGTCTATTTAGTCACACTGTTATGGGTCACATTAGGTGCAGTTTGTTAACCACATTAAACACGCTTAGCTTACAATTAACCCACTGCCTGTCACTACACAGAAAGTGAGTTGGGTTTATGGCTTAAATAATAAACCATCTTAATCACTAAACGAATAGAATAAAACTAAACAGAGTCAACAATAAACGCAAAGTTTGAAATTGTGCAGTTTTTTGAGCATGTGAATCCTTCATAGAATCAACTCCCATTAACCTGACTTCTTTTTTTTTTTTCCTTTTTCCCACGGTCTCTTTGGTTGTTTTCTCATAATTTTTACTCCCTCCGTCCCTTTATTACAGTCCAGTATTCCATTTTGGGCTGTCCCTTAATAAGTGTCCATTTTGTAAAGTTAGTGGGTAAAAGTTGGTGAATTGTCTATTTTGTCCCTAAAAGTAGATTCCATTTTGAAAAGTTAGTGAGTAAAAGTGTAATGATGATGGGTAAGTAGGGAAAGTGGAGGAAAAAGTTGATGTGAAAGGTATAATGATGATGTCTTTTTAATAAGTTGGAGTTACGAAGCAGGACATTTAAAAAGGGACGGAGGGAGTATTAGATATGGGTCAGTTTTATATCATATCGTCCATAACGACGAGATGAATTGGAAAAGTGTAAAAAGTATATATCGAAGTTAAAGAAAGTTCATGTAAAATGACGAAAATGATAAAAAAAAATCCATCCTTTTTCCTCTAGACCGACCTCTTGGGTCTTTTCTTTTCATCTTCTTATATGAAATTTTTTTCATCTTTGTTTTAGTATATTTTTATGATTTTCTGATTCCTCACATCGAGACGAACGATGTCATTAGGAGAACAGCCGAAAAGACCGCGCCAAAAAGTCGGGAAAAAAGTTAGGCAATCTGTACGTTAGCATAGTTCTCCAAGAATTCGAAGGATTATTTCGACTTAAACATGGTTGTTTGGGGGCTAAAAGTCTACTGAAATCATGGTAAAGATACTATGGAGTAGTTGATTATGAATCAATCATTGTATTGAAGATCTTAAAGAAGTATACTTTAGAAGGAAGATAGAATGAAAGTTCAAAGCACTATGGAAGTGGTTCAAACATGTTCGTTCATTTGTCAATGCCACAGATTAAAATACAGTAAGTCAAGAAATCTTGGCAAACAAATGCACTCTTAGGTTACCTAAAATATATGGATTTCCAATTTTTAAACTATGTTTGGGGTGTAATACGTGGGACTTTCTTTACGTTTTGGCCGTCTTCTTTTGAATCGAGACGATCTTGGTCAGCATTAGTTTTCTCTCACATATTATCCGCCGGAAAATTAGTTCAAGATTTTGAAGTAGCTTTACTTACACATTTTCTACAACATTATGTCAGCACAACTAGGCTCCCATTCGGTTTTGATTTGTTCGGTTTTGTTCAAACCTGGGCTGTTGTTTGCCCACTCCAGATCCACAACAATGCTCGGAGGTGCCTATCTGTACTTCTCGTTGATATGGTAATCCATAAAAGCATAGACTCGATCAAATATCGATGAACAAATCACATGTGTCATCAGAGATAAACGAACGGTTTAAGCTAAAAATCTTTTGTATAGTCCATTTTTTTGGTTCCAACAAATGTTCATGTATCTAGCGAATCTGATTGAGTTAGTTTTTAATGTCTACAACTTTTTTGACGAGGGATACGAAATGGGCAACTCCGATCATGGTTCCGAGTCACAGCCCAAAACTAGACGGATCCAAATTGGATGGGAGCGGAGTCCTATACACGACTTGATCTGGAATAGCTTTCTCACTAACTTCTTGAAAACTAAATAACTGCTTTAGGAAAGAGAAGAAGAGCTAAGAAAAAATGGTTTCATAAAATCCACAAAGCTTCTTGCATCTGCCTGTACACAATAACCTAACCTCTAATCACTGTCAAAGAATTTTGATCAGCTGTACACGGAATTTACAAAAAGCATTAACTCGGATCGTTACAAATTATCGTATACCCCCAAATCTTAAAAGAAAAAACAACTCAAAGAATGGTAATACAGGGGGAAATATATTCTCATAAATGGGTATTCAACCAAACAAATCCTGTAAGCAAAATAAGTAGGAAGAAAAGAGTATTATCTGGGCTCAATGAAGCTTTCTGAAATGTTATTTCCTGAAGACTGGGTGTTGTAAGACTCTGGCTGAGATTGACTAGTTCTCGATTGAGCACATTGACTAGACTCCGCGCTAGCAGCAGTCAGAAATGGTGGCTTTGTCGGCTGAGGAATCTCGTGGTTATCCTTCAGCATTTTCACTACCATAGACATAGATGGACGGAGTTCTGCAGAGGCTTGTACGCAAAGTAGACCGATTTGAAGTAATTTACGGGCCTCTTCTTCCTCAAACTTACCATGCAGCGATGGATCAACTGCTTCACATAGCGTTCCCAATCCGTAGAGGTTCCACGCCTACGGAAAGTTGAAAAAGAAAGTAGTATATCACGACGTGGGTTCTGAGACTTGTATCTAAGACTAGGAAATAAATGAAATATGTCGAGCAAATAGAGGTACCATTTGCAGGATAGAGTGTGCATTCTGAGAGAATGAGATGTTCTTCTTTCCAGAGACAACTTCCATCACAAGAACACCAAAGCTATATACATCTGCCTTTTCGGTCAATTTGCCACGAACTATGTACTCAGGAGCCATGTAACCTCTGCAGAGGTAAATCCGTTTTATTATGCCACTCTTATTTGCTATCTTAGTTTGCTAATTGACTAAGAAAGCCAAGGTGATGGAACTTACAGTGTGCCGGCAATGGCAGTGCTGATATGGGTCTTATCTTCTGGAAACAACCGAGCAAGCCCAAAATCAGCAATTTTTGGCGAGAAGTCATCGTCAAGAAGGACATTGCTCAACTTTATATCTCTGTGTATGATTCTCAAGTTCGACTCCTCATGAAGATAAGCCAAGCCCTCAGCCGTACCCAATATTATCCTATACCTCTCTCCCCACGTTAGTGGCTGCTGAACATCTTTCTTACCTGAATCAAATCAAAAGAACTCGTTAGTTAAATATGAAATTGGGAAAGAAAAACAGGATAAAAATAAATAAATACGTAATTGAAACAAAAATTGATATATTGAAGTAGAAGTCATAGATGGGAGAACAACCGAAGAGGTGGTCATGAACGCTTTGATTCGC
Source organism: Rhododendron griersonianum (assembly GCA_018127125.1). Classification (NCBI taxonomy): domain Eukaryota; kingdom Viridiplantae; phylum Streptophyta; class Magnoliopsida; order Ericales; family Ericaceae; genus Rhododendron; species Rhododendron griersonianum. The sequence continues at coordinate 5,296,624 of CM030799.1, read as the reverse complement.
GACGAATTCATAAACAAGCAGGCTTTCGGGGCCTGTAATGCTGCATCCCAACAGCTTTACAAGATTTTTGTGGTGGATTCCGCTTATCAGATTGACTTCATTAAAGAAATGATCCACCCATTGTCTTGTATTGAAGAAAAGCCTCTTAACTGCAACAACTTGTCCATCGGGCAAAATCCCCTATTTGAAGCAAAGAAACGGCCTCAGTTTAAATCAACATGCATGGATCGATTCTTGACTAGCAGAAGAAAAAGGCGGAAAGTGAAATATGAAATTACTTTGTAAACTGAACCAGATCCTCCTTGACCAAGCTTGTTGGAATTGTCAAAGTAGTTTGTGGCGTGTTCAAGTGTTTCGTATGAAAAATTGAGTTTCGACTTGTTAACAGAGACCAACAGAGGACCCAATTGCTTCCTTTCTGTAACAAATAACAAAGATCAATGTTAGTTCAATGTTACACAACATTGGAAAAAGTTGTATAAATTACCATTGAGATACCTCTCCTCTTCTTCACAAGTTTCTTTCGGGCAAAGAACAATATTGTTGCTGCAATCATCAGAAAAGCTACAGCAGCAGATGCTGCGGCCAGAATAACAGCTAAGCGGTTGCCACCTAATTGCAAACAGAATTAGATTGTGCCCATTCATAGCAAAAAACCAAGAAGTTATTTGACAAAATGAAGAAACACAATCACAACATGCATTCCTGTTTGTTCGGCCAAGGCAAAATCAATCATAAAATTACTACTATACTATTAGATATGTATTGTTTTTCATTTCCTAACCGCTTATGCTTTTAGGATAATATGTGACTTAAAATGATATCAGAGCTCATGATAATCCAATCAAATTCTATGTAGCCAAACACCCTCAAATCAAAATGATACAAGGAGAAGGAATCAAGAATTCAACAAACCCAACTCACCTCCTTTTCCCGGCGGGGTATCGGTCGAAGAATTATTGTAGAACTTAGATGTAGAATACCTCATATAGCAACCAGAATTCAAAACCCTTCCCTCTTCCATAGAGAGGCATGACCCAATCCGGGAAACCGCATTTGCCAAACAGTCCCCACAACCACTCCCATTCACAAATTCCCAACACTGAGCCAAGCCATAGACAGATAAATTCCCAGTAGTCACAGAACCCACAAAAAACCCATCATTGTTTTGAGCTTCAACGCTCAAATTCCTCACCAAATCAACAACATTTCCCCTAAACAAAGTCTTATTCCCACCAAAATCAACACTCCCACAAACAGTCCTATTCACCGCACTCAAACTCTCATTGAAGAACATGTAATCATCGTACCTGCAGGGAAGGATGTACAAATTCAAGGTTGGAAGGGCAAACACTTAAAAAACACAACACTTGTTCCACTAACTAAAATGTGGGGTAAGTACTTATTTTTTGAATTAAAAAATTAAAGATGATATAGAGTGAGGATGACCCGTCTTGTAAAACAGAAAATAAAAAACTTAGCGAAATGGGGCCTTATTTTTTCAACACAAATTGCAAAAACACTACCAACAAGATTGTTACATATACTTCCCGATCAATCTATTGAATTACGAAATTACAAAGATATGGTCATCTATAGTCATAAATGCACACAAACTTACATTTTTAAAGGAAAAATATTACTAAAGATAGCATTTTTTTTTTCAAGAACTCTTGATTGGACGGATGTTTTTCTTCAAAAGGATGTTGGGCGGGTGGTCGGTCTTAAATAGTTTAAGAGTTTTTTAAGATAAATCCAACATCTGTCCTATTTACTATTGAAAGAACCTTTTTTGCCGTCAAACTTTTTTTTTCACATCCGGGGTTGCCGAGTGACTCAGGCGGATGCTCAAGCTTTGAGAGTGCTCAAGGTCTATTCGATTCTCTACAAGTTGAGTACCTTGCAGTAAATAGGTGGAAAGCCGCGACTAATGTACTCGTGCTAGCTCTTTTTGTGTACGAAACAAACAAAATGAGAAAAGGGTGCAGTGCATAATTAAAAATTTGGAACACGGGTACAGCTGTCTCCCGATTCGTCCGACCATCGGTCCATACCTGATGTAACACCCATCGTAGAAAAGCCTCCCACCGCGAATCAACCTCTGGAAAGGCAAACACCTCAGGATCTGGGTCTTGATCTGGGCAAAACACTGATTACAATCGTTTCTCGACAAGTCCTTCATGCACTCGCCGAAGGCGTACACGGTCGTGTTACCGGACCCATTGACGGCGCCGCCGTAGCCTCGGGCGGCGACCTGAGGGGTCAAGGTGTCGATGGCTGCCAAGAAGTTTGCCACAAAGACTTGCCGGTCGGACGGCGCTGCGCTGGTGTTGGTGCAGATTAGAGCTGCCTGTGTGGCTCTTGGATCGGCTAGAGAGAGTTTTGTACGTAAGGAGAGGAGTACAATTAGTGTGAATAGAAGTGGAAATGCCATAGGTGTGGAAGAATTGGAGCGGGTTTGAGCATATGGGTAGCTTTTGGTTAAATATGAGTTCTTTGTTGATAAGGGTGGAGAGAGAGAGAGAGAGTTTTTGATTGATATATGTATGTATTTGACAACTACGAAAATGGCTTGTCAAAGGGGAAAATGGGAAAAAAATTTAGTGCCGAGCGGGTACCACATGGTGCCCACTCGTGCATCTGAACCATCAATTTCGTGTTTGAACGGCTCAGATTTAGAAAGAGAAAAAAGAGAGAAAAAGTGTTGGGGTGAGAGGAGAGAGAGGGTTTCAATCCGAGCTGTCCAAAAGTGAATCAGACGGCTCAGATGCGTCGAGTGGGTGCCACGCCGGCAATACCCGCTCGGCATTGAAAAACTCCTCAGGAAACAGAGTAGGAAAAGAGTAGGAAAATGGTACGGGGTGGAGAGCAGGGACGGAGCCAGGATTTTACCCTAACAGTGGCAAAATGCGAAGGATTGAGAGATGTTGCCAAGCGAGGGGTGCTCGACACCATTGCCAAGCACCCTCGGTTGGCAGTATCCCTGAGTCCGCAAATTAAATGTATACTAAAAAAAACATGATTGCAATATGAATAGTTATGGACTCTAGAAAAAATTAAAATAACATAATAAAAACTATAGTAAATGATGTTTGTCGTTTGTACATGGAGTACGAAAAAGACTAATATAGTTTTGAAATACTATTTTGGATCTCCTTTCTTCAAAAAATCTAGCGGTGACGAGTCTATATAAGTTGGGGGTAACTTTTTTTTACATATAATAATTGTATTTTCTAAAATTCTTGTCTTGGTGGCTGTCTCTACTAGACCCCCTAGCTAGCTCCATCCTTGTGTATGCACATTGACTAATATATCTTTGGGGGACCAAGTACGACGTGACAATAACTTAGCAAGGTAGCACGCCAGAGTTATCAATTTCGATAGAAATCTTCCCTTCTCTGTCCATTTTTGTTAGATGGGTCTTGAGTCTTGACTCTGCTATAAAAACCTTTCAATCACTAACGGCCATGTTACTAGAACTCCATAAAGTAACAAAAACTTGGCAAAGTCGCATGTCATTATATTATAGAACTGATGAGAAGAGTCTTTCCTCATCTTTTCGTGTTGGTTCCGTTTGTATAACAATGTGAGTTTGACTCGTTCAAAAAATCTTACGATCACTCATGGCATGTTTCTTTGGATTCCATAGAGCTGCAAAGACTTGGAAAATACATATGTAATTATCAAAGAATAGACAAGAATAGCATCTCCTCATCTTTCCATCTTTGTTTTGTTTTAAAAAAATCTTGCAACGATTGATTGAAAACCTCATGATTCGAAAAATCTTGTAACCATTGATTGAGAACCTCGATCATGTTTTATCATTAGGAATTGATGGCCATGTCCTTACCACTCTGTACAACAGCTAGCATGCAAAGACCTGTCAAAGCCAATTCAGTGTCATTATCATAGAATAGAACTCGTTGGAAAAATCTTGCAATAAGACTCCATGCATAAAGCAACCCAGACTTGGTAACGTCTCTTTGTAGTGGATATTTATTAGTGATTTCGTATCCGTCTCCATCGATTTTAGTATATAATGTGGAACTTGGCTCATTGAAAAATCTTGCAATGAGTATTTATTCACTACTACTGACATGGCGCGCAGGGGAGACGAGCTATATTTTTGGAGAGGGGTGAGACTATACATTTTGATAATAAGTTTTTTTTCCCAATGTAATAGTAGTATTTTTTAGAATCGTAGGGGGGCGACCGCCCCTACTAGCCTCCCTCTGTCTCCATCCTTGGAGAGAGAGAGTTTTTGATTGATGTATTTGATTGAGAAGGGTGTGAAAATGGAAGAGAGGAGACTGGATTTGATAAATACGAAAATGGTTCGTCAACGGGGAAACAGAGTAGGAAAACGGTACGGGGTCCCAGCAGAGCTGAGATGAGGAATGGATGGGGTAAGCCATCTACCGAGTGGGGATGAGGAAGAATAATTTGTATCCCTGCACGAACACGAGTTGATGGGGACCTCGATACAAATGTGCCTTCTTTTAGGCTCGGTTTATTTTGGCGTAAAATATTTTATTTTAAAATAAATGGAGTCTTAAAAATTGAAAACTAAAATTGAAATTTGGAAGATTGAACAGTAATTAAAATTGAATGATGAATTTTTTAGGAAAATGATTTTGCCACTCTCTTTTTTGCTAACGCCACTCCCCTGCAAGTGTATTTTTGCACCAAAAATACACTTGCAAGAGAGTGGCGTTAACAAAAAAACGAGTGGCAAAATCAGCACCCTATTTTTATAAACAATAACTTGATCAAATTCAACGAGCACCTAAATAAATATATTTTACTAGTTGATATTGTGGACGGTCTACGTGTAATATCGGCTACGAATTAATATTTGCTTGCATAGTAATATCTAATTTAGTTGATTTTTTTATAAAAAAATAAAATAAAATTAGTATGTCATTTGCAAGACCCAATAATGCCATTGTACCCTAAAATATGATAATTTGAAGGGGTAGGTAGAGGCAGAATGGAAGGAAGCCCATCTAGACAGGCTGACAGGGATGGTGAAATTTTATTTTACAACTAAACACATACGATTTGGACACAATTACGGTTGCAAATGAATCGAGCAGCTTGTGAGCTCGTTTGCAGCGCTTTACACAATGTATTTGAGAAGTCCAAAAAAGTATGTTGACAAATTGAGCAATGAGATGAAAAACGTGGGGTTCGAGAGAATGGATGTTGGACCAATCACATATCGACTTGCGTGGTCAACTTGCTATGTTTGGAACTTTGTCTCAAGTGGTTTGGAATTGGATCCGTTACGGAGTTAACAAGCCATATCAGATCCTCTTTTTTGACAAATTGTTATTTTAAAAAAGTTAAAGTGACTTATTTTTTGTTTTTATTCAAATTTTTTTCGTATCACTTGACTTATCATCATTTTTTTGGGGATTATTGCATCCTCATGACAAGAGGAATCTAAAAAGTAAAAAATTTTGATCGAAATCTAATTTTTTTTTTGAATAAAGACGAAAAATAAGCCAATAAGCCACTTTTTTCGTCTTTATTCAAAAAATATTGGATTTCGATCAAAATTTTTTACTTTTTAGATTCCTCTCGTCGTGAGGATGCAATAATCCCAAAAAAATAATGATAAGCCAAGTAATATGGAAAAAATTTGAATAAGGACAAAAAATAAGTCACTTTGACTTTTTTAGAAAAACAAGTTCCAAACTTTGATAGGACATCGCAATCTGAATACGACCCGCATATATACCATCGGTGTTTCCTACTCGTATTTGACTGCTTTTTTCTCATCGAGTGAGTAGCACGAAAATTATTTTTTTATTTGTTCGACGATCAGAGGGTATCCAGGTAAGTTTACGCATATTTCGACTAAATTCCTCCCTGGCCCGATCAAAGGTAGATAATTTATGCCGGGACTAGAGAATTTGTAAGAAATTATTTTTCTTGCGGCCTGACATCAAAAGCCGAACCCTGATCAATGGAGGCGGGGGGGCTGTTGTCTCTTTAAGAGGCTGCTGCCTGTTGTCCTAGCCGAATGGGGCTCTCTTCGGTCTCGGTTTGATGATGAGAAATGTTCACTTCGTAGAGCTCATTAAGTAGAACAAGAGTATCGAAAAATCAGCTCAATCAAATATCATTAATATTGGAACATTTTAATCTTGAAAAGAATGGATCCCTTCTGTTAAGCTTGGCACTGTTCCCTTCCGTTAAGCTTTCTTCCGCGCGTGCGGCTTCACCGTTGGCCGGACGGTGCCAAGGTGCTGTGTTCTAGCTTCGTCTAGTAAGAAGGTACGTGATCCTGTTTTGCGTTTTTAGTTTCGAGATAGTTTAGGTCTTTGCTCATCATAAAGGAAGGTCTGAAATTTGGGTTAGTCCTCGTCGATTCCGTCCATCTGTTCATCTTTTTAGTTGTTTCGGTCAGTGGAGGGTCACGGGGTTCATGGTTCTTGCTTTGGGGACCCTTCGTTTGTAGCTTTTTAGGCCTGATTTTAGTCCCGTCCTTTGTTTGATTTTTGGATTTACGATGGCTAAGAGATTTCGGTTGAGCAAGAGTTTTTTTGCGGGGCCTTCTCGTGGTTCTCGACGTCTGTCTAAAGCGGCTAAGGGTAAGGGTATTGCTGGATCTCTAGACATGGTTACGGAGCAGGATTTGGTTTTGGATGATCTGCGTCTAGAGGATTTTGGATCGGATTGGGTCTTACCTTTTCATTTAGCTAAAGATAGAGCTACTGCAGCAGCTAAGTTTCGTGAGGTTTTTGATCCGGCTTATGAGCCGTGGGAAGAAGTCTGTGGCAATTGGGACCATTCCGACTCGGAGGATATGGATTCTGAGGATAGGGAGTTTCCAAATCAATCCTGTGGGGGTTCAGCTACTTGTGCTAATTTTCATATTGGGGAATCTTCACGGTCTAATGTTACAATGGAGGCTTGCGAGGCGGATGGGATCGGTTGTTTGGGAGTTGTGTCCAATGACCTTTCCATGGTTTCTTCTGGTTGTGCTGCTGCAGAGTCCAAGGTTGATTGTCGATGTCCTGCTGGTGGCTCGGGGTCATTTGATAGGTTTGGAGGGCCTGAAGGACCTTATAGGAATTTGATGTCCAATGGTGGTTTGAAGTTTCGCCATCGGCAGAAAAAGGTCATTATGGGGCGAGAGTTTATCTTAGTAAGTCGCCATTGCCTTCGGGGTGAGGATAAGAGGTTCCGATTTTTCCATATGCCCAGCCTTTCGGCTGTGGAAGTTAAAGTTCAGGAGCCATCTTTGACGGTTAGCCATCCACGTAGCCCTAATGGCCTTAGGGCTCAGGAGGTCTGTGTTGATGTCCGAGAAAGTGATAAGACTGTGGTTGGTGTGCCTAATCTTTTTAGTCCTTCCCGGATGGATGTGGTGGATGAGTTTCCTTCTTTGCCTACTAGCTGTGTGACTGCCTCTCAAGTACCTGATCACCAGCAGTTGAACATTGAGGGCTCCTCGTCGAATAAGGTTGGAGATGGTTTTCATGATTCGACGGCTGGGTTTGAAGGTGATCTTCAAGATGATGCTACGGGGCCGAGGAATTTGAGGACTAAGAGGATTATGGCCAGCTGGCGAAATAGATTAGTAGACTACGGCCATTCTTTTGCTGTGAATGCAAATGGAAACGGAAGAGCAAGGTTGACCACAAAGCTAGTTGTGATGGTGGCAGGGCTATTCACAACCCCCTTAGAGAAAGCGTAAACGTGAACGGGTCATAGAGGACAGCTGCAGTGACCCTTGTAGGCGCGGTCAAGATTATTGACATGTCATCAGAGAAGACCTTTTGACCAACCAATTGGCCGTGGACACGTGGCAATTAGGTCCACGCGGAAAGTCAATCTTAGTCAAAACACCATTCCGAGAAGACGTTTGACTGACCAATGGAAGGGAAGCACGTGTAGCCCATAAGATCGATGCCCGCGGAATTGACCCGCGGAAGGGAAGACCCCGCGGGACCCCCCCGCGGGCCCCACAGGGGAGAACTGAAAGCGAACCAGGGTTGGTACAGAAAACTACAGAAAGACCCTGGGATCCTATTCGGGCCTAAAAGGCAGGCCCGGAAGGGACCCCGCGGGAGTCAAACGATCGCCGCGGGTCGCGACCTTGCTCTTGCGGGAATTGGGGAAGTTCTTGTGGCTTGGTGGCTTGGGATGGAGGTAGCGTCGTGGAAGCGTGAGTCCCCCCGCGGAAAATCCTCCGCGGGAGGACGAGTCTTTCGCGACCTGGAGGTACGGGAGGGACACGTGTTGGGATCTTATAGGAGCGTCGTCCTGGGCCTACCTAGGCCCAGGTGCCCTATAAATACCCCTGACATTCCCAATGATTGCCAGAGGCTGACTTTTCTGGAAAAGGAGAGAGAGAGCACTGATTCTGAAGAAGGAGAACATTCTTCCCCGGAGAGAAGGTGACCTCACTCATTTGATTCCAAAGAAGGCAGACGTCATCCCCCCGCGGAGAACAAAGGAGACGCGTTGCCTTTGTCTTTTCCGTACCTCTTGCTTCAGCCCTCACCCCACGAGTTTATTCCTCTTTTCCCCCTCGGTACTAATTATCGGCCAATCGCACCTCTCCAGCTCACTTGTCTACACGTAAGCAGCCCCGAAGGAACCCGATCACCCACAACCCTCATATTTTTCGTTCCCCTCAACGTCGTGCTTCCCATTGATGTTCCTTTGCTTATTGTTCCTCACCTTTGTTTTGCAGGTATCGTGTGTTGTGTGATCGGCGTTGAGGACTTGCTTGGGATGTTCCTCTGAGTTTTGCGGAAGGTTTGCATTAGCTTTGTTTGTTTGTTTTGTTCTATTGGGTCTTTGTCTTTGTTTGTTTGGGGTGTGGTGTGATGATCTTGGATGCATGGCCAGGCATGGAATTAGGAAAAAAAAAAAAAAGAATGGATCCTAAACACTGGACCAAATCCACTGGAACTCATTATTGGCAAGTTATATGTGTTTCGATAAGGTACTTAATGATATCCTATCGAGCTAATTTTTGGTACACTTGTTCTATTCGACGAGCTCTACGAAGTGAACCTTTCCGATCATCGGAGCGAAACCGGAGCGAGCCCCGCTCGGCCGGGACAACAGGCTTCTACCCCTTTAAGGGGCAACAGCTCCCCCGCCTCCCTGTCCCTGATCAATTGTGTGGGAAACAAACTCACCAACTAACCGGATGAATAGTAGCGCAAAATTACTGAATGCAATGCTTTTTAACTAAGTCACGTACGTATGCAGGAGAGAGAGCGCGTAAGCTTTCGGGTGTCTTCAAAGGTTTTCTAAATTACTAAAATCTGCAAAAACAATGATTGAGAGCAATAATTCAAAGCGCGGATGGAAAATGAGAACGAAGAATATTGCTGGAGAGTTGTGACATAGCTTAATTTTGACCCTATCTGATCAACACACACAATTGTGGTGTAACTGGTGTTTTGTGTGGTGAGAAGAATGTGTGGGCCGTTGTCTAGAGTCACTCAATTTTGTAAAATATGTCCTACAGAATCATGACTATTTGATTATCAATGTCATAGTATATTCGAAGGAACTGCAAATTTTACGATTGGTTGAAATTTTCGTAGTGAAAAAATAAATATTTGAAATAATATGGGTTCTCACAACAACAAAGAATGTACGCCACCAAGAGAGATGTGCGATTACTTCTATATATCGGATCATATTCTAGACAAAGGTTTGATAAATCCATCAGAACGACTGGTGTGTGGACGGTCCACATGATTGTGTGTGTGTGTTAGTGGATGTGGTTGTAAACTTTTTCTGGATATATAATGCACTTCTGAAATTTTGTGGCCAAGTACCATTGTTCTATAATGAAAGTATATAAGTATAAAGTTTTTTCCATGAAAAACAAGCAGAATGTATTGGGTGTTATAACAGTTAAGCTCCAATTACAACATCAAAATACTAGTAGTATCCTGATCTTATCTCATGCAATTTGGCGAACTGTGATATCTTAATTTCTAGTCCACCAGTAGGAGATTTACACACTCAAAATTGCAATAGCAGAATACTACATCAATCATGTGAGGTATCAAGCCCGACACACATCAACTCAAGCACAACCCGGCCCATACGAAACGGAAGACTTTCTATACGGGAGAAGATCATCAATAATATTGGCTTCTGGCAAGACTTGACTCCTTGTTCTCTCCGTACAAAAATGCACTAGAAGGGTGTTAAACCACGACTTGGGAATGGGACTTGGGTGATTAATTGTTGTAAACACAGTGGTGGGTTTTTTCTTGAAGACCAATCAATGTCAACATTCTTGACCCTTGATTCATTGTTGAAATTGTGGAATGGCTATATGGCATGATGCAATGGACTCCGAGTCTCCTATAATACGGTCGAACAAGTTATAAAAAAACCTTTGAAAAATTTGGATCCCACTCATGGGAGATGGTGGTGATACATGCTATTACCCTGTTCAGTTTGGATTTTGAGGGAGATTTTATAGTGTAATGAGTTGAGAGAGAGATAGATAGAGAAAAAATTATTGGGGATCGTGCACAGAAATTTTGAGTACCCCAAACAAACAAGCCCATTACCCATATATGTCTATACATGTACTCCTACTCTCAGTATTGTTGCCTAGGGTAATTAGGTCCGACAAACTTATTTCTTTTATGTTGTCCATTTTTTTGGGCGAGGGTCCTGTTCAATTTGGCTATCCTCCAGTCCGGTCCAATTTGGCCCGTTTGTGGGCCTTTTCTAGGTCCACAACAACGATTGAAACCATTCAATGCTGTGTTTGGATTAGATTTTGAAATTTTTTTTGAAAAATAGTAGGGGTAATAAGTAGAGAGAGATAAAAAGAGAAATGTTGGAAGTAGAGAGAATCTAGGGGGAATCTAGGAGAAATTTTTTGAAAAATTCTTTTTGAATTGCAAAGAGAACTCAACATAATTTTTAGAAATCGTTGAAAACATTGACCATGTCAAACATTGACCCTCCTTCTCCGATGTCTTCTTCTTCTTCCTCTTTTGTCTTTTTTTTATGAGCGATTTTTCCTCCTAGATCTGGCCGGTGAACTCATCATCAACGCCAGCGGCATCGGGGAAACCCTAGCAAGGATCGAACAGTACCAAACAATTTCAAACCGAAAGCTCATCACACAAAAAAAAGAGAGGAGAAACAATGAGAGAGAGAGAGAGACCTTGGCCTCGAGAGTCAGATCACTCAACGTGTTGTGGTGGGGAATAGAGATGGAAGTCTGAGAGATGGGGAGAGAACAGGCGATTAGGGTTATCGCTGATACTTATTTTTTTGAGAGAAACCTCCGCCATGAATAAGCTATTCACGGCTCCACTCAATTTCAGTTGTCCAAAAGTATTCTATTACCGTTAAGAGATTGTTTCAATATGGATCGTCTAAAATACTTCTGGGACGGCTGAGATTGAATGCCATAAACTTTATTTACGACTCCTCCATAATAAGATTTTCTCTTATTTCTAACCTTTTTTACGGGTTTTTTTTTTAAACGGTTCAAGGACAAATCTATCTAATAAAACAGAAGGGTTGTCCTATGTGGCACCCTTTGTCCTAGGTGGCACCCACCATGCACATGCACACACGTTCACTGTTCACACATCAAAAATGTTATTAAAAAATTAAGTGTTCCATTTTTCAATCCAGTTGAACAGGTGCGTAGTGCCGTAGGCACGGGTAAGTACTAGTCATTTTATACATTAACTTTAAGGACTTCTCCAAACAAATCAGCGGACTATCCAACCCCGGCCTGGCGATTCCAAAAGTTAGCGAATTCTCTCCCCTCTTTTCTTCACAATCTTTCTTCCTCCCGTTCCCCTTTCCTAACACCCCGACCCTTTGGCTACCTAGGTGAGAAAAAAAAAAGGAGTATGATTTATCACCATCTTATTTGAATGGGCAAATTAAAAGAGAGAATGGTTTCTCATCCTTTCATACCAATCCTGTTTGGCTAGACAATATAAGAGAAAAGAAAAGAGAGTGTCACATATATTTTGACCAATATAACCTTTATAAAAGAAGAGAAAGCCTCTGTGGAGACCAAGGTTCGAGCCCCACGAGGGGTGGGGTTTGGGTTTAGCGCTATGGATATTCTCTGAACCCTCTCGTTGACTTCCCACTAACTCCCGCTAACTACTCCCTCCGTCCCTTTTTAAATGTTCTGCTTCGTAACTCCAACTTATTAAAAAGACATCATCATTATTCCTTTCACATCAACTTTTTCCTCCACTTTCCCTACTTACCCATCATCATTACACTTTTACTCACTAACTTTTCAAAATGGAATCTACTTTTAGGGACAAAATAGACAATTCACCAATTTTTACCCACTAACTTTACAAAATGGACATTTATTAAGGGACATCCCAAAATGGAATACTGGACTGTAATAAAGGGACGGAGGGAGTATAAAATATGGCAGGAAAAAAAAAAACTTTATAAAAGAAGAGAATGCTTCCTTGCTTCTTTATATGGAGTTGAGGTTGAGAGATGGTTAAGCAAGTTTCAAAATCAACCATGTATCCTCCTCCTCTATAAGAAGAGGGAGTCTTGGCCAATTTTTCGCTTGGCACTTTTTCCAATTGGACCAATTTAGCCCTTGATTTGGAACGAGTGTGTTGTTGGGTTGTTGGGCCAATTGGTCACTTTGCTTGTGCCAGGTAGTGGGCTACGTGGCGGTAGGTGTTGGACAGGTGGATTTCATGAGGGGTTTAGAGCCGAAGAGAAAAACAGAGAGGCTTAGTTCAGTCATTTGTTCATGCATGTTCCCCAACTGCTGCTTGGTGCTTCTTCCTCAAACGATGTTCGGATTTGATGAGGGGTTTACAGCCAAAGAGAAAAACAGAGAGGCTTAGTTCAGTCATTTGTTCATGCAAGTTCCCCAACTGGTGCTTGGTGCTTCTTCCTCAAACGATGTTCACTGCTTGATTTTGTCGATGCTTTTTTATTTGCTCGTTTGATTTTCATGTTGCTGTAGCTGTGGCCGTTGGTGGGAGGTAGTGTTCTTGCTCTGTTTTTATTCTTTGGTTGTTTTGGCAGTCGATCTCGTCTTCTATTCATGTTACCCTTGACTGATACTGTTGTAACGAACGCTATGAATGCAAGCTAAGAACGAGAAATTGAATACTAAACAAGAAATCACAAAGACACAAGATATACGTGGTTCCCCAAGATGGGTACGTCCACGGGCGAGGAGAGAGAGGATTCACTAACCAACGTGAAGAAGAGATACAAAGAGCCGGCTGTAATCCGTAACTCTAGAAAGGCCACAATATGAGAGCCCAAAAGATAATCTATAGAAGTCCCCCAAAAGCCCTATTTATAATAGGCTACAAAAACTGGAACAACATAATTAACCAATGTGGGACTAAAGAATACAAGGCATTCCTAACAATTCTCCACCTTGACTTGAATTCTACTGAACCAAATCACCAAATATAGCTTTCCCCTTCTAACCTCTCACTCGCCAAATGCCCCCGAGGGGTGATCAACTGCAAATACCAAGCAAGCCCAAGCAATGCTTGAACTTGGCAACCGGAACCGGTTTAGTCAACATATCTGCTGGGTTATCTGCCGTACCCACTTTCTTCATCTCAACTTGCTTCTGTGAGATGATATCCCGAACGAAGTGATACCTGACATCGATATGCTTGGTCCTTTCATGATACATCAGATTTTTAGTCAAATGTATAGCACTTTGTGAATCACAAAATACTGAACTCACACCCTGTGCAAGACCAAGCTCACAAAGTAAACCTCTCATCCACAATGCCTCCTTCACAGCTTCAGCACTGGCCATATACTCCGCTTGTGTTGTAGACTGTAGCTTGTAAAGTAGCTTTCCAACTAATGGCACTTCCGGACAGAGTAAAGAATACCTGTCAGAGACCTCCTCTTATCGTGGTCACCGGCAAAATCCGAATCAACATAACCAACAGCATGATCACCAGAATTGGCAATCCCAAACAATAGACCAACACCTGCAGTTCCGCATAAATACCGTAGTATCCATTTCACAGCCTCCCAATGTGCCTTTCCTGGACGCCCCATATAACGACTAACGACACTAACTGCATGTGAAATATCAGGACGAGTACATACCATGGCATACATACGGCTCCCAACTGCGCACGAATATGGAACCTGAGACATATACTTCTCCTCATCCTCCGACTGTGGTGATAACTCAGCTGAAAGTCGAAAGTGTGCTGCGAAAGGGGTACTGACTGGCTTCGAGTTCTGCATGGCAAAGCGCTCAAGCACTTTAAGAATATAAGACTTCTGATTCAAAAATAATTTGCCAGCTACTCGATCTCTGCAAATCTCCATACCCAAAATACGTTTTGCCGCACCCAAATCTTTCATCTCAAATTCACCACCTAACTGTTGTTTCAACCTGTTGATTTCTGATACACTCTTGCCAGCAATAAGCATATCATCAACATACAACAGTAGATAAACAAATGAACCATCTGGACGTTTTCGAAAATATACACAACTGTCATACCACTCCTAGAATATGACTGGCTTATCATAAAAGTATCAAACCGCTTATACCACTGCCTTGGGGATTGTTTGAGGCCATACAAAGATTTACGAAGTAAACAAACGTGATCCTCCTTACCAGAAACAACAAATCCCTCAGGCTGACGCATATAAATCTGTTCCTCAAGCTCGCCATGCAAAAACGCAGTTTTGACATCAAGTTGCTCTAACTCAAGATCATAACAGGCAACAATAGCAAGTAAAGTGCGAATGGAACTATGTTTTACAACAGGTGAAAATACCTCATTGTAGTCAACACCCTCTTTTTGGCTGTATCCTTTCGCCACTAGCCGAGCTTTGAACCGAGCGTCTTCTACCCCTGGAATACCTGGTTTGCGCTTGAAGACCCACTTGCACCCAACAATCCTCTTCCCTTTCAGCGGTTCTACTAACTCCCATGTCTGATTCTTCTGAAGAGACTCAATCTCCTCATTCATAGCAACAAACCACTGTGCAGACTCAGTGCTCGAAACAGCTTCCGTATAGCTTGAAGGCTCCTCATACTCAACTGTCTCAGCAACTGATAAAGCATAGGCCACCATCTCAGAATAAGCCGAATACCTTTCAGGAGGCCGAATCTCCCTCCTTGGCCTATCTTTAGCAATAGTGCGTGGTTGCTCAACTAACGCATCAACCTCTGTGTCTGAACTCTTGAACTCCTCTTCAATTGGCTTCTCAATGTGCTTCTTCCCTGAGTCGAAAGATTCACTAAAAAACTCCACCTGCTTTGGAACACTTTGTTCCTGAACTGTATCATCAACCTGCTTAGACCCCTTAATCAAATAATTTTCATCAAAAGTCACATCCCTGCTAATCAAAAACTTTGAATCATCAGAGCACCATAACCTGTACCCTTTGACACCTGCTGCATAACCCAAGAAAATACACTTCTTGGCCCGTGGCTCCAATTTACCCTCATTCACATGAGCGTAAGCTGGACACCCAAAAACACGCAACACAGAATAATCAGCTGGATGACCTGACCATACCTCAAACGGAGTCTTACACTCAATAGCAGTCGACGGAGACCTTTTCACCAAATAGCATGTCGTGGAAACGGCTTCAGCCCAAAATTCTTTGCCCAATCCTGAATTGGACAACATACAACGTGCCTTCTCCAAAAGAGTCCTGTTCATTCGTTCAGCCACACCATTCTGCTGAGGGGTTTTTCTCACTGTGTGATACCTCACAATGCCCTCATCACTGCAGAACCTATCAAACTCGCCAAGACAAAACTCCATACCATTGTCAGTTCTCAAACGTTTTATTTTCTTACCAGTCTGATTCTCAATCAAAGTTTTAATCTGTTTGAATGTATTAAAGGCGTCACTTTTATTTTTCAACATATACACCCAAACCTTACGAGAGAAATCATCGATAATACTCATAAAATAGCGAAAACCACCTTTAGAAGTTACCTCTGCGGGACCCCAAAGATCTGAGTGAAAATAATCCACTGTGCCTTTGGTGCGATGAACAGCTGTACTGAATTTCACCCTGCACTGCTTGCCGTAGACACAATGCTCACAGAAATCCAGCTTCTCAGTTTTCTGGCCACATAACAAACCCTGTTTGCTCAAAACTGTCATCCCCCTCTCGCTCATATGCCCAAGGCGCATATGCCACAAACGAGTCAAGTCTGAATCTGAAACCTTGGATGAAGCAACCGTTGCTGCAGCACCTAGAACTGTCCTGGAGTGTATAGAGGTTACCACGCTTCTGACCCTTCATCGGTACCATGCACCCTCAAGACTTTCAAAACTCCACCTTCACCGAGGAATTTGCAACCATGAGAATCAAGAGCACCCAGGGATATAAGATTTTTCTTCAAATCTGGAACATGTCGAACCTCAGATAAAGTCCTAACAATACCGTCATGCATCCTAAGCTGAATCGTTCCTGAACCAACAGTCTTACAGGCCATGTTGTTGCCCATCAAAACTGTACCACCATTGACCGCCTCATAAGTAGAAAACCACTCTCTATGCGGACACATGTGGTATGAACATCCAGAATCCATAATCCACTCGGTATTAGAGCGAGAATCGCCCTCTGTAACTGATAACACATTATCTGACTCATCTAAACTTTCAGCAATTCCAGCAATTACTTTACCCCCTTTCTGGTCTTCTTTTTCTTTCTCCTTGAGTTTTAAACAGTCTTTTTTCCAGTGCCCGAATTTCTTGCAATAATTGCACTTTCCCTTCTTCTTACCTGATGATCTGGATCTTCCCCTATTACTCGACTCCTCCCTATCTGTTGTTCTTCCCCTAACAAACAAACCCTCCGCATGTGCATCACCCTCACCTGACACTTTTTTCCTCAATTCTTTCGAATATAGGCTAGCCTTAACATCCTCCATGGATATCGTGTATTTGCCATACAATAGGGTTGTAACAAAGTGCTCATACGAAAGTGGTAAAGAACATAGCAAAATCAGGGCTTGGTCCTCATCCTCAATTTTACTATCAATATTTTTCAGATCCATAATAATACGATTGAACTCGTCTAAATGATCCTTAACAGGTATACCTTCTCGCATACGAAACGTATAAAGACGTTGTTTGAGATATAACCTGTTGGTGAGCGACTTCGTCATATATATGCCTTCCAACTTCAGCCAAATTCCTGCTGCTGAAGTTTCCTTCTTCCACCTCGCGAAGAACATCATCTGCCAGACTTAACTGAATAGAACTCAGAGCTTTGGCATCCGTATCATCCCAATCTTCCTCTTTGATTCCAGAACTAGTCTTGCCTGACAAAGCCTTGTGCAATCCTTGTTGGGTTAACAGAGCCTTCATCTTTACTCTCCAAAGACTGAAACTGCTGCTCTGCCCATCAAACTTCGCAATCTCGAATTTAGCCGCCATAGCCACAATCGGAAACGAAACCCTAGTTTTTGCAACCTGGCTCTGATACCAGTTTGTTGTAACGAACGCTATGAATGCAAGCTAAGAACGAGAAATTGAATACTAAACAAGAAATCACAAAGACACAAGATATACGTGGTTCCCCAAGATGGGTACGTCCACGGGCGAGGAGAGAGAGGATTCACTAACCAACGTGAAGAAGAGATACAAAGAGCCGGCTGTAATCCGTAACTCTAGAAAGGCCACAATATGAGAGCCCAAAAGATAATCTATAGAAGTCCCCCAAAAGCCCTATTTATAGTAGGCTACAAAAACTGGAACAACATAATTAACCAATGTGGGACTAAAGAATACAAGGCATTCCTAACAGATACTCCTTTCCTATTGTACCACGTACACCTTAGGCTTGCACTATCTCCCTCCACTTCTTGAGGAATGCCAACTTTATACTCTACCTCAAGCATGCAATTTCTACTAAGATTCCTCAACTGTTGCCACGTTTTAGTTCTATTCCTTAATCCTCCACTTTGCAACTCCACTTCTTTACCTTGAGAGAACTGAACAGAGCCCACAGTTTTTGCAGCAAAGAATTTCTTTGAAATATTCACTTCTTTATCTAACTCATCATGCAACAAAATTCTGAATCTCATCTGGTGCTAAGGTAGGAGTTAAATAACTGAACTTCTACTCACTAATCCTTAGTTCCTGCAGTTTCTGGTACACGTACTCTTCTTTCGTTTTGTTTGTGTTATAACAATTCTTTCTTTGCATTAGTACATTAATTTATTATATACATTTTCGTTATGCTATTTATGGGACTTTAAATTCTGCAGTTCTTATCAGAAAATGAAAGTTTTTTTATTTCATCTTTTCTCAGAGCTTGCATATTTATTTGATGTATTTCAAATTTCATCATCTTTAGATCATGCATGCATGTTCATATCTGGTAGGAGTTCATGAGAATCTAAATTTCCCCAGGAAGAAGAGAAAATTTGGCATCTGCTATACTGTATCTGTCTTGAGAAATAATTGCCCACTGGATCGGGGTTTTTAGAAGTTCTACTTATAGTGTCGACTGTTGACGCTTAGGTTACAAATCCTTGGGTTACAAAAGATTTACCTTACTCTAGATTTACATCAATTGCAGATTAATTTTCTGAAGTTCACATTCAGGTTTCATTAGTAAGGAATTCGGCATTATCGAAGCCAAAATAAGAAAGCATAGGGTGCATAAGTTTCAAACCTGCTGATCTTGATATGTACTTGTGATGTAAACTATTGTGATAGCTGAATAAATGCAAAGAACCACTGAGCCACGACACAAGACTCAATAGAAAGAGTTAGACACGTACCAGGCCCCCAAATGTACAAAAGAGAACAGCAGATTCAACTCAAAAACCACCACTCCCCAGAATTAATATTTGTTTTCTTTCTTTTGTTGTTACTTTACTATGTACAAAGGGCTTCCATATAGCTATGATATAAGGACATTTCTGATACAAAAAGTAGATTGAAACTTCACATTATCCCTTTATTGCATTTTCCAAGTCAGTTCAAATTCTATGTCAGCATACCAGTTTAGAAGTCATCATGCTACAGTGAAGAATTTCATTATGTTTGAAGATGTACATTTTGCCTAAACTATGCCACTGAATGGGAAATCTGAATGCTGGTATCAAATAACTATGTATGGTGTGAAAAGATATCAAATAGATAAAATTTGATTATCTGATATGAAGTGCAAAAATTTAGAGTCTCATGAATGGCATAGCAGAGATATGTATTGTAAGTTAATGTACTAATATAGGGTAAGAATTCATATAAGAGAAACAAATGGACACTTTCATTAGGAAAGGATCGAAGAAGTGTAAGCACGGCAGATGTGGCATAGTCAAGTAGTAAAGGAAAGTAAGACCACATGATTACTTCAGCTCTTTTGGGATGATATCAAAGTTTCGTTACTTTTGAGATTAAGGCAGTTGCCTAGAGGAAAACATAGTCAATCAGAATTCTCTCTATTCTAGACCACCTAGGCCTAGGACAAAACTTCAGGTATTGGCAATGGCCCTTCTGCATAGTTAATTCGCATAGTCTTTGCCAATTTTTTTTGACTTCTAATTGGTGCTATGATGAAACTTAAGGTGTATTGATCAAAATTGTGCTATGTCTAAGTTCTTCTTGCAGCCAGATTGGTGGAACTCTGGATTACGTTTGCAAACTGCTGGTTTTTTCTTCTAGACTGCTGCTGTTTTCTACTGCTACTGCATTCCTTATCAGTTTTGTTCTATTTGCTATCTTTTCAGAGCAACTCAGAATTTACTCTGCTAATCAACCATTTTGCTCATTTACAGTAGGCTAATGATATTTGCCATGTTTTCTACTCATTAACCAAACTAACCCAAAGCTTCCTTTCATATTCCTCTTATGCAGACACAATACCTGAATGTGCAAGCCATCGCAACAGTTACTGATTTTGCGCAAAACTTTTATTACCTAGCTCGCTCAATCTGCAAGAAGGCAACAAATGCATATGGAAACGGAGACTTCTGGTGCGACTACTGTAACAAAAAAGTGCCAGCACTCACAAAGTACAAAACCTTCCCTCCACCTTCATATCATTTCTCATTTACAACAACACAACTGCACTAAATTTCCATTATTTACAGGATCAAATTCAACATCCAACTCACAAATCAAACTGGAACAATTGAAGCAACAGTCTTTTCAGAAATTG
Source organism: Rhododendron griersonianum (assembly GCA_018127125.1). Lineage (NCBI taxonomy): Eukaryota > Viridiplantae > Streptophyta > Magnoliopsida > Ericales > Ericaceae > Rhododendron > Rhododendron griersonianum. The sequence continues at coordinate 5,276,470 of CM030799.1, read as the reverse complement.
CAGCAGAGTTCTATAACATCTCAGCAACAGATACAATCGATGTAAGAAAAACATACTTCGTTTATTAAGAACAAACTCAACTACCTCACATTACAAAATTATCTAACCACCAGCTAAATACAGGGACAGCTCACCCTCCCAGTGCTTCATATGCTAGCTGAACCAAAGAAATGTATCGTCACTTTGAAAGCATACAGGCACAACTATGCCAGAATTAGTCAACTGAAATTCACTGTCCATGCCATCTCTCTTGACAACAGCACCGAAGCAGCAGATCGTTCAGAAGCACTCCTTGCTCTACCACCGAATACTCTAAATAAAAAAAGCAAAAAAACAGACCACACTTCAACCAGCTCAGCTTCCAACCCAGCAACCGACAGTGCAGCAGACACTTCCCCAGCAGCTCAAGAAACTCCAAGTAGCCCGACCACAGAAAAATGATCACTTTCCACCAGCTCCAACACTTCACAACCGTTTGGCATAAAGAAGTCACAGACCAAGCACTTTTGCTTTATCTAACCCTTTGGCAATTGTATAATAACCCTGTAGCCAAGGTGATCCAAGAAACCATGCAACTTCAACTCTTTTGTTTAACACAAAAACTTATTAAAATCATAACTACTACAAGTAATTACTTCTATTCATACACTTCACCAAATCTATTCATTTAACCTTCACTATGAAAAAAAAAAAATCCATAAGTTCAACAAAAAAACAAACCCGTCTACACAACGGGCATGATTAACGTGTTGTGCACGTCGGCATGCACCTAGTAAGCTAAAACAAAGAGTTAACGTTGGAAAAATGGCAGAGAAGACTTTTGCATGAACTTACCCGAGGGCTCTTTATGTAATGGAGGAAAAATTGATCAAAGAAAATGGAGGGAAGGTAAAAAATGAGAGAGGAGGGAAAGAGAAAATTGCGTTTGTCGTCTCGTATTACCCAAGGATATTGATGTATTTAATTAGGAGGGGTAAAATCGGAAACTTAAAAAATAGAACTCGGCTCTCTTCTCTCACAGAATCTCACCAAAATTGGTAAGAAACAAAATGGGAGTTTTAAGGGGTTCTTGATTCTCTCCTTCCCTCTCCTCTCACAATTTCTCACCCTTTTGGCTATCCAAACAAGGGAGAGAATACATATTCCATCAATTTCTTTTCTTCTCTCCTGAATTCCATCCATCCAAACAAGGTGTAAGTGACCACCAACAATTCCTCATTGACGATCATCGACCAACTCCCACCTCCGGCCACAACAATCTATTTTGTAAACGTCATTATCGATATCGGATTGAGTTGATATTTTGCAGAGACCATAAACAAACTATTTTGAACAAAATAAGTGGCTCAGATCATTTTTGTAAGACTCAAGATGGGTCCAAAATGCTTATGTACATGGTGTATGTACATAAATATATGTACTCATTTACTAATCCAAAAAAAAAATGTATGTACTCATAGACCTTTCAATTACATAATTAGCCGTACAAGTAATTTACAAAAACCATTTATAACTCAGATTCTTACAAATTATCGTATACCTGTCATCTCTTCCAGAAACTAAAACCCAAATCTAAAAATTGGATCTTTTGGAGTAGAATGGTACAACCGGGGGAAATATTTTCTCATAAATGGGTATTCAACCAAACAAATCCTGTAAACAAAATTATTTCCCCAAAAAAAAAAAATCCTATAAACAAAATAAGTAAGAAGAAAAGAGTATTAGCTAGGCTCAATAAAGATTTCTGAAATGTTATTCCCCGAAGACTGGGTGTTGTGAGACTCAGGCCGAGAGTGACTAGTTCTTGATTGAGCAAATTGAGTACTAGATTCCGCGTTACCAGCAATCAGAAATGGTGGCTGTGTCGGCTGAGGAATCTCGTAGTTATCCTTCATCATTTTCACCACCATAGACATAGACGGACGGAGTTCTGCAGAGGCTTGTACGCAAAGGAGACCAATTTGAAGTAATTTACGGGCCTCTTCTTCCTCGAACTTACCCTGCAGCGATGGATCAACTGCTTCACATGGCGTTCCCAATCGGTAGAGGTTCCACGCCTATGGAAAATTGAAAAATAAAGTAGCTAGTATCTCACAACGGGGGTTCCAAGAGTACTTATATCTAAGACTAGGAAATAAATGAAATATATGTCAAGCAAACAGAGGTACCATTTGTAGGATAGAGTGTGCATTTTGAGTGAACGAGATGTTCTTCTTTCCAGAGACAACTTCCATCACAAGAACACCAAAGCTGTACACATCTGCCTTTTCGGTCAATTTGCCACGGACTATGTACTCAGGAGCCATGTAACCTCTGCAGAGGTAAATCCATTTTATTATGCCACTCTTATTTGCTATCTTAGTTTGCTAATTGACTAAGAAAGCCAAGGTGATGGAACTTACAGTGTGCCGGCAATGGCAGTGCTGATATGGGTCTTATCTTCTGGAAACAATCGAGCAAGCCCAAAATCAGCAATTTTTGGAGAGAAATCGTTGTCAAGAAGCACATTGCTCAACTTTATATCTCTGTGTATGATTCTCAAGTTCGATTCCTCATGAAGATAGGCCAAGCCCTCAGCCGTACCCAGTATAATCTTGTACCTCTCTTCCCACGTTAGTGGCTGCTGAACATCTTTCTTACCTGAATCAAATCAAAAGAACTCGTTAGTTAAATATGAAATTGGAAAAGAAAAACAGCAACAAAAAAATTAGATATGTAAATATTGCAAAGGGAAAACAGAAACAAAAAGTGATACATTGAAGTAGAAAACCATAGATGGGAGGAGAACAACCGAAGAGGTGGTCATGAACGCTTTGATTCGCCACGAATTCATAAACAAGAAGGCTTTCGGGGCCTGTAATGCTGAATCCCAACAGCTTTACAAGATTTTTGTGGTCAATCTCGCTTATCAGATTGACTTCATTAAAGAAATGATCCACCCATTGTCCTGTGTTGAAGAAAAGCCTCTTAACCGCAACAATCTGTCCATCCGGCAGAATCCCCTATTTGCAGCAGAGAAACAGCCTCAGTTAATCTACATGTATGGAACGATTCTTGACTTAGCAGAAGAAATTGGCGGAAAGGGAAGTATGAAACTACTTTGTAAACTGAACCAGATCCTCCTTGACCAAGCATGTTGGAATTGCTAAAGTAGTTTGTGGCGTGTTCAAGTGTTTCGTATGAGAAATTGAGCTTCGACTTGTTAACAGAGACCAGCAGAGCACCTAATTGCTTCCTTTCTGTAACAAATTACAAAGATCAATGCAAGTTCTATGTTAAACAATAGAGGAAAAACTTGTACAAATTAAACCACCATTTAGATACCTCTCCTCTTCTTCACACGTTTCTTTCGCGCAAAGAAAGACATTGTTGCTGCAATCAGCAGAAAAGCTACACCAGCTGATGTTGCGGCTAGAATAACAGCTAAGCGGTTGCCACCTGATTACAAACAAAATTAGATTGTGTCAATTCATAGCAAAAAACCAAGAAGTTATTTGACAAAATGCAGAAACACAATCATAACACGCATTCCTGTTTGCTTAACCATGGCAAAATCTCACTACTATATTGCTCGATAGCTCTTAACAGCTTATGCTTTTGGGACAATTAGTAACTTAACATGGTATCAGAGTTCACGTTAGGTGTTGGGTTCAAGTCTTTCTGTTCGCAATTGTTCCCTATTTGATTTCTACTTCTCCAATCAAATCAAATTCTGAGTAGCCAAACACCCTCAAATCAAAATGATACAAGGAAAAGGAAACAAGAATCCAACAAACCCAACTTACCTCCTTTTCCAGGCGGGGGATTGGTCGAAGAATCATTATAGTAGAACTTAGATGTGGAATATCTCATATAGCAACCAGAATTCAGAACCCTTCCATCTTCCATAGAGAGGCATGACCCAATCTGGGAAACCGCATTTGCCAAACAGTCCTCACAACCACTCCTATTCACAAATTCCCAACACTGAGCCAAGCCATAGACAGATAAATTCCCAGCAGTCACAATACCCACAGAAAACCCATCGTTGTTTGGAGCTTCAACACTCAAATTCCTCACCAAATCAGAAACACTATCCCCAAACAGAGTCTTGTTCCCACCAAAATCAACACTCCCACAAACAGTCCTATCCACCGAACTCAAACTCTCATTGAAGAACATGTACTCATCGTACCTGCAGGGAAGGACGTAGAAATTCAATGTTGAGCGGGCGAACATTCACCAAAAAAAATAAAATTACAATGAATGAAACACAATATTTAATTTTTCAATACAAATTGTTGAAATACTACCAAGAAGGTTGTTATGTATACTTTCGATCAGCTAGCCCATATAGTAATTACGAAGATATGGCCATCTATAGCTATCACTACACACAACTTGGGACTCGGCTCCTGTCCAGTTTTTCCGCTCTAGTCCCCCGTCCAGTTTTGAGAATTTGTGGGCCTTTCTCGGGCTCACAACAACGGTTGGAACCGTCCACTTTTTAGAGCTCGTCAAAAAAACATTGGCCATATAAAAAAACTTGTTGATTGGATACTGTTTGATACAATTTCAAAATGCATTAATCTTGTAATAGTTAGAAAAGGTGTACAACACAAAATTGCAACTCATTTTAACACATTTATTGGAAGCTTAGCTCATTCAAACATCCTATGAAATGGTATCAAATTAACTTAATTTTTGACGTGACTAATGTTTTTGATGAGCTCTAAAAAGTATACGGATTCTGATCATTATTATGAGCTGAAAAAGGGCCCACAAATTGTCAAAAATTGGACAAGCGGACTAGAGGGTGTTGTTTTCTTCAAAAGGATGATGGGCGGGCTGACTTATTGTATTATTTAAAAGCTTTTAAGAAAAATCTACTATTCCATCTGTCCTATTTTATTTTATGGATTTCCTCCCTGAGGTTTGCACGTCTGGCAGATGACTCCCCTGCGGTTCATTAATGATCACATTGCCCACCTGTGATTTTGGAGTAATGTGTAACTCCTAACTCCATTAACGGTAAAAGTAAAAAGACCATACTGCCCTTTCTTAAATAAAAGGCTCTGACTCTCCTTTTAACACATTGACAAGGAAAAGAGAGATGGCTATGGAGATTTAGGGCAAACCCTGGTTATTAGAAATGCCATCATTCTACTACTTCACAAGGTGATAGCAGTAACACCTATTATCAGGTTTACAAGTTGCAGAAATGAAAACCCCAAAATGACTCAAATAAGAAAATTGGCAATAATCGTTTGCACATTTTCCTGGCCTGTGTCAAACAATGTTTAAGCAGACTTCCTGCTTCGCCTCCGTCCCTATATATACATACCACATGCACAGATAATTGTATACTCTGTATGTATATATAGCATATGGTCACAGGTGCGTCGTTGGGCATGGACCGGGAATTCTTTTTTGACCTTGCCGATGGCTCACCAAATTGACCGGCTGGAGTCCCTTTGCGGCGAAATAAACTGGCTCGATCGAGGTTCTCGATACACCTGCGGTCAATCCAGGCCTGAATTTGGGACTCGGTCGACCCGGCGACCCGGGAGATCTCGTTGGTGGTGACCCAGCGGGTGAGCAACGACCTGAGGCCGTGGCAGCGGGAGCGGGTGTTCTAGAGGGAGCCGACAATGGACCTAAGGTAGGTGAGGTGGTGGGAGAGGGTGGAGTCAGACTCGGTTTCAAGCTCAAGGTGCGCTTTGATGGAGTTGGACTCGGTGGACTTGGGAGTGGGCCGGGTTGGATTGTCGGAAGTGGGAGGCTTGTTTGAGGGCTTCGGCTTCGAGGCCTTTGAGGACTTGTTGCTCCTCTTCTTTTGTGGCAGCAACTGCTGCTGCTTTCTTCTTCCATGGCAGCCTCTGTAGAGAGAGGGAGAGAGAGAGAGAGAGGTGGGTTGTTTAACGAAGAAGACGAGGAAAAGGATATTATAGTCCTTTTACAATTGATTTCGATTTTTACCTATTATTATTTTTTTCACCCACAGACAAAAAACCCATGTGAACCCTACTTTCCATTAATTTAGCCAAAAAACCTAACGGTTGCACATTACTCCAAAACTACAGATGGACAATGTGATCATTAATGAACTTCAGGGGGGTCATCTGCCAAATGTGCAAAATTCAGGAAGGTAATCCGTACTTTGCCATTTATTTATTTCCCATAGAAGACTTGTTATTTTGCTCTCCAAAACCAAAGTACTAAGAGCATCCGCACCAGACTCTCTACATTTTGGACCAATTTACACCTCAAAAAGCTACTTTATTACTTTAGTTACCAATTTTTAAAATATCTACTACATCAGGCTCTTTATTCTCACTCTCTTCTCAATTAAATATTTCATTTATCTTATTTATTCAATTTTTTATTCTTTCGGTTTTGAGGAGAGGGCAAGACCCACTTTTATTCTTTGGTTTATTACACAAAAGCAGTCCAAATGCTGAGAAAAGGGGCGTCTTCTTCTTCGTCGTGGGTTTTGAAAAGGGGTTGAGGAACCCAAATCCAGGCTCTCTCTAAAACCCAAGAGATACCTCTCTCTCTCTTGAACCCAAAAAACCTCTCCAGAAAACCCCAAATCCAACAAATCTGTCCAGCGTCGGTAAACCTCTTCAAAGTCGTTCTAATCGGTGACCTCGGCGTTGGTAAATCCAAACTGAAAGAACGTCTCTCTCAGTGAAAAGGGGATGGGAAATAATTAAATAAAGAGTAGTGAGTGAATAGTGGCTCGTTTTGTTAGACGAGACACTGTAGCAAATGCCAAAAATTTTCAAAGTAGCGAGAGAAGAAGAGAGCCTGATGTTGGGGTGTTTAGCTGCTTTTGCATGTTTTCCCTGGCTAGTTTAGTTTAAAGGGGGAAGAAGAGAGGCTAATGTGGTATAATAAAGAGGAAAACACATTTGTCTAGCTTCTTCTCATCCAATGATATAATAAAGAGGAAAACACCCAAAAAAACTCCTGCATCAACCTCACCTAAGCCCTCGCTACTTTGCAATTGGGATAGTTTTGCTACAGTGGCTCGTGCGTTTACACGAGCAACTATTCATCACATTACTTATTATTTTACTACTCTTTATTCTGTACCCATTTATGTATGAGTCTTTTGTTATTCTTTTATTCTTTTTTGATAAACGGATGTCCAGCCCAGCTAGTACGCACTCCACATAATTAAGTATCTACTCTATAGGGTCATAATTAATATTTGTCATATTTTTCTGATCATTTTATCTTAGCAAGTCATAATTAATATTTGTCTCTAGGGTTCTTATAATAATGTATATGCTCTTTACGGTCCCAAATAAAGAGCAGATACTTAATTAATTATGAGAGCTCTAAAGATAATTTAATTATGACCCTTTAGAATAATATGATTAGAAAAATAAGATTTTCGCCTCAAAATCCTAAAAATCGCAGTGGAAGAAAGAATGGGTGAAAGAGAAAATCGGTGAAAGGGTGAGAGAGAATCCATGAGAGAGAAAGACAGTTTGATCGGAGAAAAGAGGTTCGGTTTCCGCCGGAATGAGAGAAAGGGGCCTGGTTTGATAGAAGAAAAATGGCTTTTTTTTTTTGTATTAAAAAGGAAATACAAAAATACGAATATTTAATTGAAAATAGAGTGTGAGTAAAGAGCCTGATGCAGTGAACATTTTAAAAGTGGGTAGCTAAAGTAATAGACTTTTTGCTCTCTAATTTGGTCCAAAATTTAAAGACACTAGTGCGGATGCTCTAAGATTTCTTTGAACATTTTTTCACCGTTCAAAAGATTGTGATGATTGCTTGACAATTCAAAGAATTAAGTTCGAAAATTTATTAGCGAAAGGACCTTTTTTTGCAATTAAAATGACATGATTTTTCGTATGAACCCAACACAACGGAAAAACGAGCATGATTCTAATAAAAATTTGAAACATGAGTACAGCTGTCGCACGGTTTATCCGCCTCTCGGTTCGTCCTCACGTACCTGATATAACACCCATCAAAGGAAATTCTCCCACCACGAATCAACGTCTGGAAAGCCAAACAGCTCAGGATCCTGATCCTGATTAGGGCAAAGCAATGATCACAATCGTTTCTAGACAAGTCCTTCATGCACTCGCCAAAGAAGTAAACGGTCGTATTACCGGACCCATTGATGGCGCTGCCGTAGCCTTGGGTGGCGACCTGAGCGGTCATGGCCTCGGCGGCGGCCAAGAAGTTTGCCACAAAGACTCGCCGATCGGACGGCGCTGCGCTTGTGTTGGTGCAGATTCGAGCTGCTTCTGTGGCCCTTGGATCGCATAGGGAGAGTTTTGTACGTAAGGAGAGGAGTATTAGTGTGAAGAGTAGTGGAAAGGCCATTGATATGAAGGAATTGGAGTGGGTTTGAGCATATGGGTAGTCTTTGGTTAATGGGTTATTTGTGGAGAGCGAGAGAGAGAGAGAGAGAGAGAGAGGGAGGGAGGGAGGGAGGTTAAGGGAGGGACTGGCATGGTTTTGGAGTAATTATTCAGCCTTTGTTTGGTCCATCTTTGAGAAACCCATTTTCCTCTGTATGTTTTTCAATAATTTTTTCTATCTATCTTTTTTCATTCATTACATCAAAAATATTTTTATCGATGGGAACCGAACAAAGGCTAATAGTTTGGACTCTTAGAGCAACGCCATGTACGTGGTGCTCCGAAACACTTCAGAATCATACATTCATGTGGGTCTATACATTTAATCGTGATCCCTAGAAGAATGTGTGGTTGTGGATTTATCCGGAACACCACGCGCGGTGCTCCCATACCATTGGAAAATTTCACTTGGATTTGATAAGGTTGTGTTCTTTTACACTTAACTTAAACTTAATTTATTTTTTTAATTCAGTCCATTCTTCTAACTTAACTTATTTTTCATCCTTAAACTTAACTTATATTGTAATTGTGTGTGTGTTAGACAATTAATTTTAAGCTTAGAAGAATGGATGAATTTAACTTATTTTCATTTAAGTTCCAAAAGGGAAAAAAATAAATTAAATTTAAGTTAAGTGTAAAAGAACGCAACCTAAGTGTTATAAATGAGAGGGAATGTTTCTTTTTTGATCAAAGGGAAATTAGGAGGGAATGATTTGTAAACTAGAGAACAGTACTGTAGGAAAACGGGACGGGCCCAACCAGAGATAAGGGAAAAATTATGCAATGTTTTTGGGATATCGCCACGTTGTGTCCCAAACTTTTTCTTGACTACACATTCGTTTGGTCTCTACTACAAAGTGTGAAACTCACACAAATATGTGAAAAAAAAAGTTTTGAACACCGTCACATAGTGCTCTATCGACTTGTGTGGTCAACTTGCTATGTTTGGAACTTTGTCTCAAGTGGTTTGGAATTGGATCCGTTTTGGAGTTTAACAAGCCATATCATATCCTCTTTTTTGACAAAATATAAATGACTTTGATAGGACATCGCAATCTTAATATGACCCGCATACCACCGGTGTTTCCTACTCGTATTTGACTGCTTTTTTCTCATTGAGTGAGTAGCACGAAATTTTTTTTTTATTTGTTCAACGGTCAGAGGGTATCCGGGTAAGTTTATGCGTATTTCAACTAAATTCTTCTCCGGTCCGATCAAAGGTAGATAACCTATGCCGGGACTAGGGGGTTTGTAAGAAATTATTTTCTTGCGACCTAATTAACATCAAAAGCTGTACCCTGATCAATGGGGGGGGGAGGAGCTGCTGTCCCTTTAAGGGCAGCAGCCTACTGTCCCGGCCGAATGGGGCTCTCTTTGGTCTCGGTTTGATGATCATAAACGTTCACTTCGTAGAGCTCGTCAAGTGAAATAAAAGTATCATAAATCAGCTCGATCAGATATCATTAAGTGTCTTATTGGAACATTTTTATCTTCAAAAGAATGGATCCCTTCCGTTAAGCTTGGCACTGTTCCCTTCCGTTAAGCTTTCTTCCGAGCGTGCGGCTTCACCGTTGGCCGGACAGCGCCAAGGTGCTGTGTTCTAGCTTCGTCTAGTATGAAGGTACGTGATCCTGTTTTGCGTTTTTAGTTTCGAGATAGTTTAGGTCTTTGCTCATCATAAAGGAAGGTCTGAAATTTGGGTTAGTCCTCGTCGATTCCGTCCATCTGTTCATCTTTTTAGTTGTTTCGGTCAGTGGAGGGTCACGGGGTTCATGGTTCTTGCTTTGGGGACCCTTCGTTTGTAGCTTTTTAGGCCTGATTTTAGTCCCGTCCTTTGTTTGATTTTTGGATTTACGATGGCTAAGAGATTTCGGTTGAGCAAGAGTTTTTTTGCGGGGCCTTCTCGTGGTTCTCGACGTCTGTCTAAAGCAGCTAAGGGTAAGGGTATTGCTGGATCTCTAGACATGGTTACGGAGCAGGATTTGGTTTTGGATGATCTGCGTCTAGAGGATTTTGGATCGGATTGGGTCTTACCTTTTCATTTAGCTAAAGATAAAGCTACTGCAGCAGCTAAGTTTCGTGAGGTTTTTGATCCGGCTTATGAGCCGTGGGAAGAAGTCTATGGCAATTGGGACCATTCCGACTCGGAGGATATGGATTCTGAGGATAGGGAGTTTCCAAATCAATCCTGTGGGGGTTCAGCTACTTGTGCTAATTTTCATATAGGGGAATCTTCACGGTCTAATGTTACAATGGAGGCTTGCGAGGTGGATGGGATCGGTTGTTTGGGAGTTGTGTCCAATGACCTTTCCATGGTTTCTTCTGGTTGTGCTGCTACAGAGTCCAAGGTTGATTGTCGATGTCCTGCTGGTGGCTCGGGGTCATTTGATAGGTTTGGAGGGCCTGAAGGACCTTATAGGAATTTGATGTCCAATGGTGGTTTGAAGTTTCGCCATCGGCAGAAAAAGGTCATTATGGGGCGAGAGTTTATCTTAGTAAGTCGCCATTGCCTTCGGGGTGAGGATAAGAGGTTCCGATTTTTCCATATGCCCAGCCTTTCGGCTGTGGAAGTTAAAGTTCAGGAGCCATCTTTGACGGTTAGCCATCCACGTAGCCCTAATGGCCTTAGGGCTCAGGAGGTCTGTGTTGATGTCCGAGAAAGTGATAAGACTGTGGTTGGTGTGCCTGATCTTTTTAGTCCTTCCCGGATGGATGTGGTGGATGAGTTTCCTTCGTTGCCTACTAGCTGTGTGACTGCCTCTCAAGTACCTGATCACCAGCAGTTGAACATTGAGGGCTCCTCGTCGAATAAGGTTGGAGATGGTTTTCATGATTCGACGGCTGGGTTTGAAGGTGATCTTCAAGATGATGCTACGGGGCCGAGGAATTTGAGGACTAAGAGGATTATGGCCAGCTGGTGAAATAGATTAGTAGACTACGGCCATTCTTTTGCTGTGAATGCAAATGGAAACGGAAGAGCAAGGTTGACCACAAAGCTAGTTGTGATGGTGGCAGGGCTATTCACAACCCCCTTAGAGAAAGCGTAAACGTGAACGGGTCATAGAGGACAGCTGCAGTGACCCTCATATTTTTCGTTCCCCTCAACGTCGTGCTTCCCATTGATGTTCCTTCGCTTATTGTTCCTCACCTTTGTTTTGCAGGTATCGTGTGTTGTGTGATCGGCGTTGAGGACTTGGTTGGGGTGTTCCTCTGAGTTTTGCGGAAGGTTTGCATTAGCTTTGTTTGTTTGGGGTGTGGTGTGATGATCTTGGATGCATGGCCAGACATGGAATTAGGAAAAAAAAAGAAAAGAATGGATCCTAAACACTGGACCAAATTCACTGGAACTCATTATTGGCAAATTATGTGTTTCGATCAGGTACTTAATGATATCCTATCGAGCTAATTTTTGGTACATTTGTTCTATTCGACGAGCTCTACGAAGTGAACCTTTCCGATCATCGGAGCGAAACCGGAGCGAGCCCCGCTCGGCCGGGACAACAGGCTTCTGCCCCTTTCAGGGGCAACAGCTCCCCCGCCTCCATGTCCCTGATCAATTGTGTGGGAAACAAACTCACCAACTAACTGGATGAATAGTAGCGCAAAATTACTGAATGCAATGCTTTTTAACTAAGTCACGTACGTATGCAGGAGAGAGAGCGCGTAAGCTTTCGGGTGTCTTCAAAGGTTTTCTAAATTACTAAAATCTGCAAAAACAATTGAGAGCAATAATTCAAAGCGCGGATGGAAAATGAGAACGAAGAATATTGCTGGAGAGATGTGCGCGGATGGAAAATGAGAGCAATGTCATAGTATATTCGAAGGAACTGCAAATTTTACGATTGGTTGAAATTTTCGTAGTCAAAAAATAAATATTTAAAATAATATGGGTTCTCACAACAACAAAGAATGTACGCCACCAAGAGAGATGTGCGATTACTTCTATATATCGGATCATATTCTAGACAAAGGTTTGATGCATGCATCAGAACGACTGGTGTGTGGACGGTCCACATGATTGTGTGTGTGTGTTAGTCGATGTGGTTGTAAGCTTTTTCTAGATACTAGTTTAATGCCCGTACTTCGTACGGTTCCGCGTGCTCATTAGATGAATTGGTATCGGGAAGTGTTTTTGGTTTTCGTAGTGATAATAGTAGAGAAATAGCAAGAGGTTATTGATGCACAAATTCATTTTTTTTTCACATGTTATGCATTCTACAACTATGGTACTCTCATGAAGCTACAGTGAATGTGTTCTAGTACTTCAGTGGGAATATGCTGGTGGACGAAGGCCAAATTTTTTTATCAATGGAGGATCATTGCAACATTGGAGCGCAGCATGGAGGTCCATGCTTGTGTATTGGAAATGCGGTTGTTAACATATATTCTAAATGTGGAAGGGTTGATTATGCTTAAATTGGTTAATGATCCTTCAAAGCAAGATATTCATGGTATTCATAGTAGCTAGTAATTGTCACATTAGCAACATATGCAAAGGCCAAGCAGTAAAGAAGCATAGAATATTCAAGTTCAACTTGTTTTTCAGACAGCTGATTGAAATACATAGAACCCAAAAACAATATTAGGATGTAAGTACAAGGGTCTAAACAAATGTAACTTCCTCCATATGAGAGTCACTCTGAGCTTCTCAACAAGGTTTCAGGACATTCTGTATGGCTTCCATAACAACTTGTCCATTGACATAATGCTGGCGACACACGAGCATATAGACATCCGAACCACCAATCAATTTCATCTCTGTCTCTCTAATCTTCCGTAGGGTAAAAAAGGCTCACTTGCCACAAAGCTCACATCGAGCTATTGGCTTGGTTATGGAATCAGCAAGGGGTATAAATATCAAGCACTGAACCAAAGCTTCTTCTGAAACAAACATTCGATCACATGTAAAAATATGTATCGTGGAGATACAGCCACTATTATTAGAAGGGAAACAAATATGGTACTATAGAAGTATATATAATAGCAAGCAAGAAGTGATACAATAAATGAGACCATAACTTTGCATGAGACAAGCACACATTTTCATCAAGATAGAACGAGAGCCACTATTATTAGAAGTGAAACAAATATGGAACTACTGAAGTATAATAGCAAGCAAGAAGCGCTACAACAAATGAGAACATATTTTTGCATGAGACAAGCCCACATTTTCATCAAGATAGAACGAAGAAGGAAAGGGATTTGTAAGCAGAACCTCAGGTAGTTCCCATCCAGCCCAGCAATTACTGCAGTTTTTACATCAAGATCAGTTGCTTTGCAGTAGAAACATAAGGCAATATGTCACCAAAACTACCTTTGAAATCTGTAATACAGTCAATACAATTCCAATTCCATAGCTTTGGTTTTGATAAATGATTTAAGCCAATTAAGCTTCAAAGAATTTATGAATGAAACCCTAGATTTCGCCACAATTATATTGCAAGTGGAGGTTGAATTGAAACCCTAGTCCTTTTCTCTCATCGCTTTCAAAAACATTTAATCTGCTTTCTGGTTTAGTCCTTAGTTTAATCAATTCAAATCAAATCCAACTTCCATTTGCTCTCCGAATTAAATTAAAAATAAACTGGAAGTACTGCAACTCAGCTTTTTACTCCCCGTGGACGATCCTGGACTTAACCAATGTTCTTTGGAATAATAGTTAATTCTTTGTTTTATAAATTATATTTTTGATATGAAAACGACAAACCATGCATCTGTGACCATGTAAGACAAACGGGAGGGTTGTCCCGAAATCTTTTTAGATTCCGCATCCTAGTTTCATACTGTATTCTCTTCTTTTCATCGTCACCCTCCTTTTGCTTTTTTCCCGGCGGCTCCCATATATAAACTGAGGATCGATCATCCAAAAAAGGTCTACCCGGAATAAAACTTGACACTTGAAGACTGAATCACAACAATACCCCAAGCGCACTGGAAAAACCCCAGGTGAAGCCCATCAACGCCAAGCGCTTTCCAAGGTTTAAATTGATGGAGAAGAGTGCGCATTTCCTCCACATAAGGCATGGCGCTAAGGTTGTCCAAGCAGGGCTAATGTCCACAGGAGCACTAAGCTCCAAACCAGTGTTCCAATCCTCATGCACTCTCTCGGTAGAGAAAAGGTTATCAAAGTCGCACACAATATGGTCCTTAATGTCCTCTACGTCATGCAACCAATTACCCACTCCATCTTTCATCGCAAGGATTTTATTAGTTTTGTGATGGGCCAACATAGTAACATGAAAAAACCATCCCCTTTCAAAATCCAATTTGTACCGGCCTTAAGAGCCCAAAATTCTTCCTCAAGATGAAGAATGCTATCAAACTCTTTGGTGAGCTGTTTTCAAGATTTAACAGGAAACTAAAAGGTTTGCTATCCAAGGGTTTTTGGCTGCCTAACAGATGAGCCAACATTTTCCTTTTACGACTGAAAAAGATACCGAAGGAGTTTTTTTCCGCACAAAAACTTTCTCAGAAAATCTTTTTGACCTTTCAAAGAAATGACAGTCAGCACACTGCCAGGATTCACGAATAACATCTAAAATAGAAGGATCGCTGAACCAAATAGACTCAATTCTAAAGGGTTTGTCAACGAAAGAAGGATGGGAAGAATCCGTATTCAATAGAATTGGGCAATGGTCAGAGTAACGAGGAAGACACAAAACATAATTCTCTAGAATTAAGAGGCACCAATCCGCATTAGCCCAACACCTATCAATTCTTTCTTGATTAAACCACCATTAAGTCTAGAGTTAGTCCAAGTAAATTTAGGGCTAGAAAACCCCAGATCAATCATCCCACAATAGTTCAAGCTTTCAGCAAGCTTTAAGGCTCTGTACATATTTATGGAAGCTCCTCCGAATTTGTATCTGTAACATTTTTAAGATTTTCCCACAATTCTCTCTTACTGTCTTACAACTATTATATGGGCAACCATAAATGGCAGAAGGATGCCAAGGGGGCACAAAAGAACTTACCATGATGCGAGCATGAATTTTCTGCTGAGATGCATCCAGCACATTCACATTCAACCTTCTAGAGAAGCTAAATCCCTCCTGCAAAACCCTCTGTTTCAACAATGTGATAGTTGGAAAAACCCAGATTAGAGCAGATGACCTTTGCCCGCCTGCAAAACCTAGTGGACAAACGATTGTTTATCCAAAAGATTATTTCAAGATACTCTTCCTTTCTTATATCATCACCTTTTCCAGATATTTATCATTTCTAGTCTCTTGGAGTAAGTTCAGTTACAATTCAATACTCTATAAAATGATAACCAAAGCTATCAACTTTATATAGCTACATTTCTGAGTCATCATGATGCATACTTCACATGATCCATCTGGGTCTATCATTTGCTTTTGCAGAGATGGAAATAGAAGGAATTGTTCTCGTGGTATTAAAAAAAACCTACTGCATGGTGAAAACCACCGAGATGACCCAATAGCAGTCATACTTTTTGTGCATGTCAAGGATGATCACCCTCCAACTTCTGCACTGACATTTGAACCTGTAAAATTTTCAATAGAAAAGAGAGCCTTAGCTTCCATAGTATAGGGAATACACGAACAAATGAATTACCAGCCAACAAAGACGAAAAGATAAGACTATTAGCATTTGACACTATTAATCACTATGAGCATTTTTCGAAAGCCAAAAAATGGGCTCCCTCTTGCCCTCAGACTATTAAAAGATCCAAAAAATAACTATGAGATGAGAAACAGTTCTAATAGAGGGGGGGGGAAGACATTAAGAATAAAATGGATGATTTGTTACTTCAAGAAATAGGCACGAGAAAATAAAGCCGGTTAGGCAAAAACATCGAATATAAGCACGCACACATTGCACTCATAGAACCCAAAAGAACTACAGTCAGGTAGAAGATGAAGTAGTAAGCAAAATTGCAGAGATGGAAGCCCGGAACTTAGATAGAGCTGACAGAGATGCTGGACAACATTAAATACTTTTGGAGGGGGATACATGTCTACACTTCAATAACCACAATGAAGTGTATGGTGGAATGATTACTGTGAATTTTCGAAAGTAGATGCCGATTGGCACTGCTGGTGGCCTTTTTTGTATCTGGAACTCAAAAGTTTTTTGCTGGGAGGAAACTGTAGGATCAAGAAACTTCATAATAATGAGAGGTACTCCTCAATTCTTCCTCTGTGTTTTTGTTAATGTTTATGGTCCATGCTGCACGGTAGAAAGAAGGGTGTTATGGGAAAGATTATTAAACTTGAGAACTCAGTTCTCTGGGCCATGGTGCCTAGGTGGGGATCTCAAGGAAATTAGGAACTCTCACGAAAGACAGGGCTGCTCCAGAAGGGATACGAGTATGAACAATCTTAACAACTTCATTGAGGATATGGAACTTGTGGATATTCCTATGCTTGACAGAAAATACACTTGGTCAAACTCCCAAGAAGGTGAAAAATGGAGTAGAATTGACAGATTTCTGCTACATCATGAATGGCTTGACAAGTTTGAACTCAAACTGTGGGGTCTACCAAGGACACTATCTGACCATTGCCCACTTCTCTTAATGGAAGATGTTTTTGGGGTGCTTTCTACTGCTTTTGGGGTGTTGAGTCGCTGATACATGCTTCTCTACTGCTAATGTAGTTATGTGCAGCAACCTTGCTTTGTTGGCTTCTATTTGGGGACACACTTAGTAAACTGTTACCTGGAATGTTGATCATGAAATTTTTTGCTGTTGCTAATTATTTTGCTGTCTTTTGCTGCGGTTTGTGTGAAATTTGCTGACATGGTATGGCATGTCATGAAATCTGCTGACATGGGAAATGGGAAATCTGCTGACATGGGAGCTCATGGCTATTCATTTACAGCATTGAGTGGAGCTAATGTTCAGGAAATCTTTGGCAGATCAACTTGATAATTGGGAGTTCTTTTACTTTGTTCTGTATTTGGGTTGATTACTTGTAAATTTTCGGGCTTGAATAGCATATGATTGTCGTGGGGTAGGGGTGCCAACATTGTTGGGATCTTACTCTCACGTTGTAATGCTATCTTTGCTTGCCCTCAATATGTTGTACTTCATTCTATCTATCAATAATATTCCTTTTTCGCCGTTCAAAAAAAAAAAAAAAACAAATTTGCTCCAGAAAATGTATCATAAAGGATCAGTTTACAAACTCACTACCTTCAATCTACTAACATGTATTTTAACGAACAATTTATATGCATATATACATATACCGATATACATATTCAAAGACCCCCACATGACTATTCGCGAATAGAGGGTTTTTTGTTTTCGTGTTAACTTGGTTCTAAAATCAGTTCATCTTATTCAAAGACCAACACCCTTGGTTCTAACAGAGTTAAACCCAATCATGCTACGGCAATTGATAAATACAATCATTATTGGTGGCTTACCTGAAAACGGCTTCACAGTTCACACTACATCTGCAGATTCTACACTCGAAGAAACCAAGGAGATCAGAGAAAGAAAATAAAGATGCATGTCCAAAGAATTCGTGAGAAAGAGAAGCAACCGTTAGAATCTCAACATTTAAGCAAAATCAAAAGCTGATCATGTAACTACTGGACTGAGAATTTAAGAAAGGGATTTAATGGGTAAGAAATCACAAAATTTACCAGTATTATGCGTATTCCGTTTTGAGGTGGATAGGTTTTCGAGTGTTTTCACTCGATTCAAAGTGCGTTGAACAGTTAATTCGATTCTCTACAACTTTGTTTAATGGGAGACTTAGCCAAAAGGGGCTTGAAATGATAACCTGTAGTGAAACCAAGCTGTAAAGCAGTTGTACTTGTGGAAAGGAATCATCGTATGGAAAACACCATGGCACATTGAATAGAAAAGATGGAAAAAAAGAAGAAGGCCTCCAGTGAAATACCTTTCGAAGTTCCTACATGAACTTCAGCATATCCGGAGTAACTACCTGACACGTGGCCAAGCAAATGTGAATAAGAGAGATTCGACAAAGAGTCTCTATAGTGATGAATTACAGACTAAGCTAATCAAATAACCATGGCAAGTTCAATTGGTCGCACACAAGCGTGGTCTTGCTAAATTGGCCATTTGACCATGTTACGAGGAACAAAAATGCAGAGCTACAAGAACTTTTCTACATCTAATTGTCATAGAATCAGGCATGAAAATTGGTGAACTTAATAGCATCTTGTTATAGAAATCGACAAGGTTAGTCTCAAATATCAACTAAATGGATCTGCTTTTCAATGAAATAAACATCCAAATCGAACAAAGCAATTAACGTTAGCTGACTGCATTCTTTTCATTAAAGATTTTTTTCAAACAATTGGAAGGCACTATCCTTCGCATTCTACTTTGAACAACAACTGATCAATCATACGCATCAATCATTCTTCGGCCATATACAGATGTAAAAATGTAAATGGTGCATAGCACTGAGCAGAACAATTAGATCATGAGAACTTTTAATTAGGAACACAGCTTAAGAAGATTCCACAAAGGTTTTACAAATCATTAGAGAGTATATTTAATCTATGATACTGATTTTCCAAATAATTGGTATGTACGTTAATAATCGACTTAAAATGAAAAGCCGATAAACAATAAAATTGCTTTCACTGGGAAGCTATGTTCTAATTCCGACCAGTGTTAAATTGCTTTCGCTGTGATGCAAAAAATAAAAATAAATTAGCCTTAGATTTGAGAGATGGATGTGGATACAAAGAACTCACCCGGTGGGGGCTCTTCAAAACTGCTTCATTGTCGTCGACACTGGATCGTCATTGTCGTCATCTTCGCCGTCGTCATCTTCTCCGGAAGCCATCGGTTTGCGGAGGAGAGATGGTTTCTACTCAGTTCTTCCTCCTTCATATCAGTTATTTGAGAATATGTATCTGCTCCCGCCGCAAGAACAGTTCCTCGCCGCAAGAACAGTGAACTTCTCGACCAAGTAACGGGAAAAAAGGTAAACGCTTGGCTGTAAATCCAGGAGGAAATAAGGAGATATATAGTACACCGTAAATCCAGGAGGAAATAAGGAAATATACAGTACCTAAACTACCCCGACCTCAACACATGCAAGAAAAATTGGAAGCCAAAGCTGACGAGGGCAATTTGGTAATTTCATCTCCTGCCTTGGCTTACCATCCTTGGTTCTTTTATTACAAGTGTATTAATATAATGCACTTCTGAAATGAAAGTACCCTTGTTCTATAATGAAAGTATAAAGTTTCCATGAAAAACAAGCAGAATGTATTGGGTGTTATAACAGTTAAGCTCCAATTACAACATCAAAATACTAGTAGTATCCTGATCTTATCTCATGCAATTTGGCGAACTGTGATATCTTAATTTCTAGTCCACCAGTAGGAGATTTACACACTCAAAATTGCAATAGCAGAATACTACATCAATCATGTGAGGTATCAAGCCCGACACACATCAACTCAAGCACAACCCGGCCCATACGAAACGGAAGACTTTCTATACGGGAGAAGATCATCAATAATATTGGCTTCTGGCAAGACTTGACTCCTTGTTCTCTCCGTACAAAAATGCACTAGAAGGGTGTTAAACCACGACTTGGGAATGGGACTTGGGTGATTAATTGTTGTAAACACAGTGGTGGGTTTTTTCTTGAAGACCAATCAATGTCAACATTCTTGACCCTTGATTCATTGTTGAAATTGTGGAATGGCTATATGGCATGATGCAATGGACTCCGAGTCTCCTATAATGCGGTCGAACAGACCTTTGAAAAATTTGGAAGAGGGCACCTCCCCCCAGGCGGCGGCAGCAGAGTTTAGGTCAGGGGCTCTGGTTTTTTAGAGAGAGAGAGAGTAAAGGTTAAGAGAATTACATATTAGTCGTCATTCCTATTTTTGGTTTGTCGTCTGGTATTACCCTAGGATGTTGATGTATTTTTGTTAAATTAGGAGGGGTAAAATCGGAAACTTAAAAAATAGAACTCGGCTCTCTTCTCTCACGGAATCTCACCAAAATGGGTGAGAAACAAAATGGGGGGTTTTAAGGGGTTCTTGATTCTCTTCTTCCCTCTCATCCTCTCGCCATTTCTCACCTTTTTGGCTATTCAAACAAGGGGGAGAAGACATATTCCATTAACTATTCCGACTAATCAAAAAAAAGAAAGAATACATATTCCATTAATTTCTTTTCTTCTCACCTGAATTCCATCCATCCAAACGAGCTGTAAGTGACCACCAAAGATTCCTCATCGACAACCATCGACCGACTCCCACCTCCGGCCACAACAACCTATTTTGTAAACGTCATTACCGATATTGGATTGAATTGATTTTTTGCAGAGACCGTAAATAAACTATTTTGGATAACATGAGCAGCTCAGATCATTTTTGTAAGACTCGAGACGGGTCCAAAATGCATATGTACGTGGTATATGTACATAAGTGTATGTACTCATTTACTAATCCAAAAAAAAAAAATGTATGTACTCAGAGACTTTTCGAATACATAATCAGCTGTACAAGTAATTTACAAAAACCATTTATAACTTAGATTCTTACATATTATCGTATACCTGTCATCTCTTCCAGAAACTAAAACCCAAAACCCAAATCTAAAAATTGGATCTTTTGTAGAATAGTACAACAGGGGGAAATATTTTCTCATAAATGGGTATGCAACCAAACAAATCCTATAAACAAAATTATTTCCCAAAAAAAAAAATCCTTAAGCAAGAAGAAAAGAGGATTATCTGGGCTCAATCTGAAATGTTATTCTCCGAAGACTGGGTGTTGTGAGACTCAGGCCGAGAGTGACTAGTTCTTGA
Organism: Rhododendron griersonianum; assembly: GCA_018127125.1. Taxonomy (NCBI): domain Eukaryota; kingdom Viridiplantae; phylum Streptophyta; class Magnoliopsida; order Ericales; family Ericaceae; genus Rhododendron; species Rhododendron griersonianum. The sequence continues at coordinate 5,255,316 of CM030799.1, read as the reverse complement.
TTGAGCAAATTGAGTACTAGATTCCGCGCTACCACTACCAGCAATCAGAAATGGTGGCTGGTTCGGCGGAGGAATCTCGTAGTTATCCTTCATCATTTTCACCACCATAGACATAGACGGACGGAGTTCTGCAGAGGCTTGTACGCAAAGTAGACCGATTTGAAGTAATTTACGGGCCTCTTCTTCCTCAAACTTACCCTGCAGCGATGGATCAACTGCTTCACATGGCGTTCCCAATCGGTAGAGGTTCCACGCCTATGGAAAATTGGAAAACAAAGCAGCTAGTATCTCACAACGGGGGTTCCAAGACTTATATCTAAGACTAGGAAATAAATGAAATATATGTCAAGCAAACAGAGGTACCATTTGTAGGATAGAGTGTGCATTTTGAGCGAACGAGATGATCTTCTTTCCAGAGACAACTTCCATCACAAGAACACCAAAGCTGTACACATCTGCCTTTTCGGTCAATTTGCCACGGACTATGTACTCAGGAGCCATATAACCTCTGCAAACGACAAATTCAATTTTTATTCAATTGATTTATAAATGGAAACACAACAAATGCTAGATAGGCATGAAGTGGAATATCCAGCGATGAATATCTTCCCAGCATAACCCAAGATAAGATTCAATGAATTTATTACTTTCCCGTTGAAAATACTGCCTAAAACAATGATTTAGCTCATAAATGTACAGGCAAAAGAATGAGAATGGTAAGACTTTCCCCCTAAACCAATTGTTGACCATAGGGAATCGTCTTGTGGTATTAGTCCCTATCATGCGTGCAATGTCTTTCCGATTGATCTCGATCCGAAAGAACTACGATTCCCGGGGAGTTTTTTGTTGAAAAAGCATTCAATTTTTAACTAGGCCAGTCTTGTTTGCTATCATGGTTGGCTAATTGATTAAGAAAGCCAAGGTGATGGAAAACTTACAGTGTGCCGGCAATGGCAGTGCTGATATGGGTCTTATCTTCTGGAAACAATCGAGCAAGCCCAAAATCAGCAATTTTTGGAGAGAAATCGTCGTCAAGAAGGACATTGCTCAACTTTATATCTCTGTGTATGATTCTCAAGTTCGACTCCTCATGAAGATAGGCCAAACCCTCAGCCGTACCCAATATAATCTTATACCTCTCTTCCCACGTTAGTGGCTGAACATTTTTGTTAACTGAATCAAATCAAAAGAACTTGTTAGTTAAATATGTAATTGAAAAGGGAAAACAGAAACAAAAATTGATATATTCAAGCAGAAAAACATAGATGGGAGAACAACCGAAGAGGTGGTCTTGAACGCTTTGATTCACAATGAATTCATAAACAAGAAGGCTTTCGGGGCCTGTAATGCTGCATCCCAACAGCTTTACAAGATTTTTGTGGTCAATCTCGCTTATCAGATTGACTTCATTAAAGAAATGATCCACCCATTGTCCTGTGTTGAAGAAAAGCCTCTTAACCGCAACAATCTGTCCATCCGGCAGAATCCCCTATTTGAAGCAGAGAAACAGCCTCAGATAATCTACATGTATGGAACGATTCTTGACTTAGCAGAAGAAATTGGCGGAAAGAGAAACATGAAATTACTTTGTAAACTGAACCAGATCCTCCTTGACCAAGCTTGTTGGAATTGCTAAAGTAGTTTGTGGCGCGTTCAAGTGTTTCGTATGAGAAATTGAGCTTCGACTTGTTAACAGAGACCAGCAGAGCACCTAATTGCTTCCTTTCTGTAACAAAATACAAAGATCAGTGCAAGTTCTATGTCAAACAATAAGAGGAAAAACTTGTATAAATTAAACCACCATTTAGATACCTCTCCTCTTCTTCACACGTTTCTTTCGCGCAAAGAAAGACATTGTTGCTGCAATCAGCAGAAAAGCTACACCAGCTGATGTTGCGGCCAGAATAACAGCTAAGCGATTGCCACCTGATTATGAACAAAATTAGGTTGTGTCAATTCATAGCAAAAAAAACCAAGAAGTTATTTGACAAAATGCAGAAACACAATCATAACACGCATTCCTGTTTGCTTAACCATGGCAAAATCTCACTACTATATTGCTCGATAGCTCTTAACAGCTTAAGCTTTTGGGACAAGAGCAAAGTCCACTTTGACCCCCCTGTGGTTATCGTCATGTGCGGATATCCCCTCATGGTTCAAAACTGACCACATAACCTACCTGTGGTTTTAAAAATGTACGGATAGATCCCCTGCCGTCATGTTTTTCATCCATATTAACGGAAACAACATTAAAAGACTGATATACCCTCATCATGTCCCTTGATTCTTCTTCTTTTTTAAATCTAACCACACCATCTCTTATATCAAAAATTGAATCCAAACCGTTGATATTGTAAATTTTGACGAGTACTACATCTATGCCAAAATTCAAGTCAATCAAAAAATGAAAAGCTCATAGTCGAATCGATTTTGTTATGAAATTAAAATTTCAAATTTAAATTTACTAAAAATTACATCACTAGGTTATTGATTTCTTGATCGAGATAATTTTTTACAGAGATACTCTATTCTTTATATAATACATTAAGGAAACTAGAATCCAACAAACCCAACTCACCTCCTTTTCCAGGCCGGGGATCTGTCGAAGAATCATTACAGTAGAACTTAGATGTGGAATATCTCATATAGCAACCAGAATTCAGAACCCTTACATCTTCCATGGAGAGGCATGACCCAATCTGGGAAACCGCATTTGCCAAACAGTCCCCACAACCACTCCTATTCACAAATTCCCAACACTGAGCCAAGCCATAGACAGATAAATTCCCAGTAGTCACAGAACCCACAAAGAACCCATCATTGTTTGGAGCTTCAACGCTCAAATTCCTCACCAAATCAACAACATTTTCCCCAAACAAAGTCTTATTCCCACCAAAATCAACACTCCCGCAAACAGTCCTATTCACCGCACTCAAACTCTCGTTGAAGAACATGTACTCATCGTACCTGCAGGGAAGGACGTAGAAATTCAAGGTTGAGCAGGCGAACATTCACCAAAAAAAATTACAAGGTATAAAACACGATATTTATTTTTCCAATACAAATTGTAGAAATACTACCAACAATGTTGTTATATGTACTTTCGATCAGCTAGCCTATACAATTACGAAGATATGGTCATCTATAGTTATCACTACACACAACTTGGGACTCAGCTCGTGTCTAGTTCTTCCCCTCCAGTCCCCTGTCCAGTTTCGACAATTAGTGGGCCTTTCCCGGGCTCACAACATTAATTGAAACCGTTCACTTTTTGGAGTTCGTCATAAATATCGGCCATGCAAAAGTACTCGTTGATTGAATACCGTTTGATACAATTTCAAAATGCATTCATCTTGTAATAGACAAGGTGTGCAACACTGGATTGCAACTCATTTAACAAATTTAATTGGAAGCTTAACAAATTCAAACATCCTACGAAACAGTATCAGATCAACTTGATTTTTGACATGACTAATGTTTTTGACGAGCTCTAAAAAGTGAACGGTTTCGATCATTGTTATGAGCCCGCAAAGGCCCACAATTTGTCGAAACTGAACAGCAAACTGGAGGGGATGAACTGGACCAGAGCCAAGTCCCACAACTTGTACATTCTTGTAATAATATCTTTATGGGAAAAACAATGCTAAAAAGATAAAAATTGTTTCAAATTTTCAAGGGTGTTGTTTTCTTCAAAAGGATGCTGGGCGGGCTGACTTTATTGTATACTCAGTAGTTATTTAAAAGCTCTTAAGAAAAATGCTAGAGAAGACTTGTTATTTTGCTCTCCAAAACCAATGCTTTGTTTGGTTCACTTTTTGAAAAAAAAAAGATTCAACTAAAAAACACTCATTATTCCTATTTTCAATCATTATTATCATTTCTCTCTTTAACTCTCTCAACTCATTACTTCTATCTCCAATCATTACTCTATTTCTCTCTATACTCATTACCTTAAAAATTAAACTCAAAAAATCTCAAAAACTCATCGAAACACGGCACAAAGTACTCAAGATTTCTTTTAGTAACATTTTTACCGTTCAAAAGATTGTAGGGAAATTTATATAAATGGTCCTCATAGTTTCACCCGAGTCTCATTTCTGTTCTCCAAGTATCAATTGCAACTTTTTTGATCTTCAAGTTAGATTTTTATACCAAATTGGTCCAAATGATAACTTTTGTCAGCCAAACTGGACGGAAAAAATCAGATTAATGTCAGTTTGGACGTTGCAGTTCGTACCAAGTTGGTCCAATTGATGACGTCTGCCCTCAATCTAATTTTTTCCGTCCAGTTTGGCTGACAGACGTTATCAATTGGACCAACTTGGTACGAAAACTAAATTTAAAAGTCAAAAGAGTTGCAATTGATACTTAAAGGACGAAAATGAGACTCGGGTGAAACTAGGAGGACCATTTCTATAAATTTCCCAAGATTGTAATGATTACTTGACAATTCAAAGAAGTTCGAAAATTTATTAACAAACACAATGGAAAACTGAGCATGATTCTAATAAAAATTTGGAACATGGGTACAGCTGTCGCACGGTTTATCCGCCCCTCGGTCCGTCCTCACGTACCTGATATAACACCCATCAAAGGAAATTCTCCCACCGCGAATCAACGTCCCGATAACCGAACAGTTCAGGATCGTGATCTTGATTTGGGCAAAGCAATGATCACAATCGTTTCTTGATAAGTCCTTCATGCACTCACCAAAGAAGTAAACGGTCGTATTACCGGACCCATTGACGGCGCTGCCGTAGCCTTGGGTGGCGACCTGAGCGCTCGTGGCGTCGACGGCAGCGAAGAAGTTCGCCACAAAGACTCGCCGATCGGACGGCGCTGCGCTTGTGTTGGTGCAGATTTGAGCTGCTTCTGTGGCCCTTGGATCGCATAGAGATAGTTTTGTACGTAAGGAGAGGAGTATTAGTATGAAGAGTAGTGGAAAGGCCATTGATATGAAGGAATTGGAGTGGGTTTCAGCATATGGGTAGTCTTAGGTTAATGGGTTATTTGTGGAGAGAGAGAGAGAGAGAGAGAGAGAGTGGTTGATTGATGTATATTTGGTTAAGGGAGAGACTGGCATGGATTTGGAGTAATTATTCAGCTTTGGTCCCCAGAGAAACCCATTTTTCTCAGGTTTTTGTATGGGAAATGCTAGGTACCCGAGAATAATTACCCGGAAGTGACCCAGAATTTGTCTTGTAGTGCCAAGACGTGTTGGTGGGTTCCTCCCATTAACCCAAAGCCAAACAAAACAAATTCCCACCCCCCCCGCGAACTCCTCTCTCTTTCACATACACAACGATTTACTGGGGTAGCTTTAATTTGTCTTGCATCTGTCTCCTCTATCTAATCTTTGAAAGAGGTGGGGGTTGATTTTTTTTGCAATTGGGAAGTTGGTGGCCGATTTGGTTGAGATGTGGGTTTGATTGGTTTTAAATTGCCCAACAACCGGGCTAATTTTGAGTAGTCCTACTTTATTTGGAGTTGTCGATGTTTGGCAACGGAGGTTAGGGCTTGGAACGGAGTGAGACTGTAATCAACGTGGAAACCGATGTGCCAAATAATCTCCTCCATCTCAGAACCAAATCCATTGGAACCCATTATTGGCAAGTCATATGTGTTCCGATCAGGTACTTAATGATATCCTATCGAGCTAATTTTTAGTACACTTGTTCTATTCGACGAGCTCTACGAAGTGACCCTTTTCGATCATCGGAGCGAAATCGGAGCGGGCTCCGCTCGGCCAAGACCTCCCTAATCAATTGTGTGGGGAACAAACTCACCAACCAACCGGATGAACTCTTGGGAGTTGGGGCTAGTAGCGCAAAATTACTGAATGCAATGCTTTTTAACTAAGTCACGTAATACACGTATGCGGGAGAGAGAGCGCGTAAGCTTTCGGGTGTCTTCAAAGGTTTTCTAAATTACTAAAATCTGCAAAAACAATGATTGAGAGCAATAATTCAAAGCGCGGATGGAAAATGAGAACGAAGAATATTGCTGGAGAGTTGTGACATAGCTTAATTTCGACCCTATCTGATCAACACACACAATTGTGGTGTAACTGGTGTTTTGTGTGGTGAGAAGAATGTGTGGGCCGTTGTCTAGAGTCACTCAATTTTGAAAAATATGTCCTACAGAATCATGAGTACTATTTGATTATCAATGTTATAGTATATTCGAAGGAACTGCAAATTTTATGATTGGTTGAAATTTTCGTAGTCAAAAAATAAATATTTCAAATATATGGGTTCTCACAACAACAAAGAATGTACGCCACCAAGAGAGATGTGCGATTACTTCTATATATCGGATCATATTCTAGACAAAGGTTTGATACATCCATCAGAACGACTGGTGTGTGAACGGTCCACATGATTGTGTGTGTGCGTTAGTGGATGTGGTTGTAAACTTTTTCTGGATATATAATGCAGTACTTCTGAAATTTTGTGGCCAAGTACTTGTTCTATAATGAAAGTATATATAAAGTTTTTTCAATGAAAAACAAGCAGAATGTATTGGGTGTTATAACAGTTAAGCTCCAATTACAACATCAAAATACTAGTAGTATCCTGATCTTATCTCATGCAATTTGGCGAACCGTGATATCTTAATTTCTAGTCCACCAGTAGGAGATTTACACACTCAGAGTTGCAATAGCAGAATACTACATCAATCATGTGAGGTATCAAGCCCGACACACATCAACTCAAGCACAACCCGGCCCATACGAAACGGAAGACTTTCTATACGGGAGAAGATCATCAATAATATTGGCTTCTGGCAAGACTTGACTCCTTGTTCTCTCCGTACAAAAATGCACTAGAAGGGTGTTAAACCACGACTTGGGAATGGGACTTGGGTGATTAATTGTTGTAAACACAGTGGTGGGTTTTTTCTTGAAGACCAATCAATGTCAACATTCTTGACCCTTGATTCATTGTTGAAATTGTGGAATGGCTATATGGCATGATGCAATGGACTCCGAGTCTCCTATAATGCGGTCGAACAGACCTTTGAAAATTTTGGATCCCACTCATGGGAGATGGTGGTGATACATGCTATTACCTTGTTCAGTTTGGATTTTGAGGGAGATTTTATAGTGTAATGAGTTGAGAGAGAGATAGATAGAGAAAAAAATTATTGGGGACCTGTTTGTACCATATATTTACCGCCTGTCGATTATCGACCGGAAGGTGGCGATTATGAGAATGCTTCCTATTTTATTATTTCGTATTAATAATATAACTAGTTTTTATTTCTTTTATTTGTTTGTATTTGCATGTAGGACACTTGGCTTGTTCCTACACACTTTGAAGTTGAAGAGAAGTTATTTGGACAAGTGGCATGCTCCTACACACTTTGGAGTTTGTGGGAAGTTAATGGACACTTGGAAGATGATTAAGAATAGTGAGAAGTTAGGAAGTTATTTCATGCACATTTTCTCTATAAAAAGCCTCTTTTGGCTTCATTGTAAAGCCTTCAACGAAATCAAAGTCTTAACTTTGTTAATTTTTGTCTTCTCAACCCACTTCTGGGTTATAATTAGGATTAGGATCCATATTCTAAGAATAACTTAGAATATTCGATGTATCGCTCGTGTCGATAGATCGATACCTTGGAAAAATAACAAAGTCCATTTGTTATTTTTCTTCCGCTCCACCCCACTTCACTAAACCATCAATCCACTCCGCCCAATCGATGGGTCAATTCCGTTCTTGAAGATTGGCGGGTGACGGTCTTCTTTTACGAGTCGATTCATCACCAACAAAAATAGCATTTGATTCATTCGCCATTTCTCTTCCGGTGAAGTCCTGAAATACGGCGAGGAACCTCAAATTCGTTTGTGGAGACAAGCCGCATTCGCCTTTTCTTTTTGTTGTTGGCTTTGTTTCCCGAAATCTCCGTCGATTTCGATCGAAGGAAAAAATAGGTAAACAATTTTGGCGCTAGAAGGAGGGCATCATTGCTAAATCGGAAGTAATGGTGGAGATCGATGTGAAAATGAAAGCCTTGCATGTAAGGCTTGAACAATTTGTGAAATGGATTAACGGCCACTCATTTGGCCAACTTTTGAATTTCGACAGAATTGGTTCACAAAAGCCTTGCAAGGCTTGAGCAATTCTTAGATCATTCTGGAAAAAGAAACGAAGCAATAGAAAGTGAAATGGCCAAACCGACCAAAATCAGAGGGTTCATATATAAGAAATGGAAAAATTCTAGCCTAATACAGAGGCTAGGCCAATTTAAAAAGAATGCCAATCCTTCACGCCACTTTCTTGGATGTTGAAGATGGATTAACGGTTTTCAAGTGCTTAACTATATGAAAGTGGCCATTATTTATCATAGGCTACGAAAAATTTTGAAATGCTTTACTGGCATCCCTTCCATCCAGATTTTTGTAAGGATGAAAAGCATGTTTTTCAAATTACGGAATTGGAATTGACCCTCTTTCCGACAATGGATTTGGGGGGCAAAAATTCATCTTCAAAAGAGCCAAATCATAGAAGTAAATAGCTTTGGCGTTGAAACTCGAAAGGAGTTGCGTCATGAAAATAATTTGACTGAAAAAAAACCTTGCAAGGCTTCGACGATTTATATTTCCTAGTCTTGCATTGAAGGTTTGGACAATGTCTTTGCCTCTTACAAAAAGATTTGACAGAGGAAACAGAGGAATGGGCTTTAAGGCCGTGAGTGATAAAATAAAAAACCATTACACTGGTTTTGACGGCTTTCCCTCCGTCGATTGACAATCCGTAGGGATACTTGGCTCCGTCGATGGATACTTGGCTCCGTCGATTGATACTCGGCTCCATCGATTGACAATCCATCAAGATACTTGGCTCGATGTAAACCAATCTATGTTGATTAATTATTGGTTTACACATGTCTATGGTGCTGGGTCATAATACTCCAATAGATCACATTTCCTCGTTTCCTTTCAGTAGGAATTAGTTGAAGGAAAATTATCGACAGAGGGAATTTTGCATCTTGAAGGCTAAACTTGGTTCTGGATAGCGGAATTAAGCCTTGAAGGCTTGTCAAAAAACGAAAAGATTGTGTAAAATTTATCTAAAACTTTTCGAGAGTTGGGGGCAAATGTTTACACCATAAAAGGTTATTACCCGTCGATATCGACAGAGGGGTGATTTAAAAACTAGTTAAATTATTCACTTGGGTTACGTTAGCACTTCACCCAAATGAATAAGGGGGGCATTGTTTGTGCCATATATTTACCGCCTGTCGATTATCGACCGGAAGGTGGCGATTATGAGAATGCTTCCTATTTTATTATTTCGTATTAATAATATAACTAGTTTTTATTTCTTTTATTTGTTTGTATTTGCATGTAGGACACTTGGCTTGTTCCTACACACTTTGAAGTTGAAGAGAAGTTACACTACAAGAAAATGCAGCAAGGGCAACCCAGATGGCGATGAACCAAAAATTGAGTTGCTGTTGGGTATGCAATGGCGACACGCTTTGATAAATGCATCGGCGGTGAGCGGCCGCTGATAATGCAATTGGGTCTTTTGGTGGATCTATTTCTAGCGACCAAAATTGTAGTTTCAGCGATGAAAAAATGTTGTCAGCGAAAAGCCCACATTTGGCAATATACAAATTGCATCGCCGAAGCCCAATTTTTTAGGCGCGAGTTTTTCGCGCTCCACAATTTCCACTTGGCGCTTTTTTTAGGGATTCACCGACAAAGTTGATGGGTTGGCATAAGTAAGGCTTATCAAACGACGTAGTATTAGGTAATTGTATCCAATTTATATTTTTTTTTCCTATTAGCTAGTATTTAGAAGTCTGTCGCTCCCCCCCCCCCCTCTCTCTCTCTCTCTCTAGCATTACGACCATGGCGAACCAGGCGAAGTTGAAGCTCCTGCAATCTCCTTTTCAGGTCGCTCTCTCTCTCTCTCTCTCTCCCTCCCTCTCTCTCTCTCTGTCCCTATTTGTCTCTCCCCCTCTCGATCTCTCTTTCCCTCTGTATTAATTGATACAATACGCCATTTTTGTTGCGAGTTTTGGGTTCTCACTGTATCGGGGCTTTTTTTTTTGTGCACCATTTTGTATTTGCCTGTCCTTGGTTTTGGTGTGCCATTTTTGTATTTGCATATCCTAGGTTTTGGTGCGCCATTTTTGTATTTGCCTACCGTACATGGGAAATCTCAGTGGCTAAAAGCAAAAGCCAAACTAACTACCAATTTTTAAGGGGCTTTCGGTTGTAAAGCTAGAAACTTTTCACAATTTGGTTCTCTTTGCTTGAATAGTTGAATTACTAGCTCTAAAAGGTTTTAAATGGGGGTTTTCGAAGCAGCACCATTTTATATTTGCCTATCCTAGGTTTTGGTGTGCCATTTTTGTATTTGCATGTCCTAGGTTTTGGTGCGCCATGTTTGTATCTGCCTGCCGTACATGGGAAATCTTAGTGGCTGAAAGCAAAAGCCAAACTAACTACCAATTTTTTTAAGGGGCTTTTGGTTGTAAAGCTAGAAACTTTTCACAATCTGGTTCTCTTTGCTTGAATAGTTGAATTACTAGGTCTAAAAGGTTTTAAATGGGGGTTTTCAAAGCAAAAGCCATCCGGCCATGCATATGATTCCTCAAGGTCACAAGTGTTGGAAACTTGGAATCTCAATGGGTGGACCAATAACAAATATTTTGTCCCAAACTCTTCTTGAGACTAATCCAGACCGATTGTTATAACCTATTTTTATGTGAAATAAGAGCATGACACCTACCCAAAATAGCACAGGACCTTTTGCCCTATAAACATAGGAGTACTTGTTTGTAAAGAACACCATCCACAGAAGTGATTGTACGAAATGGGCAGCATGATATTGCAGGTTTTGCAATGTGCAGCATGATACAAACACAAGCGATTGTACGAAATCCTTAGAAGGAATGACGCAGAACTTTTACCCTCCATTTAAAACCGAAACAACAACCATTGGCTGATAAATTGAAAAAGGAAACAACTACATCGTTGAGGATGGGCTCCCCACACAGATTTTTCTTTTTGGCAGGTACTCTACACATAATGATTGTATTTGAACACATAGATAAACCATCAGAATTGAGTCTCACTACTAAAAAGTTTTTCATGTTTGTTGTTCTCAAAATTTCCACACCTCAGAGGAGAAGAAATACCAATATGGAATGTGTGGTTACAGGTAAAGCTAGTAAGGAATTGGATGTCTACAGTTTTGGAGTTGTGGTGTTGAAATAACTTGCGGGAGAAAACCCTTTGATATGAATGTACCAGAATGTCAATGGGAATGGTGGAATGGGATTGGGACCTTTATGGAATGGGAAGGTTACTTGAAGCAGGGGACGCGAAACTGGGCATGAATTTTGATGAGCGAGAATTGGAACGATTGATGATCGTTGATCTTTGGTGTGCTCACCCGGATCACAATTTGCGACCTAACATTAGACATGCGATTCATGTGCTTAGTTTTCAAGCTCCACTACCCATTCTCCCACCAAAACAGCCCACGCTATCGTTTTGTCCTCCTCTATTTAGCACAACCACCACCTGTTCTGGCCTAGCTAGCTCCCTCCCTAGCTAGTGGGGGTGTTATATATCCTCCGTGAGGTATTTTCCCCTTTTGTTTCGCAATAATCTCCATCTCTTCCTCTTAATTTTGAGCTACCCTCCTCCTTACTACCTCATCTGTCGTGTCGCCACCCTCTTCCATTGCTTCACCATACCCCACTGTCTACCACCCACCGCCTTATCTACTTCCCTCCACTGTCTACCGAAGAGCAGGCGTGGATTGGGTCTGGAGAGCGGAGTGTTGAGTTCTGAATCTCAAAGGTCGCTGCCCTTTCATCCAGGGTTTGAGATCCGAATTTTTGGTACAGGAGTGTTTTGATCTTCTAGTTTTTAATTCTTTTTTTGTTTGTTTTTCCTTTATTTCGGTGTTTCTCTGTGGTGGAATTACATGGCTCTCCACTGTTCTTCTATTTGAATCTAGTTGCACTATCGCTGAACTCGTTTTCGATTTGTCTACTGTATGTGTTAAGAGCATGAAGTCTAGATACAAAAGAAAATTGTCATTTTTGCTTTATGTGTTTATCTTTCTTGACAGGCGGTATTTAGATTATTTTCTTCAATATTTTGGATGTACTTTATAAGTGACAGATGGCTTTCGTGAATGGATCTTCTGCATGAATTGTTTTATAGGCAAATTAATAAGTTGTTTTATTTCCGGGTTGTTTTAGCTATTTAGGCAATTTGGGTAAATAAATTACAGATTACTGAAATTATGGTCCTGGTTTTACTTAGAAGAAAATGTTGTTCAGCTAGATCGATGTGTGAAGCGAACAATATTTAATACTCACTTTTGGTTTATTGGTGTACGTAACATGATATCACAATGTGAAACTAGGCAATATAGTTTACCTCATAATCGGGAAAGAAGTTGAGATATACGCCAGCCCGCGAGAGAGGATGCTCTGAGGTCATTGGTAGTCCTTCAAGAGTTCGATTGCCTACTGTAGTTGTCGCAGGGTTCTCAATCTTTAATAGCAGAATGCTCAAGTTAGAGGGCAGCATATGATAACTAAGTCGTAATTTCGTGGCATAGAAAGGACTAGAATAGATTTATTGTTGGGCAAACTAAAAAGCAAACAAATTGAACATCAGCTAGGTTTTCTATATGCAATAGGTTTAGCAGTTTCCATAGTCAAACAGAGCAGAAAGCCATTAAAATAGGCATTGGGTATTTTGATTTAGATGGGGGTTTTGAGATTAGACTAATAGCTTCTAAAATAATCACAGATTGATTCTCTGTACATCTTGCCTAATTCCTTCAAATTTGGTGGAGCTTCGTACCATTCTTATACTTACAGCTATTGACAACAGTGTATGACAATATTTATGAACTGTTCAGTCGTTTGCCATTGCTCAATTTATGTGTTTTTATGAGATTTTGCTCCGTCTTTTCTTTGAATCTGTAATTATGTGTTCATGTATGTATTTTTAAGTGCATTTTTATGGTGACTTTGTTGTACAACAGTGATTCATCATCGACAAATTGCTGAATCAATTCCTAAGTTCTCCAACACTTGTTGCTAGCATTTTCCTCCGTTGGTGTCATATTGTTAAGGTATCTTGCTCTTTCACTTTTATTTATTCAGTCCCTATTCTCCATGATTTGGGAGCTTCTTTAATGATTAAACCACACAGTTTGATTTATGTTGTTTGTGCATTGGTGATTAAAGAAGCATTTGAGAAGTATAGAAGTATTTTTAATGTTTGGTAGGCGAGCAAAAGGAGTATTTAAAACTATTATACTTCAAATTAAAACAATTTTTTATTCCATATGGTCGGAACATATTGGAAAAGAATCCAACTGAAATAACATTAACTAATTAACTAGATATCAATATGGAAGCATAAAGTATAGATTCTTCTTTTTCCCCGCCCATTTTTTTCTTTTTTTAACCTTTTTTGCTTGGTTGTTTTGGAGCAGGAAACTTTTCTGGAAGAAATACATTTCTTTCCATGCCCTCCATTTTTTACATTTCATATCTTTAATGCAATCATCATACTTTATCTTTTGGAACCATCATACTTGTGAGTTACCTTTTCAGTGCCACAAAAATGTAACCAAATATAATAGCTCCAAAATACTCGAGGATAAAGTTTTATTTTCCTGCCTTATATATGTGGGACACTGGGTGACATGCCCTTAAAATTGCATGTGACCAGATATGGATAGAAGTTGGATGTCTCTTTCTGACAGATTTAGTCAACCTTATGTCGACGGGGTGGACTATTTCATTGAATTTGCAAGTGCAAATTCAGGTGAGGCAGTGGAGATTAAGTGTCCATGTATTGATTGCCGTAACTTTTATAAGCATAAATATGATACTGTAAGAGCTCATTTGCTTGTGCGGGGAATCATGTTATCTTATACCACCTGGTTACTACATGGTGAAATTCCTGAACCCGATGACCAAGATGAGAGCGATGATGAAAACAATAAGGATAATGATGATGTTTATGGGGAACTGTTAAACGACCACTATAGGGGGACATACATGGATGATGATACTAGTGAGAGGAATGGCGTTCAAAACTTTGAGAAATTGTTGGAGGCCTCCCAATGTGGCTTGTACCCAGGATGCAAAAAATCGGATACCCTCTTAGCATTTGTCATTGAGATGTTACAAGTGAAGGTACAATATAGGTGGAGCAACTCTTCTTTTAATGTGTTTTTGTCAACACTAAGGCGATTTCTACCGGAAGGCCATGTAGCTCCTCGGTCAATTGATGAGTGCAAGAAGTTATTACGTGACTTGGGCTTAGGATATGAGCTCATCGATGCGTGTCCAAATGATTGTGTGTTATATTGGAAGGAGAATGCTCACCTAGAAAAATGTCCCAATCCCAAATGTCAGCGACCTCGATATAAGGTCAATGATGGCAAAGGTAAGAAGATACCACATAAGATATTGCGTTATTTCCCAGTGACACCTAGGTTGCAAAGATTGTATATGAATCCAGACATAGCCGAGGACATGAAATGGCATAGTGATAAGCGAGTGGATGACGAGGATATGAGGCATCCAGCCGACACCCCCCAGTGGAAGAGATTAGATGAAAAATATCCTGAGTTTTCTTGGGAGACTCGGAATGTGAGACTAGGATTTGCCACAGATGGGTTCAATCCCTTTGGCAACATGAGCACATCATACAGCATGTGGCCTGTGATATTAATCCCATATAATTTGCCACCGTGGAGATGTATGAAGGACCCTTTCTTCATGATGCCATTACTTATTCCAGGACCAAATCAACCGGGGACTAATATTGATGTCTACTTAAGGCCTTTGGTTGATGAATTGAAGGAACTATGGAAGAATGGTGTCAGAACTTATGATGCCTCAACCAGAGAAACCTTTCAAATGCATGCGGCTATAATAAGGACCATTCATGACTTACCTGCATATGGTGATGTATCTGGGTGGAGAACAAAAGGCTATTTGGCTTGTCCCACTTGCAATGATAGCCCGCTGTCCCACAAGTTAATCAGTAAGATTGGGTGGTTTGGTCATCGAGCTTACTTGCCTGATAATCATCCTTTGAGGAAGGACACGAAGTTCACCGGTTTGCCAGAGTTTAGCAAGAAAACTTTGGACTTACCAGTGGAAAAAGTAATGGCTCAGTTGGCTAGGTTGCGACCAGTCGAGTTTGGAAAGGATACTACGAGTAAAAAAAGACCTCGTCATGTTGAAAATTTGAATTGGACGAAGAAAAGTATATTATGGGAGCTGGAGTACTTTAGTGAATTGATGGTCCCACACATGCTTGATGTGATGCATATAGAAAAGAACATATGCGAAAGCTTATATGGGACAATGCTGGGTATAGATGGAAAGAATAAGGACACGTACAAAGCACGCGATGATTTGAAAATAATGGGAATAAGGCCAGAATTGCATCTACAAGTTTCTCAAAATGGATCAATTGTGAAACCTCGAGCAATGTACACGTTGGATTCACATCAAGTAGACGAGTTTTATGAATTTTTGAAGTCAATTAGTTATCCAGATGGCTATGCATCTAACATATCAAGGTGTGTGAATTCAAAGTATGGAAGGTTATCGGGTATGAAAAGCCATGACTGCCATGTTCTCCTTCAACGTATTCTTCCCATTGGAATGCGCGGTTTTGTGAACAAGGAGATATGTACGACTTTGTTTGAGTTGGGAAATTTTTTTCAAGAACTTTGCTCGAAGACAATAAAGCGGAGTGAGGTGGAAAAATGGGAAGAACGAGCAGTACTCATACTTTGCAAACTAGAGAGGATTTTCCCACCAGCTTTCTTTGATGTTATGGTTCATTTGACTGTTCATTTGTCGCGTGAGGCCATGATTGCTGGACCAGTGCAATATCGATGGATGTATCCTATTGAAAGGTAAAAGTTACCACAAGATGCTAGAATAGTTACTTATTTTGCAATTATCTACATTAAGTAATGGTATTTTTTTGTTTTTGCTGAAGGTTTCTAGGAAAACTAAAAGGTTATGTGAGTAACAAAGCGCGTCCAAAATGGTCGATTGTTGAGGCTTACATTTTGAAAGAGTGCATCACTTTTTGTTCAATGTACTTAAAAAGAGGTACTAAGAACCCTGAGCGAAATAACGATGGTGGCATTCATGGCCTTGGGATGGAGATATTCCACCAGCATGTCCGTCTCTTCTCTCCGATCACAAGGGCTCCCGATCCTTCCCAAAAAGAACGGGAAATGGCTCATTGGTTTGTGTTGTACAATTGCCCCGAGGTGGAGCCATATCTAGAGTATGTGTATTTTAGTTAGTGTAAGCATAACTAGTGAAGTTGATATACAAGTTATTTATGAAATTTAACTTCTTTGCATAGGGAACATGAGAGCATTATACAAATTCCACAAGGACGTGATGTAACTCAAATACAACGAGAACAATTTCCAATTTGGTTCAAAAAAAGGGTAAGTATTTAGAGTTGAAAGTCTTTAAACACTAAATAAGTTTCAAATAACATTAAAGTCAGTGTTTGACATATGTTTTGATGTATAGATGAATGACTTGAGAAGTCAAGGATCTCCAGAGGCTACCGAAGAGCTGTGGTCATTAGCAAATGGTCCCGGTTCAATAATTGGTCTTTATTCAGGTTGCATCTCCAATGGTTTTCGATTCCACACCAGAGATCGTGAAAAACGTCGGATGTGTCAAAATAGTGGCTTAGTTGTCGAAGGACTGCATAAAGGGAAGACCATTAACTTTTATGGTTACTTGTGTAAAATTTGGGAATTACGATATTCACATGGTGAAACGGTGGTTCTATTTGAGTGTGAATGGTACAACACCGGCCACAAAAAAAGGATATATACCGATGGACATGTCACAAGTATTGATATCACAAGGCTTTGGTATAAAGATGATCCATTTGTACTTCCGAGTAATGTGAGGCAAGTCTTTTATGTAAATGATACCAGTAAAGGAAAAAATTGGCGAGTGGTAGAACTAGTTAGACATAGAGGTGTATGGGATATACCGGAGCAAGTTGAATCGCCTAACGAACCGTTTCAGCAGGATGAAACCACTGATAGTGGTATCCCAATCTTCATTGAAAATGATGTTGGTCATTACAAAAGGGATGATGCGGATCCTGAGATCATTCTTGAGGCTGAACTTATGGCTGACCATGGAGATGATGAGGATGAAGAGGATGATACAATGGCAGAATACATAGATGACGAAGACAATGAATTGAGTGGACAAGCTGACACTAATGTATATGTTGATGTAGATCTTGAAATCGATGTCGATTATGACGACTAGATTTCGACTATATGTAACTGGTGATATTAATTAGTGACTTTTGCTATTTATATTACATCATCTTGTGTCATCATTTTGTGTTACATTGCAAGATCTGCATTCATTATGATAGCTATAATGTCTGTTAATATGTGGATTTTTAATAGAGATTGTGATATTAATTACTAAAAGTTGCTCTCCATGTTCTTTTTTTTCTTTTCCCGGTTACATTTCAAACATGTATTCATCTCATTTTACCATATGTCATGTGTGTATTTCATGGTATTTCATTTATGTTTTCAGAAACATGTATGTCAGTCCGGGGTTCTTGTCCCAGCAGTTGACAGGATATGAAAAGTCCAGGAACCGAAATGTAGAAGAAAACTTACAAGTACTGGAGTCTTTTGGAATAAAGAGCCTGTCAAAGGCGTTGTTTGGTTCAAATCATAGTGGTAACACTAAAGGTACTCATAAGAGAAAGAACAAGGCTGGGCATGGCAATATTGATGAAGACTATCTACCATCCAATGGTGAAGGAAGGGTGAGTTGCCAAGCTCTCCAGATCCAACCTCATACTGTCCTAGCTGAAGGCATGACTGAAGTGGCTGCTCAACCTACTCAACTCCCCACATCACCTACCGAACAAACCAACCCGTTTGGTAGCCCACATACTATCGCGAGCAGCACAGGTGAGAAATATTATTAGGATGTATTTCTTTTACATATAATTTTTATACCCTACATAGTAATAGGAGGAAGAAGAACCAAAACCAAATCCCATCCCAGCCTAAGAACCAAAACCAAATCCTAATCCAAGCAACCCTAAACACCACCACCACCACAAAAAACAGATCAGCCGCAAACCCATTAGAAAGCTGAAGAAGACCTCTGCTGAACCCAAAACTCATTCCTTTTAGTCAGTTCATTCTCCAATTACATGGAGCTAGGATTCTGAAAATGGTTCATGTGCAGTTTGTTCATGTATCTTCAAACCTTCATTTGTTCATGTTAAAATGGTTCATGCGCAGTTAGTTTAGATTTATTTTCTTATTTTTTAGTACATTGGGAACAACAATCAATAAATTTTAGTATCCACTATGTTGATCAAGTGATGCAAATTGAACTATGGTCTTAGGAGCGTCCTCATCAAAGCGCGTAAGAGGTCCAACAAGGGGGAAGAATGTGGATCACATGAGGAAAACTCTTGGTCAACCCATCCCCGTCGTTATTAATCCTGAAACTATGTCAATAGAGGGGAAGTATGCAACTTCTGTGGCTTGTGCTATCGGGTTGAATATTCGAGATCATGCACCAGTCCGAGACATTGGATGGGGAGACATTGATTTTGGGATTAGAGAGTCTATCATTATGCGAGTTGGGGTAATTAATAATTTTTAGTTCTTGTTCAATGTGTTTTCTATTTAAATCACAACTGCCAAGTTAAATTATTTCCATTTGCAGCAAATGTTTGGCCTAGGTGACTACAAGAATGATATGGTTGTTAGGCGTGTCATTGACATCAAATGCCAATCTTTATATGCGAACTGGAAGTGCGATTTGTACAAACACTACAAGGATCTCAAGAAGAAGAAGGTGTCCGACATCAAAAGTCGTGCATTATATCCTTGTAACCCAAATGACTGGGTATTCATGATTGAGAATGTGTGGGAGACCAAAGATTGGAAGGTACCTTGTCTCCTGCTATTTTACCTTGAATTGATAGTTCAAGTTTCTAGATTGCTGATCACAAAAAAGGATTGGAAGGTACCCTTTAGTTGCTTATTAGATAGATGTCATACTTTGTTCTTTGACTGCATTTTATTTTATCTTTTTTTGTAGACGAAATCTAAAAGGGGGCGGCATGCACGGTCTTGCTTGAAATTCAATCATACTAGCGGCTCGCTATCATTTGCTGCACGAGCAGCCAAGTTTGTAAGTATCGGTTTAGGATTTCCATTTTATAAACATTCCAACTTGTTCTAGAATTACTAGAAATGAAAATAAAATTTCAGATTAAAGAGAATCACAAAAAGCAGCCTTTCGCGGAGCACTTCAAGGAGACACACATACGCCATCGGCTTGGAAAGGATGTGTGGATAAACGATAAGGCAAAGGAAGCTCATGTAAGTATGAATATATCACTCTTGATAAATCTACTCCACATGTGAGTTTCTTGATATGCCACATGCTTACTTAGTTAAAATATGACAGCAAGAAATTGTTAGAATCACTTCCGATGTCACAAATCCTCAAACAGAAGAACATGCTTCCGTTGAGGTGCTTGGGAAGAGATCTGGCTACTTGAAAGGATATGGAATTCGCAAGAACACTAAAGCGAATGCAATGCCGTCCCAACCAATACCAAATCCAGAGGTGGTTGCTCTTCAAGAAAAATTGGCTAATCATGAGAAAGTCGTGGCTAATCATGAGAAAGCCATGGCTGATCAAGCTAAAATGTTCCAACATATGCTGATGATGGTAGTAATGAAGTCTGGAATAGATCCAGCTTGCATTCCGGGGCTAGTTTCATGCAGTGGAAATGAAGAGGACGACACATTGGCTGGAGAGGAAGATGACGAAGTTGGTCATTAAGATGGTCACATGGGTGCTGAATTCAAATACTTAAGCAAGTTTTTGGATATTGATTTTGACACTATGCTGTTGGTGATGTATTTGGTAAAATCTCAATGCATTAACATATACTGTGACTAGTTTTTTGGATGCACTAGGCATTGAGATTAGTTTTTGGATGCATATATGTTGGATGTATGAATTATCAAATATTTTGAAGTGTCATGACTTTTGCTTGATGCATTTAGGATTTGATATGGATGTATGTGAAGTTTTATGGAATATATTGGCATGGATTTTGGATGAGATGAACATACAAATAGATTAGGAATGGAAATCTGAATAGCGAAAACAGGTTTATAACCCGAAAAGAAATCAATCGTTCCTACACGTTGCTCTCTTTCCCCCTCTCTTTCCTCTCCTTTACCAAGGCAATGTGCAGCCCCCGGCCCCCCACCTTCTCGTTACCAGGTCTGCCTCTCTCTCTCTCTCGATCTGTCTTTCACTTTGTAAATTTAATATGTTAATGCTAGTTACAAGTTTCTTTGTGTTTTCTCCCTTTGTTGCTCTAAAATGTCTTATGTGCAGATATGGTTTTTGTGCAGATATGTATCTATATATAGCCAGCGCAAAAAGGTCTGATGCACACCTACACGGTTCCTTGTGACGTCCAACTCATCTTAGGGGTGAGATTTCTTCTTGCATACTCTTTTTCTGTTGTTGTGGTACTTCAGTTTTGTGTAACTGTTGTTATTTGTTAAAGCCTCCACGACTGAAACTTCAATTGCCATTTGAATTGACTGCTGGAATAGGCATGGCGAAACTCTTCTTTAATTATATATAGAGTTCATAAACTCTTGTTTATACGAGCTAACTTTTACTGTTGTTCCAATTGCAAGCAGCTGTAGTGATACTATTATGGTTGTAGTTGTTACTCCAAAAGTGTGCTGTTACTGCCATGCTTCCCTAATTTTATTATTTTTAATGACCGTAAAACACTTATGGGGGAACTGAATTGGATATTTACAGCAATCACAGACACGATTGCTTGGAATGTCCTCCCGCATGGTAATGAAATAGGCTTATTGTATGGTGCAGCTGTGATTGTACTATTTTGCTTATTACAGTTTTTTGCTGATATGGTAATTATTGCTGAATTTTACCTCCTGCAGATCTTTTTCAGAGATTATTTAGACAAGATCTGCTAGTTGCTAGTTTGTTCCGAAATTTTTTACTTGCTGAGAGAATAATGCGTTCGGCAAATTGTTCCCCGATTTCATATCCTATGTTGCCACCTACTCATCAGCATCATATGTGGTATCTACTATTTACGTGTGAAGTCTTTCTGCTTCGTGGTCTTTTAGTGTGTTCTGATTCATTTCACTTTCCACACTATAGGGATGCCTAGGACATGGCTGCTGAAATCTGCCTTACTCAGCTTCCGACTTTGCTGGAGGATCCTAATGCTGATTTCCAGGTGTCTTTCCTTAAAACTCTCTCTCTCTCTCTCTCTCAAGAATATTGCTCTCATCTTGCATTTGGCACAATTATTCATTAGTATTTGGTGCTTCTAGAATATTGTGCTTCTGGCTTTCTAGACTTTTCTATGTGTTTGTCATTATGGAATGATAAGCTGTTCATTTTGTTTTCAGCCAAGTCCTTTTTTCACAAAACAATTAACAGCTTTTGAGGTGTGGCTTGATCATGGATCTGAACATAAGAAACCGCCTGAGCAGTTGCCTATCGTTCTTCAGGTCTGGCTCTTTGCATGGTCCTTGTTGGATGCAGAACCTTAATCTGGTCATTCTTTTCCACCTTGGGTACCTAAGTTCAGGATATAGGTGATTAAATGTCCTACCTCCAATTCCACAGGTAGTTTCAAGTATATTTCAACTTTAGTATAGAGCGTTTTGTGATAGGAAAGTTGAAATCCAGTCTCTCAAGATGTCTTTATTGTTAAGAAAAAGAATATCCATGTTACTCATTTCTAGTTTTTGTCTGTGTTCCTTGGGATGTGCACTCTGGGACTAGTGTTGCGGTGTTTTTTTGGTTTTATTCTTTTCAAAGAATAGTTGCTTATGTTAATTTCCACTGTTTCTATGACAGCTCACACATCTTTTTTTTTCCTTAGGTTTTACTTAGTCAATGTCATCGGTTTCGTGCACTTGTGCTTCTGGGACGATTCCTCGATATGGGTTGGGACGATTCCTCGATATGGGTACCTGGGCCGTACATCTGGTAGTTTTCGTTGGCTTTGCTGTTGGAATTCTTATTATTTGTTTTGCATGTATGTGCATCAGTAGAGTATGGCATCTTATCAAATATGTAATGAAATGAAATTTCTGTTTTTGTAGGCCTTGTCTGTTGGAATATTTCCATATGTTCTAAAGCTGTTGCAAACTACTACACCGGAGCTACGGCAGATTCTTGTGTTTATATGGACTAAGATCCTCGCATTTGATAAGGTTCATATTTGAAGTACTTACGATTTGCTGGATACCTTTGGATCAAAGTGTTACATAATACATTATATGCTACTGCATTTCTTAGTTATGAGCTCGCGTGCTAGAAATATTATTTATGTGTTAGATTGTTCACCTATTAGTACCTGAGATATTGTGGTCTTTACAGGGTCCACGTCACTCTCGAGTATGAAGCATGTACGGGGTTCAACATGGCGGAAGAATTCAGATGAGATAAGGAAAATACTTGGTCATTCTATTGCGGCCGATAATATTCACGAAATTATGGCGGTAGAGGTCGAGTGTTGAACTTCCTGGCTCGTGCAATCAAGGAGCATATACGAGATCATTACTAGCTCGAGACATTGGGTGGGGAAAGATTTGGTTTTGGAGTCCTATTGTCTGTGAGTTGGTGTAATTTGGTGTATTTTATACTTGAATGGATTAAATTCTCGTATGATTTGGAATGTATGTATCTTTTGTGTTAGTTATTAAACGAGTTTAGATGGATTGCATATGTAAACAGGTTGTACATTTGTGATATTTATATAAATTTCTAAATGAGCTTGGATGGGATAAATTCTTATGGACAGGTTATTGGGAAAATAGAAATTTTAATATACAAAAAAAAATGGAAATACTATCGCCGACACGAAGTTGGTCGGCAGTGAAGGTAACTTTCCGCGGCAAACATAGCACATTGCCAATTGTTTCAACTTTTGCCGATACAAAATCCTGTAGCCAAAAGTGTTGGAGGTCTTAAATTTTGACCCACTTTTGCCGATGCAAAATCCTGTAGCCAAAAGTGTTGGAGGTCTTAAATTTTGACCCACTTTTGCCGATGCAGTAGCATTTGCCGACAAAATTTGCCGATGCAAGTCTGCATCGCTGAAGCTATTACCTTTGCCGATGAGTGCCAGTTCACATCGGCAAATATCTTTCCCGATATACTAACACCGACAGGCTGCCGACACAACGTTTTTCATCGGCAAAAACCTTCGCCAACACAATTACACTTTTGCCTATGCGTTATAGTGCATCGCCAAATCTGCATTTTCTTGTAGTGTTATTTGGACAAGTGGCATGCTCCTACACACATTGGAGTTTGTGGGAAGTTAATGGACACTTGGAAGATGATTAAGAATAGTGAGAAGTTAGGAAGTTATTTCATGCACATTTTCTCTATAAAAAGCCTCTTTTGGCTTCATTGTAAAGCCTTCAACGAAATCAAAGTCTTAACTTTGTTAATTTTTGTCTTCTCAACCCACTCCTGGGTTATAATTAGGATTAGGATCCATATTCTAAGAATAACTTAGAATATTCGATGTGTCGCTCGTGTCGATAGATCGATTCATTGGAAAAATAACAAAGTCCATTTGTTATTTTTCTTCCGCTCCACCCCACTTCACTAAACCATTAATCCATTCCGCCCAATCGATGGGTCAATTCGGTTCTTGAAGATTGGCGGGTGACGGTCTTCTTTTACGAGTCAATTCATCACCAACAAAAATAGCATTTGATTCATTCGCCATTTCTCTTCCGGTGAAGTCCTGAAATACGGCAAGGAACCTCAAATTCGTTTGTGGAGACAAGCCGCATTCGCCTTTTCTTTTTGTTGTTGGCTTTGTTTCCCGAAATCTCCGTCGATTTCGATCGAAGGAAAAAATAGGTAAACAGGACCGTGCACAGAAATTTTGAGTACCCCAAACAAACAAGCCCATATATGTCTATACATGTACTCCTACTCTCAGTATTGTTGCCTAGGGTAATTAGGTCCGACAAACTTATTTCTTTTGTGTCATCCATTTTTTTGGGCGAGGGTCCTGTTCAATTTGGCTATCCTCCAGTCCGGCCCAATTTGGCCCGTTTGTGGGCCTTTTCCGGGTCCACAACAACGATTGAAATCGTTGAAAACATTGACCATGTCAAACATTGACCCTCCTTCTCCGATGTCTTATTCTTCTTCCTCTTCTGTCTTTTTTTTTATGAGCGATATTTCCTCCTAGATTTGGCCGGTGAACTCATCATCAACGCTAGCGGCTTCGAGGAAACCCTAGCAAGGATTGAACAGTACCAAACAACTTCAAACCGAAAGCTCATCACACAAAAAAAAGAGAGGAGAAACAATGAGAGAGAGAGAGAGACCTTGGCCTCGAGAGTCAGATCACTCAACGTGCTGTGGTGGGGAATAGAGATGGAAGTCTGAGAGATGGGGAGAGAATAGGCGATTAGGGTTATCGCTGATACTTATTTTTTTGAGACAAACTTTCGCCGTGAATAAGCTATTCACGGCTCCACTCAATTTCAGTCGTCCAAAAGTATTCTATTACCGTTAAGAGATTGTTTCAATCTGAATCGTCCAAAATACTTCTGGGACGGCTGAGATTGAACGCCGTAAATTTTATTTACGACTCCTCCATAAATAAGATTTTCTCTTATTTCTAACCTTTTTTTACGGTTTTTTTTTTTAAAGGACAAATCATTTTATACATTAACTTTAAGGACTTCTCCAAACAAATCAGCGGACTATCCAACCCCGGTCCGGCGATTCCAAAAGTTAGCGAATTCTCTCCCCTCTTTTCTTCACAATCTTTCTTCCTCCCGTTCCCCTTTCCTAACACCCCGACCCTTTGGCTAGCTAGTTGAAAAAAAAGAAGAAAAGAGTATGATTTCTCACCATCTTATTTGAATGGGCAAATTAAAAGAGAGAATGGTTTCTCATCCTTTCATACCAATCCTGTTTGGCTAGACAATATAAGAGAAAAGAAAAGAGAGTGTCACATATATTTTGACCAATATAACCTTTATAAAAGAAGAGAATGCCTCTGTGGAGACCAAGGTTCGAGCCCCACGAGGGGTGGGGCTTGGGTTTAGCGCTATGGATAGCCTCTGAACCCTCTCGTTGACTTCCCACTAACTATAAAATATGGCAGAAAAAAAAAACTTTATAAACGAAGAGAATGCTTCCTTGCTTCTTTATATAGAGTTGAGGTTGAGAGATGGTAAGCAAGTTTCAAAATCAACCATGTATAAGCTAAAACAAAGAGTTCAAGTTCGAAAAATGGCAGAGAAGGATTTTGCATGAACTTACCTGAGGGCTCTTTATGTAATGGAGGAAAAATTGATCAAGGAAAATGGAGGGAAGGTAAAAAATGAGAGAGGAGGGAAAGAGAAAATTGCGTTTGTCGTCTCGTATTACCCTAGGATATTGATGTATTTAAATTAGGAGGGGTAAAATCGGAAACTTAAAAAATAGAACTCGGCTCTCTTCTCTCACGGAATCTCACCAAAATTGGTGAGAAACAAAATGGGAGTTTTAAGGGGTTCTTGATTCTCTCCTTCTCTCACAATTTCTCACCCTTTTGGCTATCCAAACAAGGGAATACATATTCCATCAAATTAATTTCTTTTCTTCTCACCTAAATTCCATCCATCCAAACGAGGTGTAAGTGACCATCAACGATTCCTCATCGACGATCATCGACCAACTCCCACCTCCGGCCACAACAATCTATTTTAAACAAAATAAGCAGGTCAAATCATTTTTTTGTAAGATTCAAGATGAGTCCAAAATGCATATGTACGTGGTGTATGTACATAAATGTAAGTACTCATTTACTAATCCAAAAAAAATGTATGTACTCATAGACCTTTCGAATACATAATTAGCTGTACAAGTAATTTACAAAAACCATTTATAACTCAGATTCTAACAAATTATCGTATACTTGTCATCTCTTCCAGAAACTAAAACCCAAAACCCAAATCTAAAAATTGGATCTTTTGGAGTAGAATGGTACAACAGGGGGAAATATTTTCTCATAAATGGGTATTCAACCAAACAAATCCTGTAAACAAAATTATTGACTAGAAAAAATAAAATCCTATAAACAAAATACAGTAAGAAGAAAAGAGTATTATCTAGGCTCAATAAAGATTTC
This sequence comes from Rhododendron griersonianum, assembly GCA_018127125.1. Lineage (NCBI taxonomy): Eukaryota > Viridiplantae > Streptophyta > Magnoliopsida > Ericales > Ericaceae > Rhododendron > Rhododendron griersonianum. Next base: position 5,229,020 of record CM030799.1, on the reverse strand, counting down.
TGAAATGTTATTCCCCGAAGACTGGGTGTTGTGAGACTCAGGCCGAGAGTGACTAGTTCTTGATTGAGCAAATTGAGTACTAGATTCCGCGCTACCACTACCAGCAATCAGAAATGGTGGCTGGTTCGGCGGAGGAATCTCGTAGTTATCCTTCATCATTTTCACCACCATAGACATAGACGGACGGAGTTCTGCAGAGGCTTGTACGCAAAGTAGACCGATTTGAAGTAATTTACGGGCCTCTTCTTCCTCAAACTTACCCTGCAGCGATGGATCAACTGCTTCACATGGCGTTCCCAATCGGTAGAGGTTCCACGCCTATGGAAAATTGGAAAACAAAGCAGCTAGTATCTCACAACGGGGGTTCCAAGACTTATATCTAAGACTAGGAAATAAATGAAATATATGTCAAGCAAACAGAGGTACCATTTGTAGGATAGAGTGTGCATTTTGAGCGAACGAGATGATCTTCTTTCCAGAGACAACTTCCATCACAAGAACACCAAAGCTGTACACATCTGCCTTTTCGGTCAATTTGCCACGGACTATGTACTCAGGAGCCATATAACCTCTGCAAACGACAAATTCAATTTTTATTCAATTGATTTATAAATGGAAACACAACAAATGCTAGATAGGCATGAAGTGGAATATCCAGCGATGAATATCTTCCCAGCATAACCCAAGATAAGATTCAATGAATTTATTACTTTCCCGTTGAAAATACTGCCTAAAACAATGATTTATTTAGCTCATAAATGTACAGGCAAAAGCATAAGAATGGTAAGACTTTTCCCCTAAACCAATTGTTGACCATAGGGAATCGTCTTGTGGTATTAGTCCCTATCATGCGTGCAATGTCTTTCCGATTGATCTCGATCCGAAAGAACTACGATTCCCGGGGAGTTTTTTGTTGAAAAAGCATTCAATTTTTAACTAGGCCAGTCTTGTTTGCTATCATGGTTGGCTAATTGATTAAGAAAGCCAAGGTGATGGAACTTACAGTGTGCCAGCAATGGCAGTGCTGATATGGGTCTTATCTTCTGGAAACAATCGAGCAAGCCCAAAATCAGCAATTTTTGGAGAGAAGTCGTCGTCAAGAAGCACATTGCTCAACTTTATATCTCTGTGTATGATTCTCAAGTTCGATTCCTCATGAAGATAGGCCAAGCCCTCAGCCGTACCCAGTATAATCTTGTACCTCTCTTCCCACGTTAGTGGCTGCTGAACATCTTTCTTACCTGAATCAAATCAAAAGAACTCGTTAGTTAAATATGAAATTGGAAAAGAAAAACAGCAACAAAAAAATTAGACATGTAAATATTGAAAAGGGAAAACAGAAACAAAAAGTGATATATTGAAGTAGAAAACCATAGATGGGAGGAGAACAACCGAAGAGGTGGTCATGAACACTTTGATTCGCAATGAATTCATAAACAAGAAGGCTTTCGGGGCCAGTAATGCTGCATCCCAACAGCTTTACAAGATTTTTGTGGTCAATCTCGCTTATCAGATTGACTTCATTGAAGAAATGATCCACCCATTGTCTTGTGTTGAAGAAAAGCCTCTTAACCGCAACAATCTGTCCATCCGGCAAAATCCCCTATTCGAAACAAAGAAACGGCCTCAGTTAAATCTACACATATGGAACGATTCTTGACTTTTTAGCAGAAGAAAAAGGCGGAAAGGGAAATATGAAATTACTTTGTAAACTGAACCAGATCCTCCTTGACCAAGCTTGTTGGAATTGTGAAAGTAGTTTGTGGCGTGTTCAAGAGTTTCGTATGAAAAATTGAGCCTCGACTTGTTAACAGAGACCAACAGAGCACCTAATTGCTTCCTTTCTGTAACAAAATACAAAGATCAATGCAAGTTCTACGTTAAACAATAGAGGAAAAACTTGTATAAATTAAACCACCATTTAGATACCTCTCCTCTTCTTCACACGTTTCTTTCGCGCAAAGAAAGACATTGTTGCTGCAATCAGCAGAAAAGCTACACCAGCTGATGTTGCGGCCAGAATAACAGCTAAGCGATTGCCACCTGATTATGAACAAAATTAGGTTGTGTCAATTCATAGCAAATAAAACCAAGAAGTTATTTGACAAAATGCAGAAACACAATCATAACACGCATTCCTGTTTGCTTAACCATGGCAAAATCTCACTACTATATTGCTCGATAGCTCTTAACAGCTTAAGCTTTTGGGACAATTAGTAATTTAACATGGTATCAGAGTTCACATTAGGTGTTGGGTTCAAGTCTTTCTGTTCGCAATTGTTCCTTGTTTGATTTCTACTTCTCCAATCAAATCAAATTCTGAGTAGCCAAACACCCTCATATCAAGATGATACAAGGAAAAGGAAACAAGAATCGATCCAACAAACCCAACTCACCTCCTTTTCCAGGCCGGGGATCGGTTGAAGAATCATTATAGTAGAACTTAGATGTGGAATATCTCATATAGCAACCAGAATTCAGAACCCTTACATCTTCCATGGAGAGGCATGACCCAATCTGGGAAACCGCATTTGCCAAACAGTCCACACAACCACTCCTATTCACAAATTCCCAACACTGAGCCAAGCCATAGACAGATAAATTCCCAGCAGTCACAATACCCACAGAAAACCCATCGTTGTTTGGAGCTTCAACACTCAAATTCCTCACCAAATCAGAAACACTATCCCCAAACAGAGTCTTGTTCCCACCAAAATCAGCACTCCCACAAACAGTCCTATCCACCGAACTCAAACTCTCATTGAAGAACATGTACTCATCGTACCTGCAGGGAAGGACGTAGAAATTCAATGTTGAGCGGGCGAACATTCACCAAAAATAAAAAAAATTTACAATGAATGAAACACGATATTTAATTTTTCAATACAAATTGTTGAAATACTACCAACAAGGTTGTTATGTATACTTTCGATCAGCTAGCCCATATAGTAATTACGAAGATATGGCCATCTATAGCTATCACTACACACAACTTGGGACTCGGCTCCTGTCCAGTTCTTCCCCTCCAGTCTCCCGTCCAGTTTTGAGAATTTGTGGGCCTTTCCCGGGCTCACAACAATGGTTGGAACCGTCTACTTTTTAGAGCTCGTCGAAAAACATTGGCCATTAAAAAAACTTATTGATTGGATACTGTTTGATACAATTTCGAAATGCATTAATCTTGTAATAGCTAGAAAAGGTGTACAACACTGAATTGCAACTCATTTTAACACATTTATTGGAAGCTTAACTCATTCAAACACTCTATGAAACGGTATCAGATCAACTTGATTTTTGACGTGACTAATATTTTTGACGAGCTCTAAAAAGTAAACGGGATCCGATCATTGTTATGAGCTCGCAAGGGCCCACAAATTGTCGAAACTGAACAGCAGACTGGAGGGGAAGAACTGGACCAGAGCCTAGTCCCACAACTTGTACATTCTTGTAATAATATCTTTAAAGGAAAAACAATGCTAAAAAGATAAAAAAAAAATTGTTTCAAATTTTCAAGGGTGTTGTTTTCTTCAAAAGGATGCTGGGCGGGCTGACTTTATTGTATATTATTATTTAAAAGCTCTTAAGAAAAATGCTAGAGAAGATTTCTTTGAACATTTTTTCACCGTTCAAAAGATTGTAATGATTACTTGACACTCCAAAGAAGGAGAGTTCGAAAATTTATTAGCAAACACAATGGAAAACTGAGCATGATTCTAATAAAAATTTGGAACATGGGTACAGCTGTCGCACGGTTTATCCGCCCCTCGGTCCGTCCTCACGTACCTGATATAACACCCATCATAGGAAATTCTCCCACCGCGAATCAACGTCTGGAAAGCCAAACAGCTCAGGATCCTGATCTTGATTTGGGCAAAGCAATGATCACAATCGTTTCTTGATAAGTCCTTCATGCACTCACCAAAGAAGTAAACGGTCGTATTACCGGACCCATTGACGGCGCTGCCGTAGCCTTGTGTGGCGACCTGAGCGCTCATGGCGTCGACGGCGGCCAAGAAGTTCGCCACAAAGACTCGCCGATCGGACGGCGCTGCGCTTGTGTTGGTGCAGATTCGAGCTGCTTCTGTGGCCCTTGGATCGCATAGAGAGAGTTTTGTACGTAAGGAGAGGAGTATTAGTATGAAGAGTAGTGGAAAGGCCATTGATATGAAGGAATTGGAGTGGGTTTCAGCATATGGGGTAGTCTTTGGTTAATGGGTTATTTGTGGAGAGAGAGAGAGATTGGTTGATTGATGTATGTTTGGTTAAGGGAGAGACTGGCATGGATTTGGAGTAATTATTTAGCCTTTGTTTCGTCCCCAGAGAAACCCATTTTTCTCACGTTTTTTTAAGAGAAATGTTAGGTACCCGGAAATAATCTGTCTTGTAGTGCCAAGAAGTGTTGTTCCTCCCATTAACCCAAATCTCTCCAGTTCCCCCCCCCAACGAACTCTTCTCTCTCTCTTTCACATACACACATAACAGTTTACTGGGTAGCTTGAATTTGTCTTACCTTTGTCTCCTCTATCTAATCCTTGAAAGAGGTGGGGGTTGATTTTTTTTGCAATTGGGAAGTTGGTAGCCAGATTTGGTTGAGATGTGGGTTTGATTGGTTTTAAATTGCTCAACAACCAGGCTAATTTTGAGTTGTCGATGTTTGGCACCAGAGGTTAGGGCTTGGAACGGAGTGAGACTGTAATCAACGTGGAAACCGATGTGCCAAACAATCTCATCCATCTCAGAACCATTTCTTCACTGTAACAAATCCCTAATCCCCAATTTATCTTCTCAAACATCTATATCTGTTATATATGTTCACAAGTGTGCCTTGTTCATACAGATTGACCTAATTGATTGAAGTTATTTCTTCATCTCTTCAATCTCTGTGTTTCCTCTTTATTTGGATTAGACCCAAAAAGAACAATGGAAAAAAGCATCATTGTTTCTCTCTCTAAACTGCCTAAAGCCCTCCAAAATTATGTACTCATTTGAGACTTTACATTAAAAAAGTAAACTGTAAATTGTTGGTGGTAGTGCTGTTAGAAAATCGTTGGTGGAACCGTGGAAGAGAAGGGATGTGCGTGTGTGAGAGAGAGGGAGAGGGAGTTTGTGGAGGCAGGGGATGGAAGGGGGAGACTGGAGAGAGAAAAGAGTTTATTTTGTTTGTTTGGCTTTGAGTTTATGAGAGGGACCCACCTACACTTCTTGGCACTCCATGACAAATTCTGGGTCACTTCCGGGTAATTATTTTCGGGTACCTAGCATTTCCCTTTTTTAAATAATTTACTCTATCTACTCCGTTTTTCTTTCCATTCATTACATCAAAAATATTTTTCAAAGATGGGAACCGAACAAAGGTTGAGTAGTCTGGACCCTGGAGCAACACCATGTGGTGCTCCGGAACACTTCAGAACCATACATTCATGTGGATCTATACATTTAATCGTGATCCCTAGAAGAATGTGTGGTCGTGGATTTATCCGGAACACCACGTGCGGTGCTCCCAGACTAATGAAAAATTTCACTTGGATTTGATAAGGTTGTGTTCTTTTACATTTAACTTAAATTTAATTGAGTATTTTTTTAATTCAGTCCATACTTCTAACTCAACTTATTTTCCATCTTTAAACTTAACTTAAATTGTAATTGTGTATGTTAGGAAATTAAAAGTTTAAGTTTAGAAGAATTGATGAACTTAACTTATAAATTAAGTTTAAATTAATTGTAAAAGAACGCAGCCTAAGTACTATAAACTAGAGGGAATTAGCAAATGGAAACTAAGAGGGAATGATTTGTCAACTGGGGAACAGTGTAGGAAAACGGGACGGGTCCCACCAGAGATAACGGAAAAATTATTTAATGTTTTTGGGATATCGTCACGTTGTGTCCCAAACTCTTTCTTGACCACACATTCGTTTGGTCTCTACTACAAAGTGTGAAACTCACACAAATGTGTGAGAAAAAATTTTGAAACACCGTCACGTAGCACTCTAGAGACATAGGAGTGGAGTTGAGTGGATGGGGTAAGCTAGCTACGCCGGTGGGGACGAGGAAGAGGCTTATATCTCCAATTATTTTACACGTGTGGGCTAGAGCCTAGTGATTGCTTGGCATTTTGTAGAAGTAGAGAGTTTGAGACTCGTGTTTAAGATTTAGACATAAGCTCGTTTCTTTGAATTTATTGTAAATCGTTAGAGTGTAGGGCTTGGTCATAGCTCCATATCACTGTATTCAGATGAATATCATTTTAAGTGTAGGAGGACTTTTATTGAATGAATGCAAATTGTGCGTCGGATAAAAAAAAATTGAGTGTACCAAATATTGAATTTTAGGTCAGGGACAGTAGAATAGTCAAAAAATTTGAATTTAAGGTAAGGGCCAGTAGAACAGTCGAAAAAAGGATGTCGACAAAATCGACCAATGAGATGAAATACTCCATTGACTTGTGGTCAACTGTCAACAGTTGGCATCTCCTAGTCTTTTTCATGTGGGAGGTCAGGGTTCGACTCTTGTCGTGGACATTTTTGATTCAAGGTTATAGATAGTCTTTAAAACCTATTGTAGATTAATCTATCGACCTCCCGCTAACTCTCGCGGCCTCGCCAATATATACAATATTGGAAAGAAAAAAAAAAGGAATTGTAGTCAACTTGGTATGTTTGGCACTTTCTCTCATGTGGTGTGGATTTGTTTGGAGTTTAACGAAAGATTGATCCTCTTTTTGACAAAATATAAATGACTCATCGCTGTCTGAATATGACCCGCACAGGCAGGCGTACGGTGTTTACTAATCGTATTTCGACTGCCTTTTATCGTTGAGTGGAGTGCACGAAATTATTCAATGCATGTTCTAGAAACAATGCTTCTTTTTTTTTTTTCTTACCTAAGTCACATAATACATGCACGTATGCATAAGCGAGAGCGTAAGTTTCAAAGCGTCTTCAAAATTTTATGAACTACTAAAATTCGCAAGGTCAATAATTGAGAATGATATAAAAAAAAGCATGAATTGAAAATGAAAAAAAATATTATTGAAGGACTGTGTGATCTAGCTTCCTGACCCTTTATGATAGAGTCGTGGTGTTATGTGTGGTGATAAGAATGTGTGGGCCATTGTCTAGAGTCGCTTAACAATTTTGTGAAATCATATGTTTCTTGGAAACAAAATTTATTTATTTTTAATTTGACCATAAGATTGATATATAGAGGGAATTATAAATTTTATGATTGGTTGGGATTTTCATAGTCAAAATTAAATAATTTTGCATTATCTTCCTATATATACTAACATGGGTTTTTTAACCCTTTTTATCTTTCTTTTCCTCCATAAATTACCATGTTCGTTTTGGGACTCCAGACTAAATCTTTTCTCTCCGTGCACGGTCTCCAATAAATTTGTATCTCCAATTGTTACTCTCATTTCTCTATCTATCTTTCCACTCATTACACCGAAAAACTTCCTTGAGTCTCAAACCGAACATGGCTGCGGGATCTCCGCATTTGATTTAGTACCATATGGGCCATTTTATTGTTTGGCCAGACATGACATGTGATTCTACTGTTTATACTAAATGTGTCAAATGGGCGGGTCTGAGCAGGTTGAAACGGGTCACGGGTCACGGGTCAAATAGTAAACGAGTTGAAACAGGTCGGGTCGAATATGGGTCAAGTCAAACCCAAACCCGCCCAACCCGTTTTCCTCTTTTTCTTTTCTTTTTTTTCCCCTTCCTTTTCTCTTCTCCCTTGTCCCCATTTTCCCCTTCCTTCTCTATTGTCTTCTCCCGATATGGGTTGAAATACTGAGTCCACTTTACTTAGCTGTAATTATAGCATTATACAAGTGAGTTTTGATTAAAAAGTAGGGAGTGACTTTTTTTTTTGGGTCTTTATTCAAATTGTTTTTTTTATTCAAATTGTTTTTGCATTTGTTAATTTTGCGTTAAACTTTTGTGACTTATTGGTTCATTTCGACAAGAGAAACCAAAAAATATAATTTTTTTTATCGGAATCCTTAATTTCTTTGAAAGAGACATTTTCGGCTTATTTTTTTTTCTTATTCAAATTTTTGTGACTTATTGATTTGTCTCGACGAGAAGAATCGAAAAAGTAAAAAATTTTGATTGAAACTTATAATTTTTTGAATAAAGACAAAAATAAGTCAATAAGACAACTTGTTTTACTTATTTTTGTCTTTTTTAAAAAATTTAAGAGTTTCGATCAAAATTTCTTACTTTTCCGATTTCTCTCACCGAGGCAAATCAATAAGTCACAAAAGTTTGATGCAAAATTAACAAATACAAATTTTTTTTGAATAATGACAAAAAAAAGCTACTGCAGGACTTTTCAATCCAAATCACCCCTAAGTGTGTGTGCCTGTGTGATTTGTAGTAAAAGTTTTGCTGGATCTATTTCGTTTGAAAAAAAAAAAAAGGTTTGGCTTGCAAAAGTGTGGACCCCATTTTCTAAGAAAATTTGAAAATTCCTTTTTCCCGGGAGTAATAAAAGAACGAGAGGGAGAGAGTACGGGAAATGCCTTGCCTTTCTGTTCGTGGGCCGTACTACGTGAAAGCCTATCAATTTTGCTATGGATCTTAGTTTCAACCCATATTGAACTCATTTTTAACCCACCTAAACCCATGTAAATATGGGTTGATATGGGTTCAACCCATTATGTAATATGGGCGGGTTGAGTTGGGTTATAAATGGGCGGATTAGGCGGGTCAAAAAAATATGGGATAGGATTGCCACCTCTAGTTTATACACAACAATTTGTACAGAATCACATTCACCAATCTCATGGAACGTGTGATCATATAACTAATCAAACTGAGGCTTATATGAAATAATCAAACATGTGTGCATAGGGTCTTATAAGACGATTGAGAAGGGTGTACCGTACATTAAAAAAAATAGGACGAGCCACAAAAATTCGTAAAGGGAGTGTATGTTGATGCTTTTCCGTGCGGTGATCTTGACGAATCGAACAGGCTTATATTCGAATAATCAAACATGTGCGGACGAGGGTGCGGATTCAACCCTTCGATCTGCCCCTCTCTCTCCTGCTATTATCAGCAAATTTCAAGCTTGCCTGATGGAACCCTCTCTCTTTCTCTCCCGAACTCCATTCGGACATGTAGTAGTCTTCTTCGGTGGCTCCTTTCGATGACGGACCGCAGAACATGCCGCCCCATTGTGGGAAGCTGATCAGGACTGTTGGGAGAGTGCAACAGAGGATCATGACGCCCATTAGGGTTATTCCTGTCTCTGTTTTGAATCTTGATCCTCTGAAGAAGATCACTTGCGTCAAAACTGCTCCGACGTTTCCGCCGCCTCCGGTCATTCCGGATATTATGCCCAAAGACCTGAATGAAGAATGGGAGATGTGGAGTGGAGGGGTGATAAACGAGTCAAACGAGCCGAGCAGATCGATGATCAAACTTGCTCAATTTAAAAACTTAACGTACTTCAAAAATATGTTCGACCCTAGCTTGTTCTGGAGACGGGCCGATCTCAAACGAGTTTTAATCAAGCCAAACAAGAGCCGATATCGAATAGCTTGAATTATTATTTATCATATATAAGCCGAACGAGCCGAGTAGTAGCTTGTTCGAGCCTGGTTTGAAACTTTAACGAACCTCCAAAAATGTTAACAAATCAATCTTGAATAAATTTTTAGCGAACGAACTTTAGCACAAACTTGAGTAGTTTGATTCGTTTAGCAACCTTGGGTGAGGGGATCGAGCAAAAGCAAGTGAAAGTTGGGGAAGGGTTGAATTTGATATGGCATTCATCCCCCAGTGCTAGAGACATAATTAACAAATACTCCCGTATTGCAAAAAGTAATTGAAATGTGATACTGGCATTGCATTCATGCTTAATGAATCCAATCCAAAAGTACTCATTTGATATGGGTCAAATTAGGTTAGGACCCATTACCACTCAGGTAATAAGTTGAATTTTGATGATTTCATGGGTTTAGGTCATGAGATAGATTTATTCACGGCGCAGCCGTGAACAAATCATTTGCGGACGCGTCAAATTATAGCCGTCTATTTCGGCAATTATCGGTTCGAATTTTAATGAAACTTTTCCGGAGAAAAGTTACGGAAAAGTTTAACTTTTCTATGAAAAAATTTCATTAAAATTCGAACCGTTCAATTCACTTTAGACACGAGCGATTAGGGATCCGTAAATCATTTTTCATGGAAACCACGGCAAATAAGTTTTTCTCTTGGGTCATAATCGATACCTCTACCTTGAGCCCAGTGGAAGGCGCATTAATTTCCTAAAGGAGGGACCAATATAAAAAGTAGCATGATAAAATATGCTTCTTTTTAAAATTTAAAAAAAAAACAAGAGAAAATTTTATACTATTAGATATTTACTTTCAACTCTTAGATCCAAATTTCTTATTTTGAAATTCTATAAGAAGGAAAAATAGGAGAGAAATTAAAACGGAAAAAAATTATGCAACATGGTAGCATTTACAATAGAGAAGTAAAGAGTAATTTCAACACTGATATAAGGACACAAATTCAAGTACAAGTATGTCCGGAACCGGTAGATGCCTGCGAGGCATACACATATGTGATGGCTCCGAACACATATGTGTCCGGATTTGCATCAAGAAATACGTGTCCAAATCATTTATGGATGAGTAATTTTTCACGGAGAAATGAGAATAGAAAAAAAATTCGCATGTGCCATGCTTAGAGTCTTATCTTTTTTACCGACAGTCTCAAGTCCGGATAAAGGAGGAGGATTGTATCACATGTGTTAGCTAACTTACAATCGGCTTGTAAAAGCCCTGTTAGATCTTTAAGATGTGAATCCCAATATGAGTGAACGAGTAACCCTATCTAGATCTCGATGAAGAAATAAAAATTTATGCAGTCGACCCGAATTGATTGTGAAATAGGGCTCGGTTTTAGTATTTGTTTGGTTAGATGAGAATAAAATGGGAAGTGGTTCCAGGAAACATACCTTCGGGAGACAAAGGGAACAACCCCAAAAGTAAGCCCACAAGCAGCCTGAACAAAAACAGAGAACACCAGCATCACAGCAACGGAGCCGCTCAAGGACCCGACCCGACCCAGCAGAACGCAGAACAGCCCGCCCAAGCTCTGCACCACCCACAAGGTCCATAGCCTCCCCCTCATACCGAACCTGCTCGCCACCACGTCCGACAGAATCCCCCCACCGGGCCTCGAGAATATGTTGCACAGCCCGAAGCTCGCCGCAATGATCCCCGCCGTGTGAAGATTCACGTTGAACCGGTCGTAGAAGTACTGCGCGATTATGTTGTCTATCGTCAATTCAACTCCGAAGCAGTAGCTGTAAGGACCGCAATTTTCGCACACGTTATTAATCGCCCAAATTCAGTTAGTATGTAACATCGCAAACATCGGTAATTGTTAATTCCTCTTGATTCAATTTGTTTGTCCAATTTCAGAAACCAGACTTAGTTGTTCCACTTAACTTTTGAATAAAAACTTTTGTCTTTATTCAAATTTTTTTCACGTTCGTTAGTTTTGTGTCAAATTTTTATGGATTATTAGTTGAGACGAATCGGAAAAGTAAATTTTTTTACTTTTACCCATATATATTTTTGTAAATAACCACTTTTAAGAAACAATAAAATATTGATATTTTATTGTTTGCTTAAAAGTGGTTATTTTATCAAAATATTTGGATAAAAATAGAAATTTTTTACTTTTTTGATTCTTCTTGTCGAAACGAATTAATAATCCACAAAAGTTTGGTATAAAATTAACAAACGCAAAAAAAAAAATTTTGAAAAAAGACAACATGCAAAAAAGTTAAGGGGAATGGGCACCATTCAAAAGATATATCATCGGATAAAAAAAAAAAAAGATATATCATTCCACTTTGCAAACTTCAACTTTTAATTCGAAAACGCCCGCAAATTCAAATTGCACTTGTCACATCAAATCAAGAGGGAAGGGTAAATAACTTCTGAAGTACCCAAAAAAAAAAAAGAGAAGTGTAAAAGAGTACTTTTATAGGATATTATTCTTTGATTTTCCAAAATAGACAAATAATTTGGGCCACAGGTTAAGTCATAAAATGGACAAATAAATGGAAAGAGGGAATATTTCATTTCAATTTTTTTTTGGTAACAGAGGAACAATCCAACAGCTTGCGCAATCCAAACCTCCGGGGAGCTAGCGTGACCACACTTATAACGGCCCCCCGCTTACTTTAGAGTACTCATCCGGTGGGGAATCGAATTCCAAACCTTGAAGAGTCCTCTTAAATCCTGTGCATCCACCCGAACAGCTAAGGCAACCTCTTTGGGTGTGTATTTCATTTCAAATTTTGTTCCACGGAAATGCTTTTATTATGGTTTCGTCATAATAATACAATGGTCCATTTAAATTTGAAAATGTACCCGTAAGTTAGTGCTAACACCCATCCTCTGTAATTGGTGACGGCGTGGTAGAGGACGTCTTTGAACTTGTCTTTTTCCTTGGCCCCGGTTTTCTTCAGAATTGCGAAGTTGCCATCGGGAAGGTCTTGGCCGAGGAGGAAGACGGCGAAGGCGGAGAAGGTCTGCATCAAGGCGGGGATGAAGAAGGCGATTCGCCATGCGGTGAATTTGACGGCGCCGGTGGTGCGGATGAGGTCAAAGACGAGGGGCATGATGAGTTGGGTGGCGCCGCCGCCTAAGTTGCCCCACCCGCCGGAGACGCCGTTGGCTGTGCCGACTACCGGGGAGGAGAACATTGAGCTCATCCAGAATTGGGTTGAGACGAATGTGGCTAAAGAGAAGCCTGTGGAAAGGAGAAACTATTTCACAACTTTAAATTTTGTGTAGACGTGTGTGGCAAAAGATGTCAGGGGCACGTGTAACCCCACACATCATATCATTTTGGGCATATTTGCATACGGATTTATGACATCAGATCGTTTTGGACATATTTGCATACGGATTTATGAACATCGGTGTATTTCCATCTGTGTCTCTGGTGTTGTTGCATACGTGGTGGCGGGAACTAACTTTATCATTTTTTTTTTTTTTTAGGTTAGAATTAGCTTTATGATTGGATCTCCCATAACTGCACAAAACTAATTAAGATACATGCATGAGACCACATTTATATATTCATAAAACAAGAGACATGCATTCAATTAGACACACATACACAATAGGGACCACAAAAGCACATGGAAAAAGGTACAAAATATCTAACAAAATCTACATACTTAATTCACCACTAACCAAAAACAACTGTAAAGAGCACTTGCTCAATTTAAGATGTTTATAGGGCTTGACTTTGAGATGTTTAGGGCTTGACTTTGGAAATGAAAGTTAAGAACTCTGTTCCTTACACGGCAAATCATGATGTGTTGATTGATAATCTGTTAAAAATGAATATTAGGATATTCCGGGGCGGACCGAGTAAGTGGCAAAAGTATGCATTATAAACTACTTTTGTGGCCGGTAACAAAAATTGTAAGTTTGGTACTACTCCTTCCGTTCCTAAATAAGCGTCCGGGGCGCAAAACTAGGCTTTACAAAACATGCATGTTTTTTATTAAAAAATTTAATTTTTTCTCACAATCTAATAGAACTCATTGCTATCTATTGATTTGTGAAAAAAAAAAGATTTTCTTAACGAAATAAATGCATCTTTTTGAAGGTCTAAGTTTGGGCGCCGGACACTTATTTAGGGACGGAGAGAGTATCTAGGTACAAAAATTAGTATTCGTGACAAAATCTTGGTATAAAATCTTGCGTCTGTCATTGAGCATATTTGGTCAAAAATCGAAGTTGTTATTTTATAAAAATATCATGAACGATTTCGATTATCGAAGTAGCTACAGTTAGTACTCCGTACCTCCTAAGTCAGAAAAAATTATATAAAACAAATATAATACTTATTTAGGTTACTGTTTTTCATTGGTTACTCTCTTCTTCTTTTTTTATATTTATTCGTATGAAAATACAATATAGTCCTTCTGACTTGACCGTTTTTCATCCACGAAAAATAAATTGTTAAATTTTACACAAATAATGATAAGAAATTGCAGATGGTTAAAAGGAAGAGTGAAAATCAAGAGAATCAATTTTCAAGCTCCTCTTTTTATAATTCACACTTTCTTTTTTCGTTTTTATCCACTTGAATTACTATCTTGCCTTTTATTCAACACATTTTTCACACATTCAAGGGCAATATTGTAAATTCATGTGGATAGAAACAAAAAAGAAAGTGTGGATATTAAAAAAAGAGTGTGAAAATCATCTTCCAAAATCAATTGCCCTAAAATATCACCATTTCGTTACCCGTATGAAAATTCGGTGTCAATTTTTTTGGCAGCTATGTTTTAGTGATGATACATATAGAGATACCTGATCCCATATCCAGTTACAGATGTGTGCGAAATCGTTCAAACATGCTGCCCTCACTTGACGCACGTAGATATTGTCACATGCATCAGACAGTTACGGGCGAACACATCTATGTCAAGACATCTGTGTCCAAAGCATTTCCGTGAAGTTTTTCGCTAGTATGAAAAAATTACCCGTGAAGAAGCGTACAAGGAGGAAGGAGACAGCCGAGTTAACCATAGCGGTGCAGAACACCACGGGCGCCGTAGCAAGTATGAGCGAAGCCGACGCGAGCCGGGGTCCGACGAGGTCACACGCGGTTCCCATGACTATCCTCGCGAACACGGCGCCGGAGACGGCCGCTATGCCGGCGTTGCCGATGTCGGTGGCGGTGAGGTTGAGGTTGTCGCGGATGACCGGGAGCAGGGGCGGGGCGGCGAAGGAGGAAACGAAGCAGCAGAAGAAGGAGAACCAGGCGAGGTGGAACGCCCGCATGTGCGGCGCCGCGGCCGATAACGGGCGGAACACGGTGGCCTTGTGTTCGGAGTCTACTGGGATAGGGAACTTTTCGGAGTTGGGATTTGGTGGGGGTTGAGATTTCTCCATTTTTTGGGGGGTGTTATGGTGAAATTGAGAGAAACAGAGTCTTCAGAGAGACAGAGTCCTCTCTCTCTCTCTCTCTCTCTCTCTCTCTCAGTGCGTATAGAGATGTTTAGCAATTTAGGGCTTGACCTTGACTTTTGAAAATGGAAAATATACTGAGAACAACGTTCTATTAACGGCAAATCAGTAGACCATTAGTTGGGGTGAGGCCGCATGAAACTACTAATTTGTTGTGAATTTTTTAATTTCGGCATGGATGCTTTTGACCGGTGAGGGGATTAGTTTTTTTTTGGATTAGTAGGAAAGGGATTAGTTGAGATCCACGTAAGCCAGCTCGAACATCTCTGACCATTGAAAAATAATTATTGGTCTGTTTTAAATTGTCATGTTTACTTTCGAATAAAAATATACAACAATGACAATTGTGGGGCGTACAGATTCGGACATAAATATGAGGAGAACCGTTTGATGAATGTGGGTCCCATCACGTTTGGTCCTCATATATCACTGTGTATATAGATATGTCCACTTCGGTAGCATCCAGTAGCGGCTTCATCCTCTGTAAAGCGTGGTCACTTGACACCCCAAAATTTATTTATTTTTTCTAGAATACATGTAGTAATATTTTTAGTTTTAGTTTAGTTTAGCCCTTCTTGAACACCTAAGCTACCAAGCCCAAAAATCAACCCAATTATCGCATTGAGTTATTCTATACAATCGTAGATATGCAACTTCAAGAGCTAAACAATCGTTTTACATTGGCAAATGCGGAGTACTACCTTGTATGACTTGCTTGAAGCCTAGAAATTTATTTTTTGTTTTTGATAGAAAAAAGATTATCTGTCTTGCGGAACTCTATGTGCCTGACTTTTCTGAGGTGAACTTAATGGCATCGGACATTCAATTTCAAAATTTCATTGTGGATGTGAGATCATATGAAAAAATTCCAGACCTCAAAGGGATGTGATCTTGCTGCAAAGTTAGTGAAGACGGATAAACATGTCATATATAGATTGGTTTATTTACTTGTAACACTATTGTTGACTCTTCGGGTTACCACTTCGACAGTTGGAAAAAAAAATTTAGCAATGAAGTACAGAAAGAACAATCGGCTCACCCGAATGGGAGTTCAAAGGATATGAGCACGGAAAAACATGGGCACGAATAAAAATTTGAAGATCTAAAATAATTAAATAATTAATAACAAAATGAGATGTACACACCGTATATACCAATAGATTTAAATAAATTGCCTTTGGGAAACCAACAAACTAGTACACGATTCTTGCCGTTGGCTTGTACGGTAAAATAGACTTTATACTGCAACATCTATGTCCATAAGTTGTACTATACATCATCTTTGTCCATAGTTTATTATATAATTTATGATTACAGACAGAGAAGTATTATAATATTTATTTTATAATTATTTTGTGCATATAAGTTTTAATAATTGTAAATGATTGATAGTTGAATATGTGTCACTCTAGCTTAGATGTACTTAAACTACAGTGATGTAACTCCTACCTATTTACATCTATTGTAATACAAAATTTGAATTATGAATAAAATAGTCGTATTTTTCTAATATTATTAATTTAGTATTGTTAGAACTATGACTCATATGAAAGTATGAAGAGATAGTAAAGAGTTCTAGAAAGAAGGCCATATGTCGGAGCGGAGCGACAGCATTTGGCCCATCGCTGATAATCCAGTAAAGTAGTAGATTGGGCCGAAGGCCCAGAAGTTCCGTAAGTTGGGGGGTGCGGGGGGCTACGCCTCCCGCGGTATGGTACGGCCGTACAAGGGTATTTTTGGGATAAAACCAAATACCAGGTTAGGGTTAGAATAGAGTCGCTATAAATACTTTATGTTGTAAACCCTAGTTGATAACTGTGATAATAAAATAACAGCCGCTCTCGCTCCCGTGGACGTATCCAGTTTTGGGGAACCACGTATATCTCTGTGTTAATTCTTTACTGTTTTATACTCGTAAATCATGTACGTGTGTGTGACGATCCTAACAAGTATATAGTTATAACTATTTGATGATGTTTTTTGTCAATCATAAAAAACGTCAGCTTTTTTTTAAAATTATTTTTGTCTTTATAATGCCCAATAAAAAAAAGGTCCAATTGGGGGTACATGCACGACATGGCACAACAAAGAGTGTGGGGTGCTCGTGGGCTTGGCTGGGTCGAGAATATTCTACAATAAAATAGGCACATCATGACTAATATATAGGGCGGGCTAGGCACGACAGAAACCCGTTTGGCACGAAATTAAACGGCTGGATGGAATGACACGGCCCATTTGACGCCTTTAGTTCTGATCGTCACATATTGACACAATTAGCTAGTACACTTTTTGTATATGAAAGTAGACACGTCGAAGTGTATCAACAATTTGGGACGAATAGAGTATTTTAACTTGATATACGTATATAAGTCGAGAGAATTAATTTTTCATCAGTTTCCTCCTCAAAATCAATTTGTATAAAAACACGTCCAAAATCAAATGAAAGATACACCAATAAATTGTTAGACAGTCAGATGACGGATAAACGCGTGCAAGTTACTTTACAGGCTTTGAGTCCCACGATCATCCTTAGAAAAGACAAAAATAAGTAAAATAATGGTTCGCTTTTCGGCATACGAATATTCTAAACTTAGAGACGTAGATGATAAAATCCGTTTGTTTGTCCAACGAATACGGTAAGAGGATTGTGAATTGGCCTAGTGGCTGGCCCATTTGAGGGTTGGAAGTGATGGGTGCACATATTTTGCCAAGAGGTTTGGGTTTGGTTATTGCCTCTTTATTTATCACCATTTTGGGCAGTCTCATTTTTTTTGTGTCAAAGGACCGATTTATCTTGACTAAAATCCGTGCAGTTAGAGATGACAACGATGCGATTCGGTTATTGGCAAAACTAAAAACAAAACCAGAACATGTACCTAAACCAATGGGGTTGGTTATTGGCAAAACCAAAATAAAAACCGATACCAACTGGTTCAGTACGGTTCGTATAACCGACAGTTCAGGTGAGCTAGATTGACATCCTTACGTGTACGTAGTCTCAGGACTGTAGTCGTTTTCTATATATTACGTTGGAGCTAGGGGAAGAGGAGAGACTAACGGTGGCGATCATGAATGCGAAATTGAACGGTGGCTAGTATTTTTTCCATTCAAACAAGGGAGATGTTGGGATGTGAAGTGTTTAATGAAGTTTGAATTTTATTGTCATGTAAGTGGTCTGGAAGGCATGTGGTTGGTCTTAAATACTCCGTAAGCAACTTGTTCCCAATAATTGACTCCCAAAAATCCAAAAGGAACTTGGCATATGTTGACTTATTATATTAAATGAGGCTAGATTTTCTGGATTCCTTTTCGAGATCGATTCAAAGTGACGCGTGTGTTCTCATTTGACCTTTGATAGTTTACGGATTGGGATCCTCTCCGGTGTGTCCCGGACAGTCTACTTTTTTCTCACACTACAATATATTCTTACCGATAAGAATAGCATTATGAAGTCCACATGTATTTGTGAGACAACTCAGCAACTGTCCCAGATAATCACCAGAGAAGATCCGGATTCATTGAAATAGGTTTTCAAAGGTTGAAAACATCAATCAACCTCGTATCTTTTCAATATTTTGACAGCAATAGTTTTCGAGAATTGAAAAAAAAAAAGTTTTTATGTAAAGTATTTTCTCGAAGTTGTCTTAGTTAATTCCCTGATAAATTCAGTATTTTTTCTTGAAGATAGTCTTCATAGAGTAGGAAGGAATCATCTCATACACTACACATTTTTTTGGGTAAATTCTCATACACTACACTTGATTTTGTCTTCCCTTAAATTTTCTTTTCCTATGATTATATTAGAGCATCTCTACATTCCCCACAGTGCCTCCCCGCCCCAACACCGTCGTACCAAAATGCCTCTCTAGCTCCTAACAGAGGGATTTTTTGGCTGTTGGATATAAAACATGAAAAAAAAAAATACACAATCTGACGGCTGAAAAACCCCTCAGCACAGAGGTACAGGAGTTTTCGGGGCAAATGAGATTGGACCCCTCTCCTGCTATCTCCAACCACCCATTCGGAGATTTCCATGGGGTCGGATTTTGATTGGTTGTTTTTGACATTTTTTAATAGAAGTCAACGAGGGAGGGAGGTCCACATTGTTGTTCGCGAAGGACCGCATTTATCCTCATCAATCCTTTATGCCATTGAAACTGATCTTCGACGAGATTAACTGAAGCTAGCTACTCCAGTAATTAACGGTTGTGGTTGTGATGGCTGTGATTTGTTTTATTTTTTGTTGTGAGATGGTGGATTTGGTGGTGTAAGTAGATTTAGAGTGAGGATGTCGACGAGGTAATTAAGGAGGGGACCAACGTCGGTTGAGATCCGAATGGCTGGGTAGCCGCAATCGAAAGGTAGGTGGAGATGAGAGAACAATTTTGACATCTCAAGTATTTTGTATGACGTTGCATCCACTGATTGGTGGCTGAAAATGTGAGATTGATCACGTACGGCTCAGCCGTAAGTAAGTTATTCTCTTCTAAAAGTGCGATTTTCACAAATCAAGACGGCCGTTGATTTTTCTTTTTATGAAATTAAGGAGGGGACTGACGTCGGTTGAAATCCAAATGGGTAGCCGCAGTTGAGAGCTAGATGGAGATGAGAGAACTTTTTTTCTTTTTTTTTTGATCGGCTTGAGAGAACAATTTTGACATCTTAAGTACTTGTATGACGTTGCATCCACTGATCGGTGCTGAAAATGTAAGATTCACGACTCAGCCATGAATAAGTTATTCTCTTCTTTAAAAAGTGCGATTTTTGCAAATCAAAACAGCCGTTGATTTTTCTTTTTATGATTTCATGGTCGAAAATATTCAACTATATGATTATGCCACGTGGCAAAGCGTGAGTGGTCCTGAAAAGTCAAAAAAATCTACATCTCGTTTACCATGCATTTGTTACCCTTAATGTCTCCATCCAAGTTGCAGGCCTGGCTAGCTCTCAGCTGCTACTTGCTTAGCTCATTTGGTCTATAACAATTGCTTGCTTTGCACGTATGTACAACGTATATGTATAGGTCTGATAGTGAGGTTAGTCCAGGATTAAATATGGTTGGTGGAGAAAAAAATTGGAAGACTTGTGAATTCAAGATGTTCACGCAAGAACGGACGGAGAATTTTAAGGTTCGGTGGTTGAACATAAGAAAAAAATTGTAACGCGGGGTGATATTAATTGCTCCGACTTTATTTGTAAAAGTATTACCTAAACTGTTATTGTAAATATACTCGACCAAAGTATTTCAAAAAATCTTATTAAAAAAGTATTTCTAAAAATATTATTTTTTACCAAAAGTTATTGGTTGAGCAAGTGTTGGATTGTTCAAAATAATGTTGGTCGTGCGAACATATACAGAATTTTAACGCTTTTGAGAGAAAACTACTATAACCTAATAGCTAGAAATATGTAACGTGGGTAGGGCGGACGCCCGGACTCATCCATCCCCCGGTCCGTCCTTGTGTTTACATTAAGTTCGAGTTAATAACTGATTGGTTTTTAGATTTCCGTAGACACTCATCAGAAGAGTACGCCACATCCAACATGTCCTTCGATTATAAAATGACAAGACGGCTAAAAAATAACTACTTCTTCTTCCAAAACTTCTACCCCCTCTCTCCCGTAAAGTTAGTCCTCTACGAATTAAATTACGTGTAATTTTCAAGCTTCAAATTATTCAGTGCTCTTGGAGAAAGTGTGGGGCATAACTACATGAATGATTATTCAGTGCTCTTGGAGCAAATGCGTGCTGAAAAAAGCCTCTGAAACACCACGTGACGATGCTCTGGAGCGATTAATAATTTGCTGTGGGGCATATGCTTGCTAGAGCACTAGCTTGTCTTTTCTTTTTTTCTGGGGAAGGTAAAGAGTGTGACAATACTATTCCATATCAATTGTCAAGTAGCACATGCCTATTTTTAGCTATGCATATATTTGTCTTTAATTGGAGCTCCTATGGCCCAAAAAGAACCATCACTTTCAGTTAGTCAGTTGTAACTTCCAAAAGTCGCCTTCTTATTTCGTGCATATGGAAAATTGGACCAATTGGTCCCCTCGCATGTTAGAAAGGCTCATGTTCCTGTGAGCACGTATAGGATCAGAAAGTCTACCTCCATCGCTCTATTTCACCGTTCCTTCCACCGCTCTCAAGACGAACAGTAAAATTGAGCGCTACGGTAGAGGTAGCACCGCTGGTATAGGATTATGTTGACGGTTGAGATCAAAGTTTACATACGAGAAAAAATAACGAGAACATAGACAAGATGATGTAGGACAAAAATGGACAATTTTTGTATTTTATTTTTATTGTTTTAGAATAAGATTTTGACTAGGAATATTTTCATTTAGGTTAGAATTATTATCTTTCCATATTCGGTTTGATTTTGATTTCCACCTTTATTAGGATTTTTGGTCTACAAGAATTAGGATTTTATTTTAATTAATTAGGAAATATCTTTTATTTAATGCCGCTTGTTTTGGCATGATTTATTATTTCTTTTTCAGTAGGATTTCTAGGGTTAGGGTCTTATAAAAAGGGCTGTAACCTATTCAATTATTTATCTTTTAAAACTTTTCATTAATAAAATCTCTGCTAGTACACTAACTAGTCTCTCGTGAATTCCGCTGCGTCAAGTGGTATCAGAGCCAGGTTTTTCCTGGTTCGATGGCACCAACCAAAGTTGAAGACACACCCATTGACGTTGGTCGTGGTGAAGGATTTAACAGGACTCACGCCAAGGGATTTGCCCATGGTCAACTTGTTAATCACAAAGTTGATAGGAACCGCGTTGAGGGATTTGCCCGCAACCAACCTATTAATCAAAACGTCTCCGGAAGATATTCTTATTATCAACTTGATAGTGAGGATGAATCTGAAGACGAGTTATTTGAGGATTATTATGGATATCAGTCGAAGAAGCGACATTCAAGGTCCGAAGGATTTTATCGCACAGATGTCGACTTTTCAACTTTTCAGGTAGAACCAATAATTCCTACTTTTCATGGGTATTGCCATCCTGAGAATTTTATTTATTGGTTTCGTAAAGTAGATAAATTCTTTGAGTTCTACACGGATATTCCTGAAGAGAAGGAGGTCAAATATGCGTCTCGTAAATTATATGGCTATGTTTCTACGTGGTGGGAACGATTGCAGTCCAATAGACTACGGCAATATAAACAACCCATTAGGACATGGCCTAGGATGAGACGATTGATGAGTGATAGATTTCTTCAGACAAATCACGCACAAATGTTATATCAAGAGTATCGAAGGAAGCTTGAGTCAAAACAATCCTTCCAAGAATTTTCAAGCTCAAATATAATTTCAATTCTTGATAAATGGAATGGATATGAGATAAAAAAGGAAGAAGGAGATCGGGTCGAACTTGATGCCGACAAAGAAGTTGTTAAAGAGGTTGCGATTCAAGTTGATGATACAAAAATCGAAACGGATGTTGGTGATCAAGTTGTTGAGGACCAAAATAATTGTACATTGGAGGTGGTTGATACTAATATAAGTGAACTGCACAATAGCAAGATGGATGATTGTTATAAAGTGGCCCTTCAAGTTGCTACAGTTGAGCGGGTAGATGACGACATAGATAAACCAAAGGAAGAAAAAAGCATTGAGTTCATTACTACTACTACAGTGGACGAACACTCGTTGGAGGCCATTCAATTATCTACAATTGGAGTACATGTGCCACTAGAAAAGGACATTCTTATGGCTGGCAATAATTTTCTAGACACAAAGGTTGCTAACAATACTGTTGAAGATGAAGTGGCCGTAGAATTACACCATGCAACAGCAATTGTGAAGAAACTATTTGGAACTGCCCTTAATAGTACGGCGCCAATTCTTGAGGGGTCAAGCAATTTTAAGATGGGACAACATCGAGAGAACCCACAAAGTCAGCATAAAATTTACGTTGTTGATTTTCTTGGTGTTGAGAAGTTTGATTTGATTTTCAATTCCCATCTAGTGGATACTATCAACAAGTTGAGGCATGAAGAGAAAAAATCATTGCATAAACACTTTTCTTTGAATGATTTTTGGAAGACTAGTGAGAGGTTGAAGTATTCCAAATATCTATTTCTTTGGAATGGAAGGTGGCAAGTTTCTAATGAGAACTCGAGGGCGAGTTAATTTGTGATTGGATATTGATGTAGGACAAAAATGGACAATTTTTGTATTTTATTTTTATTGTTTTAGAATAAGATTTTGACTAGGAATATTTTCATTTAGGTTAGAATTATTATCTTTCCATATTCGGTTTGATTTTGATTTCCACCTTTATTAGGATTTTTGGTCTACAAGAATTAGGATTTTATTTTAATTAATTAGGAAATATCTTTTATTTAATGCCGCTTGTTTTGGCATGATTTATTATTTCTTTTTCAGTAGGATTTCTAGGGTTAGGGTCTTATAAAAAGGGCTGTAACCTATTCAATTATTTATCTTTTAAAACTTTTCATTAATAAAATCTCTGAAGTACCTATCATTCGTTTGATTAGTACGCAACTAGTCTCTCGTGAATTCCGCTGCGTCACAAGATGTCACTTTTTTTTTAAAAAGGCAAAAAAGAGTAGACTTCTGAGAGTATTGTATATGTATGTAACTCTTCAATCCTTGATGGGGTTTTCTCGGACGCGGTGATCCTGCTGGCCATCAAGATCGGAAGGGGTGCTGGCCATCAAGATCGGAAGGGGCAGCAGATCGGATGGGGTGCTGGCTATCAAGATCGGAAGGGGTGCTGGCCTTTACGAACGACCCCATTTTGCAGCAAGAAGTCCAATCCCCTTTGTTGTTTGGTTCTCATTAAATGGGCAAGATGATTCATGATTTATTAATTTTCGGGCTCCTTTTGGGTCCGACAAAGATAATTCAAACTGCTCTTCTTCTTCTTTTGGATTCTTGCAAAAAATTAGTTCAATACAATATTTGAAGAATAATGAGCGGTTTTGAATTATCTTTGTGGGGCTCATTTCAATAAATCATTAATATGAAGTTAAGTATTTAACCCTACGAATTCTGAAAGAGCCCATATCGATGTGGAACTAAGCTAATTTTTTGCAATAACTCAAAAAAAATATTGAAAGAATAATAAGTAGTTTGAATTATCTTTGTGAGACCCAAAAGGGGTCAAAAAAATTAATAAATCATGAACCATCTTGCCCATTTAATGGGAACCAAATAAGGAACAAAGGGGATGGACTTCTTGCAGCAAAACAGGGTCGTTTGAAAAGGCCGGCATCCGCAAGTGGAGTGGAGTGCAGTTGGCCCTCCTTACATACTCCCATGCATATATGGGCAGGATTCGATCCTCGTCCCCCTCCCCAAATCCTCTAGGGTAGTATAAATTAAGATTAACAAATGGAAAAAAAGAAGAGAGAAAAGGCCGGCACCCTTGCCGATCTTGATGGCGAGCAGGGTCCCCAAGTCAGATTTTGTTCGGACTTGGTTCGTTTGTTTGCTAGGTTGTTTGTTCCGTGTATCTTGTTGGGTCGTTTGTCTAGTTGTTATTTGTGCAATTGTCCGATTTTATTTGATATCAATGAATTTTCCATTTTCTCAACAACAAAAAAAAAAGTACGAGGAGAAATAACGACAACATAAACATGATATGTAACTTTTTATAATTTACTAATGAACACTAGAGTAGACTTCCGTAAATCAGATGGGGAAATCTTGTAGGGCGCTCTATCTGGCCGTTCATTTCGTCATGAACGACTCGGATTTAAATTTGGACCGTTCATTGATTGGATTAAAACCTGAGTCGTCCATTGCCGAAATGGACGACCCGGATATGCCCTATAGGGACTGTAGGGTGCCTCTGCCCTGCAGTAGGGCACCCCGGTCCTACAGTCGGCGCCCCTGCCCCAAAGCCATCCCTCGGTCAATGTTATCCATTTATATGTACTCCCTCCGTCCCCATTCTTTGGTCTCAATTAGCACTTTTTTCCATCCCAAAAAGATTGTCCCACTTCAAAACTAAATGGATAATATATAATAGATTTCCTCTTTTACCCATCTATTTTTTAAATTTGTAGTACGAAAAAAAGTAAGGAAAGATAATGATTGAAGGGTAAAATGAGAAAAAATATGTTTTTTAAAGTGTATTGATTGTGTTCCCTCTTATATGGTAGGAATCCCCCAAAGGGATTAAAGAATGAGGACGGGGGAGTAATTCTTTCAAGTGGTCGATGTATAAGAAATTAATTTAATACTCCATCCGTTCCAATTTAATTGTCCTTTTTGGGAGTTCGTGCCACTTTTCAATTGATTATATCTTGTAATTTATAATGTTTTAGATGATTTCGAAAATATTGTATTATAGAACAAATCGAGATCTATTAAACAAGATCCATATTCAATATGAAATTTGCTTCGTAATTCTCGATATATATCAAAAGAGATCACCCCAAGCGTAGGGTATAAGCGTCCAATTGAAGCATAATAAATCCGGAAGTCTGGGAACGTATCCACAGGGATAAATAATATGGCTTGATGGATTGTAGATGCAAGTACGGGCTTTCGGCTTTTAGTCAGCCAACTTGGTTTTTCGTATGCGGTGGAAAGTAAAAAAACTAAATTAAACGAGAATAAACTAGATTAAAAAGAAGGTTAGGTCTAGGAATCACTAACACCCACGACTCAAGCAAAACCACATTTTTCACCCTAATACATAGTTTAACCCGGAAGATAAGATAGTTCAAAAATCAAGCTAGCTATAGAATTTATTTAGCAAACACCTCGAGCGACAGAGCTCCAAGCATCATGTGTGGTAAGTAGGCGAAGCTCTTACCTACACATGATCAAGGAGGTTAACACCTCGGTAATTTGACAAACAAATCCAAGTCCCACATCAATTTTCGAACCAAAGTTGCAAACTTTTTGGTGAAAAATGCAATTTTTACTCAAGCCATGGGGTGCTAATCACCCCATGACCCAACCTTTGGAAACTACTCACACATATCTATGGAGATAAGAGCAAGCAAAAATCTAGGGAGCATATTTGTGAACACAACACTAAGAGAAAATTAGCTAGAAAGATAAATCGGGAGAAAATAAACAACTTAATGAAGGAGATAAGAGTAGAAATTAACTTACTAAGGTAGAAAATGCAAAAATAAAGGCTGAAAATAAAGAACACCTCAAGAACACCAAGAACAATTTGAAATATAAGTCTAGATTTAAAAATACGTTCAAATCTAATTCTCTACTTGTTTGTACAAAATGACATCACTCCTATTTATAGGCCCTTAGTACGCGGATGGAATATTCCCCAAAGATCCTCTGAGATTCCCTCGTAAGCCCGCGATACCGATGGCAAAGGGGTTACGCTGATGATAAAGGCCTCGGTACCGATGGCGAAATCCTTGCCATCAATGCCTAAGGGGTTAGCAGCTGCCAGGAGGACTTGATAATGGGCTCGGTACCGATGGCAGGTGTTTTACCCATCGATGCCGAAGGGGTTATCTTCAGCACTTGGTCATCTGCTCGCTGCTTGGGCCATCGCCTTGCTTTGCCTTGGCCGCCTTGCCTTGGCTTGTTTCTGCTCGGGCTGCTTTGCTGCTTTGGCTACCTTTGCTCGGGCTGTCTTGGCAACGGGTCACGCCTTGCCTTGATCATTGCTTTGGCACGCCAACGGGTCTTGATGCTTTGTTTTGGTTCGGGCAGCCATGCCTTGCTTGGGACGCCTTGGCGTCGGGTCACCTTCGGCTTTTAACTCTTTGCTCTTGGGACTTGATTATTCCATCTTGATCATTCTTTTGAACTTTGAATAACTTTGGCCCGCTTTGGTCTTTAAAACTCCTGAATTAAATGATTTTTTTCTACAAAACAAACTAGAATACCTTACGAGTAAAAGTAATTAAAACAACTAATTTAAGCGATAAACTAAACTAAAACTAGATACTAGCGCACCCTTCATTACATTATCAGGTGCTTATCAAAATTCATTACGGATTTAAAGATATAATTAATTTTTTAGCCGGTTAGAATAAAACGAAAGACAATTAAATTAGGACAGTGGGAGTATTGTTGTCAAATTCTTCATGTAATACGAATTTCTAGTAGTATTGCATAGGGAGCTATGTTTCCAGCCCATCCAGAGTACCAGGCCGTATAGTTTGGGCCCTTTGGGGGTCATGGGGCCCATTGCTTGGTCCATATTTCCATTTCTTTGTTCTTTAATTAAAAGTCCGGTTTCTCGCAGAAGATATCTTAAATTTTTGGGAAAATGACAGCCAAGAACGTGTTTTGATAATTAATACCCGCTAAGAACATGCTGAGAACATTTGTTAATGCTAAAAATATCCTTGGCGGGTATTAATTATCAAAACAAGTCCTGGGCCGTCATTTTCCCTAAATTTTTATAACAAACATTTCTCAAAGAGTCCGACATCGATACTCTAAACAAGTTGAGTCCAAATGTTTGTCATCTGCTTTTCACGTAGTAGTGTGGAACTAAGTCACACAATTCGCGTGCGTGTGCGTAAGCGTGAACATAAAAACAGTTTTTGAATCACATCTTAAACTATTAAAATCCGCAAGAGCGAGAACGAAGATTGAGAATGCGAGCATATATAATACGAGAATTGAGAGCGTGAGCGCAGAAGAGTTTCAAGGATTGTGTGACCAAGGTATGAAAGTATGAAACCATGGATAACCACTCTTTTATTCTTTTTTCCTTGTAACTTTCTGGAAGGAAATAACGAAACAAGTAAAAATAGAGAGAATAATTTTCCAAAAACATTCGTTCAAAAGAAGGAAAAAAAAAAACTCTACTTTTTTCAAGTCTTAAAAAATAGAGTTGCGTTACGCTGATGTCCAGACACACATAGGTCAGGATTCTTCGGAATACCGTTCGATGGATATGAGCCCCACAATAAGTATGTGGAACTCAAACCTATCGGACAGCTGAAAACTCTTTGGTCGAATATGTGTACAGACATATGTGTCCAAATCATTTTCCTAAAAAGAAAAGTGCTCAAAAGAGGAATATTTCCAAAGAAGATTTTCTAGAAGCAATGGATGACCTTTATACCCTTTTTGGGGGGTTTTAAGGGGTTCTTGATTCCTCTCATCCTCTCGCCATTTCTCACCTTTTTGGCTATTCAAACAAGGGAGAGAATACATATTCCATTAACTATTCCGACTGATTAAAAAAAAAAAAGAATACATATTCCATTAATTTCTTTTCTTCTCTCCTGAATTCAATCCATCCAAACGAGCTGTAACTGTAAGTGACCGCCAACGATTCCTCATCGACA
The DNA here is from genome assembly GCA_018127125.1 of Rhododendron griersonianum. NCBI lineage: Eukaryota > Viridiplantae > Streptophyta > Magnoliopsida > Ericales > Ericaceae > Rhododendron > Rhododendron griersonianum. The sequence continues at coordinate 5,200,714 of CM030799.1, read as the reverse complement.
ACTATCGAGTATCGACCAACTCCCACCAGGGCCGGTTCTGAGATTTTGTAAGCCTATGACGATATTTCAAAAGCATCATTATCGTTACTTAAACATCACTCTTCTTCTTGGTATTTTTTTCCCCTGGCCAGTCCGGTCTTCCGTTCTTGCATTTGTTTGCAATGGGATAGTGTTTGTGTAAAAGGGAAAAAGATGATGGCAATGATGCACGGTGCGCCCCCCACACTGAATAAATTTCAAGGGCCCCATAGATCAGCAATCTCGTGATTCCTTTTATCTTTTATTTATTCTTCGGTTCCGTGTTCTTTTTTAACTAGGCCACTGGGCCCTGTTCGTAATAGCCAGTGGGCGAGGAGAACATTGGGCCTTGGGTTTAAAAATAGGCCTTATAACAACACATATATACTTAGCCAAAGATTCCTCATCGACAACCATCGACCGACTCCCACCTCCGGGCACAACAACCTATTTTGTAAACGTTATTACCGATATTGAATTGAATTTATTTTTTGCAGAGACCGTAAATAAACTATTTTGGATAAAATGAGCAGCTCATATCATTTTTGTAAGCTCAGATCATTTTTATAAGACTCGAGACGGGTCTAACATGCATATGTACGTGGTATATGTACATAAGTGTATGTACTCATTTACTTATAAAAAAAAAATGTATGTACTCAGTAACTCAGAGACTTTTCGAATACAAAATCAGCTGTACAAGTAATTTACAAAAACCATTTATAACTCAGATTCTTACAAATTATCATCTCTTCCAGAAACTAAAACCCAAAACCCAAATCTAAAAATTGGATCTTTTGGAGTAGAATGGTACAACAGGGGGAAATATTTTCTCATAAATGGGTACAGGGCCGGCCCTGGGCTAAAGCCCGGGGTGCGGCCGCTTTAAGCCTCTGAAAGTTAACCCAAAAGTGGGCCTCATTTTCCAGGCAAAAGCTTTTATATATATTTATAAGTTGTTTCTAATCTTGCAAATGAGAAGTTGAGCACTAATGGTCCAAGAACCTTATTAAGGCCGCACTTCTTGGGTTCGACTCCCAAGAGGTCCTTTTTTGGGCAAATTATTTCTTTTTTCTTTTCTCCTTTTTTTCTATAGTTAATCTAGGTAGATGATGACAATTCTTGCATCACTTGTTTTCTAAATTAATTGTGTTTAAGTGATTGTAGATATTACTCAAAGAACATGATAAATGTTTTGATAAGTTTTTTTTGCCTTCATTTATTTCAATTTTATTTTCAACTTCTATTATCAAATTCACAAATAAAACACTTTTGACTATATATAAATCAAAATAATTAATTTTCACTCAACAAACTCTGATAAAAAAAAAGACTTAAAGTAAACAATTCTCTCATTGCTAAAAATAGCATTCTTATAGTTAAAGTTAATAACATGATTGTTAAAGAAATGCAGTGTATGAGTGGTATTTCGTTATGTTTGATTTTTTTCTAATGGTATAAAATACTTTAAAATTTTATTTGAGTTAAATTACGAAACTAAAATACATGTTTAATATTTTTACCTTGTATTAACCACCCATATTGATTTTTTTGTTTGGTTAGAAAACTAAGGCCTCAATTTTAAAAGTCGCTTTAAGCCTTCAAATTCTCAGGGCCGGCCCTGAATGGGTATTCAACCAAACAAATCCTGTAAACAAAATTATTTACCAAAAAAAAATCCTATAAACAAAATAATAAGTAAGAAGAAAAGAGTATTATCTAGGCTCAATTAAGATTTCTGAAATGTTATTCCCCGAAGACTGGGTGTTGTGAGACTCAGGCCGAGAGTGACTAGTTCTTGATTGAGCAAATTGAGTACTAGATTCCGCGCTACCACTACCAGCAATCAGAAATGGTGGCTGGTTCGGCTGAGGAATGTCGTAGTTATCCTTCATCATTTTCACCACCATAGACATAGACGGACGGAGTTCTGCAGAGGCTTGTACGCAAAGTAGACCGATTTGAAGTAATTTACGGGCCTCTTCTTCCTCGAACTTACCCTGCAGCGATGGATCAACTGCTTCGCATGGCGTTCCCAATCGGTAGAGGTTCCACGCCTATGGAAAATTGAAAAACAAAGTAGCTAGTATCTCACAACGGGGGTTCTAAGACTAGGAAATAAATGAAATATGTCAAGCAAATAGAGGTACCATTTGTAGGATAGAGTGTGCATTCTGAGCGAACGAGATGTTCTTCTTTCCAGAGACAACTTCCATCACAAGAACACCAAAGCTGTACACATCTGCTTTTTCCGTCAATTTGCCACGAACTATGTACTCAGGAGCCATATAACCTCTGCAGACGCAAATTCAATTTTTATACAATTGATTTATAAATGGAAACACAACAAATGCTAGATAGGCATGAAATGGAAACACAACAATGATTTAGCTCATAAATGTTGACCATAGCTTGTGGTATTAGTCCCTATCATGCGTGCAATGTCTTTCCGATTGATCTCGGTCTGAAAGAACTACGATTCCCGGGGAGTTTTTTTGTTGAAAAAGCATTCAATTTTTAACTAGGCCAGTCTTGTTTGCTATCATGGTTGGCTAATTGATTAAGAAAGCCAAGGTGATGGAAAACTTACAGTGTGCCGGCAATGGCAGTGCTGATATGGGTCTTATCTTCTGGAAACAATCGAGCAAGCCCAAAATCAGCAATTTTTGGAGAGAAATCGTCGTCAAGAAGGACATTGCTCAACTTTATATCTCTGTGTATGATTCTCAAGTTCGACTCCTCATGAAGATAGGCCAAGCCCTCAGCCGTACCCAATATAATCTTATACCTCTCTTCCCACGTTAGTGGCTGAACATTTTTGTTAACTGAATCAAATCAAAAGAACTCGTTAGTTAAATATGTAATTGAAAAGGGAAAACAGAAACAAAAATTGATATATTGAAGCAGAAAAACATAGATGGGAGAACAACCGAAGAGGTGGTCATGAACGCTTTGATTCGCAACGAATTCATAAACAAGAAGGCTTTCGGGGCCTGTAATGCTGCATCCCAACAGCTTTACAAGATTTTTGTGGTCAATCTCGCTTATCAGATTGACTTCATTAAAGAAATGATCCACCCATTGTCCTGTGTTGAAGAAAAGCCTCTTAACCGCAACAATCTGTCCATCCGGCAGAATCCCCTATTTGAAGCAGAGAAACAGCCTCAGTTAATCTACGTGTATGGAACGATTCTTGACTTAGCAGAAGAAATTGGCGGAAAGGGAAACATGAAATTACTTTGTAAACTGAACCAGATCCTCCTTGACCAAGCTTGTTGGAATTGCTAAAGTAGTTTGTGGCGTGTTCAAGTGTTTCGTATGAGAAATTGAGCTTCGACTTGTTAACAGAGACCAGCAGAGCACCTAATTGCTTCCTTTCTGTAACAAAATACAAAGATCAGTGCAAGTTCTATGTTAAACAATAAGAGGAAAAACTTGTATAAATTAAACCACCATTTAGATACCTCTCCTCTTCTTCACACATTTCTTTCGCGCAAAGAAAGACATTGTTGCTGCAATCAGCAGAAAAGCTACACCAGCTGATGTTGCGGCCAGAATAACAGCTAAGCGATTGCCACCTGATTATGAACAAAATTAGGTTGTGTCAATTCATAGCAAAAAAAACCAAGAAGTTATTTGACAAAATGCAGAAACACAATCATAACACGCATTCCTGTTTGCTTAACCATGGCAAAATCTCACTACTATATTGCTCGATAGCTCTTAACAGCTTAAGCTTTTGGGACAATTAGTAACTTAACATGGTATTAGAGTTCACGTTAGGTGTTGGGTTAAAGTCTTTCTTTTTGCAATTGTTCCCCGTTTGATTTCTACTTCTCCAATCCAATCAAATTCTGAGTAGCCAAACACCCTCAAATCAAGATGATACAAGGAAAAGGAAACTAGAATCCAACAAACCCAACTCACCTCCTTTTCCAGGCCGGGGATCGGTCGAAGAATCATTATAGTAGAACTTAGATCTGGAATATCTCATATAGCAACCAGAATTCAGAACCCTTCCATCTTCCATGGAGAGGCATGACCCAATCTGGGAAACTGCATTTGCCAAACAGTCTCCACAACCACTCCTATTCACAAATTCCCAACACTGAGCCAAGCCATAGACAGCTAAATTCCCAGTAGTCACAGAACCCACAAAGAACCCATCATTGTTTGGAGCTTCAACGCTCAAAGTCCTCACCAAATCAACAACATTTTCCCCAAACAAAGTCTTATTCCCACCAAAATCAACACTCCCGCAAACAGTCCTATTCACCGCACTCAAACTCTCATTGAAGAACATGTACTCATCGTACCTGCAGGGAAGGGCGTAGAAATTCAAGGTTGAGCGGGCGAACATTCACCAAAAAAAAATTACAAGGTATAAAACACGATATTTATTTTTCCAATACAAATTGTAGAAATACTACCAACAATGTTGTTATATGTACTTTCGATCAGCTAGCCTATACAATTACGATGATCTGGTCATCTATAGTTATCACTTAACACAACACACAGCTTTGGGACTCGGCTCCTGTCCAGTTCTTCCCCTCCAGTCCCCTGTCCAGTTTCGACAATTAATGGGCCTTTCCCGGGCTTACAACATTAACTGAAACCGTTTACTTTTTAGAACTCGTCGTAAATATCGGCCATGCAAAAAAACTCGTTGATTGAATGCTGTTTGATACAATTTCAAAATGCATTAATCTTGTAATAGAAAAGGTGTGCAACACTGGATTGCAACTTATTTAACAAATTTAATTGGAAGCTTAACAAATTCAAACATCCTATTGAACGGTATCAGATCAACTTGATTTTTGACATGACTAATGTTTTTGACGAGCTCTAAAAAGTGAACGGTTTCGATCATTGTTCTGAGCATGCAAAGGCCCACAATTTGTCGAAACTGAACAGCAAACTGGAGGGGAAGAACTGGACCAGAGCCAAGTCCCACAACTTGTACATTCTTGTAATAATATCTTTAAAGGAAAAACAATGCTAAAAAGTAAAAATTGTTTCAAATTTTCAATTGAATAGTACTCCCTCCGTCCCGATTTGTTTATCCTCTTTTTGACTTATACATGTCCTAAATTGACTGTTCAATTTCAAAATCAATAACTCAGATTATGTAAGTTTTCAAATCAATAGATTAATTTGGTTTCCTTAATAAGTTGGAAACCCAAGATTGGACAAATAAATTGGGACGGAGGGTGTATTATTTAAAAGCTCTTAAAGAAAAATGCTAGAGAAGATTTCTTTGAACATTTTTTCACCGTTCAAAAGATTGTAATGATTACTTGACACTCCAAAGAAGGAGAGTTCGAAAATTTATTAGCAAACACAATGGAAAACTGAGCATGATTCTAATAAAAATTTGGAACATTGGTACAGCTGTCGCACGGTTTATCCGCCCCTCGGTCCGTCCTCACGTACCTGATATAACACCCATCATAGGAAATTCTCCCACCGCGAATCAACGTCTGGAAAGCCAAACAGCTCAGGATCCTGATCTTGATTTGGGCAAAGCAATGATCACAATCGTTTCTTGATAAGTCCTTCATGCACTCACCAAAGAAGTAAACGGTCGTATTACCGGACCCATTGACGGCGCTGCCGTAGCCTTGGGTGGCGACCTGAGCGCTCATGGTGTCGACGGCGGCGAGGAAGTTCGCAACAAAGACTCGCCGATCGGACGGCGCTGCGCTTGTGTTGGTGCAGATTTGAGCTGCTTCTGTGGCCCTTGGATCGCATAGAGAGAGTTTTGTACGTAAGGAGAGGAGTATTAGTATGAAGAGTAGTGGAAAGGCCATTGATACGAAGGAATTGGAGTGGGTTTCAGCATATGGGTAGTCTTAGGTTAATGGGTTATTTGTGGAGAGAGATAGAGATCAGATTGGTTGATTGATGTATGTTTGGTTAAGGGAGAGACTGGCATGGATTTGGAGTAATTATTCAGCTTTGGTCCCAGAGAAACCCATTTTTCTCACGTTTTTTTAAGGAAAATGCTAGATACCCGGAAATAATTACCCGGAAGGGACCCAGATTCTGTCTTGTAGTGCCAAGACGTGTTGGTGAGTTCCTCCCGTTAACCCAAAGCCAAACAAATTCTTTTCTCTCTCCGGTCCCCCCCCCCCAACTCTTCTCTCTCTTTCTCATACACACAACGGTTTACTGGGTAGCTTTAATTTGTCTTACATCTGTCTCCTCTATCTAATCCTTAAAAGAGGTGGGGGTTGATTTTTTTTGCAATTGGGAAGTTGGTGGCCATATTTGGTTGAGACGTGGGTTTGATTGGTTTTAAATTGTCCAACAATCGGGCTAATTTTGAGTACTAGTCCTACTTTATTTTGAGTTGTTGATGTTTGGCACCGGAGATTTGGGCTTGGAACGGAGTGAGACTGTAATCAACGTGGAAACCGATGTGCCAAGTAATCTCCTCCATCTCAGAACCATTTCTTCACTGTAACAAATCTCTAATTCCCAATTTATCTTCTCAAACATCTATATCTGTTATTTATGTTCACAAGTTTGCCTTGTTCATACAGATTGACGTAATTGATTGGAGTTATTTCTTCCTCTCTTCAATCTCTGTGTTTCCTCTTTATTTGGATTAGACCAAAAAGATCAATGGAAAAAAAACATCATTGTTTCTCTCTCTAAAATGCCTAAGCCCTCTAAAATTGTAACGCCCCGACTTTTCGGAAGCAAAATAAAATAATTTCTTAAGAAAATTTTGCTAAATAAATATAATTTTCCAAAATAAAGGTCTATTACAATCTCAAGATAATTTACTGATCCAAAAATACATTTACTTCAAAGCTGACTCTAGGCTTGATACGAATCCCAAGCATGCTCGATCTCCGCTCTTGATTATTCTTCCCGTGTCGAACTGCACCATTGTTGAATCCCCTCCATTGAATCCTGCGCCCTCTGGCAAATTGATCGCCGAAGCAATCGATTTACCAGGATACAGACGTATCCGTGAGTGATAAATCACCCAGTAGAATAATCCAACCCAACCACCCTTCTTACTTTACAGTTTTATCACAATTCATATGAAAATAATAGAACGACAAGCATTAAATAAGTAAATCCATTAGCAAGCCTTTGAATCTCACATTTCATAATCAGCCCTGCACCATAGTATCCATCACCTTACGAACTCAATATTTCTTTGAACATATTTTAAACGTCCTGCTACCTTCAATATCACACGGTACTAGTAGACTATCCTCACAATTCCAGGTCCATCAGGCTGCCCCCAAGGTCCTGCTAGGCTACCCTCAATACCTGAGGTCCTGCCAGGCTACCCTTGAGGTCCTGCTTGGCCACCCTCACAATTCTAGGTCCATCAGGCTGCCCTCCAGGTCCTGCTAGGCTACCCCCGATTAACACGAGGTCCTGTCAGGCTACCCCTGAGGTCCTGCTAAGCCCGCAACCTTTCATCTATTTTCATTTTCCATTAACCATAACAACGTCTACATAATTTCTCATTGAAACCACCGAGCGAATCTAAGACTGATCCAACAAATACAACATTCATGAATCCATAATCAATATAATCAATAAACATGATACGTTTCTATGTGAAAGCCAACATAGCAATTGATACTGTGCGAGTAAGTAAAACATATAGCGGTTTATGATTGGGCCGATGTCTTAAGAAAAAATTTATCAAACAAGTAAATTAACTAGTAATCTTTCATCATTCTATTTATTTATTATAAGTATCATATTCAATTAATACTAAACCAATGCAACATAATTATAAACTCAATTATTTTCATTATCATTCACTTATACTAACACGTAGTTAAATCCACCAAAGACAAAACACATCTCATGGAGCCAAAATTATAAATTCACGAAGTCCAGGGCCGTTTCTAAATTAACTAAATTTATTATATTGATTTGGGCCGAAATAATATACTAAAGTAATTAGGAGTGCCAATGTGTGATTTTATCAAAACCATTCAGAACCCATTCTCGTTTACTACTGTTCACGGCGAAAACAAAAAAAAAGAAAAGAACAGAGGATCCCGAATTCTGTTCGTGCGACGTCGGGATTAATTCTTCCTATACTGAAACGTTAAACACCGATATGTAAACACTTAATATATTTAGGAGAGAGTAGGAGAAGTATTTTATCTACCTCGAATTCGGTTGGAAAGCGAGAAGCGGGTTCCGGACGGTTTCAAAAATTTTGGAGGAGACGACGGAGCACGGACGCCGGGGCTGACTTCCGGTGATTGGAACTAGGCTCTGTGATGCCGAAGCACGGGTTAGGAGAGGCGTGGGTCGAATTGGCATTCGGAGTGTGGGACCGTGACCCTCTTCGTTTTCTCTCTCTATGTTTTCACCATGGACAAATTTCCTTCCCTTTTTACTCTTGGCAGAGGTGGTGCTTTATTTCTTTTTCTTTTCTTTTCTTCTTTTCGGGAGAAGGAGCAGTGTATTTATAAGGGGAGGTGGAGAGAAGAGTGGGGAGCAAGAAATGGGGTAGGGGAGGTGGTGGAGTGTGAGAGGGAGGTGGAGATTTAGTCCTAATAGGATTCTAGTTAGGGTTTAGATAGGAAAGGTAAGGGATGAATGTATATCTCTAAAGTATAATATGTTTCGTATATGATTTCCTAAGTAATATCAATTATACACACAATAATTTACTTTAATTAATTAATCTAACTAATTATTGAAGTGGTATTTAACATTTCAAATTTTTTTTTATAAAAAAAAAAAATAGGGCAAAATTCTGGGTCGTTACAACCTATCCCCCTTAAAACAATTTCGTCCTCGAAATTATGGCGTTCGCTCCATTATGCTCGAGTAGTTGACATCTGTTGCGTTCTGATTGATTGGAAAAAAAGACTCTGTAGCTATTCTAACAGCTAGCTTGTCGTTATATGTCGGACATCGAGTCGCCGTTGATGATGAATCCGCCTATCCCCCTTAAATTTAGGACACGTTATGTCTGAAGAGTAATCTGTCATTGTCTTTCGATAGCGTCTTATGACAGCAAGGTGAGCTGATAGTCAATTTCTTCTCAAATTGACATTTGCAGTTGCCCCTTTCTTTGACTCGAAGGTCGCAGGTCAACGTAGATTGGAGACTTCTACTATGCACACTTGTCATATAAGACCCACAGTGATTTTGTTCTCCTAATGGTGAACCTCAAGTCATAGTTTCTTAGGATTCCGTTTCTATTCCCAATGAGTTAACAAATGTAGCAAATATAAAAGCGTGTGATGCTCTGGAATTGAATAAAGCTTGGATTTATGCGCTGAACAGTTACAAGGTTACCTCGGATTGCCCTAGGATCATATTGCTCGTAATCTCATTGATGTGCGAAGCTCCTGCCTCCAGATGACTGACTAGGCTTTGCTGGGCCATTTCCAAAATTATGGTTTTGGCGGGGAGGTTCCTGTTGCTGATTCCATCCACTTCTTGTCTGCTTTTGACCTCCTTATTGATTTCCAAAACCGATTGATGCTGTAAGTGTTTGTTGTCCCCCATTTCTGGAACTTTCAGATCCATTCAGTTGAGGACAGGCGAACTTAAAATGGCCTTCCTGATTGCAGTGGTAGCATCTGCCTCCTTGGTCATGATTCTTGCCTTGCTCTTGTTTTGAGTCCTTCCAATGTTGGTTGGATTGTTGTGGGAGTTGGTTGTTCTGAATGTAGGGTTTGGGTGTGACGAGCCCCTTATCGTTGTTGCAGATTGGTCCTCCAGCTGCTGGTATTGCTTTCTTTTGCTCACGCCTTTTCTTAAAATCCAAACTTTCTCTTTCCATCTTAAGCGCGCATTGTACCACCTGTGAGTAGGTGGGAAGTGTCTGCGCCACTACTGCTCGGCGTGTCTCAGTGAGTCCCCATTCAAACTTCCTCGCCTTGTCATCATCTGTTGGTATGATAGTTATGGCGTGACGAGATAGCTCTTCGAATCGCGCAGCATACTGGGAGACTGTCATTTCACCCTGTTCAAGGTTCATGAACTCTTGAACCATTGCCTGTTTGATTGGGGTAGGAAAGTACTTGTCGAGGAAGATTTCTTCAAACTCATCCCAAGTCGTTGTCTCTATAGCATGTGTACTCTTCATTAGTTTCCACCAATGTTGCGCTTCTCCTTGCATTTGGTAGGTGGCTAGCGCAATGCGATTGTTATTTCCGCGGATGTCTAAAACTTCAAGGATCTTCTTAATTTCTTCCAACCAGGATTCTGCAGCAGCGGGGTTCGGTTCGCCTCGAAAGTATGGTGGGCGGCGTTTACAAAATTCGTTCAACGCCTGACTCCTAGTTAGAGGGCCTCGTGGTACATTTATGGTCTGTTGTTGATGTTGAGGATTGGCGGTGGCGGCAGCAATAAATGATTGCATGAGTTGAAACAGGTCTTGCACTCCTATTTGTCCGTTCGGCTGTGGACCTCCGTTTTGTCCATTGTTTTGACCATTATCCTGGTTGTTGTTTTCATGCGAACTGTTTCTCGTTTCTTCCATCTAAAATTTATAAATCTAAGTTAGGGGTGTCGATAAGCCATGTTGGCAATCACTAATAGTAGCTGAATGGTTTTGTCGATTTCAGGTGCATATTGCATAAGGGTTGGCGTTGGCATGACCTCGGGACTTGCACAAGCAATCTTGTTGACGTAGACAACGTTGGCATCAGGGTTATGCGTATTGTCTTGCTGCTGAGGTTGACAAAATGATAGTAGGGAATGACGTCGTTGACCTTTTGTACCAATCTTGTAACAACTACCCTACGAAGTTAGGTTTAGGGGTTCTAGGGTTTCTAACTATCATGTTAACAATCAGTTTCGTGACAAGAATTTTGAAGTTACAAGACTAAATAATATTACTATTATGTGTGTGTGTATATATATACACATATTTTTAACCATTCATAATAACGAAATGTCATCCTTTTTCTCTCTCTCTCTCTCTCTCTCTCTTTATTAAAATAATAATAGCAATAGCAAAAGTTAATTAAAACTAGTCTCATATCAATACAGGAAACATTATATAGACCAGAAACATACCGTTTATAATTAGCCTAGCTGCTAGTCAAACAAGTACAGCTTATGTTTTCTCAAGGTACTCTCCCGAAGTCTAGGTCAGGTGACGACTTGAATTGTACTTATAGTTTAGATATAAAATAGGTAACAACTACAGTAACTCAGGTTTACGCTCTTGGAAGTGATCTACCCCATCTACCCAAGGCCGAGAGTTGAACCTATGCTCTGATACCATTTGTAACGCCCCGACTTTTCGGAAGCAAAATAAAATAATTTCTTAAGAAAATTTTGCTAAATAAATATAATTTTCCAAAATAAAGGTCTATTACAATCTCAAGATAATTTACTGATCCAAAAATACATTTACTTCAGAGCTGACTCTAAGCTTGATACGAATCCCAAGCATGCTCGATCTCCGCTCTTGATTATTCTTCCCGTGTCGAACTGCACCATTGTTGAATCCCCTCCATTGAATCCTGCGCCCTCTGGCAAATTGATCGCCGAAGCAATCGATTTACCAGGATACAGACGTATCCGTGAGTGATAAATCACCCAGTAGAATAATCCAACTCAACCACCCTTCTTACTTTACAGCTAAGCAGATTTATCACAATTCATATGAAAATAATAGAACGACAAGCATTAAATAAGTAAATCCATTAGCAAGCCTTTGAATCTCACATTTCATAATCATCCCTGCACCATAGTATCCATCACCTTACGAACTCAATATTTCTTTGAACATATTTTAAACGTCCTGAAACTTTCAATATCACACGGTACTAGTAGACTATCCTCACAATTCCAGGTCCATCAGGCTGCCCCCAAGATCCTGCTAGGCTACCCTCAATACCTGAGGTCCTGTCAGGGAGGTCCTGCTTGGCCACCCTCACAATTCTAGGTCCATCAGGCTGCCCTCCAGGTCCTTGAGGTCCTGTCAGGCTACCCCAGAGGTCCTGCTTGGCCACCCTAGCTACACCGGGTCTTTCAGGCTACCCTCAAGGTCCTGCTAGGCTACCCCCGATTAACACGAGGTCCTGTCAGGCTACCCCTGAGGTCCTGCTAAGCCCGCAACCTTCCATCTATTTTCATTTTCCATTAACCATAACAACGTCTACATAATTTCTCATTGAAACCACCGAGCGAATCTAAGACTGATCCAACAAATACAACATTCATGAATCCATAATCAATATAATCAATAAACATGATACGTTTCTATGTGAAAGCCAACATAGCAATTGATATTGTGCGAGTAAGTAAAACATATAGCGGTTTATGATTGGGCCGATGTCTTAAGAAAAAATTTATCAAACAAGTAAATTAACTAGTAATCTTTCATCATTCTATTTATTTATTATAAGTATCATATTCAATTAATACTAAACCCATGCAACATAATTATAAACTCAATTATTTTCATTATCATTCACTTATACTAACACGTAGTTAAATCCACCAAAGACAAAACACATCTCATGGAGCCAAAATTATAAATTCACGAAGTCCAGGGCCGTTTCTAAATTAACTAAATTTATTATATTGATTTGGGCCGAAATAATATACTAAAGTAATTAGGAGTGCCAATGTGTGATTTTATCAAAACCATTCAGAACCCATTCTCGTTTACTACTGTTCACGGCGAAAACAAAAAAAAAGAAAAGAACAGAGGATCCCGAATTCTGTTCGTGCGACGTCGGGATTAATTTTTCCTATACTGAAACGTTAAACACCGATATGTAAACACTTAATATACTTAGGAGAGAGTAGGAGAAGTATTTTATCTACCTCGAATTCGGTTGGAAAGCGAAAAGCGGGTTCCGGACGGTTTCAAAAATTTTGGAGGAGACGACGGAGCACGGACGCCGGGGCTGACTTCCGGTGATTGGAACTAGGCTCTGTGATGCCGAAGCACAGGTTAGGAGAGGCGTGGGTCGAATTGGCATTCGGAGTGTGGGACCGTGACCCTCTTCGTTTTCTCTCTCTATGTTTTCACCATGGACAAATTTCCTTCCCTTTTTACTCTTGGCAGAGGTGGTGCTTTATTTCTTTTTCTTTTCTTTTCTTCTTTTCGGGAGAAGGAGCAGTGTATTTATAAGGGGAGGTGGAGAGGAGTGGGGCGCAAGAAATGGGGTAGGGGATGTGGTGGAGTGTGAGAGGGAGGTGGAGATTTAGTCCTAATAGGATTCTAGTTAGGGTTTAGATAGGAAAGGTAAGGGATGAATGTATATCTCTAAAGTATAATATGTTTCGTATATGATTTCCTAAGTAATATCAATTATACACACAATAATTTACTTTAATTAATTAATCTAACTAATTATTGAAGTGGTATTTAACATTTCAAATTTTTTTTTTATAAAAAAAAAAAATAGGACAAAATTCTGGGTCGTTACAAAAATTATGTACTCATTTGAGACTTTATATTAAAAAAGTAAACTGTAAATTGTTGGTGGTAGTGCTGTTAGAAAATCGCTGGTGGAACCGTGGAAGAGAAGGGATGTGTGTGTGTGTGTGTGTGAGAGAGAGAGAGAGAGAGAGAGTGAGTTTGTGGAGGCAGGGGGATGGAAGGGGGAGACTGGAGAGAGAAAAGAGTTTACTGTTTGGCTTTGAGTTTATGAGAGGGACCTACCTACACTTCTTGGCACTCCATGACAAATTCTGGGTCAGGGTAATTATTTTCGGGTACCTAGCATTTCCCTTTTTTAAATAATTTACTCTATCTACTCCGTATTTCTTTCCATTCATTACATCAAAAATATTTTTCAAAGATGGGAACCGAACAAAGGCTGAGTAGTCTGGAGCAACACCATGTGGTGCTCCGAAACACTTCAGAACCATACATTCATGTGGGTCTATACATTTAATCGTGATCCCTAGAAGAATGTGTTGTCATGGATTTATCCGAAACACCACGTGCGGTGCTCCCAGACTATTGAAAAATTTCACTTGGATTTGATAAGGTTGTGTTCTTTTACATTTAACTTAAATTTAATTTAGTATTTTTTTAATTCAGTCCATACTTCTAACTCAACTTATTTTCCATCTTTAAACTTAACTTAAATTGTAATTGTGTATGTTAGGCAATTAAAAGTTTAAGTTTAGATGAATTGATGAACTTAACTTTAAGTTTGACAAATTGTAATTTAAGTTTAAGTTTGACAAAAAAAGAAGAAGATGAACTTAACTTATAAATTAAGTTTAAATTAAGTGTAAAAGAACGCAGCATAAGTACTACTCCTATAAACTAGAGGGAATTAGCAAATGGAAACTAAGAGGGAATGATTTGTCAACTGGGGAACAGTGTAGGAAAACAGGACGGGTCCCACCAGAGAAAACGGAAAAATTATTCAATGTTTTTGGGATATCGTCACGTTGTGTCTCAAACTCTTTCTTGACCACACATTCGTTTGGTCTCTACTACAAAGTGTGAAATTCACACAAATGTGAGAAAAATTTTTGAAACACCGTCAATTTCACACAAATGTGAGAACAAATTTTGAAACACTGTCACGTAGCACTCTAGAGACATAGGAGTGGAGTTGAGTGGATGGGGTAAGCTAGCTACGCCGGTGGGGACGAGGAAGAGGCTTCAAATCTCTAATTATTTTACACGTGTGGGCTAGAGCCTAGTGATTGCTTGGCATTTTGTAGAAAAGGCAGAGAGTTTGACACTTGCGTTTAGGATTTAGACATAAGTTCATCTCTTTGAATTTATTGTAAATCGTTAGAATATCGGGTTTGTTCGTAGCTCTATATCTATCATTGTAAGTGCATGAGAACTTTTATTTAATGAATGCAAATTGTGATAAAAAAAAAAAAAAATTGAGTGTACCAAACATTGAATTTTAGGTCAGGGACAATAGAACAGTCAAAAAATTGAATTTTAGGTCAGGGACAGTAGAACAGTCAAAAAATTGAATTTTAGGTCAGGGACGGTAGAACAGTCAAAAAAGGATGTCGAGAAAATCGACCAATGAGATGAAATACTCCATTGACTTGTGGTCAACAGTTGGCATCTCTTAGTCTTTTTCATATGGGAGGTCAGGGTTCGACTCTCACCGTAGGTGTTTGAGATTCAAGGCTGTAGATAGTCTCTAAAACCCAGTGTAGATTAATCTACCAACTTCCCGCTAACTCTCGCTGCCTCGTCTATACATACAATATTGGGAAAAAAAAAAAAGAAGAAGAAAGAATTGTAGTCAACTTGCTATGTTTGGCACTTTCTCTCAAGTGGTGTGGATTTGTTTGGAGTTTAACGAAAGATTGATCCTCTTTTTGACAAAATATACGTAAATATGACCCGCATAGGCGTACGGTGTTTACTAGTCGTATTTTGACTGCCTTTTATCGTTGAGTGAGTAGCACGAAATTATTCAATGCATGTTCCAGAAACAATTGCTTCTTTTTTTTTTTAAACCTAAGTCATAATACATGCACGTATGCGTGAGCGAGAGCGTAAGCTTGAAAGCGTCTTCAAAATTTTATAAACTACTAAAATTCGCAAGGTCAATAATTGAGAATGATATCGAAAAGCATGAATTGAAAATGAAAAAAAGAAATTATTGAAGGACTGTGTGACCTAGCCTCTTGACCCTTTATGACACGGTCGTGGTGTTCTGTGTGGTGATAAGAATGTGTGGGCCATTGTCCAGAGTCGCTTAACAATTTCGTGAAATCATATGTTTCTTGGAAACAAAATTTATTTATTTTTAATTTGACCATAAGATTGATATATAGAGGGAATTATAAATTTTATGATTGGTTGGGATTTTCATAGTCAAAATTAAATAATTTTGCATTATCTTACTATATATACTAACATGGTTTTTTTTTTTTTAACCCTTTTTATCTTTCTTTTCCTCCATAAATTACCATGTTCGTTTTTGGACTCCAGACTAAACCTTTTCTCTCTGTGCACGGTCTCCAATAAATTTTTTTCTCTAATTGTTACTCTCATTTCTCTATCTATCTTTCCATTCATTACACCAAAAAACTTCCTCAAGTTTCAAACCGAACATGGCCGCGGGTTCTCCACACTTGATGTAGTACCATATGGACCATTTTTTTTGTTTGGCCAGATATGACATGTGATTCTACGGTTTATACACAACAATTTGTACAGAATCACATTCACCAATCTCATGGAACGTGTGATCATATAACTAATCAAACTGAGGCTTATATGAAATAATCAAACATGTGTGCATAGGGTCTTATAAGACGATTGAGAAGGGTGTACCGTACACCAAAAAAAATAGGACGAGTTATAAAAATTCGTAAAAAGAGTCTATATTGATACTTTTCCGTGCGGTGATCTTGACGAATTGATCGACGCTTATATTCGAATAATCAAACACGCGCGGATGGGGTCCCATCAGACGACGAGGGTGCGGATTCAATCCTTCTGCCCCTCTCTCTCCTGCTATTATCAGCAAATTTCAAGCTTGCCTGATGGAACCCTTTCTCTTTCTCTCCTGAACTCCATTCGGACATGTAGTAGTCTTCTTCGGTGGCTCCTTTCGATGACGGACCGCAGAACATGCCGCCCCATTGTGGGAAGCTGATCAGGGCTGTTGGGAGAGCGCAACAGAGGATCATGACGCCCATTAGGGTTATTCCTGTCTCTGTTTTGAATCTGGATCCTCTAAAGAAGATCACTTGCGTCAAAACTGCTCCTACGTTTCCGCCGCCTCCGGTCATTCCGGATATTATGCCCAAAGACCTGAATGAAGAATGGGAGATGTGAAGTGGAGGGGTGATAAACGAATCAAACGAGCCGAGCAGATCGATGATCAAACTTGCTCAATTTAAAAACTTAACGTACTTCAAGAATATGTTCGAGCCTAGCTTGTTCAGGAGACAGGCCGATCTCAAACAAGTTTTAATTAAGTCAAACAAGAACCGATATCTAATAGCTTGAATTGTTATTTATCATATATAAGCCGAACGAGTCGAGTAATAGCTATGAAGCACGGGTACTTTAAAAATGTCGCCGTACGCGTACCGGGTACTGGTACGGGTACGGGTACGGCATGGGTACGGCAAAATTGGATCGGGTACTTTTGATATTTTTGGGTACGGCATGGGTACGTCAAGGGTACGGCATTGGGTACGTTTTAATCCAAAATGATTTTTTTTCAAAATTTCAGGAATTTTTTTTGTAAATAATTATAAAATATGGGTTTATTGTGTAACTTATTTGTCTTTTTGACTATATACACATTAACTTACTATATAGACATTAACTGACTGAGAGTGTCAGCGATCAAAAAAAAGGAGAGAGGCAGCGATCTGGAGATCTAGGGCTTCAAACCGCAAGTTCTCTCTCTCTCTTTCTCTCGGACTCTCCTCTCCTCTCTCATTTTCTCATTTTATGCAATAAAAAATAGAAAAAAATTATATATATATTCGACGTACCCCCGCCGTACCCGTACCCTACTTTTTTGGGGTTTTGCCGTTTCCCGTACCCGTACCCGTATCGTACCCGTACCGCGTACCGGTACCCGTGCTCCATAGAGTAATAGTTTGTTCGAGCCTAGTTTAAAACCTTAATGAACCTCCAAAAATGTTCAAGATTGATTTGTGTATGTAACAAATCAATCTTGAATAAGTTTTTAACGAACGAACATTAGCACAAACTTAAAGAGTTTGATTCGTTTAGCGACCTAGGGTGAAAGGGGAGCAAAAGCAAGTGAAAGTTGGGGAAGGGTTGAATTTGATATGGCATTCATCCCCCAGTATAGGCCTGTCAATGGGTCGGATTCGATCCGGATTCGACAGATCTAGATTCGAAAAGACTCGAATCCGATAGTGGTAATTCAGATCCGATCTGAAAACTTTTGTCTTTCAAAAATTTTAGCAAAAAAAAAAAAATTTCCAAAAAAAATTAAAAATCTTAAAATAAAAATACAACTTCTTAAGCATTTTTTTTTCAAAATAAAAAATTTACTGTTTTTTAAAAAAAATTTAAAAAAAATTAAGTTCGGAATCGGATTGATAACGGATTTAATCCGAATCCGATCCGTATGTTTGGAACCGTTTGATGCCCGCAGGGCATACACACATGTGACGGCTCCAAACACATATGTGTCCAGATTTGCATCAAGAAATACATGTCCAAATCATTTATGGATGAGTAATGTAAGAATTTTTCACAGAGAAACGAGAATAGAAAAAAACTCCGCAAGTCTTATCTTTTTCACAAACAGTCTCAAGTCCGGATAAATGACGAGGATTGTATCACGTGTGTTAGCTAACTTACAGCCGGCTCGTAAAAGTCCTGTTAGATCTTTATGACATGAATCCCAATATGAGTGAACAAGTAACCCTGTCAGGATCTCGATGAGGAAATAAAATTTATGTAGCCGACCCGAACTGATTGTGAAACAGGGCTCGGTTTTATTTGTTTGTTAGATTGAGAATAAAATGGAAAGTGGTTCCAGAAAACATACCTTCGGGAGACAAAGGGAACAACCCCAAAAGTAAGCCCACAAGCAGCCTGAACAAAAACAGAGAACACCAGCATCACAGCAACGGAGCCGCTCAAGGACCCGACCCGACCCAGGAGAACGCAGAACAGCCCGCCCAAGCTCTGCACCACCCACAAGGTCCAGAGCCTCCCCCTCATACCGAACCTGCTCGCCACCACGTCCGACAGAATCCCCCCACCGGGCCTCGAGAATAAGTTGCACAGCCCGAAGCTCGCCGCGATGATACCCGCCGTGTAAAGATTCACGTTGAACCGGTCGTAGAAGTACTGCGCGATTATGTTGTCTATCGTCAATTCGACTCCGAAGCAGTATCTGTGAGGACCGCAATTTTCGCACGTTATTAATCGCGCAAATTTGGTTAGTATATAACATCGGTAATTGTTACTTCCTCTGATTCAATTTGTTTATCCAATTTGAGAAACTAGACTTGGTTGTTCCACTTAATTTTTAGAAAAAATACACGTTTTGTCTTTATTTAAATTTTTTCCGCGTTCGTTAGTTTTGCCTCAAATTTTTATGAATTATTAGTTAAGATGAATCGTTTATCCATATATATTTTAAAATAACCACTTTTAAGCAATAAAAAATAAAAAAAATTGACCCTTTTTTTGTTGCTTAAAAGTAGTTATTTTCTTAAAATATTTGGGTAAAAGTTAAAAAAATTTAATTTTTCGATTCGTCTTTTCGAGACAAATTAATACAAAAAAATTTGACGTAAAATAATAAACACGAAATAAAATTGAAGAAAAACAAAATGTATACTTTTCTAAAAGTGCAAAATAAAATTAAGTGGAACAGACATTATTTGGAAGACATAATCATTATATTTTGAAAACTTCAACTTTTCGAAAATGCCCATAAATTCAAATTGCATTTGTCACATCACATCAAATCAATAGAGAAGGATAAATAACTTTTGAAGTACCCCAAAAAAAAAAGAGGGTAAAAGAGTACTTTTACAAGATATTATTCTTTGATTTTTCAAAGTAGACAAATAATTTGGAGCACTGGGACTATAAAATGTACAAATAAAATGGAAAGAGAGAATATTTCAATACATTTTTTTGTTTTTGGTAACGGAGGAATAGTCTTATAACCAGACCACTAAATGAATCCTACTATGCAACCCAAACTTTCGGAAAGCTAGCGCGGCCACACCAGCCCCCATTTACTTCAGGGTATTCACCCGGTGAATAATCGAATTCCAAACCTTGAGAAGTACTCTTAAAGCCTGTGCATCTGCCCGAACCGCTGAGACAACCCTTTGGGTGTGTATTTCATTTCAAATTTTGATCCACGGAAATGCTTTTATTATGGTTTCATCATAATAATACAATGGTTAATTTAAATTTGAAAATGTACCCGTAAGTTAGTGCTAACACCCATCCTCTGTAATTGGTGACGGCGTGGTAGAGGACGTCTTTGAAGGTGTCTTTTTCCTTGGCCCCGGATTTCTTCAGAGCTGCGAAGTTGCCATCGGGGAGGTCTTGGCCGAGGAAGAAGACTGCGAAGGCGGAGAAGGTCTGCATCAAGGCGGGGATGAAGAAGGCGATTCGCCAGGCGGTGAATTTGACGGCGCCGGTGGTGTGGATGAGGTCAAAGACGAGGGGCATGATGAGTTGGGTGGCGCCGCCGCCTAAGTTGCCCCACCCACCGGAGACGCCGTTGGCTGTGCCGACTACCGGGGAGGAGAACATTGAGCTCATCCAGAATTGGGTTGAGACGAATGTGGCTAAAGAGAAGCCTGCGGAAAGGAGAAACTATTTTTACAACTTATGCCTTGTTTGAAATATTTTTTGAAAAGTATTTTTCAAAAAATTTCTCCAAGATTTTTCTTACTTTCAATCATTTCTCTCTTTATCTCTCTCCACTTATTATCACTAATACTTTTTCAAAAATAATTGCAAAAAGTATTCCAAACACATCATTAGTAAAATTTTGTGTAAAGGTGTGTGTCAAAAATGCTAGGGGCACGTGTGAACCCCACACATCAGATCGTTTTGGACTAAGGATTATCATTTAGCTCGAAAGCCCGCGGCTCGCTCGAAGATCGCCCGGCCCATCGGGCTTTTACCCGGCCCGAGCTTGTGAAACGGGCGGCCCAGTCCGGCCAGTAGTTTGTAATGGGCGGACTTGGCCCTATAAATTTTTACTCGGCCCGTCCGTAGGCCCGGCCCGTGCCCGCACATGGTACCCGCCCATTAGTCCGAAATCCTACAAAATCCTTTCTTTTTTCCCTTGCCCAAGGAAATTTAAGCCAGCCCGATGACCCGCCAGCCCGTCAATTGGGTTAGCCCGTGGGCTGGGCTTCAATTTATGGTAGGTAACCCGGCCCGCCCGACCAACAAAAAAGAAAAAGTCCGAATGGACTTGAATAGTGACTTGGTGGGCCGGGCCGGCCCTATGATGACCCTTATTTTGGACATATTTGCACACGAATTTATGAACATCAGTGTATTTCCGTCTTTGTCTATTGTGTTGTTGCATATGTGGTGGCGAAAAGTAAAAAAATTGTTACTAATTTTATTTTCGGGAAAAATTCAAAATACCCTCCAACCTTTACATCAAAATTCAATTAGACTCTCAATCTTTTAAAAACTTCAATTTTACTCCCAACGTTATCTTCCGTTAATCAAAACGCCCCCTTCCGTCCGAATGACTAACTCGTTAAAGGCTCCGTTAAATATCGTCCCGATTGAATTTTGATAATCCGAGCCACTCAATGTGTTCAAAACGTGATTTTAAAGGTACACGTGAGAAGTCGGCAAAAAAAAGACCGGGAAGGACTTCATCTAAACAGTTTTTTTATTGAATTATTCAATAAAAAACTGTTCAGATGAAGCCATTCCCGATCATTTTTTTTGTTGATTTCTCGGGAGTAACCTTAAAATCACGTTTTGAACACATTGAGCGGTTCAGATCATCGAAATTCGATTGGAAAAAGGGAGGTACGGATCGATCCGGATTTTGTTCAATAAAAAAATTGTTCAGATATTCAATAAAAAAACTGTTCAGATGAAGCCCTTCCCAATCTTTTTTTTTCCTAATTTCTTGCGGGTACTCTTAAAATCACGTTTTGAACACATTGAACGGCTCGGATCATCAAAATTCGATCGGGACAATATTTAACGGAGCCTTTAACGAAATCCGTTAGTCATTTGGACGGAAGGGGGCGTTTTGATTAACGGAAGATAACATTGGGAGTAAAATTGAAGTTTTTAAAAGGTTGGGAGTCTAATTGAATTTTGGTGTAAAGGTTGGGGGATATTTTGAATTTTTTCCTTTATTTTCTGTGTGGGAGGAATTGCATAAAGAACCCATAAATTGTTCGTTCCACAACTGGAGTAAAACTCTGGACTTCTAATCACATCCCACAATTTAAATCTCTCTGTTTGGCTCTGTATTGGATCGTGACGACCCATTTGGCGGTGGAAAATCCTTGACTTCGGGTTGTATAACACCTACGGTAAGCTGATTTAGGACTTAAAAGCTCACAAGGGGGTGTTTGGGAACCCCATTTTCCCATTTTTGGTTTCTCATTTTCTCATTTTGGGTGTTTGGCATCCCATTATGAGAATGGATTCTGCGACAAATGAATTTTGGGTTTTTCGGTTTAGAGGCAGAATCCGAGAATTAGCCCCGAAGGAGCTTTTTCCATTTTTGGATTTTTCCATTCTCGGTCCAGAGGCAGTTCTGCCCTCTAATTTTTGGCTATAGGGCTCTTTTAGGGTGCTCGTTGAAAGCCTTAGAGTCAAAAATTTATGACACACCCCTATTGTGAGAATGAGAATGGGAAAAAAAATTAAATAAAGTAACAAAAAAATATCAATTCTAGTAAATTTTTTTTCTAAGCAATTTCAGTATTTTTTCGGTGTGATTTTGCTCGGAAATATGTTTAAAAAATTAAAAATCACACCGAAAAAATACTGGAATTGCTTAGAAAAAAAATTACTGGAATTGATATTTTTTGTTACTTTATTTAATTTTTTTTCCCATTATCACTCTCACAATAAGGGTGTGTGTTACACCTTCCGTTAGTTTGGAACTAGTTCAAACGGATTGAAAATTGGAACACTTAATTTTTTAATCATATTTTTTAATATATAAATAGTGTAAAATGGAATTTGTACACACTGGTACAGATATAATAGCACCATTCGACAAGTTGAGAGGGGACCACGACTTAGGATAATATATATCTCACTATAATGGACAACCCACTTTATCATATATTTTTTTTTCCTTTTTTAGGTTAGAACTAGCTTTATGATTGGATCTCCCATAACTACACAAAACTAATTAAGATACATGACAATGAGACCACATTTATATATTCATAAAACAAGAGAGATGCATTCAATTAGACACACATGCACAATAGGGACCACAAAGCATGTATTGAAAAGCACATGGAAAAAGGTACAAAATATCTAAAAAAATCTACATACTTAATTCACCACTAACCAAAAACAACTGTAAGGAGCACTTGCTCAATTTAAGATGTTTAGGGCTTGACTCTGAGATGTTTAGGGCTTGACTTAATTTGGAAATGAAAATTATATTATAAGAAGTTGAGAACTCTGTTCCTTTCACGGCGGATCATGATGTGTTCATTGATGATCTGGAAAAAAAAATGATTATTAGCATATTCCAGGGCCGACCGAGTAACTGGTGAGTGGAAAAAGTATGCATTATAAACTACTTTTGTGGCTGGGAACAAAAATTGTAAGTTTGGTACTATTTACTATTTAGGTACAAAATTAGTATTCGCGACAAAATCTTGGTATAAAATCTTGCATCTGTCATTGAGCATATTTGGTAAAAAATTTAAGTTGTTATTCTTTAAAAATATCATGAACGATTTCGATTATCGAAATAGCTACGGTTAGGAATGGCAACGGGGGGCGGGGCGGGTTTTTGCATACCCCGACCCGAAAATCATTACCCGGCCCCGCCCCGACCCTGATTGGGGAACGGGTTTACCCGCCCCGCCCCGTCGTGTAAAAATTTAAAAAATTAAAGCATAAGTAAAAAAGTAAAAAAAAAAATGATGAATAAGAATAAAAAATATCTAGAAAATAAAACTTTGGAAATTTTTTTTGTGTCTTTTAGTATCGCGGCTTTATCTAAACTTTTAATTGAAATCAATATTTTAGATATTTCATTCCATTTCTTTATGTGTAGAATTTATTATAAATATTTGAAGAAAACTTTTTAAAAAATCCACTAAACACCAATAAATATCAATTTTTATTTTTTTTAAAATTTAATTAGGCTACTTGACAGTAAAGAGACATTATTTTTTTGGATTAATGCTAAAAAAATGAAAGGACATGTATATAAGTATATATACATATATAAATAACAAATATATATGTATATATATATATAAATACGCCGGGGCGGGTTCGGGTAATTTCGGGGCGGGTTCGGGGCGGGTTTAGGGGCGGGGTACCTTCGCCCCGAACCCGGGCGGGTTCGGAAAATTTTACCCCGACCCGATACCCGAAAATAGGGTGGAAAACCCTTCCCGTTCGGGGCGGGGCGGGTAGGATTGACATCCCTAGCTACGGTTAGCACTCCGTACCTCCTAAGATGTCAGAAAAAATTATATAAAACAAATATAATACTTATTTAGGTTACTGTTTTTCATCGGTTACTCCTTTTTTTTTATATATATTTATTTGTATGAAAATACAATATCGTTCTTCTGACTTGACCTGACCGTTTTTCATCCATGAAAAAGAAATTGTTAAATTTTACACAAATAATGATAAGAAATTGCAGATGGTTAAAAGGAAGAGTGAAAATCAAGAGAATCAATTCTCAAGCTCTTCTTTTTACAATTCACACTTCTTCTTTTTTGTTTTTACCACTTGAATTACTATCTTGCCTTTTATTAAACCCATTTTTCACACATTCAAGGACAATATTGTAAATTCATATGGATAAAAACAAAAAAAAAAGTATGAATATTAAAAGAGGAGTGTGAAAATCATCTTCCAAAATCAATTGCCCTAAAATATCACCATTTCGTTATCCGTATGAAAATCAGGTGTCAATTTTGTTGGCACCTATGTTTTGAGTGATGATACATATAGAGATACCTGAACCCATATCCAGTTACAAATGTGCGCGAAATCGTTCGAGCATGCTGCCCTCACTTGACGCACGTAGATATTGTCACATGCATCAAACAGTTACAGGCGAACGCATCTATGTCAAGACATCTGTATCCAAAGCATTAGTTTTTCGCTAGTATGAAAATATTACCCGTGAAGAAGCGTACAAGGAGGAAGGAGACAGCCGAGTTAACCATAGCGGTGCAGAACACCACGGGCGCCGTAGCAAGTATGAGCGAAGCCGACGCGAGCCGGGGTCCGAAGAGGTCACACGCGGTTCCCATGACTATCCTCGCGAACATGGCGCCGGAGACGGCCGCTATGCCGGCGTTGCCGATGTCGGTCGCGGTGAGGTTGAGGTTGTCGCGGATGACCGGGAGCAGGGGCGGGGCGGCGAAGGAGGAAACGAAGCAGCAGAAGAAGGAGAACCAGGCGAGGTGGAACGCCCGCATGTGCGGCGCCGGGGCCGAGAACGGGCGGAACACGGTGGCCTTGTGTTCGGAGTCTACTGGGATAGGGAACTTTTCGGAGTTGGGATTTGGTGAGGGTTGAGAGTTCTCCATTTTTCAAGGGGGTGTTTTGGTGAAATTGAGAGAAACAGAGTCTTTAGAGAGACAGAGTACTCTGTGAGCTCTCTCTCTCTCTCTCTCTCTCTCTCTCTCTCTCTCTCTCTCTCTCTCTCTCTCTCACAGTGCGTATAGAGATGTTTAGCAGTTTAGGGCTTGACTTTTGAAAGTGGAAAATATACTGAAAACAGCGTTCTTTTAAAGGCAAATCAGTTAGACCATTAGCGGTAGCGGAGTCAGGATTTTAATCTCGGAGGGTCCGCTTAGTAGACATATATATTTTTTATATCATAAAGTTTTAGCTTTTCAATTCATTACATTTGTACATTGAAATTATTCTTTAGGCTACATCAACTATCACGTGTTTATTTTTTATTTATGAAAAAAAATGAGAAATGAGAATGTAAAATGACCGATTTTTATCGAATCGAACCAAAATTATTAAGATTATAAGTAGCTATACATGAATAATTATCAATAATATTTAAAATCACGTATATACAAAATAAAAAATTTAAAATTGGGAAGTTCGGGGATCCGGAGCCCCCGAGCCCCAACATAGCTCTGCCCCTGACCATTAGTTGGGGTGAGGCCGCAAGAAACTACTAAATTTTTTGTGAATTTGATAATTCCGACGTGAATGCATTTGACCAGGGAGGGGATTAGTTTTTTTTTTTTTGATTAGCAGGGAGGGGATTAATTGAGATTCACGTAAGCTAGCTCGAACATCTCTGACCACTGAAAAATAATTATTGGTCTGTTTTAAATTGTCATGTTTACTTTCAAATAAAAATATACAACAATGACACTTGCGGGGCGTACAGATTCGGACATGAATATGAGGAGAACTGTTTGGCAAACGTGGGTCCCACCCGATATACGTTTGGTCCTCATATATCACTGTGTATATAGATATGTCCACTTCAGTAGCATCCAGTGGTGGCTCCACGCTTTACAAAGGGTGGTCACTTTAACACCCCAAAATTTTTTATTTATTTTTTTCTAGATGACATGTAATATTTTTAGTTTTAGTTTAGTTTAGACTTTCTTGAATACCCTATTCAAAATTTTTTGAACGCCCTACCCAAAAATGCTTGAACACCCATGTTACCAAGCCCAATAAAAAAAGTCTAATTGGGGGCACGGGCACGACATAACACAACACAAAGTGCGGGGTGTCTGTGGGCTTGGCCGGGTCAAGAATATTTTACAATAAAATGGACACGACATAGCACAACACAAAGTGTGGGGTGCCTGTGGGCCTGGCCGGGTCGAGAATATTCTACAATAAAATGGGCAGGGCATGACTAATAGATAGGATGGGCTAGGCATCACAGGAAACCTGTTTGACATGAAATTAAACGGCTGGACGGAATGAAACAGCCCATTTGACGCCTTTAGTTCTGATCGTCACATATTGACACAATTAGCTAGTACACTTTTTGTATATGAAAGTAGACACGTCGAAGTGTATCAACAATTTGAAACGAATAGAGTATTTTAACTTGATATACGTATATAAGTCGAGAGAATTAATTTTTCATCAGTTTCCTCCTCAAAATCAATTTGTATAAAAACACGTCCAAAATCAAATGAAAGATACACCAATAAATTGTTAGACAGTCAGATGACGGATAAACGCGTGCAAGTTACTTTACAGGCTTTGAGTCCCACGATCATCCTTAGAAAAGACAAACATAAGTAAAATAATGGTTCGCTTTTCGGCATACGAATATTCTAAACTTAGAGACGTAGATGATAAAATCCGTTTGTTTGTCCAACGAATACGGTTAGGGCCCGATTGGATGCAGCATTGGGTGGGTGTATTGTGGAATACACCCTGTTTAGAGGTGATGGGACAGTTTTAGCTAGGTTTGGCAAGCTTATTTTCACCTGTATTCAACTCTCCCCCTTCTACGCGAATACACCCTAATCCAGTGGAAGGGGTACTAAATTATTGCTACCCCTGAGCCCAGCAATAGCTTCTCCGGCCTAATACACCCGAATTTGGACTGTTTTACCCCTCATTATCCCCCTCCCCTAACGGGTCTCTCTCTCCCAGCTACAGTGAATCAAGAAGAAGAAGAAGAAGAACAAACAGCGAATCAAGAAGAACAACAACAGATCACCACCACCACCACAAAACACACGAAATATGTAAGTATATGTAGAGAGAGAGAGAGAGACGTACCTGTTTTACCCCTCATCATCTACTTTTTAATACACCCTCTATAAATATCACATCAATGTGGGCCCTCCCTTCTTAACTAATACCCCTTACTATCTTATCACCCCTTCATAAATAATACACCCAAAACTCATACGGCATCCAATCGGGCCCTTAGAGGATTGTGAATTGGCCTAGTGGCTGGCCCATTTGAGGGTTGGAAGAGATTGGTGATAATTTGCCAAGAGGTTTTGCCTCTTTATTTGTCACCATTTTTGTGCAGTCTCATTTTATTTTTTTTAAATTCAAGACCAATTTACGTGTACCTTGACTAAAATTCGTGCAGTTAGGGATGACAACGATACGATTCGGTCATTGGCAAAACTAAATCAAAATCAGAATGTGTACCTAAACTAATGGGTTTGGTTATTGGCAAAACCAAAATAAAAATCGCACCAATCGGTACGGATAACCAACAGTTCGGGTGAGCTAGATGGCCATCCCTACGTGCAGTCTCAGGGCTGTAGTCGTTTTCTATATACTACGTACGTTGGACAGGAAGAGGAGAGACTATCGGTGGCGATCCTTTTCGAGCGTGACCAAAAAGAACTCATCCTTTTCGATCCGAGAGCCACGTTTAAATGAGTTTTTTTTTTTTTTACAAAGGGTTTCATGAGTCTAATAACATGTTGGGATGTGAAGTGTTTAGTGAAGTTTGAATTTTATTGTCATGTAATAAGTGGTCTGGAAGGCATGTGGTTGATCTTAAATAAGCAATTTGCTCCCAATAATTGACTCACAAAAATCCAAAAGGAACTTGGCATATGTTGACTTATATTAAAATGTGGCTAGATTTTCTGGAATCCTTTTCGAGATTCAAAGTGACGCATGTGTTCCCATTTGACCTTGATAGTTTATGGATTGGGATTCTCTCCTGTCTCGGACAGTCCTCTTGCAACTGTCCCAGACAGTTACAGGAGAGAATCCGAATCTGCTAAAATATGTTTTAAATAAGTTTTTTTTATATATAAAGTATTTTCTCGAAGTTGTCGTAGTTCACTGATAAATTCAGTAATTTTATTTTTGAAGATAGTCTACATAGAGTAGGAAGCAATCATCTCATACACTACACTGCAAAATAAAAAAAAATTTCGAAACAGATGAGATTGGACCCCTCTCCTGCTATCTCTAACCACCCATTCCGAGATTTCCTTTGGGTTGGATTTCGATTGGTTAGTTCAACGAGGAAGGGAAGTCCACATTGTGGTTTGCGAAGGACCCCATTTATCCTCATCAATCCTTTATGCCATTGAAACTGAACTTCAACGTGATTAATTGAAGCTTAGCTAGCTAGTAATTAACGGTTGAGATCAAAGTTTACATACGAGAAAAAATAACAAGAACTTAGACACGATGTCACTTTTTTTTTTTAAAAAGGAAAAAAAGAGTAGGCTTCTAAGAGTATTGTATATGTATGTAACTCTTCAATCCTTGATGGGGTTTCCTGCTGGCCATCAAGATCGGAAGGGGTGCTGGCCTTTTCAAACGATCCCATTTTGCAGCAAGAAGTCCATCCCCTTTGTTCCTTGTTTGGTTCCCATTAAATGGGCAAGATGATTCATGATTTATTAAATTTTTTGGGCCCTTTTTGAATCCGATAAAGATAATTCAAACCGCTCATTTTTTTTTTGTTCTTGTAAAAAATTAACTCAATACGATATTTGAAGAATAATGGGCGGTTTGAATTATCTTTGTAGGGCTCATTTCAGTAAATCATTAATATAAAGTTAAGTGTTTTACCCAACGAATTCTGAAAGAGCTAGCCCCTATCGATATGGAATTGAGCTAATTTTTTACAATAACTCCAAAAAAAAATATTGCAAGAATAATGAGTAGTTTGAATTATCTTTGTGAGACCCAAAAGGGGTCCCAAAAAAATCAATAAATCATGAACCATCTTGCCCATTTTTAAGGTTCGGTGGGTGAACATAAGAAAAAAATTGTAACGGGTGGTGATATTAATTGCTCCGATATAAGTTGTAAAAGTATTACCTAAACTATTATTGTAAAAATACTCGACCAAAGTATTTCTAAAAAGCTGATAAAAAAAAAGTATTTCTAAAAATATTATTTTTTACCAAAGTTATTGGTTGAATAGATGTTGGATTGTTCAAAATAATGTTGGGCATGCAAACATATGCAGAATTTTAACGCTTTTGAGAGAAAACTACTATAACCTAATAGCTAGAAATATGTAACGTGGGTAGGGCAGTCGCCTGGACTCATCCATCCCCCGGTCCGTCCTTGTATTTACATTAAGTTCGGGATAATAACTAATTGGTTTTTTAGATTTCCGTAGACACTTATCAAAAGAGTACACCACATCCAACATGTCCTTTGATTATAAAATGACAAGACGGCCAAAAAATAACTACTTCTTCTTCCAAAACTCCTACCCCCTCTATCCCGTAAAGTTAATCCTCTACAAAATTACGTGTAATTTTCAAGCTTCAAATTATTCAATGCTCTTGGAGATAGTGTGGGGCATGACTGCATGAATAATTATTCAGTGCTCTTAGAGCACCACCACATGATGCTCCAGGGCCTTATCTTGATGGTGTAGCCCACATCGATGCGTATTGAAGAAAGCCTTCGGAACACCACGTAACAATGCTCCTGAGCGATTAATAATTTTATGTGGGGCATATGATTGCTAGAGCAATTGGTCTAGGATTGTGTGCTACGGTAGAGGTAACACCGCTGGTATAGGATTGTGTTAACGGTTGAGATCAAAGTTTTCATACAAGAAAAAATAACGAGAACTTAGACACGATGTCACTTTTTTTTAAGAAAGGAAAAAAAGAGTAGACTTCTGAGAGTATTGTATATGTATGTAACTCTTCAATCCTTGATGGGGTTTTCTCGGACGCGGGGATCCTGCTGGCCATCATGATCGGAAGGGGTGCTGGCCATCAAGATCGGAAGGGGCAGCAGATCGGAAGGGGTGCTGGCCATCAAGATCGGAAGGGGTGCTGGCCTTTTCAAACGACCCCATTTTGCAGCAAGAAGTCCAATCCCCTTTGTTCCTTGTTTGGTTCCCATTAAATGGGCAAGATGATTCATGATTTATTAATTTTTTCGGGCCCCTTTTGGGTCCGACAAAGATAATTCAAATCGCTCATTTTTTTTTTTGGGTTATTGCAAAAAATTAACTCAATATAATATTTGAAGAATAATGAGCGGTTTGAATTATCTTTGTGGGGCTCATTTCAATAAATCATTAATATGAAGTTAAGTGTTTTACCCTACGAATTCTGAAAGAGCCCCTATCGATATGGAGTTGAGCTAATTTTTTGCAATAACTCAAAAAAAAAAAATTTGAAAGAATAATGAGTAGTTTGAATTATCTATGTGAGACCCAAAAGGGATAAAAAAAAATATCAATAAATCATGAACCATCACGAACTCGACCAGACCGAAAAAACCGACCAATCGGTTCGGTCTTCGGTCGGTCCAGGGGCGTTTTTTGGTGGTTCGGGGTGGACCGAACCTAGATCTGTTCGGTCTCGGTTTTCTGGAAATCTATACGGACCGAACTGAACCAAACCGAATGCGGACCGAACTGACCGAACCATATATATTATATATATTTATATAAATCATTTTAATCTTTACCGTCAATCAATTTGGTGTTTATATAAATCGTTTTAATCTTGACCGTCAATCAATTTGGTGTTTATATAAATTGTTTTAATCGAACCGACTGAACCAAACGGCCCGAAAGGCCCATTTCGGGGTGGACCGAAATTAATACCGGTCGGGATCGGTCCCGGACTTATATACCCCGAATCTGATCGGTTTCTGGCAAATCCACCTCGAACCGAACCGACCGAATAACACCCCTACAACGAATAAGGAACAAAGGGGATGAACTTCTTGCAGCAAAACGGGGTCGTTTGGTTTGGAAAAGCCGGCACCCCTGATGATCTTGATGGCCAGCAAGGTCCCAAGTCCGATATTCTTCGAACTTGGTTCGTTTGTGTTTTGGGGAAAATGACGGCCAATGATGTGTTTTAATAATTAATATCTGCCAAGGAGATGCTGGGAACATTTATTAATGCTGAAAATATCATTGACAGGTATTAATTATCAAAACACGTCCTGGGACGTCATTTTCCCTTTGTTTGCTAGGTTGATTGTTTAATTGGTTGTTTGTTCCGTGTATGCTGCTGGGTCGTTTGTATGGTTGTTATTTGTACAATTGTCCGATTTTATTTTATATCAGTGAAGTTGCTACTGGTATAGCAAATCTGTACACAGATTGCATTATGGATACAAATAATTCGATCCATTAATTATGTTTAAAATATTTTTTCAAGGGTCTCTGCGAAAAATTAGCTCAATCTGATACATATAAGTGCTTAATCTAATCATCTAACTTTTCATTCGGGTTTTTAGAGAATGAAAAGTTAGACGATTAGATCAAGTATTTATAGGTGTCGGATTGAGCTGATTTTTAGCAAGGGCCCTTTAAAAAATGTTTTAAACATAATGAACAATTCGGATCACTTGTGTGGGACTCGTAGTAGACCCCACATAAAAATCTGTGCACGATTTGTGCACAGATTTACTGTGTCTACAGACTTTCTGCTCATTTTCTAAAAAATTTCTAGTAGTAGTATTGTATAGGTATAGGGAGCTATGTTTCCAGCCCATCCAGTGTACCATGCCGTACAGTTTGGGCCCTTCGGGGTCATGGGGCCCATTGCTTGGTTCTTTTTTCATTTCTTTGTAGAGTTTTTTTATGAAAATATCCCTCGAACTATGACCACTTTTTTTACTTCATCCTCGAACTATCAAAATCTCCTACTTCGTCCTTGAACTATCCAAAATCCCTCCTATTTCGTCCTCACCCTAACTCCATCCAACTTTTCCATCCAAAAATACATCAAATGACATATTCCCCCACCATACAACACTGCAAACACACTTCAATTCAAGAGCAGTAAGAAGCACATTTACAGTTCAGTTGACACGGATTAGAAAATTCTCTAAATTAAGGATGTAACCCACAAACCCAAGATGATTAGGGCTTGAAAAACAAAACTCATCGAAAAATTCACTGCAGATCAAGAATCCCACAAGAATTGCAAGTCAAAAACCAAAATCTCTAGACAATGATTGAATAGCCCTAGAATTATGATCACTTCCATATAACCCCACAAACAAACACTCTCCAATTCTAGAGCATGAAGGGGGACAACCCAAGAATCCAATTCAAATAACGATCAAGAATTAGAGAGGAGTCGTGAGTATAGAAGTCTTACCGTTGAACAACACCCAGATGGGTTTCCCTCCATCTGGATTGCCGCCAGAAGTGTTGCGAAGGGTGAAAATACTATTCTGCCCTTGCATTGGTGGGGAATATGTCATTTGATGTGTTTTTGGACGGAAAAGTTGGATGGAGTTAGGGTGAGGACGAAATAGGAGGGGCTTTGGATAGTTCGAGGACGAAGTAAAAAAAATGGTGATAGTTCGAGGGATGTTTTCATAAAATTATGTACGGATTCTCACAGAAGATATCTTAAAATTTCCCAAACATATACTAGTGTACATTTAAATTTCTCAAAGAGTCTGACATTGATACTCTAAACGAGTTGAGTCCAAATGTGTGTCATGTTGCTTTTCACGTAGTAGTGTGGAACTAAGTCACATAATTCGCGTGCGCGTGCGTAAGTGAGAATGTAAAAACGTTTTTGAATCTCATCTCAAATTACTAAAATTCGCGAGAGCGAGAACGAAGATTGAAAGTGTGAGCTTAATACAAGAATTGAGAGCGAAAGCACGTAAGAGTTGCAAGGATTGTGTGACCAAGGTATGAAACTATGGATAACCACTCTTCTTCTTTTTTTTCTTTTTCTTTTGTGTTTCATTAGGCTACATGATTAGCCTTAATCAAGAGTAATGATGTGGACCTTTCAAGTTTTGTTCATTTTGTCTACTAGATTCCTTAAACATGCATCATCTTCCTCTCTTAAGATATAGGATGGATCATGACCTCATGAGATAGCTAGGTAATCTTTCTTCTTCTTCTTCTTTTTTTTTTCATTTAACTTTCTGGAAGGAAATAATGAAACAAGTGGAACTCAAACCTATCGGAAAGTTGGAAACTCTTTGTTCAAATATGTGTTCAAACATATATGTCCAAATCATTTTCCTAAAAAGAAAAGTGCTCAAAAGAGGAATATTTCCAAAGAAGATTTTCTAGAAGCAATGGATGACCTTTATACCCTTTTTGAAAAGAATTTTTTCATAAGAGAACTTAGTTTAGCCCAACGCCAACTCACATGCACTAATAAATGGGTACAAACTCCTTTTTCGTAGGATTTGAATCGTGAAGTCACAGCACAACTTCATAGGGTCGATAAACGTATCGAACGAGCCGAACTGTTCAAGTTTGGTTGGAAAGATTAATCAGCTTCCAAAATACTACGTTTAACCTTAGCTTATTTATGAAACGGATCGAACTTAAAGGACCTTTATCGAGCATATCACGAGCTAATCTCGAGTATCTTTAAGTACTACTATAATTCTTAAAAATGATATGTTGAACAACCCGAGTAGTAATTTATTCAAACTTCAAGAAAACATGCAAATTAAACTTGGTTTTGTTTATGAAACAAACCGATCGCAAACGAACTTTTAACAAACGGACACGATCTCTTTTGTTCATTTATCAGCCCTAGCCACATTGATTTCGTCGGAGATGAAGATAAGTTTAAGGGAATTGATTTTCACGCTCCATTTTTTTTTTTTGTCTTTTAGCAAAATAAAAACTCATGAACTTTCATCAATACTAAAAAAAAAAAGAAGAGGTGTGAATATCAAAATGGGAATGTGAAAATCAATTCCCTAAATTTAATCGCTCGCTCATTTTTTGCGTGATAAAAAGGTTCATAAATAGATACTTTGGGAAATAAAATCTCCAACAAATTCTGCCAGATGAATAATTTCAAGACCTAGTCAAAATACATGCCAAATTCTCTCTCCCAACCACCGATTCTGTATCCAAAAGCTTCCTATAATGAAGGTGAACCTCAGAAAGGAAAAAACCCAATTTAGATTTTTCGTAAATAGGAAAAAATGTTATTTAAATCACCTCTGGTTCCCAATTGAGCCCCTTCCTATTCAGACCCCTGGGCAAAAACAGGGAGGCCCTTAGAGAGAGAGAGAGAGATAAATTGAAGGAGAATAAAATTGCAAGCATGGCTTTAAGGGTCTACCCCTCTTTCTCACTCCTCTTTGTGGCCGCCGCCGCCGTCGTCCTCCTCTTCGCCGCCGGCGGAGCCGAAGCGCGGTTCAAGGGCATCAACCAATGGTGTAGGACCTCTGATTACAAGGCGCTCTGTACCCAAATGGTGAAGGGAGCAACAACCCAAAAAGGTGCAATGGAAAAATACTTTTTATTTTATTTAAATTTAGTAGGATCCATTGTTTGTTTTGAATACAAAATTTGACATCAAATTTTTTTGTTCTCTAATGTTTATTTTTTGGTGGTAAATATGATAAATAAAAAACACTTCTGATAAATAAAAACACAAAATAAAAATCTAGATAGGAAGCTAATGTCTATGATTTAGACACGTGCCTGAAACTCTCTAACGGATGGGTCTTGCATGAATAAGAGAAATTTTTGGGTACTAGATGAGTATCACGTGGCCGTGCCAATGTGGTGGCTAGGACTCTGACCTGAAATTTAAACAACTTTTCGTTAACCCCATGCACCCAATTTTAAGTCAAGTCACAAGGTTTTAGCTTTTGTCTGTGCAAAAGTCTTAGTAATATTTTTAACGTTAGCTCATTAAAATTTAAATATTCTCACATTAAACCGTAGATTTAATTATAACTTTACTTTGAGCCCCTTTTGAGAATTTCCTGAAAATCCATCATTCCTTTTATCGCATCAAACCAACCAAGTAGTTTTCCTTATTACAATGTACGAGATTTTTACTTTTCGCAACTTTTTGTTTAGTTTTCGCTTTTCGTCATAATTTTTTAGGTTAATCGTTCGTCTCAACGAGATGAATTAGAAAAGTATAAAAATATGGACCGATGTTGAAAATATCTAAATAAGACGGCACTTTAGACAAATAAGACAGCTTTTTGATTTTTTTTTTTGTCTTTAGTGAACTTTTTTTTGCTTTACGTCATAATTTTGTACTTTTTAGACTTCTTTCGTCTAAACAAATGATTAATTCAAAATATTTGAGCGAATCTAACAAAAATTAAAAAAAAACGAACAAAACATACAAAACAAAGAGAGAAAATAAGGTGGTGTTCCGGTAAAAGTGTTTTTTTGTAAAAGTTCCTTTTTTCAAATTTTATAATGAAAATGAAAAATAATTTTTTAATTTTTTTTGCACCGTATAAAAGATCTCAATGAGATCTATCAAACAAGATCCATATTGATAGGAAAATTATTTGCGTAAACACATGATTTTTGGGCTTGAAATTACCTCCGTTTGAAAAAAAATACTTTTTCTAAAAGCGGAACACCACCTAAGTTTACAAGAATGAAGCCTAAGCACGCTTACGACATAAGGAGACCTCTCTTTTTAGAATAAGCAAACATAAAAGTACAAAAATTCACATCAGCATCTTATATTACTCTCTCTTCTCTGTTCGTTTTCCTCTTGAAGAAAAATGCTCAAACTTCTTCTCATGTTTAAAATTTTCTTGCTTAATAATGGTAGAAATTCTGATGCTCCGTTAACTAACTCCCGTGTCCAATTTTTCCCAACCAGACGCAATCGCGAACGCCGTCACGACAACGCTGGACGTGACACTTCGCATGGGCCCGCTACTGGACGGCCTGGGCGCTGTCGAGTTCAACCTCCCGAACGTCACAAAAGACGCCGTGGTCTCCACGTGCCGCGACAGCTTCGGCAGCGCCACCGACAACTTAAAAGACGCCCTGCTCTACCTCCAGAAGGTCGACGACCCGTACACCACCCTCGACCGCATCCAGACGGCGGAGACCAACCTGTATGGTTGCGCCGACGCCGTCACGCAGATGGGTGGCAGGTGGGTTAACACCCCGTTGGCCAGGGCTAGCAAGATTATTTTCAAGTTTGCTAGCAATTGCTTGGCTGTGGCGACCCAAATGTAAGGGCACCAAAAAAGGAAATATAAGAAGAGGGCTATTATATTTGTAAGCACTGATTTGATTGATTTGTTGGTGAGGAAGGGGAAACTATTACACATATAAACTGGTTGAATTGGGGACATGCTCCTTGTAATTCATTGGTGATGCTTGAGGGAAGTTCCTTACAATTCTAAAGACCTCAATTCTTGTTAATTGGTTTGGGTTTTGAAAGAGATTTTTTAGAGGAATAAGTGAAGAGACGTAGATTTAGGAAAAATTTATTGAAGACCATGCACAGGATTTTAAGATCGGGGAAATCAGAAATCAGTGGGGGTTGGGGCAAATATTCCTCAACCCTTGGACTAGTTTTTCGAAATTAAAAAGTCATGGAAAGGAAAAGATTAATTGCCAAGACATGATTTTGAAGACAAAAATACCCCTCTTCTAAAATTGTTTTACTTTCATACCCCTTGTCTTTATTATTTGAGGTATAAAAGAGCAAATCATTAATTATAAATGACTACATTGGTAAAGAGCAATCTTTCTGTTAACATAGACCAAGTTATATTTTTTTAGAGAACCTTGTCCCAAATAATTGACTATTGTATAATATATTGACTATTGTTTGAGCTTCTAAAATTGTTTTACTTTCATACCCCTTTGTCCCTATTATCTGAGTTATAAAAGAGCAAGTCATTAATTATAACGGACTACATTAGGTATGGGTAAAGACCAATTTTTTCTGTTAACATTGATCAAATCATATTATTTTTCTGTTAACATGGATCAAATCATATTTTTTAGAGAATTTTATCCCAAATAATTGACTATTGTTTCAGATATAAAAAAGCAAGTCATTAATTATAAAGGACTACGTTAGGTATTAATAAAAGCCAAATTTTCTATTAACATGGACCAAGCCATATTTTTTGAGAGAATTTTGTCCCAAATAATTGACTATTGTTTGAGATATAAAAGAGCAAGTAATTAATTATAAAGGACTACGTTAGGTATTAGTAAAGACCACGTGAACACTAACCTATTTGCACCCAAAAATTTACCCACAGCAAAACACCATTACATCCCTACCAAAACACATTTCAACGTCCCTGATTTGGGTCTCACCCAACTTGTCCCCAAAACACATGAACACATAACATAGCATTTACTTTTTAATTTCATCATCATACAGTCGCTAAAGAAAACAAAACATAGCATTTCCGAGGCGGTCAAACAAATTTCCAAAATCATCTGGCGGGTGGCAGAGTAGGACTTGACGCAGGAGGGGTGGAGGATCTCCGATGTCAGGTTGTGGCGGAGGAGCCGCCACGTGGGGCCGTACCTAGCCGAGCTGTTGTTGTGCTGGTTGCTGTTGATTACTTTTCCTGGGTCCAGGGGGGAGGTTCTTCTTGACCTTGTGGCTGGGAGGAGAGAAGACTAGGTTGAAGATGGATTTGATGAGAGCTGAGATGCAAGGGGAGACGATGATGATGGAGAGAGAGAGAGAGAGAAGGGGGGGGGGGGGCTGCGTATTAATGGGAAAGGAGAAAAGAGGGTTTTAGGGTTTTAATAGTAAAGGGTAGATTAGACATTTTACATTGTGTTTTCCATGTATTCTCAATTAAGATTTTCCGTTTCATATTGGAGCAATTTCAAAAAACCATGTCCATCACCTGGGAATAGATTGCCCCAAGGGCCACTGTCCGGTAAAAACCCCTTTAAGAGGGGATCCTAAAACGAACTTAGTGGTCACTATAAGACAACATCATTGTGAAATTGTGAATTCATAATTGTACATGCAAGTTGGTCCGAATATACGGAGTTCTAAAAAACTATCGTACATATTTTGCAAGACAAATGTGTGGATGGGGGCTAATTTTTTGGTACTCTCAAAATACTACTCCCTCCGTCCCTTTATTACAGTCCAGTATTTCATTTTGGGCTGTCCCTTAATAAGTGTCCATTTTGTAAAGTTAGTGGGTAAAAGTTGATGAATTGTCTATTTTGTCCCTAAAAGTAGATTCCATTTTGAAAAGTTAGTGAGTAAAAGTGTAATGATGATGGGTAAGTAGGGAAAGTGGAGGAAAAAGTTGATGTGAAAGGTATAATGATGATGTATTTTTAATAAGTTGGAGTTACGAAGCAGGACATTTAAAAAGGGACGGAAGGAGTATGTAATTTAATTCGGGCTCTGTTCTGAAATCAAGTACAAACTGTATATCCAATTTAAATTAAAAGTTCTTGGTATTAGGTGAAGACTGAAGATATTCTAATATTATAATAAATGATCTCTCATTCAAAACACTAAATATAAATTCACATAGTTTAATAAGTTAGAACAAAGAATTTTCAAATAGCTATACGTCTATAAATAGAATAATAAATAAATATAACAAAGAAAACGTGTCATTTATATTGTCATGGATTTGCACTTCTGTTTTGTTATTTAAATTTTTATCATACTTATGATGATAAATAAGTAGAAGAAAATCAATGATAAAAAACGATCTTTTTATTCACTTGACTGTCGAAAGAACAAATCCCATGCATTTTTTTGGACCAATCTCGTGTTTATAAGCAGAAATGATAGTATGTGCTCGTGGTTTAGCTGCATGCATGTGTCGTGCATGTGTGACCGTGTGTTCCAAAATTACGACACAGATTGGCATTCTTTAAGTATTCGTGTTATGTTGTGCCAACTTCTAAATATGTCGTGCTTAATTTTATAGGCTATAGCCCGGGCCGGTTGACACCTCTACTCGTATTTGAGTGTGTTCCCATGGCGCGGGTGTAGTTATAGGAATTCCAGTCTAGGGATGCAATTTCTTGCTGGGCCAACAACATACAAAGATAGATGAATGGAGATCTAGGGATGCAATTTCTTGCTGGGCCAACCGACTATTTTTGGACATGTGGCCCAAGGAAACTGTCTGGGTGAAGAATAGCCCACTAGGTCTTGTCCAAAGAGCCCATAACCCAGTAGGTCCTTTTCATTATTTTGTTGACAAAAATATCCCTCGCAAAAAAAAGGCGATTGGAGAGAGACAAAAATATTACCACCACCACCCCCATGCCACTACCACCGCCGCCACCACCCCACCATCACCACCACTGCCACCACGTCGCCGCCACCATTACAATGACCACCACCACACCGCCACCACTCCACCATCACCAACACCATCACCACCACAACGCCGCCATCGCCACCACAATGACCACCACCATGCCGCGATCACCAACACCACCACCACCACCACCACCATCATAATTAACAGTGTTAATTTTTGTCTAAATTAATAGTGTTGATTTTTATCTAAATTCATACCACAATTAACAGTGTTAAATTAACACTGTTAAATTAGTATTATAATTAACACTTATAATTTAGACAAAAATTAACACTGTTAATTGTGATGGCGGCGGCGGCATGGTGGTGGCGATGATGGTGGAGTGGTGGTGGCGGTGATGGTGGTGGCGGTGATGGTGGTGGCGGCGTTGTGGTGGCGGTGATGGTGGTGACGGCGTGATGGCGGTGGTGGTGGCGCTGATTGTGGTGGTGGTGGTGGAGTAGTGGTGGTGGTGTAGGAGGTTGTATGAGTACATTTGCTTTTAAACGGGGATAAAAATATAAAATACACTCCATATGATTTATTAGGAATTGCATTCTATAGAAAAATGATCTAGTGGACTATGAAATTGAAAAATAGGACCGACACAGAATTAAGTCTTGTTTTTTTATCCTTGTATCAAGGGGCCCGTTTTTTAATAATAACTAAAGAATCCCGTGCCGAAATAGTAACTTTCAGAACGAAATTCAATGCTTTTACAAGCAAGCCGATTTTTGTCACACCTTTGCCTTTTCTTCAGGCACAATTCAGTCTCTATGTGAGATTCCACACGAATCCAAGGAGAGCAGTTTTGCTTTAATGGTTGGCCATGTTTCGACCGTATATAGTCCCACGTGTCCTGCCAAATTTGTCTCAATCAAATTGTCCTTTTATTTCTCTTTCTTGTATAGTTGATGGAACTTTTCATCGAGAGGCTAGCTGTAGATTTTCAACCAGTTCTTTCACTATTTTTTTTTTTTTGGTAATATAGGG
The DNA here is from genome assembly GCA_018127125.1 of Rhododendron griersonianum. NCBI lineage: Eukaryota > Viridiplantae > Streptophyta > Magnoliopsida > Ericales > Ericaceae > Rhododendron > Rhododendron griersonianum. Next base: position 5,160,093 of record CM030799.1, on the reverse strand, counting down.
TGTCCCGGGCCAGCTTACGCCCACCTCGAACGTACTAATCTTTACAGTCCTTTCACATACTTACGCGTGGAGGTGAGGTGGCCTCAAGAGAATATATATAGATATATAGTAACCTTTCTAGCTAGTCGATTAATTTATCCTTCTTGTTTGTAACAGTTCCAGGTGTTCATGAGGTTAATTAATTTACGTATGTGCACCTTAACTTAATTCTTCAAAAAGTAAAAAGTAATCCTATCGTCCACCAGGACTAATTAAAGGTGCAAATTGGCTCCGTTTGTTTGGACGCAAAATATTTTTCGGTAAAATGTTTTACCAATTTTTCGGTGTTTGGTTGTGTAAAAAAAAAGGAAAATATTTTACATGTAAAACATTTTCCATCAATTGGATGAAAATGACTTACCCTTAAGTCTTCCGTAAGTTATTTTCCGAAATGAACCCGCTGCCTTCTACTGCAATTTTCACTGCTCAGTTTCCTCGATCGTCAGTTTTGACCCACGTTCAATTCCAATAATCTCATATCTCTCCACCGTTTAAACTCCCCATCTCCCTCTCTACACTATTTTGTTGATTTCCGAAAATATTTTCAAGTGTCAACCAAACACCGGAAAATAAAAGTTTGAAGTTTGTTTTCTGAAAAAATATTTTACATGGAAACAAACGGAGCCTAAGTCTTATATAAAATGGCCCCAGAAGTATTGATAGCATCTAAGATCGATGTTTGATAGTTGAAACATGATAAGAGCGAGCAAACCTTTTAAACCTCTGGCCAACTACTTGGGATTATGCAGAAATACTAATCCATTGTATGAGAGTCTGTTAGAATTAGTACAAGTTTAATTTTAATGATTTAATTTTAATCAATTTCTAATGGAGCTGGACTTTGATTTTTATGGTTTTAGATTGATTGCATATATGTCAAGTTATTCCAGAAGTTCAAGTCAAGCTCAAGCACTAGTTTTTTTTTTTTTTTTTTACTGCCGCAACGTAAGTTTTTTTTTTCTTTGACGATATATAGAGTGTTTAAGTCAGTTTATGCACAACTCATCTTATTCCGAACTACTTCCAAAGTCAATGATCGGCTAATAAATCTCCAATGAACTCAAAATTTATATTTGATGTCGGTCAGAAGTGAATGTAAGTACAACTGTATATGTCAAGGAGATCTTTTCTAAAGCAAACAAAACTTCTTATAAGGGCGCATTGCCCTTCTTCACCCACGCGATATTGCTAGATCGGGCTTCTTACCGTATTATAGTGAGGATGATCCGAGCTCCTCATTGTGTTCAGAACGTGATTTTAAAGGTACCCGCGAGAATTCAACAAAAAAAAAATACCGAAAAGAGCTTCATCCGAGCAGTTTTTGTTTGTTTTTTATCGAACGGTTCAAATAAAACTGCTCGGATGAAGCCCTTCCTGGTCTTTTTTGTTGTTGCTGATTTGTCATGGGTACCCTCAAAATCACGTTCTAAACACATTGAGCGGCTCGGATCATCGAAATTTGGTTAGAAAAGAGAAGAAAATGGGACATCCGCATTTTAATACGGTAAGAACAACCTTATAAGAAGCTAACTGATCGTCAAGTAGTAAATTAAGGGCTTGTTCTTCTAAATAAGCCATTTGGCTTTCCCGTCAAATTTTTTTTGTCCTTATTCAATTTTTTTTTGCATTTTGTGGCTTATTGTCAATTTTTTGGGGATTATTGCTTCCTTATGACGAGAGGAATCTAAAAAGTAAAAATTTTTGGTCGAAATCCAATTTTTTTTGAATAAAGACGAAATAAGTGGCTTTCCCGCCAATTTTCGTTGAAATTCAAAAAAATTTGGATTTCGATCGTATAAACAAGATCCATATTGTATATTTTTAAATGTCAATAAACCCATAATTTTTGAGTTTGAAATTGCCTTCTTAAAAAATAAGAGATTTTTTCCCGTTCTGGAACGGGCTCAATCAACCAACAATTTAAATATCAATCCGCTATTCATTCGTGGACTCCACCATAATTTCCTTGTGAAAAATGTACTCCCTCGTTCTCAAATTCTTTGTCATCTTTCACTATTTGTGCCACTCAAATAATTGGCTATATCTTTTAATTTATGATAATTTTTATATCAAATATGGATCTTATTTGATAAATCTCAAATAATTTTATTAAACAAAGTTTTAGAAATCGTAAAAAACATTAGAGATTGTGAGATATAGACAATTATTTGAGTGACACAAAAGTGAAAAAGGACCAAGAATTTGGGACGGAGGTAGTATAAAACACCGCAAATATTCATCTGACAAATTATATTGGGTAGACCTAAGTCATATATATAATTAGCGTGTGTGTACATGAGGTGAGCGCGAGCATACAAACTACTGAAATTCGCGGGAGCAATAATTGAGAGCAAGAACGCATGATATGTTGAAGGATTATGTGATTAAGGGAAGAAAAACTTGAAATCAATAGACCAAAGAGAATCTAGTTCTTTATATCATTTTTGGAGTATTTTCTATGCTCATCTCGATAATTCAAACCGTTCACTTCAAGAGTCTACTACTTCAAAAATCACATTGGTAGAATAACGTTAATTTGACATTATTGCAACCCTTTTAAGATAAGATCTGTTCCAAAATCATAAAATCCAAGTGATTTTTGACATTATTGATGTTCTCGACGAGTTTAAAAATTGAATATGTATTATTTATGCGAACCCGAAAAGGATCCGAAAAACTAGACCCTCTAGTCTAATTGATGAATCAGGAGAATCCGATTCTTATTTACTAGGTACCTCTTTGTTCACTTAACCTTTTAGTTTTAGTTTTAGTTTAGTTTTTAATCATTACCCTATTTTTTTCTCCAATCATTACCCTATTTCTCCAATTATTACTTTCTCATCTCTCTCTATCTCTCTCCAATCATTATCCCTATTTTCAATCATTACTCTATTTCTCTCTCCATCTACTACCAAAACTAAACTAAACTAAACTCTCAACCAAACACAACTAGCTGTAAAGAAAGATAACCAAAGACCACGGGGTAAATTTTCCTGAGGTATGATTTTATGTGCCGAAAACTCATATGTCACTGTGCCGAGGAGTTTGCTGACCGTTGAATTAAAACTTAAAAAAAGTTCACACATTCTAACGATCGAACAAATCTCTCTGACACAAAGTACCATAAGTTTTCACGAGAGAGAAAATCGGACCCAATTTTCCGAATATCTCACATGGAAGTTTTCATCCCGGCTCTTTATCACAACGTGAGCTTATAGAACCACGCCACGCGTCCGGAAGATCTTTTATAAAGCGCCGCCCATCTCTCAACCTCATTTTCCTGTTTTATACCTTCACCACTGAAACTATTTCAGCTTCATCTTCAAAAAACTCTCTCTCTCTCTCTCTCTCTCTCTCTGTGGAATTCTTCTGCACCTCTCTCTCTCTCTCTCTCCCTAGATCTATACCTTGAATATAGGTATTCTTCTCAATTCCATTGCTCTCTTTCATAAACCGCATTCAGTCAGATTTGGAATTCAGCAATGCTAGGAGCACAATCTCAAAAACACAACTGCGGACGCAGTTGTATTGAGAGCCGTTCGATACACGTGAGCCCAAACACAGGAGTGTCCGGAAGTTGTGTTCTTGGACTTTTTGTTTTGGAATTCCAATCGTCTCCTATGAAGGATGAACCGAAGAGGCCAAATATTCACAAAATTCTAGAACCCAGTGATTTGTTTTTGATTATTTGAATTTTATTCTACGCCTCAATGCAATTTTAAATAATCTTACACAAAATCCTACAGTATAAGTGAATCACAGAAGTTTTCACCTTTTTAATCCTGTCTCCAATTCTCCAAAATTTCTCTGCCGACATTTCACTTTGATTTTGTCTCCAAAATGACTCATTTACAGAGGCTAGTTTATCGAGTTCGAACAACTAGTTGAATCTCGGCTCATTTACACAAGCTTAAAACTCGAGCTTGAGCTAGACTCGTTTACTAACAGAGAGCCACTAACAAGTCAAGCCTCGAGCTGCTCGTAAACACAACAGCTCGGTGAACACATTCACGTATACACGCAAATTATGCTAGAATATCTACTCGTATCTGTACTGATTCTTGATTTGATGCAGATTCTAATTTTTTGTTGATCGAGGAGGAACATGAGCAATTCGACAGGGCATAACTTCCTTCACCAGAGCTTGCTTGCTCCGACAGTGTTGTTGGAGCATCAAAGTAAGATCAATTCCTCTTGCGTTCCGAGCAATACTTTATTTCAATCTCAAGCGAATTCGCAGTTACGCAAATCGCCCATAAGTACCAAGTTCAAGGGCAACGTTTTGAACGTGAGGAAAACCCAGCTGGCAATGGGAACCAATCGAGCTGTTTCTGATTTTCCTCAGGCTGTTTTAGCCGCTGATTCGGCTTATGAGGTACTCTACCAATTACGGTTTTGTAATTTGTTTGATTTGCAATTTTCCCCATATTTTTTAGTAAAAACGATAAGGACGGAACTTTTTTATGTTGATGCGAAAATTTTAATGCATAAGAATCTTTTATCCTGCATATGCTACAAGCCTATTATCGACTAGAAATTTGGCATTAACACAAAAGGAAAATGATTTATGCACTTCACTTTCTTATGAATGCGTTTCAAAATTTGTTTTCAAGTGCTTGTGATGTGTATAATTCTAAGCGCTAAATGACCAATTTGTTTTTAAGTGCTTGTGGTAGGGCAGGAATAGATGAGGTATATATATTGCTCTATTGTAAAACCCCATGCTCTGTGATCATCAATAAAAGACTGCTCTCGCTCCCGTGGACGTACCCAGTCTTTGGGGAATCACGTATATTGCTGTGTCGATTTCTTTACTGTATACTCGTGAATCGTGTGCGTGTGTGTTTCTATCCTGACATAATGGAAAAAGTTCGACAAACTGTGTTAGCCAATTGCAAGCACTTAATTGGATTCTAATTGTTGAGAGCGTAAAACTACATCCGTTATAGAAACTGCTCATCAACACTTGAATGCTCTGGTTTTTCAGATTTTTCATGGCTGTCTTTCAGGGTTGGAAGATGTTTTAACCACAAAAAATTAGAAAAACTTTATCATTCCACCCTTTCCGATTAAGACTTGAGTATCACAATCATCACAGAGAAAAACGTTTTTATCTACTTCCAACCTAAATTCTGTTCACCAGTGTCCTAAAGTTCACTCCTGATACAGTTAAGCCTGCTCCTTGCTTCAATGAAGAATAATAGATATCTTGGTGATATGAGCTTAGAATCGGTAAAATGATTTGATGATTTGAGAACCTGAAAATTCTGTCTTGTACATATCTTTTCTGGTTTGGACATCAGTTGATTCCGACTCTCTCTTTCCTTGCAGCAACTTGCAGGAAAGTTCAGCCTTGACGGAAACAGTGAATTGCAGGTATCAACACCTTTGGTTTTTTGCATTTGTATTTGACCCCAGAAATTTGTTGAATTAAGATGAATTGAGGTTCCTATTTTTCAACATGAGTTTCTCCTATGACCCTATCCAATTCAACAGGTGGATGTTAGTGCTCCTAATTCAGGTTCCATGACACAAATAGATATCCGGGCCACTAATAATAGTGGCACCTTACTTCTACACTGGGGTGGGATACAGAACCAAAAAGAGTAAGTTCACTTGTGCGTGATTGATTTGTAGTAGTTGGGGTTTCCAAGTATATTGTTTGAAAATATTTATTTTCCTTTTGTGAATCTTTCAGGAAGTGGGTTCTTCCTTCTCGTCGTCCTGAGGGAACGAGACCATATAAGAACAGAGCTCTTAGAACTCCTTTTTTGAAAGTAAGTTACAAAAAGATAAAGAAAACCAAGTTGTGGATTGTCTTTCCATGTAACTGAATTGGTGACCTATTCTTGACTAACTAGATGTATAATTACTTGTCATCTATTTCTTTCGTTGTAGTCTGGCTCCAATTTCTTTTTGAAAATAGAGATTGATGATCCTACAGTACAAGCTATAGAATTTCTCATAGTGGATGAAGAGCAGAATAAATGGTAAGTCTCCGTTGGTCTATAAGTTGCTAGCTTTTTATTTTGTTTGTTTCTTACTATTATTTTTGTTTGTAGGTTCAAAAATAATGGTGGCAATTTTCACATTAAGTTGCCAGCGAAAGGCAAGTTGATTCCAAATGTTTCAGTTCCTGAAGATCTTGTGCAGATTCAAGCCTACTTGAGGTGGGAAAGGAAGGGTAAACAGATGTATAATCCTGAGCAAGAGAAGGCAAGGATTCTTGGAGTACTTTATGTACTTTTCTGCTATTTCTTCATCCAAGAGGGGTAACTTTGCATGATCCTGTAGTTGTGCTGATGACAGTTGCTCCTCTTGTGATTTTATTCTTGAAAGCAAACTCCTTGAGAATACTTACCATATCGAAAAGGGAAAATATTGGGTATTTCAAAATGTTGAGATGCTCAGTAGCAATCTGATGCAAAGGCATGGGAATTTCAGATGCGTTTATTTGCAAATGTCTAGTGTCTAAATCCTAATTTTTCTTGGTATTAATGTTAGACCACCTGATGTCTACCTTGGTCATGTAGAATTGAAAATTGCCGAGTATTAGACTGGCAAAGTAAAATATAGTAAATGGTTAGTGGTATAAATTTTCAATTTAGTGGAGAGTACTTGGAAGAGATAGGGTTGTTTTATGGGCTCCTATTGGTACTGAAAAAGGTGATGATATTTTCTGTTTGCCTTTTGTCAAGAAATTAGGGTAGAGGCATTAAGAATCTTAGATACAAGAGAAAAGGTCTTATTGCGAACACTTAAAAGTCGGGTATTGTAAGAAGGGAGAAGTCCTCTAATACGAAACTCCACTCTCTGAAGACTAATTATGGACTTGCTAGTGTTGGAGACATACTTAGGTAAACAGAAGGGTCTTGCTAGTGTTGGGACTTGGGGCATTTTAATGAGCTGGGCAGCCTCCGTGAAATGACATATTGTGCTCACTGTGTGTTTCAACATTGTTAACCAACATGAAACAACAAATCATGCTCACTGTGTGTTTCAACATGTTGACCTTCCTTATGGATTACCTCGATGTTCTTCTGTTAGAACGTCAGAGATGATAGCGGAATGGGTGGTTAATCTTTCCGATCTGTCAATGAAGCTCGGCATTACTTGAAGGGGGATATTAGAGTCAGGCTAGATCCTTAAATGAGTATCTTCTGCCATTATCCTACAGGAATAGTGCTTACGATTCCATTTTTTTGCTATAGGAAGAATATGAAGCAGCTCGATTTGAGCTATTGGAGGAAGTAGCCAGGGGCATTTCCATACAGGACCTTCGAGCCAGGCTAACAAAGAAAAATGGCACAAGTGAGGTTAAGGAGCAGCTTCTTTCCGAAACAAGGAAGAAGAATACAAAAGAACAAACACAAACTAAGGTTGCAAAGCAACTAGATAGAAAGACGTATTCTAGTGCTGGAAGGATTCAGCGCAAGAAGAGGGATTTAGTGCAGCTTCTTAACAAGTATGTGGCTGGAGTTGTGGAGGAAAAAAGCCCAGTCAAACCAAAAGCCCTGTCCACAATTGAGATTTTTGCCAAGGAAAAGGAAGAACAAGCCGGTGGCCCTACTGTAAGCAAGAAAATATTCAGGCTTGTCGATAAGGAACTTCTGGTGAGATGATGATACGCTCTTTGTATTGATGTTATCCTTGGAAATTTCAGTTGCTGGGTTTTTTCTAATGCTTAGACGCTTGTACCTTTTCAAGGTACTGATTACCAAGCCTGAGGAAAAGACAAAGGTTCATTTGGCTACAGATCTCACCGAACCAGTTATCCTCCATTGGGCTTTATCGAAAAAACCAGGAGAATGGCTTGTAAGATATATGAATCTATTAATCATGGACATTGTTATCCTGCAGTTTATTGGAGTGGATAACTTTGCACTTAACACCACTCGTCCTACCTTTCTGTTAATCAACTTTAACTAAGTATGGATGTTTTGCAGGCACCACCTTCTAGTTTATTGCCCCCTGGTTCAACTTCGCTAGACAAAGCCAGCGAAGCGAAATTCAGTAGTTCTAGTGATCCAACTTCCAAGGTGTGCCAAGTGAAACTTGAAGTTCCTATATGTCTGAATACCACAGTGACTTCTGCTGTTCTGCATTTTGGTTAAATTGATGCTAGAATTAATGGACAAATCATTTATGGACAGCAGACTCATGTTCCTGTTTCAATTTTCAGGTCCAATCCTTGGAAATAGAAATTGAAGATGACAGTATCGTGGGGATGCCATTTGTCCTTCGGTCTGGTGGAAACTGGATAAAGAATCAAGGTTCAGACTTTTATGTTGAATTTGGTGTTAAGTCTAAGCAGATTCAAAAGGTTCTCTCTCTTAATTTTCTTGAGAAGGAATTTTGTAATATGCTTTTCTTGGTGTTGTTAGTTTTCCTTTTTTTCTTCGCCATCCACACCACTTTCCAGTCATATTGACTTGGTATTGCTCCACTTGGAAGGATGCTGGTGATGGCCGAGGCACTGCTAAGGCTTTGTTGGATAAAATAGCCAATATGGAAAGTGAGGCACAGAAGTCCTTCATGCATCGGTCAGTATTCTCTGGCAACTTTCCATCATAGTTCTCTCTCTCTCTCTCTCGGGGCAAACTTTGTAAATGGGCTTCAGGAAAGGAGGGTTTTGGCTTAAAGTGAAATACTTCAGCCTTTTGTTGTCTTTCCACATCTTGTGCCTCTTTGTTGTGACCATTGCTTTTAGAAGTATTCTAGCTGAGTATACTTTGCTCGTTTACGCATATACATAATCGAAATTCGATCGGGAAAGGGGGGTCCGCATTTTAACTAAAATGAGGACTCCCTCATTTGTAACAAACCGTGTGTGTATATATATATGTATGTATATTTTTCCTGTTGCACAATGTGTGTTACTTTAGGTTGTCTTCAAGTATTTTAGGTAGACTGTATGTGCTAGTTCTTTCAAGTGCGGTAGTAGGCTTCGGGAAAGGAGGGCTTCGCCTGGACTTGATAATTTTTCTTTAGGTTGTCCTGAGATGAGACCTTGTCTTCACTAATTTTGTTGGATTATCAATTTGGATCATTCTAATGCATTTCTGATGTTTATTCTTCTTCTCAGGTTTAATATCGCAGCGGACCTGGTATATGAAGCCAAAGACGCTGGTAAACTGGGTTTTGCAGGACTCCTTGTGTGGTTGAGGTTTGTGGCAACACGACAGCTCATATGGAATAAGAACTACAACGTAAAACCACGGTAAACATGACTCTTTGTTTGTGGTTCCTATAGTTTCAGCCTCTGTCATTCTCTAATAGTGACTGTAACTGTGTCTTATTTTCTAAATGTGGCTATTTGTACAGTGAAATAAGTCAAGCCCAAGATAAGCTTACAGACTTGCTCGAGTTTGTTTATAGAACTAATCCAGAATATCGAGAACTTTTGCGAATGATTCTTTCTAGTGTTGGTCGTGGAGGTGAAGGGGATGTGGGGCAGCGAATCCGAGACGAAATCCTGGTTATCCAGGTAAATATGATCTATCCTGTAATTAACAGGACCAACGCTAATAATATGTGAGCTCTCAGTAGTTTTTACCCTTTGAGGGAAAATGATTGTTGTACATATGAAAGTAAACATGTTTTTATTGCAGAGAAAAAATGATTGCAAGGGTGGAATTATGGAGCAATGGCATCAGAAGCTGCATAATAACACTAGCCCTGATGATGTTGTCATCTGTCAGGTATCAGAATGCAAACCTGGGTGGATTTCTTCTGTCTATATCTTTAAAACTTGTCTCACAATGAATGTTCTTGTAGGCACTAATGGATTATCTCAATTGTGATTTGGACATCAGTGTTTATTGGAAAACACTGAATGATAATGGAATAACAAAAGAGCGCCTTTTGAGCTATGATCGTGCTATCCGTTCGGAACCTGATTTCAGGAGAGACCAGAAAGATGGCCTTTTGCGCGATCTTAGAAATTACATGAGAACATTGAAGGTTGGCTCCTTAAAATTTCCCAGTCAATGCTTATATCATTTTGTCTACTTTCCACAGATGTCTTTTCATGGTGTGTTTTTGCACTAAGGTAATAGGAGAAATCATAATGACTGAATACTGATTAAACAAACTATCATAAGAGGGACTTAGAAACATATCCTGCTATAAATTGGACCACAATGGAGGTTCTGAAGCATGCAAAATGAAACTATACGTGGATGTGTGCATTTTCTTCTTACTGATAGCTTACTTCCAGAAGTCGTTGACTTGAATTTACAATGATACATGAGAGGGAAAGTAGCAGTACATGTGTGCACTGAATCCATCAAAATGGAATAGCCTAATTACAGATTCTCTTCGTTCTTTTTTTAAGAAAACAGAAATTGTTGAATTCTGATTATTCAGAAGCTTAGAGAATTTTGTTCTATTTGCATGCCGAATCAATCTACGGTGCTATAAATGACAAGTTGACAACTGTATGATGCAGGCAGTGCATTCAGGCGCAGATTTAGAGTCAGCCATTTCAAATTGCATGGGCTACAGGTCTGAGGTATTGTCACTGACCGGAAGGTGTTGCTCATTGGATGTCTTTTCTTAATCTGTAGATAAGAACTTCATGCTTTTGTTGCCTTTTTTTTTTCCAGGGGAAAGGCTTCATGGTTGGGGTGAAGATAAATCCTGTTTCAGGCTTGCCATCTGGATTTCCTGTACTGCTTTCTATGCTACTCTTTTTTATGCAACCTTCTTGATGTCAGCTTGAAAGTGTGAGAAAATTCAGTCCCCTGTAAACTTTTATGAATCTTCTAAACAGGAACTACTTCATTTTGTCCTGGAACATGTTGAAGATAGGAATGTGGAAGCACTTCTTGAGGTAAGTGAAATTATTTTGTAGGCTTTTTGTTTTTCTAGCTACCCTCACACTCTGATTTTTCCTATAAGATTCAGAAATAAATAAAATATCTCATATTCAGGGATTGCTAGAGACCCGTGCAGAGCTTAGTCCATTGATTTCTAAATCAAATAATCGTCTTAAGGATCTTTTGTTTTTGGACATCGCCCTTGATTCTACTGTTCGGACAGCCATAGAACGGGGATATGAGGAGTTGAATAGTGCTAAACCAGAGGTATATCCACTTGTCAGCATATTTGCATCTGTTTATCATCGTTATCCATTTCTCTTCCCTTTCCTCTTGAGTCTTGACTGGTGGTCTCTCGCATCTCTAAAGGTTTCTGGTTTGCTTTAGTTTTACCGATCAAATATGCTCTTCATGAACTTTTTATGTATTTGCAGAAAATTATGTACTTCATCACTCTTGTCCTTGAAAACCTCGCCCTGTCTTGGGATGATAATGAGGATCTCATCTATTGCTTAAAGGTAATCAATTATGCAACTTTATATTCTAATTTCGTGCTCAATCTTTCGTTGGCACCTTGAAATATTGAGTCCTTGCTCATCTTCGCCAGTGGTGTTCAGAAAGATTTATATGTAGCTTGATAATAAATACATGTTGTCTATGTCATTGTTAGAAAGCTACATGATTGGACAGTGTAAATTGATTACTTTTCTGTTTTGCTGCTTATGAAGGGATGGAATGAAGCCCTAAGCATGTCCAAGTCTGGAGATAATCACTGGGCTTTGTACGCGAAATCAGTCCTTGACAGAACCCGGCTTGCACTTGCAGGCAAGGCGGAGTCCTACCATCATTTATTGCGACCATCTGCTGAATATCTTGGATCGCAGCTTGGAGTGGAGCAATGGGCTGTATGTTGATCATTCTACAACCTTACTGCTTTTGTATTGTGTTGTATATACTACCTTGACAGTTTGACATCACCTGTATGATCACTTAATGCAGGTGAATATTTTCACAGAAGAAATCATTCGTGCCGGATCAGCAGCATCACTATCTTCACTTCTTAATCGACTTGATCCCGTTCTTCGTGAAACTGCTAATTTGGGAAGGTTAATCCAACTGTCATTATTCTTATAAGCACAATACATTATTTGAATGATTTCATTTGAGTGTATGGAAAACCCGTATTGGAATGGGCTGTAGTAATTCTACAGTCCCAGGAGGGTTCCTTCAGTTATTGCCCGTTGTTTTCTGTTAAATGCCTAGCTCGAAAGAATATGCTATTACGGTGTGATATTGTGATTTGTGAACCTCATGCATATGACCTTCGAAAAACGAACCTCATGCATATGATTGTTTATTGTTACGAGGCTCAAACGTAGATAAATTCAGATATACTAACAAGTAACAACTTAAATTTTCTTGATACAGTTGGCAGGTTATCAGTCCAGTTGAATCCGTAGGATATGTTGTTGTCGTAGACGAGTTGCTTGCTGTCCAGAATAAATCTTATGAAAAGCCAACAATTTTGGTGGCAAAATCTGTCAAAGGAGAGGAGGAAATTCCTGATGGTGCAGTTGCTGTGCTAACACCTGACATGCCAGATGTCCTATCACATGTTTCTGTGCGAGCAAGAAATAGCAAGGTAAGTCAATATCAATCTGTAATTTTTGTGCCGCTGTTTTGTTTGTTACTTTGAATGGTTGTTGAAATGAAAAACTAACCTGTGATATTTGTGATCGTTTTTCCTTTTTGGAAGGTCTGCTTTGCTACATGCTTTGATTCCAACATTTGGGCTGACCTCCAAGCAAGTGAAGGGAAATTTTTGCAGATAAAGCCCACTTCTGCAGATATAGTTTATAGGTACCCATCTTTACTGGAGTTTCTTACTGCTTGTCTTACACTTTCTTGATGAAGTTACAATCCATTTTTCTCTAGTTTCAGTATGAATTCCTCATTTAATTTTCAATGCTCTCTGCCTCTCTACAAACCAAAAATGCATTGCCAGAGTTAATCTTCTTTCCTTCTTAATCTCAGCACGTTGAAGGAGGGTGACTTAAGAAATGCAAGTTCAACAAGCTTGAAAGAAGACGACTCTTTGCCCTCTCTGACACTGGTCAGAAAGCAGTTTGGTGGTAGATATGCAATATCGTCTGATGAGTTCACAAGTGAAATGGTTAGGACTGCAATGTCAAGTTTCAGCTATACTCGGAGGAGTTTTCCCCTTTTGCTTTCTTTTACCATTGACCGAACGACATAACACGACTTAAAGGATTATTTCAGGGATTGATGTACATGTTTGCAAACCGATGTTTTCCAATTTTTGGAGCTTATAGCACTTTGATTTTCGTAGGTCGGAGCTAAATCACGCAATATAGCATACCTGAAAGGAAAAGTGCCATCTTGGGTTGGGATTCCTACCTCAGTTGCCCTGCCATTTGGAGTTTTCGAGAAAGTTCTTTCGGATGGTTTAAATAAGGTTTCCCTCGCCTCAACTTTTGATGCATCTTAATGCAGTCTGCAATTGCAACAATCTACTCTGCATCATTCACCGACATAGTGAAATTTATAATTATATGGTCATTCGGTAACATATTAACTTGCATTTGATTTACAGGGAGTGGCAGAAAATTTGCAGATCCTGAAGAAAAAGCTAGGAGAAGGAGATGTCAGTGCACTCGGGGAGATCCGAAAGGCAGTTTTAGAACTTGCAGCTCCATCCCAGTTGGTATGTCCTTTCTAGAGGAGTAGAGAATTTTTTTTATTATTCTACTAAGCCCCAAAATTTTGGAACATAGATGTGGCTATTTTTCTTCTTTGCTTACCGCAAAAATGTAACTGAAACCTTACGGCAGGTGGAAGAGTTGAAAAACAAGATGCAAAGTTCTGGCATGCCTTGGCCTGGAGATGAAGGCCAGCAGAGATGGGAGCAAGCATGGCTGGCTATAAAGAAAGTAAGACTGTCGTCCTACTCTAAAAGTTTCCTAGACATAAGTTCTATGTTCATCAGCCATTCAGCACGCTACAGAGCCTTAATATGCTTAGGCATGTCATGTGTTTGTAATTTTCTAGGTCTGGGCTTCAAAGTGGAATGAGAGAGCATACTTCAGCACAAGAAAAGTGAAATTAGATCATGAGTACCTTTGCATGGCTGTCCTGGTTCAGGAAATAATAAACGCCGATTATGCATTTGTTATCCACACAACAAATCCATCTTCAGGAGACTCGTCAGAGATATATGCCGAGGTGATTTATAATTAGAGCGCATTGACCAAATTTCTCTTGGATTGTCAGCCTAAACCTCATGACTTGCAGGTTTGGTTTTTCCACCAACCAAGTCATGACTAGACAACATTTCTCCCCTTAACTTGTTTGGAGAGGAAAGCTGGTCGAAACAAACCCGACTCCACCTAACGGGGATTAAGACTTGCTAGTTTCTAGTTTTTGCTTGTGGAATAGTATTAGTTTTTGTGTACATTAGAACGAATTACGTAGACATATGGTTTTTTGTTCGAACACAGGTAGTGAAGGGCCTTGGAGAAACTCTGGTTGGAGCATATCCAGGTCGTGCTTTGAGTTTTATCTGCAAGAAGAATGATCTGAACTCTCCTCAGGTGAGTAAACCTCTCATCCTCATCTCTCTCTAGAGAAAAGGGACTGGGGATTATCCCCCATCTCCAATTCTACCTGTACCGGTTGTTTTCGGTGCTTTTTTGGCTATTGAATCACGTGGGAATCTTGAGAGAAGAAAAGATTCTTTGTGATCCGATAGCTGATACGCACCGGAACACTGGTACATATAAAATTAGGTGTGGAGGATTTGAGCTCGTCTTTGGACCATAACATCTACTGTCTTCATGGACATGTAACCAGCACTTATGGTTATGGTCCAAACGGGTAATTGTCTTCTCATACCCAAATTTCCAAGTAATATGATTCTACCGATTTTAAACATTTTATGCAATCAATTTTGACATTCACGAGCTATTAAGTTTCTTATAATGGGCTCTTGTTAGATTTTATGACCCAATCATGTGATGCTTTTATTCATCCTCATCCCACACCACCCATAGTTTATTACTAGTATTTAGTAGCAACAACTGTTTGTATCCTACGCCGCATCGAATTGCACTTGGCTGCTACAAATTACTTTTGGCCACATCGAATTGCACTTGGCTGCTACAAATTACACCTGGCCGCATCGAATTGCACTTGGCCGCTACGAATTGCTCTTGGATGCATTGAATTGCACTTGGCCGCATCGAATTGCACTTGGGTAATCTAAACTTGTCTTTGATAATGAGCTTCAACAATTCAGGTTTTGGGATATCCGAGCAAACCCATAGGACTTTTTATAAGACGATCGATCATCTTCAGATCCGACTCCAACGGTGAAGATCTAGAAGGTTATGCTGGCGCAGGACTTTATGACAGGTAACATTGTGCGATCAAATGCTGCAAATTTTGTTATCCTCCCCATCAAAGGTGTAGATTCGGTTAAACTCCATGTTAGTGTTACAATTCTCTCATTTTTCCTTTCTTTACAGCGTACCAATGGATGAAGAAGAAAAAGTTGTACTTGACTATTCATCCGACCAATTGATTAAGGATGCTGACTTCCGGCGATCAATCCTCTCCAGCATTGCTGGTGCTGGAAATGCGATCGAGGAGTTGTATGGATCTCCTCAAGACATTGAAGGTGTGGTTAGAGATGGGAAAATCTATGTTGTACAGACAAGGCCACAGATGTAATCCTCATTCTTTCTCTTACTATTTTCACAAGTGAAGGGTTAGATACATAGGTTGTCTATGCTAAGACTCCAAAAGGGTTCCTGATTATGTAACTATTTTCCAAATAAAAACAGTAATAATGTAAGGTGGTCTGTCTTCAGAGACGTCTACTGGGGTGTACAGAGCATGTTATTTTTTCACAAAAGAAAATACAATTCATTAGCATTTTATCGTTGTTTTGGCCGATGTTGCATGGAACAGACAGAGATATATATGTTTGTATGATTGAAATTCCATATTTATTTGACAGCAAGTACAATGAGAATACATGTAGACACCACCATATCTAGTACATATTCATAGGCATATATACGTCGATATACTGCCCTTAGGATGGACAACCTTCTGCTGCAAAACCGGAGACATTCATCCACACTTCATTCAATCGCCCCAACTGACGGAACGAAGCATTGTACTGGGCAATCGAATAGGAACCTTTGCCTTCAATACTATCTGGTTTTCCACCTGAGATTTTTCCCAAGATGGTCACAAGAGCTTCCATTTCTTTGTTAATGTTATCATCCTTGGCAAACCCAGAAAATTTCCTAACCGCAATGCAATGGCTTCTCCATTTGTCCAACACCAAATTCAGTTCGGGGTTAGGCTGTGGAGAAGCTTCCCCGTATTTTGCAGACATGTAGAGCCTCACAACATAGTTGGATTCGTGCGACGATTGGGTAGTGATGCTTGTTAAGACAGGAGCAGTTTTCGTAAGGTTAGAAGAGTTGAGGTTGGCACCGTGAATGTATTGGTACAACCTGTCGCGAGCAAAGCAAGATAGACCAAGAAAAATACAGTTATCTATTCATCAGTACATATGGAGAACAGGTTTTTGAGTTTTGGAAACTGGTTTCCTGTGGAAGCAAACAAAATAAAACGAAAGAAGTACAGGCAATTTTGTTGATTGCATTCTGAGAAAGTAAACAGATAAAAATAGAGAAGACGACGAAGTGAAACGGGTGTATTATAAGCAAGGAGACCTGTGAAAGCCATCTTTGGTTGATTTCTCGAAGGAAGTGCCACCAGGGACGAGAGCAGACATCCATGAGGATTCTTTGTAGAGTCTGATCTCCATACCCGGTTCTGATCGCATCACTGTGTATTGCGGTGACTCAATCGCATTAGAGAGAGGTAGCAGAGCAAGTACTAGCACCAGAAAACAATAGAAATAACATGCAAAGCTAAAAAATAGCTGCTGCTGCCTTTCCATTGTTGTTTTTGAATGTTTTCCAAGAACCACAAAGCTCCTTTGCCTCTACGGCTCCGAGCCTCCGTCCTTTTATAGATGCATTCCTCAGTTGTACCGCGAAGAAGTGTCTCCTAACCTCAGTGGCCTATTATAATAGTGAGCGAGCGATGTATAATGTTTGCACGTTCATGGTAGGAGAAAGC
This sequence comes from Rhododendron griersonianum, assembly GCA_018127125.1. Taxonomy (NCBI): domain Eukaryota; kingdom Viridiplantae; phylum Streptophyta; class Magnoliopsida; order Ericales; family Ericaceae; genus Rhododendron; species Rhododendron griersonianum. The sequence goes on along the minus strand of CM030799.1, from coordinate 5,143,054 downwards.
AATATACAAGTTTTGCATGTTCGAAGTATATCATGTCTTGTTTTCGTTCCATCGCGATTGCAGATTAACGCCTACGGATCAGTAAATACTAAATAGATATACAATGTTCCTTCTAATACAGTTCGATCTTCTTACCTTTTTCTTTTCTTGATCTTTGTACAAATTTTTCGGTGTATCCGTATACCAAGTGATTTTCAACCGTAAGATCATATTTAAAAATTCTCTTATTTGGAGACTCTCACATAATCCTGCGCCGGAAAATCACGTGGTACACTCGTACACCAACAAATTGGTACAGAGGATCTCTAATGCATAGAATCAAACATTTGGTTTTGTCAATTTGTTAATCCAATTGGCAGGTTTCAGTCCACCAATTTCTTTTAGCTGCATGATTTTCCACCCAACCCCTAAAAACTCTTCCTCGTATCATGAGGCAGTGGTACCATGAAGTTCTATATGCCAATCAAATGCAAGCCCATCAACCACCCCATCTGGCTGTCTTATTACCAAGTGGAGTGAAGTGGGCCTAAATCCAAGTCATCACCAATAAAACACTATGCAAGTTGACAGTTCTTTTTTTTTTTTTTTCCAATATTGTATGCATCAATGGAAGGTTAGCGGTAGGTTAGTAAGTTAGTCTATAAGGAGTTCAGAAGCTGTCCATAGTCGTGAACCCACAAACGCCTACGACGGGACTCGAACCTTGGTCTCCCACATGGAAAGAACCAGGAGTGACACACTTTGCTTCCTACAGCTTCCCATATAGCAAGACAAGCAAGTTCATCTGGTCAAAGATTTAGCCATTAATGGCAAACCCTAGAATTGCAAAACCGGGGGCAAAAGTGCACTCAGACCAATTTATTTAAATTATCTTGTAATTAGTGCATGTTAATCATCATATGGGAAAGTCTAAAGCAACAATCAACTTGATTAAAGTTCCAAGATTCTGCAGCATGATTACACATTGCCTTTCAAATAAAAACATCACTGCATTCATGAAGCAACAAGCTAGCTAACAGAGGGAACTAAACCATCCAGAGTGTGGTTGCAAAGAATCTGAAAATAGAAACTTAGATGTTCAGAAATTTTAGTTTTTTCCCTTTAGAAAAGCATTCGATTCAATGAGCTTACGAGCTGCTCGATCGTGAGCAATAGATAACTGCATTTAATTCGTCGCAAATTGAAAACCCCCCAAATCAAAATAAACATTACATCAACTAGATTAAATCTGGATTCTATCAGAACCAGTCTGCTTCAAAAATTACAAAAAAAGGACGGGTTTTTTTTTTTGAGTTAGAGAAGCTTCTACTAAAAAGATGATTTTAATCACCCCAATCAACTCCACTGAGACAATTGTAGTGGAATGAAAACCATGTGCAACCCAACCGGTATTGTGTTAGAGATAATTTACTCAAGCCTCTGAGGTAATTAGTGGAGTAATGTTCTGTCTCAAGTTTAGATTCGGTTTCAAACGAAAGCTACTCTACTGGATCATTAGCTTTTTCCAAGTAAGACAGCAAGTCAGTTTTTTGGACCTTTTTAAAGATATTTTTAAAAATACTTGTGTAAAAGTTATAATTTTTTACTTTTTCAATTTCTTTCGAGACGAACTAATAATGCGTAAAAGTTTGGTGTAGAACTAGGAAACACACACAAAAAAGAAGAAGCACAAAATCAAAAAATTGTGGTCCACAACTTGTTGGTTGATGAAAACACCCCTTATTAGTGATCAGTAGAAGTATACATAATATTGTTCTATTACCAAATGGGTTATAACCAGGTGGACAGCGGAGTGACCCACTAGTTTGATCAAACGCCACAACTCATGGATAAAAATTTGAGCCAAACAAGCAAAGTATAGTATTTAGTGCTGCTAAACAAACCAAACAGCTCAAGTTCGGCTTGAGCTCGGTTCGATTTTTGGCTTGTTTAACTTGCTTATTAGAAATATAAGCCAAGCCTAATCATGTTTTTTCCTTTGTTTATGAATTCAAGCCAAACTTAAGCATTTATATGTGTTTGGCTCGATAGGTTTGTGAACAATTAAAGAGGTCATTTAGTAAATACTAAAAAAATATACGGATAAATTAATAAATATCCCAAAATATAATATATGAATGTGTCTTTCGTATAGATATTTCACCAATTTTACACTACTCTTAATCCAAATAGGAATCATTGTAGAAGTTTTATTATTATTTATTTATTTTATTATGAATCATAGAACTTAGTCATATTCTTTAGAGGTAGTTTAGGAGGCAATTAAGAGTTTGTTTTCTTTATTTTCTTGATTTTTCTTTATGGCTTTAAATTAGTCCATTTCATTTTATAACTTAACTAGTGTTTGCCCGTGCCTACGGCACTACGCATCCCGTGTCGTAGGCATGGGCATTTTTGTAATATATTTTTGTTTTTTTATGCCAATGCCAGAAGTCGAAAAAGTGGGTAAAAAGATCCGATGACATTTTTGTAATATATTTATAAGAGTGTGGGTGTTTTCTTAAGAGAGTTGGAGAGCACACCTCATCCATTGGATCAAATGAATCTCAGTCATCGGATCAACTTGTGTTTATGTAGATGAGCTTAAACTCAGGCTCAAGCTTGAAAGCTTGAAACTTCACAAAATTAAGCTCGCTCGAGATTGGCTTGTATATTTCACAAGCAAAGCCGAGCTTATCCCAAACACAAAATTTGAAGCTCGAGCCAAACTTGAACAATTAGTCTCAAAAAATTCTCAAGCCCAAGCCAAGCTTGAACACATGTAACAAGGAGTCAAGCCAAGCTTGAACAATGTTGTGCTTGGCTTTTTTGGCTCGACTAACACCCCTAATAATATTGCTCAACCTTGTCTTGACTCCTTATTGCATGTGTTCAAGCTTGGCTTGAGTTTGAATCTTTTTGAGATTAATTGGTCAAGCTTGGCTTGAGCTTGAAATCTTGTGTTCGTGATAAGCTTGACTTGGCTTGTGGAATATGAAAGGCAATCTTGAGCTTTCAAGCTAGACTCGTTAAGTTCCCAAATGAAATAGGCTAACTAAAGCTATAAAGAAGAACTAGCATCATTAGTCTAGGCCAAGAGAACTCATAAACATAAAATTCAGTTACAAGTTACATTCATTAAATTAAAAATCCTCAAAAAACTTAAATTTTCATATCTCACACATGATATTTCCTATTTGGATGCAATGGTACCGTAAAATTGGTGAAAATATACATATGAAAGGCGGACGCAGATCTCATATTTTGGGAAATTTATTAAAATCTACCCCTATATTGGTACTAATATTTATGGAATGATCTCTTTGTTCACAAGCCTATCGAGCCAAACATTTATATGCTCAAACTTGGCTTAAATTTATAAACAAATAAAAAAGAAAGCTGCTACCCACACAGACAAAACTGCACAGATTGTGCACAGATTTTTTTGTGGGGCCAATCACGAGTCTCACACAAATAATCCGAGTCGTTCAGTAAATGTAAAACATCTTTTCAAGGGTTCCCGTAAAAAATTGGAGTAGTTAAATCCGATACTTATAGTTTCCCGATCCAATCATTTAACTTTTCATTAAGATTTCAAGATAATGAAAAGTTAAATGATTTGATCGAGCACTTATAGATATCAGATTGAGTTGATTTTTTGCAAGACCCTTAAAAAAGTGTTCTACATTTCCTGAACGGCTCGGATTATTTGTGTAAGACCCGTGGTGGGTCCAACAAAAAAATTTGTGCACAATCTGTGCATAAAATATCTGTGTGGACAGACTTTCTGAATAAAAAAACTTGATTCAACTTGGCTTATAATTTTTTTTAAATGAGTTTGAATAAGTCAAAAGTCGAACCAAACTCGAATTGTTGGTTCGTTTAGTGGAGTGACACGAATTATTTTCCCAATTGTGTGATCTTGGAAAACGTGAGTATTGTTTCCATAAGTCAGTGCGGTTAGGAATTGGCTTATGTGTCAAGTAATGACAAACCAGTCAGTAGAGCAAAACAAATTAGCAAACGGCCCGTTTGGATGGAGTATTTGTTTTGGGTAGATATAGAATGAAGGGAAATTTGAAGATGGATATGTAATGAGGGCTGATAAGTTAAGAATGGTGGATTTGTAATGAAGTGTTTGGATAGTTTTTTGAGAAGAGGGATTTGGAAGGTGGATATGATGGGATAAGATGTGAAATGACTTTATTACCCTCATTTTATTAATTTAATGGGTAATATAGGTTAATTTAATCAAAACTAAAATAAATACATATTTATCACAAAAAAAACTGGATAAAATTAAAATTAAAAACTGGATAAAAAAAAAGAGGGAAAACAGTGCATCTTCTTCCCCAAATTTATTCAGTGGCTCAGGAAGGAAACAGAGGTGGCCTCCGATCTCGATCTTGGTCCATCAGGTTCAGAGCCTCTGATCCCGTCCATTAGGTTCTCTCTCTCTCTCTCTCTCTCTCTCTCTTTCTCTCCCCGATCCCATCCACCATCATCGACGACGATGGTTGCTCCGACCCACCATCACCGACGGCTGGGCAGTCCTCTCTCTCTCTCTGATTTTTCTGGTAAGAAAAGGTAACACAACGCCTCTGATTTGCAGGGGTATAATGGTACCAAAAATGCCCAAAACTCCCCTGATTTGCTAACGACAAGGCCTGAGCTGTCGTTACAAATCGGGGTGAAATTTGGGAGAAGGGGGATATGTAGTCCGGACAGTAAACAAGTCCGAGAGAGGAAAATTGGAGCCAAACACCGGATTTGAGGGAAAGTCGGAGTACAAATCAGGGCGCCTCACATATCCCCTTCATCTCCTCCATCCAAACAGCAATGTTTTGTCTATATTCCATTGGGTTTTCCAACTCTAATAACCAATGTCTTGATCGGTGGTTTCGAAATATATATATATATATCGGGGCGATTCCTGAGACCCTTCAATTTTTTTCTAAAAAATCCCCCACCCGAAGTTCCCGATCGAATTTTGATGATCCGACCGTTCAATGTAATCAGAACGTGATTTTAAGGGTACTAGCGGGAAATCAGCAAAAAAAATGACCGGAAAGGGCTTCATCCGAACAGTTTTTATTGAACTTTATTGAACGGTTCAATAAAAAACTGCTCAAATCAAGCCCTTCCCGGTTTTTTTTTTTGCCAATTCATCGCAAGCATCCTTAAAAATCACGTTCTGAACATATTGAGCGGCTCGGATCATCAAAATTTGATCGAGAACTGTGAGATTAAGATTTGGAGGGTTTTTTTAAGGGTCACCGGAACCGCCCTGTATCTATCAAGGCCCCGTTCCCGAACGCCAAATAAGTACTTATTTTTTAAGGAGGCAATTTCAAGCTCAAAAATGATGGGCTTATTGAAATTTAAAAATATACAATATGGATCTTATTTGAAAGATCTCATTGAGATCTTTAATACGGTGCCAAAAAAAATAGAAAAATTATTTTTCATTTATATTATTTTTGAGTTTGAAAATATGAAAAAGTAATTATTTTTTAAAAACGTGTTATGGAACGGGCTCTAAGTTCCACATATTTACAAAAACACTTTATGTACGTATACTTGAATTAAGGTACTGTGTGGGCTGGTTGTTCCCCAACCAATTTCAGAGCTCATAAACATATAAAGTGAGGTGTGTGGTACCGCTTTGTTCTGCACATTTGAAAATTTAATTTTAGATATATGTTGATTGTAGAGCCAGTTGTTGTTATTGATCTGTTTGAAAATGGAGTAGTAAACATTATTTTTTCTTTGTGTGTAGGATTTGTTGCACGTATAAGTTGAATATGATTTAACTGCTTTATGAATTTGAAAAAGTAACTATTGGGAGTATTCTTTATCGGTGCGTGATTGAGTTTAGGTTAATAACTCAACTTGGTAATTTTTTTTTATCAAATTGGTATTTCTCTAGGGGGTAGACTTGAATACTTCCACATAATTTCAGTAATGGGTTTCAAATTGATGCAACAAAACTTACATGAGGACTAGGTAGTGTTCGGTAGTGTTCTAGCAGATGAAATAAACACTCGAATCAAAGAGCACATATTGAATACACAAGGTAACTATTTTGAATATACAAGGAAATTTGAGAGAAATTTGAATTTTTATTGAATTGTTGAATAATCTTTAGGCATACATCCTTATTTATGCCGGTAGGAGTCCTATCAATATATGACAATTATGGGTGTCAGTTTCTTAAAAAGGGAACTTTTAGAAAATAAAGGTAATTTCAAGCTCAAAAGTCATGTGTTTACACAAATAGTTTTTCCACCAATATGGATCTTGTTTGATAGATCTCATTGAGATCTTTTAAACGGTGCAAAAAAAATTTAAAAATTATTTTTCATTTTCATTATATTTGGGCTTGAAATTACATTTTTTTTGAAAAAGAAGGTTTAAAAAAAAAAAACCACAGGGCCAGATCAAGCAGAACAATTATTTGAAAACCAAAACTGCAAGAAAAGGGAAATATAAGATATTAACAATACAAGAAAATACTTGGGAAAATTAGAAACAGGCAAAATATGAAGCACAATAAGATTTTTTAATATTATTTCTAAACAAAAGTTTTCAAAATAAATACTCAACTAATTATTTCTCTTTGGTTTGGACTGTCATCATAAAAAAGTGGAGTACCAATCATTTTCATTATGATAAAAAAATCATTTTCATTTAATTAAGAAAAAAAAAATTCACACTCCTCTTTTAGCCACCCATACTCCTTCTTTGTTTTTATCCCCGTAAATTTACAATATTATCCTTAAATATGTAGACAAATATATCGAATGAAGGGCAAAATAGTAAATTCAAGTGAATAAAGACCAAAAAAATGTGAAAATTAATTTCCATAATTAATTGGGAAATGATTTTGCCACTCCTTTTTTTTTGTTAACGGCACTCCCCTGCAAGTATATTTTTTGTACAAAAATATAGGGAAATGATATTGGCACTCCAAAAATTGATGCATGCACTCCAAAATCAATGCAACTCCAAAGCTACTTTCCTTTGTTTTTTGGAGTGCTTGCATCAATTTTTGGAGTGCCAATATTATTTTCCAATATATATTTGCATGAGAGTGATGTTAACAAAAAAGAAGGGACAAAATCAGCCGCCAATTAATTTTGAATTACTAGGAAAATTAACCGTACCCCGAGAGATGGTCTGCCAGATTTTCGGGAAACGTGGCGCATTCATAGCCCGTGAAAGAAGGAAAAGATAACCAAAGAACGGAAGTAGGGAACAGCTGTTTAACGTAGAGTGGACTTTTTACTCCATTAGATACTCCGTACCAGGAATGCTACGTACACTACGGGATCCACAACATCATCCACTACACGCCCCAAAACGACGTCGTTTTGGGGCGTCCCCTTAAAAAAAAAAAAAAAAAACCAAAATCTCAAAATTAGAACGCTTCCCCGTTTCGACTGTGAGAGAGAGAGAGAGAGAGAGAAGAAGAAGAGGGGGAAGACACCACAGCCAACCCAACCCAACCCACCGACGAGCACCACCCCCGACGACACCAACGAAGAAGATGCCTCGCCTCCAGATCGCCGACCACCGCCGTACGCCGACGAGCTTCGAACCACAATCGCTAGTATCGATTTCGAACGCTCACGAAGGTCTCGACCACCACGGCCGCCATACGCCAACGAAGGTACCCTCTCGATCTCAAACACTGGTATCGATTGAACTAAGGTTCCAATTTCAATTCGTAGATATTACGGATTTTTGCAAAAAAAATTAGGGTTCCAAATTCACTAAAAGACTGAGGTTAAATGGGCATTGGGCACACTTCAAGAATCCTACCCACAACTTCAGGTATTTCCAAATCTGCAGTAGCATATTCAATCTGTTGTTTAATAAGCCTGGCCTTTGGAGAGCAACACACAGTTAATGGGGATTGCCCACGGCGGGCTTTTGTTCCATTACTCTTCGGGAATGCAAGCTGTTATGCTTGCTTTGGGAATTTGTGACAAGGTTAGCGTTTTTGGGTATGGGAAATCGGACTCGGCAAGGCTGAGTTGCACTTGCATGATTACGAAGCAGAGTACGATATTTACCATGATTTGATCAATAGATCGCAGGCAATACCGTTCATCTTGGACAAGTTCAAGTACCCCCGTGGTAATCTATCAATGACATTTTGCCTGAGAAACCGTTAAGATTCTGTGGCAATTAGTTAATTTCTTTGTCCGGTTCAAAATTAGATGTTCATTTTTTGTACCACTTTACCGGAAGTCTCTCATGAGATGACACTGTTGAATTCTAGTTCATTGTTAAGACCCTGTCATGGAAAAATGGGTTTTGGATGTTACACGATGTAAAGTTGAAATAGTAGAAATGCATTTTTGTATAGTAGAAATGCATTTTTGCTGCTTCTTATTGGTTCGGGTAAAAGTTGAAATAGTGGAAATGCATTCTTGTATGCTTTTGTTGCTTATTGGTTCGGCTAAAACTAATATGTACATTCCATTGAAGGGCAAGATTATGAAATTTCTTACCAGCTTTCTGTTCTACTGTATTGACTTGCATTTCTTTCAAATCATTGTATGACTGATCTTGTAACATTTGGAGTAGTTGCTCAAGTATCTGAAGTGTTCACTTTTCCTTTCCGACAATTCAAACATAGTGCCAACATTTTAGGAAGCTCCACACTCGAATTGACAAGTTGTCTAGTCTCTTGATGGGTCTGTTCTATGGTTAGCTCTATGGATACCCCAGTAGAGGCGATTGCAAAGCTTGGGTTGCGCCATATTGAAACACTCCTGGGTAGCCATTTCAGTACTTAATTTGATGTCATTTAATTACTTAGAAAAAGGAAAAGAAAAGAAACATAACTTAATTCAAGCATGTGATACTTCTCACGTAAAGTTTCATTGTCTCAATATGTTTGCATTGTCTAATGCTTTTCTATGCAACATGACTGCAGCGGCTGCAAACTTGGGAGCTTATGGATCTATCCCAAACTCACTTCCAAACAGATCATGAGAAAGGGCACGCAAAAAAAAAGATGTTGGTGATTCTCCTTTGCTATGCAAAAAAAAGAATCCTACCCACTTTGAATGGTGCTATGCAAGAGGGAGAGCACAAAGCTATGCAAGAGTGGATCTCCTTTTTGCAGAACTACTACTGTCCTAGCTAGAGGGAGAGCACAAAGCAATTCCACAACTCCAAAATCAAGTTCCGCTTGGTGTATGGAGTGTCCAGCCAAGAAGAGATGATAGCGACACTTTAGGATTTTTCTTTTTCATTTTGCTTGTAATATAGCTTAGGGTAGACGACGACGATGATGTTCGGCTCATGGCCTTTGCTCCAATTTGACAATGTTTCATGGCTTGTTTAAAAAGATACAAGCTTGTACTCCATTTTTATTGCTGTATTGGTTATGAAATTCAAATATTACTATGGTGTCAACTTCTTGGAACTTCTCTACATAGGTTTTGTTGATGATTTATTGTCCTGAAGCTCTTAAGGCAAGGCCTGATTTTTGGAAACAATGGGAATGCTGATACATTTCTAAAACAATGGGAATGTTGTTTTGCCATGAACTGCTGTTTTTGCCCTTTTTTCTGTTGCTACTGCTGCTGACTGAGACGCTATGACGTCGGGCTAGACTAAAAACAAGGGAAACTCTGTCGAATTTTTCAGAAAATACGAATACGGATACGACACAATACATCTTTCAATGTACGATAATATAGATACGATACGGACACGATACATTACATCTTTTAAGATAAATGGTGGATATGGATACCATACAATACATCTTTCAAGATACGATACCGATATGGATACGATACGAATACGGATACGACACAATACATCTTTCAAGATAAATGGCGGATATGGATATGATACAATATATATTTCAAGATACGATATGGATACGACACAATACGTTTGACTAATATAAATTGCATTCATCCAATATAATTCAACACATTGCAACCTTGCAACATTCATAGGTTTAACAAAGCAATCGTAATGCTAGTACTATTACAGATTCATCAATGTCATGACTAATCAAAATAACAATACATTTTCATCATTTCCATAGAACAACCAAGTGAACTACTCTCCATTATTATTCGTTGCATTCATCATATCAATGAAACTTGGTTGTCCTTCACATCGATGCTCTTGAGTTTGTAGTAGATTTGGTTGTAGTCCCCCCCAATATTGACTTTGGTCTTCCATAAAACTTGATTGTCCTCCCCAAGATTGGCTGCCCGCAAGAATTGATTGACCTCTCCAAACTTGACCATTGAAGAAACTTTGTGAACTTGGAAAAGAAGGCCTAAATTGGTTCAAGCTTGTTCTTGTCGGGCAAAGAGTTGGAGAAAATGGGAAGATGGTTTCGCCTTGTGTCATATTTGCTTGCATGTTATGAGGCATCATGTTTGGCCACATTGAATGCCCCATGTAGCTTGGGTGACCCTGCCCAACAATTAAAAACGATTATCAATAACTTTTACATGAAACAGGAGATTGTGCAATTAAAAATAAAGTTCCTTATATGTACATTTACAACACTCTCTTGTGTCCCGAACCCATGGCCAACTGCAATCTTCTCAACCTCCTGAAATTAGCAACAAATATAACTATTACACATGCATTGAATAGATCTATATGTCAATATTAACTAGTAAGTTGTTCAAACAAAAAAATTAGTAACCAACAAATAATAAAGAACTTATACCTTGACTTTTTCATTGGACAATGTCTTTTTTTTTGTTTCTCTTTTCTTCTTAACGGCTATTTCCACAAAACCTTGCTTCCTTTTGCACGGCGGTCTCCCTTTTCGTCGAAGACCTTCCGGGTCAAGAATATTTGTGCTCTGTTTGGAAGTTATAACCTCATCTCCAAGTGAAATAGAATCAATATGAGTATCCATGTCATCACCAAGTGAAACCACATTACTTTCACAAATGACTGAAGCTTCCATCAACTCTCGTTTTAGCTCACGTACCCTTGTCATCACCATGTCATACTTCTCTTGAGAACATTCCGCTAAATCGACAACCTCATTGAAAAGATTGCACATGTTGTCATGCCGATGCGCTTCAATTGACGTTGAGTATTTATCGTAACTGATCCGAACTTTAGTATGGGCCCTCTTCACATTTTTGCACCATCTTCTGGAGACATACTTGTCAGGCACTTTTTCAACTCCCATTTGACACCACACCGTCAATTGATGTCTACAAACCATTCCTCTGAACTCAAACAATCGACAATTACAATGTGTTTCATTAGTTTCTGAATTAAAATCAACAATAAATGGCACTTGAAATCTCTTTCTCTCTTTTCCTTTTCCATATGTAACCCACTCTTTCACCTCATATTCGGACACGCTTTCTTTTTTTAGACTACAAGAACACTTAAGTCTCCCGAAAAATTCATCATGAAACTCTCTAACCTTCTCATGCCTGTAAACACTTTGAAATTGCTTCTCCAAGTCATTTTTAGTTACTAACGGGATGTAAGTGTGCCAACTTTTCACATCTTCTTGGTTTTTACTCTCCACCTTATTCGCCAATGCATTTTCATACTGCTCTACAAATTGTTTCAAGGTCGTTTTTGAATGAATGTAACCATCAAAATATGAATTTATACTCTCACTTCTTTGTGTAGATGACATTCCCACCCAAAAGCAATCATTCACATAAGCAGGAACTCATCGTTTCCTCTCCAAATACAACCCTGATAACCATGGGTTACTTTGAAGCTCGTACTTTTTGATGAATCCATTGTTCTATTGTCAATGAATTCCATACTGCCTTACGCATACACGAACTAATATTCTCATAGGCGTTGCACCCATTTAATTTTTCGGGCAACTTTTTCATAATATGCCATATGCACCACTGATGTCGGGTGTCAGGGAATACAATTTCTAAAGCATTCTTCATGGCCATACACTGGTCAGTAATCATTGCTTTCAGAGTACAACCCCACATGTATGTCCTCCAAGTCTCAAATAACCACGAAAATGACTCTGTGTCTTCATGAGAGATGAGCCCGCATCCCAATAAAATAGACTGACCATGATGGTTCACGCCTACAAATGGAGCAAAAGTCATGTGATGCTTATTTACCAAGTATGTTGTGTCAAATGTCACAACATCACTGAACTCCTTGCAAGCTGCCCTACTCCTTGCATCAGCCCAAAATACATTCCTTAGTCGACCATTTTCATCCAAATCCATTGCAAAAAAGAAGTCAGAATTGTCGGCTTTCATTCTCATGAAATAACGATGCATCGCTTCAGCATCTCCTTCCATAAGTCGTAAACGTCGTTGTTTGTCCAAATGATTTCGCAAATCTTTCTTAAGATATGGAAGCTTATCAGGACCTCCCGCCTCAATCTGAAATGAGTCATAAGTCTTGTACACTTGGATCCCGGCTTTATCATTCAATTCAAGCTTTCTTTTTACATGTTCATCCAGTACCCTATTGCACTTGAAATACCTTGTCTTTCCCGGGCTCTGTTCATGATTGTGCTTCAAAACAACAGTGTTTAACCTCCACTTTCCATCTGGGTGTATCCCAACAGTAACGTGAGCTGGACAATCAATTTTTGTTTGTGGCCGTGGTTTGACCGGGTTGCTTGTTCTCACCCTTGCCTTTCCAGCACGACAACATTCAAATCCTATATGCCTCAACTTTCCATCACTTCCCTTTCTTGATGATCTTTTCGCAATAGCAAATCCTTTTTCTCTAGCATATCTTAAGTAATAACGATATGCGTCCTCCGATGTGTCAAATGCCATTCCTTCTTTCGGTTCTTCAACTTTATCTTCACAATTTTCTATTTCCTCCTTCTCATCCTTAGTAGTTTCTATCTCATCACAGTATTTGCTTGAAGGACCACTCCATACCTCTTCTTCGTGTTCAATGTCTCCATTCCACACCTCTTCTTGTTCCCCTCACTCATTGTTTGGAGGCATTGCCAACGGAACAGACTCCGACAACATCCTGGTTCAGAAACAAAGGAAACAAATAAGAAACAAATTACTAACTAACGCATGTCAATACTTAAAGAACATCCAAGGAGCTAATCTTTAACTATTCTAACAACACCAACATTCGCCAATCAAAAAAAAAATTCTTGCAAAGGCTAGGTAGGGGCAGGTAAAACCCCATGATCTGGAGTGATGAAAATACTTTTTTTTCTAGAAGAAATGCCCATCAAGCTGTGGAGCTTAAGGGGAAATTTTTAGAAGTTCAGACAAGTAAAATGCTATGTTTGTGTTGTGTCTGAATTCCAGGAGATTGGTGTACTCTATCTATGAATGCATAACAGCATGAAAATACAGGGAAATTCAATGAACAACGTAGGAAGAAAGAGACTGAAAACAACAATCCATTTCTTAGCATAAGGAAAGTGAACCAGTCACACAGGCCAGTTAAGAAAAAATGCCATCAAAGAGTCAAAGTGAACTATTCACCCAGAGTATTCCCCCAGTACATGTGCCAATGATTATAATGTTGTGCCTCCAGTTTTGAACCCCAAAGCGTACCATTAGTGGAGTCATGGCCTTTTTTCCTAACTGGTAAGTATTATTGGCAATCACTGTATCTTGGTCAGACACGTGCATAGACAATCGCCGTTTCTCCATACAAGATGGGTATAGTTACCAGTCATTCTTGACCGCGCCAGTAAAAAAACATAGAAGAAAAGTTTACTCTGCTCGCATCCAAAATAATCATAAAAAAGAATGACTGATATCGGATTATAAAAGCAGTATGACATCAAAGATTATAAAAGCAGTATGTTCATGAATCATTCTACCGCAATTAACAAGGTGAATTAGCTACAAATTTATAATTTTCTACAAGCCTAAGCCCAATACATATCCTTTACTTAATCTGTTTGGAACCCTAATTTTTTTTTTTAAATCTCCATTCCGGCATGAGAGAGATAGAGAACGAGAGAGAGAGAGAGAGAGAGAGAGAGAGAAAGAGAGAGAGACCTTGTTACGCACTGGTGGTCGTGAGTCGTGAAAACCCAACGATTTCGAATTAGTCTGGTCCTCTTTCTGGAGTGGTGTCGCCAGATGTGGATAAGGAGGGTTCGGTGGTGGTTGGCGGTGGCGGACCTGGCGGTGGTCGGCTGTGGTGATTCCCAATTCTTTCTCCCCCTCTCTCTCTCCCTTCTGTAGAACGACTGGTTTTGGCGGTGGCGTTCTGATTTTCAAATTGGGGGGAAACGGGGAAGCGTTTTAATTTTGAGATTTTTTTTTTTTTTAAGGGGACGGGGACGCCCCAAAACGACGTCGTTTTGGGGCGTGTAGTGGATGGTGTTGTGGATCCCGTAGTGTACGTAGCATTCCTCTACTCCGTACTGTTATATTTTCTCCCTGCTTTTTCTTGTCATTGTGGTGTTCGTATTTTTTGAATTTTTTATTAAATTCGCATTATAGGTTTTAAATTAATCATTCATCTTAATAATAGGAGTCTAAATTGTAAAATGATCAATCCCAAAAACTCCGACGAGAAGTTAAATGAAAAATGAAAAAAATAAAAATATGAAAAAAAAAGTTAGTAGACAAAAAAGTTAGGGAGGAATGAGCCTAAATCACGAAAGTCGCATAAGGGTGCATCAATGGGAGCAAAGCGTAAAAGTATATTCGAAACACATCCCAAATAACTAAAATCTGCAAGAACGAGGATTGAGCATGCGAGCACACTGAGAAAACTGAGAGCGGAAACGCATCGTATTTTTATTATGTAAGGGTGCAACTAATAGAATACATAAATGAAATTGGGTTCATATTGTTTCTTTGGATAAACGTGCTTTAAATTTGACATATGCGTTTTCGTTATATCTTTTTGTTTCAGGATAACAACAATATTCAAGTTATTTTAATTGATGTATGTGATGAGAATGACTTGCCTAGAAATCCATTTAATCCATATATATTTTGGAGGAAACACCCCTGGAACACAATAAAATGTTTTGTTTTTCATATTTGTGCTATTGTATTTAAAAGAAAATATAAAACATAAGAGAAAGCTATATACTACTAGTAGTAAAATATAATACAATACTTATTACTCCATTCGTTCTAAATTGGATGTTAATTTTTGGTATTTATGTCAATTTCAATTCCTTATATCTTTCCATGTTTATCTCAAAAAATATGCAATATGAATCTTGTTTGATAGTTCTCAATTAGTTATATTATACAAAATTTTTAAACTCATAAAAAATATTATAAATTAAAATATATAAACGATAAAAAATAATACGAATTTAAAAAATTGTCATCATTCTTGAGACGGAGGGAGTATAACTTAATGGGTCCGGAAATGAGGCCTTGTAATCTTCCCTTTATCGTGAAAAAAAAAAAAAAAAATCTTCCCTTTATCATTGCCAAGTTGCCAAACAGACCTTTCAGGCCTAGCAATATACTTCTAATTGTTCCAGAGGCATCTTTCATTTCTTACCTCCTCCGACGAATTCATTTACGTAGATTCATCTCCTCCTCCTCCTCCTCCTTGGATGTTGAATTCATATTGATCGGAAAGTTGTAATCTTTTAGAGTTGCCACCTCTTATGGGATCGATCCCCTCTTATGTACGGATCTGAAATGATTGCCTTCAAACTAATACTAGCACTCAATTACAAGGAGGCTTTGAGTTTCTTGTGGAGAGATACAGATCCTTGGTTATAAGGTTCGATCTCACGTTTTTGTAACTGCTTCCAAGCATTGTTGACTGGAAATTCTGTTTTAATCACCCTTTTTAGCTGTGCAGCATATTTCAGATTCGCAAGCGTTTTTAAGGATAATCTATATCCAGTTAGATCTTCCAATGGAGCCTATCAGTTTAAAGGTTTGATCTTGTATGCTTTTAGAAATTTTCTTCTTCTCGTTGTGTTAATCCCAGTTAATCCCAGAAGATCTGTAATTTTACCTGTCTTTTGTTGTTTAGATCACGATCTATCGGTTTGCATTGACTGGACTTATTGGTCCGGTTGGTCCTAGCCCTGGATTGGATCAAAAGACCCTGTTCCTGTTGGATGGTTATGAGGTTTGATTTGCCCTGCTTGTAATTTTTCTTCTCAGCATTATACTTACTTTAATTGTTTGGGTAAGTAATTGTCTTAATAGAAACACACCAGAAAAGAAGGCAACGGATAGCCTTGTACCCCAACCGTTGAGGGGAAAAACCCAAGTACAAATAAACCCATAACTACAGCAGCTGCACACAAAAAAAAAAAAAAAGGAGGCTACCCTGCTGAGTCTTTTACAACTACAATCAAGAAAAGGTATGCCTCCCCCGAGAATCCAAAATGGGTCATTGTAGTATATGACGTATAGGCCTCGTTTGATGACGGTGATAGATGGGTGGGATTTTTAAGGAGATGAGATTACGATTGGGATTGATAATGAGATGGAATTGATAACTCTCTTGTTTGTTTGGGATGGGATTATTAATATCATGTTTGTTTCCCATGGGATAGGATTGGATTAGACTGGATTAATGCATTTTCATATTTTCCCTTACGCAAATCTGAAGGATAACAACACCATGCACTATTGCATCAAAAGCAAATCGAGAAAACAATATAAATAACCAATCCCAAGAGCTAAGAGGTTTATCAAACGGGGCCATAGATTTTTCTACCATTGTCTCCTTCGATTTATCTTGAATGTTTATTTCTTTTGCCATCTTTGTTTTCGAATTAGAATTGATGCTAACTGTTATACATCTTTGTTTATCTACCATTGTCTCCCAAGAGCTAACTGTTGATGTGAGTTATACATGTTAATTTGTTTTCATGTGGAGAATGGCTACTGTGAATTTCTTGATCGTATGTCTTTTCTTGATATTAATTTGGTTTTAAGTGGAGAATGGCCATTGTGAATTTCTTGATCGTGTGTGTCTTTTCTTGGTATTAATTGTCTTGATTTTTTTTTGGGTAGGTAATTGTCTTGATCTTTTGGCTGCCCTTTCCTGAAAATATTTTCCCCTGATTATAGTGTGTTCGATTGGTAACCAGTTCTGGCGTCTCCAAAAAGAATTTGGTACACCACTGCATTATGAATCTTGTGTATAATTTCATCAATTTAGCTCTTATTTCAAGGGTTGTCCTATAAGCTCTTGTGGTAATAACAAATTTAAATCCTTTTTTTAACCACAAATTTGGACCTAAACTTCGATGCAGAATGGATGAGTTTAAAAACCCAAGGAGAGAGTCTAAGGGGGTGTTTGGTAACGTTTTTGTTTCATGTTTTCTGTTCCTGTTTTTACTTTTTTTCAAAACTAAAACAATAAACATGTTCAGTAATTTGTGTATGTTTATTGTTTTTGAGATTAAATTATTTACACCACCGGTTTAAACATTTATTTTCTCCAAATCAATTATATTGCGCCACGTCGCCATGTTTTATTAATTGGGACCACTGTTTTGACGATATGTAATTGATTTAGAGGAAATAGATACTTGCATTGCCGATGTATATAATTTATTCTCTTTGTTTTTTACAACGTTAAGAAGAACAAAAAGGTGATAGTTTGAGGACCAAATAGTTTTAAGGACCAGATAGATGGTTTTGATAGTTTGAGGATTAAGAAGAAC
Organism: Rhododendron griersonianum; assembly: GCA_018127125.1. Lineage (NCBI taxonomy): Eukaryota > Viridiplantae > Streptophyta > Magnoliopsida > Ericales > Ericaceae > Rhododendron > Rhododendron griersonianum. Next base: position 5,125,464 of record CM030799.1, on the reverse strand, counting down.
AAAAAGGTGATAGTTTGAGGGATAAAAAACATAAATAAAAAAAACACACTCTAGAAATATGAAAACTTAGAATTCAAAACAAGGGTTTCAGCTCGATCGTTTCTCCCAGCGCTCATCCAGCAAAACCCATGGAACAGATATGGTAATGTCTCTCTCTCTCTCTCTCCCTCAGCCACCCCCCCCCCTCTCTCTCTCTCTACGAGTGAATCCTAATAGAGAAGCTGCCCCATAGTGTAAGAGACAGCCTCTTTCATGCTCACCAAGTGTTTGTGAAAATTACTCGGCTATGAAAGAGTGAGGGATGGTAAGAACTGAGTTTTGAAAATGACTCCGAACATGTTTTATTAGTGCTGCCCCATCCTAGTGGTTCTTTCACAGTCAAGTCTGCCTGGAATACCATAAGAAAGAGGTATCCAATTCAACCTTGGTACAAGATAATTTGGAGTGGGAGTTATGTACCCAGATGGTCATTCATTTTATGGCTAGCTGTTCTTCAAAGACTGCATACTAAGGACAGATTGAAGAGCTGGGGTATGCAGATTGATGGTTTGTGTAGTCTCTGTTATTCTGAGGATGAATCACACCAACACCTCTTTTTTGATTGCCCCCTTTCAACAGTTGTTTGGCAGTCTTTGGTGGCTAAGAACAGGATTCAAGGACTGTCTAATAACTTTGGGGAGGTGCTTAATTGGTACTGCTCTAACGTGACTGGGATTGGGCTTATGAGCACTACTCTTAAGTGTACTTTTGCTGCAACTGCTTATAGTCTGTGGCAGGAGAGGAATAATTGCATCTTTGGTGGAATAACCAGGAGGAATGATCAAGTGACTGATGAAATTGTGTCTGGTATAAGGGACTTCCTCAGCTCTAGGAGGAATGTAAAGAATTCTTCTCCAAATAAGATTCTATGTGCAGATTGGAGGCTTTCCAATAGGATCTTTGGAAATGTATAGATAGGGATTTTGCTTCTTGTAGCTGTAGCTATTCTGCTTTTAGCTATTGTTAGTTCCTTTTGTTTCTGTAAGGGATGTCTTCCCTGAACCTTGTTATGATTGGTTGAGCTTTATAATATCTTGCACTTGCCAAAAAAAAAAAAGATTGCCGTAACTGTGTTTTTTCTTTCAAAATTAGTTTATAGTTGGATCTACAATATTTGAAGCAATAGCTATAACTGTGTTTTTTATTTTTTGCTTTCAGGAGCAGATTGCTTTTTCTCGTAATTGCTATAAGCTTTCTAGCTGCACTTGATCTGGTGGATGGGCGAGTGCACGCCTATGGATTGGTGTTGCAATGGGTGCCCACATTTTGTCTTCATTCGCGACATGATGCGTTAAATACTGATTTGTGTCGCTCTGATCTTGCTATCAAAGAGAAATTTCTTATCCATGGATTTTGGGCACTTGATAGAAGTGGTTCTACACTCAAATGCACTCCTACTACTAATCCCCTCAACAACCCATTTCAACCGGTATTAACTTATCCTTCTTCTTCTTCGTCATCGTTTTGTTTTGTTAACTGCCACATCACTTTAATCTTTATTTTTCAGCCATCGGTGATTGTAGAACAAGACCTGAGTGAAGAATGGCCAAATCTTAACGGTGATGATGAGAGTTTTTGGGAACACGAGTACAACACTCATGGGAGATGTCACTCGGAAACACCAACATCAGAAGATTACCTTCATCGGGCGCTTGAAGCTTTGAGCGATGCCAAAGTTGATATGGCGGTGCAACTGAAAGGTAATCTCTTCAATGATGTGCTCGTACCTCTTGGTTTTACGGCGGGGGATTGGCTTGATCCTCAGGATCTTGCATCGAAGATGAAGCAATGGTCCGTGGGAAATGTCAAGGTCAAGCTTCGATGTTACACATCGCGGGAGGGGGTCTTTATGTTGAAAGAGATAATTTTTTGCTTCGAAGTAAAGGGAGGGCAGTGGACGTTAATACATTGCCGTGGCGGTCGGTATGGAGGTTGTCCACCGCAAAATACCGGGAAGAGTGTATTGTTACCTGCAGTTGCTCCCGCTCCCGCTCCCGCTCCCGCTCCCGCTCCCGCTCCCGCTCCCGCTCCCGCTCCCGCTCCCGCTCCCGCTCCCGCTCCCGCTCCCGCTCCCGCTCCCGCTCCCGCTCCCGCTCCCGCTCCCGCTCCCGCTCCCGCTCCCGCTCCCGCTCCCGCTCCCGCTCCCGCTCCCGCTCCCGCTCTTAGGAGCTTCTAGGTTCCTCCGCTCCCGCTCCCGCTCCCGCTCCCGCTCCCGCTCCCGCTCCCGCTCCCGCTCCCGCTCCCGCTCCCGCTCCCGCTCCCGCTCCCGCTCCCGCTCCCGCTCCCGCTCCCGCTCCCGCTCCCGCTCCCGCTCCCGCTCCCGCTCCCGCTCCCGCTCCCGCTCCCGCTCCCGCTCCCGCTCCCGCTCCCGCTCCCGCTCCAGATCCATATATGCTTCTTAGGTGCTCCCAACCTTAGGAGCTTCTAGGTTCCTCCGCTCCCGCTCCCGCTCCCGCTCCCGCTCCCGCTCCCGCTCCCGCTCCCGCTCCCGCTCCCGCGCTGCCTCCACCTCGCAAGAAATCTCGTAAGAAATCTCGTAAAAAACCTCAACTTTCTCCTACCCCTTCTCCAGCTTCTCCCCCTTCTCTTCCCCCTTCTCCAGCTTATCCACCTTCTCCTCCCCCTTCTTATCCTCCTTCTCCTCCCCCTTCTTATCCTCCTTCTCCCCCTCCTACTTGTTTCTTTCGCTTTCGCCGCATCATCTCCGACCCCTACACCATCCTCTACCTCTTCCTATTAGTCATCATCCCCCTTTTAATTGGATTTGCGAGGAAGAGGAGGAGGAGGAGAACCTACTTTGATGGCGTGAAGCAGGATTGATTAGAAACCACAATCCATTGTCAGGTTAGTTCAACTTATATATAAAAAAAGGATCGCGGTCTGTTTTGAATAGGAGGACACGAGGCGTAGTATTTTGGGCATTGTTTTGAATCTCTTAGACTCGTGTCCATTAGTCCAATGGCAATTTTGAACGATTGAGCGATTTGGAGCTGGAGAAATCAGTTGCTTGACAGTTTCTTATGTGGTTTTTTTTCCCCATAGGTACGCTGTGAAGAGGAGCTTATTGAAGCAATTGCAATGGCAACTGGTGAGAAGAAGGATTGTCTCTGCTTCATTGAAGTGATTGTTCACAAGGATGATACAAGCAAAGGGCTACTTGAGTGGGGATCCAGGGTGTCTTCTGCTGATAGTCGTCCTCCAAATCCGCAGTAGAACTTCTATCTCGATCCAGTTTCGAAACCAAGCTTAGTAGTAATTGACTAGCTTTACTATATGTTTCAGGGAGTTTATGAGAATGTGAGGTAGATTTGGTTTAGTTTCTATAGACTTGGCGACTTCGGCTTCTGGTGGTTGAGAATGATTTAAGTATTAGTAGTAACATCTATCTTAATGCTCGGGAATAGTCTAATTTCTTTAGTTACTGTTTGCCTGTTGTGGTGTTGAGAATGAGTTCTATACATTCAACTCCAATGCAATCATGATCTGTTTCAACTCATCAAAAGCCTCTCTATTGTTCTGATCCTGATTCCTGAGTGATGAGGCTGGTAGATTAGCATGGGTTTCGTAGCAAATGAGCTATGCTACCTTTTTTTTTTGATCCTCTGCTATGCTACCTGATTCCGAACAAAATGTTCTGTTGCAACCTAGTATGATTTGTTTAAGTCAGAACCAAGTTTATGTTTGAGTCGGAACCAAGTATATGGCATGTCTTGTTTTTTCGATTGCTTTCAATTTTGTTCTTGTGTGTGATTCATGATGGTTTATACTTTGCTCTCTCCTTGGGAGCGTTTGCACTAAGGTAGTCCATTAATCTGACATTCTACACAACACAACGACGAAAATTGGGTCTTGGTCAATTGAATCTCAACTTTTCCTTTCGGCAGATCTTAAGTTGGGCCTATATTGGGCCGGATCTCCAGGCCATAAATCTCACAAGCCTGATATGAGGACCCACGGCCACTATGGTTGACTCAATTTTTTCTAGTCTTTTCTTTTTCTTTTTTGCTAAGCACTGAATGAATGAATTTAGCATAAAATTAAAATCCTCCTATGTTTTGAAGTGATCTTTTCATTCCATTCAACTATATTGCGGAGTCAAAGCCTACCAAACCCTTTGATGTGTGCCCAAAAAAAAGTGAAACTTTGGCTCCCAAGTCTGAATGGACCATCTCTGAATTATGGCTCCGTCTCTGAATTTACATATAAGTCTTACCTGAAAAACTAGCGAACATCGTCAACTATGTGAACCAATCATTTTTCAAAACAAATCTAGTGGAAATTAACCCTTAACGAGTCGTCATATACACAAAGTAAAAGTGAGACGAACAAAATGGAGATCAAAGTTGGTGTGTCCATCTTGTACCGCATGAGCAAACACTGACGAATCGTCATATGGGAGGGGAGGTGGCCCACTAGATCTATATGGACATCACCATTTCCTTTGCCCTTCAACATGACAGTGGTATGAGCAGCAGGGGATCATTTAATCAATTCCATTTGTTGGTTAAACTAGAGATTAAGAAAAAAAAAATTATAAAATAGGACAGCTGAACTTGAGGCCTGCAGGTTTAAAGGGGGACTTCAACCCAACAGGCTACAAGAAGAGTTGGTACACAAGGAACAACAATGCTGCGCACAACCACACACATGCACACAAACATTTACACACACATTCACACAGTGGCGGAGGGAGCATAGGACGAGCGGGGGCACGCGCCCCCACTCGAATTTTTTTTTTTAAATTTAAGATTTTAAAATGTATATTTTGTATTTTGTCTAGTTAATTGTGTTTCATAAATCTACTTTTAATCTTTCTACGACATGTCGAATATCATTTCATTCTCAATTTTTTGTTTCACATTTTTGAACATTGTCATTACACTGGCAAAATGAGATGTCTAATGTGAAAAATAACAGTCACTTACTAATTGGAACTCTCTAATGCATAATGTCCCAAAATTCAAAAATGCCTAAACCATGGGCTATACGTTTTATACTTAAGCAATTATTAACAATGGGAGCAATATTGCTAAATATTGTATAGTGAAAATGTGAATTGCTCTTAGACTTGATACGCTGAGACAATTCAAGCAATTCGATTGTTTTTATATTCTATATAGTTTACTATATTAATAAATATGTTAGGTTTTTTAATTCTTAGCACAAACGTTTTAACGTTGCTTAGTAAGCAATTTTTTGGTTGAAATGTGTTCAAAAAATGCCCCCACTTACATGGATTTCTGGCTACGCCACTGCATTCACAAAGGGAGTGGGAGTGAGACCCACTCCCTTTGTGAGTGTGTGTGTGTGATTATCAAGGGAAGTGAGAAAGAGACACCCAAAGCAACGAACTTTAGAAACCCATATTGTCCAGTGCCTCACGTGCTTAGGCTTACATGATCTAACTCACCCGCACGGCACCATTCCTCAGTTCCTCATGAACCACCCAAGGCTGGAAATTAGGAAGTGACATCCGATAGTTCAAAAAAAAAAAAAAAAAAGGCACTCTGTTTATATCTTCAGGCTCAAGAACTCTCTCTTAAAAGTGTCTCCAATGTCATAACCAAAACTCTTTTTTTTTTTTAAAGTTAATAGTGTTGGTCTAAAATATGGCTCACAGTGAAAAAATCGAACTTAGCAACCCTTTAGCCAATAATCAAAATTTATCCTTTAGATAACAAAAAGAAGATGATTTCCACACTTCCCTTGTTGTAACCATCCACTCTCTTTTTTAGTTTTTATCCATATGAATTTACAATATTATCCTCGAATATGTGAAAAAATGTATACAATAAAGGCCAATATAGTAAATTCAAGTGGATAAAAAAAATGTGAATTGTAAAAATGGGTGTGAAAATCAATTCCCTTACAAAAACTAGCAACATTTTTTCTTTGGAACCACTCTCCTTTTCTCTCTCTCCTTCCATCACTATCAATGTCCCACTCACTTACATTTATTTTCAACTCTCCCTATCTCTCGCTACTATAACCGGGATTTTGATTATGAATTATTGTGTAACTTCACATTGTTAGTCTTAGCAATCCCTGAAATGAATAATCAAAAGTTAAGGTGGTAATTTGTTTATCCAATTTTGGTTATGCCTTTGAAGATACCCTGACCAACTGGGACAAAGCTAATGAATGAAAATGATGGGCCAAAACTAGTGTACTACTATAGAATTTCAAATGACCAACAGTGAACAAATATACCAAATTTCCAACAAAAGAATTCAATACAATTCACAGTGATAGTAACTTACAGCATGACTACAAAACAAAACTCCAAAAGTAACGCCAAACTGTAAACCTCTTTTGATATATACAAACTTATACTTTGAAGTTAAATATCAGACACCTACATGAAAATACAATAATTTTAGGCAAATGTTTAACTTCAACATCATTTTAACTGAAATAATCCAAAAAATTACAGACACCAAATACCAAATAATGTTAAACATCGAGTATTGAACAATGTAGAGCCCTCTCACTAGCAGAGCCATAAATAATGAACATTACAGCCACAACCGTGCTCCGCCAAATGAAAGAAAACCAAAGAACACCGATGTCATTTATACGTAAATTGATAATACGGAATGGAGTCATTTCCACATCCTCCCTTAACTGAAACTAGGCTCTCTTTGTATAAGAAATTCAGCTCACGCAAATCCCTAGCCTGTTTGGCAACAATGTCATACAAGAATGGGGTATATCTCAGCTGCCAGTCTATTTTCCACAGCAGAAGCTCATTTTTATTCCAGAAACCCGTTGAGACACATGCTTCGGAACATTGCTGTTCCACAGTCAATTCATGTGACCAATTGTATGAGGAGAAGGATTCCCCAGCCTCAACCACGCGGTAGAAGTCCTTCATCACCCATAGTTCAACAATTTTGCGGCCTTCCTTGGCGAAAGATAAATTTACCGCAAGGGAGTCCCTAAGCAGTGAGAAGTGACAAACCTTAAATCTGTTACGGGGACTCGAAATTAATGTGTTGAACTTCTCTGGCATCAGTGTCACATGGAACAACTCCCGACTCATGTCAAACGAAAGAACTAGGTGAATGTAAGGCTCACCGATTCCACGAAACCTGCGCACCGAGTGCCAATGAAAAACACCATCGTTGTTATTGTACATGCCGTGGGTTGGAACCTCATGAACAGAAACCTTTTGGACAGTATCATCCACGGGGAGAACTCTCCAAAAACCAGAGCTTAAGTCGTAAACTTCAGCATAATTAATGTAATCATATGGGTAAGCTTCAACCCCGCGGAAATTTACAACTTTAACCACTTTGATACCTTTAGTTGTGAGATCAAAGCCAAACCCAACCAGGCAAGAATACACCTTCTTATATGGTGGGAAGTCAAATTTGGACATGGGGAGAATGCTAAATGCCCTAGTTGCAGGGTTCCACAGTGCAATAATTGGTAGCCGCTCGACAAGAGGTTCATGTGAACAAAACTCAATAGGCCTCCAATGTAGACAAAACACGCCATCACAAGGACCCAAAACTAAATCTGGTTCCCTGTCAAACCCAAAATTAAGATTCACAGGTTGGAAGGCAAATTTGAGAGAACATACTGTGAATAAGTGAAAGCCTTCATGCCCAACTACGAGACCGTTGTCACCATTCCAACTGGCCAGCGTATTAGGAGTATTTCTATGTTTGAGATGTGAGGCAATAAAGCTAGGGTTTGTAGGAAGAGAATGCCATCTTTTACAAACACTCTTGAATCGCATTAGAGATTTGACTGGCAATCTCGAAAGGATCTGATCAATCACTAGATCTTCAGGAAGAAGATACCAGCTGCTACTTGCCAACCATTGATCCTTGCAGAACAAAAAATAGGAAATATCAGGGCAAAGCAAGCTCTAAAAAGAGATTACAGAGTAGTGTGCACAATTCATCAATTGGTTTGCTGCTTTTGCATACTAGACTTCTTTTTTTCTCGGTAGAAACTCAAATCATTTTATGCCCAAACAAGAAAACAAAAGCACATGGCATATCCCTGACACAGTCATCAGCCAACATGCTACGCAAAATCAGAAACAACATACACAACTAACGAACCATCTCCAAGACAGAAAACAACATAGCTTTCACAAGCGAAATCATGAGTGAAGCAAAACTAAAACCCAAAAAGACACCGGTTCATAAGCATAATCAAGGAAGAATCAATATGCTGTAGGAAACACCCCAAACTTAACATAGCACCTTGTTCTCATTGTTAGCCTTCACCCTCCTCAAAGAGCTTATGGCATCTCTTATGGCACTCATCAACTTAAGGATGAAGAGATGAGTAGTCATAGCTCTGATTTGGTCACTAGTCTATGGTATTCTGTATTGTTATATGCCATCTATCATTCTATTGTATAGCTTCTCCATACGTAGTCTCAAAAGTATGTTTCTCTCTTGCTAGGTATTATGGGTAATAAGAAAGGGAGATTTATTACTCGAGTACATCGAAGATGACAGCGAAGAAATGGAATACAACTGCCCTAAAGACCTTCTAAGGGTTTGTTTTGTACTTTTATTTCACAAAAAAGGACCATAAGCAGGATTCACGAATCCGCATATCTTGCAAGTTGCAATAGAAGCGCTTACCTATTATTCCACCTTATTATCAATATTTAGAACAAGCTTTTTATTGATTTATATCTAAAACTTTCACTTATAGTATATATTTTCGCTACCCGAATCAATAAACATATGTTCCCATGTATTATAGAAATCATGATCGAATCGGTGCGATTTGACTTAACGATTCGGAAAAGAACCATTTTTTGATGCACAATTTGACAACCTTGGTCCAGGGCTGCAAGGAGAGAAGGTTGGTCAATTGTACAGACTAGACAAGAGTGGTTCGACAGGAGCTGTTGTCAAACACTGGTCCAATATTACAGAGAATAGACAGAGTGCACATGAAGCAAGGTGGTCGCACAGACGAACACAAAATAGGCGTAAGAGAACTCACAGAACCCAAGTCAATCCCCAGGTGCAGACAGGAGGTACCAAGGGCGTGCAGGGGTTCCGGAAAGTTCATCAGGAAGCCGAGAGCAATGAGAGGAGATCATGTTTGAAAAATGTGCAGTACCAGCAACCACAGCAACGACCATGAGACGGGTCTCACTTTCACCAAATCTAATCAGTAACGGGTACACCTTTGCAAATATGCATGTAGATTTTAGGAGGTAGAGTCAGGCTGCAAGGACATGATCCTTGCAGGACATTCTGGTGAGGGGTGCAGGCTAAGTCACACAGCGTGTGCAGTGTGTGAGCGCGGTGCGGGTGCGAGTGAGAGAGCGTCAATATTACAAAGAACTGTAATGTAGAGCATCTCAAAGAATCTTTTCTTTAAATTTTGAATTATATATTTCTGAAAAATGTAATCATCCAACTTACTAAAACAGGGACAGATTTTTTTTACTATATTTGTATTACTTCCAGTAACTCAAAAAGTAACTACGGGTACTAATGTTCCTAGCCAGCCACGTGAACCATTAAGGCTTTTTCATTTTTTCATTTGCAGTGAAGCACTTTTGAAAGGACAATTGAATGCAAGTCTACAACTCTACCTCTGCCATGACGCCTGACTCCTGAGGCATAGAGTGGTGCTGTGTTTGGCAGTAAATGGGAATATTTTGCATACGTGGCCACTGACTATTTGTTCATAATATAAATAAGTATCCAGTTTGCGAATTGAACAAAAAGAATTCACGAATTTGCAATCAATTTCTCCTCAATTTGTAAATCCGCGTTCTAGTACGCTAACCTAGGTTGACGAACTGTGTGACTAAGCGTGCGAGTGCCCTCGTGGCAACAGGCGCGGACACTTTGATTTCGAGGTGTGGCCAAGTAGACTGGCAAAAGAACTCTGGTTTAGCTTGACTTTTCACCTATTGAGAGAGACCTGTGAGAATGATGTGGAAGACAAACCACAGTCTCCGGGCAGGCCATATACACAGCCATTCGGCGCCGCTTTGGCTCTCTGCCACCCACGCCTGATGAGATGGTCTTTTTGGAGGTTCTCTACCCTCCGTCTAAATATACATGTATGTTAATGAGTAGGGCAATGGGTGTATGAGTTGAGAGAGTGAGAGTTGAATCAGTGTTTGTACTCCATTATTTCTATATGACACAAAAATAGTGTAACTTTCTTTGTGGAGCGGCCATTCCGGTCAAACCATGCATGTGTGGTGTTTGTATTGTGTGGGTGGGTGACCCACAAACCCAACATTGTTTTGCTTAGGTGACAACTTAGTTGTATCATGATTCACTCATACCCGGGCTCAAATCAAATAACTAAAACATAACTATCAAAGCAATGCTGATGACAAGAGTTCAGTTAAGTTTCACTTTAGGCAAAATCAAGATCACTAATTCTTTTCTCCATGCATTCTTTGAACAACCACGATCAATAGGAGAGAGAAAGAGAGAGGTATGGCGATTTGGCGGGATGCATCTTGGTGATTCTCCTCGCTCGATCTGGTCCTTGCTACTGATCTTCGATCTTCTTTGGTACTCAATCTCCCTTCTCTCCATTTGTCGTGTTCTCTACTCATGGATTCTGGTATTCTGGTTTCTAATGCGATCGTTGGAGGTACTTTGTCTAGCTCTACATGTGTGGGGGATATGGTGGTTAACCTAGATCTTATTTCTTCTTCTCCATTTACTGCACCTGTCTTGCCTATGTATAATTCACCTGTAGGTTTGAATTCTGGTGGCATTGGTGAACCTAGGGTTTCCCCGGTATCTAGGGCGTCTTCGATTGTGAACCCTTGTCCTTCTGGTAATATTGTAGATCTGTTGGAACAGGTTACGGTTCCTCATCGTGATCATTTGCCACCTTGTGCTACTACGTCTCCTACTGCTGGCCAGAACAATGATGGAGCTAGTCATTTGCAATGAATGGCTGGGTCATCTTGGAGCACTATTGTCTCAGGAGGTGCTGGTGGGGCTACTCCTCCTGCTGTTGATCGAATGAAGTTTGAATATATCCCCCCCTACTATTTTGAATGATAGGATTGTGGTAACTCCCCCGGTGGAAGTTGAGGAGTTGGAGCACCCCAGATGGCAGAAGTGTATTGTAGGGCATTTTCTGGACAAGAAACTGAACTTTTCTGCAGTTCAGAATATTGCTAAGAAGATATGGGCAAGGTTTGGTATTCGTGAGGTTCTCTCCAATGACAAGGGGTTCTTCTTCTTCATGTTTGCGGGGGAGAAGTTCAGACAGTTGTTAGAGCTTGGCCCATGGCACTTTGGAGGGAAACTACTTATTCTCAAAATGTGACATCCTCGCCTGATATAGGAAAAGGAGCAGCTATCCAAAATTCCTCTTTGGGTTCATTTTTTTAATGTACCACTGGAAATGTGGACAGGACCTAGGCTTAGTCACATAGCTAGCTCAGTTGGGCATCCCTTGTATGCTGATCAAATGACAGAGTCAGGGCGAAGGCTAAGCTATGCCAAGATTTGTGTGGAGGTGGATTGTTCTTCCCCTCTACCTGAATCTTTTGATTTGAAATATGCTGATGGAGATGTGGTGGTGATTAGAATTCAGTACCCTTGGAAGCCTCAAATGTGCTCTGTATGCCAAGTTTTTGGTCATAATGAGACTACTTGTCCATCTAAAGTGAAGGATAAAAAGCAGGGTAATGGAGGTGTGGATGGTGCTCAGGGCAAGACTGTCCAGGACAATGAATGGCAGGTCGTGCGTATTTTACAAAGGGAAGCTCGTTCTGGTTTGGGGGGTTCTGCATCTCTCCAGGCTGCACAAGCTTCTACAAGTGCACCCACTGCTGGCATGCAACTTCCTATAAATGTGCTACCTGTGAATGGGGAAAGTTTTTCTGGTCCAAAATTGGTGGATGGGGTGAGTTCTGTTCCTATTCAGAGTGAGCCAGATATTCCTGGGAATGGGAGGCCTCTTGGTAAAAGGCATTCTGTTGAGAAGGAAGTTTCTGAACCTAGTAGGTTTGCTGTGTTGGATGCCTTGGGGCTTAATGTTGAGGGTGTACCTATTGAAGTGGTTGTTACTCTACCAGATGAAGCTTCTGTTCAAGGTGCTATGTTAACATCTGAAATTGGGCTGAATTCTTATGGAATTGGGCCAGATTTTCCTGATGGGTCTCAGTCTAAAGCCACTCCTATTGCAGGTGCTGGTAAGAAGGCTAAAGGAAAAGGTGGGGGGAGAGATCCTTCTAAAGGAAGGGCAAGGGGTCTGAATAACCCCTTGAAGCAGAAGGAGGTACGTTCTCTTATTGTTTCTCAGAGATTGGGGCTCTGTGGTGTCTTGGGATGGGACCCTTGTTGCTTGGATGTTTCTTTGGTGTATAGTTCCGAGTCTTCTGACCAATTGATCTGTGTGAAAGTTACCTGTTTGAGTTCTCAGAGAGTGTTTTATGCATCTGTTGTCTATGGTGCTAATTCTATGGTTTGTAGGAGATCACTTTGGTCTGCAATGAGATTTCTTTTTTCTGTTATTGGTGACTCTCCTTGGATTCAATTGGGAGACTTTAATGTGGCTCTTAGAAGTTCTGAGAGGGTTGGTGATTTTGATAGTTCTGCTGCTGGGGAGTTTACTCAATGTTTGATTGACATTAATACGGAGGAGTTGGCTGCCAGGGGTTGTTGGTTTACCTGGTCTAACAAAAGTGGTGGTGGTGGGGCTAATATGAGTAGAATTGATAGGGTTTTGGTTAATAGGGACAGGCTGGATATGTTTCCTGAATCTGAGGCTCTTGCTCATGTGCCAAGTATCTCTGATCACTGCTCTTTGTTGGTTACTGTCTTCAAGAAAGTTGCTTGCAAAAAGCCTTTTTTATTTTTTAACTTTTGGATGAAACATCATCAGTTTAAGGAGCTGGTCCAGAATTCTTGGTTACTCCCTATGACTGGTTCTCCTATGCTTAGGCTTTCTCTGAAACTCAGACAGTTGAAACCTGTTTTAAAAGATCTGAATTCTCAATGCTTTTCCAACATCTCAGGTAGGTTTATGGAGGCTAGAACTCCTATGGAAAGTTAGCAGAATCTCTGTGTTCAAAATCTGGGTAATGACAATTTTATGGAGAGGGAAAAGGAAGCTGTCAGGGTTTTCATGGAGCTGAGTGCAGCTGAGGAGTCTTTTAAAAACAGAAGTCTAGAGTTAATTGGTTTGCACTTGGGGATCACAATACCAAGTTCTTTCACCACAAGGTCAGTTCTAAATAAAGCAAGGAACAAGATTTTAAGTTTGGTTACTGTTGACGGTCTTCGGTTGGATAAGCCAGAGGAGGTTCAGCAAGAAATCATTCAATTCCACAAAGGGTTACTTGGTACTAAGTTCTCACAACGACAGGATGCTAGAGCTTCTTTACAGGAAGTTATCAGAAGGAAAGTGCCAGTTCATATGCATGAGGGACTTGAGAAACCTGTGTTGGCTGAGAAGAACACAGTTGCTGCTCTTAAAGCTATAAAGGGTGATAAAGCCCCAGGGCCGGATGGGTTTTGCTCAAGTTTTTTTCAACGAAATTGGGAGATTGTTGGCCCGGACTTGATTGAGGCTGTTCAGCACTTCTTTCATAAAGGTTTTATTCTTCGAGAGTAGAACTCTACCGCTCTTACCTTGGTTCCTAAGATCGCAAACCCTTCTATGGTTAAGGACTTCAGACCTATTGCTTGCTTCAATGTGGTTTACAAAGTTATTACAAAAATTCTTGCAAATAGGATGCAGTCTATTTTACCTTTGGTTATTGGTCCAACACAATCTGCTTTCATTAAAGGGAGGAGTATAGTTGATAATGTTCTTCTAATGCATGAATTGATCAAAAACTACCACAGAGATATAGGATCTCCTAGGTGTGCTATTAAGATAGACCTAAGAAGCACGGATACGGATACGCAGATACGTGATTTTTCCAAAAAGGAGGATACGATACGTTGAATATAAAAGTAAATAAAAAATATATTATATATAATTTTTAATTCCAAAAATTTCATTAATAAGTTTTTCATTACACAAGTTCACATGCCGAGAGAGATATATTCATGTATAGTTATATATATAACTGTATCTATATAGTCAATCAGTCTCTTGTGAGGACCACCTCATTTTAATAAAATGCGGACCTCCCATTTTTCGATCGAATTTCGATGATTCGAGCCGCTCATATGTTCAGAACGTGATTTTAAGAGTACCCGCGAGAAATCAACAAAAAAAAAGACCGGGAAGGGTTTCATCTGAGCAGTTTTTGTTTATTTTTTATCAAACGGTTCAAATAAAAATTGCTCGGATGAAGCTCTTCCCGATCTTTCTTTTTTTTTACTGATTTCTCGCGGGTACCCTTAAAATCACGTTCTAAATACATTGAGCGGCTCGGATCATTGAAATTCGATCGAAAAATGGGAGAAATGAGGAGGTCCGCATTTTAACTAAAATGCGGACTTCCTCATGGGAGACTGATTGTCTATATAGTTATGTACATATATATATATACATATATTTACATACACATAGAGAGAGAGCCGAGAGACTTACAAGGTTGTCGAGAGAGAGGATATCGTCGGTGTGTTTATGGTGTCGATTGGTGAGGGAAAAAGAAAAAAATAGTCTTACTTGCAATTTTAACCCCTACATTTTAAGTAATAACATATTTACCCTCATGCGTATCCGAAACATATCCGAGCGTATCCAACACGTATCTGCAACGTATCGGATACGTATCCGGAATGTATCCGAGAGTATCCGCGCGTATCCAAAACGTATCGGGATACCCAAAAATTATTCTAAAAGCAGGATACTTTAAAAAGCGTATCAGATACGTATCCAGAGAGTATCCGAGAGTATCGGTATCCGATATGGATATGATACGTGGTACGGAGGCCAAAATAGAGTATCCGTGCTTCATAGAGATAGACCTTATGAAGGCGTATGATTCGGTAGATTGGGACTTCTTGTTGGACACCATGGATGTTATGGGTTTTCCAAGTATGTTCATTGGGTGGGTCAAAGCTTGTGTGACTACTCCTATGTACTCAGTGATGCTGAATGGAGGGTTAGTTGGGTATTTTCCTGTAGCTAAAGGGCTTAGACAGGGGGATCCAATATCCCCCTATCTTTTTCTTCTTGTCATGGAAGCTTTCTCTTCTCTCCTTCAGTTCAACATAGAAAATGGTGACTTCAAATACCATCCCAAATGTCAGGAATTGGGGATCTCTCATGCTATGTTCGCTGATGATTTGTTTGTGCTTTGTAGTGCTCATGAAGGGTCCTTGAGGGTTATTATGAATACCCTTAAGGAATTCCATCAGTTTTCAGGTCTCCAACCTAACTTGCTCAAGAGTTCAATTTTCTTTTCTGGAGTGTCTACTACTTTTAGACAGTCTCTGGTCGAGTTGCTAGGCATTTCTGAGGGACAGCTTCCAGTCAAGTACCTTGGTGTTCCCTTAATATGCTCTAGACTTACCTCTGCTGATTGTTTGATCCTCAATGAAAAGATTCTAGCCAGGATTCAAAGCTGGGTTCAGAAGTACTTGTCTTATGGGGGACGGGCTCAATTAATCCAATCAGTGCTTTGCAGTATTCACACTTATTGGAGCTCTATTTTTGTGTTACCTCAGAGAATTATTAAGGAGATTGAGGGTTTGCTTAGTGCCTTTTTATGGTCTGGAATTGACATGAAACATACAGGGGCCAAAGTAAGTTGGACTCAGCTTTGTGCTCCTAAGAATGAAGGTGGGTTGGGTTTTCGATCCTTAAAGGAATGGAACAAGGCTTCTAATATTAGACATCTCTAGGCCCTTAGCAAAAAAGCTGATTCGCTTTGGGTTAAATGGGTGCATATGTATATTCTCAAAGGGCAGAGTTTATGGGGGGATTCCTGTTCCAAATGATGCCTCTTGGGTAATCAGGAAACTGCTCAAATTAAGGGATATTTGTCAAGAATGGATCAGATACTGTATTGGCAATGGGGAGGATACTTTCCTTTGGACTGATAATTGGCGCCCAATTGGTGCACTCTAAAAGAAGTTTGGGGACTCTATTGTTTTGAACAGAGGCAGTGCTTTGAAGGCAAAGGTGTCTTCCATTATTGTGCAAGGAGAGTGGAGGTGGCCGAGGCAGCGCAACAGGGCTATTATGGAGGTCTTAAGGCTAACTCCCGCTGATTTTCTCCCTAACCCATCAGTTAAGGATTCAATTTGCTGGACCCTTTCAGCTGATGGAATTTATTCTACAAAGACAGCCTGGGAGGCTTGTAGGCACAGGTACCCTATCCAAACTTGGTATTCTTTTGTCTAGTACGGCTTCCTAGATGTATAGGGTAGATTAGCCACTAAAGATAGGCTAGACAATTGGGGCATGACTGTTGATACTCAATGTGTGATGTGTATGACAGCCATTGAATCTCATGCTCACTTGTTCTTTGACTGTCATTTTACCTCCTCAGTGTGGAATGTCGTCTTGACCAAGAATGGTATCACTAGAACCTCACTCCCCTTGGAACAGGAGCTCCAATGGGCTGGCTGCCATAGAAAGGGAAGGAGCTTTGGTAGTGTTATTTACAAAATTTCTTTGGCTGCTACAGTATATCTGCTTTGGGCGGAACGCAATCTGAGGGTTTTTCAACACAAGAGAAGAGATTTGGAAAGGGTAACGGCTGCTATTCTTGAAGCCATTCGAGCTAAGCTTAGCTCCTTATCCTCAATCAAATTTTCTGCTGTTAATAGGAATCTTTGTGATGAATGGTTGCTGGATTCCAGAATTTTTAGAATCAATAACTGTGGATAGGTTGCTGTTTGTTCGTAGGTAGTGTTTCTCCTTCGTTGTATAGGGAGGTCTGTGTACTTATTCAGGGGGATGCCGCGGTGTTTTTGTAGCTTGTTCGCGTTTTTGGTGCTATAAAATTTACTTACCCAAAATATAAAAAAAAACAAGACACCAAGCAAGCAGCATACCTCATTAGCTCGGAATGACTTGGCAGGAATGAAATTCGCACCAGCCCGTGGATTTCTAGCCCTAGTAGCAACCTGCCTGAACAATCCACCAGCATATACCACAAATCAAACCCCAATAGGTAGACATATATCGACACAAATGTATGTATTTGTGTGTGCGTTTGAGCCATTTATACGTAGAGAGAGAAAGTGAGGAAGATAACCCTTGTTTAACGATTTTGGCAGACTGAGAAGAACGCATGAGCTCGGAAACGAAGTACTGAAGCGCTCCGACGAGAACCACCCCTACCGATAGTGGAACCACCCCTACGGGTAGTGGGATCAGCAGATTAAGCACCCAATCTCTGATCCCTGTGTAGCTGAATACCAAAACTTCCGCCATCGCGTCAGAATTCCAAATCTCTCTCTCTCTCTCTCTCTCTCTCGGACGGTAGGACCTCTCTCTCCCACCCTGGGACCTTTGTGTGGTCGTAAATGTGTGTTTTTTTTTAGGCGTCGTAATGGGCATTAGGGGAGATTTTATATGGATATAAATAAGTCCTAATTTTAGTAGGTTTGATAATTTATTTTGTTATCTTGAATTTTAAATAGGGTAAACTATAGTTAACCCCCTCTAACTAAGCCTCGCGTGCACTTTGCCCCCTCTAACGTTTTTTTTGGCACTTAACCCCCTCTAACTAACTGAAATTCAAACGGTCATAACTTTTTCGTCCGAAATCAAAAACATGCAAATTATATATCGATTTCAAGGTCTTGAAGTCAGCTTTCTAATGACACCAAAATCACATCACGGTTCAAAGCACACAGAAAGTTATGATCAAAAGAGTAACTTTCAGTGTGCGTCCTTACTCTTTTGATCATAACTTTCTGTGTGCTTTGAACCGTGATGTGATTTTGGTGTCATTAGAAAGCTGACTTCAAGACCTCGAAATCGATATATAATTTGCATGTTTTCGATTTCGGGCGAAGAAGTTATGACCGTTTGAAGTTTATGACCGTTTGAATTTCAGTTAGTGTTAGTTAGAGGGGGTTGAGTGCCAAAAAAAAATTAGAGGGGGTAAAGTGCACGCGAGGCTTAGTTAGAGGGGGTTAACTATAGTTTACCCTTTTAAATAATACTCATTTTACCCTTTCTTTCTCCTAGGCTTCCTTTGTTTGAGCGTAAAATATTTTTTTTGAAAAAATGATTTACTTGTTTTTTTTTTGTTTGGTTGTGCAAAAGATAGAACAATATGTTACTAGGTAAAAATATTTTACTTCATATGGTTGAAAATATTTTCAGTTTGAAAACGTGTAAGTTATTTTCCGAACTTCGGTTTTGCTAGTCAACTAATAATTATGTTACTTTACTAAGCCCCCTCGGCCCCAATCTTATTCATCTATGACCTAACCTTGTGTTTTCTCATCAAAGACGATAAAAATTTGTATGTAGTATAAACGTACGTACATACATACATATCTACTTAATAAAACACAAGGGTGTGGGCCGGCCTCCACACAAACACAAGTTGATCCAAGGGCTGCTGTGTGCTCTCTAACTCTCTTAGAAAAACACCCACACTCTTACAAATATATTACAAAAATGCCATCGGTTCTTTTTACCTACTGCTCGGCTTTTGGCGTTGGCATAAAATAACAAAAATATATTACAAAAATGCCCGTGCCTACGACACTACTGAGATGCGTAGTGCCGTAGGCACGGGCAAACACTAGTATGTATATATTGAGAGAGAGAGACGAGCTAATTTACAACTTTTTTTGCATTAATTTGAATCAGACTCTGGCTTATAGGATTTATTCCAGAAACTTTTCCGTGTGGAGCAATTGTCAACCGAATGCCGGAAATAAAAACGAAACTTATATTTTTTGCAAAATTATTTTACATGAAAAATATTTTACGCCGGAAAATATTTTGCTTTGAAACAAACGGAGTAATATTTCTCTCCTATTTTTTAAAATCTTTCTTCTTTCCCTATCCTAATCTTCTCACCTAAGATCTCAAACAAAATTTTAAATAAGACACTTGTGATTTAAGGGCAAAATAGTAACATGATTCCTTTTTGGCTGCTCGGAAAATGTAGGAAAGGAGGAGGAAATACAAAGTGGAAGAGGAATCCCGATCAGTTCCTCATACAGTTGTTTCATTTGAGGTTTTCGCAAACGAATGGGTTTTGTTCCATCTTGTAAGCATTTTTCAATAGAGGGCAAAACAGTAATTTACATTCTCTTCGTTATGGAAGTCAACCGGCTCTTCATTTCCATTAGTTTGAGGTGCTTACGTGCCAAAAATCAAAGTTTGAGGGGGTAAAGTGTCCCCGAAGCATAATTCGAGGGGGTTAACTATAATTTATCCAGAACTTAACTAATTGTTGAATTTGATATACAATGTACATGACATGGTGATGGGTTTCCTTTTGTGTTCATACCAAATAAAATAATGATGGAAATCATTAAAAAAAATTGAGCACAAGACAATAAATAGAGGCTCCCGGAATTTGGGGTAGAGTGTTCAGAAATTACATTAACTCTACCCTTAGCTCTACTAGCTGAAAGTTTAACTTCAACATCATTTTAACTGAAATAATCCAAAAAATTACAGACACCAAATACCAAATCATGTTAAACATCGAGTATTGAACAATGTAGAGCCCTCTCACTAGCAGAGCCATAAATAATGAACATTACAGCCACAACCGTGCTCCGCCAAATGAAAGAAAACCAAAGAACACCGATGTCATTTATACGTAAATTGATAATACGGAATGGAGTCATTTCCACATCCTCCCTTTACTGAAACTAGGCTCTCTTTGTATAGGAAATTCAGCTCATGCAAATCCCTAGCCTGTTTGGCAACAATGTCATACAAGAATGGGGTATATCTCAGCTGCCAGTCTATTTTCCACAGCAGAAGCTCATTTTTATTCCAGAAACCCATTGAGACACATACTTCAGAACATGGCTGTTCCACAGTCAATTCATGTGACCAACTGTACGAGGAGAAGGATTCCCCAGCCTCAACCACGCGGTAGAAGTCCTTCATCACCCATAGTTCAACTATTGTGTGGCCTTCCTTGACGAAAGATAAATTTACCGCAAGGGAGTCCCTAAGCAGTGAGAAGTGACAAACCTTAAATCTGTTACGGGGACTCAAAATTAATGCGTTGAACTTCTCTGGCATCAGTGTCACATGGAACAACTCCCGACTCATGTCAAACGAAAGAACTAGGTGAATGTAAGGTCTGATTCCACGAAACCTGCGCACCGAGTGCCAATGAAAAACACCATCGTTGTTATTGTACATGCCGTGGGTTGGAACATCGTGAACAGAAACCTTTTGGACAGTATCATCCATGGGGAGAACTCTCCAAAAACCAGAGCTTAAGTCATAAACTTCAGCATAATTAATGTAATCATATGGGTAAGCTTCAACCCCGCGGAAATTTACAACTTTAACCACCTTGATACTTTTAGTTGTGAGATCAAAGCCAAACCCAACCAGGCAAGAATACACCTTCTTATATGGTGGGAAGTCAAATTTGGACATGGGGAGAATGCTAAATGCCCTAGTTGCAGGGTTCCACAGTGCAATAATTGGTAGCCGCTCGACAAGAGGTTCATGTGAAAAAAACCCAATAGGCCTCCAATGTAGACAAAACACGCCATCACAAGGACCCAAAACTAAATCTGGTTTCCTGTCAAACCCAAAATTAAGATTCACAGGTTGGAAGGCAAATTTGAGAGAACATACCGTGAATAAGTGAAAGCTTTCATGCCCAACTATGAGACCGTTGTCACCATTCCAACTGGCCAGCGTATTAGGAGTATTTCTATGTTTGAGATGTGAGGCAATAAAGCTAGGGTTTGTAGGAAGAGAATGCCATCTTTTACAAACACTCTTGAATCGCATTAGAGATTTGACTGGCAATCTCGAGAGGATCTGATCAATCACTAGATCTTCAGGAAGAAGATACCAGCTGCTACTTGCCAACCATTGATCCTTGCAGAAAAAAAAAAGAAAGGGAAATATCAGGGCAAAGCAAGCTCTAAAAAGAGATAACAGAGAAGTGTGCACAATTCGTCAATTGGTTTGCTGCTTTTGCTTACTAGACTTCTTTTTTTCCCGGTAGATACTCAATCCATTTTATGCCCAAACAAGAAAACAAAAGCACATGGCACACCCCTGACACAGTCATCAGCCAACATGCTACGCAAAATCAGAAACAACATACACAACTAACAAACCATCTCCAAGACAGAAAATAACATAGCTTTCAGAAGTGAAATCATGAGTGAAGCAAAACTAAAACCAAAAAAGACACCGGTTCATAAGCATAATCAAGGAAGAATCAATATGCTGTAGGAAACACCCCAAACTTAACATAGCACCCTGTTCTCATTGTTATCCTTCACCCTCCTCAAAGAGCTTATGGCATCTCTTATGGCACTCATCAACTTAAGGATGAAGAGATGAGTAGTCATAGCTCTGATTTGGTCACTAGTCTATGGTATTCTGTATTGTTATATGCCATCTATCATTCTATTGTATAGCTTCTCCATACGTAGTCTCAAAAGTATGTTTCTCTCTTGCTAGGTATTATGGGTAATAAGAAAGGGAGATTTATTACGATAGTACATCAAAGAAATGGAATACAACTGCCCTAAAGACCTTCTAAGGGTTTGTTTTGTACTTTTATTTCACAAAAAAGAACCGTAAGCAGGATTCTGGATTCACGAATCCGCATATCTTGCAAGTTGCAATAGAAGCGCTTACCTATTATTCCACCTTATTATCAAATTTAGAACAAGCTTTTTATTGATTTATATCTAAAACTTTCACTTATAGTATATATTTTCGCTACCCGAATCAATAAACATATGTTCCCATGTATTATAGAAATCATGACCGAATCGGTGCGATTTGACTTAACGATTCGGAAAAGAACCATTTTTTGATGCACAATTTGACAACCTTGGTCCAGGGTTGCAAGGAGAGAAGGTTGGTCAATTGTACAGACTAGACAATAGTGGTTCGTCAGGAGCTGTTGTCAAACACCGGTCCAATATTACAGAGAATAGATAGAGTGCACATGAAGCAAGGCGATCGCACAGACGAACACAAATTAGGCGTAAGGGAACTCACAGAACCCAAGTCAATCCCCAGGCACAGACAGGAGGTACCAAGGGCATGCAGGGGTTCCAGAAAGTTCATCAGGAAGCTGAGAGCAATGAGAGGAGATCGTGTTTGAAAAAATGTGCAGTACCAGCAACCACAGCAACGACCATGAGACGGGTCTCACTTTCACCAAATCTAATCAGTAACGGGTACACCTTTGCAAATATGCATGTAGATTTTAGGAGGTAGAGTCAGGCTGCAAGGACATGATCCTTGCAGGACATTCTGGTGAGGGGGGCAGGCTAAGTCACACAAAGCGTGTGCAGTGCGGGTGAGAGTGAGAGAGCGTCAATATTACAAAGAACTGTAATGTAGAGCATCTCAAAGAATCTTTTCTTTATATTTTGAATTATATATTTCTGAAAAATGTAATCATCCAACTTACTAATACAGGGACAGATTTTTTTTACTATATTTGTATTACTTCCAGTAACTCAAAAAGTAACTATGGGAACTAATGTTCCTAGCCAGCCACGTGAACCATTGAGACTTTTTCATTTTTTCATTTGCAGTGAAGCACTTTTGAAAGGACAATTGAATGCAAGTCTACAACTCTACCTCTGCCTTGACGCCTGACTCCTGAGGCATAGAGTGGTGCTGTGTTTGGCAGTAAATGGGAATATTTTGCATACGTGGCCACTGACTATTTGTTCATAATATAAATCCGTATCCAGTTTGCGAATTGAACAAAAAGAATTCGCGAATTTGCAATGAATTTCTCCTCAATTTGTAAATCCGCGTTCTAGTGCGCTAACCTAGGTTGACGAACTGTGTGACTAAGCGTGCGGGTGCACTCGTGGCAACAGGCGCGGACACTTCGATTTCGAGGTGTGGCCAAGTAGACTGGCAAAAGAACTCTGGTTTAGCTTGACTTTTCACCTATTGAGAGAGACCTGTGAGAATGATGTGGAAGACAAACCACAGCCTCCGGGCAGGCCATATACACAGCCATTCAGCGCCGCTTTGGCTCTCTGCCACCCACGCCTGATGAGATGGTCTTTTTGGAGGTTCTCTACCCTCCGTCTAAATATACATGTATATTAATGAGTAGGGCAATGGGTGTATGAGTTGAGAGAGTGAGAGTTGAATCAGTGTTTGTACTCCATTATTTCTATATGGTACAAAAATAGTGTAACTTTCTTTGTGGAGCGGCCATTCCGGTCAAACCATGCAAGTGTGGTGTTTGTGTTGTGTGGGAGGGTGACCCACAAACCCAACATTGTTTTGCTTAGGTGACAACTTAGTTGTATCATGATTCACTCATACCTGGGCTCAAATCAAATAACTAAAACATAACTATCAAAGCAATGCTGATGACAAGAGTTCAGTTAAATTTCACTTTAGGCAAAATCAAGATCACTAATTCTTTTCTCCATGCATTCTTTGAACAACCGCAATCAATAGGAGAGAGAAAGAGAGAGGTATGGCGATTTGGCGGGATGCATCTTGGTGATTCTCCTCGCTCGATCTGGTCCTTGCTACTGATCTTTGATCTTCTTTGGTACTCAATCTCCCTTCTCTCCATTTGTCGTGTTCTCTACTCATGGATTCTGGTATTCTGGTTTCTAATGCGATCGTTGGAGGTACTTCGTCTAGCTCTACATGTGTGGGGGATATGGTGGTTAACCTAGATCTTATTTCTTCTTCTCCATTTACTGCACCTGTCGTGCCTATGTAATTCACCTGTAGGTTTGAATTCTGGTGGCATTGGTGAACCTAGGGTTTCCCCGGTATCTAAGGCGTCTTCGATTGTGAACCCTTGTCCTTCTGGTAATATTGTAGATCTGTTGGAACAGGTTACGGTTCCTCATCGTGATCATTTGCCACCTTGTGCTACTATGTCTCCTACTGCTGGCCAGAACAATGATGGAGCTGGTCGTTTGCAACAAATGGCTGGGTCATCTTGGAGCACTATTGTCTCAGGAGGTGCTGGTGGGGCTACTCCTCCTGCTGTTGATCGAATGAAGTTTGAATATATTCCCCCCTACTATTTTGAATGATAGGATTGTGGTAACTCCCCCGGTGGAAGTTGAGGAGTTGGAGCACCCCAGATGGCAGAAGTGTATTGTAGGGCATTTTCTGGACAAGAAACTGAACTTTTCTGCAGTTCAGAATATTGCAAAGAAGATATGGGCAAGGTTTGGTATTCGTGAGGTTCTCTCTAATGACAAGGGGTTCTTCTTCTTCATGTTTGAGGGGGAGAAGTTCAGACAGTTGTTAGAGCTTGGCCCATGGCACTTTGGAGGGAAACTGCTTATTCTCAAAATGTGACATCCTCGCCTGATATAGGAAAAGGAGCAGCTATCCAAAATTCCTCTTTGGGTTCATTTTTTTAATGTACCACTGGAAATGTGGACAGGACCTAGGCTTAGTCACATAGCTAGCTCGGTTGGGCATCCCTTGTATGCTGATCAAATGACAGAGTCAGGGCGAAGGCTAAGCTATGCCAAGATTTGTGTGGAGGTGGATTGTTCTTCCCCTCTACCTGAATCTTTTGATTTGAAATATGCTAATGGAGATGTGGTGGTGATTAGAATTCAGTACCCTTGGAAGCCTCAAATGTGCTCTGTATGCCAAGTTTTTGGTCATAATGAGACTACTTGTCCATCTAAAGTGAAGGATAAAAAGCAGGGTAATGGAGGTGTGGATGGTGCTCAGGGCAAGACTGTCCAGGACAATGAATGGCAGGTTGTGCGTATTTTACAAAGGGAAGCTCGTTCTGGTTTGGGGGGTTCTGCATCTCTCCAGGCTGCACAAGCTTCTACAAGTGCACCCACTGCTGGCATGCAACTTCCTATAAATGTGCTACCTGTGAATGGGGAAAGTTTTTCTGGTCCAAAATTGGTGGATGGGGTGAGTTCTGTTCCTATTCAGAGTGAGCCAGATATTCCTGGGAATGGGAGGCCTCTTGGTAAAAGGCATTCTGTTGAGAAGGAAGTTTCTGAACCTAGTAGGTTTGCTGTGTTGGATGCCTTGGGGCTTAATGTTGAGGGTGTACCTATTGAAGTGGTTGTAACTCTACCAGATGAAGCTTCTGTTCAAGGTGCTATGTTAACATCTGAAATTGGGCTGAATTCTTACGGAATTGGGCCAGATTTTCCTGATGGGTCTCAGTCTAAAGCCACTCCTATTGCAGGTGCTGGTAAGAAGGCTAAAGGAAAAGGTGGGGGGAGAGATCCTTCTAAAGGAAGGGCGAGGGGTCTGAATAACCCCTTGAAGCAGGAGGAGGTATGTTCTCTTATTGTTTCTCAGAGATTGGGGCTCTGTGGTGTCTTGGAAGCTAAGGTTAGGAAAGATAATCTTGCTGCCATATGTAGTAGATGTTTTCCTTGTTCGTGGAACTATTTGAATAATTCTGGTAATAATGATGTAGTCATGTAGCCAGGATTGTCTTGGGATGGGACCCTTGTTGCTTGGATGTTTCTTTGGTGTATAGTTCTGAGTCTTCTGACCAATTGATCTGTGTGAAAGTTACCTGTTTGAGTTCTCGGAGAGTGTTTCATGCATCTGTTGTCTATGGTGCTAATTCTATGGTTTGTAGGAGATCACTTTGGTCTGCAATGAGATTTCTATTTTCTGTTATTGGTGACTCTCCTTGGATTCAATTGGGAGACTTTAATGTGGCTCTTAGAAGTTCTGAGAAGGTTCGTGATTTTGATAGTTCTGCTGCTGGGGAGTTTACTCAATGTTCGATTGACATTAATACGGAGGAGTTGGCTGCCAGGGGTTGTTGGTTTACCTGGTCTAACAAAAGAGGTGGTGGTGGGGCTAATATGAGTAGAATTGATAGGGTTTTGGTTAATAGGGACTGGCTGGATATGTTTCCTGAATCTGAGGCTCTTGCTCATGTGCCAGACTGCCAGGTATCTCTGATCACTGCTCTTTGTTGGTTACTGTCTTCAAGGAAGTTGCTTGCAAAAAGCCTTTTTGATTTTTTAACTTTTGGATGAAACATCATCAGTTTAAGGAGCTGGTCCAGAATTCTTGGTTACTCCCTATGACTGGTTCTCCTATGCTTAGGCTTTCTCTGAAACTCAGACAGTTGAAACCTGTTTTAAAAGATCTGAATTCTCAATGCTTTTCCAACATCTCAGGTAGGGTTATGGAGGCTAGAACTCATATGGAAAGTTAGCAGAATCTCTGAGTTCAAAATCCGGGTAATGACAGTTTTATGGAGAGGGAAAAGGAAGCTGTCAGGGTTTTCATGGAGCTGAGTGCAGCTGAGGAGTCTTTTAAAAAACAGAAGTCTAGAGTTAATTGGCTTGCACTTAGGGATCACAATACCAAGTTCTTTCACCACAAGGTCAGTTCTAAATAAAGCAAGGAACAAGATTTTAAGTTTGGTTACTGTTGACGGTATTCGGTTGGATAAGCCAGAGGAGGTTCAGCAAGAAATCATTCAATTCTACAAAGGGTTACTTGGTACTAAGTTCTCACAACGACAGGATGCTAGAGCTTCTTTACAGGAAGTTATCAGAAGGAAAGTGCCAGTTCATATGCATGAGGGACTTGAGAAACCTGTGTTGGCTGAGAAGAACACAGTTGCTGCTCTTAAAGCTATAAAGGGTGTGATAAAGCCCCAGGGCCGGATGGGTTTTGCTCAAGTTTTTTTCAACAAAATTGGGAGAATGTTGGCCCGGACTTGATTGAGGCTGTTCAGCACTTCTTTCATAAAGGTTTTATTCTTCGAGAGTGGAACTCTACCGCTCTTACCTTGGTTCCTAAGATCGCAAACCCTTCTATGGTTAAGGACTTCAGACCTATTGCTTGCTGCAATGTGGTTTACAAAGTTATTACAAAAATTCTTGCAAATAGGATGCAGTCTGTTTTACCTTTGGTTATTGGTCCAACACAATCTGCTTTCATTAAAGGGAGGAGTATAGTTGATAATGTTCTTCTAATGCATGAATTGATCAAGAACTACCACAGAGATATAGGATCTCCGAGGTGTGCTATTAAGATAGACCTTATGAAGGCGTATGATTCGGTAGATTGGGACTTCTTGTTGGACACCATGGATGTTATGGGTTTTCCAAGTATGTTCATTGGGTGGGTCAAAGCTTGTGTGACTACTCCTATGTACTCAGTGATGCTGAATGGAGGGTTAGTTGGGTATTTTCCTGTAGCGAAAGGGCTTAGACAGGGGGATCCAATATCCCCCTATCTTTTTCTTCTTGTCATGGAAGCTTTCTCTTCTCTCCTTCAGTTCAACATAGAAAATGGTGACTTCAAATACCATCCCAAATGTCAAGAATTGGGGATCTCTCATGCTATGTTCGCTGATGATTTGTTTGTGCTTTGTAGTGCTCATGAAGGGTCCTTGAGGGTTATTATGAATACCCTTAAGGAATTCCATCAGTTTTCAGATCTCCAACCTAACTTGCTCAAGAGTTCAATTTTCTTTTCTGGAGTGTCTACTACTTTTAGACAGTCTCTGGTCGAGTTGCTTGGCATTTCTGAGGGACAGCTTCCAGTCAAGTACCTTGGTGTTCCCTTAATATGCTCTAGACTTACCTCTGCTGATTGTTTGATCCTCAATGAAAAGATTCTAGCCAGGATTCAAAGCTGGGCTCAGAAGTACTTGTCTTATGGGGGACGGGCTCAATTAATCCAATCAGTGCTTTGCAGTATTCACACTTATTGGAGCTCTATTTTTGTGTTACCTCAGAGAATTATTAAGGAGATTGAGGGTTTGCTTAGTGCCTTTTTATGGTCTGGAATTGACATGAAACATACAGGGGCCAAAGTAAGTTGGACTCAGCTTTGTGCTCCTAAGAATGAAGGTGGGTTGGGTTTTCGATCCTTAAAGGAATGGAACAAGGCTTCTAATATTAGACATCTCTAGGCCCTTAGCAAAAAAGCTGATTTGCTTTGGGTTAAATGGGTGCATATGTATATTCTCAAAGGGCAGAGTTTATGGGGGGATTCCTGTTCCAAATGATGCCTCTTGGGTAATCAGGAAACTGCTCAAATTAAGGGATATTTGTCAAGAATGGATCAGATACTGTATTGGCAATGGGGAGGATACTTTCCTTTGGACTGATAATTGGCGCCCAATTGGTGCACTCTAAAAGAAGTTTGGGGACTCTATTGTTTTGAACAGAGGCAGTGCTTTGAAGGCAAAGGTGTCTTCCATTATTGTGCAAGGAGAGTGGAGGTGGCCGAGGCAGCGCAACAGGGCTATTATGGAGGTCTTAAGGCTAACTCCCGCTGATTTTCTCCCTAACCCATCAGTTAAGGATTCAATTTGCTGGACCCTTTCAGCTGATGGAATTTATTCTACAAAGACAGCCTGGGAGGCTTGTAGGCACAGGTACCCTATCCAAACTTGGTATTCTTTTGTCTAGTACGGCTTCCTAGATGTATAGGGTAGATTAGCCACTAAAGATAGGCTAGACAATTGGGGCATGACTGTTGATACTCAATGTGTGATGTGTATGACAGCCATTGAATCTCATGCTCACTTGTTCTTTGACTGTCATTTTACCTCCTCAGTGTGGAATGTCGTCTTGACCAAGAATGGTATCACTAGAACCTCACTCCCCTTGGAACAGGAGCTCCAATGGGCTGGCTGCCATAGAAAGGGAAGGAGCTTTGGTAGTGTTATTTACAAAATTTCTTTGGCTGCTACAGTATATCTGCTTTGGGCGGAACGCAATCTGAGGGTTTTTCAACACAAGAGAAGAGATTTGGAAAGGGTAACGGCTGCTATTCTTGAAGCCATTCGAGCTAAGCTTAGCTCCTTATCCTCAATCAAATTTTCTGCTGTTAATAGGAATCTTTGTGATGAATGGTTGCTGGATTCCAGAATTTTTAGAATCAATAACTGTGGATAGGTTGCTCCGTTGCTGTTTGTTCGTAGGTAGTGTTTCTCCTTCGTTGTATAGGGAGGTCTGTGTACTTATTCAGGGGGATGCCGCGGTGTTTTTGTAGCTTGTTCGCGTTTTTGGTGCTATAAAATTTACTTACCCAAAATATAAAAAAAAACAAGACACCAAGCAAGCAGCATACCTCATTAGCTCGGAATGACTTGGCAGGAATGAAATTCGCACCAGCCCGTGGATTTCTAGCCCTAGTAGCAACCTGCCTGAACAATCCACCAGCATATACCACAAATCAAACCCCAATAGGTAGACATATATCGACACAAATGTATGTATTTGTGTGTGCGTTTGAGCCATTTATACGTAGAGAGAGAAAGTGAGGAAGATAACCCTTGTTTAACGATTTTGGCAGACTGAGAAGAACGCATGAGCTCGGAAACGAAGTACTGAAGCGCTCCGACGAGAACCACCCCTACCGATAGTGGAACCACCCCTACGGGTAGTGGGATCAGCAGATTAAGCACCCAATCTCTG
Organism: Rhododendron griersonianum; assembly: GCA_018127125.1. Lineage (NCBI taxonomy): Eukaryota > Viridiplantae > Streptophyta > Magnoliopsida > Ericales > Ericaceae > Rhododendron > Rhododendron griersonianum. The sequence continues at coordinate 5,095,957 of CM030799.1, read as the reverse complement.
ATCCCTGTGTAGCTGAATACCAAAACTTCCGCCATCGCGTCAGAATTCCAAATCTCTCTCTCTCTCTCTCTCTCTCTCGGACGGTAGGACCTCTCTCTCCCACCCTGGGACCTTTGTGTGGTCGTAAATGTGTGTTTTTTTTTAGGCGTCGTAATGGGCTTTAGGGGAGATTTTATATGGATATAAATAAGTCCTAATTTTAGTAGGTTTGATAATTTATTTTGTTATCTTGAATTTTAAATAATACTCATTTTACCCTTTCTTTCTCCTAGGCTTCATTTGTTTGAGCGTAAAAAAAAAAATTTCGAAAAATGTTTTACTTGTTTTTTTGTTTGTTTGTTGTGCAAAAGATAGAACAATATGTTACTGGGTAAAAATATTTTACTTCATATGGTTGAAAATGTTTTCAGTTTGAAAATGTGTAAGTTATTTTCCGAACTTTGGTTTCGCTAGTCAACTAATAATTATGTTACTTTACTAAACCCCCCTCAGTCCCAATCTTATTCATCTATGACCTAACCTTGTGTTTTCTCTTCAAAGACGATAAAATTTTGTATGTAATATAAACGTACGTACGTACATACATATATGTATATATTGAGAGAAAGAGAGAGAGACGAGCTAATATTTATAAACAAATATTAAAGAGAGATGAGACTTATACCATGCACTGAGAGCGAGTTTGTCTATTTTATAATGTTTAGGGAGATGATATTAACTTGGATTATTTTTTATAATGTGTTGTGTCCACCGTACATTCATACAGGGTCTATACACTTAATCTTAAGTCTCTTGGCAAATTCAAAAATTTCGGTATAAGAGGGCAGTGGCGTAGCCAGAAATCCATGTAAGTGGGGGCATTTTTTGAACACATTTCAACCAAAAAATTGCTTACTAAGCAACGTTAAAACGTTTGTGCTAAGAATTAAAAAACCTAACATATTTATTAATATAGTAAACTATATAGAATATAAAAACAATCGAATTGCTTGAATTGTCTCAGCGTATCAAGTCTAAGAGCAATTCACATTTTCACTATACAATATTTAGCAATATTGCTCCCATTGTTAATAATTGCTTAAGTATAAAACGTATAGCCCATGGTTTAGGCATTTTTGAATTTTGGGACATTATGCATTAGAGAGTTCCAATTAGTAAGTGACTGTTATTTTCCACATTAGACATCTCATTTTGCCAGTGTAATGACAATGTTCAAAAATGTGAAACAAAAAATTGAGAATGAAATGATATTCGACATGTCGTAGAAAGATTAAAAGTAGATTTATGAAACACAATTAACTAGACAAAATACAAAATATACATTTTAAAATCTTAAATTTAAAAAAAAAAATTCGAGTGGGGGCGCGTGCCCCCGCTCGTCCTATGCTCCCTCCGCCACTGTAAGAGGGCATGTTTTATTTAGAACCTAGAATATTTTTTCACAATCAACCTCAATGTTTTTTTCAGTCCATTTGAAATAGCTTTCACAAATGGGTTTAGGCTAAATTAATATCCTAATTTTCAAACAACCATAGGTTTTCTTTAGAGAGAAAAAATAGTGAAGTACATTGACTAAGGGGTTACTTTTGTTACTTTGGAATCATACTTAGGGTAAGTTTTCAAAAGCGCTAAAGGCGCTTTAAGCCAAAAAAAAAAGAAAAAGAAGAAGAACACATGGATCAAAACAGATTATTCTCATCACATACATTAACTTCAGGGTTAAAGGGGCTTTTTTCGAAAACAAAGTGACTATTGTCAATAAGGTTTAATCTCTTTTTTTTTGCCACACGGTATGGTTAGCAGGGTATGTTAGGTTAACACAAAGAGGGTGTAGGGACTATCCATAGCCCTGACCCCAAATCGCCCACAGAGGAGCTCAAACCTCCGCCTCCTAAAGGAGGAGAATGATAGACAACCAACTGCACTAGACAGTGGTTCCTAATAATAAGGTTTAGTCAGGCTTAATTATTTTGGGAAACTCACCCCTAGTTTGCCGTTTCCTAATATTAGAGGGAGCACTAATACAATTTTTTTTAAAAAAAATCAACAATTGGGAAACTCACCACAATTTTTTCAGTCGGCCTTAGGAAATTGACTTCTATACTCCTTTTTTTACCACATACTCTCCTTTTTTGTCTTTATTTGGTATGAATTTACTCTATTGCCCCTTAATGTGTAAAAAAGTGAACTTATGAAAGGGTAAAAAGGTAAATTCACACGAATAAGGACAAAAAAAGAGGGTGTATGTGGTAAAAAGGGGAGTATAAATGTCAATTTCATATTGGAAAACTCACCGTTATTTTGCACAAGTGTAATAACATTCAAAAATTCAGAGCACGTGACTCCCTGTTTCTAGAGACGATTGGCTCGTGACCCGGTTTAAATATAATAATATATGGTGGAAGACACTGTAAGAATATCACGTAAAAGTACTAACACAAGAGCATCTAATTTTTCGTTCTTGAAATTTCTTTTATGATTATTGTTTACGTATTTCTCAAAATTTCTTTCTTAAAAAAAAGAAAGAAAGAAGCTTTTCATCCATGGTTGTGAAACACTCATACATGGTCTTAAACTACTTGATACAAGTCTTTCTTATGGAAAATGTTAGAATATATGAAAAGTATCCATGAAATAGAACATGAAAGGACAATGAACGGTAGTGTGATACCAAACCCCCTTATGGTCTTATGATTCCATTCTCCTCTTTTGATTAGACTATCATTATGCCTTTTAAAAATAAGAGAGAAACTTATTCAAGTGCAATTTCACCCGTTTGTTTCGGTAATTAACGGTTGAGATACGTTTTTAAACTATTACAGGTAATAAATATTTCTTATCTTTAATAGTTTGTCTTTAATCTGAATTGTTCAAAACACTTTTGGACGACCGAAATTGGCTTCTGTAAAAAAATTTACCAGACGCCCATTAAAAAGTTTGTCTCTTCAACTAATTATTGTTTAGATGCTTTGTTGTTTTTCTAACAAAGGGTCCATAAATAAATAAATATATATATATATATATATATATATATAAGGAATTTGTATACCATCATGTGTGAAGTGTGAAGACGATTCGGTTCTATGCATTATTGCAGATCCCGTCCTGATGAGAGTGAAGAGGAGTGAAGACCCGAAGCTTCTTGAAATTCCCGTCCAAATGGTGGCCAATGCCATCTGGACGGTCAGGACGGTCAGGCATGAGACAAAGCACTAGGGCCTAGGAGTGCATATTTTTTTTTAGGATTTTCTATTTATGGGATTGCTTGTACCTATAAAAGCAAAGCTAGACAATCATCCACTGTACTCATATTAATCTTTTTCATAATAATGAAACATCCCAACACCCCGTTAAGCACGATTGAACGATTTTTTTTAAGTCGGAACCAAGTATAACGCATGTCTTGTTCTTTCGATTGCTTTCAATTTTGTTCTTGTAGGTGATTCATGATGGTTTAAGCGTTTGCACTAAGGTAGTCCATTGTTCTCAACTTTTCCTTTTGGCAAATCTAGAGTTGGGCTTACATTGGGCCGGATCTCCAGGCCATAAATCTCACAAGAAGCCTGACATGAGGACCCACGGCCACTATCATTTTATTGAAATGGGGGACCCTGCTGTCCCTTGGTGGGTGTTGTCCCATTTGAATCGTCCATGCTCGACAATAAACGGTTTAGATTTTATCTCGGTCGAACAGATTTTAGTTGTCCAGCTGAAATGAAATCTAAGCCATCTATTACCGAGCATGGACGGCCCGAATGGGACCAATAGGTCTCCAGTTCGGTTTTATCCCACATACAGAATGACTGATTTTTTATTTTTTATTTTTTATTTTTTTGGAGCACAGAATGACTGAATTAGCATAAAATTAAAATTCTCCTATCTTTTGAAGTGATCTATTCATTTCATTCAACTGATATTGTGGAGTCAAAGCCTGCCAAACCCTTTGATGTGTCAAAAAAAGTGAAACTTTGGCTCCCAAGTCTGAATGGACCCTAAACAAAGTGTGGCCTTTCTTTCTCTGATATTACTTTTCTTTTTTGATAACTCTGGAGTCCGCACTAGTCTACACGCAGTTCGATCGATTAATTTTGGGGGTCCAATTCCAATCTCAGTACGGAGTCTCTCTTATTACTTTCTTAATTAGCAAGAGGGAATATGGTCTAGATATTAGAAACTTCTCCTTTCCTTTGGGTGTTGGCCCCATTTGGGTCGTCCTGCTTGACAATGGACGGCTCAGATTTTATCTCGGCCGAACAGATTTTAGTTGTCCAACTGAGATGAAATCTAAGCCGTCTATTGCCGAGCATGGACGACCCGAATAGGACCAATAGGTCTCCAGTTCGGTTTTATCCCACATACAAAATGACTGATTTTTTTTAAAATTTTTTTTATGGAGCACAGAATGACTAAATTAGCATAAAATTAAAATTCTCCTATCTTTTGAAGTGATCTTTTCATTTCATTCAACTGATATTGTGGAGTCAAAGCCTGCCAAACCCTTTGATGTGTCAAAAAAAAAGTGAAACTTTGGCTCCAAGTCTGAATGGACCCTAAACAAAGTGTGGCCTTTCTTTCTCTGATATTACTTTTCTTTTTTGATAACTCAGGGGTCCGCACTAGTTTACGCGCAGCTCGATCGATTAAATTGGTAACACTTGAAAGGTTTCAAACATGAGATCTCAGTACGGAGTCTCTCTTATTACTTTCTTAATTAGCAAGAGGGAATATGGTCTAGATATTAGAAACTTCTCCTTTCCTTTGGGTGTTGGCCCTATTTGGGTCATCCTGGTCGACAATGGACGGCTTAGATTTTATCTCGGCTGAACAGATTTTAGTTGCCCAGCTGAGATGAAATCTAAACCGTCTATTGCCGAGCATGGACGGCCCCGAATGGGACCAATAGGTCTCCAATTCGGTTTTATCCCACATACAGAATGACTGATTTTTTTTATTTTTATGGAGCACAGAATGACTGAATTAGCATAAAATTAAAATTCTCCTATCTTTTGAAGTGATCTATTCATTTCATTCAACTGATATTGTGGAGTCAAAGCCTGCCAAACCCTTTGATGTGCCAAAAAAAAGTGAAACTTTGGCTCCCAAGCCTGAATGGACCCTAAACAAAGTGTGGCCTTTCTTTCTCCAGGAAATTCCTGGCCGGTCCTATTTTTTTGTATGGGTTCCATGCAAACCCTCTTTGTAAGTGCTATCCCATCCAGGCCCTTTTTAAATATGCTTTTACCATTTTGGCCTTTTCACTTTTCAGCATCCACAGAATTCACACCCCAAGAATTCACACCTCCAAGAATTCACACACCTTTAAAAAATTCACACCCCCACAGAATTCACACCTCCAAGAATTCACACCTCTTAGACGAATTCACACCCTTGAGAATTCACACACCTTTAAAGAATTCACACCCCCACAGAATTCACACACCTTTAAAGAATTCACACCCACACAGAATTCACACCCTCGAGAATTCACACACCTTTGCAAGAATTCATAACCCCCGAATTCACATCTCTCGAGAATTCACACCCCCACAGAATTCACACCTCCAAGAATTCACACCCCAAGAAGAATTCACACCCTCGAAAATTCACATCCCTCGAGAATTCACACCCCTTAGAAGAATTCACAACCCCCGAATTCACATCCCTCGAGAATTCACAATCCACAGAATTCACACATCTCGAGAATTCACACTAATTCACACCCCTTCGCAAGAATTCACACCCCCGAATTCACATCCTTTTGCAGAATTCATACCCCTTTGTAGAATTTACACCCCTAGAAATTCACACCCATTCGCGCTATTCACACTTAAATAAAGAATTCACATATTCGGAAATGACACAATTCACACCTTAAAAAAAGAAAATATTCACACCTCTAAATGCAGAACTTACAACTCATAATTCACATCCGCAGAATCACACCTCTAAAAATATACGGTGTGAATTCTTTTCGGCCTTCCGCTCGACAAAGCATCTCTTTGTTATTATCGATACAGGTGAGCATCTCGAGGTGGGCAATTTCTGGAGAAGGAGAAGGGTTTGATTGCAGCCGTATACATGCAATATATGATTGCTAGATGTATAATTGCTGAACCAGCTTTCGCATCGTCGCAAGCATAAAAAAATTGAAGAAATCAGCATCCTCGCTCCAACTGTAGAGCTCGATGAAAAATCCTAGCTCCTCTAGGTTTAAAGATTTGCTATGTTTTAATCACAATCAACAATTCACCAAGCGATAAACAAAACAAATCTCACAAACGGAAAGCAAACAAATAACGAACACCAAGATATACGTGGAAAACCCAAAACGGGAAAAAACCACGGGAAGGAATCAAACACTACTAAACACGAGGTTACAAGAACTCTTACGATAAGTTTGAACTCCACAAACCTAAACCTAGACGCTCTTGCCGAATCCACGTACACCTCTCTGAATGCTTGACCGCCGCTGCCTTGAATCCACAAGCCTTCCGTTTGCCTCCCGGAATCCACCGAAGGACTTGAACTTGCCTAGGAATCCTCCTTAGGGCTTTTCTCAAATAAGTTGAAGAAGATGTTGAAACCTCTTGAAGATGTCTTGTATACTCAATGATCCATCGATCCCATTGTACTCCAAGATTCAAAGCAAAAAACAATCTGATTATTTGAACTTCAAAACCACGTCCACTTTTCGGCTGCTCCGTTCTCTCATTATTTTGTCTTTAAAGCATATGGTTTTCTGCCTTTTTCATCCGTGACCTAGCTGCCAAAGGATACTATTTATAATAGTAAAATAGTCTCGTGCCCTAGTAGCCAATAATTTAGGCAGGAGTCCTCGATTGATCTCCGATTGATACCCCGATCAATTCGGTCCAAATTAGCTCAATTTACTCATTCTCAATTATACAATATTGATTTCCTTCCACTTCCTAAACAGACACTCTAGAAATAAAAGAAAAGAAAATACAACTCGATAAATAGGGATACAAATAAATGTGTGTTTTGTCTTGGAAATTGCCAACACAGAGAGACCATGGCCCGTGGTCCTAACAATCTCCCCCTTTGGCACTTCCATGACAAAACACACTCAACACTGAAAACTTATCCCCTAACAGATTGAGGTCACGACCTGTGAAGCTGCAAAAACACTAAAAGACATAATCTGTTATAAGCGAACAAATTTCTCCCCCTTTTTGTCATGGATTGACAAAGAAAAAATAAGGATAAATGAACAACATATGCTAGGACACGTAGATAAACCAATTAAGCGCATATAGACTAGGCATAAACACAGATATATTGATGAAACCAAGATACTCCCACGCACCAAACAAAGAAATGCTCCCCCTCATTACATTCCGCCATATATACCCATAGAGAGGGATCTCAAAGAGACAAAAGAATATAACATGAAGCGCTCAATCACCAAGATATATCGCACACAAAAGAAACATCGCATGGTACCCCAAGTAATGATTGCTTTCAAAGGAGCTACCCTAAGAAAATTACAAAGAACGACCATGGGTATGAAATCACGCAAGTGTCATAGTGAGTGTGTGCAAGGATAGCCTTAACAATAGAATCAACTCATCCCTATGAGGTCATATCAACCAAGAGGGGACCAACTAACATCATTCTCCACAAGGGCGGCAGACCAACTCCAACCCGCAAGAAGTATGATCATATCAAAATCGGGGTTAAGTGAGTATATAGCATGATATTCTCCCCCTCAAGAAATGCCAACCTTATACCAAATAATCGCACAATATTTTTGCACCGTCATGGGCGGCTTTCACACATCTAAGGCCGTAGCTTAAATCCATGACGCAAAAAGAGAATACATGAGGTGCAAGTCAATGGTAGCTTACACGTGCACATAGAGGTAGCCCTTTCCTCGGGTCTTTCAAATTTTTTTTATATATATTTTCTCTCTCTTTTTTTTATTATTTTAAAACCCATCAAACCGAGCCAAATGACCTCACATGGGGTATGCAAGCCAAAGATCAATACCCAAGGTGAATGACATAGGGTGTCCACCACAAGGACAAATACTCACCCAAAGAGATAAGGATCAACTTCTCAAGGCTATCAATGGGCGTGTACAAACACATGCAATGACTGTCATACACATGATTTTTCGATGAAAGTAGCTCTTGAGAAAGCATGCATGACAAGTACGAACCATGAGATGCACTAGCATGAGATATAGCAAAGGCATCAAGAAGTGCAGCATGTTGATCAGTGCAAAGAAAATTTTGCCTTTCTTTTTTTTTTTTTGGAAAAAATTTTAAGGAAAAAAAAATTCAAGCAGCAAATAGAAGAAAAAATATAAGATCCTCCTCATAGCTCTAGGAACATTTTAATATAACATTGAAAACCAACCTAGACTATGAACATGGGACTAAACCTCAAAAGGCAAAGTCAACAACTCTGGATGACCCAATGTCATTTAGAGCGTTGATAAAATTCGTGTAAGGTCTCAAGTCTGACCTCCTCACCCAAATAGCTCTTGTTTTAACTGGACCTACTTGACTCTGTTTGTTAGGCATAGGTTGGGGTTTCATATCCTTAAATGTCAGATTCCTAACATTATCATACTCAGTATATTTGGCCCAAGATTTTTTAATATTGTCATGACTTGTAACTGTTTCAAAATGATCAACATTATTACGACTAACAAATCTATGAGCAATAGATGGATATCCATGCAGTTCAAAGCAATTCGGTCTAATGTGCCCTTTAATATTACAGTAATGACATATAGGAACAAACCTCGCACCATTAGCTTTTCTAATGTGAAGAGGCTTCTTAGCAAGATTAAGGCTATTAGGTTTAGGATTTACCTCTTTAGACTTTGCTTCATTTACTTTACCTTCAACTTGTTCAGATGATGAAGCTCCATGAAAGCCAAGACCTGACTTGTTACTTGTTTGTCTTTGAGCACCAAGAATGTCTTCTAATTTCTTTGAACCTGCATTCATTCTTTTAAAAGTAGCATTGGCCTTGTCAAGCTCAGCTTGCAAATTAGCTACCTTTAACTCAAGTAATTTGTTAGATTCAAAAGAAGCATGCAAATCAATACTAAGTTTCATATTCATGCTTTTAATCTCCACAAGTTCATTCAATAAAGAGTCCCTATTATTCTCAACTTGACTCTCCCGAGCTTGAGCTTCCAAAAGCTCTTGCTTGAGTTTCACGTAAGACTCATCACTCATCTTCACTTCACTAGATAGCTTAATGTTAGTCTTAGTCAACCTCAGGCTTTCTTTGAAAAGTTTATTGTAGGCTTTTTGCAAACTCTCTTCCTCCTCACTTTCACTATTGCTTAAATCCTCACCAGTCCCTCTCTCATCTCCTAATTTAGACTCACTAACATGAGGATGCACAGAAGCTCCTAAAGCCATGACTTTACTATTCCCCCCACAATTTTCTTCTTCATCAGAGTCACTATCATCCCAAGTCCTGACACTATAGGATTTATTTTTCTGTTTGTTAGCACAATCTTGGGCAATATGACCAAACCCCATGCACTCGTAACATTGGGGACCCAAAGATTTGCTCTCTTTCCTCTCTTTACCTTTGGAAGACCCTTTGTCACCACCATTCTTATCTTTCAAACTAGGACCAAAGGTTTTATTCTTTTTAAAAAACTTTCCAAATTTTTTAACAAATAAAGCCATTTCCTCTTGGTCCAATTCATCGTCATCACTATCCGAGTCCTTAAAACTAGAAAAAGCCAAAGATTTTTCCTCATTTTTGTTCTTCTCTTTTTGAGATCCGTATTGCGACAATTTGGTTTCAAAAGTTAAGAAATGACCTACAATTTCCTCAACCTTCATGGAATCAAAATTAGGCAAACATTCAAGGACTTCAACTTTAGTAATAAACCTCTTAGGTAAAGAACGCATGATTTTCTTAACTATCTTCTCCTGAGAAATAGGCTCACCTAAGTTAAAGCTTGAATTCACAATTTCACTCAACCTCGCATAAAAATCACCAAAGGTCTCATTGTCACTCATCCGTATCATCTCAAAATCAGTGATAATACTTTGAAGTTTTTGTTGTCTCACTTGACTATTCCCCTCATGAGTGATGGATAAAATATCCCAAGCATCCTTAGCTATTTCACAAGTTGAAATACGTTGAAACTCAGATATAGACACACAACCAAAAATAGCATTAAGGGCACATGAATTATGAGTCGCTTTCAAGTGATCATTGTTATCCCAAGACTCATCAGGCTTTCGGACAATTTTACCTTCCACAGTTGTGGTAGGCTCGGTATAGCCATTAACAACCGAGAGCCAGACACGATTATTCTGAGATTTCAAATAAGCCTTCATCCTAGCTTTCCAATAAGCATAATTAGACCCATCTAAAAGAGGAGGTTTCGCAACAAAGTTATTAGGGGCTTCCATAATAGTAAATAAGAAAAAAAATTAGGATCCGCTCTAGGAATAAACCCTAATATTACGAGCGACCCGCTCTGATACCAATTGAAAAATCCTAGCTCCTCTAGGTTTAAAGATTTGCTATGTTTTAATCACAATCAACAATTCACCAAGCGATAAACAAAACAAATCTCACAAACGGAAAGCAAACAAATAACGAACACCAAGATATACGTGGAAAACCCAAAACGGGAAAAAACCACGGGAAGGAATCAAACACTACTAAACACGAGGTTACAAGAACTCTTACGATAAGTTTGAACTCCACAAACCTAAACCTAGACGCTCTTGCCGAATCCACGTACACCTCTCTGAATGCTTGACCGCCGCTGCCTTGAATCCACAAGCCTTCCGTTTGCCTCCCGGAATCCACCGAAGGACTTGAACTTGCCTAGGAATCCTCCTTAGGGCTTTTCTCAAATAAGTTGAAGAAGATGTTGAAACCTCTTGAAGATGTCTTGTATACTCAATGATCCATCGATCCCATTGTACTCCAAGATTCAAAGCAAAAAACAATCTGATTATTTGAACTTCAAAACCACGTCCACTTTTCGGCTGCTCCGTTCTCTCATTATTTTGTCTTTAAAGCATATGGTTTTCTGCCTTTTTCATCCGTGACCTAGCTGCCAAAGGATACTATTTATAATAGTAAAATAGTCTCGTGCCCTAGTAGCCAATAATTTAGGCAGGAGTCCTCGATTGATCTCCGATTGATACCCCGATCAATTCGGTCCAAATTAGCTCAATTTACTCATTCTCAATTATACAATATTGATTTCCTTCCACTTCCTAAACAGACACTCTAGAAATAAAAGAAAAGAAAATACAACTCGATAAATAGGGATACAAATAAATGTGTGTTTTGTCTTGGAAATTGCCAACACAGAGAGACCATGGCCCGTGGTCCTAACACTCGAACTGCTCGGCGCCGATTTATCTACCTTCGCTCCAATTGTGGAGCTCGTAGCTATCGGAGACGACAAGGCTTGGACCTTAAACGGCGCCGTCATTGCGGTAACGTTGATGGCCGTGACCGAGCAGGTCGGCGGCGAACACGGCGTACCCCCACCTGGTGTAGGTGATGCAGATCTGAGGAGGTCGTCGTCGGAGTTGTCGGAGGCCCATGCGATGAGGAGAGCCGCCGTGGACGAGGGGAAGCACTCGCTGAAGGCGGAGGAGGATCGTCGTTGACAAAAGAGGACGCTGCCATCGCCCCCTTCCTCTTCGACGAGCAGTAAACGTGCACACGAGCGAGATGTTCTCCTTGAGGGCCTTGATGACGAGGGCGGCGGCTTTGCCTTTGAGCGGGTGAAGATGAGCGACGATATGAGCGGGGTATTTTGGGTACCTTAGTTGAAACAGGGGTTGGGCAGAAAGGGTGTGACGCGGGCGGGGCTGGACGGGGTATATGGAGACAAAACGGGGCCGGCTTGGAAGAAGCCCTTCTTTCTCTGATATTACTTTTCTTTTTTATAACTCAGGGGTCCGCACTAGTTTACGCGCAGCTCGATCGATTAATTTTGGGGGTCCAATTCTACCGTCCATTTGCGGGGAGCCCAATTGAAACCGAAGCAAAGCTTCTTATGGACTGGTCCCAAGGAAATTGATAACACTGAAAGGTTTCGAACATGAGACCTCAGTACGGAGTCTCTCTTATTACTTTCTTAATTAAAAAGAGGGAACATGGTCTAGATATTAGAAACTACTCCTTTCCTTTTTGAAATGCCTCAGGCCCATATTGTACCACCCTCAGCTCAACTTTGTAAACACATTGATTAGCATTATGTTCAAATCCAGTAGAAAACTTGTTTTTTTTTTTTTTTTTGGATCATTCAGTAGAAAACTGGTTGGTAGGTAATGATTGGCAGCAAAATCTGGTGTATCACTAGGATAACTGAGAGAGATCATTCTGCAAGCTCATGGGTGCCAAAGTTGACCCCAAAAGGGATAGAAATATTTTGGATTAGAAACCACAATCCATTATCAGGTCAGTTCAACTCAAAAAAAAAACAAAAACAAAGAAGGAGAAGGATTGCGGTCTATTGGTTAAGAACTTACTCCTATGTAGTTAATTTGGTGAATAGGAGGACGCGACGCGAGTCGTAGTATTTTGGGCATTGATTCGAATCTTTTGATTGACTCATGTCCATTGGTAGTCCAATGACAATATTGATCTCGGTGGGGCTAAGGTCGGGCTATGCATTTAATTCTTTGGTCACGTCTAGAGAGGATTACACAAGTTGATTAACCTTGAAACCTTGTTGTCATTTTTTCGTCCCCAAAAAGATAGAAAGGAAACCAAAATCCAGTTCATAGACTCTTTGGCTTGCAGAAACAACAGAGGGGGGCCATTAAGTGATTCTAGAAAAATTTAAGATGTTTGAAATGTGCTGACAATTGTGCTTTCTAGAGTGTTACTGAGTGCCTGCCTGCACAGAAGACATACCCCTGGTTTCATTTTGTTTTCTTTCTGGTACATTTTCTAGACATGTTTACAGCAAAATTCCAGCTAGCTTTTGTTGAAAAGGGGGACATTGAACTAATTTGTGAAGATAACATCACATTGCTGCTTCAAACAAAGGTCACACATTTCTTCCTCATATCTCAACCCTTTTGTGTGACTGCTTTGTTTGGACCATTTTTGGTCAATCTGACACTGTTGGGTTTGTGATATTTGGTCCTGCTTTCTAATAGTAACTTTGATTAATTTAGGAATTTCAGACTCAATAGCTTGCTGGAAGGGCAGGTTTCGTGTCGCTCCGCCCGAGATTAAGTTATATACCTTGTGGATGAGTTAGTCCTGCGAGGTCATCTCCAACCTTTACTCATGCTCTTATTCGAGTTTGAGTAAAACCTGAACTCTTAAAATTTGGATAAAGATTCGAGTCTTCTTTTGCTAGTGATGGAGATAATTTCCCCTTGGCCTTTATCATTCTTTAGTTTCCAAGCAAGGGTAGAATCATGATTTGAGTTCGGGAGACAACCAAATTTAGATAAATCAACCATTAAAATTCTTATAGTTACTATCAAGAAGAATTATATGTGTTCTAATGTTAATCATCCATCAATATAGAATTAAAATGATTTAATGATCTGCTAAAATAAAAATTGACCTCTTTTTTTTTTTTTCAAATTCCGAAGATAATGTCAATTTGTATTTGGTTTTCAATGTGTGGCTTGCTGATCATTTACCTAAAGAAATATAAGTTCTCCAGACATCTGGAGATAGATGGTTTATACATGCACATTGGTTTGGAAGAAAAAGAATGAATGATCACGAAAATTTTGAGAATGAATTATAAGACAGATGTTACCAGAATTTTACGGTCCTATTGATATCCGACCGATCTGAATTTGTTTTTTTTTTTGGTTGCATGGATTACCGACTTGTTGAGCCCAAAGTAAACTGTTTTGATCATCGAAACCGGATCAAAAAATGGAGCTTACGCGTGGACACTCCCCTCGCACCAAATAGTCCAAAGTCAATTTTCTTCTACAGAATCTTTCTCGTTATCCCTTTTGCTAGCTGCTTCGCTCCTTCTCGGAATAAAATGCAGAAACACACCGACCATATCTACAGTCTACTACTACTAGTATATTTTTCTTGCTTTTTCATGGTTAATTACCTTTTTCCCTTGATCGGTCAGAGGTGTCCCAGCCAGCTTACGCGTATCTCGACTAATCTCAGGCCACTCCAGTCCTGTCAAAGACAGGCAATCCATGCCGGGATTAGGGGATTCACTAGAAATTATTTTTTTGTGACCTGACCCCAAGAATTGAACCCTAATCAATTGTGCGAAGCGCAAACGCATCAGTCAACCGGACTAACCCTTGGGGCTTAAGTTCTATCTTTTCACTCACCTCCGATGACTAGTTTGACAATTGGGCCGACCATGAAGCTTTATTTAGGATCCAATTTGCCGGCTGGAATTTCGTACATTAAGAGCCAATTAAGATTTCAAAAAACATACTCCAAAAAGAGTCTTCCTTCAGGAGTGATGTGTAAAAACAAGCATGTTTGAAGTAAAAAAGCAAACATCAAGAAGTACAGCAAATGGGTTGAACTTAAAAAAGCAAACATCAAATTAACTAAACATCTTTTTCAGTCATGAAATAAATATGCACATAGGCTTATAGCAATATACTCTCCAGGGAGCACTGCTCTCAACGCCACATAGCAAGGAATTCCATCGCACCTACATGATCAGGACTGAAGCTCATGTCAATACCGAATGCTAGCTATAAGCGCTAAAGGGTAGGTTTAGCCCTCTAAGTGATTTTAAAGACTTGATGTTGTCAGCTCGTTTAATAACTGGTGTATAAGTGTAATGGTTCCAGAGATCTCGATTCCGATACAATCTTATTGGGTGCATGGTTTGGGAGGACAACCTAGTTTTATCCCTAGTTTGATTCAAGGATTTGTTAGAAAAATGGGTCGGTTCGGACCGGACCCAACCCACTTGGGTCGTCCACATGGGTTATGTGATTGAGTTGGTTAGAAGAATGAGACAAACTCCTAATCTCTATCTGTTTCAAAGATAATAGATCACCTACATCTATTAGGAGACTTTGAACTCTTGGACTTTAATCTATAAATATAGTCCTGTAGATATTTGGAGATACACACAATACGAAAGAGTTAGAGTTTCATTTCTAAGAGCAGACTCGAGTAGTCTTCTCTACCCGGCGAGAATTGAAGACGGTGTACGTGCTTGTAGAGCGGGCCTTCCTCAGATCGTAAAAAGCTGAAGCATTTTAATTCCGCTGCGCTTCAATCGTACGTGTAAGTCTTATGTGATTTACGAGCTTTCGATCCTATAAAGTTAACAAATTAGAACATGAGATGGAATCACCAATCTATCAGGGACCATATCATGTTTTGATATGGCAGCCAATGTGAAAAGGGATTTGTGTTCCAGCACTATGTTCTTGGCATGAGGAACATCATCATGGCGCACATGATGGTGGCCACATGGGAATGATGCCCATAGCATGCTATAAACACCAAGCAAAGTGGGTATGTAAACATTCTTTCCAAGAATCTCCTTTTCACCCCATATCATGAATTAGGAAAATATCCACTTTGGTGGTCAGCGGCATTTTTCAATTGCTAGGTCACCCTCAGAAAAATCCACTTTTGGGTTTAACTTCGTTAGGAATATGTGTGAAAGATTGAGTCTCGCATTGAATAATTAAATAGAAAAAGAATTGGACCTTAATATACAATTGGGTGGCTCACCACTTACAAGACTAAGATTTTTAAGTGGATACTAGTCATTCAACGTATATTGGATCCATGTGATATGATCTGGACTCTGTGAATACTCCCTAACAAATTGGGCCTACACGCACACGGAAAATTCACGAGCGGACTTCAACGCTTATTTGGCTAAGAATTCTGGCCTTTGTTCTTTAGACATAATCATTGCTTAACATCACCATTCCATGGTCGGAAGCCTTTGGTCTCTTTCTTTTCTTCCCCTTTCAAGGGGTTTTTTTTTTCAATATTGTGAAGTATATTGTAACTCATATAGAGGAGGGGTTGTGAATATACCAGCAAAAAAGACATATTAAAGAGAAACGAGACGCTGTACGTTTACCTTTGAGAGAGAATTTGTCTATTTATAATTCTAATTAAGTTGATGTTAAGGGCGACGATATTTGGGTATCATAATTGCATAATTTTTAATACTGCATTTTGTCCACGTACACTCATATGGAGTCCATACACTTAATCCTAAGTCCCTTGGCAAATCCAAAAATTCGGTGTGAGGGGGAGCTTATAGTTACAACCTAGAATATTTTTCACATTGAACCACAATTAATGTTATTTTCAGTCCACAGTCCATTTGAAATAGCTTTCACAATTTTGACACACAATCACCATATATAGGTGTTCCTTAAAGAGAGAAAATAGTGGAGTACATTGATTAAGGGGTTACTTTTGTTACTTTGGAGTCATATAAGAATGCTTAGTTTGCTATTTGTTAATATTAGAGGGGGCACTAGTACAGTTTTTTAAGGGGATAGAATCTATCGCTTTAAAAAATTGTACGATAGATAGAAGATAAATACCATATATAAGTTCTTTGAGGCACAAGTGTAACATTCAAAATTCGGGGTCACGTAACTTTCCTATACCTAGGGAGGATCCAACCTTGGCCCCACATGAATGCGTAGTGGAAAACATTATATGGATACCACGTGACATTGTCAATCCCAAGAGCATCTAATAATATTTTGTTTCATGTAGCACAAACTCTAACATCAGAACCCATATATGATTCTTGTTGTTTTTTCTTCCCGAAATTTCTCATGAAAAAATAAAAATAAAAATCTTTAGTCCATGGTTGTGAATCCATCATATACATAGTCTTGTACTACTACAAGTGTTTCCTATGATTCCATTAGACCTCCTCTTTTGAGGTGTGTATGTTGGGTGGACCACCATGCCTTTTAACTTAATTCCGGTTCAGATGCTGTGATCTTTTTCTCACAAGGGTTTTTAGGTATATCTGATCCAAAGCAAGTCGGTCATCATCTCATTTGGCATTTCACTTTATGCTTTGTTTGCTTAGTTGTGAGAAGAAGGAATTGAAAGAATGTCGAAATATGGGTGCAATTTGCCATCTTTTCTTTTGTTACTTAGGCCATCAATGCCTATGAAGCTTTCTTCATTAAAGTTGTTCCTTGATAAGACTTCACGCTTCTTTTTTAAGGTGAAAGGGTGGTTTCAAGGAGAATAACTTATTCACAGTTCCTCCGTGAATAAGATATTTACAGCAAAGCCAGAGCCGGCTTAAATAGCAAGGCCGGGAAGCCTACGCTTCTGGCCCCCGAAAAAAATAAAAAATGAGGGCCCCCAAATTTTTAGGATCCCTATATATATATATATATATGTATGTATGTATATAGTCCAAAAAAAATTGCACTAACCTCCTTTATACAAAATAGGCCAAATTAAAATTTATGAGTCATAAAATAGGCCCAAACTGTGAAATTATTCATTAGAAACACTAAGGCATTAAAAAAGAAAAAAGAAAATAAGACGTATTCCATAGCAAATACATATTGTTTATTTGTTTCGAATTTGCTATTTTGATTTCTTTTAATATTACTCTCTTCTTCCCAATTTGTTTGTTCAATTTGGAAAATACAATTTTTTAATGGAACACAATCATTGGACCAATAAATGATCAACTTTCCAAAAGTTGCCCTCCAAGCTTTTTGAAAAAAATTACTTTAGTTCAAATGATAAGGGACAAAAAGGGAATTTTGTAGCTTTTAGTCTTCTAAAATGGACAAACATTTTGGGACAAGTAAAAGTCAAAAAGTGGACAAACAAATTGGGCCGGAGGGAGTAGAAAAATGCATAGAGGCCTAATTTTCGAAACGCGCTTCCGGCCTCCGAAAGTCTTGAGCCGGCCCTGCAAAGCGCAATCTCATCCATCCATCTCAGCAATTAATGGTTAGGATTTTAAAATTTAGATCGTCCAAAACACTTTTGAATGATGGGCTTGAGCTGAGGAAAGCATATAGTGGACGATGGGCTTGAGCTGACGAAAGCAGCTTTTGAATGTGTGGACACACATTGTTGGACAGTTGTCTTGATCAAGTGAACCCTTCAACTTTCATTCTTCCCTTCCTCAAATCCTGTCTGGATGGTGAGTTGTTTGGTCTATTATCATTTGCACGCTCCTAGTTTGGAATAGGGTTTGAAATCCACTTATATCCTTATATGGAGCAAAGAATTGGTCGCTTTCTTCTTTTTGGCATGTGTATTTTGGGCATTGTTTCGAATCTCTTGATAGACTCATGCCCATTAGTAGTCCAATGGCAAATTTGATCTCGGTGGGGCTAAGGTCGGGCTACAGCTCAATTCTTTGGTCACGTCCAGAGAGGATTACACGAGTTGATTATTAACCTTGTCGTCATTTTTTCGTCCCGGAGGGAGACCATTAAGTGATTCCAGAAAACACTCAAGATGTTGAAATGTGTTTACAATTGTGCTTTCTAGAGTGTTACTCTGAGTACCTGCCTGCATGTACAGAAGACATACCCCTGGTTCATTTTGTTTTCTTTCTGGTACCTTTTCTAGACATGTTTACAGCAAAATTCCAGCTTGCTTTTGTTGAAAAAAAGGGAGACATTGAACGAATTTGTGAAGATAATAACATCACATTTCTGCTTCAAACGAAGGTCACACATTTCTTCCTCATCTCAACCCTTTTTGTGACTGCTTTGTTTGGACCATTTTTGGTCAATCTGACACTGTTGGTTTAGAAATATTTGGTCCTGCTTTCTAATAGTAAACTTTGATTAGTTTATTAGTTCGGACTTAATAGCAAGCTGGAAAGCAAGGCAGGCGCTTCGTGTCGCTCCGCCCGAGAGCAAGTTCTATACTTTGTGGATGAGTTAGTCTTGCGCGCGAGGTCATCTTCAGTTTCTACGCGTACTTTTACTCAAATTTCAGTAAAAACTAAGCATAAATCTGATGAAAAGCTCTATTAATGACGACGGTATGAATTTAGGGGCTTGAAATTTGGATAATGATTTGAGTCTTCCTTTCGTTTTCGTTAAGAGTAAAAAGTCTAAATAAACTCAATTTGGTATACGCGCGTTTCAATCAAGAATTGAAATGTGACCCTTACTCAAATCTAAATTTGAAATTTTTTTTTTTTTCAAAGGCTAAGACCGGAGATGCTCTGACTGGCAAAACTTTTCCAATCTGGTTCTCCCCTGGCTAAAGCCTGGACGAGAGACCTTGTAATGCAGGGGTGCACTACATAAATGTAATACGCAATCCGAGCTGTTCATCTCTATATTCAATGGTTCATATTTCAAAAAGTATTCTACAAGTGAGATACTTCGGGACCATTAAAAACACCTTGAGATGGCTCGGATCGTACATTACACCTCGATAGTGGTCCCCGTTTGCTAAAGCCACCATTCGAAAAGGGGACAAAAAAAAAGGGGGGGAAAATCATATAAAAAGCACAGCCAATTCTATTGGAAATTCAATATATTAGACTCCGAAACATAAGCAATCCAATGCGCGCATGCACATGCATGGATGCTTGAATAGTCACGCTACGCGTGCCAGCGCAGCTGGCCCAACACAAACATCTATTTCAAAACCTAGCATAGAAAACGACAAACATTTATTTTTTTCCAATATAATAGCGTATCTGAGCCAGCTTCCGTAGTACATCGACTAATTCCGGAACCCTAAAGTTAACCACCGAGCAAACCTCCAGTGACCTTAAGGCTTAGAATGTTTGGCTTTCGTGGATTCGAACTTACAGTCTCTTGAGACGCAAGCCCTTTAGTTGTTTTCTCATGTTCACTTGATTAAAACCACTTGTGATGTTAGAAACGACAAACTTGGAAATTGCTCGATTAAACTTGAAAAATGCTTGTGTGTGAGAGTGATTGGCATGAGGAAACATTGGATCTATGTGAAGTGAAAATGAGACCAAGTCGTGATTGGTTCACCTTGCCATTTATGTCAACCAATCATATTTCAAAACAATATTAGTTAAAATTGACTCTAATCGGTAATTGATTGACATGATTTTCCGTAGATAATGTAAAAAATGAGACCAACAAAATAGACGATTCAAATTATCACATGAAATTTCATTGTCACCGCGTCGTTGTCACATGAGCAACTTCATTATACAGCAGGGGAGGTAGGCCACTAGATCTTTATCGACATCACCATTCCACTATAACATGACAGGAGGAATGGGCAGCAGGGGATTATTCCCTTTGTCAAATTATCCAAACCCAAAATTATTTTAATCCAAAAAGATGTATTGAATATCAAAGTGAGATAGCTTTGCTTTGTTTACCATTTAATCAATTCCATTTGTTTGTTAAACTAGAGAAAAGAAAAACTAAAAAAATTTAGAACAGCTGACACAAGGAATATCTAGGGAAGTGAGAAAGAGACCCCCCAAAGCAATGCACTTTAGAAACCCAGAATCAAGTGTAATTCCAATATGTCTTCAAACCCAAGTTAAAGAATCCTCTGCTACTGTAAACTGAAATCATCACTTGCCCATTTTGCCCCTATAAAAAAATGACACAAAAAGCTAAAGTTTCAGTCCTTGTATTGGAGACTGGAAACATAACTCTTACCATCCCTATCTCAATTTTCTTTCCAAGGATTTAAAATTCCTGCATGTTCAGATCACATCCCATTTTTATTTTTTTCCCCACACCCCCATGAGGCCATGAGTATAACTACAGAAATCTCACAACCCATTTGTGCATTTTACTATTAGCTCCTGCCAGAACACAAACCAAGGTACTCCGTATAATATTAGCAGAGAGAGAGAGAGAGAGAGGATTTTGGGAATGGTGAGAGAGTGAGAATTGGGTTCCATGGAATTGGTGGAGGGAGAGCTGGAATGGACAAAAACCCAGAATAGTTGGTGTTATTTTGATCACAGAAGAAGACAGCACCAATGTACAAAAACACAAGCAGTTACAGAAGAAGAAACAAAAGACACAGAAAACTCCACGAGCATGGCTCCTAGTTGCTACTATTTCAAGATCTCCCCAATCATTCCCATTTTTGTTTTCTTTCTCTCTGTTTCTTCCTCCATTTGTCCGGTTCGCTCGTCGGCTTCCGGCGACCGTAGTCAGAATTTCCGGCCACGTGAAGAGACGCAGAAGTTGAAGATGGTTAGAGCTCATCTCAACAAGATCAATAAACCTGCAGTCAAGACCATTTCGGTAAATTTCCTTTTGGTTCTCCCCTGTTTTCCCATACTTTTTTGTTTTTAATTCATTATTAACTGAATTCCAGAGGGTTTTTTTTTCCCCCCCTACTATTTGCAGAGTCCAGATGGTGATCTGATAGATTGTGTTGCAGCTCATCAACAACCAGCATTCGACCATCCTAAATTACAAGGGCAAAAGCCATTGGTAACTAAATTTTCCCACTTCTAAATGAGTACTTTGTTAAGACTCTTTTTTTTTTTTTTTTCTGATCAAACAGTCAAGCGATTCATATTATTACAAATACCCGAAGGTAAAAGATTTCATAACAAAGAAAATAAAAATATTTGGGTTATGAAATTTTACTTACACAAAGGAAATATTCATTTTCATGTGTGAAAGACTATATGTGTTTTTCTCACTTTATAATGCACGACTACCAGTACGTGTTAGAATTCCGATATTCATGTTTCTATCTACAAATTCAAGATCCAAATGTTGCCTTAGAGTTTCTTGGATTATGACTTCGAAAGAAATTTCAATTTTCACGTTCGCACGATTATAGATGTTTAGACTTTAGAGTACCAATGTTTTTTCATTGAGAGCTACTACACTCGTCCCAAAATGTTTGTTTGGTCCATAAAACGATGACTTATAAATAAATAAATAAATAAAAACCCATTGATATCTAGTCAATTGTTGAAATGTTTTTGAAATTTTCTTGGAAAATTCGTATTATTTTTTCGCAGGATCTGCCGGAGAGGCCGAAAGGGCAGGACCCAAGTGGACTGGATGGGGAAAATTACCAGCTATGGAGCTTGAGTGGTGAATCCTGTCCGGAGGAAACAATTCCGATTAGAAGAACAAGTGAGAAAGATGTGTTGCGAGCCAGCTCGGTTCAGAGTTTCGGAAAGAAAATCCAGAGACCACTTCGACGAGACTCTTCCAGCGATGGCCATGAGGTTAGTTTTTTCGTGACATTTAAATGGAAACAGAGGCTTGACAGTGGATTTCTAGAGATTGAAATCAACTCATTTTGAGAGATTTTTTTTTTTTTTTGTCGGAATCATTTTATTCCAGTTGAATACTAAAAGAGATAAAAAAAATTTAGAGATTAAATCCTTTCTGCCGGCGGATGGTGGGTTTTCCACCATCGCCCAGTGCGGGTCCTACAAGATAAACGGTTCAGATCAGCAATTTAACACACCGTGGAACCCAAAATGATGGTGGTCGAACGAATTTAATCTCTATTACTAAAAAGTTATGGCCTTCAAAGATCCAAAAAACAAATTATATGCTTTTTTTTGTTACACTTTTTTTGTTTTTTTTTAAAGGGAACAAATTTTGACTCTTTTTGCAGAGGAAGGGTACTACTGTACTAGGGGAGTCGACAAGTTCTTTCCTTTTTTGATTTTGGGAAACAAATTTAGAAAATTCTTTAGCTAGAAGTCGTTTATGGAAAATTCTAAAATCAGCCCAATGGGCTGACAATAATAAGTGTATGAATGTGTATTAAAGGGTGCAAAAAGTACACAAAATTACATATTTTTTTATTTTCTAGTGTACTTATCGTCAGCTCAATGGGCTGACAATTGCAAGACCGATAATTTATTACAGTCGTTAAGATGTTTACAAGATTTCTTCTATTCTCGGAAACTACAAATTCTCATGGGCCTGTCTAGCTAGCAGTCTAGACTCCTCACTTACTTCAAAGAAAAGAGGTTTTTATATTTAAAAGAACGAAAATGTTAAGGCCACCGACGGTCAGACCACTGATCGGGAAACGAAATTAATGGACATTAAAGAAAATTCATATTACATATTTAAAGGTTATAAAATATAAATATAAATTAATTTTTATAGGTTCGAAATGGTAAAAGTAAACAAACAATTGAGACAGGAGGAGTTATAAGACAACATGGAGGATTAAATTCCAAGGATTATCTTGGTGGGCAGCATCCGATTTCACTGATTTTCTCAACTCTTGTAAAGATAGTCCGCATGGGGCTCTACACCTGCTTTTGTCGAGGGGCCCACTGTTGGTGACCGGTGAAACTGATATCTTCCAAAATTTTATCGAGATATATGCATGAAAGCTGGTCCAAACATTTTGAGTTACAAAAATAAATAATAGTACTCCCTCCGTCCCTTTATTACAGTCCAGTATTCCATTTTGGGCTGTACCTTAATAAGTGTCCATTTTGTAAAGTTAGTGGGTAAAAGTTAGTGAATTGTCTATTTTGTCCCTAAAAGTAGATTCCATTTTGAAAAGTTAGTGAGTAAAAGTGTAATGATGATGGGTAAGTAAGGAAAGTGGAGTAAAAAGTTGATGTGAAATGTATAATGATGATGTTTTTTTAATAAGTTGGAGTTACGAAGCAGGACATTTAAAAAGGGACGGAGGGAGTAGTAGTTTCTGATCAGGACCGATTTCGAGATTTATGGGCCTAAAGAAAACTTTTTGAAATGAGACCTCAAGCCTCAACATATTTTTGCATTGTTAAAAACAGTTAAAGGAAAAAAAAAAAACTACTGTATGGACAAGGACCTAAAAAGCGGTAGCTTAACAAGCTTTAGTCCAAAATCGGCTCTGCTTTTGGTAGTTTGTGCGTATGTTTTGGTCTGTCTGTTAATTAGATTTGTGGTGGTTTGCAGCATGCAGTGGGTTATGTAAGTGGAGATCAATATTATGGAGCAAAAGCCAGTATAAATGTATGGGCACCCCGTGTGGCTAGCCAGAATGAGTTCAGCTTATCACAGATGTGGGTCATCTCCGGTTCATTCGGCGACGATCTCAACACCATTGAAGCCGGTTGGCAGGCATGTTTTATATCTCACCTCCTAATGAAAATTTATTGTGTGCAGAAAGAAAAGGTTGGGTCTAGAGACCCAAAACGAACATGGTCTATATGTCTATATATAACTAAAGCCTCGCGCTCAAGCCTTACTACTACAGTTTGTTTGTTAGGCCATCCATAGTGGTATAATCAAAAGCTAATTATTTTTAAAGTTAACGTTAGTGCAAAAAAATGCTCATAATGGTATAATCAAACTTAGCAACATCCTTAGAAATAATCAAATTTTGGGTTTTGGATAACCAAAATTAGCAACCTTTTTCAATAATCAAAATTTGTGGACCCCACACCACATAAGTTAACTAGTTCCAAAATTTGTATACACGCGTGTTTCAACTGATATTTTCTTCTTCTCTTCTTCACCTACTCTACATCTTCTTCACTTCACCCAAAAACTATTTCTTTTTCTTTCACTCCAAAAGTGAAGCTCATATCTCTCGATCATCTACAATTCAACCCATCGTCACTAGATTAAGGTATTTCACTCTTCTTTCCCATTTTTATTTCCCCCCCCCCAAAAAAAAAAAAAAAATTCATAATAAGAGGTAAGAAAGTCACTGATTTTTTTTCAAAATTAAATGAGGGAATCGATATATTTTTGCCTAAAATAACGTAAATGGAGGGAAGTGAATAGAGAGAGAGAGAGAGAGAGAGAGAGAGAGAGAGAGAGAGAGAGAGAGAGAGAGAGAGAGAGAGAGATTGTAGTGGACCCCTTATTTTGGTTATGGACTAGAAGTGACCATTGTGAAGTTCAACATTGTTAAGCTCAGCAACCTCTTAAGTGAATAATCAAAAGCTGATGTGTCAACTTTTGGTTATCCTTTTTTGATTATACCACTGTAGATGGCCTAATAGAAGTTAAAAACACCCGGATATGAAAACCTCCTGGATATAGAAATCTGGCTCTACCTATACGACTATATATATTCGGTGTTTATCTCCATTTTTGCACCCAGAAAATCCAGGGTAATAACTTCATCCCACACCCGAATATAATTTGGACACTCTCACCCTACCCAAATTATATCTCCCTCTATATCTAACTTCAAATTTACAACTTTGTCATTGTTGTTTACGCAAACGCCATTATTATTCACGAAAATACCATTATTCATCTATACCCCCTTACGTACCCAAACAAACCCTACATAACTAATCACCCATTTTAAAATTATTCCCCTTATATAAATTTTATCTCTCCTCTTAGTATATCCCTTTATCCCTTCCAAAAATTTAACCGCTAACAAACGAGCCACTAGGGTAGCTAAGGTTTTTTTTTTTAGGGCTAATGGTTTAATCAAAGTTTTGTTAGGCAAAACTGTATGCTTTTTGTTCATGATTCAAACGAAACAACCCATAGATGTTACTAAGGCTCCGTTCGGCTAAATAAGTCAACTTGCTTATTTTTTTTTTCTTATTCAAATTTTTTTGTATTTGTTAGTTTTTCGTCAATTTTTTGGGAATTATTGCATCGTCATGACGAGAGGAATCTAAAAAGTAAAAAATTATGATCGAAATCCAATTTGTTCTCTCGTCCTTTGTACTGTTCGGTTATGAATATAAGTTTGTGTTTCCTAAGAAAAAAACTCATTGACTTTTCCACACAGGTTAGCCCAGAGCTGTATGGGGACAACTATCCAAGGTTCTTCACTTATTGGACGGTGAGTATTGATGTAAACTTTCTCCTCTTTTTTTTTTTTTTTTTGAATTTTTGTAATCATGGCCTTGTTCGTTTTGGGGCTCAAAATCCCTGGACACGGTCTCCAATAAATTTTCTCTATCTCTCTCTCTCCATTCGATCATATGTTCGATACACCAAAAGAAGAAGCAGCAGAAACTGAATATTTTTTTTTATTGTGGGATTTGTAGAGTGATGCGTATCAAGCAACTGGATGCTACAATTTGCTCTGCTCGGGCTTTGTTCAGACTAACAACCAGATTGCAATTGGGGCTGCGATTTCCCCAACGTCGTCGTACAATGGTGGTCAATTTGATATCAGCCTATTAATATGGAAGGTATAGTTTCTACTCCTATATATATTATATGAAATGTTTTCTTTCTAAAGAGTTAACATAACATCTAATGAAGATTTTTTTTAGATTATAGAAACTTACGAGAAGTTTTTGGGTGCAAATTGCGTACCACATGGCGGTACCCAAGCGCGCATATGAGCCATCCAAATGTATTTTGGACGGTTCAGATCCGAATACTCTCTCCTCCTCAGCCAGCCACTCTCTCTCCTCTTTCTCTCTCTAAAATCTTAGCCATCCAAAACACGTTTGGACGGCTTGGATGTGCACTCGCGTGGGTATCACGTGGACTATATATCCTATTTGCACCCAAAAACTTTTGGAAACTTACAACCTTTAGGAACGATCATCTTTAATGAATCTTACTTCTTTGCGGTCTGAGTTTGGACATCAAAGAGTAGTTTGTGCAATCTCAACCTTTTAAATTGTTTTTAATATGTTAGACTTGTTGAAGAAAAACTCTTTTAGCAAAGAATATACTACTTTTGTGAAGAATTTTTTAGCCTTTTGATAATTGTCAAGATGGACGATTAAAATGAAATTGCTTCATGTATACGTAATATCGCATGAAGATTACATATATATAATCCGGGGTCCGTCTTGAATGACTATGAGAGAAGACAATTTTCAATTTTTTTTGATTTTTGAAGATGAAAAAAAATATTACTATTTTTTGGAGTATTTTTTTTTGAGAATGAAGAAAAATATAGTCTGAAGATATATACTCTCATACATCACTTGGCCCCACACGTGAAATATATGTGAACCAGCGTTAAAGCATAGGTGAAGAGAATATTATCTGATGGTTGATGATCTCTGCACCCTACGATTCCAACACATTTCCAAACAAATCAAATGGCAGTGGTGGACGTACAAGCAGATGATACAGTAGTTGAAAACTTTGACTTAGTTGAATAATACCCGGTTCAAATTTCCGTAGCACCTTATCGGTGTTGTATTCTTAATTTCACACACACTCGTGAACCTAGGGCTTTAGCTTCGATCCCAACATAGGTGATAGGTCAATGGACACCTTACAGATAGTGCGATGGGGCAATAATCCCTGAAGGAGGTGATAGGTAGGGTGTGCACGGGTCGGGCAGGTCAGATTTGGCCCGAAATCCAGACCCGACCTGACCATGTCGGGTAGAACATTTTAGGGCCCGCAAACCGAACCGACATGTGGTAAGAACCGTCCGCGAGCCCGATTCTTTACTCCGGGTCGGGCCGGGTCCTACCTCACGGATAAGGAACGTGCAACCCGAACCCCGAACCGAAATTTGATTTTTAACAGAAAGTAAACCCGCACCCATCCGAACCACATGTTCGACCCCGCCCGAGATCCTTCGGGTCGGGTCGGGTCGTCGGGTTGCTGGTTTTCTGCACACCCCTAGTGATAGGTACCAACACTTCCATTTTTCTACTAACAAAAAAGAAAAACGGTGGTGGTGAGCCATCCAAATCTTAGGCTCTATTCTTCCTAACTTTTTTGTCAAATACTTTTTCGACGGTTTTTTTTTAAAAACTTTTTGTTTAGTCTTTTATCATAATATTTGGGTTTAATTATTTGTCACGACAAGAGAAATATGAAACGCATAAAAATACGGATTAATTTTGAAAAAAGTTGATAAAAAACGACACTTAAGACAAAAAAAGATAATTGTTTGGTATGTTTTTTGTTTTAGAGTAAAAATAATTTTTCTTTTGATCTTTTTTTTTTTGATTTTTTAGTCTCTTCTTGTCGAGAACATGATTAATCTAGAAAATTAACGGAACAAATTTTTTTTTTAAAAATGAACAAAACACACCATACGGAAAAAAAATAAATTCTAGAGGATGGTGGAGCCTTTACATTTCCCACGAGTTTTTAGAATCTCTACCACTATCCGACACGCATCACTTCTGCAAAATTTCTGTCGTGCACTGAAAAATTCACATATATTGGGTGTTCGATCTCATCTGTCCCGAAAATCTCAGTGCTTCTGTGTCGAGAGATTTTTCGGCCATTAAATTGTGTGACTTTATTTTATGTTTTAAATTCAACGACCGAAAAATCTCTCGGCACAGAGGTATCGGGGATTTTGGTACAAAAGATCTTGCCTCCATATCTTTACCGATAAAATTAACTGCTCAAACCTTCGAATAAAAATTGCCCAACCAATATAATGTCGGATAACAACTTTGTGAGAAGATCTGAACCATTGATTTTCTTAATGTGCAACCCAGATTAGGCTATATATACTTAACGTAAGACTTAACAATGACACGATTGCAATTATGCAGGATCCAAAGCATGGGAATTGGTGGCTTGAATTCGGATCCGGGGTCCTAGTCGGGTACTGGCCCTCATTCTTGTTCACGCACTTGGCGAATCAAGCAACCATGGTTCAATTCGGAGGAGAAGTCGTTAACAGCAACCCATCGGGTCCTCACACGGCGACCCAAATGGGCAGCGGGCATTTCGCGAGCGAAGGATTCGGAAAAGCATCGTATTTCCGAAACCTCCAAGTGGTTGACTCGGACAACAGTTTGGTTCCGTCGTCGGGTCTCCGGGTTTTGGCGGATCACCCGAATTGCTACAACATTCAAGGTGGGATTAATAGTGTTTGGGAGAATTATTTTTACTACGGAGGGCCTGGACAAAATGACAAGTGTCCCTAAAGGGAAAGGTATATGAGTTGAAATTAAGAATCCTTTTTTTTTTTCTTTTTTGATTTGGGGTGTTTTGGGTTTTCCCCTTTCATTGAGTTTTGGGTAATTCTTATAAGTATTTATTTTTCCTTGTTAATCCATTTTTCATCTAGTCCAACAGATGGTGATCCATTAATTGTACCACCTTTGGGGACTTTTATGTAAATGAGAAGAAAAAAAAAGTGAATACATATATTATCAATTATGATTTCATTTTCCTCTTCCATAATTGCCTAAGGTTTGGGTTAATGATGCTACTATATACGAGTAATATTGTATTGGTCCATCAGTTTGAATCCAGAACCTCCCGACACATATTGCGAGTACATGACCATTGGACTCGAGTTTCTCCTTTTAAGAGTTGACCTTTTCCATTGTAAATTTCGGTGTTCATTTTCTTAGTTTTGAAAAGGGAAAAAACATATGTAGCGTCATACAAGTGAATCAAGAAACCTAATTATTAGCTATTCACTTTCTAGTAAGTGGGGAAAAAAACGTCATCATTTATGCTTAATTTATGAGACAACCCCATTTGTTATATCATTCAAATTTTGTTGAAGACTAGAGTAATTACATTATCTTCTTGATGTCAAGCAATAAAAGAATTACTTTAAAAAATTACAATATGGGGCACACATCAATCACATGAGGTCTTACCGCAACTAAATCAAACCCAACAATCATAGCTCTATATCAATACGGGAAAGAAATAAACTAATAACGAAACATTCCTATGCAAGAGAAATTATAATCGAGGTGAAATTTGACCCGTCTATTAATTAGTGGGGAGAGTACAAGGATAGTTGAGTGGCCTTTACTTGGAAGACCAAAAAAAAAAAAAAGTTGAGTAGCTTTGAAGCATATATAGACCTACATATAATTGTGAAAGCAATTGTACGCCACTGAGAATCATTTCATTATAGTACGTGCATGGGAGTGGGGACCTTGTAGTCAGCAACCCTCTGTAGTGCGCAATATAAGTCATTCATCTCGATAATTAATAATTCAGATATGTTTGTTAATATTTGACCGGTAAAAGTTAACAACGAATATGAACCATCGATTGTGAAAACGGACGGTCCAGGTGATTACTACACTCTGTAGTGACTTGCTCACTGCATGTTCCCCAGTCCGTACATGCATATAGCTTCATTTGTAGTGTAAATTGACAAGATAGTAGTAGATACCACAAGTATATCTGTGTACCTGCATTAATAATGTCGAGTGTATTAATCTTAAAGTCTAAGTTTCTGCGGGTTAGTATAATTAATAAGGTCCTCAACTACTTACAAGGAGGGTATCATCATACAATATTAGTTTCACAATTCAGGGATGACTTGAACGGCAGGTTGGTGCCTGCAGGCTTCTGTATAGTCAACCTTGATTCAAGTTATTTTCTTTTTTTAGATAATCGGATGTCGAGGTCAGTTTACACGTAACTCGACTAGTTACGAGGACATGAAGTTAACGACCAGATGGACAATCCTACGTATAGTGGTCTCAAGGTTTGACATGTTGACCTCCTTAAAATTTGAACATACGATTTCATGGATAGCAACCATTTACTATTAGCTTTCTGGTGTCCACTTGAACAAGTCACTTGAGGTGTAGTCAGTCAAACTTCACCCATTGTGATTTATTTCCCGATGGTCATGGATGTTTGGGTTAGCTTACGCATAATTCGACTTCTTTTGCCAATCCGGTTAGAGACAGGGCATCCACAAAACAAGGGAATTCACAAAGAGTTTCATTCTTGTGGTCTCACATCAACACTATAATTCTCTTCAAAAAACATCAACACTATAAAACTGATCAATTATGTGGAAAGCAAACCCACCAACCGGTCTCCCTGAAACTCTTAGTTGACGCTGTTCTCTATCTTTATCTTTGGTCAAGTCTTTGATCGTCAAGTCAAGCTGATTGAGGAATCAAGCCCTTCCCAAATGGGGTATAGTTGAGATCTTAAGAGGAGGTTCATAGCGGGAGGGACTCAATCGAAACATCTCTAGCAAACCAAATAGCGAACTGCTTATATTGCGTCTATCGCGTCGTAGTGTTCATCCAAAAAAAAAAAGTCAGAAGATAGGAAAAGAAGTGACGATGTGATGCAACCAAAGTAATCCTCGGGGCTTATCACCTATTGTGATTGATAGAGGCCATAGGTGCCCAGGGCTGCAGGCGTTATTTGCGGGATGTAAACTTGAGCCTCACAACACCTGGTCCAGTACATGGATTTTGCTACTTAGACGCAAATGAAATTTGAAATGGCTGAATGCTTGAATCTACTGATAATAACCTCCCTTTTTTTAATACACCATATAGGAGGTATCCCCACACCTAAACGGGATGAGACCAATCCATTAGGACTGGCCGTAGGAAATTAATACATACAGAAAGCAATTAGAAGCAACTAGGCTAGGAGGGGGGACCATTCGATGCGCCCATGAACCTACCCACATGAACTTTCATCTCCTTAGAATCTGGGAAAAATTTGTCAATTGTTTGATTTTGTGTACCATTACTTTTCACGATAATGGATTTTGACTCAAGCTGATTCTTATACTTCTGTGACTTCTCTCTTTAAGACAAATTATTAGTCTCAAAAAATTACAATAAAGAATTACAAAAAGTAAAAAATACCTGAAAAAGTACCAAACAAAAATTTATGACGAACTTGCCCTGGCCTACCTATCAAACTCATCAATCTTCCTAATATGAACCATATGAGACAAATCTGTTGAATGTTTGTTCTTCTACTGGGCCTCTATTTCTTATTTTTACCAACAATGTCGGTGGGATAAACCCAAGGGATAATGCCCAGCCGGTTCCAAACTATTCGAACATGAAATCGTACGATCACAATTCATACATACTAGCTATCTGCAGTTTTGTACCACAAAAAATAGACTTCAATTTACCCGAACATACGAACAGTTCATTCGAGTTCCAGCGGTTTTTTTGGTACACAAAATGGAAGTGCAGGTATAGTCCCTTAGGAAGTATTCTAGATGACCCCACTGTACCTACCTCGAAACCGAAGCTAATTAAGGTCCCACTATTCTAGATTCATCTTCACATGATTAAAAAGAAAAAAAAATTCAGTAGTATTTAGAAATCTTGTAATTGTGTTTAATTAAGCAATGAAACACTATTGAATATTAAGATATCAAATACATTAAAATATGGGTATAAGTGTATTTATTTTGGGACTTACTCACAAGATCACTCATATAACAAATAAATAGGGATTTTGAACATTTTTTTATCGGGTGAAAGATAAGGAGATTATAATAACATGATACAAAGACATTAGCTAAGGGGTTGATTTGTGCATTTTCTAATATTTTTGTAATTTGTAATGAAATATAAATTTTTTCAATAAAGTTTGATTACCCAATAAATAATAATTCAAACTATATAGTTTGATTACCCAATTTTTTCAATATAGTTTGATTACCCAATAAACTAGAGGGACAACTGAATTATTGTTTATTGGGTAATCAAACTATATTGAAAAATTTATATTTCATTGCAAATTACAAAAATATTAGAAAATGCACAAATCAACCCCTTAGCTAATGTCTTTGTATCATGTTCTTATAATCTCCTTATTTTTCACCCGATAAAAAAATGTTCAAAATCCGTATTTATTTGTTATATGAGTGATCTTATGAGTAAGTCCCAAAATAAATACACTTATACCCATATTTTAATGTATTTGATCTCTTAATATTCAATAGTGTTTCATTGCTTAATTAAACACAATTACAAGATTTCTAAATACTACTGAATTTTTTTTTCTTTTTAATCATGTGACAAAGAAAATAACGAAAGTGAAAATTCAATTCCAAAAAAAAAATACAATACCAAGACATTTAACATAGGGGTTGCTTTTCGAATTTTCTCATTTTTTTGTGATATATATAATATATTACATATGATGTATTTTAAATTTATTTACAAAAACAAAAGTAAAAAATAAAATTGTAGAAATAGTCCCTCTAGTTTGCACGAAATCTCAATTTAGTCCCTCTGTGAGGGAAATATCAATTTTGTCCTCCAATTCCGTTTGTTTCATTAACGCCGTAAGCGAGAGGGACGAAATTGAGACAGAATGCAAATTATAGGGCTAAAAGTAACACAATTGATACTAGAGGGACGAAAATGAGAATTCATGCAAACTAGAGGGACCATTTGTAAAATTTTCTCTATAATTTTATAATCTGACATTTACAAAAACTGGATTTACGCAGGAATGCGTGTACCAAATAATCAAATATGAAGGACTTCAGTTTGTATAGACTATAGATACACATAGAAGAAATCTTTTTTGTGTAAAGTTATTTTGAAGAATTCAGTGTGAATTTGAAATAAGCTCATTTACTTATACTGTCACGGGTATACCCAATGACGTTATATGTGGTCGCATGGCACCCGATATTTTTTGAATCATTTCAGTAAAGTCTTTTTATTTAAAAATGAGTGTTACATTTTAATGCCACCTTATGATCAGATGACATTAGTTGTTTAAATAGTTCAACTATAGAAGAAGATCAGGATTTATGATTATATCATAGATACAAATTACAATCATAATGTAGTTTGGACTATGTAGTGGGCCGAAATATCCGAAGGACCAAAGGGTTCAATAGGATGACCTCTTGGACCCACAGTTCAGTTGTCTCAGTTCGTCTGTATGAGGAAAGTCAAACTTAACGCGTCACTCCAGTCATTAACCGAACGATAAGTGGCCCTGCAGCCGTTCTCCGAGCGTAGGTTGCCCCTCCGAACGTAGTGAGATACTGTTGTTCGGTGACGGGCTTGTTTACTCGGATGGACATCTTCCATTCGGACAGAAGGCTGTTCAACGAGCAAGTATCATCCTCGGTAAACTCTTGTGTTCGGAAGGTTTCCTCGGCTAAGGCGGTGGAAGAATGTTCTAAAGCGGTGGGGGAACGTTCTAGAAGCTCCTTCTGATAGGACCAACGATAAGCAGGTTCGTCTCTCTAATAACCGATGTGACATCTCTGACACTGACCCACATGGGTCTGCAGATCTTGAAGGGCGGCATACATTAAATATCCCTGACACATGACGTCATCCGAGCGTAGTAGCGCGCGTGCAGTGCACTTCCACCTTGCTCAGCACTCCAGATCTTTGCCTATAAATAGGAAGGTACCCCTTTTAGGGAAAGGGTCAGATATTCTTCTCCCCTAACATATTTCCTACCAAACTTCTTCTTCTTCTCATTCTAACTAGATCGTCGAAGCTTCTTCCCGGAGGAACACCACCCTCCGGTTTGCAGGTACACGGCGTCGCCGGTCAAATCGTCATGGTTCAAACAACGAGAAGGGTCCAGGAGGTTCAAGGATAAATCACCCCTCCCCCCCCCCCCCCACAGACTACAAATGTAGAAATATAGCTCATCAATTGTTTCGACATTTATATTTTCTTGTCTAATGACTAATAAATTTCCCTTATTTATTTTAAAATTTGATGTTTCCCAGTGCTATCCAGAGTTGACCAACTTTTTGCGGTCGAGGCTCTACAAGTGGGGAGGTGATGTGCGGACCTACAACGAGGGTGGACCCTACATTGAGTTTGTCACCTCCCCAAATAACCCAGATGGCAGAATTCGAGAAGCCATTGTGAAAAAAGGCCAAGGGAAGCTTGTTCATGACTTGGCCTATTATTGGCCTCAATACACTCCTATTACATCTTGTCTTGGTCATGATACAATGCTCTTTACTTTTTCCAAGTGCACTGGACATGCTGGATCTCGCATTGGGTAAGTTAATTTCTCATTATGAGGTACTCCTGTATGGGAAGACACTACATTCTTTAGGGCTTAGAACTTATATAGAGTGACTTGCCTTAGGCTTCAAGCAAGCTCGTGCTAGGCACATGTCGTAGCCTCTTCTTAGAGCGACATCATGCATGATGTACCGAATGCCTCTTGACAGTCATGCAACCAAACTGATTTAATTTTTTGGCTTTTTACGTATGATCGAGGATTCTATTCTTACCTGGGCCAGATCTTCCCCGACCCGGTTTGGTCTGACCCAAACATTCGAATCCCAACGCTTGGGCTTACACAACACGGGCCGGCATGGCAATCCGGCCCAACAGGCTGTTGGTTCGGCCTACTATATATAACATCGGTCTTTTTATTGTCAGCCCAATGAGCTGACAATAAGTCTACAAGAGGACAAGGAAAACAGATATTCTTATATATTTTTTAAACCTTTTTAATACACATTCACTCTTCTTATTGTCAACCCATTAGGCTGGTTTTAGATTTTTCATATACCATAGTGCTTCAGGTTCATCTAATTCCAGTAATTTCTCTTTTGGGCTTTTGTAGGCCGGCCCCGTAAATTAGGCTCGGGCCCAAATTAGTCCCCGCGCATATTATTGTTAACATATATAGTCCCTGCCCATTATTTCGGATAAAAATACCCTCGAGTCACATAGTTCACATATGCAATTCACATAGTTCACAGGATCAAAAAAATCATTATACAACATAATTTGGCCTATTCAAGTTTGACAACAATATTTATGGTTGGGATGAAACCGAAGCTAAAAAGTAGGACCGGCCTCTAATTTTCTATATATTTTCCATAGATGGGCTCTTGTCAAGGATGAAGATGTGGCAAAAAAGATGACAGAATTCATATGTATTAACACAATTGGTGTATCAAAAGAATCCCAAATCCGGGCTGCGAAAATCTTGGGCCATGTAGGGGTTCGATTTATTGGGACCTTGACTGTGGTGTCTGGTTAGGTTCCTTCCTCCGCTGCTCCGCTCGTCCGTCGCCTGACCTGCAACAAGTCACTAGGGCTTTGGTTGCCCAGTGACCCTCCGACGATCAAGTTAGATCTCAGGGAAGGTGTTTTAGGTCTAGGGTTAGGATAGTATTGCGTACCTCTCTCAGGTGTGTATCACTTCATATTTATAGACCTAGGTTTGCTTGGTCTTCACGCTAGCGCGTGGTGAGTACGCTCGGGTAACCGCCTCGGGTGACGTCACATATGACGAGGGGGGCGAGGTGGTTACGGAGCACATGGGACAGACCTCAATGATTGTGCCAGTTGCATGGGGAGCATGATCCCCATGGGTCCCATTCACAGAAACCGTTACCGCCTGGAAGCCTTTGAAAGCATGGGAGCATGCAGTGAACCGAGGCTCCGAAGTGGATAACAGCCGAAGCCCGGGCAACGACCGAGATGCATCCCGAAGAGAGCTAGTTAGAAGACCTCGGCCCGTACCCTAGCCGCTGGTTCAGTGTTGGTAGCCCGGTTACCGAGTCGATAACCGAGGGCCCTACAATAGCCCCTCAACTTCCGGAGTGCCATACTGGTCTTCGGGGAGTTGACTCCTCTGATGGACTAGCGAAACCGGGTTTTTAACCGATGAAATGCTTTGGAGAAGAACCGAGCGCCCTTCGGGAGAGCCGAATCGCCTACTTCTGCCCTAGGAGCCACGCGTCAGTCATCGCCAGAATGAGTGACATCATGCGTAGCCTCGGCACGTGAAATGTCAGTTGATTGGTACGAAACGCCCAGTCAGGGCACGTGTCGAAGCGTGAATGGCTCGGTACGCGGCGCGCCTGACTTCGGTTCAGAACTCTGATTGCTGACCGTTTGATGATGACACGCGTCGAAGATCCAGCGGTTCGGTTGGCGACGCTTCGTTTCCCGCGCGACTCCTCGTACGCTCCACTATAAATTCGGACCATTTGGAGAGAGAAAGCTACTGAAACCTTCCGACGCCGTCGAACCGCCGCCGCCGTGTTTTGCAAACTTTGGATCGCGATTTCGAGCACTTTGGCAGCAAATCTCCTCTCCAGACTTGGGTATGTTGATCTTTGTTAATCAATCTTCAAGTTTTAGTACTTTTCTTCGTATTTCTCAACGCCTTCTGAGCGCATTAGGGCGGGGACGTCATTCGAAGTCGTCTGGTGCGCGGCGGCGCTAACGCCCGCCGCCGCTAACGCCCGCCGCCGCTGTTCTTATTCTTCCCGATGCCTATATCCTTCCCGAGGCCTATCTTCAACCTTGGACTCGTGGATAAAGTTGCCGTCCACCGAGGACCATTTCCGAGGAGGGAAGAGTCTTTAAAAGACCGAGACCCATAGATCCCGAAGACTGATGACCATCTCGTCCCGAGCGCTAGGACCCTTTGCTCTCCCCTAGGCATATAGCTAACGGGTTTTGCACATTTTCCTTGTTTTCTAGGCAGGGGCGAATGGTCATTGAGCTCTCCTCGGACAGCTCCAGTGGTTCTGACGATCCCTTGGTAGAAGCCATCTTTCAAGAGCTTTGGAGGGGGAGGTTTTACCTAATCCCGGTTGACCAGATTGAGCCTGCCAACCCTAACCGGGCCCCACGCGAGATTACTTCCCTTGAGCCCTGGGAGATGGAGGCCCCAAGCATGTCGGACCACGGGCCGGGGCCGTTCGGAAATGCGCCCGAAGAGATTCAGGGACGCTGAAGACCGATGAGGCCCTGTACATTTAAGAACAAATATTTCACCGGGGACCCCGCAGCTTACGCCGAGTTCAAGAGGCTCTATAGCATCCCTCCTGACGTTGAGGTTCGGTTGCTAGAAGAAACCGACCCAAAGAAACTCCAGCATCGGTTAGGAGAGTTGATCTTTCCCCTGATGGCCATATACGAGGGGGGCATCAGGTTTCCCCTCCACCAGTTCGTGCGTCGGGTGCTCCGGACCCTCAACCTTACTTCCTCCCAGCTCACGGTGAATTCTTACCGAATTATTACCAGCATCATCGAGCTGAGGAGGCAGTTTAACCTGGTGTTCGGTATTGAGGAGCTCTTCGGTGTTTACCTTCTGGGGGTTAACCGGGGCCACAACCGACACTACCTCTCCTGCAGATCAGGGAACGACACGTTCTTGATCGATCATCTACCGGACTCCGAAGAGTGGGCGGGTATCTATGTCTCGGTTACCGGGAACTTCATGTTCGGGCCCGGGGAGACCATAGACATAGTCACCACGGTCCCATTTGAGATTGGAGTTCCTGGTCGGTAACTTGCCCTTCGGTAGTGAGCTTATTTCAATAAACGATTTTTCTTATAAACTTGCACTGATTTCTCCATGTTTTGATGACTCTTTTGCAGTCGACGGCACCGTTCAGGAGCTTCGGGAGAGAGCCGTCCGATCTCGGATAAACGCCACCTACGCAATCCCAATCACCAACCGTTACGCTCCTCAGCTTCTCGGTTACGTCCCCTCGTACACCAGTTACTTAAAGAAGAAACCGAGGAAACAAGGGGTGCCGAGGGCAGGACGAGGGGGAAGAGGAGGAGGTGGACGAAGAGGAGGCGGAGCAGCGGGAAGAGGAGGCAGAGGAAGCACTTCTAGCACCGAGGCTAGTAGCTCCAAGCCTCTAGGTATCGTGAGAGAGGCTATCGACCGAGAGACGCCTGAGAGGACCGGACTGAGCAACGAGATGTCGGAACAAGAAGCTCGGGAGGTGCTAAACCTCAGACGTCGGACGTCAAGAGGACGAGGCCGAGGCTCAGCCACCAGTGCCCCCGGTGCAGGGACCTCGGTTGTGACCCCTGTTTCTCTGCGGGAGCCCCCGGCGAAGAGGACTCGGCACGAGGGAGAAGGTAGCGGCCGAGGTAAGGAGAAGGAAACTTCTCGGATTACCGAGGGGGAGGATAGGGTTGAAGAGGAGGACCGAGGGTCTGCAGAGAGGACTGAGGGGGGGACCTGGGTCCCCGCAACAGAGGTTCCCTGGGCCCCGGAATTTTGTCACTTCGCTGGGCGCCAGATCCACCATGCGGACAGCGTGACAAACCTCGGCACAGCGTACGGGATGCTCCGAGGCTGTATTCTTCCCAGGGACGCCAGGGCTGTCCAAGGGTTGACCGAGGACATCACCGCGGAGATAGCACAGGCCCTCTTCACTGTAAGTTTGTTATCTTAGACTTTTGTTGTTGTCAGCTAAGTCCATATTTGTGATGCCTCTTCGGTTTTCTGCTCGCAGGCTGGTGCTCGGGCCTTGGTCATAAATGACCGATGCAAAGGCCAGGAGCGAGAGATTGATGAGCTGAAGAAGGCACTTGAGCAGAAGGAGGATGGCCTGAAGGTGGCTCGGGAGGCCTGCGATCTTTATCTTGCAGACTTTCAAAGGTGCGACAGGGAGAGGCTGGCAGCCGAAGCCCGAGCTGAAAAGGAATTGGAAAATGCCACCACCTTGAGGGTTACCCGGGCTACCGAGGTTGGAGCTGCTAGGAACAAGGGTTATGACGACGGTTGGGCCGCAGCCGGGGTAGAATACCAGAAGCAAGTTCGGGAGATTGAGGCCGAGCTTTATAGGGACCGTTTCGTGGACGGACTTCGGTTTGGTCACGAAGCTCTTCTGAGTAAACTCGATCTCCCAGCCGACTCCGAACTCCGGGTCCTTCCCGAGGTGCCACCCGAAGAGGTTGTAGCGCCCGAGGAAGAAGAAGAGGAGGGCGAGCAGGTGCAAAACCCCGAGGCAGGTATTCAGACTGCTCCTGTTGCCATTGCTTCGACCGAGGAGGGTACCCAGACCGCTCCTATTGCCGTCGCCTCAACCGAGGATGGAGCCCAGACCCCTCTGCCCCCCAATGCTTAGGATTTTGACTTCTTTTGTTTCACATTTGGCTGGACGGCTCCGAACATTTGGATTTTGCCGTTCCAGGGTTTGTAAATGTTTTTTTTTTTTTTTGCTAAGTAGGTACCGAACAGATAACCGAAGTATTGTTGGGCTTTAAACTTGCAATCCTCTTTACTGCTTTTGAATG
Organism: Rhododendron griersonianum; assembly: GCA_018127125.1. NCBI lineage: Eukaryota > Viridiplantae > Streptophyta > Magnoliopsida > Ericales > Ericaceae > Rhododendron > Rhododendron griersonianum. The sequence continues at coordinate 5,056,398 of CM030799.1, read as the reverse complement.
AATGGTTTCATCCGCTTCAATGCCTTGTTTATTTCTGAGATGCTAGAATGGTTTTTACGCTTGTAACCGAAGGGAGCCTCATGCCCCTGCTTCTGTTGAAATGTTGTGGAGTAGCAACAGATTTTAGCCGAAGCATTAACCGAGGAATTTCTCAAAAATTCATTTCAAACCTAAGTAAGGCAGAATATAGGATTGAGTAAGCTAAAACGAAGCAAAGTAGTTAGCAATTTTTGAATTTTGCATGCCCCTGCTTTGTTTTAACTTACGCCGAGCCGAAGGGAGTAAACCGAAGCAACTCATTGGGGCGTTGCTATTTAGATTAGGGCTAGGGTCCTGAAGTGGGGATGGCGTCGGCCATGACTTCGGGACGTAGCGAATCTAAATAGTGCGTGACTTATTGGGGGGGGGTCGGTGTAAGGGGCTCGGGATTAATACCGAGTGTCTTTATCGCCGGCGTCCGAAAGTCCGAAACGACCGAAGAGGCCGTGGTGACTTGGTGAGGGATCTGTCCGAGTAATATCCCGCGGAGGACAGTCCCTGAAGTCAGGATAAAACGGTTCACGCAACGGCGAACCGAGTACGAAGAGTAAGTGACAAGATTAGACTAGTGATAAACAAGAGATTCTCATTAAAAAACTGTCGTAGAATCAGGCCATTACAAGAGTAGTTTGATTCTAATCACATGTTGACAAGAAACGAAAATTGTTCGAAGAAATGAATCCGAAGAAGCCGAAGCCTGTCTACCCATAGAATTTCTTCAGGTTATTGGCGTTCCAGGTCTTGGCGATTGGGGAGCCGTCTAGCTTCTCTAGCTTGTAGTTTCCCAAGCCGAGGTGTTTTAGGACTCGGAAGGGGCCCTCCCAATTAGGCATCAGCTTCCTCTTTTTGGACTTATCCACCACCTTTTTCCAGACAAGGTCGCCCGGCTTGAATGACCGAAGGCGGACGCTTCGGTTGTAGCCCTTGGCAACCTCTTGCTGATAAGAAGCTAGTTTGATCCTAGCATTCTCCCGTTCTTCTTCGGCCAGATCGAGGTCCGCAGCAATGTTCTCATCATTAACTTCCTCGTCGAAGTCTTCGGTTCGGATCGTCGGGAGCCCGACCTGGAGGGGGATTACAGCTTCCATTCCAAATGCCAGGGAGAAGGGGGTTCGACCAGTAGATCGCCGAGGCGTTGTACGGTAGCCCCAGAGTACCCGAGGGAGTTCTTCGGCCCATTTGCCCCGGTGTGACTCGAGCCGGCGCTTGAGTCCTGACGAGATTGCTTTGTTTGCAGCTTCGGCTTGCCCGTTGCGTTGGGGGTAGTACGGAGTGGAAGTGTCCCATTTGATGCCGAATTCATCCAGGAGTGCTCGGTACTTTTGACCGGTGAACTGGCTGCCGTTGTCGGTTAAGATGGCGAAGGGTACACCGAAGCGAGAAATTATGTTTCTCCACACGAAGCGCATGATGTCCGACTCTTCAACCGTGACCAATGGTTCGGCCTCGACCCACTTGGAGAAATAGTCGGTGGCGGTTAAGAGGAACTTGAATCCTCCAGGAGCGACGGGAAGCTTGCCGACGATGTCCATGCCCCACTGGGAGAAGGGCCATGGGCTGGTGAGAGGGCTGAGATCCCGAGCCGGTTGATGTATGATGGGAGCAAACATTTGACACTTCTTGCAACGCTTCACAAATTCTTCAGAATCCTTCTTCATTGTTGGCCACCAGTACCCTTGGGTAATTGCTCGGTGAGCGATGGAGCCTCCACCGGAGTGGCAACCGTTGTCGCCGGCGTGTAGTTCCTCGATGATCCCGGGGACCTGGTGGGGGTGTGCAACCAATAGATAGGGGCCGGTGAACGACCGTCGGTAGAGCTTTCCATTCGGATTGAGCCAGAAGAGGGCGGCCTTGTTGCGGAGTCGGTGGGCGTTCTTCTTGTCGTGTGGTAGGGTGTCGTCGCGTAGGTAGCCGATGATCTCATCCATCCAGCTCGGTCCAAGCTCCACGTTTAATATCTCATGACTGAGTACTTCAAGCTCGAAGCTCGGTTTGTCGATGGAGCTAAAGGAGATGGAGCGTTGTCCTGAAGAGGCGCAGGCCGTAGCAAGTCCGGCGAGGGCGTCGGCGTGAGCGTTTTGGTCCCTCGGGTTCGACGCGGATAGCTCGGAAGCTTTTGAGGAGCCGAATGGCAGAGCTCAGGTAAGTACGCATCCGACCGTCCCGAGCCTCATACTCCTCGGAGAGCTGGTTGACAACCAGCTGTGAATCACTGTAGAGAACAAGCTCTTCAATTCCAAGGGCTTCGGCAGTCTTGAGTCCGGAGATGAGCGCTTCATACTCAGCCTCGTTGTTTGAGGCCGGAAAGTTGATAGAGATGGAGCTTTCATGTAATACGCCAGAAGGAGAGAGGAAGACGATCCCAGCCCCGGCGCCTCGGCTGTTTGAGGCGCCATCAACATACATTTTCCAAACATCACCATGGAAGAGCTTCCAGGCGGTGCTGGGACGTGCTTGGAGAACGGCTTCGGGGCGGGGGGCTGGATTTGAAGCGAGGACGTCGGTCGGGGTGAGCTCGGCGATGAAGTCGGCGAGTGCCTGGGCTTTAATCGCCGTTCTTGGTTGAAAGTGAATCTTGTAATTGGCCAGCTCGACGGCCCATTGGGAGATTCGGTTCGAGAGGTCGGCTTTTCGGAGCAGGGACTTCAGAGGATACTCGGTTAATACGATAATGCGGTGGGATTGGAAGTACGGGGCGAGCTTCCGAGACGCGGAGACTAGGGCAAGAACAAGTTTTTCCAAGGGAAGATAACGTGTCTCGGCAGGCGTCATCGTCTTGCTAGAGTAATAAATCGGCTGGTGGTCGCGTTCTTCCTGCCGGACGAGGACCGAGCTTATGGCGTGCTCCGAGACAGCGAGATAAATGAACAGGTCTTCCTGGTCCCGAGGAGTGACGAGGAGAGGGGCCTTGGAGAGGTATTCCTTCAGCTGCTGTAGAGCCCGGTCGCATTCGTCGGTCCAATTGAAGCTGCGCCGGCTCCCCTTCAGGAGGGCAAAGAATGGTTTGCACTTGTCGGAAGATCGGCTAATGAACCTGTTGAGGGCGGCGGCCATGCCGGTTAGACGCTGCACATCTCTCTTGTTATGGGGGGCCGAGAGTTTTTCGATTGCTGTAAGTTGTGCCGGGTCGGCCTCAATACCTCGGCGGGAGACGAGATGCCCGAGGAACTTGCCAGATCTCACACCGAAGGCACACTTCTCGGCGTTAAGTCGAAGCTTGTGCGTCTTGAGAATCTCAAATGCCTCGGCGAGGTGAGTGAGATGGTCGCCGGCCATCATGCTCTTGACCACTATATCGTCGATGTAGGCCATCATAGTATCTCCCAGCAGGCGCTCGAACATCTTGGTTATCATCCTCTGAAAGGTTGCTCCGGCGTTTTTAAGGCCGAAGGGCATGACAAGATAACCGAAGATGCCGTGAGGAGTAATGAAGGCCGTGTTCTCGACGTCGCCGTCGCTCATGGCGATCTGATGGTAGCCTCGGTAGGCATCCATGAAGCTTAGTCGGGCGTGGCCAGCCGTGGCATCGACGAGCTGATCTATCCGAGGAAGGGGGAAGAAGTCCTTCGGGCAGGCGTCGTTGAGATTTGAATAGTCAACACAGACTCGCCATTTCCCGTTTTTCTTCTTGACCACCACGGTGTTGGCCAACCACTTAGGGTATTGCACTTCTCGTATGGCTCCCGCGTTTAGGAGTCGGTTGACCTCGTCGATAACGGCGTCGGAATGGACCGGGGAGGATCGCCGAGCTTTCTGGATGACCGGACGTTTTGTTCGGTCGATATTGAGCTCGTGGCAGATGAATTTTGGATCGACCCCGGGCATTTCGTAGGGCGTCCACGCAAAGACCTCAATGTTGCTCTTGAGGAAGTTCACCATGTCATTCCGCTCGGTTTCCGAGAGTGAGGAACCGACAAGGAAGAAACGGGAACCATCCTCGGTAAGAGGGACGGTGACAAGATCTTCAACTGCCTTCTCATCGGCGGGTCTCCCGACGTCTTCGAGGACCGGAGCCTACGGTACCTCGATGAAGTTTACCCTGGAAGTCTGTTTGCTGCTCCTGACCGCGTTGACATAGCAGCGCTTGGCGGCGGTTTGGTCCCCGTACAGATCTTCCTGTCGTCCGTTGGTACCGATGAACCGGACCACCTGGTGATAGGTAGAGGCAACAGCCTTTAACCTATGGAGCCAGGTGCGACCGACGATGGCGTTATAGGGGCTTGGGACATCGACTACGACGAACTCCATATCGAGCACGACCGAGCCGGAGCGGATGGGAAGGGTGATCAAACCGACGGGCCAGACCGGAGCTCCGTTGAAACCTATGAGGGGGACCTCGGAGGGTCGGAGATCGGCGTCTGAGAGCTTCAAATCTTTAAACAAGGAGTAGTACATAACCTCGGCCGAGCTCCCCTGATCCACGAGGACACGTCGGACATTGAAGGTGCCTATGCGCAGTGTGACCACGAGGGCGTCGTTGTGTGGAAGTTGGACGCGCGCAAGGTCCTTCTCGGTGAACGTGATAGTCCACTTGGATCCGTCGTCGGTTCGGGGACGTTTTGGCTCGGGACCGACGAGCATGACCTGTTTAGAAGAGGATGCGTCGTTCAACTCGGCGCGGATTATACGGGCGGCTTCGGAGTTGAGAGGGCCGTGGATAACGTTAATCGTCTGGATCTCCTCTTCGGCTCTTGTTTCGGCATTCTGCGCCCGTGCTCTCGTTTTCTCATGATCTATGAAGTTGTTGAGATGGCCACCGAGGACTAGCTGCTCCAGGTAGGCCTTGAAGGGCCTGCAAGCGGTTGTAAAGTGTCCTTGCTCGTTGTGGTAGCTACATCGGACTATCGGGTTTTTGATTTTCCCGTTCTCGGTACCGAGTTTTTGGTTGGGGAAGGAGAAAAAGGGTTGATCCTTTACTTGGTCGATAATCCTGTAGATGGGCATAGTAAAGACGGTTTTCTCGGCACTGAAGTCTCCTTGCTTCGGTGCCTTCCTCGGGGACTGCTTGATATTGTTGACTTGCTTCTTCGGTGTTGTAGCCGAGGTTGGAGCTGGAGCGGACACCGGAGTAAACGGTGCCTTGGAGCTCGTTGACTTCCCCATGCCCCTCTCTGCTTTGGTTTCGATAAGCTGGCACCAACCTTCGATTCGAGTCATGAGATCCTTCATGGAGTTTGGCTTGTGCCGAGCGAGATCGTCGTAAACCTGCTCGTCCTGGGCTGTTAGACCGAGCTTGAAACCGCGGGCGGAGATGACACCATCGCATCCTTCGATTTCGTTGAACAGTTCCCAGTAGCGACCGGCATATTCGCAGAGCGTCTCGTCGGTCCGCTTGCGTAGGGCGAGAAGGGAGTCAATCTCTTTTTCGTGCTTGTTGCTCGTGACAAACCGGGCCATAAAAGCGTCACAGAGAGAATCGAAGGAAGAGATCGATCTGGCAGGAAGCTGGTTGAACCAAGTTAGGCCCAGGTTGCCGAGGCTGGCGGGGAAGACCTTACAGAGGAAGGCGTCGTCCGAAGGCTCATTGCGAAGGAAAAGAGACATGACCATCTTGTACTGAACCAAATGAGTGTATGCCTCGGTTTTGCCGTCGTACTTTGCAAATTTGGGTTGGGTGAAGCCTTTCGGGGGGGGTGACCGAGTCGATCTCCCTAACAAAAGGAGAGGTTGAGAGTCTCTCGAGACGGGCGTCCCGGTGGGGTCGGATCGAACGGTCGAGACCGTCTGGACCCCCGGTCGCGGTATGTTTCTTCGGCGGCGGTCGGTCCTGTCGTTCGTACTCCTTCCGCTTCGGTTGGGAGTTCCCTGACCTTTGAGGAGATCTCTCGTACTCTCTTCGCTTCGGCTGGGAGTTCCCTGACCGTTGGGGAGATCTCTCGTACCGCTGCTTCTTGTGGCTATCTCGAGCGTAGGGCTCGAGGCGCTCGGTGTTTTGGCTTCCTCCACCCAGCCTTTTGTAACCATCTTTGGGGTGGTGGACGAGTGGGCTCTTGTGTCGCTCACGATATCCTTTTGTTTGGAATTCCAATAGGGCGTTGTTTTCGTTAGCAAAACTTGGGGTGGTCTCCCGACGGCGCTCCTTGGATATGATAGGGTGGGTGGAGGAGGCGGAGACGCTTCCGCCACCAAGCCTTTCGAAGGCGGATCGCTTCCCTCGAGGACGCTTTGGATTAGGGGAGCGGGAGCGCTCCCCTCGTTCAACGTCCCTTTCGTTACGACCCTCGCCTGGTGGTTCGAGGCGGTCCTTGATTCCTGATGGTTCGAGGCAGTCCTTGACCGAAGGACGGGATCGGTGTTCGACCATCTGTCCTCCGTCACGGCTGCAGGGAGGGCTGTGATGGCTTCGTCTTCCGCCACGGCCTCCAGAGGAATGAGACGGGGACATTTGGAGGAGGTGTTTGATCTCCGCCAACTCGTCTCGGACGCTCCTGTCGCGCTCCACCACTGTCGTGAGGTCGTCGAGCTTCCGTTCCAGGTGGCGGATGTAGGATTGGAGTTCGGCCGGAGCCCCAGCCTCCTGAGCCGAAGTCCCGGCTGTGAGTCCGACGGACATGTGGGCCTTTCCAGGAGCGCCTGTTCCGCCGGACGCCAGGTCCCTGAGATCTCCGGGGCCGTAGGGGGTCTCAGTGCGGTGTACGTCGTCGATTTCCACCATGGTTGGGTTGGAGAGCTTTGAACGGAACCTTTGTGAGGAAGAAAGTGATTGAATGAAGAACAGCTAGGTCCCCAGCAGAGTCGCCAATTGTAGGGGTTCGATTTATTGGGACCTTGACTGTGGTGTCTGGTTAGGTTCCTTCCTCCGCTACTCCGCTCGTCCGTCGCCTGACCTGCAACAAGTCACTAGGGCTTTGGTTGCCCAGTGACCCTCCGACGATCAAGTTAGATCTCAGGGAAGGTGTTTTAGGCCTAGGGTTAGGATAGTATTGCGTACCTCTCTCAGGTGTGTATCACTTCATATTTATAGACCTAGGTTTGCTTGGTCTTCACGCTAGCGCGTGGTGAGTACGCTCGGGTAACCGCCTCGGGTGACGTCACATATGACGAGGGGGGCGAGGTGGTTACGGAGCACATGGGACAGACCTCAATGATTGTGCCAGCTGCATGGGGAGCATGATCCCCATGGGTCCCATTCATAGAAACCGTTACCGCCTGGAAGCCTTTGGAAGCATGGGAGCATGCAGTGAACCGAGGCTCCGAAGTGGATAACAGCCGAAGCCCGGGCAACGACCGAGATGCATCCCGAAGAGAGCTAGTCAGAAGACCTCGGCCCGTACCCTAGCCGCTGGTTCAGTGTTGGTAGCCCGGTTACCGAGCCGATAACCGAGGGCCCTACAGGCCATGTTTCGGAAAGCTGCATGAATCCTGGCCCAGATAACTTCTTCGAAACTGGCCAGATTCTAATGGCTGAAAGGTGGGAGAAGCTAAGAGTAGTGGTGGCCCAAAGTGGAATGTTCAGCCTTCCTCACTACTCAAGCACATCCTGGTAAATTCAATTTTGTGTTTACATCATCATCGGAATTGTAGCTGATAAACGAGTCCAACGAGTCAAGATCGTTTACCAGTATTCGTCAAACTTAATTAATTAGTTTGGTTTGAAATTTAACAAGCTTCCAAAATATATTCAAGTTTCATTAAATTATATCATGTGACTCATTTTCAAACGAGCTTCCATCGAGCGGATCTCGAGAAGCTTGAATTTTTTTTAGACACCATAAACTGAGAGCCTAATAGTAGTTTGTTCGAGCTTAATTTGAAAACTTCATAAGTTTCAGAAATTGTTCAAGTTTGACTTGTTTTGGTAAAAAAGTCTACCTCAAATCATGAGCAGAACATTTGAGGACAAACTAGTTTCAGATTTTTTTTTTTTTTTTGCCCTTTTCGAACCCCAAAACACAAAAATGTTTCATGTTTTCCATCAACTAGAAACTGGGAGAACATGACCAAATTAAGGCAAGACTTAGAAGAAATTTTACTTTTTTTTCCCTTGTGACAACAGCTTTTGCATGGATGAAGTGCAATAAGGAGGACGTAGAGGACTGCGAGAAGTTCCTCCGAGGACAGAAGATTATTACAAGAAACGGGAGGCGATTCAGATGCGATCCGAAGTATGTTAGGGTGAGTTTGGTTGGGAAAGAAGAGGAATTCAAACTCTTTCTGGAGAGGTTGCTGGCTATCCAAGGGACTAGTAATGGAATATATCACATGTTATGGGTTTTCCTGCAAAACTGGGATCAATAAAAGTGTGTGCATAGTTTGTTCCTGCATTTTTTTTTTTTTTTGAGAAGATTGTTTTTTTTAATCTCAATGTGTAAGTTTATTTATTTAGCCATCCCACTAACAGCAAAAAGAAAGCATTGGGATACAAAAGGGGGAACATATGCAAAGTTTCATCTCACGCCAATGCCTTCTTTGCCAAACCACCGACAACTAAGTTTGCTTCCCTGAGAATATGAGTTACTTGAACATCCCAATTACGGGTTAGGAACTTAGGAGCATCCTGCAATCAGTGATAAGAGGAAGGAGCCACGGTGAATTCTCAGCATATGAATTGAGCCATTTAGAATGTGAAAATGAAGTAACGTCCTGAATTCAATATCTAGATGTACTTGCTAATTGTGCCTATTTTTATCTAAATCATGCGAGGACATGAAGTTAACGACCGGATGGACAATCCTACGTACAGTGGTCTCAAGGTTTGACATGTTGACCTCCTTAAAATTCGAACGTACGATTTCATGGATAGCAACCATTTACTATTAGCTTTCTGGTGTCCACTTGAACAAGTCACTTGAGGTGTAGTCGGTCAAACTTTATTCATGTTTCAATATATCCACAAGCGAATGCATAGGAAATGCTGACTTTGGAAAGCTTTCACATTTTCTATTTATTGTAATTTACATACTTCCCACCAGCCATCACCCATTGTGATTTATTCCCCAATGTTCACGGGTGTTCGGATTAGCTTACGTATAACTCGACTAATTCTTTTGCTAATCCGGTTAGAGGCAGGTCATCTACAAAACAAGGAAATTCACAAAGCGTTACTTTCTTGCGGTCCCACATCAACACTATAAAATTGGTCAATTACGTGAGAAGTAAACCCACCAACCAACCAAAGTAATACTCGGGGCTGCAGGCGTTATTTGCGGCATGTAAACTTGAGCCTCACAACCTGGTCCAATACATGGATTTTGCTACTTAGACGCAAATTACATTGTGAAATTTGAAATGGCTGAATGCTTGAATCTACTGATAATAACCTCCTTTTTTTATTTACACCATAGGAGGTATCCTCACACCTAAACAGGATGAGACCAATCCATTAGGGGCAGCTGCAGGAAACTAAAACATACAGAAAGCAATTAGAGCAGCTAGGCTAGGAGGGGGGACCATTCGACGCGCTCATGTACCCACATGGACTTTCAGGCCCGTTTGTTAACCCCCTTCAGCCTTGGAATTGGACTAACAATCCCAATGGCTTCCTAATCCCTTGTTTGATAACCCAAAACTACTCCGGACTATGAATCCCATGGGATTAGCAAGACCCCAAATTGGGGTATTAGCAATACCCCTTGGGACTTGGTATTCATAGTCCAATTTCAACCCTTTCTCATTACCAATTTTCTATCAATTCAATCCCATCATCTAATTATCCAATCTCAAACAAACATGATATTAATAATCCCGTCATCTAATTCCATCCCAGAAAACATATCTATTACCAATCCCTACACATTATCAATCCTTTCTCATTACTAATCTCAATCCTAATCTCATCTCCTTACGAATCTCATCCATCTATCACTGCTATCAAACGGGGCCTCACCTCCTTAGAATTTGGGAACATTTTGTTAAATGTTTGATTTTGTGTACCATTACCCTTCACGATATTGGATTTTCACTCAAGCTGATTCTTAATACTTTTGTGACTTCTCTCATTAATACGAATTATTTGTCTCAAAAAATTACAATAAAGAATTACAAAAAGTAAAAAATACCAAACAAAAATTTATGACGAACATGCCCTGGCCTACCTATCAAACTCATCAATCTTCCTACTATGAACCATATGAGACAAATCTGTTGAATGTTTGTTCTTCTACTGGGCCTCTATTTCTTATTTTTACCAACAATGTCGGTGGGATAAACCCAAGGGATAATGCCTAGCCGGTTCCAAACTATTCGAACATGAAATAGTACGATCACAATTCATACATACTAGCTATCTGCAGTTTTGTACCACAAACAATAGACTTCAATTTACCCGAACGTACGAACGGTCCATTTGAGCTCCAGCGTTGTTTTGGTACACAAAATGGAAGTGTAGATATAGTCCCCTAGGGAGTATTCTAGAGGACCCCACCACACCTACCTCAAAACCGAAGCTAATTAAGGTCCCACCACATGCGAGTGATTTTAATTAATTAAGAGTGTGTTTAGCTTCCATAAGGAACTATGAGAACTTGAACCTGACCTTGTTCAAGAAAGTCCGAATTTCCACCCCTAGAACCAACCCAATGATCGAGTTCCACCTTTCTAGATACGCTCATTCAACAGCTACAAGAGGGGCCCAAAGTTGAAATATTCCTTCTTAGGGGCCCAACTTGGATATATATACTATCAGGAATGAAGCAATTCAGTGCCCTCCTAAATTCATTCTACTGGTTCTGATCATTTGGGTGTGTGTGTCAAAGATCATTGGAATGGCAGGTGATTGTCGAGGGGTCGGGTGTCAACTTTGTTGAGACATTGCTTCAATTCCTTCTCGTAGTGATGTCATATGTATTGTTCCTTATCCGTTTAATCTTTTTAACTTCTACATGGATTAATAAACTCTTGTTTTGATTTTCCAAAAAGAGGTTTTGATATTGGCAACACTTGAGCCTCCTCTGTTTTAGTATCGTGTTTAATCAGGAATAGATGCATTAACGGAGGACAAAGGCTACTCCTTTCTTGGTTTTACCGTGTGTTTATTAAATAACTGCATCGATTAAGTGGCGGAGATACATACGACAAGATGATTTTTTTCAACAAATAACATGTCTTAATAGCAACAGTAACATCGACGAAAATATGGAAAAAAATGATTGTAGGAAAGGTCTCTACATCATAGAAGCCCACAATCATATCGAGTGTGATTTCGGTTAGGAAAGGTCTTTACATCATAGAAGCCCACAATCATATCGAGTATGATTTCGGATTCTGAAGAGAACAACCAAGAAAACAATACAAGCAAATTTTACCAACAGTGAGGGAGGTTTCAATAGCGAACCGATGAGATATGTTTGTGTCGACAATCGCACCACCCTCATCCTCCGTTCTTTCACGTATTGATCCATTGCTTCTCCAACTTCGTGCATCATCCTCATCGTTTCCCTTTTGCTATTATGTAAACGATCAACTGGGTTTACAAATTTGCGTGACAAACATCTAGCAAGTACAATAGCATCTTCCAGAGCTGCCGAGCCACCTTGTCCTAAGAACGGGCCCATAACATGCATTGCGTCTCCGGCCACTGTCACGGTTCCCTTTCGGAACTTTCCCAGTAACAAATCCCATGGGGCACGGTATCTTAAGCGTGTTAAAGATAACGACTCAAGCTCACTGTCTTCTATCAATTGCGCGACTTCAGTTGGGAAACCATCTATTGACTGCAAGATCAACTCTCTAATAAGCTCCGGACGCTGGGAAACCTTTGCGTGATCTGCTCATGAACAATAACAGGCATGTCGAAAAGCAATTTTACTAACGCGCGCTGGAGAGCTAAAACCATTAGACAATGGACTGAATTCGCATCGAACAAGCAAAATATAGTGTACTGGATAAAACTTTTTACCTTCGGGAATCGCTTCTTGGCCCACAAACCAATACATCAACTTATCATCGATCGGGATTATTCCTACACTAATGCCGTTTCTCCTGGTTCGAACCAATTCATGGGGAAAGGCATGACCATTCGGATAATTTGTCAAGCCTCTCACTGAACAAGCGCCAAACTCTTTTGTTGGCTTCAGCTCAAGGAAGTTAGCCACCACTGAATTTAGTCCATCGCATCCGATCAAAATCTGAAACATAAGTGGTAAAAGGAGTTTTCTACAGAAACAATTTTATGTTGGAGAAACAACTAGTTATTGAACACACTTCCTATATAATAGCAACAAATAGGTTGAGAGGGACATTAGTACCTTGGCCACAATAAAGCTGCCGTCAAGAAGTTGGAGAATTGGATAAGAATCTGAGGGATCCATCTTAACAGATACTATTTGGCATCCGAAATGTATCGTGCCAGGCGGCAATGCATCTGCTAGTGTCCTGATAAGGTCACTCCTCATCAAGCATCGAGCTTCATCATTCCTACAATTTGTTGCAAGCTTAAGTAATTAATTTCGAGGTGTATGTGTTATGGTGCACAAAAGAGCATTCCCTCGATCCCTTCGTGTAATTAGATCAACTCACTCACTAACAAGTTAGCTAAATGTTTTCAGCAGTACTTTTGGGATGGTCTGCAATATTGCAAACTCACAAACCAAAAAAAAGAGCTGCAACGGTGTTTCTCTGTTAGAGCCCTTGTCAAGCAATAGACGTGAAAATAGAGGAAACAAAAGTAGTAAACTTACACTGGCGTCTCTTGGTTCGAGCCCTTGTCAAGCCATACATCTCGAAACCTATACGTGAAATAAAGAAAAATGTTGGAACAACATGTGCAAGAAAACATTCATCGGTTAACTACTCGTATGATATTTGCTCCAAAATTATCTCTGGTTTCATTGTATAAGGATTGGAAAACAAACATGTAAATACGGTATGGAGTTAAGGAAGTCCTGTAACTTAGAATTATAGCTCCCCGATCGACATGTTCTGATCTCTGATTCAAAAATAAATCAATAGAAAACCAATTGAAACTCTGAGGCATCAACAGTCCCTAATTAAGCATGCCTTGAGCTAGCTAGCTAGCATTGCCTTTCGTAATTGCACTTTCGTATGGACAGAGTCTGCCACAGATTTTTTTCGTTTGAGAAACGGGAATTTCATTAATTACAAAGCTAAAATCCAGCTAAAAATATATATACAGATTACAATGGGAACGCCTTGAATAGAAACCCAACCACAATCTGTTGGGGCCGAAACCACTCTGAACTACAGTAGAGATTGAGTATACGCTGTTGTATTATTGTACTAAATTTGTACCGTTGAATAGGAACAGCAGTTTTTCTGAGATCAGAGGCAACGCCAAGCTGCTCAAGGGCGCGCCAGCCGTTAGCCCAAATCCCGATGCCTGCACCACTTGCCCTCAATGTCTCTGATCTTTCCAGAACAACACTTCTCACTCCCTTCCTGCCATTTTGAACACCATTCGAAATTTTAGAGCATGATTCACATTCAAGCCAAAATGTGCAAATGCCAAAATGTGTAGGAGGTGAAAAATGAGTATGCACACTGACACGTGGCACGACGTTTGGGCTAAAATTAACGCCCGACCCAAAAGGAATCGCTGGACCCGAAAAAGGACCCGCAGGGCCGCCATGCCCGTTGGCGGGGACCGTGCCCGATGGGCTTACCCGCTGACCCTGCCCGCTGGGGGTCTTCCCCGATTGGGCCGCTGGACCTCGCCCAATTGAACCATACATAGTTATGGCCAAGCCAGGTTTTGGCCGGGCGGTCTTGCTTGCCAAAGCGAGTTCCTAGCCACGTTTATAAACCATGAGCCATCAAGACGACCAAGAGGTGTAACCTTGGCAGCGAGCCGATTCAATCGACAAGAAACATAGTAGTACTAAAGAACCAATTGGGGTTTCATTTTTATTTTTTTTTTCGATTTTGCATTCACTTTATAGGAACGTTATAAATTTTTATCCACAATAGCAAAAGTAATTCAACAGGGAATATATATCAACCACGTAGATACTAGCAAAAAAACGAAAAGTTGAAGTGAGAGAAACAATTAGAGATAAAATCTATTGGGGAAGGAACCGAGCTGTGAGAGAGAGAGAGAGAGAGGGAGTGGTTATATATGGAAGAAACCTAAACCGATCAACAAACCCGAAAGGGTGGAGATGGAGAATCTATGACCTGTGTAGAGCAAGCGCGGTGGCGAGGCCGCAAATCCCAGCGCCTACTATCACAATCTCTTGCTCTTCTTCACTCCCATCCATCTCTCTCTCTCTCTCTCTCTCTCTCTCACTGGAGTTGCCTCACCACCTGCAGCGGGATATTTCACACTTCTTGCAAATCGGATGCAGATAAAGAGGATGTATTTTGGAGAAGAGGGAGAGAAAAACTTCTCGCGAGTGGGTGTGTTTCGGTGTGTGTCTGAGTCACAGAGAGAGAATATTTGCAAAGATGAGGTTGAAAAGTCATAGTAGGGGCAAATAAGTAAAGTCAATGAGGAGTCATCACTAGTATTATTTTGGCAGAAACACTTTTGGTTTTGGCAGGAGCAATACTCCGTATTAGTTTTGGCTTTATCTAACTCCCTAAATTTACTAATTTGTGTGTCCCTATTAATGCAAATTATATTTTTGAATCCGTCTCTGATAGTAGTAGATGGCCTTCGTATGGCACACCAAATCCTACCCCCTCTATTCCACTTATTTTTTGTGGAATGTTTCAAATCAGAGACGGAGGTAAGTGTGGACATATGGGGGCCACGGTCCCCCGCGTGGTTTTTTGAAATTTCATAATTATCTAAGTTTTTTCTGTTTAAATAGAAATAGTTTATTAGAAAAAACATTTTCAGCTATAAATATATATTGTTAGAACACATGTTTCGGATGGAGAATGAATTTCTCACAAATGTTTTGGTTATATTTTTTGGAGTAGGAAATTACCGCAACAATAAGTTCCAACTCAAACGTATATAGGTGACTTTTGGATCTAAGGTATCGTTAAATTTCATGTTGATAAATGCTTGAGGTGTAACGAATTGAAAAACTTTTATTTTTTGGCAAATGCTAATCTCTAAGTACTTTAATTACATTGTTTATACCCATTCCAAGATCTACTAATAATGACATTGAGAATGTAAACCACACAATCAAAAGAGGTCAAATAATATTTTGATTGACAAAAATGACCATGACTCTTCATATCCATCTAATTTTTGCTTGAGAAAAACAAGAGTGCCGCCATTTCTTTTTCTACTCCTATTAGAGACAAATGCTCAATATGGCAGCCAACAAAACGAGGGGGAAAAAAAGGGAGGGGGGGCGGTGTTTTCCAACCAATTGTTACCAATTGTTGTCAAATCCGTTCAAAAGAAAACCAAGTATTCTCAAGTAGTCCAGTGGATTGTGCAAGGGTGCTAGGCACAATTTTACTATACGTCCGGACAAAAAAAAAAATTTCACTTGTTCACAAAAGAAGAAGAAAATCACTTTGAGCGACATAGGATTGAATCCTATATTTTTTGTGATGTATTATAATTTTCCATATTATAAAGATATTATTCTGTTTGTTACGGGTTTTTTTCCAGATCCATTATCAACACTATCGAATCTGTTGTCGAAGGCGCATTGTTCAAATTAACAAAACCTTTTCTTGTTTTGTTTCGAAAACTAGTTATAGCTAACTAACAAAAAATTATTTAAACCCTCCCCTTCATTGTTCTGTTTGTGCTGAAAAATTCTCCTACCAAAATTTTTTCTATAAAGGAAATGAGGGTGTAATATTGTCATTACAAAAAGGTATTATAAACATTTATGACTAGTATAGAGAATAGTATTTTTTGGTCATCCAAATATTTTATATTCTTGAACATCAAAATATTATTGTTCATGTTGTGGCCGGCCCCCTCGCATAGAAAATCCTGGTTCTGTCCCTGTTTCAAATATTTGTTCTTTTTAAATAGTCAATGTAAATTTGTACAATTTAATTTTAACCTTCGTAAATGATAAACGTAGTTTTAAGTTGAGTGAATTTATTGCATGTCCCTTTTAAAAGTTGAGTTTTCCACTTTTCCGTACATGACAAAATAATATGATACAGATGGAGTATTATTTCATGCACAAATTAACACAAAAAGTTGGTGAACAGTTTACTCCTTTAAGTGGAAATTAAATGAAATCATAAAAGGATATTCGAACATATTTGTGTCAAAGCAATATTCGTGTCAGCAATTTTTCAATATCGGGTGGGTACCACGTGGCCGTGCCCACAAGGTACCCGAGCAGCCCTTCTGGGCCATCCAAAAGTGTACCACGTGAGATTTCTTAGAAACATTCAACGCGTAATTAGTTTATTATAAGCTGACTGACCTCCACCCAGACTCGGTCTAAAATAGATTTGTGTAAAAAATAACGACGGACAAAATGTGTCTTGTTCATGTATCTATCAAAATGTGAAAAATTACATAAAAAAATGAGAGTTTGAAATTCAAACGATACACAGTAGGTGCATGCATTTGACTAAAACAAATACTAATTACTATTAGCTAACCAATCACCTTAGTTTGCACCAACTGCGTCATTAATTGTAGGGGCTCTGCTAGGGACAAAAAAAATGGGCAAAGAAAGTCAAAGCTCGGAAGTATGACCTGTGTAGAGCAAGCGCGGTGGCGAGGCCGCAAATCCCAGCGCCTACTATCACAATCTCTTGCTCTTCTTCACTCCTATCCATCAATATTCCAGGTAAGAACTGCGAATGTTGAATTAAATAAGTTAAATGGCCTACTACTCTCATGTAGAAGCACATGGCGGGTAGCTTAATCCAGCACACAACATCAAAACTCAAAGCTCGGAAGTACAAAAGCACAATGAACAATGCCCAATTTTTAATTTCTTTAGTAAACTCACACACACATGAGAGAGAGCGAGAGAGAGATCAGAGATGACCATAGCTTTAAATATCTCTTAGAAGTTGGATCCGGTGAAGAACACAACCCACAATGGGTTCAGATCCTCTCTCCGTGTTTTCTCTCCCCCAATATCGTCCTTCGAAAACTCCGATCCGACAGTATTGTGAGTGAATCTTGCTCATCAAAGTGGCTTTTAAAAGCAAACCCTACTGTAAGCTTATTCACACAACGTACCTACTACCTAGAGGTCGATTGTTTGGGAAAAATTGTCACTTGGACTGGTGAGGATTTTACTACGGAGAGGTCTTATTGTCAATAATTCGCCTCTCCAAAATGGGATCTTTAAAGTGATTAATTTGAAGGGAAAATTTCACGTAGGCACCTGACCTTTCTTAAATTTCATATAAACACTTGAACTTAGAAAGCTCAGGTACTTATATGAAATTTAAGAAAGATCAGGTATTTATGTGTGATTTGTGTGAAAAGTCAGGTACCTAGGTGAAATTTTCCCTTTTTTGAAAAAAAAAGGAGAAAAGAAAGCATGTTTCGAGCAACCACAATGTTGGCATGGTGTGAGTCACAAAGACCCATTCGGTTTTGATTTTTTTAATTTTAATCATTATTCTATTTTTCTATAATTATTACTCTACTCAGGTTTGCGGGAAATTACTAGCTGCTCGCCGCCCGCACATTAGCAGGCTGGTCTTGTTCTAGCCCATTTTTTTTGTCTTATCATTCCTTTATAGGCTCTTTGCGCCCGTGGATAACTTATTAAGCATGCGATTAATGTTGACACATTCTGATGAAATACTTTGTAACTTTTTTCTTTTCAAATTTTAAAATTCAATATATTTTATTAATATATACGCTTTTGGTAAAATTATTTTTAGAACATACTCGATGAGATCTATTAAATAAGGCTCATAGTGAAATTATGTGTAGGGGAAAAAAAAAATTTGGGGGATGTGAATTGTATATTTTTGGGGGTGTGAATTGTTTGTTATATAACAATTAGTCGAGGTACATGTAAACTGACCTCGACATTTGTAACTTTTTATCTTTATGTCCAAAAAATATTTTTTTTTTTTTTTTGGGGGTGAATTATGTATTTTGGGGAGTGTGAATTGTTTGTTATATAACAAATAGTCGAAGTACGTGTAAACTGACCTCGACAATGGTAACTTTTTATCTTTGTGTCACTCTTCATCCTCATAAAGGTGAAATAGAGGTTTAAAGGTAAAATAGAGAATTCAAAATTTGAAGGAAAAAATGAAGATATGGAGGGTAGGTTGGAGTTGCTGCCCATCATCCTCCATTCACAAATAAATAGTCACAAAAAGCTAAAACAAGTCACAATGGGTACAATGAAAAAATAGAGCATATGAAATAACTTCATAAACAATGACAAAAAGCTTTGACCAAAGGCTTTGAATCCTTTGATTAATAAGCGGTGGGTCTACTGACTGACAAAGAGCTTTGATTAATCTATCGGTGGGTCTACTCTAAGTCAACTAATTCGTGTGCCCGTGTGTGAGCGCGAGCATAGAAGTTTTTTTGAATTGCATCTCAAACTACTAAAATTTGCAATTAATAGTGAAATTTAAGAGCGCGAGCATAGTGCATAGATTGAGAGCAGGAACACAAGACTTTTTAAGGGATTATGCGACTATGGATCTACTTGACAGATAGCTTATTTACATGTTTGATGTCCTGGTCATTGCCAGTTATTTAGCTTAATTATTTTTGTGAAAACACAACAATTATAGTTGACAATTTGAAATCTAGCTTATTTTTATGTTCAATGTCCTCTGTCATAGCCAACTATTTACGTTGTAATATATCACATTCTATATATGCATTCACGCACAAATACACACACATATTTATGTATACGTACAAACTACTTGGTATACATACACAATGCATCAAAATGCTAAGGGTGTGGTTTTGCTAAATAATCCGTAGGAATTATTTTATTAGCTTTATGCCAACAAAAAAAAAAATCATATTTGTGAGTTGTGCGTCAATAATAAGTAAAAATAATAATCAAATTGAATTATTAAGCAAAACCACCCCTAAGTAAGAGGTGTGAATGTTGAATTAAATACGTTAAATGGCCTACTACTCTGATGCGGGTAGCTTAATCTAGCACACGGCATCAAAAGTCAAAGCTCATATGTAAAAAAGCACAATGCCAATTTTAATTGAGAATAAATTATATACACCGGCGATGTAAACATTTATTTTCTTCAAATTAATCACATTGTGCCACGTCGTCAGAACAGTGGTCCTAATTAATAAAACATGGCGATGTGGCACAATGTAATTGATTTGAAAGAAATAAATATTTACATCGATGGCGTAAATAATTTAATCTCATTTTACTTTCTTTAAGGAAATCTCACACACACATAGGGGGAGAGAGAGAGAGAGAGAGAGAGAGAGAGAGAGAGAGAGAGAGAGAGAGAGTTGACCAAAGCTTTAAGAATATTTCTTAGAAGTTGAATCTGGTGAAGAACACAACCCGCAATGGCCGGGTTCAGATTCTCTCTCATCAATGTTTCTCTCTCAATATCTTACGTCCTTCAAAAACTCCAAAGTGAATCTTGTTTATCTTATCACAGTAGCTTACCCGGCTTCTCTGCGGTCCAACTGCAGAGAGCCCATGCAGTTGTATCACAACTGTTCATCTTTGCATTCAACAGTCCAGATTTTAAAATTTTTTTTAAAATCTCGACCGTTAACAACACCATCCGATGGTTGCGAACGCTCCAACCACACCTCTGGACTGTCCAGTTTTCAAAGACTAAGCAAATCTTTTTTTTTTTTGTTAGGACTCTAGAATCATATAAATTGGAGTTGGATTTGCCTCAATTTAGACTAGATGGGACTGTCGAAATCTAGACCTTTCATTTGCTGCAAATCCGGACCATTGTTTATGCTGATGTATGGTCCACGTTTGGAATGTTCCATCCAGTACTCCAGAATTTGGACCAAAAAGAATCCGAACCCATATAAATTTAGGCAGCAAATAAGTCAGGGATATACCTCAATGAGAGAGTCGAGGGACCTTAGACCATACTGGGTATGATTTTTTAGGGCTTTGATGTTGAGATGACAAGTGTATCATAGTTCAAAATTCGAACTTGTGAAAAGGAAAGGAAAATAAAAGAAAAGAGTGTGGAAATGTGAAGGAAGTGGATTCTTTTCACCTGTTTGATGGAAGAAAGAAAATGAAAAGAAACTGCGAGGAAAATTAATTTATCTTCTCTGGCTTCGAGAGAAAAATGAAAAGAAAAGAAAAAATTTTAATGGTCTTTTTCTACCCCATTTTCCTCACCAGAACTTTCCTTTTCTACCCCATTTTCCTCTCCAGAACTTTCCCTTTCTTCCTATTTTCTTTTCCTTTCCCTTAAATAGGAAGCAAACAACCCATAAGGAAAAGTTTTTATTTTCCTTTCTTTTCTCCCATTTTCCATGGGTTCCAAATAGGGGCTAACAAATGAGAAAAAGGCACAATGAATTGGGCCAATTTCTGTTCGCCCAAAAAGAATTGGGCCAATTTCTAAACATATGTGTGTGTACATATGTAGATAATTCTAGGTTTTGGCTTAACAAGTCAAAACAATTTATTTTTTTGTTTTTATTTAATTTTTTTCTGTATTTGTTAATTTGACATTAAAATTTTGTGACTAATTGATTCGTCTCGTCGAGAGGATTCGAAAAAGTAATTTTTTTTTAATCGAAACTCATAATTTTTTGAATAACAACAAAAATAAGTCAAAAAGAGATAGTCCTTTTTACTTATTTTTGTTTTTATTCAAAAAAATTATAAATTTCAATCATAATGTTTTACTTTTCTGATTTCTCTCGACGAGATGAATCAATAAGTCACAAAAGTTTGACGCAAAATAAACAAATGTAAAAAATTTAAATAAAAACAAAAAAAATTACTTAACTTTGTAAGCCAAAACAAATATTAAACATGTTAATGACACACAATACACTCTTTTTTGTAAGGAAAAAATACAACGTCATATCGAGTATGATTTCGGATTCTGAAGAGAACAACCAGGAAAACAATACAAGCAAATTTTACCAACAGTGAGGGAGGTTTCAATAGCGAACCGATGAGATATGTTTGTGTCGACAATCGCAACACCCTCATCCTCCGTTCTTTCACGTATTGATCCATTGCTTCTCCAACTTCGTGCATCATCCTCATCGTTTCCCTTTCGCTATTATGTAAACGATCAACTGGGTTTACAAATTTGCGTGACAAACATCTAGCAAGTACAATAGCATCTTCCAGAGCTGCCGAGCCACCTTGTCCTAAGAACGGGCCCATAACATGCATTGCATCTCCGGCCACTGTCACGGTTCCCTTTCGGAACTTTCCCAGTAACAAATCCCATGGGGCACGGTATCTTAAGCGTGTTAAAGATAACGACTCAAGCTCACTGTCTTCTATCAATTGCGCGACTTCAGTTGGGAAACCATCTATTGACTGCAAGATCAACTCTCTAATAAGCTCCGGACGCTGGGAAACCTTTGCGTGATCTGCTCATGAACAATAACAGGCATGTCGAAAAGCAATTTTACTAACGCGCGCTGGAGAGCTAAAACCATTAGACAATGGATTGAATTCGCATCCAACAAGCAAAATATAGTGTACTGGATAAAACATTTTACCTTCGCGAATCGCTTCTTGGCCCACA
The DNA here is from genome assembly GCA_018127125.1 of Rhododendron griersonianum. Lineage (NCBI taxonomy): Eukaryota > Viridiplantae > Streptophyta > Magnoliopsida > Ericales > Ericaceae > Rhododendron > Rhododendron griersonianum. Next base: position 5,034,849 of record CM030799.1, on the reverse strand, counting down.
TACCAACACACCAACTTATCATCGATTGGAATTATTCCTACACCAATGCCGTTTCTCCTGGTTCGAACCAATTCATGGGGAAAGGCATGACCATTCGGATAATTCGTCAAGCCTCTCACTGAACAAGCGCTAAACTCTTTTGTTGGCTTCAGCTCAAGGAAGTTAGCCACCACTGAATTTAGTCCATCGCATCCGATCAAAATCTGAAACATAAGTGGTAAAAGGAGTTTTCTACAGAAACAATTTTTATGTCGGAGAAACAACTAGTTATTGAACAAATAGGTTGAGAGGGACATTAGTACCTTGGCCACAATAAAGCTGCCGTCAAGAAGTTGGAGAATTGGATAAGAATCTGAGGGATCCATCTTAACAGATACTATTTGGCATCCGAAATGTATCGTGCCAGGCGGCAATGCATCTGCTAGTGTCCTGATAAGGTCACTCCTCATCAAGCATCGAGCTTCATCATTCCTACAATTTGTTGCAAGCTTAAGTAATTAATTTCGAGGTGTATGTGTTATGGTGCACAAAAGAGCATTCCCTCGATCCCTTCGTGTAATTCGATCAACTCACTCACTAACAAGTTAGCTAAATGTTTTCAGCAGTACTTTTGGGATGGTCTGCAATATTGCAAACTCACAAACCAAAAAAAAGAGCTGCAGCGGTGTTTCTTTGTTAAAGCCCTTGTCAAGCCATAGACGAGAAAATAGAGGAAACAAAAGTAGTAAACTTACACTGGCGTCTCTTGGTTCGAGCCCTTGTCAAGCCATACATCTCGAACCCTATACGCGAAATAAAGAAAAATGTTGGAACAACATGTGCAAGAAAACATTCATCGGTTAAGCTACTCGTATATATGATATTTGCTCCAAAATTATCTCTGGTTTCATTGTATAAGGATTGGAAAACAAACATGTAAAAATGCGATGATACATATGTATACGGTATGGAGTTAATGAAGTCCTGTAACTTAGAATTAGTCCCCCCGATCGATATGTTCTAATCTCTAATTCAAAAATAAATCAATACAACACCAATTGAAACATTGAGGCATCAGCAGTCCCTAATTAAGCATGACTTGAGATAGCATTGCCTTCAACATTCTTTGTAATTGCACTTTTGTATGTATATAAAGTCTGCCACAGATTTTTTCTTTTGAGAAACAGAAATTTCAAAGCTGAAATCCAGCTAAAAAAAGTACAGAGTACAATGGGAACGCCCTGAACAGGGACGGGGAAGGGATCACAATAACCCGGAATAGAAACAAATAAGCACCCAACCCAACCACAATCTGTTGGGGCCGAAACCGGTCTGAACTACAGTAGAGATTGAGTATACGCTGTTGTATTATTGTAGGGTACTAAATTTGTACCGTTGAATAGGAACAGCAGTTTTTCTGAGATCAGAGGCAACGCCAAGCTGCTCAAGGGCGCGCCAGCCGTTAGCCCATATCCCGATGCCCGCACCACTTGCCCTCAATGTCTCTGATCTTTCCAGAACAATACTTCTCACTCCCTTCCTGCCATTTTGAACACCATTCGAAATTAGAGATAAAATCTATTGGGGAAGGAACCGAGCTGTGAGAGAGAGAGTGAGAGGGAGTGGTTATATATGGAAACCTAAACCGATCAACAAACCCGAAAGGGTGGAGATGGAGAATCTATGATCACCTGTGTAGAGCAAGCGCGGTGGCGAGGCCGCAAATCCCAGCGCCTACTATCACAATCTCTTGCTCTTCTTCACTCCTATCCATCTCTCTCTCTCTCTCTCTCTCTCACTGGAGTTGCCTCACCACTTGCAGCGGGATATTCACACTTCTTGCATATCGGATGCAGATAGAGATATACAGGAGGGAGAAAAGATACTCCCTCCGTTCCATTTCCATCGCCCTTTTTTTGATATTTGTGTCAGTTTTCAATCGCTTATATCTTCTGATATGAACCTCTAAAAATATGCAATATAAATCTTATTTGATAAATTTCAATTTGTCCTATAATACAAAGATGTCAAAATCATAAAAAATATTATAAATTGTATAATATATATAATAGATATAAAAATGACAAAAAAAAAATGAACAATAAATAAAAATGGGACGGAGGGAGTAGTAGCTAGTCGTACTAAAAGTTTGACTGATTAGCAGGGAGGGCCCTCCTCGATTTTACTAAATTATACTGTATTTATTTTTTAAAATTGTTCAATTATACTCAATAAATTTGTGGTTCTAGTATTTTACGAGTAATAAACTCTTGATTTCTATTAAGGAGTATAAGGTTGTGTTCCACAAAAGGATTAAGAACTTATTTTTTGTTCAATAATAAGGTGTGTTCCACAAGATAAGAACTTATTTTTTGTTCACCCTTAGGTAGTATGGCCGGCGGGAGGGAAATCGGTCCGGCGGCCGCGCTGAGCCGTCTTCGGCCACCGGACGGCCGATTCGAGCCGTCCAAAAATTCTAAAAATTAAAACCAAGGGGGCTATCGCGGGAATCAACGTCATCCGAGGTGTGTAGGGTGCTTGATCCGAGCATCCATTTTCCGTGTACATATGAGCATGTTAGATTTACTAATTTGTGTGTTCTCACTAATGCAAATTATATTTTTGAATCCGTCCCTGGCAGTAGTAAATAGCCTTCGTATAACACACCAAATCCTACCCCCTCCGTTCCACATATTTATTGTGGAATGCTTCAAATCAGAGATGGAGGTAAGTGTGGGCATATGAGGACCACGGCCCCTGCGAGGTTTCTGTAACGCCCCGATTTTCGGAAATAAAATCGAAGACATTTAAGTATTAATTAAAGAAAACATTCTCTAAATTAAAGTTTAAAAACAATCTAAAACAGAATTCTCAACATCGAGATTCATTTATTACAAACCACTGGAAAATCCTAATGGTAGTCTTATGATAATAAAATAAATAAAGCAACAGAGCCGACTCCTAAGTCTGATACGGATCCCAAGCGTACTCGGGTTCAACTCCCACTTCTGGATTCTCTTCTGCATAAAATCGCTCGCCTTCGCGATTCTGTGCTTCTTCTTGAAATTGTACCATCGTGGAATCCTCTCCATTGAATCCTTCATCCTCTGGCAAATTGATCGCCGAAGCAATCGATTTACCAGGATACAGACGTATCCGTGAGTGATAAATCACCCAGTAGAATAATCCAACCCAACTACCCCTCTTACTTTACAACTAGCAGTTAGCAAGATAAACATGGTACGAATAAGTAAAACAGAGATATTTCATATAAATTGATTGATTACCATCCATTATCCTGTCGTGCAGTCTAAGATCTCATCCACGAGATCTTCCTCCCTCAACCGCTAGCTATGCTCATTCCCATGAGTTCACTTCCCTTTACTGTCGCAGATACACCTAAGTTATATACCGAGCGTGCACCCCAATAACTACAACAAGGGGAAAGCTTATCATGCCTGCATCACAACTAGGGTTCGCCTATCTTATAAACCACATCACAAACATCACCGTCATTCGGGCTCTCGCCATCTATCAATTTACCACGGACTCTCGCCAGACTCAATTTTCCACCGGACTCTCGCCAGACTCAATGTTCCACCGGACTCTCGCCAGGACTCTCGATGTTCCACCGGACTCTCGCCAGACTCTCAATGTTCCACCGACTCTCGCCAGACTCAATGTTCCACCGACTCTCGCCAGGACTGGACTCTCGCCAGGACTCAATGTTCCACTGGACTCTCGCCAGGACTCTCAATGTTCCACTGGACTCTCGCCAGGTTTTACTGTCACCAAATATCGCTGGACCTCCGCTAGGTTTTATCATCGCAAAATATCACTGGACCACCACCAGATTTTATCATCAAATATCGCTGGACTATCCGCCAGGTTTTAAATCATCACTGGGCGACCCGCAAGTTTCAATTCACTTCACAATCTCATTATGTCTCAAAATCACGCCTACAGGCAATCTAATAACAAAAATTCTCCAATTCATCCATTAACTAACATCATATAAGTGATTCCTATTTCGCATACCACCCCCATGTCTTTAGGGTCCAATCTAACAGATCAATCAAAGGTTGGAATGATAAATAAGCAATCAGAATAATAATTGAAATAAACAGTAAGCATAAAATCACGTAACCTTCTATGAATGGACCGTTGCCCTTAGTTTTGTATGACCAAGATGTGATTAAATAAATAAGAAACTTTTATCAAATAAAAGTTTTATAATAAATAAATAAAAATAAGTCTAGGCTTGTATAAATTTTATTTAAGAAAATAGATTGATTAAAGACCATAATAAATACAATAAGTAATTAATAACACTAGAGTAGGTAACATGGCTCTAAAAGGAGTCCTAGGGTCCCACGTAACCTATTCAAGTATCAACAAGTGGGGCCGGAGGGTTACGGAATTATTTTTAAAATAAAAATGATTTTTAAAGTTGTCAAAAGTAACATAAATGGATAATAAATTATTTAATAAATAAATTATGTTGAGATTAACAACATATCATCTTTAGGATGTAAAGAATCTAAAAAAAAATATTTCGGGAATTAATAAAATGGTTTATAAGGTCGTAAAATAATTTCGATTGGAAATAGCGTAAAAATAATAATTAATAGCAATTAAAAAAAAATGAGATAACAAGATATCATCCTTGAGATGTGAGATGTCTAGGAAAAATAGTTTGGGTGTTAGAAACAATGTTAGGAAGGTCGCAAACATTTTTCGTTTACAAACTTTGATTGAAAAACAAATAAAAATTTAATAAATAGATATTAAAATAAAAAAAATGATATTAACAAGTTATGATCTTTGAGATGTTAGAAGTCTAGGAAAAATAGATCGGGGGTTGAAAACGATATTCGGAGGGTCGAAAAAAAAACGAATTCGGCATAAAACAGTACCTGCCGCAAGGTTTGACCCAGTCAACCTTGCGGCTAAGCCTCCTGCCGCAACCTTGCGACTGGTCCTTGCGGTCCGCACCTTGCGGCCGCAAACTCGAAGGCAGATTCGGTTTTTTTGGTTTTTCGGCTACGGTTTCGATGCATGGGACTACGGGGGCTATTGGGTTAAGCATAAAAACATCAAATATATTTAGAGGAGTGTTTGGATAGGATTATAGTACCTCGAATCGAATTGAATTGAATTAAAACGAAACTTGGATTTTCGGAGAAGATGACTTCGGTTTCTTCGATTGGGGAACCTTGGGCTCGAATTAGATGATGTTTGGAGATGCTTGGGGTCGTAGGAAGATATTGGAATGGTCAATTTGAGTTTCGGTTGGGCATAGGCACGAAACCCACTTTTCTCTCTCTTTCTTTCTCTCTCTAAAACTCCATGACTTGGAGCTTCAATTCCTACGAATTTTCTCTCTCTTCTAGACTGGTGGGGTATGGATAATTTCGTGGTGAACCCTAGGGTCGGGCTTAAGGGTTATTTATAAGAGAATTTTCGATGAGGGTGAATAATTTGTATTCGAAGAGGTTTCAAATTCTCGGGTTTTGATGGGGACGGAATATGGACGAAAATATGGTTAGGGGAGTGGTAGAGATCGAGTAGGAATAGGAGATGGAGAGATGGGAGAGTTTGCATGCATGCATGCAACTAAAAAAAAAATTAAAAGGGATAAATAAGATAATATACTTATTTCTTTTGTATTTATCTATTAAGAAAAATAATAATAATGATTAAGACCTAATTAATATTAACGTTAAAAAAAAAAATTGGGTTGAAAATTCGGGTCGTTACAGTTTCGAAATTTCATAATTATCTAGGTTTTTTCTGCTTAAATAGAAATAGTTGATTAGAAAAAACATTTTCAACTATAAATATATATATATATATATATATTGTTAGGACACATGTTTTGGATGGAGAATGAATTTCTCACAAATGTTTTGGTTATATTTTTTGAGAAGGAAATTACTGCACAATAAGTTCCAACTCAATCATATATCGGTGACTTTCGGATCTAAGGTATCGTTAAATTTCATGTTGATACATGCTTGAGGTGTAACGAATTGAAAAACTTTTATTTTTTCACCTTTTAGTTATTTTTGGTTTGTTAAGATCACCTAGATATTATGTTTTGTAACATGAACAATAATATTTTAAATTTTTGATGTTGGCCCCCTCGCATAGAAAATCTTGGTTCCGCCCCTGTTTCAAATATTTGTTCTTTTTAAATAGTCAATGTAAATTTGTACAAATTAATTATAACCTTCGTAAATGATTAAACGTAGTTTTAAGTAGAGTGATTTTATTGCATGTCCCTTTTAAAAGTTGTGTTTTCCATACATGACAAAATAATATGATACAGACGAAGTATTATTTCATGCACAAATTAACACAAAAAGTTCTTGGTGAACAGTTACTCCTTTAATCATAGGTTCAGATTGAAACTCTCTCTCCTCTCACCCCACCACTCTTTCTCCTCTTTCTCTCTTCAAATCCAAAATAGACGATCTTGATATGCTGAGTGGACATCACGTAGTGCCCACCCTGCACTGAAAAATTTCTCCTCTTCCTTCTATGTAACTTTTTTTTTTTTTTTTTATAAAAAAAGTCGTATTTAACTTCATAACACGTAGGTGGCGGTACCAAAATCTAACTTCAATACCACGTGAGATTTCTTAGAAACATTCAACGCGGAATTAGTTTATTATAAGTTGATTGAACTCCTCCTGGACTCGGTCTAAAATAGATTTGTGTGAAAAATAAGGACGGACAAAATATGTCTTGTTTATGTATCTATCGATGTTTCGTCAAATTAAACGATTCTGATCATTATTATGAAGCTTGTTCATGAAAAAAATCATTGACATGGAAGCCCAAACTAGACCGGATTGGATACGGTCCATTAATTAGGAAAGCTACGCGTCCTGCTACCATGCCCCCGTTTTTTTTAAACCCTTTTGGGTCTCTTATTTCAATCTCAACCCTTAGATCCATCCCCCTCTCTCCTATTAACCCTTGGATCCATCCCCCTCTCTTCTAAAATTATTTTGAAAACACCTAAAAACGTTGAAGTACAGCCTTTAGTTGTGGTAAGTATGCTTTATTTTGTGGTAAGTATCAGTATAAAATATTGTAAGAAGAGTCAGTGTTTATGGTAAGTGTTAGCACCTTGATTTCCAAGGCTTGTTAAGCTTGGCTAGCGGTGGCACCTTGCACCCTAGCCAACCGATGGAAGCGAAGGCATGAGGCAGGCATGTCTTCACAAGGTGACCCGATGGTGTCGGTTGGTGTCGGCACTGGTTCCTTAGACAAGTGGCAGTTGTAGCGGGCCGAGTCAACTGGCTCGGGCTGCACCGAGCGTAATGCCGAGCCGGGGGACTGACTGCCCACGATCACTCCTGAAGCAAGCCTGACGTAGACTCGGCGGACCGACGGTCCTAAACCTTCCTTGGTACTCCGACGAAGCTTCGGCAACCGACAGTCCAAATTGCTCTAGGAGTGCAGTTCTCCGCCTCGGCTGTATCTCACTCCCTCGGCTTCCCCAAGGACGAACGTTTTCCTCTAGACGCCTTCTTCGGCCAGCCGACTCCTTGACTGTCGGCTCACATTCGGTCTTGAACGGATGTGGGGGCCATGCTCCCTCCCCCTTCACGTGGGAATGCCATTCTGGCTATGATGACGATGGCGACATCAGCCGAGCAGTTACCAGGTTGATGGTACCACGTGAAAGGGGGCCCGCTCATTCGCCAATCGGTTACGAAACCCTAAATTGGTGACGTAGGAGATACGTCAGCCGACACGTGGCAGGCATGCGTACGATCTTGGTTCAGACTGAACGATCTCTATAAATATACAGTGATGCCTCCTGATAGAGGTACGTTCAAAAACCCAACTCGAAACCCTAGAACATTGGGTCTTTCCTCTTTTGCAAGAGAACTGATTCTTGCACCGGAGGGCCATCCCGGAGTACCTCCGGCGTGGTCTTTAGTCGTGCTTCGTTTTGCAGGATTAAGGAGGTTCAGAGGCGAAGTCCCAATCACGGAGCCAAGATACTCGAACCACCTCGAAAGGAGTCCCACAATTTGGTGAACCCGACGTGAACTCTTCTTTCTGATCCACGGCGGCTCCTCCGTTGCCAATCCTTAATTCCTCGACAAAAGAAACCACTCCCACCACGTCTCCACCTCTTTTTACTTAGAAAATGGGCGGACCACCACCTCCCTTTCAACCCTTCAACCCTTCTCAGATCCTTTCAGACACAGGCGTCCACACCGCCTCCCCTTCTCACCCTCCTGGCTTTACCCCTCCGGGGGTTAGCACGTCGGTTCAGCGTCCGGTGGGGCTAAGCGACGAGGCGTTGGCGTACGTCCAGATGCTGAAACAGCAGCAGGAACAAACCAACTCTGATGTGGCCATGCTCAAAATGGAGATGGCTAGATTCAGGGCGAACGAGCGCCCGACGGGCTCCCATTCAGGCTCTCAGGGAAGGCGCCGGCGTGGGAACTTACCACCACCACCGCCTCACGTGGTTGGTGAGGGAGATCCTCGTCGAGTCTCGGTGTACGACCGCCTGGACCCACCACTAACGGACAATCGGGCCGGGAACAGCGCTCGCTTCGGGCAGCAACGTTCCCCGGTCCATAAGCGTCTCGGTAGTGGTGCGGGACACAAAGGTGGAAAAACAAGAAGGGAAGGCAGCCCTTACACCAACTACTCAAGCTCGTCGGCTGGGGACGAATACTCCCAATCCCAAAGTTATGACACGGTTGAAATTCACGACAATGAGAATAATCTGGCCTTAATTCCACATGATGGACGGCGAAAGAGCCGAACGTCGAGGAAAGACGGAAAGGATCCTGAAATTTTCCCTCCTGAACAAGAAGATTTCCTTCGGGAAAATACACAAGCCGGACGCACGGTAAACTCAAGAAACCCACGAACTTTCCCTCGGGAAAAGAGTGTGAGTGTTGTCGTTCGGCATGATGAACAGCCGAGTCGACGCAAGGTTTATCGTACAGAAAATCTCCCAGATCCGGATCGGCTGAGAACCCCCATCGACAAGAAGGACAGGGCATACCAGCGTCGGCAAGACGAATCTGCCGACAGGGATAGAGAGTACCAGGCCTACAAAAAATCTCGGAGAGACAGAGACGGACGCCCGCCTCGGCCAACACACGAATATCAGCTAAAAAAATTGACCGAATCACCTTTCTCGGCCAAAATTCAGGCAACTATGCCGAAGCCTGGTCTCCACCTGCCAAAATTCCAAAAATTCGACCCCAGTCTGTCCGAGGCTTACACCCATCTCATCAGCTACCGAAGCACAATCTCTTGCGTCACCGAAGACGACGCCATCATGTGCAAGGCATTCCCCTCAAGCCTCGGGCACCTCGGCTTGCTTTGGTTCAATCAACTGGAGGCAGGGTCAATCCACAGCTTCAAAGAGCTTGAACGAGCCTTCAACTACAGGTTCATCACAAGCAACAAACAAGCCAAAGAGGAGGACGCATTGGCTCAGATGAAGAAGAGGCCCGGCGAGACGCTTCGGAAGTATGCCGAGCGCTACTGGCAGTTATTCAATGAGATACCCGGTGTTGATCAGTACTGGGCAGCTAGAAACTTCAAGAATGGATTAGAGACTGGAAGCAAAATCCTAGACGAATTGGCAATTCGGGCGCCCCACGGAATGAATGAACTAATGAGGACGGTCGAGCAGTTCTGCTCTTACGAGGAGTTCCTCACCGAGCGAGAACTTCAAGGAGGACAGAACTCAGCCATCCCTCATCAGCTCCACGTTCCTACCCCTCAGATCTCGGCACCAAAGCCAGTAGCCGTCACACAACCGAAGAAGCAGGTCAACACGGTAAAAGTTGCAAACAAGAAGGCTCCCAAGGACCACGACTATGTAGCCGAGACGACGGTTTTCAAGGAACCAATCTACTTTCTCTTACGAACCTTGGAGCGCGAGCCGTTCTTCGTTTGGCCGAACCCACCTAAGCTCAACACCGAAGCAGGGAACGACAACACTCGGAAGAGATGTTCCTACCATAACGAGCTCGGACATTACACAACGGCTTGCGCCCCATACAAAGCACTCTTGGAGAATCTGGCAGCTCAAGGACTCTTGGATGATCACATCGATTGGACCAAAACGCCGAGGCGCCAGCCGAATGCTGGGGGCCAGCATCAAATCCCACGTCCAGTCGGCGTCATCAACGTAATTCACGGGCCAGTAACCAAGGAAGGAGCACAGAAGCTTCGGTCTGAGTTGGACAAGGCCAAAAAATCTGCAGAAATTTTTTCTGTCTCTTCCACTCTCAAAAGACCTCGGCCATCTGGGCGACCGTGGTCTATTACCTTTACCGACAGAGATCTCGAGCGAGTGCAGACTCCTCACAATAACGCTTTGGTGGTAACAGTACAGATCTCCACTCACTCGGTTAAACGGGTCCTTGTGGATCAGGGAAGTTCGGCAGAAATTATGTACTTATCTCTCTTCAAAGAACTCAACATCCCAGAATCATCTTTGGTCCCAAGCACCGTTCCTCTCGTCGGATTCAGCGGCACGCCAGTCTGGCCCCTCGGCAAATTGAGTCTCCCAGTCGTCACCGGTTCGGTTGCAGTCAATATGGAGTTTATTGTTGTGGACGCTCCATGTCCTTATAATGCAATCCTCGGCCGGAATTGGCTCCACTCCCTCAAAGCCATTGCCTCAACCTACCACCAAGTGGTACGGTACATTGGGTCCACAGGCCGACAGGAAGATCTGCACGGCGACCAAGTCCAGGCGAAGCAATGCTACGTCTCGGCCGTTGGAAAGGCGCCGAGCCCTAACCGAGTACATTGGGTAGAAGTTCCAGACAAGCCGGTCCTGGAAGACGTCGGCGTCCCAGCCGAGCATAAATCAATTGAGGATCTCGTAAAAGTACCACTTAATGAAGACGGGTCACGCTTCTTCATGCTCGGATCCCGCTTGACGGATGCCGAGCGAGAGGAGTTGGTCCAATTTCTTAAAAACAACATTGAGGTCTTCGCCTGGACGCCTTACGAGATGCCAGGCATTGACCCACAGGTCATTCGGCACTGTCTCAACGTTTCCAAGTCCGCCAAACCGGTGATTCAAAGGCCCAGACGTTCGGCCGCAATCCACGCAGAAGCGGTCAGTGAAGAAGTCGACAGACTCCTCGCAGCAGGGGCCATCAGGGAAGTTCAGTACCCCACCTGGCTCGCCAACCCAGTAGTGGTGAAGAAGAAGAATGGAAAGTGGAGGGTCTGTGTGTACTACACCAACCTAAACGACGCTTGTCCGAAGGACTGCCTCCCTCTCCCAAAAATTGATCAATTGGTGGATTCAACGGCGGGACACGCTCGGCTAAGCTTCATGGACGCCTACAGGGGCTATCACCAAATAGCAATGGATCCTGAAGACATGGAAAAGACGGCATTCATCACGGCCAGGGGTCTCTTTTGCTATATGGTGATGCCCTTCGGCTTAAAAAATGCTGGCTCAACTTTTCAACGAATGGTCTATCTGCTGTTCGGCCTACTCATCGGTGAAATAATGGAGGCTTACCTCGATGATATGGTCGTAAAGAGTCTAAAGGCTGAACACCATTTGGCACACCTCGCCGAGGTGTTTACCATATTGAAGAAATTTAAGTTACGCCTCAACGCCGAGAAATGTGCTTTCGGCGTCGGCTCCAGAAAATTCCTCGGATACTTAGTTACGCGAAGAGGTATCGAGGCCGACCCAAACCAAATCACGGCAGTTCAACAACTGAAGGCTCCATTAACCCCTCGGGAGATACAGAAGCTGACAGGAATGGCCGCAGCGCTCAATCGATTCATCAGTCGGTCATCCGACAGGTGCCATGTGTTTTTCCAAACTCTGAAAAAGCAAAGCCGAAGGAGCTTCAAGTGGACGGAGGACTGTGACAAAGCACTCACCCGAACTAAAGAATTATCTCGGTTCGGCACCACTCCTGGTCAAACTGTCGCCATTCGAAACTCTTTATTTATATCTTGCTGTCTCCCCTCATGCCGTCAGCTCGGCGCTTGTTCGACGCGAAGGCACCGAAGATCAGCCAATTTACTTTGCTAGTCGGACGCTGCTGCCAGCTCAGACTAGGTATCTACCGTTGGAGAAGCTCTTGCTCGCTCTAGTGACAGCAGCTCGTAAGCTTCTTCCTTACTTTCAGGAGCACCCCATCATCGTCCTCACAGAGTTCCCGTTGAAAAACCTTCTTCGGAAGGCCGACCTTTCAAGCCGAGTCTCACAGTGGGCGGTCGAGTTGGCCAACTTCGACATCCATTTCGAGCCCCGGACAGCGATAAAAGCTCAGGTCTTGGCCGACTTTATAGCCGAATTCACTCCGGGAAGTCCAGATGAAGAGGCACTAATCCAACCAGAATATGGGATGCTGGAGCAGCATGAAGCTCGGAAAACTTGGAACTTATTTAGCGGCGATGTCTGGAAGCTGCACGTTGATGGAGCTTCGAACAGCAATGGCTCGGGCGCCGGAGTTGTTCTTATCACCCCCTGCGGCGTGATACACGAAAGTGCCATAACGATCAACTTCCAGGCAACCAACAACGAAGCAGAGTATGAGGCTCTGTTAGCTGGTCTTCGCGCGGCAGCAAAACTTCAAGTAGAGGACCTGCACGTCTACTGCGACTCCCGGTTAATCGTTAATCAAGTAACGGGGGATTACGAGGCTCGGGATCCCAGGATGCTCAAATATCAAGCCACGGCGCTGGATCTCATTCGGCAATTTAAGGGGTTTCATATTGAGCAGATCAACAAGGAGTACAACGCCCACGCCGACGCTCTCGCGAGCTTGGCTTCGGCCGCCAAAGCCTCGGAATACAGGAGCATCAGCCTCGGCGAAATTGATGCGCCAAGTTTTGAGGCTCCGGCAGAAATCCTCAACGTCTCCCTCGGACCTAGCTGGATGGATGAGATCGTAGCCTTTCTAAAGAATGACACTCTCCCCTCGGATAAAAAGGAAGCACACAGGGTCAGGGGCAAGTCGGCTCATTACTGGATCTCCGAAAATGGCCAACTCTATAGACGCAGTTTCACTGGGCCGTACCTTCGCGTCGTCCATCCAACCGAAGTTTCCACGATTCTGACCGAGCTGCGGGTGCCACTCTGGTGGACGTTCTCTCTGTCAAAGGGCCCTTAGTCAGGGATACTTTTGGAAGGGAATGAAGACGGACTGCGAGGAAGTGGTCAAGCGATGCAAGCCGTGCCAGCTATTCTCTCCTATCCCTCGGAAGCCAGCCCAGACTCTCAAACCCATCACTAGCCCATGGCCTTTCGCTCAGTGGGGCTTGGATATAGTTGGGAAACTCCCTACGGCTCCTGGAGGATTTAAGTTTCTTATCACAGCAACAGATTACTTCTCAAAATGGGTGGAAGCTGAACCACTCGTTACAACTACTGAGGCCGACGTTCGTCGATTCGTTTGGAGAAACATCGTTACAAGATTTGGAGTACCATACGCAATTGTCTCGGACAATGGATCTCAGTTCGTCGGCAAAGAACTGACAGGACTTTGTGAGGAATTTGGGATTCGTTTCTTTAATTCCACTCCCTCCTACCCCCAGGGCAACGGACAAGCCGAGGCCACCAACAAAACCGTTTGCGCTGGCATCAAAAGACGGCTGGACTCTAAACGAGGGCTATGGGCAGAGGAACTGCCGAAAGTATTATGGGCCTACCGATCCACTCCAAGACGCTCCACAGGACAGACCCCGTTTGCTATGGCCTTCGGCATGGAGGCAGTCATCCCACTGGAATCAAGATTTCCAACACTACGAACTGAGACCTTCGACCCTAAGACAAACGACGAGGCTGTCGCCACCGAGCTAATTCTGGCCGAGGAGAAGAGAGATGAAGCCCAACTCAAGCTGGCAAGTTACCAACAGGAGGTCGCTAGGGGCTACGATAGAAGCGTTCGTCTGAAAAAGTTCAAACCAGATGACTGGGTTTGGAGGAAGGTCGTTAGGGCAAGCCAAAAGACAAAATTCAAACCCAACTGGGAGGGTCCATACCGAATCATTAAAGAAGTCGGCAACGGATCCTACAAATTGGAAGACAAAAATGGAAAAGAGATTCAAAATCCCTGGAACGCTCTCAACCTCAGAAAAGCTTACCTCTGAGGAAATCACTCGGCCAGAGCTCGCCTCGACCTTTATCTGTCTTTTTAATTCCAAAACTTGTAACACGTGTTGGGAACAATTTTACTTGAAATGGAATGGTTATTTTCCAACGCTCTGATTTTAGCTCTATTTTTCTCTCCACCATGGTTAGTTCAAGTTCGGCCAAACAGTTCGGCTCCTGAAACAACTGGATCTAGTATCCTGAAACAATTACTTGCCTCAAAACGATTTGACGTTCGGCTAAGTTCACGATCATTAAACCTTATGGTTTATTTCTGCTCGGCTTCGTTCATTTTTGACTTGAACAATTAAAGCCACATTTAATCATTTACTTAAGTCTCTTAAATTTTGGCATAAGGCTGGCATTTGAGCCGAGCCTAACACCAAAATAGGGGCTGATAAACAAGTAAATAAGCAAGGGCTTTTGAAACCCTCGGCAACATCAACACAAAAATATTTCTAAGGCAAAAGGAAATATTCAAACATTCAGACCATTGGAAAACAATTCTAAGGCATTGAAAAAGCTTGACATGTCTTATAAAAACATAACTGGAAGGCACGGCATAGTGCAACGTTCGGCGCCGTCCCTCCACAAAAACTATTACAAACTTAAGATTTAAAGTACTTGGAAAAAGCGAGGAAAAGGCTAAGTTAAGAGATCTAGGGTGGCAGCAGCTCCATCTTTGCCTTCGGCAGGAGCCGCCTGATCTTGCTTCTCTCCTCCCTCGGATGGCTTCTCCTGCACAGAGGCTTCAGCCACTTCTTCATCCTCATCTTCCTCGGGTGGGAGAGGAGCACACTCTTCCTCGGTGTAAGGCATCCGAAGGTTAGGAATCACCGGCGGAGGAAGCTGTTGGCGAAATTTGTTGTCAGTCTCGACAACCAAGACATCAGCCATAGCTTCGGCACCAGCAGCATATCCAAGCTCGAAGAACTCTGGGAGCCTTTCCTCCAGCGCGTCATTCACCATTTGATGGGCCGTCTGAGTATACTCCAGAGCAGCCCTCTTGATTCCTGCTTCATAGCCTCTGGCGTCAGCTTCCTCCAGTTTCTTCTTCTCCTCCACCTTCATTTTCTCCACCTCGGCCTCGGCGGTAGCTGCAACAGTTTTGGCCTCGGCCAGTTCTTTCTTCAGCCTCTCCAGCTCAGCGTCGGTCTCTTGCAACTGAGTTTCCGAGATCTTGAACTTCGCACGGAAGTTGTCTCGGTCAGTCCTGTACCGCTCACGCTCGGCTGTAACCTTATTGGCTCTATCATAAGCCTTCAGAGCAGCCTGGCCAGCCTGAAAAAGAAACAAGTCAGAAACATAAAAAAGAAATTGAAGTGCTGAATCTTAAAATTCGAAAGTTAAAGACATACCTGGACGAGGTGAGAGCACATATCCCCGAGTCCTGGGATCAGCTCGGTGGGAAGCTGATCACAATCCCTCGGAAGGACCAATCCCCTGAGCAGGGTAACAGCAAGGTTCGGTTCTTCCTTCACCGAATCCTTCAGCATCAGCACCCTCCCATCGGCCGTTGTATAGGTTGGGCTGAACGGGCGGGGAACCTCGGCCTCGACAGGACCGCTTTCCAAATCGACAGGGCCCTCGGCTTGACGACCCTGGTCCTTCTGAGGAGGGGGTCGGCGAGCCTCGGAGGGGGCAATCTTGGAAGAACTCGGAGGAGGGATCTCTTCCGAGAGCTTCTGTTTCTTCTGTTGTTGCTGATGTTGGTCCGTGCCTCGGCCCCGGGCAGGGTTCGCGCTCTTCGTCGGAATGCTCGGCCTCGGAATATTCCTCCTCGACATTTCTGCTTCAGTCGGCTCGCGAATCTGAAGAGGAGCGTTCAAACCTGGTCCTGTCGGCTCGAAGATGAAATCTTGTCCGAGCGGAGAGAGCCACTCCTCGGCAGAAAATCCGATCTTCGGCAATCGAACTCCCTTTTGGCGCTTTTCGCTTGGACCCTCAGTGTAGGTCGGCGCCCTCTTCTTCTTCGTCCCCTGACTCGGCTGGACCGGCTTCTTTCCCTTTGATAGGTCGCTCGGCACACCGTCCTTTTTCTTGTCCTTCTTCTTCAAAACGCCTTTGTACGACGGCTCGTAATCCAATAGCGTCGGAGCGTGTCGGCAGGCTTGAGCTAGAGTCTCCTCGCAAGCTTTCTCCCGTGCCTGGGAGTTCTGAGTCTTGGATATTGGGCCGAGCTCTGCAAAAAATAAAGAAGACAATCAACAAAGAGAAAATTATTAGCCTCGGTATAGAAGGGAAAAGTTAAAGCAAGGTGAAAGACAAATAATAGATCTCCGAACCTCGGTTGTCGACAAACCTCGGAATGGGATTCCGACGGTTAGCCTCGCCGAACTCGAAGTTCCCTCGGACCTCGAGGAACAGGTTGGCCCACTTATCTGAATCAGAAAGACCCTCTATCAGAGAGTCTTTCCTCGGCCTAGTGGTGAGAAACCGGCGTTTGGATTTCCCATGCCGAGACATGGTGTAAGTATAAAAGAGATCGGTCGGCTTGAAGTCGATACCATGGAGTTCGACCATGGCGGCTAAGGACATGATAATCCTGTAGCTGTTGATCGCCAACTGGTGGGGGCACAAGCCGAACTTGTACAAAATTTCCCTAAGGAAGGGATGGAAGGGGAACCTCAGCCCAGCTTTGGTTATGGCCATTAGAGGCACGGTGACGTGCTCCGGCCTGTCTTCCCTCTTTGCCCTAATGGCATCGCTCCTCACTCGGTGGATATAAACGTCGTTCGGAATATGATACTTCTCGCAGAAAGCCTCATACTCTCCGGCCTCCCCTGAGAAATAATGGGCGTAGGGGCATAGGATCCCTTTGTCAAAAAAGTCGTCGTCGCTCGCTGCTGCCGAGGTTGAAGCTTGTTCCCCAGACTCAAACCTTAATTCGGCCTCTCTACCCCTCTTGGGCTCGGCCTCAGACACCGTCCCGGGAGTAGAGACAATCTCGGGTTCGGTGGCGTAGTCTTCGGCGGCATATTCGAAATCCATCTCGGCGTTCGAATCGCCAGACGCAGGAGAAGTAGCAGACATCTCTGTAGGCACAAGTGGCGCGTCTCGGCCAAGGTTCCTACGGCGTTCTACCAGGGTATCGACGACTCGGCACTCGGATTCGGTAAAAGAATCGTCGGAGCCTGAAGAGATGTTGATGACCTCGTGAGCCAGACCTAGGAGAAAAGGAAAACAAATAAAATAAGAACGCCAAGCATCCGCGTCGGCAGAAAGAAAAGACAAAAAGGTTCGGATTACGCTACAGGCTCACGAGTCACTTTCTAAAATCCTAAGTGTGGTTCGGCATCCTCCGAAGAGAAGGTTTGGTTCGGCTACAAACATCGAGATATTCGACGTTCGGCCACCTAAGCTACTAAGACAAAAGCCTCGGCAAGTCTTCAGCATCCCCTTGGAGGCTCGGAAGAACAGGTTGAGTTTGGGGATGAACACGCTGTTCATCCCCAGGTTTTCTACTGTTCATTCAGAACAAAAACCAGGAAACTGCCCCAAAAGCCCAGAAAAAATGCATAAAAAGTTAAGAAAGACAGCAAGGAAGGAAGATCGATCACTTACTTGAAGATTTGCAGTGAACTGGACTGGGGTTGAAAGATCTGGATCTTGAACGAAGTCTGGGACGGGTCTGAGGAGTGAGAAGCTCTGGGTTTGTAGATAGAGAAAGTGCAAGAACCTTTCTCTCTCCTCCCCTCCCTCTATTTATAAGCAGACGAAGCCGTTTTTCGAAGTTCCCGCGCAATAATGGTCACGCCGAACCACTCACCAATGAGGCCTGGACACGTGGACTTCTTCGTTCCTCGTGCAGACTACAAGCGTCCTTTCATCTGCCAAGGCGTCCTATCGACTGACACCGCCATTTATCGTTTGACATCTGTCGAGCAGCCATTGGGGCTCGGTCCTTACCGTTGAGAGCACTCAAGGATGACCCTCGGCTGGGGCTGGGGCTCGGCATGGCTGAATTCAATCCCTACCGACTGAAGAGCTTCGGCAGGAATTGAGGGGCTATTGTAGCGGGCCGAGTCAACTGGCTCGGGCTGCACCGAGCGTAATGCCGAGCCGGGGGACTGACTGCCCACGATCACTCCTGAAGCAAGCCTGACGTAGACTCGGCGGACCGACGGTCCTAAACCTTCCTTGGTACTCCGACGAAGCTTCGGCAACCGACAGTCCAAATTGCTCTAGGAGTGCAGTTCTCCGCCTCGGCTGTATCTCACTCCCTCGGCTTCCCCAAGGACGAACGTTTTCCTCTAGACGCCTTCTTCGGCCAGCCGACTCCTTGACTGTCGGCTCACATTCGGTCTTGAACGGATGTGGGGGCCATGCTCCCTCCCCCTTCACGTGGGAATGCCATTCTGGCTATGATGACGATGGTGACATCAGCCGAGCAGTTACCAGGTTGATGGTACCACGTGAAAGGGGGCCCGCTCATTCGCCAATCGGTTACGAAACCCTAAATTGGTGACGTAGGAGATACGTCAGCCGACACGTGGCAGGCATGCGTACGATCTTGGTTCAGGCTGAACGATCTCTATAAATATACAGTGATGCCTCCTGATAGAGGTACGTTCAAAAACCCAACTCGAAACCCTAGAACATTGGGTCTTTCCTCTTTTGTAAGAGAACTGATTCTTGCACCGGAGGGCCATCCCGGAGTACCTCCGGCGTGGTCTTTAGTCGTGCTTCGTTTTGCAGGATTAAGGAGGTTCAGAGGCGAAGTCCCAATCACGGAGCCAAGATACTCGAACCACCTCGAAAGGAGTCCCACAGCAGTCGTGATGCACGTGAAGGCCCGATGAGATCGAGGCATGGATGCTAAACGGGAAGCAGGCTTGTGGGACAAAGCAATCGAGTAAAATGGCTAAGTATTGGCGAGCTGGGGTGGGATCACGAAACTGGCCAGGCAGCCATGAGTTGGCTCGGGAAAAGCGGGGGCAGACTTGAGTTGGCTTGGGCAAAACGGTTATTGACGGTTACACTGCATTCTGCACATGTTGCTGGGATCATGGGACAGGTGTCCAAGGTAGAAACGGACTGCACATGTTGCTGGAAGCATGGGGCAGGTGTCCAAGGCAGAAGTGGGCATTTATCGGCAGTTACAACCAGGCAGTTTCAGAATTCAATGTGCTGGCAGATTCTGGCCAAGCCAGCACAGCCCTAGGGCAGTTGGGGGTGTCAACTGCAAGATCATGGGCTTGCCCCATGATCTCATGTACTTAGTGGCCACGTTTTATGATTGTAAGCCTATATAGGCAAGGCATTTTCGTAGCCTAAGGCAGAGGGGATGTTCTGTCTAGACTCTTGAGTGTTTCCTTTGTATTGTTGGTGCAATTAAAGGTTGGGACGGTTCCCGTAACTCTTGTGTGTGTTTCTAGACGTTCATACTTGTCGGGTGTGTGAGTAAACACTAGGCTGAGACCAAGTTGCTGGGGCAAACTTGGTGCCATCACGGGCAGTTTCTATAGGCGAAATACAGCCCCGTGACAGTAAGTATAATGGCTGAAAAAACGAAAAAACATCTTACTTTTAAGAAATGGTTTTGATTCAAAGGTCCAAATTAACCTAAAACCTAATCTAATGGTCCATATTAAATGGGGGTATGATGCCCCAATACCACAGAAGCATCATAGAAATTTTGGAAAGAAAGCTAAGAGCATCTCCAACAGCCACTGCAATTTGTCTCTCTCGTCAAATTTTTCAGGTATACCGAGCCAAAACATGAAAAAACCTTACCCAGGAGCCTAGCTCCACCCTCGGCGATTTACTCGATTGCTACAGTACCACTCTACCTCTGCCGTGGTACTGTAGCACTCGCTCCTCTCTCTCTGTCTCTCTCAACAATCAGATCTGTGCACAGTGACCCATCAGGTCTTCATCACCGTCGCTGTCGACTCCGGCCAAGACGAACAGCCGCTGTGTGGTCGCCGTTGCCGGGCAAGTTCCAAAATCGAAGGTGTGTTCCTTTTCTTGTAGACTCGAAATCGAAATTGAAATCAAAGTCGACTGATTTTGGTGTAGGTTTTGATGCTGGGTACTGTTCTTGCAGCCTCGAAATCGAAGTCAAAATCAAAATCGATTATTTTTTGGTGGGTGTTGATGTTGTGATGTGCGATCTGTATGGGTTGAGGGCTGTAGCCTCAAGTTGAGGCGGTGGGTGTTGATGCTGGTAGGGTCCTCACAGAAGTTTCGCAGTGGAAGAACATGAACAGGGAACTCACGAGTCAAGAATTTATGAATAAAAAATTGTTATTGGTATTTGAATAGGGAACTTGCCTAGGTTGTTGGAAAACTCATACATTTGCTGGCTAGCTAAACTAGTTTTTGACATAATTCCTAAACATTTTGCCTAAAAAGTGATTGAGTCTGTTGGAGATGCCCTAATAGAAGGAGTTTGGTCCGATCGCTATCACCCCTTGTTTTCCAACCTTACGTCACTTTTTTTACCGTGAATAATTAGAAACCGGAAGCCAAATTTTACTTTTCATCGGATTATAAGAATCCCTATACGTTTGCAATGACGTATGTTGAAAATTTTTCAGACTTTTTCGCAGGGTCTTTCTTTGTTATTTTCTCTTAATTTTTGGAGTATTATATTTCGGTTAAATTTTTACATTATATTCTTCGTTTCCGTGAAAGGAATCTAAACAAGTATAAAAATATAGGCTAAACTGAAAAAAAAAATTCAAGTAAGACGACGAAAAAGATAAATAAATAACAAAAAAAATGGCTTTTTAGGAAATAGCTTTATCTTGTGAGAGGTTGCTCCTTTATATATACTATTAAAAATGAGACATTCTGTACCAACCCTAACTGGTTGATTTGTCGACCGGATATGTATATGTATGATTTGTTTTGGGATGGATATGAGTAGGTGGATGTAGAATTAAAAGAGGATGGTGACATTTTCATAATTAAGAAGGCGGATATAATATCACCACATCCCCCTATATCCGGGTGTCAAACACCACATCTCCCTTATATCGGGTGCTTGCCACCCGGATATAGGGGGAGGTGGTGTTATTATATATCCGGGTGTCAAACACCACCTCTCCCTTATATCTGGTGTTTGCCACCCGGATATAGGGGAGGGCCGGAGGGGCCTCACGAAAAATAAGCTCAATTAGCTATGTATAAATGATTGATCTACTCTTTCAAGTTTCATTCAGAAATTTAAAATCCTGATTCTTAACAAAAAATTTGAAGATCGAAGGAGCTTTCACTGTGCAATCAGGAACAATGGGCGCCGGTGACGATGGGGGGAAAGTGGACGTGAAATTAAAAAACTAAACCTCAACCGATAGACGAATACGGGGTCTAGAGAGCGCGCATCACCGATGTTAGTAGTCTGCGTGCGTAAGGGATGAAGCAGTCAAGGATTGCTGGACGTTTTTCGATAGTTGTACGAGGGCGAAGGCTGTGCAGTTTTGGGCATATGCCGAAGACGAGATCGCATGTAATCTTTCAATTTTTGTCTATTTTTAAGGGGCCTCTAAAATTTTCATGCCCTTTATATATAGTTATAATAGGAAAATATCAAACAAAACTGACGACCTGGTCATTTTTTAGGTCAAAAGTGCTCCGACAAACTTACCGTATAGTATAAAGACATTTTTGTTTGTACGAATTCGATCATTTTGGAGGATGTCATCCATTTAAAAAACTAGCATAATTGAAATAGGAGTACAAGTGAGATATTGTGGAATTGGAGAGAGAGAGAGAGAGAGAGAGAGAGAGAGAGAGATGGTCGGCAAAGAGCGAGCGGCTAGCATGAACATATCGAAAATGTTGCCCCACGAAACCATCAATCTCGACCAGTAAGTTCGCACCTCTCCATAGTGTACATTACTCGCATTGATCGTGATTGGTTGTCATTTTCGTATCTCGTATTGTCTTATTTTGGCGGAAGATTAACGGTTTTTAAAAAATTCTAAAACATCATTTTATTGAATTTTGTTTTCAGAAAATAGGGTTTTTGAAATATCAATTCATTAAAAAAAGAAAAAGGGTTCTGTTAATTAATTCTGCAAACAAGAAGTTCTGAAAGCTGTTAATTTGGATGTTCCCATGGGTTTTTTTTTTGGGCGGTAGAAATGCGAATAAAAGTGTATATATATATATATATGAGCAATCTTGTTGACGTTCTTGTTTATTTGTTTTTAGTTTTTTCCTAACAACTTTAAAACTGGCTAAACAAAGTAATTTGGAAAATTGTTATTTTCACGTACGAGAGAAAATGAAAAACAAACCGATTTTTCGGAAACACCATAAAAGAAGGCGCTCTCAGATTTTTAAGAAGGTTTTCTGGCTAAAAGCTAGTGGAAAAGATGTGTACTTTTTTTCTTGCTTTTATTTTTGAAAATAGAAAAAAAAAGAAAAAGAAAAGAAGGGAAAGGGAAAAATGATAACAATCACAATTTCCTAACTATTCCAATGCCTTAGCCCTTATGTGGTTATGTTCTGTGAGAAGAGAAATTCATTAAAAAAAATTCTATTTTGATGACAGTGGTGATCCAAATATGTTCGAGTCCTACTGGAGAAAAATGAGTGAAAAATGCACATTGGTGATCTCAGGCAGCCAATTCATGAGCTATTTTTCTGATTCAAAAAATGTATGTTGGTATCTGGAGCCAGAACTGGAGAACGAGATCAAGCGATTGCATCGTGTAGTTGGAAATGCATCGGTGGACGATTATCACGTGGTGGTGGGGACTGGTTCATCCCAACTCCTTCAAGCTACATTGTATGCCTTATGCTCTCCTTCTGATGATTCCAACCCTGTGAATGTGGTGTCGGCTGCTCCTTACTACTCGGTGAGAATCATCACTATATATATGTTGATTACTATTTCATTTATAATCTTAGAGGCACGGATATAATTCAAATAATTCTGAAGCACCTAGTCGTTCTGGATCTTGTGTCACCTTAAGAATATGCGTGTACCAAATACGAAGGACTCGGGTTTGCATAGACTATACACATAGAAGAAATCATTTTGTGTAAAGTCATTTTGAAGAATTCAGTGTGAATTTGAAATAAGGTCATTTACTACTGTCACGGGTATATCCAATGATGTTATATGTGGTCGCATAGCGCCCGATATTTTTCGAATCACTTTTAGCGAAGCTTTTTCTTTTAAAGAGAAGTGTTACATTTTAATGCCACCTTATCAGATGACATTAGTTGTTTAAATAGTTCAACTATAGAAATGAAGATCAGGATTTATGTTTATATCATAGACACAAATTACAATCATAATGTAGTTTGGACTACAAATAGATAAATGATCTCATCAATTCTTTCGACATTTATATTTTCTTGTCTACTTACTTATAAATTTGCCCTTATTTATTTAAAATTTGATGTTACCAGTGCTATCTAGAGTTGACCAATTTTTTGCAGTCAGGCCTCTACAAGTGGGGAGGTGATGCGTGGACCTACAACGAGGGCAGACCCTACATTGAGTTCGTGACCTCCCCAAATAACCCAGATGGCAGAATTCGAGAAGCCATTGTGAAAAAAGGCCAAGGGAAGCTTGTTCATGACTTGGCCTATTAAAATTGGCCTCAATACACTCCTATTACATCTTGTCTTGGTCATGATACAATGCTGTTTACTTTTTCCAAGTGCACTGGACATGCTGGATCTCGCATTGGGTAAGTTCATTTCTCATTATGTTGTACTCCTATATGGGAAGACACTATACATTCTTTAGGGATTAGAACTTATATAGAGTGACTTGCCTTAAGGCTCCAAGCAAGTTTGTGCTAGCTAGGCACATGTCGTAACCTCTTCTTAGAGTGACGTCATGCATGATGTACTAAATGCCTCTTGACAGTCATATAAGTTGGAATTACGAAACATGACACTTAAAAATGAACGGAGGGAGTATAACATAGTGCTTCAGGTTCACCAAACTCCAGTAATTTCTCTTTTGGGGTTTTTATAGGCTGGCCCCGTATATTAGGTTCAGGCCCTCGCGCATATTATTATCAACAAATATAGTCCCGACCCATTATTTAGGGGAAAAAAAACCCCTCGGTTCACGTAGTTCATGAGGGCAAAAAAATCATTATGCAACAGTACAATGCCTATCCAGATTCGGCAACAATATTTAGGGTTGGAATGAAACCGTAGCGAAGAAATAGGACCGGCCTATGATTTTCTATATATTTTCCACAGATGGGCTCTTGTCAAGGATGAAGATGTGGCAAAAAATATGACAGAATTCGTATGTATCAACACAATTGGTGTATCAAAAGAATCCCCAAATCCGGGCTGCGAAAATCTTGGGCCATGTTTCGGAAAGCTGCCTGAATCCTGGCCCAGATAACTTCTTCGAAACTGGCCAGATTCTTATGGCTGAAAGGTGGGAGAAGCTAAGACTAGTGGTGGGCCAAAGTGGAATGTTCAGCCTGCCTCACTACCCAAAAACCCATTGCCTCTTCACTGGAAAATTCAGTACAGCACATCCTGGTAAATTCAATTTTATGTTTACATCGTCATCGGAATTATAGCTGATAAACGAGTCGAACGAGTCAAGATCGTTTACTAGTATTAATCAAACTTGATTAGTTTGGTTTGAAATTTAACGAGCTTCCAAAATATATTCAAGTTTTATTAAATTATATCATGCGACTCATTTTCAAACGAGCTTCCATCGAGCGGATCTCGAGTAGATAAAATTTTTTTTAGACACAATAAACTGAGAACCTAATAGTAGTGTGTTCGAGCTTAATTTGAAAACTTAATGAGTTTTAGAAATTGTTCAAGTTTGACTTGTTTTGATAAAAAAAAATCGACCTCAAATCATGAGCAGAACTTTTGAGGACTTCCCTTCATTAAAAACAAGTAATACTCCTAGTTCCCATCATCTCTCAGGCTATGAAACAACCATGTTTTGTTATTTTTTTGGTTCTTCTTTTTGTTTTTTTGTTTTTGCCCTTTTTGAACCCAAAATTGTTTCATGTTTTCCATCAACTTGAAACTGGGAACATGACCAAAGGCAAGACTTGGAATAATTTTTTATTTTTTTTACCTCGTGACGACAGCTTTTGCATGGATGAAATGCAATAAGGAGGACGTAAAGGACTGTGAGAAGTTCCTCCGGGGACAGAAGATTATTACAAGAAATGGGAGGCAATTCGGATGCGATCCGAAGTATGTTAGGGTGAGTTTGGTTGGGAAAGAAGAGGAATTCAAACTCTTTCTGGAGAGGTTACTGGCTATCCAAGGGACTAGCTAGTAATGGAATAAATCACATGTGATGGGTTTTCCTGCAAAACTGGGATCACGGGTGGATAATCTTAAGTACAGTGATCTCAAGGTTTGACATGTTGACCTCCTTGAAATTCGAACATACGATTTTATGGATAGCAACCATTTACTATTAGCTTTCTGGTGTCTACTTCAACAAGACACTTGAGGTGTACGTAGTCGGTCAAACTTTATTCATGTTTCAATATATCCACAAGCAGATGCATAGGAAATGCTGACTTTGGAAACCTTTTACATTTACTATTTATGTATAATTTACATACTTCCCACCAGCCATCACCCATTGTAATTTATTTCCCGATGGTCACGGATGTTCAGGTTAGCTTACGCATAATTCTTTTGCCAATCCGGTTAGAGACAAGTCATCCACAAAACAAGGAAATTCACAAAGCGTTACTTTCTTGCGGTCTCACATCAACACTATAAAACTGGTCAATTATGTGGGAAGCAAACACACCAACCAACCAAAGTAATCCTCGGGGCTTATCACCTATAGTGATTGATAGAGGCCGGCCATAGGTGCCCAGGGCTGCAGGCGTTATTTGCGGCATGTAAACTTGAGCCTCACAACTTGGTCCAGTACATGGATTTTGCTACTTAGACGCAAATTACATTGTGAAATTTGAAATGGCTGAATGCTTAAATCTACTGATAATAACCTTCTCTCTTTTTTTACACCATAGGAGGTATCCCCACACCTAAACGGAATGAGACAAATCCATTAGGGCCGGCCGCAAAAAATAAACACATACAGAAAGCAGTTAGAAGCAGCTAGGCTAGGAGGGGCCAGGGGGGACCATTCGACGCGCTCATGAGCCTACCCACATGGACTTTCACCTTCTTAGAATCTGGAAAAAATTTGTCGAATGTTTGATTTTGTGTGCCATTACTCTTCACGATATTGGATTTTGACTCAAGCTAATTCGTATACTTCTGTGACTTCTCTCATTAAGACGAATTATTAGTCTCAAAAAATTACAAAAAGTAAAAAATACCTGAAAAAATACCAAACTAAAATTTATGACGAACTTGCCCTGGCCTACCTATCAAACTCATCAATCTTCCTCTTATGAACCATATGGGACAAATCTTTGAATGTTTGTTCTTCTACTGGGCCTCTATTTCTTATTTTTATTTTTACCAACAATGTCGGTGGGATAAACCCAAGGGATAATGCCCAGCCGGTTCCAAACTATTCGAACATGAAATCGTACGATCACAATTCATACACACTAGCTATCTGCAGTTTTGTACCACAAACAATAGACTTCAATTTACCCGAACATACGAACAGTCCATTCGAGTTCTAGCGTTTTTTTTGGTACACAAAATGGAAGTGCAGGTATAGTCCCCTAGGGAGTATTCTAGATGACCCCACTGCACCTACCTCGAAACCGAAGCCAATTAAGGTCCCACTATGTGCGAGTGATTTTAATTAAGAGTGTGTTTAGCTTCCATAAGGAACTATGAGAACTTGAACCCGACCTTGTTCAAGAAAGTCCGAATTTCCACCCCTAGAACCAACCCGATGATCGAGTTCCACCTTTCTAGATACGCTCATTCAACAGTTACAAGAGGGGCCCAAAGTTGATATATTCCTTCTTGGGGGCCCAACTTGGATATATATACTACCAGGAGCCCAGCCATTACTTAGGATTGAGGAATGAAGCAATTCAGTGCCCTCCTAAATTCATTCTACTGGTTCTGATCATTTGGGTGTGTATGTCAAAGATCATTGGAATGGCAGGTGATTGTCGAGGGGTTGGGTGTCAACTTTGTTGGAATATTGCTTCCTTCTCGTAGTAATGCCGTACGTATTGTTTCTTATCCGTTTATTCTTTTTAACTTCTACATGGATCAATAAAATCTTCTTTTGATGTTTCAAAAAAAAAAGGTTTTGAGATTGGCAACACTTAAGCCTTCTCGGTTTTAGCATCGTGTTTAATTAGGAATAGATGCATTAACGGAGGACGAAGGCTACTCCTTTCTTGGTTTTACCGTGTGTTTATTAAATAGACGGAGATACATATGACAAGATGATTTTTTTCAACAAATAACATGTCTTAATAGCAACAGTAACATCGACGAAAAAATGATTGTAGGTAAGGTCTCTACATCATAGAAATCCACAATCATATCGAGTATGATTTCGTATTCTGAAGAGAACAACCAGGAAAACAATACAAGCAAATTTTACCAACAGTGAGGGAGGTTTCAACAGCGAACCGATGAGATATGTTTGTGTCGACAATCGCACCACCCTCATCCTCCGTTCTTTCACGTATTGATCCATTGCTTCTCCAACTTCGTGCATCATCCTCATCGTTTCCCTTTCGCTATTATGTAAACGATCAACTGGGTTTACAAATTTGCGTGACAAACATCTAGCAAGTACAATAGCATCTTCCAGAGCTGCCGAGCCACCTTGTCCTAAGAACGGGCCCATAACATGCATTGCGTCTCCGGCCACTGTCACGGTTCCCTTTCGGAACTTTCCCAGTAACAAATCCCATGGGGCACGGTATCTTAAGCGTTGTAAAGATAACGACTCCAGCTCACTATCTTCTATCAATTGCGCGACTTCAGTTGGGAAACCGTCTATTGACTGCAAGATCAACTCTCTAATAAGCTCCGGATGCTGGGAAACCTTTGCGTGATCTGCTCATGAACAATAACAGGCATATCGAAAAGCAATTTTACTAATGCGTGCTGGAGAGCTAAAACCATTAGACAATGGACTGGATTCGCATCCAACAAGCAAAATATAGTGTACTGGATAAAACTTTTTACCTTCGCGAATCGCTGGTTGGCCTACAAACCAATACACTAACTTATCATCGATCGGAATTACTCCCATGCGAATGTCATTTCTCCTGGTTCGAACCAATTCATGGGGAAAGGCATGACCATTCGGATAATTCGTCAAGCCTCTCACAGAACAAGTGCCAAATTCTTTTGTTGGCTTCAGCTCAAGAAAATTCGCCACCACTGAATTTAGTCCATCGCATCCGATCAAAATCTGAAACATAAGTGGTAAAAGGAGTTTTCAGCAGAAACTATTTTCTGTTGGCGAAACAACTAGTTATTGAACACGCTTCCTATATAGTAATAGCAACAAGGACACTGATTTTGGCGCTCCAAAAATGTACGCAGGCGCTCCACTTTGTACAGCTGGATAACATTCAGTACAAAGTGGAGCGCATGCGTACAAAAGTGGAGTGCAAAAATAAATTTCCTTGCAACAAATAGGTTAAGAGGGACATTAATTAGTACCTTCGCTACAATAGAGCTGCCGTCAAGAAGTTGGAGAATTGGATAAGAATTTGAAGGATCCATCTTAACAGATACTATTTGGCATCCGAAATGGAAACCCAAAAATTTATGACGAACATGCCCTGGCCTGCCTATCAAACTCATCAATCTTCCTACTATGAACCATATGAGACAAATCTGTTGAATGTTTGTTCTTCTACTGGGCCTCTATTTCTTATTTTTACCAACAATGTCGGTGGGATAATGCCTAGCCGGTTCCAAACTATTCGAACATGAAATAGTACGATCACAATTCATACATACTAGCTATCTGCAGTTTTGTACCACAAACAATAGACTTCAATTTACCCGAACGGCCGAACGTACGAACGGTCCATTTGAGCTCCAGCGTTGTTTTGGTACACAAAATGGAAGTGTAGATATAGTCCCCTAGGGAGTATTCTAGAGGACCCCATCACACCTACCTCAAAACCGAAGCTAATTAAGGTCCCACCACATGCGAGTGATTTTAATTAATTAAGAGTGTGTTTAGCTTCCATAAGGAACTATGAGAACTTGAACCTGACCTTGTTCAAGAAAGTCCGAATTTCCACCCCTAGAACCAACCCAATGATCGAGTTCCACCTTTCTAGATACGCTCATTCAACAGCTACAAGAGGGGCCCAAAGTTGATATATTCCTTCTTAGGGGCCCAACTTGGATATATATACTATCAGGAATGAAGCAATTCAGTGCCCTCCTAAATTCATTCTACTGGTTCTGATCATTTGGGTGTGTGTGTCAAAGATCATTGGAATGGCAGGTGATTGTCGAGGGGTCGGGTGTCAACTTTGTTGAGACATTGCTTCAATTCCTTCTCGTAGTGATGTCATACGTATTGTTCCTTATCCGTTTAATCTTTTTAACTTCTACATGGATTAATGAACTCTTGTTTTGATTTTCCAAAAAGAGGTTTTGATATTGGCAACACTTGAGCCTCCTCTGTTTTAGTATCGTGTTTAATCAGGAATAGATGCATTAACGGAGGACAAAGGCTACTCCTTTCTTGGTTTTACCGTGTGTTTATTAAATAACTGCATCGATTAAGTGGCGGAGATACATACGACAAGATGATTTTTTTCAACAAATAACATGTCTTAATAGCAACAGTAACATCGACGAAAATATGGGAAAAAATGATTGTAGGAAAGGTCTCTACATCATAGAAGCCCACAATCATATCGAGTGTGATTTCGGTTAGGAAAGGTCTTTACATCATAGAAGCCCACAATCATATCGAGTATGATTTCGGATTCTGAAGAGAACAACCAGGAAAACAATACAAGCAAATTTTACCAACAGTGAGGGAGGTTTCAATAGCGAACCGATGAGATATGTTTGTGTCGACAATCGCACCACCCTCATCCTCCGTTCTTTCACGTATTGATCCATTGCTTCTCCAACTTCGTGCATCATCCTCATCGTTTCCCTTTTGCTATTATGTAAACGATCAACTGGGTTTACAAATTTGCGTGACAAACATCTAGCAAGTACAATAGCATCTTCCAGAGCTGCCGAGCCACCTTGTCCTAAGAACGGGCCCATAACATGCATTGCGTCTCCGGCCACTGTCACGGTTCCCTTTCGGAACTTTCCCAGTAACAAATCCCATGGGGCACGGTATCTTAAGCGTGTTAAAGATAACGACTCAAGCTCACTGTCTTCTATCAATTGCGCGACTTCAGTTGGGAAACCATCTATTGACTGCAAGATCAACTCTCTAATAAGCTCCGGACGCTGGGAAACCTTTGCGTGATCTGCTCATGAACAATAACAGGCATGTCGAAAAGCAATTTTACTAACGCGCGCTGGAGAGCTAAAACCATTAGACAATGGACTGAATTCGCATCGAACAAGCAAAATATAGTGTACTGGATAAAACTTTTTACCTTCGGGAATCGCTTCTTGGCCCACAAACCAATACATCAACTTATCATCGATCGGGATTATTCCTACACTAATGCCGTTTCTCCTGGTTCGAACCAATTCATGGGGAAAGGCATGACCATTCGGATAATTTGTCAAGCCTCTCACTGAACAAGCGCCAAACTCTTTTGTTGGCTTCAGCTCAAGGAAGTTAGCCACCACTGAATTTAGTCCATCGCATCCGATCAAAATCTGAAACATAAGTGGTAAAAGGAGTTTTCTACAGAAACAATTTTATGTTGGAGAAACAACTAGTTATTGAACACACTTCCTATATAATAGCAACAAATAGGTTGAGAGGGACATTAGTACCTTGGCCACAATAAAGCTGCCGTCAAGAAGTTGGAGAATTGGATAAGAATCTGAGGGATCCATCTTAACAGATACTATTTGGCATCCGAAATGTATCGTGCCAGGCGGCAATGCATCTGCTAGTGTCCTGATAAGGTCACTCCTCATCAAGCATCGAGCTTCATCATTCCTACAATTTGTTGCAAGCTTAAGTAATTAATTTCGAGGTGTATGTGTTATGGTGCACAAAAGAGCATTCCCTCGATCCCTTCGTGTAATTCGATCAACTCACTCACTAACAAGTTAGCTAAATGTTTTCAGCAGTACTTTTGGGATGGTCTGCAATATTGCAAACTCACAAACCAAAAAAAAGAGCTGCAACGGTGTTTCTCTGTTAGAGCCCTCGTCAAGCCATAGACGTGAAAATAGAGGAAACAAAAGTAGTAAACTTACACTGGCGTCTCTTGGTTCGAGCCCTTGTCAAGCCATACATCTCGAAACCTATACGTGAAATAAAGAAAAATGTTGGAACAACATGTGCAAGAAAACATTCATCGGTTAAGCTACTCGTATATATGATATTTGCTCCAAAATTATCTCTGGTTTCATTGTATAAGGATTGGAAAACAAACATGTAAATACGGTATGGAGTTAAGGAAGTCCAGTAACTTAGAATTATAGCTCCCCGATCGACATGTTCTGATCTCTGATTCAAAAATAAATCAATAGAAAACCAATTGAAACTCTGAGGCATCAACAGTCCCTAATTAAGCATGCCTTGAGCTAGCTAGCTAGCATTGCCTTTCGTAATTGCACTTTCGTATGGACAGAGTCTGCCACAGATTTTTTTCGTTTGAGAAACGGGAATTTCATTAATTACAAAGCTAAAATCCAGCTAAAAATATATATACAGATTACAATGGGAACGCCTTGAATAGAAACCCAACCACAATCTGTTGGGGCCGAAACCACTCTGAACTACAGTAGAGATTGAGTATACGCTGTTGTATTATTGTACTAAATTTGTACCGTTGAATAGGAACAGCAGTTTTTCTGAGATCAGAGGCAACGCCAAGCTGCTCAAGGGCGCGCCAGCCGTTAGCCCAAATCCCGATGCCTGCACCACTTGCCCTCAATGTCTCTGATC
Organism: Rhododendron griersonianum; assembly: GCA_018127125.1. Classification (NCBI taxonomy): domain Eukaryota; kingdom Viridiplantae; phylum Streptophyta; class Magnoliopsida; order Ericales; family Ericaceae; genus Rhododendron; species Rhododendron griersonianum. The sequence goes on along the minus strand of CM030799.1, from coordinate 5,002,783 downwards.
TTTCCAGAACAACACTTCTCACTCCCTTCCTGCCATTTTGAACACCATTCGAAATTTTAGAGCATGATTCACATTCAAGCCAAAATGTGCAAATGCCAAAATGTGTAGGAGGTGAAAAATGAGTATGCACACTGACACGTGGCACGACGTTTGGGCTAAAATTAACGCCCGACCCAAAAGGAATCGCTGGACCCGAAAAAGGACCCGCAGGGCCGCCATGCCCGTTGGCGGGGACCGTGCCCGATGGGCTTACCCGCTGACCCTGCCCGCTGGGGGTCTTCCCCGATTGGGCCGCTGGACCTCGCCCAATTGAACCATACATAGTTATGGCCAAGCCAGGTTTTGGCCGGGCGGTCTTGCTTGCCAAAGCGAGTTCCTAGCCACGTTTATAAACCATGAGCCATCAAGACGACCAAGAGGTGTAACCTTGGCAGCGAGCCGATTCAATCGACAAGAAACATAGTAGTACTAAAGAACCAATTGGGGTTTCATTTTTATTTTTTTTTTCGATTTTGCATTCACTTTATAGGAACGTTATAAATTTTTATCCACAATAGCAAAAGTAATTCAACAGGGAATATATATCAACCACGTAGATACTAGCAAAAAAACGAAAAGTTGAAGTGAGAGAAACAATTAGAGATAAAATCTATTGGGGAAGGAACCGAGCTGTGAGAGACAGAGAGAGGGAGTGGTTATATATGGAAACCTAAACAGATCAACAAACCCGAAAGGGTGGAGATGGAGAATCTATGACCTGTGTAGAGCAACCGCGGTGGCGAGGCCGCAAATCCCAGCGCCTACTATCACAATCTCTTGCTCTTCTTCATTCCTATCCATCTTTCTCTCTCTCTCACTGGAGTTGACTCACCACCTGCAGCGGGATATTTCACACTTCTTGCAAATCAAAAAGTGGGTTTTGGAGAAGAGGGAGAGAAAAACTTCTCGCGAGTGGGTGTGTTTCGGTGTGTGTCTGAGTCACAGAGAGAGAATATTTGCAAAGATGAGGTTGAAAAGTCATAGTAGGGGCAAATAAGTAAAGTCAATGAGGAGTCATCACTAGTATTATTTTGGCAGAAACACTTTTGGTTTTGGCAGGAGCAATACTCCGTATTAGTTTTGGCTTTATCTAACTCCCTAAATTTACTAATTTGTGTGTCCCTATTAATGCAAATTATATTTTTGAATCCGTCTCTGATAGTAGTAGATGGCCTTCGTATGGCACACCAAATCCTACCCCCTCTATTCCACTTATTTTTTGTGGAATGTTTCAAATCAGAGACGGAGGTAAGTGTGGACATATGGGGGCCACGGTCCCCCGCGTGGTTTTTTGAAATTTCATAATTATCTAAGTTTTTTCTGTTTAAATAGAAATAGTTTATTAGAAAAAACATTTTCAGCTATAAATATATATTGTTAGAACACATGTTTCGGATGGAGAATGAATTTCTCACAAATGTTTTGGTTATATTTTTTGGAGTAGGAAATTACCGCAACAATAAGTTCCAACTCAAACGTATATAGGTGACTTTTGGATCTAAGGTATCGTTAAATTTCATGTTGATAAATGCTTGAGGTGTAACGAATTGAAAAACTTTTATTTTTTGGCAAATGCTAAAAGGTGCCCCTGGGGCACAAGATTACGGTTCTTTAAGTACTTTAATTACATTGTTTATACCCATTCCAAGATCTACTAATAATGACATTGAGAATGTAAACCACACAATCAAAAGAGGTCAAATAATATTTTGATTGACAAAAATGACCATGACTCTTCATATCCATCTAATTTTTGCTTGAGAAAAACAAGAGTGCCGCCATTTCTTTTTCTACTCCTATTAGAGACAAATGCTCAATATGGCAGCCAACAAAACGAGGGGGAAAAAAAGGGAGGGGGGGGGGGGGGGCTCAACGGTGTTTTCCAACCAATTGTTACCAATTGTTGTCAAATCCGTTCAAAAGAAAACCAAGTATTCTCAAGTAGTCCAGTGGATTGTGCAAGGGTGCTAGGCACAATTTTACTATACGTCCGGACAAAAAAAAAAAAAATTCACTTGTTCACAAAAAAAGAAGAAAATCACTTTGAGCGACATACGATTGAATCCTATATTTTATTATTTTTTGTGATGTATTAAAAATTGGAGTTTTTGTCAATTTTCATTTTTGTTATCTCACCTAATTTTTTGTACGGTTGTTCTGCAACTATAATTTTTTCTTCTCTCTTTTAGATGTCGAAAATTGAGACTCATAGATTTTTATTTAATTGTTTGCGGTAGTATTATCCAATTGATAATTTTCCATATTATAAAGATATTATTCTGTTTGTTACGGGGTTTTTTCCAGATACATTATCAACACTATCGAATCTGTTGTCGAAGGCTCATTGTTCAAATTAACAAAACCTTTTCTTGTTTTGTTTCGAAAACTAGTTATAGCTAACTAACAAAAAATTATTTAAACCCTCCCCTTCATTGTTCTGTTTGTGCTGAAAAATTCTCCTACCAAAATTTTTTCTATAAAGGAAATGAGGGTGTAATATTGTCATTACAAAAAGGTATTATAAACATTTATGACTAGTATAGAGAATAGTGATAGAAAATGATGTTTGTTGAGTTCCCATAAACACAACTCATCAATGTGAGTATATTAATTACACCTAAACCATTGCCCCAGGGGCACCTATTAGCGGGACCGTTATTTTTTTCACCTTTTATTTATTTTTGGTTTGTTAAGATCACCTAGATATTGTGTTTTGTAATGGGTATTTTTTGGTCATCCAAATATTTTATATTCTTGAACATCAAAATATTATTGTTCATGTTGTGGCCGGCCCCCTCGCATAGAAAATCCTGGTTCTGTCCCTGTTTCAAATATTTGTTCTTTTTAAATAGTCAATGTAAATTTGTACAATTTAATTTTAACCTTCGTAAATGATAAACGTAGTTTTAAGTTGAGTGAATTTATTGCATGTCCCTTTTAAAAGTTGAGTTTTCCACTTTTCCGTACATGACAAAATAATATGATACAGATGGAGTATTATTTCATGCACAAATTAACACAAAAAGTTGGTGAACAGTTTACTCCTTTAAGTGGAAATTAAATGAAATCATAAAAGGATATTCGAACATATTTGTGTCAAAGCAATATTCGTGTCAGCAATTTTTCAATATCGGGTGGGTACCACGTGGCCGTGCTGATTAGCACCTAAGATCGTTTGATTGTGGTGCTAAAGGTTCCCTTATTTATGGCGTTTTTATGCTTTATCGTCATTTTTATGCCATTTTGTTCTTGAGGTAGTTTGTTGAGTGTTTCAGGCTAAACGCCCTTAAAAGGCGTATTTTGATTGCAAGTTCAAACCTCAAGTGATTTCATTCAATTCTGCCCGGTGGAACTTGTGCCCAAGTGATCAAGATTGGAAGAGTGAGGTATCGGGCAAGCCAAGAAGCCGTCGGGTGTCAAGCCTTGGAGGCTGGCCTGAGATTCTGGAGTTAGCACGCGCGTATCGATACGGATTTGAGCCGTATCGATACCATTTGTTTAGTGGGGATCCAGCTTGTTCCGTATCGATACAGCCCAAATCTGTATCGATACGGAGGCGTTACGTGGGAAATGGGCATTTGGAGATAGCAGTGCCGTATCGATACTTTCCCTAGACCCGTATCGATACGGGAAGCTTCCGAGCAGATATTTGTTGCTTTTTGAGCCTTCCACTTTTGGAAATATCACCTTTTTAGATATTTGTTGTGAGAGAGAGTGGCCTTTTTGTATAAATATAGGACCTCTCTCTCCTCCATTACTCTCTTGTCTTTTTAACTTAAGTCTTCTTTGATTTCTTCTTTCCTCCATTAAAGCTCTACCAAGCTTTCTAGTGTAATCACTCCAAGAACACTTGTAAGTCTTTGCCGTTTGTTTAATTCTCGTTCATTAAAGTTGTTCGTACGGTTTAGATTGTTATTAATCTCAAGTTTATTTTCGCTTTTGTCGGTTAAAAGTTATGTCTCTTTTTCTTGTTTTAATTTATGCTTTAGCTATGTTTGAGTAGTCGTTTGGCTAAGTCTCGGGATAATCTTTCCCGGGAACTTAGGTTGTTATTTGGTTCTCGAAACCTCCGGGCTCTAAAGCATGATTTCCGGAATAGGGCTTAACTTGCACTTTTGGTCTAAATTAGGGGTGTTAATCCCTTGGTAAGAAGCTTAGCCAAGCGGTCTTGGCAAGTGACTTACCGAGGCCTAGTGGCCTTCTAAGTGTTCGATAAATATTAAAACCAAGTTTGGTTCGCCTCCGAGAAATCACTTCTTTTGTTAACTTAATCAATAAAGTAAAATTTTCCGGGCGTGAGCACGCGGTCGTGACTCTCGCCTGAGTTATATTCGAGAACCGGTAATTTCCTTTGTCAAGGGTTAGAAGATCTCGAGACTTGCCACTTTTAGTTTATCAAACCCGTTTCTAGTCTTCAACTTTCATATTTTCCACCTTTCAAAGCAATCCTAGTTGGCCGCCTTGAAGGCCGCAATCCCATCGTTTAATACCTACAATCCGAATAAGCTTCATCCGATTCTCTGTGGGAACGATCCCGGTCTTGCCGGTTTATTATGCTATCGACAATCTAGCCCTACGCTTGGGGTATCTCAACCTTAATTGAAGGCGAGGTTGTGGAGCTAAGCATTTTTGGCGCCGTTGCCGGGGATGTCTTATTGGGCTTATTTGGAGGTTCGTCAAACCACTGTAAGTATTCCGTTCCATTTCTATCTTTGTGCATAATATACTCAGCTTAGCGGATACCTCTAACTGAGCCACCAATTCGACTTGAGGTTTAACGAAGCTAGTTTGAGTATCGTTTGTCTTTTCTTTTCTTTTTATTTGCGTGAGCTTATATTGAGGTGGCGGCATAGCCCCTCTTAACTGTTTGTTGAGAGTGAGGTGGCGGTATAGCCCCTCTTGTCTGTCTTTCTTAGTGCAGAGCGGTTACTTGGTTCTTGAATTGCGTAAGACAAAAGTTCATGCTTGTGGTTTATCGGGGGCCTCGAGTTTATCGTAGTCCTCGCTCAAACCGTCTCCATCGGTCTAGTTCTCCGCCTCGCGCAAGAATTAGCACTCTACGGGCATATTCTCCACCAAGTAGTTATTCTCGGCCGTATTCTCCGACAAGAAGGGCAATGGCAGATGAGGAAGTTCCTCCGGTTCGGACTCTTAAGGACTATTTGAATCCGGAGAGGGTTACTCAACGGTCTCCGATAGTTTTCCCACGACCCACCACTGCCGCGAACACGTTTGTATTCAAATCGGACTATCACCGTTGCATTCCGTTTTTCCATGGTTTGGAGCGAGAGGATCCGTACCAACACATTCGGGAATTCGAGGAAACTCTCCAATCCTTTGTTACGGTGGATGCTCACCTAAACCAAGCACGCCTGAGACTCTTCCCGTTCACTTTAAAGGATAAGGCAAAGACTTGGTTTCACTCGTTGAAGCCTCAATCATTGACCACATGGGAGGAGGTCCAAGATATTTTCCACAAGAAGTTCTTTCCGGCGAGCCGTACAAAACTCTTGATGGATCAAATTCAGGGTTTTAAGCAACGGGAAGGAGAAGCGTTCCATCAATACTGGGAGCGGTATAAGGACTTACTCTCGGCGGTGCCTCATCATAATTTTGCGTTGTATCAATTAATCCACTACTTCCATATGGGATGCTCGCAACAAAGCAAGCAATTGCTTGATACCATGTGTACCGGGGGTTTCATGAACAAGTCTCCCGAGGACGGTTGGGAGTATGTGGATGAGGTGTCCAAGAAGTCTTTAACCTGGAGTTACGAGGATGCCGGTGAAAGGGCGATGGCTAGTCAAGGCCCGGGTGGTTCCGGAAAATTCTCTATTAGCGAGCACCAAGCTATCGAAACAAAAATGGAACAATTGGCTAAAAAGTTGGAGCGTTTGGAATTGAAAGGAGAGAAGGAAACTAAGCCTATCAACCGTGTGGAGGATATTTGTATGATTTGCGAAACTACGGGACATACAACGGATAACTGCCCGAATATTCCTGCTCTTAAGAACGTGTTGAGTGCTTATGCTCCGGAGGAGGTGAATGCTTTGAATCAACGTTTTGAACCTAACTCTCAACCATTTAATTCGGGGTGGAAGCAACCAACGGGCTCACGTTGGAACCAACAAAATGAAGCCGGATCTTCTCAAGGCCCGCCACAGTTTCAATCTCAGCCATGGCGACAACCTCAGCTTCAAGGCCCGCCACGATTCCTGCTATACAAGGCCCACCAGGATTCATACCATCGGGCCAATTCCAAGGCCAAAATCAGTTTCAACCCCAACAAGCACCTCCGCGTCGAACTTTGGAGGATACAATGAATACCTTTTGTCAGATGCAGATAACTACCAATGACCAAACTACTCAAGCCCTGAATGACATGAGGACTCAAATGGGGAAGTTGACGACGGCTATTGGTGTGTTGCAACAAGAACGAGGAAAGCTCCCCACTCAACCATTGGCTAATCCTCAAGGTCAACATGTAATTGGTAGCTCTTCGGTGTCTTTCCCCGAGCAAGCCAAAGCCATTATTTCATTGAGAAGCGGAAGGGCAGTGGACAACGCCCAAGTGGAGCCGCCGGTGACGCCAATCTTGCTACCTACTCCGGTACCATCTAAGCCTACTATGCAAAATGGGGAATCTCCCAAGCAAGCTTTCACGGAGGAGGAAAAAGGAAAAACTAAGGAGAGTGATGTTCCGCAGGCCTTTACTGTTCCCGCTCCATATCCCAACCGATTAAAAACGCCGGCCAAGCCCAATTTGAGTGCCGACATCTACGATGTGCTTAAGCAAGTGACCGTGAATCTTCCTTTGCTTGATGCCATCAAGCAGATTCCGTCATATGCCAAATTTTTAAAAGATTTGTGTACTCATAAACGTAAGCTTCAAGTGCAGAAGAAGGTATTCTTGACCGAGCAAGTGAGCTCGCTTTTCCAATCGACTCTCCCGCCCAAGTACAATGATCCGGGGTGTCCTACGATATCCATCACAATTGGGGGTAAGGTTGTCGAGAAGGCCCTTCTTGATTTGGGCGCAAGCGTGAACCTCTTGCCATACTCTGTTTATGAGCAACTTGGGTTGGGCGAGATGAAGCCAACTCGAGTGACTTTGCAATTAGCGGATCGGAGTATCCGGGTACCTAAGGGAATTGTGGAAGATGTCCTAGTTCAAGTTGATCAATTCGTATACCCGGTAGATTTTGTGGTTCTTGACACATGTCCGGCACCGGCAGCACAGGTTTCTGTCCCAATTATTCTCGGTCGGCCTTTCTTAGCAACATCTGATGCTGTGATTCATTGCCGGGATGGTCGTCTTAATATGAGTTTTGGCAACATGAAGATGCAAGTCAACATGTTCCATATCGGGTGTCAGATGGGGGACGATGAAGATGTGTGCGGGGTTAGCATGATCGATTCGCTTGTCCAAGACCATGTCAACGAGTTTATTTGTAAGGATGAATTGGAAATAGCACTCACTTCGGCCGAGGCCGACTTTCTTGACGCTCCCGAAGTTGCCTATCTAGTTTCTCTACTAGATGAGGAGGAGGCGTGTGGTATTAGCCCGTGGGTTCCTAAATTTGAGGAACTACCCCCTATCGAGAGGCAAGCCGTTCCTTCTTGTGTGGAGCCTCCAATTCTTGAGTTGAAGCCACTTCCGGACACACTTAAGTATGCCTATCTTGGCGATTGCCAAACATACCCGGTGGTGATCTCCACAGCCCTAAGTGAACCCCAAGAGTTGGAATTACTTGAATTGCTCCGGAACCATTCAAAGGCTATTGGGTGGTCCATCGCCGATATCAAGGGTATTGATGCATCCCTTTGCTCTCACCACATTTACCTGGAAGATGATGTCAAGCCATCTCGCCAACCTCAACGGCGTTTGAACCCGATCATGAAGGATGTTGTCCGGACTGAGGTTATCAAGTTATTGGATGTTGGCATAATCTATCCGATTGCAGATTCCAAATGGGTTAGTCCGATACAGGTGGTGCCAAAGAAGTCCGGGGTTACGGTTGTTAGAAACGAGAAGGATGAACTTATCCCAACTCGTGTCCAAACCGGTTGGCGAGTGTGTATCGATTATCGGAAATTAAATGCGAGTACGAGAAAAGACCATTTCCCTCTTCCCTTTATTGATCAAATTTTAGAAAGGGTGGCCGGCCATAAGTTCTATTGCTTCCTCGATGGGTACTCGGGGTACAACCAAATTGAAGTCGCCTTGGGGGATCAAGACAAGACTACGTTTACATGCCCTTTTGGAACCTTTGCTTATCGTCGGATGCCGTTCGGGCTTTGCAACGCCCCCGGTACTTTCTCAAGGTGCATCATGGGTCTTTTTAGCGACATGGTTGAAAAGATTATGGAGGTCTTCATGGATGACTTTTCCGTTTTTGGTAACTCTTTCGATCAATGTCTTGCCAACTTGGGGCTCGTGTTAGCCCGTTGTGAGGAGAAGAATTTGGTGTTAAATTGGGAAAAGTGTCACTTTATGGTCACCGAAGGCATTGTGCTTGGCCATATCATTTCCGCCCGTGGCATTGAAGTGGACAGGGCCAAGATTGACTTGATTGACAATCTCCCGACTCCAAAGTGTTTGAAGGATATCCGTTCTTTCTTGGGTCATGCGGGATTTTATCGGCGGTTCATAAAGGACTTTAGTGCCATTGCTCGGCCATTGTGTCATTTGCTGGCAAAAGATGTCCCATTTGAGTGGACACCGGCTTGTGAAACCGCTTTTGCTAAGTTGAAGTCAAATCTCACCTCCCCACCTATTGTGCGGACTCCGGATTGGGAATTACCGTTCGAACTTATGTGTGACGCCAGCGATTATGCCGTCGGGGCCGTGTTGGGACAAAGGAAAGGAAAAGAGCCGTATGTGATCTACTATGCTAGCAAGACGTTGAATGAAGCCCAAATGAATTATTCAACTACCGAGAAGGAGTTGTTGGCGATTGTTTTTGCACTTGACAAGTTTCGGTCCTATCTAGTGGGAGCTCCAATCACCGTCTACACCGACCATTCCGCGCTTAAATATCTCTTCACTAAGCAAGATGCCAAAGCGCGGTTGATTCGATGGATTCTACTCTTGCAAGAGTTCGACCTCACGATAAAGGATAAGAAGGGTGTTGAGAATGTGGTGGCTGACCATTTATCTCACTTAGAGTTCGAAGACCACACTTCTCATATTCCGATTCAAGATTCCTTTCCCGATGAGCAGTTGTTTGGGATCTCCACGGCTCCATGGTATGCGGATATTGTGAATTATTTGGTCACTGGTCTAATGCCGGCTCATTGGAATGTGCAAGACCGCCGGGGGTTTTTAGCGGAAGTGAAACGGTTTTCTTTCGATGATCCGTACCTGTTCAAGTATTGTGCCGACCAACTCGTCCGACGTTGTGTGCCCGACTCCGAACAACAGAGTGTTATCAAGTTTTGCCACACGGAGGCTTGTGGCGGTCACTTCTCATTTAAGAAGACCGCCGCTAAGATTTTGCAAAGTGGTTTCTATTGGCCTACCTTGTACAAGGATACGTTTGCCTATTGCCGGGGTTGTGCTCGTTGTCAGCTTTTGGGATGTGTGACTCAACGCAATGAGATGCCGCTTACTCCTATTTTGATCATCGAAGTTTTCGACTGTTGGGGCATTGACTTTATGGGGCCTTTTCCGTCTTCCTTTGGGTACTTATATATCTTGTTGGCCGTTGATTACGTTTCTAAGTGGGTTGAGGCCATTCCTACACGTACTAATGACCATTCTGTTGTGGTCGAATTTCTGAAGTCCAACATTTTTTCGAGATTTGGGATGCCAAGGGCCATCATCAGTGACCAGGGATCTCATTTTTGCAACCGGTCAATCGCTGCTTTGATGAGGAAGTACTCCATTGTTCACAAGGTCTCAACGGCTTACCATCCGCAAACCAATGGACAAGCAGAGTTGGCAAATCGGGAAATAAAGAATATCTTGGAGAAGACGGTTAATCCTACCCGCAAGGATTGGTCAGCCCGTTTGACTGACGCTTTGTGGGCTTACCGTACTGCGTACAAGACCATCTTGGGCATGTCTCCCTATCGGCTAGTCTACGGGAAAGCATGCCATTTGCCGGTGGAGCTTGAGCATAAGGCGTATTGGGCAATCAAGAAGCTTAATTTCAATATGGCTAAAGCCGGTGTACGCCGCAAGCTCCAATTGACTGAGGTAGAGGAAATGAGGTACAATGCTTATGATCATTCCCGTGCTTACAAGTCTAAAATTAAAGCAAAGCATGATAACAAAATTGTAGTGAAAACCTTTGAGCCCGGTCAAAAAGTGTTATTATATAACTCCCGTTTGCATCTCCACCCCGGTAAGTTGAGGTCTCGTTGGGCCGGCCCTTATATTGTTAAATCCGTCGCTCCTCATGGAGCCATTGAAATTGTAAACGAACCCAATGGGAATGCATTCAAAGTTAATGGTCAAAGGCTTAAGCCTTTTCTTGGTGGTTTCGAAATTGGGGAGCCCGACGAGGTTTTGGCCGATCCAGTTTACACGGATGGCCCGTCGGTTTAGTTTTGTGTAACTTGAACTTGCACGGGGAGCGAAAGCGTAACCGCTGAACTTAATTGTTTGTCGGACCCGGCCCCCGGGTAGGGGGTACCCACCATTGACTTGGGTATTTGTAGCTCCGCACGCCGCTACTAAAATAAGAATCGTGTGCCCAGCTCCGGTTAGTAAGGGCAATGGTTAGTTTTGTACATATTAGTTTGTTTGTTTCGTTTCGGGACTTTCTCACTACAAGATTTCACCAATGCATCATTGTATCGGGCTTTCATTAGCCCTTCTTTGTGGTAGTTTGCCGTTAATGATCCGTGCTCACCAGATATGTCCCTATCGGGGGCAGTTTAGGTCTGTGAGTGAGCCTTGATAATCCCGTGCTTTGGCGCTAGGCTCTGTCTGGTCTCACTTTGTTTAGATCATAGGGAACGCTGGGCTTTATTGCTTGGCGAGGTCAAGCGGTAGATTTTACTTCGGGCATGATGTAACAAATTCGACGGTCTAGTATAGCCACCCGTGTCTTGTCTACTCGGTGAGACACGGGAAGAAAAGTATGACTCGTAAGATTGCGTGAAGATCGGGTGGTGTTCTTTTCTGTTTTTCTTTTTATTTATGTTTGTTGGCGCCCGGATAACACGAGCCGGGCGGTTCTAATGTCATTTGCCTGCTGGTAGGTCCTTCGTACAATTCCGCTTCTGCAGGGTTAACATGCTACCACACCGGCCTTGGTGGTTTGGGTCTACCGTCGGAGTGATTGAGGCATTCAAGAGCCCTAAGCATGGGTGCGATTCCGTGTCGCGGTTGTTAGTCCAAAAAGCTTTGACCATGGCCCTGTGTGACTAGCTGGTGGTTCCGGCCGAAGGAGTGAAGCCCTGGAAGCACACAACTCCGGATCGAAGTGGGAAATGACACAAATCCTCCAACTTGGTCGAGGTATAAGGGGGTTGACATTCCCCCGTGGGTAACATCTTTAATCCCTTTCTCTCTCAATACTGTTGTTTTCCATGCTATGAGGGCATAGCATATTTTAAGTTGGGGGGAGGGATATATCTATGATATATATGTGTTTTATGCTCGTTTGTACAAAGTTTTTTGTTTTTCTTCGTTTTAGTCTTGCAACCCTTCCGTTAGTACAAAATTAGTGGAATTAAGCGGCTTAGCACCAGCTCATTAGTTTGGTAGTTGGCAAGAGTTTTTGTGAATATTTTCGGTGATTTTGTACATTCCAACTCGTGTGCTTATTGAAAGAATGAGAAATGAATTTTTGAGCGCGTTGTGGGCAAGTTTGACCCATATCCCGTCGTTTGTACATAATGCTCTTAGTTAGGTATTCATCTCATGTCATGCCTAATTGTGTTTGTTATCTACTATAAATCATTTCGGAATCTATGGCATGATTAGGATATGATACTAGGCCATCTTTGTTTGATTTTACCATAAAGTGTCTCATTGACCTTGAAAATAAAGCCAAGTTGCGTCCCACTCTTATCCATAGGAAACCGGTGTTAGGTTGGATGTTTGGAAGTTGGTTTTGTGCTTCGTTATGGGCTGGCTCCAGGTTTTTCAAGGCATCGGGTTTCATTGCTCATATTTTGGGTTACCGCCAACCGCCTGCCGGTGATGTTAACTATCCGGATGAGGAATATGTGAAGGATGAGGGTGTAATTCGGGAGTTGTACAAGAACCCGGGGGAGTCAAGTCTCCCGCATACCCCCGGAAGGTTCAAGGACGTTTACCGTTTAGTCAATCAACTTGTGCACCATAACTTCAATCCAAGAGGGACTGAGAACAAACCGGACATTCATGAGGGAGGGATGATCCATGCTTTTATGAATCCGGCTGTGGTGTGTGATTGGGCGCAAACTATTTTCATTGAGATGATCGATTTCAAATCAAAGGCTCCAGCCAACTCCAGAATGCCTTTTCCATGTCTAGTCACCGCCATTTGCTTTGGCCAGAAAGTTCCACAGTCAAAGTTTGTGCAAAGAGAGAGGCTTCATCCGGGGGACATTAATAGTTCTATACTTTCCAAGAGCATCTCACAATCCCGTCCTGCTGCCGCTGCTGCTGTCCCACGTGGGGCCTACTTGACCACTTTGCCACCCAAGGGTGCGAAGGCTTCAGCTTGGAACAAATTGCTTTTTTGTCAAGGGGTGGCCACTATGGGATGTATGAAGAAAATCAAGAAAGAGACCCGTGACAACGCAAGGAGGCAGCGGAAGATTGACCACAAGTTGGATTGGGTGTTGAGTCGAGAGGTGGGGCAGCCTAGTGAGCCTTATGTTCCGCCGCCAGAGGAGCCCGCTGAGGATAGCGATGATTTTGCTGAAGACGAGCCAGAATTCTTGGATAACGAGTAGGGTTGGTGGAGTAGTTTGAAAATCCCTCAACTTGGTCGGGGTGCGTGGTGGTTGACAGCCCACCTTTTATCATTTCATTTCGTTTCGTTGTTTTTAGTCTAGTTTGTTAGAACTTCTGACTGCAGTTGTTAGTAAGTTTTTGTTGGGCCGTCTTGTGGCTTTAAACTTGGTAGTTAGGTGATGGCGGCAAAAGGGTAGTTTGACCAAGCTAGTAAATGGCCGCCATCCCTTTTTGTTAACCGTTCTTTGAAACCAAGGTCGTTAAATGCTTATTAAGTCCTCTGTTGATCTTTAGTATGCCTTGATTCCATTTTGATTTATTGTTTGATAGTTAGCATACTTAGATTGTGGCATGTTGCTTTCAGGTTTCAAGTTCTTGTTTTTGTAGTTGTAAGTTCCGTTTAATGGTGCTCTCCACTTAAAGGGCATGGTATTTTTCTTCCCCATGCCTATTTCGAGCACCTTTTTGTGGGATATGGTTGCTTTGCATGCAAGTGTAGTTGTTATAACTTCGTATCCGTTTTTTTTTTGTCTTTTGACACTCATTTTGGATACTTGTTTATAACCTGCTCAAGATTAGTTAAACATTCAATCTTCGGCTACGAGTTGTTTTGGGATTAATTTAGTTGTTTTGAACTCTTGCCAACTAGTTGCATTATGTTTCGGTGCTAAGTAGCTTGTACGGAAGGATTGTTGTTTTCCCGTTTTCTTGTTGGTTTGGTTGCTAGGGGCTAGCAACGCTCAAGTTGGGGGGCGTGATTAGCACCTAAGATCGTTTGATTGTGGTGCTAAAGGTTCCCTTATTTATGGCGTTTTTATGCTTTATCGTCATTTTTATGCCATTTTGTTCTTGAGGTAGTTTGTTGAGTGTTTCAGGCTAAACGCCCTTAAAAGGCGTATTTTGATTGCAAGTTCAAACCTCAAGTGATTTCATTCAATTCTGCCCGGTGGAACTTGTGCCCAAGTGATCAAGATTGGAAGAGTGAGGTATCGGGCAAGCCAAGAAGCCGTCGGGTGTCAAGCCTTGGAGGCTGGCCTGAGATTCTGGAGTTAGCACGCGCGTATCGATACGGATTTGAGCCGTATCGATACCATTTGTTTAGTGGGGATCCAGCTTGTTCCGTATCGATACAGCCCAAATCTGTATCGATACGGAGGCGTTACGTGGGAAATGGGCATTTGGAGATAGCAGTGCCGTATCGATACTTTCCCTAGACCCGTATCGATACGGGAAGCTTCCGAGCAGATATTTGTTGCTTTTTGAGCCTTCCACTTTTGGAAATATCACCTTTTTAGATATTTGTTGTGAGAGAGAGTGGCCTTTTTGTATAAATATAGGACCTCTCTCTCCTCCATTACTCTCTTGTCTTTTTAACTTAAGTCTTCTTTGATTTCTTCTTTCCTCCATTAAAGCTCTACCAAGCTTTCTAGTGTAATCACTCCAAGAACACTTGTAAGTCTTTGCCGTTTGTTTAATTCTCGTTCATTAAAGTTGTTCGTACGGTTTAGATTGTTATTAATCTCAAGTTTATTTTCGCTTTTGTCGGTTAAAAGTTATGTCTCTTTTTCTTGTTTTAATTTATGCTTTAGCTATGTTTGAGTAGTCGTTTGGCTAAGTCTCGGGATAATCTTTCCCGGGAACTTAGGTTGTTATTTGGTTCTCGAAACCTCCGGGCTCTAAAGCATGATTTCCGGAATAGGGCTTAACTTGCACTTTTGGTCTAAATTAGGGGTGTTAATCCCTTGGTAAGAAGCTTAGCCAAGCGGTCTTGGCAAGTGACTTACCGAGGCCTAGTGGCCTTCTAAGTGTTCGATAAATATTAAAACCAAGTTTGGTTCGCCTCCGAGAAATCACTTCTTTTGTTAACTTAATCAATAAAGTAAAATTTTCCGGGCGTGAGCACGCGGTCGTGACTCTCGCCTGAGTTATATTCGAGAACCGGTAATTTCCTTTGTCAAGGGTTAGAAGATCTCGAGACTTGCCACTTTTAGTTTATCAAACCCGTTTCTAGTCTTCAACTTTCATATTTTCCACCTTTCAAAGCAATCCTAGTTGGCCGCCTTGAAGGCCGCAATCCCATCGTTTAATACCTACAATCCGAATAAGCTTCATCCGATTCTCTGTGGGAACGATCCCGGTCTTGCCGGTTTATTATGCTATCGACAATCTAGCCCTACGCTTGGGGTATCTCAACCTTAATTGAAGGCGAGGTTGTGGAGCTAAGCACGTGCCCACAAGGTACCCGAGCAGCCCTTCTGGGCCATCCAAAAGTGTATTGGACGGTCCATATTGAAACCATCTCTCTCCTCTCACCGCACTACTCTCTCTCCTCTTTCTCTCTCCAAATCCAAAATAAACGACTCGGACGCGCCAAACGGGCATCACGTGGTGCCTACCCGGCACTGAAAAATTTCTCCTCTTCCTTCTATGTAACTTTTTTCTTTTTCTTTTTTTGGAAAGTTGTATTTAACTTCGTAACACGTTCTTGGAGGTACCAAAATCTAACTTCAATACCACGTGAGATTTCTTAGAAACATTCAACGCGTAATTAGTTTATTATAAGCTGACTGACCTCCACCCAGACTCGGTCTAAAATAGATTTGTGTAAAAAATAACGACGGACAAAATGTGTCTTGTTCATGTATCTATCAAAATGTGAAAAATTACATAAAAAAATGAGAGTTTGAAATTCAAACGATACACAGTAGGTGCATGCATTTGACTAAAACAAATACTAATTACTATTAGCTAACCAATCACCTTAGTTTGCACCAACTGCGTCATTAATTGTAGGGGCTCTGCTAGGGACAAAAAAAATGGGCAAAGAAAGTCAAAGCTCGGAAGTATGACCTGTGTAGAGCAAGCGCGGTGGCGAGGCCGCAAATCCCAGCGCCTACTATCACAATCTCTTGCTCTTCTTCACTCCCATCCATCTCTCTCTCTCACTGGAGTTGCCTCACCACCTGCAGCGGGATATTTCACACTTCTTGCATAACGGATGCAGATAAAGAGGATGTATTTTTAAATATTCCATGTAAGAACTGCGAATGTTGAATTAAATAAGTTAAATGGCCTACTACTCTCATGTAGAAGCGCATGGCGGGTAGCTTAATCCAGCACACAACATCAAAAGTCAAAGCTCGGAAGTACAAAAGCACAATGAACAATGCCCAATTTTTAATTTCTTTAGGAAACTCACACACACATGAGAGAGAGCGAGAGAGAGAGATCAAAGATGACCATAGCTTTAAAAATATCTCTTAGAAGTTGGATCCGGTGAAGAACACAACCCACAATGGGTTCAGATCCTCTCTCCGTGTTTTCTCTCCCCCAATATCGTCCTTCGAAAACTCCGATCCGACAGTATTGTGAGTGAATCTTGCTCATCAAAGTGGCTTTTAAAAGCAAACCCTACTGTAAGCTTATTCACACAACGTACCTACTACCTAGAGGTCGATTGTTTGGGAAAAATTGTCACTTGGACTGGTGAGGATTTTACTACGGAGAGGTCTTATTGTCAATAATTCGCCTCTCCAAAATGGGATCTTTAAAGTGATTAATTTGAAGGGAAAATTTCACGTAGGCACCTGACCTTTCTTAAATTTCATATAAACACTTGAGCTTAGAAAGCTCAGGTATTTATATAAAATTTAAGAAAGATCAAGTATTTATGTGTGATTTGTGTGAAAGATCAGGTGCCTAGGTGAAATTTTCCCTTTTTTGGAAAAAAAGGAGAAAAGAAAGCATGTTTCGAGCAACCACAATGTTGGCATGGTGTGAGTCACAAAGACCCCATTCGGTTTTGATTTTTTTAATTCTAATCATTATTCTATTTTTCTACAATTATTACTCTACTCAGGTTTGCGGGAAATTACTAGCTGCTCGCCGCCCCCACATTAGCAGGCTGGTCTTGTTCCAGCCCATTTTTTTTGTCTTATCATTCCTTTATAGGCTCTTTGCGCCCGTGGATAACTTATTAAGCATGCGATTGATGTTGACACATTCTGATGAAATACTTTGTAACTTTTTTCTTTTCAAATTTTAAAATTCAATATATTTATTAATATATCCGCTTTTGGTAAAATTATTTTTAGAACATACTCGATGAGATCTATTAAATAAGGCTCATAGTGAAATTATGTGTAGGGAAAAAAATAATTTTGGGGGATGTGAATTGTATATTTTTGGGGGTGTGAATTGTTTGTTATATAACAATTAGTCGAGATACATGTAAACTGACCTCGACATTTGTAACTTTTTATCTTTATGTCCAAAAAATAATTTTTTTTTTTTTTTTGGGGGGGGGGGGGGTGAATTATGTATTTTGGGGAGTGTGAATTGTTTGTTATATAACAAATAGTCGAAGTACGTGTAAATTGACCTCGACAATTGTCACTTTTTATCTTTATGTCACTTTTCATCCTCATAAAGGTGAAATAGAGGTTTAAAGGTAAAATAGAGAATTCAAAATTTGAAGGAAAAAATGAAGATATGGAGGGTAGGTTGGAGTTGCTGCCCATCATCCTCCATTCACAAATAAATAGTCACAAAAACCTAAAACAAGTCACAATTGGTACAATGAAAAAATAGAGCATATGAAATATAACTTCATAAACAATGACAAAAAGCTTTGACCAAAGGCTTTGAATCCTTTGATTAATAAGCGGTGGGTCTACTGACTGACAAAGAGCTTTGATTAATCTATCGGTTGGTCTACTCTAAGTCACCTAATTCGTGTGCGCGTATGTGAGCGCGAGCATAGAAGCTTTTTTGAATCGCATCTCAAACTACTAAAATTTGCAATTAATAGTGAAATTTAAGAGCGCGAGCATAGTGCATAGATTGAGAGCAGGAACACAAGACTTTTTAAGGGATTATGCGACTATGGATCTACTTGACAGATAGCTTATTTACATGTTTGATGTCCTGGTCATTGCCAGTTATTTAGCTTAATTATTTTTGTGAAAACACAACAATTATAGTTGACAATTTGAAATCTAGCTTATTTTTATGTTCAATGTCCTCTGTCATAGCCAACTATTTACGTTGTAATATATCACATTCTATATATGCATTCACGCACAAATACACACACATATTTATGTATACGTACAATCTACTTGGTATACATACACAATGCTAAGGTGTGGTTTTGCTAAATAATCCGTAGGAATTATTTTATTAGCTTTATGCCCAAAAAAAAAAATCACATTTGTGAGTTGTGCGTCAATAATAAGTAAAAAAAAAAAATCAAATTGAATTATTAAGCAAAACCACCCCTAAGTAAGAGGTGTGAATGTTGAATTAAATACGTTAAATGACCTACTACTCTGATGCGGGTAGCTTAATCTAGCACAGCATCAAAAGTCAAAGCTCAGAGGTAAAAAAGCACAATGCCAATTTTAATTGAGAATAAATTAGTATACACCGGCGATGTAAACATTTATTTTCTTCAAATTAATCACATTGTGCCACGTCGTCAGAACAGTGGTCCTAATTAATAAAACATGGCGACATGGCACAATGTAATTGATTTGGAAGAAATAAATATTTACATCGACGGTGTAAATAATTTAATCTCATTTTACTTTCTTTAAGGAAATCTCACACACACACACACATAGAGAGAGAGAGAGAGAGTTGACCACATAATGTCTCGGTCATTGCCGCGGCTATTTAGCTTCTTTCTTTTTTTTTTATGTTTGATCAAGGACGGAACCAGGATTTTACACTAGCAGTGGCGAAATGTATACTAAAAAATCTAGTGGTGTCGAGACTATATAAGTTGGGCATAATTTTTTTTTTACATATAATAATTGTATTTTTAAAATTTTTTGTCGTGGCGGTCGTCGCCGCTAAACCCCTGGTCCCATCCTTGTGTTTGATGTCTTGGTCATTGCTGGCTGTGTAGCTTATTTTTGTTAATCAGAGAGAGTTGACCAAAGCTTTAAGAATATTTCTTAGAAGTTGAATCTGGTGAAGAACACAACCCACAATGGCCGGGTTCAGATTCTCTCTCATCAATGTTTCTCTCCCAATATCTTACGTCCTTCAAAAACTCCAAAGTGAATCTTGTTTATCTTATCACAGTAGCTTTTACTGTAATAGCAAACCCTACTGTACTGAGCTTGTTCGCACAATGTCCAAGAGATCGATTGTTTGGGGGGAATTGATCACGGGGACCAACTAGTCCAGTTTTCTTTTTTTGAAACAGCAACTAGTCTAGTTGGACTCGGCTTCTCCGCGGTCCATCTGCAGAGAGCCCATGCAGTTGTATCACCAAGACAAATATATAAACAAAGACCTCCAGATCAATTGGTGGTTGCATTAACAAATCAAGGTGGCCGGCAGCAGTAGCTATATTCTAGTGGTAACATGTTGGAGATAAAGACAAAACAACAATGTGAAAAGAAAAGATTTATGTATGTATATAATAGATAAACCTACACCAGTTGAAAAGAAAAGGCTCTTGTGCACATATATAAACAAAGTCCGACAATGGAAACATTAAACAACCCATGTAAAAAAACTCACATAATGGAAGAATATGGCAAAATCTTACATGTTTAGTAAAATTATTTTCCTCGATTTTTAGAACTTGAATCATTAATTTCTGAAATAAATGTTAAATAGTTTATACTATCTTGTTGCCTCAAGTATTTCTTGAACTTTACTAACATTGTGCCAGCAGGTATCGTTTTCTAATCCGCTGAGCTTGTCCTTCAACGTACCCAGAGAGCTCGGCCACACTGGGTAAGATTAGGGCTTTGATTTTTAGAACGTAGGGGTACGTTTAGAATGAAACTTGAAAGATTGGATCAATCACTTACGTCTTACGCATATCTAATGCCGTACGTTTAGAATGAAACTTGAAAGATTGGATCAATCACTTATGTCTTACGCATATCTAATGCCTAATGGATTTACTTTTTAGCAGAGGCACTCAAGAAATTATTTAAAAATTAATGAACGATTTGGATTATTTGTGTGGGACCCAAAAATAGGCCCCTTTTTGGGTCCCACAAGCCGATGTACATTTTCTGTACAATTCACTTTCGGTACCGCTATATATCATTATTGTAGATAAAATCATCAAAGTTTTTTTTTGTGCTTCCATGCATAGCACGAGTACCATGCTTGTTAATACCAATCCCCATGTGTAGTGGGGAAAAAAAAACAAAGACCTTTGGGTCAATTGATGGTTGCATTAAAAAAATCAAGGTGGCCGAGCGCAGTAACTCTATTCTATAGGTAATTTGATGGAGATAATGACAAAAGGCCAATATATAAAAAGAAAAAGTTTATGTGTATTGATGTACCTACACTAGTTGAAAAAGAGAAGGCTCTTGTGCACGCATATACAACGAAGTTCAACAATGAAAACGCCAATCACACTCGGTAGAGTACAACACATGTAAGAAACCCCATACTGGGAAGAATCTGAACAAGAAATCTTATAATGTTTTATAAATAATTTTCCTCCATTTTTAGAACTTGAATCATTATTTTTTGGAGTAAATGTTACTAGTACATAGTTTATATCTTGTTCCCTTAAGTATTATGTTTTGCTTTTGCCTTTTGCATTCGTTAATCCACCACAACATTATATACTATATCTCAGGTTTTTATAGTTGCATTGCATGTAGTACTTCCTTTGTTTACTTCTTTATCAATTGAGAGATCTCAAATAGAATCTGTCTTCTCCTCTTTGGGAACGAAGTTCAACCACAGAACCGGCCGATAAACTCCTCTTGTGATTATAAATTTATAATGCTTCCGCGAACCACACGGCCCGACTGATGGACGAAAAGGTCCGGGCGGAAAAATTATGGGACCCACACGCTTTTGTGCGAGAGAGGAGCAATGCCTTAGAGCAGTGAATAATCTCTCACTAAGCCGACACTTTGTTAACCACCGGGCATTTCGACACAGTGAACGATAACATAGGATAGGAACTAGTTTCATTTGTTGAGAGTGGAGAACATAGGAGTACTTCCCAATCAATATCAATGTCAAAAATACGTTTCCGATTTCCCAAATCCAGACGTGTAGGATACACTTATGGTGGTACCGGGACTTAGTTGCGAAACAGGAAAATGCAATTATGATGGTACTAAGACCCATTGCACACCAGAAACTTGCCATGGAAATAGAAAAAAAAAGTCGTGACAACAAGAAGATTGATAAGTTTACGCAGCTGCAGTGATGCACTCAATTGCCTGTTTGCATATGCCAGTCATTGTTGCCTCAGGTCCATAAACCTGCAATAGAATGTAGAAATGCGATCACTCGATATATTCTTTATTCCTCATACAAGAATTTGGACAACATTTTCTATGTCAAATGTTTACATCGCAAAAAGCTGAAGCAGGAAACATGTTGCAAAAGTAAAATAGGAAATGGGAAACGCTAGGCGATAAAAGGCCCAATAGCATAGCCATCGCCAAAGGCAAAGGCATTTTTTGGCTTAAGAAACGCCAAAGGCATTTTTTGGCTCGGCAATTCACAAGCCAGTACAGGTCTTTTTTAGACCTCTTACCAAATTATGGCTTTTTGGTAAGAGAAATGGCTGCCAATGTGATGCTCTTCAGCAGACTGAAGGAAGCAGTGTTGTGTTTGTTATTTTGTGTGAGATAGTATATTACTAATTTGGCCCGATTTTGTTGCACAATATCGAATTTGAAAGTACGTAGTTCTTACATCGATTACAACTCTGGCATACTGCATGCAACACCTCCTCTTCATTGGGTGCTCTGCTGTATTCAGCATAGCTCCCAAGCTCAGAAGCAAAGCCAAAATCCCCAACCTGGTCAAGAAAACTAGATAGATATACGAATCAAGACAAATTACTATCTTAACCTATAGTAACCGTACTGTATCTGCGTAGATGACACTAGCACCTCCTCCAGCTACCATTGTCCAGATTCGCCCCTTTGGGTTCAAAACTGTGAACTTCAATGATGCGCTTGTCTGGAAGAAATAACAAATCCGGATATCTCATTCATAATTACCTTGTCCCAGTTCTCTTCAATTTCAATTCCTCCACATTCAGACAAAGCTAACGCTACACCGAAGTCGTTCTGACGCAATATTGAGGTAAAACTCTTCATTGTGAGGGACGAAAGGTTCAACAATAAAAGTTGTTATGGGTCCTTTGCATCCTCCCATCTCAACCTGTTGATCAAAATAAATGGAAATAAGTAGAACATTGTCTACACTGAATTAGACACGTACAAAAACAGTTGTTATTGATACTTGCTGAAATGTAAAGAAAGGAAGATTTCAACTACCTCTTTTCCAAGTTGCTCTTTGACAAAAAACAGCTACTTCAGCCAAATCAAGATTCAAGGCAACTAACCCACTCTTCCCAAACAACATATCGGGTTTTACAACCAGTTTCTCCGATGAGAGCCAAGGCTCCTTCTCCACTAGCTCATTGACATCAGTTGATTCTGTAATCTGATGCAGAAGAAGAAAAACAAATCTCAAGTTAACCCCCTTTATACCCAGAAAGATTTATTCAAGCAACTTCCACACTTCTTATGTGAAAAAGGGAAAACACAAAGCTACGAAGGATTTGCATGTTACTAGTACTTATGAGTACAGATCAGACCAAATTAACAACGGTTCCAAACAATCAAGCATGCCACAGAATATTAGAAAAAGACACTAGATGGTTTCAAACACTGCACACAATAGGAGTTTTTTTATCTTGCCAACATGCAAGGGATTATTCTTAAGAGACAATATCATACTATGAAAAATGTAATGTTATTCCTTTTAGGATGTTACTCTTAATAGTGGCTCAATGGCCTTAATTGACACTTGCCCAATCTTTCCGTAATTGTGCCAAGGTCCGGTATCGATTGCAACACGCCCAAATTTTCTGTTGATGTCTCCCGGACACAGATCTCTAAATCAGAAAGTGCCAAGTTTCTCCAGGCCTAAAACTCAAGTTTAAGACAATAGGTCTCTCGAGTGATTGTTGGCAGTAATACCCAAGAACTTGTAACTGTTACTTGGGCCGATGACGACCATCATAAATCTTGGTGGTTCTTGTGAATAATTGTCCTTTCTGTCTTACCTGTGTTACTGGTGTGTTCTTGACAGCACTTAATTGGGAAAGTCTTTCTCCAACAATTACCCCAAATGGTAACAACTAAAAAAGTAGGATTTACCCAAACCCAACATAAACCTAATTTCTAGTATTTGTAGCAAATAGATTAATAAAGAAATTATAAATGTGCAGGTTAAATTTATTAATTTGTGTGCCCCCACTACTGCAAATTATATTTTTGAATCCGTCCCTGGCAGTAGTAGATGGCCTTCGTATAGCACACCAAATCCTATCCCTTCCGTTCCACATATTTATTGTGGAATGTTTCAAATCAGAGACAGAGGTAAGTGTGGGCATATGGGGGCCACTGCCCCCGCGTGGTTTCAAAATTTCATAATTATCTCAGTTTTTTCTATTTAAATAGAAATAGTTGATTAGAAAAAACATTTTCAACTATAAATATATATATTGTTAGAACACATGTTTCGGATGGAGAATGAATTTCTCACAAATGTTTTGGCTATATTTTTTGAGAAGGAAATTACCGCAACAATAAGTTCCAACTCAATCATATATAGGTGACTTTCGGATCTAAGGTATCGTTAAATTTCATGTTGATACATGCTTGAGGTGTAACAAATTGAATTTTTTTTATTTTTTCACCTTTTAGTTATTTTTGGTTTGTTAAGATCACCTAGATATTGTGTTTTGTAATGGAATCCAAATATTTTATATTCTTGAACATCAAAATTTAAAATATTATTGTTCATGTTCTGGCCGGCCCCCTCGCATAGAAAATTCCTGTTCCGTCCCTGTTTCAAATATTTGTTCTTTTTATATAGTCGATGTAAATTTGTACAAATTAATTATAACCTTCTTAAATGATTAAACGTAGTTTTAAGTTGAGTGAATTTATTGCATGTCCCTTTTAAAAAGTTTGAGTTTTTCGTACATGACAAAATAATACGATACAGATGGAGTATTATTTCATGCACAAATTAACACAAAAAGTTGGTGAACAGTTTACTCCTTTAAGTGGAAATGAAATGAAATCATAAAATGATATTCGAACATATTTGTGTCAAGCAATATTCGTGTCAGCAATTTTTCAATGCCGGGTGGGTACCACGTGGCCGTGCCCACGTGGTACCCGAGCAGTCCTTTCAACCGTCCAAAAGTGTATTAGACGGTCTAAATTGAAATCATCTCTCTCCTCTCACCCCACCACTCTCTCTCCACGTGGCCGTGCCCACGTGGTGCCCACCCGGCACTGAAAAATTTCTCCTCTTCCTTATATGTAACTTTTTTTTTTTTTGGAAAGTCGTATGTACCGTCGTAACACGTACGTGGGTACGTGGAGGTACCAAAATCTAACTTCAATACCACGTTGAGATTTCTTAGAAACATTCAACGCGGAATTAGTTTATTATAGGATAAATTACAGTAAACCCCCTGAAACTAACACCCGGGGACACTTAACCCACTCTAACTATAAAATTTGGCACTTAACCCCATCTAACTCTTTGAAACCCTTTCTCAGCTCACTGCCGTGTGCATTCTGTTAGTATTTGGATGGAAATAGGCACATGCAAGTCACATGGTCACTTAGTTGAAGTATAAAGACAATATTGCCCTTTTCCCTTCTCTCACCTCCTTTCCCCTTCTCTCTCCCAACGATACATCTACATCTACGTATACATATACAATGGTCCTCTTCTACCAGACAACATCTCTGTCTCTACGTTTCTCTCTCTATCCCTCTTCTCTTTGGGTTTCTCTCTCTGCTTGAATGGATTTTTTAAACAGTTCAGCACACCTCAGTAATGTCGATTCTCCAATTTTTTGTTGTTGTGGAGTGAAAGCACAAATGAAGACCTCGAAGATGACAACGAACCCAGGCAGAAAATTTTATGGGTGTTTGAAGTATAAGGTACCAATTATAGTGACTGAATTGGTTTTCTTGAAGGGCTCCTCGGATAGAACACAACGCTCATGTAAACCAAATCCCTAACCCGGTCGGGCCCCACAGTCGTGGCCCACCAGGAAGACCCGATCCAGTCCCAGTGCATCCAATAGGCCCACAATATCGCCGACGATGTCGAAGGCGGTGTAGCTGGCGGCGGAGGGCAGCGCGTCGGTGTCGTTGTAGCTGTTCATGTCAAGGGCGATTGCGCGGTAGCCGCGGGAGGAGAGGAAGAGCATCTAGTGATTTTGCTTTGGAGTTTGCTGATTTTGCAATACGACTTCCAACAGAACACCCCTACCACCACCCCCTTGAGATCTCAAAGAGTTTGTTGATTTTGCTTTGGAGTTCAAAGCTTCCAGTATAATGGTTTTGGAGGAGAGAGGAGAAGTTTGACTAGCTTCCCTTGGTCTTTCTGGTTCCAAACGGGTTTGAGGTGTTTTTTGTTGGGCAAACCAATTTTAAGTCAGGGGCAAATTGGTAACTATGCCCTCTCCGTTACAGCGATGAACTGAGAAATCAAAGAGTTAGAGGGGGTTAAGTGCCAAATTTGATAGTTATAGGGGGGTTTAGTGTCTCCAGGTGTTAGTTTGAGAGGATTAACTGTAATTTACCCTTTATGATAAGTTGACTGACCTCCACCCAGGCTGAGGGTGTTTGGCCGCTTGTTTTTTGGCTTTTTCTACTTCTCATTTCCACATTGGGTGTTTGGCTGACTACCCACAGGATGAGTTCTCTAATTTCATGTTTCTAGAGGAAAAGTCAAAAATTGGCGTGGAGCTCCTTTTCCCATTCCTAGGGCTGTTAGCCGAGATTGAAAAATCGATCGAAACCGAAAAAATCGGATCGGATCTTATTTTTCAAACCAATCAAATAATTTCGATCCGGTTCCAGTTTATAAAACTGGAAAAATAATTTTGATCCGATTTTTGTGTTTTAAAGACTAGTTGAAATCAGACCGCTTGTATATATATATATATTGGTGTATATTGGTCTAATAAATATATTTATTTTATAAAATCAATCAGATATAATATATATATATATATATATATATATATAAAACTATTTTTATAGGCTTAATTATGTTTTTATGGGGGTTTTTTAATGTATTGGGCTCAAAATTGATCTTTTTTGTTGGGCCCGAAAAAAGGGTTGAATTATGGGTTTTGGTTGATATTTTGTGGGTTGAATTGTGGATTTTTTTGATGAGTTGGGCCCAAAATATGGCCCATAAATGAAAACTGGATAAACCAGACCGAAACCGGTTGAGCCGGTTGAAACCGGACCGTATTATCTCAACCGATTCCGATTTCTAAAAATCTCAAACCGGATAACCGTTTTCGACCAAAAAAATGCCAAAACCGGTCGAAACCGGACCGGTATCACCCCTACCCATTCCCATTTTCAAACTCAATTTCAGGTGGTGTTATTGGAGACCATAATACCCTCCACTTTTTCAGTCTAAAATAGATTTGTGTGAAAAATAAGGAGGGCTTCTTCCAAGCCGGCCCCGTTTTGTCTCCATATACCCCGTCCAGCCCCGCGCGCGTCACACCCTTTCTGCCCAACCCCTGTTTCAACTAAGGTACCCAAAATACCCCGCTCATATCGTCGCTCATCTTCACCCGCTCAAAGGCAGAGCCGCCGCCCTCGTCATCAAGGCCCTCAAGGAGAACATCTCGCTCGTGTGCACGTTTACTGCTCGTCGAAGAGGAAGGGGGCGATGGCAGCGTCCTCTTTTGTCAACGACGATCCTCCTCCGCCTTCAGCGAGTGCTTCCCCTCGTCCACGGCGGCTCTCCTCATCGCATGGGCCTCCGACAACTCCGACGACGACCTCCTCAGATCTGCATCACCTACACCAGGTGGGGGTACGCCGTGTTCGCCGCCGACCTGCTCGGTCACGGCCATCAACGTTACCGCAATGACGGCGCCGTTTGAGGTCCAAGCCTTGTCGTCTCCGATAGCTACGAGCTCCACAATTGGAGCGAAGGTAGATAAATCGGCGCCGAGCAGTTCGAGCTCTACAGTTGGAGCGAGGATGCTGATTTCTTCAATTTTTTTGTGCTTGCGACGATGCGAAAGCTGGTTCAGCAATTATACATCTAGCAATCATATATTGCATGTATACGGCTGCAATCAAACCCTTCTCCTTCTCCAGAAATTGCCCACCTCGAGATGCTCACCTGTATCGATAATAACAAAGAGATGCTTTGTCGAGCGGAAGGCCGAAAAGAATTCACACCGTATATTTTTAGAGGTGTGAATTCTGCGGATGTGAATTATGAGTTGTAAGTTCTGCATTTAGAGGTGTGAATTTTTTCTTTTTTTAAGGTGTGAATTGTGTCTTTTCCGAATATGTGAATTCTTTATTTAAGTGTGAATAGCGCGAATGGGTGTGAATTTCTAGGGGTGTAAATTCTACAAAGGGGTATGAATTCTGCAAAAGGATGTGAATTCGGGGGTGTGAATTGTTGCGAAGGGGTGTGAATTAGTGTGAATTCTCGAGATGTGTGAATTCTGTGGATTGTGAATTCTCGAGGGATGTGAATTCGGGGGTTGTGAATTCTTCTAAGGTGTGTGAATTCTTCTTGGGGTGTGAATTCTTGGAGGTGTGAATTCTGTGGGGGTGTGAATTCTCGAGGGATGTGAATTCGGGAGTTGTGAATTCTTGCAAAGGTGTGTGAATTCTCGAGGGTGTGAATTCTGTGGGGGTGTGAATTCTTTAAAGGTGTGTGAATTCTCAAGGGTGTGAATTCGTCTAAGAGGTGTGAATTCTTGGAGGTGTGAATTCTGTGGGGGTGTGAATTTTTTAAAGGTGTGTGAATTCTTGGAGGTGTGAATTCTTGGGGTGTGAATTCTGTAGGTGCTGAAAAGTGAAAAGGCCAAAATGGTAAAAGCATATTTAAAAAGGGCCTGGATGGGATAGCACTTACAAAGAGGGTTTGCATGGAACCCATACAAAAAAATAGGACCGACCAGGAATTTCCTGAAATAAGGACGGTCAAAATATGTCTTGTTCATATATCTATCGATGTTTCCTCGAATTAAATGATTTTGATTATTATTATGAAGCTCGTTCATGCTAAAAATCATTGACATGGAAGCCGAAGCTAGACCGGACCGGACACGCTCCATTAATTAGGAAAGCTACTAGAAGGAGTTTGGTCCGATCGCTATCACCCCTTGTTTTCCAAACCTTAATTTCTCAGCAGTACGTCACTTTTTTTACTGTGAATAATTAGAAACCGGAAGCCAAATTTTTCTTTTCATCAGATTATAAGAATCCCTACACGTTTGCAATGACGTATGTTGAAAATATTCAGACTTTTTCGCAGGGTCTTTCTTGTTATTTTCTCTTTTAATTTTTGGAGTATTATATTTCGGTTAAATTTTTATATCATATTCTTCATCTATGTGAAAGGAATCGGAAAAAGTATAAACATATAGGCCGAAATTGAAAAAAAAATCATGTAAGACGACAAAAAAAAAAAAATTACTAACAAAAAATGGCTTTTTAGGAAATAGCTTTAGCTTGTGAGAGGTTGCTCCTTTGTACTATTAAAAATGAGACATTCTGTACCTACCCTAACTGGTCGTTTGTCGACCGGATATGTATATGTATGATTTGTTTTGGGATGGATATGAGTAGGTGGATGTAAAATTAAAAGAGGACGGTAACATTTTCATAATTAAGAAGACGGATATAATAACACCACCTCCCCCTATATCTGGGTGTAAAACACCACCTCTCCTTTATATCAGGTGTTTGCCACCCGGATATAGGGGGAGGTGGTGTTATTATATATCCGGATGTCAAACACCACCTCTCCTTTATATCGGGTGTTTGCCACCCGGATATAGGGGGAGAGGGGCCTCACGAAAAATAAGTTCAATTAGAGTAGTATAAATGACTGATCTACTCTTTCAAGTTTCATTCAGAAATTTAAAATCCTGATTCTGAACAAAAGATTTGAAGATCGAAGGAGCTTTAATTGTGCAATCAGGAACAATGGCCGGTGACGATGGGGGGAAGGTGGATGTGAAATTAAAAAACTAAACCTCCACCGACAGAGGAATACGGCCGGGGTCTAGAGAGCGCGCATCACCGATGTTAGTAGTCTGCGTGCGTAAGGGATGAAGCAGTCAAGGATTGCCGGACGTTTCTATAGTCGTATGAGGTCAAAGGCTGTGCAGCTATGCGCATACGCGGAAGACGAGACAGCATCTAATCTTCAATTTTTGTCTATATTTAAGGGGCCTCTAGAATTTTCATGCCCTTTATATATAGTTATAATAGGGAAATATCAAACAAAATTGGCTACCTGGTCATTTTTTAGGTCAAAGGTGCTTCGACAAACTTGCCGTGTAAAGACATTTTTGTTTGTACGAATTCGATCCTTTTGGAGGATGTCATCCATTTAAAAAACAAGCATAATTGAAATAGGAGTACAAATGAGATATTGTGGAATTGGGGAGAGAGAGAGAGAGATGGTCGGCAAAGAGCGAGCGGCTAGCATGAACATATCAAAAATGTCGCCCCATGAAACCATCAATCTCGACCAGTAAGTTTGCATCCCTCCATAGTGTACATTACTCGCATCGATCTTGTTGACGTTCTTGTTTATTTGTTTTTAGTTTTTTCTTAACAACTTTAAAACTGGCTAAACAAAGTAATTTGGAAAATTGTTATTTTCACGTAAGAGAGAAAATGAAAAACAAACCGATTTTTCGGAAACACCATAAAAGAAGACGCTCTCAGATTTTTAAGAAGGTTTTCCGGCTAAAAGCTAGCGAAAAGATGTGTACTTTTTTCTTGCTTTTATTTTTGAAAATAAATAAATAAATAAAAAGGGGAAGGGAAAAATGATAACAATCACAATTTCCTAACTATTCCAATGCCTTAGCCCTTATGTGGTTATGTTCTGTGAGTTGAGAAATTCATTAAAAAAAAATTCTATTTTGATGACAGTGGTGATCCAAATATGTTCGAGTCCTACTGGAGAAAAATGAGTGAAAAATGCACATTGGTGATCTCAGGCAGCCAATTCATGAGCTATTTTTCTGATTCAAAAAATGTATGTTGGTATCTGGAGCCAGAACTGGAGAACGAGATCAAGCAATTGCATCGTGTGGTTGGAAATGCATCAGTGGACGATTATCACGTGGTGGTGGGGACTGGTTCATCCCAACTCCTTCAAGCTACACTGTATGCCTTATGCTCTCCTTCCGATGATTCCAACCCTATGAATGTGGTGTCTGCTGCTCCTTACTACTCGGTGAGAATCATCACTATATATATGTTGATTACTATTTCATTTATAATCTTAGAGGCACGGATATAATTCAAATAATTCTGAAGCACCTAGTCGTTCTGAATCTTGCGTCACCTTAATAGTTTTATTAAACCTGAGTTACACAGGAATGCGTGTACCAAGTACGAAGGACTCAGGTTTGCATAGACTATACACATATAAAAGAAATCATTTTGTGTAAAGTCATTTTGAAGAATTCAGTGTGAATTTGAAATAAGCTCATTTACTACAGTCACGGGTATATCTTACGATGTTATATATATGTGGTCGCCTAGCGCCCGAAATTTTTGAATTACTTTTAGCAAAGCCTTTTCTCTTAAAGAGAATTGTTGCATTTTAATGCCACCTTATCAGACGACATTAGTTGTTTAAATAGTTCAACTATAGAAATGAAGATCAAGATTTATGTTTATATCATAGACACAAATTACAATCATAATGTAGTTTGGACTACAATTACATAAATGATCTTATCAATCCTTTCGACATTTATATTTTCTTGTCTACTTATAAATTTGCCCTTATTTATTTAAAATTTGATGTTACCAGTGCTATCCAGAGTTGACCAACTTTTTGCGGTCAAGCCTCTACAAGTGGGGAGGTGATGCGCGGACCTACAACGAGGGTGGACCCTACATTGAGTTCGTCACCTCCCCAAATAACCCAGATGGCAGAATTCGAGAAGCCATTGTGAAAAAAGGCCAAGGGAAGCTTGTTCATGACTTGGCCTATTATTGGCCCCAATACACTCCTATTACATCTTGTGTTGGTTATGATACAATGCTCTTCACTTTTTCCAAGTGCACTGGACATGCTGGATCTCGCATTGGGTAAGTTCATTTCTCATTATGTTGTACTCCTATATGGGAAGACACTATACATTCTTTAGGGCTTAGAACTTATATAGAGTGACTTGCCTTAGGCTCCAAGCAAACTCGTGCTAGGCACATGTCGTAGTCTCTTCTTAGAGCGACGTCATGCATGATGTACTAAATGCCTCTTGACAGTCACGCAACCAAACTGATTTTTTTGGCTTTTTACGTACTAGGATTCTACTCCGACCCGGATCAGATCTTCCCCGACCCGGTTTGGTCTGACCCAACTGTTAGAATCCCAACGCTTGGGCTTACGCAAGACGGGCCTACTACATATAACATAGTGCTTCAGGTTCACCAGACTCCAGTAATTTCTCTTTTGGGGATTTAAAAAGCCGGCCCCGTATATTAGGTTCAGGCCCTCACGCAAATTATTATCAACAAATATAGTCCCGACCCATTATTTAAGAAAACAAACCCATCGGCTCACATATATAGTTCACATATACAATTCACATAGTTTACAAGGGCAAAAAAATCATTATGCAACAGTACAAAGCCTATCAAGATTCGACAACAATATTTAGGGTTGGAATGAAACCGAAGCGAAGAAGTAGGACCGGCCTATAATTTTCTATATATTCCAAGGTTGTGAATACCATTCCGTACCGACCGGTACGTACTGGTTTGAGTGGAAAACGGTACTGTAACCCTCTAATACCGTTCCGGCTCCAATACCGGGCCTTACCGGAAATACCGGCCGAGATGACGTTACCGGAAATTTCGTCCGAAATTTTGCAAAACAGAGAAAAAGAAGAAAATAGAGAAATGGAGGGAAAAGAGAGAAAAGAAGACGATCGGAGCAACATTTGACGTCTCCTCTTGGTCTTCTCCGGCAGTCCGGCATAATCTTATAGCTAATCGATCTATCTTCACTATGGGTGAACTGGTGAAGTTTCCAGTTTCCACACCGCCGTGGGTAGTCTTCTCCGGCAGTCCTCTGTTGTGCCTGTACGTTTTTCTCAATTTTGGGGAGATAAGTTGAAAATGGAATTAAAAAAAAAAGTGGAATAGTTGCAGTGGGAATTTGGAACGTGAATTTACTCTTTTAGAGAGAGAAGGGAATGTGTTTAAAAACCAGTGGATTGGAAAAGGAAAAGTGACCAGGAAAACCAGTGGTTTCGGTTTTGAGCCCACCGTTTGGAAAGCTATATTGATTATTAAAAATAAATGTTAAACTGAATTTTTTAAAATTGTAATAGTCTAATACTCCGTACTAGGACTTTTATGTAAGGGAAAAACAAGGTTATAATTAAATGTATATATTTTTTTTATTTTAACGACAAATCCGAAACGGTACCCGGTACCATATCGGTACCGGTATGTACCATTTCAGTGATAAATCCGGTATCCTGTCCGAAACGGTATTCATAACCTTAATATATTCTCTTTTTTTCCACAGATGGGCTCTTGTCAAGGATGAAGATGTGGCAAAAAAAATGACAGAATTCATATGTATCAACACAATTGGCGTATCAAAAGAATCCCAAATCCGGGCTGCTAAAATCTTGGGCCATGTTTCGGAAAGCTGCCTAAATCCTGGCCCAGATAACTTCTTCGAAACTGGCCAGATTCTAATGGCTGAAAGGTGGGAGGAGCTAAGACAAGTGGTGGCCCAAAGTGGAATGTTCAGCCTGCCTCACTACCCAAAAAACCATTGCCTCTTCACTGGAAAATTCAGTACAGCACATCCTGGTAAATTCAATTTTATGTTTACATCATCATCGGAATTATAGCTGATAAACGAGTCGAACGAGTCAAGTTTGTTTACTAGTATTAATCAAACTTAATTAGTTTGGTTTGAAATTTAACAAGCTTCTAAAATACATTCAAGTTTTATTAATTAAATTATATCATGCGATTCATTTTCAAACGAGCTTCTATCGAGCGGATCTCGAGTAGATTGAATTGTTTTTAGACACCATCAACTGAGAACCTAATAGTAGTTTGTTCGAGCTTAATTTGAAAACTTAATGAGTTTCAGAAATTGTTCAAGTTTGACTTGTTTTGGTAAAAAAATCGACCTCAAATCATGAGCAGAACTCTTGAGGACAAACAAATATAGTTTCCCTTCATTGAAAACAAGCTTTAGTTCCCATCATATCCCTGGACCCTGGCTACACACCAACCATATATTTTTGTTATTTTTTGGTTCTATGTTTCTTGAGACCTCATAACCATAATTAACAGACCGCGTTTTTTTTTTTTTTTTGGCCCTTTTCGAACCCAAAAACACAAAAATGTTTCATGTTTTCCATCAACTAGAAACTGGGAACATGACCAAATTAAGGCAAGACTTGGAAGAAATTTTACTTTTTTTTTCCCCTTGTGACAACAGCTTTTGCATGGATGAAGTGCAATAAGGAGGACGTAGAGGACTGCGAGAAGTTCCTCCGAGGACAGAAGATTATTACAAGAAACGGGAGGCGATTCGGATGCGATCTGAAGTATGTTAGGATGAGTTTGGTTGGGAAAGAAGAGGAATTCAAACTCTTTCTGGAGAGGTTACTGGCTATCCAAGGGACTAGTAATGGAATAAATCACATGTGATGGGTTTTCCTGCAAAACTGGGATCAATAAAAGTGTGTGCATAGTTTGCTCCTGCATTTTTTTTTTTCTTTTTTGAGAAGAATGTTTTTTTATTTATTAATCTCAATGTGTAAGTTTATTTATTTATTAATCTCAATGTGTAAGTTTATTTATTTACCCATCCCACTAACAGCAAAAAGAAAGCATTGGGATACAAAAGGGGGAACATATGCAAAGTTCCATCTCACGCCAACGCCTTTTATGTCAAACCACCGACAACAAAGTTTGCTTCCCTGAGAATATGAGTTACTTGAACATCCCAATTACGGGCCAGGAGCATCCTGTAATCAGAGATAAGAGGAAGGAGCCACGGTGAATTCTTAGCGTATGAATTGAGCCATTTAGAATGTGAAAATGAAGTAACTCTGTCCTGAATTCAATATCTAGATGTACTTGCTAATTGTGTCTATTTTTATCTAAATCATGCGAGTTTTCAGAAAAAATTAAAGTATATTAAGCCATTAAGGCATAAATTTAAACACTTCCGCGCGCGTCATTTTGAAGAACTAATTGGAATCAGTAATTGGTTTGAGAAAAATTCAAAAACTTTAATTGCTTGATTCATGAAACCTGCAATTTGTTTGCGCAATATGATGATTCATAAGAGCAAGTCGATCCAGTGGTTTTGCCAAAATGATTTTGATCAGTCATTCCCAAAAAAATGGCCATGAATAGTGACATTTGGCCAACAAATGGCAATGTTGGTACACTGGCGCAAAGCCATTTTTTTCAATAGTTCCCTTCGTATCCCATTTTCAACCAACTACCATAAATTATCATTTTGCATCTACCATCTCCTATCTACCATTCTTCATCTACCATCCACCATTTGTCTTTCTCCATCTACCATGTCAAGCGTTTTCCTCTGATCTCTTCTGTCAAGGGCGTTCAAACGGCTGTCAAGCGTTTTTAACTTTGAGTCAACCGATTTCTAGCTCCTGATTAGCTTTTAGTGATACAAGACGACGCTCAAACTTGTTAAAGGGGCTGTCAAACGTTTTAGAAAGAAAAGTACGTACCATAACAGACATTCAATAATTTGGAAAATCTAGATAGAAAGCTTGGGGGTTTGGCGTGCTACCATCTTTTTTTTCATAATACAATTTTTCTAACATGTGGTACTAATTAAGCCTTCTATTGAGGATCCTTTATTTCAATCTCCTCCTCATTTGATGTCATTTCCTCTATTGCTTTGACTTGCTTTTCTTCCATTTCGGCCCTTTTTGCAAATGTTCCAGGTGCAATAAAAAACTAAAACCATTGTCCTTAACTATGTTTTATTGTTCTTTCGTCTCCCACAAACAAGAGAAATTTTTCAGTGCCGGGTGGGTATCACGTGGTGCCCATTCGGCGCATTTGGGCTGTCCATTTCGGTTTTGGACGGCTTGGATTTGGAGAGAGAAAAAGGATAGAGAAAGAGTAGGGAGAGTGGTGGGGTGAGAGGACAGAGAGGGTTTCAATCTGGATTGTCCAATACACTTTCGGACGGCCCGGATGGACTGCTCGGACACCACGTGGGCTCGGCCATGTGGTACCCACCCAGTACCAAAAAATCCCTACACAAAGCCCTCGTCTCCCAAATAGAACCAACAAGTATTCTCACATAGAGAAAATCTTGTTTGAGCAGCTATAAACAAGTGTTTACGAAACTCAATCTCAGCCGTCCAAAAGTGTTTTGGACGATCTGGATTAAAAACATCTATTACCGGTGATAGATTATCTATTACCGTTAATAGATTATTTTTAATCCAGGCCATCCAATGCCAAAATAGACAACTGAGATCGTTCAACTTTGTAAAGAGCCGCTTTACAGCCGCTCCATAAATAAGTTTCACTCTTTCTCACAAATCAAAACAAAAGAGGCCTTTCGTGGCAATAGCCAAAGTGACCAAATCTGGCTCTGGCAACAAGTACTCTCTCTCTCTCTCTCTCTCTCTCTCTCTCTCTCAGATTTCCCGGGAACAAGAGGGAGGGAAGGATTTGGTCTGCCATTTTTTTGGGTGAGAATGGGTGGAGAAACAGGTGGAGCCATTTATATGGCTAGATAGATGGCAAACCATTGGGGTAGGCAATTTTTCCATTTTTTGGGAATGGTGAGAACCATTGGACTTGCTCTAAGTGATTGCACTTATGCGCACCTAATGAATAGATTTGTGTTTCTCATGAGCTCAGATATTGAATCTCTTGCTATAATACTGCAAAACTCTACTCACTTTTTGCCGCTATTGTATACATTAGCGGGTGTTAACGGGATGTTTGTCAACAGGGGGTTCAGAGGCCATTCATAGCCTTTAGCCCCAAACCCGCCACTAGTGAGGTTCGAACTTAAGCCTCCACTAGGAGCAAGGGCGGAGCCAGGATCAAACTCCATCCTGGGCTAACCTAAATTACATATAAATGAACTCAAAAGAGTCTAGCCATCACATAAATGCATAGATGTTCAAAATTATACAAAAGAGAGTTCAAAAAACGTACCTTATTTAAGTTGTACCCTACGATGCTTTAGAGAATAGAAATCATCAATTATCGAATCCGCTGTGATATCTTCAACAAGCTCTCTTTCAATGAAGATAATCATAGAATCCGCGAGAAAATCATCCTCCATTTTGTTACGAAGATTGGTTTTCACAATCTTCATAGCTGAAAATGCTCTTTCAGCAGTTGCCGTGGTAACAGGAAGAGTTGCAACGAGACGAATCAACATTTCGATCAAATAATAGTTCAATGACTTTTTTTTCTCAACTAATCCTCGGCATATAGAATCAAAATGAGAGCTCCAACAAGTTGTTCCAGCTCGATGCAAAGTACCCATCTGATTAGCCCCTCTACCCGTCCCACGTTCACCGGTATCTATCATACGTTCTACTTCAATAGCCTGGGCAGACTGTAACTCAGCATGACGTTTTGGAGAAACACCAACAAGATTGACAACGGAATCCAATTGTGAAAAGAATAACCATATAGAACTCTCAGTTTCAGCAGCTGCAACTAATGCTAGTTATAGTCTATGAGCAAAACAGTGTATATAATAAGTATACGGGCAATCTCTAAGAAATAATTATTTGGGTTGGGCTGAAATAATTATTTGGGCTGGGCTAATTTCAATTCCAAAAAAATTTATATACAAAAATTTTTTTTTTTTTAAAATTTTCGGCAACGCACCTGGACTTCAGCCTAGTGTAGCTTGACTATGCCTCCGCCCCTGACTAGGAGGATGAGACAACCAACTAAGTTAGATTGGTTTCTCAAGAGGGAGGACATTGAAATTTGTAAGTAAGAAACAAATAGTAATCACGAAACGATGTGTTGGAATCAACAATATCACAGGCAAGCTTCAGGTCCATGAAAAATGATCTTAATTTCCACTACCTGATTACCTCTCAACACATTGGTGGTTTCCTACATGCAGGAAAAAAAGTTGGAAGGGAAAACGCAACAAAAGTAACAGAAGGCTGTGCAGCTTTGGGCATACGCCGAAGACAAGATCGCATCGAATCTTCAATTTTTGTCTATTTTTAAGGGCCTCTAGAATTTTCATGCCCTTATAAATAGGGATACTAGAAAATATCCAACAAAACTTGCGGCCTGATTTTTTTAGGTCAAGAGTGCTCCGATAAACTTGCCGTATAAAGACATTTTTGTTTGTTGGAATTCGATCCTTTTGGAGGATGTCATCCATCTAAAAAACTGTCATAATTGATGTCATCCGTCAATTATTAGAAGTACCCAAAATTCTAGTAATGTGTATAAACACACACAAATGTGTACGTATAGATCCAAAAAAATACGAGTGAGATATTGCGGAATTAGAGAGAGAGAGAGAGAGATTGTAGGGTAATGTTCACCCTCTTTAATTAAAGGAGGGTGAACAAAATTGTTCAAGAGAGAGATGGTCAGCAAAGAGCAAGCAGCTAGCATGAACATTTCGAAAATTTCGCCCCATGAAATCATCAATCTCGACCAGTAAGTTCGCATCCCTCTATAGTGCACGTTACTCGTGATTGGTTGTCATTTTCGTATCTCGTAACGTCTTATTTTGGAGGAAAACGGTTTTCTAAAAAATTCCAAAACATCATTTTATTGAATTTTGTTTTCAGAAAATAGGTTTCTTGAAATATCAATTCATTGAAAAAAAAAAAGGGGTTCCGTTGATTATTTTGGGCGGTAGAGATGCGGGAAAAAAAAAAGTTAACGAACATGAGCATCTTGTTGACGTTCTTTTATATATTTTTTTCTTCCTTAACAAGTTTAAAACTGGCTAAGCAAAGTAATTTGGAAAATTGTTATTTTCACGTACGAGAGAAAACGAAAAAACAAACCGAATTTTTTCGGAAACACCATAAAAGAAAACGCTCTCATATTTTTAAAAAAGGTTTAATTTCCAGCTAAAAGTGAAAGAGAGGTTTAGGGTTGAAGAAATATACGGAGTTAGAAGAGGGAGAATTTTCTAATATAAGGGATGGCGCTTCCCTTTCTTTGGAGTTCTAGTTTTCCTTGTGGGTACGTGTCTGCAATTGGTGTTTAGGTTTCGGTGCTTTTGTTGTTTGGCTTTTCGGTGGTAATGGGGGTTATCATTTCCCTTTCTTTAGCGCTTGTGGGTCCTTTCGGGTGTGTTAGGTTTTGGTGGTTTTGTTTTTCTGGCCTTTTGGTGGTTTGCGGGTGTTTTTAGGTTTCGGCGGTGTTGATGCTGTAGGGTCTGTTATTTTGTTTTGGGCTTGATGTATGCTTGTTTTCATCAGGTCAGCTTTCTTTGGGTTTTTGGTGTTTGGTTGGCGTCTCGCCTTCTTTGCCATTCTTTTTCAATGGTCTTGAGTGGCTTATGCCGGTGTGCCCTTGTTCCGTTTAATCTTTGTAATCGTTTACAAAGATTAATAAAATCTTTTTGTTATTGCAAAAAATTAAAAAGAGAGGTGTACTTTTTTTTCTTGCAATTGCTTTAATTTTTGCAAAAAAAAACCCGGAAGGGAAGGGGAAAATGATAGTAACAATCAGAACTTCCTGTCTATTCCAATTCGAACAAACAAATCAACATGGACAATGCCTTATGTGGTTTATATTCTGTGAGTTAAGAAATTCATGATTTTTTTTTTTCTATTTTTATGACAGTGGTGATCCAACTATGTTCGAGCCCTACTGGAGAAAAATGAGTGAAAAATGCACATTGGTGATCTCAGGCAGCCAATTCCTGAGCTATTTTTTTTATTCGAAAAACGTATTTCTGGAGCCAGAACTGGAGAACGAGATCAAGCGATTGCATCGCGTGGTTGGAAATGCATCGGTGGACGATTATCACGTGGTGGTGGGGACTGGTTCAACCCAACTCCTTCAAGCTACATTGTATGCTTTATGCTCTCCTTCCGATGATGATTCCAACCCTGTGAATGTGGCGTTTGCTGTTCCCTACTACTCGGTGAGAATTAATCATCGCTATGTTTGATTATTTCATTTATAACATAAGATCAAAGCATGGATAATTCAAATTATTCGGAAGCGCCTAGACCTAGTCGTTCTGAATCTTGTGCATGTCATGACCTTCGTATATACTTCTATCTGACACTTTCGAAAACCTGAGTTATTACCCACGAATGTGTGTGCTAAATAGGAAGGAATCGAGTTTGTATAGACTCATAGAAGAAAATCTATTTGGGAAAAGTTATTTTGGAGAATTCAGTGTGAATTTTTTTTGGGGGTAAATAATTCAGTGTGAATTTGAAAGAATTGAAGCTCAATATTTACTGCTGTCGCAATTATATCCAACAATGTTTACATGTGGTTGCGTAGCGCATGATATTTTGTCGAAATATTTCAAAACATAATCTTCCTCATATTTTTTGGATTTATGTTTAGATTAGTGCATGCCCGTGCCTAAAGACACGATTCAAACATCGGCTTTCAAGAAATCGCCATGGCTCGAAATTCACTTTTTAGCAAGTTTCAATTGTTTGTATTTAAAGGCTTGATGCAATATAATCAAGATCAATTTAAAATTAATTATCCATTGTTACTATTGACCATGACCAAATCCTTTTCCATATTCATCTTCACTACAGTAAATGAGCTTCGAAAAAAATTAAGCAACTTAAAACCAATGATACCGAATTAGAAATCTCATCGATACAAATTACAATCATAATGTAGATTGGACTGCCAATATATATAGAAATCTCATCAATCCTTCTGACATTTATACTTTCTTGTCTAGTGATCGGCTGATCGCTACTAAATTCCTCTTACTTTTTTTTCCCCCTAAATTTGATGTTACCAGTGCTATCCAGAGCTGACCAACTTTTTGCGGTCAGGCCTCTACAAGTGGAGAGGTGATGCGCGGACCTACAACGAGGGTGGACCCTACATTGAGTTCGTCACCTCCCCAAACAACCCAGATGGCACAATGCGAGAAGCCATTGTGGAAAAAGGCCAAGGGAAGCTTGTTCATGACTTGGCCTATTATTGGCCCCAATACACTCCTATTACATCTTGTGTTGGTTATGATACAATGCTCTTCACTTTTTCCAAGTGCACTGGACATGCTGGATCTCGCATTGGGTAAGTTCATTTCGAAGACCTATTCATTCTTTATGAGATTACGGCCATGCGGCCGATGTGTTCAATTAGTACCGGTCAGTCATGTGTCTATATATGATCTTTTCGGGAGAAAGACAAAAATAAACAAAGGTGGCTGGCTGTATTAGTTTTTTTTTTTTTTGAAACGGCCAAAAATATTATTGATAAACTCGACAAAAGGTACATCGAGGTATAAAGAAGAAGAAATTGTAC
Source organism: Rhododendron griersonianum (assembly GCA_018127125.1). Lineage (NCBI taxonomy): Eukaryota > Viridiplantae > Streptophyta > Magnoliopsida > Ericales > Ericaceae > Rhododendron > Rhododendron griersonianum. The sequence continues at coordinate 4,962,268 of CM030799.1, read as the reverse complement.
TGATCATAGACATACACCATGTGAAGAAATTGAACTGACCTCTTGGGGTTAATAGTTAACAGTGTACCTCTTTAGGGCTTAGAATTTATATAGAGTGACTTACCTTAGGCTCCAAGCAAGCTCGTGCTAGCTAGGCACAGCAGCGACTGCAAGATTTTAACTCAACAGTGACAAAAATGTATACAAAAATTTTGCATGCAAAACATTATATAGGATAACTATATTTACTTTGCTTGAAGACTTATCAAGCTTAATTTATTTTATTTTGTTAAGCTATATGATCTATTTACTCACAAATTTCATTTACACTGATTTGCATGACTGATAATTCAGTGCCTACAATAGCAAAGAAATATTAAATTATACACTAAAATATATAAAATTTTAGTAGTACTAATTTTTGAACCCAAGGGGTTTGCCTGAACCCCCTCAAACCCTAGTGGAGCCGCCCCTGGCTAGGCACATGTCGTAACTGCTTCTTAGAGCGACATCATGCATGATTGTACTGTCAGTATTGAATGCCTCTTGACAGTCACGCAACCAAACTGATTTTTTGGCTTTTGCGAGGATTCTGTTCTGACGAGAGCCAGATCTTCCCCGACCTGGTTCGATCTGACCCAACCGTTCGAATCCCAACGCTTGGGCTTACGCGAGATGGGCCGGCACGGCAATCCGGCCCAACACGTACGGTTCGACCCAATGGCACAACCTCTTGTGCTGCTAAACCATTGGTCCTTGACAGGCTGTTGGTTCGGGCTAATTTAGGCTCGGGCCCAAATTAGTCTCCGCGCATATTGTTGTTAACAGATATAGTCCCAGCCCATTATTTCGGACAAAAAAAGTACCCCTCGGGTCACATTGTTCACATATACCATTCGCATAGTTCACATATACGGTTCATATATACAATTCACATATAGTAACTCACAATTCACATAGTTCACAGGGACAACAATATTTAGGGCTAGAATGAAACCGAAGCTAGCTAAAAAGTAGGACCGGACTCTAATTTTCTATATATTCTCTCTTTTCCTTCCACATATGGGCTCTTGTCAGGGATGAAGATGTGGCAAAAAAGATGACACAGTTCGTAGGTATTAACACAATTGGTGTATCAAAAGAATCCCAAATCCGGGCTGCGAAAATCTTGGGCCATGTTTCGGAAAGCTGCCTAAATTCTGGCCCAGATAACTTCTTCGAAACTGGCCAGATTAGAAATGGCTGAAAGGTGGGAGAAGCTAAGACAAGTGGTGGCCCAAAGTGGAATGTTCAGCCTTCCTCACTACCCAAAACAGCATTGCCTCTTCACTGTAAAATTCAGTACTCAAGCACATCCTGGTAACAATAATTCTAAGTACACAAAAAAAAAAAAACGTATCCCAAAATTACTCTCCTGGTAATATTTTCTGCACCATTTTTTCACCTTTTCGGGATACATTTTCTGTGTATCTAGCATTGCTCTCCTGGTAATATTCCCAACGGATCAAATTAAGGATCACTCCTAATAAGTTTAGAATAGATTTTGCTATTTTTACATGTACGTTATGTTTTTTCCCTTCTTTTTTCTTTTGGAAAACTGCAAATTCAATTTTGTGTTTACAACGTCATCAGAACTATAGTTGATAAACGAGTCAAGATGTTTACTAGTATTAATCAAACTTAATTAGCTTGGGTTGAAATTTAACGAGCTTCATAAAAATATTTAAGCTTTACTAAGTTACTATCATGCGACTCATTTTCACACGAGCTTCAATCGAGCAGATCTCAGCAGCTTGAATCTTTTTTCACACCATAAACTGAGAACCTATTCAAGCTTAATTTCAAAACTTAACGAGTTTCAGAAATTGTTCAAGTTTGACTTGTTTTGGTAAAAAAATTGACCTCAAATGACCAGAACTTTTGAGGACTTCCCTTCATTGAAAACAAATACTCCTAGTTCCCATCATCTCTCTGGCTACGAACCAACCATGTTTTGTTACAGTATTTTTTTGGTTCTTTTTCTTTTTTTTTGTTTTTTTGATTTTGCCCTTTTTGAACCCAAAATTGTTTCATGTTTTCCATCAACTTGAAACTGGGAACATGACCAAAGGCAAGACTTGGAATAAATTTTACTCATCTAACTTTTTCCCCCTTGTGACAACAGCTTTTGCATGGATGAAGTGCAATAAGGAGGACATAGAGGACTGCGAGAAGTTTCTCCGGGGACAGAAGATCCTTACAAGAAATGGGAAGCGATTCGGATGTAATCCGAAGTACGTTAGGGTGAGTTTGGTTGGGAAAGAAGAGGAATTCAAACTCTTTCTGGAGAGGTTACTGGCTATCCAAGGGACTAGTAATGGAATAAATCACGTGTGATGGGTTTTCCTGCTAAACTGGGATCAATAAAAGTGTATCTACGCATACAAACTCATTGTTGCTTGGTAAGAGGGAGGACATTGAAAGTAAGGAGTAAATAGTAATCACGAAATCGATGTGTCGGAATCAACAATATCACCGGCAAACTTCAGGTCCATGAAAAATGATCTTAATTTCCACTAGCGTACAAATGAACAATAGAGAAGTAAAATCGCCTTATACAAACTTTCTGGGTTGTAAAAACCAATGCTAGAAACAAACCAACAAACAAGGATCAAAAAACAAAACTTTGCTTGTGTAACCAGTGATCCAGATTATGAGCAATTTTGAATTTTCTTGAAGCTCCTTTTGCCCACAAAATTTGCAACCCTCGAGCATAGAACTGACCGATTGTTGAGAGTGGAAAAACAACAGACAGAAGTGGCTTCAAGCAAGTCTTAGTTCATACTCGCCGGCCATTGTTATGTACCTCACCCATGGAAGAGCCTGGTAGCCACTCTTCTCAATAATCTTTAGATAACGAACCTACAAAACACAACATTTACTTAAATCAGCAAGAAATCTATCTCATTAAGGTTCAACGCTCAGAAATATAACTGCAGCGTGTAGAGACATCTAGAAGAGAACAGCAGAATCCCTCTGTTTACTTAAAGTCAGCAGAACTGGGGGAAAATTCCAACCCCTTGGCACAATTGGGTGAATGGTTGGAATAGCCACAGTTAATTTTAAACCTTTCGAGGCAGAAAACTCAAATATGCGTCAGTAAACCGCATATTATTTCCACTTTATTGAAACGTATTGAACCGCAAATTCAAACTCTCTCTCTTTGGCCTCTAATCAGTTGCTACTGGGGAGGCAGCACAAAAGCCGAGCTTAAAAATTACCATGTCTACGCTAGTGAGAACATTTTTTCTAACCCATCTTTTTCCCTATGTGAGAAGTTCTCCCCGTAGAACAGTCCGAAAATTGGCTAATCAGTTGACATCCCACACTTCAATGGTTGATTCCAACAGTTCATCCCACCATCATGAATAGTTCAGAATTGTACATCACTCTTATAGATGCAATAAAGGAATTATCCATATTCATTCAACAATTATTTGAATAAAAGTTGTTAAGGTAGACAACTACTTAGAAAAAACAAAATCAACACAAGCCAATTTGTTTACGATTCCCACAGCATTGCTCTGAAAAACTAACTAATGCAGGCAAAGAATCCTATTGATTCAGGTTAGTTCACCCTGAATAATTATGCAATTTGGTCAGGCCAAACCAGTTACCTAACTTACCTCTCCACACATTGGTGGTTTCCTACATGCAGGAAAAAAGGTTTGAAGGGTTTAGGTCACACTTGCTAGCTCCAATATGCACAGCTCTTTTCCCATAGGCTAGGGTTGAAGGAAAAAAACAACAAAAGTAACAGAACAAAAAGTGACTCTGAAGGCAACTAGGGAAATGGATTGACGAAAAAGATCGTAACAAGATTATGTATGTATTATCATAGCGCTTAATTTCTGAGGTTCCCTATTACCAGATGATAAGACGACAGTGTCAGAACATCGTCCTATCATGTCAACTATGCTCGAGCTTTTTTCCCCCTAACCTAATCAAGAAAAATCATCTATGGCAAACCATTCCAAATAGTCTAGCAAGGTAATCTGTTCTGAGAACTAAATAACTCTGGGTTTTTTTTCCCGACAGAGTAAGCAAACTAGTTAATGAGCACAAACCTGTATTCCAGACACAGTGAAATACGGTATCTCAAACTTCACACGTATAGGAGCTTTTCTCTCCGGAGGTGCTTCTTCATCTGTTATACTGGGAAGAGTAAACTCTGCTCTAAGCATATATTCCTGAACAATTAGAATTTGTAAGAAGAATAAAAAGACTAAATGCACGGGGGAAACATAACAAAGCACACATGTCCCAATAAACAGCAGATGCCGAGAAATTTGAGGTAAATCTCACCTTACCACCAGGAAAAGATTTTATTTTCCAGATTAAAGCATCTTTTTCAGGTGCATATGAAGCAGACCCCATTGAGGTCCGAACATTTGGATTGGTAGCATCGGATGGAACAGGAAACTCAATCTCAACATTAGTAGCGGTGCTGGAACATTAAATGAAATCGGGAGTTGGTTATGGAAATACAAATGATCAGGCATTCAAATACCCCAAGCAATTAAGTTAGCTGGAGAACACAGTTGAACAATAAAACCTCATCCATACCTACGCTCCTTAAACTGGCTGCGTGCCTTCACTGTAATCTCCATACGACTTCTAGAATGCTTTTCAATTTGAGCTTCAACCCATATCAGAGGCTTTACCTGGAAAAAAAAAAAAGGGCCTCTTGTTTCAAAAAAAGAAAGAACTTCCAAAAAACAAAGAAAGAAAAGCGGGGGAAGAGAGAAAATTCCAAACACTGAGGTGAAACCTGAGTGCTGAGTCGATATGTCATCAGATCAAAAGATCCATCAGGAGGTACAAAAGCTATAGTCCGATCATTTTCAAACCGTGCCAAACGCACACACCTAAATAAAAACAGCATCAGCAACTGAAGATAGACAGGAATATATGGAGAAGATTCCAAATTTCCAACCTATATTGGGACTAAAGCCAGATTGATTATCTTTTTCGTTTTTTTTTTTGCTCTGAGATTAATTACCGTTTACACAGCATCCAATAAACTTGCGACAAAATTCATGACCAATTGAAGTACAAATAAAGCAGAGATTTGATGTACGTACTGATGGAACTTGATGTCATCCAAATCAATTGCTTTTCCCTTTGTTGTTCGGCCTTGAGCTTCCAACAATACTCTGTCATTTAGCCCAAGCTTACACTCAGGCATACCACTGCAAAAGAAGAACAAGATTACGTTACAGTTTCCATAAAGGATAGTCAGTCATCTAAGAAGCAAACTAAGTGGAGATGAAAATTTTAAAAATGTAATTCAGTGGTTTATTGTTATTACATTGACCAATGTGTGCAATACAGACCCAAGAATTTCAATTTGTTTTCCTTATAGGTTTTCAAACACACATCCCCACAAGAAACAAGCTTGGCAGCCCTCAAAACCTTAACTAAATGCAACAGAGCTGCAAAAATTTTGAGGTGCACGGCAATTGTATTGGCAAATAGATGATGATATACTTGATTTATTAAGCACATTACAAAACACAATGGAAATCTGCATTGTAAAACTGAGATAATTTTCTGAAACTCATCTTTGCTATGGCAATCTGCAGTTGTCCAATTTCAGTTCTCCCCTTCTTCATATAGTTCTAATTTAGGATGACCAAATGGTATGAAGTCCAGAATGTCCTAGCCTAACTGCTGAATAATCTAACAAACATAACAAGCATGTTGGACTACCTCAAGTAAGTCCGCATCTTTAATGCACCAACAACATCGGACCGAATTATTTGGCCATTGCTGTTCACAAGTATATTAACACTCTCGACAACATCCAAGAACACCTGAGCAAGAAAAGAGAAAACATTCAATGATCAAGTTGCTTTAAATACTAGATAAAAACTCTCACAAAAATACACCTACTTCATTCTTGTTATAACGTATGCCTTCACTGCGCCAAGACACAGCATTTGTCACAGCCATAGGCGGCCTCTGTGTAACTTCCATCCTATAAGCGTCTGTCTTTATAAATTCACTAAGAATCTTTGCTTCAGTGTATTGAGGGTAGCCAAAGTCCATCATCTCATCAAGTAGTTCATACTAACAAATGCAAAGCCATCAATAGAACTTCTTCTGATAATTTATTAGCATCATTATCAGAGCAAAGGACATTGTTCATAAGTAAGTGCTAATATATTCACTTACCACAACAACAAAATTATCTCTCAGGGATTCCTCTTCTAACTCTTCAAAGTAATGCTTAAAGACCTATCAATAAAAAGAGAGAACTGATCACAAAAGATTACCACTGATCACATAATAATTGCCAGATACAAATAGAAAATAATTCGCAACAATGATGCTTAAAATAGAAAGGATGTTACTCAGAGCATAAAGCTTACATCAACTACACGATGAAGAAAAAGAAGAAGACTAGCAGCATTGCAGTTCTGTCTTGATGCAGTCATCAGATAGACATTATTGTGCTGTACAAACAAGTAGGTGACACCATTATCATATGCAACTGGATCTTGAGACCCTTGATCACCCTGTCAAACATGCCTCAGGATCAGCAAATAGATCATTAAGAAAAAAACATAATAGTCATCCTCAGAAATTCTTTCAAGAAAAAAGCTGAAGGAAAACTCAAGCAAATTGTAAATCAGGAAAACTGAGGTCAGATTTCAACACATCAACCGTGTCGTATTGCTAAACTGAGCTTCTCGATGTTATCTTTTCTTCCTTGTATGAAGAGGAATCCTTTCAGTAGATCGCCATTTATATATCCACTCCCCTCCACATTTCAACTAAAGGTCATTATACTCCACCAAGAATATTTTATGAAACTCTTGGACCTCCGAATTTGGAGTATCCTACTTTCACAGATTCGAAGTGTTCGGTCACAGACTCACAGCATAAGCTAGTGATGCTTTCGGCAGCTAGAGTTTCACCGTGTAGGGTGCAGCACTCACCGCCTCACCTAGCAGCACAAGGCTGGAGCTTGTATTGCTGAGCCACAACCCCATATTCACGATCTAGGCTACTCCCATTTTGCTGGCAAGCTACTCCAGTAGTTTCTTAAGAATTTTTTTTTAAGTTTCAATACCAATAGTTATCAGGGATTATGCTGTAGCTTAAGGCAACTCTAATGTATTTCTTGCACTCTTCTCCAGCATAGTGAATAGCCGCATCGACCATGGACATATCCAACAAACATTGGGAGGCATCATACGCTGACTACAAAAACCAAAGCTTTGTTGACTCAACATGTTACTTTAGATGCCGACTCCTGGGATTAGGTAGTCTCGGCACCATAAGATTGCCTAAACCCAGGAGAAACCTCTAGACGAGAGTAATCTAGAAGAAGATCAGGATGCAGATAAAGTGATAATAAAATTAGTAATGGTGTGACTTGAACGGAACACACAATGAGAGACAGCAACGCCTAGTCATTCCAGCTCCACGCATGTTGAAGATATCAAGATAACTTTTATCATATTGATGCCACTAAAGTCCATATAAAGTGATAGGATCTCTTTGGTATTGCATGGAAGTGCTAGTGTTGGACAACCCACTTTGAATCGTTGCACAAAATTAGCCACTTCAAAATAAGGTCATTGCTCCGGCCCAGAATGAAATTAATCGGGCATGGGCTACAAGAACCCCTAGTTGTTTATTTGATACTCCTTCCGTCCCATTTTGTTTGTAACTTTGTTCTTTTTCGATTTTCGTGTCATTCTTTAAACACTTATATCTCCCAATCTATAATGTTTTCCATAATTTTAAGAACATTGTATTATAGCACTAATCGAGAACTATCAAACAAGATCCATATTGCATATTTTCTGAGATTCATATTGGAAGATATAAGCGATAGAAAACTGGCACAAATATCAAAAAAGGACAAAGAAAATGGGACGGAGGGAAACCCACAAGCCATAGGATTACCCACACTTGGAAGAACAAGAAAAAAAATAAGGGAATAAAGATGGCGATACAGTGATTTCTTCATCACATAACTCATAAGTAAATAGGTCATACAATCGAGTTTATATCTTTCTGACCTCAAAAAAACAAAGAGAAGTTCTAGAGGAAGATCTCAGTACTGAGAAAGAAATGGAACTTGAACCCATAGCACTTTCCAAGCAACCACCATTCCTTAGAAAAGACCTCACTATGCATTACTACCACCGGCCATTAGGGTTCCTCAAACAATGTAAATATCTCACCCCAAGTAAATCCTTAACCCTTCCAACTCCTACTAAGACTATTGAAGGTTCTTGTTAGCTGTTAAGTATAGTCAAAACTGGAATATAAGCAACGATTTCAAAGCCGGAGGATAATCGTACCATGAAAAATCTACATAAGGCTGAAATTAGCTTTCCACTCTAAGAAGTTCGCCCCATGACCATCAAAACTGAATCGCGAGACTAGTAGTGAAACGAATTCAAATGAAGCAACAACTAGTACCACAGATAAGGGACCAAAACGAACAGGACCAAACCATTTCTTCTTGCTCTACTTGTTTCATGTCATCAGCCACTACAGTGCTATCACAGTCAACTCCGATCATTCTGTGATGCTGTCATAAAGGAGTAGACTCCAGAGAGGAGTACAAGGCTCGAGAGAGACGTTAAATGTGTGTTGTTGCATTGGTTTGGTTTATTTATTTCCATGCCTAACTTGTTTTGTGTCATTCATTCCTAGTCTGGCCTCATTTGGTATCGTGTTGATTTTCTATCTGATTCATACCCCTCCTAGATCCTAAGCTAGGGTTCCCCAATTTCCTAGCACCAACAATAATAAAGATCATTAATCATTCAAATTCAGATTCCACATAACACAAGCTGTGTGGATTACGTAAAATCAATGTGCAGTCTTGTGAATCAGAAGATCTGAATAGAATGCGTTCATTTCCAATATAATCAGACGAGCCAAATTCAATCAAGCATTTACAAGTTCACAACTCCTAGCCGGAAATCAACTGATACAAAAACATAAAACATCACCAAAGCATGGAAATAAACCGGGACTTGAGCCGTTAAAAATTTAGTAATAGTAAAACCTCTTTCTCGATGAGCTTGGTGAAGAATTTCTCGGCCTGAACGGAGGAGACGTCGCCGCGGTAGTCGCGCCACACCAGAACGCGGCCCTTGATGTCCAGAAGGAAGAGCGCGGAGGCCGCCCCCGCCATCGATCCCTGTCGATCGAAATACCGGAGATCAGAACGGGCGTCGTCGAGAGGGCGAAGAGATCTGGTTGAATTTTCGCGTGACTCGATGGGATCGGAGGGGTTAGATCTGGAAATGTAGTTTGACTTCGCAAATGGATCAAACTGTTTGGATTTCAGAGATGGAGATTAGAGAGAGAGAAATGGTGGGAGTCTGTGTGGGGGGGATTTGGTTACAGGGAGGAGGGGGAAGTCGATGAAGATTTTCATTTTCGTTCTTATTGGGAGGAAGCATTCCGGAGGCCGCGGGTTACATTCATGAGTTCGTTAAATGCTCCTTCGGCTGTAAATGATCCGAGCAGCTCGCGAGCTCGACTCGGTTCAGCTCTGGCTCAACTTGACTTGTTAAGAGAGGCTCGACTTAATTAAAGAGGCTTGTTTAGTAAATAGTTAAGGGCTCGGCTCGTTAAGGCTCGAGTCGAGGTGGAGCTCGAGTTTTTGGCTCGTTAAGTAAACGAGCCGAGCTCGAGCTCGCCGAAGCTCGGTTCGGCTCGGCTCGTTTACACCCCTGCCTCCTTCTAACTCAATGTCCACGCCTCTACTAATTTTGGAGACCAATTCGGGGGGCAAATCCCACCACCCAGTTGCAAGAATCCCAATTAAGTATCCACTGACCACAAAAGGAGTTGATACGCAAGTGGAGTGGAGTAGGGTGCAGTTGGTGCCTCCCTTATACTATTTACATGCACATGGATAGGATTCGATTTCCGTAAGCACTCATCCCCTCCTCAAGTCCTCTAAAATAAAGTAGATTATGATTAATAAATGACCCAAAAAAAAGGAGTTGATACCACCTAACTACCTAAGAAATTTCGAATATAAGATCTTAAGAATGAACAAATCATAAATCTCAAGTGTTGACCTCTAAGCCACCCACAAGGTTAAAATTCATTAAAAGCTTTTCTTTCTTCAAACTGTACTTTCACACTTTTGTTTTAAGTATCATTTGCACTTTCGGTAGTGATTTTCACATTCTTTTTTTTCATAACTACATTTCTTTTTTTGTATTCTTGAGATATGAATTTATAATGTTGTCCTTTCAAATTTGAAAGAATATACAAATGAAAAGTTAATTTTGTAATTTCGCATAAAAAGCGGACAAAAAAAGTTTGGTTATAAAAAAGAAGGATAAAGTAGCAAAATAGAGAACTAAGCACAATAAAATTTTCTTTGTATTTTTCTCACGCTTTCCTTCTCAATTATTTTCTCTTGCTTCTCTCTCTTTCCCCAACCTCCAAACAGAGCCTTAAACAAATGAAAGAGTATGGCTGTAATTTCACAAAAAAAATCCAGACCAAAAAGTGCAACTGTAAACAAAGAAAATACAAATCCTTTGAACAAACCACAATTGGAATATTTTTCATCCTATTTTATACTCCACTTTCCTGCACATTGGTCTCCTATCCAAGTTAGGTTCTAGATTTTAGTTGATAAATAGTGTTGACACCCCTACTAATATCTATTTTCTTATCAATCTATAATAATATACTACTCACTAATTAATTAAAGCTGATCGTGACCAAAAGATTACATCTATAGATAATTTATGTACATTAATATTTCTTACTATAAAATATATAACCCAATTTCTCGTATTTATATGATATTTTGTCGTTTCATGAAGTTTCAAAAAACGCCCGTGAAGTTGGTATTTTTGCCTATAATTTGGTGTTCCCGTTATACTATTGTATTGTATGCTGAACGGGCAAATTGTCACACCATAATCAAGATTCAAGTCTCATCTTCATAATTCACGCACAAATGCTAGACATCTTAGAGAGACATGTGGAGCCACGTATTTTTTTTTTTTTTTTGGAACAGCAACAAATTTATTGAGGAAGTCTTGACAAAGGGTACATCAAGACGGGAGAGGGGAGGGGAATCCAACCAAGAGTTGCCCAAGACTCTAATCGCCGATCGAACTAATCTCGGAATCAAACAAGGGAAAACAAGCATGTTTGTATTGAGTTGTGATGAAAACAAGTGTATTAGGTACTTCTGAATCAAGCAAGCCCCTCCCTGGTCATATGTGTGTTGTGGTCATATACGTATCGACGACTACCTTAACAACAAACCATTTACAGTTCAAAACATATCTGAGTTAGATGTGGCAGCTGACAGGGTGAAAGTAACATATGGTCACGGCAGCAAGCCGTCTCCAATTTCACCGATAACTTTCTCAACTTTGACTAGCATTTCTGTCAACAAAAACAAAACAAGTTAGCAAACTTAGCACATAACAAGCAATAACATCAGTGATTTTTAGTTATTCCAAAATTTTATTGATGCAACCAGGATGATGTTATTAGTAGCAGCTTTAAGCTCTTGGTATAACATGCGGTTAAGCTTAACGTCAACGTCTACGTCTACAGGCAAAGATTCAATGAGAAATCTCTAGGGATTCTCACTATGAAGGTGGACAATACTATGTGTGGTTTGTGTCCCCTAACTCTCATCGTAGAGCCCCCAATGACCCATATACACAAGAAGCTCGAACGCATGATCTGATCAAAATACCCTGATGTGATAACAAAGAGGAGCTATAAAGTCGGGTAAGGGCCAAGGCACGCTCACAACAAAGTGCATGTGGTTGCCCGTGTATGCAGAAATGACAAACACTTCATCCAACAGTAATTGTTTTACTAATCGACTGGTCTGATGAAATGGCAAATCAAACATTCACTATCAAGTCAGCTGGCTCTCTTTACCTACAAGGAATAGCTGGAACAAATTTACCATAGAGGACTAAGATAATTTAGAAAAACACATACCTTGGAAGGAAGAATCTTCCAAGCATCTCTGCAAAAGAAGATACCAAAAAAACAAGCCATCATATGACATCTTATAGAATTCCTAAAAAGAAAGTTCATTAGCAATGTAAAGCAATGCATTCAATGCAATACCACGATTTGATTTCTCAGATCAATATCCCCAGAAACAGGTTCCCGTGCTCCATCTATGAAAATTTAATAAATCAAGGAAATGTTTATTTAACTTAGTCAGAACTGGAAAGACCTTACAGTGTCAGAACTTAAGGTTCCAGACTCAAGATACCTTGTTCCGCGACAGGGAGACAGCTCATCACCAATGACGTGAAGCTAGGAGGCAATGATCCAAAAATGCTATCAGTATCTCGTTTTAGTACAGTATCATGGGAGCATGAGTTTTGAGCAACTTCATTGTTCGAACTTGATTGCATCTGATCCGTAAAAGTGTCCCCAGAGATCCAGGCTAAGGGTCTTTGAATGCTATAGATCTCAGTCGAAGTTTTCATCATCGGCATACATAACACAGCATATCAATTCTACAAAGGATATAATTCAGTGAAGTAATGGTGATTAAATCTTCATGCACCTGTATGGGGATTCATCAGAAGGAACACAATCGGGTTGCGATGAAATTTCAGATAAAAACTTGCCACGTGATTGGTCCGCATCAGAGTAACAGCTCATCACCAGTGATGTGAAGCTCGGAGGCAATGCAGATGTTCCAGAAATGTACTCAACGTCACAATTGAGTTCAGTATCCTGGGAATTTGTGCTTTGAGCAACTTCATTGTCCAAACCAGATTGCATCTGATCAGTATATGCGTCCACAGAATCCCAGTCTTGCTTAGGTCTGCAAATGCTATATATATAAGTCAAAGCTTCTTTGTGCTATAATATTTAATACTGCAGTGACAATCATAATAAATTTAGGTAGCATGTATCTGCTGCAGAGGAAAGTACGCGGTGAAGTAATAGTAACTAAATCTTCATCAACACCTGTATGGGGATTCATCAGAAGGAACAAACTCGGATTGCGATGAAATTCCAGATACATAGTTGCTACATGGGAGCCTGGCGTCCCTGCTGCCACCCATGATCTCCTAAAGAAAAGAAAGAAAAAATCACAGCATTAGAACAAAATGGATTAGCTAATTAAGGAAGCCTTCCAACGATCACCATTGGCATGAGCATGACAAGTTCCACAACAGTAAACAATGGCACAGTCTGTTGATTCACCTTCAAAGCATTGATGAATGTTTCTGTTTCACAGCTCGTTGAAAACCGCAATGCAAACTTCTGAATCTGGAAACAAAGAAGAACAATGTAAGTAGACAGTAGGCCTTTCTGTAATGAAAAATATATAACAGAAATTGGACATCGTTGGAACACTTCACTGCAGTTTGCAGATATTGGTGATAACTGAAGAGTGGTTAGCACATCAGTACTAACAGTTGATGACATGCCAATATCTCTCCTAGTTTTTAACTGTATTGGATATCTGGTCTTGATGAAGTTTTGACCCTTCCCTCATCATTGCAATTTGGCATCCAACAGAAACACAAACCACTAGACTGAGGAAAAACACATACTAGGAACACAGACCACATCAAGTTTTATGGAGGGTGGCAGCAATTTAAGTTTTTAATTCCAGTACTTAAGCCGATGCAGACTTGCTTATTCCAGCTTGGTAAATGGTGCAGATTCATGCTGTGCCCACGTTTTAAAATGATGCAGACAGACCATAGAGAAAATTGTACGGGTTTTTGCAGTTTCACTCAACCGATTTAAGATAAAACAACAAAAGATAGGAAAATTTCACCATCTATAAGATAAAGTATTCAATGTAAGAGTACTTAGCAGCTTGCCTGGCCCAGACCATCTCTATAGCTAATGAAAACAACTCTGGTACCCCTGGTAGGAAATCCTGCTACACATGACACGTGAGGCCAGGAGAAATGCAGCTTCGAAATGTAGTGCTCTTCCTGCAACATATCAAAACATAAGACCATAAAAATATCCTCATTTCTGAGAAATCATAACCTCTTCCTGCCCATAGACAAAATGGAAGCAAAACAGAATAAGCCATCAATAAGAATTCTCAATTTATCTACCCTACTGGAAGTACAAAATCAATTAGAACATACGCAATACCACCTACTTTAAGACATCCAAACCAAATGCGGAACCATTTACGGCAAGTATTGTGACAATGTCAAAATTTGTAAAGCTAACAAAAACTGTTTTTGGTCACCACAAATTATATTGACGACCTTGCAATCTTCTATGAAATCTGCAGGAAACTAAATGAAGCACCACTATTCACAAAACACATGAAGTAGAAGAAAAACAGAACTGTCTTACGCCTACCTCAGTGTGGCTACTTGGTCAAATAACTAATCAAGCCAGTACTTGAGCATTATAGAACATCCAGGAACAAGAAATCTATTGATAAATGTGTCAAAGTATAAAACCTGAACTTAGTTGGCAGAAAATTTGACCATGTATGCACAGACAAACATATATAGCCTAAAGTAGATGGTTGAACAATTCCAACTCCGTAAAAAGTCAAATGCATTACTTGGGACAATCTAGAGCAGGTGACCAAATGAAACAACAAGCTGATAAACATTTTAGGAACATACTTAACCAAAGCATGGGATCTAGCAGATCCGAATGCAGAAGATATAGCGATCAAAAGCACAAACACACAAGGACACTATATTTACATGGTTCATCCAACGTGTCTACATCACTGTCGCTGGAATTTTTTCACTCTGGTGGAAAAAGTACAAAGTATTAGGGCTGCAAATGAACCAAGCTATTTGCGAGCAGCTCAAGGCTTGGCTCGGTAAGGACTCCGCTTGGTTCGTTTAGTAAACAGGACGAGCTTGAATAAAAATTTTGGCTTGTTTTGTGGATGAGCCGAGCTTGAATTAGCCGTTGCTCGGCTCGTTTACTAAAAACGAGCTCAAGCTCTCAAAAATTAATCAAGGTGGAATATTGGATTCGAGCTCAAGCTTAAGTGAGCCGAACTCGAATCGTCTAAGTCACATAATTCGCGTGCGTGCGGGAGCGCGAGCGTAAGCGTGAGCTTGAAGGCGTCTTCGAAACACATTAAGACACGAGAGCGAGGATTGAGAGCGCGAACGCAGTGCTTATCAACCTACTAAAACATGTGTAGGCGTCTTTGCTTATCAACCTACTAAAATTTGCAAGTGCGAGAATTGAAAGCACGAGCACAGTGTGAGGATTGAGAGCGGGAGCCTTATGTGTCGGACTCGATCAAAACAACTATACAACTGTTAGAACTTGTGGCTCATATGTTAATATGAATAGATACTAAGAAGTTCTATAGAGACCAGATGCCGGAGCGGAGCGGAAGCATCTGACCCATCACCGATGATACAATAGAGTGAACAGCAGCCGCTCTCTCGCTCCCGTGGACGTACCCGGTTTTGGGGAACCACATATATTCTCTGCGTTGATTTCTTTACTGTTTTGATACTCGCATATCGTGTGTGTGTTTCGGTCCGGAAAGTGTACGCTATTCACATTGTACGGACTCGATCAAAACAACTACGAAATCAGAAAAGCATTCAAATGCACCGGTCGTTAGCGTAACTCCCGTGGATTTTACCGAGGAAAGCGTACGCTATTCACATTGTACGGACTCGATCAAAACAACTACAAAGTCAGAAAAACATCCAAATGCACCAGTCGTTAGGGTAACTCACGTAGATTTTACCGAGGAGAGTGACGGTGAGAATGAATCCGGATCCGGTGCGATCGGTGGCGAGAGCGAGAGAAGCGGTGGAAGACGAGGACGAAGAGATCCAGTTGCCTTTGACGCGGTTTCGAGCGGAGGCGCGGATAGGAGTGAGAGAGGGATGAGTAGATGAGAGAGGAGGGTGAGGGTAGTTGAAGAAGCGAGCGTACTGGACCTTCCACTGGTCTCCAATGGCGGATATCGTCGTCTTCTCCGTGTGTTCGCTCAGTACTAGTGCGAGAGGTCCCGCCATTTTTTCAAATTCTACTCCACGCTTTTGTTCTCGGGTTTTCGATTAGGGGAAGTGGTCGTAACTTATAATAACTGGTTAAATTGCACTTTTGTCTCCTCGATTATTCAATTGCTTTTTATTCCATCCCTAATCGATTAAAAGTTAAAACCTAGAGTCTATTTTTGGACTTTAAATATACTCTACTACTGAAAAATGCTCATTGTTATCGTTAGATATGGTGGTTAATGAAAAACATTTATTGCCAACTGTGAGTTGCATATATGTTACGTATGGACAGAATGTCAGGCTCCAATTTAGTACTCCACTTTTTTTCATGCTCATAAATCATAATATGGCTAAGGCCATCCACAGTGGTATAATCAAAAAACGATAACCAAAAGTTGACACGTCAGCTTTTGATTATTCACTTAAGAGGTTGCTAAGCTTAACAATGTTGAGCTTCACAATGGTCACTTCTCTATTTCCTTCTATTCACTTTCCTCCATTTACGTTTTTTTTGGCAAAAATAAATCGATTCCCTCTCTTAATTTCGGGGGAAAATCGGGGACTTTCTTCCCTCCTATTATGAATTTTTTTGGGGGAAAAAAAATAGAAACGGGAAAGAAGAGTGAAATACCTTAATCCGGCGATGATGGTTTGAATTGTAGATGATCGAGAGATATGAACTTCAGAGGGAAAGAAAGAGAAAAAGTTTGTGGATGAAGTGAAAAAGATATAGAGTAGGCGAAGAAGAGAAGGAAAAAATATCAATTGAAACACGCGTGTATACAAATTTTGGAACTAGTTAACTTATGTGGTGTGGAGTCCACAAATTTTGATTATTGAAAAAGGTTGCTAGTTTTAGTTATCCAAAGCCCAAAATTTGATTATTTCTAAGAATGTTGCTAAGTTTGATTATACCATTGTGAGCCATCTTTTGCACCAACATTGTTAACTTTAAAAACAATTGACTTTTGATTATACCATTGTGGATGGCCTAAGAACTTGAATTTATTTTTAAAAAAACTCTATCTTTGCAAAACGCATGGGATTCGAATCAATAATTGCTTATAATTGAACTCAATAGATTCCTAAATTTCTTCTATATCCTTTCGACTTTAAGCGGAAATTTACTTTGGTCCTTCACATTTCAATTTGGACAAACACATACTTGCATTTTCTAATTGGTTTCAATGTCAACCATCTGTTGCCTTCCGTTTGTTTTTTGGACAGAAAAGGCACGTGTTACCATCACATGAGCAATTGCGAGGGGCATTTTGGCCATCTACTTCAATTGCGAACTGTGATAATTATTGTCAATTGAAATTGGATAGTAAGAACCAGAGTTATCTTCTAAAGAAAAAACATTCATCCTCCTACCTAATTCTCCAAAAAAAAAGTCCCCAAATCCTCTATCCATTTGGGGTAGGGATCAGAATGTGTAGGGTCGGATCGGCCAAAATGGCCATATGTACTAGCCATAATTTTGAGACTTCTTCTTTCTTTTTTTATCAATAAGGGATGACATTATTTAATTCCCTTTTCTTATCTAATGGCGTGACCGTCGATGCACCTTTGGTCGGTGCCTTCAGCATTTCGGGGAGGTATATGGACGTACTTGTACTAGGTTAAATTCCACTGTTATCACCTCAATTATTCAACTGCTTTCTATTTCATCCTTAATCTATTCTTTTTAACTTTCCAAATCGGTAAACACTTCGTCTTATTTTGGATTTTTAATCTATCAACTGAACAAATGGTTGTTGTTCAGGTTATTGGGGTCGATATTGAGGCTCATTATTGTTACTCCATTAGATATGGCGGTTAATGGGAAACACTAGAGCAGTGGTCGCGTTTAGGCCCATTGCGGATGGAGATACACACGTCCATTATGAACTATGATTAATTTTTTTATTTTTTTTTGCCATTATGAATTGTGATTTTGGTTGACAAATTTCATTAAAGGTGGCAAATGGGCGGGTCTAGGCAGGTTGAAACGAGTTGCAGGTCAAGTAGTAAACGGGTTGGAACGGGCCGGGTCGAATATGGGTCAAGACAAACCCAAACCCGCCCGCCCCGCCCCGTTTTTCCTCTTCTTTTTTTTTCCCCCTTCTTTTTTTCCCCCTCTTCTCCCCCGTCCCCATTTCCCCTTGTTTCAAATACTACTCAAAATCAACTCGACTCCCTGACCCGCCCCATGTATGATGTCATCACACCATTTTTCCCTTTCAAATACATTCCAACTGTTGAATGATGGAATTTTGTGTGCTATTCTTTTCTCTTTTTTTCCCAATCCCCACGACACGTACATGTGAATTCTGATCATATGCCAAATTTTGTCTTCCAGAATCTCTTGATTTTGTGTGTGTAATCATATGCCAAATTGTGTTGTTTCGGTGATGAAATCATTTCGTCGTGATAAACTATTTTTGTTGCAATGAAATGAAAAGAAAGTGCAGAGTTTGTTCAAATATCGGTGAAGACCAAATGAAATCGAAAGAGTATATAGGTTAGTTTTGGATTAAAAAGTAAAGTCGATTTTTTTGTCTTTACAACCAGGAAACCCCCTGTTTGTTTGTTTTTTTTTTCCCTGCTTGGTTCCTCGGAAAGCAAATGAGAAAAATAACAGTTTGAATGAATTAACAAATGGAGTACTAGGAGGTGATGAGCGGCTTGTGTCCTCGTCAGGGCTGGCCGCGTGGACGAGAGAGAGAGAGAGTTGGCAAAAAGAGGTGGAGATTTGCTTCAACTGCAGATAGGACCTAAGTTCTATTGGACCAACAGCACAACGGAAGCAATGAAGTGGAAATTTGAAATTTCTTTCACGACTTCAGCTCGTAACCCATTTTAACTTCAACCCATATAGAACCTATTTTTAACTCATCTAAACCCATGTAAATATGGGTTGATATGGGTTCAACCTATACCAACCCATATTATAATATGAGCGGATTGGGTTGGGTTATAAGTAGACGGATTTGGACGGGTTCAAAAATGTGGATTGAGATTGCCACTTCTAAATTTCATTATCAGTCACGTTTAAGCCTCATCATTGTGGACATACTTCAAAACAGTATTTGCTAATTTGAGTAGGTGACACAGGGATGTAACTATTGAGCAATGTAGAAGGGCAGCATGGAGTTTAATCTTTCCTTGGTTGAACTATATATCAATAATTCAATATCCTAAACCATATGGCATACATCAAAATGAGCCAATCCTCAAAGCAACTTAACATCGCCATGTTCTATTCTAGTACTAATACTTAACAGGCTATAGCATTGAAACATTTACAATGAACAATTATCAACATAAATGGACTCCATTCAAGCCACCATAAAAGAAGTCCTTTCTTCAAGGACTGCACCAAAGTAAACTATCCGTGAAGAGAAAGAACTGATTCTGAAGGCACCATCTCAGCGCATTCAAGCGAGCTTCTGCTTCCGCTTGATCAACCTTTTGACTCCATGATGAAGAGCTACCCAGCATCAAAACTGACTTTACTCCATCTACCACAATCTCATTTGCATTTCACCGGAGAAAGAAATTTGGAAGTTAGACATAAAACGAAAAACCATTTGCATTTAACATTATTAAACCGTTACGATCATCGGAAGAATTCGAAAGATAACACAATCGATTAGAATCCCCATTAGACCCAGTTCTCGACTAAGCAAATCTAGGCCATAAGATGTTGAACTAAGGAAGGTGAATTCTATGGATGAACCAACTCATGACCAAGTACGCTCTCTTTCTATGAAAATTGGCATAGTTCAAGTAACATCAATAAAAATGCATCAAAAGAAAATGAATTACAAATCCACTCTTTTAAGCATGATCAAAATGAAAACCAACAATCGAATCCAACCCAAATGCAGTTTAATTTGACGCGTCTTCTTTCGTTTCTGCGCTTCCTCTGCCGTTCTTGTTCCTCATCGATCAAGTGAGCGATGAGATGTGTTTCTAAGTCTCGAGTTTTATCGCTTGAGGTATGAGG
Source organism: Rhododendron griersonianum (assembly GCA_018127125.1). Taxonomy (NCBI): domain Eukaryota; kingdom Viridiplantae; phylum Streptophyta; class Magnoliopsida; order Ericales; family Ericaceae; genus Rhododendron; species Rhododendron griersonianum. The sequence goes on along the minus strand of CM030799.1, from coordinate 4,942,285 downwards.
CAAGTTACTATAACAGTACTGGTTCATGAATACTATACACATGACCAAATTCTATAGAATGAAGATGGCTAAAATATTCAAGGTAGAGTAATTTTTGATACGCAAAGCTCTAAAATATTGCATCGTACACTATGATACTCAATTGCAAACGTATTCGTCAACAAAAATATCAACATACTCTTTACAATATTCCTATTTGACCTCAAATTCATCCACCCAAGTACAACTACAAAAACCTGTGATCTTTTGGGTGCCTTTTTCTCTATCGCTGACTAGCTCTATTGGCTGATACAAAGTGTCAGATCTGCTTGTGCAGAGTGTGTTATGTCTTGATAGAAGTAATTAGGTAGCCAATTGATGTAATTTGTATATATTTGTTAGTTGGGATGCACATGATTTTTTATCTCCGTAGCTTTGGTTGGATTCAATTGTAAAGTGCCGTTGGGCCTTTGAAATGATATGCGATGCTCAACTGATGATTAAAAAGAAAGTACAACTACAAAATAAGTTCAAAAAAAAGAGTACAACTTCAAAAACCTATCTAATAAAACAGAAGGGTTGTCCTACATGGCACCTTTTGTCCTAAGTGGCATCCACCACGCACATGCACAAACGTTTACACACGCCGACACACACGTTCACGCACATGCACACACGTTCACTGTGATTAAAAAATTAAGTGCTCCATTTTTCAATCCGGTTGAACTGATGCGTAGTGCCGTAGGCACGGACAAGCACTAGTTACTACTATAATTTGCAAAAACCAATGTCACACTCCCTTCAAATAAATGTTGATTCTAATTTTCCAACACAAATGTAAGAGCATCTCCAATCCAAGACCCTCTAAATCTCTATTTGAGAGGATCAAATTAATCTATTTTATTTGAAAAGTAGATTTAGAGGATTGTACTATTTATCTCAACTCCAACCCAACACTCTATTTCTTAACTCCAACACATATTTGAAGGAGATCCTCTATTTTTTCCTTCATCCTCTATATTTAGAGGATCAAAGTTCATCCTCCCAAATGGAGGAGAGTTTTAGAGGATGGATTGGAGAATGTTTTTCCTCCAAAATGAAGATATAGAGTATGGATTGGAGATGCTCTAAGGTATTTTTATTGGGGTTTTGATTTTGGCGCTCCACTTTCGTACGTAGGCGCTTCACTTTGTACATTAAGTTATTAGTAATTTTACGTTAAAAGTAGAGCGCATCCGTACAAAAGTGGACCGCGAAAATTAATTTTCTTTTTATTGCCACTTGAAAAAAGAAGAAGACCTAAAATGTTAATACGCTGACGCAATTGTCCGAACACATAACCGTTCACTTACGGCATATTCTGCGCGCTTATTTTTATCTCCGTTTCATTTTCTTACGCAGGCGAAGAACAAATCCTAGAGAGAGAGAGAGAGAGACCGCCATGAAACTCTGCTCAATCCAGACGCAAAAATTTCCATCCCCACTGCCAACCCCTATACCCAACCAAAGCTGCAAACCTCCATTCAATTCTCCTCAAAACTCACCCTTACTGGGATCCGACGGAAATGTCGGTTGACTGTGAAATCCGTGATGGATTCGGCTACGATTGATGAACTAGGGCTTTTGGAAACCGATATCCAAAACCCGACCGTTTCGTCGTCTTATCGGAATCCGAAGTACCGGAAACCGAATCAGACGGTGTTGGAAGCTCAAGCGAAGGTGTGCACCGGGCCCACGCAAACCAGAGCGCTCACTGAAGAACAGGCTTTCAAGGTCTTGGACACCATTTTAAGATCAGGTTAATCGAGTTTTATGGTTTTTATTGGTCTATTGTTTCCTCAATTTGCATCAACACACTTCACTGGTGAGTTTGACTTAAGTTAATTCTTACTAAAGAATGTCGGTATTATTGAAATTTATTAATCTTTTTGTTTGGCTTCCCGTAAAAAAATTTGAATTAATCTCCGGTTGCTGAGAAGAATAAAGAAAGTACTAAAATATTGGTCGAAGTTGAAAAAAGTATAGATTAGACGATTTCAAATTTCATAGTTTTTTTTTTCATTTTTGATCGTAAATATTTGCCATTTAGATTGAGTGGACAATATAACCCTATTTAAAGCCCCGGCAAAGCCCTAGCCCTAACTTTATTCGATTGAGAGAGAGAGAGAGGAGACGTTCTAAGGATGTGGAACAAAGACGGATAGTGGAGCAGTTGAAAGCTTTGGCAGAGGGGCAGGAAGCTCTGGAGCAGCAGACGAAAGCCTTCAACGATCAGAAGTTGAGGACGAAAGAAAGAAAAAGGAGGCGGACGACGAGAGAAAGAAAGAACATAGAAGCAAAGGCAAAATGGGGTGCAAATAAGAAGAATCTAAAAGAGGCCACTTCTGTATCTTTGTATTGTGCTGACACGTCAACATCGGTCAAGCCCCTTCCATTGCGGCCCTTCGTCGTTTTCTTAGGCCGGTTTCACCATCCCAACTAGACTTGATATCCATAATGCTATTGCGATGGGTGGGCTTAGGTCTATGGTGGCGACATACGTGAAGGTTGTGGACAAAATAAAAGCCAAGATGAAGTTCATCGAAGATCAACTCATAGTCAAGACTCAAGGACCATACAATCGCAAACCTAGAGAATCAAGTTCAGTTTGAATTTCGAGTTGACAAGGAGTTGATCTTCGATGAGCCAAGATGAAGTTTATCGAAGATCAACTCTTAGTCAAGGACTCAAGGACCATACCATCGCAAAGCTAGAGAATTAAGTTCAGTATGAATTTCGAGTTGGCTTGCGATGGTATGGTCCTTGAGTCCTTGACTATGAGTTGATCTTCGATGAACTTTATTTAGCTTTCATTTTGTCCACAACCTTCACGTACGTCGCCACCATAGACTTAAGCCCACCCATCGCAATAGCATTATGGATATCAAGTCCAGTAGGGATGGTGAAACCGGCCTAAGAAGTACACGAATGGCCAGCAATGGAAGGGGCTTGACCGGATGTTGACGTGTAAGCACAATACAAAGATATTGGAAGCGGTCTCTTTTAGATTTTTCTTATTTGCCCTCCATTTTGCCTTTGCTTCTCTGTTCTTCCTCTTTCTCTCGTCGCCCGCCTCCTTTTTCTTTCTTTCGTCCTCAGCTTTTCTAATCGTTGAAGGCTTTCATCTTCTGCTCCAGAACTTCCTGCCCCTCCGCCACCAGAGCTTTCAATTGCGCATTTGCTCCACTATCTATCTCCGTTCCTCATCGTTAGAACGTCCCTCCTCTCTCTCAATTGAATAAAGTTAGGGCTAGGGTTTCACCGCGCCTTTAAATAGGGTTATAAAGAGGGTATTAGGGTTGCACATACATTGTCCGCTCAAACAAACAAACGTGTGTAAATCTGTACATTGGACTAAAGTCAAGCCCAACCTTTGTTTGTTCAATGTTTAGCTGGTTAAGGAATGTCGAAGATGAGCCTCACAGGCCAAAGCGCAACTCCCATGCAACGACTACCCTTTCTTCCTTTTATTTTTTGTATTTATTTTTTGTTTTTTTACAAATTAATGGAGTAGAACTAAAGAATGAAAAGAAAAAGAGCTTCAATTCATAGCAGTATTGAGACTCAACCCATGTATTATGCAGATTTGTGTAGCGAGTTTGAGGCTCATGTTTAGGATTTTGTAAGAGGAACAAAATAAAAAAAGGAAAAAAGTAATATTTGGGGTATGGTGGAGCTGAAATAACTGATCCGAATTTTGTCAAGAAGCAATTTGAACCAACCCCAACCCACACACTTATTTCTTGTACGTTTTTTATTGATTCTAACTGGAATCTTGTTTATGTGTAAAAAATGTCCCTCAATCTTGACTCGGCTAACATTTTTGGAATGCTAATGTTTCTCTAACTCTGCGTACACAGCTAAGGGAGAACTTAAAGATGAAGAGCAGGTTTCAAAGGCACAACTTGGGGCTTTTTTTGCTGCAATGACCATTCGTGCAAATGCGTTTCCTGAAGAAACTCAATGGAGTGAGGGGGAAACACGTGCAATGAATACATATTGGCCACATTTGGTTCGAGTGCTTTCCCCGGACATAATCTTCATAGCTGATCCTGAAGGCTCTATTATGGGAGTTGGTAATTCAATAGGCCCCCACTATGTTGGTAATTGCACAAACGATATGAGATTGGTGGGTGCCCTTAGGGAAGTCTTAGCAGGGGGTCACCTAGGATATGAAGAGGTTCAAGGTGTTCTAAAAGACGTTCTTCCATTGAAATTAGAAAACGAGACCTCAGCAAGTGAGTCACTGCTTTCGGCATTTTTAATAGGCCAACGCATGAATAGAGAAACAGATCGTGAGTTGAAAGCATATTGCCTTGCATTTGATGATGAACTCGGTAATGTTTATTATCTGTTAGTCTGGTGGTTTTTAGATAATAGAAAGTTTTTCGCATCAATACCCGTCTCTTAGTCTTATTATTTATTGAATATTAGGTCTCCGGCCAATTGCTGATGTCAGATCTTTGACTCACTATGGTGAGCCTTACGATGGAAACACTCGGTACTTCAGGAGCACACTATTTGTTGCTGCAGTTAGGTCCTGTTATGGTGAATCCTGCTTGCTTCATGGGGTGGAATGGATGCCACCAAAGGTCATCAGTTAGCTTACCTTGCCACTGTGGCCTGTTTCATTCTCTCTCAAACAAAAAAGAACAAAAGTGGCATTTTTGTTACTCTTTGGTTCTTCATGTCCTTAATGTCTTACTATGTATGAGAGCATCGTCCGAATTAACTTCGAAGAGAGAAGTTTTCTTGTTTGCAAAATTTGCATCTTTATTTGTTTGAGTACTGTTATTTTCTTTTCTCTCTTTTCTCTGTTTCATGGAACGTTTTGAAGGAAATAGAAACATCACCAACATGAAGAGGAAACTAAAGAAAAAGAAGTCATATTTTGCGTTTTATGTGAACTGAGATGGTCTTATGTTTTCAGGGGGGCATAACTGAAGAACAAATGCTGAAGTTCATGGGAGCAAATACACATTTATCCCCATTGCAGGCCAAAAAACTTCTTGAGGTCTTTGGTTTCCTACATTCTTTCTTGCTGTGCCATACTGATGATTTTGCCGCGTCTTGAATAAATTCCAGTAGTATCTAACTTTTCTGAACTGTTTTACTCCAGGACGAGGAAGTCGGATTTGCTTACATGAGCCAACGTGAAGCTGTCCCATCAATGTATGTAAATATAACCAATTTTTTTTCTCTTCCAACTTTCTTTTTGTTTCTTGTATTAAGAATTTACAGCGTATACATTTACATCTTTCAGTTCCTTTATTGTCATTGACTCATTGTTGAAGTTCAATGTTCCTTCTAGAGAGAATTAGTTAATTTCATGATGCATTATTGCTCAACGTACCTGAGGATTAAACTTTCTCATTTAACTTATGTACTAGATACCCTAATAGCCCCTCCTAGGCTATGATATGCAAATTTTAGGTCAATAATTGTTAGCCAAAACAATGACTTATAGGTTCTATGCTTGAGGATAACATTGCAGCACCATATTGACAGATGTGCATCTCCTGAAACTTTGCTTGGGCCTCTGTAAATGGTTTGAGTTGATATTTGACTTCTTTACCAGTCAAATTTTGAGGTATCATGAGAGTCATATAATTAACTCTTTTTCCTTTGCCACGAATTTTGTGCATTGAAAAAGATGCTTATGTGCATCTTATATTATGTAATGATTATGTTCCTCTAGTTCTATTGGCAGACTTCCTTAGTTTTCTACAATGTTGTGGGTTCTGGTTAATGCTTCTATGCAATTGGTTGAAGACGCCAATACATATTTTCAACTTAGCTATGCAATTATGCATGAGTTATGACTTTGGCCGCACTTTCCATCTACTTGTCCTGTAAAAAATTACGTTGTAAAATACTGCTGCATTTCGTGAAGTTATTAGTCCAATATCTGGTTGTTTCTTCAAACCGTCTCCCCTAGGTGTAACTAAAGAGAAGAACAAAAAGAGAATCAATGGAATGCTCGCAAAAGAAGATAAACAATGAAAGTTTAAAAAAAATTGATTATGCTTCAAGGCTGAGATATATGGTTGTGTAAGCTATCTTTGTATTTGCTCAGGGCTAGAAACAAAGCCTAACATTACTCAAATTGGTTTGCAAGGTACTCTTTAATTGGGTTGCGGGAACATATAAAGAAGCGTCCTCCAGTGGCAACATCTGAGAAGGTTCAGCAATTTGTGAGAGTAAGCAACATTGTTTTCAATTGGACTGCTCTTGAATGTATTATCTGGGTGATCCAGTCTTCTCTGATATGATTTCAAGAACTTGATATGCGATGCACATCGAGTGTAGATCTCAATCTATAACAACTAACAAATATAGAAGCTAGAAAGATCAGTGCATGTTCTTTGTTTGTTGTAGACTTTAAACCCTATTCTCAAAGTTCTATAACTTCTATAGCTAATGCAAAACAGCCATCTGCGCTCTTCTCACCAGGGCATTACAGAGAAAAGAAACTACTTGGCCATGATATTAGCCATCCCTGTGTAAATTTTCATTATTGTTCCGCCAACTTAACTCACAATCTTGCGTGTTGTCTTTTCACTAGGCACGGGGGAGGGAAGCAGTTGTTGCTGGATTTTATCATGAAGGTTATGAGGAACCACTTTTAATGCTTATGAGAAGAAGAGGTGTTCAATCTGGTTTGGTGGTGAAGGTACTCAACCTTTTATATCTTTTGATCTAATAAGTTTCCGGTAATGATAATACATTCCTTCTATACCAGGAAGACATTATTCTAGTCATGAAAGAAGCTTATCTTGCTCTCTTTGAAATTTAGTTGGCCTCAACAGTAGTGTATCCATTGGGACACTAAAGAATAATTTCTTTCCCTGAAAATAGAAGAATAATCTGATGTTGTTCATCTAGGGTGAGGAAGGGGCACTTTCGATGACAACAAGATTGCGGTCATTAACCTCAACAAAAGGGTTTCCTGTGAACTACTGTTCAGGGTTCCGCTCACTGAATGTGGCATCTGCTCATGAAGTGGATGGTGTGTATCTAGCAATGACCTTTGTTTTTTACTTTTTCCCTGTTCATGTGTTTAGAGTTGAAGACTATTATGTAAGGTATACATATATGTTAGTGGCTAAGGTTGTTATTTCCATGAAAGCATTGCACAGAAACATATTAGCTCCCTGCTAAATCTGAAATCCGTGTTTCAATGGTACAGGCGTGTCACGTGAGAGTTTCAATCTTGAGGTAAATGCCAAAGACTATGGCTTTGAACCCACTGATACTCCGAGAACAGATAGATCGGTAAGCCTTCTAGATCCTCTTTACATGGCTACCTCTTCTCTTGTTTGCATAGCTTATACCCTAGCTTTGATGTGATGCAAATGTGGAAGAGACCAGGCATGCAGGGGCCTATTGCTCAATATGATATCCCTCTACTACTGCATCATCTATGCATCTCCATCGATGAGAAAATGATATCAATGCAAGGGAAATTTGAAATTTTTGCTGTTTGAAATTTGATATTTCTCCTTCCACTCACTTTCAATGTCTGAATCTAGTCAGATGTTAGACGGTGCAGTCAAGTAATTTCTCATGATAGAAAAATCGCAGTTCATGGAAAACACCACTACAACCTCAAAGCAAAGTGGTTTATATCTAACAAAACAAAAGATCAATGCTGGTAGCCTGGTCTACATGCAACAGATATGCTATCGCCTATCTTTACCTATCTATCCCATTTCAACGCCTTGTTGACTTTGTAGTAAAAGCCCATGCTTCGTTTTCAGTTGTTAAGTTGCTGCTTCGAGTTTTGCTCCCTGTTCTTTGTATTATGCTTGCCTTCATGTTCGACAGTGAACTGCAGTGAAATTTTGTGACAGATTTGGCATTTTTTTAAGCTACACCCTCCATTCCTTGATAATCAAGTCTAGTGAGGAAAAGTTCAACCATTCTAGATGTTCAGTATTCTGTTTTTGAATATCATTTTCGGGCTTCTGAAATATTATTCAGGTCGTCAGTGGGGGTGCTCCTGCTCCCTTGAGATAAATTTATAATCTAGTTTTGGGTCTCCTTAATAATCGTAGGAATCCATATACCTTCTTTTTTTTTCCTGTCTGGAAAAATACTCGTTTTAAATTCACTTAATATGATTGGATGAGATTAAGTCTGCAATAGTAGAGGCTTCTCTTTTTTGCCGTCCGGCTTGGGCTTGTTTTTAAATTTCATCTTCCATGGTCTATTTTAGTTTCTTCCTCTTGCTCTAGAACATAACAGTTTATGACTGTGATGCCATTTGTTCCTACGTCCAGGTTTCGAGGAATATAGAATTAGGTTTAGAAGCTCTACGTGGTCAGAAAGGTCCGGTGTACGATCGAATCGTTTTAAATACCGGAATGGTAGATCACTTGCTGGGCTGTGATGGTGCACAAGATGTATCCTTAGCCATGGATAGAGCAAGGGAAGCCATTGACAGTGGTAAGGCCTTAACCAAGCTCCTAAATTACCTCAAGATCTCCCACAAAGTGAAGTAGAATAAGTCTTGATAGGGGCAATACTTCTTGTTGTATTTTTATTTTTTTTTAGGAGGCGCCTAGGGTATATTTTCTGAGTTGGACAATGTACACGGGAGGGGGAATAGATTTCCTCCAATTTTGGTTGTAAATTATGTACAATTTTTCTTCATTTGTTCGGCTTGTTTGGTCTGCCATACGAAAATAATTTTTTGATTCTATGCTGGTAAAAGGCATGTATTCGGGATGCAAATTTTAGAGTGATCGATCGCATACATGAAAATTCCAGAATACTTTTGTTGTTTTGTCTTCTGTTGTTTTGTATTCGTGCGTATTCTTGAATCGTAGAAACCTTATGTTGGTCAAGTGAAGGTTTGAAATTCTTCAAAGTGACTCTCATCTACTGTCTCACTATATTATACAGTAGGCCTGTCAATGGACCGAATTCGATCCGAATCCAAATCTGATAACGTCAATTCGATAATCCGAATCCGGTAACCGAATTTGATCGGATCGGATCGGATTAAATCCGTTATCAATCCGAATCCGAACTTTATTTTTTATTTTTTACTTTTTATTAATTTTTTAATTTTTTTAAAAAAAAAATCGTAATTTTTTTTATTTTGAAAAAAAAAATGTTTTAAGAAGTTGTATTTTTATTTTTTATTGCTAAAATTTTTGAAGTAAAAAAGTTTTCGGATTCGGATCCAAAATTTTCGGATCGGATCCGGATTATCACTATCGGATTCGAGTCTTATCGGATTCGGATCGGATCCAAGCCTTATCGGATCCGGGTCTGTCGGATCCGGATCGGATCTGGCCCGTTGACAGGCCTAACAGAAATTAAATGGACCCATGGCACAAGGGCATTACAACAACAAGCACGCATCCCAAACTAAGTCGGCACCCACACTACCCAACAATCGTATACCACCCTGGGCCCAAACAGACCAAAACAAGTTGGCAAGAAGCCTACCATAGTTCAGTCAAAGACAGAATAAAATGGAACAAGGTGAAACTGTTACAAAGGAGGACATATCCCTCAATTTGACTCAATACATCAACAATCCTCATAACTTCTCAACATACGACTCATCAAAACATTTGTACAACCAACACCCTAACAGTATCAGCAGCAGCAGCAAGCCAACCACATTTTCAACAGAACACTGAGAACAGCACCACCTTCCAACAGATTTAGTTTCAATGATAAGCGTGCAGCTCCATTTCCACCATGAGATCAGCAGAAAAACCAGCGCTAAAAGCAGCACAAAACCAGCACTAAGAGCAGAAAAAACAGTGCTAAAACCAAACAGAAATAGCAGCCAAAGAACCAGTACTAAATATTGATACGCATTATTTCTAGCATCATTTTGGTGAGATCAGACACTGAAGTCCTAGATCAAAAGCTTCGCTTCGACCTACCTTCGAAAATATTGATTTCAATCAAGAAGCGCTCAAATCGCAAGCTTATCGATTTCTGGACAATTTGCAGTTAACAGCAGGCGAAATATTCTCAAACAATTTGAACAGAAACAACGAATTCATGCCTAAAGAAAATAAATATCTAGAAAAGTGTTAGAAAAACTATTTATGCACGAGAAAGACCTTTGAAATGCATGTCTTACCGTGAATTTGTTAGGTAGACTTGGCATATTGCGCTGTCTCAAAGACTCGGGAATCAAAAACACCTAGAAATGGTGCAAAAATTTGAGGGAAAAAAGAGAGAGAGAAGTCTCATAGCTATTTTGATCGCTAGTCTTACAATATTTTGACGTACTAGTGCACTTTAATTTGATTCTCAGGATGCGTTATTTACTGGACCTTGAGGATTTTCACTTTGCACACAGAGTGCTCAGTGAATAGAAGAACGGGTTACTTAAACCATTTCAATCACAGGATTTAAATACATGTGGAGCTAAATAGTTAAGGACTACTTTCTTCAACAGAGTCCGCTGTCACAAGCCCTGTTGTTTCATTTTTGCGGAGGTCTCAGAAATCACAACGGCTGGATGTATACGACCAAGAGAACAGACCCACTAAAACTGCCATTGAAAGAGTACCTAGTCTAAGAAACGCAAACAAAAGATAATGCAAAACGTGAGAAATTACATGACTGGCAGGGTACTTTCATGCTTTATCTGCATGGAGAGGGTACACGTCAGCTCAGTAGAATCGATCCCATGAATCTGAAAGCACAATAATCACAAAGGTCAGATAACATTTTCCATTGATTATTTCACACACGCACATGGAGAAGAGAAACATAGACTCCTGTGAGAGAGAGAGAGAGAGAGAGGCAAAGACAAGAACTCGAAGAATAAGTTACCTATTTGAATAGATGCAATATGAGCAATCTTGTGCCAATCTTCGCCTCCCTCTTCGCATCTTTCCTCAAGAAGGGGACACTCATGTATTTCCAAGGATTGAAGTGATGAAAGGTTACTCAGCCACTCCAGCAGAGATTCCAATCCACTGAAATGCTGAAGTTTTAAACTTGTCAAGGCAGAGAGGTGCTCAAGTTGATCAGGCAGAGACCTGACCTCTGCCCATCCCACTAAAACTAGATACTTCAGGGATGTGAAATGGCACCATGTTGATGATGCAGCACTTGGGGAGGGCCAGGGGAAATATCTTAACTTCTCAGTGAATTCACCTATATGCAATGATTGAAGGTTGGTGGTGCAAACCAGTCCCTCCTCCCAATAACTCCATAAGATTGGACATTCTTCAACTGTCAGGTTCTTGAGGGATGTGAGGCCGCATAATGCTTCTGGATTGGGCGTTTTTAACTTTGGACACCACTTTAGGCGTACATCTACGAAGGTAGGTTGTAGCAGCTCCTTAGGCAAACTTGAAAACTTTAGGCAAACTTGAAAACTTGGGGCAACGTTCAATTTCAAGATGTTGAAGGGACGTCAAGCCATTGAATGCTGCTTCAGTTTTGTCAGTTGGACTCGTCAGGTTATAGCAATGAGACCGATATTTCTAACTTCTCAAGTAACGCTAGGTTTTGAAGCTGGTTTGGGAAATAACTTAGCTCATCCATTTCCTCTATTGTCAAATCTCTAATGCTTTGTTTGGAACATGGAGAAAGGAAGGGAAAAGAGGGAAAGTTTCAAAAAAAAATCTTCCCTTGTTTGGATTCAGAATTAAGTGGAGAGAAAATGGCAAAATAGTGTATTAAGTAGAGTGTAATTTTCCCTTTATTTTCCTCACATTTTTCTTCTTAATTATTTTTTGTTCCCTTCCCGCTTTTTCCACAAGTTCCAAACAAAGCATTAGGGACTCACTAATCTTCCATTAAAGTAGCAATATTTTCTCAATCCACATCTACCTCTACAAAGAGAAATTTTGTTCACCCTTGCCTTTGGTAAGGGTAACTTTACCTGCATTCTGTGAGCTATATTGCAGGTCCTGATTTGATGATCGAAACTGTTCATTTTGGTATAAATTGATTTGTTAAGAGATCAAGAAAAATATCAGTTCAATCGAGGATGAGTAAGTACTTGTTAAAAAAATATAGTTCTTGGGTGTATAACTGGATAAAGCAAAATTTGATTTTTTTTTTCATCGAGTACTTATCGATATCCGATTAAATTGAATTTCCATGGTATCTTAACAAATTTATTCTTATACAATGAGCGATTTTGATTACCAAAATCAACCCGCGACATATCTCATAAAATGTGTCTAAAGTAACCCTCACTAAAGATGAGGGTGAACAAAAATTGCTCCCACATGTATGAGCAGGGACATGCTGTACCGCATTTCTTGGTAATTATGGTAAATACAGTACAATGTAACAAGTAATTGCTAAATCCATAACAAATCACCTGGGATGGTTATCAACTTGGGGCACTTCGAGATATCTAACTTCTGAAGACGGGGGAAGAACTCCAGCATTGTTGTGCCAACAACGGGCAATGATGATACGTCTGACCATTCTTCTAGCTGAGGCATATCAAAAAGTTGGAATTCCCTCAATTCTGGAAATACTCTTGCTGCTGCCCCACTACTACTACAATTATCAATAATGCCTTCATCTGGTCCATAAAACTCGGGACCAATACGCTTCAAGTTATGCAAACGAACCATTTTGACCGTCGCAAGATGCGGAAGGTGTCCTAGCGCAGGGACTTGCTCACATAATCAGAAGTCCTTTAATTCAATCTTCACCAAATTTAGAAGCAAAAGGGCATCTGTAGTACTCATCCATGACGCCAATCTTCTTCCTCCAAAATAATGAAGTATTAATCCCTTAACCTTCCGGTGAGGTTTAAGTCCCTCCAACACATCCTCATGGTTATCGTTGGAGTTTCTAAGGTCTCCATCCCAATACAATGTCAACTCTGGAAGTTTAGATTTTTGAAACATTTTAGCCTTCTCTGCTTCTTCCTTGTCTTTCACATTTTGTAGATCCCGAACCACTAACCTACCTCTTAGCTTGGTTAAGTTACCCAACTCTTCGATTCTATGGCCACTTTTCTTGCCCACCACAAAGACGGGTAATGTTTGCAATGACGTCAACTGCCCTATCTTCATTGGCATTAACTTTCTAGATCCATATGAATTTCCAAGATCTAAATGTCTCAAGTTAACCAAGTTGTGGATATCGTTTGGAAGTTCTTCTAGATACCATGGTAGCTTTAGTGTTTCCAAATTGTAGAACTTGGTGATAAAATTTGGAACTTTCGTAATAGAAGAGCTAGAGATGTCAAGAAACCTTAAATGTATGAACTTGCATATTGAACTTGGCAACTTGGAGTCTACTAAACACAAGGCGCGAATACATTGAAATTTTTTGGTGTTTTCGGGGAGATCTCTCGTTAAAAATAGTGACCTCAATTTTCCAATGTTTTCATCTGAAATATCTAACCGTGTTTCTTCTCTAAGTAAGAAATAACGACATATGTTCAACATCAGGATTATTCTTCACCTCACTAGCTTCCAAAGTCAAACAATTACCCTGTGAGACATGAAGTGCAAGATCATGCATCTTGCAACTTGTGATATTGTTGTACTCGTCATATTCCACTTCTTGGAATAACGAATTGCACAATAAAGTATTAAAATAATCATTGCCTAACTCTTCCATTTCCACCTTATATCTTGAAGAAGGTTGAAGATATCCTAGACCCATCCAACGTTGAATCAACTCATCCTTGATAATGACTTCATCCTTTGAAAAAATAGAACAGTATGCAAAAGATCGTTTCAAAGATGGTGACGGTAAATGGTCGAAACTAAGTCTCAATATTGGTAGAATACCATTTTCATTTTCGAGTGAACTCCATATTTCACTCTTCTCGATGAATTCCCATTCTTGTTCATCCTGCTTCTGCTTCGAGTACAGTAAACCTCCTGATGAGTTTATCGCTAATGGTACACCCTTACACTTTTCTACCATTCTTCGACCAATATCCAATAAAGTTCGAGTTTCTGTTGGTTCTCTATTGGAAAATGCTCTTTTCCTAAACATTGTCCAACAATCAGCTTCTGATAGTGTCGTCAACTGATGGGTGCATGACGGGGATGTTCGCATTGCTAATACAACTTCCATACTACGGGTAGTAACTAAAATTTTGCTTTCCTTAGAGCCACCTATTCCTACGAAAGAACTTCTCAGGTCTACCCATAAATCTGGCTTCGTGTTCCAAACGTCATCTAATACAAGCAAGTATTTTTTCCCATTCAGTTTTTGTCTAAGCTTTCTCACTACCCCTTCAATGCTATGAGTCTCAGACTTATCTCCAGTAAGAGATTGCTCCATATCATTCAATAACCTTCCCACCTTGAAATCATCAGATACACAAATCCACATTCTCGCACAGAAATTCTTAATGACTTTTGCTTCTTTGTAAACTACCTGAGCAAGAGTTGTCTTTCCTAGCCCAGGCATTCCTACAACAGCAACGACAGGTAAATCATCTTCTACATAAAAACCAAGTAACATATCTACCACTACCTTAACATCACCATCCCTACCCACAACTTGTGTATGATCAATAAAAGGTTGACTCATCATGCACTCCCTAGGTTCAACAATAGCATCATTGAGTTGATCAGCTGGACTAAGACCAACATCATTTGATGCTTTACAAATTCTGTCTAACAGCTTATTGATGTTATTGACCTTATTAGCCATCTTGAAATGAAATGACAATGGATCAGAGTGGGTGAACAAATGGCGCACCTTGTCCCTCTTCCGGTCGTGAACCTCAATCTTTCTTCGAAGAGCTTCATAGGCCAATTCATCCAGCACATTCTCAGCATCGCAGATTGCAGCCTTGAGTTTCTTTAGCCACGCCATCATAGTATGTGAGATTATTTTCTGGTTCTCAGCATCATGTAGCAAAGCCTGAATAATTTCTAACCTTTCGTGGAGTTTTTCGAGGTCTTTCTTGAAACCCCATGCCAGGTTAATCTGATCGTTGATCTGATCTATTGCTAGCGGAAGCAACCCATTCAGGATTCCCTTGGCCGAGGAGATGAGCACAGAAGAAATCATGGTTTCCTTATGTAAACAGAAATTGGGACTTGAAGGAAAAAATGTTTGGCGAATAATTAGCAGGATAAGAATACAAGAGAACCAGAGAAGGGGTGTTGTGATTACAACAGATCGAGGACAACTACTACTCCTATCATATGGCGGCAGATTTGAAGTCTTGATTATTTTTATGGTCAATGTCTTGGTCATTGCCGGCTATTTAGCTTATTTTTGTTAATCAGGGAGAGTTGACCATATCTTTAATATCTCATTAGAAGTTGAATCTGGGGAAGAACACAACCCACAATTGGTTCAGATACTCTCCCAATATGGTCCTTCAAAAACTCCAATCGAACAGCGTCTGTAGTGAATCTTGTTTATCACAGTAGCTTCTAATAGCAAACCCTATTCGTGCAATGTGCAAGAGGTCGATTGTTTGGGGAAAAATGGTTACTTGGACCAACTTGTCCAGTTTTCTAAGAGTAAAAGCAAATCTTTTTCCTTTTTTTTTGTTCGTCATTCGCTTCTCTAATATGAAATCTTAAAGGGAAAAATACAAATTGAAACCAGGGGAGAAAAGAAAGCATACGTTTCGAGCAATCCACTGAGCTTGTCCTTCAGTTTAGACAACGTACCCACAGAAGCTCGGGCACCCTGGGTTATGATTTTTTAGGGCTCTGATGTTGAGATGACGAAGAAGTGTATCCTTTTAGTACGATGGGTCGCTACTAAATTTTTCCAATTGCAAAAAGTGCAAAAAAATTACAAAAAAAATTCTCCAATATATCACATTTATTTTTCATTTTGAAATTTTAGAGATTGGTTGGATATGCTCTCAAAGGTTATCTTGAGTGAGGAAAGGCAGAATGAAATGGGCCAATTTCTAAACAATGAATTGGGCTAATTTCTATGTGTACATGTAGATAGATATTTTAACCTAGCGTCTTGCCTGCTCAATGAACGTGAACAGAAAAAACATCAAATCTTTTTCTTGTTGCTTATGCGCCAGTAGGTTGGCATGTATGGTTCTTTAATTTTACTCCTTCTTTTTGCTAAAAATTAAGAAAAATTTCATGACAATAAAAAAAACAAAGATAGAAAAAAAAAATAGTTGGTAATTACATTCTTATAATATATAGTATAGATATAGAAAACACACTCTTTTTTTTATAGGAAAAAATACAAAGTCAAACAAAATTCCACCATAGCCCACTAACGTTCATCTTCCATTTGCTTTTGGTTTTCCCACTGTACAGTGAAATGAAAAACTCTCAAACTTCCCCTTGCATTTTCCCTCACGTTAAATATCTAAAAAAAAATTAACATCGATGAGAGATAAAAACATCAAAGAATATTCTTGTGCTTCCGTACATAGCACGAGTAATGATATACCCATGCGTAGAACACCAAGACAAATATATAAACGAAGACCTCCAGATGGTGATTGCATTAAGAAATCAAGGTGGCCGGCCGGCAACAATTGCTATATATATTCTAGTGGTTACATGTTGGAGATAAGGACGAAACACCAATGCGAAAAGAAAAGATTTATGTATACAGATATACATACACTAGTTGAAAAGGGAAGGCTCTTGTGCACATATACACAACGAAGTCCAACAACGGAAACGTCACATCAATCACCACGATAGAGTACAACCCATGTAAGAAACTCACATAATGGAAGAATATGGCAAAATCTTACATGTTAAGTAAAATTATTTTCCTCGATTTTTAGAACTTGAATCATTAATTTCTGAAATAAATGTTAAATAGTTTATACTATCTTGTTAGTTGTTGCCTCAAGTATTTCTTGAACTTTACAAAACATTGTGCCAGCAGGTACCGTTTTCTAATCCGCTGAGTTTGTCCTTCATTGACACGGATGTGAAGCATGTGATATTTATAGCCTGTGATGTAAGCACATCCAATGGAAGAACAAAGGGCCAAAACCAAGCCTGTCGAGGGCAGTCGGAAACAGGTTTAAGGATGTTGATGAGCTTAAAAGTCAAATTTCGGGCTGTCGATGACCCAGGGAGCAACTGCAATGCTGTCGATGGCCCTAAGAAACAGTAGTAAGGTTGTCGATAACCGCAGCAAGAGGAATTCATTATTTCAATTTGATGCAGAATCGAGTAAATCAGTACAGAGCAAACATCAATAAACTGAGCTAGAAATTCAGAGCACAAGTCAAATTCCAGAGAATTAACTTTCAAGGCTAAAGCCAATAGATTCTTGTGGATTCTCACCATAGAGCAAGAATTAATGAGCACGCTCTCCAATTCACACCATTCCTCCTCAAATACGCATCAGAGAATTAAATTAGCATCCTCCAAGCACCCTGACAGACAAACTATCCTGTACAAACAAATTCTACTTTGGGGCGGCGAAAAAAATCCACCAGCAACATTACCAAATCACCCCCACACAAGAACTTAGAGAATAATCCGAAGGCAGGAAAAAAGGACATGAAAAGTTTGAAAACCCATTAAAGTAAAAGGAAAATAAACACAATCTAGTCACCCTAATCCGTGGGAGCCACCACTGATTCCATGCAAAATGACCAGAACAACCCTGAACAAAGTTATCCAACATCACACACATCAGGGCAACATTGACAATTCACTTTCATGGTCGCTTAATCATACGGAGAATTTCAATCCTCCTTTAGGGAAGCCCGGAAGGGATATGAGCCAAGACAATCTAACTATTTTGGACTTTTGGCGGACGGCACCCGCGGGGGCAGCAATTTACGGCATAAAATTACTAAAAAGTTATCCTATAATAACTAGTACATAAGTTTGCACTTTCTCGGGTTTGAGCTGGGTCCGTTGGGATTCTCTACTACCTAAACCTAGATTGGATCCTAATCTAGGCGTTTCGTCAGTCTTGCTTCTATAGGAGTGTCTGTGTTGAAATCTTGGTAGTTTTGGTTCATTCTTGTATTTTTAATGGAATATGTATTGTCTTCGGACTTGTTATGAAATGAAATTGACATTTTCAAAAAAAAAAAAGTTTGCACCTAATATATTTTTTCGAGAGCAATAACTTTTTCACGCTACATGCAATCTCATTCGTCCGTTTTAGAAATCAATGGTCCGGATTTTAAAAAAATTATTCGCTAGAATAGTTTAACTATTCACGTGAATAGTTTTTTAAAATCTGGACCGTCCCTCCTTAAAGAAGTTGTTCTCATATTTTTTCACCATAGTTGATGCACGAAGTGAAAAATTATGAAACATGAGGTCTAAAACAAATTTCAAACTAATCTTGTATGCAAATTCTATTTGCATTCAAGATGTTATTTTTCAACACAAAATAGAAGAATAATAGCAAACCAGAGAAAAGAAAGCAACGTACACAGCTTGTGATATGACAAACATCATAGTAATTGTTTTGTGTAGTATTTTGATTTCTAAGGTAGATTAATATTCACATCATAGTTGCAATAAATAAATAAAAAACAATAGTTAATCCATTTTAGGCCCAATTTGACTACATAAGTCAAACTATAGCTATATGAGGAAGAAATGAGAGTGAAAAATGGCAAATGCTATGGTGTCTATCAGCCAAAAGGGGACATCATAGCACACTGGTTATGCCTCTCAAAGGTTTGTAATAATGGCTGATGAGCACCCAATATTGTGGATATTTGGTGCGACTAATCCCGTTTTATGTCGTTTATTTTATATTTATTTGTTGTTATTAGTGATTTTGCGCGTAAGGTATTTTGTTGAGCGTTTCAGGCAATACGCGAATAAAAGGCCATGTTTTGATGCCATGAACAACCTTTGAGGGGAACCACGAGGCGGCGCCCTATAGAGCGCATCCGTCGGGCTTATGGAAAGCATAATCGGAGGGCCGGAGAGTGCCAAGGGCCGTCAGGTGTCGAGATGGGGCACGAAGGATCGGAGATGCCCAGAAAGCAGATCGGTATCGATACAGATCTTGGAGTATCGATACTACATCAAAATAGTGAGACTTTCAAGCTTCAGCGTATCGATACAAAATCTTCCGTCGGGCTTATGGAAAGCATACGGTTCCTTTCGTATCGATACGGGTCCAATACGGGGAATACTTGAGATGCAGGGGAGATGGCCCGGTATCGATACGATTTTGTGTGTATCGATACGGGAGGGTTACCGACTTGCTTTTTGATAGCTTTTTACTTTCCATAAGTGGCAAGTTTCCACTTTTGGTCGTATTTCGGATATTTTGGAGGAGAGAGAGAGCCACTTTATATAAATACTCCTCTCTCTCTCTCTCAATTGTAGAAATTAGTTAGTATAGGTAGATTTTTATGCTTTTAAGTCTTTCATCTTTCTAGGAACTCCATAGCTCTTCAAGCTTTTCAAGCTTTGTTTCCTTAAGAACTCTTTAAGGTAATCATTTTAGGTTATTTTCTTGTGTATTAAAGTTACTCGTATGCTTTGGACCCTTTATTATATCAAGTTTATTTTCATTTTCGTCGGTTAATCATGTTTTCATTTCCTAGCATGCTTTCTAGTCTTTTAGCTATGTGTGAGTAGTTTAACTCCTTAGTATGTCGTTTAGTCAAGCGGTCTTGGCAAGCGATGTACCGAGGGCTCGTGGCCTCCTACGTGTTAGATACATTAGCAAAAATAGGTTGGCTTAGCTCCGTTTAATCACATCTTTTGTTAAACGTAGTCTTTAAAGCTAAATCTTCCGAGCGTGAGCACGCGGTCGTGACTCTCGCTTGAGTTATAATCGAGAACCAGTAGCGGCCTTTGTCAAGGGATAGACGATCCCTAGACTTGCCTCTTTTAGTTTATAAAGTTCATTTCTAGTCTTTTTTACTAAGCATTTCCACTTTTCAAAGCAAAACCAAGTTGGTCGTCTTAAACGCCACAATCTATTACATAAAACCTATAATCCGATTAAGCTATATTTGAGCTCCCTGTGGATCGACTCGGACTTCCTCACTATACTATGCAAATCTTTAGTTGTAATCCGGTTAATAAATAATTGAATTTGACGGCCGTTTGGTAAACTTCAATGACTACCGAATGGGCGCATCAATGGCATAACACTCACTTGTTATGCCATTTTTAAAAAGCGTTATGCCTTCGAGTGGTTATGTTATGCATTCGAGTGGTTTGTTATGCCATTTTTAAAAAAGTGTTATGATCTAATAATAATAATAATAATAATAAAGGTTATGCCCCTGATTACATAACATGTTATGTCATTTAATGGTTTTGGGTAAAATGGTTTTGTTATGCCAAAATTTACTATGCCTCCAAAATAACCGGAGACACCATAGCATTATCCGAGAGAGATTAGGAGGAGACCATGAGTTTCCCTCCAAAAGATGGCCTCACCTGAAAAGAGCCAAATCAACGTAAAAATGGGTCAGATGAGCATTTTCTGTCAACAAATGGACGAAAATAGGACCCGGGTGCCTAATTTCATAAAAACAATTAACTTCAAGTGTTTTTTTTTTTTTTGAAAAATTAAACAGTTTAAGTGCCTATAAGACATTGAGGTGAAAGTTGTGTTAATTTTAAAAAATTTCCTTGGGACCACTCCTCAATAGTTTTGGTGAAAAGGGAGGGAAGGGGGTGAATAGTTTTAAAAGGGTTTTTGTGAAACACATATATATTTGAAATAAAGCGAAGTTCATGTTTAAAAGATATTGCGTCCAAAGGTCAGGAATTATTTTAAAAACTAATGCATGCCCACGCCTGAAGGCACGGCTCGAACGATCAGCGCACGTAAATAAAAACTTGACACACGTGCTATATATCAACCTCCGCTCAACGAATCCAACTCTGCGACAAATAATAACACAAGCATTTTCATTGAAATGTTTTCAATTTATGTCACATGTCACTCAAGCATGTGCACGCACAGTGCAGTCACCCAATTGTATGGAATCAAAAGCAAGAATAAAATTGCAAGAATCAACATTTTAAAATTTAAGCACATCATCAACTAAATCAGTAAAAATCTAAGCACACCAGCCAGTGCTCTGCATTTAATAATATAAGAGAAAATCTAAACACATCCGCCAGTGCTCTGCATTTAACAACATAAATATAAAATTAATCACATCAGCTAACATAAGTACAAATCTAAGCACATCAGCCAGTGCTCTGCATAATAATTAAAGACAAACCAAAACACAAAAACTCAGATATCTTAAAAAGGAAAAAACTGGCCCAATAAAACCAGAGCTTGCTTACATTCTCACTTGATGAAACCTCCTTTACAATAAGGAAAAAAAAGGTTACAGGAAACATGGAGAAAGGGAAGATGATAACCTTGAAACATGGTAAACCCATAAGTTACATTCTAATGGAATATACTGTACCTTGATTTATCGGTATACCCATAAGTTAAATGACCTGCATTAAGGAAAAAATAAAATGTTAGGAATTGAAATAATCCATACCGTGAACTTAGTGGACTACAGTTTCTAAGGTTTACCTCTGACCTTTTCACAGCATCAATCTATAGCCACAAACCATTCATCGATTGAAAGGATGGGGAGAAATGTTTGAAACAAAAGGGATAGGAGGAGGATAAGTAATATGGAGAGGAAGAGATACGTCGATAAAAAGGGAACAAAATCAATACTTACAAATTAAACTTCAAAAAATATAAAATTGTATAAGAATCGGATATTGGTAATACTTACAACACCGTCACTCCTACAAATCGGAGTATTTGCAGAAAAATTCACTTGAAAATTTCGTATTATATGCTGTCACTTCTATGAATCTGCAAAAAGAAAACAAAAAGAAAATTATTAGTAACTTTATAAACAAAGGAAAAATTATTTTTTTATTGGCTATTATCCAAATTTTTTTTATCGGCTATTATCCAAAATTTTTTTAAAGGAAAATGATACTTAAATTATTTTTTCCAGATCAATGAGTAATCAGAAACAAATCACTAATCAGAAACAAAGGAGAATACTTAAATTTTTTTTTATCGACTATTATCCAAATTCATAGGCAGGAAAATGATAATAGAAGTAGCTAGTAGCTACTTTTTCATATTTTTTCTTGAAACCACTGGAAACAAAATCATGCGCACCTATGTTCACAAACCATGCGGTTAAAATTCTTACCATGTGGTGTTTTGTCATTCAAGTTTATCTCGATCGGTACTTGAGCGGTACGCTTCCTCGGTTGAACTTGAACATGCACTCCTATAAAAAAATATTTCATGTTAAATAAGACTTGATTAAAAATAAGAATTGGGTGGTGGATATTAGTACCTTCACGAATAAGCTTTTTGTTGTGTAGGACTCCTAATCTAACACGGCATGCTTCTTTGGACGTTTCAGTATCGGTGTGATATATTGATAGTTTTCGAAAATCGATTGCGTCGGAAAATATTAGGATTAACATTCTCACTATTCATCATGTGAACGGGACACCAAAAAAACGAAGATACTTACCCAAAAAAAACAAAATGAAGAAGAAGAATGGAACTGGAAATAGCAGCGTCGCCGCGGAACAATGTAAAACCAACTATCCTGAAATGGTTGGTAGCGGCGGGGTCGAGTAAGTATCTTCGAAATGATGGGAATTACCAGCGGCGTGCTTCCGAATTAAGATGGGAACTATCTTCGAAACGAGGAGCGCTATGATCTCCAAATGCATTAATACAGAGCTAAGCAGCGGCGTCGGGTAATTAGGAAATGATTGCTAATTAAATGATTGGAACCGGGAAAAAGGTTGGTAATTACTAATTAGGAAATGATTGGTAATTAAATGATTGAATCTTTCCTTTATTTTGTAATTCGAAAGTTTTCCTAATGAATCTTTCCTTCTTTCTTTCTTTCTTTTAATTCGGGAGTTTTGTATATGAATGTAACAAAACCGTGCATAGCAGCGGCGTCGGGTAAATAGGAAATTATTACATTTCCTAAAGTTGATTTGGTAAATCAAATTTAATGTAATTGAATCTTTCCTTTATTTTGCAATTTGAAAAGTTTTCCTAATGAATCTTTCCTCCTTCTTCTTTTTTTTTAATTCGGTATTGAATGTGATTGAATTGAATGTGTTGGCATTTCCTAATGAGTCTTTCCTTTTTTTCAACTACAATCGGCAATTTCGAAAATCATTACAATCAGCAATAGGCAAATATGGATCTTTAAGTCCATAACTGAATAATTTCCAACCAATCAACTACAATCATCAATTTCAGAAATCATTACAATCGGCAATCGGTAAATATGGATCTTTAAGTCATTCAATCCGACGACTACAAAGTTAATAGGACGTATGATCAAACGGTTGTAGATGATGCTTTGTTTGTATGAATAGACATTTTAGTAGAAAACCGTCCTGTTTTATAATTATTTTAAAAATTTATGTAACAAATATCCGAGAATATTTAGGGTAAATTTAAGTGACACCCCTTAGGTTTTCTCTAATGACAGATAACCTCTTCCCATATAATAAATGACGATAAATTCTTGTAACTATTAGGCGTGATTTTGTTTTGTTAATATCCCAATTCCCAAATCAACAATTCTATGTCAAAACACACGGTAAAATAAGTTAAAATGAACTTATATAGTTATATCTTAAAAGTCAACTTTTTTTGATAATAAAAAGTAATTAAAAATGATTAATTCTCATTTATTTTAAAGCAAAATAACTTTCTTGTACCCATTAAAAATAATAACTGAAGTGAATGCAAAAGCGAAGGCTGGTGGTGTGCACAATGCGCGCATCCACAACGGATGGACCCCACAAAGGAGTAGCAAAATATAAGAAATTCCGAGAAGATTGGGAGAGAAACAGAGAGAAACAGAGAGAGAAAGTTTTCTTTTATGTTTCTTTCTTTTTCTCTCACTTTCCTCTCAACATCCAAACAAAACCTGAGGTTCCCTGCCCTTCTGTATCTTCATTTATTTTTTATAACCCTAATTTGTAAACAGAGCAGATGGGAGAGAGAGAGAGAGAGAGAGAGGATGGCAGCAATGGAAGTCGCAACTCACGGAATGGAGGGTCACGAGAAATTCGACTACGAGGAGGAGGAGGACGACGACGACTATGAAGACATGAGTGATGATGTACGCTCTCTCTGTCTCTGATTTTATCTCTCTTGATTGATCCACATAATTGCGTGTATCTTTGCGTGTTTTGGTTTGTGTGTTTTATTTCTTGTGTCGAATCGCGTTATCTTTTGTTCATTACTTCCTCTCAAGGCCAGGGCTGTTCTCTCTGTGTTTCATCGTTTAGGTTTTATTTTGAAACCCCCCCCCCCCCCCCCCAATTACTGCTGCTGTTTTGTGTCTCTTTTTTTTTCTTGTTTTTGGGGGTTTCTGGGTAGATTAAAATTTCATAGCCACATAAACCAACAGGACGCAAACCAAGCTTATAGTCTTTGCTAGAACAGATCGAACAACCAAAACAAGGAGTAGCATCAACAACAAGCTCCAACTAAACTTTACACATCTCCCAGGCAGACAAAACAAAAGCACGAAACTCAAACCCAAAACACTCTGTTAGAGGGGTTATTTTCACAAGGATTTTACTTGAGAACACTCTCTCATTGGTTTCTTCAATTAGTGAACGACTGAAACTGTATTTTCCTGATCATAAAATTAACTGATAGCGAACTAGATCAGAGCCTATTGAAGCAATTGTTGTGCTGAACTTATTGTGGTGTTGCCCAAAAAAAAAAAAAAAAAAAACAGGAGGAAATGGCAGCATCGTATAATATACTTGCTGAAGCCCATGAAAGTCCTAAGAGGGCGAATGAAAACCAGGAAAGGCTTTTAGCGGCTGCCAAGCTCAAGGAACAGATTGCCTCGCAAGTCGAGATGATCAAAAAAGAGATTGCTGTGGTTGTGGAACAGACTGCTTGCCGCAAGAAACAGACTGCTTGGTGCATGGAACAGATTGCAAAGTGTAACCAAGTTATTGCAAGTCGTGACAAACAGATTGCAGAGGTTAGGGAACAGCTCAAAAGAAAGATGATCAGAGCTATGTTTGAATCTTTAGGTAAGGTATTTTCATTCTTAGATTCTTTCTGAAGCTTGTGTAGGTCTCTTTGTGTGTTTAGGGTTGTAACAAAAAATGCAAGGACCAGAAATGCTCAATCAAACAATTTATGAAACTTTGCTGAAAAAAAGTACATATTTCGGATCATAAACTTCATCATGCATTACTATGTTGAAGTTTCATGCGCTTGTGATCAGGGTCTTGACATGATTGGTCATATTTTGTTGCTACAAAGATGGATCTAGGACTTCAGTTTTGGGGGTACTGAACTCTTATGATGCGGAGGTGCAAACTCTCACAATTTCGTGGTTATCTTAAATTTAGTTGGTGCACATGAAGTTTTTTAGGAATTTTGGTGCTTGATGCGTGTTTTATTTCCGTTTCATTTCTTTGGGTGATATTCTAATTCAGATGGTGGTTCGTTCTATTATTTATGATTTTGACATAAAGACAGATAATTAGATAGATGAAATTTGTAGGAGGATTGATAGGGTACATGAAAGTGAAATGAATGGTCTAGATTCACACATAGCCGGCTCTGTGCTAAGGCCCAAGAGGCGTGGGCCTTAAGTCCCCAAAAAATGTCCAAAAAGTAGGGCCTCCACTTGTTTTTAGTACCTAGTATGTATGTGTTGTTATGGGGCCCATTTTTAAACCCAAGTATACGTTTTACACTTAAGCTTTTGAAGGTTGAAGTTGATCTAAGTCTTATCTTTGCTCAACTATGTCACAAGAAGGTTAAATGGACTGGCCATCCTATCCATCGAGAATGAAATGGCGGAGGAGATTGATTGTGAGGGCGTAATTTGTACTTCTGTTTCTAAAACCGCAAGAAGAGTGATCTTTAAGTAAAGATAATGATCGATGCTTCTGAAATATTGTGGTATATTGTATCTTTTGTGGGGGGTTTCGCGTTGAATACTGTATTTGGTTTTGAAAAGTTCATTTATCGTTTTTTTATTTGATTTTCGTTTACAATTAAGGGATTCATTTTCAAAGATCATCTTAGGCCTTCAAAATTTTAGAGCCGGCCCTGATTCACATCATGTATCCCAATATTTTCCAATTTGAAGAGTGGGATGGCGTCCCAAGTTGTAAAGATAAAAACATTAGTCTTCAAAATGACAATATAATTCAAGTTATTCAACAAAGTACGCCCTCCGTCCCAATTTAATTGTTCTTTTTAGGAGTTCATGTCACTTTTCAAATAATTATATCTTGTAATTTATAATATTTAAGTGATTTTGAAACATTGAATTATAGAACTAATCGAGATCTATCAAACAAAATCTATATTGGATATAAAATTCATTACCGAATTAGAGATATAACTAGTTTGTTATCCGGTTAGAATAGAACGAGAAACTATTAAATTGAGACTTAGGGAGTAGATTTTTTTGAACAAATTTGACGAATGTGTTGAAGTTGCTCTTTGAATAGCCATTGATTAACCGATGGAGTGGAATTTATGTCATTACACGTTACTAATCCGGCTCCTTTTATGTTTGATTTTTGGTGGTCTGGTTGCAGGCATGAAGTGATGTGGAACAGTTCTGGTGGCGTGATCCTGGATGCATGGCACTTTCATCTATCTATCTCGTACTTTTTTCCTTTTTTTGTCAGACAATGTGGGAAGGTTTGCTGGTTTTTTAGGCCTTGTTACAGAACATGAGGGTCTGGGTTTGTGGCCAAACAATCATGTTTATTATTATTATTATTATTATTATTGAGAAATTAACTACCATGTTTGTTTCTTTCATGCTCAAATGCCTTGTTTTATGGAATATTACAGAATGTCTGAACTATAGCTTATGCACAACTCTAATCCCAGAGCCAGGGGCAGTTGTATGTTGTGCCCACAAGGGTCACGTGACCCTCTGACTTTTCTACTCTTGCAATTTCACCCCTATCAATGTAAGATATAATTCATTTATCCTCTCAAAATTGTACTAGTGCCCAATTGATATTTACAAAATATCTAATCTGTCACCTTAACAACCCCTTAGTCAATGTGCTTAACCTTTTTGCTTAATGAAGAATGTTTAAACAATTTATCTTCTCGTTATATTGGATCGTGATTTTTTTTTTTTTAAGTTATGCTTGAAAGTTGACCTCTCTGTATGGAATTTCTAAATTCGCCACTGCCAAAGCCTTGAAATCAACAACCAAGGCAAGCCCAAGAGTTATTTTACTGGCGGTGTGAATCGATTGTGAATAAATCCCGCGTTGACATGCTCTCATTTGATCAACACCGTAGGATTTCAAACTCAAATTCCTAATGTATAATACTAAGGTTATGCCTTATGATAGCAGTGTTTTTTTCTTTTTGGCATCAAAGAAGAACATCATAATCTCAGCTGTTCATCTCAGTGAATTTTAGCCATTCATCTCAGTTTCATGTTCACTTTCATGGAAAGTGTTCATGTTGCCTAACATTTTCCAATTGGAGCTCTCAATCTTTCTAATCAAACTAACGAAATTTGCGATGTGCTCGTACATCGTTTTGTGTTCACTGCTCTTTGTATTGCCCATTGAATCCCTCACAATTCACCTTATAACCTGCTTTCAATTGACATTATATTAGTTCATGCTGGTTCGCTACATCTATTTTAGTGGTATGCCCCATACTCTTGGGATATGGATTATATGAATTCAACACCTGCCTAGACTTGATGTCATAACAGACTATGTAGCATGCTACACAGCAGATTGCCAGATTCATGAGTTCGTAAATCGTAATCCTGCATTCCTCCCTCATAACTGCTCTCACTTTTGTGAGGTGACAGTGTATTTGTCAAAGACAGAGAGTTGCAAAGACATGGAATGGGACCTTAAAAATTGACAATCAATATAATATAGAGGAAAGTCCACTTTCACCCCCTGTGGTTATCGTCATGTGCGGATACCCCCTTTATGGTTCAAAACTGATCACATAACTTACCTGTGGTTTTGAAAATGTGCAGATAGACCCCCTGCCGTCATGTTTTCCATCCATATTAACGGAGGTGTATCTCACACACCTTTAGAATGTAATCTGAGTCGTTCATAATGTATTAAATAAAGAATAGAGTATCTCTGTAAAAAATCATCTCGATCAGGCATCAATAACCCAGTAATCTAATTTTTAGTAAATTCAAATTTGAAATTTTAATTTCATAACAAAATCAATTTGACCATGAACTTTTCATTTTTTGATTGACTTGAATTTTGGCATAGACGTAGTATTCGTCAAAATTTACAATATCAACGGTTTGGATTCAATTTTTGGTATACGGGATGGTGTGGTTAGATTTAAAAAAGAAGAAGAATCAAGGGACGTGATAAGGGTATAACGGTCTTTTAATGTTGTGTCCGTTAATATGGATGGAAAACATGACGGCAGGGGGTCTATCTGCACATTTTTAAAACCACAGGTAGGTTATGTGATCACTTTTGAACCATAAGGAGGGTATCCGCACATGGCGATAATCACATGGGGTGAAAGTGGACTTTCCTCTTTTTTTTTATCTCCGTAGCTTTGGTTGGATTCAATTGTAAAATGCCGTTACGCCTTTAAAATGATATCCGATGCTTGAATTTTGATTAAAAAGAAAGTACAACTACAAAATACGTTCAAAAAAAAGAGTACAACTTCAAAAAATACTACTATAATTTGCAAAAACCAATGTCACACTCCCCTCAAGTAAATGCCGATTCTAATTTTCCAACACAAATGTAAGGTATTTATATTGGGGTTTTGATTTTGGCGCTACACTTTTATACTCATGCGCTTCACTTTATACATGAAGTTACTAATAATTTTACGTTAAAAGTAGAGCGCATCCGTACAAAAGTGGACCGCGAAAATTAATTTTCTTTTTATTGCCACTTGAAAAAAGAAGAAGATCCACCTTAAAATTGATGGCCTAAAATGTCAATACGCTGACGCAATTGTCCGAACACATAACCGTTCAATCACGGCATATTCTGCGCGCTTATTTTTATCTCCGTTTCATTTTCTTACGCAGGCGAAGAACAAATCCTAGAGAGAGAGAGAGAGAGACCGCCATGAAAGCTCTGCTCAATCCAGACACAAAAATTTCCATCCCCACTGCCAACCCCTATACCCAACCAAAGCTGCAAACCTCCATTCAGTTCTCCTCAAAACTCACCCTTACTGGGATCCGACGGAAATGTCGGTTGACTGTGAAATCCGTGATGGATTCGGCTACGATCGATGAACTAGGGCTTTCGGAAACCGATATCCGAAACCCGACCGTTTCGTCGTCTTATCGGAATCCGAAGTACCGGAAACCGAATCAGACGGTGTTGGAAGCTCAAGCGAAGGTGTGCACCGGGCCCACGCAAACCAGAGCGCTCACTGAAGAACAGGCTTTCAAGGTCTTGGACACCATTTTAAGATCAGGTTAATCGAGTTTTATGGTTTTTATTGGTCTATTGTTTCCTCAATTTGCATCAGCACACTTCACTGGTGAGTTTGACTTAAGTTAATTCTTACTGTACTACAGAATATCGGTATTATTGAAATTTATTAATCTTTTTGTTTGGCTTCCCGTAAAAAAATTTGAATTAATCACCGGTTGATGAGAAGAATAAAGAAAGTACTAAAATATTGGTCGAAATTGAAAAAAGTATAGATTAGACGATTTCAGAT
The DNA here is from genome assembly GCA_018127125.1 of Rhododendron griersonianum. Classification (NCBI taxonomy): domain Eukaryota; kingdom Viridiplantae; phylum Streptophyta; class Magnoliopsida; order Ericales; family Ericaceae; genus Rhododendron; species Rhododendron griersonianum. Next base: position 4,912,651 of record CM030799.1, on the reverse strand, counting down.
TTCATAGTTTTTTTCATTTTTGATCGTAAATATTTGCCATTTAGATTGAGTGGACAATGTAACCCTATTTAAAGCGGCGGCAAAGCCCTAGCCCTAACTTTATTCGATTGAGAGAGAGAGAGAGGAGGGACGTTCTAAGGATGTGGAACAAAGACGGATAGTGGAGCAGTTGAAAGCTTTGGCGGAGGGGCCAGAAGCTCTGGAGCAGCAGACGAAAGCCTTCAACGATCAGAAGTTGAGGACGAAAGAAAGAAAAAGGAGGCGGACGACGAGAGAAAGAAAGAACATAGAAGCAAAGCCAAAATGGGGTGCAAATAAGAAGAATCTAAAAGAGGCCGCTTCCGTATCTTTGTATTGTGCTGATGTGTCAACATCGGTCAAGCCCCTTCCATTGCTGGCCCTTCGTCGTTTTCTTAGGCCGGTTTCACCATCCCTACTAGACATGATATCCATAATGCTATTGCGATGGGTGGGCTTAAGTCTATGGTGGCGACGTACATGAAGGTTGTGGACAAAATAAAAGCCAAGATGAAGTTCATCAAAGATCAACTCATAGTCAACACTCAAGGACCATACCATCGCAAACCTCGAGAAGCAAGTTCAGTTTGAATTTCGAGTTGACAAGGAGTTGATCTTCGATGAGCCAAGATGAAGTTTATCGAAGATCAACTCATAGTCAAGGACTCAAGGACCATACCATTGCAAACCTAGAGAATAAAGTTCAGTTTGAATTTCGAGTTGCCTTGCGATGGTATGGTCCTTGAGTCCTTGACTATGAGTTGATCTTCGATGAACTTTATCTTGGCTTTCATTTTGTCCACAACCTTCACGTACGTCGCCACCATAGACTTAAGCCCACCCATCGCAATAGCATTATGGATATCAAGTCCAGTAGGGATGGTGAAACCGGCCTAAGAAGAACACGAATGGCCAGCAATGGAAGGGGCTTACCGGATGTCGACGCGTCAGCACAATACAAAGATATTGGACGCGGTCTCTTTTAGATTTTTCTTATTTGCCCTCCATTTTGCCTTTGCTTCTCTGTTCTTCCTCTTTCTCTCGTCGCCCGCCTCCTTTTTCTTTCTTTCGTCCTCAGCTTTTCTAATTGTTGAAGGCTTTCGTCTGCTGCTCCAGAACTTCCTGCCCCTCCGCCACCAGAGCTTTCAATTGCTCCACTATCTGTCTCCGTTCCTCATCGTTAGAACGTCCCTCCTCTCTCTCAATCGAATAAAGTTAGGGCTAGGGTTTCACCATACCCTTAAAGAGGGTATTAGGGTTGCACATACATTGTCCGCTCAAACAAACAAATGTGTGTAAATCTGTACATTGGACTAACGTCAAGCCCAACCTTTGTTTGTTCAATGTTTAGCTGGTTAAGGAATGTCGAAGATGAGCCTCACAGGCCAAAGCGCAACTCCCATGCAATGACTACCCTTTCTTCCTTTTATTTTTTGTATTTTTTTTTAAAATTAATGGAGTAGAACTAAAGAATGAAAAGAAAAAGAGCTTCAATTCATAGCAGTATTGAGACTCGACCCATGTATTATGCAGATTTGTGTAGCGAGTTTGAGGCTCATGTATAGGATTTTGTAAGAGGAACAAAATCAAAAAGGAAAAAAGTATTATTTGGGGTATGGTGGAGCTGAAATAACTTATCCGAATTTTGTCAAGAAGCAATTTGAACCAACCCCAACCCACACACTTATTTCTCATACGTTTTTTTGTTGATTCTAACTGGAATCTTGTTTATGTGTAAGAAATGTCCCTCAATCTTGAATCAGCTAACATTTTTGGAATGCTAATGTTTCTCTAACTCTGCGTACACAGCTAAGGGAGAACTTAAAGATGAAGAGCAGGTTTCGAAGGCACAACTTGGGGCTTTTTTTGCTGCAATGACCATTCGTGCAAATGCGTTTCCTGAAGAAACTCAATGGAGTGAGGGGGAAACACGTGCGATGAATACATATTGGCCAGATTTGGTTCGAGTGCTTTCCCCAGACATAATCTTCATAGCTGATCCTGAAGGTATTATGGGAGTTGGTAATTCAATAGGCCCCCACTATGTTGGTGATTGCACAAACGATATGAGATTGGTGGGTGCCCTTAGGGAAGTCTTAGCAGGGGGTCACCTAGGATATGAAGAGGTTCAAGGTGTTCTAAAAGACGTTCTTCCATTGAAATTAGAAAACGAGACCTCAGCAAGTGATTCACTGCTTTCAGCATTTTTAATAGGCCAACGCATGAATAGAGAAACAGATCGTGAGTTGAAAGCATATTGCCTTGCATTTGATGATGAACTTGGTAATGTTTATTATCTGTTAGTCTGGTGGTTTTTAGATTATAGAAAGTTTTTCGCATCAATACCCATCTCTTAGTCTTATTATTTATTGAATATTAGGTCTCCGGCCAATTGCTGATGTCAGATCTTTGACTCACTATGGTGAGCCTTACGATGGAAACACTCGGTACTTCAGGAGCACACTATTTGTTGCTGCAGTTAGGTCCTGTTATGGTGAATCCTGCTTGCTTCATGGGGTGGAATGGATGCCACCAAAGGTCATTAGTTAGCTTACCTTGCCACTGTGGCCTGTTTCATTCTCTCTCAAACAAAAAAGAACAAAAGTGGCATTTTTGTTACTCTTTGGTTCTTCATGTCCTTAATGTCTTACTATGTATGAGAGCATCATCCGAATTATCTTTATAGAATGGTGATTATTACTTCGAAGAGAGAAGTTTTCTTGTATGCAAATTTTGCATCGTTATTTGTTTGAGTACTGTTATTTTCTTTTCTCTCTTATCTCTGTTTCATGGAACTTTTTGAAGGAAATAGAAACATCACCAACATGAAGAGGAAACTAAAGAAAAAGAAGTCATATTTTGCGTTTTATGTGAGCTGAGATGGTCTTATGTTTTCAGGGGGGCATAACTGAAGAACAAATGCTGAAGTTCATGGGAGCAAATACACAGTTATCCCCATTGCAGGCCAAAAAACTTCTTGAGGTCTTTGGTTTCCTACATTCTTTCTTGCTGTGCCATACTGATGATTTTGCCGTGTCTTGAATAAATTCCAGTAGTATCTAACTTTTCTGAACTGTTCTACTCCAGGACGAGGAAGTCGGATTTGCTTACATGAGCCAACGTGAAGCTGTCCCATCAATGTACGTAAATATAACCATTTTTTTTTGGGAAAATTTCAAAATAACACCTGAACTTTGAACCCAATGTCTCATAAACACCTGAACTTCACTTTATTTCAATTAGGCACCTGTGCTTTACAAAACCCCCAAATTGAGACACCTGGCCTCATATTCCGTCAATTTTGTAACGGAATGCGTTGACGTGGCGACCTTCTCCCCTTAAGTGGCCCATAGGCACATGACTCAGCATGTGTGTTGCACATAATCATTTTCCCCCACCCGTTGCCCTCCCTTTACCAAAACGGAGACGATGACTCAGCATGGTTTGGGGTTTAACAACAAAACTCCAACAAACCCAATCCAAAACCACCAAATCACACCAAAATTGTGAGAAATTACTTTATCCAAGAAGTAGCATTGGGATAAAGAGAGAATCAGTATGTAGCAAAATACGTGATTTAGAGATCTAAAGAGAGAATCATATACACATACATACGTACATACAATTGTGTGAGAAATTGAGAGGTGGGTTTCGATTCTTTTAAGGTTTTGTTCCGTAAAATTGATCGGATCCTTAAGTCTTGTGCGTCTCGGAGGAACGAAGAGATCGGTGCAAGACCCATCTTGATCGAAGTAGCACAGAGTTATCACGGGCCGTTTGATCCTGGCGCGTGTACGGCGAGTTATCATTCTCGGTGGTCGCTGGGGGTGGAGGTTGAGTCGCCTCCGGTGGTGGTGGTGGTGTGGTCTTCGTCCCTCCTCCTTCTCCTCTCTCTCTCTCTCTCTCTCTCTCTCTCTCTCTCCGTTACTGTCCAGAAGAGATGCTAAACTAGATGTGCTCCCTAATTAACCCAGGTCATGTGCCCATGGCCTTCGTAACGGGAGAAGGTCGCCACATCAGCAAATGCCGTAACAAAATGGACGGAAAATGAGGCTAGGTGCCTGAATTTGGGGGTTTTGTAAAGCACAGGTGCCTAATTGAAATAAAGTGAAGTTCAGGTGTTTATGAGACATTGGGTTCAAAGTTCAGGTGTTATTTTGAAATTTTCCCCTTTTTTTTTCTCTTCCAACTTTCTCTTGGTTTCTTGTATTAAGAATTTACGGCGTAGGCATTTACTTCTTTCAGTTCCTTTATTGTCATTAACTCATTGTTGAAGTTCAATGTTCCTTCTATAGAGAATTAGTTAATTTCATGATGCATTATTGCTCAACGTACCTGGAGGATTAAACTTTCTCATTTAACTTATGTACTAGATACCCTAATAGCCCCTCCTAGGATATGCAAATTTGAGGTCAATAATTGTTAGCCAAAACAATGACTTATAGGTTCTATGCTTGAGGGTAACATTGCAGCACCATATTGGCAGATGTGCATCTCCTGAAACTTTGCTTGGGCCTCTGTAAATGGTTTGGGTTGATATTTGACTTCTTTACCAGTCAAATTTTGAGGTATCATGAGTCATATAATTAACTCTTTTTCCTTTGCCACGAATTTTGTGCTTTGAAAAAGATGCTTTTGTGCATCTTATATTATGTAACGATTATGTTCCTCTAGTTCTATTGGCAGACTTCCTTAGTTTTCTACAATGTTGTGTGTTCTGGTTAATGCTTCTATGCAATTGGTTGAAGACGCCAATACATATTTTCAACTTAGCTATGCATGAGTTATGACTTTGGCCGCACTTTCCATCTACATGTCCTGTAAAAAATTACGTCGTAAAATACTGCTGCATTTCGTGAAGTTATTAGTCCAATATCTGATTTTTTCTTCAAACCGTCTCCCCTAGGTGTAACTAAAGAGAAGAACAAAAAGAAAATCAATGGAATGCTCGCAAAAGAAGATAAACAATGAAAGTTTAAAGAAAGTCGATTATGCTTCAAGGCTGAGATATATGGTTGTGTAAGCTATCTTTGTATTTGCTCAGGGCTAGAAACAAAGCCTAACGTTACTCAAATTGGTTTGCAAGGTACTCTTTAATTGGGTTGCGGGAACATATAAAGAAGCGTCCTCCAGTGGCAACATCTGAGAAGGTTCAGCAATTTGTGAGAGTAAGCAGCATTGTTTTCAATTGGACTGCTCTTGAATGTATTATCCGGGTGATCCAGTCTTCTCTGATATGATTTCAAGAACTTGATATGCGATGCACATCGAGTGTAGATCTCAATCTATAACAACTAACAAATATAGAAGCTAGAAAGATCAGTGCATGTTCTTTGTTTGTTGTAGACTTTAAACCCTATTCTCAAAGTTCTATCACTTCTATAGCTAATGCAAAACAGCCATCTGCGCTCTTCTCACCAGGGCATTGCAGAGAAAAGAAACTACTTGGCCATGATATTAGCCATCCCTGTGTAAATTTTCATTATTGTTCTGCCAACTTAACTCACAATCTTGCGTGTTGTCTTTTCACTAGGCACGGGGGAGGGAAGCGATTGTTGCTGGATTTTATCATGAAGGTTATGAGGAACCACTTTTAATGCTTATGAGAAGAAGAGGTGTTCAATCTGGTTTGGTGGTGAAGGTACTCAACCTTTTATATCTTTTGATCTAATAAGTTTCCAGTAATGATAATACATTCCTTCTATACCAGGAAGACATTATTCTAGTCATGAAAGAAGCTTATCTTGCTCTCTTTGAAGTATAGTTGGCCTCAACAGAAGTGTATCCATTGGGACACTAAAGAATAATTTCTTTCCCTGAAAATAGAAGAATAATCTGATGTTGTTCATCTAGGGTGAGGAAGGGGCACTTTCGATGACGACAAGATTGCGGTCATTAACCTCAACAAAAGGGTTTCCTGTGAACTACTGTTCAGGGTTCCGCTCACTGAATGTGGCATCTGCTCATGAAGTGGATGGTGTGTATCTGGCAATGACCTTTGTTTTTTACTTTTTCCCTGTTCATGTGTTTAGAGTTGAAGACTATTATGTAAGGTATACAGATATGTTAGTGGCTAAGGTTGTTATTTCCATGAAAGCATTGCACAGAAACATATTAGCTCCCTGCTAAATCTGAAATCCGTGTTTCAATGGTACAGGCGTGTCACGTGAGAGTTTCAATCTTGAGGTAAATGCCAAAGACTATGGCTTTGAACCCACTGATACTCCGAGAACAGATAGATCGGTAAGCCTTCTAGATCCTCTTTACATGGCTACTTCTTCTCTTGTTTGCATAGCTTATACCCTAGCTTTGATGTGATGCAAATGTGGAAGAGACCGGGCACGCAGGGGCCTATTGCTCAATATGATATCCCTCTACTACTGCATCATCTATGCATCTCCATCTATGAGAAAATGATATCAATGCAAGGGAAATTTGAAATTATTGCTGTTTGAAATTTGATATTTCTCCTTCCACTCACTTTCAATGTCTGAATCTAGTCAGATGTTAGTCAGTCGTGCAGTCAAGTAATTTCTCATGATAGAAAAATCGCAGTTCATGGAAAACACCACTACAACCTCAAAGCAAAGTGGTTTATATCTAACAAAAGAAGATATCAATGCTGGTAGCGTGGTCTACATGCAACAGATATGCTATCGCCTATCTTTACCTATCTATCCCATTTCAACGCCTTGTCGACTTTGTAGTAAAAGCTCATGCTTCGTATTCAGTTGTTAAGTTGCTGCTTCGAGTTTTGCTCCCTGTTCTTTGTATTATGCTTGCCTTCATGTTTGACAGTGAACTGCAGTGAAATTTTGTGACAGATTTGGCATTTTTTTAAGCTACACCCTTCATTCCATGATAATCAAGTCTAGTGAGGAAAAGTTCAACCATTCTAGATGTTCAGTATTCTGTTTTTGAATTTCATTTTCGGGCTTCTGAAATATTATTCAGGTCGTCAGTGGGGGTGCTCCTCCTCCCTTGGGATAAATTTATAATCTAGTTTTGGGTCTCCTTAATAATCGTAGGAATCCATATACCTTTTTTTTTTTCTGTCTGGAAAAATACTCGTTTTAAATTCACTTAATATGATTGGATGAGATTAAGTCTGCAATAGTAGAGGCTTCTCTTTTTTGCCGTCCGGCTTGGGTTTGTTTTTAAATTCCATCTTCTGTGGTCTATTTTAGTTTCTTCCTCTTGCTCGAGAACACAACAGTTTATGACTGTGATGCCATTTGTTTCCTACGTCCAGGTTTCGAGGAATATAGAATTAGGTTTAGAAGCTCTACGTGGTCAGAAAGGTCCGGCGTACGATCGAGTCGTTTTAAATGCCGGAATGGTAGATCACTTGCTGGGCTGTGATGGTGCACAAGATGTATCCTTAGCCATGGATAGAGCAAGGGAAGCCATTGACAGTGGTAAGGCCTTAACCAAGCTCCTAAATTACATCAAGATCTCCCACAAAGTGAAGTAGAATAAGTCTTGATAGAGGCAATACTTCTTGTTGTACTTTTATTTTTTTTAGGAGGCGCCTAGGGTATATTTTCTGAGTTGGACAATGTACACGGGAGGGGGAATAGATTTCCTCCAATTTTGGTTGTAAATTATGTACAATTTTTCTTCATTTGTTCGGCTTGTTTGGTCTGCCGTACGAAAATAATTTTTTGATTCTATGCTGGTAAAAGGCATGCATTCGGGATGCAAATTTTTGAGTGATCGATCTCATACATGAAAATTCCAGAATACTTCTGTTGTTTTGTATTTGTGTGTATTCTTGAATCGTAGAAACCTTATGTTGGTCAAGTAATGGTTTGAAATTCTTCAAAGTGACTCTCATATACTGTCTCACTATATTATACAGGGGCCAAGCTTTGGCCTTGAGCATTCTGGGATTTTACTTACCTTGCCAAACCTGTCGTGCTATTCAAACCAAGTGCGAACATGATATGTCAATAAAAGCTAAAAAAATTTGGGAATCAGGAAATAGGTGCAAGATGTTGTTAACACCGATTTTTGGGAAGACCCATGGATCCCCTCTTTGCCTAAATACAAGTTAAATTCTACCAAGCCAGCCAACTGTATGATTAACTCGGTGGCAGACGTGATTCGATCTTCCAGGAGGCCGTGATTCGATCTTCCAGGAGGCAAATGGGATAGACAAAAGATTTCATTGGTAGTTACGCAAGAAGAATTGGAAGCGATTACATCTATCACTATCCCAGCCAGTAGAAAAGAGAACACAAAGTGGGTACAAACACAAATTGAGCAGACACGAAGTGGGTACAAACACAAAGTAGGTTAGGATCAAAAGAGAACAGTAGGGAGAAAAACACAAGGGATATATTGCTTAAGTCTAATTTTACATTGGTGGAGGTCTCCTCCTTTTATAGAGTGAAGAAAGGCCTGGAAGGTTTCCAAATACATCATGACTACTACTCCCTCCGTCCCTTTTTAAATGTCCTGCTTCGTAACTCCAACTTATTAAAAAGACATCATCATTATACCTTTCACATCAACTTTTTCCTCCACTTTCCCTACTTACCCATCATCATTACACTTTTACTCACTAACTTTTCAAAATGGAATCTACTTTTAGGGACAAAGTAGACAATTCACCAACTTTTACCCACTAACTTTACAAAATAGACACTTATTAAGGGACAGCCCAAAATGGAATACTGGACTGTAATAAAGGGACGGAGGGAGTATTACACATGGGATACGTCATCATGGCCTCTTTGACTATTACAACCATTATTATGGCCAAACATCATCATGACCTTTATGAAAGCACATATGGACTACATTACGCCTTACTACATACTACATATGGACATATTACACATATGGACAACTTACTTTACATCACACCACACTTTACATGGAACGACATCATGTATGGCATTTCACTCAGAATGGAATCTATACGGTCAAATCTGGGTATCATGTTGCGTATGAGGGCCAGAGCCTTCGTTCAAACCAAAGGAGGGCTTTGGGAGGTTTGCCTGGAAGCTCAAAGTCCCAAACAAGATTAGTAATTTTTGGTGGAGGGTGTGTAAAAATGCTGTTGCGACAAGGAAAATCTTTTCAGAAGGAGGTGTGCTAATTCTAGCTCTTGCTCGTTATGTGATGCGCAGATAGAATTCATTGAACACCTCCTATTTGCATGTCCGTGGACTAGGGCAGCTCGGTTTGGGTGCAATGTTCAGTTAAATGGTGATAGGGGCAGCCCAGAATCAACTTTGCAATGGACTTCGGATGTGTTGGACAGTTTGAACTCAAAAGAGGCAGTCAGCTTTGTTAGTAGGGTGGCTCCATCCCGGAATATGGATCCCCCTTCCTTTGACCAACCTGTCCTCCCTTTCTATTCCACTATGTCCTGGTATATTTGGAAAGCTAGGAATGAAGCTAGCTTCTGTAATGGACTAATGGGGTGTCAATCCCTTGGAAACAATTGCGAAGATCAATTTTGTAAATTTGGAATTTTTATGTACAAGAGAGTCTCAATGTCCACATGGATAACCTTCCACATAGAGAAGGGAGCGCAGTAATGCTAAAGAGTACTGCTATAAGTACATACGAATTTTATGGGGCCCATCTCGGGTTCTACAAAAATGATCCGAACCGCCCATTATTTTTAGAATATTTTTTTATAGAGCCCTGAAAAAAAATCAGCTCAATCTGATATAAGTAATCACCCAAATGGTCCGATCTCATGGTCAACGTTAAGTAATCACCCACACGCATCCGAAGAAAGCTATACAAGCTTATCTTATGAAAGAAATTCAATCTTAGTATCTCCAAAAACCTCCCAGCTTATTTATCAAAATGCCTTTTAAATTGCTTACATTAGGACAACAAGGTCCTCCCAGCTTATTTATCAAAATAATGTTTAAATTGACTACATTAGGACAACATGGTGAAATACTGGTAAATTCTGCCTGCTTGTGTCTTTCTCTGTGTTGATTCCCATATATAAAGATGAAGAAATCCCATTGAGAAAAGTTAGCAATCTCATTGGAGATTCGTCCTGCTGTTAGATTTGGAGGCTAGCTGCTATGGAACTGGCTAAGCTAAGTACCTCAAATGGGAGTCTGTTCTTCACCTCTTTCACTGTCTTTGGGCAGGAGTCCGTCATCCAAAAGTAAGTTAATCCATTCTCTGGGCCCCCTGAAGAGAATAAGAGGCCAAAAGGCGATGAAATTGCAAAATTTTTCAACGGGAAAAAGGGACATAGAAAACAACTTATGAAGTAACATTCGGAAACATCATTTGATCGAAAACTCAATCCTCTGTGAATCATCATGTGGGTAACCGAAAAAACCTACGGATGCATTAAGTGTTGGCTTCACCATGTAGAGTATCTAACCATTGATTCAACAAACTTAAAACTCCTCTCAAATTAGAAGCAGATTACTGAAATTAGATGGGTCTAGTTTTGAATCTTGCTACTTCCTATGAAGAAATTTATGGTTAATAGTACTAAAACCAAAAAGGAGAATCAAAATGGAACTGAAAATACATATGCATACCTCCATTATCATGTTCGAAACGTTCCCATGACCTATTAGGAAAAATTCCATGTGTCACATAAGCACTGATTCTTGCTGCTCCATGTTTTGCCAACACTTTCTAAAAAAGGAAGAAATTCAAGGGTAAGTATGGCCATGCAAAATTAAGGGGGAAAGAATTTCTGCACATTGCCATCGTCACAGATTACAAAGGTACCAAAAATCCTACAAGCAGCTTATATCCATCAACATTAGTCAGAAAATGAGACATTTCAAGAGAAGATTTCTATCTTATACGTTATGGATGATAAACAGTGAAAAGTTCCTTAAATTTCACCCACTGACAATCACTTATTTGTTATTGTTGTTTTTTAGCCTTCCCTCCTTTCTGCCTGCTAACATAGGAGGAGTTCTCCTAAGTGCAGCAACTTGAACATCTCCTATTTAGCTTTTGCTGATGATCTTTTTCTGCTGGCTGGGGCTGACACCTCCTCTATTGGGGTTATAAAATCTGCATTGGAGGAATTATATCACTCTTGTGGTTTGATACCGAATCAGCGAATCTCCATAAATGTCAGATTTTCTTTTCTGGTGTTACTGGAGCAGTTAAGGCTGATATCCTCAATCTACTTCCAATTCCTGAGGGTACCTTACCAGTTCAATATTTTGGAGTTCCTCAAATTTCTACTAGACTTGGGTGTTCAATTGAAGGAAAGAACTCTTCAGAGAATTGCTAGCTGGACAAAAAATCATCTTTCTCGTGGTGGCAGAGCTCTGTTAATTCAATCAGTCCTGTTTAGCATGCAAACTTACTGATGCTCTCTGTTTATTCTACCTCAGAAAATCCTTAGGAAGTTTGAGGCTTTGCTCAGAGCCTTTTTGTGGTCAGGAATTAACCTCAAAAAAGTTGGAGCTAAAGTCAGTCGGTTAGAAGTTTGTATTCCTAAAGCTGAGGGTGGATTGGGATCGAAGTCCTTGCAGGTGTGAAACAAAGCTACAATTTTGAGACACTTTCTGTGGTTTGACAATTGGCATCTTATCATCAAGAAGCTTGTGCTAAGAGTCTGTACTTGGAAGCACTTCCCAAATTCTCATGGGAATCAAAGGCTATGTAGCCGTTGGAATATCTCAAGTAGAGTCCTTGGGTCTGCTATATCTTAGTTTTTTCTTCTCTTTTTCTCTACCGATGCAGTTTGTTGTGAGGTTTGCTTCTTTGTATAGGCACTTGTATTGGGGGGTTATACCCTTTGATTTTTGAGGTGGTTGGTTATAAAACGGGACACTTACCAAAAAAAAAAAGGAGTTCATTTGATATGCTACCCCTACCAATAAGCATATATAACAGTAAAATGAAGGCAAAGAGCATGAGTCCTCAAAATGGAAGATAAACAGACTACAGAAAAGGGATACTCTTCAGAATTTTCATACCTGACATTCAATCAGAGTGCCACCTGATTGTACTAGATCATCAACTATGACGACATGACGACCTCTAGGGTCTCCCTCTTTGATGCGTACAATTCTTTGATCACCTTCCCGAACTTTGGCACAAACAATCTGAGAATCAACTATGCAATGGTTATGCAAATGCCTCACAACAGAAAACATTAAGAATTGCAAAGGTCTAATAGTTGTGGCTTTAGTAGTGAGATGACATAAATGCTTGTACACACCCTCCAGCCTAAACTTGGATATTCAGACATCTATTTAAAGTAAACAGATGGATGGACATATAAGGGGGGATCCCATGCTTTTCAGACAAGTCATGCTGGGAGTCTGAACATCATCATGTCCATTGCTGGACACTGAGCATTTATACAGTACTGATCATGAAAACTCCAGCTTTGCCTTGTAGCAGTGGTGAATAGAGGAAGGGAAAACGACTTCTTCACGTTTATTTCCCTCAGGTGGCCATTTTCCAAGTTTATCAAGTATCATCATCAGGGATGATAGAAAGTAGTTAGATGGGTAGTTAGACCAACTCATCAAACAGAGGTTCAGAGCTCCATTTCCAGACATATAGACATGCACCCTAGCATTTTTTTTTGTACATAACAATCTAGTGGCCAGAGAAAGGCACCAATGACATTGTAATAAGTTGAGCGAAAAGTGAAACTAAATTGACAAAGGAATTCACTTTTAGCTGTTTTGACAGATTTCACGTGTCCAATGTCATACCAAATGATTAGGAAAAGTACCGTTGGAAAATGCTGCAGCTGCTTATGAAATCGTTTCCATGCACCATCATCTGGAAAAGCAATGGATATCTAGAGAGAAGGAGAAAAAGACCTCTATAAGTGACTAAAGAATTAGAAAACCAATTAATCCAATCATCTAACCTACACATATCCACAGTTCCAGGTTCAGCCCAAAGAGAAAGCACGTCTTCAGAATAGAAGCTCAATTGACATCTAAAATTGCAGTCTGTACTGCATTGGTATTTTGCCAGTGTGTATGTTCAATACTTCAATTTAGCACTTTTCTATTTAGTAATTCATGCCATGGGCGGCCAGCGGCCTTTATCACAACAATGGTTTATGGAATTGGAAAAAGAAAAACGTAAGCAATTTAAGGACCCTGGAGGTAATGTTATGGTCTTTGTAATCAGAAGAATCATACATTGTCTGAATCCGGGAGCTGTTGAAGCCTATTCTTAAGCAAAGGTATTCCACTCTCAAAGCATGGTAAAACATTATCACCAAAGTAGAATCGCTCCTGAGATGCAACACAAGGAGCAATAAATTAAGCAAAACACTAAATTGAGCTTAAAGAAACTAGATAATCGTGAATCGATATCTCTGAGGATATTTTTGGAAAAGAGTGTCAAATGGTATTACCAGCCTATTTAGCACCAACCTGCAATGCATGGATATCAAAAATTACCAAACTAGTGGGTCCTCCCCCAGAAATCGGGACATTTGACAAGATTCTGGCAAGAGTGAAAGCAGTTGCAATATCTCCTTCCTCCTCCATACGTTCCGAAGTGCCGGTTGGGAAAAATGGAAGGACAAGTGTGAATGAGGACACAAACAGCTTGGGTAATGCATAGATAACAGAGAGTTGCTCGAAAATCACCCCTGGAGAACTAAAGGAGGCAAGGAAGGCCACATGCTGTCCACGAATGCCATGTGCGTTAGATATGAACAAGTTGGGGAAACCATCCTCGAAAGTCCTGAAGTTTAGATGTGTATATTACGCTGGGAACAGTAGCTTCCACTTCAAGGAAGAGCTAAAAACGAGCACAGTATCCGTAAATCGTTTTTTCCTCTTTCTATCCTAAGTCTAACCTTCTATTTTATGCTTAATTCTTAGCAAGCAACAGAGGAAGTATCAGTGACAAGTACATAAGAAGATGCATGACACCAGGTTTCAGTAACCTTTGATATTTACAGTGTCCAAGGGAATTAAAGGACATATTTCAACGAAATTTCCATGAGTATGTTACATAAATGAGCCATCTTTACATTCAGTTCCAATTATATTTTTGTTGTCATTTCTTGCAGTCATATGAATGTGGGAAAACTAACTCAAATAACAATCCGTGGAGAGACTATAGTAGAAATTTGTCATGCATAGCAGTGACATTATTTTTTTCAGTCTCATACTGGTTGTTTTGTTCACTAAAGCTGACAGAATACAAACTCTAATTATAATCACCATTCACCAATTTAGGTGAATGACCAGTCCATTAGGAGGCCAAGTAATAAGCATTACATTCATAATCATTCCAGGAAACCAAACATTTCAATACAGCACTTATTGAAATCGTTCTAAAATTGTGAACCAGTCTAGACAACATACTGGGCCGGCTCTGAGTTTTCAGAGGCCCGAAGCAAACTTTTAAACGGGCCCCTCTATATAATTTACAAATACAAAATATCTTCAAAAATATATAATCAACTTTAAAGAGAGATACTGAAAGTATTATTAGTTAGTTAATAAGAGTACGAAAAGTCTGATAGTCATTCCATCAATTCAAACGTAATACTTGAACATCATTATAGTCGCATTTTTGGCAATAACTCCCATACTAATCTTATGCATAGCCATAACATAGGAATATAAAATTTGGCGCCCCCCAAAAGTAGATAAAATTTGGGGACCCAATGCGGCCACATCTTTAGCGTAGGGCTGCAAACAAATCGAGCTCAAGCTCCAGTTTTGGGCTCGTTTACTAAACAAGCAGAGCTCAACACCCAAAAGCTTGGCTCGGCTCGTAAAACATTGGCTCGTTTGTATAGGCTCCTTAAGTAAATTAGCCATGATCGGCTCATTCACTAAACGAGCCTAAAACTAAAGGAGCCGAGCCGAGCTCGAACACTAGAAAGCTCGGCTCGGCTCGTTTACAACCCTACTTCGGCGTATACCTAAGGCCAGCCCGACAACATAACGAGACATGATTAAAATCTAATGCATGCACACACACAAAATTACACATGCACAATGTCTGAATCAAGATTTGAAAACACGCGTATATCAACCTCCAGAAACCCTACCTCCACGTGATGCTCCTCAGCTCGATCGCGTCCGACTCCGCCGCGACTCGCTCAGCCAAATCCTTCATCTCGGCGCAGTAGAACAAGCACACCTTCTTCCCGTTCTTCGCGCTCGAGCCCAGAGCCGCATTGGACGCCATGGGGATCGAGAAAGGAGGCGGCTTCAGGATGATGTGGATCGGGTCGCCTCCGGTTACGCAGTCAACCGTCCATTCTTGCGGGCTTCCGAAGCTCCGAATGTCACAGCGGATCCGATTCTTGGTTGAGAATTGAAGGTTTGGGAGGAGGGAGGAGGGAGAGGGGGTTAGGGTTTTGGTGGGGGTTTTGGACGGCGGAGAAGGAAGGGTGGGCGGAATCGCTGGGATGGCCGTCATGCGGCGGGGGCCACTGAATACTTTTTCCCCGTCTGTGCGTATGTTTCGGAGTAGAAAGAGAACGTGAAGGGCGGGGCTGGGATTATATTTCGATATTTTCGCAAAGAAATGAATGCTCGCTTCGAGAAATTTTTTAGTGCCGGGTGGGCACCACGTGGTTTCCGTTGGTGCATCAAAGCCGCCGTCAATGTGTTTCAATCCGGACCGTCCAATACACTTTTGGATGGCTCGGATGTGCCAGCTCGGAATGTCACAACGGATCTAATTCTTGGTTGAGAATCGGAGATTTGGAGGGTTTGGGAAGAGAGAGAGAGAGAGGGGTTAGGGTTTTGGTGGGGTTTATGGACGGCGGAGAAGGGTGGGCGGAATCGCTGGATGGCGTCATGGGGCGAGGTGGTGCGAATGTTTAAGAGTATTTTAAGGTACTGGGAACGACGTCGGGTGACTAATTTCACAACCAAAATCGATCACTAATTAAACCGAACAAAATAGCGCCAAATTGTAATTGTTCGATTTAGATTTGATTTGTAAATTTAGGGGGTTTTTAAAATATATTTAAGCTTAGCTATACAACGAATAGGGCTGTAAAATGAGCCAAATTGTAATTGGTGTTTGGCGTTTCGGTCTCTTTTAGACTTTTAGTGGTATGGGGGCTATCATTTCCCTTTCGTCGAGCTCTTTTTCCCTTGTGGATCTTGGCAGGTGTGTTTGGTTTCGGTGTTTTGTTTTTTCTGGCTTTTTGGTGGCTTGTGGGTGGTTTTTAGGTTTCGGCAGTGTTGATGCTGTAGGGTCTGTTTTTGTTTTGGTCTTGAGGCTCACTTGGTGTTTGCTTGTTTTCAGGTCGGTTTTCTTTGGGTTTTTGGTGTTCAATTGGCATCTTGTCTTCTTTGCCGTTGTTCTTCGGTGGTCTTGGGTGGCTTTTGCAGATGTGTCTTTGTTCCGTTTAATCTTTGTAATCGTTTATAAAGATTAATAAAATCTTTTTGATGTTGAAAAAAAATTGGAGAGCTAGGGAGACTCTATTTGCATTTGTAAGTTTTACAGTTTTCCCTCGGTTTTTTTTTGGTTTTTTTTGAATTCAGTCAATTCATTCAAGCCCGAAAGCGAAGATTACATCGCAAAATTCAAGAATGCACCAAACTACCTAATCTGGGACTCTAGGACACCCTGCAAAAGCAAATCAACACTGGATGCCGATATAACAAATTCCGTTCGGGATAAGGCAGAGAGATCTCAAACGAAATCTCCGCAAAAACCATTACACAATAAGAACAGATGTAATCGATAAAGAAAAGACTGCTCCCATGAACATATCACAACGACTGCGGGCCGGGCCGGGCTGGAAACACCAAAATTCCTCAACGCAGGATGCTATCCCTGGTAGAAATTTTGTTGTATTCGTTCTGGAAGGAGTCAGTATCCTTATCCTACTTTATTGTAGCTGGATTTTCTTCTCTCTTTTTTTAAGAAAGTCGTAGCTGGATTTTGTATTCATGTGTTTGTTACTTTTTGAATCATTAGTGTTATTATTGTGTATTGAATTTACGGAAAATTTCAAAATGACACCTGAACTTTTGCCCAAATGTCACCAAAACACCTGAACTTAAGTTTTTTTCAATTAAACACCTGGACTTACAAAACCCCCAAATTAAGGCCCCTGCCATCATCCTCCATCCAGTTTGTTAACAAAAGTGATGACGTGGCAGCTCTTGCCCGTTAAGTGGCCTCACAGCACATGGTATGAAGTGGGGAAGATGCACCCAATCCAAACCCCACCCTTTACTCACTCACTTCACCTTTTCGTGGTAGTCCCAATCAGGAAAAAGGTTAGGGGTTTGAGGTTTTGGGCGAAAAACATATTGTTCTTAGAAGCCCTAATCGCCATTAAACAAACTGTCATCTGTTTTGAACTCAAACTGTCATCTGATTTCCTAACAATGTCCCAACAATGAACTGACCCGGGATTGCCACCCGAGTAATAAGATCCCCTAACAACACAGACGTGATTCTTTACTACCGGCGGCGATGTGGGAATAAGCGGTGGCGACGAAAGGCGAAGGGACGAGACTGGTGCCCGAGCCATTGGAGTTCCAACAGTAAGGCTGCAAAGTGTTCGACAAAATGCCGCAAAGAAACCTGTCGCCGCCTGCAAGAGCGGCAATTGGCGGGATTTGGAGATATGGGTTTTGACTGGATGAGGGAGTGGATGGAGAAGAGACGGTGGTGGTGTTTTTGCCCCAGCAGATTATGGCTTGTTTGCCGTCGGCGTCGATGGCGCAGAAGAAGCCGGAATCTGTGGGATTTTTGTGTCATGGTTTGGCGATTTGGATTTGGTGAGGTTCTTGAATCAGTGGGAGTGTCATGGATTGATTGAAATGGAAAGGTAGTGGAGGTTGCATGTGGTGTTTGTTTTCAGAGTGGGTTGACGAAGGTTTTGGAGATGGAGTTGTCGTGTAGGTGAGGGGCAGTGAACGGGGAGGGAACGTGGGTGCTTCGTTTTTACAGTTTAGTTTTGGTTTGGATTGGGTGCATTTTCCCCACTTCATACCATGTGCTGTGAGGCCACTGAACAGGCAAGAGCTGCCACGTCATCACTTTTGTTAACAAACTGGATGGAGGATGACGGTAGGGGCCTTAATTTGGGGGTTTTGTAAGTCCAGGTGTTTAATTGAAAAAAATTTAAGTTCGGGTGTTTTAGTGACATTTGGGTGAAAGTTCAGGTGTCATTTTGAAATTTTCCCTTGAATTTATCGCATTTTCAAATAAAGAGAAAAATCTGTAAGTTTAGCCCTGTTCCGCTAGCACTCTTTATTTTTTGAATTAAATGTGATTTATTGTGAGAGAATGTCCTGTCTCGTAAAGCGAAAAATAAATACATAAAAAACAAGAACCTTAGCGAAACAGGGCCTTAATGTATGTGCTTCTAGCGGTATAATTACATGGAAAACATAAACCAGGAAAAAGCAATTTAATTTTACTGACTAAAAATTGTGACAACCAAGAATTTTATTTAAATAATTGCGAACTAAAAAAAAAAACACTCGTGTTATGCACAGGTAGAGGGTAGTATGTTGGTTAATGCAATTCAAAATAAGTTGATATGATCTAATTAGAGGTGTCAAACGTGCGTGCTGTGCCATTCAACTTCCGTGCCACATTTAGGACAGACATTATCACGGGAGCACCAACTTGGTTCTCTCTTTTTTGAACCAAGCACAATTTAGTTCACGTAAAGGTTTTAGTTCAAGTACTATATATGGGTAGAGGCAATATAATCAATGATTATGTCGACTTAGGCCTAGTTCGGCTTAAAAATTCAGTTGTGTTATTTATATCTCTTTATTAGGAAAAAAAACACATTTGTAAGTTTTGTGGATTAGTGGTTCGTCTTAACGAGAGATATCAAAAAATTGAAAAAATACAAAACTTTAAAAGTTCATAAAAGACAAATAATCCAAAAATGATGTCTGTTTTCGATTATTTTTTTGTCTTTAGTGCACTTTTTAAAGGATTTTGATAATAATTTTTTACATTTTGTATTCCTCTCGTTGAGACGAATCAATAGTCTACAAAAAAAAATTGACGCAAATATTTTTTTTTTTTTGTTTGCAAAAAAAAAAAATCCAAATGAATAACTATAAGTGATCATTTTTTGGTATCGTTTCGTATATGTGTGTGTATGTGTTATTGTCGTATTCAGGGCTTCGGAATTAGTCGATCACGCAAGTTGGCCCAAACATACGTACGGTTATAAAAAAACAAATACATTACTCTGCGCAGGGGAATAATTATTTGGTGGTCTTGAGAGTCTTATCCACTACGCATTTTTATAAGACCCGTTGGACCATCATACATTTCTGTACTAGGCCCCATGAAAATGTAAAGTGAATAAGGATGTTGGCACCACGTGGCGGTGCCCTAATAACAACAAATAAATTCTCGCCCGGGGTCAGCATCTTTCACGGGCACCTTCCTCCCAAAATTGTTCCCTCCCCCTCTTCGCTTTTTAAGCTTCATTCCTTTTTAAGCTTCATTCCTTGCCTCACGGTTTCCTCGGGTACCCCCTCTCTCTCTCTCTCTCTCTCTCTCTCTCCTACCCATTGGGTAGAAGAATACAGAACATTAACCATAACTTTCACTCTTCTTCCTCACGTTCTAACCTCCTGGCTTCCTAAATAAGCTTCTTCCAAATATCAATACATACTCAAAAGACCCATTTTTCAGTTTTCACTTTCCTCCATCACTTTCAACATTTTCCTCCTAGTTTCCTACAAACTAAGGGGGGTTTAATCCAAGGGGGTTTCCCAAACCAGACGGCTCATATGGAGGGAGGTTTAGAATCAGAAGGACAGAAATGGGTGGTCGCCGGAATTCCGTTCGGGGTTCCACTGAAGCCCGTATTCACGAGTACTCCGGGCGCTGCGAAGCGAAAGGAGGATGAGGGAGAAGAAGAATACTGGTCGACGACAACGCCGACTGGGGACGAAGCCAGAATTTCGACCAGTACGGAGTGCCCGCCGCCGCCGAGGAAGCGGAAGCCTTCTTCGAGGTGCCACTACGGCGGTGCTGGGGAGTTTTTTAATCCACCGGATTTGGAGACTGTATTTACGCTCTGCGTCGAAAGAGCGTGAGGGAGATGTTAATAAGGAATACCGTGCTTGCGTGCTGTAAAGAGTACCGAATAAACACAATAGAGTCACATCTATTGCGCTTATTCGGTACTTTGTCCGGTATACAAATGCTGCATTCGCATAGTTTAGAGTCTAGGGATTCATCTTCTTCCACCTTAATTTGCTGTGTTGCATTTCTGGTTGGTTTTAGCCATTTTCTGTTGTCTATGTATCTCTTTGTAGTAGTTGCCTGGAGTTCATGTACATTGTTTTGTGTGAATAGGGTGTGTTTCACTAATTAAAATAAGTATTTATTTTTTGAATTAAATGTTTGTGAGAGAATGACCTGTCTCGTAAAACAGAAAATAAGTACTTAAAAAATAAAAATCTTAGCAGAACGGGGCAAATATTATGGCGTAAGTGTATGTGAAAATGATTTTAGCAAGAAAAGAATTTCTCACAAATTAAACTCGGTTAGAATGATATCAAAGTGTCATGTACAGAACTTTTAAGCCAACAACAATTGTTGTTTTGCTTTAAACTAGCTAAATTGACGATTAATTGTGAGCTTATCCATGTGCTTATCGCTTAAGCATTCTTTTTCTGAAATATTCTGTCTTTCGTGCTTCCTAATTAAGAGTCCAACAACAATTGCTCATGGATTATGGAATATAGTATATGTTTCTACATATCATTACCCTTTTGAGTGCTTGTGGATTTATGAGGGGCGATTCGGGCGAACGTAGGAGGCAATGCCCGCAAGTTTTTTAAGAACTCTAGTGTCGTATTGTTCAAAGTCATGAAATTACAAGGATCCATTGTAAGTGTTATCACATTCACTCCATACTTGAAATTTTGGATCCTGTCTATATATTCTTGTGTGAGACCTCCTCAACCAGAAGTGCAAATTTTTGCGCTCCTGAGTTGATAACAGCTTTTAATGCATTATATATCTTCAAAGTTCTTTTTAAAAAAAAATTGTGTGCTATATAGAAATGGTGGGCAAGCCGTTAGAACTATGTATCAATTAATCAAATCAAGTACCCTTTATGAGCCTACAACATTCTGATGATGACTCCTTTTAGTACATCCCAGCACCCTCTTCATATACCCCTCTCTCTCTCTCTCTCTCTCTCTCTCTCCATATGCAAGTGAAGATCTACCTAAGAGTACAATGGAGTAGTAGCATGGAATGAGATGCTGCATGCATATGGTTAAACTGATTATAAATCTGGTTGACTCTGACATATCCCTCCCTCTTTATAAAGTACCTCACAGTCACATCCACCAAGTACTACACTTTAACAATTTTCTGGACGAGAAGTTTTTCAATGCCGAGCGGGTATTGCCGACGTGGCACTCGCTCGGCGCATCTGAGCTGTCCGATTCACTTTTGGACGGCTCGGATTGAAATTCTCTCTCTCCTCTCACCCTAACACTTTCTCTCTCTAAATCTGAGCCGTTCAAATACGAAATGGACGGCTCGGATGCACGAGCGGGCACCACGTGGTACCCGCTCGGCACTGAAAAATTTTCCCAGTTAGAATTATCTCATGCATTAGTGCAAATTCTGGGGTGGAAAAAAATTCTTACCACTAAGAGTCCATGCATTAATTATAAGAAAACTAATGGAATATTATTATTCACCACCCAGAATGATATATAGCCTAGTGAATCATGGCTCCCAAGTGATTTAAGGTGGTCAAGAAACCCAAGGTCTGAGTTGTGCGTTTGACGCCTCCTAGCTCGAACTTTGCCCTCATGCGAATCTCAGTTGTGTTCCTGATAGGCTATCGCGAGTTTGGAGTTCTTGTAATCATGTCCGCTACTATTCCGGATCGCCCCTTTTTTACCCTTTGCTGCTCTTACATTAAAAACTGTTGGGGAGAACCCAAACTTTTCAGAGATAATGATAATGCATGATGATCTATTTTCTCTTCTTTCTTTCCCTTTTTTTGAACTGAGAAAATACCCTGGGGCATAATGCTCGGACATGTTTTCCTTTCTTTTTCTTTTTTTTATCCGAAGCAGAAATTTCATTCGTAAAAGCCAACAAGATTTCCATCTAAATATAGAGACAAGGAAAAACGCGTCAATCCGAAAAACTATAAAGATAAACAATAAGCACAAAGAGCTAGGCAAACTAATGTCTCTAAGCCCTAATTCCCGAGCACAAATTAAGCTCCCAACGCGTTACTGTCAAAACAGACCGATCGAAGGCCGGCGTAAGTGAGGTTAGGTAACCCGACATTGAGTCGCCTCAGGATGGCGGGTTGTGCTCGGACATGTTTTTCTCTCTAGTTTGTATGTGCCCACGTCCGATGACGAGTGTCCACCCGCCAAGGACGTCTTATCATATTGGGTAAGTAGTGAAGTACTCCGTAATGCTGTTGTGGTTGGAAGTGGGAAAGAGGACAAATGCATATGGAACGATGGATCAGAATCCAATGCTAAGTGCAATTGTCACATTTATTGCTTTTGCCTTCAACTCCCCAATGTTTTTTTTTTTTTTCCCATACGCTATACATCAGCAGGAGTTAGCGGAGTGTTAGTTTGTTAGTGAACGGGGGGTTCAGAGGCTATCCATAGCCCTGAACCCCAAACATACTCCCCGTGGGACTCAAACTCAGGTCACCATTGGGGAGAGAAATGAGACAACTAACTTGACAAACTTAGTTTCCCAATGTTTATTCAAGATAAAATCAGGAGTACCATTTATAACAGAGTAATTATCCAGCACACATGAGTACGTGGTACTTCAAACCATTTACATAGCGATAACTCATTCGGTAAGGACATTATTATTACTTAGTATTTTTTTGAGTTGTTGGGAGATAAGGAGTGACCCACATTATATGTGGTGGCGATATTTTATTTGCAAGAAATGCCACATGGATCGACAATGCCGTATAATACTCCGAAAGTACCCAATAATTGGCCCTCACGACTCTAGCCTATATTCTATTCGTCTCATTCTTTCTAGTAATTATTTCGGCAGTTGACACCCACCTCGACTAATGCTTGATAAACTAATTTCAATCATTCATTAGTAGGGGTCCATATAAAGTTTGGACAAAGTCGAAAGTCCCGTATAAACCGACCATAAAAAATAACAGAACCAAAGAGGATTTAGTATTTCTTATTACAAAAACACAATTTAGCAACAAGATATTCTTAACCTTTAATTTAACATGTGCCAAAATACACGCTACATCGGGTTGTAGAAGTGACTAGAGAGGAAAAAAAATACTCCCTCCGTCCCGATTTGTTTGTCTAATCTCGGGTTTTCAACTTATTAAGGAAATCAAATCTCATCCATTAATTTGAAAATATACATAATCCCATCTATTGATTTTGAAATTGAACAGTCAATTTGGGACATCCATAAGTCAAAAATGAGACAAAAAAATCGGGACGGAGGGAGTAATACTATAGTGATTTCTATAGCATTATGTATTGAATTTTTATTACAGCTTAATTCGAAAGTTGGTAAACCAATAATCTGTGTAAATCAAAACCATCTCCTATGACAGATCCGTCATATAATGCAAACTAAGACTCTTCATAGTCAAATTAAATGATCAGAATCATTATTTTTGTTTAAATCAAACAGATCACACATCTTAATCCATCTGAACGAATCTTACTTGAGTACTCTAACTGGCCATTTTCACTCAAAATAAAAATGATTTAATCATCTTCTATATTCGATTGACATGTTTTTTGCACGGATGATTTGTGTATGGAGATCTATACAATGAAAGTCTCGTACCGTCAAAATGAATCTGTAACGAGTCTCATTTTGAATTATTTTTTTTAATCATACGCGAGCGATCGTTCTATTACGTACTTGAAATCCCATTTGTTTAGAGTGGTGATGATCATATGCATTAAACCAATTGTTTGGTGAGTGACAAGGGGAAGATAAAATAACATCATCCATTGTAACCATTTTTTTTGCTGCAAATTTTGCCACTCATTTTTTTGTTAACAAAAAAAAGAGTGACAAAATCATTTCCCCACGATAAACAGAGCATATTCTTGGGATCGGAACGTTGAAGAAGCAATAAAAGTCTGCAGGTTTTGCTTGGAAGGTAGTGAGTTGGACTGTTTTATGGGATCAATTATTGGACATGAGGGGCATTTCTGATAAGAGAAAGAAATGTGGGGTGCAAAATTCCCATTTGTGGTAAGGTGTCTTGTAGTCACCGACAATTTTTGAAGGGAAATGATATTGGCACTCCAAAAATTAATGCAGACACTCCAAAATCAGTGTAACTCCAAAGTCACTTTTCTTTGTTTTTTGGAGTGCCTGCATCAATTTTTGGAGTGCCAATATCATTTCCCTTTTTGAATCAATAAACTAAAGAGGATTTGCAAGTGGAGTGGAGTCGGTGCTTCTTTTATACTCTCATGCATATGGGTAGGGTTCGTTTTCCGTAAGCACATCTCTCCCTCCCCAAGTCCCCTAAAATAAAATATATTAGGATTAACGAATGACCAAAAAAAAAAAAAAAACCCCGAAAAGGATTTCTTGTTGGGGCAATGTGCTCGAGGCTGTAGAGCATATCCAAGACTCCAACCATACTTCTTCTTCTTTTTTTGGTTAAAAGTGGAATTATAAAAAACTACGAATTAGAATACAAGATCCGGGGATAAGTAACACCCCTCATGTCCTCACAGAATTGAGACTTAATACAAAATGGAATTGAAAAATACGATAAATAAGGAAAAAGATGTGATCTTGCATCTTGCGCTAGGAGATCCGCACACTTGTTTCCTTTCCTCATGACATGCCTCAACGGTGGATCACCCAGCTGGTGCAAAAGGAACCTACAATCAACAATCAAATTGTAGAGATGATGGGTGCCTGTTGCAGTTGATAAGTTGGATGACATTAGAGGCATCTGTTTCAATCTCCACCAATGTAATGTTGCGTTGTAAGAGAATCTTGAGACCATGTATAAGTGCCCAAATTTCGGCCACAAGAGCAGATATGAAACCCAATTTGCATGAAAAGCCCGTAATCCATTTCCCATTTGCATCCCTAATCAGACCACCTGCACAAGCCTTTGAAAAAGTAGAAGATCCACTTCCGTCTACATTGAGTTTAAAAGTGTTTCGAGGAGGTGGTGACCACCCTACATTGGATGTTCTAGGTTGGATTCTGGCTAAGGGGAGTGTTGGTTGGACAATAAAGACCCATTCAGTGGCTTTAGAAAGAATGGAGGAAATGGTTACATTAGGAGGGGGTAGCTGAGTGTCACGGTGGATGGTTGCATTCCGACATAACCAAATGTGCCAAATGGATAAGAAGAAGATTACATTCCAATGTGTGTCGGACTGATGAGTGTAGCTAGGAGATGCACTACTAAGAATAGTTCGAATAACGGATTCGGGGAAGATAAAAGATAAGTTATCAAGGTTCCAAGAGTTATGAAGCCAACAATCGCGCACTGTGATATTGAATTCACGGGGTAGAAGGGGACCTTCTATAAGGCTTCTAACCGAGCCTTGATCAAGCCATCTACCGAACCAGAAAGAAGTAGTGGCCCCATTGTGGATTCCTACTTTGGTTTGTTCTTTAAAGAGTTCGTTGGATTTTGAGATGCCGCATAAGGTGGGAGAAGCTCTATTGTGCTTGAAGGTGTTAATATTATATTTACTCCTTAAAAGTTTGACCCAAAGAGATGTGTCATTAGTATGTAAGTACCAATTGAGTTTAGTCATGGATGTCATGTTAGTAAGATGAGATTGTCTCAAGCCAAGGCCCCCAAAATTCCGAGGTTTTGCCACTTTATCCCAATTTACATTGTGTATTTTACGTTTTACAACAGATGAGCCCCACAAGAAGTTTCTGTTAATGCGATCGAGGTGGTTCAAAACTGACTTGGGCATAAGATTACATTGCATTACATAAGCTGGGATAGTTTCATTGACGGATTTGGCGATGTTCGAACGACTGGCAAGTGAAAGATTTTGATTTTTCCAACCTGAGAGTTTATTAGCTACCTTGTCAATTATTGATTGGAAGCTAGATTTTGTGGGTCTTTGATGATGGATAGGACAGCCAAGGTAAGTGCCAAAGTTAGTCGTAGAGTGGATTTGGAGGATGGAGGTAAGATCATTTTTTGTATTTTGGTTCACATTGTTAGAGAAAATTACCTGGGATTTGAGAAGATTGACTTTTTCACCTGAGATCAAACAAAAATCATTTAGGATACTTTGAATGTTATGGCAATTTTCTTCAGTTGCTTTAGCAAAGAGAACGAGGTCATCGGCGAAGAAAAGATGAGAGAGTTTGGGACCCCGCGGGAGACTGTGATAGGAGACCAAGTACCGCAGTCACAAGCTTCAGAGATAGAGATTGACAAATATTCTAGACAGAGAATAAAAATGTAGGGGGAGAGGGGGTCCCCTTGACGAATACCACGAGAGGGTGAGAATTCTTCAGTGGTGTTACCATTGAATAAAACTTTCATGGTCGAGGACGAGATACATGACATAATAAGATCGATCCAGAGAGGAGGAAAGTTGAAAAAAGTAAGGATTCGTTTGATGAATCCCCATTCCAACCTATCAAAAGCTTTCTCAAGATCAATCTTAATGGCCATGCTGCCAACTTTACCTTTCATGTACTTAAAAGAGTGCATGACTTATTGAACTATAATGACATTATCAGTACCTTTACGACCTGGAATGAAACTAGATTGGAAGGGGCTGATAAGATCATCAAGAAGAGGTCTAAGGCGGTTGACAATGGTTTTAGTAATAAGCTTATAACAGGTGTTGAGAAGACTGATGGGTCTGAGTTGGTTAACAGTTTCTGGGTGGGGAACTTTAGGGATGAGGCAGATGAGAGTGGTGTTGATTGAGGGATCAATAGAGCCAGTAGAAAAGGCTTTGGTGATGATTGAGATGAGGGAAGGCCAGGGTGAGTGATGTCCCATGTTTTCTGGAAAAAACCCGGGTGAAGCCCATCTGGCCCCGGAGCTTTCCATGGCTTGAACGACCACAACATTTTTTTTATTTCGTCAAAAGATGGTGAGTGACTCCCACCATACTTCAAAAGTTCAAATCTTTGAACTCATTCTTCAAGGGTAACAATCTTATGAAGATGAGCATTAAGTATTATTTGGCATCACTCTCATTTGGCTTTGAATTTGACATGAATACTTTTGTGTCAATTACCAACAAGGATACGACTATCCATTTTTACATCAGAATTGGAGAAAGTCCCGAACCCAAAAGTAACCGTTAATCCTTTTTGTTGTTTTTTTATTTTTATTTCTGATCATGGAAAAAAAGTCACCATTAATCCTCGACCGCTGTGCCCTTTTCTACTCAGAGTCCCTTCCATTAAGTTTCTTATTTTTTAAGTACTAGTAATTTTTTGTTTTATGAGAAATGTCATTCTCTCATAATACATCACCTTTAAATCAAAAAATAAGTACTTAGTAGAGTATTTATTTCCCTTAGCGAATTTGGGCTTCTTTTTTGATTTGTTCTTATTCAATTTTTTTTTTTGCATTTGTTAGATTTACGCCAAATTTTCTTGCATCATTGATTGTTTCGACAGAAGGAATCGGAAAAATACAAAATTATAATTTTTACCTAATTATTTTTTAAAAATATTCAAGGAGAAGCTTAAAAAGTCGTTATTATTATTTTTCTTGAGAAATTAGGTAACAGTTATAATTTGATACTTTTGGATGTCTCATCATGACTAAACAATAATACATAAAAAGCGTGACTAATAAATATGAGTAAATACGAAAAAAAAAATTAAATGATCGAAAACAAAAAAAAACAAAAACAAAAACCAGGGAACAATTGCTTCACCCAATTTCCTCGACTAATCTTCTCCCCACTCCCCACCGACGATAACCGTCTTCCCCACTCAATTACCAGAACACCTCTCTCTCTCTCTCTCTCTCTCTCTCTCTCTCCCCAAAAATGGAGAAAACATGGCCCTCTCGATCCAACGCCTCTCCCTTCACCTCCTTCCACCTATCATCAAAACCAAACACCACAACCACCACCCATCAAAAATCTAAAAACACCTCCGAATTCCCACCAAAATCTCGATTCCGTTCAACCCCTTCCTCCTCCTCCTCATGTCCTTCCACACCATCATCATCGAACCTCCGCCGCGACTTCTCCGCCCTCCCCTACGACGTCCTCGCCCAAATCGCCGCCAATTTCACCCACCCCACCCTCCAAGCGGCGTCGCTCGTCTGCAGGCAAGCACAGCCTGTTTTTTTTTTTTTTTCCGGTTCTGACAGTCAGGGGTATCCGTGCCAACTTACACGCATCACAACTAATCTCTCCCCGGTCCGGTCAAGGGCAAGCCTTTCATGCCGGGACTAGGGAATTTACGGGAAATTACTTTTTTGGGTTTCTTGCAGCACGACCCCATGAATCAAACCTAGGTCAATTGTGTGGGAGCAGCCCACCAACCAACCGGACTAACTCTAACCCTTGGGGCTCACAGCCACTTTCTTTAATTTCTCAATAACAATAGAGTTGCTAATTTGCCCTGAAAACTGTTTTGTTCTAGTTTTGTGACCCCATGTATCGAAAATTGTGGCTACGCGCGTGTGTGCAGGGCATGGGGGGACGCGCTGAAGCCGTTACGGGAAGCAATGCTGTTCCTCCGGTGGGGGAAGCGGTTCAAGCACGGCCGGGGCGGCGTGAAGCGGAACGTGGAGAAGGCGCTGGAGTCCTTCTTGAAAGGGGTGGCGCGCGGGTCGACGCTGGCGATGGTGGATGCGGGGTTGGTGTATTGGGAGATGGGGAGAAAGGTGGAGGCGATGAGTTTGTATGGGAGAGCGGCGGGGTTGGGTGATCCGGCTGGGCAGTGCAATTTGGGGATTTCGTACCTGAGAGGTGAGATTTTTAAGGAATGGAATTGTTAATTTGTAGGTAGGGTTGCGAAGGAGCTGAGCCGAGCTCAGCTTCGAAGTGTTCTAGCTCGGCTCGTTCAAAACTAGCCTAGAATAATTGAGCTTGAGCTCAACTCATTATAAACTCATCTATTATCGAGGTGTTTGAGCTCGGTTTGTTTACTTAACGATCCTCTATAAAGGAGCCGAGCTTTTATAAATGTGAGCTCAACTCGTTTACTAAACAACTCAAAACTCGAGCTTGTGCTCGACTCAATTACTAATGAGCCAAGCAAGCCCATAACGGGTTATTTTGATTAATATGCTGCATTTGTAGGTTTGTTGTTTACAGCCCTGCTAAATTGTAGAATGGGTTATTTGCTTGTCTGTTAGTTTTCTCTTGATTAATGGGTAGTTTATGTAATAGCAGTTGTATGCTTATAGGGTGACTAGCGGCAAGGTACAATCAATGCGTGTGCAATGAAATTATGCAAATAGCATGAAGAAAATGTACAGATTATCTAATGAACCACTAACACCAATTAAACATTAAACAAGAGCATTCACTATGGTTTTCTTGGTTAAAAATTTATTTCTATTGGAGGTAGTTCAAAATGGTACAAAGGGAGAGGGAGAGGGAGAGGGGCGACCCTTCAAATGCTGCTAGGGAGATTAATCTCTAAATGGAATCCACTATGGAGCGAGACGTGTAAGTGGGAAAGAGAGGAGAGCGAAATGGAGCTATGGCAGTTCTTTCTTTCTTTTGGTAATCAATTCTCCCTATGCAGTTAAAAAGGGTATTTGATTTGAGGAGAAAAAAGAAACTGAAGCATTGGAGAAACTGTAGTAGTTAAAAGTGCAGTTTGGAGACAGTAAACGTGTGAGCAGCTTCAGAAAATTGTTCATACCAACTTGGGTGTTCCCTTTGTAATAGATTGGTAGATGGATATTGCGGCCTTCGCTGCTATAATTGTGGTTCTGAGTCTGTTGCGTAAGAGGATGCTAGTATCAATTCCAATTAATAAACCAGTTTCAATAAACCAATAGTCAGGATGCGTCGGTAAAGAAGGGATTGAAACTTGCTGTCTTCTTGTTGGTTCCAAAATTCCCATTTCCGCTTTTAATGCAGTTAATGTACACTCTCTTATGAACGAAGCTGTATCTCATGCAGAGTGTACTTTTACTGATTGCTCAGTGTCAGTCAGTGACTTTGGTATAGTTGATTTAGTATTAGCCTACTGTCAGCCGCCAGGATACCATGAATATCGCTTAGTTCATAATTTTTCTCATTGGATAGCAAGTATATGTATGCGAGTTTCTGTTTAAGTGTTGGCCATTGAAGTTGAGATTGACAATACTTATCCTGGTTATGAGATGAGACTTCTTTTGTCCAAGATGCAAATATCAACTGTAGTTAAATATGTAATCTCCAGTTTTGAAACAACCAACAATTAAGCAAAGCGTCAGTAGTTTAGGTGAGTTACACTTACTGTCTTCTTGTTGGTTACAATTTGCATATTTATGGTGTGGTAGTGCATTTAACTGCGAACGGAACTACATAGAATATTAAGTGTACTTACTGTAATTACACCCTGATTTTTGTTTAGCGGGTTTATTATTAATCTTATACCATAGGCTTAGGAGACAGTTTTTGTTGTTGGTTGAATTCTTTCCTTAATTGAATAGCTTGGTTCTTGATTTTACTTGCTGAAGGGCTAATACATCATTCAATGATTATCTCTACCCTGGTCATTGACAGCCTTAAATTGACATCTAATTGCACGGTCATCCCATAGTCAGTGTGACTTATTTCACTTCCTTTCTTGACCTTCGTTATTGAAATAGTTTTAGTTCTCTTCTTGATGGAATGGTAGTTATCATATATTTATGGTATTCCCCTCGGTATGCAAGTGAACTGTTGATTAATGGCTTCAATAATATTTAACTATTTATGTAAGATCAGGTATTATGCTGCATGTGGTAAGGAGTCTTATGAGTTATGATTGCTATCGTGTTTGCAGCTGAACCACCAAATCCAAAGGAAGCTGTCAAATGGTTAAAACAAGCTTCCATTTCTGGTCATATCCGTGCACAGTACCAGCTCGCCCTATGTTTGCATCAAGGTCATGGGGTGGAGCAAAATCTACCACAAGCAGTATTCAACCTTCCCTATTTCCTTTAACTCCTAGAATTTATTAAGATTCCTGTTGTAAGGTATTTTGCGAAATTAGGCTTCTAGTTGCTGATTAGTATGTAACTGCAT
Source organism: Rhododendron griersonianum (assembly GCA_018127125.1). Classification (NCBI taxonomy): domain Eukaryota; kingdom Viridiplantae; phylum Streptophyta; class Magnoliopsida; order Ericales; family Ericaceae; genus Rhododendron; species Rhododendron griersonianum. The sequence goes on along the minus strand of CM030799.1, from coordinate 4,881,494 downwards.
GCTAGGGAGTGAAAACCTAAATTTACACGAGGTGTAAAAAAACAGGACATGAATTTCATAAATTTAACTGACAGGATTTGTGTAGCCCTAGTTGATTGGTGCACAAGGCTTGCTTTTGGTTGGTTTGGTTATGTTATTACCATCAATACGACCAACTTTTGAATGACTTGTTTTCCTGAAGTAGCTGAGTCTTACTGGTTTTCTTTAATTTGATGCAACTGTTTTTGGCTGGTCATTGCTGTGGTCCCATCCAAGTTATTCTTTTGTAAGAGCTAAAGGAGAAACAGGATTTTCTAGAACTCAATGTGGTTGGAATATGTTCTTTTGCACTTTTAACTTGTTAATCTGAATTTTCCTGCTGATAGCTTCAGTTTGTAACAGGCAAGATGGTATCTGAAAGCTGCAGAAGGAGGCTATGTGCGTGCTATGTATAATACTTCATTGTGCTACTCCTTTGGTGAAGGCCTGCTGCAAAATCATCGACAAGCGAGGAAATGGATGAAGCGGGCAGCTGATCGGGGTCATAGTAAAGCTCAGTTCGAGCATGGACTCGGTCTCTTTTCTGTACGTAACTCAGACATATAGCTTTACCAGTTTTCCTTTCTTTGCTTCACTGATGTGTTCATAAAATTGATTATAGTAATTCTGGTTTCACACTGCTTGGAAAGGTTGCTCTCTCCTATTGTGTGTACTTTTGGCCAATGGCATTATATAATGGAATCCATTGGCAGCTGCATAAATGACTAGAATTTGATTATCAAAGTAGTGCATGTTGTAGTCGTTTTGACCCTTCTATAAGCCTTACTGAGTTCAGCACAACAGTATTTATGGATCCTTTACTAATAAGTAAAAGTGTCCCCTTGTATTTGGCGGTTACGTGAGTGAGCATGCACATTGCATGCTACATTTTAGCATTATCTAGGTAGCATTTTGATTCGTTGGAATGATTTGCGGAAGGAATGCATTTATCAATTTTAGCCTCCTCCCAATGGAATGAGCATTCACCTAAAGTTGTGAAGGAGGATTTCCATTTGTAATGCGCATATTTTCATTGTTTCGTTGGACTAAGTCTAAAAGTCAGAATGAGCATTTCAAGTATAGAATTATTTCATTCCAGCTTCATTCTTGTAAAAGAATCTCTGCCGTAGGGTTTAGGGAGTCTTTTGGAATCTGATGTTGGCATTTTAAAGCAAATACATGGACAGGAGGGGGAGAAGATGAAAGCTGTAGTATACCTGGAGCTGGCCCACCGAGCAGGTGAAGCAGCTGCAGCTCATGTCAAGAATGTCATACTCCAACAACTGTCTGCTACTTCACGCGATCGAGTTATGTCCCTTGCTGATAATTGGCATGCTCTGCCTTCATCTCGCTGAGTCATATAAATGATATGTAACCCGGGCTGGGCTGAGTCATATAAATGATATGTAACCCGGGCTGGGAGTCAAGGCCTTAGCAATTCCCACAGGAGGACAGCAAGTGATGATATGGGTTGACAGCCCCTTTGTCTTTACTGGTCTTCGGTCTCTTGAACCATTCCAGCAGAGCTACATCTGGATGTTGGAAAAAAATCAATCTTTTCCACGACGGAGTGTTTCGATGGGGACTACAAAAAAGCACTAATACCTATGTACAAAAGGTTTCTTTTGCACCCTTTATGTGTCGGTTAGACTTCATGCTTGTTCTTGTAATGCTTTCCTTCCTCTCTCTTCCCCTGCATCCTCACCTTTCATCTATGAAGGATTTATGTTCAAGTTTTGCAGTTTGTTTTTCCTGGAATAATGTATTACACAATGTTATAATGGTAAACTGCATATTTTCACCATCAAAAATCAGTTTCTTTTTTTTGTTTAGGGGGAAGGATCTGTTTCCAGGTTTCTGTACTGTTGTCCATTTTCATGGGTTCTGAAGAGCTTGGATTGCTTGGCAGGGAAAAACAGCTATTGTATCCTATGTACTTGTAAGAAAATGGGTGATTTGAGTGCCTTGGCATTTCAAATGGGGCTGTAAGCCTGTAAGATTTGCCTGGAAGAATAGTAGTTTTGCATTTCAGTGACTCTAAGCTATTGCCAGCATTCCTCAACTTGGCAAACTGTAAATTAATTATCCATTTTTCAGGTGAGGGTTTGGGATGCCGGATGAGGACTCTAGCGGTGTTTAGGAAATTCTGTGTAATGACCTCCTTAGGAATCCATGCATGTTGTCATTACTGTTGAGATAATTATAGAACAGACATATTTGATTGAATATTTGGAGCTATTGTTGCAATGTTTAAGATTATCAGAGATCATGTTGCAATGAATTGGTGGTTACTGGTTAGGCTTTGTGGTCCATGGCTTAAAGCTCGTGGTTCACAGCAGGTTATGACCTTGGGTTTCTGGCGTGACAATTGTAGTATCGATGTCAAGTTAGACCTATTGACAGGCTGGGGTGGATTTGATTCATATTGCTACAAGAGTAGTCGTTGATAATAGAGCTACTAGAGAAGTTATTCATTCCATTACCGTCAAACAATGCTGTCTTGGGACATGTTTCTGCTGTTGAATGCACATTTCATGAAACAGAGCGCGGATGGAGTGAAACCTAAACATGGTGCCAAGGAGGTTGAAGCAGGTAGAAGCAGCACGAGTAGCGAGTAGCACGCTACTACCTACCCACATCCATGGGGCCAGAGATTCAGTCATCAATGAATCAAGATACTTCCATATTTGTAAAGTCAATGATGTTCAAGGTATCCACACAAAAACTGTAAAATGATTTTTAAAAAAAAGATGACTGCCAGTCAAGAAAAGAGGATGTCATTGTTCAGAAGGATTGTAATGTTTATCAAGAAACATATGAACAAGTATCAATTTGCAGTTCAACTTATCACTCTGTTTCAAATTAACTGGCAACTTCAAACTCCCTTCAGAGCGTTACGCAAAGGCTTGTTGAATGACCAAGACTTAATTGGCTTATCTTCCTCCTCACCCTCACTAGGGTCTCCTTTACCGATTCAGTCTTGACATTTCTGGACACTTGCTCTGAGAATCCGAAGACAAGAACCACAAGTGAGATCACATACCCATTACATTGACTCAAAAGAATGAAAGATGCATCAATTAATTCAAATGCAGGCTACGAATGAAATAAAGTGTTCGCGACACACAATTGCTAACAACCTAAGGTGACAGGTATAGGAGCCAAGATACAAAATACACAAAAGGGGAAAAAAAAAAAAAAGTTACAAAAAGCTCAAAGATGGATCTGGGAACCATATAGTAGGAAAAACATCATGCGGCTTCACTTTCGGAAACCAAAAAAAGAAAAAGAAAAAAAAGAATGTACAATGTGGTAAAGTGATATATTGCCATATACAAGTATACAACACATAATTTACGAAGACTTCGACAAGTATTCAAGACTCCAAGAATGACTTCACATTGCAAGCCGATATGACAACCACTACTAGAATGCATCTTCATCTTTGAAGAAAGAGTGCGGCGCCAACCAAACCAAGCCATAGTGAGAACCCTACCCAGAAAGCTCGGTTCTTCTCCCAATCAACTGGAGGCCGCCATACCATGAAGTCCCCTAAATAGTCTTTGGTTGATGGAAGCTGGTTGGATGTTGATCCACTTCTTCTTTCATCTCTGTCCTTGCTTTTATCAGTCCATGTCCCTGCATAGCTGTAAGAGCAGCATAAAAAAATTCTGTCACCTACTTTTGAGTAGCTGGAAGGATCTACACAACCAAATTATTATGACCTTACAGAAAACGAAGCCATTTCCCTCAATTAATGAAGTCATTTGTCCAAACTTTGCATAGCCAAACCACCTAAGTAGGTAACTGTGAAATCTTCCCCACTGGTGCACCTTTAGACCTCCAAACACCATCTATGCCATCTTGTTTAATCCTCGCTTTTCTAAGCTATAAGTGACAAGCGATTTGCTTTTTGGAGAATCAATTGCTAGTTGAACTAGTTATCACATAAGTGACGAGCCTTGGTTCAACTCATACGTTACCTACATACTTTTTTGTTCAACTGAACTGAGATTATTGGAAAGGTGACAAATACTAGCAACTTCTTTGTGATGATGTGATGCTAGCTCAATTTGGAATCATAGGACAGTGATAAAATGCTCAAAACTGATCCTTTTGTACGCCGGCTGAGAATAAAGATAATTATCTCCAAGACTTGTTATTATGGTACGTATGCCTTACATTCTTCTCAAGCTTAAAATATCATAGTCCGGCACCTAAACCTGAAAGAACGTCGAAAGGCTGGATTTTTTCCACCTTGTGATCTCACCCAATCTACACTTCTACTTCTAAGACATCGTGCTTCAATGAAGCGAGACCCTGAAGAGTAACCAGAGCACTAAATTGTTGTTACTCCATAATGAATGAAATTGACAATCAACTAATATTCAAAGTTCAAACTCACCTATCATAGCTAGAACCGATCGTTGGTATGGTTACCATCTCCTCTCGAGATATCTTCAGCTTAGGTGCTTCCGAGATGTAACGAAGATCAGCAGCTTGGCGTCGGATGCTGGGGATGGGATGCTTCCGCTCTAATTGCTTATACAAAGCAATACAATCTCGATGGCGGTTGTTAGCTTCATATGCCATAGCAAGCCATATTTGTATCTACCACACCACAACCATTGTTTTTCATTTAGTCCATCAAAAAGTTAAAAATTTTCTGCCAAAGAGAACCCTCTTTCATCTATCAACCAACCTCACCACCAAAGAGAGTTGGCCTGTCGATGATTGTGAGAGCGCCTTCAAGAAACTCAATGGCACGTCCATACGTACCCTTCTCATAAGCCTTCTGACCCAATTGGAACATCAGTTGGGCCATCTTTCTCTGCTCTGCTTGCTCCTTAGCCACCTGCTCGCCCATACCAAAACAAACCACCTTTAGCGTCACTGCTAGCCACATAAACACCGGAATCAATTTCATAAACTTTGAATTCCATGTTTTGCCTCCAAAATCAGTACCATAGCTATATCTTTACGCTTTTCCACTATACCTTGGAGCAACGTATACTTCCAAAGAAAATGCAATTCAAAATAAATTATCTAGCCCCTGTCTAAGAGCATCTCCGATGGTGGTTGGGTAGCTAGATGACTAGCTATTGGTACAGTTTAGTAATGAAAATGGCTAAATTACAATATTTTCGCAATCTTTACTCCAACGTGCAAATACTAGTATTTCTTCTATTTTCCTCACAAAATGTCAAATATCCTAGATGTTATTTGTGGCCATATGACGAGAGAGAGAGAGAGGTGTCTTGCTAAAATTTAGCTACGCACCGCTAAACTTTGTGCCAAATTTGGCACTAAATACAACAATAGTTAAATACAGCAAGCCTTTCACCTAGCTATCGGAGAGCTTGCTTTCAAACTTTAAACCAAAGTGTAGGCATAGCATGTCATTGGAGAAGCTCTAATCTTTGTAGTTTATTACAAGAAGATAAACAAATTCTCAAATCTAATTCCCCTGTTTGGTCACTGAGAAAAATTCAGAGAACTCAGCTAACATGATCGAAAAAAACCTAGTTTCTGAAGGGTATTTGTCTCTGCTGTGAATCCCAATTAATAAACTCCTTTTCAAGCAATTTCCCAAACCAAAAACAGCATAACAATGCTACATTCCCCACATTTCAGTAGGGGTGATAAACAAGCTGAACGACTTTGAAGAGTTAGTCGTTCAAACTTGATTTGAAAATTTAACGAGCTTCAAACCATGTTCAGGCTTTAGCTTGTTTATGGAACGAGCTGATCTCGAGCGCATACGAACCAATCTCGAGTAGCTTGAATGTTTAGTACATCATAAGCCAAATGAGCCGGGCAGTAGATTGTTCTACCTTTATATGATAGCTTAACGAGCTCAAAAAAATGTTCACCTGATTTGTGTATGTTAACAAATCAATCTTGAATTAGCTTTTAACGAACCAGCACAACTCGAACATTTTGGTTCGTTTCCAGCACTACATTTAACCATTTCCTTTTCAAATCACAAAGTTCGAATTTCTCTAATAAACGAAGGGAAAAATGTTCAAGCTTGATTTGTTTATGTAACAAACCAATCTTGAGCGAGCTTTTAACGAACCAGTGCGAATTCGAATAGTTTGGTTTGTTTTCTAGAAGTACATTTTAAGCATTTCCCTTTCAATTCACAAAGCACGAATTTATTTAATAAACGAAGGGGGGGAAAAAAACGCAACCTTTTCGAGCTCTTTTCTGACTCTAATTCTCTTCTCCTCCTCCGTCTCCTCCTCCTCCCCTCCCTCTCCTCCACCATCCCTCACCAACTCCTCCGCTATCCTCTCCAACTCCTTCATCTCCTCCAACTCCCTCAACCTCTCCCTCAACCTCTCCCTCACCGCCTCCTCCCAATCAAACTCATCCACCTCCTCCTCCTCCTCATCATCTTCCTCGTCGTCCAAATCGTCGTAATCGGCCGCATTACTCGCCTTTGAATTTGCCTTCCCTCGTTCGCCAACTCTACGACTCCTAATCTCCTTTTCGGAATCGAAGCTGTTCGCGGCGACGGAGGGGGTGTGGTGGTGGTAGTGAGGGTGGTTCTTGTTGAAGAGGCTTAAAACGACGTCGGGGGGAAGCGAGCGAGTTTTGCGGTCTGGAAGTACGGGACGTGGGGAGGTAACGTCGAGGAATAGGGCTGGGTTTCCGAGCACGGCGGACATGTCGACGGCGTCTACAGAGAGAGAGAGAGAGAGAGGTGAGATATGGAGCTAGGATTTCATATGAAAAAGGAAACGGATAAGAACATCAGCCTCCCCTTTGTCTTCTTCTAAATTTAGGTAGTAAGTTCGAAATTTATTTCGATATTTTTTTTTTGAAATTTTTTATTTAATTTATCGCTGAAACTTATTTCAGCATTTCATAGTGGCTCGCTTCTAAAGACGAGAAACTGTAGCAATTTTGTATTTGACCAAACAAGAAGCGAGACTGAAGTAAAATCATTTTCGTCCTTTGGCTCGTAACTATAGCGTTAGGTGAGAAGAAGCGAGTGTGATGTGGATGCTCTAGGGAATGAAAATAAATTATTATAGTTGAGTTTCAATGAAATTGTTTTATTTTTCTTATGCAATTTTAGTTTTGCATTCTACTATGTTTCATCCAACGGTTGGATTACACAAAATGAGCACGAAAATTTTAAGATACCGCACAAACAACAACGGATCATTTTAAATCTTAGCTCTTTCCTTTTCTCCCTCCCTCTCTCTCTCTTGTTGAATTCGTCATTCATTTTCTTTGTTTTTTTCTAGCGCTTTAAGTATTCCTGAACTTGTAGATTGTTGTCAAAATGGTTTTTTTAATTTGTGTCGATTTTTGTGTTCATCTGTTTTTTTGACTATTTGTTACTTAAGTGGAGATCGTCGTTCGGCCAACGAATTCGTCAAGATGAGCAACCTCTGATCATGGTGAGACACCGTAGATCTCTCTCTATATGATCTCTCTGAAAGCATCGAAATCATCATTCATTTTCTTCGTCTTTTCTAGCACTTTAAGTGTTCCTGAACTTGGAGATTGTCGTCAAAATGATTTTATTATTTTTTTGTCGAATTTTTGTGTTCTTCATTTGGTTATTTGTTAGGAGCATAGTTGTTAAAACCCTACTATACATGATACGTATCCTACGAAATATCTAGAGTTTTGTGAAAATTAGTCACATGTATTCTAGAATTACCTCAAAGTCTATGTTATATGAAAATATATTTGTACTAGCATTCTATGGAGTAGTATAAATAAGGATGGGTTTTACCCATTTTGTACAAGACAAAAAAAAGTTTGAATTCAAGTGTAATACAAATACTCTCATTCCTCACTCTTGTCTTTAGTATTCTCTCTAGAATCTTGTCCAACTAAACAATAGAAATTCATACTCCCAACAAACGTATCTTAAGACACACGATTGTGTCTCAAAAAATACTACTTAGGAGTAGTGGAGATCGTCGTTCGGTCAACGAATTCGTCAAAACAGCAACCTCCAATCATGGTGAGAAACCTTAGATCTCTCTCTGAAAGGAACAAATTTGTCATCCATATACTTCGTTTAACTAGCGCTTTAAGTGTTCCTGAACTTGTAGATTATTGTCAAACTATTTTGGTTGTTGATTTTTTTTGTTCTTTAACTGTATTTTAACTATTTGTTACTCAAGAGGAGATCATCATGTTGTTTTCTTTTGTTCTTTAACTGTGTATATTTGTTACTTAAGAGTAGAGTAGAGGAGAGGAGATCATCGTGCGGTTTTCTTTTGTTCTTCAACTATAATTTAACTATTTGTTAATTAGGAGTAGTGGAGATTAAGGATTTTTTTTGGGTTGATATGAGGTTTATAGTAGAGGAATGCACAGTATATTAGAAAACTACCTCCTCATTTATGTATTACCACTATGACTATAATTACCCAATTCTGTGTACAAGATGTTAAGCAGATTATCTGATTCTTGTAGGTGGGATATACAATATTGGTGGTTGAACAATATCAGCTTATATGCAGCCTTTAAAAGTGATTCTACTTGAAGGAATCTTCGGGACGAAAGACGATTGGAAAGACTGTCTTAGCGGTAGCTCCCCTTGAGTTGGCAAAGAGCATGCGGGACGTAAAACCCACAGTTACTGTGCTGTGGGTATATTCATGTTTAAAATTTACCTAGCGTGAGCATTGGCGTGATGAGCATTGACAGTAGCAGCCGCCGCCTGAGTAGCCTGCAATAAAAATAGATAGCATGAATAGTGCATAAAAAAAATCAAACTACTCGAGATCGGTTCGTGTTAGATTTGATTAAAACCTATTCGAGAGTGACTCGTCTTACAAACAAGTTAAGCTTGAACATATTTTTGGAGCTAGCAAAGTTTTCAAATCAAACTAAATAAAAGCTATTCCTCATTTGCTCTACCCCACAAGAACAAATTAAATGAAATAAATCTATCAATTTCTTTCTTTAACTTGTGAAAATGAAAATCTGTTTTAAATGGAACATCACTAAAAAAAAGATATAGAATGAGATGAAACAATTAAAAAAGAAGAGACTCGTATAGATTAATTGCTCCATAGTATATAGGCAAGTAACCAATGATGATTAAATATATAGCCTGAACCAACCATCATTGGTTAGTTGCCTTAACCATCATTGGTTAGTTGCCGATATACTATGGAGCGATTAATCTATACGAGTCTTTTTGTTTTTAATTATTTCCTCCCATTCTATATACGGAGTATTTTTTTAATCTATGGAGCAATTAATCTACTACGGATGTTTATTTCTTCCCCGGGCACAAACCCTCCTTTTATAAATAACATTGACCCAAGCATTTCAAACAGGGTGACCCCATATCAATCGTCTGCCTGGCAAGAACTGGTTGAAGTAATCTGTTGATGGTATATGGCAACTTCCATGTTTTTTGTACTGATTACGCTAAAATATTAAGTTCCACCCATTGAAATTAGGCTAGTAGGTCTCAAGGGAGACCAATAAATGTTCTACTAGCTCTGTGTACAGCATATTAGGCAAATTGTTAGGGTTGGTTTTGGCTGAGGGAGGCTATTGCAGTTTAGTACCCTACCATTTTTGGCCGTTGGCCATAATCCATGGATGTAGAAGTCACTCGTAGCAGAATGGCGCGACAAACTGGTGGAGCATATGGTCCTCCCCCTCCAAACGCTTATAGCGGCGGGAGGTGGGGGCCCATTGAAGGACTAGTCCATAATCCAAAATGGGCTGCCCCCAACCTGAGGGGAGTACGCTGCAAAGACCAAAACAATGTCTCCGGTGTGTTGTTTCTCAAATTTTATATTTACAAGCTTGGAAATCATGATTGAGTTTTTGCATTCTCAAATCAAAGTTAATTACCATAGAGTTACATTTTTTTCCCCATAAGTTCATATTTGTGGTAAAGATATATACTTTTTGTTTAGCATTTTGATGTAGTTAACTTCTTCTTTTTTTCTTTATGAAAGAAAAAAAAAATTGTGTGTACTCCCCGAGCATGGCCTCGTCGTGCTCCCGAACACTTCAACAACGTTTTCATGGAGTCCACTATGTGCATGAATTTCACATAAACGTGTGATGCTGGAATGATCCGAAGCACAACGTGGCTATACTTCAGTCCAACACACATGCAATCCCTCCATCAAGTGTTGGACTCAACCAGGACATTATAATCCAATCTCATATCTAATCCAACCAATCACACAGGCCAATAAAAGTTTTCATGTATCTGAGATTGAGTACAGTGACTTGTTTTCCAATCCATACTAGAGCTATTTCCTTCTTTTGTCTTCTATGGTGTAGGGTTTTGACACATCTTTGATGTGGATGCTTTCGTAGACAATGTTTTTGTGAAGGGTTCCCAATGGGCTTCAAGAACGCTGGAGATGGAGATAGACGTTGAATGGTTCATAAGTATTTGTGTGTTGCCATAAGAATCGAGCCCGGAGATGAAGTCCAAATGCAGGTACTATGGGGTCTACCACTAAATATATGAACCCCACATAAATGTGTTGTTATAAAGTGGTCTGGAGTATTCTGGACTATTAAATAATCACTCGAGTGAAATTATACAACAGTCTGGAAGAACCGTCATGTGGTACTCCGGATCACTTTATAACCACACATTCATATGAGGTCTACCACTAAGTGTATGAACCCCACATGAATGTGTAGTTGTAAAGTGGTCTGGAGTACCACGTGGCAATACCCCGGACTATTGAATAATTACTCTCGAGATCATATTGGGTCAATAACCAAAGCCAAGCCACATTGGGTTATAACAAAAGGGGTATAATAAGCACAAGCGGAAGCAAAATAACTATATTAACCATTGAGGAGAGTGGACAAGCCATAATTATAAAAAAACAAAAAAGAAAAGAATAAGTTAACCTCCAAAGCTGCGCAAATACTAGATTATGTCCATACGACACTAACATTACAAAAACAACTAAATGAGTATTGCCTCTCATCACAACCCAATTTCTTACCCAAAGCAAGTACAATTCTTCACTCCACGAGGACTATAATATGATCACATCTCCTCGAGTTCCTAAAAACATGTAAAGTAGTAAACATAAGTTAACGTTCGTATGAGATACTGCAAGCAAATGTTATAATGTGCCACATATGAGTAAACAATTCATGTAACAAGGTGCTTGTAAATCAAATGGTCATTAAGCAATTCCATAAATAACCATTCTATATTATGGTACACAAACAATGAATGGTAAATGAATTGCGACCGGCTCAACAACAGGATGCACAATTCTGTAAATCCTAGCATGTTTATTGTCCTCGAGCAGAAGGACTAATCTGTTGTGCAATGAATGGAACCACCTCCAATCCCATTCAAGTAGAAAATTCTCTACTTCGAATTGCCTGATGGAACCACCACCAATCCCACTGTAAACTTTGGGCTTCAACTTAGACATAAACTCGCCTCCATCGGAGTCCGGATAGGGGAGATATAGTCGTTTGAAGCTTGTGGATTGTGCAGGAAAAAGGCTGGTACCCTAATTCCTGCCTAACCCACACGTGTGCACCAAAAAACGAATTGTGGCACTAATTTGCACCCAACACGTGCGTAACCCCTCGTGGGAGATATTTCTGCAATTCGACCAAAAAAAAAAACCGTCCACAGTCTCAATTTTAGCCATAAATTCACTATGGAGTGCCCAACTCGTCAAATCCATCCCCAAAAACATTGTAAGTATGAACATACAATACTTACACAGGTCTGAAGGATTCAAGCTCAAAAACTCAACCAATGGCTTCCAAAACTCATACTTCCAATTAAACTCTAAGTGAAGACATGACAACTAATCACAAGGATTAGGTTTCAACTAAGCATGCATGAACTGCCAGTTCTCCTCGAGGTTTCACAAGACAATTAAAACAAGTAGAAGCGATAAGCCTCGCCAAAGAAGGAAACAGATCAATGTTATTATTATTATTATTATTATTATTATTTTGAACTTGATTTCCTAGAATCGTAAATTCGAAAAACACAAAATGAACAGTGTTAACCACTATAATTTCCAGTACCCCATTCCGAAGCACCAAAAACAAAGTCCTTTTCAAGACCACAAGACATACAAAGAAAACGGGATCTATATATATATAAGAAACTTATACGCAATCGATGGTAGTTGGCCTAAGTGTCATCCGTCATGCATGTTTGGAAGCTTTCTAAATTTGCCTCAACCTATTCCTTCAAGTTTCCAGAAACATTATAAGAAAAATCAAGTGCACCTCAAGAAGACAAGAACCCATCATCTCATAAGCAATGTCAAAGCAATTTTCTTTCACAGTTAACAGGTGGTTTTACTTTTACCACAATTCAGTTACTGTGAGCAAAGGAACCTCCCTTATTTTTTGGTTTTAACATCAACATAGAGTACATCACTAAGAGATTAAAAAGATACCAACTAAAAAATATATAAACAAGTCGTGATTTAAAAAAGAGTTGGAAAAGGCTAGTTAGAACATAATCAAACAATCTAAACTTACCTTTATTCTCTTTAGTATTGGTGTTGCTGCGGAACCCCATGGTCAGCATCCATGTCAACCGAGACTAGGCTCTCAATGTAGGGATGCACACTAGAATACTCTAAATTAAAAAAAATCGGAGGATAGCTAATTGTGCCATCTTTGGGATTGTAGCGAACTAAATGCTTACGGTTAAGCATATGCAGTAAAACTTCACCATTCCTCAAAATGCAAACAAGTGTGGTAGATTTTAAATTCGATGCACTTGCCACATAAGGTACCACAGCCAACTTGGTCCAAGACTCTCTAACACCATATTCCTTCATCACCCATACATCAGCACAAGTGCGGTAGTCATGGATCACACACAGGCATCCATTGACAGCACACATTATTTCATGCGAAAGACCAATTCGATACTCAGGTTTCAGAACCTCTCCATAGGTCTCCTTCGCCAAATCAAGAGAAACAATAATCCCATTGGTCTTCCTACTCCAATCCCAATGGAGGGCCCCGTTGACAAATACCCCCGAACAATGTCGATAACGTCTATAAGGATGATGACCATGAGGAAAGTCTCCAATCCTTCTCCACGAATCGGTCCTCATTGTCCTCATTGTATACACCTCCACTTCAAAATGAAAACCAATATCGATGTGCACATTAGAAAGGAATCCCACCACTTTGTAATCATCAATAGAGGCGTCATAACCAAACCCATAAGCTGATAAATGATCTGGCGGCAGACGAACACGAGGCAATCTCTTGGATTTCCTCGTTGACGGGTTCCACAGAAACAAAGTTCTTGCAGTTTCGATGCACATCAACCCATCACATGAACCTAAAATCCTTACTCCATCCCCAAGACCACGGGGGTCACACCCAGGGTAATCAAGTCTAACAGCAGCATCGGAATGCTCATGGAAAGCAGAGTATAGAGAATGTGACCTGACACCGTGACTTATTAAGAGTCTATGGTGGGTGCAATCAGTACTACTATTGCTGGATGATGCTCGACGGAGATGGATTCTCGCGAAATTGGGATCAGAAATCAAAGAGCGCCACGACTTGCAAACGCACCTCAATCGCAGCAGCGACTTGACGGGAAGCCTGGACAGTATTTCTTCGACAATGATTTCTGGCGGGAGGTTCGGCAGTAGTACTTGCTGAGAATCTTCTTCCGTGCCGGTGATTTTGGGCCGGATGTTCGGCAGCAAATCTTCTTCCATCTGATTGGTGGATTGGGATGATGATGATGAACCCATAAGGAAGAACCGTCTAAGTACACCCATTTCGTTCGTTCGGATAGTTTGGAAATGGTGATTCGCAATTTCGCACTGCTCTGCCAAATAGGAGTACTAGGTTTCGGGTGGGTTCTTGTAATTTTTTTTTTGTGTGTGGCTTTATTCGTTTTTTAAAATTATTTTTGTTATATTTGCATTATTTGTAATTTTTTTTGGGATCAATCATCCATCTTAACGATATGAGTTTGAAAAGTAAAAAAATACAGTTGTTTAATACTATTTTTTTTTCCGTCTTTAGTGAACTTTTTCCAACATCGATCCATATTTTTATGTCTTTTCATTCGTCTCGTCCAAGCAAACAATTAACCCCCAAAATTATTACTCCCTCCATCCCTAAATAAGTGTCCGGCGCGCAAAACTAGGCCTTACAAAAGATACATGTTTTTCGTTCAAAAATCTAATTTTTTTTCCTCAATCTAATAGAACCCATTGCCATATATTGATTTGTGAAAAAAAATTGATTTTTTTAACGAAACAAATGCATTTTTTTAAAGGCCTAGGTTTGCGCGCCAGATACTTATTTAGGGACGGAGAGAGTACGAAACTAAACAAAAAATTATGAAATGTAAAAAATATCAAAATAAGTTCTGAATAAATAAGTTTACAAGAACGCAATGCTACTAGGAAGGTGTTTTTTGTGTAAAAAATTATTCCTACTACTATGAGATGATAGGTACACACCACTCAGCCACACCCCTTTCATGTGCATGTCGGGCCCCCCACGTGGGGTTCTCATCATTGTATTCTCATATGTAGAGGTCCCACATGAATGTTAGAGGTGTATGATCGGAGGCGTGGTTGATGGGTATGTACCTAACACTCCACAAAAATAATCGAAACCCCAATTTTAGAACTCGTCGACATTGTTAATGGCTAGCGAATGCTTGTATCTAAAGGCACATTAGAATGTCTCATAGTCTCAATTTAAATAAATTATCTGTACTACTCGGCTGCTCTACGGGATAATCGTAATCTTTACAAAGCGTTAGTTACTATTTTGAGATGTTTTTATATTTGATCATATAAAGCAACATTATTTTACATAGAGATACATTACCTAAAAAATAAGGAGATAAAGATAGATTTATTATTAGAATATTCTCTGTATCTTTTAAAAAAGAAATGATTTGATTATTATAAATTTAACATGGAGTGATCTAACGGTTGTAAAAGTTGCTCTCATTTATATACTTAAATATTTTTAATAAAAAACCGTTCTGTTTTATAATGTAGATGTAGATATAATAATTAGGTTAATCAGAATTGTGTAGATAGGATTTCGCATGTATTTTTTCTTGGGAGAAATGAATTAGGATCCAGTGTATCAACATACTAATTTTTCTAAGAAGAATAAATGCATTCGGAAATCATGCCTTTTGAATTCTGATCAACATGATTTATAACATGGTTTTTTTTTTTTTTTTTTTGAACATGTCACATTGATTAAAAGGCAGCCAAATCAGGAGTTACAATCTTTACGCAAAATAGAATCAAACTCGGGCGGAATACAACCCAACTGAATAGAAGAACAACTATTAATACTATAGGAAGCTAACCAATGGGCAGCCTTGTTCTTCATTCTACCAGCCCAGATGAAGGACCAATTTCTTCCTTTTGCCCAAGTCTTGATATCTTCCACCACAGTGTAGATCTCCCATGGACAGTTAGTTCTTCCTTGAACACTTTGCATCACCACTTGACTATCAGACTCGAAAATAACTTGAGAATAATCTGCATCAATTACTGAATTGCAAGCTATCCGAAGAGCCCAGGCCTCTATTGCGCAAGCTGAAGACACCTTCACTTTCCCACACCGCCAAAACTGAGCAATTCCACTACTGTCTCTGGCAATTACACCAAAGGCGGCAACGCCGCGAGAGGAAGAAAACGCTCCATCTACGTTAATTTTTAAAACCCCAGGAGGGGGAGGGGACCAACTCGAATTATCCCTTTGAATGGGCACCACAATCTTTCCAACCATATAAGCAGCTTGCAAATAATCCCCATTCGCCATTTCAGCCTTTTGGATAGTGGTTATCGGATTTGGCAGCTTAATGGTCTCAATGAGAGTTAAAAAGTGAAAACATATTTCTTTATCACATATTTGTGTGGTAGAAATTTTTGGTTGCGTCAAAGCTGAGCAATTGACGATTTAGATCAAAACAACATCTTCATTTTCATTTTTTTAAAATTCGTTTGGTACCTTTGCATTCGGACCGTCGGTTGCATTTTTGGACAGTCCGAATGTGCTGTATGTGTGCCATGTCAGCAATACCCTATTTTGCATCCAAAAATTTCTCATTTGTGTGGTCTGAGCCGACATATATGTGAGAGATGAGAGATCGGGAAGTGATCGGTAGGGATGTACGTAAAATTGTTGTAATAATTTTTCCTGGCCAGTGGCCTTATCCAAACAGACCGCAAGCGAAAGTAGTCTGCGGCTCCTCTTTCTCTCTCTGTTTCCGCCATGAATTCCTCCGATTCCCAAAGCATTAATGGCGACTCAACAAATGCATCCACCGCCGACTTCAATTACGGTTTCCGGCGGCCGGAAATGTACAAGACCCCTCTCGCCGGAACCGTCGACGCCTACGACCGCCACGTGTTTCTCAGTTACAGAAATCCCGAGAACTGGCCGCACAGTGTCGAAGATCCTGAGTCTGATCCTCTTCCGAGGCTCTTAGCCGCCGCTCTCAAGTCCAACAAGAACAGCATTCAAGGAAAGGTCGATTCTTTGAGTTACATTTACACTTGTTTTTTGCACTGTGGTTCAAGGACGTGGTCCCAACGAGCCGAGCTTTGAAGTGTTCGAGCTCAGACTCGTTCAAAGCTAGTCCAGCTCGGCTCATTTTTTATCGAGTTGTTCGAGCTTGGTTTGTTTACAAAATGAGCTTCTATAATGAGCCTTGTCTCTGTAATTGAGTTGAGCGAGTCTAGCTTTTACGAACAAGTCTAGCTACAACTAACGCAAGCTCGACTCGTTTATTAAACCGGCTTAAAACTCGAGCGCGAGCTCGACTTGTAACAAAACGAGCAGAGTCCATAATGAGCCGAGCCTCAAGCTGTTTAGCTCGGTTTGTTTGCAGGCTGCAGCCCTACCCGCGTTTTAAATGTTATTTTATAGTCGTTTTTGCTCAAAAACTTTAAAATTATATACGGTTAGTCCGCTCCGTACCTTTGAACAATTCAAACACTTGCCCAAGTGGTATCGGAGCCTGGAAGTCATGGTGGAAAAGTGGTCCGTCAAGTGGTACCAGAGCCAGGAAGTCATGGGTTCGAGTCGCGGGAGCGTTATCGTGAGGGAGGGATTGTTGGGCCCGGAGTGCCCCATGGATTTGGTTACACAATGTCACTCCCTGCTACCACTCTAAAAACAGACTTGCGGGTGCGATGTCAAATGCTATAAAAGACTTAATTGAAGCCTTCGCTAACACCATTTGGTTTTAGGAGAGATAGTGGAAAAGCGGTCCGACACAGAACATATAATTTGTTGTGGTTTTTTCTTCTGCTTTACCTTTCCTCCGATTTCTTTCTGTTGTGAGGCTGTCTTGTATTTTACGGAGGCCGAGGGCTAGAGAAGAAGGTTGCTTGAGAGTTGAGCCTTTTTTGCGTGAGGTGGATGTTCTTCATCTCTGCCGTGGATGCGAACCACATCTAGTTTGCGTTGTCTTGTGTTTTGTCTTTGTTGATTGTGCAGATCAAATTCATCTTGTTATTGCATAATCCTATCCAACCAAAGTTGAGCAGTTAAAACTCTCATTTGAACAGATTCGATTGACGATGTGTGAGGGAAGCGATGGTAGAGAGTCTTCAAACGGGGACATCTTAATTTTCCCAGATATGATAAAATATAGGTAATGTATCTGAGCTAAGGTCATGGTTGATTGGTTGGACAAATGATGAGGGAAATATCATGTTGTAAAATGATTAGCCCGCCAAACTAATAGTGAGGCCACATTCAGGTTTGTGGGATTGGTTGTCCAACACATGCAATCCCTCCATCAAGTGTTGGACTCAACCCGGACAATGATAATCCAATCTCATACCTAATCCAACCAATCACACGGGCCAATTTCATGTATCTGAGATTGAGTACAATGACTTGTTTGGCCTCTTTTCCAATCCATACTAGAGCTCAATCCTTCTTTTGTCTTGTATGGCGTAGGGGTTTGACACATCTTGATGTGGATGCTTTCGTAGACGATGTTTTTGTGAAGGGTTCCCAATGGGCGTCAGGAACGGTGGAGATGGAGATGCTGAATGGTTCATATGTATTTGTGTGTTGCCATAAGAATCGAGACCGGAGATGTGGCCATTGTGGCCCTGTTCTTGTAGAGAGGTTTAAAGAAGAGATGCTATTCCGAGCCACGAAACATCAAGTGTTTGTTAGTCCTTGCTCTCACCTTGGTGGGCACCAGTATGCTGGAAACTTGATAATTTTCGGCCCACGTCTTGAGGGAAAATGTGAAGGTCATTGGTAATTCATTTCACAACTTAATTATTTGACGAAAATAACGAATTTGTGTTTGATTCTTAGGAAGATGGTTGCCGATTTTACTTATTTGATGTAGGTATGGCTATGTAACTCCCAATGATGTCCCTGTTTTGCTTGATGAGCATATCGAGAAGGGAAAGATTATGGAACGACTTTGGAGGTTGGTTCAGTTGTAATTTTATGCTTACAATTGCTATCAAATTGCTGCTTCTGACTAATGTGGATGAGGGGGTTACTCTCACTACCATAACATCCCCCCGGGCTGCTATCCTCAAATTTCTTTCAAAACTAGTTTGGGTGTGAACTAAGTTGTGTATTTCTGACTTGTGTTTGTATTCTAGTTAAATGCAACAGAACTGGTACACTACAGTGTCCTAGTAGCCTGTTCCTCAAGTTGGAAATTAATCATCTCAGTCCAGGGTTATCTTTGTTGATGGGAAGTTCACAATATCTCATTTTGTATTCATAATAACATGCTGATTTACAATGCTAAATACTAACAGTCTGCCTCAAGTTCACCTTGCAATGATCCAGTATTTTATTTATTTATTTTTGTGACTGACGACTGTCTACCGCTTATTCTGGTATTAGCTCCGACATTTACATGTATTTCCATTGCTTTCCTATCAATCCAAAGTGAGTTTTCATTTTTCAATGAGGGTGTGGTCAAAAAGTTGTGTCATGGAAGTTCTGCTATGAAACCTTTAGGAGCCTCCATGCTGTAGTTGTTTTACTGGTCTATCCAATATGTCAGCCAAATTAGTAATGGCTGTCGTCCTTACAATTTTGTGAGTAATATAAACACATTGCAAAGACATGCATGAAAGCTTGTTTACTGGTACATAATTGTGCTTTCTGTTTTATTGCTTGCACATAAAGAGCAAGCTGTTGGCAAGGCCGCGGTAATGACAGTTATTATATGCAGGGGCCAAATGGGTAGTGATGCAAGTAAGAAACTGGTAGAACCAAAGCTTCAAGAAACTAGTGCTGGGATCAGCGACAAGGGAAGCAGTGGATCAAAAGCTGTAGCAGTCTGTTGCTCTGATGCTGATGGGGTTTGTTGCCTTGAAAGGAACGAAGCCATTGGAGAAACGAATTTGAGAGAAGGCACTGAAACTAAGAGGCTTGGAAGACTATAACCACATAAAATGGAAGGGAGAAAGGTTGATTCCTGCTGCTGCAGCTATAGTTTAAGGTGGCATCTAATTGCAGCGCCGTTCTTTTTATTGGTTTTTGAGTCCCTGTTTGTTGACTTGATAAACATGTAGGGGTTCGGGTTCCTTTAGAAAATCTCCAGTTAACTGCTAAAAGTTGTGAGAGCTCGACGATTCCATGTCATGTATTTTAGGGAAATTCTGTAGTCCACAAACAAATAATCCCTCTAGCTTGAGGTATGATCCAATGTGAACTGGTTACAACTTGCAAAGCGAACTTTTTATTTTGGTATGTATACTAGTGATAATGGCCATCTTTTTCTTTAGCCGAGATTCGTCTCTTGGGTTCAGAATACGCGGAAAACTTGACTAAAATTTGGTGAGCACAAATGCAAAAATATGAAGGCAGGAAGAATTTCAGAAGAAAGACAAGATTTACATGATTCACCAACCAAGGTTTTGATAGAAAACAGAGACACAGAGACTGAAAATACTGATCTTATTTCTGAATGAATTACAATGAGGAGTACACCTTTAAATAGAGTAAAGCTACGCCTAAGAAAGGAAGATTACAAGATTTGATTACGATATGATTACCCTATGATTATGCTATGATATGATTACCCTATGATTATGCTATGATTTGATTACGATACATGTCCTAAAATAGCATATTACAAGAAGATACAGAATATGTATTCAAAATACAGAATATATATTCACACCCCCCCTCAAACTCAAGGTGCGAGGGCAGAGAGCACCGAGAGTTTGTCAAGGAGAAAGCGGAAACGAGCAGCGGTATGAGTCTTCGTGAAGAAATCAGCCAGCTGCAATGTGGAGGAGACGAAGGGTAAAGCAATGGTGCCAGACTGGAGATGCTGGCGTATGAAATGACAATCAATCTCAATGTGCTTCGTGCGCTCATGGAAGACCGAGTTGTGGGCAAGCTGAATAGCACTCTTATTGTCGCAGTAAAGAGGTGTAGGAGTAGTAACAGAGACCCCCATATCGGAAACAAGCCAGCGAAGCCAGACGATTTCAGAGGTAGCATGGGCCATGGCACGATATTCAGCTTCCGCGGTAGAGCGAGCAACAACAGATTGCTTTTTGCTTTTCCAGGAGATAAGAGAATCACCTAGAAAAACACAGAGTCCAGAGGTAGATTTGCGGTCATTGACATCACCTGCCCAGTCAGCATCAGCATAAGCATGGAGGGTTAAGCTTGATGTAGAAGAAATTAGAAGGCACTGATGAAGGGTACCACGAAGATAAAGGAGAATACGTAAGAGGGCAGCCCAATGCGTAGTCCGAGGAGCAGAGACAAACTGACTAACAATGTGAACTGCATAAGAAATATCTGGCCGAGTAACCGTAAGATAAACCAAGCAGCCCACCAATTCACGATATTCCGTAGGATCCTCAAGGGGGACACCATCAGAGGCAGAGAACTTGGCATGAAGTTCAAGGGGAGTATCAACAGTCTTTGTATCCGTGAGACGAGCACGGTGAAGGATATCAGTAACATACTTGGACTGCCCCAAAAGATACCCCTGAGGAGAGGAAGCAACTTCAATACCAAGGAAATAACGTAGCGGGCCCAAGTCTTTCATTTCGAACTCACGGAAGAGATGACTTTTAACTTCAGCAACAGCAGCAATAGCAACAGAATCAGAACCAGTGATGATCATGTCATCAACATAAAGTAAGAGAAGTACTAGGCCATGAGAGGTGCCACGGAGAAATAGAGCAGAGTCATGCATGCTAGGCGTGAAGCCAATCTGAAGAACAACATCCTGGAAGCGTGAATACCAAGCGCGAGGGGACTGTTTCAAGCCATAGAGAGCACGACGCAAGCGACAAACCATACCGGAAGGATGAGAGAAGCCAGGAGGAGGCCGCATATAAACCTCTTCAGAGAGATTGCCATTAAGAAAAGCATTCTTTACATCCAACTGAGAAAGAGGCCACTGATGCACTGCGGCCACTGAGATCAAGGTGCGAACAGTGGTCATTTTGGCAACAGGGGCAAAAGTTTCCTCGTAATCAATCCCATACTCCTGAGAAAATCCTTTAGCAACTAGGCGGGCTTTATACCGTTCTAAAGAACCATCAGAATGAGTCTTAACCTTGTAGACCCATTTGCAACCGATTAGATTCTTACCATCCGGAAGAGAAACCAACTCCCATGTCGATTGTGAGCAAGAGCAGTAAGTTCAGCTTGCATGGCATCCACCCAATTGGGATCATTGCAAGCTTCTTTATAGGACCTAGGCTCAAAATAAGTGTGAATGCGGGAAAGGAATGATTGATAAGAGGATGAGAAACAGGTATTAGTAAAGCCATATTTTACCGGTGGTTGACGATTGTCGCGGAGGGGATACCGGCGGACAGGCGGATCAGGATCCGTGGAGGCAGATTGGGGAGCAGCTGTAGAAGTTGGACGACGGGTGTAGACCTGGGTGATTGGAGCATGGCGAGGTGATGCTGAGGGGGCTGTAGAAATATCAGATACCGTAAGAGTGGAGGTGTACTCTTCGGGAGGGACATCCATATCCATAGGAAAGGGGTCAATATGGATCAAGTCTTCTTTGGCTACAGGAGCAGTGCGAGGAGGAAGAGTAAAATAGGGAAGACGCTCTAAGAAGACAACATGCCTTGAAACATAAAGCTTTTTGGTCACAGGATCATAACACCGATACCCTTTTTGATTAATGCCATACCCCAAAAAAACACCTAAGACACAGCGGGCGCTGAGCTTAGTGCGGTCTTTCTTAGGGAGGAGAACAAAACAGGTAGAACCAAACACTCGAAGAAGAGAGTAATTAGGAACCTGACCATAAAACCGCTCA
The DNA here is from genome assembly GCA_018127125.1 of Rhododendron griersonianum. Lineage (NCBI taxonomy): Eukaryota > Viridiplantae > Streptophyta > Magnoliopsida > Ericales > Ericaceae > Rhododendron > Rhododendron griersonianum. Next base: position 4,859,197 of record CM030799.1, on the reverse strand, counting down.
TAAGGAGAGCTACCAGAGAGAAGAGGGGTGGGCATCCGATTCAGGAGATAGGCTGCAGTGAGAACAGCTTCTCCCCAGTAACAGGACGGGACGGAGGAAGACAGGAGTAGAGACCGAGCAGTATTAAGAAGGTGACGATGTTTTCTTTCAGCTCTACCATTTTGGGCAGGAGTGTCAGTGCAAGACGATTGGTGGATAGTCCCAAGCGAATCTAGGAATTTATGAAACTCTGAGAGTGAATATTCCCCACCCAAGTCAGACCGAAGAATTTTAACCGATGTAGAAAACTGATTTTGAACCATGGCATGGAAATTCTTATAAATCGTAAAGAACTCAGATTTGTGTGTCATTAAGTAAACCCAAGTATACCGACTAAAGTCATCCACAAAAGAGACATAATAGACAAAACCACCTTTAGTGGCAACCGGAGAAGGGCCCCATAAATCAGTGTGAACAAGTTGAAAAGGCGAAGTGGAAACAGAAGTACTTTTATTAAAAGGTAAAGCTGACATTTTTGCAAACTTACAACCACTGCATTCTGAAATATCACTGACTGAAATATGACCCAAATGACCTGCCTGAACTAAAAGTTTTAGACGCTCACTAGATAGATGTCCTAATCTAGAATGCCAAATATAAAACGGAGATGACTTATGATCTAAACAAAAAGATGACGCAGCAGTGGAAGAATGTTTTATTGGGAGATGCAAGTGCTCCAAAAGATAGAGATCACCAACTCTACGGCCTGCCCCAATCTGCTTCTTGGAATCCCGATCCTGCACAACACAACCAGAGGAAGAGAAAACAACATCAAAACCAGAGTCAGATAATTGGCTGATTAAAAGTAGGCTCAAAGACAACTGAGGAACATAAAAGACATTAGGAATAGATAGTGACGGTGCAGTAGAAGATAGAATGGAACCAATAGAAGCAACATGCATGGGAGAACCATTGGCTGTGGCAATACTAATAGGAAAAGCAGGTGGCACACAATTACTAAGAAGAGACAGATCAGGAGTCATATGGTGAGAAGAGCCAGAATCAAAGATCCAAGTGGTGGGTTGGATACCTGAGGTGGGAGAACCACGCAAACCTGAGTGAGTGGTAGTCATGGCAGAGGCTTGGGGGGAACCCCCTCGAATGGCTTCCATGTAAGCCTGATACTGCTGAAATTGCTCATAATCAAACTCTGGAGATGCACTACTGGAGGCCGGTGTTGCCAAGGCTGCAGGAGGGCGAGGATACTGTTGTGGTGCCCGAGACTGATGTGGGGCGTGAGAACCAGTCGACTGAGTAACATTTCGTCCCTTTGGCTTGGGACGGTTAGGGCACTGATGCTTCCAATGACCCTTCTGATGGCAATAATTACACTCATCTTCAGGAATTTGAGGCCTTGGCTTGGTCGCAAATTGGACAGGATGAGATGCTGGAGTGGGCGAGTGATGTGCCGGATATTGACCAGATGGAGCAAATGGAGCAGCAAAGACAGACTGTGAGGGAGGGGCAAGATTAGCCATTTTGAACCTTGTTTCCTCAGCGATAAGCTCATGAACAGCACTATCTACTGAGGGCAATGGAGACCGATGCAAGATAGCCCCACAAAGAGGCTCAAACTGAGTTCGAAGGGCCATGAGAAACTGAACAAGTCGTAGCTCCTCACGAAATCTGACATAACTATCAAGTAGCTGCAAATCTGAAGGTTCCATGAGAGCTAACTGATCCCAATATGTAGTCATTTCGTTATAAAATTCTTGAATCGATTTATTGTTTTGGGTGGTATTTCGGATGGACATTTCAAGCTCATATCGTTTAGCAAAATTTGATTCAAGATACAGAGCTTGTAGATAATCCCAAACTTTCTTTGCTGTGTCATATTTCGAAAAATTCATGCCAATACTTGGTTCTACGGAGTTGTGAAACCAAGTCAAAATCCGTGCATTCCCTGTGTTCCATTTTCCCAAGGCAGTGGCATACCCTGGGTCTTTTGGATCAGAAGGAGGTAATGTAGAACCGTCTACATATCCCCACATTTCTTTACCAACAACAAAATTTTTCATCATATGAGCCCAGTAGGAGTAGTTGTTACCGGTCAAACGAACACTAATAGCCTGATTTTTATCGCCAGACATGATGCTAACAGAGAAACGCAGTCAAAAACAGAAAAGAAAACAGAATACCGGAGTACCAATCTGCCTTAGACTGGTTTGTCAGAGCTGTAACAGAGGTCACCGGAGCTGCTACAGTGTCGGCGAGTGCTGCTAGAGGTTGTCGGAGTGTGGGTAGGTCACCGGCGGTTGGAGAGGGTCTGCTGTGGTTGTTTTTTTTGTTATTCGGGTTGCTGAAAAACAGAGAGAGAGGGATCGATAGTAGCTGACAGAGAGAGAGAGAGATCTTAGGACAGAAGGTTGATCGAAAAAACAGGGTTAGGGTTTCGGAACCTGCTCTGATACCATGATAGAAAACAGAGACACAAAGACTGAAAATACTGATCTTATTTCTGAATGAATTACAATGAGGAGTACACCTTTAAATAGAGTAAAGCTACGCCTAAGAAAGGAAGATTACAAGATTTGATTACGATATGATTACCCTATGATTATGCTATGATATGATTACCCTATGATTATGCTATGATTTGATTACGATACATGTCCTAAAATAGCATATTACAAGAAGATACTGAATATATATTCAAAATACAGAATATATATTCACAGGTTTATGTCCAAGTCGCAGCGGCTTTAGTTTTATGGTTGCAAGTGTGGGGATACCACAATTGCCTTACTCTCAAATCTTCACCCTGCTCCCCTGTAACCACCCATCTACTCGCGGCGGAGTTGATTTCACGGCTGCGATCACCGGTCTACTCGTCGCAGAATTAATTCCACGGCACTTACGGCTCAGTGTAAGTGAGATCAGAATTGAACTACACGATGATATTTTTCATGACAGCCAAAAAGAACACTAGTAAGACCAAGTAATGTTTGGATTTGAGTCTCACACCTGGGTAATAGTACTGAGTATAACCCCATATATAGTTGAACTGCTTGATGATTGACACTTATACACAGTGGCGGACCAGGAATTTGACATAGCGGGCGCATCAATTTTTTTTGTAACCGTAATATACGAGTTATAGTTAAGCACATTTATTCCAAAATAATTTTAGTATTCTTGATAAATTAACAATTTTAAAGTATATATGTATTTTAATACTCCCTCCGTCCCATAAAGTTTGGCACTTTCACTATTCCAGCCCTATGAGAAAATTAACTAGTATATCTTTTAATCCGTAATATTTTTTATGACCAATATGGATCTTGTTTGATATATTTTAATTTGTTCTATTAAACAAAGTTCAAAAAATCACCTAAAACATTATGGATTGAAAGATATATGCAATTTAAAAATGACACGCATTCCTAAAAATACCAAACTTTATGGGACGGATGGAGTAATTAGCTACTTGGGCAAACTTGCGCACCTTGACTAAATGCATTAAAACAATATTATCACATGTTCATAATCTATTTTTCTATTACTAACTCTACTATTACAGTTTTGGGGACAAAAAATATACAAATGCAACGTGGGGTAGACTCGAACCCACGAATAGTATAAAAAACAAGGTACGTACTACTATTTTTTACTTCCTTTTGGAAAAAAAAAAACACATTTTCTACTGCCTTTTGGGAAAAAGGCAAAAAAAATCTCCTGACTGCCTTTTGGGAGAAAAAAAAAACACATTTTCTACTGCCTTTCGGAAGAAAGGCAAAAAAAACATGCAAGAGAGCATGGGGTAGTCTCGAACCCACCACCTCTTATTTAGAAAGAGAGTACTTTACCACTACACCAACCACTTACATGTATTCAACATAAATAATATATATACAAAACCGCAACAAAAAAAAAAAATTTAAGGGCGTGGGGGTATGTGACCTCACGTGCCCTGTGGTGGGTCCGCCCTTGCTTATACAGAGATCCTCAATTAGGTGTTGAAAAAAGGAACTGGATTCTAAAACAAATTCAAGAAACATATCTACAAAATGAAGTATTGTTAAGCCATTTTCACTACGAAACTCATGCGATGTCTGTTGACAAAATTTCATCTCAAAGAGATGATGATAATGATGGAAAAGTTGAGCAATTAGATAATATGATTGGAGATTAATTCTATAAGGGCAAGAGGACTCGAATACTGATGCATCTAGAATCCTGATGCATACCCCCTAGATATCCTGGTGATGATTCACATGAGACGGGACTCATTTTTATGTGCTAATGATATTAAGGGTGCATTTTCGCTAAATTAAATGGACTAAAACACCCCATGTTTTCACGGATATCTAAGCATGTCATTTCTCTCACATATATCAACAAAAACACCCCTAAGTTGTTCGGATAAATAAGACAAAGTGGCTTATTTTTTGTCCTTATTCAATTTTTTTTTGCATTTTGTGGCTTATTGTCAATTTTTTGGGGATTATTGCTTCGTTATGACGAGAGGAATCTAAAAAGTAAAAAAATTTGGTCGAAATCCAATTTTTTTTGAATTTCGACGAAAATTGGCGGGAAAGCCATTTTTTTCGTTTTTATTCAAAAAAATTTGGATTTCGACCAAATTTTTTTACTTTTTAGATTTCTCTGGTCATAACGAAGCAATAATCCCCAAAAAATTGACAATAAGCCACAAATTGCAAAAAAAATTTGAATAAGGACAAAAAAAATTTGGCGGGAAAGCCACTTTGGCTTATAATGCCGAACAACCATTAGCAACAACAACTTGATTATTGCCATTAGCCTGAAGACAAAAAAAAATTACTAGGGAAAACGCACCCTAAAACTGAAAGTTATCATTTGGAATGATTATATTATTGTTTGATGTCAAACTAATCTTATTATTTTCACACTTTGAAGTGGATATCTAGCAAATAAATCATAAACATTTGGGTAAATTTCACTTACCTCCCCTGAGGTTTCTGACAATTACAGACACCTCCCCTCACGTTTCTGAAATTGCACTTACCTCCCCTGTCAGTCTTGTCGGCTAACTTCTGTTAACAGAAAGTGTGAATTTCCATTTCTACCCCTTTATTTACCTCCCTTGAGGTTTATAATAATATTAGATACCTCCCCCGAAAAAAATAGTTTTTTTTTTTTTTTTGTAATTGCTTTCACTTCTATTTTTTCCTTTCTAGTACAACACAAAGAAAGTTGATTGAATATTGAACTAAAGTGTTGTAACCCATACAACACAAAGAAAGTTGATTGAACATTGAACTAAAGTGTTGTAACCCAAATTAATTATGATGTGCGTAAAGTAATCCAAAACACCCTGAATTTTAAAAAATACGTTGAACTAATATACATAACTTAATTGATAAGTGTAATTTCAAAAACTTGATAGTAAAGTCCTTCATCTATAAAGCATAGTTTGTTTTCGAAAATGATATTGGTACCGACGGGGTCGGTACCGAAATAGTTGGGACGGCCGCGCCGGACCGTCTCCGGCTACCGGACGGCCCCGATCAGTCCAAAAATTCTATAAAAAAAAAACAAGGGGGCCTACGCGAGAATCAATGGCATCCGAGGTGTGTAGGGTGATTGATCCGAGCACCCCTTTTTCGTGTATATATGTATGTACGTGTATATACACGAAAAATGGGTGCTCGAATCAAGCACCCTACACACCTCGGATATCGTTGATTCCCGCGTAGGTCCCCTCAATTTTTTTTTTATAGAATTTTTGGACTGCTCGGATCGGCCGTCCCTACGATTTCAGTACCGATCCCGTTGGTACCAATAGTAGTACTCATTTGTTTTAGCCAATATCAAAAGAAAAAAAATTTAGCATAGTTTTTTTGAGTTCATTTTCGTAATAAAGTTTTTTTTATCAATGTTAATGTAAAGTGTTTGAAGGTTCATTATTCAATGAATATGTGGCTTAGAAATTCCAAAAGTTCAAGAAAAAAAATTCCATGGGAGAAAAAGGAATTTTTGGCTTAAAATGTTAACATGTTTTTTTTTGGTGTAAAAAAAGGCGGTATAGGGTTGCAAAATATAATTATTTTAATATGAAGCTAAATATTTGAGATTTTTTTATTCTTTGCCAAAAAAAAAAGTGAAGTATCATAAAAAGTAAAGGGACTCTAATTCCTTTGTGTTTATGCCTCGTATGTATGTGGCTTAATAAAAATTCAGAATTTTTTTGAAGCTTTAAAAAAAATATTTATACATGTATGTTTAAAACCAAATGTTGATATGTGTTTAATTTAACATACAAATGTATTTATGGATATGTAGCATGGAAGATAACATTATAACTAATTTTTTCAATATTTATTAGCTAGACAATTGATTTAGTTTAGAGGATTAATTAATTATTTATAACATGTATTCACTAGCTAAACATTAAATTAGCATATAAGAAAAAAATATTTAGGACAAGAATTTCAATTAACATATATATATATATATATATATTTATGTCATGAAATTTATAAGTAAATACAAATAAAGATATGGGTATTTACAAAAATCTTGAAGTTTCATTAAAGAGAAAGGGAAACTAATTCTTTTTTGCATTATACAAATGTAATGGCTTAAAAAAAAAGTTTAAAATTTTTCCTAAAACTTCATCAAAACTTAGTATTGGTTAGTTTGAGATAAAAGTAATTTTATATTAAATTATATTTTGAAATGGCTTAAGAAAAATTGTTGACTCAAGGGTAAAATGGGTAGTATCATAGATGTAATGGATGATGTCAGCAATTTCCGTCATACTTAGTGACGGTCAACTAACGGATGGGGGAATCTGCAGCCGACAACTAAAGCAGAGGGGAGGTAAGTGCAATTTTAGAAACCTGAGGGAAGGTGTCTGTAATTGTCAGAAACCTCAGGGGAGGTAAGTGAAATTTGCCCTAAACATTTTTAATATGTGTGTATGGGAGCCACTCCTACAAGTATTATGTCAAAATGCAGAAATGAAGTAGAAAATATAGAATTCAAAAATCAGCTTCAGAATTCTGATCATAACTTAACTCACCATATCTTTTACAAAATTGAGTATGCACCTAAGGGTGCAAACGAATCAAACCGAGCTTTGTACTTTTCAAGTTCATTTACTAAAAAAGCTTAAAACTCGAGTTTCTATAAACAAGCTGAGACTATAGAAATGAGCCGAGCTTTGAAGTGTTGAGCACTCTGCTCGTTTGCTGCAGAAATTTAAAACTCAAGCTCGAGCTCATTTCAATTACTAAGCGATCCGATCCGAGCTTAGCCTTGCCTTGAGCTACTTTCAACCTGTTTGCAAGCAGCTCGGTTCATTTGCAGTCCACCTTATAGTTCAAACATCTGCATCTGATCTATAATTCATAATTTAATACTATAATTAGCTCCTTAAAACCAGAAGACATCTTTGTTTCTCACATTTGTCCTATTTGATTTTCCCTCCATCCATGTCCCTCCTCTTCTCCTCTGGAGTGTACCTCAAAACCATGAAAAGTAGTACCAAATTACCAACTTCCTCTGGACTTGACTCTCTCGATTGTAGTAGGTTGATGACGCTTGCATGACGCTGAACCCTCACATGCCCCAGCTCCCTTTTCTCACGCCGTTCGCGGCGTTGTTGGTCTCCCCTCTTGCTTTGCTTAATGGTGGTACTCTACCTTACTTCTTTCCGTTAAAGTTCCTCTCTCTCTCTCTCTCTCTAGAAAAACACATACTACGGAGTATAAGTCACTGGTCACATACCCACCCCAAGATTTACAAAGCAGGAGCCGTTTCTTGATCTCAACACCATCAACAATGAAACCCTCTTCTCCTCTCTCCCACTTCCCCTCCCACAAGAAGGTCATTTTCAGCAATACCCTTCCATCTTCCCCCTTCTCAACATCTACGCAAATACACACACACAGCATACATATATCTACACATGCGCAAATGCATTGGTTTTAACGCATTTTGTTTTGATTCGAAGGCATTTCAAATGGGTTTATGGTCAATTTGGTGAGGAAGGGGAAGAAGCCAATCAATATCATCTTTGTACTTTTCTCTCCATTTCTCACCAAATTACTCAGTCCAAATGTGTGATTCAGCAAAAAAAATTGATCTTTTCTTTTCTTGTCGCATTGTTTTTGATGAAATTTGTTTTGATTCACAGGCATTTCAAATGGGTTTGTGGTCAATTTGGTTATCTGGGATTCTCTTGATTGCTCTCTCTTTCTATGCTACTCAGAAGCTTCCTTCCTCAATTAAAGACCAGATCAAGAATACCCAGATGATTTTCCCCCGTGGTCGAAGCAATTCAGGCACTCCAACAATTACTATATTCACGGCGCCTAGCCCCCCTCTCAGTGGTTCAGTTGGGGGAAGGCAGGTTCAAGCCATTCGATCTTGGATTGGTTTGTCCCCAAATATCACTGTTGTTCTGTTCACCCAAGACCCTTCTGTTATTTCTTTTGCAGGTCAATTTGGTTCTAGGGTTTCAGCTGAACCTGATATCGATTTCACGTAAGGCCTTTTCATTTTTGGTGTATGCAGTTGAATTATTTGCTAAGCATGCATAGTTTACACTGTTGATTTCTTTGCCAATATAAGAGTCTCTTTGTAATGTTTGTTTCTTTTTAGTTCAAGACAGTTGCTTTGTTGTGGGAAATAGTAACTAACTTTAATGTGTCCATTTTATCTGAATTGAGCAATTATCTACAGCATTTTTGCTTCGTCAACGAAATTCGCACGAGGGGGAATATGAGTTCAGGATGAGACTATCAGTCACATTTCGAAAATAACGTTACGTGATCTTTGAAGTTTTTGTGTTTTGATGGCAATCGAATATAGAGAATTCATTATTGCAGCTATGAAAAAGGCAGCACCAGCCAAGTGTTAGGAATATGCGGAACCCTCTAACACAGGATATAGGGTATATGAATGCAGGAAATATAAGAACTGATAGCAAAAATATAAGAACAGCTTATTTACGTGATTCACCCAATGTGGGCTCTGTTCACGATAGTTGTGGCTGTTTCACTATGGTGGAGAGAGTAAAGTAGATACGTAGTATGTTGGAGTAGCCATATGTACTCTTAGGGGTTAGAATTTGGATCCGCGACATGCGTGGGAAGTTGGACAATACCATTGGGCTCCACATTCCTAATATCAAACTCATTGGGTTGTGAACTTGTCGCGTTAATTTTAAGCCGATTGTTTATTCCACAATCTAATGGAGAGACCCATCAGAAAAGTGTATATGCCTGAAGGTCTAATTGCTGTTTCTAAAAAATTATCGTTGTTACTTGTTAGTCCTTAGGGATGTACGAGGTTTTGAGGTTTTTGATTTTGCTGTTACGTGAGGTGTTTAATATGTCAACTTTTGTTTTTATGGTCATTTGTCCATTCCTCTGCAGATATCAATAACCATAGTCGTGCAAAAGTTGTATGCTCACAGCTGTAAATTTACTTGATTTGGCTAGTGGAGCGTGTTAATGAAATGTATAGTGGTTATATACGTGAAATAGGTGGTGTTAAACAACAGAGAAATAGTAACATAGGATTAAGAAAGAAATGCGGAAAGAGGACAAGATAGGAAAGATGTCAAAATAATTGTTGGCGTGCAAGGTTGAAAATCAATTTCATTCAAGCTACAATATATGTTGAGGGCATGTCAGAGTTTAATCCCTTGTGCTTCACAAGAGTAAATACACACAATCACCGTATATATTGATTCAGGGTTTTGTTCTGGAGCATTTTCTTCACCATATGGTAAGGTGTGTAACATCATTATTGACAATTTGAATATTTGCAAAATGTTTGTTGGTTCTATTAAGCTCTTTCAAAATTTCTCGGTCAATCTTGCTAGGTGGAATCCTGATATGTGTCTACAATTGTGTAGGTTCCTTGGCACACCATACTTTCACTCAATGGTTGCAAGATCACTGGCATCACTATCAGATATATCTGTCATTATTGATCCCGAAACCATTCTCTTGCCTGACTTCATATCGGCTCTAAGTTATGCTCACAAACTCGACCATGATTGGCTCCTTGTTTCTTCCTCAAGACATGTCTCCTACTTCCCTTTTCACTTGGATAAAGATGGGAAACATTGGCTGGGAGAGGATGGCAAACAGATTAAAACCAGAAAGGTAGGAAATAGGTATCCGATACAGATTTGACGTGGGTGGCCTCTGGGGTAACTTCCATTAAAATCGTACTCTCTTCCATCAGATGCAGGGGTTTCTTGATAAGGCTTGGAAGTGGAAGCATTGTGAAGAGAGGATGCTTCTGGCTTGGAACAATGGAGACCTTCCTTTACATAGTGGAGTGCTTCCTCCTTTCTTGTTTGGAAAAGGGCTTCACAACAGCTGGGTTATTAATGAGGCCTTATCATGCAAATATAGATTTGTATTTGATGCAAGTTTGGCCATCTCAAATTTCTATATAAACCCTCTTGACCAAGGGTCTTATCAATCGTTTGGAGTTTCCAATGTTACGAATAGTGGAAACAGAAGCTGGGAGAGTGTAGGAAATTTGCAACTTGGGTCTCTGTACGGAGCATTATATTTCCATGAAGCTAACTACTCTAACATGGTTAAATTTTGCATGAACAATGGGCAACATGTTCTCGTGAATTCCGCAGAAGCTACTGCTTACCCATTTGGAAACCAGAGGTCTTTGACCTTAATGAAGGAAAAGATCTTGGGATCCAGGATAGGGAAGAAAGTTGCAGATTGTGTTAATGGTTTCAAATCACTACATGGTACCAGGGACTGCTATGTGAAGGACCAATTGAAGCCCTCAAATTCACTATCTCTTCCTTACTCTTTAGAAATGCTACTTTCTGGGCTTTCAGATAAGAATAGAACAGTTGTTCTAGCAATTGCCGGATATAATTACAAGGATATGCTAATGAGTTGGGTCTGCAGATTAAAAAGTCTCCTCATCTCAAATTTTCTGGTTTGTGCTCTTGATCCTGAAATATACGAGTTTGCTATTTTACAGGTAATCTAGTTTTTCACCCTAGGTTTCAATTCATACATATGTAGCACTTGTTAACGGATGTGTTTTCTATGCATATGTTGGGAGTCCTTAATTGTAGTAGGGGAAGACCTTACATGTTTTACTGCAGTCATTCATATATTCGTATTTGGTTTAACCCTATTATTCTCTCGTAGGGCCTACCTGTTTTCAAGGATTCACTTGCTCCAACCAACATCAGCTTTAATGACTGCCACTTTGGAACACAATGCTTTCAGAGGGTGACCAAAGTGAAGTCTAGATTGGTTCTGCAGATACTGAAGCTGGGTTACAATGTGCTTCTGAGTGACGTTGATGTCTACTGGTTTAAAAATCCATTGCCCTTTCTTTACTCTTTCGGGCCTTCGGTACTAGTGGCACAATCTGATGAATACAACCAAACAGGTTGATATAAAGAATCCCGAACTTTAAAAACTGCTCTTTTTCAATGTTCTTTATTTAATAGCAAGAGGTGATAAATTAGGATAACAGCGAGCAAAATTCATAGACTAAATGAGTTGGGCAAATTAGTCTAGGATTCTGATCTAATGATGCATCCATGGTTTTGTTTTGTTTTCCTTCCTCTAAAACAAGAAGAAAAACCTACATTGAAAGTTGTTGAGAGTTGTCTCGAATTCATCCTGAATTACCACTATAAAACTATAACTGCTAGGTCCACCCCATGTGCTATAATTTAGTTGTACGATTAGTTAGTTATGTAAGGTGTACCTCTATGTCTCTGGGATATTTGGGGGTGTAAGGTTTCGTGTTGAGGGATACAGGACATAGTTGGCTCTTGTATTTTCTTATTGCTCTGCTGCTGATCTGTTTTTTGTGCTCGTTTCGGTATTACACAATACCAATTAACATAGACTTCAGAAGTCAAAAATAAATAGCTGAGGAATCCTCCATTTGGTTATTCTCCAAGTATAGTGCTCATTTTCTGAACTTCTTTGCTTGGACTTTGGCATTTTTCTGTAGGACCCATAAACGTACCTCGACGCTTAAATTCTGGGTTCTACTTTGCTCGTAATGATGGCTCAACAGTCGCTGCACTGGAGAAGGTAGTAAAGCATGCAGCGACGTCCAATCTCTCAGAGCAGCCGAGTTTCTATGACACATTATGTGGGGAAGGTGGATCCAATCGTGTGGGCCATGACAGGTGCTTTGAACCTGAAACCAATCTGACCGTCCATTTTTTGGACAGAGACCTTTTTCCAAATGGTGCATACCAAGGTCTCTGGGAGGGAACAAATCCAAAAGCGATTTGCAAGAAGAAGGGCTGTTTCATTCTCCACAACAACTGGATCAGTGGTAGGAGGAAGAAGTTGGAGCGCCAGGTCTTGTCAGGCCTATGGGAATATGATGTTAACTCAAGGATGTGTGTGCAAAGTTGGCAAAAGGCTAAAGTCACTAATTATTTCTGAAACTTGCAGATGCTTCTTGTATACCTGGTTATTCACATCAAGGAGAAAATACAAAGGAGTAGTATTATTCCTCAGATGACATCGCATTTCTGATAATATTTGGATTTATCACTGGTCTCATCTAACAAATCTTTAAATAGGGAGCCGGCCAAGATGTTTTTCCATGGTATATGCTCAAATAATTTTGAAACGACTTAATCTATGATCAACTTCACATCTTCCGGTGACGTGGGATTACAATGCTACTGGTGAAAGCTAGGGGGGAAGAGGAGGAAGGAGAAATAGTGAGGATTTGGGAAAGAGAAAGAGAAAGGAGAATAAGCAGAAGAAGAGACAAGCCAGAGGTAATGTCGAACTCATTCTAGTAGAGATTGTACAGAAACACGTATAGTTGAAATTGAATATTCCATTACATAGGATTAGGATGTATACAGGATGATGAAACTAAAAGTCTTAATTTTCTCAGTTTGAGCCTCTTCCACCTAAAATTTGTGTGTTATTCTCCTCCTCCATCCCTTACAGCAAAACAACTGGAGTTGGGGTTGCTGGCTATGCAGAAGATATGGGCTGTTTGTTCGGGTCAGTTCAGTACAGCTACAAAGAATCCAAAAGAAAGGAAAAGTAAGAATATGCTATCATTTCGGTGGACTGGAGTGTGCAATTAAAGGGTGTCAGTGAGGATAATCCATGCGGGAGGTCATGGAGAGCGATATCAAAACGTGGTTCCTGCATCTGTGTGGATGGAAAAATATCCAGGGAGGTGTGTAGCCAGATCACAAGTCTTCGAACAAACCCATGAATCTCTTATATTGCCAGAAGAAAAGCTGTTGTGTAGACAAGAATACTGAGTAATTCCGTTGACAAGTGTACCTAAACTGGAGAGCAAGTTAGAAAACAGCATGTGACAGAATCTGCCGAGGGTGAAGAAGAGGTGTCGGATGCGAGGGTTATTGGATGGAGGTGGTGAGTGTTCGGAGGATTCAGTTTGTCCGACAAAGGACTTCTATGGGTCCAGACAAAGTTGGACAAGGTGTTTGTCGAGAAAATGCCAAAAGAGAAGAAGCCCTTTGTACCCCCAATCCAAAAGCCAAAAATGTGAGGGGCACTGGAGTGGGAGCCCAGCCTAAATTCCATACAGGAGATCTCTCCGTGATTTGTTTGTCTGAGATTTGCTCAAGTAAGTCTTTAGCTGTACTCTTTCAAATCATATTCTACTTCTGGCATTTGTTTAGACCCTCCGAATGGATGTGTATGTTTTTCGGCTAAATTTACTTCGGGGATTATTTCCATTTTCACCTGTTCTTTGTTGGATGAAAGAAATTCTCCGGTAGTTTAATGGGATCCCAGATTTTCGAGTAGTCCAAGTTGTTATTGCTTATACCAGATGTGCGCGTCAAGATTATATGAAGAATACTGCTATGCATACAGAAGATCAATACTAAAATGATGTGATTGACTTGTAGACATATCATTTCGAACAATGATCCCATGGAGAAGTTTCTACTTGAGAAATGGTTACTGTTTATTCTGTGTAAAAAGCCCACAAGTATAGCACTTTTCCTAGAATGGTATATTCCTCAGCATATGTTTTTTTGGTGGAATTTAGGATACAAATGACCACAAGAATAGCAATTTTCTTAGAATAGTATTCCTCAGCATAGGATTTTTGGTGGAATTTAGAATAACCCCGAATTGTATATTCGTCTGGCGTCGGATATAATAGCGCAGCATCCTTCATATCCTTATTATATCCGACTTCATATCCGGCCGTTTAATTACGAAAATGCTGCATTTCTTTTTAATTCTTTATCCGCCTATTCATGGTCCATCTCAAAACAACCAAGCATATACATATCCATCTTCTGTAAATTATTCAAACAAACCATCTACAACATACCCTTTATATCTCCGCCAATCATATCTTCCCTCATACTATATCCACCCAAAACTAATCCGGTCAGCAAACGGGCCTCGGGTCAATTTTTTTTCCCTTGTAGTTGGAGTTGTGAAAAAGTGAACAAACCCTCACATACGAAATTGTTAGGCACTATCCACCTAACGTACATATGTTTTCCATAGCCCCCAAAAATGGTTCAAAATGCCCCGTAGGATATGATTCAGAGATTGAAAATCATCCAGCTTGAGTGGTTATGCCCTGGACTACACTTCATGAACACATGGAGACACGTATGAAAGTGAGCACTTTATTCTCTTTGGTATTCGAAGGTGAATATGACATGGAAAACGATAGGAAGTATGGAGCAGAAACCAGCCCAAATTTGAACACACACCAAAAAAGAGAGAGAGAGAGTTGTTCAATTCAATTCTTGAAATGGGCATTGTGGATTTTTTTTCTTAAAAGTGTCCCGCTTCGGATAAGGCTACGGTTTACGACAGTGTTAGAGCATGTCCAAGAGAGATACCAAAGTTTTATACCAGATATAAATTTGATGACCTGTGAGAAGTTGAAGAGCCATTTGTAAGTTGCACCACATGCGCTCCGAGGGACTCTTCGAACCTTTTTATTTTTATTCTTTGATTTTGAGGGACCCATTTTGTCGAAGAAATAGAAATTCACAGATCATAAGTACTATGATTGATGATTAGACAATCACTCTTCAAACTTGTGAGACCGAAAATGTTGTAGCAAGTTTACTGTCCTCTTTGGTTAATGCCTTTTGCTGACATAGCACTTCAAATATAATGTTACTACTATTGTTTACGGACTTATCAACAACTTGAACATGTCACAGAAACTTGAACGTGAGTGTGTGTGGTTATATCACTACTCTTTTCGGAAACGTTGATTCCCATTGCATCAATTGCATGCATCTGCCACTAGGGCGGCTGTAAATGAACCGAGCAGCTCACGAGCTCGGCTCGTTTAGTAAATGAGCCGAACTCGAGCTCGAGTTTTTGGCTCGTTTATCCGCTCGGCTCGTTCAACAAAAGTTCGATCGGGTCGTTAAGGGAGGCTCGACTCGATTAAAGAGGCTCGTTTAGTAAATGACTAAGCTCGGCTCGATAAGGGCTCGGCTCGATAAGGGCTCGGCTCGTTAAGGCTTGAGCCGAGCTCGAGCTCGAGTTTTTGGCTCGTTTAGTAAAAATGAGTTGAGCTCGAGCTCACCGAAGCTCGGTTCGGCTCGGCTCATTTACACCCCTATCTACCACGACTCATGCAATGGTTAAGTTCCTAGTGTTTTTTTTTTTCCTTTTTTTTTTTTTTTTTTGTCATTCGAAAATTCATTTACAACTCCAAGATCCACACAAAACATGACAATTAGAAGAAGAGAATAAATTTTATCCACCGCCGGAGTAAAACCCCACTTTTTCACCACCGCCCATTATGAGACCCATTGAGTGTCTATTCTTGTGATCTGAACCGTTCATATTTTAAGACCCGCAGTATAGTATTGCTATGAAAAGAATCAGCTTTGAGCGGAAGTCGATAGATATATCAAAATTTAAATTTTGGTTTATAAAATAGACGATCTGATTTCTGTCAATAATAATAAAGATAAACTGTCCATTTTACAAAGCAAAACTCAATTTTTTATACTCCTATTGATGTCCGATCAAGTTTATTTTTTGCATAAATACACTATTATGTGGGGTCTACAAAAATGAACGGTTCAGATCAACAAGAAACACACGATAAGACCGAAAAAGATTATGGTAGAAAAGTGAAAATTTTCACCGCTGGTGAAAAGAATTTAATCTCTTAGAAGAAAGCCCTTCTAGTGTCCACCTTGAACCTTTCAAAATTCAAAGTCCACCTTCAAAGCACCACATATATATATCAGTAACGAGAATTCATCCCATATTGCATTTTAGTCCTCTAGAAAGACTTCATCAAGAATATCAAAAGAGTGTATATTCTCATTACAAGTTTCAAACGTCGTGCAAAAGCATACAAAAGCCACTACAATTTGGACCCCCACAAGAATTTCTTGCAGAATGTGGATGGACAGTAGTATTGGCCCACTTTTGTGAGGGTGCGAAGACCGAAGCAAAATATCATACATACGTTTAATTTGGATTGAACGGGACAATTTCAAATTTGGATCGTTCATTGTTGCAATTAATAGATCGCATTTCCTCACAAGAGACTCTTACTGGTAAGAATAAACTGCGCTTTAGCAAATCCCAACTATTAATTATATCAATTTATAGTTTTGATTCAAACCATTTTTTTCTTCCTCTTCTTAAATGAGACTGATCGGAGCTTTGACCCTACTAATTATCGGAAAACATGTATTTCTTCTTGTTGTACATATTAGTAATTACTACTTATGGGGAGGTGTTGTGCAGCACCGTGCACATCCGAACTGTCCGTTCAGCAATCTAACGGTCCAGATTTCATCTCGGCATATCCCCCGGCCCGGTTCTTATTTACCGTCGTTCACTCTCTTAATTAAGATTGTATGACTATACCATTTGCTGCTCTAACAATTCAGATAAACCCAGTTGGTTCCAAAATTATATGAGTGCATTTCTAATCATAAGACATGCACCATTTCGTCCTCCTTGGTCCTTATTCCTGGGCAGTTTATGATACCACCAGGTTCTAGCCTGGTAGGGTCCAAAGCCATGCATGCAGGACCATATACATGTTCCAAAATTTGGCATGCAGTAGATTATTGAAACCAGCTAGACAACTCCTCTTCAGTTCCTAAAAGAAGCTGCATCGTATTGTTGTGCTTTTTTTAAAAGAATGCAGAAGCTAGCTTGCGCGGACCTCGGACTAATCCCTGTAGCCTCTCCCACAGTCAGTTCACACGTTTACGCTAGGAGTGAGGTGGCCCAAGAGTTATTGACAAGGAGTATTGAATCTGGGATCTTAGGATGGAGCAAACATTGAAATCGCAGACCAATACCACCCTGCCAACCCCTTGGGTGGTATTGTTGTGGTTTTGGTGCTTTCTTCTCAGGTAATCTTTCTATTTTTAGAGTTTGTAAAGGATATCAATCGTACCGAAAATTATGAAGATTGAATTTTAATAAACATACTTTCAAAAACAAGTTATTTTGAAAAAAGAATTGGGATCATGTGTTGTGAATATCCGATTAAAATAATTGTTACTAATATGGTTAGTTTTCTCATCGCGAGATCTAAAAGATGAACATCGAAGTGGGAGGCAGGGAAGACCCACAAAAGCCACAACACCACTGCGGACCTAGATCATCTGGACTGTTGATTGCCGAGATCAACGGTTCAAATGTGCACAACACCATCCCTAGTTCTTGATCATATATATATATATATATATATATATATATATCAATGAATGTCACATGAAAACAGTCGTTTATCTCCCCAAAGGAAGTTCTAGATTCTGAATGACTAATTAACGCCCAACAATTAACCTGGATACTCCTACTAATTAACGCCCAACAATTTAATTATTTGTATGAATGACTTGCACATTAGGGCTCCGTTTGTTTGGACGTAAAATGTTTTACCTATTTTCCGGTGTTTGGTTGTGTAAAAAATTAAGAAAATATTTTACATGTAAAACATTTTCATCAATTGGATGAAAATGACTTACCATTAAATCTTCCGTAAGTTATTTTCCGAAATGAGCCTGTTGCCTTCTACTGCAATTCTCACTACTCAGTTTCATCGATCGTCAGTCCTGGCTCATGTTCAATTCCAATATTCTCATATCTCTCCCCCGTTTAAGCCCCCCCCCTCTACACTATTTTGTTGATTTCTGAAAATATTTTCAAGTGCCAACCAAACACCGAAAAATAAGAGTTCAAAGTTTATTTTCTGAAAAAACTTTTTACATCGAAACAAACGGAGCCTAAGACTCATGAAATAAATTACTTTACAATTTAGGTATAAGACTAGCCAGGGCCGGCTCTGAGATTCTTGGGGCCTAAGTAGAATTTATAAAACAGGGGTCTTATTTTTTCTTTAAAAAAAAAACCTCATGGAAAACAAAAGAAGGGGAAAAAAAGTTGAGAGTTGCTTGGGCTGAGAATTGAACCTTGAATCTGTAGGATATCAAGACTTAAACTTACCACTTGGCTAGCTATCTCATCTGGTAATTGGAAGCCACTAATTAAATATATATTACGTACTTAGGTATAGGGACCCTAATTTTTGGCCAAATTTCGGGGGTTTAAGTCCGCCGCCATACTCGGCTTAGCTTAGAGCCAGCAGTGAGACCAGCTTACGTGTATCTCGACTAATGCGGGCTCAATCTCACCATCTACTTACAAGGTGTCCAATTAGAGTTTGAGTAAAGCTCTGGAATTGGCTTCAACAGAGATAACAGCACATGAGAAATTTCAAACTAGAAATCTAAAGGGAAAAAAAAAAGATACTGATTTTCGCGCTCCAAGGTTTACTGCAGGCGCTCCACCTTTTTGTTTTTATACTGTGATGTTGCTGGCAACATCACAGTGTATTTTGTTTTTACACTGTGATGTTGCCAACAATATCACAGTGTAAAAACAAAAAGGTGGAGCACCTGCAGTAAATCTTGGAGCGCGAAAATCAGTGGCAAAAAAAAAAAGCCCTTAAGTTTTGGGCCTTAACTTGAAACGTCGAAATGACTCGGTAGGCCTATACACCGGTCAAATACGAATAGCACGTCAATGGTGGTGACACGTGTGGTCTCACACGCTTTTGAAAAATCCCACAAAACGACAGCCGACCTGGCGTCCCAACTTGGATAGCCCCGAAAAATGTAAATAGATGGGCCCTAAGTCACATAATGTGTGACGGGTATGAGAGTGCAAATGTGAAAACATTTTTCGAAAATTTATCAAATGACTTAAATTTGGAGTGTGAGAATTGAGAGCGCGAGCGATGATTGTTAGAGCGAGCGAATGCTATTTTAAAGAATTATGTGACTAAGGATGGACTAGCCGCCAGCCCAACCTGAAATTTTTTTCATTGCCGAGTGGGTACCATGTGGACATGTGGTGCCTGCTCGGCACATCCGAGCCGTTCATTGCGTTTTTGGACGACTTAAATTTGGAGAGAGAAAAAGAAAAAAGAAAGTGTTGGAATGAGAGGAGAGAGATGATTTCAATCTAAGTTGTCCAAAAGTATATTAGACGACTCAAATATGCCGACCGAGTACCACGTGGAATATACCCCACCCCGCCACCGAAAAATTTCTCGCCCACCCTAATGTTTGCTTTTAGAAGATTTGTTCCTCTGGGGCCCAATGCTTACGTGGAAAAGCAATTGTAAGGCCCTGGATTTTAACCGCATATATCTCTAATTCCAAAATCAACTAGTAAAGGGAATTCAAAGTGTTCTTCACCCAAACAGGAAAAATGTGGATATACCCATCAAACACTCTTAAAAATGTTATTCCACGGCCTATAGGCATTGGATACGATCATGAACTCTTTTTATTATATTGATAATAGTCCAGCGACACTTACATAACAGAGTTCATTACAAATATATTAATTAAACAAAATCAAACTAATCATCTAACTATTGTAAACGAAAATAATACAAGGCAGCCGATGTCAGATGTTGAGTGTGACGCAAACAGCGGCACTTGCGATCTGATATATGCTCATACCTAGACTTACCAGTCTCAAAAGAGATAAAGTGTTAGTCAAAGGTAAGGGACAACAAATACCCAGACACGATCAGACGGACTCCAACCAAATACGAATGCACCATTGAACTTCCAAAAAAAACTACAGATCTAACAAGCCTCGACGAGTTGTTCCGCCGAAAACATCATGCAAGGTAAGAGCACTGTTGACACGGATATCATTGTGAAGCAATATTGTCTCTGAAAGAACCCAATCTGTAGAAAGATATTCGTCCAAAGACGAAATTAAACTCGCGAGAAAATGAGTGACAAAACTCTTATAAATCAAATGACAAGTTATTGATCACCTGAAGAGATGGGAAAAAAAAAGAAGAAGATAAAAGTATAGAGGCCTTCCCCTCCCACCGCCGCATAATTAAGGGTGTGAAACCCTAACGGAGAAGAAAGATATATACTGGTCGCGGCTAGGTTTTGGCGCGTTCTTTCTGATGATTCCTAGCTGATTGGAGCTGTTTGATCGCAACATGCATGTAGGCAGATTTGGCGCTTTCTTTCCGATAAAATTGACCTCATGATAATTGACTTGTTTACTTTATTTTGCTGGTAATGCTCAAGTGGATGCCACAGGCATGTAAATGAACCAAGCAAATAAGTGCTTGATCGATTCTTCAAAAGGATAAGGAGATAGATAATGGTGGGATATGCTTCGGGCCCGTTTGACAGAATACCTAAATAGAATGAGAGAGAGAAGTTGAAATGAGAGGTGAATGACAAGGTGGATTCGGGATTGGAAAAATTATTACTTGCTCTTGGAGTACCGTCGTGTGGTGCTCCAAAGGCCTCTACCGCCACACGATTGCACGGAGCCCTGGATTAAGTGTTTGAACTCCACGTGAAAGTGTGATGATAGAGACCCCTGGAGCAACGTCGTGTGGTACGTTGCTTAATTTAGGAGCACAAACTCAACTTGGAATTGGATGTGCAAGATCATACACTATTGCACCTCAAGTGTGGGATCCACTTGCATGGACAGTTGGACACATGACATGTTCCAATTGGGAGCCATTATTGGGGAGCACTGTTCCCCTGGATTAACCTAACCAATCAAATTCAGGACAACAGTTAGTCGAATATCAGCCAAAAAAACCCTGAAATTAGGCAGCAGATTTCACAGAATACAGTGCTAGAGAACCTTCATCAGAACCACCGGGGTGGCCGGTAGTTTTAGTGGCTGAGGTAGCTGGGTTAAAACCTTAAAATTAACCTGGCCTCCTCCTCCCACCGGTCCTAAGTTTGAGTCTACTTAGGACCAGATGGTTGGATTGTGGGGGCATCATGTCCACTTGAATTCTGATGGGGTTCTGGCGCTGGGTTCCGCGATATATATGATTGTGGAAAAATATTCCCTCCCCGACCGGGTCATCTATGGGTCAAAGCCAAACATTCCAGGACGGGTGTATTCCCCTATGATCACGTCAAAGGGGTCAACTACTATATATGGTGGTCGCGCGCCAGCCCACCTTTTTACTGAGGGGGGAAAAAGAGAGAGGAATTTAAACCATCGTCAGAAAGATGCCATGAATAAGGGTATTAACTTGGGTAAAAAGTTGATGTAGAGCCTTTACACCGAATAAGTAATGTTGTAGATAGATCTTCGATCGAGACAATGAGGCAGAAACGTACATTTGTGAACCACAAGAACAGCAAGACATATATAGCACCTACTATACTATAATCGTGCAAAGTTTCTCTTTACAACGAAACAGATTAGATTACCAACTAATTAATTAACTAACTCCGGTCCTGGACCCTGATGAGCTTGGCTTAACACATGTCTACGTACATAGGTTGGGTATAGTAGGAGAGTGGCAGCACTTAAACCATACGTACGTCGAGCGGAAGCGACAACACGTAAGGGGTTCGTTCACCTTCCGAGCTCACATGTTCGACTCTCATGAGAACTAGCGAGAAAGTTTTGGGAGACCACTCGAGGTCTGTCACAAATTATATGTATACACATGCAGTAACGAACACAGGCAGACCATGGGGTGTTGGAAATGTTGGTATATATGGAGGATTACTTATATATGGACACACTGGGCTCCACGTAGGCCCGTGTATTAGATGATGTATTTCTAACGTCTTATGTTTTGTGAATAAAATCGCAACGATATAGTCCCATATATATAGTCCAATTGGCAAAGAGTGAAGAAGCCGTCCAGGTTTATATACTAGTCGATGTGGGACAAACTCCAATACTCCCCCGCACGTGCGACCCCCGACTCGCACTTGGAAAGGTTAACAAAGGATCCGAAACACATGGATCACAATGAAATAAAGTGCAACTATGACACAAACAAAGGGGAAAAGCCTTCGAAACTCTAGCTCTGATACTATGTTAAAGCATCTAACTCCAAATCAATTGGCTAAAAGTGGAGAGGCCGTCCAAATTCATATACTAATTTTTGGATGAGAGAATTAATCGATAAGGGACAAACCCCAACAGATATATTTCACCCCTGCACAGCACCATCCCGGGCTGTTTCTATTGATGTTATCAACGATGGCCACAGAGATTGTATGCATGAATGGACAAAGTGAGGATTATTAATTATCCATCGAGAGATCTGGCTAGTACATGCATACAGGGGCCCACATGCCATGCACAATGATTCCCTGTGGGGATTTATGGAGGAATACGACTCCAATATCGGCGGGACATGGCCTTCACCATACACGTACCCTGTGATCCTTGGAAGAGGTTACAGATCGAGGCATACACCGATACACGTGGTGGCCTTTCACAACATTTAAGGTGTATAGCTCTAGTCATTTACTTTAATAGAATCCTCTCCGGTCTACAAAAAGGACTGGACTGTCCAGATTTCCTGTTTGTGGGTCTTTCCTGGGCCCGGTTTGATAATCCAATCAGTTCATATTTTAGAGCTCGTCGAGAAAATACGTTGAACGATCGACAAAATCAGGTTGATTGGATACAGGTTGATGTGATTTCAGATTGCATTTGTCTTGAGATAAGTTCGGTGTTTCAATCTTGTTATGTTCTAACACTACAATGTTCCGAATTCATATCAAACGATATGTGACCAATTGCCTAATTTTTTTTGGAGGATTAATGGAGTACAATTTTATTCACTTTTTACATTACCTTCTTTTTTATTGGTTGAAATGGTATAGGTTCCACCCCTGCAATACATTTTTTGATAAGCATGACATTACTTTGTGGTGGAATCCACAATATTTCAACCAATAGAAAGAAGTGTAATGCTCACCCTTTTAAATGGAGGGTGAACAAAACTCAACTCGATTTAATGTTCTTGACAAGAGTTAAAATATGAACAGGTTTAGATCATTCAAAGAAGGTCCGGAAAAGACCCACAAATGGACAAACTGGATGCTCTGGAGAGGGGATCATCCCTAAGTCATTACAGAAGAGACATTCAGGGGTTGTATAATATCAACCTATGCTACAATTAGTGTAAGATTACTTAGAGTTGCGTGGTATGATTAACAACTTTTTACACTTTTTTGGTTTTGACTTCATTTGAATTTTTTTCGCGTTTGTTTTGCGCCAAATTACGAGACGAATCAAAAAGTCAAAAAAATTTACTTTTACTCAAATATTTTAAACAAAGACCACTTTTAAGTAAAACTTTTTCACTTTTTTTACTTTTTCTACTTAAAGTGTTTCGTCATGACGAAAGGAATCTAAAATTATGATCGAAATCTAATTTTTTTTAATAAAGACGAAAAAATTGATTTATTTACTTATTTTTGTCTTTATTCAAAAAAATTAATTTTCAATCGTAATTTTTTACTTTTTAAATTTCTCTCGTTACGACGAAGCAATAATTTCCAAAAAAATTAACAAATACAAAAAAATTTTGAATAAAGACAAAAAAAAAAAAAAAAACTACAACTTTTTTAGCCGAACAATCCGATGGTAACCACGAGTCAAACTCAAGTATGAATGTAATCTTGACTTTATTGCCAGAAGATTAAAAATTCCTGAATTCTTCTGAAAAAGCAATACTCTATCCCTGGGGTCCACGGATTACGGGAATCTTCTGTAACAGTCTAACAACTGACGTAAGCTTTGCGGTCCCCAATTCCCATTCTACCCTCCCCCCTCCTTCCTTCCACCTCTATAAATAACCGTCCAACGGTACCTCACATAGGCTTGAGAAGACGCAAGCCATCTCCGCCTCTCGCCTCCTTCAATTTCCTCCCTCTCTCTCTCTCTCTCTCTCCTCCCTTTTCAAAATCTCAAACAACTTGACCCTCAAAAAAAAAAAAAAAAACCATGGTCGGACCTTCTCTAAATACCCACAACCTTTCCCTCAAACCCAACGCCGCCGCCGTAAAGTTCCTCTGCAGCTACGGCGGCAAAATCCTCCCCCGCTACCCCGACGGCATGCTCCGCTACCACGGCGGCCAGACCCGCGTCCTCGCCGTCGACCGCTCCATCTCCTTCTCCGGTCAGTTCACTTTCCCCTTCCGTTTATCAATCATTCAAATATTCTTCGAAAATTGCACGTGTTTTCTCGTAATTAGTTGCTGTTCGTTTAGTTGGAAACCTGTTTTTGTACACATATGGATGATCGTGTCTGTGTGTGTGTAATTACAGAGCTAATGGTGAAACTGGTGGAGATGTGCGGTACCTCGGTGAGTCTGAGGTGTCAGTTACCATCGGAAGACCTGGACGCGTTGGTCTCGATCACCTCAAACGAAGATCTAGCCAATCTCGTCGAGGAGTACGATCGAGCCGCGTCTCCCAAAATCAGGGCGTTCCTCTCTCCTCTGAGATCCGTCAAAAAGATTTCTCCTCCCCCTTCCACCACCATCACCACCACCACGGCGTCCGCAGTGGCGTCGCCGAAATCTTCTTCGATCTACTCCATTGGCTCGCCTTCTAAGATTTCAAACCAGTGCGTCCACCAGATAACCAAGCCTATAGCATCTCCGTACCGGTGTCCGTCGTATCCGTACCCCCAGTGTTACGATAAACTTGCTACCGGAAAGCTTCCTCAGTACCATCAGGGAAACCCTACTAGGCAAGTCTACCTTGTTCACAACGGCAACCACTGGCAATAACACTGCTTAAATTCGAAGGACCTGGACTGGAATTTTCAGTGGACGTTTATAAAGTTGAATGACTATAGTACTACTACTACTAGGTTTAATCGAAGAATCAAAATCTAATCCACGAAAGAGGGATTGAGATTTTATAATGGATGTAAAAAAAAATATGGACTGTAAATTTTTTTCATTAGGATTGCTTTTTATGATCCGTGGCGTGAAATGAATGCAATTGTTCAGTCCTATTTTTTCGATTTATATCGTGATGGTGAGTACTGTTTCCATTTGTTTCATGCATCCGCCGTTACGTAGGTTTTTGAGTCTTTCAATATCGTTCCGTCTTTGTAACGTATTCTTAATTTGGTGAGATGGCTGGAAAATTGGCTAATTCGTTAACGGACGATGCCTTTTTCTGCTTTGCCGCCAGATTCTTCGTAATGCGTGCCACGTTATCCGCAGTTATTTGATTATTTGATTTTGATACCTCATTCCGTTACGCGTGTCCTGTACTCTTTGATTCTCGTGCGTCGCATCATCCAATCGTGTTCCCTCACCTTTTTTTTCTTCCGTTCATTGTATGCGTCAGTCTTTTCTCCCTAATTTTTCCCCTTTTTAGGGATTCCGTGATTGGTTTTGTTTCTTTGAACGGCCCGAGGTTTTTTTTTTTTTTTGCGTGTTATTGTGTGAATATTTATCTTGTTTACTCATTGTACCTATTACATGTATCCGTATTTGTATCTATGTCCGTTCCCGTATCTCTTTCTGTATATGCAGGATTTCTGACTCTGTTAGTTGTTTCTATTTGCAGGTGATGAACCAGATTTAAGCATATCTCAGGATGGCTCCAAGAAGGAAGGACCTGAGGAATCCGGGGATTACCACTAGCACTTTGTGAGTAATTCTTAGTGAAAAAGAAGTTAAACATTAATAATCGCTTTTGCTCTGTTGTAGGTTCGGTTTTGTGGTTTGTTTGGTGCTTTTGGAGAGAAATTAACTTCGGATTGTTCTGCTAAATAAGCCAAGTGGCTTATTTTTTTGAATAAAGACAAAAATAAGCAAATAAGCCAATTTTTTCGGCTTTATTCAAAACAAATTGGATTTCGATCAAAATTTTTACTTTTTAGATTCCTCTCGTCATGAAGATGCAATAATCCCCCAAAAAATTGACACAAAACTAATAAATACGAAAAACATTTGAACAAGGACAAAAAAAATAAGCCACTAATAAGCCGAACGGGTTGCTGCCAACCACAGCTTCTAGAGTCTGGACACAACTATGTTTGGAGCTATATAGGCTCACGTGCATTGAATGACTCTAGATGTAGTTGTCACTTGTCAGTTGTGTCCGAAATTGTGTTTTAAAGTTGGGTTCCTAAAATTGCTCACATCCCAAATACTTAAAGCTGATTAGATGTGTTTATAGCTCCAAGGACGACGTTTGTTGCTTGAACTACTGATCTGCTCTGTTATTTGGTTCTACTATGAACTGTTTACTGTGCGGTTGGAACAAGTAGTAGTGAACTTGTGACATCGACATCTTGATTGACCACCCCCGAAACCTTGTTAGCCTGCGAGAAGGAAGGGCGGCGCCATTTTAAATAGCAGTGGACAGTAGTAGTTTGTGTAACGGTAAAAGGAGCAGGAGAAGTATGATATTGGGAGTGTCAAATGATATGTAAAGGTAATCGGTTGTAGCGGCCATGAATTTCTTAAATTGACTTTAATGAGAAAAATCATATCTAGAGCTCTTAAAGCGATAGTTAGAGTATCAACATTTGTTGCTTGAGCTGAGCGATTAGTACTGAGAATCAACCGATAGCGGGAGTATCACTATTTGTTGCTTGAGCTAAGCGATATTCAATGGGGATAAACCCATACCCGTGGGAATTTCGAGCACCTCCGGCATGGTGTCTAAACAGGATTAGATAGTCATAAACTGATGCTTATGGTTCTATCATCTAGATTTCGTCCTCTGCACTGACAAATGCTCAAGGCATAACCAAGAACATGCTATGCTTGAAATTTGAATGCGTTGTTTGGCTTAACTTCATTCCAAGAACTTAATTAAGGTCGCATCGATTGGCAAAACTTTTAGCTTGATTTGATTATTTTTTACTTATGCTTTTCAATAGTCAGCACTATTTATCAGAAATTCTTAAACTGTGATGGAAAAATATCATGATATTATTAGCACCTTATTTTGTCTTGCAAGTACTTAATGCTGCGAGGATATTTTTCTTCTTTTAATCTTGGAGGATGAAGCCATCGTGAGTTGGTGGTGACTGGTTATGGCCCAGCTGACATGTTCTCTTGTGGTATTTGGTTTTGTTTTTTTGACCAGATTCGTTCATTTGACAGCTGCAAGGGGAAGAAGTCTTGCACAGAGGAATGGCTATTGTACTTCCATAGTAGCCGAAAGCAGCAAGATTGGAGTTATTTGGGGGAGGGGGGCCATTTTTGGTATCAATGACTCAACAAGCTTTATCTGGAGCCCCAGCCACATGGTTGGTCCAATTGATAGGTGGATTTGCTCAATGCACAATTGATCAAGGTTCGTTTATTGGGTTAGGCCCGAAAGAAAGTAATTTCTTATGAATTCCCTAGTTCTAGCGTGAATGGCCTACTTTCGAACCGGACGAGAGAGATGACTAGTTAAGACGTGCGTAAACTAACTCAAACACCTTGACTATCAGTCGAACCAAATGAGGGAGAGATATGGAACCCCATGGGCCCATGACAGTTGTGCATGATAATGGACCAACTAATATAATATATTCAAAAAATGTTTAAAAGACAGAAACTGAAAGCCACTCAAACAAAAATACAAAAGGGAAATAAACAAATTAAAAGAAAGAGACTACCCCTTTACTATTGGAGGAGGGGGAATTAGAGGGATTATCTCCACTAACGTAGCAGTCGGATATATAGAGGATGAGAATATGAGGTCATATTTAGTGGGGACTGGATTGATTAAAACTTAAAAGACATAAAAAAAAAATAAAAAAATAAAGGTATTAAAAAAGGGGAAAGGATTTGTTTGTTGAAGATAAAGGAAAAGTGGTTTAAGGTTTATCTTGGCCCACCCAGTGATGATCTTTTTCTTTGATGGGGGAAAAGTATAAACAGTGATGAGAGTCCGATGAGTAATCATACACTATAGTTTCGGAGCACAATCCCGTGATACTCCGAACCATTTCAGTATTACATGATCGCGCTTCGAGAGCACGCAATAATCAGACGAGTCGGAGACCATGCGCTATGCTTCTGGAATTTTTTTTTCGGAAAAAAGGAAGGAACTCGTGAGGGAGCACTTGTCATGCATCTACGTGGAGATGAAAGTTGATGGGTGGTTATTAGAAGGAAAGTGCAACAGGAGTTGCCTAACGTTTTGGTGGTGTTTGGCTATTAAAAGCTCAGGTTTGGCATATAATGGTAGACAAATGAAAGCAAGATACTTTCCGGTCGCTTCTGAAGTACTACTGTGTGATATTTTCATATGGTCGTACTCATAAGAAATTACATATAAGAATTTCGTGTGTAGGACATAAATGCACATTTTTATTGAACTGTTGGGAGATCGGGAGTGACTCAGACAGTGTATGTTGCGGTAATTCATTAGTCGAGAATTCCAAGTACCCACGTAGTAGTACAAGAACAATTAATAGTGGGTCGGAGATCTCATCCTATGAGGTCAAGTTGCCTAATGATTTCCTTAATTTATTCCATATCCATTAAAAAAGACTAATAGATCAGACCATGAGATCAGTACACAACCAAAAAAAAGATGCAAAGAGTGCATTTCAAGTGATCATTAGAACATTGTTTGCCTTAGATTTGGAGATCAAAAGGGAATGTTATTTTAAGATTATCCTTCTCCATAGCAACAATATCTCCAGTAACTGTGTATTGTGATTTGTGATCATCCCTTACTTTGTCGATCTGCTTAATAAAGTAACAATTCAAGTGCAAGCCTAGTGATCAAGGTGTGGAACTTACGGAATTCTAAGGCCTCGAGTTCAAAATCTTCCAGGTGCTACCAATTTTTTTAGGGCCAATTCATACAGCTCTAATTTTAATTGAGATCACGCAAATGGGCGGCGTGATTTATCCCTCAGAATTAGTCGAAATACGCGTAAGTTAAGCCGGACGACCGAGTAAAAGAAAATGTAACAATTCAAGTCCTTTCGGGACCAAGTTTTTTTTTTGTTTTTAGTTATTTGAGGAAGAAGGATAAGCATACGTCAACTCATCCACATCATGGACCCATTATGGGAATCATGTTTCATTTCGCGTTTGGCATTGTCGGGTCCCAGCGAATGACCCGCACACAGTGACAATGGGATGGATAAAATTTGCACGCTTGCTGACTGGATCCTACCACGTATCACTTCGTATCTGATTTTTTACCGGATTCAGCACCACACTGGCCGATATAAAGTGGCGGAGTCAGAAATATGTATTAGCGGGGACACTATGAAACAAGAACTTCAACAATAGCCAAGCTCCGACAACAGTACACATACCCACAGGCTGATGGTTGTTGGCGATGCGACGGTGACTTGCATCTTGCGGCGTGAATAATGATTGGGAGTTTTAGGCTTGTCTAGAGTATTATTTTGTTCTTTTTTTCGTTCAAGTGTTTTTTGTTCATCCACCTAAAAATTAGATGAAAATTACTCAAAATTAGTTCCAGTAAAAACTAACACTGGAAGAGAACCACTATTGATTTTTTTTTTTTCTACTTTTTTGGTTTTCCACCTTGAAAGGGATACACTCCACTAACAACTTTTTCTACTTTTTTTCACTTTTTTGGTTGTCCTTATTTGATTTTTTTTTCCCACGTTTGTTAGTTTTGTGCCTCACTTTTTTGGTTTTCTAAGACGAATCGGATATTTTTTTTATACTTTTACCCAAATATTTTGGAAAAGAACCACTATTTTAGCAAAAAAAGGTATGAGTTTTTTGACTTTTTTTTTAAACTTAAAAGTGGTTATTTTCCAAAATATTTGAGTAAAAGTTTTAAAAAAAATTACTTTTCCGATTCGTCTTGTCGAGACAAATCAATAAGTAAGAAAAGTTTGACGCAAAACTAACAAACACGATAAAATTCAAATAAGAACACAACCATAACTTTTAGAAAAAGTTTAGTGGAACAACATAGTTTCGAATTCTCTTACCAATTGATCCAACGAACAATATTAGAGCATCCATAGTTGTATAATCAAAACCAAAAAGTTGCTAAGGTTAGCAACATTTGCTCAAAAAAGAGTTCACATTGGAATAACCAAACTTAGCAACCTCTTAGCAACTCATCAAATTTTAGCCATTGGATAATCAAAACTAGCAAAACCTTTTGTCAATAATAAAATTTAGTTGTCCCTATATTTCCTCAATCAAGTACATCATCATTACACAAAAATTTTCTCTCTCTTCCATTTTCAACATGTTTTTAAGAAAAATACTTTTTATTTTTTTGCAAAATAGTTTTTTTTATTAAAACTATTTGTCCCAAAACTAAAAAAAAAAAACTCCTTCTTCAAAAAAATTTTTTATTCAAAAACTGCTTTTTAAAAACTTTTTCCCAAAAATTATTATTTTTTAAATCAAAGTTTTCAAAAAACTATTTTTTCATTTTCTAATAACCTGTTTTTAATAGTTTGCAAACTATTTTTAAAAAATATATTTTCTACGTCACAATTTCTAGATTTTTAAAAATTGAAAAGGTGATGTGGTAAGTTTTAGTTATTCAATTTTGATTATACCATTATGGACCTCTACATTGCTAACCTTAGCAACCCCTTAAATGGATAACCAAATAATGATACGGCAACTTTTGATTATCCATTTTTGATTATTCAAGTGTGGATGCTCTTAGTTGGGAGTTCCAACCATAATAAGTCTCAATAAATATTAGGAGGAAGTTTCAAACCATAATTATATATATATCTCTATTATAAAACAGAAGGGTGTGGGGACAAGTTGTTGGAACGGCTTAGATTCATTTGATCCAAAGGTTGTAGTGCATCCTCTCACTTCTCGGTTAAGTACTCATGGTTTTCACCTAAATCACACAACTGTCATCCCTTCCAACCGGGATACGTAGTGCCGTAGGCACGGGCTAGCACTTGTATATATATACTAGTGTTGCGCGACGTGCTCCGCACGAATCGCGTGCTCACTAAAAATGTTCGAAGTGATGTTGTTTTGAGGAACGGAATATGGTGATGCTTGCTGCAAAATGTACGTTGATTATTTTTTATACAGGCGTTCCTTAGATAGAAGTTCACAATCCTTACATATTATGTAATCGTAAAAGACATGCGCAATGATATCAATACCAAGAGTAGATGCATTCGCAGTTGGTTGCATCAAACACCATGGTACGTAATTTTACATGTACATTAGGATTGAGTACTAATGTGA
This sequence comes from Rhododendron griersonianum, assembly GCA_018127125.1. Taxonomy (NCBI): domain Eukaryota; kingdom Viridiplantae; phylum Streptophyta; class Magnoliopsida; order Ericales; family Ericaceae; genus Rhododendron; species Rhododendron griersonianum. Next base: position 4,827,705 of record CM030799.1, on the reverse strand, counting down.
TAGTTTGTGTGCATGAACAAATGATTTCCATCCAATGAAGAATTCGTTAGCGTATTGGATGGTCCATCTTCTTGATTTTGAAATTAGTATAAATTCTTCACGATTATGTTGATCACATAGGCTCCGTTCAGTTACCAAGAATGTTGTGCAGGAAAGTTGTTCTCAAGAAAAGTGAAGTAAAGTAAAATAAAGGAACAAGAAATCTATTTTCCTGCGAGTGTTCATTTGACCCAAGAATTTTGCAGAAAAACTAAAGTTTTGTTGTTCATTTGCCAGGAAAAAGACACTTATGAGAAACTTCTTTATTTTTATTCTCATGGCTAATTTTTTTTTAAAATTAACTTTGAGAGCTAAATAATTGGCTACCATATGTCAAAAATTAACACATACGAAACATTTATTGTATCTAATGCAAAGCCTTAACATGAAATGGAAAAATTGACTTGCAATTCTCTATTCAATTGGCTATCCTTTGAATGGTCATGCAAATTCCCCGTTCAAATTGACATCCTCTGATAATCAATCGTTAAAAATGTTAAACAACCGTGCTTGATTAGTTAGCAATAAAAAAATCCACTGATTATTAGTTAGTACAAAACAAAACTGAAAACTAATGACAAGATAAATAAATACTTCCAAAAAAACATACTACCAGTCTTCTTTCACAAAACAATTATCTCAAAAAGCACCAGTTCTGCCGCCATTAATGACTTGAGATGGAGAGTTTTGCAGGGTTGAATTTCTAGATGCTTGCAACTTAAAAGAAAAGCCCTAGTTCTGCCACCAAAAGAAAAGCCCAAGTTCTGGCGCCATTTTTTTGAGAATAAAAGTGTTTTGGCGCCATTTGTTCTGTTTTGGCGCTATAGATCAACTTTCCCACGACGCATAATCTTGTCAAAATAGCCGGATCAGTTTTGTGGGAAAATAAATCATGCAGGAAAGATTAGAAGTGTGGGTCCCATTATTTTCCTGGCAACTGAACACTACAAAAGTTATGGGAAAGTTAACTTTCCCATCCTTTCCTGTACTTTCCTGGCAACTGAACGGGGCCATAATGTCTTGAAGTGTTGAGGTAGCTTCTGAAAATGGCAAAGGGCCAAGTTAGAAGTCGAAGATTAATGGGTATAGAAATGTATGTTATAAAAAGTATTTTACCAATTTCTGCAAATCTGTATATGCCAACAGTGTATAGCGCACCTCACAGAATGGCCTGAAGCTCGAAACAAGTGCGGTGAATAAGCAGGTTATGTTATAGCTGCATTGACAGATATAAAATATCAGCAGTGATTCGGTGAAGTTATAAACTGCAAAATGAACTTTGAATATAATTGGTTTGATTGAGTAAGTCTTACAGTCGTTGGCATTATGCATTGCTATTTCGGCATCCCATCCAATGGGAGCATTGAGTTGTTGAATCGGTAAAGTAGAAGACCATTGATACTTGAGCTCACATCCTTCAGTGTTGAATATAAAAAGATCGAATTACAAGTGTCCAACATGGCCAGAGCAGAATAAATTTGTCCTGAATATTGTGTGCATGGACAATCTTATTCCAACCTTCTGTTAATTTGCCGTTGTCTATTTTACGTACCAAAGTCGATCACCGCTGTTAATTATAGCAATTGTCTTTTGTGGTGCAGGTGTATATTGCTTGAAACCATGTGACATTACCTATATATGAATACCATATGTTAATTCTAGAGCTTTGATTTTGGGTATAATTCATTGACTAAAATATCATGGAGAGGATCTCACCAGTTTCATGTGTTTTCGTTGATCGGAGTTACAACCTCCGAGAACCATGAAGGATGATTTGCTGCATAAACAAGAAGAGATGAGTTGCAATCACTGTGTTTGGTTTACAGGTTTGAGATTTATTTTTGAAATAAAAAAGTTCTATAGGTTTGTTTATTTTTTCGTCTTTAGTAAATTTTTTTAACATTTTAACAAACTCTTTTAGTTTTTGAATAGAGGTACGCTATCTATATCAAAAAAGTAAAAAAAATTGACAAAATATCACTAAACACAAAAAAAAAAAAAAAAAACACGGATTATGAAACAGTAAATTTTTTTGGAGAGATTATTTCTGAGAGAAAAACCAAACAAAGTTTTTTTTAGTAGAGTGCTAAAGAATTGTAATGATTATTGAATATATTTGTCAAGATAGTGAGTTTACCAATTTGTTCACGAAGATTACGCGGAGTGAATAGATTATTTGTAGAATGGTTGAATGAACTTTGGTCTTACATTGAGAATATTCGTCAGCCAAGCCTTGAATTTGTTGGTTCCAGTTGCAAGAATGACGGCAACCATGAAATCATCATTCCCAGTATCTTGCTCCCGCTAGGGTTCCCAGAGCATCATTCTCCTCTTGTGTTTTTTCGATAACTCAGGTGTCCGGGCTCTATTCCTCCTCTCGTGACTGACCGAAGTCTTCAAACCACTACATTATGGATAGAAACCAAAAGAGCCCTTCAAACCACTACATTATTGCTAGAAATCTAGCACAAACCACTAATATTTCAGTTTTATAGCAAGATTAATTTGACCAAAAGAGGGGTGAAATCTGTATTGATGTATGGTAGGGGGTTGAAGACTTGTGTTTATTGCAGCAGATTTTCTACTTCAACTATAACTACGAAGAAGAGATGGGTGTACAGAACTGTTAAAATTTGAATCAACACACATGAAAGTAAATCATTCGGTTTGCTAATCGAAAAACATGATTGTAAGAATTTCAATTTCAATTATGATTGTCTTAAAGACCTTGATCCTGATGAAGCCAATAGGATTCATCCAAATGATCACAGGAAGGTAAGGGTTCCTCAAAGTTTTCTATTTTTCTGCTTTAAGCATCTATCATATGTGGTGGAGTGAACTTAAACTGTAGTATCTTTTAATGAGTATTGCCTCTGTTGGATCCCTTACATATAGTTAAACCCTAGCTTATAAAGGACAGCTTCACGTGGTACTGCATTGATTCCACTGAAAGTTTCTCTGGTTGTGCTGTTAGTAAAACCACACATTCGAAGAAGTAGAATCAAGAGAGGCTCGAGTTAGGTCATAAGTTGTTTTCCCAACTTTGTAAGTGCACTCTTGAACATTAGTGGCTGTTTACACACCACGATAGGGTGCACAGTTTTCCTCAAAAAATCTTTGTCCTTCAAGGTTTTTACATTACATATCTTGCATGATCTGTTTCTTTACTCATTATAAGGTCAAGTAAATTGCACTTGACCTAGACTCCTAGTCCTAGTCCATCGCCTTGTGTAATTGAATTTTTCTTGTGGAAACATGCAGAAATGCATAAGGTACAGCCGCTCTTACATGAAACTATCAGACCCCACACGTTGTGAAACTCCATCAATTGTTATTTTTCAACCCAAAAGATACAATTAGCACAACAAACGCATTGGATTTTTTTTAAGGATAAGATAATAAAAATGAAATAAATGGGGTAAGACTCGTATTGTCAATGCCGAGTTGATTTACCGCTGCCACAAACTGTTGATGAAGGTCAACTGACCAAACCACCCGTGGCTTCTTTAGTGTAAACGTATCATCCTTATCCTCTTCTTCTTCATCCTCCTCTTCCTTCTGCCTCTTTGAGTTTCTACAATTTCCTTCATTTGCTGACAATAAGAAATCTGTATCTTCTTATGGCTTTTTTTTTTCATTCACCATCTTCTATGATATCTGATTGCTCAAAATCCTTCCACACATCTTTCCTCTTCCAAACTACATGCTGCCAAATGTTCCTCAGTGCCTCAATGTGAACTGGTTTGATAAAATAATCACAACCACCATGAGTGACGCCTTTCATCACAACGTTCTTATTATCCTGACATCACTGTACAAGCAACAAAATAGATCTCAGAATACTCAAACATAAAAGGCACGTTTCATTGACTGGATTAGACATGGGATTGGATTACAAATCCAGTGGGAGCGTATTTCTAGCATTTTATTGCAAAAATTGGTGGAGAGAATTTGTATCCCTTGGATTACCAATACCACAAGAAATGGGATACACAGTACCTTGGGTGTGGTATTGCTAATCCCTTCACTAATAGTCAGTGTTTGGTACATTGCAGTGAAGCTGGAATGATGTTCCCCTGTAATGCTTATTCTTTTCTCATTCTCTAAAAGAATGACGGGACAGACAGTGGTATCCTTCGCACATTTAGGTGCATGGCCGTTCCATTGGAAGGCCAAGGAATCTGGTGGAATACCTCATCTTTGGGATAAGGTATCCCTTCATTGCTAGTCCAGCAAATCAAACATGGCGAAGTAAAACTATTACGACTTTAAATGTCAACAAAGACAGCCCGAACTAACTGAAACAAGAGGCTTACTGATAATAAGAAGGTCCATCTCCAGCCCAAAGTCCTCAAGGAATTTGAATCCATCCATGTCAGGCATGTGGACATCGCCTAAAACAATATCGAAACCATCTTTCCTCTCGCGGAGTAGCGATAGTGCAACCTCTATTCTCTGCTCGATTGCATTTGGTTACTGAAATCCCCAAGAAAGTGAATCAATTATCACATGTCACATAACAAAAATGCAAATCCCTAGTTCCATGACAGCAAAAATAGCAAGAGGCTGATTGTCTATCCACAAGTGCACAAAGCAAGAAAGCAAGACTAAACTTTTCTACATAAAAGCCCCCAGAACCGTGAAACTAACCCTTATATCAAGTTAAATAACTTCGTATGCATAAGCAGTATGTGCTGTCGGAGCAATTTGCCATTATGAACATGACCAATTTCCAAACCTGAACAAAATAAAAGCTCAAAGAAAACCTTTAAAAACCTCAAATTGACCTCTAAATCAGGTTAAATAACATTGCTTGAATACAATTTGCCAAAAAACATAGATGTGCTGTCACGCCAATTTGCTATTTTCAACATGACCCATTTCTAGAAATGTACTAAGTTTAAACTTGAGGAAAACCTCAAAATTGACCCTTAAATAAAGTTGAATAACACACACACCAATTGGTAATTTTCAACACAACTCCATTTTCAAAATGACCATACTCAAAGTTCAATAAACTGACTCCACACCCCAAAAGAACAACAATTGGCCGCTAAATCAAGTTAAACAACATCAATTACAGAAGAATTTCCAAAATGAAGATGTGTTGTCAATCAAGATGGAATTTTTGACAGAAGTACAGAACCCATTTCCAAAACTGAACTAAATCAAAGGTTTTGCTACAACCCAAATTTTTAAAAAAATCTGAAATTGACCTCTAAATCAGGTTAAGGATATGCAAACGGAAGATTCGTACCTGGAATTGGAGCCGAAGAGACCCCTTATCGGCTTTCCTCTCGAAATCTTCTCCTCTCGCAATCTGATCGGCTATTGTTTGGATTGGGAAGTCTGCTTGTTCGTTTGTTGCAGAGGTGATGGTGGGGCGGGAATGAATACCAAAAGGGGAAGAACACTCACTGATTGAATTGGAGGGTTCAGTTCCCATCCAATGTGGGCTACGGTCCAATCTAGTCTAGTTCGGCATTTACGGGCCTTTTCCGGTACCACAACAAAGATCTGAATCGTTCAAATTTTAGAGCTCGTTGAGAACATTGGTCACTTAAAAAATCATGTTAATCGAATACCGAATGCTATGATTTTCAATGCATTAAGCATAAGGTAAATGTGCTAAATGAGTTGTAATTTAGTGTTGTGCACCTTTTTTTTTCAAGTTTAATTCATTTCAAAATTATAGCAAACGTCATCTGATCAATATGATTTTTTGTTGGGCCGATGTTCTCGATGAGTTCTAAAAGATGAACGGTTCCGATCATTATTGTGAACCCGAAAAAGGCCTACAAATTCCCAATTGGACGAGACTGGACCGTAGCCCACACTGGACGGAACTGAAGCCGGAGACACACCGGCTGAATTCCAGCCGCAATTCCCGCACCCACAGTATATTGACGATGTGATTTTACCGAAAAGCCCTCAAGCCCAACACCACTAAAAGACAAAATAGTATATAAAAACCGGGACACAGAGGGAAAACATCGAAAGTCTGAAAACCCGTTAAAGTAATCTGTAAATAACCCAAATAGTAGCCATGACCCACCACTTTTGAGCGTGAAATGACGAGAACGTCCAAAACCCCAAAGAAGTAAATTTAATTAGCTAGTTTCCAAATCGAGGGGCATTATCGTCCGGAGATGGCCAAAATGTAAGCCATATTTTGAAACTTCATTCCTTTATAGGCGGCCTGTGGAAAATGGTAGGAAGTTTATAATTTGGATAAAGTACACTTTTTACCCTTGCACTTTATAATAAGGGTCACTTTGCTCTTTACGCTTTCAATTTAACTTTTCAAGCCCTCCCACTTCCCGTCAAGTGTCAATTTTCCCCTCAACATTTAATTTTCGTTAGAAAAAAAATCTTAGTTCAGTGGTAGGTGCAATTAACTTCAGTGACGATGTCTGTGCTTCAAAGCTGGGCTTGGAGTTTGGGTTGGATGGAGGTTGAGATTAGTACTAGGAGATTCTGGATTGGCGTGGAGGTGGATCACGCTTTCTACAAGTCAGACTTAATTAAAAGGTACCCCAATCCCCCTCCCCTCAAACGATAATGTGGAAGAACCTGAAGAGCTCTGGAGAGTTCCAAAAGATTCTGCAACATTCTATAAGATTGTAGAACACTCCACTACGTGTTATACTTGTGTTGAGAGTTCAAGAACATTGTGGAGGTATAAGGAAGAGGTTTTTTTTTTTTTTACCTAGAATGAGAATGTGAGTTTTCGGATGTGGATAGGTATAAAATGGAATGAATGGTTCATTTAGAGACTACACATTTGGAAAGCACCTATGGAGTGCACTTGGGAGAGTTCGCCTAGGAATGTTCATGTGTGCCGAGAGTGACTCGTAGAGTGTGCGGCATGATGAGAGAACCCTGTGTAGAGGTAGTCTATTGTATGTTAGTGATTGATTCATGCAGATTTTCGTAATTAAGAAAATGTGTATCTGCTTGACGATTTCTTAGACCTAAAATAATGGGTTGCCCCAAGCGTAGGGCGGAGACCGACGTAGCATAATATCCGGTAAGTCCGGAGTCGAATCCACAGAGACAGTGATGTGTGCTGACTAAAAACTCGGGTTGTTACTTATTTAAACTGGCTCTTAGGTAGCCACCCCTTGTCGATTTGATTGAGATTAACTAAACTAAAGAAATTGATTGTACTTTTCAAATAATTAAAAGAGGTACGGTCGTAGGGTTCATAGCACGTAACCAGTTTGGATTTACCTGCTCTGTTTGGAGTTCTTAAAAACATTTAATTTAAGATTGAAAAAGGTACCCCGCAAGATGCGAGACCCTGTGGTCGCCGTATACCCATGCGCAGCAGAGAATGAGTTTTGGACCCCCATTCCCCCGTTCACATGGGCTTCGACAATGCCCGGGTTCGTCCGCGGGAAGTATTTTTCCAATCAAAAATCGTTCTTCCATTGTTTAAAAATAAGAGTAGTACCCGAACTGATCACAGTGTGCTAATCACCCCACGACCTTACCTATACGACTACTCGCTAATCATTATACATGAAAAAGAAGAAACCCTAATTTGAATCATGCTTCTAATACTTGATACGGAAAATAAACAGGAGATCCAAACCAAACAAAAACAAACGAATAACTTTAATTAAAAACAGAAATTAAAACTAGTTATCGGAATGCGAGTAATTGAACAAAGCTTTAAATAACTTGAAGGGAAAATTTCAAAATAGCACCTGACCTTTCACACAAATCACACATAGGCACCTGACCTTTTAAAATTATCAAAAAAACACCTGACCTATTTAAAAACCCATCAATTTCCCACCCGCCGTTAACTTATCATCCAAAACTAATGGAAATGTTGAAAATGTGCATTTTGGTGCGAATAAGAAGAATGGTCCCACATGACATCATCTTTGGTAACCCTATCTGCCTTTATACCCTCATCGACTAAAAATAAATACTCTCCCGTCCCGAAATATTTATCCGGTCCGCAAAACGAGGACAAAAAAATAATGCATTTCTTTTAAGAAAAATTCTAAACTTTTTTCATAAATTAAAAGAACTCGTCGAGATCTAGTAAATTGTTGAAAAAAATTTAAATTTTTCTTGCAAAACTTGAATTATTTTTACGTCCTCGGTTTGCGGACCGGACAAATATTTTGGGACGGAGGTAGTAAGTTATTAATTGACTATCCCTACAAAAAATAACCTACCCATGACTTATTTTTTGTCTTTATTCAAAAAAAAATTGTATTTGTTAGTTTTGCGTCAAAACGAATCAATAAGTTACCAAAATTACTTAACTTTTCAGTTCAAACCCACCCAAAATAAGAAATCAAGCTTAATTTAGTAATTAAATATCCATAACTATGCAGCCAAACAAAATTACTCTGTATTAAACAAAGGAAAAGGCAAAAACAAAAAACATAGAATAGTCATGGGTATGTGTGAAAAGTGACGACAAAGAAAGAAAAGTAGTTGTTCAAAATGAAGACAAAGAATGGTAGATGTAAAAAATGTTAAGACAAATGAATGTTGTCCCATTTTCAACATTTCCGTTAGTTTTGGATGGGAAGTTAACGGCGGGTGAAAAATTGATGAGTTTTTAAATAGGTCAGGTGTTTTTTTGATAATTTTAAAAGGTCAGGTGTCTATGTGTGATTTGTGTGAAAGGTCATGTGCTATTTTGAAATTTTCCCTAACTTGAAAGGAACAAAACTTGGAAGAAAAACTATCGGACAAAAGTCTCACAGCCACCGTTCTTCGTTATGCATCTGCAGCTCTCGGTCGAAAGTCTTTTTTCTTTTAAAGAGCACAGCCCTTCCTCCTTTATATCCTTCTGTAGCCGAAAAGATACTAACCCTCGTGGGCCGTGGCTTAGGCCTAATTACTTTCTTTTGTCCAGGGCTTTGATCAGTCAAAACAAGTGATAATAAAAGGTTGCCTTTTGAGGCCCACCGAGATATGCAACAGTAGGAACAAAATATGGCCCAATCCATGCTTTAATCGGCTTTAACTTGTTAAGCTTTCAAACACCTACAATGCAAAAATCAAACATTAAAACACCAAGTAATAAAATAAATAGACTTAGCAATGATAAATTAGGAGGCGCTAATGTGAACATTTACGCGCTTATCACACCCCCCAACTTACACTTTGCTAGTCCCGAGCAAAGAAAATAAAATGCAACTAGAGAAAACAAATGAAAACCGTTAGTTCTTTTAAACCCCCAGGCGGCCCTGGTAGGACGAGTGAAGTCTCGTGAGGGTTTTCAGCAGTGATCACCCACAAAACACAAAGGATTCGGACACTTCGAATGCAACTCAACCCAATCAATAACCTTTAAAAGCACTACAATGACTATCAGACAAGTCAAAGGCAAGATATTTCATCCATGGATAGAGTTAAACAAGTGAACTTCGTACCAAACTTAGCACAAAAATTAATCCTCTTACCTACGATCGGATAGAGAATTTTCAAATGGCATGCGTGTATGGAAAACCACATAGAGAAATTTACCAACCTCGAGAACAGTTCACACACCGTTGATAGCCCAATATTTCTTAAGCGTACTCCTTCCCTTTTTATATTTTTCCTCTTTCTATTTTTTTTTGCTTTTTTTTCTATTGTTTTTTTCTCATGGTCGTGCAATGCCCGGATCTCTCGGGCTTTCTAGTTGACTCTTTAGCGAGCTTTGGGTCGGCTATCCCCAAGCCAAACGGCTTTAGAGCACTAGGTTCTAAGAGACCCCTACGGACTTAATTGCTCAAGTCAAAAAGGCTTTATATTGAGATCCAAGCTAACCACATTTAACGATACTTTCACAAAGTCTATCCATCTTTTGACGCGAACAACAAGGTGGGAGCATACCCCGATTGCCCGGTTACTACTCAATGGACACCCGGATAAGCATTAACAATATAGCACTCATAACTTATTCTCTTACTCTTTTTTTTTATATTGGGAAAGTAGTTCCAAAAATTCCATCAAACAAGCTTATACCAAAATACCAAAAATATGTGAACCAAACTCTAGACCGGTAAATACTCATGTGGGGCAGTGTGTGTGTGAGAGCATGTTTTCAAGTGACCAAACGCTATTCAACTATAGATGATACTGACTAACCAAGTGCTTCTTCAACATCATGTTCACGAGCTTAAGTCTATCCATAAAATTGTATCGAGACTCCGACTCGCACAACAACCACTATAGTGCTAATTAGAAGCCATCAACCAAGAATAGTTGCACCCAAGTATCCAAGATCCTTAATTCAATTTTTTTTTTGATTTTTAAACTATGCAAAATGAATAAAAACAAGTACGAAGTACACCCTCCCCCCAACTTAGAGCATGCTATGCCCTCAGAGCATGAAGGCAATAAGAAAATAAGATCAATGGAGAGAAATGGACCGACGGATGGCAGCCAACCATCATGACCCCGGCCGATGTATGGGGAATTTTGCTGTCACCGTTGCGTTTCGTCATCAGAACTGCTTCCAGAATCCGCTCCTTCGGACCTAACAAAGTCCACAGCTAGTCACACCCGTGTCTCTCTCTTGATTCTAGACTTGGTTTCATTTTATTCACGGCGATTATATCCACTCGGTTGAATTTTCATGAAACATGAGTAATATCTCCATTGGAATACCCATGTATGGGTAATACCCACACCCTTCCCCCTCCCCTACACTCTCCTTTCCCGTTACACCCCCTCACCCACCTTATATATCCTTTGTCAATAAACTTAATGGAGCTTCACTAGCCAAGTGATGTAGGAAAGCGTATGAAAACAAGAACAAAACTCACAATATAGAGAAAAGCTCTCTGTTTTTCTTATTATTCAAACTCAACCAAATTGCCCCAAAGCTTACACTGCCTATGTATAGGCTACTACGACCAAGCTAACTAGGAAAAAAGAAGTGTTCTTATTGCCTTCTTTAAGCCATTTAACCCGATATTTCTACCTCCGAAAACTTTCAACGAACCAAATCACTCACATTGGAAAATGCTAAATTAAGAAAGATCAAACCACGATGGACTAAATTGGTAAGAGCAAAGTGTTATATGAATCTTTGATCCAAAATGGCTAAAATTGGGAACTCCATGGGAATTCAAAGTTGCAATTCGTGAACACAATGAACTACCTGTGTACCAAAGTGGATAAAATGTTCATTAAGCTAGGAGACTCCATTGACGTGGGAATCGAACAATTATGTTGATTCCAGCTTTCTGCAAATTACTGTAATGGTTTGAAGAAAAAAGTCAACTTACAAAAATGTGTATAAGATAGTAAATTAAAAACTTGGCACGAGAACAGTGGCGGAGCCAGGATCTCCACTCGGGAGGGGCCGAACTAAGAGGAGATGTTTTTTGTTGACAAAAATGAAATTCTGAAGATTGATTAAGTATATTTAAATAGAGTTTAAAATTTAATTAAGTATGCTAAAAAAGGTTTTAATCATCAAATTGATAAGATGTGTTTTTTGTTTCTTTTTTTTTTTTTCCAAATAGAAAATTTTGAAATGACTATGAGAGTGTTATTCCATTTCACACGTGACAAATTGAGTGACAGTCAAATGATGAACACACTATGCTCCGTACACTAGGTGAGGGTTCAAAGCCCACCAATTCATCCCCTTTCTCCTAAATTAATACTAGTAGAATAAGATTTATTTTGTTTAAAAAAAAAAAAACACACCCGGGGGCCTTGGCCACCCCAAGCCCCTTAATTTCCAAACTTGCTCACCCTTTCAGGTATTATTTTTGCGTTTTTTATTTTATATATATTGGAGGTAGCTTGTTTCCCTTATATTTTTGGGGATTGATATTAGCACTCCAAAAATTGATGCAGGCACTCCAAAATCAGTGTAATTTCAAAGCCACTTTCCTTTATTTTTTGGAGTGCCAATATCATTTTCCTTTTTCTCTATAACGTCTTGCCTTCTGCAAAGTTATTTTTACTAAATTTTTTAATCCAAAAAAATTTGTTTCTTCCATTTTTTCTCTACAAATTCTATAACTTGTCCACTCCTTAGAGTTTAGTGAGAACACTTTTTTTTTCAAACGTGGTATACATCAGCTTGATTAGGGGAGTTAGTAGATTAGTTCATGGGATCGTGAAAAAAAAAAAGATCAGTTCACGGGAGATTCAAAGGTTGTCTATAACTGTAAACCCCAAATGCCCGGACGGCCATAGGACTGTGACCCCTTTGATAGTGGAAAATTTTGGCTTTGTTTGAAACTTGAGGAAAGTGAGAGAAAGGAAAGGAAAATTAAAAGAAAAAATCTCTCCCATTGTTTGATTTGAAGAGAAAAATGAGAGAAAATAGTAAAATCTAAAAGCGTGAATAGTACTTCCTCCGTCCCTTTATTACAGTCCAGTATTCCATTTTGGGCTGTCCCTTAATAAATGTCCATTTTGTAAAGTTAGTGGGTAAAAGTTGGTGAATTGTCTATTTTGTCCCTAAAAGTAGATTCCATTTTGAAAAGTTAGTGAGTAAAAGTGTAATGATGATGGGTAAGTAGGAAAAGTGAAAGAAAAAATTGATGTGAAAGGTATAATGATGATGTCTTTTTAATAAGTTGGAGTTACGAAGCATGACATTTAAAAAGAGACGGAGGGAGTATAATTTTTCTCCCATTTTTCTTGACGTCCAAACAAAGCGCAACTAGCATGCCCAAAACGACTCCTTTCAGAAACGCTGCAATTTGTCCGAAAAAGCCTAATCTGTAATAGTATCGCCCGACAACTTTGGCCGAATCCCGGCGGCGAACGACGGCCGTCAAATTGGCATTGAAAGTGAGGCAATTTGAGGGTTATACAGAGGAGATCTTAATGGGTATGGGCGATTGTTTGGAGAGGTTTTGTGAGGAGGAAACAGGGAGGTCTGATCGTGAAAATGATCTTGAGGATGGAGAATTGAATCAAAGAGTTGTTAGGGTATTGTTGCGAGATGGAGGAGCAGTCGAGAGGGTTGATCTCTCGCGTTGTGAATTGAGGTTTCTACCTGAGGCTTTCGGGAAGATTCAGGGCTTACTCGTTCTGGATGTTTCTCACAATCAATTGGAGGTTCGTATTTCTCACCGAGTCGACTCGCTTGTGTTGATTTTTGAATGTTGAGTCAGATTAGTGAGTAATCTAGTAAAATTCCTTGTTTCTCCATCGCACTGTGTATTTGGATTATAGAGAATTTCAAAATGGCACCTCAACTTTAGACCCAATGTCCCATAAACACTTGAACATCACTTTATTTCAATTAGGCACCTGTGCTTTATAAAACCCCCAAATTCAAGCACCTGGCCTCATATTCCGTCCATTGTGTGACGGAAATCGCTTATGTGGCATTTTTCTCCCGTTAAGTGACCCTTTGGCACACAAGAGTAGCTCCATAAGTGGTAGAGAATCAAAGCCTTCATTTAGAGAGAGAGAGAGAGAGAGAGAGCAAACAATAGCTTCAATTAGGTTAGGTCATTTTTCAATACACAATCTGGATCTTACATGGAATGAAGGGTTCCACCATGAGGCTCCCCCACTTCTCCCCCCGTGATGGAAACAAAAAAATGGCAATCGGAAAAAGGAAATTTAGATATAATTTGAACCAAAAAACTTCTCTCTCCTCCATCCTCCCAAACGTTCTCTCTCTCCCTAATCACAGCGAGCACCCAAAATCCAACAGGAACCATTACCACCGAACCACCAATCGAACACCACCAGAGCGCCACCATCGAATTAACACCACCGATCGACCACCACAGAGCCCCCACAGACAACGGCGTGGCCCACCACTACCGGAGTCCCCACTGACGCCGGTCCACCACCACCATCAAAAACCACTTTTGAGTTTCAGTGTTGGGTTCATCTCTCTCTCTCTTAGTTTTGTGAATTTCAGACGAAAATTCAGATGTACTGGCCTCGAAAAAGTGAAGAATATGGTGGGGTTTTGATTGTGTGCATTTTCCCCACTTCCTACCATGTGTAGTGAGGCCTTTTAATGGATAAAAGATGCCACGTCTGCACTTTTTGAACAAAATGGATGGAGTATAATGGCAGGTGCCTGAATTTGGGGGTTTTGTAAAGTATAGGTGTCTAATTGAAATAAAGTGAAGTTCAGGTGTTTATGGGACATTGGGTCCAAAGTTCAGGTGCTATTTTGAAATTTTCCCTTTGGATTATGGAGTATGTTGGTTTTGAAAAGACCCATCTTTGGGACAAATGGTGCAATTTCAATTGCTGAGATCGAAAGACAGACTCTTGGCGGGTTTTTCTCCTAAAAAGTTTGTCTATTAACTTAAAAGACTTTAGACAAGTTGTTTCCGCCGAATGCACTTTTAGTTGATGTATGTGAGTGGAATGACTTGTCTCGAAATTCGTGTTTTAATAGGACTAGCACATTTCTCTAAAATGCTATAGCTCTTTCTGAAAAATGAATTGGGGATCTCAGCTTCTTTTTTTTCTCCCCGATTTTACTGCTGGTATGGCCTGTTTGTTTGACGGGATTAGTAGTGACGGGGGTATAAAATCCCATCGGACTAATACTGTGGCAATTGATAATAGTATACTCTAATGGGATTTATATCCTCTCTTGTGCGGGATATATTTTCAGATAGATATTTAATCCTGATCTTAAAAAGTTAACCGACCACCGGATATGTTCTCCCCTGAGATAAATAATCCAATTCAATACTCGTATCCGACCGACAAACATCGCCATGGGGAACAGAAAAACACTGCCATTGACCAGAACCTCACCATATGAGGAAACATAAACTACCCTCGAAGAAACCATAGCCAAAGAGAAAACCTGGAACAAATCATTAGGCAAAAAACAACAAATTCTAAAGTTCTTTTTTTCCTAGCACCATTACCAACACCATCATGGACTTTGCTCACATCCGTAATTAGGGAATCCCCATTATCCTCCATTCTAAATGCATTAGCTGGAAAGAAACAGTCTTTTACTAGCATCCTATCCTTCTCTCCTCATGATTCCCTTACTCTTAATGTAGCTTATATTGAGATCTGAATGTTCATTTTCATGCAAAATCGTAGTTCCCTTTGTGGGGTTAACCCCTTGATTTTGACACATCAATCCTCTTCCCTTCATTCTGGAAGACATCCTCCCACCCATTCACTGGGACGTCCTTAACCTGAATGAGCACCTGTACTTTATTCTTCCTCTCTTGCTGAATTGGCCTGGCATGAGAAGAGCTGCCTTTAGGGGACATTCATTTAGAGGTATGCCCATTGAGTTCACAGTTAGGATACTTCTTCGGAGACCATGCCTGGTTTAAGTAGAGTACCTTACTAAACTACAGTCTATTATTGACCTTAAACAGGCTATTGCACTGTTTGTACTACCTTATGTTTTGGATTTACTAACGAGCGGCATGCATGCGATGCATGCAAGCTCATACCCAGAAGAAAAAGATAACGATAATAGTATGATCAAAATTATATCACATGATATAAATAGTTATTTTCCTTCAATTTTCCAGAAGAAAAAGATTAAACATTAATGCAACTAATGGCTTACAATGGTTATCAAAAGACTTGATTATAAAAGTCCCAAGTAGCCTTCCATCGAGAGAAAAAAGATCCCCTGTAGCCATTATCGATGTCCTTAATAGTAGTGCAATATCCAGACTTTGAGTAGATATGTTCTATCATCCAAAAGACCAAAAAGTAAAAGGCAAAGTTGAAAGTCCCGACCGGCAAAATTTTGGTCCTTAGCTTTGATGAGGTGAATTACCAATTTCAGATCAAGAAAACAAGGTAAATGCCCCATCGGCAATTTTGGAACAGCAAGAAGAAGAAGCTGCTGGTTGATCGTCGCAAAATCAGCATTAAAACCCAATCAAACAATCTAAAAAAAGCTAAAAACTAAGGTTGTTACTTGTTACGACAGAAAGAGGGTACCTGCTGGAGTTGTTACGATGAAGACTGGTGTTGGGTGGTTGTTGTCGGCAACAGTGGTTAGTTCCGTGGCTGGTTGCAGTGGTCGTTTGACACACACACACACACACAAATAGGAAAGAGAGAGGTGTCTAGAAGTTGGAGAGTAGGAAAGAGAGAGAACAGGAAAGTGTAAAAGAAAATGAGAGGAGAGAGAAATAATACTGTACTGAGAGAAATCAGTAACTCTTTCTTTACTGCTAATGGCATTCCTGCTTTATATACAGGAAGGAATTGGAAAATCAAATTCTAAGAGTAAGCATAGCCAACTACTAATGTTTTTAAAACGCACAAATATTCGACTATAAGTGACAATAAATTACTGGCCATAAGCTTCATGTGCTTGATCAGGATTACAATACACTTACTGATATGGAGGATTGTTTGGTAAGCTAAAGGTTTTGTTTTCCTGAAACTTAGTTGAATATCGTGGATTGCTTTTTCAGATTCCTAGTTCATGCTTATCATTCTCATGCTAAACTGCATTTGGGGTGAAGTTCAATTGTAAAATAAATGAAGTATACAAGCCATGGAGTATTTAGATTTTCCATTACAGTTCCTGAAGAATATCTTATGGTGAACTGACAGAAATCAAACTGTGGGTTTTATTGGTTCGAACTTCTTCTTCATATTTTATAGGTCATCTCAGCTATAACCATCATCTCGTTGTTATTGACTATCTGATGATTGGTGCATTTGTTTTTCTAAAGTTGTTCCAATTATGCTGGTTGTGTTTTTTGGAAACAGGTCATCCCCGATTCACTTGCCGGACTACAGAAGTTGGAGGAGCTCAATGTCTCATCCAACCTTTTGAAATCCTTGCCAGACTCTATTGGGTTGTTGAGTGACCTGAAGGTCTTGAATGTGTCAGGAAATAAGCTTAATGCTCTTCCTGCAAGTATTGCTCGCTGCAGGTAATCTATCAATTTTTTTCCCCGTATTTTCATTTTCAAACTTCATCTGGTTTCTTGGCAATTCAAATATTGGTTTCCATACAGTTCACTGGTGGAGTTGGATGCAAGTTTTAACAACCTAACGTGTTTGCCTCCAAATATCGGATATGGACTGTTGAATCTCAAAAAGCTCTCAATTCACCTGAACAAGATCCGCACCTTACCACCATCAGTTTTTGAAATGTGGTCTTTACAATATTTGGATGCCCATTTGAACATGCTTTGTACCCTACCTCCCGAAATTGGGAAATTAGCAAATCTTGAGGTATTGAACCTAAGTAGCAATTTCAACGATCTCACTGAGCTTCCGGAAACAATTGGTGATTTGCCCAACCTCAGGGAACTTGACATCAGCAACAACCAAATCGGGGCTCTTCCCGACACATTCGGTTGGCTTGAAAACCTAAGCAAGCTAAATCTGGATCAGAACCCACTAGTAATTCCTCCAAAGGAGATTGTGAGTAATGGGGTTGAAGCTGTGGTGGAGTTTATGTTAAAGAGGTGGGTTAACATAATAGAAGCAGAAGAAAAGAGAAGCATGGTTGAGGCAAATAAGCAGGGTGAGACTGGATGGCTGGCACTGGGGACCTCTGTGTTGAATTACTTTGCTTCTGGCGTTTCCCCAAGTGTTACCGGATCTCCGGGACTGCGAAAAGGTGAAGTTTCAATGGACCCGTGAGTCTGTGAAATCGGTTTGTATTGAAACCAGGTATAGTCGATGATCTGATAACTCTTGCCATATGCAGTGTGTTTGACATGTATGTGTAAACATATTTCCTGGGCCATTTACTGGGCCGCCGGTAGATATCATCCTTTTCGATGACCCGTCTTAGTTATATCCCGAAGCCCACCACATTTGTCTTGTAAATGCATGGACTTGAATTTTTACTCTGAAGCAATAATGTACTTCCTGAATTATTGTCTTCGTTTAGGGGGCAAAACTGTTTTCGGCTTTCGGGGTAGCCGGGAACATGCTCTCAGTAGGATCAACATCGGACTCACCGGCATGACATGCTCTGAGCCACCATTTTGTTAGCGGGAGTTGAACCAAGACCTTTTAAGGTTTAAACCGCGGTGTTAAGATGGGTTGAAGAAAAAGCTGTTTTCATCTATAGTTAAGTTTAATGAAAATCTTTGTATTGGAGTAGTTTTATTGCCCCCTTTTGGCACAAGATAAGATGAATATGTGTATTAGTCGGGCTTTGAATTCCTGTCGAATAAATCGAAGTTATAGAACTTCAAACATGGGCTCAACGGAGGGTATGATTTCATTTGAAGTTTTGGTTAGTTGACGCTGGAGCCGGATGGACAGGTGCGACCATCCGCCCCAAGTTTCGAAAACACTTCGTTATGATAGTAGAATTTGGTCAAGGTAATTAGAATTATGTAGGTTCACAAGTTCATGATTATTCTCTGGCATTTGCTCTTCTATCATTAAAATTGTGAGTCCATTAATTCTTGATTTAACTCCCGTGAGCTGGTCGAAAAAAGCAACAAAAAGGGCCTTAAATCAATCCGGATAGACTTATTCTGGGGGAGGGTTGGGTTTCACTAAGACTCTGCAGGGGGCTTACCTTATTCCCATATAAGCAGTCCCGGTACAAAAGGGAATGACCAAATACCCAATAAGTGTGGGCTCGAATTAGCTTATTCCCAAGCCCTTGTCCATCTTCCTTCTCCTCCGCCAAACAGGCCATAAATGAGTAGATAGGTGGTTACAGGTAGGGCTGTAAGTGAGCCGAGCTACTCGTGAGCTCGGCTCGGCTCGGCTCGTTAAGGCTCGAGCTCGAGTTTTTGGCTCGTTAAGTTAACGAGCCAAGCTCGAGCTCGCCGAAACTCGGCTCGGCTCGGCTCGTTTACACCCCTAGTTACAGGTTATCCGTTATAAGCAATACGTACTAAATTCCAAAGACAAACAAAAATCACTTAAGACAAAAGTTACTTGCGCGCGCTTCGACTAGAAAAGGAAAAAATTCTTTACACCAATCCGTTGTCATACTTGGAGAAATTGGGAACTTTATTGCACAGAGAATAAAAGATCTGTGCACCAAAAAAACAAAAATACTACGCGCACAACCATTGTCAAACGTGCCTGTCGTGCCGTGCCGTGCCTGTTTACTTCATCGTGCCATGGCGTGCCGTGCCCATACCGTGCCGTGCCCATACCGTGGTGGGCCATTTTGCTTTGTCAGGTCATGTCGGGCCGTGCCTTTTTTAAATCGTGTCGTGTCGTGCCGTGCCCGATTAATTAATCGTGCCGCGTTGTGCCATGCCTTTTTTTGTCGGGTTGGGTTGTGCCGTGCCTTTTTTATCGTGTCGTGTCGTGCCCGATTAATTAATCGTGCTGCGTCGTGCCGTGCCTTTTTTTTGTCGGGTCGTGGCGTGCCTTTTTGTCGGGTCGTGCCGTGCCCTTTTTGTCGGGTCGTGTCGTGCCCTTTTTGTCGGGTCGTGTCGTGTCGTGCCCGTTTACTTAATCGTGTGCCGTGTCGTGTGCCATCGATTTTCGTATACACATCACCAATCGGCAACCGATTTTCGTCTTTAAAAAAAATCTTCTCAAAAAGTGAAAAAAACACATTTTCGTGTCTCTAATGTTCCTAAGTTTGTAGACTTGTAGTATTCAATCCTAATTTGAGGCGTACTAGCAAAAAGAACTATCTTTTTTGCTTAAAACTTTATTGAGACTTGTAAATTTCAATTCAAATGGAAAAAAAAAAAAGATTTAGAGATTTGGTGATGCTCTAATGTTCTTAAGTTTTCGCATGCTCATGAGAGAATTGTCAAATATTGGCACATGCAATGGCAAAAAACCAAACATGAAGCAGTTTCTAAAAGAAACTTTCGATTAACAATTGGACATCTATTTTCGTTGTTTTTCTTTTCCCCCATTTTCCCCCTTGTAATTCATTCTGTTCAGGCCGATAGCCAAAGGCTCCAAATGAAGTAGGATGGCCTGGATTGGGACTGGAGCATAGTGTATAAAGTCCCTATCATAATTACATACACAAGAAGAATAGGGTATGCTAAAATGCCGTGACAAAACAAGCAGACCTAGTAAATTCAACCGTACAACTAGAACGTCATATATGCTTATTCATTCATTCAAAATCTGCAGATTATATACGCTCGAGATTGAATTGAATGATGACTGCATCCAGATTCCAGCCACCCTGCTCTTGCATTGCAATCAAATAAACAGCTAACAGACTAACAAACTAACAGACTGGAGGGGCTAGGCCGCCACCTCAACTCAGCAAACAGAATATGCGAGGGGTTATGCCACCACCTCGGCTAAGCAATGCAATCAAATAAAACTAACTATACTAACAAAATACAAACTCAATATTTAGCCTGGCTTCGTTACACCTCAGGTTTGGCATAAAACCAGGTTAGAGGTATCCACCAAGCCAAATACGAGCTACTAACACAAACTACTGAGTGGGAGTCACGATCCTCCCCATTTCCAGCAGCCATCTACAAAAAAAAACATCATAACAGGGGTTATTAAAGGGGAAACACGAAAGCCCTAATTTTGTAACCCTAAATGCAATATTCAAGTAAAAAGCTTCACAGACCCTACTTAGTGGCTCAGTTAGTCAGTGGCTGTGGGTACAATATAACAGCAGACTAACAAAATCATATGCAACAGCAGCAACACTAGACTGATTAATCACATGGGAAGTGATTAATCACACTAAACTGAATATAACACTAGACTGATTATCACTGCAAAATCAGTTTCGACAAATTTGTCAAAAATATACTAATAGAAGAAATTAGTAACAAAATCATCAGATTTGGCCTGACTGGCCAAAACCCTAATTTAAGAAATTAGTAACCAAAGCCCTAATTTCGTAACCGTAATTTCAAGAACCCTAATTTCAAAAATTAGTAACAAAAGCCCTAATTTCAAAAGGCAGGTGAAAATCCATTTCATCAGATCTGGCCAGAACCCTAAGATACTAATATACGAAATTACTCAATTAGTAACGAAAGCCCTAATTTCGTAACCCTAATTTCAAAAACTAGGTCAAAACCCTAATTTCAAAAACCTTAATTACAGTAGATAAGTGGAGACTGGAGAGGAAAGTGATAGAGGTACCTGTGAGGGAGAGAGAGAGAGACGGTGACTGGTGATAGAGGTACCCTTCACGCCTTTACCTGAGATTCGAACGATTCTCCTCCTATTGCTCAACTAGCTCGGTCTCAGAGAGTCGGAGAGACACAGAGAGAGAGAGACGTTGGGAGAGTGAGATGATGGTCACCGTTGCACCGACTCACCGTTTGAGTTGTGTCACCAGAAAGTCGGAAACGGATAGAGAGAGAGAGAGAGCTGTGAAGTGTGACTGTGTGTGAGTACCGTTTGAGAGAGAGAGGTTAATTTGAACACCAAGAATCCGAACTTTGAGAGAATTAGAGAGACGTTGAGAGAATCAGAGAGAGTCAGCGAGATCTGAGAGAGTGAGAGTGAGATCGGAGATGTGAGAATGAGAACGACGTGAATGAGATGTCTGCTAGGGCAGCATCTCATTCCTTTTATATGATCTTTGTGATCATGTGCATACGAGACACCATAATCCATATGCACCAACTTATCAAAAATTCTCGTAGAATCCTGTAATGCATCACTCGAGGGGCGCCCGAGGTGTTATTTGAAAATCAAAACCGTCTATCTTTTATGTGGGAGTGATTATATTATTCGTGCAAAAAATGAAGTAAATTGGTTATCGTTATATACTTGATCGTACATAACGTCAAACTTCCTATTAATAAATCTACGTTGCGATGAAAGGGCTTCCAAAACCCGATAGACCCGAAATTTTGCGAGAGTGATTAAAACACCGAGAAAAACAAAATGAACGGTATGGATCGTCATACTTGTGTCACAATCGTGTGGCTAGCGTACATTAGACTATAGCGGAATACATTGGTCTATAACCAGATAAGTTCGATGTATACATTTGAAAGGTAGCTACAAACTCATTTTTTTCAAATGTTCGATCTAAACCGTTACAATTTAAGATCTTATCAAATTTATTATTCTCCCCTAAATAGGTGATAATCGGATGTCGAAAACCACATGATCAGAACACATTTGGTGCTTTCAAAAGCGTTAAAGTCCTATAATGCACCACTTGAGGGCCACCTGAGGTGTTATTTGAAAATTAGAACCGTCTACCTTTTATGTGGGAGTAATTATATCATTAGTGCAAAAAATGAAGTAAATTGGTTGTCGTTATATACTAAATCGCACATAACAAAAAAATTTCTATTAATAAATCTACGTCCCGATGAAAGGGCTTCCAAAACCCGATAGACCCGAAAATTTGCGAGAGTGATTAAAACACCAAGAACAACAAAATGAACGATATGGATCGTCATACTTGTGTCGCAATCGTGTGGCTAGCATTCTGCCCATTTTTATAGAATAGAATAGAATTATATAATATATATTAATTGTTCTAATTATAAACACAAAAAGATTGTTGGCCTTAGTGGTTTGAGATGCGTGTCAAGTCTCCAAAAACTTGGGTTCGAACCCCATAGTCCATAGAGATTATTTTTTTAAAACCAATTATTTTTTTAAAATTAGTTTTTTCTCTTATTTATTTTCTCTATCTCTTTTTTTAAAAAAATCTTTATTAGATAAAACACTACTAGTCTACTACCAACTGAAATTGCCCCACTAAGATGAAAAAAAGGGTCTTGCTGGGATTGTTTTGCACTCATATTTTTAGACCTTATCAATGTTAAATACTGCTTTATCTTTTGATGTGTGTACATACAAATTAATGGAAAGATATTGTGGTAAATTCACGAGATAAACAAAAAAGAGTGCAAATATATAAAAAAAAGAAGAAGAAAATAACCATTCCCCTTATTTTGATTCATATATCAGATTATTAGGCAATTTATTTTTAACTATTTCCGTCACGATTTACAACATCCTCTCATTTACTCTCCAATTATTTTTATGTTTGAATTTTGATTCAAAATTTCTTAATCATATAAAAAAAATTAAAATCTTATTTTACTTAAATAAAAGGAAAAGATTAAAAGATTATTGGATTATCAAAAAATACACAGAAATAAAAGTAAACTATAATCTGACACCGTGTCGTGCCGTGCTGTGCCAGACTATTGGATTATCGTGCCCGTGCCCGTGTCGTGCCGTGCCAGACTAATTTCCGTGTCGTGCCCGTGTCGTTCCCCCTCACTTTCGTGCCCGTGCCGTGCCGCGTCCCCGTGCCGTGCCGTGCCTGGCTAGAACCGTGTCGTGACTCGTGCCCCATCCCACTTCCGTGCCGTGCCCGTCTAAGACCGTGTCGTGCCGTGCCGTGCCAGACCAACTTCCGTGCCGTGCCCGTGTCGTTCCCGCTCACTTCTGTGACCGTGTCGTGCCGCGTGCCCACTAAGACCGTGCCGTTCCCGTGCTGTGCCAGGATTATTCCGTGCCCGTGCCGTGCCGTGCCGCCTTCAAACGTGCCGTGTCCGTGCCGTGCCCGTGCCGACCCGGCCCATTTGACACCTCTAGTTGTGCGCGTAATTCTGACCGTCCAGATGTATTTGGACGGTCTAAATTTTAAGAAAACTTTTCTAGGGAAAAGTTAAATTTTTTGGCAGGGAAGTGTTTGAGCGAATCTTAATCATTTATTACAGCAATAAACGGTTAAAGATTGATTGTGTATTGTGTTTTACACAACCGTTGTGTGTATAGCACTTTTAAAAAAAACAAGAAAGCAAAAATTAATGGCCACAGAATCTTTTATATATAATATTGTTTCACTGTTTCACATTAATGAAGTACATGGTAGAAAACAGAGCAGATACGCCGCCGGATTGATTTATATGCTCCACTGGAAATAGATTGCATCGATTTTATCAAGAGAAAATATTGGAAAAGAAAGCTGGACAATGAGAGAGAGAGTGAGTGAGAGTGAAGTTTTGAAAAATGAAACAAAAGGCTTTGGGCAGAATTTGAGTAGGTCTGGTTTGTTCATTTATTTACGGGGCCATCTTGGTCCCACCACAAATACTGATACACTAGTGCTCGATCCAAATCGTTCATTCTGTAATCTATGGTCAAAATGGTCCGGTCCGTTTGGGATTCTCTACTATCTAGGCCTTGATTGGTTCTCATCTGGCGAGTTCGTCTGTCTTGCTTCTGCAGGGGCAGGGGTTCCTGTGTAAAAGTCAAGGTAGTTTTGGCTCATTCCTGTATTTTTTGATGAAATCTTTATTACTTTCGGACTTTGTTATGAAATGAATTGAATGTGTTAAAATATATATATATATATCTTATCTCGGCCACTAAATGTTACTCGTATTTTGAAGTATAGGCTTCGTTCGGTTCTAATAGCTACTCAACTAAAGGTTTGGTGTGTCCATTAGACAAATTAAACTAAATAAAATGAATTAAAATTAATATTTTTACAAATTTTTAAACAGTTCATTCTCCTCACATACATAATCTAAAATATCATTTAGCAGAAACAATCTGACTATTGTCATTAGCCTGTATCAAATAATATAATGGAAATGCACATGTTCAAATTAAGTTAAGCATGCGTGTAAACTCTATTTAATTATAACGGCCTCTGTTTAATTTTGCTTTTTCGTCTTTTGTTTTCTCCTTAAATTCTTATAAAAAGCAGACATTCAAGTTTAAAAAGCAGACACCCTCTCTCTTCTTTCTTTCCCGGTTTGGTTTTTTTTTTTTTTTGCTCTTTATTTCCTTTTCTTTATTTTCAGTTTAATTTTTTTTTTCTCTTTATTTCCTTTTCTTTCTTTCTCTTTATTTCCTTTTCTTTTTTTCCAGTTTGATTTTTTTTTCATTTTTTTCCTCTTTATTTCCTTTTCTTTCCAGTTAGAATCTTTTTTTTCTTTTTTTAATTTTTAATTATTTTCTTTATTTGTTTCTTTTCCCATTTACCTCCTTTTTTTTTGGTTAACTCAAATTCTATTTTCAATTAAAAGACTTTATACTTAATAAATTTATATTATTTTAATTAGTTAATTAATTTGTCTTAACAATGAAATAATAAAAACAACTTCTAATGAACAATAATAAATTTAAACAAAATTTCATTTTATTATAATTGAGTATATATTGTCAAAACAATACATAAGAACACAAATTCTAATTAATATTTCCTCCAAATGCTGCTCCCGGCGTGCTTATACCCATTATTTCACACCACAATAAAATATGTGTTCCATAACTAGCAGTCCATCCTTTAGCTTCGTCCAATGCATGGCCCTGCCCACCATATTGGGATTGTCACACCCCAAAAATGAGAAGTGACCGGCCGTGAACCATGAAGTTAATCCATGGAACACGCAGCCTGAATAAATCAAAGTAACCGAAAATCAAATGATCGCTTTTTCATTATTAATCAAATCAAAAGCCAAATGTGTTTCATCATAAACATGGGGCACAGCCATCCCATGAACCAAACAATATCCAATGATCCAACAATAATAAAAAGAATTTGTTATCTGACAATTGTTTTCAATGCGGAAGCGTTTATTAAAATAAAATTAGAATGAGACACCCTAAGGAGGTCAACCAAAAATAAATCCCCGAAATGCCGCCAGAATCCTTGCCTAACTCTCCAACTAGCCTGAAAGAGAAGTTGGAATAAATCCGTCAGCTGACGAGCTCAGTGAATAGCAAGTATGTATAATAAATAAAGTTGAAAGCGAGGATTAAAATAATTTACCATTAAACATAATTTGGCATACGAGGTGTCCAGTGGAATAATAAATTAATCAATGAAGCATTTAACCAATAAATATTCTTGGTGGTGATCACAACATTAACTCCATCAACAATGGGGAACCACAATCAAACAGTACCATGGCCAAAATAAATCTCATCAAAATTGGATCCAATATCGAACTTAGAGTCACCAGGGTTGGCAGCCCGTGGTACTTTTCCCTAAGACGATCCGGCGAAAGAAGGCCGTTGAGCATTAGGGTCACCGGCCTAACACAGTCTTTTCCCCAATGGCCAGGGTCACCAACACGAGAAGGAATAAGTTCCCTGGACTTCCGAAATAAATGTTCCCATTAACATCCACCAAGATCTCACCAAAAAGAATATTATCAATTGATCTCAGAAAATTCATCGCATGCCAATTAATAGAACAACTTATAAATAGTTTTGAGTCTCCGAATAACATTCATATAAATTTCTAAAGGAAATACTTTTAAGGGACACAGGGATCTTTAGAAAATACGTAACATACTTAACTACTCACCTGGGTCCAAAGCTAATGCAATCGAATAATGCGGAACAAGCCTAACCTGAACAAAGAATCATATAACAATATTATCACTAACTGTATCATGTATAATATTGTCTATAACAATGAAGCACTGCCTAGAAGAATATTTAACTAACCTAGACTAATTATCCAAGTTACCAAACAACTAGCAAACCTAAAACTCTAATTCCCAAGTCCAAGTTCCACGTACACATGAACCCAATGCAACCTCCAAGTGCCGAAACCCACCTGCACGATCCACAAATACCCACCTGTATCAAATTAATCTAGCTTACACCATCGAAACCATTTAATTCCACCACTTGTATTTATATTGAATTCATTCCACAAATATCCAATATTTTAGTAGTTCCCAATTGACTACCACCGATCACCGCCACACGCACACCACGCCGCACACCGCCTCACCATAATGATGTTCTTTCTCTCTCTCTCCAGGCAAAACCCATTAAACTAGTCTCCAACCCAAGGGTCTGACCAATCCATAGAACAAATATACATCATGTACAACAAAAGAAATGAAGGAGAAAATTACCTCTGATCGATAACCCAAAGAAGACCACTTCGAGACTCTTCGGCGGCGGCTGCTGCTCTTTTCTCACTTAACGTTTGAAAGACAATAGCACTAGTCCAATATACCTATACTCCAAAACCACCAATAACTCACGTTACCCTAAACTCTAGCTAATTAGGTAATTAGAATTTATTAGGTAAGTAAATAGCAAAAGTATACTCCTCTTCTAATAATCTGATCCAACCTAATAAAAACACAAAATTACTATCTTGTACCACTACTTTACCCAAAATCAATCTCATACTCCAAAGATTACAATCGTGTCAATATTACCCATAGAGCGCGCAAAATAATTAATTAATTATGACCCAACCATAACACTCCAATAATATATGGCAACGTAATTAATTAAATAAATAAAAATGCTAGGCCGTAACATCCTTCCCCCCTTAAAATAAATTTCGTCCTCGAAATTACTTACTAACCTCAAGCATATAACATGGTTATCTTGTGTGCATTTCCTCTTCATGCTCCAAAATAGCTTCATAAACCGAGTGCATACCACAACACTTTAACCAAATGATTTTTTTTTAAAGCGTTTTTCTCTTCATATCAAGTATCTCAACGGATTGCTCATCATAGGTCAAATCATCTTGAACATGAAGTGGCTCGTAATCAATCACATTGGACAGACTATGCACATACTTCCTCAGCATTGATATAAGAAAAACATTATGAACCCTATCCAAACTAGCCGGCACTACCAAACAACATGCCACCTCAACAACCACCTCAAAAGGCCCAATTTAGCGAGGACTCAACTTTCTCTTTTTGCCAAACCGAAGGACACCTCTCCATGGGAATACCTTAAGAAACGCCATATCTCTTATTGTAAACTCCAAATCCCTCCAATGACTATTCGAAAAAGAATCTCCTGTAATATGCATAGCAATTTTTTCAAAAATTGATCTCGCTTGAATCTATCAAAGAAGTTAATCAAACCAACCTCGTCAATCAAATTAAGATTACCAGAGCTGTAAAGGATCCTCAAACTAATAGTCACTAGTTTACCATCATTTTACAAGTAATCATAGGGCCACCAGTTACTCCAAACAAAATTCTATAGCAAATAAAAGCACCTCTCTTTTTATTTTGTACAAATTTAATTACTATGAACAGTGTAGCATTGTGAAAAGAAGTCAAAATTACTAGTTCAAATAAAATAGTCAGGGAATCAATTCCTTATCTCAATTAAAAGATTTGACCTCAAAATTGGTTTATGCCAATATAGTACAACTTTAACATAAGGAAAAATCGGTATATCACATTCTTCACACATTTTTACTAGTTTCATCCGCAAATGTTTCAAAAACATAGTTTAGCACAATTGTACTTGGAATGAAGATTTCCAGTGAAAACATTTCCTTGCATCAGCTAAGTCAAATAACAACCTTAAAATTTGTAGTACATACAACAAATATTTTGAAAGTTAATGCCGATTAAAATACTTTGAAAGTTAAAATAATACAGCTTTAAATGCGAACACTAATAATCCCTTTTCTTTCTTTCTTTTTGTACGTAGATAGTCATCAAGCCCAAATACAATTCTCATCACGAGGAATCCGAACCAAAATTGAAATCACCATAGGAATTCCCGAATATCCAAAAACTCCATAAGATTGAACTTGTCAACTTTCAGTAAACTCCCAAACTATACCGGCCCATTCAATAATTATAACTTAAACCACTTACTTCCTCATTGTATTCCGTAGCATTGCATCTAAATGTATCTAATGTAGCTTCTAGCTAGTAGCTAGATCACAACCTGACATCTATAAACTTACTCACACCATATCTAATAATATCAAGCCCTCTAACAAAAATCGAATCTCCATAACTTGAATCGGTTTGCTGATCATTCTTCTATTAAATTAAATATATAACTAACCACTTATTAAACCGTACCAAATCTAATTCTCAAAGATCTGAACAAACTGTGCCACCATTAAACAAAACACGACATATCCATACTCCACTACGACATATGCTTCAAGGACCACCAACCAATGACTAACTGTTACTCTCTTAAAATTATTATATAAACCGGTGCATAAGATAGACAGTCACTTATTCCACAAAAAATTTCATAACCATAATCCCTAAAGGTATAACAATAAAGCTCCATCAACAGCCGAATCAAATGTCTGAAAATTCATCATGTTCTCTTTTGTTTCCCTTAGTAAAGTGATACTTTGATGTCAAACTCTCACATTTCTAGTTACGATATTTAACTATCTCCTCCGCATCTACCACGATAACAGTTAAGTTCCAAAAGTACATATAAGTCTTCATGACATCTTACTACCTTCCATAGCTACGAACCAACAAAAATATTTTCACAAAAATCTCCCTAATACTCTGTTCCTAGTTCACCCTAAACGAACTAACTTAACACTAACAATTAAGATAATCTATCAATCAAGGTTAGAATTAGTAGTCATGGAAAGAATCAAAATAATTTCAATTCAAACCAAGTAAGCCAAACTCCAAGGATTGATCTCCAACAATGAACTACTACAATCCCATCACTCACAAAACCCAAAGTCTAATAATGAACTCCTTAGACCTCAAAGCTTTTGATATTCATTACGGTATCACAAGTTCTATGGCCTAACAGAACACCTCTTGTTATCGATTGATTTACCAATTAGCTACACATCTTACACCGATACTCTCCAAACCGTTTTGTTGAATCATGCTCAAATCGATCAGTCTTCATAAGAGCCCAAACAAATTATCAATTCCAGAACTAAATGTAGGTAACAACACACCTCACAAATATCATTGCCTATTCCACATATCCAAAAAGAGCTGCAAGATCATAATTTTTCAATAAGTGCAATCTAATCTTATCACCTCAACCAAAGTTTAAGACGGGTACGTACCAATGGATAGCTAAACAGAATCTCACACAAAATGTTGCGAGTCATCATCTATAGATCCACAACCTTATTAATTTCCCAAACTCAATAGTGTCTTCAAAACAAATTTTCAAACTCATAGCTCCTAGTACCATTTTCCACGTCAACACAAAATACACATCATTCCCTGAAAATCCTTAAGTTCACCTCGCAACCTGAAGGCTAACTCCATGCACTAACCCAAAATTCAACTTCATAGAATCCTGCATTCATCATCATCATCTTCTTTTTTTTGTACAAAATCACGTGCCTAATTCATCCCCAAGGACCCAAAAGTAACAATTTTAACCTTTAACAACAAATAACATAAGAACCCCAAAACTACTATTGATCAAGTCAGTAATATTCCATATTCACTTCAATGACACAATAACAACTCCAATCCATAAGTTTACCAACACAAATTCTTCTCTTTCCTAACCTTCCCAAAATTTCACGATAGTGGTACCATAATGCATTAAACTTTCAAATCACCACCAGTGCACACCATAACTTTATTGTCTAATCACCAAACAAACCATAACAATTAATTCCTTCCATAAACCAACCCAAGCACTCGCATCCCGATATAGCCATAGCCCATTGCATGGCCACTGCCGATCAAGCGGTCGAGACTTTGCCAAAACATATCCACTTATTGCCAAGTTCTTAAAACCGAACTACTACGATTAGAAAAACCCAAAAATTCCACAATCAACTACTTCATTTAATATTCACTTGGTCCTCTGAGCTTTCTGAAATATCAACCACAAAACACGTAATGTAGCTAGGATTCATATATGTACTACTACTCATCTCTTAATGAACATCCGTCGATCCATATAGTATTTCCTTAGATGATGTACAATTTTTGAGCTCTCCTAATGGTCTATACCAAAAGTTCGATTAAGATTCAAAGGTGGGAGAGCCTATCAAACATAGCAACAAATCCAAAGTATCCCAAGGCTTACCAAAGTTTCCAAATAGGGAGGTCATTTCACATGCATGCCCCCTCGCACAATTAAACTAGGCCCAACCTCAACAATTGATTATTCCTGATTTCTAAGGTTATTATTATTTTATTTTATTTTGTTGAAATCAATATCCAAACTAACGTACCAGCAAGTCAAACTCTTCGGATTCAATAGCATTACAGTCAAACAACGTTTCATCACCAAGTTACTCGTAAAATATGTGTGTCGCCCCAATGATGAATAAAATCACTAGTGCTACATTCTCCTCCAATACCCTATCCAAACTCTACAATAAAATAATATTCCCGAAGATGGGTCGCCGAATGATTACTATATCCTTAATACTATGCGGATACCAATACACATCAAATAACAAATGTTCTCACAAATGGCAGTAGGACTCTGGGGACTCGGACCTCCACTAAATGAACATGATACAAAATGAATGCAAAAGTTAAATTTTTTTTTTTTGAAACCTAGGCTCTGATACCACAATTGTCACACCCCAAAAATGAGAAGTGACCGGCCGTGAACCATGAAGTTAATCCATGGAACACGCAGCCTGAATAAATCAAAGTAACCGAAAATCAAATGATCGCTTTTTCATTATTAATCAAATCAAAAGCCAAATGTGTTTCATCATAAACATGGGGCACAACCATCCCATGAACCAAACAATATCCAATGATCCAACAATAATAAAAAGAATTTGTTATCTGACAATTGTTTTCAATGCGGAAGCGTTTATTAAAATAAAATTAGAATGAGACACCCTAAGGAGGTCAACCAAAAATAAATCCCCGAGATGCCGCCAGCATCCTTGCCTAACTCTCCAACTAGCCTGAAAGAGAAGTTGGAATAAATCCGTCAGCTGACGAGCTCAGTGAATAGCAAGTATGTATAATAATAAATAAAGTTGAAAGCGGGGATTAAAATAATTTACCATTAAACATAATTTGGCATACGAGGTGTCCAGTGGAATAATAAATTAATCAATGAAGCATTTAACCAATAAATATTCTTGGTGGTGATCACAACATTAACTCCATCAACAATGGGGAACCACAATCAAACAGTACCATGGCCAAAATAAATCTCATCAAAATTGGATCCAATATCGAACTTAGAGTCACCAGGGTTGGCAGCCCGTGGTACTTTTCCCTAAGACGATCCGGCGAAAGAAGGCCGTTGAGCATTAGGGTCACCGGCCTAACACAGTCTTTTCCCCAATGGCCAGGGTCACCAACACGAGAAGGAATAAGTTCCCTGGACTTCCGAAATAAATGTTCCCATTAACATCCACCAAGATCTCACCAAAAAGAATATTATCAATTGATCTCAGAAAATTCATCGCATGCCAATTAATAGAACAACTTATAAATAGTTTTGAGTCTCCGAATAACATTCATATAAATTTCTAAAGGAAATACTTTTAAGGGACACAGGGATCTTTAGAAAATACGTAACATACTTAACTACTCACCTGGGTCCAAAGCTAATGCAATCGAATAATGCGGAACAAGCCTAACCTGAACAAAGAATCATATAACAATATTATCACTAACTGTATCATGTATAATATTGTCTATAACAATGAAGCACTGCCTAGAAGAATATTTAACTAACCTAGACTAATTATCCAAGTTACCAAACAACTAGCAAACCTAAAACTCTAATTCCCAAGTCCAAGTTCCACGTACACATGAACCCAATGCAACCTCCAAGTGCCGAAACCCACCTGCACGATCCACAAATACCCACCTGTATCAAATTAATCTAGCTTACACCATCGAAACCATTTAATTCCACCACTTGTATTTATATTGAATTCATTCCACAAATATCCAATATTTTAGTAGTTCCCAATTGACTACCACCGATCACCGCCACACGCACACCACGCCGCACACCGCCTCACCATAATGATGTTCTTTCTCTCTCTCCAGGCAAAACCCATTAAACTAGTCTCCAACCCAAGGGTCTGACCAATCCATAGAACAAATATACATCATGTACAACAAAAGAAATGAAGGAGAAAATTACCTCTGATCGATAACCCAAAGAAGACCACTTCGAGACTCTTCGGCGGCGGCTGCTGCTCTTTTCTCACTTAACGTTTGAAAGACAATAGCACTAGTCCAATATACCTATACTCCAAAACCACCAATAACTCACGTTACCCTAAACTCTAGCTAATTAGGTAATTAGAATTTATTAGGTAAGTAAATAGCAAAAGTATACTCCTCTTCTAATAATCTGATCCAACCTAATAAAAACACAAAATTACTATCTTGTACCACTACTTTACCCAAAATCAATCTCATACTCCAAAGATTACAATCGTGTCAATATTACCCATAGAGCGCGCAAAATAATTAATTAATTATGACCCAACCATAACACTCCAATAATATATGGCAACGTAATTAATTAAATAAATAAAAATGCTAGGCCGTAACAGGGATGGATGGTACAGGGTAATGAGGTTGTAAGAAAACTTGCACGAAGTGATTGTCAACACGGGCAATAGCAATTAATAGGAAAGACTACTTGTAAAACAATTAATAGGTTCAAGTCTAATTCTAGGCTTTGTAAATTAATTGAGAGAAAAAAAAAGTGTTTCAATTGATCATGTTTATCCTGACTGTTTTTTTTCCTATATACATATTAAAAAATATAGTTTAAAAAAATAAGTGTTTCAATTTTCAATCCGTTTGAATTAGTGCAAATATGTTATTTTTCTGATCATTTCATCCTAAATGGTCATAATAATTTTTTTGCTCCAAGGTCTTTCAATGGATACCCTAAGAGAGCCCTGAAATGAAATAATGAGCCTTAGGGTGTTCGTTGAAAAACCTAAGAGCAAAAAAAATCATTATGACCATTTAGAATAAAATGATAAAAAAAATATGATTTTTGCTCCGGTTCAACTGAATTGAAAATTGGTGCACTTAATTCTTGAATTATATTTTTTAATATAGAAAGGGTGTATGTATAGAAATTAAATAAATAAAATATAAGTAATTAAATAAAGAAAGAAATTAAAAGGTGGGTAGGGGGGAGCGGGCCCAGCACCCAGCCCCTAAAATGCCAACGTTTGGTTTTTAAAAAAAAATCATTACCATCAATTTGCAATCCTATGGAGCAGAAACATGATTATGAAAGCCCTAAAGACAAAATTTGATTATGTCTCTTTAGAATATTATGATCAGAATAATAAGATCTTCACACCCGTTCAAACGGATTAAAAATTGAAGCACTTTATTTTTTAACTATATTTTTTAATATATAAACGGTCAAAAAATTAAGTGCTCAAATTTTCAGTACGTTTGAATCGGTGCAAAGATTTTATTAATATGATCAGAATAACAAGATCTTTGCATCAATTCAAAAGGAGTGAAAATTTAAGCACTTAATTTTTTAGACCGTTTATATATTAAAAAATATAGTTAAAAAATTAAGTGCTTCAATTTTTAATCCGTTTGAACGGGTGTGAAGATCATATTATTCTAAAGAGTCATAATCAAATTTTGTCTCTAGAGCTCTCATAATCACGTTTTTGCTCCATAGGATTGCAAATTAATGGTAAGAATTTTTTTTTTAAATCAAACGTTGGCGTTTTAGGGAACTGTGCATCCGGGTAGGGGGGCGGGTACTTTAAGGAAGGAGAGAGAGAGAGATGGGGAGCGGGGGTAGTCCGGGAAAATGGTTGTGGGATCAGGGGGTGGGGTGTCAGGGGGTGGGAAAAGCAATTTGCATTATACATCCCAAGTTTCATTTGATTGTAATTTTCCTTTTAAGCACGAGGTTGGCCTCAGTTTCAAGTACAAAACTTATTCCATGCTCATGTGGTATATATTGTCATCTAGTATTGTTAAATATCTTTTGAAAAAATATGAACAAAAAGGTTAATTAGTAAGTCAAAGTTTGTCTTGGACTTGGTGTTTTTCGTTAAAAAAAGAATAAAGATTTGATTCAATTCTTATATAGTCTTTGTTTTTCATTAATTTTTGGTCTTTCGAATAGTTATATTTTCAGCATTTGTGTGGATAAAGAAGTTGTTGGAATACCAATATTCAAGGAGGGCATACATACTATTGCAGAATGTGAACAAGCAAAAGTCAACTGTTGCACGGGGGAGCCGCAATACTTAAGGGCAGGAGTACCCTACGACCCAAGGCAAAAATAAGGTACTGTTAAAAGAATGGCTAGAACTAGAAGGGATCCCTCCAGTCCCCGTTTTCTTCCCGGTCTCCCAGACTTTATGAGAGAGAGAGAGAAGGCTAGGGATCATAATTCCTCCACGTATGGGCAAAACACGCCCACGTGGCGCATGAGTAGGGTTTGGATATTATTGAAGGCAAGAGAGTAAAGAGCAAAGCTACGCCCACCGCATGGGGTGGGCACCGCACAGCCACCGCACGCCGCTGGGCCCACTCCGGCCACCGGACGGCCGATCCGAGCCGTCCAAAAATTGGGCCATCGCGGAAATCAACGGCATCCGACGTGTGTAGGTGCTCGATCCGAACTTCCAAAAAAAGATGATCCAAGCCGTTCACAAAGCTACGCCGGATCGAGCACCTACACACATCGGATGCTGTTGATTCTCGCGAGGGCCCACTCGATTTTTTTTTTTAGAATTTTTGGACGGCTCGGATCGGCCGTCCGGTGGCCGGAGTGGGCCCGACGGCGTGCGGTGGCCGTGCGGTGCCCACCCCATGCGGTGGGCGTAGCTTTTCTCGAGAGTAAAAGCAACACGACTTCGTTTTTTTTACGAGAGAACGTATAACTAGGGGTGGGTGTTGTGTCGTGTCCTTTCATGTTGGTGTCATGTCATTTTGTATTCGTGTCAGAATTCTCTAAACCCTAATTACCTGACATGTTTAACTTTTCGTGCTATCGTGTCGTGTCATATTCGTGTTTCGTGTCAGAAATAGCCGACACTAATCCGCTAACTCCGTGTCGTGTCATGTTATCGTATCCTTTCAAAAATTCTCGTGTCGTGTTCGTGTCAGAATTCTCTCAACTCTAACCCGACCTATTTAGCTTTTTGTGTTATCGTATCGTGTCATATTCGTGTTCTGTGTCAGAAATAGCTGACCCTAACCCGCTAACTTCATTTCGTGTTGGAAATTTCCACCCCTACATGTAACACAATTGGAAAAAGATCTATCGCTCATGAATGGGACACATAAAGGTTACACCGTGATAAATTGATAATTCAATACCAGTGATAAATTGATTAGACGGTCAGATGTCGGATATGAAAATGCAAATGCAAATGCGAATTGTATCAATAGGCAGCTATTACGGTGGTTCCATTGTTGACAAAGCTTCATATAGAAATTGACTCATACCAATCAAGTGACTTCAGGTAAAGAATATTGCGTGCGCGAAAAACATCTCATGCAACTAGATGACCGAGAAATCACCTACAACGCAGAAATCGGCGGAGGAAATGTAGAAAAGCAACAAGTTGACAAGAAGTTATACCAAATGAGGCTTAAACCATTTGAACGGCGAAAAATATTTTACTATTAATCAAATCTAGATCTATAAAAATATCCATCAAATGAGGCTTAAACCATCCACTTGCTATTTATTTCAATGTGAAACTGGATGACCTATAAAAATGTATTTCTAATGTGAAAGTTTGAACTTCCTACGGAATATGTTCTACTATGTATTAATCAATAGGGTTAAATATCTACTTGCCCCTTAAACTAACCAACTTTTGTTTATTTCCCCCTCCAACTATCAATTGAACATACTTCCCCCTCCAACTCCCAAATAGTTACTCCTTCCATCCAATCCCAAATGCCCATCCAATTCTGTAACGGAAAACGTAACCCCTCCTCCCAAAGTGTGGTATTGGCGCCAAAACCACAGCACAACAAGGGTAATCTCGACATTCCAAGTGAAACCCTAAAACCTAATGCAACTAAAACACCTTCATCCCTTTTTACGGTAATAAAAACGTAGAACAATAAAAAAACAGAGAGAGAGAGAGAGAGAGGGGTTTACAATGGCATGGATCTTGAGAGCTCCAAATGGAAGAAAACCTCAATGTAAGGCTTTTATTTATCGAATCTCAGTATTGCATGATATAAAATAATCTAATCCCTTTAGCCGTTGTTCTTCTAAATAAGCCAACTTATTTTTTGTCCTTATTCAAATTTTTTTCGTATCACTTGACTTGTCATCATTTTTTTGGAGATTATTGCATCCTCATGACAAGAGGAATCTAAAAAGTACAAATTTTTTGATTGAAATCCAATTTTTTTTGAATAATGATGAAAAAAGTGGCTTATTGGCTTATTTTCGTCTTTATTAAAAAAATTGGATTTCGATCAAAATTTTGTACTTTTTAGATTCATCTTGTCACGAGGATGCAATAATCCCCAAAAAAAATGATGATAAGCCAAGTGATACGAAAAAAATTTGAATAAGGACAAAAAATAAGCCAAAGTGACTTATTTAGAAGAACAACCCCACGAATTATTGTATGGGTACCACTGATAATGGCTGTTTTTATATGTTTGTTGTGGAATTTGTGCATCTGTGGTCCCAATGTGGCCCTACAAGTTGAGGAATTTTGGTTTTTTAGTATAAAAGTTGTCTGGAAGTGCATAAAAGTAGCATGTTTGTTTACTTGCCCCTTTAACAATCGGAATTTTTTTTTACCTACAATCCAAACTACCAGCATTTGTGTGTTCCTTTTGTTTGGACAATAGAAACTGGTTGTTTATTGGTTTCATATATACCTTTGCAGATTCCAGTGCTGAGTATTTTAGTATCAAGTTAAATCATGATGGAAATATAGTTAGGGAGGATATGATAGAGTATTATGTTGGTGGTACTGTGAGCTTCATTGATTACTGTGATAATGATAGAATATCTAGAACAGAGTTGCATGCAATGTGTAAGGAAGTTGGATACGTGGAAGAACTAGATCTCTTCTACAAGGTTTGTGGTTTAGATGAAAAATGGTTTTTTAAGAAGATCCAAACTGATAATGATGTCACAAGCATGGTTGAAAGCCTTCAAAATGATTTGGTGGAAGTGTATATAGAGGATAGTAATTTGGAAAGTCCTGCTATTGTTGAACAAACTGCCAATGTGGATGTGGAAGATGGCCTACTGGATATTGATATTAGCAATTGGGAATGGGATGGTGGAGTATTTTTACAGGACACCCATACTGTTGTGGATTTGGCAACTCACATACCTTCCACTACACCAAACCCACCACCCGCCAATGAACCACCACCCACCACTAAAAGAAGACAAGCTAGAAGAAGAAAAGTTTATCATGATTCTGATTTTGAAACTGATAATGAGGTTTTTATAGACAGTGATTATAACCTGAGTGAAGATGATGATGCCTTGTTTGATGAGAATGTAGATGAAGATGTAGAGTGGTGTGGTGTGAGAAAAAAAAAGAGAGATAGAACTAAAATCCTCCATAGTTGTTTGTCTGAAACTGAATCTGAGGAGGGGGATTCCTCAGATGGGTTTTTGAGTTTTGACTCATCTTCTGATGAAGACAGGGAAGATAGGCCAAAGTATAGGAAATATAGGCCTGTTATAGGGAAGGTACAACCTATTATAGAGGACGAAATGATTTTTAAGAATAGGGCTCAATGTGTGGAAGCTATAAGGCAACATGCAATTGTTAATGGAAAAGCAATCACATTTGAAAAGAATGACACAGACAGAGTTAGAGCTCATTGTGTTTCCCATTGCCCATGGCACATACTAGCCTCAAGCATCTCAAGTATTGATAGGAAAACCCTACAGGTTAAGACATTCAACCCAAATCATATACAATGTGGCTGGAATTGGAGTAATAAGCTATTGAACTCAAGCTGGTTGGCAAGGACTTATTTCAAGGAGTTCAAGATCAAGCCCTCATGGCCTGTTACTGAAATTGTGGAACAAGTAAGGGGGGATTTTAATGTGAAAATTTCAAATGGAATGGCATACAATGCTAGGAGGAAGGCAGTTAAAACTATAGAGGGTTCTTATTTTGACCAATATGAGAAGTTATGGGATTATTGTGGAGAGATGAGTAGAACAAATCCATGGACCTCTGTATACATGTATTTTAAGAAAGATATGGATGGAATTCCCACTGATCAGTTTCAAAGAATATACATTTGCTGGGCTGCATTAAAGAAGGGGTTCATTGAGGGTTGTAGGCCTATCATTGGAGTAGATGGTTGTTTTTTGAAAGGCCCCCATGGTGGGCAACTGTTGACAGCAATTGCCATAGATGGGAATAACCAAATTTATCCAGTGGCTTATGCAATGGTTGAGGTTGAAGATGAGTCAAGTTGGAGTTGGTTTTTGCAACATTTAAAGAATGATATTCAGATACCAAATGAACCCACTTTCACAATCATTTCAGATAAACAAAAGGTAGATCTCCACATCTTGTACTCTATTGAAAACAAACTGTTACCCTATTTGTAAAACTGTTACTCATTCAATCTTTTGCCTTGTCCTTGTTCTTTTACTGTTTATTTTAAGGGCTTATTAATGCAATAAGGGACTTGTTGCCTTGTGTGGAACATAGACACTGTGTTAGGCATCTACACAGCAATATGAAGAGAGCTGGATATACAGGTGAACACATACAGTTTTATTGTATTTTTACTCTCTGGTTTATAGTGAAAGCAATCTGTCAATAACATTGTGTTAGCCCCTCAGTGTTTGGTTTTAACAAAGATACATTCTTTTACTTATATATGTACAGGTGAAGCTGTTAAAGACAGGCTGTGGAATCTTGCCAGAGCTACCTACATGGGGAGGTTTAAAACCCTTATGGAAGAGTTTAAGAAAAAGGATGGACCAGCTTTTAAGTGGCTTGCTAAGCATGAACCCCACCACTAATCTCTCCCTGGATGGGGTGAACTCCTTTATCGAACTTGCAAAGGCACATTCGGGAGAGGCTATGGAGATTAAGTGCCCATGTGTCAATTGTTTTAACTTCTACAAGCAAGAGTACGATGTTGTGCAAAGTCATTTAACGTCTAGACTTAAAACTTTATAAAATGAAAAAGATATGCATTCTTTTTCAATTTTGGGTTTATTTGGATTTTTTCTTTTCCTACATATGTTGAATTGAATTGTTTTAACTACCTGTTTCCTTGCTTCCTTTCTTGAGTGAGGTGAGGATGCTAGTTTTGTTTGCTGCTTGCTTTAGTTCATATTCATTTAATCTCTTCGTTTGTCATTTATATGTGGTTTTGCCAAAGATGCCCAAAGTTCGGAGAAATTTTGCCAAGCCTGGGTGTAGTTCCCAGAGGCTGACAAAATATGAGATGGACAGACAGAGAAACATTGAACGAAACTCAGCAGTGCTATCAGCTTTGGGATTAAAGACCATATCAAAGGCATTATTTGGTTCCCATAGGCTGACTAAATATGAGATGGACAGACAAAGAAACATTGAACGAAATTCAGCAGTGCTATTTGCTTTGGGGTTAAAGACCATGTCAAATGCATTATTTGGTTCAAATCTGACAGCCAAGAAAAAAACTATCAAAGAGGGAAAGAGCAAGATGAATTGTCGCAATGATGATGAGGAGTATCAATCGTGCGAGGATGAGGAAGGGATGAGCTCTCGCAAAGATGTTGCATCTTCCAGGTTTCAGGCAAATAAGGTAATGTGTTTGTGCAAAATATTTGGACTTACTCATCAAACAATGGTCATTAATTTTAACAGTTCTAATCATTAAGAATCAAACATTTGAAAGATCATATTCCTTTCCTCTTTGGGGCATGTTTGCAGGTTATCCTTTCAATATGGTGACTGTTGTGTTTGCTTGGTTTCATTTATATCCATTATCATTTTACTGCTGTTAGACTGTGTGCCTAACATCGTCAGTGGGATTAGCTATAGCTTTTTAATAAATATTTTATGGCAGTTTGCTTTCATTTATATCCAATTTCTTTCCTCTTTGCACACATTTTTTTAGTTGGGATGTCTGTGTACATATATCATAAGCTTACAATTTTAAGATTGACAGGCTGAACTGGAAGCTAAGCTTAAAGAACAATCACAAGCCAATGTCACTGATTTGTTGTCCAGAGAACATGTTTCTGTCAGTGTGCTTGGGAAGCGATTAGTTTTTTTGAAGGAATACGGTAGTCCCAAGAACAACCCCTCATCTTTCAAACAGCTTTAGGCACTTGATTCTGACATCATTTTTCTGCAACACCAAGTAGGTGAGCAAGCTAAGGCTTTGGCTGAGCTATCTAGGACATTAACTAAGCATACTCGCACCATGGCCGTATTGCAAAACATTGTTCGTGTGTTGGCTGTGAAGGCAGTTGTAGATCCAACAGACATTGTGGAATAAATTGAAATGAGCAATAATGAGGAGGGTGCATCAGACAAAAGAAGGGATGCAGGTTCTATTGGTTTAAGTAAAGGTAAAGCCTATGTTTTACTATTTTGCTGCTATCTCATTTTGCCTTATAAGAGCATTAAGCCATCCACTAGAGGACAGATTAAGTAGTCATGGTCATGAACTCATTTAGTTTAAGTTATCCAAGTCATATTTATAAAAGCCTATAGGTAAAGTCAGCTCAAGTTTAGTGTGGCTAGTGGCACTAAATCAAATTTGCAGATCAATCATGAAGTAAAGGGCTTTAGGTCTCGGAATTGGTAATCTTGGGGATATGCTATTGAATTTGTTGGTGCACATGCTGAATCTATTGGTACGTGCACCTGGTGCCAATTTTCTCTTGTGTTTAAGGATATTTGGATGCTGTTTTTTTGTTGCAACTGTTTTCTGCTGCTATCAAGGGATGCTGGTGCATTATTTGGCTATGGGTGTGAGGCTTTTTAGGTTAGTCTGCTGCCAAGTAGGTCAGGCAGTGGTGTTATCCCAATTATTGGAAGGGTCAAACATATGGGAAGCTATACCCCGTACACTTTGTGGGGTACTTAGCCTAGGTTTACTTTAAACCGTTGGGGTGTTCTGTTCCCCTTCTCCTTTTGGGGTGTTCTGTTTCAATAAAAGTAGGTACTATTATTTTTATAATTACGATAGTAATTATAGTTCTCATTGATGTTTTTTTTGGATTTATTGACAAGTTGATGATGCATTGGTTTGGAAAGGCAATGCGATGGAATCACTTAATGTTTTCGGATCATTTTTTTTTTTGTAATAGCTTTGCTGGTAGGATACTTGGATATGGTAGACTTGGTAAATTACTCTTGGATATTGAAATGTATTGACAAAGTTCCTTTTTGGATATTTTAGAATGTTAGTTACTTTTGGGATGTACTTGGATAAATATGGGATTGATTTTGTTGAAATTTGATAACAGATTCTATGTTCGTGTGTTTTTAAGGAATTTTGATGGAATATAGGCCTCAAATGTTGTGAAAATTGAGCTCTAAATTTAAATTTATGAATATATTTAAGAACTTTGCCAACAAAATTAACCGTGGGCAAAGGTATGGAACATACAATACAAATTATTTTTCCCACGCATTTTAGGTGTCGGCAAAAGTAGTACAGGAAAAAAATAAAATTATAATTTAGTGCAAATGGTGCTCTTGCCAACGAGCAATTTGCGTTGGTAAAGCTTGTCCTTTGCCCACGAAGAAAGCCGTCGCTAAAGTTTCTCTTTTGCGTTGGCAAAAGTTAAATGTTGTCCCTATTTTCCTTGACTTTTGCCAACGCACAACCATTACCAACACAGCTTGGACCTTTTGCCAACGCTAAAAGTAGTTGCTAAAACTCATTCATTAGCCACGCATAGACTTCTCGTTGGCAAAAACTATTGTCGACACACCTTTAGCCACGCCTTAGCGACGCAACAAATTTTGTAGGTAAAATCCTATGCCAACGAGATTGAACTTTTAGCCACTTTTTTAGAAGCGAAGGCAATACTGTTTTTTCTTGTAGTGACATGTGTGAGTCATTCAATGCTGCAATACTAGATGCTAGGGACAAGCCAATAATAACCATGCTAGAGAGGATTAGGCTTTATATGATAAG
This sequence comes from Rhododendron griersonianum, assembly GCA_018127125.1. Classification (NCBI taxonomy): domain Eukaryota; kingdom Viridiplantae; phylum Streptophyta; class Magnoliopsida; order Ericales; family Ericaceae; genus Rhododendron; species Rhododendron griersonianum. The sequence goes on along the minus strand of CM030799.1, from coordinate 4,785,022 downwards.
GCATTTAGTGAAGAGGAGGGATTCTGTTAAAAACTGGCATGGTCAGATAGGTCCAAAGATTGTGAAGTTGTTAGAGAAGAACATTGCACTATGCAAAGAGTACGTTGTTGTCTTAACTGGGGACAACCAGTTTGAAACTAGAGGTTTTCATGGAAACAATTTTTGTGTTGACATGACAGCCAATACATGCTTTTGTAGAAGATGGGAATTGACAGGTAATACATTGTAAGTTATGCCCCTTTTTTTTTTCTTTTTCTTCTTTTTTTAAGTTATGTAACTAATGTCAATGCCTTGTGTGTTCATAGGTATCCCTTGTGCACATGCACTTTGTGTCTTAAGGGAGTCAAACAAAAAACCTGAGGATATTGTGCATAAGTACTACAAGAAGCAGACCTACATCAATACCTACAAGCATGTAATCTACCCCATGAATGGAATGGATATGTGGGAGCAGACAAGCAAACCACCAATTCAACCCCCACATTACACTAGGAAGGGAGGGAGGCCCAAGAAATGCAGGAGAAGGGATGCAGATGAGCCACCTGCTCCAAGTGATGGAACTAAGAAAATGAGAAGGAATCTAAAGAAACTGAGCTGTAGAAGATGTGGGGGAAAGGGGCACAATGTGAGGACTTGCCCATCTACAGCACCAAGGTCCACAGAAATGCAATGCAGTCAGCCACAATCACAACCAATGTTCACTATGCCATCACAAGCATCACAGCCCACACTTGCAACTTTAAGAATTCCGAAGGCCCCCTCTAGAAGGGGTGGTATAGCTACCAGGGGAGGAGCAGCCAGAAAGGGAGGTGCAGCCATTTAAATTTCTATCTTGCTACTTTTATGGTGCAGCCTTGTTTTGATACAGTTAATGGCTGAAATGCCTTCTTTTGCTACTTTTATGGCACAACCTTGTTTTTGTACTGTTTTGGAAATGGCTTCTTTTGCTACTGTTCTTTCAGCCTTGTTTTGACTGAGAAGTCTTTTATGGCACAACCTTTTGGAAATGACTTCTTTTGATGATAGTATTTTATGGCACAACCTTTTGGAAATGACTTCTTTTGATTGTAGTATGTTGATGCAATAGTTGATTGATGTAATAGTAGAAATCATAACTGACCGAAGAATTTAGCTTTGGGCCCACTTGGGTTCGATCCGAAACGGCCCAACGGTCAAGACACATGCCTTCGGCCATGTGGTTTTCGTTTTTTAGCCGTTTTCGGCCGTTTAGGGCTCCGAAAGGCCAAATTTGCCGTTTTAGGAAATAATCTTATTGCTTATAACTTTTGATAGGAAAATCCAATAATGTTCGTTCTTGTTGGAGAAGTTTTGTTTCTTCTTATATTTTCAGAATATGTAATAATTTTGGTACTTTCCAAAATTGGTATTTTTTCCTTTTGCTAGTCGGTTTAGGTTTGATCCAATAATGTCCGTTCCTGCATCACTTGTGCTACTGTTATGGCTATTCATGCCTTGTTTTGGTACTACTTTTATGGAACCATTATGTTTGTGGTACTCTTGTGGTTTATGGAAGCATGATGCTTTATTTTATGCTCTTTTTTTCTACTGTCATGGACTGTTATTGCATTCATAATGCTTGGCTATGGAAATCAGTGGACTGCATTCACAATGCTAGCAAAAAATTTCGTTCATTCATACTACTACAGATAGGTGATTGGCAATTGGAGTACATTACATTCATGGCAATGCTAGGAATTTACAGATTGGTGTTTCATTTCATTCATGGCAATCCTAGGAATTTGCCACTTGGAAAACTAGAAAACTTAGGAGTTTAATTTTATTACCTTGTAGTTTATGCAACCTACAAATTTTCTTCCTGAGTTCTCTTTGGTGAAGGAAGACCTCAATGGAGATTTTTGTCCACAAAGACAAACAAAGACAAAATTGTTGGTTAGGGTTGAGATGGGGGTTCGAGTTTTTGGAGCTGCTCATTGTCTGGAGAGAGAGAGAGAGAGAGAGAGAGAGAGAGTATAGGAATGGGGCGTGTACTGTGATAAACAGATGAGGAAGAAAGTGATATACATGCATATACATATAGATTGGTAGGTTAAAGACATAAATAACCTTGAATAGGTAGTTGAAGGATGGAGGGTTAAGTTTTCCGTTTGGGATTTGGATGGGCGTTTGGGATTGGATGGAAGGAGTAACTATTTGGGAGTTGGAGGGGGAAGTATGTTCAATTGATAGTTGAAGGGGGAAGTAAACAAAAGTTGGTTAGTTTAAGGGGCAAGTAGATATTTAACCCTTAATCAATATTACCATAACTCAATCATCTTTCTATTTATTTTTCCAATTGGTCTTTTCTTTTTCCTTTGTGTGGATACTGAATCATCTTTTCTAGGACTAAATAATTTTGATATGTATTAGGGAGTATTATAAAATCAATATATACATATATATATATATATGCATGTTTGTAATATACAATATTAGATTCATTTACTTCAAAACCATTCGTAAAATTATAATGTCTATTTGATTTTGTGATATTGTCGACGGCATGTTAAGTATCTCAATGGAAAGAGGTGTTGTTTGGGAATCAGATGTCTCAAAAGTTGAATATGCGCACTCGCCAAATGGAATATAAAATCTGTAAACCTGTTTTAGTTAGAGCATGTACACCAACAAATCTGTATTTTAGCTACCCAATAGTCTACTTTTTCATTTTACCTATTCAAATCTTTCTCAACCCTACACCAATCCTCTCTATTATCCTCTCTTTTCTTATAAACTATTATAAAATACTCTATTATTTAATTTGAGAGAGAGAGAGAGAGAGAGAGAGAGAGTGAAAGTCAGAGAGAGTCAGAGAAGTCAGGAACGGGAGAGAGGGAGGAGGAGAGAGAAACAATTGTTTAAGGGGATGCAGATGAACAGTGTCTCGGTATATTTGGAGAGCTTTCTCCACAAATGTAAAATACATGAGAGTTTGACTAGGCTGTTGTAAGCCCATTTTTTGTGCCTTTCCTAGCCAAAGTTGTTAAAAGTGCAACTATACCTAGGCTGGTGCACATGCCCTTACATGTAATAATTTTCTACGAATAAATCCTGACTTCCATTTTCTTGTCTTCATAAATAGAACTAAAAACAGAAAGTCTATGGGTACAGATTTTGTGCATAAATTTTTTGTGGGGCCCACTACGGTTCCCACACAAATGATCCGAGCTGATCAGTAAATGTAAAATATTTTTTCAAGGACTCTTGCAAAAATTCAGCTCAATCCAATACTTATAGGTATTCAATCCAATCATCTAATTTTTCATTTAGATTTTAGGATATGAAAAATTAGATGATTGGATCGAATATCTATAAGCATCGGATTGAGCTGAATTTTTGCGAGGGGTCCTTAAAAAAATATTTTACATTTACTGATCGGCTCGGATTATTTGTGTGGGAACCGTAGTGGGCCCCACAAAAAATCTATGTACAAAATATGTACCAAATTTCTGTACCCATAGACTTTCTGAACTAAAAATTGCAGTAAGTCTAAGGGTACAGCAATTACGTACAGATTTTGGGTACAGATTTTTTGTGGGACCCACTACGGGTCCCACACAAATGATCCGAGCCATTCATTAAATGTAAAACAGCTTTTCAAGGGCCCCCGCGAAAAATCAGTTCAATCCGATACTTATAGATGCTCAATCCAATTATATAATGTTTTATTATCCGGGAATCTAAATCAATCTAACTTTTGATTTAGATTCCCGGATAATGAAACATTATATAATTGGATTGAGCATCTATAAGTATCGGATTTAACTGATTTATCGCAAGGGCCCTTGAAAAGCTGATTTACATTTAATGAACGGCTCGGATCATTTGCGTGGGATCCGTAGTGGGCCCCACAAAAAATCTGTACGTAATTGCTGTACCCTTAGACTTACCGTAAAAATTGTGGTATCTGAAATATTTTCGCAAAGATTCTCAAGATTTCCTTATAAATTAATGTAGTAGTAGTGTCCCCTATTAAGTACATTTCTGATTTCCCCCAAGTACATTTCTATTTTCCCCATATATATTAACTAACTAATTAAATGTTTAAGTGTTACTTTGGTAAAATTTCGTTAAACACGAACGACAGATGAGGTGACAAAGACTGAGAGTGGGTTAATAAGAGTTTCAGATGTACTGTAAGGAATATAAATGGTGGTGGGGTCAGAAAATAAATTATAATAATCTCATTTATTACTGTATTTACCATCTGCAGTACTCCTGTACGTAATAAAGCTCCCTCTAATGATGCTCAGGGCACAACCATTAATTACCGTAAAATATTCAGCCCCGTTCTGCTAAGGAAAATGTGAGGTATTGTGAAAAAATGATCATTGTATTTTATTCGAGAATCCAATTTATTGAATATTTTGGAGGACTTAAAAATAATTTGAGGTGGAGTTAAGAGAAGGTTTCCCATTGCGTTAAGTGCGAAAAAATAGGATTCGTAAGGGAAAAGAAATCGCAATTAATGTTCGAGATGTACGTGTTGATTTCACCTAAATCTCACGTTCGAAATCTCTTAGGTATTAGTACTTCATTCATATTGAAATAATTGTTCATGTGTCACTATTTAAACTATTCAAAAAAAAATGTGTATACCTATTTCTAAAATTATTCAAAATTTTAAATTCTTTGTATGATACTTCATAACAGAACTATATGAATTGTGAAACTTTATCAAATACGATTCATATTTCATATAAAAATTGTATAATTATTTTTCAAAAGGTCAAATTATTAAAATACCGACAATATTTTGAAATGAATATAAGTATTTTATTCTTTCAAAAAATTAAACTAGATGCACTTTTAGGGCTGTAAATAAACTGAGCAGTTCACGAGCTTTGATCGGCTCAGCTTTTTTAGTAAACGATTAGTAAACGAGCCGAGCTCGAGTTTCCGGCTCGTTTAGTAAACGTGCTCATTCGAAAAAAGCTCATCTTGTTAAGGGTGGCTTGGCTCTATTAAAGAATCTCGTTTAGTAAATGACTCGGCTTGGCTCGTTAAGACTCGAGCTCGATTTTTTGGCTCGTTTAGTAAATAAGCCGAGCTCGACAAAGCTCAGCTCAACTCGACTTGTTTACAACCCTATGCATGTTGAATCAAATCTCTTGTGTTTATTTTTTGCTCGTAAGATGATACAGTAGCATTTTTGTAGTTTGTTAGATTCCTATGAGTTCCAATCTCTTTTTTATAGAATTCGAACATAAGATCTCACGCTCTAGAGCGCTACACAATCATCGGTCCAAAGCCGAGAAGGAATTCCTTCTGCGAATTCTTTCATTTTTTAGGACCCGAGAAATTTGGGCCTGACAGTTTTTCGCATGCGCAGCATGTTAGTCTTGTTAGAGATAAGGAGGGATTAATTAGCTTAGCAGGCATTTACTTACTTATTTGGCAGGCATTTACTCTTTGGTTTCAGGCTTTCAGCTCAGCCCATGTAATGAAATTGAAGTGTAGGGCCCATGCACCCTAGATGATGCCTAGTTTTACAGGGACAAAATGATGAGGAAAAGAAGACCCATTGCACAGACTACTCTGCCACTGAGCTTGAAAGGTTTGCAGTAGTACCAGATGTAAAGTAGTAGATGAGAAAATCTTATTTACGCAGCACTCAATTGTGAACGTCTTTAAAGTGTTTTGGACGATTGAGATGTTGATAAAAATTTTTAGGAAAGAGTTTTAATTAGTAAAATGCGAATCATTCAGAACACTTTTGGACGGCTGTGATTGGTTGGTGCTGCAAACATGTTGTTTACAGCACCTCCGTAAAAAAGTAGTATATCTCAAAGTAGATGATATACCCTTTCACTTACTCCTCACGTCCCGTAAAATTAGTTCCCTATGCAGCTACATGCAACTTTCAAACTTAAAAATAATACATATCGATCATTGATTGATTGGGTGAAACATTTGTCTGATCGGGGATCTGAGGGAGGCTTTTGCGTAATAGGTGAAGAGAGATAAATAGAAAAATAATAGTATAATAATTGAAGAGAAAATTTATTGGGGGATTCTGAGTCATTTTCCGCATACCTCGACTAAATTTGGGGGCTCTATCCCAACGTCCACTTACAGAAAGCCTAATTAAAATCGGAGCAAAACTCCATATGCTTCACAGGATGGGGGTTAACAAAATGGGAACCCCATCCCATGCATGTCCAACTTGTGGGCATGTGCATTCTCTATCCATGCATTTTCTTCTCTCTCTCTCTCTCTCTCTCTCTCTCTCTTTTTGAGGACTGAGGAGTTAGACTAACATCTGCATTGCCCTTTTCTACATTCTGAAAAAGGTTGGACATTTGAGAAAGATGTTTTAATTTCAAAGGAAGAAATTGGAAAATGGTAGAAATTAGTAGTAACATGTGAGAGCCACCTTTTTGGATTTTCATGAGTAGTGCCAGAGACTGCACCACAAGCTTTATAGTAAATCCTTAAATTGGTTTTTATTGTTTCAAGAAAATGTCCGAGGCCGACAATCGTAAGATACTAGTCTCATCCATAGATCTTTCGTATCCATTGTCTTGCGTCTTTAGCCCACAAAATTGTGCAAGAACATGGACGAAGCTACCCGCTCCTCCTCCGTTTCAATTTAATAGTTCATCATTTTCTATTCTAAACTGAATAAAAAATTAGATATATTTCTAAATCGATAATTAACTATATATCCAATATAAATCTTGTTTAATAGATTTCGATTAATTTTATAATACAAGGTTCAATTCGGATAGAGGCAGTATTACACAGGGAGGTCAAAACTTAGAACTAGCTAAAATATCAAATGTTCATATGGTTGTTGAATTTTTAAAGTATTTCTTACGTATAGTTTAAAATTCGAGCTTGAAATCTAAGGACTAATATTAATTCTCTAGGAAAAATTACATTTTTATTTAGGGTGGGTTTCCCCTAAAAATATAATTGCCTACAGCTTAAGGGCTTTAGACAAGTTGTTTCTACTAAACGGACTTTGAGTTTATGTATATGAGGAGAATGATTTGTCTCAAAATTCCGTGTTTAGTCCATTTAGAAATAGCCAGGAAAAACTTGCTATTAAGATCACTGGCTTCAAAGGCTTCACAATTAAAGAATTATATGTTCATATATAGTACACTAAACAAATATATATTTAAATGCTCAATTAGAATTATTATTTTTTGCCAAAGAAAAATGTTAGTCACTTATTTAATTAAATTGTTATACTAGCTAGCTTCATCAACTCAATCAATATCGTAATAGTGGTACATTAGGATCAACAACGGTTCGAAAAATACTTCATCAGAGGTTAAGGTATATATATACACAAGTTTAACAGATTGATCTGGTGATTAAGGCCCAAGACTTAAGGGTTTAGTCCTCCTAAAGTTTCACATTCGAAACCTTCCATGTTTTTCAACTACTTTATGGCTCAGTTTGGATGATCGGAATCTTCAGTAGGGATAAAAATGTGATTACTAGGAATCAGATTCCTAGAAATCTTATTGAGTGGGAATACGAACATGATAACTAGGAATGAAAATCTTAGGAATACAGTACCTGAAGTAATTTCATTCTAGTTTTTGGATTAATTCAATAATATTATGCACGAATCATTTTTTTTTGAAAATTTATCAAACTCAATATGTCTTTTTTATTGATTGAGCCAGGAATCTAAGATTCTCATGGGGTAAGGGAGGGATCAAATTTCCACACTCAATCTGGTAATGTGATTCCTAATCAGATGTGTCATTAGGAATCACAATCATATTTTTGTCTCTCCCAAACATAGGAATCTTGAGAGTGTGACATCTCACATTTCTATTCATGTTCCTTCCAAACATCGGAATCATGGAAATATAGTGTCACATTCTCATTCCTCCTCAAGATGCCCATTGCTCCCCGTAAGTTCACAATGGATATGGCGGCAAAATTAATCGAAGTGCGTGTAAGTTCGTCCGGACGCCCGATTTATAAAAAGAGTAGGAGTAGTATATACTCTTCCTTTAAAAATAAAATAACAGGATTTTGTCAAAGAGCTTTTCAGCGTCCACACAGTGACAGTGTCCCACGCGTGTGTCCCCACTTGATACACTGAGGGGTCCTAAAGGCAAGAGCGAACAGAACACACTTTGATATGTGTGTGTTTTTCCAAGTCGGGTAAATACTATAGGGTTAGCACACAGTGTTGGGTCTTAGCTAGGGTTTGCCTGCCTGCATATTTTTGGACCTCTAAATAGGAGTAGGTTACAAAAGCCCACTTTATCCTTGTTTGTTTTTGTGTGTGTGTGCAAAAAGAGGGAGAGATTTGACTTTTGGATTGGGGTTAAAGAATAGTAGTAATAAAGCTGGAAGGCTGGTTGTGCATGTACACGTACATAGGGGATTGAAAAACATAAACATTGGTTGTTCCACCATTTGCATTATAGTAAAATTTTAAACAACCTAGTAGTAGTAGTTTTAGCTTGCCTAGGTTGGAACAGGGAAAATGTAGCATATTTAAGAGCATCTCCAACAGTCTCGAGTGGTTCGTTCCTAAGCAAATTACCTATTCAAAACGCCAAATTCTACTTTGACTAATCCCAAAAATACATCCCTCTACCAACAGCTTAAGCAAATGCCTATTCAAATCCCAAAACTCTTTTTGAAAAAAAAATAAAAATCAACATCACAAAATCCATTCTCCCCCAAAATCGGAAACCTCCTCTCTCTCTCTCTCTAAAATCGTAAAACCCAGATGAAGTTTCTCAAAACCAAACCAAACCGATCGAAGAGATGGAGTAATCTCTGAAATGGAGTTTCTCAAAACCAAGCCGAGATAGAGTTTCTCGAAACCAAGCTGATGGGATTCTGACCTACCACAGCTCGCCGGAGCCAATGATGGTGACAAAGACGAAGCGCTAACAATACCGAAACCAATAGAGAGAGAGAGAGAGAGAGAGAGAGAGAGAGAGAGAGAGAGAGATGGATTATTTTTAAAAATATTAACAAACAGATCAAATTATTTGTGTGGGACCCAAAAGTGGGCCCCACATGCAGTTGTACATTTTCGGTACCTCTAGCATTATGGTTTTTGAAAATGTACGTAGCACAAATGTTGTTCAACTTCGATTACGCTATAGAATTGTAATAGCAATATTAATCGAACTCGTTATTGGAGTATATTGTTCGACACTTCAATTGTATTCTACGAGTAGTTGAAAGAATAACACAAATTTATTAGGTTTGAAACTACAAACAAATACACCAACACACCCCAAAAGCCATCAAATGGTTTTGAAGGGAAGGGTTGAATAAAAGGAAAATGATTTCAAAGTGAGTATTTAATTAGAAAATTAAATCATGCATTCATCAATATTCAATACCATTGCCAGAAATTAAGATGGTGGTATCCACTGTATATGTATGCATCAATCGGGAAGGAAGTCGCCCATGTGTCATTATTTCGTTGGTGAGTGGATTTAAAAAAAAAATTGCAAATCATTTAGACAATGTTCATTTCAGGATTTTGGATTTCTCTCTCTACACTTGGTTTTCAATAATTTTTCTTTCAACTATTACTCTTTTTAATTTCTCTATCTAACTTCTCTCCACTCATTACCCAAGATTTCCAATAATCCAAAAGCCGAAAACAAACATCGTCACTGACCAATGAGAATACCATGTATTCAAATGGTTGCCTTAATAAACTTTCTCATGCATCAATATACAGTTATGTTGATATAGTATCATATAGCTAGGCAAAGAAAAATGTTGTCCTTCGTCGAGTTTCTAATAATGTTGATATAGTATCATATAGCTAAGCAAAGAAAAATATTGTCCTTTGTCGAGTTTCTAATAAAATTTTGTTGCCTATCAAAAAAAAAAAAAAAAGAAGTTGTGTGGACACAACAATAATCGGATACATTTATTTGATTTGATGGAGAGCTGATGGGAAGGAGCTTATCATCACAACAAGAACTCCCATGGGAAAATAAGGACCTGGCCTACTTCTGATCAGAAAGTCTTAGAGCCATTGATTGGCAGGAAACTTACTACCTGGTTCCAAATTGACCGGCACAAGAGTGGACACACACACACATATATATATATATAGCTTCACTCAGTGCAGTCGTGGAGCTAGAATTTTGACTTGAGGGAGGCCGACATAAGAGAAGTATATATATTCATTCAGAAATATACTCAATATATGGTGTAGCTTTGTGGTAGATTAAATTTATCGGATATAATATCTTGTGCATTATTGTCGACAACTGCAACGCACATGTGTGATTATTTTCGTCTATGAAAGAATTTGAAATTTTTTTGCCTGACAATGTAAAAACTAATTTTAATTTTTGGCTAAATCAAATCAAAATAATACAGATTGTTGTTCTAAATATACAAATAATAACCATATTACATGTAATATTAGTAAAATATTTTAAATGTCGGGAGGGGCCGGGCCATCCCGGGCCCCTATATACCTCCGCCAGTGCCTCGGGGTAATGATGTAAATAACCAGAAATTAGGAGCATGGACGAAAAAAAACTTCGAAAAGAAAACCCGGATCAGCTACTCGTGTATTTGGAGTTCCATGTTGAATAATGGATACTCTTGCAAGTAATTGTAGTTCATGTTTGCTTCAACATGAAATCAACTCTCACTAGTCGACGGAGATATTAATATTTAAAAAAAGTTTTAAAAAAAACAGTCGATGTGCATATAAATTGTCGAAAAATCCTAGTTATTAAAATAATGAGTCCTATTTTCATGCCATGTACGTTTATGGTGGTTTCATTGGGTTCCAAGGTGCATGGTAGCCGAGATGGCCAAATTAAGGAGCATGGGTGAAAGTACTTCTTCCCGCAAGATCTTGTGTTCGAATTCTGCTTCCGGGTTATAGAACCCTTGAACCAAATGTTGTGTAAGAGGGTCTTTCATTCCACTCGCACGTTAGTGGGGTTATGGTGACGGACTGCCTTGCTCTAGCCAGTTGTTAATTCACAAGAATATCTTATGGGACGATATTAATCTGGACGGATAGCCACAACTGAACATTCCATGGTGGGTAGGAACTGTCACGCCTATGGAGAAAGCAACACAGGTTGCCCTTCCCTTCTTTTTTTTTTTTTTTAAATTCCAATGAACAATAATTGTTATAGAACCACATTAGCACATATAACCATCAATATATTATAATTGTTCAAAATAAAAGGATCTGGCGTCGTGCAGTTCAGTTGCAGAGAAGTCTCTTCAGTTTCATATCGACTATTTATCTCAGAAAATACTAATTCAAATTTTAAAAAGACTCTTATCGGGAAGAGTAGTTCTTTCACTAGCAAAAACTTTCAACGAAATCTATCATTGAAACATTTCCGAGTAGACGAGATTAATTACGCAGATTGCTCCCCGTCTAAGCAGTCCAAACACAGACCGCAGAGAAGCTTAATAGGAGTACTAGAATAGGAGTACTAGAAAAGAGTATATAAAGGCAAGCCTATCGAAACAGAGAGCATTGCTAGGATTGACCGGTACAGGGAACGAGGACTCCACTCATAGGTTTCTCCCATTTGGGTATTGCGAATCTTGATTCCTCTTCCTCTGCCAAAGAAGTATTGATCGGGATTTGCTAATGTACGACTCAACTCAAATCAAATCAAATCCTTCCTCCAGATGAGAGAGATAGAGAGAGAGAGCATGCAGATGCAGTTACTGCAGACTTAAACCTGTTCTTCTTTAGATAGATAGACATGGATTCAAGAGACAGACGGGTACAACCCGTGCTATTTCCGCAGCTGCAAAATTTCAGACTTGTTCCCTCTTTGGCTGGACCCCCATTCATAAATGAATGAACCGTTAAAATTAATTTTGTTTGCAGTTTTAGTCCCCGTGTGTGTGTGTGTGTGTGAGACAGAGAGACAATACTAGTATTTTCTTGGCCCTTCAACCTGAGAAATTCTTCAGTGTCGAGCGGGCACCGGACAGCTGGTGCCGAGCACGCATCTCGGCCGTCCAAATGTATTTTGAATGGTCAAGATTTGTTTGGGCTTGAGGGGGTATTTTGGTAATTTTACACTTAAAAATTATCCAAATAGATTTGGGCCTTTCCAAAACACGTTTAGACGGCCGAGATGGTACACGGCACCAGCTAAGAATTTCTCCTTCAACCTGGTCGATCGATATCTGCTGCTGATCGAGTTGTTCAGTTTGTAATTATAATGAATTCTTGGCCTTCTTTCTTTCTTATACTACTGGAGTGGACAAGCTCTATTTTGGAGGACAAGCTCTATAGTGGTGGACAAGCTCTATTTTGGAGGACTGGGAAGGTTGTAGCATCGTCAGCTTTATTCACAGAGGCTTGGGCTCTGCGTATAGCTTGTTTTACAGCGGTTGCCCAGGAAATAACAAGAGCAGTTTTTGAGTTGGACTGCAAGGAGATTATTGAATGTCTATCTAGAGAGGACTACAAATGCCCCTGGGAAATTGAAGTGGTAATTACTGATGTTAAGCGTTGGGCAGCCCAAAGGGAGTGGAGCTTCTCATGGGTAAATAGAGAGAAGAACCGAGTTGCTCACTGGCTTGCATCCCAGCACCTAGCTAGGAATTTAGTTTGTTCCTCAAGTTGTATTTTGCCTGATATGGAGATCCTCCTTGCAAAGGATAGGCCTCCTTAGTTTTGCTGTTTTTCTCTTGTATTTGTTTGTCCTTTCAAAAAAAAAAAAAATACTATTGGAGTGGAGTATCTTTTTTTCTTAAATATATATAGTGGGAGTAATAACTTCCTATGTCGCATAGGATTATATATCTGCTATACAAGTAGTGCATCATATGGATAAATTCTTGGTTGCAAATCGGTGGTACCCGACTCGCATATCCGGGCCGTTCCAAAATACAACCGACAGTCCAGATTTTAAAAAAATGAAAAGTAAGGAAAATGGTGTGTTTCAATCCAGACCATTTGTTGTATTTTTGGACGGTCCGAATGTCCGCGTCGGGTACCACGTCAGCCGTACCCTATTTGCACCCGAGAATTAATCCTGACAGGTGAATTGTAACGAAGGATGCGCCCCTCCTATTTGCAAACTATAGTAGTAGTATCAATTCGTATTTATAGATATTCTGGGATCGATCCCATCTCTATTCACCGATACATATAGATCGGACAAGCTGCTTTTAGCTTAACCCTATTGCTAATATATTGAGATGATGAGTAATTATTCTTGAAAATCAAATATTGGTCTTGATACTTATTAGCATATTTATTTATACTCTATATACAATTGTCAATAATTTTGGTTTGGTCGTCGAGAAACAATATTTGATGGCTTTAAATTCAGAGATTGAATGTTTAGACTTGTTTGGACACGAAGTTTTGGGCCTCTATTTTTCAAATTTTTGTTATATATATATATATATATATATAATAAACTGCAGGCTCAAATCCGTCCAAACCACATCCAAATCAATTTGACCAAACAACACTCATGAAGGATACGGCAGATGGAGAAAATGATAATCCGCCACTAAAGGATCAGTTCCCAATCCGATCTGTCTGAAATCAATCCGCGGGCAGCCCTACGCCACTGTGCCGCCCATAAAATTAATCGTATAGTATATGCTTTGGAATGAGAAAATTACCTTTATATCCCTTCGACTTATGTGAAAAGTTCAACTTAGTACTTCTAGTTTCAATTTCACCCAATTAAACCTTCGATTTGCAAATTTATTTCAATGTCATCCTTCCGTTGGCTCCCGTCAGTAATTTGGACGGAAAAGGGTCATGTGCCCATCACGTGAGCATCCCCCGAGGGCATATTTGTCAATTCCCCTCCTCCTCCTCCTTCTCCTCTCTCTCTCTTTCCATAAAACCCAGAAAAAAAAAAAAACACAAATCGAACTGCTGCCATAGCCACCGCCACCTTCGGTTCACCACCATAACTGCTGCCGGCCACCACCATCACCAGCCTCCCTCTCGGCCAGCCTCCTACCACCGCACCACCTCACCTCCCCGGCTCCTCTACATCTCCTCTACAACCAAAAAAAAAAAAAAAAACACCATCAATCAACACTAGTCAACAAAAAACAGTCCAAACACCACCTGTTTCACTACCACCAGTCAACACCACCACCACCTATTTCACTACCACCACCAGTCAACACCATCAATCACCGCCAGCACAAACCCGAATTCAAACCCCCAAACAGTCCAATTTCAAATTTCAGAAACCCCTAAATTCAAAATTAAAACCCTAACTTGAAACCCCCAATTCGAGGGTGGAGGTGTACGGGCTGGAGCTCCGGTTCTCCTGCCTCTCGTCACCGGCCCCGTCCCATTCTCCTGCCTCTCGGTAGCGTCAGGATCGCCGTTCACGCCGGGCACCTGGCCGCTGGGCCACCCGGTCTCCGTCACCACGACGAGCGGAAAGGGACGAGGTGGGCGTTGGAGCGGTTGTGTGCGAGGAAAGGGACGAGTGAGTTGGGGAGGGAGAGGAGGAGGGAGATGTTGGAGTAGGAGAAGGCGCGGATGGAGTCGGGGTTGGGGTTGGGGAGGCGGACGGAGGAGATGCGGAGGGAGTGGAGGGAGGAGGCGACGTGGGAGGGGGTGGTGGGGGTGGGGTTGAAGGTGAAGCCGACGGTGGAAGGGAGGGAGGGAGGGAGGTGGTGGGGGTGGTGAGGAGAGAGAGAGGAGGAGGAGGAGGAGGAGTGGAGGTGGAACCGGTGGTGGGAAATGTTGATGGTGGCAGGTGGTGATGAGAGGTGGGGAGTGGGGAGGGTAATTGATTAGGGTTAGGGGAGGGAGGGGAATTGACAAATATGCCCCCGGGGGATGCTCACGTGATGGGCACATGACTCTTTTCCGTCCAAATTACTGACGGGAGCCAACGGAAGGATGACATTGAAATAAATTTGCAAATCGAAGGTTTAATTGGGTGAAATTGAAACTAGAAGTACTAAGTTGAACTTTTCACATAAGTCGAAGGGATATAAAGGTAATTTTCTCCTTTGGAATTGAGAAACTAGAGCTATATAGTATATGCAAAAAATTGGGGCATTGGGGGATGAGTAATTGAATTAGAGGGTCCAATTCACTCATGATTCTCCTCATCTTTACATTTGCTGGTATCGAAAAAAGCTGGCTATTTTAGTACAGAACTACTCTCCTTGAGATTCTATTATGTGGAGTAGTATTTATCCTCCTCTGACAGGATCTTCCCTATTGTCGTTGAAATCTAAAAGCACCTTCTCTTTATTTCCCTTTGATTTGGCGTCTCAACTTGTCCAGAAACTTTTATACTTTGATCGAAGAAATATCAAATTCGATTATTATATGTACATAGGCTCTTGTATTTATACAAGAGTGGATCCTAAAATATGGAAACAAAATCAAATCCTATACTATGGAAACAAAATCAAATCCTTAATCCTAATAAATTACAATCGATTCTATCAACTATAATCAATCAGAATATTTTCATTATTCTAACATCCCCCTCGAACTCAAGTAGATCTACTAACTTGAGTTTGAAAAAGCCACGAGAAACCAAGAACAATCATGCCAAAAAGAAACCAGCAGCAGCCAAGCCAAGAGAAATCAAGAGAAGCCAAGAAAGAGAAACGGCCAGGAGAGCCAAAAAACAGCCATGAGCGAGAGAAGCCATGGCAGTAGAGATTCGAGGTGAAATCGGAGTGAACGAGCCAGTTACATATTACTACGAGTGCCCCGCGGACGGCGACGGAATTTAGGCCGCCCGCCGAGAGCGAATATTCCACAGGGCCTAGAGCTATGGCCTATATCTTATAGCTCTCATACCATGTTAAATATGAGAGAAGAAATATTGAATTCGATTATTACATGTACATAGGTTCTTGTATTTATACAAGAATGGAATCCTAAAATATGGAAACAAAATCAAATCCTATACTATAGAAAGATAATCAAATCCTTAATCCTAATCAATTACAATCGATTCTATCAATTATAATCAATCAGAATATTTTCATTATTCTAACATACTCCATGAAAAACGGGGATAAGAGAGGTGGTGGTGTCTCCCTTAGGTCCGTTTTTAATTTTTCGGTCATTTTTTCCGATCACACTTTGATTATAGGTTCCGTTCATCTTATATGAAATGGGGATAGGAGAGGTGGCAGTGGCCCCCTCAAATTCTCAACTCTCACCGTCATTCTCTCTTAAAATACTCGATCCCGTTTTCTTTGGGTTTTATTTATATAATTTGATTTTTAGTCAGATTGTGAGCACCTTGATTAATTCTGGGCCATGAAGTTAATGATTGTACAAGCAATAAATCTGTTCACACAGACAATCTGTTCACAGATTGTGCACATATTTTGTTGTGGGGTCCACCACGGGTCCCACACAAATGATCCGAGCCATTCATTAAATATAAAATATTTTTTCAAGGGTCCCCGTAAAAAATCAGCTCAATCCAATTCCTATAGGTGCTTGATTTAATCATCTAATTTTTCATTACCCGGAAATCTGAATGAAAATTTAGATTATTGGATCGAGTACCTATAGGTATTAGATTGAGCTGATTTTTTACGAAGACCTTTGAAAAAATATTTTACATCTAATGAACGGCTCGAATCATTTGTGTGAGACCCGTGGTGGGCCCCACAACAAAATCTGTGCACAGATGTATGTGTGGTTAGCAGGGTTCTTGTACAAGACTGGGCAAATCCTCCGATAACTCTTAGATTTGAAATGTTTGACATCCATTAACATTTAGATCCTGTTCGTTTTGAAATTTTGGATTTAGATTTGTAAGTAATGAGTATAGAGAGAAATAAGATAATTATTAGAATCCAAAGGACAAACATATCTTTCGTATTTTTTCGTCTTTAGCAAACCTTTTTTGACTTCAATTTTCTTTTTATACTTTTTAAATTCTCATCGTTGAGACCAATGACCTGATGTAGAAATTATGAGGAAATGCCAAAAAGGTAACAAGAACTTAAGTTAGGTTTCCTTAAGAACAATCGGTACGTATACCAAAAAAAAAACTTAAGTATATCAATTGTTCTTGAGGAAACCTAATTTATCCCAAATTCAGGCCACGTTTCCATTAACAATTTTGGACAAGAAGTTATAAATTTTTAACTTATTATTCACACTAAGTAACAAATAGGGCCGGCTTATAAGTTTTGGAGGCCGGAAGCGAACCTTTGAATGAGGTCTTCATATATTTTTCATACAAAAGTGGTATACAAAAAGTCTCATAAAAAAGACCATTACAAAATAAAAGCATTTAATTATCCCCAAAAAAAAATGCAGCTTGCTGCATTTCTTTCTTCTTCTTTTTCCCGTCCTTTTTTTTTAACACCTCAGTGTTTCTAAAGAGTAATTCCACCGTTTGAGCCTATTTTGTGGCTCATAAATTTCAATTGGACCTATTTTGTGTAAATGAGGCTAGTGCAAATTTTTTTTTGGGCCATATATACATACATATATGGGAAAATGACGGCCCAGGTTGTGTGTTAATAATTAATACCCGCCAAGGACATTTTCAGTATTAACAAATGTTCTCAGCATGTCCTAGGCGGTTATTAATTATCAAAACACGTCCTTGGCCGTCATTTTTCCTGGATATATATATATATATATATGGATTCTAGAATTTTGGGGGCCCACATTTTTAACATTTTTTGGAGGGCCGGAAGCCGAGGCTTCTCCTGCCTTTGCCATAAGCCGGCCAACAAATTTTGCATCTCATCTACAACTTATTGAAAAAAACTTGACACTTTTCAACAACTCTCCCTCTCAACAAACTTAAATTTTTTCAACAACTTATTGGTTAGTATAAACAACTTACTGTAATATTTTTCAACAAGTGATCATTAAGTTATTGTCTACCGAAAACACCCCCTCAACCTATCCTGTTCTGCTAAGAGATATAAGAACTTATTTTTGAATTAAAAGCGATGTATTATGAGAGAATGCCCAATCTCTTAAAACGGAAAATATGTGCTTAAAATATACTACAGTAAGAAATATTAGCGGAACGGTAATAACCATGAATTAGAATTTTCAGCGGTAATAGGTAACCGAAGCAGCTGCAGGTAAACCTCGCCAATTTCGTACCCGGGGATTTGGATGATGGAGGTTGAACATTACTTTCGCTGCTCTCCTATCGCACTCAATTTTATCGTCTAAAAGTGTTTTTGATAATTCGAATTTTGAAAAACTATTCTAGGGAATAGTTAACTTTTTGCTTGAAAAGTTTCTTTTTAAAATTCAGATTATTTATTGCAGAGACGGACGATAAGATTGGGGGAGCGGTGGACATATAGCATCGCTCAAGATTAGGGTTTTTGTCCTAATCCCCTCGAAATTCCCTATCTTTATCATTAATCAAAATATTTTTTTATGCGGAGCACACGTCGTTACTCCAAAAGCAAAGAATAATTTCTCGATCATTTATCGAGCGAAATGAGTCGAACTTGCGAGCCCAGAGAATATATGCTATCGTATTCCCACTCAACTACTATAATTAATATCTTGAGTTATATGTCAAACACCTACGTACAAGCAAAGTCAATAGTAGTATTTCATAGCAGTTGTGCATGCTTAGATATTGATATTGACATGATTAGATATTTCCCTATCTTTATCATTGTAAATTCACTTAAGCCACCGTACACTTAGTGCGACTAGTAATTTCAGGGGTGTTTCCGGTATTGAAAAATTTATAAATTTTTATTTGTGGTTGAGAAGTTGTTAGGTGTTTTCGGTAGTGAATAAGTTGTTGAGAAATGTCAACTTGTTTTCCGTAGTAAATAAGTTGTTGATAGATTTGTGAGTAGAGTTACTGTATTAAAAAAAGTTTTTGTTGACAACTTTTTTGCTAGTGGAAACGAGATGGTAAAATGCAGAAATTTTTTTGTTAGTGAAAATGAGATGGACGTTAAGCTTTTAGTGTTTTTTGTTAGTAAAAACGGGGCCTCAGAGTCTATCATTATGTAGCCATTAATAGGATTCATCAGGTAGCATAGAGTGAAAATTATTTGTTTTTTTAAATTTAAATGAAATGAACACAGCTCTGATATTTTGTAAAATTTTTATAAATAAGAGTTGGTTATTGTGAATTATTTTCCGTTTTTTTCTTATTAAAAACATGCATTAGTTTCATGATTTGGAGTATTTATTTGCCTGAGTGAGAGGAATGTACAAAGGAAAAAAATAATCATTGAAAACCTTAAAAAGTTGACAACACGCAAATTAAAATTATCTGAAGAAGACGAGTAGCTTGTATCATATTCGTCATTTATGAATCTTTTTAAGTTTAATTCTTATTATTTACTCCGTACGTACTTCTGACTTCTCTTGACGAGATGAAAATTTTAATCCAACAAATTTACGCAAGACCAAGAAAAGTACTCCTGCGCTTCCAATGTGTTAGTAGTAGTTTTTTTTAGAATACCGTGCTATTTTAAAATTGCTCATAGCTCTTAATTTAAAATAAATCTTGTGATATTTAATTTTCTATAGTGTAATTACGCAGGACCAAGAAAAGGTTGGGACCAGATTTATTATGTTTTCATCCCAAAATTCAGTTTTATATATATATATATTTATATATATATATATATGTATATCGGGGCGATTTCGGGAACACTTAAAAAAACCTCTTAACCCCCCCAGTTCCCGATCGAATTTTGATGATCTGAGCTGCTCAATGTAATCAGAACGTGATTTTTAAGAATACTTGCGAGAAATTAACAAAAAAAATAACCGGAAAGGACTTCATCCGAACAGTTTTTTATTCAACTGTATTGAATAAACCGAAGATTTATTTTAAATTAAGAGCTATGAGCAATTTTAAAATAGCACGGTGTTCGAAAAAAACTACTACTAACACATTGGAAGCGCAGGAGTACTTTTCTTGGTCCTGCGTAATTACACTATAGAAAATAAATCTTGTTGGATTAAAATATCACAAGATTTATTTTTAATCCAACAAATTTTCTATAGTGTAATTACGCAGGACCAACAAAATTTTCTATATTGAACACCGTACTTTTCTTGGTCCTGCGTAAATTTGTTGGATTAAAAATAAATCTTGTGATATTTAATTTTCTACATATGAGTAGAAAGTGATAGATAGAGAAATTTATTAAGAACCATGCAGACGTTTAAAAAAACTTTTCTCAAAACTTGCAAGTGAACAAAGGTTGTTGGTGTGTAACGAAGAAGAGCAGTATGAAGAGAGAGAGAGAGAGATAGATTAGGGTTTATTGGTAGACAAGTTCCCTTCGTTTTCCGACCTTTTAGACTTTAGGGTACACCCCCAGCAACAACTTTTAGTCACCATCGATCTACCAACAGAGCCTAATAAAACCCTCTTCCAATTCTTTTTAGAGGCCCCTATGAAACCCTAGATCAGACAAGGCCATGTGATTAAACCCAATGGTTTTTCTCTAAACCCCTAAAATAATTACCACGTACTGAATAATGCTCCTGCGATTATGAGTTTTGGTACACCACGTTTTGTACTTATTGTCTCTGTCTCAAGTCAACTTCCAAGGCCTTCTTGTTAGGAGTATTTTCCTAGGTAATGTGTCAATTTAACTTGAGGCGATTGCTTTATCTGATCGATCAGATTACCAAAAATATTCCAAAACATTTAAATGACTTTTTGTTTTTTGTGGAAAAGGAAACAGTACGTCGTGCTATCCACACAGACTTTGTTTACACAGATATTGCACAGATCTCGATGTAGGATCAATTCATTACGGATTCCAAACAAACGATTCGAGCCATTCATTTATATTCGGAGAACATTCTTTAAATTTCGAAAGATTCTCCATGTATGAATAATTCAATTTTGAAGAATGCAGATGACGTATGGTTGGAGTGTTTTACAATTCTTCATTTTTTAAGATTTGAAGAAAGGTTTTGAACAAATGAAGTTTGGTTAGGGACGCTCTTAGTTAAAAGATCATTAGTTTATTTCTTCACATATTAGTGCAAAAAGTTTCGAACCACGGGCGAAAATAATCAATTTTAGGAAAATTCTAAATCAGCCCAATAGATTGACAATAACAAGTGTGTTTATGTGCATTAAAAAGTACACAAAAATTCTAAATCAGCCTGGGCTGACAATACGAAGAACGATTCTTGAATCCAAAAAAGAAACGATTTTTTCAATGAATTCAAATCGGAACAGAAGAGAAACATGAATTTAATGGGAAGTCCGATTGATGTAGATTTCAATGACTTTTTGATTTTTTTTCTTTTTTTTTTTCAAAATAATACTCCACTACTCGTAATTAAAAAAGGAAAATTCTAAAATCAGCCCAATGGTCTGACAATAATAAGTGTGTGAATGTGTATTAAAAGGTGTAAAAAAATGTACAAAAATACATATTTTTCTTGTCTTTTAATTTGGTTATCGTCAACCCAGTAAACTGATAATAGCAAGACCGATTAAAAAAAGATCCAAAATAATGCAGCTACTTGTGCGTCTGCATCCAAGACGTCCCTTCCGACATGGCCGTAATTAATAGGCGTCGCCGCGTCGGGATTTTCGGGCAAGACTCGACAAAAAAGTTGCCCAATTTAATTAATTAATTCATTTTTTATGCCCATTTTCACTTTCTGGGGAGTTGAAGCGCTCTCTCTCTCTCTCCTCCCTCCCTCTCTCTCTCTCTCTCTCTCTCTCTCTCTGAGTTCTTGTGATTATCATTCTGAATGATTACACTGGCGGCGGGCAGAAGTTGTTCCTCCCTATTTGGTGTATCTCTACTTCTTTTCTGGGTCCATTTTTTCCCCTCTTCTTTATTTCATTGTCGTCCCAAAGTCTCTCTTTCTCTCTGGTTTTTTTTTTCCCCCCTTGTCGACCCCAACATCTTCCTCTCGTTTCTCCGGTTTTAATTAAGGTTGTAAACGAACCGAGCAGTTCACATACTTGGCTCGGTTCGGCTCTTTAAGGCCTGGTAGACGAGCTGAGTTTGAGGTCAAATTTTCGGCTCCTTTAGTAAAAACTCGGCTCGTTAAAGGTGGCTCGGCTCGATTAAAAATATCCGTTTAGTAAATGACTCAACTCGGCTCAATAAAGGGCTTGAGCTCAAATTTTTGGCTCACTTATTAAACGAGCTGAGCTTGAGCTCAACAAAGCTCGGCTCGACTCGTTTACAGCCTTACTTTTAATTAAGCTCCCCATAAGTAGGCGGTGAGATTGAAACCCTACGGTTAGTCGGGATACGCGTATAATGTCCGAACACTAGAGTTATACTAAAAAATCTTTCTCTAGTGATGTGAGCTGTGAGCATGTCCCCCTTCATGCCTTGGATAGAGTGAGGGTTGTTTTGGGTTAGTATCCATTTTCTCTCTGGTTTCTTCGGTTTTAATCAGGCTTCCCGTACGTAAGTAAATGATGGGATTGAAACCCTACAGTTAAATCGAGGTGTGCGTATAATCATCCGAACACTGGAGTTATAAAAAAAGAAAATATCTTTCTCGATCTAGTGGTGTGAGCATGTCCCTTGATGCCATGGATAGAGTCGAGGGTTGTTTTGGATTAATGATTAAGAACGGAAAACAAATTTAGTAGGAAACAGTTACCATTAATTTTAAAGTTTTTTTTGTTAAGTGGATATCGAGATTAGCTTTCATACATCTTAACTAATCCGTTCTGAAGTTTGTTGAGAATGATAGAAGTTTATGTTATGAAGTTCTATATAATTTTCCTAATTTAATTTAAGAGGTGCATGACGCACGCAACAAAAAAATGGAGCTCGATCATTATATTTTTCGCGAAACGAATAATGACTAGCAAATATGTAGAACAACAACACTCTATTGATCTCCTAGATACTAGTTGAGATTCGCGTAAGTAATTAGTCCGGCTAGGCAGCCTGAGTTTTGATAAACTCATAAGTCTGAAACTTATTTCAATATGATATAAAAGCTCTGTTGACCACAGTTTTTTGAACATATTTGGTGTATGACATTGTCATATATTTTACCGATATATGAGTAACACTTCATATTATATCCAAAATATAATACGCAGACAGAATCAAATTTCAGGTAATCATTTAGATAAACAAATTGAGCACATAACATCTGCTTTGCTACTAACAAATACTCCATCCGTTTCTAATGAAGATCTACTATTAAAAGGCGTGTAGTTAATGATGGCATGTAATAACTTGGAATTATAGAGCTGAACATTTAAAAATAAGTAGAGGAGTACGTCTTTTCATGATGGACTAGTATTTAGGAATGAAAATGTTACTTTAAACTACTAGTACTTATCATAACAAGTTTTTTGTTGCATAATTGCTGTTCTTTTTTCTCATTTTTTTTTTTTTGAAAAACATACTATTATATAGAGTTCTACAACACCACTTACTTACGCACTTATACCTCACACTCATAAGTGTGAACCCTACACACATTATATACATCCTCTGTAGTGTGCGTAACAACATCCAAACAATTGTAGGTGTGTGTAAATGGGTGTGATTCAAGTACTCGTATTTAACTAATTACACACCTATACTCATAGGATGTGTGTAGTGTGTGTAGCAACATCCATACTCTTGTAGGTGTGTGTAAATGAGTGTGATTCAAGTACCCGTATTTTCTAATTACACACCTATACTCATAGGATGTCTATAGTGCGCGTAGGGTCTGAGTGTGTAAGAGCATCTACAATAGGTATGCTAACTAGTGTTTTAATTGTGTGTGTAAGACTTAGCACATTACAATATAATGGGTATGCTAACTAGTGTTTTAATTGTGTGTAAGACTTTGTGCCACAATGCTTCTATTAGTCTGTGTGCTAGAGTGTGTTAAATATTATAATGTGCTAGCATGTGTGTCAAGTTTGGAAAGCAAACAATAAGTAGATCCCACCTTTGTAATTCAAACTCCAACCATAAAATATAAATATCCATTACTCCTAATACACACTTATGGGACCCATTTTTATCCTAACAAACATTTTAACACAAAAATTTACCAAACTCATTGTAGATGTTATAACACACTTCTATGTTATCAATATCGAACACACACTTGTAGGACCCATTTTTATCTTATTACACTTTTTAATAAATATTTTAACACATAAATATACCAAACTCCATTACGAATGCTCTAAATAGGTGTGACTCAAGTACTTGTATTTACCTATTTACACACTTAGGGCCCGATTGGATGCCGTATAAGTTTTGGGTGTATTATTTATGAAGGGGGATAAGATAGTAAGAGGTATTAGTTAAGAAGGGAGGACCAACATTGATGTGACATTTATAGAGGGTGTATTAAAAAGTAGATGGCTTGGATAATGTATTAGAGAAATGGGATAAATTAATACTTGGTTTGGATGAAGGATAAATTGAATGTATAAAGAAGGGTGTATGATGTAAAAAGCTATCAAATGACTTATTTGCCCTTGTGCAGTGTTAGATTATTCATTTGATTAACTATATAATGACTTGGCCTCCAACTTTGATTAATTTTATTCACAAATGATCAATAATAATTTAGTTAGTTAATATAATAATTTAAATATATTATTGAGGTGATTCGTATTTTTGATATGGATTTTTCGTCCAAGTATAAATAAAATTTTCTCTCTCCTCCATCTCTTCTCCGTCCACATTTCTGTCTCCTCATGCGTGTGAAACTGGCTATAAATACAGCCTCACCGCCGACCATCTAGCTGCATTATTCTTCACCCACACCAAAGTCTTGAACAAAACACCAACCCCTCTCACTCTCTCTCTTCACACATCCCACTACATTCTTCTCTCTCTCTCCTAATTCACTTCTAACAACCTCTTCCTAAACAAAAAAACAAATGGAAGAAGCACTTAGGAGACTCAACGGCCTGAGTCACGCTTCCGAGTCCGACCCAGTCCAGTACCCCACCACCACCCTAAAACGCTGCACCACCACCGCCACCGCCGCCAACAAACGCTCCGTCAAAGACCCACCCCCTTCCAACACCAACCAGACGCGCTACCGCGGCGTCCGCCGCCGCCCTTGGGGCCGGTACGCCGCCGAAATCCGCGACCCCCAGTCGAAGGAGCGGCGATGGCTCGGCACCTTCGACACGGCCGAGGAGGCCGCGTGCGCCTACGACTGCGCCGCCCGGGCCATGCGCGGCGTCAAGGCGAGGACCAACTTCGTGTACCCGTCCTCCCCTTTGCACCACCACGCTCTCCCCGACAACAATCTCATCCCTCCGTTCTTCGCCTTCAAAAAACCGTCCCCGCCGTCGATGGCCCGAAGCTTGATCCCGCCCACGAACTTTTCCCATTTCTCCGGTGGCCCTCACGGCGACTTCCCCGTGCCGCAGTCGCACAGGAACAGTAACAATAATTTCCTGCTTCGTGAAGGCCTCACCTCCTCTTCCACATGCTTGACGCCACCAGTTTACGAAAATACCCCTCCGGGTTCTTCCTTCCACAACCCCTCTCGTTCTAGAACTTCTTCTGCCCCTGGTGACAACTTTGGCGGTTCGTCCTTTGTTTTACCAAATATCCAAGACCATCAAGAAAGTTACAATTATAACCCTGTTGATTTGGCTATGGAAGATGACCAAATAGATGGCATGGATTTCTTTCAGTCGGAGCAGTCGGGTTCGGGGTTGCTGCAGGAGGTTCTAAACGGGTTTTACCCGAAACCGCAACCCAAGAAGTGCGAGAAGTCGAAAACCCAGAAGGGGGTGAAGCAGAATATGCAAGCTTTTGGAGAGTTGAACGGAGCTGAGGGTGGGAGTTTTAATGGGAATTTGGGGGCTTACTTTGACAACATGAATGGGGGATTCGGGTCCGGGTTGGGACACATGGGCCATAATGATTACCAGCCGGGTTTTCAGTTTCCGGCGGCGGCAGCGGAGTCGGTGTTTGGAGGTGGTTTTCAGTACTCGGAGCTTTTTGGGGTTTTGGCTGCTAATGTGCATAATGCTTGAGGGGTTTTCAGAGAAAATTTGGCTATATTATAGTTTAAACAGTGTTTATGTCCTTTTTAAGGTTATTTTAGGCAATGAAAATGGTTGTAGTACTATTACTATGTGCCTGCTCGATCCATGAAAGATTTTGTGGTTTTTGGTTCAATTTTTCCTTGTTGCTTTTGTTTGAGCTCCTTTCCATGCAAACACTCTCTCACTCTTTCTCTCTCTCTCTCTCTCTGCATCTATGTGACACTAAGGATGGCAACGGGACGGAGTCGAACGAATAGAACTTTGTTAAACACAACTTGTGTTATACCACACCCGGGGAATCGGCACGGGAAATTAACATGTTACGCATCAGGTGTGTTCTTGGACTTTTTGTTAGTATGATCGTCTAATTAATTGTTTTTATGGATCATTGTTACCATCCGATCGACACTCTTTTGTTGAAAAAGAAAAAAGAAAAAAAGAAGCTAAACACATTTAGCAAGTTTTGGTGATTTTTTTTGGACATGTACTCCTACTACTTAATTTCCAGAATATTCTAGCTATGAATACAATATTTTTTTGTTCTCTTAGAAATGGAATATCCATTTGCCAAAGAGAACGTTTTCCCTTTGTATAATTTGAAAATTAATCAAAACCATAAACAGAAACGTAGGAGATTTTTTGAAAAGCCTTTTAATCGGTCAAGAAGAGAAAATCTTTTTTACGCAGGTGTTGTAAACAAGTGTTTTGGATGGTCCAAAAGTGTTTTGGACGGTCAAGATGTTAATGAAACTTTTTCAGAAAAGAGTTAATTGTCACCGGTCATAATTGAAAATGAATCTCAGTCATTGATTGCATCGCACCTTGAACAAGTTGTTCATGGAGCCTCCGTGAAAAAGGCTCTCTTCGGTTAATCTACGGACTTCTCTAAGAGGAGAGGGAGAGGAAGTGGTTCAGATTATTGAAATTAAAAATTAAACATGTACCGTAACGGATTATCGGAATCATTAGGCCTACTTAAACAGTAATGTTTTGCTTGTTCGTATGATGGTTACTAAACACTTATCAATATAGTTTTCACATAAAGTAGTAGTAGTATTTTTTTGGTGATGAAGACTGTTCCGATAAACCGAACTAATCTCTCTAACTCCTCCTACCGCCTTTTTCACACGTTTGTGCGAGGTGAGGTGGATCTAGGAATAAATCGTTATCGATGGGAATTGATTCTACGAACATGAGGTAGTAAGCCCCGACGAGACAAGTCGATTAACCACTGCAACAACTCCCTTGATTCAACAATTCTTCTTCTATCTCGGCTTATATTTTCCTTTGAATTTCGTAGCTTTTACAGTCCAGATTTACATTCCTCTTTTTGGAGACAAACTTATTCACGGTTCCACACAACCTCGGCCTCCCGTTTCGGCAATCAATGGTTGGGATCTACTTTTCAGTTTTGACCGGTGACCATTAATTTTTACTGGTCAAATTACTTTTCAATCCGGACCGTTCAAGACACTTTTGAACGCGCGCGATTGAGCGCCGTAAACTTTATTTGTCGGTTGCTCCATATAGAAGTTTTTCTCCAAGTATATTAGTTACCGATCAAAGCATTGGTACATTTGGACCCAGATCTTGGATTGGTGGCACACTAAATGGGTTTGCCCGCCTTCGATAGCGGATCTTTTGTGTTGGTGGTTTGATAATAGTTTCTGTAACATAGAAAAACATATTTGGGAAGCTTGCTTTTATGCAACAATTTAGTCCATTTGGATGACACGGAATGGGTATATTTTTAAGGATGCAACTGCAAGATCTGAGGAGGTGGTGGATATAATCAAGTTCAGGGTGGCTATGTGGATCAAAGTCAAATTCAATATTAGACTGTACTCTGTAGAGGATTTCAAAAGTTTTTTGGATGGTATTCGTTCGCTAAAATTGTAATTGTATGGCGTTAATCATTCAACCCCCTGCTGGATGATTTGCGTCCCCCCCTCCCCAGGTTGAGTCTGAGCATGTGTGCTCCTCAGCTTTCCCTCTCGATGTATCCTTTCGAGTGTTATAAAATTTCGCTTTTGCCGAGAAAAAAAAAAAAAGATAGTGAAGAAAGACCAAATTAATAAGGTGCAACAATGTAACGGACGTAACAACCCTTACCAGCTCAATTCCTAAATAAGGATTTGTGCGAGCACGACAAGCACTTCAACCCCATCCATTAATGTTTGCAAAACCCAAGCACTTCTAGTTGCGGGACATGCCCCACGCTTTCAGTTGATGTCAGCTCTAGCTCATCTGCTAACCATTAGCCTAACAAAAGGTTTAGAACTTATAACTCAGGTTAATTAATTATAATTAGTGTGTATATCCAATTCGGGGATCGTTGGCTAGATGAGGTCCGAGCCGTTGGATGTGACGGCTCGGAGGTGCGCAGCATGGTACTGCGCACATCACTGCACAGCACCAACCCGAAGTCCGTGATTATCTTATGTATTACGGAGTATCTCACATTTCCGTTTTATAGCCTATGTGGGACTATGGACTTCCCAAACAAACACTCATATATGCGTATTTACCAAAAGTCTAAGAGCTATTTTTTTTAAAAAAGAAGTTAATTTTCGTCAAAAAAATTTTATTAAGAGATTTTGGGATTCTATGGATTCTTCGAAGCTGAAAATGGTCTAAAATCTGATTATAAATTACGGAGTAAGAAGTTTTGTTTGGTATGCTTTTCGATACATATTTTAGATTTGAAGTAACCTAAAAGTTGATTTTCAACTTTTTTTTCCGGTCAAACGGAAAAAAAATGTATAAATTAATAATTTTGCAGATATAAATGAAAATATGTTTATCTCCTACAAAATATGCTAAAATCTACTATAATCTATAATATGTCGCAGAATCTAAAGCTATTGCATATAATATGCGCAAATACGTCCTTAATCTCTTTAAAAAAGGAAAATGCATAATCACCTCCAAGAATGTAAGTTGATAATGTTTAAAAGGTACCATAATATTCGAGAAAAGTGTACTAATAACTATGAAAATGTATTGCTATCCGGTAAATGTGTACTAAAATTCCTATTTGTTTGGTGTTATAAGGAACATTTGGGATGGGTTAGGAAACAACAATTGGGAACTGGAGTTTAGGAGGGACTTGCGTGAAAGGGACAATTTAATGCTAACAAACCTGAAATTAAGGTTGCAGTCCTACCACTTAGATCCGTCCAAACCTGACTCGCTGCAATGGAAATGGACGGCCAACAAGAACTTTACGGTTAGGTCCGTATATGAGCAGTGGGAAAGGCAGACACATGATAGAAATCCAATCCTGGGCTCCTTGTGGAAAAACCTATGCCCACCTAAGGTGGAAATTCTGGCATGGAAGGCATTGCAGGAGAGGTTGGCCACAAGGTCAGTTCTGATGAGCAGAAATATTGTGGTAAATGATGTATTGTGCCCTTTTTGCTCCTTGTTTCTGGAAACCCCTAACCATTTGCTACTTCACTGTCATTTTTCTTGGTGTGTTTGGTCTCAAGTTTTGGATTGGTGGCATACTAATTGGGTGTGTCCGTCTTCGATAGCGGACCTCATGTGTGGGTGGTTCGACAACAGCTTCCGTAACTTGGAAAAACACATTTGGGAAGTGTGCTTCTATGCAACAATTTGGTCCATTTGGATGATGCGGAATGGCTGTATTTTTAAGAATGCGACTGCAAGCTCAGAGGAGGTGGTGGATATTATTAAGTTTAGGGTGGCGATGTGGATTAAAGTCAAATTCAATGTTAGGATGTACACTGTGGAGGATTTCAAAAGATTTTTAGATGGCATTCGATCGCTTAAATTGTAATATATTTTGACGGTTATCATTCAACTTCCTGCTGGATGATTATCGTCTTCCCATTCCCCGGTTGAGTTGAGCATGTGCGCTCCTCAACCTTCCCCCTCGATGTAACCGTTCGAGTTCTTTGAAATGAAATTTCTTTTAGCTGAGCAAAAAAAAGAGAGGATATTATCCATAGCTTTAACAAGAGCCATTTATAATTTGTCTACTTTGGTTTAGATTATTAGATCAGCTAACCATTCAGTTAGGGTCGATAAACAAGCCGAAAAAAAATGCATTTCTTACAGTAGGTTGTAATCATTATATTCATAAATGCATTTTTAACATGTTTCCAAAAAAAAAAAAAATTTGTTTAAGTACGATTTGCAAACTAATGGGATCCAAAAATAGTTTGGCTTGTAAATTTATTTATCAAAAAAGCCGATATCAAACGAGTTTTGATATAATTAATCAGGAG
This sequence comes from Rhododendron griersonianum, assembly GCA_018127125.1. NCBI lineage: Eukaryota > Viridiplantae > Streptophyta > Magnoliopsida > Ericales > Ericaceae > Rhododendron > Rhododendron griersonianum. The sequence goes on along the minus strand of CM030799.1, from coordinate 4,754,835 downwards.
CAATCTCGAATATTTTGAAATTTTTAAACACCACTAATTGAGTCTAGTGTAATATTCAAGACTTGATCGATTTACATATGTAACACATCAACGGTGAGGTAACTTTACACACTGAGTGTTTCCGGTAGTGAAAAATTTGTAGATTTTTATTTGTGATTGAAAAATTAGGTATTTCCAGTAGTAAATAAGTTTGTTTTTTAGTGTTTTTTGTTAGTGAAAATGAGATGATAAAATGCGTTAAGTTTTTAGTTTTTTTTGTTAGTGGAAATGGAGCCCGATAGAACTCGTTCTTTTAGGTTCATTCAACCACTCTTTTTTCTCCATGTACTTGCAGTTATACAAACATCTCACTTTACATTCTCTCTCAAATATGTATGCAATTTGGTTGGGGGCGGTTCAGAGGACACATATTTTGGAGAATTTTTTTTTTTTGAAGCCCCACACGAATAGTCGAAGCCGTTCAATTTGTTTAAAATGTATTTTTAAGAGTTTTTGTAAAAAAAATCAATTCATTCCAATGAATTGATTTTTATGCTATCAAATTTAGGAACAAATACCAATCAAGCCTTTACAGATATCCGAAAGAATTGATTATTGACGGGTAATTTTAAAAACATATTTAAAACAAATTAATGATTCCGATCATTTGCGTGAAATTACAAAAATGATTGTATGCAAATTGAGTGTCATCAAATTATAATAGTGTCAGTAGAACGTGCCCATTTTGTTAGATCTTCCACAAAGTACAGTACTTGAGCATGCTTTTGGATTTGTATGGTGGTGGAGTATTTAGCTTTTTGAGTTGGCTGCTAAATAAAATAGGGCTTCTCCTATGGCAGTGTGATTATTTTATAAATTATTTCATAAACAAGAGGAGTACCCATTTTTGGGATTATTGGAGTTCTACTTTTTGGCATTATTTCATGAATCAGTACCACTCTCAGAAAACTTTCAAGTTTAAGGACATGTTTATGTACTATTCCTACTATGTGCTATATATGTATACGGGATCGATCGATGCACTTTTTAGTTCCCATTGGATTCTATAGTCCTTGGTTTGGTTTGGTTTCATTATAACTTCATTTATATTTTCGCATTCTATGGTCCTTGGTTTGGTTTCGTTGTAACTTCATTTATATTTTCGCATACAGTTTAGTTATTCGTGTACTCTTCCTATTAATTAGGGTTGATGGAAACGAGAATTCTCATTTGCTGGATCAAAAATGTTTAAGATATATAACAAGTATCCATGAAAGGTTAATGAACGGCTTAGATTTTGTGATCATACCAAACCCCATTTGGAGACGGCATTACGAACATTGACTTTATATACATTCTGCTTAATTATTCTTATGTTTACTCTAGGTGTGTTTTCGTGATATTAAAACTGCGCTAAATGGGTAGAATGTAGGGTTAATTATTTTCTTACTGAGTGAACTCATGGTGCTATGTCACTTATAGGGGCTGTAAGTGAGCCGAGCTCGAGTATTCGGCTCGTTTACTAAACTAGCCGAGTGGAGCTCGGCTTGTTCGACAAAAGCTCGGCTCGTTAAAAGAGGCTCGACTCGATTAAAGAGGCTGTTTAGTAAATGACTAAGTTTGGCTCGTTAAGACTCGAGGCGAGCTCGAGCTCGAGTTTTTGGCTCATTAAGGAAACGAGCCGAGCTTGAGCTCGCCGAAGCTCGGTTCGGCTCGGCTCGTTTACAACCCTGTGACTCACTTACCTAGTCCTACAACATTATCTTTTGGGAATTGTAATCTACGTTTGAAAAAAAATTATGCACTGTTTATTAGTTTCAGTAATTGTTTAATTAATTTTTATTTATTTTAACGTGCCGAGCAGTCGAGGGGCTACTTGGAATTATTATGCAACTAAATACTATCTTGTAATTAATCGTGATACTATGCGGCAATATTATCAACAATGTTGACCTCAAATTGGGTTTAATGGAGATTCTGTCTTTGGATTTTTTAATTACCAGCAAGAATCGGACATGAGAGCTTGGGAGGGTAAGCCTCTTACTTGCCGTACAATGAAACTAAAAAAAATCGTTGCAGCCAGTATTTGCTTGCAATCAGTGGCGGCTCCCACCCTTTGGCAAAGGTGGTCACTTGAACACCCAAAATATTTATTTTTCCATAGAATACATGTAATATTTTTAGTTTTAGCTTAGTTTAGCCCTTCTTGAATGCCCTACCCAAATATATTTCAACACCCTATCCAAAATATACATGTAATGAATCCAACGTATGCAACCCAAGTAATAGATTTTTTTTTTTTGTATATATAGTAGTGGTTTCTAAAGATAGTAGGAATTTTTGAACACCCTTCTCAGAATTTGTGAACCGCCACTGCTTGCAATGGGATCTAGTGTGCATGAGTTCCATGCATATTCTTCTTTTGTGAATTCCTCTCTCCTGAGCATGCCGTTTTCGGTCTTCTTATTGAGCTTTATCCACGGGACGTGAAAAGCAAGAGCAATTGAAGCCAAACAGCTGAGGAAATCTAATTTTTGCTCGATAGTCATGCCATGCCCTTGCCTAGCCCGGCGACAAGCACACGTCTTGCATGGTTTGCTTAAAGCAAAAAATTAAAAATGAAGCTCTTTTGTTGGACTATTATAAGGGGTAAAGGAGTAGGAGTAGCCTCTGAAATTCAAAATTTTTTAGAGGCCTAAAGCAGCTGCAACACAAAATTTAGCTCAGGGCCAGCTCTGCATGGTTGGGATCTTTTATTACTGGGCCTGACATCCCTGGCATATGGAGTACATAAAAACAGGACACAAAAGCTGAAGTGTGAATGGGCATTATTAATTTACCTGCCCATGTTATATTTCGTATACGAGTGTTCTTTCTTGATCAGAAGGGACAAATTCTGAATCCATAATCTCAACGCATTAACTACTAAACTTTTAATCTTTTGGGTGCCCCTAAAGTTTGAGACTTTTTTTTATACCGGGGATACCAAGGGTAATGGTATCCCTTCCGGTCTATTTATAATTTTCTGGCCATTTTCCGATCACACTTGGATGATCAGCTCCGTTCATTTTGTAGAGTTCGGCAAGAACCTTAAGCATACCAAAAATCGTGTTCATTGGATTTTTGTAGATACATGATCGGCACACATGAAAATTGAAGAAAACCAATATTGGATCCAAAACCACACTGAATCGGAATCCAGATTTGTTTTTTTTGCAATTTTCACGTGTGCCGATCGTATATCCATTAAAGTCCGATGAACACGATTTTTGGAATGATGATGGTTCTCGCCAAACTCTACAAAATGAACGGAGCCGATCATCCAAGTTTGATCGGAAAATAGATGAAAAATTAAAAACAGACCGGAGGGGATACCACCACCCTTGGTATCCCCGGTATAAAAAAAAAAAAGTTTCTTTTAAGTGTAATTACTACTCCTGATTAATACACTAGCAGTAGGGGGACCAGTATTATTGTGCATGAACAATAACGTGTGTGACAGGGTGTTCTTAAATTCAAAACAAGTGGAGTTGGAGGTTGAGAGGAATTAATTGATCGTAATGGAGGATTAGCAATGTTGTTGAAAAGCTTAATTAGAGTATTAGGTCTTTAATTACTAGGCATTACTTTGCATATGGTTAAGGGAAGAGAAGATATATTGACCCAGCCCATATGGTCAAAGAGTATTTTGAAAAAATAAAATCTAAAGTTTTTTTGAAAGAAAAAGAATACTAATTTTTTTTAGTTTTTTTACAATCTCAAAAATTCTAAAAAAAAAAAATGCCCTTGAGGTGATTAGAGTGTAGGAAAAAGTATAGATATGGACTGATTGCGCATCCACTAGTGGGGCCCAACTAAAGTTAAGAAAAGAAAGCTCAGTATGAACTGACCCAACACAAAAATTAATAGCATACATATGAGATTCGAACTAGAAATCAAAGAGTTCTTGAGGTCCCTTCTTGCCAGCTGACTACCACAGTTCCCCTAGGTCATACGGTTCGTTACCTAGCTAGGGGATCCTTAGTTCACAATAGTGTATAAAAGAAATTCATGTAACTATAATAATTTGCGTCACGAAAATAACTCAAAAATTCTGGTTGCATGGTGTAGAATATTTTTTTTTTGTTGCTGTTAATGGTGTATATTGTTTTTTTTTTAACAAACAACAATTTTAATTATTTCAAAGCCCGGAGATACAAAGATTCCATCACAAATACATGAATGAACCAAAATTACCAAAATCTTGATACGAGCACATACACTAACAGGCTCTACGACACACATTGCAATAGCAGATCAACATAAATGTTGGGCAAATAAAATCTTCTGTTTTTTTTTTTTTATCCGCAATTAAAATCTTCTTTGCTGTTCAAAAAAATATATACATAAATGTTGGGCATAGCTACGGCAACTCAAAGATTAGGCAACAAAATATAAATATCTCCATCCAAACAATGGAAATGTCAGTCTCAATATTGCTTCAAATTACCAAACATCTCATTGTTTGGATGAATTAATATTTGCCTCTAATCCATTAGTAAGACGTTCGAAATGAGTATAACATTGAAGATTGGTTTTAGTGTCCTTTTATCCAAATATATACTATCCGTCATACATTCTTTTTTACGCACACGAAAAGAGTAATCTTGTGATTTCGTATAAATAGAAACCAAAACAACAATGCATCAATATAAAAACAAGTATGAGCTGGCCCGGACTCCAAAGTTATAAAAAGTAGTCAGCTCCTCTCCGATCCATGAAATTGGACTAGACTGTTTAGTTGGCCCGTTTGTGGGCCCTTCCTCAATCCAAACCTATCTCAAGACAAATGCATTAATTCCTAAAATCATATCAACATGATTGTGTTGACGTGGTCGATGTCATTGATGAGCTCTGACACGTGAATATAGTTTGGATCACTAAAATGAGTCTGGGAAGGATCCACAAATGGGTTAATTGGACGGTCCAGTTCATCATCATGGACTGGGAGGATTTCTCTCATAAAAAAGGGGGTGTGAAATCAATTTGCTTAACTAATATTTGACATATTTGCCTCAAGCCCACATTGTTGAGAGAGAGAGAGAGAGAGAGAGAGAGAGAGAGAGAGAGAGAGAGAGAGAGAGAGAGAGAGAGAGAGAGGAGTTGTGATGGGAAATTGGACACCAATGCTTGAGCAAATATCATGGAGAATGCATGGCTCCTACAGGGGTGACGATGGGAGTACAATTATCACTGGTGACCATGGGAGTACATTAATAATTCCTCATTAACACTATGTTTAAGCAAATGTGTCAACAATTAATAGTACTATATTAAACAAAGTTCCTGCTTTTGATCCTCTACATCAATTATTAGTTTATTACCTTGCAAACTTTAAGTCTTCTCCCTTAAAACTGCAGAGTAATGGCCTCTAGCCAATGCCCTAAGCCCATAACTTAAAAAGGTTGTTCCCTAAACCAAACTATCTAATAAAAGATTATTTGGAATCAATCTATCTAATAAAACAGAAGGCTGTTTGTCCTATGTGGCACATTTGTCCTATGTGGCACCCATTATGCACAAGGGTGTGGGCCACACAAACACAAGTTGATCCAATGGTTGAGATTCATTTGATCTAATGGATGAGGTGTGCTCTCCAACTCTCTTAAGAAAACACCCATACTCTTACAAATATATTACAAAAATGCCATCAGTTCTTTTTAACCACTGCTTGGCTTCTGGCATTAGCATAAAAAATATATATATTACAAAAATGCTCATGCCTACGACACGGGGTGCGTAGTACCGTAGTCATGGGCAAGCACTAGTCTCTATTATAAAACAGAAGGGTGTGGGGACAAGTTGTTGGAACGGCTTAGATTCATTTGATCTAAAGGCTGTAGTGTATCCTCCCACTTCCCAGTTAAGTGCCCATGGTTTTTTACCTAAATCACACAACTGCCATCCCCTTTCAACCGGGATGCGTAGTGCCGTAGGCACGGGCTAGCACTAGTTAGGAAATAAATCCAACTTGAACATATTTTGAAGCTACTTAAATTCAACCACGCTTGAATTTTAATCCCTTAACTCGTAATGAGTTAAACGGAACCAAGCTACTTAGGTTAATTTGACTTGAGATTAATTTAATTTAAGTTTGTTTGCAATCGACCGACTGATCAACTGATAAATAAACTAAACTTAGACAAAAAAAAAAAAAAAATTGATTCATGGACAAATAAGCTTCAACGACCCTGTTCTTGACTTAATTAGGCTCGTTTCCAATCCAAGCTAACTCTACTCCATCAAATGGAAGTATGATTGACGCAGCAGAATTCACGAGGGATTAGTTGCGTTCTAATCAAAACGAGATAAACAACTCGTTACAACGAGCAAACCTTGCGCACAAGGAAAAGTAGAGAGAAACTCTGCAATATTATTGACAAAAAGCTTTAAAAGATAAATAATTGAATAAATTACAGCCCTTTTTATAAGACCCTAACCCTAGAAATCCTACTGAAAAAGAAATAATAAATCATGCCAAAACAAGCGGTATTAAATAAAAGATATTTCCTAATTAATTAAAATAAAATCTTAATTCTTGTAGATCAAGAATCCTAATAAAGGTAGAAATCAAAATTAAACTGAATACGGAAAGTTAATAATTCTAACCTAAACGAAAATATTCTTAGCCAAAATCTTGTTCTAAAACAATAAAAATAAAATATAAAAAACTCTCTATTTTTGTCCTACATCAATGATCCAACTATATTTGTAGGTCACACGTCAAGTAAAACTTATGTATTATGTGTAAGTTTACTTTTAGATTTAGTTCGGATGACAGAAATGTGGAGTGGCAATAACAATTAACGTGACTCTGTATCTCGATGTGTTCCATGACAAGTGGGAATTGAAATAGAAATTAGATTATTAATGAGTTAGTTAGGCTCCATTCCGGAAACCTTCTTAAAAAATAAGTACTTATTTTGCAACTTCTAATTCGAAAATAATAAGGGTCATTCCACAAAATCCAAATAAAAAGTTCCTTTCCACATTTTCAAACTCAAAAATAATTGTAAATGAAAAAAAAAGTTCAATTTTTTTTGCACCGTATTAAAGATCTCAATGAGATCTATCAAACAAGATCCATAGTAATAGGAAAATTATTTTGCGTAAACACATGATTTTTGAGCTTGAAGTTGCCATATACAAAAAATAAGACTGTTGCTATGAGAATGGGCGCCGGCGGAGGGAAATCGTACTGACGGCCGCGCCAGGCCGTCTCCGGCCACCGGACGGCCGATCCGAGCCGTCCAAATTTTTTTTAAAAAAAACGAGGGGGCCCTTGCGGGAATCAACGGCATCCGAGGTGTGTAGGGTGCTTGATCCGAGCACCCTACACACCTCGGATGCCGTTGATTCCCGCGTGGGCCCCCTTGGTTTTTTTTTTAGAATTTTTGGACGGCTCGGATCGGCCGTCCGGTGGCCGGAGACGGCCCGGCGCGACTGCCGGTACGATTTCCCTCCCCGACCGGTCGGTACCTATATAAATTCTTCCAAAATAAGTACCAGCCTTCTTATTTTCCGGAACAAGCCTTCTTATTACACAAAAAATAAGTTCTTATTGTGTTTCTGGAACACAGCCTTACACTATAATCATTCTCTATCTAACTATATAAGAATCTAGTCATCACTTTCTCTAATAGAAATTTCTAATTTCAGGGGTCTATCTATCTGAAAAGAAATATTGACTCCTCTATTTTTTTAAAGTGTTTTTGTTGTATAATATTCCCACATTTATCCAATGAGTCGATTCGACTGATACTCACGGGTAATAAACAAGCCAAACGAGCCCAAGCGTTTGAAAACGTAACTAACTTCAAAACATGTTAAAGCTTAGATTAGTAATTAAGATAAGCTAGTCTATCTCAAACGAGCCTTGATTGGGCCGAACATGAGTTGATTTTTAGTAACTTGAACATTTGAAAACATAAGCTGAACAAGCTGAGTAGTAAGCCAAATCGTTTGAAAACGTAACTAACTTCAAAACATGTTCAAAGCTTAGATTAGTCATAAGATGAGCCTATCTCAAACGAAAATGATATAGGTACCGACGGTTTCCATAGGGAAACCGTACCGACGGCCGAGCCGGCCATCTCCAGCCACCGGACGGCCGATCCGAGCCATCCAAAAAAATTTAAAAAAAAACCAAGGGGGCCCACGTGAGAATCAACGGCATCTGATGTGTGTAGAGTGCTTGATTTAAAAAATAGGGTGTTTAGATCAAATACCCTACACACATCGAATGACATCGATTCCCGCGTGGCCCCCCTTGTTTTTTTTAAAAATTTTTTTGGACGACTCGAATTGGCCGTCCGGTGGCCGGAGACGGCTCGGCACAGCCGTCGGTACTTGGTACATATAGAATCACTCTATCTCAAACGACCTTCAATTGGACCGAACATGAGTTGATCTCGAGTAGCTTGAACTTTAAAAAACACAAGCTAAACGAGCTGGGTACTAACAAACCTATCTTGATCGAGCTTTTAACAAACGAACACGAACTCAAATTTGAGCAGCTTGGTTTATTTATCAGTCCTATCGATCTTAACGAAGGTATTTGCCGTCTACTTTGTATAATTGGATTTCCGTTCCAAGTCAAGATTGATTAATGGTCATTCGAACATACCGGGCTTGTAGTGAGGCCCAGGCCCATTAAAAATATGAACGGGTCCGCATTATTTCTGGGCTGGATTCCACTTGAGCCCATGCCTTCAAACACAAGGCCCAATACCACAAATTGAAATTCACCAGTCCACAGAGAACAATACAATGGCCCAATCAATTTTTTTCTTCTTTGCCGGTCATTTTTCAATTATGGCTTCCTTTCCTTCCACATTTCCCTTCTATTACTAATTATTTTTAATTAATCTAGCCATTTTTTACTCGTTATCCACCGTCCTCCTAAGGGTCATCATCGGGCCGGGCCGCCAAGTCACTATCCAAGTCCTTCCACTGGTTGGGCCAAGTGAGCTTTTTTTGCTGGCTGGGCCAGGTACCTAAAATTGAAGTCTAGGCCCAACCCACTTGGCAGGGTTGTGGGTGGACTAGAATTGTATTGCTTACAGGTTGGATTTTGATTGCTCTGTATTTTTTATGGGGCTAGAATTGTAATGGGCTTATTGAAGCTCTGTTTTTTTTTTTTTAGCTTATTAACTTGGGGTTCTTACTGGCCGGCCCAATTTTGTGTCCGCGTAGCCGTCCCAGCCCACCCCACGTCAAACCCTTTCCGCCCAACCCCGTTTCAAGTGGTATGCCCAAAAATACCCCCGCCCAAGCCCTGCCTCAGATTAAAACAGATCCTGGGAGTATTCACGCGAGTGACAGAGAGTTACAGATCGAGGATGGTGTCTTCGTCTTCTTCGCCGGTGGTGACGGCGACCTCTTCGAGCTTGACGATCAGTGCGACCAGTGCTCCGGTGTCTTCGTCTTCGCCGGTGGCGAGTTCTTCCGCGTCTGTGCTTTGGATCGGCCATTTGAAGAGAAGTAGAGTGCTCGATTTACTGAAAATCCAACCATCCCTGACGGTACCGACGCTACCGTCGCCGTTGACTACGTGGCATCTCTTGACGAAGTGCTTGCACGCCTGCGAGTTGTCGAAGCGACAGACGACATGCCAGACGGCGGAGATCGGGGCGGAGATCTGCTACGTCACGATGAAGCAGCACTGGTTGGGCCCCACCGCGTGGGTGTGGTAGCGAGACACGATGTCTGGCACCGGGGTGGCGCACATCAGAGGGCTACGCCGTGGATGTGGATGTGGATGTGGTTGTTGTTGTTGGGATTGTTGTTTGGGGCAAGTGTTTGTGGCGGGGTGGTTGTATCTGTGGAAGAGTAGAGATGATTTTGGTTCATTCCTAGACATCTTTTGTCTTTCTGTATCAGATTGAGAGAGAGATGGTTGGATTTTCAAAGAAAGAAAAGTGGGGGTGTAATGACGTAATGGAAGTTTTCCAAATTTTGTAAGCTGCTAAAATATGTGTCAATTCACTTGGAGATGTGAATTTTGTCTTTTTCAAATGTGTGAATTCTTCATTTCAGTGTGAACTCTTCATTTAGGTGTGAATTGTCTCTTTTTTGAATTGTGAATTCTTAATTTAGAAATGTAAATTGTGCAGATGAGGTGTGAATTGTATAATTAGGTGGGTGTGAATTGTGCAGATGGGGTGCGAATTCTGCATTTAAGGGTGAATTCTGAAAAAGTGGTGTGAATTCTTGAAATGAATGTGAATTCTGGGGGTATGAATAGTGCAGATGGGGCGTAAATTCTGCAAAAAAGATGTGAATTTTAGGGGTGTGAATTCTGCAAAGGTGTGAATTATTGGGTGCAAATGTGTGAATTCTACAAAGGGGTGTGAATTCTCGGAGGTGTGAATTCTTGGGGGTGTGAATTCTCGGAGGTGTGAATTCTTGGGGTTGTGAATTCTCGAAGGTGTGGTGTGAATTCTTGAAGGTGTGAATTCTGGGAGGTGTGAATTCTTGCGGGTGTGAATTCTCGAAGGTGTGAATTCTGGGAAGTATGAATTCTTGAGATATGAAAAGTAATAAGGGCAAAATAGTAATAGCATCTTTAAAAAGGGTTTAGATGGGATAGCACTTTAAAAAAGGGTTTGCATGGAACCCCATGTAAAATATGGGACCGGCCAGGAATTTCCTGTATTAACTTATCACAAGACAAAATTAAAGACTCTCTGAATTGTGCAACCTAAAGGAAACCACCATTCATTTTTTCGGTTTTCCTATACCAAAAGATGAAAATATATATCCTTGAATTGAATGTTTTGGGTTTTGTGTGATTAATGGGCAGAAAAGTGGTCTGCCCTGCGGCATGTCATGTGCATGTGTGCTGGGTTTTGTGCGATTAATGGGCTATCCGAGCGGGCCATCAGGCGGGCCAAGCTTAAATATCGAAGCCCAAGCCCGGCCATGAAGACTTTGGACGGACTCGGGCCTGGAAAAAGCCCAACGGGTTGGGCGGGTCGTGGGCTGGAGGCCTAAATGATGACCCTTACTCCTCAGCAATGGTGAACATTTTTTCCATTTTCCAATTACAAAAGATTTGCAAGTGGAGTGCACTTCCCTTATACTTTCATGAATATGGGCAGGGTTCGATTCTTATAAGTACTCATTCCCTCTCAAATTCCTTAGGACAGAGTAGATTAGATTTAAGAAAGGAAAAAAAATACCAAAGATTTTCATTCTTAATCAAAGTAGTGAAAGTGACCCCACAGGAGGGCATAACAGTGAAATGCGGGCAAATGTGTTAGGATGTGATAGGCTAATTGAGAGTTTGAGACACGCAAGAGAATAATGTATGACCTTTGGGCGTAGCTTCGTTGATGTTGCAACTCCCTTTGAGAGTGAGAGATCGCATGTTCGATTCCTATGGACATAAGATTAACCCCTTGTGATAATACTAGGGGCCTGTTTGGAAGGAGTTAAAAATGGGGGGCAAAAATAAGAGGGGGTATATGGGGAGGGCCCCACCCCTTTCCCCCCGTTTGGCATCCCCTTATTTCCCCCTGAGTATTTCCCACCCCCTCATCGTTTTCCCCTGTTCTAGGGCTTAACCGGTGTTAGATTTGGGCTCCTCTGGAGGTCCCCAAATTTAATCCGGCTGTGGAGGGCTGATTTGTGGACGAAGATACCCCTCCTTATCCTCTTTTCCCATCCCCAGGCCTCGTCGTTTACCATTTCAGTTGCCGCCCATTTCTTTTCTGGTCTGTGGAAGATATAGGGTTTTGGTGGCGATTTGGTGGCGATTTCTGGTGTTGCGAACTCAGGTATGGCTTCCATTCGCGATGTTTAGGGTTTCTCACGCCCTCATCTTCATCACTCGATGTTGGGTTTTTCAGATCTGTTTTTCTGTGTGATTGTACGCGATTTGGTTTTGATGGCTGGAAAATCGAACGATCTGTGTGTGTGTGTGTGTTTTTCTGTGTTTGATTAGTGGTTTGATGATGGGTTTCGTAGTTGGTTTTGTGTACGGTTTGTGAGATGAAAGCACATGTTTCTGTACAGAGAAGGCTTCCCATTGCCTGAATCGTCAGTATTTTGTTCCGAAGGAAAAAAAAAACCTACGTAAATCTGATCCAAATGAGATTGATTTTCTAAGCCTTGCCCCAGATTTTGTCATCTGTTAGGTTGTGGGGTTTAGTGGGTTTTTTCTCTGTCAAGCATAATCTGAACTGCCTTTTGTATTGTATTGTGGTTTTGTATTGTGCCCTGCCTTTAGTACATGGAGGTTATGGTTTTGTATTGTGCCATGTTTTGGCCTCTGTTGGGTGTCTTTTGAACTGCCTTTTGTATCCACAAACAACTAATGTATCCACAAACAGCTTGTATCCACAAACAGCTAAAAAATCAAAACCTTTTACAAACAGAGGTCAAAACCCCCAGTTTGTATCCACAAACAGCTGTTAAAAAATGCAACATAAACTTAACCAGAACTTGCATGTATAAACTTAGGCTAACACATGCAGTTATAACTCACGAACAGAGGCCAAAACCTGCATGTATAAATGAACCAAAAGTATAGTTATAGCATGCTAACATAGGGGTTTTGGTGATTGATGGTGCTATAGCTAATGTTATAGGCTATACTATAATCATATGGCTATACTATGTGTATGTTCTGAAATCCATGAAGCCCTTTATAGGTTATTTACGATGCCAAGATTAAACAAAACAGAAAGTAGGAGAAGAGAAGTGGAAGAGGCATTCATCGCGTTAACCATGTACATTCGTGCTGCAATGGGTGTGTGCTTGCCCGACCAAAGTGTGTCGCAGTAAAGAGCGCCCCAAGCGTAGGGCTAGGTCGGTTGTAGCATAATAAACTCGGAAGTCCGAGGTCGAATCCACAGGGAGCCAATGGAGCTAGGCCGGAGGTTTGATTTACGAAGGGTTTTTAGCGTTAGGGCCGCCAACCTTTAGTTCGGCTTTGAGACGGCCAACTTTTGAGTGATGGAAATTCTCTCTACCTCCTAACTTTAATTGAAAACAAAGATTGACTAGAAATTAAAAGCGGCAAAGTCTAGGGGTTCATTCCGCCCATAACTTAGGCCGTTCAATGCTTCTCTTTGATAACTCAAGTGAGAGTCATTGTCATTTGATCTCACTCGGAAGATTCAACCATAAAAATCAAGTTTAACTCATACAACGGGGTCTGGAAATGGAAAGGAACTCATTTAGGCATTTTATCAAACACATAGAGTGCCATGGTTCTAAGCATTGGGTGTGCCAAGGAGACTTGTCTACACCCAATCAAAGAAGTTAACAACCCTAAGTTTAGACCAAAGATTAGAGTTCAACAAGTTCTTTGAGGGATTTTGGCAAACACCTAGAGTGACATAGCTCCAAGCATTAAATGTGGCAAGAGATCGAGTCCTTGCCTACACATAATCAAAGAGGTTAACAACCTTAGGTTTTGGTACATAGAAATGAACTTAGTCCATTCACAAACCACATTAAGCACAAGAAATGAGAGAAGCCATTAAACTACCCAAGTCACGGGATAGAAATCACCCCATGACCAAGCCTTTATCACTACTCAACCATAGAACAAGAACGAAGAACAAGCAGAAAAAGATAAATACAATTCATGGATGAAAACGAAAATAAACTTAAGATTACAAAAGATCTCAAACGTACCTACAACATTAATGAAAACGAAATACCTCAAAACCCAACTCTTCAATCTCCTTTGAAGAGAGATGAAGAGTTTGAGAGGAGAGGGAGGTAGAGAGAGAAGTTCCTAGGGCTGAGAATGAAAAGATCTCTTCTCAAAATGAGGTTAAAAACTATTTATAGCCCCAAAAATTCGGGATACAAAAGTCTAAACTACCCCTGAAATGTCCAACAGTCGGGCAAAAAAATACAGAAATTTGGGAATGTCTACCGGTAGACATTGAATATCTACCGGTAGACATTGGTCGTTTCAGAATGATGCAAAATGGTGTCCTCACTGATCTGGAATTGAACCGGTAGACATTGTGTCTGCCAGCCTTCCACAGCAGCTCATGTCCGCTCATGTCAGGCTTTGTTCCGGGGCTTCCACGACAATCCCCAAGCTCCGGAATCGCTCCGATTGGAGCCCTCGGATCACCGAACGTTGTTGGAGCGAAACTTGGCTTTAATCAAGCCTTATTCACACGGAAAACCTGTAATCACCAAAAACGCACCTTTCGCGCAATATCAAACAAAAACAAAGAGTTATGCGCGTGAGCGTGGCAAAAATGAGCGAGATAAGCCCGGTTATTTACACTATTGAGGGCTTATCAGTGTGTTTCGTCTTTATTGCTTCATTGTGTCTACGGCAGAGTATCCCCGTCCTGAGTTGTCTCCAAATCCGAACTACTACCAGACCCAAGTAGATGCGATGAATAGGCTCGTCAATGGTAATGAAGTAGATTGCCACGAGCAGTTGAGGGTAAATAGGCATACATTTTTTAGGTTGTGCTGTCTACTTCGAGGTGTTGGGTTAGGGGACTCGCGAAATGTTTATCTTGAGGAGAGGGTAGCCATTTTTTTGTTTATTCTCGGTCACCATACAAAACAGAGGCGTACGAAATTGCAATTTTGGAGGTCGACTGAGACTGTGAGCAGACATTTTAATGTCGTACTCCAAGGTGTGTTGCGCCTTTTCGACATGCTCCTAGTAAGGCCTGAGCCCGTACCTCCTAACTACCACGACAGTAGATGGAGTTGGTTTCAGGTAATATTTTTTTCAATTGTTTGTAAATCTTACCCTTGATTTTATCTACTTGACCACGTCAATGTAGTATTAATTTTGTTGTTTTGATTTTGTCGTAGAATTGTCTCGGGGCATTGGACGGGACGTATGTGCCAGTTAATCCCCCGGCAGTTGACAGGCCACGCTATAGGTCAAGGAAGGGTGAGATTGCCACAAACGTTTTAGGTGTATGTAGTCGAGACTTAAAGTTTGTATTCGTCTTGTCTGGTTGGGAAGGGTTAGCCACTGACTCTAGGATCCTAGCGAACGCCATTTCAAGACCCGATGGTTTAAAAGTCCCCCGTGGTATGTTCCAAGTCCTTAGTTCACCTTCCTTTCACTATATTCCTAGTTTGAACCCTTCCTTTAATGCCCTAACTTCCATTTCATACAGGACATTACTACCTTGTCGATGCCGGATACCAAAATTCTGAGGGTTTTCTAGCACCGTACCGCGCGCAACGATATCACATTAATATCTGGAGGCAAGGTCACATGCCAACGACGAAAGAGGAGTACTTCAACATGAAGCACTCCGCTGCTAGGAATGTGATTGAGAGAAGCTTTGGTGTTTTGAAGATGCGGTTTGCCATATTGAGGTCTCACTCCTATTACCCCATTAGGACTCAAACACGTATCGTCACAGCATGTTGCCTTCTCCATAACCTTATCAAAAGAGAGATGCCCAACGATCCCATTGAGAACGAGTACACGGCATGGGAACGTGATCACATACACGATGTCGAGGCAGATGATCACATCACTACCATAGAGACTTCCAATCAATGGACCGGGGAGAGGGATGCGTTGGCTACAACCATGTACAACCATTGGCTAGGAAATGGTGGGGGACAAGAGGTTTTCCCACCATGACGAAGTTTGTTTAGTGTATTTGTAATAAGTATTTCAAGAACTTGTATGATGTAAACATTCCAATTGCGGTTTCCATAACTTTGATGATGTAACCATTCTATTCGAACAATATTGTACTAACTTCATCGTAATTGCTTATCCGGTTTGTAATTCATAATAGACTTGTTAAATAATCCTTTATTGTCCATCTTAACATCCATTTTCAGCAATGGATACCGAAGGTGGTGATGTGCCTACAAGAAAGGCTACAAAGACGCGTAGGCCGTGGAGGAAACACGAAGAGGATGCCCTCATCAAATGCATGGTAACAGAAATTTGTGATAGATGGAGGGCGGAGAATGGGTTCAAACCCGGGTTCTTCACCCTACTTGAGAAAGAGTTGGAGAAGGTAATGCCGGAGAGCAAAATTAAGGCCTCGCCCCACATTGACTACAAAGTCAAGTATTGGAGACAAACATATGCCAAATTATGTGACATTCTCAAACTTAGTGGCTTTGGGTGGGATCATGTCAACAAAAGAATTGACGTGGATGATGAGGTGTGGAAAATCTATGAAGAGGTAATTTCCAATGCTTTAACGTAATAAGTGATATGTTAAGGCATTGGATTGTGTACTAAACTTGTAATGTTGATGTAGGCGAACCGTAGGAAGGCAAAAGAGGTTGGTGGGAAGCGTTTCCCTTACTTTGAAGATTGGGAATTCCTCTTCGGAAAGGATAGGGCCAACGGGGAAGGAGCGGAGGTTCCTTCGGAAATGGCGCGAACGCCACAAAATGAAAACGATATCCCAAATGAACAAATAGAGGAGAATGAGGATTGCTACTATCCATACTTCGGTGAAGAATTTCATCACAACCCCACAAGTGGACTCACGGGGATTGACAATGAAATTCCTTTGGGATCGACACCTCCACTCTCCACACCTCCACTCTCCACACCTCCGGTCTCCACACCTCCGGCCTCCACGACTTCTAACTCCGCACGTCGTACGTCACTCCCGACGTCCACTCTCCGGACCTCCTGATAAGCCCGTGATAGTGTAAATAACCGGGCTTATCTCGCTCATTTTTGCCACGCTCGCGCGCATAATTCCTTGTTTTTGATTGATATTGCGCGAAAGGTGCGTTTTTGGTGATTACAGGTTTTTCTCGTCAATAAGGCTTGATTAAAGCCAAGTTTCGCTCCAACAACGTCCGTTGATCCGAGGGCTCCAATCGGAGCGATTCCGGAGCGTGGGGATTGCCGTGGAACCCCGGAACCAAGCCTGCAATGAGCTGCTGATAGAAGGCTGGCAGAATACAATGTCTACCGGTAGACATTCAATGTCTACCGGTTCAATCCCAGATCAGTGAAGCCACTATCCTGCACCAATTTGACATCGTCCAATGTCTACCGGTAGAGTTCAATGTCTACCGGTAGAAATCCAGTTAAAGCAGATCCAGTTCTTGCCACGTAGCCGTTCTACCGGTAGATGGCAATGTCTACCGGTAGACATTCCCCAGTTTCTGCAGATTTTTATTTTCTTTTTCTTTTTCTTTTGTAACTAAAAAGGGGTACTATAAAAGCCCCCTTTTCACGTTTTTTAGGGCATCTGGGATCATTTTAAGCTAGCTCTTTCTCTCTCTACCTCCCTCTCTTCTCCAACTCTCAATTCCTCATTAATGGAGCATTGATTGGTGGGTTTAGGGGTGGTTGAACTTCATTAAAGTTGTAAGTAACCTTGAGTTCTTCCTTAATCAAGTGTTTGTTTCTAATTTGAGCATGATTTCGTTTTTACCCTCTCTTACCCTTGTTTATCTCACTTCCCCTTTGATTATGGTTGAGTAGTGTAGCAAGATTAGGTTATGGGATGATTAACGTCCCGTAACCAAGAGTATTCCTTGTTCTTCTCTCTCTAAAATCAATTTTCAAAGAGTAAACATGATTTAGGGCATTTTTACGTAGCAAAGCTTGGAGATGTTAACCCCTTTGATCATTTGTAGGCAAGGGTTTCGATTCCTTGCCACACGTGATGCTTAGAGCTATGTCTTTCCGAGCGTTTGTCAAAATGTTCCCGAACCCCTAATCTGTTTACCAGTCATTTCGCAAGAGAGGAACAAGGGTGCTCTTGAGTTATGGGTGTTAGTTATCCTTTAACCTAATCTTTAGTTAATCTCCATTTAAAAAGCCGTAGTTAGGTTAAGTAGCCTTCTTCCCAAAATCAGTCAGTTGGCCGCCTCAACGCCGAATCTGGTTGGCGGCCCTAACGCTAAAACTTTCGACATTCGCTAATCTCCGAAGTTAACTATATGGACGCGCTCCCTGTGGAATCGATCCCGGACTTCCGGGTTTTATTATGCTTTCAACCGACCTAACCCTACGCTTGGGGTTTTCTTATTGCAACACACATTAAGGTCGCAAGCATTTTTGGCGCCGTTGCCGGGGAAAGGAAGGATAAGCATCCTTATGTCATTTCTTATGCGAGCAAGACTCTCAATGAAGCTCAAATGAATTATTCCACCACTGAAAAGGAGTTGCTTGCAGTCGTTTTCGCTTTGGACAAATTCCGATCATACTTGGTCGGGACTCCTATCACGGTCTTTACCGATCATGCGGCCCTCAAGTATCTTTTCGCAAAGCAAGATGCAAAGGCTCGGCTAATCCGTTGGATTTTGTTACTTCAAGAATTCAACATCACTATCAAGGATAAGAAGGGAGTTGAGAACGTTGTAGCCGATCACTTGTCACGGCTTGAATTTGATGATCAAACGGCCAATCTCCCCATAGCCGACACATTTCCCGATGAGCAACTGCTTGCCATTTCTTCGAGCCCTTGGTATGCCGATATCGTCAATTACCTCGTCACGGGGCAACTACCGGGCCATTGGAGCGCACAGGATAGGAGGCGTTTTCACGTTGAGGTGAAAAGATTCTTCTTTGATGACCCTTATCTGTTCAAATTTTGTGAGGATCTTATCATCCGACGGTGTGTTCCTGAAGAGGATCAACAAGGAATTCTAAACTTTTGCCATTCCAAAGAGTGCGGTGGCCATTTCTCTCACACTAAGACCGTCGCCAAGGTGCTCCAATGCGGTTTTTATTGGCCTACACTCCATAAGGATGCTTATGTTTTTTGCCGGACGTGTGAAGCTTGCCAGAAATTAGGTGCGGTGACTCGGAGGAACATGATGCCCCTCACCAATATCCTTATTGTTGAAGTGTTTGATTGCTGGGGGATCGATTTCATGGGGCCGTTCCCGGTGTCTGATGGCTTTCTATACATCCTCCTTGCGGTGGATTACGTTTCAAAATGGGTGGAGGCCATCCCAACCAAGACAAGCGATCACAAGGTGGTGCTTGCATTTCTCAAGGAGAACATCTTGTCGAGATTCGGGACCCCGAAGGCCATCATTAGCGATCAAGGCTCTCACTTCTGTAATCGGCCGTTCCAAGCGCTCATGGCAAAGTATGGGATCACTCACAAGGTGTCCACCGCATACCATCCTCAGTGCAATGGCCAAGCCGGGCTTGCAAACCGGGAGGTAAAACACATTCTCGAAAAAACCGTTAACCCAAATCGCAAGGATTGGTCACAACGTTTGACCGATGCCTTGTGGGCGTATCGTACCGCATACAAGACCGTTTTAGGCGCTTCGCCATATCGGATTGTATACGGTAAGGCATGCCATCTTCCCGTCAAGTTGGAGTATAAGGCCTATTGGGCCATAAAAGCTTTAAATTTTCGATTGCCCGTCGCCGGCGCACATCGTAAGCTCCAACTCAATGAATTGGAAGAGATACGGCGGGATGCATATGATAATACGGACATTTACAAATCAAAAGTGAAGGATTTCCATGATAAAAACATCCAACGGAAGAATTTTGAAGTGGGTCAAAAGGTTCTTCTTTACAATTCAAAACTTCACATTTTTCCGGGAAAATTGCGGTCTCGTTGGGTTGGTCCTTACATTGTTCAAACCGTTTTCCCTCATGGGGCAATCGAAGTGGTAAACCCTTCTAATGGAAATGTTTTTAAGGTGAACGGCCAACGGCTTAAGCCGTTTTTGGAGAAGTTTGAAAATGAGGAGAAAACGGAGGATTTGGTAGCTCCGGTGTATGTAGATGATCCTTTGGTCTAAATTGTTCTAAAAATGTTTCCACGGGGAGCTTTTGCGTACTTCTGGACTTAATTGTTTGGAAGGCCCGGCCTCTTCGGGGGTACCCATCATTGACTTGGGTTTATAGCTTCGCACGCCGCTATTCAAATAAGTCGTGTACCCAGCTCCGGTTCGTAAGGGCAAATCTTTTGTGGTCCGGTATAGCCACCTGTGTTTCGCCTAGGGTGTTGTCTCTTTTGCTTTGCGACACCTTAAGCGAAACATGGGGAGAAAAGTAGTACCCGTTTAATCACGTGACGATTGGGTGGTCTATTAACTTGTACATAATGATTTTTGTGCCGGGCTATCACGAGCCGGCGGTACTAATGTCTTTTGTCTCCCGATTCGCTGGTTCTTAAGCCTGATTGCAGGAATGAGCTTTGGAAGCTTTGCTACGGACGGACGGTGACAATGGCGCAAAATCCTCCAACTTGGTCGAGGTATCGGGTGGTTGACATTCCACCCCGTCGGTACATTCTTTTACCCCTCTCCCTATTTTACGTCTTTGTGCATCGAGGGCGCTGCTCATTTCAAGTTGGGGGGGGAGTTTACATTTATGCTTATGTTTTCGTTTTTGCGTAGTTTTAAAAAAAAAAAAATTTTGCGTTATCTTCCCTTGTTTGGAGTTACTTAGCATATGCTCAGTCTGTGTTCGTAAGTAGCAAGGGTTCGGTGTGAAAACACCATTGAAAATTTGTGCAACTCATCCCGGATGCATATACATGAACCGTGTGTATCATATCTCCAAAGTGCATTTGAGTCGGTTGAGCATACAGAGTGGAGATTCATTTTGTTGTATCCCATGTGTCTTTGCTTTTCGTACCTGTAGTTTAGGCCTCTTTCTTCTCTTGTACATACTTAGGTAATAAAGATTCCGGTCATGCATTGTAAACGAGGCTAAGGTTTGTTTGAAAAAATGATACAAGGCATTGCTTTTATGATTAAACCACATTTTATCACCCTCGATCCTTGTTTGAGCCGTGTCCAAACCCAATTCCTTGTTAAACTTAGGATACCGGTGTGGTGGAGGATGGTCGGGGCTGTGATTTTGGGGTGAAAGTTTAACTGGTGTGGATTTTGGAAGTTGGGAAGTGTTCTGAATAAAAGCTGCAGACTTCAGTTTTTTTGGAATGTCTACCGGTAGACATTAAATGTCTACCGGTTCAATTCGAGATCAGAGGAGCCATCAGTTGGGGCAAGTTTCAATGTCTACCGGTAGACATTGAATCTCTACCGGTAGATCGCACCAGTCCGAGAACAGTATAAAGAGCCCGTCGGTTCATTTTATCTCCCCATCCTCATAAAAATCATTTCTCTCTCTCTCTTCCCACAAAACCCACGACCCCCCATTCTCTCATCTCTTCCAATTCTCAACCGTAATCACCCAAACCCTCCATTAAAATCTTCAAATCCTTCAAGACCCTTCAAGTTCCAACCCTCAATTGCAAGGAACAAGCCGAAATCCCCAAACCTCAGGTAACTCTTGTCTCTCTGTCTACTCCCTTTTTCGAAACCCTACCCCTCTGTCCGCCAATCGAACCAGAAAATTTCATTCGTTACCCCTCTCTACACCATTTCAAATCGAAACCCTACCCCTGTTCTGAACTGTCCGAAAAGACCCAAATCACCCCCAAACTCAAATTTCCAAACCCTAGGTCCGAAATTCTCTGCACCATGTCAAGCGCAATGCGTACATACGATCGGTCAAAGGCTGAGGCGGGGAGGAAAGTGATTAACATGTCCACAAGGAAGAGGGGCGAGGGCTCCTCTAGTGATCAGAATGAGGAGAGGAGGAAGAAGAGGAAGGAGGAGAGTGAGAGGAAGAAACACATGGATTGGGTGAACACACTCAAGGGGCGAAAGGTAACGTGCGAGCGGCAAGTTTGCGAGCACAGCTTGGCCGAGAATGCCTACATTCAAATCATCCGGGACAAAGGTATGCAGCACTTTTTCAAGAAAGTAGAGGGGTATGTTAAAAACTGGGTCGTTGACTTCTTTTCTCGTATGAAGTACGATATTGCTAATGCTAGTATTGAGACCACTGTGGGTGGGATTGACATAGTAGTGACCCCCGATGTTATTGCTGAATACCTGGACTATACTAGGCCGGAGGGGGAAACCATCACCTTTCCTCGGCCTGGTGGGGAGTTGATGGATATGGGCGTGATTTACCCTGTGGTTTTTGAGGATGGGATGCGTTCCGAGATAGGGGTGATTTAAAGGACGAATACAGGACCATGAATAAGGTCCTGCACTACAACCTGTTCCCCCGCGGTATGGAGAAAACCCCGTATGAGCATGAATTGGAGTTGCTCTACGTGTTCATGAATCCAAATGAGACCATGGACTTTGCCCAATGGATTTTCGACCAACTCGTCCAATTCAAACATGAATATAGAAAAGGTCTGAACTTCCCCTTTCCCGCCATGATCACCCAGCTGTGCTTAGCCAATGGCCTCACCCTGGACAACCAAAGGCTTGACCCTAGCTCTCCGGGCATCATCAATGCCACTTCGGAAAATAAGAGCCGGACAAATGTAATGAAAATGAGGGAGGCCCGTGCCCAAGCCCAAGCTCAAGCCCAAGAGGAACCTCAGCTGGCCCGTCCAATGTGCCTTCTAGCTCTGCCCCGAAGAAGAAAGGGTCAACGCTGAAAAGGCTTTTGTGTCAGCTTTTGTGCAGAACGGCGGAGGTTCAGGAGGACCAAAGGAGGGCTGACCATAAGGCAAGCTTCTTTTACGAGCAGATGGCTGAGCAGACGGGGAGGAGGTATGAGCCCCCTGTGGAGTTCGCAACAGACAGGGCTATTGGTGAGCACCGTAGCCCTGAATACTCGGAGGATGAGCTCAATGAGGAGGAAATTCGGGAGGTGGAGCAGCAGTACGATCCGGGGATGTTCGAGCATGCTTTTGGCCCTGGAGCTCAGTGATGGTGTTGGTGGTAGTATGTGGTAGTGGTGGTTTTTGGAGTAACCCTTGTTTTTATTTATCGAGTCGGTGGTAGAGTCTTGTTTTTGCTTATCGAGTCTGTTTTAATTTTCTGTCTTTAGTTTTGTTGTGTCATACTGAAGGTTTTAATTGGGGGTATTCGTATTTTTGTGGTTCCGGTCATGGGGTAGTATACCGAGCTAGCATAGACCGGTAACCATGTTGCTTATCCTTTTTCCTGTGACGAACCGAACTCATTACAAGCCCCAAATGTCCTTAGTTGATGTCAAGTACACTGGTGCCTCGTTGCAATGTTTTTCGGAATCTTTTTATTACTGTTAGTTATGTCTATTCTGCATTTCGTTGCTTATTTCTTCTTGAGCCTTCCTTTGACTGCTAGCGTAACTGTTTGGGCCCTGTTTCGCTTTAGCCTTTTGTATCTAAGCATGGGATGCGTTTGCTTTGCTTGAGGGTTGTAATTATTTTGGAGTGTTGCCCTTGTGAGGACTGGAATCGAAGCTCGCTTTGCTCAGCTTACTCACGTGTTTCACTTGCATAAGTCTGATAGATATAGTTCATGGCATGTTGATTGGGATGAGTTGTTGCACCGTTGGATGAAGTTTATTGTAACCTTTGCTCTTTTGAAACTCCGAGCATATGTTTCGTACCTCTTGTTTTAGGGAAGATTCAGTAATTGGCCTTTCTGTGCATCGTTTGCTAGGGACTAGCAAAATCTAAGTAGGGGGGTGTGATAAGCCCGTGATAGTGTAAATAACCGGGCTTATCTCGCTCATTTTTGCCACGCTCGCGCGCATAATTCCTTGTTTTTGATTGATATTGCGCGAAAGGTGCGTTTTTGGTGATTACAGGTTTTTCTCGTCAATAAGGCTTGATTAAAGCCAAGTTTCGCTCCAACAACGTCCGTTGATCCGAGGGCTCCAATCGGAGCGATTCCGGAGCGTGGGGATTGCCGTGGAACCCCGGAACCAAGCCTGCAATGAGCTGCTGATAGAAGGCTGGCAGACTACAATGTCTACCGGTAGACATTCAATGTCTACCGGTTCAATCCCAGATCAGTGAGGCCACAATCCTGCACCAATTTGACATCGTCCAATGTCTACCGGTAGAGTTCAATGTCTACCGGTAGAAATCCAGTTAAAGCAGATCCAGTTCTTGCCACGTAGCCGTTCTACCGGTAGATGGCAATGTCTACCGGTAGACATTCCCCAGTTTCTGCAGATTTTTATTTTCTTTTTCTTTTTCTTTTGTAACTAAAAAGGGGTACTATAAAAGCCCCCTTTTCACGTTTTTTAGGGCATTTGGGATCATTTTAAGCTAGCTCTTTCTCTCTCTACCTCCCTCTCTTCTCCAACTCTCAATTCCTCATTAATGGAGCATTGATTGGTGGGTTTAGGGGTGGTTGAACTTCATTAAAGTTGTAAGTAACCTTGAGTTCTTCCTTAATCAAGTGTTTGTTTCTAATTTGAGCATGATTTCGTTTTTACCCTCTCTTACCCTTGTTTATCTCACTTCCCCTTTGATTATGGTTGAGTAGTGTAGCAAGATTAGGTTATGGGATGATTAACGTCCCGTAACCAAGAGTATTCCTTGTTCTTCTCTCTCTAAAATCAATTTTCAAAGAGTAAACATGATTTAGGGCATTTTTACGTAGCAAAGCTTGGAGATGTTAACCCCTTTGATCATTTGTAGGCAAGGGTTTCGATTCCTTGCCACACGTGATGCTTAGGGCTATGTCTTTCCGAGCATTTGTCAAAATGTTCCCGAACCCCTAATCTGTTTACCAGTCATTTCGCAAGAGAGGAACAAGGGTGCTCTTGAGTTATGGGTGTTAGTTATCCTTTAACCTAATCTTTAGTTAATCTCCATTTAAAAAGCCGTAGTTAGGTTAAGTAGCCTTCTTCCCAAAATCAGTCAGTTGGCCGCCTCAACGCCGAATCTGGTTGGCGGCCCTAACGCTAAAACTTTCGACATTCGCTAATCTCCGAAGTTAACTATATGGACGCGCTCCCTGTGGAATCGATCCCGGACTTCCGGGTTTTATTATGCTTTCAACCGACCTAACCCTACGCTTGGGGTTTTCTTATTGCAACACACATTAAGGTCGCAAGCACCTCCACACCTTCGGCCTCCATGACTTCAAACTCGGGACGTCGTACGTCACTCCCGACGTCCATTCCCCGGACCTCCACTCCTCCGGCCAACTCCGGAACTCAAAAGGGGAAGAAGAGGACACGGATGGGTGATGTGGGATCCCTTGCGGCAAGCATGGAGGTATGGCTAGAAAAGAGTGATAGCCATATGGAGAAAATGATCGATGCAATGGGGTATTCCAACAAATTATCGGCTCGCCGCACGCAAGTGCCTCTTGAGCTTGAAAAACTTGACCTTACCGATACCCAACGATTTCGTTTGGGCGCCATCATTTGTGCGGCTGAAGAACGGTTGGACCTTTTCTATGGCATCAAAGAACATCAAAAACAAGCGTGGGTTGAGGCCGTCCTTGATGGTCTCATCTTTGGTCCCGTTTAACCGTTAGGGGATGAAGTAATAGAATGCCATTTTTTGTAGTGGGCGATCTGTAACTGTAATACATACGGCCCATTTTTTGAAGTGGCCAATATATCACTCGTATATGATGTGGTCCCTTGTAATGGTAAGAGCCTTTTGTTAGACAAACAATTGTCGATAGCTCTTGTAATGGTTTCTATGTTTGTGAACAACTTATTGTATATAACTCTAAAACAATGGGTGATGCATGGTATTGATGTTTATGGTATATAAATGCAGGTTTCTGGGTAACTCATGGTGCATTCTACTTTCCGTTTTGGGCAATGATGAAATAATTTGACTATTAATGAAGGTAGTTACCGTGGCTGGGTAACATTAGTTGCAGCCACGAGTACCCTTACGATTCGTATTCATTGTTTGAGCCCAATTTATGATATGGCCTCTATTTAGGGGTGCAAACTGCAGGGTTTTGGTTCAGTTCTGTGGTTCACTTTCTATGCAGGTTTTTGTTATGCTTTGGCACTGGTTATCTGCTGCAGGTTGTGGGATGTGTTTCTGGCCATCTTTGGGGCTGGTTTTTGTTCAGCTTTGGTTCAGTTTTTGGCTCTGCTTCTCTGTCTTGGTTCTGTTTTGGCTATGCTTATCTGTTTTGGTTCAGTTTTGGCTCAGCTTATCTGTTTTGGTTCTGTTTTGGCTCAGCTTATCTGTTTTGGTTCTGTTTTGGCTCAGCTTATCTGTTTTGTACCTCTGTGTGTGAAGTACAAATGCAGGTTTTTGTTAAACTTGGCAGTGCTTATCTGCTGCAGGTTGTGGTTGTGTTTCTGGCCATGTTTGGGGCTGGTTTTGGTTCAGTATTGGTTCTGTTATGGCTGGGCTTGTCTGTCTGGATCAGTTTAGGCTCTGAGTTTATATTTTTGTTCAGATGTTTGGCTGGCAATGATGAAAGTTTTCTGAGCCATGGTTCAGGTTCTGTACTCCAATTGGAGGTTAAAGCTGCAGGTTTTTGCCACTTTTGGTGGGTTTGGCTCTGCTGGTTTTGACCACTTTTGGTTGTGCTTATGTCTTTCATTTTGTTCAGTTTTGGTACTCATAACTGCATGATTTGGTTCAACTTTTCTGGTTATGATTTGGTTTAGTTTTGGGCTGTGTTCTGCCATGGTTTTGGGCTGTGTTCTGCCATGGCTATGGCCTCTGATTATGGGCTGTGTTCTGCCATCCTTGTGGGTAGTGACTGTGTGTAAACTGGTGCAGTTTTTGGCTGCCACTTCGTTCAGTAACACCTGCAGGTTTAAAACTGCATATACTTGCTCTGTATATACTTGCTCAGAAACTGATATACTTGCTCTGTATATCAGTTTCTGGTTTAAAACTGCATTGGTTCGTTTAGTTTTCTGATAGAGGGTAGCCATTTTGGTGGGGTAAAGCTGCTGGTTTTGGCCACTGTTGGTGGGTTAAAGCTGCAGGTTTTTGGTGGCTATGATGAAAGCTTTCTGAGCCAAATCGATACATTAGATCACACTGTGTCAATATTTCTGTGCAAGCTATGGTTCAGGTTTTTTGGCTGCAATTTGGATCAGTTTTCTGGCTGCCATTTGGTTCTGTTCTGTGGATGAATGTGCAGGGGTTGGTCATGCTTTGTGGCTGCATTTTTTGGCTGCTTTCTGCCATGGGCTTGGTTCACTAAAACCTGCAGGTTTTGGTTCAGTTTTGTGGTTCAGTTTATGGATGAAATGCAACTTGGTTCAGTTTGTGGATGAAAATGCAGGGTTTTGGTTCTGTTTTGTGGGTGCAATTAGTTTCTGTTTCCTGCAGTTGTCCTGTTATCTGCACTGCTTCTGTGTTCTGTGTTCTGCAGTTGGTTGGTTAAAACTGCTGCTTTTGGTTCAGTTTTGGGTTACGTTTGTGGTTTGACACTGCAGCTTTTTTGGACCAATGTTGGTTTGTGTCCAGGTTTTGGTTCACAAGTGGTTCAGTTTGTGGTTAATAACTGCAGTGGTTGGTTCACTTTGGTGCCTGCATTTCTGGGTTGATTGAGCAGGTTTTGGGGCCTCTGTGTGTGTGTTGAAACTGTTGGGGTTTGGTCATGTTGTCTGAACTGCATTTGTTAGCAAGTCCTGAAGGTTTTTGTTCATGTGTTTGGGTGGCTATGATGAAATTTTTATGAGTCACGAACTGAACCAAAACCTGCATTTATATACTGCTCCAAATTTCATCCACAAACTGAGCCAATACCTGCAGTTTTAAGCCACAAACAGAGGCCAAAACCTGTATGTGTGTGTGTGTGTGGCTGTGATGAGAATTTAAGAAGACCAGTTGGGGACTTAGGCGGGGCAACATGAGAGGGTCATTTGGCAACTCATGTTGCAGCCTAGTGCCCTGCAATAGTTGTCTACAAATCTGAGCCACATGTTTGAAGCTATTTGACTACAAAAGTCCTCATATTCATGGCTGCATTTTTAACTTGTGTCCTACTCTGTGTCCTAACTGTGTCAATTGGCGATGATGAAATTTGAGCCAAATGCGTTTCTTTTGGTTTTCAAGTCTTTATTAGCGAATAAGAGGCATGTGATGGTTTATTCGTTAGATATTGGGAGGTAAGCCTCCTGATCTTTTATGAATAAACCCTCATATATCTCTCGATGATCAACGGAGACTTAGAATGTTCTTTTCGAATAGATTACGGCCATCTTTTATCGTAAAGTTTGTGGTGACTTATAATGTTCTTTTCGAATAGCTTACCCAATGACAGGTGAAGGAAAATACTATTATTGGGTGGTTTTCGTTGGGCATCAGCCGGGCATCTATACAACTTGGGAAGAAGCTCAACTCCAAGTTAATGGATACTCAGGAAGCATGGCGAAAAGGTACAAGACATTCGATGCAGCCGAAGAAGCATTGCTCAAGTTTCACGAGGAGAGCTACGCCCTGAAGAAGTTGGAAGACAAAAATTTCACATCCACAAGTGCGTTGGGAGTTGAACATCAAATCAATGGGTGCAAGACGTTTGTTGTATTTTTTTTCTTAGGTTTCGTAGGTTGTATTTTGTTGGCACTTATTCTCGATTCCGAATGAAGTTCTGCTATGTAAAATTAACACGTTATGAACGCAGACAAGTTCTAATATATTTTAAATGAAAACGTTCCAACATTACATTCCAACATCATTAATTAACAAATAGGACAAATGACACAACATCCATAGGTAATGCTATTTATTCTTCCGCCATCTTGACCTACTCCTCGGGCTCCTCGGGAGGGGGAATGAAGCAAACACGCCAATCATCGAACAGTGGAAATTGAACATCTCTTGCCTCCCTAGCTTGTTTGTTAACCTAAATCAAAATGAAAAAAATAAGAACAAAAAATAATTTCACCTATAAAAAAAATTAAAACACTTTATTAAGGCTTACTTGGAGGAATGTAACCCAAACGTCGTCTTCAGCCACCACCATGTTTTGACTTGCATCCCATTCAAACCCGGGATGCTCAAGTAGGTTCACAATGATGAAGCAAGTACGGCGCCACTTCTTTATCTTCGCTTCAATATGCCATTCCTCAATGCCAGCATCGGGAAAATCACTATCCGTGAAACGTTTCAAGTATCTCGCGTAACCTGGACGAAAGTGTCCACTACTGGTGGTCCACAATTGGGACTCCACCATTGATTTCAGTATCGAAATCAACTGCATCTCCTCAGCCTGGACCCAATTGTGACGAGGAGGCGGACGACCAGCCATACAACAAAAATTAAATATGAGACTTGTTTTGTAATTGAAATTTTAGAATGAGTTTCAAAATGAATTTACTTCCTATTTATAAGCAAAATTCACCAACTATTCAACCACATATCTATTATTCAATAATATATCTACCATTCATCATTCAACCAACTTCTACTCTCCACTCTACCCAAACTCATACTTTTCATTCAACCCTACCCTAATTTGTCTTCTCTTTTGAACAAAATTCACTTTCCAAAATAATTGAAAAATAAATACAAACCATTCATTATAAAAACGTTTTTTAAAAAAAAAAAATTTAGTATGGACATTTTTTAAGTTACTTAGTTTTTTTATACTTTCCATTTTACAAAATTTATTAAATATATTGATTTTTGAATTTATATACTTATTTTCATACATAATCACATTTGACACTGCACATGGGCAAAATAGTCCTTTCACAGCTTTTCCCATCATCCACCCCTCCTTATCCCCCCATTCTATAAATCATCCAAACAACGTCAAATTTTATCCCCCTGTTTAATACCCCATCCAAACAACATACTATTTTATCCCCCCTCAATAAACATCTAATCGATGTGGGCCAACCCATCAAATTTAATACCCCCTACTATCTTATCCCCCTTCATATCTTTTACCCCCGATTTTTTCCCCGCATCCAAACGAGCCCTAGTTTCTAACACTTCCATTAACCCTTACTGATATATACAATGTTAAAATAAAAAAAAGAAGGCTGCTGAAACTCATTCCCCCCCCCAAAAAAAAAAAAAAAGAATAATGTATACCATGATGATGATGATAAGGGGGACCCTCCAAAGTGGTCTCGTTGATTTGTGTGTCATAAAGAGCAAGTGATGAAAAAAAGTTTTGGAGTGGTTGCAACCATAACTAAAAGTGATGGAGTAGTCGATGTTGGTGGGACGTTTTTTTTTTTATCCCGGGGATATCCGGATAAACTTGTACACATTTCGATTAATTTTGAATTTTTAAAGTTAACAACCAAGCAATTCTTCAGTGGCATCAAGGTTTGGAATATATAGTTTTCGTTAGATTTGAACAAGCGACCTCTGGAGACGTTATTGGATAAATATTGAGCAAAAGTTACGGTTTCCTTGCGTGTTGTGGGCGCTAAAGAGTATGTTTAGTTTCACCAAACAACTAGGGAAGCTTAAGTAGTAGTAGTAGTATTGAGCGAGGAACTCCAAGTACTTACGAAACGAGAAAACTTTACCGTATAGGAGGGATTCTACATTTACGGGTTTCTATTGATAGTGCGTAGAAGGTTGTCGCTGTTGCACTCAATATTTGTTTGAGAGTTTGACTTAACTAGGCAATCAAATTGCATTGTCCATGCCCCATCACTTTTCTTATCTTTACCCAAATCCAATTTTCCATCTCCCCATCTCCTTTTTATTTAAAAGCCCAAGTGTGGATTCCCTGAGCAAGTCTTCCTAGTCTCATGCCACTCCTGCACCATCATCCCAAAGGTAACAACGAGAGATTTTACATGTTTTTTCATTTTTTCGCAGACTACAAGATTAGTTTTTTTTTTTTTTCTAACCCCCTTTCGCCTCCAAATTTTTGTTTACTTGATTGCTGTAATTTTCGCACCCGCTTATGAGAAAATAACCAAATTTAAATAAGCTGAAAAAAATTCGAAATCCTTATGGTTAGTTACAAATGGATTTGTACTGTAAGCACGGGTATGTCCCGATTTATTTTGGCTAGTTGTGAAACTATTCGGTATAGGTTAGGAATCATCCGATGATTTTTCGCAAAATATTGATCGCGAAGTCGTATCATAGGCTTCTCCCTTTTGTCTAGATAGATGTATTTCTAATGTGAGAGGGTACTAAATTGTGCCTCTGGAATTGTGGAAGCATTGGATGATTACAGGGATAAAAGTACACAAGCAAGAGAAGTACTATGGAGATCAATGAAGATCACATAACCAACAGTTATACGAAAGTAGAGGTTCCGCGGGAGCCGCGGATGAACTCGCCAACGTCCGCAACAGGGATCACGAGGCAGGGGAGTAATGCAAAAACCAACAACTGCCTGTGCTCTCCAACGACCCACGCGGGGTCGTTCCGGTGCAGGCTCCACCGGGTACCACAGGCTCTCCAGCGGACCAAGAGCATCGACTCGAGATCGCTCAAAGACTCCCGTTCCAAGGCTAATATGAGTGCTGCGGAAACTACCAATACTGGAAACACAGTTGAGGCTCAGTAGTAGTTTGTAATACTGATGGATGATGTGTTTGTTGTGGCTTTGCTCAATCTCTTTCTTTATTACTATTAGTTTGTCTTTACAGTTTCGCGTTGCTTAGATATAACATGGTATTATGGATAACAAGATGCTACGCGTAGTCATATACGGCACCCCCGAACAGAGTTGCTCGAGAAAATGAATGAAACACTCGTGAAACAATATGTGCTTGTCACTGGTCTAGGCAAGGGCATGGCATAACATGTGCTTGCCACCACCGGGCAAGGCAGGGCAGGGCAAGTGGCAAGCAAGGCAAGGCATGACTTTTACTCAGTCAATGCCTCATGCGCACATCCTATGAGCCAGTTAAAGTTGCAAAGAGCCCTATTGACTGACTTGGTTTATGTCGGGAGTTTGACTCTCCTAACCTCCTGACAAAGGGGGACGGATCCTGTCCAGTCCTTACCAACCAGTTTTGACACTTTTGGATGGCCTCGACGCAAAAACTGGACGAAACTGGTCGGTAAGGATTGGACAGGATCCGACCCCCTGACAAATACTATGTGACATTATTGTCTTTCTTTAAAAGAAAAAAAGAAGAAGAAGTAGAAGCACCTGATTAAAAGAGAGTAATAAAGAAAATCGTACAGACGAATGCTAAAAAAAGATAACGAATCTCAGGTTTTGGTGCCTGAAGTGATGGCATTACCATATGGAGTAGAAACAAGCAGGCTAGGGGTAATGGATTTCCATGACTTGTGTTGTTTTGTCAGTTCTATTAGGTTAGGTGCTAGACGCTGACCAGGCCTAGCCGAACGCGATTATTGGTGTTCTGTGCATTTTTCTGTTGTTGATTTCATGTGTGGAATTTTTGGATCTTAGTTTCGAATAATAGAGTAATATTTAATCGTGACATTGTGTCCACTGAAGTTAACAGGCAAAATCCACAGCGCCCTTCGAGATCGACTTGCTCATGGTATTGACAAGACGGAGGAAGGTCATCGCTATGCCATATATGGGAATCCCTTACTGGTTGTCTTGCTCTTCCCCTGAGAGATCGCCCAATTAATTTCGCAACAATCCATTATTTGATACTTGTCTCTCCCGAAGATTTTACAACATAATCACGGGCATCTTTTGAACCTCTTATGGATCTGAAAAGAGGAGGATGTGATGCAGATTGCTAAGCTCATACATTTGTGGACTGCTACTTTCTCTTAAGTTAAGGCCTGGCTCATTAACTGGCTAAGGAAAGGCCTTGCACGACACATGCTTGTCATGAAACGACGTGTGCTGATCGCCGGGTTGGGAAAGGCATTATGCAATGCGCCACGATTACAAGCACTTGCCGTTTCGCGTCATGCCTTGCCTAGCCCGGTGTCCTGCACTTGTTGTTTCATGCCTTGCCTAGCCCGGTGAACAAGCCCACGTCGTGCCATAGCTTGCCTAGCCCGGTGACATGCCGACACGATTATGATTCAAGATTCGTATGCATCGAGAATATAACAATCATATGACTGAGAACCCAATATTTGAGGACACAGTATTCCCATGAGTCCATGAATTTGTGTATTTCAACTGTATTTGTGTCATTCAGTGAGCTGTAAAACCAAACCAATAAAGTTAGGTACGTGACAACACAGATTTACAGACAAAAACAAGAATTCTGGCCCCAACTCTTGAACAAATAATACAACCTAGGCTCCTATTCAGTTCCCACAAAATTAGGTTCCTCGAGAGAGATTTTTCTCACATATCTAAAAATAAGGGGAAAAAAAACTTGTTTGTTGTTATTAACACAAACTACACCATTCACATTGACCCTTTTTTCCTCCCTAAGAATACAATGCACAGTTGCCAAAAAAAAAAAAAAAATTGAAGGAAATTACCCGTTTACCCTTCTCATCACCACCAAGAAAATAAGCAAAAACTCTGTCAATGCCTTTGGCTTGCACTTCTACTAATGGGCCACAACTTACTAAACATCCCTTTTGGCCTACCGGGGAGCAAGCAACTAGCCTTAGCTCTCGACGAACTCCCGATCCTATCCGCAAAACTCTCATCCAAATCGTCGTCTTCCGCCAGCTTCATCCTCAGAGTGGAAATCCTCGACGTGGGCGATTTTTGCCCCGAAATGCTCCACTGGTCCTCTGCTGGACCAGTGGCATTGGTGCTAAATGATGCAGTCATTGGCCTTCTCGGGTCACCGTTTGACGTAAGAAGTGCCCTGATGTTGCTAGGGATGTCGGTCACTCGGCCACCGGATGTTGTAGCCCTGGCTTGCTCAAAGAAGAGGACTTGCACCACCACCCTCAACGGGAGTCGCTCGTTTTGAGCTGCGTGCGTGCAGGCTTCCATCGACAACTTTTTGCAGTCTAGAATTCGGCACAAGTTCTTTCTTTCGCTTTTGTTGAGATCCGGGTGTGCCTAAATTTTGAGGTACAAGAATTTAGCATTGTTAGGTACCAAGAAAACGAGTCGTGTGATTAAATCATACTATCTTGTATCTGCATATTTTCAAGTTTGAAGAGCTAGGATCACCAGATTTCTGAGTTTTCTGAAGTAGGGAACCGCTCAACCAAGTAAAAGTCGAGCAATGAAATGTGTCAAAGCCAAGTACATAGTTAAAGACCTTCATGAGGCTAAACCTCAATTCCTTATTTACAAAGTTACAACAGACAGCCCCAAGGGTTAGTCCGGTTGGTTGGTGAGTTTGCTCCCCATACAATTGATCAGGGTTCGATTCTTGGGCTTTGGGCTTAAGAAAATAATTTCTTGTGAATCTAATAGTCCTGATGTGAATGGCCTTGCCTTTGACCGGACCGAGCTGGGGATTAGTCGAGGTGCGCGTAAAATGGCCCGGACAACCTAGCCGTCGAACCGAAAAAATTAAATTACAAACGGACACTGAATATGACAGGATTGGAGGAAGGTCAGGGCAGTTGGTTATCTACTAAAAATGACGGTGACCCATAGTTTATGACCCCAGAAATATGTCCCATGATTTCAATAGCAGTTATCGTGATTTTGAAATCTAGGACATTAAACTAACAAACTCAGAAAACCCATGAAGAACATCATTAAGTAAGTTCACCCTTCGGGCCACTGAAAGTTTGCCCGGTCATAACTTCAGGGGCCCGAAATTAATCTAGGTGCACGTAAGCTAGTCTAGGAACACGCTTTATTCAAAAGTAAAAACGGCAAAATACTTGTAATGTAAGAAGTTTTTTTTACCTTGAGATAAATGTCAATTGCCCTGTATAGATCATCATGATCAAGCCTTGCAAATTCTGGTACAGCTTGTGCTACTGCAATGAACTTTGACATTGGCAAATTCCTATCATGTGCTATCTCTTGAAGAAAACCATCCACAAGTTTTGCCACCTTGATTTTCGAGCTATGAGACGCCGAAGAAGACCTCCTGCTCTCCTGAAACTCCGAATCCACCTTCTCCTCGGATCGAGACCTCCTCCTCCTCTCGAACCCGCCCTTAACTCTCACAGGACTAGTTGGGGGACTCTGCCCTTGCAACATGAATTGCTCCAATATGTTCAAAACCATGTCAACATCGTATACCATGTCGCTCGATAGGGAGGGAATCAACAAATCACTCACTTTTGCTTCCTCTAGTTGAATCCCAACCCTCCTTGCCAATTCCATCTTCGAAGGGTTCGATGCGTTGAGTATATTGGCTGCTTTCAAGAGTTTAAGCAAGAAGCTACAAGAAACGGCACCTTTCTCCGGTGGAAGTAAGCTTGTTATTGTTTCCAAAAGCAGCCTATGCTTTGAATTTATCTTCCCAGCCGAGTCCGAGTCTGACTCCTTTCGGTTGGCGTTATTCGAGGCTTTTGATATGTTAGGTAGCCATCGGGATGCATATATTCGCAATGCCTCTCCTATGAGATTCGAAGGCGGCTTTCCAACAGATTTGATGGCTATCATGGTTCTCCAGTATAGGTCTATGCCTAATTCTGCTATATCTTCAGCCCACCACCCTTTGGCTACGTGCTTATCATGTCGTTGGCTCTCCGATCCGTTACACCACGAAATGTCATCCCTACCCCTCCGCGAACAACTATTTGACAAGTTTACCCTTGACGGGTTGGCTAGCACTTTTGATGCAATTGCCTCAATGCATCTGCTTGTGATGCCAAGCTCCTCTGACCAAGATGGCAAGGATTTGGTACTTTGGAGGGTCACAATTGAGTCCCTCCACCCGTTAAGTATGCAAGAATTGAAGAAAACTTCAATTTTGTATATCAAGTTTCCCTTTTCTGCTTCATCTGTCATCTGGAGGTATTCGGCCGCGCATCTGGCCGACACAATGTTGTGAGCAGAGAGGGTAATCGTGATGCCATAGCAGAACTTTGCACACAATTCGAACGCCTCAACGCCACCAGGAAAATCCGGGAGCTGGACTATCTGGTGGTGTTTGGTTTCGGGGGTTTCGGAGCAAAGTCTTTGAAGAAGCAAGCACTTGGAGAGCAGGGGAAACTGCTTGACAAAAACCATAACTTAGATCAAATTTTGGAGCGCTTGAGAGATTTTGTGTAAAAAATGTTGAAAATTTTGCAAAAGGTTTACCTTGTGAAGCAAATATCTACTTCCCTGGACCTGAACTATGAGATCACTGGACACTTCCGAGGAGACTGCCCTGCATTAGCAACCACGAAAAAAACTTACTCCATGTCCTATCAAATGTATGCATATATCAATGATGAGATATACTTATTCACGGAGCACCCGTGAATAAGTCATTTGCGGAGGCGCCAAATCATTCCCTGGAAAAGTTTGTTTAAAATCCGGACCGCCCAATACACTTGGACGCCCGCGCGCGATTTGGCTCCGTAAAACCTTCTTCACGGAAAACTCCGCAAATAAGATTTTCTCATCAATGATAGTTGTAGTGAAACAATCCTCATTTATTTTGTAGGTTCTTACCTCACTGCTTCAGTGGTGTAGAAAGTATCCGGCCGCGATCCGAGTCTCATAAACTTCATGCTCGTCTTTCTTTTCCCTCCTCTTCTTCAAGACTAGAAATTATGAACCTTCATTTCATGTTTTATATAACTTGGTTTTTTTCCTCAGCAGACCAAATACGATTGGAAATCACTCCAAACAGACATCCACCCAACACTTTAGCAGTTGAGAGAGTGACAGGATTTCTTGGAGAGAGAGAGAGAGAGAGTCTCCAATAAAAAAACTGTTTTGTGAAATTTATATGCCTATATCTTCAGAATGAAGTATACCCGGAAGATCGAACTCTGCGAATTCCCTATTAGGGACATCAGAATTTCGTGTCAAATATCGGTGATATGGTCATATACCCGGAAGACCAAACTCTGCAAATTCCCTGTTAGCGACACCAGAAAATTGGTGTTAGTGTCGGTGATATGGTCATATATCGATGCATATACGGTATGTAATAAAATTGTGTGATTAAAATCACGATACGTAAATGTTACCTCAGTCTAACTCTAGACATGCAAACAAACCTAATCCCATCGACATCATCCATATACCCACAGAAGAAAATCAGACATATAAACATTTAGAAAGAAAAAAGGAACAAGAAAAAGGACTAGACCTTGTCTTGGGAATATTATCACAGGCTGCAAATCATTTGCCGGAAAATCTCGCCGGAGAATCAACACTGTGACGTTTCAGAGAGAGAGAGAGAGAAAGAGAGGCTTTCTTTAGTTCGTTAGCATATCAGACTCTATGCCAGAGTGCAAGGCAATGAGAGGAAAGGCGACGCCCACGTGCTTATCCTGCGCCCACTTGTGTCCCTACTCACTCATCATTGCCATTGCAATTCTTACATTCATTCATCCCTATATAAAGTGCTCCGATCCTCTCCGGTCCTCATTCGAACTCGACCGGATAGTCCAAATCTCGACGATGTAGCTTTTTATCTCGATAACAGACGGTCTCGATGATAAGAGACTAATAACAAGTCTCTAGATCATAGATTATCAAGCTACGGGATCGAGATTTGAATTGTCCTGTACAGTCTAAAACGAGAAACCAAAAGGATCCATTTTCCATTACTATATATAAAAAACGTTCGCCCGGATTATTTTAGTCAAACATTCGGTTATACTCATCATCCTACGCCGCTCTATTCCCTTTAGTACAGCCCACAACACTTAAAAAAAGGAAATCACTTAAAATTCTTTACAAAAAGTTTATTGAAAAAAGGTTTTGCACACTATGCTAGCTTCATATAATATAGATGCATGTTTTCTGTAGTTATGTATGTATGGGTACAAGAAAGGGTATAAAAAGTTGGGTGGTAGGAGGTAAAAGCGATTACGAAACAAAGAGGAATATTGCGTGCAAGTTGGTCCGAACATCCGGTTATAAAAAAAAAAAGAGGGATGTTTTTATATAATTGTGTTTTTATTTATTTCAAATGAATTGCATCTGCCCTTGGGCTTCCCCAAAATTACTGGAATTCTGTATGTATGACACCATCTATATATAAGCATGAGGTCCATTGTCAGGGAGAGAGGGTCCATTTTCTAGCTAGTATGAAAGAAGAAGAAAACTACGAGTGAGTGAGGTCTAAGTCACATAATGCGGGTGTGGAGCAAGAGTGCGAGCACGTTGAGCATCCAAATATATTTAAATTTGCGAGAGTGAATACTACAAGTGCGATGGCAGAGCGAGGATTGAGAGAATGAGCGCATGTCATATTGAAGGATACGTGACTACAAGTCTACGAGTGAGGAAAATGCACCCACTTGGCACTTGAGGGTCTTTGCCAATATGCGATTTTTTTGGGTCGTAGATATTTGTCGGATTTTAAATATGCCTAAATTGATATAGACACCCGATTATAAGACAAAAGAATCTTTCTTCTTCTTTTTTCGGTCAATCGGAAATTGACAAAGAATCTTTCTATTGGCTAGTGATGCCAATGGTACAAACCAATGGTGGAAAACAGAAGTGGGCTATGAGAAGAACAGCTCCTAAAGGATTGTCGACCTTAATGTAGGATAAAATTGGGCATGGCCACACAGAGAATATTACCCAGTTTCTCTGTTGGCTCAATCAATGTCTACCCAAGGTCCAACAAGGGTCCGATCAAAAAAGAACAAGGGCCAACTAGGGTCAGATTCAGTTTTTTGTTTTTTTTTCAACGGTCAAGCGTGTTCGGACCAGTTTACGTGCACCTCAACTCTTCTCCTTCTTATCCTGTCAAAGACAGTTCATCCACGCTAAGACCATGAGATTCAAAAGAATTTCTCTTTTTTACTTCCTAATCTCATGAGGTTGTCAAATTTTGAACTAAGAATTATCTAGATTTACATATATCTCTTTTGATAGGAATCAAAAAAATTTACACGGCACTTCCTGTACTGCACCCTGCAGGGCATATCCAAGTTGTCCACGAGTGTTTTCAACGGTTTAAGTCCGGATCTTGAAAACCCTCGCAGACGGTCGTGATTGTGCCATGTAGGATGCACTACAGGAAGTGATTCCCGGATCTCTTTAGAAAAGGAACTTGGTAGTGGCGGTTTCGGTATTTAGAGGACAAACCAAGGGTGATAATTGGTGGGTGAATGAAGTGGTGGTGTTTGGATTGGCGTCCACTACCCTATGATAAGGCACCATCCGCACGCTGTACAGGTCAATGTCCGTGTTACCTAACGGGGTAACCAATCGACACGTGGGGCCCCTTTAATTCTCCTTTTCTAATTTCTTTTGGACCCCTTTCGAATCGAGGATGGTGCTATGCAGTAGTGTGTGCGCATCACCGTGTTGCGCACCTCCGAGCCGTCGGATCGTGCATCCGAGGGCTCGGATCTCATCTCGGCAATGAACAGGTATCGATCGTTGGTTAAATGCTACTCCCTCCGCCCCCATTCTTTGGTTCCAATTAACACTCTTTTCCGTCCCAAAAAGATTGTTCCACTTCAAAACTAAATGGGTAATATAATAGATTTTCTCTTTTACCCTTCCATTTTAAAAATTTGTAGTATAAAAAAGTAAAGAAAAGGTAATGATTGAAGCATACAATGAGAAAAATAAGTTTTTAAAAGTGTAACGATTGTGTTCCCTTATATTGTTGGAATCCCCAAAAGGAACTAAAAAATGGGGATGGATAGAGTATTTAGATCCTATTTTTGCTAGCCCAAAAGTCGTATACTACAATTTTTTTGTTTTGTCCTTATTTAATTTTTTTTTTACCTTTGTTAGTTTTGCACACTATTATGTATTATTATGTCGTCTTGACGAGAAAAATTAGAAAAGTTAAAAATTATTATGACTTTTATACATGTGTTTTTGAAAATATATTTTAAAAAAAAGCCCAAAAAGTCAGAATACATAAAAATTTAGCTAAAATAAAAAAATTATAGTCTACAACTTTTAGCTTTATGGAACATATTCACACACATATCCCCGAAGGATTGTGCGTGTGAATATGAACTTTGGATTAGTCTTTTTGGTTGTTCTATATAATTTTTTTAATTTTAGTTCATGTTTTTATACTTTGTCGATTTCTATTGTCGAGACAAAAAAAAAAATAAGATGCGAAATTTTGACTCAAACTAGTAAGACAACAGTCAAAGAGTCCAGGAAAAGTTTGCCAAAGCGATCCTAATTAACAAATTCTACAGAATAGGAGTGTCACTTATTCTCCTCGCAATACTGGAATCAAATCTGGTGCTCATTCGGGTCCAAATATTCAAGCAAGAATCTGGTCACACGATCAGATGCTAGCTAGCATTGCGAAATTCCCAACCCTAAGAATCCGAGCACAACAAAGTCATCCTCACACCCCCATTTAATTCGCAAGACGACCAGTACAAGAGAGTTTCATTTCCCTTACCGCACGAGAAATAGCGGACGCTTACGTTCAGCTGCTTTGCCAACTCGTCTACCGATCCTCTATCCTACGACATCTCGCTTTAGCTCTTAAAATTTT
This sequence comes from Rhododendron griersonianum, assembly GCA_018127125.1. Classification (NCBI taxonomy): domain Eukaryota; kingdom Viridiplantae; phylum Streptophyta; class Magnoliopsida; order Ericales; family Ericaceae; genus Rhododendron; species Rhododendron griersonianum. Next base: position 4,714,739 of record CM030799.1, on the reverse strand, counting down.
GTACGTGTAGATTCATGCATACGTACACACAATAGATTTGTATATGTTGGTAGTACTGCTGGTGTATAAGTTTCCAGGCTTGCCTGAGTTGTATCATTCACGTTCAAAGGGACATCTCCACCTTCCAATGATCTGGCAAAATTCATCTTCCCAAAAAGTCCCTCTCATCTTTTTCCAAAGATGGATCCAACACATCAACCCCCAGCTTTTGTAAACACTACAACCAGATCTCTGCTCATTCAGCTTGTGGGGCCTGGTGTTGGTCTCTTGCTTCACCAGGCTTGATTGATTCTCTTGGACCACGTTTTTATATACTCCATCGTCCGGGCTATATTCGTGGCCCCTTTCGAGAGTAATTTTGTTCGCTCTCGCTTTGTTCGCCTTTGACGAGGTTATGCTTGTTCAATGTTCCAATTTGATGATCATAATCATTCATTATGTTTAGATTGTTGCGTTAGGGGCCATACAAGAATTAGCTCATCTACAAATCCAATTATTGAGTCAAGAATTTTAAAAACAAAAACTTGGTATGAGCACACCCTTTGCATAGTCTCTTAGCAAATTAATCTGATTACAATGAACGGTTTCGATCATCGAAGCATGACTTGGTATGAGCAAACCCTCGCAATGGTGAATAAAACGAGGGAGAACCAAATTGAACTCGTCCCTTTTACCACTTTGTATTGTCCCAAAAGACGTCCTTGTTCAAAAATAATGGGTAAAATTTACTAGGAGGTTTTGAGCAAACAACTGTACGAGGTTACTATATTTGTCTTTTACCCTATTCACTTTTTGAAATTATAAGCAATAAGAAAAGGTAATGATGACGTTTTTAAAGGACTTAATAGCGTAAAAATAGAGAATAAAAATATGACAATTAAAATGGAGAGTGTCTGTAGTATAAGTTATAGAGTAGGTTAGAGACACTGAAAAATGAAGGGTATGCTAACAAACGTGAAAAAAAAAATCAAATAAGAAAAAAAGGACTTATTTTAAGACAAGTTTAAGTTAAGTTCAAGAGAACACAAAGATTGAGAATTATGTATATTAATTTTTTCCTTTTACCATGGAAACGAAGGGAATAGTGGAAGCTAATCATGTGCCTCAAAGGTAATACGACACGAACCCGACCATTATTTATTTTCACTAGTTGGTAATCCATTTTGAAAGTTGCTTTTTGCAAAACTCTATAGGGCATTCTCAAAATTAAGTTCGAATTACTTGTACCAAAAGATTCTAACGGAAATGAGTATCTTGTGTGTGATCATGCATGTGAAATTCGCAAGATAAGAGAGGTACAGGGGACAAATGGATACAAGTGACCTGATACCTTATAATTAGATGTGTCCGGAATCGTTCCTGGTGTACGAGTCTCGCATCTACCCTATGAGACCCACGTGCATCGGACGGTCCAAATCTGTGCACTCTCGTTCGTATCCGTAACATTACTCTATTAATCAATTATCCATATATAGTGATTAAACCTTTGTGCACAAGGGAAATGAAGTTGGGAGTGGGGTCTGAAACAGAAAACTGAAAACAAGAAGTCAATCAAGAGCATACCAAATCTTGAATATTACAGTTTGTTAGTGGTAGGTAATCTAAATGATGAAGAAGAAACTCCTTTTTTGCTTTCCCAAATTACCCTCAAGTCATGTGTTTTGTCAAAGATTCGCGTGCAAGGCATGGATATGCACTAATGAGTGTGACAAGACCAGATTGCCTTTCAGCCTTTTAACCTTAGTCCTTGACTGTGAATATGTAAAAAAAAGGGTTCTTTTTGACAGCGGATGGATAAATTGAATCACAGACAAGGATTAACATTTGTTTTGTTCATGATTAGTGCTAATCCTATCTCTGATCCAATCATTATATGGGTTAAGCATTGTTTGTCCCCCTTCCATGTGAATGGGTTTGTAGCATTATTTTCATGTTTGTTGAGCTTCATACTTTTTCTTTTTACTGTCACACTCACTCACGTTTGACATGGGGGAAAAGAGAAAAACGGAAAACCGGAACGCTAGTTTGAGACGATTCGAAATAACAGAATCACAATCCGCATGTGTTTTGTCACCGATCAAGAGCTTGGACAACTTGCAGCACGTCACCTTCCACTATGAACCGAGGGAAAATTTCAGTCCGCGGCCAACTTCAGAGTGAGACAGAAACCCATGACTTCGACCAACTATGCGTGAAGAGAGAGACCCGGTGAGCAACTCCAAAGCAGCCCCTATAGCGACTATTGGGGTAGCACGACTTTGATGACCCGAGTAATACTCTGCATATATGATTGAATTTGTGTGCGCGCGCTCTCGCGCGTGTCTTTCTCTCCATTTCATATCCCCTAAATCTTGTGCTAGCATCATGTGAGTTCCCAATAGCAATGGAAAAAACCAATTTACAGAAAGAGCAAACAACAGCAGAAATTAGCCTAGGACATTACCATCATCAACAAAAGGTTGCTTTTTTTCTTTCCTTTTTTGACAACCAAAAGGTTGCTCACTCTTTGTATCTGTACTAGGCATGAAAACATCAACATCCAGCCTGCTTTACAAGATGAATTTTTTAATTCCAGCGGTCAGGAATGTCCAGGCTATCTTACGGGCATCTCAACTAATCGTCACTCCGGTTCGTTCAAAGGCAAACTATTCACGTCGGGACTAGGAGATTCACAAAAAAATTACTCCTATTTTCTTGTGGTCTGACCCCAAGAATCGAACTCAAATAAATTGTATGAGAGAATAAATCCACCAACCAATCGAGCTAATTTTGGCTGCTTTGCAAGATGATGTGTGAGTTGGAGAGAAATTCCCACCACCTATTGTGTCACCCCTGAGGTCAAAATAGCATTGGCCGGCCTACTGACAAGAAACTATGTGCTGATCATGACCAAGCTTTTAAATGATTTAATGCAGGATCATACACATCCTCTTTATTAAAGTTGCAAGATCAATTTTAAAAAGACCAAAAAAGCTAATCAAATAAGAATACAGGTGGAGTTAAACCCTTGTGCCTCCTCTGCTTTTGAGCTAAAAAGCTCATCTTCAAAATCATTACCCTCTTGATTTCTCCATATTTTTCTTTTGATTTTTAAAGGGAATGGAGCCATGGAAGTTTGGTAGAGGAGACTACACAAGTTCAGAAGTATAGACAACAAGTTCTCAATTAAAAGTTAGATAATTGAATCGGAGACCTATAGCTATTGGATTGAGCTGATTTTTCGCGGAGACACTCGAAAAAATATTTTGAATTAATGAACGACTCAGATCGTTTGTGTGAGACCCAGAATGGACCCCACTCAAGGATCTGTGCACAGGAAATCTGTGTCGACAGACTTTTTGTTAAATAACGTGTGAACCGAAGCTATAGAAGCCTAAGCGAAGGGTTTGAAGTAGTGCCATTATTCTTCTAATTGAGGCTTGATTTGTGTTGGGCCTGAACTAGTCATTTTTGGGCTTTTATTTCATCCCATGGCCTATGTCAATGTTGGATTTTGAACCCATAAGAGAAGCTTCGTAGACCTCACCTCTAGATTCATTTTGTGATTGACATGCTGGTACACGAGTGATTATTTACTGGCACTACTGATCACGTGGTGCTCCAGTGGCTCTTACCACCACACATGTACGTAGAGTCTATACACTCATAGTACTGTATCCCACGTGAACGTGTGGTGGTAGAGGTTCTTGGAGCACCGCTCCCGGTAGTACGCAATCTATATGTTTGGGTCAAACGGAAACAAATTCTATGTCATTACATAATTTGAATTCGGCTCTAAAGTAGTAGTACATTTTATGATAGGTTTTAGTACCTTTTTATTTTTTATCAAGATAAGTTTTACTACTTGATTTCTTCAAATAGAAGGTTACAGGTCAACAACTAGTAGAACACAATAATCCCAAGAGATTGGCCCGATGGTTTTGATCTGCGACTTAGGAGTTCGCTCCCTCCTAAAGTCTCAAGTTTAGTTCTCTTTGCCAGCAATTCTTGGGGCCACCACCTTACTTACCCTAAAAAGCTCTTGGGGCCACCTCATCTCACGTCTAACCATGGAATAGGCTGCACGTACAGATTAATATGAGATGTGTGCATGTTGGCCCGAGGCACCTTTACATTACCAAAAAAGAAAAAAACAGATAGACCATAGTGATGCAATGCGAGCCTGTTCGTGGTTTAGGGCTACGATTCGGCCACTTTACATGATTTTTAGGGATGGACATGTGCTGCATCTTGAACCTATGTAGTGGCCCATGTGGGTACCAATTTCTACCTTAGGCTATTTAGGTGCAAAAAGCAATTTTTGTTGCCTTTTTCATTTGTTGACAATGTTTTTTTAGAGATTGGTATTCGGCCCAACGTGTCAACTAATATGGGATAATAATCTCATCGTTCACTACAGGGCGTAATACGGAAATGAATAGCACGCGAGTGGTAGGCGCACCTATCCAAGAGTGTTTTTTTTTTGTTTTTTTTAAGCTACATTTTGTTGCTAAGTGTTCTTCTATGGGTCTTTAGTGTGTGTCACTAGGGCTAAAAGACGCATGTTTTTACAGGGACCAAAGTTAAATTCTTTTCTATGCTAAAAATAAAAATTAAGAAAAGTTATTCTTTTATCTCCACACACACAAAAAAAAAAAAAGAGAGGATGCAATGCATGCAGCACAAAAGGAAGATCGAAGTACCAGTATAAAGCAAACCACATGAGATGTTTCCAAAAAGCTAACAACTGCAACTTAAATTAAAGGTCATTGTGTCCCAGACCCTACCCCCACCCCACGGCAGGGCTGTTCAATTTCCACATTTTTTACTAACAGATTCGTAAAGAGAAAACTAAAAATTATAAGTACTCTCCAGAATAAAGGATTCATGTAGCCGACCCCAAGTGATTGGGACATAAGACTCGGTTTGGTTATATCCTCTCCAGAATAAAGAGAATTCAATTAATTAAGAATACCATAAGTGTGTGTGTGTGTGTTTTAAACTGCAGATCGAAACTCTTAAAAATACCATGTGTCGGCGTCTAAAACTAGTATGGTACAATCTGAACCCTCCTGGCCTACAAAATACTAGGACTAGAAGGCCTTGGATGCACCGGGTTTGGTGCCGGCCAAGAGCCCTTAGTCGATCGAGTCAGATAATTTCAACCAAAAGATGAAAGGAGTTTTAGAATTTTTAGTAGAGGGCCCCTTAGTCATATCTTTTATCTCTTTTAATCTTTTATAGAGAGCCCTTGTTATGTGGTGCCCTAACTATAATGATAGGGGCCATATGATTTGTCGCATGGACATTTAAGAGAGATGAGTTGAATGGGAGCGATGATCTGAGTTGAGGCATGTGGCCTGGCTGGCTGGCTAGGATGACCTAGAGAGAAATGACTTGAGAAGAATGAGCTCGATGAAAGACCTGGACTTGGCTGGGATGACTGAGCTTAACATGATCAATGTTTACCGACTCTTTACGTAGCCCCTAATGACTCGGTCATTATGACTGTATGTCCTACCATCCTTGTCACGTGAGCGTAACAACTATATCAAATTTGTAACATCCCAATCATAATGATTCATCTCGGGAACTCTTCCATCATCCAACATCGATTGGATTGTGATAAGCACCCGAGAATGTAATAAAGGGTGCGCTAGTAGCTAGTTTTAGTTTATTTTATCGCTTAATTAGTTGCTTTTAATCTCTTGTGCTCGTAAGGTATTTTGGTTGCGTTTTGTAGAAAAATCATTTAATTCAGGAGTTTTAAAGACCAAAGCGGGCCAAAGATATTCAAAGTTCAAAAAGAATGATCAAGATGGAATAATCAAGTCCGAAAAGCAAAAAGTTAAGAGTCGAAGGTGACCCGACGCCAAGGCGGAGCATCTCAAAGTCCCAAGCATTTCCAAGGCAGCCAATTATCCCATGAGCCAACCATTTAGTGGCTCGGCACTGATACCATTATTTAGGTCCATCGATGCCGAAGTAATTAATTTAATCAATACCAAGAGTTTCACCAAGGTTCCAGCATCAGCATCTTAAATCATTCGGCATCGATGGACAAAATTCATTCAATCGGTACCGAGTTCTTTTCCAATGGCAGCAGCTCCTAAGCCCTTAGGCATCGATGGGAATACTTAGAGACATCGGTACCAAGCTCTTATCTCCTGGCAGCTACTAATCCCTTCGGCATTGATGGGAAGTTTCGTAGACATCGGTACCGAGTACCTTATCAGCATTTTAAGGCCATTTCCATCGGTACCGAGGTCTTAGCGGCGAATCTCTGGAGCATCTTGGGGAATATTCCATCCGCGTACTAAGGGATTATAAATACCCATGATGTCACTTGTACAAATAGCTTTTTTTTTTACAAACACGTAGAAAATTAGATTTGTACCCGTTTTTTAGATCTAGAGCTAGATTTGAATTGTTCTTCGTGTTCTTGAGTGTTCTTATTTTTCCAGCTCTTTATTTCTGCATTTTCAACTCTTGTAAGTTAATTTTTGCTACTCTCTTCTTAATTAAAGTTGTTTAGTTTCTCCCGATCTATCTTTCTAGCTAGTTTATTTCTAGTGTTGTGTTTACACTTATGCTAAGTAGATTTTTACTTGCTCTTATCTTTTTAGATATGTGTGAGTAGTTTTATAAGGTTGAGTCATGGGGTGATTAGCACCCCATGGCTTGAGTAAAAATTGCATTTTTCACCAAAAAGTTTGCAACTTTATTTTGGAAATTGATGTGGGGCTTGGATTTGTTTGTCAAATTACCGAGGTGATAACCTCCTTGATCATGTGTAGGTAAGAGCTTCGCCTACTTACCACACATGATGCTTGGAGCTCGGTCGCTCGATGTGTTTGCTAAATGGATTCTATAGCTAACTTGATTTTCGAACCTTCTTATCTTCCGGGTAAAACCGTGTATTGAGGTGGAAAGTGTGATTTTGCTTGAGTCGTGGGCGTTAGTGATTCCTGGACCTAACCTTCTTTTTATCTAGTTTATTCTCGTTTAATTTAGCCTTTTTACTTTCCACCGCATACGAAAAACCAAGTTGGCTGACTAAAAGCCGGAAACCATACTCGCATTTACAATCCATCAAGCCGTATTAGTTATCTCTGTGGGTACGATCCCGAACTTCCGGATTTATTATGCTTCAATTGGACGTTTATACCCTACGCTTGGAGTGATCTCTTGGATATATATCGAGAATTGCGAAGCTTTTTTGGCGCCGTTGCCGGGGATTTCTTATTATGGCTTTATGGAGGCTCGACAAACCATTGTGAGTATCCCCCTTCTTTCTTTTTTGTTGTAGTTTAGTAGTTTGTTTGTTAGTTGCTCGTATCTAGTTCGGTGGATACCTCTAACCTGGTTATGCCAAACTTGAGGTGTAACGAAGCCGGAGTAGATATTGAGTTAGTTAGTCAGTTAGTTTACTTGCTTAGTTAGTTTAGTTAGCTTAATTTAATCTGCATTGCTGAGCCGAGATGGTGGCATAACCCCTCGCACTTTCTGTTTGTTGAGTTGAGGCGGCGGCCTAGCCCCTCCGGTCTGTTAGTTTGCTGGTAGTTAGTTTGATTAGTTGGTAGATTTGCTTGTGTATGTCTGTTTACTCTGAGTAGAAAGAGGTACTATGGCCTATTTTGCAAGGTGCTATGGAAGGCATGCAAAACAATTTGATTGTTCAGTATCAATTCCTATATTTTATGGCTTGGCCTCTGAAAATCCATTTTCGCATATTGATGATCTTGAGAAAGTTTTTGCTAACGATGAAAGGGCTATTTTACAAGTATTCCCAACGTCTTTGCGTGATAGTGCTCAAGATTGGTTTTATTCTTTGAGTCCAGGATCGACATGGCAAGAGATTACGGAACAATTTTTCAAAACTTTCACTCCCTCTTATGAGACTCATATGCTTTTACAAGAACTATCTCATTTTTATCAACAAGATAATGAGTCTTTTTCGTAATATTGGGAGCGTTTTAAATGTTCCGTATTTTCTTGGTCGAGTTTTAATTGTGAGCTTGGCAGTCTTCTGGCTATCTTTTGCCATGGTTTAAATCTTAAGACATGTCAAGTTGATTTTATGTCCAATGATGAATTCCTGGATAAAAACGCTGAAGAGGGTTGGGATTACCTTGATAAATTAGCCCAAAAGCTCCAATTTTGTGAGTTGTCTGAAAATTTTGAGGATTCTAACTCGGATGCCATGGAAAAGGAAATTAAGCCGTATATCTTGGTTGAAACTGTTAGTTTAGATTGTGACAGCTTCTCTGAGCCTATTGATAAAACTGAGATCCAGAGTTACCCTCTTTGTGATGATCCGTTGGCAACACCTCTCACCGCTAAGGAAATGGATGCCGAAGTGGATTACTTGTATTCATTGTTGGCTAAACAAGATGCTTATGGACCAATCTTTGAAGAGTTGGAGCCCATGGAAGCTACAATTGTCCCTTCAAATTCTTTGCGCCTTGATTCTCTCACCGCTAAAGAAATGGATGCTGAGGTAGATTCTTTACACCCTTTGTTAGAAAAACAAGATGCATGTGAGCCTATTCCTGAGAAGTTACCAATCATAGAAATAATTGATTTTCTTGGTGTTGATGATTTTCTTGTGGTTTATCATCCTTATATTGTAGATTTTGTCAACAACTTGAAAATTGATTTTGTTTGGGCTATGCACTTGGTGGAACTTAAGTTTTTAAAACGAATTCGGCAATTGCTTTACTCAAAATATCTTATCTTGTGGTATGGTCGAGTTCAATTTTTGGTAGAGAGTGTAGCTTGGAGTGCTCTATTTCTTCTAATAGTTATTAATAGTGTGCTAAATGTTCGTAGCCCGTGTGTGCTCACGCACTTGGCTCTATCTTGTTGCTTGCCTGGTTACGATCTTAGGGGACGCTGGACTTCATTGTTTGGCGAAGTCGAGCTGTGACTTTGACGCTCTGAGTTCTGATATTGAATGTGTAAATACTGTACATATGTGTTTTCTTTCTTTCTTTTACGTGTTTCTTTTCTTTTGTTTAGTATGCATGTTTAGGTTTGTTTTGTGTTTCTTGTTTCGAATAAAGTCTTGGAGATGTTTCACATGAAAAGATTTCACCAATGTGTTAGTGTAAAAAGGACTTTCATTAGTTCTTCTTGGTAATAGTTTGTCGTTAATGATCCATGCTCTCCGAATAGGCCCCTATCGGTGGCAACTTTGGTCTATAGGTGAGGTGTGATATTGCCTGGAGTGCACCTAGGTTGTATTGTATCTTGCTTTGTTTTGATCGTAGGGGACGCTGAACTTCATTGTTTGGCGAGGTCGAGCGATAAATTTTATTACGGGCGCTAGCATAACAAATTCTCAACGGTCTAGTATAGCCACCCATTGCTTCCCCACCGGTAAGGAATGGGAAGAAAAGTATGACTCGTTTGATCGCGTGATGATCGGGTGGTGCATTGCATTCTGTGTTGCATTTCTCAAATCATTTTTGCATGATCTTTTGTGTTTTTCTTTGTTTTCTCTTTTTATTTTGGTTTGATTTGAAGCCGGATAACACGGGCCGGTGGTACTAATGTCATTTGCTTGTGGAAAGTCTTTCTCTTAAGTCTTCTGCAGGGTTTATTTGCTACCACACCAGCCTTGGTAGTTTGGGTCTGAAGCCGGGGTGAGTGAGGCATTCAGGAGCCCTAAGCATGGGTGCGGCTATGCGCCGCGGTTATTAGTTTGATAAAGCTTTGGATATGGCCCAGTGTGACTAGCTTTGGTTTCGAGTGGGCAAAACCGAAAGAGTAAACCCTGGAAGCATCTATACGGACTGGAGCAAGCAATTGACATGAAATCCTCCTACTTGGTCGAGGTATTTAGGGGTTGACATTCCCCTTGGACGGTACATTCGCACACTCTTTCCTTCCTTCGCTCTTGTTCCTAATGCTATGAGGGCATAGCATCATTTTAAGTTGGGGGGAGGGGTTCGCCCTTGTGCTTTTTGTTTGCTAGTTGCTAGAAAATTTGAAAATTCAAAAACAATAGAAATTGAAAAATCCAAAAAAATGAGAAAATTGAAAATTCCAAAAATAAATAAAGGTTTTTACTTGCAAATTCTTCCTTTTATCATGTTTTTAGTTCTCTTTCATAACTTGTTGCATGCTCAATAATTGAAAGGTGGCAAGAGTTCGTAGCAACCCTAAGAGATTTTGGTGCTTCTCAAATTTGCATGCTTAGTTGAAAATTGAACGGTTTGGGTCTTGAGTAAAGTCTCTGAGCAAGCTTTGGCCATATCCCAACCTTTTTCAATTCAATAAAATGCTCGTAGTTAGGTGAATAATCGCATGTCTATCTCTAGTTGTGTTTGAATGTCGATTTTTAATCATTTTGGAATCCAAAGCGCACTTAGGAGAAGGATACAAGGCATTCTTTGCATGATCATACCACAAATGAGTCCCCTTATCCTGTTTTGCAACCTGTTATTTCTCCAATTCGTTGTTTAACCTAGGCGACCGGTTGTTCTGAGGGTGGTTGGGATGAGAGTTCATTGTTCAAGGAGATTTGGAGGTGGTGTGAATGTGATAGAAGTGGTTGGAAAGAGAAAAGGCAAAGAATTGATATGTGATTTTCTATCTCTCCTCTCCCGCTACAAAAGCAAAAGTCCCAAATTTTCATCTTCCTCTCCAAAAAGTCCCAAAATTGGCTCCAATCTCTCTTACTACAAATCTCACCTCAAATGACCCGATTTCTCAAAGGAAAAGAAAAGAAAAAAAAGAAGAATCAAAGAAATACTATGAAAAAGAGAAAGTGAATTCGAAAGAGGGTTGAATACTTTTATGAGAGAATTGGTTTGGCTTATGGACTAGCATTCATTCGGGAGGAGAAAAAGTTCAATAAAAAGGGGGAACTCGAGGCTCAATACCGTGGGAAGCCGGATGAGGATGGTGACTAGTTGTGAAGGGGTTGGTGGTAGTAGTTTTTCTCTACTGTAGTAGTTAGTTGGTATTGGGTTGGCCGGGTTGGCCCTTGACTTGGTTGTTTTTATTTGTTGGCGGCGGTCATTTGGGTAGATGACCATGCTAGTATAGACCGTCACCCATTTTTGTGCTAACTTTTTCTTGGAAACCAAGGTCATTAAAAGCTTAATAAGTCCTTAGTTGATCTTTTGCGCGCTTGGATTCATCTATGATTGACTGTCTGATATTTGCATAATTAGTTGTATAGCTTGCTTTCCTTTCGTTATCCAATAATCATCTGTTAGTTTTCAAATTCTGTTGAATAAAGTGCTTTAGTTGTTTGAGGCGTAGTATTCCTTTTTCGCTATTGCCTGTTGAGCACTTCTTTTGGTGGATATGGTTTAGACTGAATTCGCAAGGTGTCGTGTCCCGTATCCTCCCATTGTTCGAGGACACGAACCTTTTTAGATTGCTCTTAACTTGCTTGATACTTAGCTTGTTTGGTTTGATGCTGAAAGTGTGAATTGCAGAAATGAAATAAAAAGCTGGATTGTTTAAACTCTTGCTAGTTTACAATGTTGAGCATGTTCTACGTTGTGATAGCGGATGAATTGCAAGTTACTAGTTTTTAAATATTTTGCGTTTTATTTGCTAGGGACTAGCAAACCTCAAGTTGGGAGGTGTGATAAGCACCCGAGAATGTAATAAAGGGTGCGCTAGTAGCTAGTTTTAGTTTATTTTATCGCTTAATTAGTTGCTTTTAATCTCTTGTGCTCGTAAGGTATTTTGGTTGCGTTTTGTAGAAAAATCATTTAATTCAGGAGTTTTAAAGACCAAAGCGGGCCAAAGATATTCAAAGTTCAAAAAGAATGATCAAGATGGAATAATCAAGTCCGAAAAGCAAAAAGTTAAGAGCCGAAGGTGACCCGACGCCAAGGCGGAGCATCTCAAAGTCCCAAGCATTTCCAAGGCAGCCAATTATCCCATGAGCCAACCATTTAGTGGCTCGGCACTGATACCATTATTTAGGTCCATCGATGCCGAAGTAATTAATTTAATCAATACCAATAGTTTCACCAAGGTTCCAGCATCATCTTAAATCATTCGGCATCGATGGACAAAATTCATTCAATCGGTACCGAGTTCTTTTCCAATGGCAGCAGCTCCTAAGCCCTTAGGCATCGATGGGAATAATTAGAGACATCGGTACCGAGCTCTTATCTCCTGGCAGCTACTAATCCCTTCGGCATCGATGGGAAGTTTCGTAGACATCGGTACCGAGTACCTTATCAGCATTTTAAGGCCATTGCCATCGGTACCGAGGTTTTAGCGGCGAATCTCTGGAGCATCTTGGAGAATATTCCATCCGCGTACTAAGGGATTATATATACCCGTGATGTCACTTGTACAAATAGCTTTTTTTTTACAAACACGTAGAAAATTAGATTTGTACCCGTTTTTTAGATCTAGAGCTAGATTTGAATTGTTCTTCGTGTTCTTGAGTGTTCTTATTTTTTCAGCTCTTTATTTCTGCATTTTCAACTCTTGTAAGTTAATTTTTGCTACTCTCTCCTTAATTAAAGTTGTTTAGTTTCTCCCGATCTATCTTATTAGCTAGTTTATTTCTAGTGTTGTGTTTACACTTATGCTAAGTAGATTTTTACTTGCTCTTATCTTTTTAGATATGTGTGAGTAGTTTCATAAGGTTGAGTCATTGGGTGACTAGCACCCCATGGCTTGAGTAAAAATTGCATTTTTCACCAAAAAGTTTGCAACTTTATTTTGGAAATTGATGTGGGGCTTGGATTTGTTTGTCAAATTACCGAGGTGATAACCTCCTTGATCATGTGTAGGTAAGAGCTTCGCCCACTTACCACACATGATGCTTGGAGCTCGGTCGCTCGAGGTGTTTGCTAAATGGATTCTATAGCTAACTTGATTTTCGAACCTTCTTATCTTCCGGGTAAAACCGTGTATTGAGGTGGAAAGTGTGATTTTGCTTGAGTCGTGGGCGTTAGTGATTCCTGGACCTAACCTTCTTTTTATCTAGTTTATTCTCTTTTAATTTAGCCTTTTTACTTTCCACCGCATACGAAAAACCAAGTTGGCTGACTAAAAGCCGGAAACCATACTCGCATCTACAATCCATCAAGCCGTATTAGTTATCTCTGTGGGTACGATCCCGAACTTCCGGATTTATTATGCTTCAATTGGACGTTTATACCCTACGCTTGGGGTGATCTCTTGGATTTATATCGAGAATTGCGAAGCAGATTGATTCTAGAAAGTGATTCCATTATATATAGATTTGGGCATAAGATTTTTTGACTTTATTGATCGCAAGAAATTACTGAGATATTACATCTCTGTCGTCTTGAACCAACCTTATAAAACATCTAATATGAATGTTGTAAGGACCAAATTCCGGGGTCTTAATTGTATTGGCAATTCCGTTCGACAAAACAAATATTTTATATCGAGTTGTAATTTTATTATTTTTAATAAGCTAGTGAGTCTGTATAGGATTAGAGTGGAAGGAATTATTATTATTTGTAATCGAGAGTGAGCGTATTGGATAAAAGGAGGTCGGCTATAGCAAGATGAATTTTGGCGAAGACGGATCAACCCGGTTATCAATCGGCACCAACTGTTCTAATTGAAAAGCATTGTAAAAAAAAGGGGTCTATTTATAGACATGTGCTTTTCCTCCTAGGGTTTGACTAAGCCATATAAAAAGGAAAAAGGGACAGTAAGATTGAGTGAGGCCACACACTGCATATACACATTCATTGGCAAAAGAAAGGTGCGGCGGCAGTAAGGTAAAAGGGACATGCAATTGGGTTCTTTGGAGACCCATTCCTAAAGGAGATTTTGATTAGGTTTTGAAAGGCTTGTGGATTCAAGGTCGTTGACAATCAAGATACTGGGTGCGGTGTACGTGTGACTCGGCAGGTGATACTTAGAACGTTGTGAGGATTTACTACGTTTGGATAGGTATATCTGTAACTGCACAATGATTATAGTGATTTGATTCCTTCCCGTGGTTTTTACCCATTCTGGGGTTTTCCACGTATATCTCTGCGTTTTATGATTGATTGATTGCGTAGTTTTTGCTGATAATTTTACATAGTGATTTGCGTTCATACTGTTAGGATTTTTTTTTTTTTTTACGGATAATTAGGAAACCCTGATTTTTCAAATGTGATGTGACTACAATCGTAAGTAATGATCTTGTAGAAGTACTCATTTTATCAGGAATTACCGCTGTCGTTATTAGTGCTCAATCCATTGAAGGGTGGAGGTATTAAGGGGGCCGGCTATTGTTAATTTGTCACGTACTTGTAAGAGTACATAAAATTTCATTCAAAATTCATGTGCAAAGATCAAATATCCTCTTAGTACACTAATTTTTGTGACATTCAGTTTGCACACTGGTTGGTTTTCTAGTGAATGTACTAGAACAACTAGAACTATTTGTAATAATATCTCCTTAATTACATTTTTTTTTTCCCTTTTCCGAGGTTGATCCTTCTCACAATTCATAAAAATCAATCTTTCTGTGGAATTCTAGGTATTCTAGAGTTCCTTCCCGTGTCAATTGCCAATTGTTGGTCATTGAGATTCATGGGCGATTCGGATATTTATTTTTTAAATTCTAAATCATAACTCCGCCACTTCTCCAGCCAATGAAACAGCATAGGCCATAACGATAGACCAAGAAAAGAATAATAGAATATCCATTAAGGATAGGGAACATGGTTCCAAGTTTCCAACCAGCTGTACCCACAACTGAGTAACATAGCACCCAACCCCATAATTGCTGGTTGTTTCTATCATGTGTCTGCAATAAGATTGAGCCTTGTGAGATTCCTTTTTTTTTTTTTTGCGAAAGATTAACACATTAAAACATGAGTTGAACTCTTCACATATTTTCTCCTGGCACCTAAGTGCACTCCTGATGCCTTGTTGTTTTATTACTTCAATTAATTAATAAAAGGCAGCCACGTATTTCGAATATTTTTACAAATATATTGTTGCTACAAAGATAAAATATTATATTGCGAACTCTTGCTTTAAGTGAAATTTGGGAGAGATAAATGATATAGATCAACTAATGCTAACCCGTGCCTATGGCACTACGCATCCCGGTTGGAAGGATATAGCAATTAATCAAATGAATCTAAGCCGTTCCAACAACTTGTCCCCACACACTTCTGTTTTATAATAGAGATAGTTGTACCCGGAAAATTATTCAATACTATAAGAGCACCGCCCTACCTCTTACAAAAATGCTTAAACTCCACTTCTCTCACGTTTGTGCATGAGTCCCTCAAAGCACGAATAATTAATCACCCGTGTGGCCTACAGGGATCATCGCCGTCCAACTGTCTTGTATGGTAGTACTAATTTGTGTTACATGATTATTAGACAAGACTCTCTGCTCCACTCTCAATCTTCGCTCTACACTTTTTTAATCCTCCATCGATCTCACGCTTTTTGTAGCCAAAGATGTCTTAGACAAGCATTTTTATACTCTCGCTCCTGTTTTTGCGCACGCTCACTATCCATATAATAATCATGTCGACTAATTACTAGTCTCTATTCGAGAATATGTTCTACCTTCCATTAGCATCATCACTTGTTTGACTAGGTACACAAAATATCGATCCAACCTAAGATATTTTGTGTGGGCCGGAACACGGCATGTGGTTAAGAAGTGTGACTATAAAATGACTAATAATAAGAAACAAAGCCGGACAGAAGAGAAGACTTGACCCAGTGTGATGAAGGAAGATTTGAAAGGAAAGGAGAAGGAAGTTTCCCTCTGTATCTCATTGATTTTCAAGAGAGATTTGCATTTTTTTTTTTAAGTCTCCAACATCTATGATTATATCAATTGGATCAATGTATTTGGATGCAAACATTCTCATTGAGATTAGCATTAGGGAGTATTGTATATGAAATTTATCCACAATAGAATATGCACATGTCTAAATCAGTTTTATACTCCATCCGTCCCTTTTTAAATGTCCTGCTTCGTAACTCCAACTTATTAAAAAGATATCATCATTATACCTTTCACATCAACTTTTTCCTCCACTTTCCTTACTTACCCATCATCATTACACTTTTACTCACTAACTTTTCAAAATAGAATCTACTTTTAGGGACAAAATAGACAATTCACCAACTTTTACCCACTAACTTTACAAAATGGACACTTATTAAGGGACAGCCCAAAATGGAATACTGGACTGTAATAAAGGGACGGAGGGAGTAATACATGAATATATATATATATATATATATATATATATCGGGGCAGTTCAAGGGACACCCAAAAAACATCCAAAATCTCAATCTCATAGTTTTCGATCAAATTTTTATGATCCAAACCGTTCAATGTGTGCAGAATGTGATTTTAAGGGTGCTTGCGAGAAATTAACAATAAAAATGACCGAGAAGTGCTTGTTTTGTATAGTTTTTAACTGAACCGTTCATCAAATCTGAGTTAAAAACTTCTCAGATCAAGCCCTTCCCGGTCATTTTTTTTGCTGATTTCTCGCGGGTACCCTTAAAATCACGTTCTGATCACATTGAGCGGCTCGGATCATCAAAATTTGATCGGAAACTATGGGGTATTTTTTTGGGTGTTTCTTGAACCGCCCCGTATATATATATCACACTGAGTGATTATCCAGTACTGTTCATGGAGCACAGCCCCGTGGTGCTCCAGGGTCTTCTTTACTGCCATCTTTTTTATGGGTCCGCCATCAAATGTGCGGTTTCCACAAACAATGTGTGGCGCGGAAGGCTTGTAGAGCACCACGTCGGTGTGCATGAGAAGCAAGTGATAATTTTCCATATCTCACATTAGAGAGCATAAAAGGGCGAAATTCCAGCAGCAGAAAGCAGCTTCTCTCCGGTAATGGGAAAGGAGCTTCCTGTCTAGTTCTGCATTTTTCGGGGCTATACTGGGCCCAAATTAATGATCGGAATGGTACATTATGTAGATCTCGTCGAGTACTTCAACCCATACAAAAACCGATGCTGAACAGATGCTGTTCGATAACTAATCGGATCGCATTAATCTTGGTAAACATGTACTGGACACAGCGGATCGAAATTACTTTTTTCCACTTTTTTCAAGATAAATGCTTCCCGATCAGATATTAAACGGTATCGCATGAACACCAAAAATTTTTAGGGTTGAAGTACTCAACGAGATCTACATAATGTATGATTTCTCGATCATCAATGTGGGTCCGGTATGAGCTGCTTCCAAGCAAGAAACACAGGACAGTGGGTTTTGAGCCATTCAATTAAGCGCGTGGGGACTGGGCCAGAACGGGAGTATTTTACGCTGCGAAAATTTCGAAACAGCCAAATGTTCCACTATTTAATCAAATGTTCCACTATATTGCACTGACTTCCCTTAATGTTTGTAACTAATACAGATCTCCCTTTTTAGTTCAAGAAATTATATTCTCGTCTCTCTAAATTTCAACACTGAGTAAGGATTCTACCACATGTGACATATAAGATAAAATGTGATCCATCATGATTTTATTGGACGACCTGAGCCGTTCATTCTGTAGGACTCGACTATTTATCATTGATGCAAAAAATCGAGTTGATCGGACATTGATATTTGTTTGAATGAAGCATATTTGACACTAGAAAAATGGACGGTCTCTTCTCTCAAATATGATTCGACCAAGTCTTTACCAATTTATGATGGGTGTCATTTTGAATCACATGAGGGATCCTCTCTCAATTTGAGTTTTTGCATGGAAGGTCAATATATCGAGTCCTTTAAAATGATCAGCTCAAATCGTCAAATAGAATTGTAAGTAGTTCTCATTTTGCGTCACACAACAATTTTTTACACGAGAAGACCCTTTCTCTTTAATGTACCATTTTTTAGTTCAATAAGATCACAATTTAATTCTTAGTACTCGTCAAATAAAATGTCACTATTGATACCATACAACTAGTCACGATTAATTCAAATGGTGTTACAAATAGTCACAATTAATGTTTGTAACTAATATAGATCTCCCTTTTTAGTTCAAGAAATTATATTCTCGTCTCTCTGAATTTCAACACTGAGTAAGGATTCTACCACATGTGACATATAAGATAAAGTATGATCCATCATGATTTTATTAGACGATCTGAGCCGTTCATTCTATAGGACTCGACTATTTATCATTGATGCAAAAAATCGAGTTGATCGGACATTGATATTTGTTTGAATGAAGCATATTTGACACTAGAGAAATGGACGGTCTCTTCTCTCAAATATGATTCGACCAAGTCTTTACCAATTTATGATGGGTGTCATTTTGAATCACATGAGGGATCCTCTCTCAATTTGAGTTTTTGCATGGAAGGTAAATATATCGAGTCCTTTAAAATGATCAGCTCAAATCGTCAAATAGAATTGTAAGTAGTTCTCATTTTGCGTCACACAACAATTTTTTACACGAGAAGACCCTTTCTCTTTAATGTACCATTTTTTAGTTCAATAAGATCACAATTTAATTCTTAGTACTCGTCAAATAAAATGTCACTATTGATACCATACAACTAGTCACGATTAATTCAAATGGTGTTACAAATAGTCACAATTAATGTTTGTAACTAATATAGATCTCCCTTTTTAGTTCAAGAAATTATATTCTCGTCTCTCTGAATTTCAACACTGAGTAAGGATTCTACCACATGTGACATATAAGATAAAGTATGATCCATCATGATTTTATTAGACGATCTGAGCCGTTCATTCTATAGGACTCGACTATTTATCATTGATGCAAAAAATCGAGTTGATCGGAGATTGATATTTGTTTGAATGAAGCATATTTGACACTAGAGAAATGGACGGTCTCTTCTCTCAAATATGATTCGACCAAGTCTTTACCAATTTATGATGGGTGTCATTTTGAATCACATGAGGGATCCTCGCTCAATTTGAGTTTTTGCATGGAAGGTAAATATATCGAGTCCTTTAAAATGATTAGCTCAAATCGTCAAATAGAATTGTAAGTAGTTTTCATTTTGCATCACACAACAATTTTTTACACTAGAAGACCCTTTCTCTTTAATGTACCATTTTTTAGTTCAATAGATCACAATTTAATTCTTAGTACTCGTCAAATAAAATGTCACTATTGATACCATACAACTAGTTACAATTAATTCAAATGGTGTTACAAAATAGCGTTTGTGGTGATGCTACAAGAGTGATGTTGGTGCCAAAAGTAGACTTGGGAAGAGGATGACAGTAGACAGAATTAGGGAACAAGAGAGAGACACAAAGGTACTTAAATAAATAAATTGATCGTGAAATAGGTAACATGGCCAGTAAAATATATGTCGTCAAACATGTTAAAGCATCTCTTACCCCTTACCCTTTTTTTATACGCAAACTCAAATTTTGAGTAAAATCACCTCAAAACTCACTCCAACCTTTGAATTAAATTCATACCAAAGTTTGTTTTTACACAATTTTTTGTTCAAGTGAAGGGAAACTCAGATATTAAAAAGAATGAGACTCAAACTTTTACATAAAATCCGGAATTTATTTTTTATGCACCTCAGACAAGTGACATAAACTCAGATAGTAAAGCTTCTATACAACTTTTAAGTATCTCAAATCAAGTGAAACTTTAAATAACACTTTAAATCAAATTTGAGTCAAGTGTAACAAGGATTGGAGATGGTTATGGGGCTGATCATAATTCTCACAACCTGAAGGGGTGGTAAATGTCACTTTAGCTTTTCCTTAAATCCAGAAAATTTCTCTACTCTGTGGGGTTCATGTAGAGAGAGAGAGTGGGGTAGAAGACAAGAGAAAACGGCTCTCCTCTGTAGTGTTAACAAGTGCCACCCATCACCAACACAAAAACCTTCTCTCAAAAATCCACACCACCTTTTTTTTGTTCCTTCATTAAATCTTATTCAATTCATTCATTCATTCTTTCATATCTTTATTTTTCTTGAGTTTAGTTTTGGGAAACCATCATTGGCCTTCGCCTCCATCTCTGTTCTTTGCGAAACAGTGATTTGGGTTTTCCTTTTTTAGCAGCTATACATATTTGTAGAGAGAGAGAAATAGGAGAGAGAAAGAACACAAACCCACCAAGGGATCCCCGTTTTTTTCGATCGATTTCTGGTGGGGGGTTTTTTGTTAGGGGGGTTCAGGTTTGATCCGGGTATTCAACGGTTGAGATTGTGCCATACAGATTATTTTTAGTGTGAGAGAAAGAGGGAGATGGGGATTATATCAAGATTTTTTGAGAGAGTAAAAGTGATGGCGGAAGGAGGATCTCGATACTGTTCTAAGAAAACAGACGACATCTGCGGTGATAGCTGCGATGAGGTAGATTTCTCTCTCTCTCTCTCTCTCTCTCTCTCTCTCTCTCTCTCTCTCTCTCTCTCTCTCTCTCTCTCATCTTAAGCTCAATTGGGATAAATGTGGATTCTAAATGGAATGATTTGATGTTATTTTCCGTAGGAGAAATTATATATATATTTTGGGTTATGAAGAGTGCTCTGATGAACCGAACTAATCTCTCCACCCCTCTCACAAACCTTTCCACGCGTTTGCGTGAGGTGGGGTTACTCCAAGCACAAATTGCTGTGGAGGGGAATAGAATTTAAATGTAATGGTTTGTTAGATTAGTATGAGGATTTCGACGGTGCTTTTGGTGTTGGATTTGGAAAGGTTATCTTTTTGTGATAACTCAGGTGTCCGGGCCACACCTCGACTAACTGGACCAACCCACTGTCCACTAGGGGCCAAATTAAAGCTGGCACGAAAGTCTTACATGGACTGGCTCCAAAGTAGTTAATATCACCTGAGATTCCAACCGCAACTCTCTCACATGCATGTAGGCCTCATGGCCCTCACCCTATGTAAGGCCTACATTCCTATGGGTAGGAACCACATGTATGGGAGAGGGCTATGCTTGGTGGTTGTGTACGTAGCACTGCTCTTCGAACCTGAGACCTTTGGAAAGGCTATTTGGCATGAGTGATGTGAAATTGTATTTAAGTTTTACAAGCTAGAGCCAGACTAAACCTATTGTATCTGTTGAAATTGGACACTATATCTTTTAGATTTAGTGGAAAATCCACCTCTATCCAGACGGAACCTTAGTTTTATATCATGATTGTTTGTGTTAACTATTTGATTATGCAGTTTATGATAATGTTTTGCCTTAAAAGAGATAATGTTTGGATTTGTTTCTGTTGGAAATATTCGTTAGAATTTCTGTAAACTATAATAACTGGAGACAGCAACAAGAAAATAAAATATTGAGATAATTATGTAAGCACAAATTAGGAGTTTAAGAGAATTTCTGTGAGTTTTTGAGAAAACTTATGTGGATCGAGTCACACATAAAGTGCTGTCCTAAGAGAAGATACGTCCCCGCTTGCACCGAGTTGTGTGACGTTCCACTCCCAAGATAAAACAATCCCTAGAAAGGTTTGTGTGCGGCTAAAACTTTCATGTGAACCAAGAACCGCTCGTATGCTCAAAATATATAGCATCAAAGCATCTATGAAAAAATACAGAGAATGGAACCAGAGATGTTTTTATAGGTAAGAGAGGGTTTTGTTTTCTGTAGTGGAAGTATAAGTTTTTTTCCTGTTCTGTTTTTTCGTTTTAGGAGAGGAATACCTCAAGCAATTTAAGGTCCACTGAGTAGACATAATACTTAATGAAAGAATGGTCCATTACTGCCAAAAGAAGAGAAATTTGGTGGGAAATGGGAATTTATGGATATGGCAGATAATGAAATAAACGAGGATGGGAGCTCCTCTCCCAAGTCCCAACGGCAAACAATGAAGTAAATGTGCACCATACAAGAATAAGTGATACGGAAAGAATCCAAAGTCATATTAAATAATATGCCAAAATTTTAAATTAATGAAATATATATATATATATAACAGTTTCTGCTATTGTTAATTTGGTTTTGGGTTGATTCATGCTTCCTTTGGTTACTGGAAAAATGCAAGGAAACTAATGGAAAATATGATTTGCAGAAGGAATTCAGGGAAGAAAAAAAAAAGTGTGAAATTGCTCAAATAAACATGTCATTGTGCACAGAAACATGGTATTCAATATTCTATTTGAATCCTGGCATTTCTCTGCATGTTACCCTCTCTGGATTAGGAACATAGTCTTATGATCCCCTGTTTTTCCACAAAAAGAAAAACACACCAAACATAGAATCACCCATGGATTTTGTTTGGTTGAGCTATATCATCTACTTACTCACAAGTCTAAGTCAATATTCATTTACTTTGACTTCATACCAATGATCCAATGGAGACATTATTATAGGTAAATCTAACTTTATGTAAACACTTGGAAAATTGTAGTGAATTTTGTGAACCCAGAGGCTTAGGTTGAACCCCTCAAACCCCACTGTATCTGCCCCTAATAATAGATACACAGATACAAGTCAAGTTTTTCTTCAGTTTATGTTGCATGGTGTTTACACCCATTTTTGGCAAAGACCCTGAGGCTGTCATGTGAGGGTTGGCCCAGTTTGTTTATTGGATCATTAAAAGAGTCACTTGGGCCTATTTCTGTTTGTTCCAGACTTGCTTTGGTTTTTGGTCAACAGGGTGTGCCGTTGAAATAGTGCTGGTTAAGTCCCTAAATAATAGGAGCAGAGCCCTTAGAAATTTGAGATGCGGTAGTGCAAGTATCGGGATAGGTGGCAGCTTCTTGGAGCGAGAGAGAGGAATATTTATTAATTCCAGCAGAGGTCAAACGGTTACGAGGGAGGTTGAATCGTAGTGGACTGCGGTGGGGCCAGGTTTATAGTGAAATTGGTTCGTGAGGAGAAGAGGTCCCTGAAATATAGGAGTTGTGACCATTTGTTGACCATTTCAAAGGGACGCGTGGCAACAATCAGATATATCTCAAAAGGAATCAACGGCCGTGGTAATTTTAGTTTAAATTCGAACAGGGGTTGAATGTGGAGTTCTACCAGGGCCTACTGGGCTGTTTTTCAGGGAATTCATTGTTGTTTATAGAGGAAAACAGGGCAGGCCATAGGCTCTCGCCTCATCATTCAAGTTCCAGTCAATTATCTACAGCTCCTTAGTTTTTATCACTTCAGTTTTTCACAACTTTGTTTATTTTCCTACATCAAAGGCTTCTAATTCCGATATTTTCACAACTTTGTTTATTTTCCTACATCAAAGGCTTCTAATTCCGATATTAGAGAGTTCTAGTTTGCTTTCTTTCCATTTCATGTACTTGACACTTTATTCATGGCAATGCAATACAAGTGGCTTTCATTTGTTTCTTGTTTGAATATTGTTATTTACTGAATTATTAAGTCCTTCACGAGCAAGGCGTCTTCGAATAACTTTCACAGCCTTTCCCAAAATTAAGTCCTTCACGAGCAAGGCGTCTTCGAATAACTTTCACAGCCTTTCCCAAAGGTTTGTGAGTCTTGTGACGCAATTGTTTGTTTAGAAGTCAGAGAACAGGCCCTACACATGGACCTATTCACGGTTACACCACGGCACGGTCTTGGAATGCCCTTTCATCACTACATTTGCTCAACGTTCCCTGTTGCCAGGGTACGTTGTTCCCTGAACGTTTTTGGCAGCAACACATGGAAAAGCTAAAATTCACCATTATTTGTCAATAGGATTCCAAGAAGACGACACTCCTGAAGAGGTGGTGCATTGTTTTTCTCTCACGTAATTTCGCCCGCCCGTTCCACTTCCGTGCCGGAGGAAATGGGATTCGAACCCATGATACAATCTTCTTGTATGTTGGGCACACCATATGAGAATGATACGACAAGAAACTCATTGGAAACTTCTAGGCATCTATCAGAGACACGTCCAAACATATTCTTGTTTTATTCTCAAACTATGTTGCAAACTGAAACACTTGGTTACTTGTTTATCGTTATGGGCTAATTACAACTTACAAGTGAACTGAGAATCCAATGATAAACATAATTGCTTATTACGTTTCGTGGGAATGTATAAAATTATATCATATAATAATTGCTTACTCCTCTCTTGGACATAAAACAACTATATGCGCTTACTTATTGTTCGCGTCCCTCATGTGTAATGTCTTTCATTTTAAAAGAAAAGTTTGTGTCATCATGTTTGTATTGTGTCACGTCTCCATGGCTGTGTTTCACTACTTCTTATGTTGCCTATAATTACATGGAATATGGGAACCCATTTGCATCTCAAAAATTTCCTTTTAAATACGCAAGCTAGGGGTAGGGATGATCCACTGGTTTGTTTCCAAAAGCTATGTATATGTTGTTTTGATACCTTGTCACAAATGTTCCTCAATATCTTGTTATTTTGCATCTATATGTGTCAGTGACTCAGTATGTGGATTATGAGAATGCCCTTTTCTTTTCCTGATTTTGGAGAAATAGTTCATTTTACAAAGTCCTCTATTTTCTGTTGCTTTGGCTATTGTTTTTTTACAATGCCTTCATGATTGAGACGGTGGCGTTACAGTGATACAGTTATATGCTCGCTTCTTGCTGAAATGAGTGAGATCTGAATAATACTTCCTATGTTTGTCTGTTTGAAGCGACTCTAAGAAAAACATTTTCTTCTCTGAATCTGCAGGAGCCAGGTAGAATGTTGAGCATGTCTAGAGTGCGATGTATTTTGCAAGGACTTGATTTTAAAATTTTAATCTTTCTCTTGGTTATGGTCCCAACCTGTATCTGTGCTATATATTTTCATGGGCAGAAGTTCACATACTTCCTGCGGCCATTGTGGAACAGGCCACCCAAGTCCTTCATTGAAACCCCTCACTACTACCATGAAAATGTGTCAATGGATAACCTTTGTAAACTTCATGGGTGGGGAATTCGTGAATACCCAAGGCGAGTTTTTGATGCAGTGTTGTTTAGTAATGAGGTGGAGATCCTTACCATAAGATGGAAAGAATTGTACCCTTACATAACAGGGTTTGTTCTCCTTGAGTCAAACTCAACCTTCACTGGATTGCCAAAGCCTCTGACTTTTGAGAACAACCGAGATCAGTTCGAATTTGTTGAGCCGCGATTGACATATGGGAACATTCCAGGGAGATTCAGGAGAGGCGACAACCCTTTTATTGAGGAAGCGTATCAGCGACTAGCACTAGACCATCTTCTCAAACTAGCCGGTATTACAGATGATGACTTGTTGATAATGTCTGATGTGGATGAGATACCAAGTAGACACACTATCAATCTCTTGAGGTGGTGTGACAAAATACCTACGATCCTCCATCTTCGTTTGAAGAACTATCTTTATTCTTTTGAGTTCCTTGTTGATAATAACAGCTGGAGAGCTTCAGTTCACAGATATCAGTCTGGTAAAACGACGTATGCACATTATCGTCAATCTGATGTCATATTGCCTGACGCGGGGTGGCATTGTAGCTTTTGTTTTCGCCATATCGATGAGTTCATCTTCAAAATGAAAGCGTACAGCCATTACGACAGAGTGAGGTTCTCTCATTATTTGAACCCTAAGAGAGTTCAAAATGTGATTTGTGAAGGGTCCGACTTATTTGATATGCTGCCTGAGGAGTATACTTTCAAGGAAATTATCGCAAAAATGGGACCCATTCCGCATTCTTACTCAGCTGTTCATCTTCCATCATATCTATTGGAAAATGCTGACAAGTATAAATATCTCTTACCTGGGCATTGCGAAAGAGAGAGTGGCTGAATTACTATTGGTGAGTTTTGATCTGTGTCTTGACTATTTGTAAAGGTTGAAGTTGCGGCTGGAAGTGACTCCTCATGATGACTGTTGTTAAAACAGTTGATGACTGGAGTGTGTCACTGTTACAGCTCTACTGCTTTTTCTCCGGCAACATTTTTATGTCTTTTTTTCCAGAACGTTGGGATGAATATGATGAGTTCTTGGGTTTCTGGGATGAAATTTTCTTGTTACTTGTCCTTAGAGTTGGTTTTCGTTCGAGGCGGAACAATATCCAGTTGCTGAAGAGGGGAGCTTTGCTTCTTGTTGAAAGAGCTTAAGTTGCTGTGGAGGTACCTCTGCATTATTTGCATTCCTATAGCATGACCTAGAAGATATGGGGATGTTCCTCGGATTACATGAAGTTAGGAAATTTTGTCTTGGTACTAATTTGTTCTTGAATTTTGGCAAATTGTGGTGTTATTAACCTATTGACTTGTTATCCTGTTGACCATAATCTAGTCAGTTTGAAAGTTTGAGGAGGTGATTGCTTACAATACTTCAATCTTTGCACTTTCTTGCAAGTTGCTGAGATAATTTTAGCAATAAGTTAGTACTATCTTTGTCCAAAAAAGCTTTTAATATCACCCCAAGAATCATATTGATTTGCCGATAAAAAGAAAGAAAGAATAATATTGATTCCCAATTTCACCATTAAGTTGGTACTATTTTCGTCATTTCATACCCAATTTGTACAGATTTCCAATTTTAATTTACCGGCTTCTGATCTCTTTTCTTGCGTATTGTTTTCCCAAAGTTTACAGAGTCAAATCACTTCAGTAGTTCAGTGCGTGCCTAGAATTGCTTAGCTGCTGATAGATCTAGGCTTAGGTTTGTTCATTATTCATCAAAACATTAGGTTTCAAGATTCTAAAACAAGCTATTAAGAACTTAATAAAGACAAGCTATCAAGACCTTAACGAAACCAAGGATAAGTTCAAGATTTGGGCTTGTGAGATGCGAGATGCTACTTCTGGATGTGGGTTATTGTCTTCTTGTGTTCTTTTGGTATTCTAGTTTTGGAAAAATACAGAGGCTCGTATCTTTTGGTAGTGAAACTGGGAATGTGATGCTTGTTTGTTGGGCGCCGGATTGTTTGTACAGCTAGCGAGAATGAGAGAGGGGATTGAGTTATGCTTTTGCCTTCGAATATTGTTGTAATAGTATAGTCTTTATTGAAGGGATATACTTTTGGTTGGAAAAAATTTAGCTGTCTTACAATTAATTGGAGATATCACAAGTTAGAAACCTTTCCTTGCGTTAAACAATGACAAAAATGATCGATTTTCTTCTTTGAACAAATCTCAGCGACAAGGGCCCTGCCCTTATATGCACCTCATGTATTTCAATCATCTGCAAAGGTTCTTACTTGCCACTTGAAAGAAATTGTACTTCAAGGCGACCCACATGGCTCACCCACCACGTGGGCTTCACCAAAGACACTTGCCATTTATGGGGATCGTAGAAAATGCTTGAGTTGGGGGATAGTGCAAGTCGGTATTGGATTTGTTCTCATCTACTCAGAATACAATCACAAAAACCTTATAAATAGCAAATAGGAACCCAGGCAAATGCACCCATCAGAAATTGTGAAAACATAGAGAGAAATGTCGAACCAATATGATTCCTATCCCTCTGTTGGCTACCAACAAGAAACCTATGTTGTGTGCCAGGAGGGTTTGTACCCTCCTAGTGGCTACAAAACCGGTGTCCCAGGCATGCACATGTCCCCTAGCATCACCGGCCCTCCACCCTCAACCCACTATATGATGGCTGAGGGTGGCTACCCTAAGCCACAGGAGGGGATGTGGAGCGGCCCTCATAAGCACCACAATGAGTGGGATGGCAAGGGTCATGACCCCCACAAGCATGGCTATAATACTGGTTACGGTGGCTATGCTCAGCCACATGAGGGGTGCAGCGGCAAGAACTAGCACCACAGTGACTGGAGTGGTAAACCTGACCACTACAACCACGGATACAATTCCCCCGGATATGTGACTGGTGATGGATATGGTCCTGCAATGCAGCCTGTGGGATACGGGTGTGGCTCTACTTATGAGGGCCAATGTCCCAGTAAACACTATGAAAAGGAGAAGTACTGGGGAGTTAAGGACGTAAAGGACTGAGGCATAGTGTGAGAACATGCCTAATATACGGCCTATGCAATAGCTGATCAAATAGCTCTCTAAATAATGCTGAAGGTGCTTACTTAGTAAAGTACTATGTGTTTTCTGATTAAGCAAAGACAAAAAAAAAGAAGATTGTACTAAATAACATGGTAAATAAGACCTGTGTTTTTCTTCTACCTGTTCCTTTTCACTTCCGGCGCCACTGAAAATACAGGACAGGAATTCTACCAAATATAAACGGTAAAAGAAAAACGGGAAAAATGGGAAGCAACTTATGTATACTGAATATACATGGACTTAAAAAGTGTTGCAAGTTGTGTAGATATAATCACCTCCATGGAAGCAACTTAATTTCTTCTGCTGTCACTTTATTACTAACAAGTAACAATTGAACCATCGGATCTGCAGTTTCTTTACTCATGTTATTCGTAAGTTGCTTCAAGTTCTTGTATGATGGTTGACAAACATGCGTTCTTCAAATTAAAAATGAAGTACTCATAAAAAAAGAAAAACATTTCATCATCTCCTCAAAGGCACAAGTTTATCCAACATGATGTCTGCGGCTCATGAATTACTTCTCCTTGAAAAGCCTTCAATTGAAATTCAGGCTCGTTGTACCATCAACCGTTGTGCAATTCAATCACTACCAGATACTTGCGTGTTCTTAGAGTACATGAATCATACTGCTTATCTGTCATTGGGATTGTTTTCGAGCTTATAACAATGATTTCCCCTTGGACGTTGAAACTTATGAACAAAGTCCTCCTGGTTATGGAAGTATAATTAGCTAGTCTGCAGTACTGTTCTGTTTATCTTTGTGATCTAGTTCATTACAGCTGAAATTGATGGAAAACAGTTATTGAATAAGTCGTTCAATTGTCGACAAAATAAGTGAAGAAAGATTGACGTGGACTTATTGCAAAGACCAAGAGAAGAACTAAAGAACTTGGGCTGTTTCTGTTTTTTGTCATTGCTTGTCATGTGATTCATATCATTTTAGTTGAGGAAACAAGGCGGTGACTGACTGTTGCAATTATTCCACAGATTAGGTACAAATATGAAAAAAAATTCACCACTTGGGAAAAATTATGTTTGAGATTTCTAGTGGCTTGGTGCTAAGTGCTACTAACTGATGGTGGAAATGAACCCCGGGGGTAGGCACAGTCGTAGTCCCCCTGGCGATAAAGGGGCCTCAGGAAGTCTTTGGTAGGGGTTCGTCTCCCACTCATGTGCTATCAATTCCTGTGTTGGGTTGGTCCATAAGGGACTGTTCCGGTGGTGGTGTGACTGGTCCTCTTGATGAGTCTATCTACCGGGCTGAATAGTGAGTTATCGACAAAAATGATGGTGAATGGAGCCTGTCCTGTCATCAGCTGACTTTAAGTCTGAAATGCCAATAGTCTTAATCAAAATGAGAACATTGTGTCCATCAATTATATCGGCTATGAGAATCAAGGACTAGTATTGCTATCAGCTTCACGCATGTTTGGTGGTTATGAGAACAGATCACCCAAAAGATGCCATTAGCATTAAGTTAGTACTATTTTCGTCATTTCATACACAAATTGTGCAGATTTCCCATTTCAATTTACCGGCTTCTGATCTCTTTTCTTGCATATTGATTTCCCAAAGTTTACGGAGTGAAATCTGTGAATTCCACTTCAGTAGTTCAGTGCCTGCCTAGAATTGCTTGGTTGCTGATAGATCTAGGCTTAGGCATTATTCATCAAAACATTACGTTTCAAGAGACTAAAACAAGCTATTAAGAACTTAATAAAAACAAGCTATCAAGAACTTAATGAAACCACGGATCAGTTCAAGATTGCCGAGCAAAAAAAAAAAAAAGGATCAGTTCAAGATTTGGGCTTGTGAGATGCGAGATGCTACTTCTGATGTGGGTTATTGTCTTCTTGTGTTCTTTTGGTATTCTAGTTTTGCAAAAATACGAAGGCTCGTATCTTTTGGTAGTGAAACTGGGAATGTGATGCTTGTTTGTCTGGCGCCGGATTGTTTGTACAGCTAGAGAGAATGAGAGAGGGGATTGAGTTATGCTTTTGCCTTCGAATATTGTTGTAATAGTATAGTCTTCGTTGAAGGGATATACTTTTGGTTGGAAAAAATTTAGCTGTCTTACAATTAATTGGAGATATCACAAGTAGAAACCTTTCCTTGCGTTAAACAATGACAAAAATGATCGATTTTCTTCTTTGAACAAATCTCAGCGACGAAGGGTTGAATCAAAGTGAATCATGACCATAATATCACCCTGCCCTTATATGCACCTCATGTATTTCAATCATCTGCAAAGGTTCTTACTTGCCACTTGAAAGAAATTGTACTTCAAGGCGACCCACATGGCTCACCCACCACGTGGGCTTCACCAAAGACACTTGCCATTTATGGGGATCGTAGAAAATGCTTGAGTTGGGGGATAGTGCAAGTCGGTATTGGATTCATTCTCATCTACTCAGAATACAATCACAAAAACCTTATAAATAGCAAATAGGAACCCAGGCAAATGCACCCATCAGAAATTGTGAAAACATAGAGAGAAATGTCGAACCAATATGATTCCTATCCCTCTGTTGGCTACCAACAAGAAACCTATGTTGTGTGCCAGGAGGGTTTGTACCCTCCTAGTGGCTACAAAACCGGTGTCCCAGGCATGCACATGTCCCCTAGCATCACCTGCCCTCCACCCTCAACCCACTATATGATGGCTGAGTGTGGCTACCCTAAGTCACAGGAGGGGATGTGGAGTGGCCCTCATAAGCACCACAATGAGTGGGATGGCAAGGGTCATGACCCCCACAAGCACGGCCGTAATACTGGTAATGGTGGCTATGCTCAGCCACATGAGGGGTGGAGCGGCAAGAACAAGCACCACAGGGACTGGAGTGGTAAACCTGACCACTACAACCACGGATACAATTCCCCCGGATATGTGACTGGTGATGGATATGGTCCTGCAATGCAGCCTGTGGGATACGGGTGTGGCTCTACTTATGAGGGCCAATGTCCCAGTAAACACTATGAAAAGGAGAAGTACTGGGGAGTTAAGGACATAAAGGACTGAGGCATAGTGTGAGAACATGCCTAATATACGGCCTAGGCAATAGCTGATCAAATAGCTCTCTAAATAATGCTGAAGGTGCTTACTTAGTAAAGTACTATGTGTTTTCTGATTAAGCAAAGACAAAAAAAAGAAGATTGTACTAAATAACATGGTAAATAAGACCTGTGTTTTTCTTCTACCTGTTCCTTTTCACTTCCGGCGCCACTGAAAATACAGGACAGGAATTCTACCAAATATAAACGGTAAAAGAAAAACGGGAAAAATGGGAAGCAACTTATGTATACTGAATATACATGGACTTAAAAAGTGTTGCAAGTTGTGTAGATATAATCACCTCCACGGAAGCAACTTAATTTCTTCTGCTGTCACTTTATTACTAACAAGTAACAATTGAACCATCGGATCTGCAGTTTCTTTACTCATGTTATTCGTAAGTTGCTTCAAGTTCTTGTATGATGGTTGACAAACATGCGTTCTTCAAATTAAAAATGAAGTACTCATAAAAAAAGAAAAACATTTCATCATCTCCTCAAAGGCACAAGTTTATCCAACATGATGTCTGCGGCTCATGAATTACTTCTCCTTGAAAAGCCTTCAATTGAAATTCAGGCTCGTTGTACCATCAACCGTTGTGCAATTCAATCACTACCAGATACTTGCGTGTTCTTAGAGTACATGAATCATACTGCTTATCTGTCATTGGGATTGTTTTCGAGCTTATAACAATGATTTCCCCTTGGACGTTGAAACTTATGAACAAAGTCCTCCTGGTTATGGAAGTATAATTAGCTAGTCTGCAGTACTGTTCTGTTTATCTTTGTGATCTAGTTCATTACAGCTGAAATTGATGGAAAACAGTTATTGAATAAGTCGTTCAATTGTCGACAAAATAAGTGAAGAAAGATTGACGTGGACTTATTGCAAAGACCAAGAGAAGAACTAAAGAACTTGGGCTGTTTCTGTTTTTTGTCATTGCTTGTCATGTGATTCATATCATTTTAGTTGAGGAAACAAGGCGGTGACTGACTGTTGCAATTATTCCACAGATTAGGTACAAATATGAAAAAAAATTCACCACTTGGGAAAAATTATGTTTGAGATTTCTAGTGGCTTGGTGCTAAGTGCTACTAACTGATGGTGGAAATGAACCCCGGGGGTAGGCACAGTCGTAGTCCCCCTGGCGATAAAGGGGCCTCAGGAAGTCTTTGGTAGGGGTTCGTCTCCCACTCATGTGCTATCAATTCCTGTGTTGGGTTGGTCCATAAGGGACTGTTCCGGTGGTGGTGTGACTGGTCCTCTTGATGAGTCTATCTACCGGGCTGAATAGTGAGTTATCGACAAAAATGATGGTGAATGGAGCCTGTCCTGTCATCAGCTGACTTTAAGTCTGAAATGCCAATAGTCTTAATCAAAATGAGAACATTGTGTCCATCAATTATATCGGCTATGAGAATCAAGGACTAGTATTGCTATCAGCTTCACGCATGTTTGGTGGTTATGAGAACAGATCACCCAAAAGATGCCATTAGCATTATTGAAAAGATGCGACAAACGAAAAAACGAAAGAAAAATTCCATGGGGGCGAATGACAAGTGACGAGACATTTATTGAGAGAACCATCAACAGTTGGGACTAGGAGGGAGGGCTGATGGTGGTGGTGTGTCGGCCTGTCTATCGCGATTGAATGGCAAATTCCCAGCTTTTTGGACCAGCATTTTTGGATTCTTGACAGCAATTCCATCTCGAATTATCAGAAAAATGACAAAACTAAAGAAGAAAGATCACTTTGAAAAGTTTAGTGTACATTGGACAAGGACAACTCAGGAAGGCATAACATGATATAATTTCGATATCATTTTGAAAATGGAAAAAAGAAGATTAAGATAGTTTTAAATGAGTTTAGGGTGGCATATAAGCATATCATGCAATAAGGGAATCAAACTATCGAGCTTTTCCACACCGAAAAAAGAAAGAAAAAGAAGGGAACAAATCCAAGATACAGTAGTTTGCTTAAAAGAGAGTAAAGAAACATAATAAACGAATCTGGTTATATGAATCCAGCTGCTGGCTATCCACAGGCCACAACAAGGCTATTTTTGTTACCAGCAAGGCGTATCATGTACCGACCATATTATTACCCAACCAATGATGAAGTGACATTTTATTCAAGAAAACTTGACAAAGGATACATCAAGTCGGGGGAGAGGGGAGGGGAATCCAACCAAAGGTTGAATGAAAAAAACAGCAAATGGGACAAAGCCCAAAACACCCAGTACCCAACCAATGACTATTACAGGCTTACAGCTATGTGCTGGGGAAACAAATGGTGCCTACTCAATTCATGGCCTCACGTCTGCACTCTAACCATCACAGGATGGTTAATGGAGGCCGTTATAATCAGCAACATGAGGGTTGCAAAGGTTCTTACTTGCCACTTGAAAGAAATTGTACTTCAAGGTGACCCACATGGCTCACCCACCACGTGGGCTTCACCAAAGACACTTGCCATTTATGGGGATCGTAGAAAATGCTTGAGTTGGGGGATAGTGCAAGTCGGTATTGGATTCGTTCTCATCTACTCAGAATACAATCACAAAAACCTTATAAATAGCAAATAGGAACCCAGGCAAATGCACCCATCAGAAATTGTGAAAACATAGAGAAATGTTGAACCAATATGATTCCTATCCCCCTGTTGGCTACCAACAAGAAACCTATGTTATGTGCCAGGAGGGTTTGTACCCCCCTGGTGGCTACAAAACTGGTGTCCCAGGCATGCACATATCCCCTAGCATCACCGGCCCTCCACCCTCAACCCACTATATGATGGCTGAGGGTGGCTACCCTAAGCCACAAGAGGGGATGTGGAGCAGCCCTCATAAGCACCACAATGAGTGGGATGGCAAGGGTCATGACCCCCACAAGCACGGCTATAATACTGGTTACGGTGGCTATGCTCAGCCACATGAGGGGTGCAGCGGCAAGAACAAGCACCACAGGGACTGGAGTGGTAAACCTGACCACTACAGCCACGGATACAATTCCCCCGGATATGTGACTGGTGATGGATATGGTCCTGCAATGCAGCCTGTGGGATACGGGTGTGGCTCTACTTATGAGGGCCAATGTCCCAGTAAACGCTATGAAAAGGTGGAGACCTGGGAGTTAAGGACGTAAAGGACTGAGGCATAGTGTGAAAACATGCCTAATATACGGTCTTGGCAATAGCTGATCAAATAGCTCTCTAAATAATGCTCAAGGTGCTTACCTAGTAAAGTACTATGTGTTTTCTAATTAAGCAAAGACAAAAAAAAGAAGATTGTACTAAATAACATGGTAAATAAGACCTGTGTTTTTCTTCTACCTGTTCCTTTTCACTTCCGGTGCCACTGAAAATACAGGACAGGAATTCTACCAAATATAAACGGTAAAAGAAAAACGGGAAAAATGGGAAGCAACTTATGTATACCAAATAGACATGGACTTAAAAAGTGTTGCAAGTTGTGTAGATATATTCACCTCCATGGAAGCAACTTAATTTCTTCTGCTGCAATCACTTTATTACTAACAATTGAACCATCGGATCTGCAGTTTCTTTAGTCATGTTATTCGTAAGTTGCTTCAAGTTCTTGTATGATGGTTGACAAACATGTGTTCTTCAAATTAAAAATGAAGTACTCATGAAAAAGAAAAACATTTGGTCTTACAAATTTTTATCTGTGGTTATTTCATCATGTCCTCAAAGGCACAAATTTATGTCTGGCTCATGAATTACTTCTCCTTGAGCTTTTAGCCTTCGATTGAAATTCAGGCTCGTTTTACCATCAACCGTTGTGCAATTCAATCACTACTAGATTCGAGTTCTTATAGTACATGAATCATACTGCTTATCTGTCATTGGGATTGTTTTGGAGCTTATAACAATGATTTTCCCTTGGACGTTGAAACTTATGAACAAAGTCCTCCTGGTTATGGAAGTACAATTAGCTAGTCTGCAGTACTGTTCTGTTTATATTTGTGATCTAGTTCATTACAGCTGAAATTGATGGAAAACAGTTATTGAATAAGTCGTTCAATTGTCCACAAAATAAGTGAAGAAAGATGTGCTGTTTCTGATTTTGGTCATTGCTTATCATATGATTCATATCATTTTAGTCGAGGAAACAAGCGCGGCTCTTGTGTGTTTCAGCCAGTGACTGTTGAAAAAATTTCACCACTTGGGGAAAAATTATGTTTGAGATTTCTAGTGCTCGGTGCCAAGTGCTAACTGATGATGGAAATGAACCCCAGGGGGTCAGCACAGTCGTAGTCCCCTGGCAACTAGGCGGCCGCAGGAAGTCTTTGGTAGGGGTTCGTCTCTCACTCGTGTGCTATCAATTCCTGTGTTGGGCTAGTCCATAATGGACTGTCCCAGGGGTGGTGTGACTGGTCCTCTTGATGAGTCTATTCAGTGGGCTGAATAGCGAGTTATCGACAAAAATGATGGTGAATGGAGTCTGTCATTCATCAGCTGACTTTAAGTCTGAAATGCCAATAGTCTTAATCAAAATGAGAACATTGTGTCCATCAATTATGTCGACTATGAGAATCAAGGACTAGTATTGCTATCAGCTTCACGCATGTTTGGTGGTTATGAGAACAGATCACCCAAAAGATGCCATTAGCATTACTGAAAAGATGCAACAAACGAAAAAACTAAAGAAAAATTCCGTGGGGGCGAATGACAAGTGACGAGACATTTATTGAGAGAACCATCAACGGTTGGGACTAGGAGGGAGGGCTGATGGTGGTGGTGTGTCGGCAGCCCGTCTGTCGCGATTGAATGGCGAATTCCCAGCTTTTTGGACCAGCATTTTTGGATTCTTGACAGCAATTCCCTCGAATTATCAGAAAAATGACAAAACTAAAGAAGAATGATCACTTTGAAAAGTTTAGTGGACAAGGACAACTCAGGAAGGCATAACATGATATAATTTCGGTATCATTTTGAAATTGGAAAAAAGAAGATTAAGATAGTTTTAAATGAGTTTAGGGTGGCATATAAGCATATCATGCAATAAGGGAATCAAACTATCGAGCTTTTCCACCGAAAAAAGAAAGAAAAAGAAGGGAACAAATCCAAGATACAGTAGTTTGCTTAAAAGAGAGGAAAGAAACATAATAAATGAATCTGGTTATATGAATCCTGCTGCTGGCTATCCACAGGCCACAATAAGGCTATTTTTGCTACCAGCAAGGCGTATCATGTACCGACCATATTATTACCCAACCAATGACAAAGTGACATTTTATTCAAGAAAACTTGACAAAGGATACATCAAGTTGGGGGAGAGGGGAGGGGAATCCAACCAAAGGTTGAATGAAAAAAACACCAAATGGGACGAAGCCCAAAACACCCAGTACCCAACCAATGACTATTACAGGCTTACAGCTATGTGCTGGGGAAACAGATGGTGCCTACTCAATTCATGGCCTCACGTCTGCACTCTAACCATCACAGGATGGTTAATGGAGGCCGTAAGAATCAGCAACATGAGGGTTGGAAAGGCATGAACAAACACCGAGAAGGATAGTATGGTACATGTGACCGTCACCACAGCCAGGGCTACGATGGAAACCATGCATCCAAGTTTTCACGTTGTGGATATTGGTCTTACCATATGGTCACGGACATGTCCATGGTGTACCTCATAATAAGGTTCAGGCAGCTTGTATGAATACGGAATACCCAAACTACCTTCGTTTTCATAACAAGTTTTCACATTGATGGACTGATATATTAAGTGTATATGTAAGGGAACGGTTTGGCTATAGCTCAAGCACCACTTTAAATAATGTAACGATGCATGTGTACCAGCTAATCTCTATCTTAGCTGCATAATAACAGCATAAGCAAAGATACATAGGTTGAATCACAAGAAGCAAACTAAGGGATGTAATAGAAGGATCTTGGTGAAACATCTTCCTTCTGCTTCTTTATTCTCCCCCGTACTTCAAAACATAAAACGTAAACGAAGATGGTACCATATGACTAGCTGAGCAGTAAAGATAAAACAAAGATAGTGCAATATGACTAGCTGAGGCAGTACCAAGAGAAGGTAGCAGTTTCACTGTCCTTCACATTTTCTGGCATGCCCCTGGCCCGGTGTTTCAATGCCCCTTGTTGCATCATGTTCTTGTAAAGTTGTTGACAGTCGAAATTTTTTTGAAACTTGTTTCCTGAGGATTTTTCATGATGAAGGCATTTAAAATGACATTTTCTGAATTGTGTTCTGTAAAATTGATTCTAGAAACTGCAACCAGACAATGGCTCCTGCCCTTGGCAATGAATCTGTTGACTGTTGCCATTGAGTAACTTTTGTTGCCTGGACCTGTGATCAGCTGCGTCACTTAGCGTATTTGGATTTTGTCAGTGATATAAAGCTTGAAGCACATAAAAGTAGCACTAAATTTACATATTCCACTTGCAACATGACTTGGAGAAGTAGTACGTTACGCAATCTTACGCACACACTTTTTGTTCAGATACCCATTCCTACAACTCGAACTCATAACTACTAGTCCTCACGCCAAGTCACGATCTTTGGATGCCATATATAAAACACAAAACTAGAGAAAATCCCTTGTTGAATAGTAATACAACAAAGATACCTTAGAAAAAGCATCTGTTTTCGTGGTTGTGTTTTCTTTACCAATCGAATAAAGTGGCAGGATATCATTTTGTACCACGTGTTATGCTTCGCTTTATTGCACGTTTTCCATCAAACGATTATCAATTATCCTAAAACAGTTTATATGTGATCGTATCGGGAGAAAGAATCAATTCATTAAAGGTGAAGAAGCTATGCATTCCAGAAGCTATGCCAAAACCTAGTTTTCAAACTAGAGAAGAATGCTGCTACTTCTAGTGGCCACCAGTCTTATCAATTCTAATGCAACTGATAGGAATATCTGCTACTGTAGTTTAGATATATCCGGTCTAAGAATAAAATTAATAGAGCTTTAAAGATTCTTCTCATCTCCTCTCCTTTCAAGTTTAGGCCACAAATTTAGACCAAGCATATTAGCTTTATTGAAAAATAGAAAGAAGGGGAATGAGATTCTGCCTAATCCTAGTACCAAACCATTACTCTATAAATGAGGTCGAATAATACAATGTTAAAAACCAATTCAATTGCATTTTACTGACCAGAGAAACGCAAAGAAAATGCAGTACGGGAGCTCAGCGCATCATGCCAAGCATCAACTCCGCCCAGTCGCTTCTGAAGACTACGAGGTGCCCCAAGTTCTTTAACATCCTTCTAATTCTTACAATTACTTCTACTATTTACAATGAACAAATTCCTGATTTTTTTTTTTCTATTTGCTTTCTAGTTCATAGGTAACCCAACAGGCCAACAAAATTAGTCAAATGGCTCCTCACTAGTTGGCTGTTGGCATATCACCTAATAGCATTGATTTCATGCATTCGACAATTTACACATACATGTATAGATTACATGAAAAGAGTCACAGATACAGGTTTTTGTTCATATAGACTACATCAACAAACAAAATTCCTTAAACGGGCGGCTTATCCAATGATTATGCATCAAAATTCTGCTTATAACGCCCAAAAAACTCAATGAATGGATTGAAATATGGAAACTCCTATATAAATTTTTTGTTTTTCTTCTTATGATTTTTGTCTCGTAATGCCTATGTAAGAAGCTTATCAACCCTTGCTACTTTTAACTTGGCTTCGCTAAACAAAACTTCTGGCTCTGTCCCTACAGGTGCGTGAATCAAGGTTTGAGCAAATGCCGAATAGGCTCCTTGATCCTCCTCCATATTCAAGATTTGAGCAAATGCCGAATAGACTCCTTGATCCTCCTCCATATGCAGATTCTTATCCTCCTCCATATGCAGATTCTTATCCTTCTTATCCTCCTCCATATGCAGATTCTTATCCTCCTCCATATGCAGATTCTTACATGAAATCCTACAGCTTTGATGAGTGTAGGCCTGAGACTCAAAACAAGGTTGCAGTAAACAAGGTTGCAGTGGTGGACAATCGACACGCAAAATACAAAGTTTATGAGGAAGAAGAGGATGTCAATACTGAAGCAGATGATTTCATCAAACATGTGCGCAAGAAGTTTCAGCTGCGCCAAAAAACAATGTCTATTTTCGGTTGAAGCTCAAAAAAAAAAATCAGTAACCGAATACCAAATACCTAATCCATAAACAATATCTGGGAGTAGTTTTACGAATAATTCCTCCATTACTAGTTTTCGACGCTTTTATTTTTTTAAATTTCTTTTTTTGTTATGTCTGTTTTTTATTGTAATGATTAATCAGTAAACCAAGGGAGGATTGTAAGAATACAGTAATTGTGTTTGTTTTTGTTTATATGGAATTCTTCGGGGAGAATGAAAATGAATTGCTTCCAAGTGAGAGGGGCAAGTTGCTACCTAAACCTCATCTTCCACTAGTAGTGAAAATACGAGATACCAAGGTTGTGAATATTGTACTGTACCAGTTCCGGCCGGTACATACCGCTTTTCCACAAAACCGGTTCCTCAACCCTCTGGTTTCGTTCCAGTTCGAATACAAGCCATACTGGAGAATACCGGCCAGTATACCGTACCAGTTCTGGCCGGTACATACCGCTTTTCCACAAAACCGGTTCCTCAACCCTTTGGTTTCGTTCCAGTTCAAATACAAGCCATATCGGAGAATACCGGCCAGTACGGTAGTCAGAACCTTGCAAGGGTTTTTCTTTCTTTGAAAAGATTAATAACATCATCCCACACATAAAAGCAATTTACAGGAGACAAACCAAAGAAAAACAAGTACTGCTAAAAAAACTGGATTTATCTTAAATCCTAACGCTGTTCAGAATATTATCCCTCAAAGAGTGACGATCTCGTGAGGTTTCGCAATAGATTGTGGTTATTCATACCTCCAAAAGTTACCCATCTTTCTATCAGCAAAAACGTTTTGTGGTAAAGTTTGTTGAAGGAAATCGCTAAATTGACAACCATGATGCCTGTAAGAGATGCATCTATATTGCACAATGGGACTGCCATAAGGGAAAGGCCATAAGGATAAAGGTGACAAGCTTTCTGAAGGTAAAATACAGCAGCCAAAGGCGATTCAATATCGACGTCAAGCACAAGCATAAAAATGAAGAGAGAGAAAAGTGAACCATCCTCTGCGTCTTGAATGAACTCTTTGAAATCGGCTATACAGGGGTAGACCACCTCAGCAAGAAATCGGCTATACAGCAGCGGCTAAAACACTTCCAAATTCTCACTTATTCTTTCAAAATCCGAATGTTCACAAATCAATCGAACTGTTCAATGAAGGTAGAACTTCACACTTTCATTAAACCTCCCGATGAGGGTCATCAGAATCAGATGCAGCCATAGAAGAGGGAAGCCAAAGTTCAACGCGGGTCCCACCCACTCCAACGGCAGCATCTGTTCTCCGTGGCGATATGACACGGACAACGCACCCATAGCTTTCCAGTATCTCCCGAGCAACAGTGAGCCCTGCAATAAAGTTCCATGTCATGTTGTCTTCGATCATACCTTCTGAGAAGAGGTCCGCTCCGAATGGTGCAAGAGAATGCATCTGTGTCTGCAAGAAAATGAAGCCGGAAAACGATTCAAATATAAGCAATTACAAGTCCCACAATTCAACACAATAAGTCGACAGACCAATAAAGACAACACACTCTATTTTTCTATTTAATTTTCCTTCTCACCACCATATAGCCATCAAAATTGCTATAAATCATAGAGTAGCGTCTAGGGCTGTAATCGAGCCGAGCTTTAGGCTGCTCGAGCTCTGTTCGCAAATTATTGATACAGCTCCAACTCGGCTAGCGTAGGCTTGACAGGTGTGGAATCGATCTTGAACAAGAGGCATGGTGATAAATTCTCTCTATACAAGTTATGTAGTTTGGTCGATGTGGGACTGCTGTAGAGCTCCCCACGCATTTACTCTTAACATTTTACTTGTCCCACATCGGAGAACAAGAAACCCACCAGCCACTCCTTTCTGTATAAAACATTCCACTCCCCTTCTCCTCTTGAATCAAATCTCAATGCCCAAGGCGCTGACACTTGGCAGCCTCTTGTCCAGTCAGTCTTAGTAATACAAACTTTGTATGTAATATATATATATATATATGTGCATATGTATATGTACACATAGTATATATATCTTTGCTCGAGCCGAGTTTTCAACAGCTTGAGCTCGGCTAATTTATCTAACGAGCTAAAATGCTAGGCTCAAGCTTGTTTGTTTAA
The DNA here is from genome assembly GCA_018127125.1 of Rhododendron griersonianum. Lineage (NCBI taxonomy): Eukaryota > Viridiplantae > Streptophyta > Magnoliopsida > Ericales > Ericaceae > Rhododendron > Rhododendron griersonianum. The sequence goes on along the minus strand of CM030799.1, from coordinate 4,673,553 downwards.
CATCCGAGTCAAGCTTGAACGAGCTCTTTTCAAGCGGCTCGGCTCATTTGCAGCCCTAGTAGCCTATTGGGATCATGGACTTTTGGAGGTACTTCAAAACATAGCCAGTCTTTTGTTCTTATCTTCTCCTCTATATTTCTTTTCCCGCTACAAATATCTCCACAATTCCAATATCCAAAATAGTGTCAGCCTGAGGAAGATACAATACATGCTGTCAGCACCTTCCTCGAGGATGGAACTTATTCAGTCAATTTGAATATCTCTATCATTTTAAGCACAACACACTTCCAAAGATCCCAAATATACAGGACTTGGAGATCGTACTCTATTCAAGTGTTTGACTGACATAAGGAGGCTAACATGTATTTATGATCTCTAACCAGGCAGCAGGAAGAAATAGGCAGTATGCAATTTTTTACCATGTAATGCATATCCGGTCCATCATCATCGATCATTACAAGAGTGCCACCTGCTGGTGCACCAGTAGACACAATTTCAACCTTGCCCCCAACTTGTGTGCGCAATAAAGCCCCCTCAATTAAATTGCTCAAAGCCTGGCGCAGAGCAGGTTCTTCTACATCAACACGCATAGATGGTGAAAGTTCACATAGCTCAACCAAGCGTTGCTGCTTACGTGCCAGAGGTTCTACAGCTCCAACCAAATCTTCCAATACACCAGAAACATTGCATGGTCTTCTGTGACAAAGGGAGAGAGGACAGAGAGACCAATTAATATCTCAACAGACTGTTCCACAAAGGGAGAGGATAAGGAGCACACACTTCCAGACAGATTCAAACAGAATTAAAGAAAACAAGGGCAAAACCCTACCTTACACCTTCTTGTTGTAGTGGTGCAAGAGCAAGAGGGGGCATAGGCATCTCTAAATCATTGGAACTAGAAGAGAGTCCATCACTTTCCAAGGAGATGCTGGTGGACGTCTGAGACCTCACTGACTCAGGATGGACATAAGAAGAGCGATGCACTTTGTTCCATGTTTCTTCATTATACCGCACTATATTAGTCTGGAAATCAGCACAAAATAAATAAATAGATATAATACTGTAGTTGGATACCTTCAAAAAATTTACACCCTCCCTCTCCTCTACCATGATTGAAACCTTAACTTTGGGTTACAACAAAAAAGAGGAACTGAAAAACAGCAAAAGTTGACTGGTAGGGATATATAAATTCAAGGCGGCATCAGAAAATCCACTTTTCATGGACAAGCTCAAATGGGAACAGAACGAAATATATGACCCCAAATCACAAAGAAAAGGAATGTAACCAAATACAACACGTCTCAAAGAAATAGAAGGCAATCAGAGAGAGAGAGAGAGAGAGAGAGAGAGAGAGAGAGAGGGAAGGGAACCTTTGTCAGGTAAACAGCATCCTGGAGTTGTTGAAGCGTTTCTCTCATACGATCACCTTGAACTAAAATGTCTTCAACAATGTCATAAGAGACCTGAAAAGAAATATTCATGATGAAAAATCTATGCTGCTACCGAAATTTGGAAAGGGTAGAAGTCAATAAATACACCCATGCCATGGACGCACACACCTCACTTCTCTTCATGTGAAGAGACAACATTTTACTTAAAGTTCGAATGCTAGATAGAGGTCCACGAATCTGCAAAACTAAATTGGTGAGAATATAACAACAAATTCCTAAATTCATTTCACAACCAAGGACAACAAAAGAGAACATCTTACTTGTTCAACCAAACTACTCATCCTGATGTTATTTTGCCATGATGATTGCTGGAGCAACATGGCTTTCTGTAAAACAAAACAAAAAAAATCCACAATTCAACTCTTCTTTTCTTTTTTTATCCAACACAGTTCAACATGATGAAAGCAACAATATGCACACAGAATCCGAAGCTCCAGTACCCACTGCGATACCACTTTCCTAAAAGGAACAAACTGATTACAACTCATATTCCTGAGGAGTGTGCATAGTTGTTTGACAACCGACATCAGTGCAACACAACTTAATTACAGGGAAAAGACTGCTACTCGCAAACCAACCATAAATTGTCCTACTTAATGCACCAGGAAAAAATCAAAACTGATATCAGCCGAACAAATGAGTTGTACTACAATTTTTTTTTTTTTTTTTGTGTTACTAGGCATCAAAATCATGAACCTGGCTTTTATAACTTAGATGAGGTCTCATGCGATTTTGTAGTAATAAAACCTGGTAACAATCCCTGTGCATTTGATCCATCCACTGGTATTACTTTAAAAGTATACTCCTATAATGAGATTATTAATACCTATTTACCAGTGCAGCTCAATAGGCTACTGCCAAGACTGCAAGATTCATCAGGAAGACAAATAATAAAGAAACATACCAAATTGAATCAATTACTTGGGTCCCATAGTACTTCGATAAGTGTCATACAAACCAATGTTTGAAATTCCATCCCCCACCCCCACCCAAAAAAAGTAAGAATGAAACTAAAAGAGAAGAAATAATTGAAAAGCGCTGAACCTGATCCATAACATATGCCATAGCAAGAGAACGAGAAATGTTAATAGCATTTAATCTCTGCTCAGCAGTGAAGTTGGACATTTCTAAGTGGTTGTCCTTGAGAGCTTGGATTTCCCATGATTTTGTATCTATACATGGTGGAAAAGCATAACATTCCTCTGGCAATGGGCATTGTTTTATATCATGCTCTTCCCTTTTGAGTTCCATCTTTGGAAGTTCAGCAACCAAAAAACCCACAACAAATGGATGTTTCACCATAGGGAAGACTACAGCCCTGCACTCGCAAATAAATTCAGCCTACAATTCAAATCAAAATCACTCAAAATTAGTGAAGAACGAAGAGGAACAACAAAGAGTGCAGGTCCAACCCATACAGGGACTGAGACAGAAAAACATCGTACTTGTTGACTTGCAATGGCAGCTTCTGCTGCTCTTAACCCTGTTGGGTTACTAAAACTACTGAACAGTACCACAATATCAGCCGCATCAACTGCTGGATAGACAAAAACTCGGTGCAGCTCCAATCGGTCCATGACATAACTTCCAGCTGGTCTTACAAAGACCTGCATGACCAAACATTGAATTTCTCGATCAAAACTTTGAACAATAAATATCCAACAACAAGAAGAAATAGTATTCAAATAGTATACCGGATTGAGTTTTACTAAAAAAAATTCACCAAATCAAGGGATACTCAAATTGTTTTGCTCTTCACTATTCACACAACTATGTCATTGATGAAGCTTTTACTCCAGTTCGTGCATATATATTTGGGTTTATCCATTGGAGATGCTAATAGCATACACTACCATTAACAACTTAAAATGGTGAACATTAGCATGCATAGCTACGAAGATACATTGCTCTTGTTTGCTTGTCAGTTTTGAGATAAAAGAGTTGTATAGGTTTGCTTATTTTCCGTCTTTAGACACTTTTTTTAACATTTTAACAATTTTTTTATTTTTTGAATAGGAGCACGCTATGTCCATCCTAAAAGCAGAAAATGAATTAGAAGTTTAATAAATAAAATCACTAACGATGAAAAAACACGGATGACGAAGTAGTAAAAAAAGTTTGAAGATGATTGTTTTGAGAGGAGAAAAGTACCTCCCTCCGTTCCAAAATTGTTGTCACAAAACGATAACTTAAACAACACGAATTTTCAAAAAAATTCAAACTTCTTTCAACAATTTACTAGTTATCAATGAGTTCTTTTAATTTATGGACAAAATTTGAATGTTTTCTTTAACAAAATTTACTATTTTTAAGTATTCGTTTTACGGATGGGACAAACATTTTTGAACGGAGGGAGGTAGTATTATGCAAAATAATGTGAAGTGATTCAATTCAATTAGCAAACTAACCGAGAGAAGAGCATCGGGATGGACGATTCGGCGAAAGAGATCCAACTGTTCGACGCAAAGCCTCTGAAAGTCAGGACTCGGCATCACCAGTCCTTTGCTCTTCGCCCCGTCCTTTTCGATCCTCTGCACGAATTCCACGGGGGAGGTCGAGGCCTTGCGCATGGCCCACGCCACGGCCGAAGCCGAAGACACCGTGACTTCTCCTTGTTCCGACTCATCGATAGAGACGTGGCGGAGGAGGTTAGGGTCTGCGAGGGAGTAGGAAGAGGAGGAGACGTTGGTGGTGAGGAGTGAGAGTTGGGAGGTTCGGGGAGTGGAGGTGGAGGTGGGGAGGCAGAAAGAGGTGGTGGTGGTGGTGGCGGCGGCGGGGCAGATGTGGTGGTTGGGGGTGTTAATACAGTTGGTGGTGGAGAGAGGTGGTGTGATGGTGGAGAGTAGCATCGTGATTGATTGATCTTTCCCACAATGGACGGTCGAAAATGGGGGGAGGGGGGGGGGGGGAAATATTTTGATACACCAATGCTAATGCCAGGGACACGTCAAAGTTTATGTCGGTTCAGAATGTCGTGTGACAGTTCGGTTTCTATCCGGTGTGGGCATTCGAGCATTGGGAGGACCTTTCCGCACCTCGCGTTGATGATATCTGCATTCAACTATGCTCCGGAGACACTGTCGAAGCATGCCGACTCTCTTACAAGTGATGGTAGGATCCACATCACTATTTAATGGATATCACAATCATTTGTGAGAGAAGATGTACAAATGTGTTTCTAGCATTTTTGTTTGGGCAAAGTTCACTTTGAATGTTATCGTCATGTGCGGATACCCCCTCATGGTTCAAAACTAAACACATAACTTACCTGTGATTTTGAAAATATACGGATAGACCCTATGCCGTCATGTTTTCCATCCATATTAACGGACACAACATTAAAAGACCGAATAATTGAGCTCAAGCACGGTTTGTTCATAATTAAGGCGTTTGAACTTGTTTTCATTTATTTAACATGCATGTGTTAACAAGTCCAGCCTTTACAAACGAGCTTGATCAGTTTTTTAAGGATTAATCATTCCTTTGACGAGACAAATTGAACAAGTCTAGATTATGATTAAAATAGTACTCCCTCCGTTCCAAATTAATAGTCCGGTTCGGTCTTCAATGCATTTTTAAAAATGTTAATATCTTTCAATCTATAATAAATTTTATGTGCAATATGGATCTCATATGATATATCTCAATTAGTTCTATTATACAAAGTTTTTAAAATCTTTTTAGACATTATAGATTGAAAGATATTAACAATTTAAAAGTTGCGTTGGAGACCGAACCGGACTATTAATTTGGAACGGAGGGAGTACTTAACTTGAAGGCATCTCGGATCCTTCACCAAACAACCTTTTAAATTTGGTAGAAAAGAATGATAAAATTGAGGTTTAATTTTAAACAATATTACGTACATTCCTACCAACTACTCGTCGATCACTCATCTCTCACATATGTGTTGGTCTTACAATTAACGACCCAACACATATGTGAGAGATGAGTGATCGGGAAATTTTTTTAATTTTTTTATAATCAGTAGGAATTTTTTTTTTTGATGATAGGGAAATATTCAGTAGGAGTATTCTTAGACTTACTGTCTAATATTTTCATCCAATCAAACTTACAACAATTTACAAAAGAACAAAAAAAACCAGTCGCACCCCAGTTTTGCATGAAACTAACGTCCTAATTTTTTTTTATTGGAACTAACGTCATATTACACAACTTAAAAATATATTGCGTCACTTGTTCTGAACTTTTTGAATTTTGATCAAAATCCAATTTTTTTTTAATTGAGACGAAAAAATTGGCTTATTTTCGTCTTTATTCAAAAAAAAATTGGATTTCGATCAAAATTTCTTACTTTTTAGATTCCTCTTGTCATGAGGATGTAATAATCCCCAAAAAATTGATAATAAGCCAAGTGATACGAAAAAATTTTGAATAAGGACAAAAAAATAAGCCACTTGGCTTATTTAGCCGAACGGGATTATGGATATAGAAAATTATTCAAGTTGTGATTGAAGAGCAAGTTCCACGCTTCGAGAATCCAAATCGTGTTAGATGAGTATTTCGGTTTACATTTATATTCACCATAAGTTAGATTATTGAAGAATAGATGTTTCCTAATTAATGAGCAAACCAAGCTATTTGCAAATGCAAAAGTAGATTAATGAGAGAAACTTATTTACAGAGCCGGCCGCTGCAAAACGGCTATTTACGTAGCTAAGCGATCTCAGCCGTCTGTTTCGGCAATCAACGGTTGAGATATGTTTTTAATTTTTGACGGGTAAGAAGAAATATTTCTTACCAGTAAATGATTAACTTTAATCCGGATTGTCCAAAATACTTTTGGACGGTTGAGATTGCGCGCCTATTTAGGTCGCTCTGTAAAAAGGAAGCCCAAAGAGAGAGAGAGAGAGAGTTCACAAAATAAGAGTTAAATATAGCTTGTACTCTCCCACCTTAGCACAAGTGACTCTGTGGCCCAATGGATAAGGCGCTGGTCTACGAAACCAGAGATTCTGGGTTCGATCCCCAGCAGAGTCGTTCGTCGGTGCTTTTTTTTTCCCGCAGTCACTGCAGTAGATTATTTACGCTTAAACCTTCTCTCTTTTTTTTCAATAAAAACCCACTACGTAGTTACAAATATCATACCCAAGTGTCATCTTCGATCCATCGATTACGAACGATCGATACAAAATCTCGTAAACATCAATAATTCTACCTATTCATATGATATTTGTCTGATCCCATGTCTACTCCGGCTAATCAAACACGCTCATATAGTTACAATTTGCATCATTGCGAGTGAAGAGACTTGTGACAATGCTTGGGTGACCATAATCTGAGGAGGATCCGAGAGCAAACCGTCAAGGATCCGATCGGCCACCCAGTGGTTTGCAGCTTCAGTGTAATGGATTTTATCCCAGCTTATGTATTCAGATGGGTTGTTGCAAGGACCTCCATAAGACCTCTGTCCCATTCACTAAGGCCTTTTCCCCCACATTCCAAACTGTAACCCCCATAATGGCCGCAGCAGTACCAAAGAGGATTAACAAAACCTGCATCCAGAGAGAGAGAGAGAGAGAGAGAAGATAAACGTTTCGTATAATGTGATGTGATAGTCGGTACGTTTAGACCACCTTGTTAAAACTCGTCAAATTTTTTCACACAGAAGCTTGAAGAAGCCCACCACAACCTCCGCGCGTTTACAACCCTAAAGGTACGTACCGGGCCTAATTGAGTCAACAACATCAAGAGACGAGAAGAGCGGAATACTAACACCATCGTTATGCTTCTCGAGATTTGAACTCACGAGGTCTGATATAAAAAGTTGCAGAAAACCGGCCAACTGAAGAGACAACCGAACAAAACTAGACAAACTTACCGCGCTCTTTTGCTTCGCTGATCAGAGAGTACTTGGCTGAGTAGATATATATCAACGTAGATCAACGATGCGTCTCGAAATCTAATCCTGATCTGGGACACCTTGTCCTTGAGCTGTTTGTTGAACTCTTGAGCCACCTTATTGTAAGACTTGACACAGCCAACTTTGTCAGCATTGCCTGGTTTTGGTGGACGGTTCGCCTTAAAGTAGGCCAAGCAGCCTATGGGCCGGGGCCGGTATTGTGTATCCAAAATGCCCTTGCTCCTTGTTGGTATAGTCTCTGGAACAATAACAGGGAAAAAAGTGGAATCAATAAATCGCTCCGGATCGGTCTAAATCGGACGTCTTATTCTGGTTTTTTGGAAAGACGGTTCCGTTCGGTTTGGTTTGGTTCTAATTACGAAAAGTTATGAACTTGTTGGTTACGGTTTTGGTTTATGGATTTATGCTAAAGAACCGCGTTGAACCTTCTGAATTATTTCAAATACATGAATTCAGGTAGCAGTATGGATACTCTTTAGTTATAACTTTTTCTCACTGTATTACTGTAACTCATGAAATCAATGTATATAAATGTTGCATTTCTATTTTAATTTGTGAGAAACAAAGAATTTGAAACCGTCAAATGTGCTGGTAGGTTTTTGGATTTTGCTTCTATGACTAGAATCAGCTTTTGCTATACTTCAATATAGTCTAAATATAGTGGTGAGTTATTACGTACCGGAACTGTAGAACCAACCCGGAACCAAAACTAATATTCGTGCATGGTCTGGTACCGGTGATGTTCTACGATTCGGGTTGGTCTCTATTTCTATAGAACCATAGGAGTTGGGCTGGATTCCGTGTTTATCTTAGAATCGGACCAGACCGGTCCATGAACACTTATGCACTCATGAGAGTGAAAAAAAAATACGACTATATTCCTAGTGATCAATAGAGTGCAATTGAGAAACCAAGTTTGTCAAGTTGATTGTTTCATTTATCTCCCCAGTAGTGACCTGAGTTCAAGTCCCACAGGTTTGGGGTTCAGGGCTATGAATAACATACTAACATCCCGAGGCTATACTAACATCCCCCGTTGACTAACATACTAACATCCCGAATAACATACTAACATCCCGCTAACCCCCGCTGATATATACTGTGTTAGTATGTACTCTATTCAACCCTAAACCCCCCGTTAGTATAGCCTCGGAACCCCCCGTTGACTAACACATCAATTGCACTCTATTGATGTTAGTATATATCAATTTTGCTGAATGTTAGTATGTTATTCAACGGGGGTTAGCGGGATGTTAGTATAGCCTCGGAACCCCCCGTTGACTAACATACTAACATCCCGCTAACCCCCGCTGATATATACTGTGTGACAAAAAAAATAGAGTGCAATTGGCAAGATGAGTTTACCTCTAAGGCCAAAGCAAACACATCAATTTTGCCAGGAATTGAAGACTGCACTTGCTCCTCTGTCTCTGATGCTAATCCATGGAAAAGATCATTCTGTCCAGTATCCAATGAATAAAGGGCGTTTGAGAAATCATCAGGTGCTGGGAGCCTCATCTTGGCACATGAACTCTGGGCTGATCAATGATCATGCCATGGGGAAAAAAAACTATGAAAAGGAAATTCACCAATAACCCATCACGGTCCCTACGATCTGAGCCGTTTATTTCGTACTCTTTAACGTAGTTCATCTAAAAATGCGAAGTGATCCGATAACTATTATCGTTCCGGTGTGATTTTATCGTAGTTTTCTCCAAAACAGTGGATAGCCTAATTTCAAACCGTACTAATCCTACAATATTTCGAAGCAAAATAGAATGAGATCGCACTGTAATGATTCTTTGTTAACCCTCGGGTGGTAGCCTAGTGGTAAATAGCTCACTCCCACAGAATTTGTGTTCAGGAGGTGGCAAGTTCGAGGTGTAACCGGATTGTGAGCCTCTAGCTCTCGGTGTGACAGTAAAAATCTACCGGTGATAGGTTCCTCGCGGGTCTACAAGTTTGGAGTCCCTATAATCACGCTCAAAGAGAAATTGCCATAGCCGGTTGCCCCCTCCTCACGGGTCTACAAATTTGCTCCATGGCTGAAATTTGATCCAACTGAATCCAGGTATGCACTCAAGTATGGCAGTCCCAACCTCTCAGCTGCACAAATTGAGAGAGAGAGAGAGAGAGAGAGAGAGATGCTTATGGTTTGGCTCTCCATAATTTCAGTTTCCTTTGTTGTGGACTACTGCAACTAAGGATATGACACCTTCAACAGTAAAAGGGAAAAATTCAAAATACCCCTAATCTTTACACCAAAATTCAATTAGACTCCCAACCTTTTAAAAACTTCAATTTTACTCCCAACGTTATCTTCCGTTTATCAAAACGCCCCCTTCCGTCCGAATGACTAACAGATTTCGTTAGAAACTCCGTTAAATAGCGTCCCGATCGAATTTCGATGATCCGAGCCGCTCAATGTGTTCAAAACGTAATTTTAAGAGTACTTGTGAGAAATCGAAAAAAAAATGACCGGGAAGGGCTTCATCTGAACAGTTTTTTATTGAACTATTCAATAAAAAACTGTTCAGATGAAACCCTTCCCGATCATTTTTTTTGTTGATTTCTCACGGGTAACCTTAAAATCACGTTTTGAACATATTGAGCGGCTCAGATCATCGAAATTCGATTGGGAAAGGGGAGGTGAAGATTGATCCGGATTTTGTTCAAGTCCGTAAGTCCGGATTTTGCTTCGGTCTGCACCTCCCTTTTTCCTATCGAATTTCGATGATCTGAGCCGTTCAATGTGATTCGAACGTGATTTTAAGAGTACTTGCGAGAAATCAACAAAAAAAATGATTGGGAAGGGCTTCATCTGAACAGTTTTTTATTCTCAGTTTTTTATTGAATAAAAAACTGTTCAGATGAAGCCCTTCCCGGTCATTTTTTTTGCTGATTTCTTGCGGGTACCCTTAAAATTATGTTTTGAACACATTGAGCGGCTCAGATCATGAAAATTCGATCGGGACGATATTTAACGGAGCCTTTAACGAAATCCGTTAGTCATTCGGACGGAAGGGGGCGTTTTTATTAACGGAAGATAACTTTGGGAGTAAAATTGAAGTTTTTAAAAGGTTGTGAGTCTAATTGAATTTTGGTGTAAAGGTTGGGGGGTATTTTGAATTTTTCCCACAGTAAAATGGAAGCAAGAACATTAAATGGAAGGTGCAATTCAATAATTTTTTCTTTAATACCAGGTGTTTAGGCCAGCCGACAAGCTTACGCACACATCGACCTGAGTTGCGGCCTTGTCACTTTAAAACAATAACGCACGTAAATGCTTTAAGTTACAAGGATGTCACTGTTACGTGTTCTAGCAAAAGGGATGTTCTAGTGAGAGGTCTTATGTAGAAATTCTATAACAATTAGTAGCATTTCTCTTACCTAGAAAATCAATAATCAACCGCCCATCGGAAAACCGGCCGGAAGGTTTACCGAAGAAGGTCTGCCTGTACGGAGGCCGGAGGCCGGCCATCGCGGCCGACATGCCTCCGGTTTCGGAATTCGAGTCCCCGAAATTGAAAACTGCCTGACTGACCAAGACTCTGTTTCTTCCCCTGCCTCCTCATGGCCCTGATAACAGAGAAACCAAAACAAATTCAATAGCCACTGTCTCCATCCTCTTTCTTTTAACCCAAGGGCCCTTCCATCTCCTTAGCATACTAGAATCCACAGAGGTCATTTTCGTCATACAAGTTATCAAATGAATTTTAGAAGAGGTAAAATTTGTTAATGGAAGCAAATTTTGGAGAGGCGTACTGGTTTCTAATTAATGGCCATAATATTAGTTCTCAAAGCACAGAAAATAACGGAACTCGTTGGTTAAGCTTGTTTTCTTTTTGGTAAATTACATTTAAGTATCTAACATGGCTCAAATCTGTTGGAAAAATAATATTCCGGACACGGACCTAGAGAAGATGTGTGTTGTGCCTGGAGTAGTACGAAACGAAACGTGCACCAGATAAATGCATGTGACCGCATATTATATTTATAGGGTCACGCGCATCGTACATATGTACATGATGTAATCATGCATCGAATGCTCCGGACTCTTTTGTGGGATATTGTTTCCCTAACACTCCCGTCATATGTATCTGCCCTCGACATAGAGCGAACTGGAAATGGTCTCCATTGATAAAGCATAGCTAACATGTATTTTCCTACATCAACTCAAATTTGAGTAAACATGGCCTTTGGAAATGAAGAATTAATCTATGTACATGAGAGAGAGAGAGAGAGAGAGAGAGAGAGAGAGAGAGAGAGAGAGAGAGAGATTGATATGCTCCATAGTCCATAGCAGATTGAGCTTTTAACCGAAGTTTCACTCAAATTCGATTAAAACATGATGCAAGCGACCAAATAAAATTGAGAATTACGCTCTCTCAATCCCAAGGATTCATTCACTGGATGGAAGGAATGAGGTTGCCACAGGAGCGAATTCAGAATTCATGGGTTCAGCTGCAGTTATTTTCCCCAATGAGAATAAAAGCTTCTAATTCTCATGAGCAGATTGATAACACTTAAAACATCAGCAATTTAGAGAGAGAGAGAGAGAGAGAGAGAGAGAGAGAGAGAGAGAGAGAGAGTACAAAACCGCAACGCCAAGAATGTATATCACAATTAGGAGTCTTAGGGACAACACATAACAGGTTCAGTACCTTCAGACAGATTTTAGAGAAGAGTCGAAAAAAATGCAATTTTACAAAGTTTAGAGTTGTAACAATCAATCAGCGCAAGAGTTCCCAGTGGCAATAGTCAAATAAATCCTGGCCCCATTCCTCAGAGCAAAATTAAGAGAAATAAACTAAAAAGGTGACGAAATATTATTTCTTCTAATTGCCAAAAGTAGAAGGGAGAACTCAATGAATCCACAGCCAAACTGAAGGCTCACCATCTTCTATCCCTTGACCCTGGCCTGCCAAAAAACAAAAATTCAGATATTAGCAATATTTTGTGACAAGTGCATACAAAGAACTAATCGCATCATTCTCAGTTGCATAGTAACAGCAGGGACAGTTACTGCTATTGCTGCTGCTTCTCGTATCCTTGGTACATACAAGCATATAATGCCCAAGGAATGTGTCAATTTTGTTTTCAAGCATTAGGACTAATTAATTGCCTAACCAGAGATACTGGCACAAAAGGATTCACGAGCCGACCCCATTTGGTAGACAGACAATGGCTGAAATGTAAGGTTGGAACTTCCAGAAGAACAGAACATTACACAGGCAAGAATGATGGATAGTCATGTTTAACAACTATACACGTAATTGTATGTATGATACTGCTATTGAATAGCACCATTCATGCACTACGTCTCAAATGTTACTTTGCGCTGTCCTTATTCTAAACAACGCAAATAAAGTAATGTGAAGAAATAATCTCACATTTTCTCAATTTTGTAGCAAAAGAATTGGCAGAAGCATTTATACACTTTTTATTTCCAGAATTGATCAGCATATTCAAAGTGTACCATTTTGAATTTTTGCAATTTTAACGAACAACGAGCCTTTTGGATATGTATAAGATATTTATAAAATGGAGTCAATCAACAAAGCAGTATCTTTACATTCTTCTCAATGCGTGGATGGAAGATTGGCTCTTTTCCATTCCTGCGTATTAAATCAATGTACCATACATGCAACGTTGCTGTTTTACTTAACAAACTAGGGCTAGTCGAGGAGTCTTTTGTTGCTAGTCTTTTCATGTCAGAGTGTCAAGTCATGCCGAAGGTAAGAATTGATTATTAGTTCTCCTGTATAGGAGTCATTTGTTGCTAGTTAAAATTTCTTTGTTGGATGCAGCTAATATCGTATCTCTTTGAATGTAATTCTCCTACCGTTTGACATGAAAAACAAGACATTACTGTTCACCAAATGTCATGTACACTACATAATTATGCATGCTGGAAAGGCTTGAATAAAACACATTTGGATTTGCATACAAAAATGTTAATCCCAATAAGTCTCCCTGATTGCTTAATTTCCAATTACTTTCTATGTTTGGATGTTTCCATTCCCACATGCCAGACAGGGTCTCACATGAGGGAAAGTGTTGGAAAGCTGGGTATACATTGTTCAGCCCATTTCCCAACAACCTAAGCATTTTGGAACAATTGGTGATTATCGTGAAATGGTGCAGTGGAAACCTAACCTATATACAAGTTCAATAACCAGGGCATCAGATCTTGAAGGAAACTCATGAATCGGGGTTTTGGTAGAGAAAACTCATATTTCCTTGAAAAAACTGCAAGAGGAACAAAAGGCAGAGATAAGAATGAGCTATTGGTCGCATTACATACCCATTCATGTCCCTACTGCTTAGGAATCCACCTTCCCTGCCACCTTGATAAGATCTTCTATCATCACCCTGCCTTGACCACATATCTCCCGTCCCACGTGATCGAGGCCTGTCCATAAACTCCACATTTCTGGGCTCTTGAAATGACTGAGGAGGGGGCCTCTCATGAAAGCTAGAAACCCTGCCTGCTCCAGAACCTGGCCTCTCAATGGCTTTCTGACCAAATCGGACTTTGTCATCCAATTCCCTGATCAGCAGCTCCAAATCCCTTTCTTTACTAACTATTAGATCATGCAAAGTAGTCTGGTCCTCACCAGACCCTTCCAGGGGTTCACTGTTCGCATGTGAAGAAGATTCGAATTCCTTCTTTAGATGGTCTATTTCTTCTTTCAAGTTCTTCTCAGCCTCTGTCTCAGGCCTGAAACGATTTCCCTCATTTAGAGACCAAGAAAAATGTTTTAATAGTGGGAGAACTCACACACACAGCAAACCCATATAGCAGTGGAAAATAAATATGTCAGACAGTACGCACAACCATGAACACAACAAGATGACAATTCGGAACGCATCTAACAAACGGCAATTATTTAGAGCCCCTCAAAATTAGCCTCAGGGGATAAAAAACTTGCCGGCATTCGGAGAGAATTCGCGAACAAACATTGTATGTAGAGGCTAAATAGTCCTAGCGATACAGACAGCAATAAATATTGGTCGTGCAAAACATAAGGCTCTCTGGGGAAGGAAAAAAAAAAAACTTTTGCAAAGCACATTCCAACATCAAAGACCTTATTGACATGATGGTCATCACCACTAAGACTTTTAAAGGAAACAACCAGAGGTAAGACAGTCTGAGGAAATAATTATGTCGGAACACAAATTCCATTTTGCAGAGAGAGAAGCACAGGTACAACTGCAAATGGATTCATCAGAGCCAATGGGTCAGAATTTCATGCTAAACCCGCATATAACCCCTTCCCAAAATATATGGTTCAATTGTGAATGTATGCATGGGAGTGTGTTACTATTAGTTTATCTCTTAGTTCAAATTCTTCTTAGCCTGTCTCAGGCCTGAAACAATACGTTAACTGTGTCTGTTGGTTGTCTAGCTTAGCTACTGAGCTTCAACAAATAACTAACTTAAATGGCAAACTCAGAGAAGAATGGTGAACACATTAGACAGACAATGTGCACAACCATGGATGCAACAAGATGACACTTGGTAGAGCATCTAAGTTAACAATCAGCACTTAATTCGAGCCTTGTGGGCTTAAAAAAAAACTTAGAGAAGCTTGCCTCCACGGTATTTCAGAAAGGGTTCTCCATGAAGAGAAAGAAATATTAAGGACATGTCATCAGCACCACTGAGAAAATTCGTACAGCAACAATCAGAATGGAGAAGCTTAAGGTAGGTTGTGAGTCCTGGGTCAGAGTAAAGAAAGTCAATGGTGCAAAACATAAGGCTTTACCTAGCTTTAAACGAAGAAAGAAAGAAGAGAGGCCGTCGCAAATCAGGTGACATTGAAGACCTTATTCACTGGGTGGTCATCACAAGCAAAACCTCTAAAGGAACCAAATGGGATAAGGTAGTTTGAGAAATTAAATACTTCCCCTAAACTTTCTATGTTTTTTTAGCAGAAACAAAGCATCAATTTACATATACGAGCATAAAATGAAATAAATGAAGTCAATTGGCAAGAATCTCATGCTAAAACCACTTATTATCCCATGCCCAAATGAAACCAATGGTCCAACTTTTGATATATTTACATACGAGTGGCACATTTGTTGATATTCAAAAGCTGTCACCTGGCCCATGCCTTTTCTAAATCCACACAACTTTCCAACTCTCAGTCATTTATCTCCCCCTTTCCCTTATCAGGAGATCTCATCCCATCAACATAATGATAGAGTTAATCATCTGCGAATACCCGAAAAGTTTTCCGAGATAATGTAGTTCCAAGTGGTTTCAACAACATAAATTTCCCTAACTAGATCAAGAAGCACTTCATAAGAGTAAATTACACCACTGTCAAAAAACCTTATCAGCAGAAGCTAATGAACAAATACCTACATTACGCCAAAAAAGGCAACACACGAATTGGTTGGCAACATACACAATTTGGCTTATGCAGTATATTATATCGACAAGAGGAAGGACCTTCATAATCATCAAGAATCGTTTATTATCACAAACGCTGGTTTCCTTCGTGTCGCACCATTTCATTTGCATTGCACCCATTGGATAGTGCCTTTTTTAATGGCGAGAGTCGTTTTTGCACACTGTATTTTGTCAAACTAGCAAATGAGAAATAGGGTAATAGCAACAACCTTATTTTTAAGCGACAACGGTTTATAAACCTGGGAGATTTTGTATCCATAAAGAGAAGTCTACTGTATAAGAAATTAAGAATGAATGATGAAAATGTGGGATCAGGGTTTGGAACTCTGTACAATCTTTAATACAATTAATTCTTTTTTGCATGCCGTCACTGAGACAGTTCTCAGTCCCCAAACCTAAATGATGATAACAACCTTACATTGGATTTGAGTATTGTTGCGGCTACAGATATGTGCTGATGTTAGATAAGGAGAAACACAATAAATGAGCCATCTTAATCATTCCATAAAGAGCTATGTAAGGGTGCAGAAACAAAATCCCAAGTCCTTTTCAAAAGGAATTCTTGAACAGTTCTCTAGTCAAGTATCCAAAGTGCAAGTACACAGGAAGTGCAAATTAATAACAAGTAGGCATGAGTACCTAAAACAGCTTCTCCATAAAGATGTATAGCACATCTTTATGATTAGTCATTGTTTCCTAATATCCCCAAAATTCATCTAAGACTTCACAATTCTGGCATTAATTATTAACTCAACCTTCCCCAGAACAAGCAGATTTGTTACAAAAATATGAGCATAATATAATAACAGAAAGGGTACAAACAGAGTCACAGACAGACATCAATATCTTACATGGGTAGTTAGTATTACAGCATGTTGCAAAGAACCGGTAGTGCTATACACCTAAACATAAAGAGAATTATACCCTAAATAGCTTCAACTACATAAATGTTAGATTGTTCACTGAAACAGAAATGCTGCTGCTATATTGTAACTGGTAACCAAACGTAGGCGAGGAAGTAAACAAAACAAACCTGTCAACCCGGCGATGCTCCAAATCCAAATCAATCTTCCTCCAATCCATACCTTTCTCTTGAAGCAAGACTTCCCTAGGCTTAGCATCCCCGAAAGGATTCACCTTCGGCCTCAGCTGCTTCACACCCCCTCCTCCTTCCGTCCCCTGCAACCCTAACCCTTCAGACCGGCTCGACTGTGCACTCGAAGGCCTACTAGAATGCTCACTCGTCGGCCTACTACTACTTTTCTTCGCCTCAATCTCCAAATCCACTTTCTTCCAATCCAAACCCTTTTCAGCAAGCACCTCCTCTCTAGGCCTTGCTGTCCCAAATGGATTCGGCTTATTACTACTAGTCTTCACCACCGGCTCAACCACCCCACCTCCTCCTAAACCCTCTCCTCGCGGCGGATCCAACACCAATCTCCGCCTTTCCAAGGGCTGCTCCCTCTCTCCCTCCCCAAATCCAACCCCTCTAGCCCACCTATCAGGCTCCGGCCTAGAATCACGAAAACTCGACCCGAATGTAGATGACCTAACTGGTACCATTGGCCTTTTCCCCGCTCCCCAATTGTCAACCTCATCAGCCCTAGACATGCCCATACCGCCGCCGCCGCCGCCGCCGCCGCCGCCGCCACCTAGGGCACCATACCGACTGGAGCGCCCTGAATCAGAAGAGGGCAATGGGAAAGAAGATTTCTTTCCCATTGCCCAGTTATCGGCCTCGTCAGCCCTAGACGGCTGATCGAAATCCGAAACCCTAGAGGGCGGCCCGCCCCCCCTACGATCGTCATCAAATCCCCCGTACGATCTACGACCGCCGCCGCCGCCGCCACGATCCTCGTCCCGATCGCGGCGGCCGTAGTTAGAAAACCCCCCGCCGAGCCGCCCGAACGACGACTCCTCGCCCGGGGCCCGCTGCGTGGGCCCCGTGGGGAGGCGGAACATCTCGTCCGGGGTCAGGCCCCTGCTGGCCGGGGGGGCCTGCTGCTGCTGCATGTTGAACTCCTGCAAGGTCATCTTTTTCTTCTTCTGTTTGGTGGAGGAAGCCTCTCTCAGGCTGGGAAAGTTGCCGGCGCCGCCGACGCCTGCGGCGGCGGCGGCGGCGGCCTGGGCCTTCTCCTCGGCCTCCTCGCGCTCGGCCTCGGCGGCCCATGCGCCGATTGGTCCCCAAGGTTTCGACATTTTTTTTTTTTCACGATTTCGATCTGAGAAAAATGAGAAGCGTTCAGTGATATATTCGTGCGTGGAGTGTTTGGGAAATGGATAGGCTCCGTTTTAAGGGAACCGGAGCTCCGAGATCCAAAGGGTTATACAGTTGTTGCCTGTTGGTCGTTTATGCCTTTTGTGGGATATGTTATGCGGTCGATCCGGCCGTCCATCTTGACACAGACAATTCGAATTTAATCTGAACTCTTACAAATTTGAATCGTCCATTGCACTACACCGAGCAGTGCAGGGGTGCACTACGCCGCCCCCAGATCCCTTCAACACATAATCGTTTTTGGATTTGTTCAATATATAGATACATAATCGTGCTCAGAGTTACAGTGTCTAGAGTTGTATTTTGAAATTGTGCTCTTAGCTCGTGTTTAAGAAGTTGGGAACTAGAGTAGTAGCATTGTGTCTTTGCTTTTAAGAATATTCAAAGCAACCTCAAGGTGTTTGGTCAAATGAACTTGCGAAGCTAATACGTGTTTGTCCTCTTTAAGGTTGTGTGATCGAATTTCGTGAAGCCAAACATTCTAAACATCGGGGTCACTGAAAGATTTGTCCGGTCATTAACTTCACGACTTTAAAATTAGTCGAGGTGCAAACAAATTAGCTTGGATATCTGGCTATCAAAATAGATACAGGTATATTCACTGCCGTAAACCTGCATGACATGATGCGTATTTTTCTGTTGTTTAACAGTGACATTTTTTTGAACGCCAATTATAACAATCTCTTCCGTATAAAGCAAGGGAGTAGCAATTTTTTTTGATGGGTAAAGATCGAAAGAACTTGAGACCTTGTTCGTTTTGGGTCTCTAGACCCAGCCGTTCCACTCCTTATCCCAAAAAACTTCTTCAAGTCTCAAACCGAACAAGATTTGAATGTCTCGAATTTTCATGTTGTGATTAAAAGCGTTCAGTCTACGGGAAAAATAGAGATTGGGGGTGGGAAAACTCTAGAAACAACAAACACATCTGTACAAATAATTATACGCACTCACAGTGGGTGCGCCCCCTGCACATTCTACTTTGCGTTTTATTTTTTTCCAAAACAATTAAGGAAATTCCTGAGTTCTAGAAAATTTGGAATTGTTGTCTGAAGACTTCTCAACCAACACTACATTTTGCATACAAAATTGATAGTAAAAAATTGTACGTATGTACCACTCTAATTATATAATACTATCATTTTAATGTTCGTGATTAATGATGTAGTCGGGTGACGTCGTATAAAGATTCCTTCTTAATTTTTGATATTTATTCTAGGTGATCCGTTCACTACCGAAAACAAATTAACATTTCTCAACAGCTTATTTACTATCGGAAACATCTAACAACTTTTCGACCACAAATATTTTTCTGCCCTGATTTCCACAAGTGGAAACACCCTCTTAGACTGAACTTTTTGGAGGCAATGAAGAAGACGGGGTTTCAGGACTTATGGGTGAAATGGATTGTGCTTTGAGTTTCCATTGTTAGAGCAAGTTTATCAGTAGTTTGGTAAAATTGCTACTAAACAATGCACTTTTTTCATTTTACCTACTCATATTTCTTTCAACACTACATCAATACCATCTATTTAACCTATTCCCTATTAAAATATTATTACTTTTATTTCCCTTTTTTCTTTTTTGAGGAGAGAGAGGGAGAGGGAGAAAGAGGGAGAGAAAACAATAAAGAAATGAGAAAGCTTGTGAACAGTCGCACTCTACATTTACCTTGGAACTGTAGCTGGATGGAGTTTACCTCCTCCTTTTCCGATTCTGCTGTATGGACTTTTCTCACTTTTGGTGATGTAAAATGGCTATATAGGCAGTTTACAGCTGCCGGTAAACTTGCTCTTACTCGGTCGTGGTTAAAGTATCCAAAACTTATAAGATAACCCCCTATAGAGAGGTCTTCGACAAGGAGATCCTCTCTCTCCTTACCTCTTTATGACGGTAGTAAATGTTCCTTTTTCTTTTTTTTGGGTACGTCGGAAATTAATAGTAGATGTTCTTTCCTTGTCGATTTGAGAGGCATATGTAACCAAGAAAATCAAAGGGTTGAGAGTGCGCAATAGAGGGCCTATACTTTCCCACATCTACTTTGCTGACGATTCTCTAGTTTTCCTAGAAGTACCAACCGAGATCTGCAGAGCTATCAAGGATATCCTGAATAGCTTGTGTGAAGCTTCAAGAAAGTCGGCGAATTACCAAACATCTGAAATCTTCTTCTCAACTAACACGCCAACTTCTGCAAAGGAAAAAATTGGCCTTGGGATGAAAGGAAATGAAGTAAGGGACTAAATAGCTAGGCATTCCAACTGGTTGGGGGACATCGAATCGAAGAACCAAGCTCTTGCTTGTGTACAGGGAAAGATAAATGGGTTTCCAGGAAAAATCATTTCAGCCGGATATCAGTAAGGACTTGATCTTTGCATTTTTTTTTTTTTTCTTTACTTGTATAGACCAAAAAAATTTCGTATAGATCAAGTACTTACAGATGTATGAGTGAATTGATTTTTACGGGGACCCTTCAAAAAATGTTATGAACAGATTGCAAGGTTCATAATATTTGTGTGGGCCCTCAAAATAGGTCTCATACAAGGAGGTGTACAAGTGTTGTACCCATACCAATTTTATCAGAACAATATACTGCTAGAATGGTGGGATTATTAAAATGTAAGGACTTTTTTTTGGTCTTCATTCAATTTTTTTTTTGTATTTGTGAGTTTCGCATCAAACTTTTGTAACTTATTGATTTGTTTCGGTGAGATGAATCAAAAAAACATAAAATTTGGATCGAAACTCGTAATTTTTTAAAAAATACAAAAACATAAGTCAAAAAGCTGGTATTTTTTACTTATTTTTGTATTTTATAAAAAAAATTATGAATTTTGATCAATTTTTTTTTTTACTTTTTCAATCCCTCTCGTTGAGATGAATCAATAAGTCACAAAAATTTAACGTAAAACTAACAAATACGAAAAAAAATTGAATAGAAAAAATAATAAGTCAGTCCTAACTTTTTAATCAAAACCTACCAAACCAACCACAATTTATGTTTGGAAAATGATATTGGCACTCCAAAAATTAATGCAGGCACTCAAAAAAACAAAGAAAAGTGGCTTTGAAATTACATTGATTTTAGAGTGCCTGCATCAATTTTTGGAATGCCAATATCATTTCCCTTATGTTTTCCTTTTTTGCTTTTTACCACAGGTGCATGTGTGTTTTCCGAGGCAACCAAAGGCAATAGCTGAACTGTCACCTATTGATTGGTGGGGTGCAAAAGAGGGTTTTCCATGTGAGCTGGACATAATTAATTCTCATGGAAAAAACGTGCCAGCTTTGGTTTTCTTTTTTTTTTTAAATGGACCAATTAATTCTTTGATTTACAAAAATGCCATCGAGTTTTTGGATCATCTGAGTTTTTGGGCCTTTATTTGCATGTTGGATGGACATTTTTTTTTTTACAGAAAATTACCAGCCGGTCCAGTTTTTTGACATCTAATTTCCACTAAGGATGTAAAAGCTGTTTAATTACGTGCAAGGATAAACAAAAGTTGAAGTTACCGTTCTACCCTTATTTCATTTATCTTCAGATCATGTTTCACACCTGTTCCCCGTCTCTCTCTCTCTCTCTAGCAAGTTCTAAATCCAAACCCACACCCCATTCCTCAAGGTCCCGTCTACTGCCGCCTCCACACTGGCTCTCCCAACCATGGAAGCTTTCAGCCTACTCAAGTTCTGGCGACTCAACCCCACCGACAATCCTTCGCCCGCCGTCGACCTCGACTCCGACGCCCCCATCCAGCTCGTCGAATCGGACAGCGAGTCCTCCTCCTCCGAGGACTCCGTCTTCGACCTCGAATTCACTCTCTCAGGCCAAGACTCACGCGATGACTCACCCAAAAACAATGACGTTGACTCCGCCTCCGATTTCCTCGAATCTCCCAACGACGGCTTCTGCAAATCTGACCGCAACAACCCGCAACAGACCGCAGCAACACTGCGAAATTTCATTCTATTCGTGGTTAATTTAAGAGAGTCAAAATTGGATAGTGGATGGAAGCAAAAATAACATAAAGCCCTATCGTAGTGCTTTTTCCGGAAATTTCACAATTTCGCAGTGATTTTTTGGGAATTTCGCAGTGTGAAATTTGGAATTTCGCAGTGTTTTTTTGGAAATTTCGCAGTGTGAAATTCGCAGTACTTCGACAAATTCGCAGTGCAGGAAACAAGTTAAATTACGCCTGGGAGTTGCCTCATGTTCC
Source organism: Rhododendron griersonianum (assembly GCA_018127125.1). Lineage (NCBI taxonomy): Eukaryota > Viridiplantae > Streptophyta > Magnoliopsida > Ericales > Ericaceae > Rhododendron > Rhododendron griersonianum. The sequence goes on along the minus strand of CM030799.1, from coordinate 4,651,307 downwards.
CTAATCAATATACAGCCAAAACTACTCAAAAATCCACAAAGAAATCGCAAAGATCGATGTTCGGATCCGAATCAATCGGATGGTCAGATGCATCGCCGCAACGCCTCCTTGTGTGAGAGGCTCGAATCGACCGGCCGTGACACCACCAGCCCGCTCAGCGCCGAGATCGAGTCCAGGACCTTCTCGCTCAGCAAATCCCCGAAGCTCGACTCGTCATCGGTAACATAATCATAAGTCAAGCAGCACCGCCACTCGTGCATCCGGGTCAGCATCGTCGAGGTGAAGTCGTTCTGTCCCTTGACGTCAAACATACTCCCGAAGTAGAGCAGCTTCACCAAATCTTCTATATCCTGCTCCCTTTCAGACTCCGTGGACGCGAGCGACAAGGATGCTTGGTGGTGGTGGTGCGTGACGGCAAGGTTGATTTCGTCGGCGAGGGCGGAGGCGAGGGGGCGCAGAGCTTCTCGAGCTCTTCCATGGCGACAACGACGTAGGGTCTAGAGCGGAGGAAGCGGTGGATGGGGTTAGAGAGAGGAGATAGAGATGGGGTTAATGGGCTGTGTTTTTTATTCCGATTTGAGGGCAATTTTGGTAATTGAATGTTTTTTATACTTGTGCGTTCAAATCTATTTCGAGGTGGACCTGAAGGGAATAACAATCTGTTTTTTAGACCGGCCCGTAAATTGCCCTTTTACCTTTTTTTTATGGTATTGGGCTAAAAAAGAGTCATAGTCAAACCCAATTACTAAAAAAAATGATGTGCCCTAAAAATTGAACATTTTTAGGGTGTCCAAGGCCCAGGCCTCTTTGGCCTTGGGGTTGGGCCGGCCCTGCCTCTATCAAACAGCCGTGGCGGGGAGGGTCTGATGAAACAAGTACGAGTAAAATTCATTGGTGCATAAGAGAAACCATATCAACCTGGAAACAACCCACATGTATGTGAGAAGTTGTGTGAATTGTTATATTTGGATTGATGTGTGAGTAACATTTTTGATTTTTTAAAGTCACAAATGGACATGGGTGTCCGTTTTCAAAACCAGAAGTTGGAGGTGTTATGCCAAACGATATTGTAAAGGAATGGGATTCTCTCCGTAAGGGTTAGGAAAATAACCGCCAAACCGCGAATCTAGTTCAATGGTGTGGTTTAGGGTTTGGGCCTATTTTTTGGCCCTTTGGTGTTGAGCTGTAATTTTCTTATTTGGGCTTTTAGGCCTTTGCCATTAGCTGTTTTTACTTGTCTGATCTGGGTATTTTAGACCCATGGCTGTTCCGGGCTTGACCCGTTTCTCGGGCTTTGGCCCTCAGGTGTTTGGGCTTCGGCTCTTTAGGTGTTGACCAACCTTTGGTTGTATCCCCCTTTCCTCTCCTCCTACTTGATGTACCCTATCAAGTTTCATAATAAATTTTGGCCGTTTCAAAAAAAAATAAAATATCCAAACCAAATGGCTTGGTTTGGTTTTTCAATAATGTGGTGGGTCTCGGTTTAAAAAAAATAAAAAACCGTGTTAAATGGTTTAGTGTGTGGATTTATGTTAATGCTCCAATTTCAAACCGATCCTTTTATATGTGTGTGTAAATAATTTGTGTAAATAAAGTAAATAAACTTTTTTCATAATCAATTGATTTTCTAATACTATAATGCTCCATTCCACCACCCTATTTTTTCCCAATATTATAACCGATTCTTATAATTTCAATCAATACACTAAAGATGCATGATTTGGATTTAGTCAATTAGTTTTTTTAATATTTTTGCTCGATTACTAATTTTCTAATCTAATACTCTATTTCATGACCTTATTTATTCACTAACTCCCAGTATTCTACTCTTTTTTGGTTGATGTGATGTTACTGACTTTTGGTGACTTCAATATTGAAAATGATTTTGCCACTCTACCTTTTTATGATGACACTCTAAAATTTATCTTTTAGTGTTTTTTTTTTTGATCCGCCCTTTTAGTGTTTCTTGCTATGTATACTTTCTACACTAAAAGATACGAGTAAGTTTTTGAGTGTCATCATAAAAAAATGGAGTGTCAAAATCATTTTCCTTTTAATATAACTATTCCTAATATAAAGGTAAAACCGGTAAAAAGAACTCAATATTGGGCAGAAACAGCAATTGTGCACAAATCGTGGTATGAGAGGTTCACTCTGGATCCCACATAAATGATTTGAGCCGTTTGCTAGATGTGAAATATTTTTTCGAAGCCCTTGTGAAAAATCAAATCAAATCAATACTAATAAGTGCTCTATCCAATCATTTACTTTTCAAGATCCTAAAAATTAAATAAAAAAAATAGATGATTAGATTAAACACCAAAAAATATTGGATTATGATAATTTTTGCAGAAGCTTTCGACAAACTATTTTACATTTAATGAACGACTCGTATGCTTGTGTGTGAGCCCCATAGTGAACCCCGCACCGCGACGATCTTGCACAGTGCAAGTAGTCGGGCTGATGGGCACTGAGAACAAACGGCCTGCCTTTCGTCTCTCACTCATCACTGTGCCATCATTTTCGAAGGGAAAAACAAACTGAAGAAACGAAGCCAGAAACCCTAGAAAATGAATTCGATGAGGAGCATCTTTTCTCTCCCCAGCGTTGCGCTGAGATCACCGAGCTTCGAGCTTCAACAATGGCGGGGGATCAGGGTGAAGGTTCGGTACGGAAACCTAGAACATGCGTTGGCGTTCCTGCAGAGGAAGATGCAGTCGAGCGGGATCGAACGGATGATAAAGCGCGAGCAGACTCACCACATCAAGAATTCGGAGAAGCGCGTCTTGGCCCGTAAGAACCTCGAGCGGAAGATCAAGTCCCAGGAGCTTGCGAGGAAGCTCAAGTCCATACTCACCAAGAAAGTCAGGTAATCATATACAAACCTCTCTTTAAATAATCTCTCTTATAGCTTTGCAGTTTAGAAATTGGAACTGATTAGAAATTGAAAAAGGTTGTGGCTGTTTCTGACAGGATTATGGACTAAAACTGGAAAATTACGAAAGAAGTAGAAGTAGGAAAGGGGAATTATATTGATTGAACTCAGACTGGATTGCACTTGGGAACATTTCGCCCCATTTCTTAGGTCATAATTATAAGCTCCCTTCTCTCACTCAGACTGGATTTTTGTTTGGGCTGCACTTTTGATCACCGTAGGGTTCACAAAGTTATGGGTACTTCCTGAGTCGATTAGGATTGTTATGGCCCTGCCCATAACAGACCCCAGTACCCCACTACCCTCATAGTTCTTAATGAGTTGCTCCCAAAAAGAGCATGTACTGAGATGTGCCTATCATCATATGGTATAGGTTCCTCTACATCTTGAGTGTCTTGTCCCGTGTCATCTTCTTCCTCATCCTCCCCAATCATGAGATAGAGCTGTTTCTTTTGACATTGGTGGCCACGTACTAATTTTTCATCACAATTATAACATAAACCTTTTTCTCGCTTGGCTTCCATTTCTTTTGGGGTCAGTCGTTTTATAGGAAATGTTACAGTACTAGAAGAAGCAGCAGCTGAAAACTTAGATTCCATTGAAGTAGTATTGGATAGCTTGGGATCAGATCTTACCCCATTTTAAGGTAAGGGTTTAGGAATGGTCAGGGTTGTAGCCATAGGAGTCCAGCCACTGGTGGGTGGTTTGGGCAGGACTCTTGATCGCTTGGCCACTGCTTCAAAACTCTCCTTCTGTAGTTGCGCAAGCTCCGTTGCCTGAGTGATATTGGATGGCTGAAACATTTGCACTCCTGCCTTGATATCATGATTATCATCCCTCAAACCACTTACGAAGCAACTTTCAAAGAATTCCTCTGTTAGGCCCATGGTACAATTAGCAAGCTCCTCAAACCGCTCCTGGTAGGCCTTAACCGTGTTCGACTGTCTAAGCTTGGTCAACTCCCCCATTGCATCCTCTAACGCATTCACCCCAAACCTCATCTCCAAAACGTAAACTCCTTCCACAGTGCTGGTTTTTGTGCCTTCTCGAACCATTGGATGGCTCGATCATCTGAGTGCATCACCGCCAATTTGACCTTCTGTTCCTCTTCGATTTGGTTAAATTCGAAAAACCTCTCGCATTTGTAGATCCACCCAGTTGGCCAGTTGGATCTTCCCCTGAGAAATGGGGGAAATCGATTTTTGCAATTCGTGTCTGTACAGAACTGGAGCTTACAAGGGGTGTTTTCTGTTTTGCATTAGACGATTGTCACGATTCTACCAATTTGCCTTCTGGAGTCTAATTTCTTTATGTGAGCTGTTTGCATTTCAAACTTAGGGCGGTGATCAGGTCCTTGAGTTGATCTATCGCATGCGATTGTTGGGCTATTGCGTTCGAATGCTGATCGGCGTTTTCCTTGAGTTGTCGTAGGGCTTCCTCGGCTCTTTTCTATTCTTGTGCTCTGGTTTCTGCCATAGTTATGTCCAAGGAACTACAGCTCTGATACCAGTGATAGGATTGTGGACTAAAACTGGAAAATTATGGAAGAAGAAGAAGAAGGAAAGGGGAATTATATTGATGAACTCAGACTAGATTACACTTGGGGAACATTTCGTCCCATTTCTTAGGTCATAATTATCTGCTTCCTTCTCTCACTAACCTCCCCTTTATATAAGCTACTCCCTAACAGAAAAGGGAATAAAACAGAAAATGCAAATGGAAAAACAAAAACAAATTGGGAGCTAACAACTCGTAACAAACTCTTCAACAAAATAGCACTCCGCCTCTCTGTTGCTTGCCCATTTATCCAGCTGGAGCACCCTCCACATCAGCGTGCCTCTGTCCAATAGAATTGCCACATCTAGCAAGGGGTGTATCAGTTTCCTTGCATAATTGAGTACCACAGTTCTTTGATCAGGGGCGGGTCCAGGATTTTCGTTAAACGGTGACAAATATGTAAAGAAAATTTTTGTACACAAAAAAGCTCTATATAAAATGAACATATTTATTTTAGTTGAGGATTTATTATGCCTATTTTGTTGTGTGTGTTTTGTTTGCTCACCCTATTTTATTGTGTTTTGTTGAGCTATATTATCTATTTATCCATAAATTTAAGTGAATTTTCATTTATGGGGTTTGCTTGAACCCCATCAACATAAAATGCAGCCGCCCCTGTCTTCGATACACTTTGGATGGAGAAAACCAGAAAAAAAGAAATAGGAATGGAGCTAAAGAAATGGAGGATTACAACCAATGGTAGTTCCGAATTGGAATCCGAAAAACACACACAAGATACAATAGCGAAGGCCGGCTCCCTTGCCCCCTCTCTTATACACAGCCCAGAACTTGAGAAGGAAAAGTTGGTACAAGAAACGACTCAACGAACCAAACGTATAACAGTATAAACAAACCGACTCTCTAATTTGCACTTGAACCACCAAGCACCTGATATTTACAAATTAAACCCCAGCCGTGATCATTTTTCAGCCTGCATAGATCACCTAGCGGTTCTATGGTTAGGCCATATCCAACCCTTATTCGTACCTTTCATTCAAATTTTTGTAAGAATTTGAGTAAAAGCTTCATTTGGGATGAAGTGCTCTAAGATAAACTCATATCTTAGCATGAGTGTTAGTAAAAGCTATGGCAAAGTTGTAGAATTGAGAGGCACAAAATAGCCTTCTACAATTTGATTAGATGTTTGAGTCTCCCTTCATTTGAGTAAAGGTCAATTTGGTAAAGGTTCGAGTCAGGGGTTGGAGTGAGTTTTGAGGTGTTTTACTCAATTTTTGGTTTTGCATAGAAAAAGGGCAAGGATTTTGAGTTTTACTCAGGTATTGCTTATCTAATTGTATGTTTCTTAAGGATTGTGATGAAAGTTTTGAAAGGAACTTTTTTTCGGTACCATTGCTTTATGAGAGTTTTGATGCAAATTGTTCAATTACACTATGCAAAAGAATTGTTCAATTGTGCACGAACGACGTAGTTAACTTCACCAGTAGATAAGTTTTGAGATTTGTTACAAGGTAGTTTCCATTACAGAGAAGTATAGTATGTGTACCAAGAACGGAGTTTCTCCATAGTTTGGCTCCTTGGATATTTCAACTTGTTTCCTCGAGGGATGACAGTTCATTCCTTTTGTGCACCCGAATGGTTTATGCTTCGGGACCTCGTTTTACCTTGTTATTAGAACCCTGTACTGTGTTTCTGACTTTCTGTTGATGATGTTTTCACATGAGTTTTCCCATCGAAGTACCTATGCATTTAGCAGAATGGCAGGCCTAGTTCTCTAGAACTTTTGTTTAATTGAATCTATGGAAGATCCAATTTTATACAAAATCAGATTCATCATTTTTCAACTCATATTGCCAAGGTGACATTGCTTGCCGTGGAACCTTTGTTTTGCATTTTATAGATGTTTCATTTGAGGAAGTTCAGTTTTTTAGAGTCCTTTCTTTTGAGTATAACCATTGAAGTCTACGAATTAACCAGGCCTAGTATCTCTAGAAATTTTGATCGATTGAATCTGCTGAAAGTCCAATTTTTGTACAAAATCTGATTCATCATTTTCAACTCCTATTGCCAAGATGATCGCTTGCCCTGGTGTGTTTGTTTTGCATTTTACAGATGTTCTCTGGAAAATTTGGTTTTTTACCGTCCTTTTTTAGTCTGGATGATGCCTAATTTGCAATAAGGCGGATTTGAAAGTGCAAATGGATATGGTGGTGGGAATCAACTACTTGTCTACCAGTAACATCTATTGGATAACAATCAACTATGTACTTTCACTGGCACAATTGCACAATCTCTCTCTCTCTCTCTCTCTCCACATGCGTACAAATTATGTATCCTGTATAAACCCCAGGAACGATCCACAGTCATTGCTACCTTAAGATTTGTATAGTGAATGAAGCTTGATTTTATTTATGGGCGTCATTTTCTAATTCAGCCTTCATAGCTTACTCATCTCTTTATGTTGCTTCATCCATTCAGACCAATTTTGACCCCTGACTCTTCAATTTTGACCCCATTTTTTTACCCCAATCATTCCGGATTCTATTTGTTGTCGTCCCACTGTTTGCCTTTCTGGTTTCTATTTAGTCTATAGGGGCAGATCTCTATGGTTGTATGAGCTATTATTTCCAACGTTTCTAGTTAAAAGAGAATAATTCTTCACAAAAGTTTCTACTCACATTGTCCATGGACTGATTTATCTGTGAGACTGGCTACTCTTATGCTGATGTGCTCGATTTCCATGTGTGCAGGGGTCTATGAGAGCAGATATGAAAGCAGTGATTTTGTTGATTGGCTTCTTACAAAAGGGACTTTCTATATGGCTTCTGATTCACTAGTCATTTATTATTTCCCCATACTTTCTAGACTTTAGAAACAAAGCAATTGAGTTGGTTTCTTCTGTATGAAGCATTTTAGACATTCGGTCATTCACAAGATGGAGTTGTTCACATTTATCTGCCACGTTCACCTGATTGGTAATTCGCTTTCCGTATATGCCTATAAATTCTTTTCCAGTCCACAGAAGCATTGTGTAATCGATGTGTAAGATTTTTGCAAATAGGCTTGAGCTTTTTGTCTCATCGAAATGGGATATATTTGATTATAACCTTGGATCAGGCTGTCATGTAAAGTTTAAAATTTTCAGCATCGAAGCAGACCATCAAGAAAGTGTGTTAAGGTTGCTGATTTGGAATAGGTCTGGCAGAGTCTCATGGTTTTCTGGAGGAATATCGAGAGGAGAAAGAAAATGTGAATTATATCTCCTACAAAACGATGACCGTTAATGTCAATAGTTATCGGCATGCATATGCGATACCGTTACTCTACGATTGTTATAACTCCAAAACCGCGACATCGTGACCTATCACCGTTATGACGATCGATACTGACATTTCAAACCTTGGATTAGGCCTCACTAAATCAGGAATGTTTTCCGTCAAAAGTACTACCAGATTCTGCGGCTGTCAAGAAGATTCATGAGACCTCCCCCCCTCCTAAACCATAGTATCTATACATGCGACCACTGGCGATTTGGCTTCCAAGAGAATTGGAAGCGACGGCTCGCTTGTTTAGAAGCTCTTCGTTGCTCAAAACGGTGTGGAAAAACGGCACAATCTACGCAGATTTCTAGGAACTTGTTAATGGATTGCGTGATTCAACAAGCTCCGACACAGTATTGCAATCAGTTATCGAAGATATTCGTGTTCTGTTTATGGATTTCAAGTCAGTGTTTGTTTGTAAAGTTCAACGCTGTTATGTAATACCAGCCCATCTTTTGGCTACCACGGCCACCAGAAACATGGGCAGTGTATTGTTCTTGTCTCTCTCTCTCTCTCTCTCTCTCTCTCTCTCCATATATGCAATTTTTCAAAACGATTTAATATGATATGAGAGACCAGTTACAAGATTCCATGTAAATATAAATAACTAATGTAAGGTATTCGATATAATCCCTTTCTTGAATAACTTCAAGCATAAGCACGAATTGGTAATGGTGGCCTCGTATTTTGACAAAACCCAATAGGTCGTTCGATTGCGAACATGACGGTAAGTTCGATTTCCACCGCAGCAATAAATTATATTGATCTCACTTTGTCTGGTCGAAATTAATTCATGTGCTCGTAAATTGGTTGTGACACTTTGGGAGTATACTCTCTCCTCTCATATAACATGTGGGGTCTGTACAGAATATGCATGTAGGCCCCATATGTTATATGAGAAGATGGAGTATACCCCATAGTACTGAATAATTACCCCTAATAATAATTATGAAGAAATCATTTTACATATCCTGGGACAAAATCCTATAAAATGTTTCCTGGATAAATATACCTTCCTAGGAATGGCAACGGGACGGGACGGGTTTTGGCATACCCCATGGGGGGCGTGCTGTCCCTGGCCCAAACTCTTCGCTACCACACATTTTATTGTGAAAACCACACAAATGTGTGGTGGAAGAAGAATTTAGGGCATCATGTGGCGGTGCCAAGGGCATTGAATAATCATCTGCAGTGTGCTGTGTCTCATCCGGACCGTTTGTTTCGACAATTAATGGTCCAGATTTAGAAAAAAAAAATCCTTCCAGAAAAGAGTTCATGGAATTTTTTTAAAAAATCTGAATCAGTTGAAACACTTTTGAACGGTTGAAATTGCACAACACGCCCCCATGTTCCAGTTGGTGCCCCGGGACATGGAATAATTACACTCCCTCCACAGAAGCTCAAGACCCTTGTGCAACAAATTTTGGGCAAACGGGTGCTTAAAATTAACAAGCCTTCTCTCATCGAGGTTTTGTGTCGAGGGTTTTAGGAAGTTGAAGGCTGAGCGCGCTCTCTCTCTCTCTCTCTCTGTGCATGGACTATGGACACCGTGAGACTTCGCGTTGAGTTCGAAGATCGCCACATTCTGAGCAAGTCACAGCGATCGGAGAGACTGAAACGAAGCTGGCTCCTCCTGAAACCTCTATCCCAAGAGACCATCTCTGACCTCTCCTCCTACCTCCTCGACATTTTCGACCTCTATCACTCTTGCCCTAATGGCCTCATCCTCTCCGTAAGTCTCTCTCTCTCTCTCCCTCACTACACGCCCTCGTATCACTCGAACGACGTAGTACGTACCATTCAAGTGTTTAACTATCTTGTTTCGCTCAAATTTCATGGCTTGTAATTGGGTATTCGATGTAATTGGTGTTGCAACCCTGTTGTTGATTTCATTACGAATAAGAATATCAGTACTCGTATTGGGGGAGCTTCTTGATATTCGAGTAATTAATTGGTGTTGATGTTGCAACCCTGTTGTTGGTGTTGCAACCCTGTTGTTGATTTCATTACGAATACGTGGTGTTGAGGGGTATTGAGTACGGTTGCAAATGAACCAAGTTGCTTGCGAGCATCTTGTGGCTAGGCTCGTTAAGGCTCAGCTCGGCTTGTTTAGTTTAGTAATCGAGCCGAGCTTGAGTTTAGGCTCGTATACTAAACGCGCTGAGCTCAACACTCAAAAGCTCGGCTCGTTTAAAGAGGCTCATTAAGTAAATTAGGCAGGCTCAGCTCGTTAAGCACTCGGCTCGATAAGGGCTTGGCTCGTTTGTGAACGAGCCGAGCTCGAGCTCCAGTTTTTGGCTAGTTTAGTAAACGAGCGGAGCTCAAACACTATAAAGTTCGGCTTGCCTTGGCTCGTTTTGCACCCCAGTATTGAGGCACCACATGGCAGTGCCCCAACACCACCCAATATGTTGGACCTTACAGAAATGTGCGGTGTTGATAGGTGTTGGTGGTGCCCCAATTTCAAGTTCACCCAATAATTTATCCTTGATATCCACAGCCCCTCTGGGATAGCAAGAAATGAGGAGAAAAGAAAAGAGAAGAAAGGATAATTCTATCACTTGTTTGGATAAGTGAAAGAGGTTGTTTGAGGTGAGAAGTGGATAGAAAGGATGGATTTTTGTTGGTCTGCTTTTGTTTCTAATCGAATCTTACCATTTTGGTGAGAAACCATGACTCTTTCTTTTCTCTCCTTTTCGTGCAATTCAAAGGGCCTGTTTTTTAGTGACTGGTAATTTCTGTGGTTGCTCAATGATTCTGAAGTGGTTTACGACTTTCTAGGGTTTTGACCGATTTGTTGCTGCTTATTGGAAGAATTCGCGTGATTTTTAGTTTTGCATTGAGGCCACGTTCACCCAATATGATGGGTAATCCTACAAGTAGTCTTACCGGGCTATTAGAGAGGGATTACAAATACCACATCCGAAGGTATTGTATTTCCCACTTATAGCTGTGTGGATGTGCAATGGATTTGTTATCCCTCCGCTAGTAGTTGCATTGAGTGCTGGAAATGAGGTTCTATGGGATATGCAATCCAATTGCATGTCTAATCTGGCTAGTCAGACTGGTCCGAAAGTGTGTTTGATTGGAGCAATTTCATCATAAAAAGTCATCACTGTTTTCCATGTCCACGGCTGAGTATACCATGGTATTTTGCTTGAGCTTTTTCAGCTTTGATGTATTTTGAGCACGTTGTTATTATTTTCTTGCAGATGGATGGCTTTGTGTTGCCACCTTTTGAGTCAACATGTATCTTAAAGGATAAAGATGTAATCAGGTCGGTTGACACTTGGACTTTGTATTCTTTCTGATACTGTCAGATTGAAATTTGAAACTAATTCATGTAATTTTATCCTATTTCTTTGTACTAGTGTCAAAAGGAAGGGGGAACTGTTGTCTGAGATTGTTGAGGTATCTGATGGAGTAAATTTAACTGAGGAAGGCGAGATTGAGGAGAAGCAACCTGTGCTCACCCATGTGCCACTTCTAGCAAATGAGGAGTTTGAAAAGGTGACTGGTGGTTACCAGAGTGAACCTGAAGAGGATGAAGACAACCGGTCAGAGGATGAATTGCATGTGGAGAATTCACCTGTTTCCAAGAAGAGAAAAGCATCAAAGAAACTCCAGAGCTCTAAGTACGTTTTAAAACCCGTATTTGCGCCCTATTCTTGTGATGTGCATAATAACTGCAATATCGTGGATCATACTCGTATGGCAACGCTCATTCTACATCAATCAGTGGTTATTTGTTGTGGGAGCAATTCTACGTAGCAACAATTACATCCTTAACTAATATAGCCATATAGTATGAGGTATCCATACCAAATAAAGGAAGCACAACAACCCACATATTCACAGCCAGTCTAAATAAACAAGCAAGTGATCCGTTGCACTTATTGCTCCACTGAAGGATGCTTTTCCTTCTTTTATTCTGCGGTCCATCTTTCAAGTATTCCCCTGGGCTTACAACTTCTAAAAATGGAACCTTTCTAGTGGTTCTTGATTTCCAAATACTCTCTCAATGGATACATCCTTTAAGTTTTACAGCTCACAGGTCCCCATTGGAGGACTTAACCTGAAACTTGTATTAAATTTGCATAATCTCTTGGCAGCAGCCCACTCGATTTCACCATTCCAAGTCCCTATGTTATTTATCCTGAAAGTGTTCTCCAAAATTTCCACAATCCTCTGTGTTCTTTTTTCTACCTAGTTGATCATTATAAGCTTAATATCGTTGTTTTACTGGGTTCATGCATCTGTATTTTGGAACTCAAACTCTCCTCACAATGGTGAACTGCCTGTTTTCACTTTCTAAAGTACATTTCTGTTGATTTACCAACTGCCCTATCTTTCAATCCTTTGATTATTTAGCTGATGCTTTTAATTTTGTTCTTCTAGTTGATGGTTATATGAGTATCTTTCTATCAACTGTTTAAACATGTGAACGACAGGAAGAAGATTAAACGTCACAAGGATCCCCAAGATGTTGAAAATGGTTTCCATAAAGAGCAGCAGGAGGGCTGTGAACACCACCCTGGAAAGAGTATGGACAAGAAGAAGGAGAAAGAATCTGGTGTAAAGAGTAAAACCAATGCAGAAAGTGCCCCTAGCACTGTTCAAACAAATGATGACATGTTTGAATGTTCGCCTACTCTAAAGAGGTATGTTGTGGGGGTTCTTTAGTCTCTCAAAGGAGAAGTGTTCGAATTTTATATTCTTTTGTGTTTATGGGTTTAATTATTTATGTTTGTTAGCTTTTGACAAATGAACTTTTCAAAATTTGGGTGGAAAACATAGTTTAGTTGTGCTCTTTATTTTATGTTGAGTTTTCACTCGACCCATGTATGAGCTAGAATTGTTTGTTTTATATGCTCTCCAGTGTGATTAGGCAGCTCTGACTTTAGGATGGATTTGGCTATGAGTTGTAGACAACTTTTGTGTAAATATAAACTTCCATTGTGGTTTGTGAAGATACCTCCTAAAACTGTAAATGAAAAACAAACGGCGTATGCAACTTAGGAATGCACATGCTTAGACTTGCACACACATGCGGTGCTGGAGAGAGCCCCCTTTCTGCGTTTACCCCTCAGAAATTACGAGTCAATGCATCTATGAACAATTGAACATTAACAGCTAAACACTTGCCATGTCATCGTTGTCTTGATAATGTTAAAACACTTTATAGTTTTTTTGCCTAAGGTTCTTTTTCTCTGGGGGAAGTCATTCTCTGGTGGTGGGGAAATGGAGGCGCAAGGCTTCGTTTGTAATCCAGCTTTGTTTGATGTGACTGATTTGGAGAGAGCAACAAGAGGACATTTCCAGGTGTGGAGGAGCTGTTTTTTTTTGGGTGGAAGGAGCCTGTTTATATGCCAAAAAGTATCGTGTCTGTTTTGTATACCTGGGATACAGGGACACTTTTGCTTACTTTGGACGGGATCGTTGAGTTTGGCTTACTTGATTTTCTTGTGCCGGGGTGTTCTCTGATGATAAACTGTCGCTTCTTTGAATTTTTTTTTAACCATATGTTTATACACAAAAATCTTTAGTCATGATATATATGTGCAGTTTTGAGACTTGGTTGCTGGAATCCGTGTATTGTAGGTCTGGCCAGCTTCAGGAAAATGGGATAGGATGCAATAACATAACTCAGACACCTGATGGAACCAAAAAGGTCTGGAATGATGTAAATGGTTTAATTGGTTTAAGCTTTTCTAATGGGTTTGTATTTTCATGTATGAATTTAGGTGTTTCTCCTTCTGTTGTACTTCAAACTGTGGTTCTTGTTAATGGTTTAACTAATACCTACCTTATCTCTTTTCTCAGGTCAGTAGAAGTTCTCGGCGGAAAAAAGCCAGGAGGCAATGGATGCGGGAAAAAGTAAAGGCTGAAAAGAATGAGGTACTTTGGCCCTGACGACTTAAGAAATTGTTTCCCCCTCTTGCTCTCCCTACACCCCCTCCTCAAATAATGCTATCTTTGGACCCCACCCCCCCCCTTTTTTTTTTTAAGGGTATCTTTGGACAGTTTGTGAGCTCTTATATGCAGGTGCATGACATGCAATCTCCTAAAAAGGATGAGCAAGAAAAGGATACACTTGAGAGCTCTCTACAAGATCTAGTACAAAACCAAGAACGTGAAGCAGATAATGAGATTTGTGAGATTGTTGAAGATGACAAGATCGTCCCCATTGTGATTAGGCCAGGACATATTCGCTTTGAGCCACTGGAAGAAGGTGAGGTTGTCTCTGTGTGTTTCTGCTTGTATCAACACATTTTGCATACATGTTTAGATCTGCCTACATTGATATGATTTGTATGAAAATTGAGGTTCCAGGAAAGATAGGTGTCTTTCTTCATTTATGGCAGTGGCCTGCGGCCTGCCATAAGTTTGAGCTGTTGCTTGAATATTCATGGCCTAGAATGGAAAAAGAATAGGGCGCTACCATCTTATTGTTATTTAGTGTCGTACTAAACGATTTGGCTTGATTACATGAGCCATCTACTATCAGGCATTTTGCCTGTTTAAAACTGTAGACGTCGTACTGCCGTGAGACGATTTAGTGCTAAGATGTGAATGAATTAATTGGCTAGAATCATCATATCATAATGTTTTTAGTTCTATGTGGCTAATCTTCTGAAGGAATTATTGCACTTCCAAGCCCCGGTTCTTTTTTTTTTGGTTTCTTTCAAACAGCAGCTGCCGTAATTGAATGCTATGTTACTAAAGGCATGTCTAAATCCCTGCCCCTGGCCTTCATTCTACACTGGACAATTGATGTTTGTTTATCACTTTCTTTTGCACATCCGAGCTTTGAGTAGCTATTGAAAAGTTTAGATAGGGATCTCTTACAACTGATAGGTGAGAGTTCCCTGTAACTTCTCTACATAAAGAGGTTCTACAGTATGCATGAATCCAAATTTGCCGTAGCCCATAAGTTAATTACTGTGCTGAAGAATTTCTCATAATGGGTGTGTATGAGTAGGGACTAGCTGATCCTAGAAACCCGTTTGTTGTTTTTTTTTTGTTCGGACTTTGTTTTTTCCCGGTGAATGTAGATCATATACCAAAAAACCTGTGAATACATAAGGGATACTACCCTTGGCCAAACTGAATAAACCAAAAGGCTACAACAAAACCCTACTAACTCTTATCCAAAACCAACCATATGCGGAAAAACTTTTGCCACTAAGAATATTGGCAGATAGATTCCAAGTCTGGCAAATTTGAGAGCGAAGGTAGCAATTCTTGATTTTCCTCCAGGAATTTGCTCCCCCTTTTGATGTTAGTGACTATAGAGCATCAAACTGCCTCACCATTTTTAGCTTTCCTCTGACATTCCTCTCATGCCATATGTGAGATACAATACCAGCTAGGGCCAACTTGAACATAACACTAGCCAAGGTCTTCCCCTTCACATTCCCCAAAATCCATGCTAACTCTGATCTCCAAGGGCCAGAAGTCCTGGTTATACCCATTTTCGCCAACAGATTTTCCCAAACTAACTTTGAATACATAAAATCAAAGGAGAGATTGTCAATAGTTTCTTCCATTCTACTACAAAGAAAACTATGGGGATCGAATTCTACCTTTTGTTGCAAGTCTAGCTCCACAGCAAATCCATAGAATAAATGCCCGTCTTGGGTTGTTACCTTTAAACCAGACAATATGGTGCCAAGGGACCTTCTAACCTGCTTCACTAGTAGCTATCATTGCAGATTGCACTCTAAATATCCCATTAGCACGTGGAACCCATCTAACAAAATCAACCCTATCTGGATTTGCCGCGGGGAGTTAGGTGAGGGGTGGGTGGGACAGTCCTAGGCCATCTCCGCTTCCCATCATGGATGATTGATGACACCTTGGTCAGATTACGAACTTCCCACATCTCTGACTGCTGCATAAGAAGGTGTTGCAGCCATTACCCGCTATATATCTGATCAAGGGCTTAGAGATTATACAATTTCCTGATGGCCAAAGAAGAGTTCTGAAGGGCCTTGAGGCTTACCGTTGGTTTTTTATTTGTTTATGATGAAGTATGAGTTTGTTGGATAAACTGGATAAAGATGCTTGCAAGGTGGATAGGGAATTCAAATGGAAAGATAAAATTGTCATATTATAAAACTGCATGCTACGACAAACTATTTCTCACATTGTAATAAGTAAAGTATTGGCTGCTGTTACCTATTTTTAGTTTTCACCATAACAGTACATGAAGTTACAAGTTTGATGACTTTTGAACAGAGATCTAGATAGATAAATTATTGTATAAGTTCGTGTTGATTTTATTGCATCCCTTTTTCATGATGCGGGACAGTGAGATATGGAATCAATCTGTTACGGATGTTAATCATTTACTTCTTAAAATGGCACTACACTACTACTTGCATGCAAATACCAATGCAGATCTTCTAACATAGGGGAATTGTTGTTGAATGCAGACCAGGCTGTCCAGCAAAACCAAGTTTACGTGGTATGTTTGTTTCATGCTTTGTTTTATATTTTCAATACTTTTCTTCGGTTGCAATTTATTCTTTTGTGGATTTATGGCGTTGTTTTCTTTCCAGCTTGCTCAATTTGAAGAGCATTTATCTTCCTGTATATTTAAATCCCTTTGTAACCAAAAGTGTGTTTTATGTAAATTCATTATCAAGTGGATCTCTCGTATGAAATTGAATGTTTGTGTGCTGGCTAGCTCTTCACTTTTTGACAAGTACACGAGGCTGAAATTGTTTTCTAAATAAATGTGTATCCAATTAAATGGCTTGGAGAGGATTACCAAAAAGAAATTTTCTGGAAGAATGACTCATGTTGTCGGTTGTTACTTTCTTCCTCTATTCCTGCAACTTTTTGTCTAGAATTAGACTGAAGACATTGCAAGCATATTTGGTTCATTGTGAACCCAGTTTACTAGTCTACCTAACAATTAGTTCATCATAAAAACAGATAGAAATATGCACATAATAAGATAGTTTATACTCCTATCTCCCATCATCTATTATCCAGCAGTTTTGTACTATACGGTTGTTAGACTGGAGTTCTGGTAAGCTCCGTTAGTATTCCCACCAAAAAGCATGAAATAAGGTTACCCATCCTTGGATGTGTGTCTTCCTACTTATGCTTTTATTCTTTACTCGTGCAAGCTTTGCATTATCATTTAAATTGCAGCAATGCCCAGTCAAGGCTTGTATAGATATTATTCATACACCTCTTCTATTCTTTTATATGGAGATTGAACTTCTCAAATCATGCTTCAGGAAACATTTCAGTGGAACGGAATCACCAGCAAGAAAAAGGGTCAAAAGTGGGGTACAGAAAAACTTCCATACCGGAGGAATGACTATAAGGAGTCCAACAAAGAACGTTCTGAGATGATAACTGCAAAAAAATTGAAACCTCCAATTGATCCCATTGACTTCGATAAGCTTGCACCATTTACTGGCTCGCCTAAGGTAGGTTTATATACACATGTATAAATAGATGTATGTGTGTACGTGCGCATATTCTCCTTGCATGGGTCTTTGTATTTCATTTCTCCTCTTAGTTGATGTTAGTGGACTTCGTTTGCCATTGCTTGACAATCTTACCCGTTAACATTTTTATTCTCCTACATTCACTATCCTATTAAATTGATATGTTGCCATTGTTTTGCAGGAAGGGGATGTGATTGCCTATCGTCTACTGGAGTTATCATCGACCTGGACACCGGAGCTTTCCTCTTTCCGAGTATACCTCTGATACCATTGGTGATTCTGCAATTCCTATTAGGGCAAATGCAGTACGTTTAACATTTTGTTGTTCCTTTAGGTTGGGAAAACATCTTGGTATGACCCTGTATCCGGAAAAGTTCTACTAACACTCGTCCCAGAACATCCAATTATCTTTGAGAAGCTGGATGAAGATGCATGTTCAGAACTACCAGATAACTCTCTTTACAGGGAGGATGGATCTCTAGAGGAACAACCAGATAACTCCCTTTACAGGGAGGATGGATCTCTAGAGGTACTCGAGCTTTACACAATGAACTCTTACTCTCCCTTTCTTATGTTGATTAGCTAGCAATGACACATGGATGTATGAGGATTGGTGAACGCAGTAAAGGGTACATGTACCCTGTGGCAATTTCAAATACTATACTTGTACTCTATAGTCTATCCAGTTTTTTCTTGTGCCCCCATAAAACTGCACCAGAGGCCTTACTGTACAAGTTTGATACACCAAATCATCTCTACTCTCTCTCTCTCTCTCTCTCTTGTGAAACTTTTTCTTTTCTCTTGCGATTTGTGATTGCCGATGCCTAATATACTATTAGTATGTTGATATGTTTGGTTTGTGTGCTGATTATATGCTAAAATTTGGATGTTTTTAAGCCATCGACTATCTTTCTTTTTAAAACTTTAGGCCTTCTGATTTATGCTCATTGCTGGAAAACTCGGGGGCTTTCATTGGGTTTCTTTATTAATTTTGGGGCTTTTGAAAACTAATCTACTGATCGGTACTTTTGAAAACAGCTTATGTGAATAATTCACAGTAGGGAATTAGGATTAGTAGATGCCCTCACTATCATAACTGTCTATTCATGGAGGATGAATAGGTGACCCCACTGTGTATTGTTTCTGGACCTGACCAGGAAAGGTGAACTTGTGACCTTGCATTTCAAGTTTGTGAAATGTATGAAAATTTGTTTTTTCTGCAGATTGATTTCTTGTCACTTGTTGATGTCCGAATTGTCAAGCTTGGCATATCACATTCCGCAAAAGCAGTGACCAGTAGTGTTAATAACGGTTCCACGGCCAACGAAGCTTCCACATCCACGCTGGTGACCTTGAATAACGATAAACAGACAGATGCCCCCACCCCAGGTACTTATGATTGGTCACTGAAATGGTTTTAGTTTTGGTTTTCTATTCAGTGGAATGTCCTGAAAACTGTGCATATTCTTGACTGCAGGAAAAGAAGGTAATGAGTGGGATGAAATCAGCCAAGCTCTAAGCGCAAAGAAAGAACAGCTGATTCGGGAGAATGGTTGGAATAAGGAGGGTTCTGGAAAGGGCTCATGGTCTTATAGAGCCTTGAGAAGCAGTGCACTTGGCCCGACAATGGCTATTCTAAGAGCAAGGAACGATATATGAGAATGAGTTGTAACCTCTTTCGGGTGGATGAATATGTAATGAACTTTTACAGAAAGAGAAGAATCTCCCCACTCTTCGAGCTCTGTTCAACATAAGAAGCTTTTGAGCTTGAGCTTTTGTATGGGGGCTGGAACCCGAGTTTGCTTCTTGGTTACTCTGCTTTATATTGAGGAAAAAATAGCAAACTTGTTTATACTGTTGGTTAAATCATGTTTTTTATTGGGTTCCAAATAGCAACGTTTGACATTCTCTATTTCTCACGGCAGTTCAAATCCACACCCCTTACGGTCCACACCTCTCATTTCCCGATCAAATTTTGATGATTTGAACCGTTTAATGTGTTTAAAATGTGATTTTAAGGGTACTCGCAAGAAATCGGACCCGGAAGGGCTTGATCTGAGCAGTTTTTCATAAATGCTGGCAGAAACTGTTTTACAAAAAGTTGCACTGATCAAGCTCTTCGTGATATTTTTTTGAGCTGATTTCTCGCGGGTACCTTTAAAATCACGTTTTAAACACATTGAACGGTTCGGATCATCAAAATTTGATCGGAAAATGAGAGGCACGGACAGTAAGTGGTGTGGATAGGAACCGGACTGCACTATTTCTATTTCTTTGTTGGAACTTTTGGCCTGAGGTGAGGTTTGGCCAGAAAATGGTTCCTTTAATCTTGGGTATCTTAGCTTAATTTTCCATTCCATTCCATTCTACGCTGTGCTTGTCCAACTGCTGTATAGAGGTCAACATACCATTACCTATTCAATGTTATATATATAAAAAAAAAACACTGATGAGACACGAGGCTTGGCTTAAACTTAGGAATTTGCTCACTTCCAAGATTTTAGGTTCATAACTTCTCAAGTGCTACTGCCTATTGCATACAGGACTTTTTCTCATCTTTAATTGGCCCGGATACTCTCTGTGAGAGAGAGAGAGAGAGAGAGAGAGAGAGAGAGAGAGAGATGAACTTTAACCTTCCAGAGACTTTTAGTTGGGGAATATCAGACTTGATATTAAATCAAAAAAATATCAGACTTGATAAAAAAAAAAAATGTAATTCCATACTTTCAAGGAACAATTCATAACATAAATGAAAAAACGCAACTTCCCCCACCAACTTCAAACCCAGCAGGGAAAAGAAAAGAACCTGAAGCAAGTTTCCTTCATACGCAAGTGGTGCGGTAGCCAAATGGTGGTATCATGCACTCCATGCATTTTGATAGAGGTGCAAACCTCATTAACTACATCTAACAATGTTACTCTCACCGAGCACAAAGTTCCCTTCATACAATCCAACCGAAAGTACTGAAAATTGCAAACATTGGCCATGAAAAGCAACACCTTCGGCGTTGTATTTAGCAAAAGCTACATCAACAATAAGGTTTGCTAGATTTACAACAAGATCAAAAGAAAATCGATTGCATATAATTATTCATCCGACTGCAATTATTCACTTATATACTCACTCCTATATGCATATAGAGAAGGCTAGTCTTCTGTACATGATTTGCCATAAACCCAGTGGCATACATCACACAAGCAGTGTAGAAGCACTTCTACTGCCTGGGATGCCAATTTGTATGAAAAAATCTGCAACAGATCACTGACCATAACCTATTAATCTGGATGTTTCTGGAGGGTATGAATCATCTTTCTATCCCCTCGGTTTGTCGCCTCAGGTCTCCGCCTTGTGAAATGAGAACCAGTTCAGATGATTTAGGAGCTGCTCCGGCTCCTCACCTTCTCTCACGATCTGCACAATCCGTGGAAAATCAGATAAGAAAGTTAGTCCATTACACTTAACAGAACGAACAAAACAGAAGTGCAACTAGCACCCTTCTGCAATTTGTAGATCATGAAGTTTGGTAGGAGTTGGTTTTGCTACAAGCCAATTGGGTTTTGAAAAAGGTGACTGGCTCTAGGACCTAACGGGTGTTTGGTAGTGGACTTGAACTGAAATCATGGTTCAACAGAGGCATTTTGATATATGAACGAATCACCATAGGTTTTGCAAACAGCATTTTCGGATTGGGTGTGTAAATAACAAAAGACAAGCTCATGTTCACAAGGCAGTACATAATGAGATAAAGATGTTGATCATAAACAGAACTGTAACTTCCAATTCCAAGTAAACTTGTTTAGGGAGAAAGTCAGAGAAACTACATGGGTCTAGTAGGTGATATATTTCAGAAAGATCCTCTACTTTTTCTCAACGCAAAAACATTTGTCCAGTGGCTGCTATCCAGACAGTATACATCATACGTGCAGTCACTTTCACAACAAAACCAGAAATCCAGGAATCAATATCGACATGTTTGAAGCCATGCTAAGCAAAAGGACGCAAAGATTATTGAAAAACTAAAGAGGCAATATACCTGCACAGAGGAATTCAACGGCAAACCCATCTGTTTAAGAAAGTTGCAGCCAACCGTATCCCACTGGATATGACTATTTTCGCTTCCCTCATCACTACTGATCAGTTGATGCTTCCCGTCTCCGCAAGAAAATTGATGCCCCAGCCATATGTACAAAACATTAGCACCATCTGAGTCGTATGTTAGATACACAGATGTAGAATCTAGGTTATTAAAGGGGTGCATCTCTACTTTATCCAAAGTAGGCCACTGATAAAGAACCAAGTTGGTTACTTCCGCTTCTGTAACACAACTTCTTGCATCACTTGATGGAAGATCAAATGTATCATATTCTCTCCTTTCAATATCACACTGTAATTCATTGGGAGGAACATCTACCATTTCAGCATCGAAAAATCCTTCTTGCTCAATCTGGTTGCACTCGACATCCCTCATCACGCTATCCTCTGAATCAGGTAGAGAAAACGAATATGATCTTGTTAGGCGCTGTGGAACTTGAGATGTCTCATCAACTGAAGGAAGCCTCATGCGCGGCGGAGGATTACTCCCCCTGCGCTCAGCAATAGAGAGGGTAGTTCCCTTGCACGGAAAACAAGTGTTTGTCTCCGTCAGCACATGGTTACCAGAAAATGCTTTTTCCCAAGAATGAGAAGTTCTTTTACAAAGATAACAAACATTTTCCCCCAAGGAAGCATCATTTTTGCGGTAAGGATTTGGAGATTCTAACCCAGACGGTGAAGACTGAGATGATAAATACGACAAGTCGGACCAGTTAGAAGAAGAGGGTGAGAAAGTAAACGAACCGGAGAAATCAGATGTTGAAGGGGAGAGTGAAGGGGATTTGGAACCAAACTTTGGGCTACTTCCAAGAAAAGAAGAAAAAGAATAACTACAACTGGGTGTCGGTGACGATAAAGGATCAGTGAGAGGATCAGAGAGGCTGCCAGTTGGAGAACAAAAGAAGAGATCCGGTGAACCAGATTTACAGCTCGAAGGCAATGGAGAATCAGGGTAGTCTGATCCATGACTTGATGTAGTGGCGTCACAGCTCAATTTAGATGACCTTATAAGTTCTTTCAAATTCCCCCTGGCAAACTTCTTTCTCAATATGCCCCAGCCATTTTCTCTAGCCGGAAGACAAGTTTCGGATCTAGTTCCAGACAGTGGAAAAGGCGGAACAACCCCACCAGAAAGCGCCTTATGGAACATTTCAAAGTCCTTATCATAAAGATCAACCTTCCTTTCGCCATCAAACGCAGAACCATTTTCAGCGCTACCATCAGCTAAGAGTTCTTTGTTCACAATAGACTCCCAAAATTCAGATGGCTCTTTACCTTCTTCGATGGTCACAACTGGTCCCTGTGCCATTTCATATCTGATTACCTGAAAGGCAGCTTCCCTTGCAATATCCGACATCACTGAGACACAATACTTCCCAATCCACACATACACGGCCGAAGGAACATGAATAATGAACGCTCCCCTAGAATCAAGGCCTTCAGCACCTGTCTGACTCAACATTTTTGGCACAAGATGAAGGGGATCGTACGCGGAGTGAGGTGCCATACGATACATCCGCAACACCGAATTTGGGCTCGCAAGAAAGGCCAATGTTCGATTCTGGCATAGTAACAGCTGGCAAGCAAAACCCATGTTGGGATTCGTCACCCCACGTGCCGCCTTCACATATTGGAAAGCATCTTCAAATGTTTGCTTCTTCCTCCACATGAGGTATGCAATAACCAAAGAGGTCGATCGCGACACTCCTTGGCAACAATGGACGAGCACTCGCCCACTTTGTTCTCGAACATCCTCAAAGTAATCGAAAACATCGTAGAGTATACTCGTGATATCCTCAGACGGGCTATCATGCAGCCAAAGGGTCTTATATACAAGCTCATTCTTAAAATATTCAGGACAAACGAAACCAACGCAATTCAACACATGGGTAATCCCATTCTCGCGAAGAACTTCCCGGTTCTTTGCAACCGCATCGCTCCCTAAATAAATATGCTCTGTGATTCTCGAACACTCCTTGTCGAAAAAGGCAAGCTTGTCTTTTTTGCATTCGAATTCTCTTTCGGGTTGTTCTGAGTCCGGGTTCTGAGTTTGTTTAATTGACCCTTTTGCCCCGGGGGTAGGGGCTTGAGGCCATATGCCAAGATCATCAGAGCCTGCCTTTGGCCAGTCCTCAAGGTTCTTGTGGGATATCGAAAGGGGTTGTAGAGGTGGAAGACACAACCTGGACTTATTGTTTTGTTTCGGCCGAGGACTAGGGGTTCTAGGTGACCTGTCAGTCCACGAAACCGACCGTAAATATGATTTCCGATTAGCACCACCACCACCATCACCGGCGGCGGATGGCCGGCCGTTGTCTTGTTCTTGCCCTAACATCTCCCAACCTTTGTCAAATTCTACAAATACAGAGAAAGCTAATTGGGGATACTTCTAGGAAAGGGGCAAAGTAACAATCAAGATTAGGGTTTTGAAAATAAGTAACCCAACATTCAGAATTCCAATTCGTCTGTGCATTTTTTTCCTCAACTAAAACCTTTGACCATCTTCCTCCACATACGCAAGGACCATGTCTCTCTCTCTCTCTCTCTCTCTCTCTCTCTACATATGTTTCTAGAGAGAGGAGGAGAAGAAATCAAACACAAATACGACCAAGTAAAACCTAAAGAAAGCTGCCAATAAGAATAACATAGAGAGAGTAGAGTGCATAGAAAATGACTTACTTGAACAAGTGGATCGGTCTTTGGGGATTTGCAGCCGACATTGAATACCCTAGAAGATGGGAATCAAGACCCATTCAAAGATTGTGGAGAGAGAGAGAGAGAGAGAGAGAGAGAGTTTGAAGGAACAAGTCAGGTAGACCAGAAACAGAAAGCAAGAAACTGTAGAAGGGAAGAAGAGGTGGTTGGAGGAGTGGGCAGTTTTGGACCCAAACAGAATCAGTCAAACTGCCACGTCATAATGTTTGCCCTTAAAGCACGCATGTCAAGTCTTGTGATGTCATTAAAAATTCTTGTTGAATGGGAATTGAATTAGATGCTGATTTTGCCACTCTATTTTTTTGTTAACGTCACTCTCTTGCAAGTGTATTTTTTGTGCAAAAATACACTTGCAGAGGAGTGACGTTAACAAAAAAGGAAGTGGCAAAATCATTTCTCATTGAATTTAGCAAAAAAAAAAAAGGAAGTTTGGCATGTTTAGTATACTACTCCATCTGTCCCAAATTTGATGTCAATTTTTGATATTCGTGACAATTTCAATTCTTTATATCTTTTATTATGGATTTCAAAAAATATGTAATATGGATCTTGTTTGATAGTTCTCGATTAGTTCTATTATATAAAGTTTTCAAACTCATGAAAAACATTATAGATTGAGAGATATAAACGATGAAAAATGATAGTACGAGTTTCAAAAATTGTCAATTTTTTTTTTTTGTGACGAATGGAGTAGTTGTTTTTAGAAAGTGGACACTTATTATGGAACCGCATCGCTCCCTAAGTAAATAGGGAAAATGACGGCCAATGACGTGTTTTGATAATTAATACCCGCTAAAGACATACTGAGAACATTTATTAATGCTGAAAATGTCCTTGGGGGTATTAATTATCAAAACACGTCCTGGGCCGTCATTTTCCCATGTAAATATGATCCATGATTCTTGAACACTCCTTATCGGAAAAAAAGCAGTGGTTATAAAATTTTTACACTGGATTGTGTGAGACCCACTTCAGAAGATTATCGAAGCTGCTCAATTTATTTAAACTATGTTTTTAATAGTTTCTGTAACAAAAAAACTCATTTGGATATTAATAAAAGCTTGATCGATCTTTTATCCCTAAATTCGCTGGGCTTGAATGAATTAATCAAGTCCTTGTCATTTTCCAAATGAGATGATTTTTTTTTCACAAAGACCCTTAAAATAATATTTTAAGCAAATTAAACGGCTCCAAATCTCGAAATGGGTCCACGCAATATGGTGTGAACCAAATGGTGTACCCCTAGTCAGGCTCAGTTAGCATTTTTTTTTTTTTCAGCACAGTTAGCAAACCCTTTGTCCAAGTGCACCTCATTGTTTTGGTTTCTATTCTATCTATGTTGAATGACAAAATTGTCCTTCGTATATGCTTTTCTTCACTCATGAAAAGGGTAATATTGTAATTGCACAGGAACTTGAACCCAAACAAACAGAGAACCGCATGTGGATAACATGAGAGTGTGAAAATCAAACTCTCAAATAAAGTTCGATATTGTTATTACTAGGATGAAGATTTTTTTTGTTCAAATGGGAGTATAAAAATTTGCACACAGATGACTCCACATACTTCTTCTAAGGGTGCGTTATGTCGACACCACATATTTATCTGTAAAGAATTCTACGGCACATGCGTCAGGATCAGAACTTAGATCATAAGATGTGCTCAATTTCAAGATGTCAACATTGCTGAAGAGTACATTTTGCCCACTTACCGACAATAAAAATTTGGATCCAAGCATTGAATGATTCAATCAGGACCGACCCAAAGTATTTGGGGGTCCTAGGCCAAATGGTTGAGTGGGGCCATACATATATTTCCAATTAAAAAAATAACAAAAATATTTATCTATATAATTGTTTTAGTTCACATTTAACATGGTTAATGCTTTGGCTTCAATGTATCATCCTCTTTGACACAAGTTTGAAACATAGTAGCAATAGCAATATTTTTTACAAATAAGCACTTAAAACAAAAATTTACCTTGCTGGGATTCAAACTCAGGCACTTTCTACGGGATAGAATGTATTTTACCACTAATCACCAATAGAACTTTTCTATATTGCGGACAAATATATATATACAGTCAGGATCCTATGAGGGATCCCTTACGGCCTTACCGTAAGGGACTCCCCTTTCCCGATCGAATTGCGATGATCCGAGCCGCTCAATGTGTTCAGAACGTGATTTTAAGGGTATTTAAGAGAAATCGCCCAAAAAAATGACCGGGAAGGGCTTGATCCGAACAGTTTTGCATAAAATGCATTTATAGTGTTTTTATGAAAAACTGCTCGGATCAAGCTCTTCCCGGTCATTTTTTTGGGCGATTTCTCACGGGTACCCTTAAAATCACGTTCTAAATACATTGAGTGGCTCGGATCGTCGTAATTTGATCGAAAAAGGGGAGTCTCTTACGGTAAGGCTGTAAGGGATCCCTTATAGGATCCAAACTGAATATATATATATATATTGTTTCCTTCTATTGCGGACGCCCTCATTTTACCAATCTGCAGACTTTTTATGCTAGCCATTGGATCTCATCCAACGGAGCCCTAATCCAACAGAAGATTAGGGCTCGATTACACACACACACTTGTTATGAAGGGGGCCCTAATATTAGCCCAAAATTTGGGTCCTTAGCCGCAGGCCTCTTGGGCCTTACCTTAGGACCGACCCTGAATTCAATGCTTGGATTCAAATTTTTGTTGCCAGTACTTAAAAATTAAGAATCTTACCTATTGAATTGAATGGATTAGTTAGTGTTGGAGGAAGAAATATATTGCTAACAAGTTAACTGGAAAAACTATTAACAGATGATTAAAAAGAACTTATTAACAAGCAAAAGGGAGAGCTAGGACTTGTGAAAAGAAAAAAAAAGGGAGGCTAGATGAGAGCAATTTTTGTTCACCATCGCTTTGTTTACCCTCGCAAGGGTATGCTTATTCCATGTTTCATTACCATAATCAGAACCGTTCATGTTGTCTAAATTCATTTGTTAGGAGACTATGCGAAAATTTATCTTAATAGGAGATTGATAAGCGATTGATCTAAAAGTTCAATAATTCAGTCAAGAATTTTAGAGAAAATAAATAAACTCCTAGATGAAGCACTTATTGATATTAGATTGAGCTGAATTTTGTCTAGATATCCTAGAAAATGAATCTGGAAAAATTGAACGATTTCGATTAGAAAAGTGAGACATGGAATGAGCATACCCTCGCCGAGGGTGAACAAAATTGCTCTCGGGATAGGATGTTAAGTTGCCTTCGAACCCTTTATACCTCATCCGACCTCTTATTCTTCAATTCCACTCTAGACCCACAATTTTAAATGGACCCTGAATTTTGGTAAGTATCTCAAATAGCAACTCTCAGAAAATCAGTATTTATTGGTACTAGTAGAGATATGGACGAATTATTTTTTGTTTTTTTAAAATAATACACGAATATAATTCTTTTTTTTTTTTTTTGATCCGCCACGAATATAATTCTAGACTTAGGTCATTGTTGTACAAGTAAAACAGGAGTTTTTTTTTTTTTTTTTTTTTTGTCAATATCATATCAATCTTGTTTTTTTTTTTTTTGCAAAGATATTATTCTTTATAAAGTGTAGGAGATGATCAACACGAATCATCATTACATCCCTGAATGATGACATAGGGTAGCTTTAGAAATAGTTACGAATCAAATCCTTAAACACAACATGCAAATGATCATCAATTCATCCATGTTTTAAATTAAGCATTGAACTAGATTTTTAAGGTTTAGTAAACAACTATAAGATTACCAATTTGACCTTGGAATTGATTGGAGAGTGTGGGCAACACGCTACTCTCACTTTTGACATACACAGCTTCAAGATTTGTCTCGCTCTCTTCATATCACTTATTCCATCAAATAATGTGATGTGGTCTTTTTTTTTTATCGGCAAAAGATGAATTTTATTAAAAACGGGGAAAGGGGGAGGGGATCCAACAAAAAGTTGGATGATACACTGCAAGGACAAAGCCTAAACCACTCAGGGGTCTACAAGGAACCAAAACAAATAAAACAATAAAGCCCGATCCAAAACCCAAATAAAACAATAAGCTCCAGAAACACCCGATCCGGTCCAAGCCTGGACCGGCTTACCCAATCCAACCCCCAAAACTCTAACCACTACAGCCACCTCCTCCGTACAAACCACCGGCGACCCGCCTCGCTGTTAAACCGAGCCAGTCTCTCCCAGAAGTAGAAACCGGCGGCGAAAACGAACCGGCCTACGAAAAACAGAGACCGCAGTAGTCAGAGTCATGGGGAACCACCATCATTAACAGCACCTCCCCAACAACACAACAACACAGACATCAACGGCAATAGCAGCAACCCAGAAGCAGTGAACTGACAGCCCCACGCCCGATTGAGAGCTCTGATTGGTTGCCGACAAGACTTCGGCACGCAAAACGAATACATGCCAATGATCTCTCTTCTGCATGTGATGTGGTCTTACACGCAGAATAGAGATCATTGGCCAAGTGTGTCATGAAGCAAGACATATTGCTTGTATCCATAATGTCTATACTTTATGCATGTAACTGCCCCAAGATGTTTCTCAGTTTAATTACGAATGAGGGTTAAAGCAGTCACATGTCGGTAAATCGTCATCGATAAATTTTGATTTAGTATTTTTAGAAATCGACTGATAGAAAGGGTGAACGTGGTACCCTACCATATTATAGGGGGCTATTTATGTGCTTTTCAAGTTTAATTAGGAGGATAATTAAGTTGATTATTGAGATAAAATTGAGGGGGTTGTCTAAGTGACCAAGCCTATTCTTTTGTTTGAATAAATTGGCACTGATGTTGATCGTAGACCATAGTTGAATTTTGACCAATTCAGCCATCAATAAAGCAAACAACCAAAATTGCGGCTTGAAACTTTCAACAAAATGATTCAAATAAAAAATAATAATAATTGAGAAGCAGTCCTTTTCATTGTGACAACATTTTCTACAGTCGCACCAATTTTATTTTCAACAACACTATTTAAGTCCAGTTTCAAAATGAAATCGACTTTTTAGCAGTTTGCCGAGCACTGCACGGAGTTAGTAATTTTTTTGAACACATATTGTTATCTCCTATAAAACTATATTTCCTTTTACGATTAGTCTCGTTAGTCTTATAGTATTACGGACCTTAATTCGAACGTGTCCGTAATTGGATTGGCCCATTTTATTGAGTATATGGGCCAGTTGGCTAGTAGGATTTGTGGCCCTAACTCTCATATTGTCCTCGAAAAAAATGAAATTTATTTTTGTTGATAAAAAAAAAACTCTCATATTGTCCTCTTATCACGGACCGAATCTCCTATTTAAAGGCGCCCAAAGCACCGAAGCCCTAATTTTCTTCCATTGTGAGAGAGAGAAAGAACTCGACGAGCAGAGGAAAGCTCTCGAGGAACGAACCAAAGCCTTTGAGAGGAACGGGTGGCAAAGGCGAGAGAAGAAAGAAGGCCTCCACTGAAAATGTGAAAATGCACCTCAACCATTAGATCGAAACAATCCCAACCCTCCACTAAAAATCTTGTCTTTACGTGGTCCTTACACCGTTGTGTTTTAAATTTTTTAAAAACGCTGAAAATGAGAAACTACAGAATTTATAATCCAATCTTCTATATAAATTCTCCGGTTAAACCGGTCTTAAAAGAACGTTTTGTAACATAAATAGTGCAACAGTATATAGCCGTAGAGATTATTCCACCAGTATCATGCTCAACTAGGCTAGATGTTCGTGTTGGGCCCGACGTGCTCCCATGAATTTGGTAATACAATGTCACTTTCTACGTTCGGGTGCTGTATCGAATTTCATAAAAGACTAAATTAAAACTCTTCCAAATACCAATTTTATTTAATACAGATGAGGAAAAAGCGATCCGACAGTTGTTTCGAATTCAACCAAAATGAATGGTCACCGTGGAGACAACAACGCGTTCAAAATAAATGGCAGTCAGTGATCGAGTCCCAATCTATCAAAGAAACAAAGCATATGCGATATGAGTCAAGGTTGGTGGCCGGGCAAGGCCCAATTAGAATAGTCTTGTAGATGGTTGTCATTGCATGAGAGGAAAAATATGTATGGTCATGTCACAATCACTCAGCACAAAGTGTGAGCTAGAGCTACCTCTCTTTCCATCATATCCATTCTATGTGTTTACAAAGAAGAGTTCCACCGACTACTAACACCACACACACTGGCGGACCTTAGATTAGGTTCTGGCATACGTGCGATGGAATTTTCTACAGATAGCTGCGTGGTGTGATGGGGTAATACTCACTGGTCAAGGTGACGTGGCACCATACTTGCACTTCCATTTCTGTAAACGAAAAAAGGAGTTCCATTTGAATCTCATCGACAAAGGAGTCGTAGGTTATTACTTACTGCCTGAAAGAAAAATCACATTCAATTAGGTAGAAATCATCACTTGGGTATGGAGTACGAGCCTATGACCGTGTGTACAATTATGTAATATTGTGTCGTTGATAATGCGCCTACTTGACCATTGCTAATTTTTTGCTTGACCGTTTGGGTACATAGCCGGGTTAGCGCCGGTGTGTCACAACATCAGAGTAAGTTTTGACGGATCAAATGGTTACTTCCAATTAAAGTGGCCCAAAATGAGTTGTCAAATATTTCTTTACACACCATTTTAGTGCCAAAAACAAAAGGGTTGATTGGATTTTCTCTCCAAAATTTCACTGTAGTTCCTACAACTGCTATGGTGATTGGTGACTGTCATCTCATTGAGTTTAAGGGGCGCGCAAGCTGGCTCGGACATTCGTTTATAAAGAATAGTATCACCCTTCCGTCTCTCTAGCAACGTTTGTGAGACTGACTGAATACGATATTACGATATCAGATGTATACGTGACCATGACATTTCTCTACCCCCATTAATACCCTTACAATTCTACCTTAGTCCCATTCTAGTCACTTGCAATTTCACCAGAATCTCACTTTGGTCCCTCGAAGTCTAATTTTTCCATCACAACGTCATGTGAGGCACAATTCCAGTTCTTAGTTACCTCGCCACCTCTTGGGGGATGAAATGCTAACATTTAAACTCTGACTTAAATTTTAAGAGATTGACTAACAATTCCAACTAGAGGAGAAGGATATTTGGGATAAAAAAAGAAAAGAAAAAAAAGCAGGGAATTTATGACTAATAAACGAAAGGAACGAGCCAAACAATTGATCGCTCAAGCTTGATTGGAAAACACAACGAGCTTTGATAATATCTTCTTCAAGCTTGACTTGTTTATGAGACGAACTAATCTCAAACAAGTTTTAACTGAGCCGATCTCGAGTACCTTGAATTTTTTAATCATCACGTCAAATGAGCCGAACAACGTTCGAGTTTGGTTTTATATTTTTGAAGGCTGTCAACGCGACAGTAGATCATCCGATATATGTAAAAAGAAGAACAAAAATCACAAAACTATAAAACAAATCAAAACAAAATACTACAAGAAAAGCTGTTCAACTCCGATATCTGACCCGCCGTAGTATCGTCACTGAATCTGCATCTTGAAGCCTTCACCATCGCCATTGGAGAGTTCAGGAAACCATCGCCCAACCGACCTGATTCAAGAGATCTAGATCTAGAACTCGAGATTCGGGTCTTCGTATTCCAAAAATGGCGGGGAGAGCGAGAGATCTCCTCTCCCTGAGGAAAGATAGTCTCAACCCTCTCGCAACCTCAGAGGCAAGAGAGGAGAGGAGAGGAGAGAGCCTGGATTAGCAGGGGACTGATAGAGGAGAAAGAAGGAAGAGATTGGTACAAAGAGTGGAATCCCACCACACGAAGTCTCTCTCTCTTTCCTCTCAAATTATATCAAGCTTGATTTGAAACTTTAATGAGCTTCAAAAATATTCAAACTTGATTTATTTCTAGATAACAATCCAATGTCAAACGAGCGAACACGAGCTTGAACTCGAGCAAATTAATCGTTTATCAGCGAAGTCCCAATACGGGTACCAAGGAGTAGCTTTTTGTCGACAACTTTACAAAATGGGCCTCAAGTTAGTACTCAACGCATCCTAGGGGCCCAGAAAAAAAAAAAAAATTCTAGAACCAGATTCCCAGACTCAAGCCCACCATACTCTTAGAGAGGGTTCGGACTTGGATTAGGGGCCCAAGTACATCAACGATTCTCTCTCTCTCCTCGCAGTCGCCCGGCGATTCCTCCGTTGCCGAATGCAAGGTTCTCTCTTTCTGTCTCCATTCAATTCACTCTACTGTTTTACTCGACCTTATAGCTTCATTTACGCCATTGGCATTCTAATTTCCACACACCCATATGCATGTTGATCAAAAACCCAATTTTGCAAACCCACAAGAAAATCGATGCTATGCATTCGATTCTTGAGACACCCATTTTGATATGTATAGAGCTCTTGGCTATTCTCGACTAATGTACCGCGCTCGCATATCTAACTACGTCAAAACCGGCCTCATTGATCAAGCCGTCCAAGTGTTCGACGAAATGACTCAAACAGACTGTAGAGTGTTCAGCATTGACTACAACCGTTTTATTGGCGTTTTAGTTCACCATTCCCGCTTTGATTTGGCTGAAAAGTATTATAATAAGATGGTCTCAGATGGGTTTTCTTTAACCTCTTTTACATATTCAAGATTCATTGTTGGGTTGTGTGAAGTTAAAGATTTACAATTCGTTGAGAAGCTTTTGGATGACATGGGTAAACTCGGGGAAATCCCAGATATTTGGGCTTTCAATGTATATTTGGATCGGTTGTGCGCCGAGGGTTTGGTGGACAAGGCTTTGGAGGTGTTTTGGGTGATGGCTGAGAAGGGGAGAGAGCCTGATGTTGTGAGTTATACTATTGTTATTAATGGGTTGTGTAGGGCTAGAAGATATGAGAACGCCGTCGAGCTTTGGCATTTGATGGTTGAGAAGGGTGTTAGACCTGATTGTAAAGCGTGTAGGGCGATTGTTTTGGGTTTGTGTGATGGTGGGAAAGTGGATTTAGCTTATGAGCTTACCGTGGGGGCAATGAAGGGTGAGGTTGAGTTTAACACGTCAATTTATAATGCGCTTATTCATGGGTTTTGTCAATCTGGTCGGATTGACAAAGCTCAAGCGATTAAGACATTTATGAGCCGGAATGGGTGTGAACCGGATTTAGTTACATATAATATTTTGTTGAACTATTGTTGCAATGAGCTTATGTTTGATGAGGCAGAGAAGTTAATGGAGAAAATGAAGAAGAGTGGAAAGGAACCTGATGGGTATAGCTACAACCAACTTCTTAAAGGCCTTTGCAAAATCAATAGGTTGGATAAGGCCTACCTGTTGATGCTGAAGATGGAGGCAAAAGGGTTGGTTGACGTTGTATCTTTTAACACAATTATTAAAGCACTTTGCAAGGCCGGCCACATTAAAAGAGCTTATAAGCTGTTTGAGGAGATGGGCCAAAAGGGTATAGCCCCAGATGTGGTGACGTTTACAATACTTATAGAAGGTTTTCTGAGAGAAGGTAGTCCAAATTTGGCCAAGATGCTTCTAGATCAGATGAGTGGGATGGGCCTGTCACTTGATCGAATATTGTACACTACAATTGTCGACCATCTGTGTAAGACCGGGAGAGTAGGGTTGGCTTACAGCATTTTCTGTGACATGGTAGAGCAGGGAGTCACCCCTGATGTAGTTTCCTATAATGCATTGATAAATGGACTTTGCAAGACTTCTAGAGTAAGTGAAGCTATGCTTCTGTATGATGAGATGCTAACAAAAGGATGCCATCCGGATGAGGTGACATTCAAATTGATCATTGGAGGCCTTTTACAAGAGAAAAAGCTTTCGGCGGCGTGTACAGTCTGGGATCAAATGATGCAGAAGGGCTTCACTCTCGACAGAGATGTTTCTGAGATTCTTATAAAAGCTATCCACTCAGCAGATTCCTCTTGCACGAATATCAGAAATGGTTAGTATCTTTTTAGTTCTATCTCTTCATGCTTTGTAGAGCTGTTAATGTTTTCATGCATGCTTGTGCTCGTTGCAATGCCAAGTCACGCACACTGAAAAACTGAGAGAAAGAAAGAAAGAAGAGAAAGTTCTAAAAGAAGTCACCGATCGATGTGATATGGACCACTGTTCTCATTTCGTAGTACAATTCCGTTTGGATGAATTGCGAACTTTTAAAAAATTCACGGTCCTATGCATTAAGAGGTGGGTCATCACGTGTTTGAGATGGTTTGCAGATGTATTCTAGCATGCAGAAATTCATATATGGCTTTTGCTTCAAATACTTTTTGTAGCCACATAACTAAATATGCCATGTAGAACTAACTGTTGAACTAACAATGTATTTTTTGGGTACGGAACTTTTCAGGTTGAACTTTACGAGTCTTGGTGCATTTCTGTTACACTCCAACAAAAGCTGCTCAGGCAGTAGTCAAAGGTTGGATACTCACTGCTGATATGCGTCTGCAAACAGAACAACTCGTGATGAATCCAAGCTTGAAGTCCTGTTGCAAAGGTAGGGCAATCACATGCGTCAAGTTCTATTTTGTTTTTTTTTCTTCCCCCCTGTTGAATAATTTCTTTGTTGTCAAGCACAGAGTAGAGAAGAGCAAGAGAAATGCTCTCTTACGATTCTGAAGGGATACTGATAGCAAAATGAAGCAGAGACCTTCATAAATGTAACCCGCAGGGATACTGTTGTATTTGGTTGAAGACAGAACATATTACTCAACAATGGAGTTAATTTCCTAGAGCGAGAGCTGAAACAGCTATCCAATGGTGGTATCAAACCAACTGATAAACTGTAACTTTCGAAGCAAATTCTCGATTGGGGCCGCAACTATATTCGATAGGTGATTTAAGAAGGGCTAAAGCTGCAAATGGCTGTTGATCCTGATTTGCTGATAGATAATTTCTTTATTTTTTTACATTGAGCTAGGAGTAGTGAGCCCCTACAAGAGCTGGCCGCTGCCTTCTTTTTTCCCCTTCCGGGCTAGTTCTTGATTTCCTTGAGATAGGAAGTCTATTTCTGTGTTTTAGTTATTCTTTGGGTTTGACATTGATTAGGTCGAATTGCACATTTATGTTGTATTTTAGGTCCCCATAAGGTGATGAGCTTATTTTTGTGGATAGGCACCGTGTCTGCATGAGTCCCTCTCTTTAACTTCATCACGTTAAAAAAAACATGTTCGCGCAATTCTTTTACGTTCACCATTTTCACTTCATCACGTTAAAAAAACCTTCGAATTCCCGTGACCCATCACTGCAAGACAAACCCATAAATTTTAAACTTCGTATGCGACAACTGCAGCCTCAATCCATATCCCCAGCCACAGCAAGAACCCACACTTCGATTTCCAGCCACAGCAACAATGCCCGCAACGAAACCATTAAGGAAACTGGATTTTTGTTGAATATGCAGTGCTCCTTAGGGTAAAAACACCCTAAATTACTTGCAACGTTGAAGCACAAGATGTGAGGAATCAAACAAAATCTTGTGATACAATTCTCCATACCAACTGCAACAGACTATATATTCACAACACCGGTAACTCTGAGTTGTTAAACGAATGTTGCTCACATTTTTTACAATACAAGTATACAATATCGCAGGAAAACAGTTGAATCCAGAATTTCTATGTCCAAAGAGCAAAACTGCTGTAACAGCATATATGTTAAAAAACTCGAACGAGAAGATTTCTTCTCCCAGCATTGGATAATTTACACAAGTGGAATGATAATCATCACACTAGTTAATAAGCCAAACCAAACCAAACCAAACCAAATCATCCCACTCCACGCGCCAAGGATCTGAAAACACACGTCCCCAGTATAGATAAAGCTTTCAAGCATATTCTCCTTAATATCTCCGCAGATATTCTCTGGTAAAGAAAGGGTGCCTCAGGGCTTCATGAGCTGTCATTCTCATGGAAGGGTCATATCTAAGGAGACCTTGCAAGAGGTCTATGAGATCTCCAGCGGAATGATCAACATGATGCATTACTAGATTCTGCCAACGGCAATTAACAAAATTATTTTCAAGAAACAGGAAGGCAATATGTGTATTATGTACATACATGATCAGATATAGCAATCACCTGAAGACGGGGTAGCTTCATGACAGCTTTAATGCTATCCCTGGAGGTTGCACCCTCTGGCCAATCCAATCTGCCTCTTTTGACATACTTCTCAGCATGTCGGCTGGACCACAACAAGAAGCACCAAGAAGAAATTAACAAATTGTTGTATTACCATATAGAATGACTTATAACACTTATAGAACAGCACCCACTCTACTCTTCTCAACATGTGTTCAGGTATGGGGCCTAAAACCCTCTCCATCATGGCCAGGTGCTCCAAGTTCTCATGTGTCTGGAACAAAGCTTCTCCCTGGAAACCACCACATATTTAGCATAAGGATTTTCCTCTAATATGTTGGATTTAGCTAACATACATAAGTGACAATAAACATACAGAGCATAGTTCCATCAAGATACAACCAACACTCCATATATCACAAGGATAGCTCCATCCCAGACCTGAAAGTATAGAAATAAGCCTCCACCCATTCATGTAAACACTATGGCAAAGCACGTGCAAAACTTTTAATTTAAGCCAACTGATTACCAAGAATAACCTCAGGTGCACGGTAATGCCTAGTAGACACAATATAGTTGTGTTCTTGATGCTCATACGCTGTGCTACCAAAATCAATAACCTTAATAGCACTTGACTTTGGCAATCTCTTAAAACAAGATCCATCTCTTGGTGAGCAAGATCCGACCTGTAATAAGAAGTACAATTGCTCTTCCCATATGAAACAAGAGGAAAGGAAAGGAAAATGGCTTGAACAAAAAATGGAACTAAAATGTAGGATATAAATAATCTTGAAAATAAATAAATGAGCTGAGACGCGAGATTGAAGTCTTTGAGAAAACAGCAGTACCTTGTAGTCAGGTACTTTCACATAATCAGGTGAAATGAAAAGTATGTTCTCAGGCTTCAAGTCAGTATGAATGAGGCGCATATCATGCGTAACTGCAATGTTAAACCAAAACAGCATAAGTAATTTAAGAAAAGCAAATGTAAAAAACTAAACAGCCCCATGCATTTAGTATGAAGACAATTGTGACAAAAGATTGCTTTCGAGAAAGAGAGCACGCGCACAGTCACAATCAGAAAAGACACGCGCGCGCGAGCACAGAGAAAGAGAGAGAGAGAGAGAGAGAGAGAGAGGGAGGGAGGGAGATGAGAGAGAGAGAGAGAGAGATGTTAAAGGGTTCAGATATCTTTTACTGGAACAGATGTATCATGTTTGAAAAAGATTAGCGAAGAGCAGATGTATTGACAACACACATGCTACACATTCCAACAATTGTCTGCCAATCTCGCGGACTAGATCAACCGGAAAGGAGCGGTAATTGTTTTTCCGAAGAAAATCGAATAAGCTTGGTCCAAGCTTCTCAAAGACCTGTTGACATCATTTCAATTCATTGACAAGTCTTAATCCCCGGGAAATTGTAAAGTTGGGGAAATCATGTCGCTGAAATTGATTCTGTACTTACTATACAAATATGATTACGATAGTCAAACCAGTTCCGTATTTGAACACAACTGCAAAGAATAAACACACTTAACCACCTAAGCAATAACATATAAACCCAAAAATAGAGACAATAACCCACAAGAAAAACACCATCAACTATGTGAGAGACCATACTAACCGGTTGCCACATCTATCATATCTTCCAAGCAATTGAAGCACATCTATTTCCATCATTGCTGCTTCACGATATTTCTTAATGCTTCTTACAACTTTTATGGCAACCATCTCTTTTGCTTCCCTATCCCAACATTCGAAAACCTGGCCAAAGGTACCTGTAAAATAAGAAGGATGTACGAATAAATCCATGCCACTGGGGAGCTTCTAGATTGAAATTTAAATTTAGAGCCAGAGAGAAGTGAACAGGCTAAGGCTAACCTTCACCAATTTTTCTCAGAATCTTATCTGCAATTAGAAAACCAAATAAAATAAGGTGATTAAGATTTGTTGGCAGGCATTAAAAAAAAAACCATCAATGTTCAACTATAAGTTGTACGTCTGTTTAACTCCACAAAATAAATTAAAAAACAGGTAGAGCAAAACACCAAATTGAAAAGAAATCAGTGGAAGGATTGTTTTATTAATCAAAAGGACTTTGCTCTTGGTTGGCATCACCTATTGGGTAAAGGACATAAAACAAGCAACTCCAAAAATATCTTGAACGCCCAATAACAAAAAATTTACATTCTCCACATCGAGATTCTGATGCTAAATAATTATTTTCCCAATAGAACAAAATGCATTTTTCAGCCTCAATAGAGAACTAAATAGAGTAGCTGAAAATATTGCAGAGAAACATTGAAGAGGTAAAAACTGTATTACAAAAGGTTAAAATCCTCTTGAATAAACAGGGAGGTAACTCGTTCAAAATGCAGAAACAGTAGTACACATAACAAAAATGCTGAGAACAAAATATGTCACGTATGATGAAAAAACGAAATTACAGCGCAGAGTTAAATTCTCTCCGAGCTCAAACATGTAATGTCCATCTTTGTCATCATCTCGCCACGGGGGAGAGCCTTTTTGAGCCAATCCTTTTACAAATAGACTAGCATGGTCTGCGAGAACCCTTGAATGTCCAAAGCTCTTCACATTTCCAACGTCTTGCCCATTATATATTCCTGATTGGGCCTACACACAGTCATCCATTCACACTCCGCCAGAGAAATATCAAAGAAAATATCCCTTCCCACTAATTTTTTTTGTTTCTCTCAAATATACTGAAACAATATCAGAAAGCAAATTTTAAATGCCAGATGATCATTAGCTAGTATTTCAACATGACCACCAAAAAAAAGAAGAAAAGTACGAGTCCATATCAGTAACAAAAAGCCAAAGAAATTTTCTGGCAGTTATTAAGAATAACAATACGTAAATAAACAAATGAGCATGTGTATTCAGTATTCGGCAAAACAAGGAGGTCAATCTCGTCACGAAAACTGAACCAAAAATGTAAATGTTGATAACTACACCCTACACACACATGCACATACACATATGAGCTTATTTGATAACAAAGTTCAGCGTTTCAAATTGATGAGATGCAGTGGCTTGTAACGGTTTGACAAAGCAGAATCATCTGCCATTTACCATAATTTAGTAAACTGAAAATGAGTCTTAATATAAGTCAGAGAGACTTGATCACCAGTTACCACTGCATGCTTAATGTGTACATATATGGTAGTTTTCATTTCCATTCTCAACTAATTGATGTTATTGTAAGACTCGTACACTATGGATTCAATCCCTAGCAGTATAAAAGTCAGTAATATAATATTCCAGTGCTTATCTTCCAGTTTTATAAGACCAAAAACCTGCTCTGAGAAAAACACCAGAGTGAGCAGCACCATATGGACAACCAAACCACATTACGTAGTGCAGCCACCTTTCTGAAGTCATAGACGATCGAAAGTATATTCCATTTTTCTAACCATCCAGATCATATCAATTTGTTTAATAGATGACATTAACTAATGTATCATTGCTCTCCAACCACCTTTAGAAAAGATAAACAGATCAGAGTAGGATGGCACCATTGCAAAAATTCCTAGTTCCTTAGGACGCCTCTGCATGAGGTCCTGACTCCTGAATACATGAGGAATGCAGAGTGTCTTTTAGAAGGTGAATAGGAAGATGCCGTTCATCATAACCAACTTGTTCAAGCTCTCATACAGTCATTGGAAAACTCAAAGCAATGCTACTCTGCTAGACATATTCATTTCCCACCGTCTAATCCAAAATAAATACTACATGATTCCACGCTAAGATTGATTAAACTTTGTAAATATATATTCTTCTGTTTCTCAAGGTATCCTACTATTTCTATCCTTTTCACTTCAACGCAAACATAATCCGCCTCCCCACTATGTTTATCCCAAATCCTTATAAAATTATGGTTATAATCTGTGGATATGATGCTTGTATAAGTGGTGAAAACAAAAACTTCAAAGAGGCTACCAGGAGGAATCACTTTCGCCTGGGTGCAAAATGAATCTGAAAAATCACCAACATTGCAGTGAAACAGGAATAGACTTCCATATGCCATTAAAACGTCATTCGGATGCAAAATGAACCAACCTACAACCTAACTCGTCAACCCTCTTCCCCTACATCTCAAATTCTCGTTCCCATTACGTTATCCAAAATATAGAAATCAAAACACCCCATTCCACTGAGATATCAGATGAAACCTTAGGCTCCGTTTGGAGAGACACCTATTTCAAAATATGGGCTTTGATAATCAATTCGACAATAAAAGGAGCCTCCCTGTAATTGCTTAGAGAAACCAAAGCAAAGAAAACACAGCCTTAATTTGAAAACTACATGTAGCCGCTTTTTCCATTGAGTTTTGTTGAGTGCCAAGTGTTCGATGATATTCAAAAAACATAGATTCTTTCGAATTATCGCCTATAATGTCCCCTTAGTACTACTCTCAACCGTAACCATATCATTCCTCCTAATTACCACATCGGTCTTATAGTTACCTGGTGAAAGTATAGTGAAAATGGGTTAGAGATCGATTATCCGTATTGGAAAATGCAAACCACAGGCCTAGGGCAGTGAATAATTTGTAAAAAGTGTATCGCTATATCCCCGTAGAGTATGCATTGAAATTCTAAATTATTTGGCATTATATTAGCAAGACCCATCTTTATTTTATAGGGATCCACGAGGAATCAAAATCAATTATTTTTGAATCACATAAATAGCCATTTCAAAACGCATTCACAATAAAGCTGCTAGACTAAACTATCTAATCGGAATTTGGGATTCAATTATTTTTGAATCACATAAATAGTCATTTCAAAACGCATCACAATAAGCTCCTAAACTAAACCATCTAATCGGAATTTGGGATTTCCTATGACATGTAGAATTCATTCCAGTGAAAATTCACTTATATAGAAACAGAGCCTAAACTAACAAGTGAATTACAAAAGGAGACGAAACATTATCCCAAATGTAAAGACTTCACCTTCGGAGTATGAGAAAGGTCCCAGCCTAACCTCGGACGCTTCCTTGGACGGCGATCCATGTGGGAATAAGGATATTGACGATTCCCGCACTCCATTTCCATAGATTGATCGAAGAACACATGAGAAGAGAGAGAGAGAGAGAGAGAGAGAGAGAGAGAGCCCTAGCGAGCTCGACGTGACGTGTAACGAAATGGGAACCGGAGAGAGTGGATTATTCGAATGCGACGAGAAGCATGGGATTCATTTGTAGCCCCGTGATCTTCACCGTTCATCGTATTATGTGACTCTTTTTTCTTTTCTTTTTTTAACATTGTGATTTTTTTGCGAAACACAAATTTATATTCATAACCGAACAGTACAAAGGACTCAAACGGAGGGAAGCAATGACTTGGCCTAGCTTCGTTTGGGTTATTTTTTGTTTATTTTTATTTCTTTCCTTTTTTTAATTAATTAATTTATTTGAATTATTTATTCGGCTCGATGAAAGGGGAGTAAAAGTCAAAAATTATGATGGGAAGTTTAAAAAATTTATTAGAGACAAAAATAATCCAAATTTTAGGGTATTTTGAAAGAGCTTTTCATGCTAATACTCACGATTGTGTACTCGCAACTATATGATTTTTAGAATCGGATTTCCACATGTAAAATATTTGACCATATTTCTCATCCCTATTCCAAAAAAAAATCAGATAATTTATGTCTTTAGTAATCTTTTTTAAGTTTCTCGTCGTTATTTTTTACTTTTAACACTCCTCTCGTGGAATTGAATAAATAATCCAAATAAATTGACTCAAAATAAAAGGAATAAAAATGAACGACGACAAAAATTTAAAAAAAGTTAGGCCAAATCACTCAAATAATTCTCAACACAAATTCTCCATTTCGCACTCATACTTTTCCCACTTTTCATTCCCATAAATCTCAATAATTAAATTTTAAAAGAGCTTTTCACACGCATGCTCACGCTTATATATACACTCGCATCATTCATTCGACTCAAAATTGGATTCCCACGTTTAAAATATTTGAATGTATTTCTTATTCCAATATCTCTATCTGATTTTGCTGCCCAAGATACGTACGTTAAGTAGGTAACCCCTCAAATTGTTCAAAAGATTAGTAAATCGATCTAGATAAAGAGTCCTTTTGTATTCTTGTGATCCTGTCATTATTGGCTTACTATGGCTGCATTCTCTTGAATTTAATTTAAATTTGAAAGTTTTGTCCTTATTTAATTTTTTTTTACATTTGTTAGTTTTGTGCAAAAAATTTGTGGGTTATTATTCGTTTTGACGAGAGGAATCGGAAAAGTAAAAAAAATAAATTTACTTTTTCGATTCATCTCGAGGCGAATAAATTGTCCACAAAAATTTGGTGCAAAATTAACAAATGCAAAAAAAATTCAAATAAAGACAAAACTCGCAAATTTAAGTTAAGTTCAAGGGAACGCAACCTAGGATGCAAAACGGATTTCGGGTTGGTGATTTGCAGTGAGGTGCACAAAATCATGTTGCACACCTCCAAGATGATGGCAAGTGGGGTCAGGTGACCCCACTGAGTTGGAAATTGCCCCAGGAAAGATATACAGTTTTGGGCTATATTAGTAAATTTGCCCCAAGAGATGTTATACTTTGCCCATGTATCTCAACAATATAACAATCCTTGCCCTCAAAAAAGAGTGAGTCTACATACCATGACACCAACCCATGCTCCAACCCATGATCGCGGTGATTGGCTGAGGGTATATTCCTGTGTAGTGTAACCTACTGACTTTGATATAACTTATGTGTACCAATTACACTTTACTACTTAATTTATCTGTTATTACCGTTCTAGTCCTAATTTTGGAATGGCTTTGCCTTTCTGTACTGAAGTTGTGCTTCAGCTAACTGTTGTTCTAATTCTCTAAGTTTATCCTGTTCTTTTCCTATGAATCTAGTAAGGACGCTACTAGATCGAGGCCTATTTGTATATAAGGTTGTATTTAAAAGTCTATCTATCAAGAGGTTCTTAATGAATATTTCTTCTTCTATCCTGCGAATGTAAATTAAAATATGTTCTTCTTTGTTCATTCATGCAAAAGATAAACGCTCGTGATAAGATATTTGTGAATCCTACTCGGTACTTACCACCACATGATCCAGATGAACTGTTTAAAATAACCTGGATACTGTATACAAAATTATATATTATATTACCCATTGATTAATTTTTCTTTTCATTATCACTTACCTCCTATGTGTCAAAATTTTATCCAAAGAAATTTCTTATTTTCCTTCTTAACCTACCTCCGAATACTGTTCCCTCAACGCCACCTTTTGGCAAAATGGGTTAGACTCAAGAAGGCTTTATGGTTTAAAGGCCTGAAGTCATTTCTTTCTTTAAAAAACTGAATTTTTGGGGTGTTAGTGATGTATGAAAACTGGATTAAAATTTTGGGTAATACAAACATATAACTCATACAGTATTAATGTTATTTATGATCATGGGGGTGTTCCCTTTCGGAAGTCCCTAAAGAACAATAAGAACTGGAGAGAAATTGAAACTTACTATATTACTGCTGAAAGCTGCTGATTACAAAGACTCAATTGCTGAAGATTGACTCGACCAATTACAATTGCAACAAATGCTTACAGATAGCAAGTGCTCAAAATGCTAGGAGAGTCGTGCCTACAATAGAAAGACTTGACTCTATTTATAGACATCAAACAACAAGATGACTGGTAACCTACTAAGAAAAGAGGTCCGGTTTTTCAAAAAGAAAAGTAGATGCCGCGTGATCACTGGCCCGCATCGTCACATCTTTCAACCTTCTTTTGAAAAGCAGGGTCTTCATTATTGATATCTGCAGATATGTCCAAGGGTGGTTGAATTTTACTGGTGGAAAGTGGTTGGAACAGTTAAAGTGGTTAATTGCCCTTTTACTTTAGGCAAGTGCTTCCAAACTACTTTTGCTGATAAAGTATCGACCCATGTGATGACAGTGTTGCTGTCAGTTATGGTGGGATACTTTGTCTTTGATGCTTATCCTTCCATTGCATTATTGAGATTTTGGATGGCTTCGTCATCAAAGTCATAGTCTTCGTCATCTTCATCATTCAGAGATAAGTCAGATAGATCATTTGGATCTCCTCCTCTTATCATTACATCTTCTTGGTTCTTCTGGTGAATGTAATATCTGACTAAATTATCATATCCTGTTTCAAACTGAAATTTTAATTCTGGGAGATGATCATTGGACCTAATTTTTTGAAATGAGTCCTCACATATTAGAGGTGCCTTGCCATAGGTGTATAGATTATCATAATGAAATCCTTCGGCTATGGTAAAAGCGATGGCATGT
This sequence comes from Rhododendron griersonianum, assembly GCA_018127125.1. Classification (NCBI taxonomy): domain Eukaryota; kingdom Viridiplantae; phylum Streptophyta; class Magnoliopsida; order Ericales; family Ericaceae; genus Rhododendron; species Rhododendron griersonianum. Next base: position 4,606,821 of record CM030799.1, on the reverse strand, counting down.
CTAATCTGTTTCCTAATTGAATTTGTTTCGCAAATCCATGGTTCATCATTGTCACAATGATAAATTCTTCTGAGGATCATGTTTGCAGGGTTTGTGTTGATATGGATGTTGTGGTAAGCAGGGATGAGTTGTCCTGTAGGTGTCCATTCTGGAAGCTTTGATTCCACAATTGCTTCAACTGCTGTACCTTGATCTGCCATAGCATTAAGAACACAAGCTGCAATTTTTCTTCCAAATCTGTTAGTATCTTCTGGATCATAGAATATGATTTGTTGAACATATCCAAAATCCAAGAGAGTAACTTATGTGATTTCTACCTCTTTTCCCTTAAAGATAAGAGTAAAAGGTTTGAACTGCTTCATGTCAATGTTGGCCCTTGGGATACTGTATATGAGTTGGCATGTACAGGCTATTCGTTCCAATGGTCCCTGGATGCAAGTAGGTTTGATTTTTGGGCATGGGACAATATCTTTATCTTGTAGGTAAAGAGTTTTCCAAGTAATGGTGAGTCCTGGGATACAACCTGTATTCTGGTTGATCTTGACTAGTTCTGAGAATAAGAATTCTTGAAAGTGGACCCTATCTTCTCTGGCTAAATGTCTAATATGGTGAATAACATCTGGAGGAAATTTAGAGAGAAAGGTAGTTGCTTTAACTTGTAAAAGTTCCTTCGGACCATATTCCTTACTCCACTTACTTCTTTCTTCATCTTCCAGTGGGGAAGACGGCTTTCTCGCTTTTACCAGTGGGGTAAAAGGGTCTCTAACTTTCTTGAGCTCCTTTTCTGAATTTAACAACTTCATTTTGAGAGTTGTTATTTCCTCTTCAAGCCTTCTCTGGTTGTTAATCAATTGTTGATTGGCTTGTTCAATATCCTGGTTTCTCTTATTTAAAATTCTAAAACTCCTGGTCATTGTTTCGCAATGACTACAAAAATTTATTTGTTGAGAAAATGGCTGGTTGAAAGCTTGGTTGTTTTCAAAACCTGCAGTCTCAAAGACTGATTGATTGTTTAATCTCCTGGTTGATTCTGAGATGAAAAAATTATTCCCAATGGCACGATTGGCCCATTGGTTTGCTTCTGCAAATGTATGAAAACCTTTCCATGTTGAAGAAGGGATTCCATCTATTTGTTTTAAAACTTCTGGCCAATAGGAATAAATTCCTGGAATACGGCCTACTGCAACACAATAAAATGAAAATCTTTTTGTTGGGCTTGACCCATTTTGCTGGTTAAAGAAGATATTTAAAGCATTTAAACAGGCTAAGAATTTAGGAACATCTTTGTGAGAGTCCCAAAGATTATCTAAAAGACACTTCTGTTCCTCACTGATATTATGAATGAGGTACCTGAATTTGGATCTGGATTGTTCAGGAAATACTTTGAGAGTTATGCTCCCAAATGTTAGAAACCTCTGATCTGTTCTGGTAATACTGGTTGCATTGCTCGAGGATGCCATCTGTAAAACTAAGGATATTAGCATTTATTTCTCTAGACAAATAATCTGCTAAAGTATTTTCTTTTCCTTTAATATGTTCAAATTCTACTGCATAACCATTTCCTGTTATTGTATCAATAAAATTAAGCCATCTTCTATTACTGATCTTTTTCTCATTGAGAAGTTTATGGAATTTAACAATTGCTTCACAATCTGTTCTAACTGTGAAAGGTTTGAACAACAATAATTTGAAGCTATTAATGGCGTTAATAACTCCTAATATTTCACAATCTATACTGGCTAAATTCCCCTTTTCTCTATATTTTCCGCTGGCATATCTACAAATCTTTTCTGTAGATTTTGCAGAGTATTTGGTAGGTTTGCTAAGGAGTATTGCTCCCCATCCTTTTTCACTGGCATCTACTTCATGTAGTCTGGTTCTAATGGTAATTCTAGCTCTGGTAAATTTTTACAAATCTCTTTGATTTTTCTGACAAGATCAATGTCTTGCTGGTTGAAGTATTTCTGACCTGTTGGAGTTGTTTTACTATACAAAGGTCCTATGATTTTGCTAAGATCTTTTATGTACGGCCTAGCATAATTCAAGGTTCCTAAAAATGACTGGAGTTTCTTTTTATCTTCTATCTTGTCTGGAAATTCTAAAATCTTCTGTGCAATATGTGGTTGTAACTGGATTTTTCCTTTTCCTATTCTTACTCCTAAATATTCTATGTATTCTCTACATAATTCCATTTTCTTTTTACTAATAATCAAACCATTATCTATAAATGTCTGAAATACTATCCTAAGATGTCTATAGTGTTCTTCCTGTGTCTTGCTGAAAACAAGAATATCATCAATATAAACAAGGATAAAAGAGTGATATTTTTTGAATATACTATCCATTTTCCTCTGGAAAATACTGGGTGCTGTCTTTAAACCAAAAGGCATAACAATCCATTCATAACATCCCTGAGGACATGTGAATGCTGTCCATGGTCTACTGGACTGGTCTAGCATAATCTGCCAAAATCCTGATTTGCAATCAAATTTGCTAAAGATTATTGCATCCTGGATACTATTAATAAGCTGTTCTTTGCTGGGTATGTCATAACTATCTATTTGGATATTGTCATTAAGACGCTTATAGTTTATGACCATTCGCGCTTTGTCTCTTTTGATTTCTGCATGATTTCTTACCATAAATGCTGAGCTTCTGTGTGGACTGGTACTTTCTCTTATAACCTTAAGATCTAATAATTCTTTAATCTGTTTCTTAAATTCTTCTATATCTAACGGACTGTATACAATTTTCTGAGTACTAATCTTAAAATCTAGGTTAATAATTTCTAAGTGTGCTAAAGTTCTGTTTTTATTCCAATGTTTGATTGGATTTTCCCTAGAATTTGGGTTTCTTCTGCTAACCTAATTAATTCTTCTAGTCTTTCTCTGTCTGTTCTTCTCTTTTTGCGATCAAGAACCGACAAAGAGTGTTCAATTTGTTCAAAGTCTATTAGATCATATTCTATCTGGATTAACTGTTCTTCTTCTTCCATTAGCCATTCTACTTCTGTTTCAATTGTATCATCTATAGTTTCTACATATGAGTCTAAATGTGCATCTAAAAAAGGAATATCTTCTAATGACTTTTCTATTTTTTCTTTTACTATCCTGTTTTCTTCTGCTATTTTCTGTTTTTCTTCCAGGGTTCCACCACGCTTAGCTGACAACTCTGATTCTAAATTCTGGGCGTGTAATGTTTCAACTTGTAAACTACGTTTGTGAAACGTCACAAAGTGTTTGCTAAATGTGATGCTTCCATTCATACTGTCTATAAAGTTTAATCCTAAGATAAACTTATAGCTGTGGTTAATGTCTCCTATCCATACCATGGGTAGTGGGTAGGTGTGTTGTTGTTGAAGTCTGTTGGTGAATCTGATGCTGCTATTCATAAGACATGTATCATAAACAATACTGGTGTTATTCATAAGATCAGCTCTGGCTATATAACCTGGTCTGGTGTAATGTTCGACTGGTATAAGATCACGGCTAATTTGACTCTTACTGGCTCCTGTATCGATCATGGCTTTAAGTTCTATAATTTTCCCTGGGTTTTTACCTCTAGCTGTTAATAAAATTTCACAATTTATTTCAATAAGACTGTTTTCTCCTATCCTATTTACTGATTCTATAATGTTACAGTGGTCTTCTATGGTTTCAATAGTCTCTAGTTGTTTTAAGGGCTGGTTTTTCTCGTATAACTGATTTCTTAATCTATTATTTGCTATCCTGTATGTTTCTATTTCTATAGACAAGATTTCTATGTTCTTTTCTAATTCACTGATTTGTTTTTCAAACTGGAATTTGGTTCGATCTAATTCTAACCTAACTGTGGCTGCTTCTAACTTAGCTTCTTGAAGGGCTAATTTTGAACTTTGATTCAACACTGGTTGCTGTATGCTGCCACTTAAATCTATCAAATCTCTATCTATTTGATGGTTCTTCTTAAGACAAAATTTACAAACATTTTTCTTGCAAATGTCACATACACTTCTAAATAATCTAAAAGGGTAACCATTGCATTCTGAGCAAGGTTCACTATCCTGACCTATATTATGTTGCCACTGGTGTATACATTCTATGCTGGGACTTTTAATCATAAAAGTATATTCTGGTATATAACTGGAAAGTTCATCTTCTGAACTACTGCTGCTATCACTGTCTAATTCTTCTAAGAAATTTATTTCTTCTGGTTCTGTACTAATTAGACTGTATATTGATTCTGTATCACTATCTTCTAATCTTATTTCTATAAACTCAATATTATCAAAATCTTCTAATTCTGCTATAAAATTTGCTTTTTCTGTGGTTTTCTGGTTTTTCCCTTTATTAGGGCATCTGTTGGCTAGATGATCTTCTGAATCACATATAAAACATTTACATTTACGATTTTGAGTTGACTGGACTTTCTTCCTAAAATGTTTTTTAGGTTTTGGCTTAAACTGTTGTTTACTAGGTGTTTGCTTATAGGATTGGCTCTTCCTATATTTCTTTCTGGGGTAATAACCATGTTTCTGGTAACTATAGTTATACTTTCCTTTTGTCTGGGCTATTTTCCTATTATACTTATTGGCTTTCTTCTGGTATTTATAGAATTTGTTTTTCTTTTTCTTTTCTTTGTCATATCCATACTGTTGTGGAGTATATATGACCTGACTACAAAAATTCAACTTATTTTTCTTTATACCTTTATGGATTTCAAGTGTGGTGCACTTATCTCTAAGTACTGCAAATACAAACTGGATTCTAGGACCAATTCCTAGATGCTGGTTTTCGTCTCCATTAGTAGCTTTCCACTTTTTCCATATTTCTTCTCCTAATGGGCCTGGAAGTTTTCTAAAGAATTTGTTACTAATTTCTGAATCTAATGCTCTACCTGTTTGTGATGCAAGGGCTATAAAGTCATTGCAAAAACTGACTATATATTTCCATTTATGTAACTTAAGCTGTTCTAACTGTCTTATTGCTACATTCTGGTATGTTGTGTTTCCTCTATTAGGATCTGCTCATATTATCAAGGTTTTGACTAAACTGGTAAAATTGTAAACATTTGGTCCTTGGGCTACTAAAGTTGCATATTGGGGTTCAAAATCTCTCTTATAAGCTTCTATAACTCCTTTTGCTGTGTCTCCTAAAAATGACTCACAATATGACCACATCTCTGCTGAAGAGTGCCAATTGGTCATTTCCAAAAGTTTTCTGACTAGGGCTTGTTCCCATCTGTCTATGACTGCTTTATGAAACTGGGGATCAAATGCTGCTATATCAAGCATTAATCCTGTTCCTGCTTGTGCCATGAGTGATATATCTCTATCTACTGGTAACCTTTTTCCATAGGTTCTGTATTCTAGTTCTTGAGCTGATGGCTCAATTCTAGACCTACTGATTGGGATATTTCCCATCTCATATACTTGATTTGGGAGTACTGGTGGAGTATTGTCGTATGTTTCCATCTTGACTTCTACATATGGTTTTCTATACTTTCAACTGGTGGTTGATAGTATTTGGATCTAGGATCTGAATGACAAAACATATCTTCTACTGAGAGATTGTTTTTCCTACTAGGGTCGTATTCCATAAATTTTTCTTCTAAGACAAATATATTATTTTGTAATAAATATTGTCTTTGGAACATGGAACTGTCATCTAATTCTGGATGTTCATACTCAAGTTTCTGGGTATAGTATCCTTCTAAAATCTGATAATCGTAATAGTCTAGATCTGGTTTATAAACTGGTTCTAAAAGTTCTTTTAATCTGATTATGTCAGATTCGCTGAATTTAACTAAATGATCTAGTGTAAACTGAGGTTGTTCGTATGCCATATACATATGCTCTGTCTCTGTATCTGAACTTCTGGCACATTCTGTGTGAATAGAGCTACCTACATCTGAATGTCTACCTGCTGAGACATAATTACTGAATCTAAGATTAACTTCTCCTAAACTGTTGGTATAAAAACTGATACTGCTGGGCCTTAGTTGTTGCTTGGGCAATAAATTTGTGACTTTCCATTCGAGTCCTGCTAACATTTCTGAATCTCGTTTCTTGGCTTCTATGACCTGAATACCTCTGGTTCCTAAAGCTTTCAGAGCTTGGTCTGTTCTAAGTTTATACCTGGTATTACTATGATTACTTAATTTTCCTACAAAATTAACACAAACTAGAAGATTATGCATTTCAGGGATCATGTGATATCCCTTTGTCTTAATAGCTATACGAATATACTGATAAAATTCATCTAATTTCATTTGGAAATCTGGTACACAGTAAACAATCTGGCAATTACTATTCATATCCAATTCCATGCTTCCTATTAAAGCTTGTTCCTGGTTTGTGAATCTTTGATCAAAAATCATGACTAATACTTTGGTTCCTAATTCTTGCCTAGCTAAACCCTTGATTCCTATGGTAATCAAACCTAGGTGAATAAGTCCTAACTTTAACTGTTTAAGCTCATTGAAGCTTCTTGGGGTGATCATTTCTAAGATTTCTGTCTTATCCTCTGTTACAACACTGACTGGTTTTTCATGATAACTATTGTAAGTTCTAACACCTCTGTTAAAGAAATTCTGTGATCTATACAACACTGCTGGACTTAATAATTCTAGACTGTGATTTCTGAATCGATCTAACTGGATATCTGGATCTATAAGTCCTTCTATTCTATTTTCTTCTACTGGCTGTTTTCCAAATATTTTGTCGAGTAAAGGAATTCCACTAACTTTGGTTTTACTGCTGGATGCCATTCTCTGAAGGTTGAGATGACTGAGGAATTTCTGGTTTCTTGCCTTTGTTTGGATCTGGAATACCAAATATGTTATAATAAAATGTATGATTTTGTAAAGATCTATTGGATCTTTTGGGCTCTAGATGTCCTGTTGAGGCTGATAAACTGATCTGGTTAATTTTAGAGGTTAGGGCCTCTAAAGCTTTATCTTCTTGGAGCTTATCTACTTTGATAGATAACTGGTCTAATCTATCTGATACTTCTGCTATCCTATGGCTAAGACTTATCAAAAGTTCAATAATTGTGTTATTTTGCTTAATAAGAGTCTCGTCAGTTTTTCCTGTTGGCTTGAAACTGGATAATCCAATAGGATCTGGTTGAATTCTTCCTGAATTTTCTAATGCTAATTTATAAAATAAGTTATCACAACTATTCATTCCCCATTGGCTAATTTCTTAACTTCTTCTAAAAGGATTTCTATTTTTCTTAGTTTACTATCTAATTCCGTCTTGACTTGAACTGAATTCTGTTTTATTCTGTCTACTTCTATCTTAAGATTTTCAACTAAATTTCTAGTTTCTGTTTCTATATCTTTTGGCTGAGTAGTGTCTAACTTGCTGGTCAGATCTATTATATCCTGTTTGCAGGGTAATTTATCTGATATTATAAGCTGTTTTTCTTCTAACTTACTAATTCTCCTTAAAATTTCTGAATGTAGCTCCTTGAAATAGTCTAAATTTTCTGACTGTTTATTAGATCTGGATCTATTAAGATTTTCTAAAATCTGAGTGGTATGCTCAAGAGATTTTTCTGAGAATTCTGTAAACTGGCTTCTGGTTACTATATTACCTTTAACTTCTAGGCTAAATTTTTTATCTAAGCTACCGCTAAGTTGTTCTACTAGTTGGAAACCTGTTTTAATTTGGATATTCTGTTTTGACTGTTGAGATCTAATTTCGCTTAAACTAGGACTAATTGCTTTTAATAAATCATTGATCATAACAATACTATACTAACAATAAACTAAATAACAATAATCTAAGAATCTTTAATCTGGCTACTTGAATTAACAAATAGTACTGACGGCTCTGATACCAATTTTATGCTGGGTACTAAGGGTACTAATAAATTAAAATGCGGAAATAAAAGTACAAAGGAAAGGAATTAAAAGAAAGGGGTCCTAACTGAAGTTATTCAAAAGCTCTGGTAAAGTGTTTTAAAGGTACTGTAATTTGCCTATAAGTTTCTTGAAAACTATGGTCTGAACTGTAATTTCTGTATTCTTTCACTCGTGGTAGTACTAGCCACACACAATCTTTTTCTTGCTGTCCTGTTTTTATGTCGTGGGTGGAGAGCCTGCTTCCTAGACTTTCTGGTACTTTACATCTGACCCAGTCTCTCTGTCTCTCTCAAAACTTGTGATTTGATTCGATCCACATTCAATTACATATACCCACCCCCCCATTTTCCACATTCAAGTACATATACCCCCCACCATTCTCTCTCTCATATTTTAAGAACGCAAAGCAAAAACAAGAAGAAACATGATACATGGGTTCCAATTTGGAAGCTCTAAACCTGAATTAATCAATGGCAAAACCGGAGTCAAAGTAGATTTTGTATCATAGAGATATGTTTTTCTCCAAGTTTCACAAGCTTTTCGAGAGTCCGGAGTGAATTTTTCCAAATGACACCCTTAACAAATTTCACAATAAATAATTTAGAACGATAAAATAAACATAGAAATTACTCCATATTGCAAGTATTTTAAGGGAAATGATAATGTCAAAACTGTTTTTGTTTGTGTCAAAACTTCAGTGCATAAGTGTACAAGACTTTTATGCACTGAAATTTTGACAAAAACAAAAACAGTTTTGGTATTATCACCCCCATCACCATCCTATTTTAAAGTATAAGTAAACGAAATTAATAGTCATGCCATTAGAGCTCATGAAACAAATTCCTACGTATAAGACCGAAATCTAAAGACACCGACAGTGCATAGAGGTATGCAGGTCCCACTTCGGGTCTCGCATAGATAATCCGAGCCGTTCAATAATTTCAAATAAAATGGAGTGGGATCTTGAAAAATTAGCTTAGTTGAATATATGTATGTGCTCAATTCAATCTTCTAATTTTTCATTTATATTCGGCTCGGATAATCCGTTCGGAACCCTCAGTGAGACTCGCGTGCCAGTATGTTCATCGTTGGTGTCCATAGCAATTCTGATATAAGACTTGACCCAAATGGCATAAAGTTCTAGATCCGCTCCTGGCTGTCGGATCGTGCATCCGACAGCTCGGATCACAATCCGACGGTTCGAAGGTGCGCATTACAGTGTTGCGCACACCACTGCACAACACTATCCCCAATTGGATGAAAACATGGACAAATCATTCCTGAATCTTAGAAATGGGTGAGGATTTATTGGATGTGTACTGGATTAAAGATCGGTAGAAGAGTTCTAGCTGGGAAGGGAGATAGTACGGTTTGGGGGAACTATCTTGATGATCGAGAGTTATCAAGTATCCCGATAAGGACTGGACTCCGCAGATATACGGATAACAGAGTATCCCGGACGGACTAGATATCTTAGACACTTCTCCTTCTTTTCAGTCTCGAACTTAAGCTTCGGAGGGGTGTTCCGGGCAAACCCCGACCGGGTAACCATACGTTCTTCGATTCTTGCAGGTATTCTCGTCGAAATTGTACTTAAAAGGTTCCATTCTTGTAAATTTATTTTTCTTCTTCGTCTTGTGTGTTTTGTTCGTGTCTTTTTTGTTAGATTCGAGTGATAATCATTCGCCTGACGAGAAGAATCTAAAATGTAAAAAATTATGACCAAAAGGAAAAAAAATTACTGTATTTGAATGTTTTCAATATCGGTCCATATTTTTTTTACTTTTCCGATTCCTGACGAGACGATTTAACCCCAAAAATTATGACGAGAAGCTAGACGAAAAGGTATGAATAGTGAAAAAATACCGAAATAAGTTTCAAATTTATAAATTTACAAAAATGTCAATCTTTAGCACGATTTTCGGAGGCTTGCTTTTCCTAGGTGAAACCCATGCATACACCCTCCCCACAATAACCAAACTTATTCGGTGTAAACATTTGTTTCTTCCAAATCAATTGCATTGCGAACATGGCGATGTGTCGCAATGCAATTGATTTGAAGGAAACATATATTTACACAGACGGTGTAAAGAATTTATTCTCATTCGAATATGGTTGTCACACAATTCTATCATAGGTGTCTTGTAAATACACAAGAGCCTAATCTTAGTAAGTAGTAGTGCATCATTTAACATGCACACATGTGATGAACTTTGATGGAATTTGTGTATATATATAGGGGGAGAATTGTAATTGGTCTTGGTCCATCCTATCATTGCTTCCTTGAACTTGAGAAGATGACTTGTATTACACATAATAATAATATACTATATATTAGTCTTTTCCTTGCGTAAAATAACAAGGCGTGGAGTTTTTAGTCTTCTCTTGGAATTCTTCATTCATTATAGGGGTACTTCTTTCTGGGTAATTTCCCATCCTCTTTCTGGTTAGAACTTCCTCAGAAGATCCACAAAACAGGTACGAATTTTGGGTTTGAGTTCGTGCTTTTCAAAGGTCGTTCCTTTAGTTTAGTCAATAATTGCAGCTGCCGCGCTTTGTTATGGTCCACTGTTGGTTTTAACTTCCAATGGATCGAGGTCATCTTAATGCTGCAAGCATCAGCAAATCGCAATGATATATATGCTGCCATGACAATACAACTCGCATGCTTCCCATAATATTTTGAAATCTGGGCAATCTCTTAATTTAATTTGCGATTTTTCGCTTGAATTTCGCAACTTGTGGGTTTCTTGGAAATATCTGCATTTCAGTCTATTTAATTTGTGGGTTTTTCTTTGTACTGGTGATATTTTTTCAGAAAAGATCAGATAGGTTCATTTTAGTGAATTTCTGTAAGAGGAGAGGAAGGTTGGTTTAGTTAAATTTGGGGGCTTTTCTTGTAGATTGTAGAGGTGATGGGAGGTAAAAGTTCGAAAGAGACGACCCAAAGGCATTTCCCATCGTATAGTTCGCCTTCGTTCAGTCACCAACCGTACCCACAATCGCCATACCCTCAGCAGCATCCAAACCATACCCCTCGGCATCACCACGCCCCTGCACCATATGAACATGGGGGTCATACCCATCATAAAAACCGGAAGTTGGAGAAGAAGTTTTCAATTATATCTGATGATTACCAAACACTGGAACAGGTTAGACCATGTACAATTTTCTTTTGTGAATTGCTCTTTTTTTTACTTCCTTCAACGATTTTTGGTGTACCTCTGGATATATCCATACTAATTGGGCACGCGATGAATGTTGCTAAAACTCTTAAATATCAGTAGGAATTAGGATCTTGCATGACTTTTCACATTCTTGTGCACTATTGTATTGAGCAAACTCTCTAATACATTGTTCTGAAGTGAAACATGTCCATTTCCCTGAAAGAGAGGTAAAATTGTGACTTCTAAGAACTCCGATTTTGCTGTCAATTTAGTTGTCCTTGGTGCTGGCTAGCCTGCATCGAGTAGTAAAGTAAGATGCGACGTAAAAGCATCTCAACAGTACAAATTCTAGCTCCATATCCGCCCGCCTCTCTGAGCACGTTTCCCAGATCATTTTTTGGCCAAATAAACCATCTTTGTATCTGCCATTCTCCGCAAGGATAACATTTGTCAGTGAAAGACTACAACACTACTGCAACATCTGCAATAGTGATCTCCTGCAGACTTAGATTGTAATCCGATTGTGTTTGACATTTTAGAAGAGCTTGAAAAAACTTAAAACAGATAATTAAGGTTTGCTGGGAGGGAACCATAACTATGTGCCTAACTTTTTAGTGTCAAAAATTGGATTTTGATAATTTCTAGATGTGCCAAACTGGGGAATTGAGTGCCAATGATGGTTCTTCTGTTTTGGACAATCGTGCAATATCGGCATTTAGGAGTTTGCGTTAAAGGGAGGGGGAATGGTTCAACTCTTACCATGGCTCATGAGGAAAAAAGGAGAGCGGGAGACAGGAACCTAATTTGAAATTTCAATGGCCAAGTAGAAACGCCAACTTAAAAAATCTATGGGCAAGACTTTTCAAACTTCATTCACAAACGTCAACTTAAAAAATCTATGGGCAAGCGTCCACCTAACATTGACAATAAACCTGTGCCTGATAAGAATATTTTTGTATCGACCTTATCATAGTCAGGTTGATATATTTTGATACTCAAACAACTGTTAAATGAATCAAAATTGTTAGATATGGGTGGAAAAACAATTTGAGTTGCACAAAGGGTCGATTGCATGGCCTTCCTTCTCCGTGCTGACCGTGCATGCCTTTTTCTCTGAAAACCGACTTAACGAAATATGAGGTACTGACAATATAACTTCTATCTTCAAACTGCTTTGATTTCAGTTGCAATATTTTTCTTTTCGTGCACCTTGTGTGGTAATGTACAAGAAATATCAATTCATATCTCAGTATGTAAAAGGATTTAGTTATTGCAACTAATAGCGCATTAGAATCCCAAATTTCCATTTTCATCTCATGAATAATTTGGAATGTTCCAACCACCACAGGTTACAGATGCCCTTGCCCAAGCCGGACTAGAGTCCTCTAATCTCATTGTTGGTATTGATTTCACAAAAAGCAATGAGTGGACAGGTTCAAGATCATTCAATCATCGGAGCTTACATCACCTTGGAAGTGGTCTGAACCCATACGAACAAGCAATATCTATTATCGGGAAAACTTTATCTGCTTTCGACGAGGATAACTTGATTCCATGTTTTGGATTCGGAGATGGTAATTTTTGTAGAAAAAAGGGAATATTGTATGTTCTGTAGAATAAGTATGTAGATTCAAAGATGATTTTTGTCTCTTGCTTTTTGTTTTGCAGCCTCAACACATGATCAAGAGGTTTTCGGTTTTGATCCAGAGGAAAGATATTGTAACGGATTTGAGGAAGTACTGAGAAGATACAGAGAAATAGTTCCACATCTTAAACTTTCAGGTGCCCGTTCTATGTCTATTTATTCAGGCCATTAGCATTTTAAAGATTCACAGTCGTGTTCATTGACCACAAGGACTTCTCTTTGTTTATGGCAGGACCCACATCTTTTGCCCCGGTAATAGAAATGGCTATGAGTATTGTCGAGGAGAGTGGCGGCCAGTACCATGTGTTGCTGATAGTTGCTGATGGGCAGGTGACTGATCACTTGGACACAACTTTAACTTCTTTTTTTCTTTTCTTTTTTTTGTAGACTGATCTTTTCTATTGTAGTAAGTTTTAGAATTTCTGTAGTGAATATGTCAATGTGTGAATATCGTGCCAAGGATTCTTGTGTGTGTGTGTGTGGGGGGGGGGGGAGGTGTTGTTAAGGCAATGTCAAAGTTATGACCATGTCAACCGATCAATGGGCTCTGTATTTGCTTAAAGAAAAGAAGGGCAAAATAAACTCATTTGAAACTAACAAGGAATTCCCAGGACTACTTGAGAAGGGACTTAGTATTTAGCATAAATGATTGGGAGCCCATTCTCAAGTACTTCACTGATTGTCTGTTAATATTAGGTGACGAGAAGTGTTGATACTGCGCATGGTAAGGTCGGCCCACAGGAACAGAATACTATCGATGCCATTATCAAAGCAAGGTATAAACCTTTTCTTAATCTTGAGATTTTTATTGCCCCTTGTATTTCCCTCGTGGATTTCAGTATCAGTCGTTGTTTTGAACACGTAATTATTTGCTTTTTAATTGCAGCGAGTACCCCTTGTCGATAATCCTAGTAGGGGTAGGAGATGGCCCATGGGACACGATGAGAGAGTTTGACGATAACATTCCTTGTCGAGCATTTGACAATTTTCAGGTTCCAGTAGTTTGACATTTGAATCTCTAAAAATTATACTCATTTCTTAGAAATTTGCTTATTTAGTTGTGACTGCTTTTGTGCCTTGATTAGTTTGTGAATTTTACGGAAATCATGTCAAAGAATGTGGATCCTTTGAGAAAACAGACGGAATTTGCTCTCTCTGCATTGATGGAAATACCTTCTCAATATAAAGCAACTCTTGAATTGAGCATCTTGGGGTAAAAATTAACTCCTATACCACATGTATTCTGGATTTAGATTTAACCTCCAGTTACTTAAAACACTCCATATTTTCCCTTTTTTTTCCCTGTAAAGTCGACGAACGGGGAATGCTCCAAGAAGGGTCCCTCTTCCCCCACCTCGTTACAGTGTAGCTTCTACCGGCAATAGCTCAAAACCATACAACTCAAGCAGTTTTCAGAAAAGTACCCCTCCTTACCAAGGATACGATACGGCAACTGGCACTGCTCCATATTCAAGTGTTGATCAGGTTAGTATCTCAATCAATATTTCTGCTATACCCTCTATTGAGTTAAAAACTTTCCTTCATGCCCTTTTTTTTTATTTTATCTTGTTGCAGGTTTGCCCTATATGTCTTACTAATCCGAAGGACATGGCTTTTGCTTGCGGGCATCAGGTCAGTTACTCTAAATCCACTTCCAGGCTCTCACATTCTTCTTTGTTACTTCGGGTTCTTTATATATGTCTTAGTTTCTTCTTTGTGAGCAGACTTGCCGTGATTGTGGAGAACACGTCAGTTCATGTCCCATTTGCCGCGCACCAATCAAAACCAGAATAAGGCTCTATTAACAGGTTTCTCTTGGTTCCTCTGTGGTCTATTACTGCTCTTGATCGGCTAGCAGTGCATCAGATGGCCTGGATTCCGAGGATAAAAAGAGGTTAGCTGTTGCGAATTGCGATTTTCTAATGTACTTCGTTTACCTTTTCTTACTTTTACCCTACTTACAACTTCTTGTACTAACCTTTTATGGTATATATCCAGGATCCGGGTTGTCCTTTTTGGAGAGTTGCCATACTCAATCTTTGAGCCATACTCAATCTTGGACCCAAAATCTAATATATTAATATTTATGTTTCCTAGTTAGTCTAGGTTTCTTTATTAAGAGTATTTCCTTTTTATGCGTCTTGTAGCCTATATAAAGGCGTGCTAGGTTATGGTTTTGAATACAATCAATAATAAATTATTTTGCATTTCTTCACATGGTATCAGAGCTATAAGATCTAGGCCGGCGGGCGGCCTATACTTCATTGCCGTTCACCGGGCACTCGTAGTAATATGTAACCGACTCGTGCACTCGGATTTTACTTCAAATCTCTACTGTCATGGCTTCTCTCGCTCATGGCTGTTTTTGGCTATTTTGGCCGTTTCTCTTTCCTGGCTTCTCTTGGTTTCTTTTGGCTTTTTTTTGGCGGGCGGCCTAAGCCTCGCTGCCGTCCGCCGGGCACTTAGTTACTTTGTTAATCTCCTTCATGCTTTCCGGTTGCCTGCACCTACCTTGCCTCTTCTCCACCAGCGCTCGTGGCTTTTCGATTACTGGCTTCTTTGTTTTTTGGATTTTCTTGGTTTCTCTTGGTTTTCTTGCTAGCTTCTCCTGGTTCCTATCTACTCCTGATTTCTTGGCTTGGCTTGGTTGCTCCTAGTTTCTCTTGGCTTGGCTTGGCTTGGTTACTTCTGGTTTTTCTGGGCTTTTTCAAACTCAAGTTGGTAAAAACCTACTTGAGTTTGAGGGGGTATGTTAGAATAAATGGATACAATAAATAATATTGTGATCATATCGTGATATTGAGATTTGATTGTAATTAAGATGATTTTCTTTCATAGTTAATTGGTATGATTTCCTTCCTTAATTAGGCTCTCTCTCCTCTATAAATAGAAGAGCTCCTTGTATAGTGTTATTGAATTTAATAAAATATCTCTTCTCTCATATTTAACAGGCCTGGTACAAATTACTTGAGATGGATTTGTTGCCCGAGCGCGGGATGGATGAGTTTGTCATCACAGATGCTTCATTGTTTTGTGGGTACTTAGAAGTAGAGAAAATGTACATTCTTTTGGTTTGTTTGAAGGTTGTGAGTGTTCTTCTGCAAGGGATCACGATAACTTGTGTGAAATTATCAAAATTTTCAAGCTCAATTCTTGTTTGCTCGTACCTGAATATGTAAGCAGAAAAAAACTTGCATATTCTGGACGGTTAATATCTGCATTCTGCCCAAACTCGACTTGACAAATACAATGTAAGGAAAACAAAGCTACACGAACTCAATTTGTGATCGCCACATTTAGATTGGCTCGAACGCTAAACAAATTAAACTTGAATGTATTCGAAAATCGAAAGAAGCTTAAACACAATCCGGTCTCCATTTGGCTTGTTTACAACTATATTTCATCGTTCGTTCCTCCCATCGCAAAGCTCAATGGAATCCTCTGGCCTTATACTGCTACAAGATGAAAGCACGTAGTGATGTAAGTGAGAAAACTTCACTCGAGAAACATACTCAAAACATGTTTCAACCTCAAACAGCTCATTCTTGCATTGCATCTACTCCTTCGTCCACTTCCACCATCTGTTTCGAAACCTCTGCAATCACTGCAAGAATAACGTTCTGATTTCGCTACCGTTTGAGATACAGACACTTTGCCACGATGCTAAACTAGTTTTTTCTCTGCGGATTGTCGCCCGATTACATCACGAAGAGTCCAATCTTGTTCACTCACGTGTGACTCTTGCGGGTTATAAATTTGAAGTGAACTAAATTATTTCTCATGGAAGTAGAAATGAAATGAAGTGAAGATAACTATTTCACACCTAATATATAATGATAAAAAATCAAGCTAATTCACATACTCTTATCACAAATACAAGTAATTATCAGGTCCAAGTGTTTATTTCCATCCAAGATTCATTAGCGGTTTGCACTTAATTAATGGCAAATCAGGCTAAGAATGCATTGATCTGATCACAAACGTGAGTCATATCCAGTTATGGATTTTCTCCCAAGACTTGTTATCATTGCTGAAATAGAAACCGTCGGGTCTTGCAACCCAGTAACAATTATAATGTATTGTACCATTCCAACACTTGTCACCTATTTTGGCATTGTAAACATGCATCAAAAATTGTTGTATTATGTGAACCCCAATAAAAATGACACAAGAATAGAGTGGATCCCCAAACGTTGGTAGTGAATTTCCAACTGAATGATTGGCCATTGTTGATCCTCTGCATTCCGAGATCATCGTCTTTAGACTGACAACGAGCCCACAATGGCGTGGGATTGTTTGGAACGCCGCTGATTATATGAACCCCTACATCACTTAATTGTGCACGCGCGAGCAAGCTGAAGTTGAAGTATCGAAGTTAGGTTGATCAAAAAGAAAACAAAGCAACGACCCATTGTATCTCTCTAAATATGAGATAGATTTGTACCTCACTAGAGATACCCATATTTATACACTCACCAAGGCAAAAGGAATTAATGAAATTCTCCTTTTATTTGGTTGGGGAAGGCAATTGGATTTTCATTTTAAAAAGTCAAAGATTTACATAATACGCACTAGATTTCCCTCCAAATCCTACGGCGCTTCTCGCTCTGGCATTCAAGTTTGTGTTTGGCTTTGTTCTTTTCTCTTCTACAAAAACTTGTGTCCAATTTTTTTTTTACTGCTTCATCATTCAGGTTTTTTCGTCGTTAGTACGTGATTCATTTGTTTGAAATTTTACGACTCTCTTCTCGTTTTGTGGTTATATATGATACCTCTATTTAAAAAGTAAAAAATATTCTGCACTTTTTAATCATTTTCAGATACAGAACTTCATCTTTTTTGGGGTAGTTAGAAGTGGAGAATAGAAGAAAGATTATAATATGTAAAAAAATTTATTTGCTTGAAGGTTGTAAGTATTATTTCGCAAGGGATTGTGGTAATATATATGTGTGTAATTATCAAAATCTTCAAGCTTGATTCTTATTCAGCTAGTCAAAAGTTTGTACCTTACGACCTAAGCAAACAAAACTCTAAAACATATTTTTAGAGCTCGTTAGTATTTGAGTTCTACTGAAACTCGACTTGATAAGTCAAGCTAATTCACATACTCTAATCACAAATATTAGTAAATGTAGTAATTATCAGGTTCAAGTGTTTATTTCCATCCAAGATTCATTAGCGGTTTGTGTAGGAAAATAGTGCGGAAAAACAGTAAACGATTTTACTAATTTCTAGAAATTACAACATGAACATGAATTACAAAATTACAGAATATGAAATGTAGACATAAACTGTAAAAGAGTATTAGAAATTCCAAACCGAGACCCGTTTTGTTCAACGGTGCCCTTAAGACAAATTCGCTGCCTCACCGGTGCTGGAGGTTGTGTCGGTGTTCGTCTCCCAGGATTGACTCGGTTACCACTCAGCCGCCGGAGCACTGCCGTAGACTGCCCGTCGAACCAACTTGTGTCTGTACTCTCTCTCTCGAAAAGAACAATTGTATTGCAGAAGATGTAGAGCTTTGGATTTTCGGTGTGTAGAAACCAAAGGTAGAGGCCCCCTTTTATAGCTGAAGGAGGAGCCTCTGCCATCAATACAATATTCATGGAGGAGCCTATATAATCAATAGGGGAATTGATTTCACAATTCAATTCTAGAATAAAACTGATACAGTTATTATTCCCGAAATTGAATATACAATCAGGGGTATTAACTCTGGTAATCAACCAGCTTTGACCATCCAATCGTGCACTGTTGTTGGTCCGAAACCCACTTTGAGAGACAATTTCTCATTCATCTCTCAATGGAATTTGTTCATTTTTCCAACGGTTTAAACTCCTTAGCAAGGAGTATCTAAAACCCACTTGGGCCCACCTCTCGCGGTGTGGGTCTCACCAAATTCTCTTTGGTTAAAATTCCATTTTTCCAACAATTTGCCCTTAATGTCAAATCAGGCTAAGAATTTATTGATCTGATCACAAATTAAACATGAGTCATGTCCAATCATTGAATATCTCCCAAGACTTGTTATCCTTGCTGAGATAGAAACCGTCAAGTCTTGCAAACCCAGTAACAATCATATCGAGGAAAATCCTAGTTTCTGTCGGCTATATATTGTGGCATTGAAAATATTGAAATTTGTGTTATGTGAACCCCAATAAAAATGACAGAAGAAGAAAGTAGTTCCCCAAAAGTTGGTAGTGAATCTCCAACTGAATGATTGGCCATTGTTGAGCATGTGCATCCCAAGATCATCGTCTTTAGATTGACAATGAGAGCAGTGGCATCGGATTGTTTGGAACGCCGCTGATTATATGAACCCCTACCTGAGTTGGTTGTGCACAAGCAAGCTGAAGTATCAATGTTAGGTTGATCATCAAGAAGGAAACAAAGCAATGACCCATTGTATCTCTTGAAATATGAGACTTCTTACCTCACTCGGGATACCTATATATATTTGTACACTCTCAAAGGCGCGCGCGCGCACACAAACACATGGAATTAATGAAACTATTACACTCCATGAGGCACGTTGAAGAGACATTATAAACTTTTACGTACATTCCACGTGGCAAACTTATCATGTGGCAAGTGCTTCTCCCTCCCGCATTCAAGTTTGTGTTTGGCTTTGTTCTTTTTCTCTTTCTACAAAAACTTGTGTCCACAATTTTTTACCGCTTCATCATTCATGTTTTTTCGTCATTGGCGATTCTTTTGTTGAAATTTTAAAACTTCGCTTCTACTTTTGGGGTTATAGTTATATATCATACCTCTATTTAGAAAGTAAAAAAATAAAAAACATTTTGCGAAAATTCACTAGGAAAAAAGTTATTCAGTAAAAAGTCATATGGTCAAAAAGAAAAGTCAAAGCTAGCAAATTTTTCGTTCTTACTAAACATTTTATAAAGGAATCCCTTTTATAAACTTAGTTTTTTTTTTTTACTTTTCAAATGTGGCTATTTTAGGTGTACGTATTCAAAAAATAAAAAAGTTTGTTAAAATATTGTTAGAAATCAATTAAAGACGAAAAAAATACACAGCCCTATTTTAGATTTACATAATTCTCCCTAGATTTCCCTCCAAATCCTACAACGCTTCTCCCTCCCGCATTCAAGTTTGCGTTTGGCTTTATTCTTTTCTCTTCTACACAAGCTTGTGTCCAAATTTTTTTACCGCTTCATCATTCATGTTTTTTCATCGTTAGTGATTCTTTTTTTTTGAAATTTTACAACTTCGCTTCTCCTTTTGTGGTTATATATCGTATCTCTATTTCAAAAGTATAAAAAATATTCTGCACTTTTTAATCATTTTCAGATACAGAACTTCATCTTTTTCAGGGTAGTTTAGAAGTGGAGAATAGAAGAAGGATTATATGTAAATTTCTTTATTTGTTTGAAGGTTGTAAGTATTATTTTGTAATATATATGTGTGTAATTATCAAAATCTTCAAGCTTGATTCTTATTGATTGTAGGCGCGGTCAAAATTATTGACAAGTCATCAGGGAAGACCTTTTGACCAGCCTATCGGCTGTAGACACGTGGCGACCAGGTCCACGCGGAAAGTCCACCTTAGTCAAAACACTATTTCAAGAAGACGTTTGACTGACCAATGGAAAGAAAACACGTAGCACATGAAGATGAACGCCCGCGGAACCAAGCCGCGGAAGTGAAGATCCCGCGGGACCCCCCCCCCCCGCGGGCCCCGCCAGGAGGGACTGAAAGATATACTGGAATTGGGATTGATATAGGAGCTGTAAGAAGACCCCGGGATCCTATTCCGGCCTAAAAGGCAGGCCCGGAGGGGATCCCGCGGACGGCAAACGATCGCCGCGGGTCGCGACCTTGCTCTGGCGGGAATCGGGGAAGCTCTTGTGGCTTGGTGGCTTGGGATGGAGGTAGCGTCGCGGAAGTGCGGGTCCCCCGCGGGAGGACGAGTCTTCCGCGACCTGGAGGTACGGGAGGGACACGTGTTGGGGTCTTATAGGAGCGCCGTCCTGGGCCTGACCTAGGCCCATGTGCCCTATAAATACCCCTGACATTTCCAATGATTGAGAGAGGCTGACTTTTCTGGAAAAGGAGAGAGACAGAGCACTGACTCTGAGGAAGGAGAACATTCTTCCCCGGAGAGAAGGTGACCTCACTCATCTGGTTCCAGAAAGGGCAGACGTCATTCACCCCCCGCGGAGAACAAAGGAGACACGTTGCCTTTTGTCTTTTCCGTGCCTCTTGCTCTAGCCCTCACCCCACGAGATTATTCCTCTTTTCCCCTTGGTACTGATTATCGACCAATCGAACCTCTCCAGCTCACTCTTGTACACGTAAGCGACCTCACAGAACCCGCTTTCCACCCACATTTAGGCGACTCTGCTGGGGAGGTGTCTTTTGGTTTATGGTTAGTACCCGTTCCACGGAATACGTCGAGCGACCGCTATCACGCCGTAACGCAATGGCGGCGCAGCACGACAACACACCAGTTCTCGAGGAGGTTGAGGAAACCAATAGCGCGGGCATAGCCGCGTAGGCGCTGC
Source organism: Rhododendron griersonianum (assembly GCA_018127125.1). Lineage (NCBI taxonomy): Eukaryota > Viridiplantae > Streptophyta > Magnoliopsida > Ericales > Ericaceae > Rhododendron > Rhododendron griersonianum. Next base: position 4,585,633 of record CM030799.1, on the reverse strand, counting down.
GGGCCCTCCAGGACGGCCAGCGGCAGTTCCTCGAGACGCAGCGACAGCTGCTTGCGGCTTTCGCTGGTCTCACCGAGGTCATCTCAGCGGCGCTCCCAAAGGCCGCGGTCGGTCAAAAAGATTAACCGCCACAAAACCAAGCGGGGGGCAGTACTAGCCAGACAATGCAGCCCCAGTTTCCCCCAACGGTGCCTCCCCACCTGCGCTCTATACTCGTAGGAGGCATCGCGGGAAATACCACTGGAGACCGCCAGAAGGAAGCAGCCGCTGACGGTGCTAGCACGCCCTCCGCGGGACCCTATATTACCATGGCGGAAGTTCAGGCCCTGTTAGCGCAGCAGAAGGCGAGCGAGGCGAGCAGGAAGGAGTCGGCCATTACTGAAGTTGGGGCCTCGTCCGCGGGACAGTTCATCACCCTGGCGGACGTACAAGCCCTCCTCACTAAGGAGAAAACCAAGATGGTCCTACCCTCTCTCCCTAGCCCGGATATCCGCCCACCTTACCCCATGACAATCCTGTCGCTGCCATACCCGGAAGGGTATACCCCACCGAAATTTGTAAAGTTTGACGGAAAGGAGGGAAGTGCCCAGGAGCATGTGGTCCGTTTCATGGAGTCGCTGGGGGCCCACGCGTCTGATCATAACTTACGCCTGCGGGAATTCTCAAAGTCCCTCACCTCACGCGCGTATACTTGGTACGTCAACCTGGAGCCTTATTCGATCACCACCTGGGAGGAAATGGTGAACAGCTTCTACGCCAAATTCTTCCAGGTTCGCGAGAAAGTGACAATGATCAGCTTGACGAAGGAGACGCAGGCTAGCGGAGAAGACATAGTGGACTACATCAGGAGGTTTCAGGATCGGGCAGTTGACTGCACCGAGTCCGCGAAGGAGGTACAATTGGTGGAAATTTGTATTGGTGGGATGATGGACGAGTTTAAGATGCTGCTTATCAATTTGAAGCTGGGAACATTCTCGGCCTTACTGGAGTCGGCATACAACATCCGCCACGTGGTGAAACCAGCAAGGAAGGACGCATGGAAAGGCAAGGCCGCCAGCGCCACCGTGGCTGTCGCGGACGTTCCGCGGACTCAGCAGGCCGCGGGAAAACGGAAGCGGAGAGAGCGCGAGATGGGGCCAGCACCAGATTTCCCCTGCACGATGGATGAGGTGCGGGCCTTGGTGAACGCATGGGTGCAGGATGGAGAGTTGGCATTCCCCCCTGTCGAGTATGAACCAACGCGGGAGGACCGCGAGCACCCAAGGTACTGCATGTACCATAGGCATACCAAGCATCCAACGAGCGATTGTTGGTCTTTGAAGAGGTTGTTCAAGCGGAAGCAGAACGCGAATGAGCTTAGGATAGGTCGACGCGACGTCCGCGACGAGCCTTATCCAGCTCACGGAAACAACGGGGAGGTCAACATGGCGGAGTGCTACCCGTTCATGTACAATGATGACGATGAGGCCGAAAGCACATACTACGTGGGAGGAGAAGATGAAGAGGCAGGGGCCTACATGGTCTCGTGCTACGAAATAACGGAAGAATTCGGGGAAGGTCCAGCACCCGCGGTAATACCAGACCCCAATGCGTCGGCCAAAACATTACAGAACAGTGCGAAGTTCCGCACATTCTTCGACGGTTTCGGGTTCACACCGGCGGCAAGATTGGAAATTACCAAGGCGATCGTCAACATCGCAGAAGTACATCAAGAGTCGTGCATGACCGCGGAGGGGTCGGTCCCGCGGACGATTCGCGATGAGTCCAACTCGGTCACCTTCTCGGACGTGGATCGATGGGTGCCTTACCCCCATAACCGCCCCTTGTATGTTACATCCCGCGTCAACGGGATGGAGCTGAAGAGGACTTTCTTGGATGGCGGGGCCTCCATAAATCTAATGCCGATGTCAACATTCCAGAAAGCGGGAATACAGTCTAACAGAATAGTGGAATCCCCAATAACCATCACGGGGTTTGGAGGAGATAAGAAGCAGTCCTTGGGATACGTAGTGGTGGACCTAGAAGTGGGGGCAATCCGCTCGGCCACCAAATTCCATCTTATCAACGCGGATCCTAATTACCAGATCATTCTCGGAAGAAGTTGGATGCACAAGTACGCGGTTGTACCTTCTAGCTACCATCAGTGCTTGAAGGGAATCTGGGCGGGAAAGAAAGTCACAGTTCGCGCATCGGAAAACCCATTTGATACCAACGAAACACACCTATCAGACGCAGTCTACTTCTCGGAGTTGGGCGAGGTATCTCAGGCGATCACCGCCAAGCCTCGCGCGGTCAAGATCCCAAGGTGGGAGGATATCAGAGATGAAAAGCCGGAGACGCGCCGGAGAGAGCATGCCGCGACAGACACCGCGACCCCCAGGAAGATTACCAAGACGAAGGAGGGGGGTAAAACAGTGTATTATTTGTGACGGTCCACCGGGGCAACGGATGATCATGAAACCGCTGGCCCCGGCGGTACGTGTGCCGCGGCGGAAGAAGAAGAGATAATAGACAAGCCGGAGCCCGCTCCGGAGTGCATGCAAGACCAGCCCAGGCCGCAGCAAGAGACTCTAGAAGAAGTTGATCTAAGCAACGGCGTAGGCCCCAAAAGGCCGGTGTTTGTAAGTAAGGAGTTGAGCGGAGAGTTCCGCGAGAAACTGATAACACTACTACGTGCTAACTCAGACGTGTTCGCGTGGCATTATGAGGAGATGCCCGGGTTGGATCCAGAGCTGGTTACGCACCACTTGGACACCTTCCCAAATTCCAAGCCCGCGAAACAATCCCAGCGGAAATACCACCCCGATTTGGAAGGACAGATCAAAGAGGAAGTCGAGAAGCTGCGGAAGGCAGGATTCATTCGCCCGATCCAGTACCCGGAGTGGCTGGCAAACATTGTCCCTGTAAAGAAGAAGAATGGCCAAATTCGAGTTTGTGTCGACTTCCGCGACCTCAACAAAGCATGCCCAAAAGACGAGTTCCCGCTGCCACACATCGATACATTGGTGGATGCTACCTCCGGTCACCAGATGTTTTCTTTCATGGACGGTTTCAGCGGGTACAACCAGATCAAGATGGCCCCGGAGGACGCGGAGAAGACAGCATTTCGAACACCATTGGGTAATTTCTACTACATTGTCATGCCTTTTGGGCTCAAGAATGCGGGGGCAACGTACAAGCGGGTCATGACAGCAATTTTCCACGACCTCATGCACAAGATAATTGAAGATTACGTGGATGACTTGGTGGTGAAATCCAAGGAGCGCAAGGACCACCTCGCGGACTTAGCCACTGTCTTCGCGAGATGCAGAAAGTTCAATCTCAAGATGAATCCGCTGAAGTGCGCATTTGGAGTCACCGCGGGAAAATTCTTGGGTTTCCTGGTACATCGCCACGGGATCGACGCGGACGAGGCCAAGATCAGGTCTATCACAGAAATGCCCCCGCCCCACTCACAGAAAACACTCAAGCGATTCCTGGGAAAGGTATCATACCTACGTCGTTTTATTCCCGCGATGGCGGAGATCACGGCACCGTTCGCGGACCTGTTAAAGGGAAATGCAAAGTTTGAATGGAAGGAAGACCACCAGCAGGCGTTCCAGTGGATTAAAGCGGCATTGACCTCTCCTCAGACGATGGTGGCACCAGTCGCGGGGAAGCCACTGATCCTTTATCTGACCTCTACCCCGAGATCCATTGGGGCCCTGCTGGTGCAGGAGGTGGATGGGACAGAGCGCCTAGTCTACTACATCAGCAGGAAAGTACACGGGGCGGAGGAAAGATATACCGCCATAGAAAGACATTGCTTGGCCCTCGTCTTTACTGCGCAGAAGCTCCGGCACTATTTCCTCTCTTTTCCCATCCAGATAATCACTAAGTGCGACCCCGTCAGGTTCCTCCTGTCGTGCCCCGCCCTTACGGGACGGGTCGCCCGTTGGTTGCTGGCACTCGCGGAATTCGACATCTCGTGCGTAACTCCAAAAGCAATCAAGTGTCAAGCTCTAGCCGACTTGCTAGCTCAGTTCCTTAGCGGACAGTGCGAGCCGCTAGAAGATTGTCTACCCGGAGATGGTTTCGAAGCTCTCGCGGCCAGCACAGATGAACAGCACTGGACGCTCAGCTTCGATGGGGCCGCGGGTAGTGGATCAGGAGGCGCGGGAATAGTATTACAAGCAGAAGAAGGAGACAGAGTGCACCTGGCGTACAAACTGAATTTCCCATGCTCCAACAATGAAGCGGAATACGAGGCGTTAATCCTGGGTCTAATAGCAGCAAAAGAGAGAGGGGTCAAACATCTAAGGATAGCGGGAGACTCAAAGCTGGTAGTTTTGCAAACGGAAGGGATCTACGCGTTGAAGAAACCAACGCTGGCGCCATACCGAACAACAGTGCAGAAATTGATGAAATTCTTCAAAGGTGTCAGTATCATTCACAAACCCAGATCGGAGAACCGTTTCCCGGACGCTCTCGCAACGCTGGGGGCAAAGACGGAATTTAAGGAAGACAGAGCCTGCATTGAAATTGTGAAGATGTTTGAACCAGCCGTGGTGGAGGACTTCGCGGAGCCTACCGAAGACTGGCGCGGATCTATTAAAATTCAGTTGGTCATCAGCGTAGGGCATCTGTCCACCGCGGAACTATCGAGTTTTATAGTTTTGCGCTGAGAATTGTATTATCGCGGCCCGCAAGGGTGGCTCGCGCGGTGTATTGGCACGAAGGAGGCAGAAGAAGTATTGGACAGGATCCACATTGACAACTGCGCGGATAACGAGATAGCCCTATACAGGAGAATTCAGAGGCAAGGTTATTACTGGCCTACTATGAAGAAAGATGCCGATTTGATTACGAAGAATTGCACTCGGTGTTCTCTGTACATGGCCCAGCCAGAATGCCTAATGGCAAACACTGACAACCAGGAGGTGGACTGGAGACAAGTCTACATCGATTACTTACGAGAAGGAGCCCTACCCACCGAGCGAGCTGAGTCCGCGAGGGTCGTCCGCGGCGCGCGGCGTTTCTTCCTGGAAGAGGGACTACTGTTCAGAAGAACTCTTGATGGAATGCCTCAAGTGTGCGTAGACAAGGAGCAGGCGGAAGAGGTTCTGGCCAAGACCCACGGAACTGAGCACCAAGGGTGGAGGAAGCTTCACGAACAGATGGTTAATCTGGGGTATTTTTGGCCCACCATGGAGAAAGATTCGAGGAGACACGTGCGAAGGTGCCAGGCCTGCCAGAAATTCGGGAACTTGGTTCATGCTCCCTCTGTGGAGTTACATTCCGTCCGCGCCCCTTATCTCTTCCACACTTGGGCAATGGATCTAGTCGGACCGATCAGACCAGCGTCGCGGAAGAACAGATGGATCTTGGCTGCAACGGAGGTTTATACTAAATGGGTCGAGGCTGTCCCGCTGAAGAAGGCTACAGGAGACGCGGTGGCAGCATTCATCAAAGAAAACATCATTTGCAGATTTGGCATACCCAAGGTGATCCTTTCTGATAACGGTACTCCGTTCATCAATCATCATGTGGGAAGCCTCCTCGATGAATACACGGTTGATCACCGTACATCTAGCGCCTACTACCCGCAGGGAAATGGGCAGGCGGAAGCAACGAACAAGACTCTGATCATAATTTTGAGCAAACTGTTAGACGAGCGCGGAGGTACTTGGGCGGATCACTTACCAATAGCTCTCTGGGCTTACCGAACTTCGAAAAGGAAATCTACCCGCGCCAGCCCTTTCAGCTTGGTATACGGAGCGGAAACGGTCTTACCCGCAGAACTAAGTGTCCCCTCCGCGCGGATGATACTCGCGATGGAGAATTCCGCGGAAGGAAGGAAAGCAGACCTGGAAGCCTTAGAAGAAAGAAGGGCAACGGCGGCCCTTGCCCACGAAAAATACTGGGAGTCCGTGGCACGCTACTACAACAAGGGCGTGGTGCCGCGGGTATTTGAAGTCGGGGAGTTGGTTTGGAAGGCTACCACGGCAGTAATGAGGGATATGAAAACACCTAAATTCCCTCCGAGATGGAAAGGACCCTACGAGGTGATCAGTGCCTCTGCCAGCGGGTACTACCACTTAGTCCGCGTCGAAGATGGTTTCGAGACAGGAGCGGTAAACGCTAAGTATGTCAAGAAATTCTACCCGTGAAGAGAAATGCTGGAAGCGAGCAGGCTGCTCTCCTGCCCTACCGGTCTCCACCCTCCCTTTATTTTAAGAACAGTTTGTTTCTTCCCTCTTGTAAACAGTTGATCGGATCTATCGTTAATGAAAAATGGGCACTTGTTCCTAATTCATGTTGTTGTTTAACTTCCCTTTTTTACGATGGGGTGAGGTGATAAAACCCCGCGGAGAGAACATTTCTGCGGTACTACCAACTCCCTTTCGTGACTCTTTCATTTTCTAACTTAACGATTATCAAAAAGAGACGATGCTAAGTCGCGAGAGGCCAGAACATGACCCGCGAGATTCATACTTAGTGATTGTCAAAAAGAGATGATGTTAAGCCTTAGGCGGCCAGAACATGGCCCCCGGTCCATTCCTTCAAACTTAACGATTGTCAAAGAGAGATGATGCTAAGTCGCGAGAAGTCAGAACATGACCCGCGAGAATTATACTTAGCGATTGTCAAAAAGAGATGATGTTAAGCCTCGGATGGCCAGAACATGGCCCCCGTTTCGTTTCTCCAAGATTAACGATTATTAAGAAGAGATAATGCTAAGTCGCGAGAGGTTAGAGCATGACCCGCGAGGTTTACACTTAAGTCTTGAGCGGCCAGAGCGAGGCCCTACCCGAGTGGCAGACTTACTATTTGTTGAACGAAAATGATGAACAGGTCACAAGAAGTCAGAGCATGGCTCGCGGACCCCAGCAAAAGTACATCTATCGTGATATCATCAACACAGAGACTGTTTTATTCCAATAAAACAAAAGAAAAATAGTACATGTGTTCAAAAAAAAAGAGAGAAAGAAAAGGTACAACGGCAGCACTTTCTAAGCCTGCCAATCCAAGAAAACAAGTCCGTCCGGGTCAGGGTCAGCTAGGTTCAGCGAGGCAGCGGCCAGCTCTGCATCATGCTGCAGCACCCGAGCAAAACTGACCTCCAGATTGGCCAAGTGTTGGCGGGTAGACTCCAGCTGCTGGCGAGTGGAGTCCAACTGGGCAGCCAGGCCCTGGATTTCAGGCCTCAGAGCGGCCCTCTCCCCCGCGGCCCTCAGCGCAGAACTCCGCGCGCACAACCAAGCCAGGTTAAACCCGAAGACTTGCATATCCTCGGCAACCTCCAGCAGTTCAGCCTCGGTCCCGGGATTGAAGTCCCTGTAGCGAAGCTGCCCCAAGGAGTGAGCACGTTGTGGAGGCTGCTGAGGTAGATCACCCCAAGCCGGGCAGACCGCGGGTTGAAGGAGCTGAAAGTCTCCGGATGAGACCGGGCTATGGCATTTAGCAGCGGCCAGTACTCCGCGGGCACATCATAGCCCGCGGGAAAGAGGCGGATAGGCTCCGCGACCTCAGTGTCCATGGGCCCCTTCCCCAGATCTAAGGCAGGTTGCCCGGGCGGCGACTGCTCTCTCGACTCAACCTCCTCCCTCTGCTCGCCCATCTCCAGATTCAAATCGAGCTCGTAATCCCCAAGGGCTTGGCTTCCCTGTCCCCTCAAAACATCGTCAGTTGGCAGGAAGTCCATTTCTTTAAATAAGGAATTGAAATATGAGTCAGTAATGGAGGTGGGGCCACAAATAAGTTCTTCATTTACCTCCAGCTGTCGGTCTGAAGGTTGAACGGAAGGCTCGGCCGGAGGGGTCGGCGGGCGTCTCGCGGACTGGTGGGGAGAGTGAGTCTGCGAAGTAGAGCACGCCGGGGAATGGGGACTGGCGGCGTCCATGGCCGTATCCCGCTCCGCGTTCGAGCCCGGTCCCTGAAGAAACGAAGCATTGGAAACCCCTGGAGAACCGCCAGCAACCCGGCCCAGATAGCTCTCCGTTGACCGGATGCGGGCACTAGTGGACTGTTGATGGGAACCAGAAGGTGTTGAAGCTGTAGCTACCTCAGGTTGTCCCGCGGCAGATCCCCCAGCGGGAGGGCGAGGAAGCTCCTCGAGGTTATCCTCATCTCCCTCCCTCAGCAATCGTGCAGCCGCCGCATTGAGAGGGTCCGCGGCGATTTCGGCCTGGCCCACAGATTCGCGGGTACCCGTCGATGGCGGAGCCTCGCGAGCCTCTGAAGCTGCTGCATGGGATGGAGAAGGGTCTCGATCAGCAGAATATACTATCACATTGCCGGATTCCTCCGGGGAAGAATACGACTCAGAGGAGACAGTGTTGGGATCTCCCCCGAGGTCGACAACAGAAGGCTCGTCGGGTAACATACCTCCGATAACCGCGGAGGATTCTGGCTCCCGGTGAAGGAAAGGGACCGGCTCCCCCCGAGGTTGAATCACCTCCGTTGCTCTCTGTTCCTCCGGGGAGTCAGAAATCTCCACTATACTGGCGTCTTCGGCGACAGGGTCCCTCGCGGACGCGGATGCCCGGGCCTGCAAGGCGCTGATGGGAAGGGCGTCTTCATCATCATCATCGTCATCCTCATCCTCATCGCCTGCCTCCTCGCCCTCGCCCGCCTCTTCGTCGGACTCTGTCAGAATCGCTTTAAAAAAATACAAGTCAGGGGGTGAAAGCCACGAAGTGACGGGAACAGCATCCTAGCAAAATAGAGCTTACCATCGAGGCGGCGTTTCTTCGGTTGAGCGTCTGGGGCATCCTCTTCTGCCTCGTCCGCTACCTCTTCCGTCACTGCCGCTACTGCGGCTGCCTCTGGCTCGTAGGCCACGAAGGTGCTAGCATCTCGCTCCCGCTGCTAAAGAAGGGAAAGAAGCAAGACAGAGAGGATAAGTCTCAGAGAGCGAAGGACAAAAGTATTGCGAGGAAATGATTGAGCACATGGGAAGATACTTACATTGTGGAGACGCTTTCGACGGCGGGGCACCATCGCCGCGGGCGCCTGAGAGGAGGACGGTTGAGATGGTCCTGCTGGTGGAGGAGGCGGAAGCTGTGTTCGCCCGCGGGTTCCCCGTGCGCGGGTTCGCCCCCGGGCAGCTTGAGGAGGTGCAGGTGCTTCCACAGGGAAAACCCTGTTCACAGGCACGGCGTGGATCACGGCCCATTGACTGCGGGGTCCGCGCCACTCAGTTGCCCGTACTGCAATGATGACCCGCAGAGAGGTATCCCGAGTCCGGACTTCAGGCACCTCGGGGACCACGGCTTGCCCGCGGACGAATGTCAAGAAAGAGTCAAGGTTTCTCCTCCAGAATACGCGGAATTCCTGTGTATAGTGCGAAACCCTATCCCTCTCTGGGATGAGCAAATTCCCAAGTTGAACCAGGACTGGAGAAAGCTCCCCCCTCATGAACCGGAGCTGCGACCCCGCGAAAGAAGACATCAAGGGGGCGAGACCGGGCACCCCTTGGTCGAAACCCAGCTGCCTCGCGAAGCGATCCGGGCGGTACACCGCCACCCCAGTACCCTCACTGGACAAGGTCGGGAGCCACCCCGGAAGGGCAATGAGCGCTGAGTTGATCACCGTCCGCGCCGTGGCATTGTTGTCGCTCGCAGCATTGAGGGAAGCAGCAACTGGGAGAAGACATTGGCCTACGCCCATGACGCCCGGGTAGGGAATGTTGTAAGGACGAGGAATGAAGTTGGCTTCAGCATCACATGCCTCGTACCACGAGGCCTCGCTACTGGTCCCATGCCATTGTTCTGCGCGGGAACGCACCCCCGAGGCTTGAAAGGCTAGTGGTTCCGGGGCGACAGTTCGAAAATGCTCGAAGAAATACGCGAGCAAGAAGGTGGAGTGAGCCATCGAAAAGTGGTCACACCTTCCGAGGGACCTGGCGTAGTCCGCCTGAACCAGGTCCAGTTGGCGGTAGAGCGTCCCGAGGAACAGCGGCGCTAGGGGGACCGGTTGGCCGCGGGCGAGGAGGACAGCCAGCGGGAAGACCGCCTGAGACAGCCCATCAGCAGGATAATCGGGCAGGACGAAGTACGAGAGGAAGTAGGATAATCGAGACGTTAACAGTTATCAGGCCCGTTGCTCCGCGGAAACTTACAAAGAGGATGGTACGCACGCGGACGACGTGTACTTGTCATCCGCGCGCGGGGGGCATATGTAGGCGCGGTCAAAATTATTGACAAGTCATCAGGGAAGACCTTTTGACCAGCCTATCGGCTGTAGACACGTGGCGACCAGGTCCACGCGGAAAGTCCACCTTAGTCAAAACACTATTTCAAGAAGACGTTTGACTGACCAATGGAAAGAAAACACGTAGCACATGAAGATGAACGCCCGCGGAACCAAGCCGCGGAAGTGAAGATCCCGCGAGACCCCCCCGCGGGCCTCGCCAGGAGGGACTGAAAGATATACTGGAATTGGGATTGATATAGGAGCTGTAAGAAGACCCCGGGATCCTATTCCGGCCTAAAAGGCAGGCCCGGAGGGGATCCCGCGGAAGGCGATCGCCGCGGGTCGCGACATTGCTCTGGCGGGAATCGGGGAAGCTCTTGTGGCTTGGTGGCTTGGGATGGAGGTAGCGTCGCGGAAGTGCGGGTCCCCCGCGGAAGTCCTCCGCGGGAGGACGAGTCTTCCGCGACCTGGAGGTACGGGAGGGACACGTGTTGGGGTCTTATAGGAGCGCCGTCCTGGGCCTGACCTAGGCCCATGTGCCCTATAAATACCCCTGACATTTCCAATGATTGAGAGAGGCTGACTTTTCTGGAAAAGGAGAGAGAGAGAGCACTGACTCTGAGGAAGGAGAACATTCTTCCCCGGAGAGAAGGTGACCTCACTCATCTGGTTCCAGAAAGGGCAGACGTCATTCACCCCCCGCGGAGAACAAAGGAGACACGTTGCCTTTTGTCTTTTCCGTGCCTCTTGCTCTAGCCCTCACCCCACGAGATTATTCCTCTTTTCCCCTTGGTACTGATTATCGACCAATCGAACCTCTACAGCTCACTCTTGTACACGTAAGCGACCTCACAGAACCCGCTTTCCACCCACATTGATCAGCTAGTCAAAAGTTTGTCCCTTACGACGTAAGCAAACAAAACTCTAAAACATATTTTTGGAGCTCGTTAGTATTTGAGTTCTACCGAAACTCGATTTGAGAAACTTATGGTACAATATGAGAAGAATAACAAAGCTACTCAAACTTATACTTTGTTATGTATCTGCTCTGTACCCGTTCCGATCACAGTAGATTTCTGATTGTTTTTACGGAGTTGAATTCGAGTTTGGAAATTGATGCAAACAAGGATCGGGTAGGAATCGGGGTGGGTGTACATGCCTCGGTCGACCAAAATCTTTTCCAATTAATATGTTTGTTTAATACTTTTTATATCTCACTAGTTAAGTTCACGTGCGTTGCACGTCGACTCTGCACCTAATATAATGATAAGTCAAACAGTTTCATTACTTATTTTAATTTTGAAAAGGAATCAGCAAAACAGGAAGCTAAATCCTGGTGAATCGCTAATTGACTCAATATTACCAAAATCAAAAGTTTTGAGATATTCGCAAATCTAAATACTAGAGAATAAATGAAAACTTGCCAAAACAAATGGCCACCCAAAGCGAAATATTCAAAAATAATTTATAACCAAAATAATAAAACTAGATATCTATTTCTTAAGTGATAAACCATTTCCAATCTGCATCAGTGACCGTGCACAGAGAAAGATTGAGTTTTGGGACCCAAAACAATATTTAAATGTCTAAATAGCACACAATACAAAATACAAAATCTAGATGTTCTTAACAAAAAAAAACCTAATATTAATATTGAAATTTGAAAAAAGAAAAAAGACAAAAAAAAAACAAAAACAAAAACAAAAACAAAAACAAAACGCGCAGTTAATAGACACCAATTTTCAAACTCCTTGGAAAACTTGGGACAAGTAACTATCCAAAAAAAACTAACTGGGCCAAGCTAGCTCTATGGCCCAGATGATTGTTTGATTACTCCATTTTTCATTTTTGGACCTAAGAAGAATTTGTGCTAGTACTCACTAATCTAAAGACCCTAATAAATCTTTCTAACTTTTCTAAACAAACCCTGTTCATAATCCTAAAATTGAAAGAATCACTTTTCCTCCTCTGTGAGTGAATGTCTAGGTTTTGACTAATTTACTATTGGATATTTTTTACAGTTTTTGTTTTTCATGAAATTTTGCTTCACATTATTGTAGATTTTTACTTCATCTCAATGAGAAAAATTCAAAACAGTGAAAAAGTATTACCAAAAACTGCAAAAAGTTCATTAAAGACAAAAGAAATTCAAGTTTTTGGATTACTTTTGTCCTTAATGAATTTTTGTAAAGGTAAAATCATAATGTTTTCCTTGTCATATTCCTCTCGTTAATACTTCATTCATCCCAAAATGTTTGTTTAGTCCACAAAATGAGAATTTAAAAATAATATAATTTTTGCAAGAAAAATTCAAATTATTTTCAACAGTTTACTATATATCAATGAGTTATTCTAATTTATGAAAAAAAAATTAATTTTTTTCTTGAAGAAAATATATTATTTTTAGGTTCTCATTTTGCGGACGGGATGAACAATTTGAGATGGTGGGAGTGTCTATTCACCACAATTCAACACAAATAAAAAAACAAATCATAGACTTTTAAGCTAAGGCTTTATTCGAACTAGGTTATATATTTGACATTTGATATGAAAGACAGTGACTAGAATGAAATATTTTATCTATTTATTTATTTTTATCCAATACTATATTTATGCCCAGTGGATAGACCACGTTTAATTTAAGTATTTATTTTTTAGAATTGAAAAAATAAGGGTCTATATTTGATCTGGCCCCCTTTCCTTCTTAGCCAATCATAGATAGTATTATATACCATTAAATATGGAATGTAATAAAAAAATAAAAAATAAAACTAGCTTATCTTTCTTCTTCCTTCTTTTTAATCGTTTCTCTTCAAGTCCAGATGGATGTCGAAGACAGCTCATTCAACACTACATAATATGCATATGGGCGAGATAGCCACCTACCTCACTCTACACGCTCTCTCTCAATTCTCGTTCTCGCAAAATTTAATGACCAAATTAAACCAAATCGAGTCTTGTGTTCCAAATGATTACAGTCGGCTACATAAATCTAATTTTTTTCATTGAACTCTGTCTAAGGCTGCAATTCACTTGGATTCAGTAAGTCCAAAAATCCTTCTGTATTATGGCATCCAAAATAGTTTGAGATATTTACGGAAGGCGCTTATAGAGTACTTGCTCTTGGGATGCTGCTTTTTTTCGCTCGCGCTCATGCACGCACATTAAGTGACTAATTATATGAGCGCATGTATATAGGTCGGTACAAAGTTTGCTCCACAAGCATTTTGGCAGAATCATGAGAAAGAGAATAATAATGCTGGCCAGAGATGGGTATTGTATGGTTGGGGAGATAAGTGTCTCAGAAAACAATTGCAGGCCTTCCTTCCTTCCATATGGGCAACCAGCTAGCTAGCTAGTCCCCCCATACTTTTTCAAACCCTTTTGAAATATATCTGTATTCTGGCTTTATCTCATTGTCTCCACATCTCCAGTTTACTACAGTATTTTATATACCCAATCACTAACTCTTCAATAAAATATGCTGTACATGAATGGCTGCAATGCTCTCTCTCTCTCTCTCTCTCTCTCTCTCTCTCTCTCTCTCTCTCTCTCTCTCTCAACAATATCTTTTTCTTTATGAGGAGATGAACAAGTTGGCAACTTGGATCATGTTATGTGCAAGTAGGAACGCTCTGAGAACGATAGGTATATTTATAAAGAATATCAGGCAAAGCACATAATTACAATGAGAATATACTATAAAATAATTCCCTGACTGACTATTTTATATGTTCATTGTTTCCTATTGTGGGATATCTATCTAGCTATCTTGAAAAACCTCAAGATCCATATATAGCAACTTATTCATCGGAAGATTTAACGACTTTAATTTGCTACTTAATTACTGAATGCATATTATCTATCAACGTGGAGCATTCTGTTACATACGTGCATGCAGTTTGTTTGTAAGTAAGTCTATTATCGTGGGTCGTGAATTACTTATATTTGTTTTTAGAATATGAAATAAATAGATCGAGTCTGCCCTAATGTCAGGTAAAAAATTCGAATCTAAATCGATCCAAAGCCTAGGCGATCGCTCAAATCTTATGCAACGAATGGGACGTATATTATCTAGCTAATTAAACGATCACAATTTTCCTTTGTCTTGCATTGGCTAACTAATGTACATGCAATATGATGTAAATGTCTAGTAGGCACGACGTCAAAGCAAGGGAAGCTGATAATTTGATTAGTTTAATGAGGATAACAAATAATTGGCACTCTTGAGATCAATCAGGTTAATTTTAGAAACACAAGTAAGTCTAAACTAGTTGTGAATGGATAAGTTATCTTAAGTTCATTTGGGGTGTACAGGTCATATTAGCATAGAAAAACACCCCAAGATTGTCGATTGCGTAGTTAGATAAACAGTAGTAATTTAATAGAGGTTGTCAGTGGTGGTGGTGGTGATAGAAGTAACTGAAATGATACGGACTAAGGTACGTACACTCAGTCTAGGAAACTGTCCAGGAAATCCAATCAACGATCTAAATTCAAAGAGTTTTGATCTTTCAGGAAAGAGTTCTGGACTATTGATTGAGTTTTCTGTCTTCTCTTTCCTGGACTGTACCAGGTCAATAGAAGTAATTAGCCATGACGTATCATTTAAACTCCAAAAGTTGGTCAAGTACGTTCTTGTTATTTATTGGAGTACTAATTTTTGTATCCTATATGCAAATGAGGTCATGAATAGTTAAACAGATGAGTACACGGTACTTCAAGGGTCTTCTCCAACATATATACATTGTTGTGGGAGCCACAAATTTATAGGTGGAACCGATATTGATGGATATTAATGTATGATGAAAAAGGCTCTCTTGAAGCACTTAATACATGGCGATGCTAGCTCCAAGAGCAAGTAATAATTCCTCAGTCCTCCTCCTCAGATTTTGTTTTCACAAGCTGTGGCTGCAGCAACTGCGCATCACCAAATAAAATATCTCGATTTCTTCTTCCCTCTCTCCACTACCATTGACGCAGCAGCTAGCTTCAAAGCTCGATATACATTTGTTGGCCTTTCTTTTCTTCTTTTCAAATGATCCAACTTGCATGCATGTGATCACTTAAAAGAATGCCTCTCTCTCTCTCTCTCTCTCTCTCTCTCTCTCTCTCTCTCTCTCTCTCTCTCTCTCTCTCTCTCTCTCTCTCCGGTGGATCGATGTGTAACATGAGTGGCCTGCATGCATTGGATTCCAGCTTTTACTTGCCTACTTTTTTTTTCTTGGCAAACGAAATTTTATTAATCTCGAAAGGGTACATCGAGGAAAAAAACGAGAGATAAAAAGTACATTTCACTGAAAATAAAAGAGACGGAACATACAATAAAAAAAACGAAACTTCATCCAACAGAAAGTTGGATGAGGAACACCTCATAAGAGAACTATAATCTTAGCTTACGAATCCCATCAAGGTAGTCCTTAAAATCCTCCACCATATATAGCTTGAAGTCATGCTTAATCGAGATAAGTTTGCGGGGATTGGTAGTTAATTAATAATTATTTAGTTGTACCAACCGGTTGTCGTTTAATCTTTCAAACAACAATGTTACAATCACACATAGACACTTATACATACTCACAAAGGGAGTGGACCCCACGCACACAGTCCACCCCCTTTGTGAGTGTGTGTATGTGTTTGTGTGGTTGTAAAATTATTGATTTGCAAAGGAAAATGATATTGACATTCCGAAAATTGATGGAGGCACTTCAAAAAATAAAAAAAATTGACTTTAGAATTACACTGATTTTGGAGTGCCTGCATCAATTTTTAGAATGCAAATATCATTTTCCTTTTCAAATTGTGGGATTTCCCTCCCCACATGTGCTATTGGGCCCACACCAAAGCCGCAATTTTTTTTTAATAAAAATTTATAAATTTGTCACAAATTTAAAGTGATCAATGTTATAACTCCGATACAACTATTGTGAATTTATCAAACAAAAGCACACAAGGTAGAGCTGATAAGCGAACGAAGCTATTCAAGTTTTGGTTTGTATTCGTACATTAAAATCTTGATTGAGATCTATTTAAAATGGTTATGGACGAAGCCTGACAAATTTTTGGAGTTTTTGACATTTTCGAATGAAGTTCAAATAAGGTATGCTCATCTCGTTCATCAACTTATAATTAATAATTGAAATTTGAGCTACTTGAGATCGAATGGTAATCTTCTAGATTAAAACTTATTTGAGATCAATCCGTCTCATGGTCAATGTTAAGAATAGTTTTATAAATCTTTAAACTTTTAAAACAAAAATAATTCAATGGACACTTTATTTGGTGATACTTCAAACCCGACCCTCCACTCCCCTTCCCCATGATAGTATCGATCGACTACGATTTGCTTGAATTTAAAAAAAAAAAAAAAAAAAATCTAAATCAATGGACATTTTTGTCCTTTCAACGAAGTACTTCGGCAAAAGCTAAGGTTGCTTGAATCTTTCAAATCAGTGCAGCCCAACAACTCCCAAACTTGGTCATACCAAATCACATAAATCCAAGTTCCCAACCACTTAAAGTAGAAATTTCTATAAACAGACAAGTACGTCATTATTTTTTTTAAATGTCAAGCTAAACAAATTCTTTGAGTTTTAGATTTTTTTTTTTATAGCTATTTTAATGGATTTTTTGTTTTTTGATTTTCTGAAAAAGAAGCCAGACTAGACTGACTTTTAGTTGTCTATAATATTTTACGTGTTTAACCACCATAAAAAAAAAGGTATGATTAAGATTTTTTTAGCTAAAAATTGAAAAATAAAATTCCATTAGTCACCCCACACATCATTAATATGAGCAGGACTACTAACGCAGATTTTCTGATATGTACAAATTCGAATAAATATAGGGGAAATGATATTAGCACTCCAAAAATTGATGCAGACACTCCAAAAAATAAAGGAAAGTGATTTTGGAGTTACACTGATTTTGGAGTGTCTGCATCAATTTTTGGAGTGCCAATATCATTTCCCTAAATATATTTGAAAGTTATTTGATCACATGAAGTCCACAAGTACATTGCACGTGAAATTAATTCATCGGATACATATTTTCCTTAATATATATGCATACAAAATAAATGCATATATATTCCCAATTTCCAACTCCATCTCTTTTCCAAATTCGCATATCCAATTTCAAAAACCATTAGAATGCAAATTCCCACTGACCTTCGAAATCACCACGTCCCACACCTTAATGTCCCCATCCAAACTCCCACTAAAAACCCTAACACCACCACCACCCGCGGCAGACCCACCTTCATCAATCACCGCCGCCAACGACCTCACCGGCTTCTCGTGCTCATCCGACATAGTCAAGCAACAAAACTTCCCGTCATGCCCCCGCTGCCAAATCCTGACCGTTCGATCGGCGGACCCACTGAACAACAAATCGGAGACATTGATTAAACAGAGTATGGCCTTCGAGTGGCCCCGCAGAGCACCGGTGACCACCATGTAGTTAGCACTGTCCTCTCTCTCCCACACGAGGATTGAACGGTCACATGCGCCAGAAAACAAAACCGTTCCGTCGCCGTTCAATGCCAGTGCGTTAACGGCAGATTTGTGCTTTTCTAAAGTCGCTATTGGTCCGTATTGTCTCTCTCCGAACGGGATTCCCCATACTTTGATCCGGCAGTCCGCCGACGCCGTGTAAATTATGCCTGTTAGAACACAAACACAAAATTTTGAACGCAACAATATATATATGAAATATTATTTACAATGTGTACATTCACCGATATATTCAGAGACGTCCCATGTTAATGTGCATTATATTTATGTTTAAATCTATGCACACAAGTCTATGCAGATAAAATTTTCTTAATAGTATGAGCCAACTTAAACTTATCTCGACTAATCAACGTCTACCATTCTCCATTGAAAACTGGACCTCTTTC
This sequence comes from Rhododendron griersonianum, assembly GCA_018127125.1. NCBI lineage: Eukaryota > Viridiplantae > Streptophyta > Magnoliopsida > Ericales > Ericaceae > Rhododendron > Rhododendron griersonianum. The sequence continues at coordinate 4,567,557 of CM030799.1, read as the reverse complement.
GTGTACTTGTGACATGCTACTATAAAAACAAGTGAAAACTATCCAATGCATGTTAATGGTAATGAATTTGCATTATGGCAAATAATAAACTTCGATTAACTTAGCAATATATTAACACTATATTCAGAGACTTAAGCCTCGTTCAGCTAAGATTTATAGTATTTTGAAGTACTTATTTCTCGTTTTACGAGACAGATCATTCTCTCATAATACATTCAAAAAATAAATACTTATTTTAGTTGGTGTAAAGGGACCTTAATATTTTTGATATTGCAAGCAATTAATCAAGGTGTGCAAAAACTGGCCTGAGTTATCGAAAAAAGTATTCTGTAATTTTGTGTCATTACCGTTGCCGGAAACTGCGACCGCGTTAATCGCATCGTCATGCGCCTTAACCGACTGCATGCAACGGAAATCCGACGGCCTCCAAATCTTCAAACATTTGTCCCATGACACCGAACAAATCAAATCGCCACTAGCAGCCAATCCCGAGACGGCGTCGTGGTGCTCGATCCACAGCCGCTTCTTGTGCCGCCTAACCGTGACGTAGTTCTTCGGGAAAATCGAACGCCGTAAACGGTCCTTGACGGTTGGCAGAGTGGCCACGAGTTCGTGTTTTTTATACGCCGCTAATTCCCACACGCGGATTCTACAGTCCTGGTGAGCGGTGAGAACTTTTCCGCGGTGGAAAGTGATGGATTTCACGGAACCGGAGGAGGGATCGCGGCTGTTGAAAGTGTCGACGAGAGCATAGTTGTCGGTGACGTCGAAGACGTGGATTTGGTGGCCGGAGGCGGCGTAGAGGAGGGGGTGGCGGAGGGCGAGGGAGGTGATGACGCCGCGGGGGGAGAGGGAGGGGAGGGTGTGGTGGAGAGAGACGGGTAGTGGGGAGGAGAGAGAGGAGGAGGGGGAGAGGAGGAGGTTGGTTTGGAGGGAAGGGAGGGAGGGAAGGGTTTGGAGGGAGAGGTTGGTTTGGAGGCTGTTGTGGCTGGTGAGGGAAGATAGTGATGTTGATGCTGATGATGAGGTGTTGTCTGAGCTGCTGCTTGTGCTGGAGGATAGGTGGTTGAGTGGTGGCGTGGTGGTGGTGGAGAAGGTTGATAGCCAGGATCGGATCTTCATGGAGAGAGAGATCAGAGAGAGAGAGAGAGAGAGAGAGAGAGAAATGTGCAATTATGGTTGGAGCATTGCAAGAGTGTGGGCATGGTAATATAGTCCCTCCATACGGAAAATTTTTCAGTGCCGAGCGGGTACCACGTGGTGTCCATTCGTGCATCCGAACCGTCCATTTCGTATTTAAACAGCTCAAATTTAGAGAGAGAAAAAGGAGAGAGAAAGTGTTGCGATGAGAGGAGATAGAGGATTTCAATCCGAACCGTCTAAAAGTGAATCGAACGGCTCATAGGCACCGAGCGGGTGCCACATCGGCAATACCTGCTCGGCACTAAAAAAAAAACTCCTCCCCTCCATACGATTTGTTCAACAGTATATATTTTAAAAATACTTATTGTTCTTTTTGTAAAGTGAAAGTAAAGAATACTCCATAAATTTCTACGGACAAAGTATCATTTTTTTTTTTTAATCAGCGACAAGGTATCGTTTACTAGTAATAATTGAAATTAATCTTTTTAGTGGTCACATGCATGGATAGTAAACTTCCCTGCAAAGTTTGTTGAGGACAATTCTTGGGTTCAGTCAAGTTGGTATGAAAAAAGTAATAAGCGATACTCCCTTCGTCCATTTTTAAATGTTCTGCTTCGTAACTCCAATTTATTAAAAAGACATCATCATTATACCTTTCACATCAACTTTTTCCTTCACTTTCCCTACTTACCCATCATCATTACACTTTTACTTACTAACTTTTCAAAATGGAATCTACTTTTAGGGACAAAATAGACAATTCACCAACTTTTACCTACTAACTTTACAAAATGGACACTTATTAGGGAGAATTACCGGACAGAGGTAGAAGGGGCATTTTATTATCAAGTGATGGAGAGGTTTTTATGAAATTGCTCCTTTCATGAAACGGAAAAAAGTAATTCGGAATACATGGAGAATGCAAGGTAAAATGTCTAATATACCCCCACTATGAAACCCCAAAATCAGTTCTCTTCTTTTCCCCTTTATTTACAGCAGCCCTAAACAAGTCGACGACAAGGTCGTAGGCCCAGATTTGGGACACCGCCGGCCAATATTGGCTTCAACTCTAATCTCGATATATAGAGCCGGTAAGACACTCCTGGTGGCCAGCGGCGACGGAGGCGGTGCTGCTGCTGAAGAGGGTGTTGTTGTTGATGATGGTTGTCACCTGGGTTAAATTGACTACTCTCTTCCTGTTCTTCGTCGACCTGCAAAAAGGGCGATGGTGCTTTGATTGCATCTCAAGAAGAAGAAGGAACTGAAACGACAGCGTCGGGCTCTGATTCGTGTTCCATCCTGAAAAAGAAGAGGGGGGGAATTGATGGGTCGTTCAAATTTGGGGAAATTTAGACTGGAATTGGAAAAGGGAGATGGAAAAAGGGTGTGTTGATTTTTTTACTACCAGCTGGGAGATATTGTTTTGCTAAATCCTTGTTCCTCTTCGTCTCGGACTCAGGTGGTGGTGGTCTTCGTCGGTGGTTCTGTTTTCTGCAATTACAAATTAGCAACAGAACAAGGAAGGTGTGGAGGGAAGGGTATGAATCTAAGTTGCCCCGTATATGAACCTAAGTTGCCCTGTGTATGAATTTCAGTTGCCTGCTAAGTTGCCCCGTGTTGCTCCCTAAGTTGCCCCATGTATGAACCTAAGTTGCCCCGTATAAGAGCCTAAGTTGCCCCGTTTATGAATCTCAGTTGCCTGCTAAGTTGCCCCATGTTGCTCTTTAAGTTGCTCCATGTATGAACGTAAGTTGCCCCGTGTTGCTCCCTAAGTTGCCCCATGTATAAACCTTAGTTGCCCCGTGTATGAACTTGGGTTGCCCCGTATATGAATCTAAATTGCCCCGTATATGAACCTAAGCTGCCCCTAAGTTGTCCCGTGTATGAACCTTAAGTTGCCCCGTATATGAATGTGTATAAACCTAAGTTGCCCAGTATATGAACCTAAGTTGTCCCGTATATGAACCTAAGTCTCCCCACTCAAAGATTTGGTATATTCACTCGAAGATTTGGTGATGTTTATGATGCTTATGAACCGAAATTGCCCCCTGTATGAACTTAAGTTGTACCGTGTATGAATCTAAGTTTCCCCATTGTATGAAAATAGTTGCTCGTTGTATGAAAATAAGTTGCTCTAAGTTGCTCGTTGTATGAAAATAAGTTGCTCGTAAATAAGTTGCTTGTTGTATGAAAATAAGTTGCTCGTTGTATGAAAATAAGTTGCTCTAAGTTGCTCGTTATATGAAAATAAGTTGCTCGTAAATAAGTTGCTCGTTGTATGAAAATAAGTTGCTCGTTGTATGAAAATAAGTTGCTCCTTCAATCCAAATAAATTGATACCCGGGGGCTTAATTTAGTGCCTCCATGCCACAGTAAAACGGCAACGTTTGGTTTTAAAAAAATAATCCTTACATCCATTTGCAATCCTATGGAGCAGAAACGTGATTATGAGAGATTTAGAGACAAAATTTGATTATGTCTCTTTAGAATAATATGATCAAAATAATAAGATCTTCATATCCGTTCAAACGGATTAAAAATTGGAGCACTTAATTTTTTTAGACCGTTTATATATTAAAATATATAGTTAAAAAATTAATTACTCCAATTTTTAATCCGTTTGAACGGGTATGAAGATCTTATTATTCTGATCATATTATTCTAAAGAGACATAATCAAATTTTGTCTCTAAATCTCTCATAATCACGTTTCTGCTCCATAGGATTGCAAATTGATGGTTAGGATTATTTTTTTAAAACCAAACGTTGCCGTTTCAAGAGCCCGGTGCAGTAGGGTCGGTCAGATAAGAAAGGGGTAATTTTGTCCTTATATGTTAGAAAAACCATGCATTGACAATTAATTGTATCCTTCACATAACTTAAGAATTTTGAAAAAGTACATCATGGGTTGGGAAATAATTGCCCCAAGGGCCACTGAAACCGAATTCTCCCCACTTATTAAGGGACAACCCAAAATGGAATACTGGACTATAATAAAGGGACGGAGGGAGTATTATTTTTCATGAGATTGCATGTTTTAATCTCACGAAGGTTTTTTAGGGCCATCGGAGGGCTTTTCTCAATTGTTATAACTTCATGACTCTGAAATTAGTCGAGATGCGCGCAAGATGACATAGACACGAGAACAAGTAATATAAGACTGAGGGAGCATGTCATAGCCGACGTGGAGGGATGGTAAAAAAACTTAGAATATATTAATATGGCGGGGGAAGTTGAGATGTTTCGTTTTCGAGGCAGGCTTGAAAGCTGCCTCGAACTCTTCTGTCAGCTTTATTAAAAGACAACTGGACATGCAAGTGGAGTAGCTGTTTTTACATAAGAAAACATAACTCCAAAAATGGGAAACGTCCTAAAGTCTTTTGTCTGGTCTCCAAAAATACCCTAAGGTGGGGTCCAACAATCTATGATATTTATTCGATAGAGCTATAAAATGATCACTTAAAAGAATGCCTCTCTCTCTGTGTGCTTGATTAGAATGGAAATTTTGCAAGAAAAAAATAGAGAAAATAAGATATCCTTATTTGGAGGGAAGAGGATAAAAAAGAAAGTTAGAGTAATTGTTGATTTTCTCGAGAAAATAAAAATTTTCTGCACATTTTGTGAGAAAAAGTAAAACATATCTCTCATGCTTTAGAGAGTTGTACAAGAAAGTTTATTTTTTACCACTTTTTAGAATATTCTTGCTAAGTGAACACAAAAAAAATATATTATTTTTCTTCCTTGCATTTTCTACCATTATTTTGCTAATCAAACTGACCCTAATTAAATTTAAAATGAGAGGATAAACTTAAAACGAGAGGAAAACTACTCCACTCACACTTATATATATCACCCATCTAAGAAATACTCCTTTTTTTTGGAGTATAACTCATGTGTATGTGACCAGCTTCCTCGTACCTCGTTTTATCTTGAAAGATCAATCTCATCACCCACTTGCGGAGGTCTCTATAAAGTCAAAGCAAAGCTCTATATGAACGGACTCCAAAAAAAATTGAAAGCACCTAAGATGTTTCGGGCCTTGACCGGCCACTAAGCCAAGCCCTTAGGGTGTTTAAAAAAAAAGCTTATCAAAGTGAGTTTTATATAAATTAATTTTTACTCTAATTAAAGAAAGGTCAAATTCTTATTCAAATTTTATTCTGAGACATTTTATGATAACTTCCCCAGTTTATAATAATACAATTAACGAAGTTTTTATTCAAATTTATGGTTCGTAATCCATATCAACACTTCTAGTCAAATTTGGGTAAAGGTGTAAATAAATGAGAGAAGATAATGTTCACCCTCTTTTAAAGACGGTGAACAAAATTGCACTCCAAATTCACATATCCAATTTCAAAAACCATTATAATGCAAATTCCCACTAAAGCTTTGAAACCACAACCTCCCACACCTTAATCTCCCCATCAAAGCTTCCACTAAACACCCTAACAACACCACAACCCGCGGCGGACCCATCGACATCAACCACCGCTGCCAACGACCTCACCGGTTTCTCATGTGCATCCGGCACAGTCAAGCAACTAAACTTCCCATCATGCCCCCGTCGCCATATCCTGACAGTTCGATCTGCAGACCCACTGAACAACAGATCGGAGACGTTGATTAAACAGAGTATGGCCTTCGAGTGGCCCCGCAGTGCACCGGTGACCACCATGTAGTTTGCACTATCCTCTCTCTCCCACACGAGGATTGAACGGTCACATGCGCTTGAAAACAGAACCGTTCCGTCGCCGTTCAATGCCAAAGCATTAACGGCGGATTTGTGTTTTTCTAAAGTCGCTATTGGTCTGTATTGTCTCTCTTCGAATGGGATTCCCCATACTTTGATCCGACAGTCCGCCGACGCCGTGTAAATTATGCCTGTTAGAACACAAACACAAAATTGTGAACACAACAAAATATATGAAATATTTTTGACAATGTATACATTCATTGATGTATTCAGAGACGTACCATGTTAGTGTGCATTATATCTATGTTTAAATATGTGCAACGAGTCTATAAAATAATAATAATAATAATAATAATAGTTGAACAGGAGGAGCCAACTTAAGTTTTTCTCGACTAATCAACGTCTACCGTTCGATCTCCATTGAAAATTGGACCTCTTTCTTGAACTTGTGACATGCTACCATAAAACAAGTGAAAACTATACAATGCATGTTAATGGTAATGAATCTGCATTATGGCAAATAATAAACTTTAATTAACTGCGTAACATATTAACACTGTCTTCTGGGACCTAGGCATCGTTATGCTAAAATTTTTATTTATTTTTCGTTTTACGAGATAAGTTATTTTTTCACAATACATCATCTTTAATTCAAAAAATATTGAGTACTTATTTTAGTTAGCGGGACGGGGCCTAAATACATTTGATACTGCAAGTGATTGATTAATTAGTCGAAGCGCACAAAAGCTGTTCCGAATAGCTGAGTTATCGAAAAAAGTATTCTAGTGATTTCGTGTCATTACCGTCGCCGGAAACTGCGACCGCGTTGATCGCGTCGTCATGCGCCTTAATCGACTGCAAGCAGCGAAAATCCGACGGTCTCCAAATCTTCAAACACTTGTCCCAAGACACCGAACAGATCAAATCACCACTCGCAGCTAATCCCGAGACCGCGTCGTGGTGCTCGATCCACAGCCGTTTCTTGTGCCGCCTGACCTCGACGTAGTTCTTCGGGAAAACCGAACGCCGCAAACGGTCCTTGACGGTGGGCAGAGTGGCCGCGAGCTCGTGCTTTTTGTCCGCCGCTAATTCCCACACGCGGATCCTGCAGTCCTGGTGCGCGGTGAGGACTTTTCCGCGGTGGAAAGTGACGGATTTCACGGAACCGGAGGAGGGATCGCGGCCGTCTAAGGTGTCGACGAGAGCGTAGTTGTCGGTGAGGTCGAAGACGTGGATTTGGTGGCCAGAGGCAGCGTAGAGGAGGGGGTGACGGAGGGCGAGGGAGGTGATGACGCCGCGGGGGGAGAGGGAGGGGAGGGTGTGGTGGTGAGAGAGGGGTGGTGAGAGAGGGGTAGAGGGGGAGAGGAGGTGGTTGGTTTGGAGGGAAGGGATGGAGGGGAGGGTTTGGAGGGAGAGGTTGGTTTGGAGGCTGGTGAGGGAAGATAGTGATGATGATGCTGATGAGATGTTGTCTGAGCTGCTGCTTGCGGCGGAGGATTGGTGATTGAGTGGTGGTGTGATGGCGGTGGAGGTGTCAGTGGTGGAGAAGGTTGATAGCCAGGATCTAATCTTCATGAGAGAGAGAGAGAGAGAGAGAGAGAGAGAGAGAGAGAGTAATGTGCGAAAATGTATGGAGCATTGCAAGTGTGTGGGTATTGTAATATACTCCCTCCCTACGTCCATACTGAAATTATACAATAATTCGTAAGTATCGTCACGTGATGCTTCGGATTACTGTATAACCATATAATTCTGTACAGACTAAGTGTATGGACCTTACAAAAACATCATATTGTAAAATTATTCAAAGTACCACGAGGTTGTAGTTCCAGAGTATTGAATAATTACTTTGGTTCAATAGTATATTATGAAATGTTTTAAACTACTTATTGTTCTTTTTGTAAAGTGAAAGTGAAGAAATACTCCACAAACTTCTACGGACAAAGTATATACTATCATTTACTAATAATTAATTAAAAATAATCTCTAATTAACAAGACAAATGATAACATTAGAAATACGGTCCTGCTAATAGGTGCCCCTGGGGCATCAGTTTAGGAGCAATTAATGATGTAATTTGAAGTTAATGATGTTTAGGGGCACCTCTTTAATTGTAATTAATAATGTTTTATCTTGTTCAACGAATTTCTACGCATTAAAATTTTGCATACTTGGAAGCACTTTCGTTGATTCTGTTAGTGGCATTAATTGCATCATCTTGGCTGCCAACATTACCCTTTAGAATAGCTTTTGTTTTAGAAGCCAAAATAATAAGTAGGAGTACGATATACGAAAAATTGGTTTGGAAAGATGCTCTATTTAAGTCAACTCAAATTCAGGTGGCGTTCCGCTAAGAGATTTTTGGATTTTTTTTGTTTTTGTTTTTATTCAAAAAAAATTTGCATTTGTTAGTTTTGCGACAAACTTTTATTGATTATTGATTTGTCTTGACGAGAGAAATCAAAAAAGTAAAAATTGTATAACTTTTACCCAAAAAATCGGCTATATCTTGGATATTTCAAAAAAATTTTGGGTAAAAGTCATTACTTTTCCGGTTTTTTTTTTTACTTTAACATGTTGAATATGGATCTTATGTTACAGGTATTGCAAATATCTTTTAAATAATAACAATTTTATGAGGCTATAAATATCACATACACATTAGATGAATAAAATAGGATTTGGAAAATGTGAATAGTGAATTGGAGGAACAATCCTATCTTCTCTTCTTTTTCTCTCCCAACTTAGACGAAGGGTGAGATTTTATTTTTACAAAAAAAGAAGAAGTCAAGTTTTATGTTACTGCAATATGCTATGGTATTGACTTTTTTATTTGAAATCGAAATGTGAAGCATTCATTATCATGGAAAAAACCTTCAAGCAAGGGTATAGTTGGTACTTAAAATTATTTCTACCGTGACAATTAATGAAAATTGGTGGAGCTAATAAGTCATTGCATGGGAACAAGAAACTAGCATTAATCATTAACAATAAATTGCGCTTGATGAAGTGCCCCAGGGCATTCCTTAGCATTTGCCTTAGAAATATAATTAATGTTTTTATTGGTCACATGCATGGATAGCATAGTTCCCCACAAAGTTTGTTGAGGACAATTAAACCCTAAGGGGTTCGGTCACGTGGGAATGAAAAAAGTAATAAGCGTTTATTCTTCATGAGGTCGCATGTTCTGATCTCACGAAGGTCAAATATTTCATACATTAAGGCCACCAGAGGGTTTTTTTTCAATCGTTATAACTTCAGGGCTCTCCGAAATTAGTTGAGATGTGCACAAGATGACATAGACAGAGGACAAGTAATATAAGAATGAGGGAGCATGTCATAATCGACGAGAAGAATTTTTTGGGTACTGGGGTACCACGTGGCCATGCCCACGTGGTACTCGAGTAGCCAATCCGGGTCGTTCAAAAGTGTGTTGGATGGTCCAGATTAAAACTCTCTCTCTCCTCTCACCTCACTACTCTCTCTCCTTTTTCTCCCTCTAAATCTGAGCTGTTCAAAAACCGAAATGGATGGCCCAGATGCTCCGAACGGGCACCACGTGGTATCCACCCGGCATTGAAAAATTTCTCGACGTGGAGAGATGGTAGTGGTGTGGAACTTGAATACTAAATACGGGGGGGGAGGTTTGAGATGTTTTTCAAGGCTTGAAAGCTGCCTGCCTCGAACTCTTCTTTCACCTTTATTAAAAAAACCGGGACATGCAAGTGGATACTAAAAGTAGCTGTTTTTACATAAGAAAATACTCCTCCAAAAGGGAAAATTTCAAAATATCCCCAACTTTTACACCAAAATGTAATTAGACTTTCAATCTTTTAAAAACTTCAATTTTACTCCCAACGTTATCTTCCGTTAATCAAAATGCTCCCTTCCGTCCGAATGACTAACGGATTTCGTTAAAAGCTCCGTTAAATAGCATCCCAATTGAATTTCGATGATCCAAGCCGCTCAATGTGTTTAAAATGTGATTTTAAGGGTACTCACGAGAAATCAGCAAAAAAAATGATCGGGAAGGGCTTCATGTGACTCGGATCATCGAAATTCGATAGGGAAATAGGAGATGCGGATCGATCCAGATTTTGTTCAAGTCTGGACGTCCGGATTTTGCTTCGGTCTGCTCCTCCCCTTTTCCGATCGAATTTCAATGATCCGAGCCGCTCAATGTGATTAGAACGTGATTTTAAGGGTACCCCCGAGAAATCAACAAAAAAAAATATCGGAAAGGGCTTCATCTGAACAGTTTTTTAAATTCGATCGGGACGACATTTAGCGGAGTCTTTAACGAAATCCGTTAGTCATTCGGACGGAAGGGGGCGTTTTGATTAACGGAAGATAATGTTGGGAGTAAAATTGAAATTTTTAAAAAGTTGGGAGTCTAATTGAATTTTGGTGTAAAAGTTGGGGGGTATTTTGAATTTTTCCCCCTCCAAAAATGGGAAACGTCCTAAAGTCTTTTGTCTGGTCTCCAAAAATTCCCAAGGAGGGGTCCAAAAATCTATGATATTTATTCCATATATAGAGATATAAAAAAAGAAAAGAAAAGAAGAAGTCCTTTTAAAATATGCTCATCATATGATATGATGATTACTAGTACTATTTTTTGTTGCTAAAAATATGAGTGGTTTTCAAAGGGTAACTTTGAATTCTTATACCAATGCATAATTTTGAGATACTGAGACAGTAATTAGGGTATTTTTGCAAATAAGTAATTATTTTTTTGAATTAAAAGTAATGTATTGTGAGAGAATGACATGTCTCATAAAGCGAAAAATATGTACTTAAAAGATAAGAACCTTAGCGGAACAAGACCTTAGTACTTAAGAGGGAAAACTGTGCAAACAAGCGGGGCACATGAAACTTGGTTACAATGTACTCCCTCCGTCCCAATTTAAATGCTTCCTACGATTTTTCGTGCATTTTCAAATTCCAAATCACATTTGTTACTCAATTTTCAGGGATTTATACGAGTATCTATCTAGCTGTCAATTTTAAGAAGTGGAGTGGTGGAGGAAAATGGACTTGCCCCTAGCTAGCTCAAAAAATAATAATAATAATCCTGGCTCGGCACCTACATACGTGTTCTATTGCATGAGATGAGTACATACGTAGTTGATTAATCTTGCTTTTGTCTTTAAAAAAAAAACTACTCCACCTTCATATGTCCTGCTCATGCAATTAAACTTGTTCAATTCGTTCACAATGAGCTCGATCTGACAAATAGACTCATGAAATTGGCTTTATATGTGGTCCAGTTCAAGAACGGGTGTCATTTGCTTATACTTATATGATTTGTTAATTTTGTTTGGTTGTATTTTTTAATTCTAAGGAAACAAAAAAGTATGAGGCAAAATGGATTATTGGTGTGGATTATTTTGGTGGTTTTTTCAAAAAAAAAAAAAAGAAAGAGTTTCAATCATTTAACATACGGAGTATTTTACTATTCTAATCTCTCTTATCGAAACGAATCAATAATCCACACCAATTTGACACAAAACTAGTAAACGTGAAAAAAAAATTGAATAAAGACCAAAAAAATAAAAAACAAGTGGCTTTTTAGGGTTGGTAATAATTTGTGGATCCGTTGACTTCTCATATTATGAGTTATATGTAGGCCCTGGTATTTGAAGTGGAAAACTCAATGCTTGGAATTTATCACCATTACCAATTCTGGGGACTGACAAAATAAGTTGGTCGAGCTCTTTGATCTCATAATTAAAAAAATGCTAGTAATACATCTCCTATAGAATTTTTTAACACTGTAAATACAAAAGAGTGGCAAAAGAGAAAAATCAAAAAAGTTTAGTACTTTGATTTATGAATTGGACAAATAATTTGGGACAGCAAAAAGGTGAATATTGGACAAACAAAATAGGACAGATAGAGTACAATTTGACCTAAATTGATAAAAGTTTCTACAGGTGAAGAACTTTGTTGGTTAAATCAAAAGTATAATGGCAACATGCGAAATTGGTGTTGTGGTACTTAGGCCCCGTTTCGATAAGGCACTTTTTGGTAAAGTAGCCAGTTTTTTATTTTTCGTTTATGAAAAACAAGAAATGAGTTTATGTTTGGTGATCATAATAGTTTTTATTTATTTATTTTTTGGGCTGCCGGAAGTGTTTTCAAAACAAATGAAAACGCAATTTTTGTGTTTCTATAATTTTCTTAAACTAATGAAATTGATTATGTATTTTGTAAAAAAAAAAACAGTAACACAAATATATTTCTGGTGCCTATTTCGAAAAATATTGGAATCAAAAACAAAAAAATAAAAATAAAAACTTTTTCAAACAGAGCCCAAGGTTCTTACATTTTAAGTAGTATTTATTTTCTACTTTACGATACAAATCATTCATTCACAATAAGTAATTTAATTCAAAAAATAAGTACTTATTTTTCTTAGCGGAATAGGTGGATCAACCTTATTAAGGTTGCAAAGTGAATTTAAGTATGATCTAAAACGTCGTCGTCTCTCACCATCGATTTGTTTGCATCAATCCCATCACCTGCTCCCCGCTCTCCCCAATTGGGGAAAATTCTGAAAAATTTTAGGGCAAAATTCTTGACCTTCCCACAAAGGAGAAGAAGAAGAAGAAGAAGAAGAAGAAGCAGCACAGAACAACCCAAAGATGGTGAAAGTGTCAACTTTCTTCGCCATGACCCTCGGCGCCTTCGTCTTCTGGCAATCCATGGACAAAATCCACGTCTGGATCGCCCTCCACCAGGACGAAAAGGTTCCCCCCACTCCTCTCTCTCTCTCTGTGCGCATATGTATGTATACGAATTTGATTATTATCTAACGGGTTATGAAGAGTAATCCAGATCTAGATTGGCCCAGTTCGACTTAACGACTTTTGTATAGTTGCATCATCTCGTATTGTTAACGATTGAAGCGTGGTTAAAGATTGCACAATCTGGTTTGAAATCGTAGGAGTGTTTGGTATTTCGAAGGTAAGTCCTGAATTTCCCCCATTGGAATATTGTGATGTACACCAAGTTAGTTGTGGAGTTAATGCATCCAAATCAAAACTCATTGCCAATGAGTGGAGAGGCCGCCCGGTTAATGTACTAGTTTTAGAGTTGATAATTTACTAACGTCGGACGAGCACTGACACACTCCGCACGTGTGACCCTGACTCGCACGGAGGAGATAAACGAATGATCCATACAACGAAACTAAGTGCAGTTAGGCACAAACAATGGGGTAACAATCAAGAGAGTCTTGTGCAAAAGTCTTCGAAATCGTAGCTCTCATGCCATGTTAAAACATTCAACTCGAAACTAATTGGCAATGCGTGGGAAACTGCCCAGTCTCAGCTTAAAAATTTGAGACTGAGCTATGTGCTTGTTTGAACTAGCTCAATCGGTGGAATTTTTGTCTTCATTTCTGTATGGTGTTAGTTATCTTTGGGTTTGGGTTTGTTCATACTGTTAATTAGTGTTGAAATATCCTTAATTGGTCAAGGCTATGGTATGTATTCAACATTTTAGCTGGACATTCATTTAGAAGCATGTACTTTATTTATACTAGTGCTTGCCCGTGCCTACGGCACTACGCACCCCGGTAGTGCCGTAGGCACAGGCATTTTTGTAATATATTTTTGTTTTTTTATGCCAACGGCCCAACGCTAGAAGCCGAACAATTGGTAAAAAGAACCGATGGCATTTTTGTAATATATTTGTAAGAGTGTGAGTGTTTTCTTAAGAGAGTCGGAGAGCACACATCAGCCTTTGGATCAAATGAATCTCAACCCTTCCTTCAACTTGTGTTTGTGTGGTCCCCACAGCTTTGTGTTTTATTAGTTAGATTTTGCTGTAGAATTGTGCATAACAGACTTAACAGTATCATAATATGCATGAAAAGTAGACTAATCTGACACTTGGAATACCACTGAAACAGACCTAACCTAACCTTTGGAGACAGACAATTGAGCCACTTGGAATACCACTAATCTGAAAATTGGAGACAAACCTAACCTTTAATAATATGCACAAAGTGGTTTCTCTCGGAATACTACTGAAACAGTGGCCCCCCTATACCTGTTTTGCTGCAGGACCATGCCCCCAAATCAAAGCCAAATGACATCAGAGAAGGCAGGCCTAGAGATCCAATTCAATTTCTATGCACATTACCATGCTTCCTTCATTGATAGTCTAGAGCATCTGTATGCATAACCAACAAAATAGAACCTTAGGGAAAAGTGAATTTATTCCTCACGATCATCAACCATCGTATCAAAACATTCCCTCCACCACAATCAGGGCTATTTTCCCCATCAGTCCGTGAAATTCAAAATAGCGGCCCCAGCCTCACACGCCCTGGCCGCCCAGGACGGCTCCACGGTTGGCGACGGCAGAACCAGCGTACAAACCAACTCCGATGGCAGCTCCTGTATGCCTTTCAAGTAGAACGTGTAGAACAGCTTGAAGGGGAAAACAATCTGCTGCAGCTTCACCTGGCCGAACACCCCCTCGAAGATGCCCGACCCGCCGGTCACAGCGAGGTACGTGTCTTGGTTGGTGAGGTAAGCCCCCTGGACCGCTATATGACCATAGTTGCCGAAGTAGAAACTGTATGTGGCCTCGTACCGGTCAACTTTCTTTTCCGGTTCGTTTTTTATTAAGATGCATAGGCCGGCTGTTATTCCCGAATCCCAACCGCTTTTGCAGGTCTCCGGCGTAGAGCTGTAAACATGAGTTGAATTAGACAAGAGTGAGAACATAAATGATTGAAGTTTCTCGGCAAATCACGCCATTTTAGATCGATTTCCTAAGAACAATGGCAGACACATAATATCTATTTCGCTGAGGGCATCTCCAATCCATTCTTCGTTTCTTCAAATACAGAGGAAAACCAACTCCAACCCATCCTCTATTTCACCTTTTTTCCTCTATGAATAGTGACACAAAATGTCACATCAACCCTTCAAAATGGAGGATTGGACTCCTCTATGCACCCTCTATATTTGGAGGACATAGAAGAAAAAATGTGTTTAACCCTCCAAAAATGGACGGTTAATGAGACACTTTGTGACTATTCACCCTCATAAGGTGAATGAAATAGAGGTTAAAAAGTGAAATAGAGGATTGAAAAAGTAGATTTGAAGGAAAAAATAAGGATATGGAGAATGGGTTTAAGATGCTCTAAACCGAGTTATATGCATTTCCATTGATAGGGAAAAGCGTGTTTTCACAACTATATGTTACTACTGCTAAGAGGCTAGGAGCATCTCCAGTAGTTGGTCAAACCTTGAGCCATTGCCCTTTTTTTTTGGTCTAGAAGAACAAATTACTCTCTTCAATAGTTGACTTGGTAGTTAATGCATGAGACTTAAGATTTGTATCCTCTTAATAAGTCAGGTTTAAACTTCCTTGGAGTTGTACAAATTAATTTTTTAAGAAAATGTTTCCCAGAGGAATAATTGGACTTACTTTGTTGCTGAAAGGGACGAGATCGCCTAGGGAATTGACAGTCTTTTGGCTCAATTGAAGGTAAGGGCTTCCCCGGTCTCTCTCGTTGATCTCGTACACAAACAGCTTTTGAACTTCACCTGAAATTGGAAAACAGAGAGGGAAAAAAGAAACAGAGAAAGAAATGAATCAATTTTGTCAAATCACTTAAATTTGGAAAGTTGGAGGGTTAATTTGGGATAATGAAACAATTTGCTTACTGGGTCTTGAAGCATCTGATGGGTTGCTCTGGCTCTTGCAAGTGAATGATCTTGTGGCAGTGGTAGAGGAGGTGGTGAGTCTGCTGTTTTGGGAGAAAAGGGGGTTTGAGGGCTTGAAGGAAAGCAGTTTTTGGGCAGGGGTCGTGGTGGCAGAGGAGGTGACGGTGGTGGGAGGTAGCTTGACGGAGAAGGAGATGGCTCTGAGAGCGGCAGAGGAGGAAGAGGCAGCCATTTGGTGTGGAGGAATTTTGAGGGGAGAGAAAGGGAAAAGATGGCTCTGAGATGGCTATGGGGAGAAGGTAGGCGTGTATATATACACAGACAGTTGCTGGTACCTGACTTAGTTTTGACACCTGGAACTAACAGGTTACTGGAACTAGGCTTAGTTTTGGAACCTGGATAATATTCGTTTCTTTCCTTTCCTACAAATATTTTGCTTGGATACTTGAAGAAATGTTAGTGTTTCTTTTCAAACTTGTGGAATCTGATACTTGGCTTAGGTTTTTACATTTTTGATACATAGCTTAGGTTTTTACTTTTTTGGATTATGAAATCAAGTATTTACAGGTCGAATTTGGTTTATCTAATCCGTGGATAAAACCGGGACCGAATAGTGAGACTTTTGGTCTGGACACGGATTGCATTTTCAAAAAAACCGTGACTCGTGGATTAGAATTGTAACAACCCGGATTTTGGCACTATTTTTTGTTTGAACTAGCTCAATCGCTGGAATTTTTGTATTCATTGCTGTATGGTGGTAGTTATCTTTAGGTTTGTGTTTGTTCGTACCAGTAATTAGTGTTGAACCATCCTTAATTGGTCAAGGCTATTCAACATTTTAGCTGGACAATTATTTAGAAGCATGTACTAATTATATTTTGCTGTAGAATTGTGCAAAACAGACTTAACAGTATCATAATATGCATGAAAAGTAGACTAATCTGACACTTGGACGCATACTCTGAAAAGACTCCTACCCCCACCTGACTCTCATGTTGAGTCCCTGAAACATAGTTGTTGATCTTTGGGCAGATCATGCTGCATAATTGTATGGTGTATGATTGAAATTGCAGAAACAAGTTAACATTTTGTGCTAGAAGGGTAAATGCTTGTTTTTTCTGAATGTTTGCAGCAAGAAAGAATGGAGAGGGAAGCGGAGATAAAGAGGGTGAGAGAAGAAATGCTGCGGGAACAAGCGGAGAAAAAGGATGCCCTAGCCTAAGTTCTGTGTTTGAATGCGGGTGGCCTTTTTGCTGTGAACTTACTGTTTTTGCTGTGTTTATCTGAATTGTTCTCGTCAGAGTTGACGGAGATCTCATAAAATATGATTCCTGTATTAAACTGGTGAATTTGCATTGTTATGAAAAACTACTGTTGTTCTGCCCATTTTTAAGCTACATTCTGGTCAGGCAGTGAATGGAATATGTCTTTTTGCTTCCATACAGTTTATGCATCTTCATTGATATCACTATTGGTTGAGAGCATACCAGCTCTCTCAACCACTTCCCATCTGCCCCCAGAATTAGGTATGCTGCTTCCCTATAGTGCTATATCCAGGTGAAGAACTGTGCGCGATCTTCATCTGGTTGGCTTTGTATATAGGGAATACAGTTTGTGGCACATTTACTGGTTGTATTGTGTCTGCTGATGAGCTAAGGGACTGGAATCCTTTATTGTTGTACTCAGAAATTCTTGGTTTGTGTTTTGTGTTCGATAAGCGATAGACAGATGCTGCCCGTGCAAGTTTTGAATTACACGCGTCCTTTCCCAATTTGGGGGGTGTTTAGTTTGGCAGTCTCCTCCCGATCCGCAAAGTAGGCCTATGTTTCACTGTACAGAGTTATGGGCTTGGGAGAAAGGCTAAGATTTCGATTCCTCATTATATTGCGAAAGGATTCAGTTTTTTTCAACACTACGGTTCTAGCTGTAGAAAGAAGTAAATAATACCCTATAAAGTGTAGGACTGATTATTGTGGTGGTTGATGATGCTGCTTCTCCTCTAGGTAGAAAGTAGAAACTTTTAACTTGAGCAACCATTTGTTTGCTTCGGACCGCATTTTGATCGGCAAAGTCAATATCAGGAAGAAGAAAAGGTCAATTCATCAGCTTTTCTCTTAGAGAGTTGATAGAAATCAAAAAATCCAGTAGAAGGTCTTACACATTTTATGCCATCTCGATTTTCTTGAACAGGTGCGACTTAGAAACAACCGGTTAAACCGGAGGGCGATTGTCTGAACCCAAATTTTGTGGTATGGTTGGGGTTCAAGTGTAGCAATACTTTGGTAAACTTTAAGAATTTCAACCATAAATGGAGCGAAATGTCATCGGTTTTTGAAAGGTCATTCATGATTCTGATTGCGTGATTCCGGCTCTATTTTTCCTGTTTGGTGCATCCGCAACCATATAATTTTCCTCGCTTCGTTCTTGTGCTTCTCTTTACCTTGTTCTGCAGGCTGTTCTACCACAGTCCGTTAATTCGCATGTTGTTCTAGAGCAAGTTGCTTTCGCTAACAGCTACAGTTTTTTCTCCAGTGGCATGGTTTAATTTCGTGTTTATGATCAACCCCGACGTACAGTTCTCAATCCATTATTTGGCAATTGCTGCTTGTGATACTTGAACAGATGTGTATCTTGTTTAAAAAGCACCCTCTGAATACCTAACAGACCAGAAACAGAGTCCGTTACTTGTTATACAGAATTCCATATCATCTCGCAAACAATATGAACAGCCAAAAAGGAAAGCCTCATGATCTGTGGATGGGTTCCTCCTTAAACAATCGGGCCGCAATTTTTTTGCTTCGATGATGTATTGCAACCTTATTGCATTGCCAGAAACAGAGAATACGTAAACGCATCAAAATCGTTTAGCTTTCAAGCAAACCAACGGCATGGCAGTTGCGAGCACTTTTCCCTCACACACACTCGCAAGAAATCGTGCCGGTAGCCTCTGAATACCTAACAGACTCCCTTTTCATGTACATCCAATAACCACCCTCTAAAAATAGCATGCTCTCCCTAAATAGAAAACCTCCTTTTCCCCTTTGCTTTCATCTTAAAGCTTCAAAAAAAGCTAAAACCTTACATCAGTCACTGTTTTGTTAATCATCCCTCTGTAGCCTATATAAGGCCATGTGTTCTTCTCTATACTGTACCCATACTTACCCATTTCTCCTTTCAGATTTCTAGCTATGACTATGGGGAAACTTTTCTTGATTTCTCTGTGTCTGGCCCTGGTTTTCGGGCTTGTTAAGAGCTTAGACTTCTCCGAAAAGGACCTGGCCTCCGAGGAGAGCTTGTGGGACTTGTACGAGAGGTGGAGGAGCCACCACACAGTGTCCCGAGACCTCACCGAGAAGCAGAGGCGCTTCAACGTTTTCAAGGAGAATGTGAAGCACATCCATGAAGTTAACAAGATGGAAAGGCCTTACAAGTTGAAACTCAACATGTTTGGTGACATGACCAGCTATGAGTTCAGAAGCGCGTACGGCTCCAAGATTGAGCACTTCCGGATGTTCCGTGGCGAACAGGGCGGTACCGGCAGGTTCATGCACGAGAAGACCGAGAATCTGCCGGCGTCGGTTGATTGGAGGAAGAAAGGCGCAGTTACCGGCGTCAAGAACCAAGGCAGATGTGGTATGTTTCATTACACCTTCATATCTTGTTCTATAAAAACATGGATCCATTTGTTTAACATGTTGTCTCCTGTTTCACATATATAAACCTCTATTCTCAATCGTTATTCCATTTGTTTAACATGATTTCTTTCATTTGAGTCAAAGGCTCCGGCAGTGAAGTGGAGTTGGCGCCTCCCGTATACTCGAGGGCGGGGTTTGAGCCCCCCTTGCCCCTGCTAACACCTGACATTACTAACCCGCTAACCACGAGCTGAGACCAAAAAAAGTAAAGAGTCATAGCCTCTGATCAACTGAGACAACTTACTAAGTGACTGGCTAATGTGAGTTGAATTTGTGAGACAATATACTTTTAACTGGCAACTCGGTACACGGGGCTCACTCCGGGTGGTATAAACGGTCAGATCGATGTATCGATCCCACCACCATAACTGTTCTAGACTTAAACCTTCCCAAATTTAAGCAATGGGGTTATTGTTCAAGTTTATAAGGTGTAGCCAAATGCAGATATGCTGTCACTTTTAGCTATTAGTACATCTCATAATATCGCTTTTCTATTCACATCGTTTAGCTTTGTGTTGCTGCAGGTAGCTGTTGGGCATTTTCAGCTGTGGTTGGAGTAGAAGGAATCAACAAAATCAAAACAAATCAGCTGGTCTCTTTGTCCGAGCAAGAGCTAGTTGATTGCGCAACCGATAACGAGGGATGCAATGGAGGAATGATGGAGAATGCATTTGAGTTTATCAAGAACAATGGGGGATTAACAACTGAGAGTATTTACCCTTACAGTGCAAGAGATGGGAACTGTGATTCATCTAAAGTATGCTCTTTTTTTCTGTTGTCTTGTTTAACAAAATTAGGAACTTGATCTCTCTCACTTACCGAAAGATATCGTCCCAAAAATAGTAGGGATTATTGTGGCGTCTACAACTTCTTTGTTATTTAGGTACTCGGTCAATTGGAGTCAGTGTGCACAAGCTGGCCCGGACATCCGGTTATCAAAAAAAAGTTGGGCCCTAATAAGGGCTTTGATGCAGGGTTGAATGTTGATTATTTTGGGGTCCTGAAAAAAAATTTCAAGACCAGACAGACGTACACATTTTCACGAACCTAAATTAGTAACGACAATATCGTACTTTAAAGCACCACAGTTACAAGATTTCAAAAAGATGACAGAAAAGGCTATACAAGTACCAATTGAACATAACTTTTCTCGTATTTTGTAGCTGTAAAATTACTAATGGTGAGAACGATAAACAATTTCTTCGCGGACCTGTTATAAAGGATAGCAAATTGGGGCTAGTGTTGGCTAAAAAAATTGGGTCTTAAAGTGATTCTAGTATGCTTTAGTGAGGCCAGTCCGGGTTTCACAAAGAGTAAATCACGAGTTCGAGTCTCATGAAACGCGTGATTTCCTAGGGGCCATTCCCAGGAATTTGATCGATACCGCGTTTGTATGTGCTAGATGAAGGACTACACATACGCGGTACTAGTTGGGTCAAAAGCCTCAAATCTCAGGAGTTGCTATGGTTTTGCAGATGAATTCTCCAGTGGTGATGATTGATGGGTATGAAAGTGTGCCTGAAAATGATGAAAATGCATTGATGAAAGCTGCTGCAAACCAGCCTGTATCAGTTGGAATAGCTGCAGGTGGTTCTGATTTGCAATTCTACTCTGAGGTGAGCTTTTCTTTGGTCCATTAATTCTTAAGTGTTTAGATAATTCGGAATCCGATAAAAAGAAAAATTTATAGCAAGAAATTGGATAGATATGATTCTCAGATTATCCTAAGATTAGAGACAATAATTGCACAACATGTCTTCAAGGTTTTCTACTTTGTTTGGAAAACTAAATTTTAGATGGGAAATGCTAATAACAGCCCAATGAGCTGTCAATAAGAAAAAAAAATAATAAAGCACAATTTTCGGTGTGTTAAAGTGCTTTGAAAAGTGTTAAAAGTGCATTGAAAATTGTATTCTTCTTGACTTATTGACAACCCAGTAGACTGTCAATAGTATAACCGATTTAAAATTGAGTATGAAGAATTACTTCCTATTTCAATCAATTCCGAACGAGTGATTATCGTACTTGTTCTCTAGAGATTTCGGCCATCCAAATTGAGTCTAACAGTGTCTAAATTCTGAAATTGTGGTGCCAGGGAGTGTTCACCGGTAGTTGCGGCACGGAGCTCGACCACGGGGTGGCGGTCGTGGGCTACGGAGCAACGGCCGACGGCACAAAATACTGGATCGTGAAAAACTCATGGGGGGCCGAGTGGGGAGAACAGGGTTACATACGGATGCAGCGGATGGTGGACTCCCCCGAGGGCCTCTGCGGCATTGCTAAGGAGGCCTCGTACCCGATCAAGTTGAACTCGGATAATCCTAAAAGGCCCTCGGTCAAGGATGAGCTCTAGGGTTTCGTAGGTTTGGATTTGTGGTTTTTGTTTTAGTTTTTTGGCTTTGGTTCTATGGGGAGGTTGGACTCCTAGACTTGACCAATAAGTCTCTATGCTAGTAGATTATATGGGTATGTGAAGAATGGATTTGTTTGCTTTATGTATTGGTTTGGATGATAATAAAAGGTCTTTGATGTCTTTGACAAGAGAGAAATCTATTCACGGCTCCTGTCGTGAACAAGTTATTCATGGCTCCACGCAATTTCAACCGTCCGTTTCGACAATCTATGGTCCAGATTAAAAAAAAAAAAAAAACTCTCCCAGCGAATAGTTTTTTAAAAATCTGGACTGTTCAAAATACTTTTGGACGCGCGATTGAGCGACGTAAAGTATATTCACGACCCCATTGTAAAAAAGTTTTTCTCTTTTCATAATGAAATGAAAGTTTCTTGATTTCATGGTTGATGATACTATCGGAATCGGAACACGTGGCAAGTCCTGATTGGAAGTTGATGGGGGTGTCACTTGTCACATATGATGACTTCCAAATGTTAGCAAGTGGTACCCTATTCTTTCTCCCGAGTATACCTTCGCGTTTCACTTGGTGGAAAAAACTCGATTAGTCCATGTACGCAGAGTCTATTACGGAGCTCACTTTGATTATTCGAACGAAAAAAATATTAGATTGAATCATATTTTTTCTAACTGTTTAATTTCACCACATTTATTTAGGAAATATTGGAAATAAACAAACCCTAAAATGAAATTATCGAAAAACATTCTTGCCATCCAATCTTTGGACAGAACTGACAAAAGTAGATCTTGGGCCAGACAATAAGCCCACATACTACATATTAAGCCCAGATCATGAAACATTATCCGCTTTGTGATCGAGGCCAGCCCGAGGAACAGCTCAATTCTTTCGGGCTTATTTTTGGGCCTCCCAACATCTAAGCAAGAGTAAAGCCCCTAAAAATTCCTAAAAGGATGGCTACAAAACAAAAGATTTTCGAGTTAAAATGATTGCATGCCAAACACCCAGGACGGACGCAGAATTTTAAGATTGGGCGGACAAACATTAGAAAAAAATCGCGACATATAAAGAGTGATATTAATTGTGCCAACATTAGTCGTAAAAAATACTACCAAAACTATTGTTATATACGTATATTTTAAGGTATTTCTAAGAGTACCATTATGTATTCGACCAAAGTATTTCTAAAAGTAACATTGTTGTTTGCCAATATTCTTGGATGGGTGGTTGTGGGATTGTTCAAAAAGTTGTCGGGAGGGCGAACATTTATAGTTTTAACTTATTTTAGACAAAAACCACTATATAATTCTAATAGAAATTTGAAACGTGCGTAAAGCAGTCGTCTGGGTTCATTCGCCTATCGGTCTGTTCTTGCAAACACCATCCTAATTTTAGAACTAGTGGAAAAGTCTTGTTTTTAGAACTTTAAAAAAACAAGTGATGCAAAAGGAAATTTATCAGTGTCATCTAAAATGAAACGTTTTTGATTGGTTAATTACAAAATCCAAAACTTACATGGCCTAAAGAGTCTATCTACTTATTGTTTATTGATTTTGAGTTTGATGTTCCAATAATAGTTAGGGACTGATTTTGGCGACGCTAATTGATTACCATTTCCTATGTACGTACACATAAGTCTGAACAGCTTCTCCACCTGTTTTCATTTAGTAAGAGTAAAACCACACAAAATGATTTGTTTCTTCCTTGGAGTTTTTAGCAGGAGAGAGAGGTGTATTATCTTCTTGTTCAAGAGAGAGAATGGAAGGTGAAGAATGAAGGATTAAACAGTATGGAATAATTAAAAGCAAATTATACAAATACATATTGTAAACCAAAGACGACAGAGGTAGCCGTACATTTGTTCTTCCTAAAGTTCGCCGCTAATCAAGTATGTCTATTTTTTAATCAAGTAATAATACTACTAGTATTTTTTATGTTGGTAATACAGATATCTCGGGCCAGTATGCGCGCATCTTGAACTAATCCCTTCAGCTCCTCCCACAGCCGTTTCACACGTTTGCACGTGGGGATGACGTGACTCCAAGAGCTGCCGGTAAGGGGAATTAAATCTGAAATAAGTCCCACATATGCCAAGACCACTAGGTCAACTCTTGGGTTTAAGACCTTAGTCTCGTAATCCTTCAAAATGTCTTGTGTTTTAAGGGGAGTGCTACAATATACATCCCTTATTTGGATGTGTATGATATGCACCCCAATTATTTGTCATTTGATGCTTAAGAAATAATCTAGACCCTTAAAAAAGTTACTGTACGATATGAATACAACATATTACCGATTACCTAAACAATAGGTAACCGAAAGAATTAAAAAGAAAATAACCCTATTGTCTTTCTAATTCCCCTTTCGACCAAACCCTAGACCCATCGCCATCCCTCATCTCAATCCGTCCATCACCGCCGCTCGTCCCAGTCCCTCCGTCGCCGCCTCTATCACTTCCGTTATATATGTTCCTCCTCCTACAGTCCCAGCTGCCTCTCTTCGTGGTTCCTTTAACTATGTTTGCCTTCGTGAAACTCCCGCCACACATTAGCCCATGTTTCTTCTCGCCACTTCCACTCACGCACGCCAATTATGTGATTACTCCTCTTATACTTTAAACAGGAGGGCGTACCAGTACTACTATGTAGTAGGTTTTGTTTAGTTTAATGTGCGTAAAAATCTATGTAATGTTTTGGTTTCCCGGTGGAAAGAAAAGGTTTATTGAGTGCCAAAGTGGGCAAACGTGTGACCTAGATACCCTAAAAAAACAATGCACGCAAACAGGCAGCCACGAAAACAGTGTCCTCCATTATGGGCACTGCCCTTCTCCCAATCCCAATTCGCCAAATCCAATCTATCTTTGACCACTTCCCCTGTTTTGGTCAAAAACAAAAAATTTGCAATAACAAGAACACAATTAGATGGAAAGAGGAAACATATATCCTCGATTGGAGCAACTATATGCTTGGAAAAAGACAAGTAGGATCTCACTTTATATAAATGCTTTTTGTAGGATTCATAGTTATCTAATTATGTGGGGGCTTGTTTGGTGGTGGTGGTGGTGGTGTTTTACAATTTATTAATCACTTATTAGACATCTACTAATGTATGCTACTCCCCCAATCCTTCAAATGGACTGGAAACTATAATTTCAATCCCAAAAACATTTTTTCGAGTCCACGTTGCACCCAAAAATGGGTTCTATTTTGGGGGAGAATTGAATAAGGATCCGGCTTCTCAGCAGTCAACTGTAGAGAAGCGTTTGTGGTTCAATATGAACCGTTCATCTTGATAATCAATGGTTCAGATCTGCTGAAACTTTTACTGGTAAAAGTATGGAGTATATTTTTACCTTTAAAAATATGAAAACAAATCTGGACCATTAAAAATACTATCCGATGATTGCGATCACTTAGACCGCTGCAGTCTAAAACTGAACTGTAGACAAGCCAAATTCTTCAATAATCAGGATTGTTTATTTTGTTTAACTTGTTGAGAATATCTACTATACCAAAATTAAAGTTGATTGGATACATGATATCATAACAATAGTAGTACTTTTTACACTCCCTATAGAATATCTCAAGGAAAGAAGATAGTGGGTTTCATCGAATTGGTTAACTTGTCAAGTTTAACTGAAACAATTACTATTATTATTTCCAGCAGATCAATTAATTTCCTTGAAAACTGATATTCTCAATTGACTAGTATCCTTCAACATTTTACACAAGTAATAAGAAAAATGCAATAGACTTATTCACGGAGCTACACGATTACGGTCGTCTATTTCTGCTTTAGACGGGTCCAGATTTAAATGAAATTTTTCCGGGGTAAACTCTTATCCGGAAAAATTTCATTAACATTCACTCTTGGACGGTCGCGATTCACCTACGTAAACAATGCTTACGGTACCCTCCGTCTCTCTCAAGAAAAATATCGTTAAACAGGTTGATACAAAAGTAGATACACAAAGACGTTAACCGTGAGCTTTGTCGCAACGATAAAGGGCCGGGAACACCGTGAAAAAAGTATGAAATGCAGGGGGTAATCATGACATTTTCTTGTCTCCATTTGTAGTTCTGTTCTGCCATCACCAGTGAAACAAAGACCAGGTTGAGGTAAAAAACACTGTTACAACTGGATAGGCAGGGGGGGTCGTCGTACCACATTTGGCATGAATTCAGATATGGTTTCAATTGACTGAAATGCCCCTCATTTCATTTTAGGTCTCTCTCTCTCTTTCTTTTCTTTTTTTTATAGCTTTGCCTAATCTTGTAATTCTTTGTGTGTAAATTGCCGTTGAAACAAATAATGACATGGTTGTCCAAATTGAAAAATGATTGTGGACCTTATGGTACTACTGCTGCTGGCTAGCTATTTTAGCTCTCTTATCGGTGGAGATAATGCTTTGGTTCTAAAAAAATTTGGAGATGTTTAGTGGCGGGTTGGGGCAGGGCGGGTTTTAATGTAGTTTGGCCTGACCCCGCCCATAACCCAACAGTTATGGTAAGTGCTCCTATTCCCTCCCGGGTCAGATGACAAATTTACTCGCCTCTCTCTGTAAAATAGGGGAAACCGACTATTTACCTAAAAGCAAAATGGGAGAAAATAATTACATATATAAGGTGGTAATATATATAAGCATAAAAATATAGTTTCATAGGCAAAAACATTTTGGGGCGGGTTCGGGGCAAGTATGAGATGGAGTTAATATTATCCCGAATCCTATGCGATCCCAATCAGGTTTTTTCTAAATTTCTTCAAATCCAACCCGGTTCTTGAAAATCTGACAAGAACCGGCCCCGATCGACTCACTGTCACGACGAAGCCAATTGCCAAGCCTAGGCGGAGCCAAAATTTCGATTCATGGAGCGCCTAAAAAACTTGAAGGGTAAAATGGTAAAATGCCAAAAGCCTCCAAAGCCTTTTTATGAGAACAAGGCCTATAGTAGTGTGAGAAATGGTTAATTATATATACAAGGGAAGTTTAACTACTGCTTCATCCGTCCCACTTTGATGCGCCTATTTCCTTTTTGGAACGTCCTAAAAAATTGTCTATATCTCACAATCTATAATGTTTTTTATGATTTCGAAAACTTTGTTTAAAAAATTAAAATTGAAATCTATCAAATAAGATCCATATTGAATATATAAAATATTATAGATTGTGAGATATAAATAATTTTTTGGAACGTACCAAAAAAGAAACAGACGAAACAAAGTAGAACGGAGGGAGTAATTAACAAGTACACTAGTAAACCATACAAGTGATTAGTACTAAGTATAAAATGTGGGGGGAAGACAGAAACTGTCAGGCATTTGACACCAACAATACGAGGTTTGATCGATCACATGAGTACTTGTGCAAAGAACCGAACCGAACCGAACCCGGCACCAAACAGGCCCTGGACCCGGACCCAGGTGGCAAATCTCAGGTGGTCCACGTGTCAAAACCCCACAATGCCATGCCATCGCAGAGCAAAACAAGAAACAGGAATCAAAACAGAACATAGGCTAAAAAAAGAGGATTTTTGCAGAGAGAGAGAGAGAGAGAGAGAGGGCAGGAGGAAGGGACTGATAACTGGGCAATCAAAATGGGATCATACATTTATTATATGATCACAAGTGGTGTAGCCAACTGTATGTTTTGGGGTTGATCGCAGGAAAAAAAAAGAAAGACATGAGCTGCTGAGCATCCAAAGACGTGGGGGATGAGAGAGAGAGAGAAGAGAGAGAGATATATTTTGGCCCTTTCTTTCCATTCCATTAGGAAAAATTTTCAGTGCCGAGCGGGTACCACGTGGTGCCCGCTCGTGCATCCGAACCGTCCATTTCGTGTTTGAACGGCTCAGATTTCGAGAGAGAAAAATGAGAGAGAAAATGTTGGGGTGAGAGGAGAGAGAGGGTTTTAATCCGAGCCGTCTGAAAGTGAATCGGACGGCTGAGGTGCTAGAGATAAAAATAAAAATAAATTACGACCCTTTAGAATAATATGATCAGAATAACAAGATCTTTGCACCGATTCAAACGGAGTGAAAATTTGAGTACTTAATTTTTTTAGACCGTTTATATATTAAAAAATATGGTTAAAAAATTAAGTGCTCCAATTTTTAATCCGTTTGAATGGGTGTGAAGATCTTATTATTTTGATCATATTATTCTAAAGAGACATAATCAAATTTTGTCTTTAAGGCTCTCATAATCACGTTTCTGCTCCATAGGATTGCAAATTGGTGGTTTAGATTTTCTTTTAAATCAAAACGGCAACGTTTTGAGGTGTGGGCAGGGGCTCCTGCGCCTCCCTGGGCAGCAGAGCCCGTCGGCAATAGCCGCTCGGCACCGAAAAACTTCTCATTCCATTAAGTCTCTGCCACAGCTCTGATAGTACGGATGAAGGTCAAAGCCTCACTCATTCCGTTATTTGACTTATTTTTTTGTCTTTATTTAAATTTTTTTCGTATGTTTTAATTTTTCATCGATTTTTTAAGAATTATTGTTTTGTCATGACGAGAGGAATTTACAAAAGTAAAAAATTATGATCAAAATCTAATTTTTTAATAAAGACAAAAATAAGCCAATTTTCTCGTCTTCATTCAAAAAAAATTGGATTTCGATCGTAATTTTTTACTTTTTAAATTCTTCTCGTCATGACAAAGCAATAATTCTCAAAAAATCGATAAAAAACTAACAAATGCAAAAAAAAATTAAATAAGGATAAAAAAAAATAAGCCAAATTTTTAGCCGAATGAGGAACCGCAACTATTGGTGGCGCCACTTTGCCAACTTTTCTTTAATCCAGTTAGATTATTTATTTATCTTTATTAAACTTTTTTGTATTTTTTTAGTTCTGTTTGAAAAAAAGATTGAAAAAATTATTAATTTGTATCGAAGAGAGCAATTAAAAATTAAAATAATTATAATTCGAACCTAAAATTTTTAGAATAAAAACAACAAATCATAAGGAGTAAAGCCCCACAAAAAAAAGTATGCCATTGTTGTAAAGAACTCCTGAACTAGCATGTAGGTCCAAGACCAATGAATAATTTCTCCTGAAATCCAACCTGTTACCAACTCACATGCTCTCTCTCTCTCTCTCTCTCTCTCTCTCTCTCTCTCTCTCTCTCTCTCACACACACACACACACACACACACACATGGTATGCATGGATAACCGAGCTTCCAAACGGTTCATCCCTTTGCATGGAAGTGGAAGACATCGGTTGACCCAGCAGTAGATGCTCATGCTCCTCTCTCTCTCTCTCTCAATTTCTTTTCTCTCTGTATTTTCCTGGAAGAACAACGTAAATGTCAGATGCTACATATAGGTATCCTTTTGAAAAGCCACGGGATTTGTTTCCATAAACAGACGCATTCATATGGAAAACAAACCGTTTCTGCCATTTAACGGATCATTCTAAACTCATCAAGATTTTTAACTTATGAGTATCGTTTTTTTTGTTAATGCCGTTGAATATTTGAACTAAACATCTTAGATTTAAAAACAAAAAACAAAACAAACGAACTAAACATACTCCTAACATCACTTGCAAGTAGCAGGATCTTAGATTTGGTCTGGTGAGATTTCCTAGGTGTGATGTGATGGTGTAAATCTCTTCAGCAAACGTAACGGGTACCATACGTGCGATGGTTATGATTTAAGAGAAAAGAAGCCCATCGGGTTTCGGTTCATTCGGTTTTTGATTCGGTTAAATAGAAACTATGGTCCGACCCGACCCATTATCATCCCTAATTTAGATATTCCCAGTTGAAAATCATTCTCTCAAGGGGTTTTACGTGTAGGTCCAGAAAAAAGCGAAAAATGCTGTTACGTATTTCTGTAATAATTTTTTTAAAATTGTCTATATAAAAGTGTTTAAACCACTAAAATATGCCTAAACCTAAACCATAGAGTACCCTATGAAAGTATCTAAAACCCTATAAAAGTGTCTAAACCTAAACTCTAAGATAGCCTTTGAAAGTGCATAAACCTAAACCTTAGGGTACCCTATGAAAGTACCTAGAACACTAAACCCTATGAAGTGCCTAAAACTAAATCCTATGGTACTCTATGAAAATGCCTAAACTACTAAAACACTATAATAGGAAAGTGGACCCTAAAACTAAAACCCTATGAAAGTACCTAAACCCTAAGGTACCCTACCCTAACCCTAGGGTACCTTACCTTACCCTATTATAGGGTACCCTACCCTATGATAGAAAAAATAATAAAGTAAGAAATTGTATTTATTGAAGGGTAAAGAATAATATTCATAATGTGATCGTCCAGATAAATAAAAACAGTCATCCTTAATGGAAATTAAGGTGCATTTTTTTATCCTTAGATTTAATTTTCACTTCTCTTTCTTAACAGAAAAGCTACGCCCACCGCATGGGGTGGGCACCGCACGGCCAACGCACGCCGCCGGGCCCACTCCGGCCACCGGACGGCCTATCCGAGCCGTCCAAAAATTCTAAAAAAAAACACCGAGTGGGCCCTCGCGGGAATCAACAGCATCCGATGTGTGTAGGTGCTCGATCCGGCGTAGCTTTGTGAACGGGTTGGATCATCTTTTTTTGGAAGTTCGGATCGAGCACCTACACACGTCGGATGCCGTTGATTCCCGCGTTGGCCCACTCGGTTTTTTTTTTTAGAATTTTTGGACGGCTCGGATCGGCCGTCCGGTGGCCGGAGTGGGCCCAGCGGCGTGCGGTGGCTGTGCGGTGCCCACCCCATGCGGTGGGCGTAGCTTTGCTCCTTTCTTAACCGAAAAGGATCAACGGTCAATGAGGTGGGGTGGTAGTGCGCAATTAAACACCTTTTCCTTTGTATGTCTGGCGTAAGTTAGATGGCGCAAATTAGGCAAGTCAACAGGAGGTGGCTAAGCTGCGCTAGGGTAACCAAAAGCACCATATATGAGAGAGAGAGAGAGAGAGAGAGAGAGAGCGACACCCAATAATGGAAGAAGGGGAAGA
This sequence comes from Rhododendron griersonianum, assembly GCA_018127125.1. NCBI lineage: Eukaryota > Viridiplantae > Streptophyta > Magnoliopsida > Ericales > Ericaceae > Rhododendron > Rhododendron griersonianum. The sequence goes on along the minus strand of CM030799.1, from coordinate 4,536,993 downwards.
AATATTCATTCCAGTGTTGACCTGCACTACTACTAGCTTCTCGTACATCACGTCCCGGTTAATCAATATTTTTGCAACCAAAATCTTTTTTGAGACAGACGGGGGGAGTCGGAATTTTAACTTAGTGGTGACGAGCACGTATATTAAAACTAGATAAATTAAAGAATAAAACTACAACACGAACATCTATAGAATTAACAAAATTAAAGAAAAATCGATGTACAATAAACAATATTTCTCATATGCATGTACAAATACCAAAAAGTAGTAGTAATTCATTAAAAGTGAGGCATCTTGGCAAATGGAGAGCTAGCAAAGTACTTAGTAGGTATTTATATACGTACTCTCAAACACACATTTGACAGGGTTCCAACTTCACTTACTATAACCAATAACATAGACTTTCATTGGGAAAAAATAAAAATGAGACATCTTAAATTGCATGTGTTCGACGCTTTTACACGTTAAAAACATTTATAGTAGAATCAACATTAAAATTTCTATTAATATCTTTTGTTTCTCAATATATGTAGGATGCTGATTTTGTCACTTCCCTGCAAGTGTGTTTTTTGTGCAAAAATACACTTGCAGGAGAGTGGCGTTAACAAAAGAGGGAGTGGCAAAATCATTTCCAATACCTATTTTCCCAATGAAGAAGAATACAAGGTTTGGTATTTATAAATTATACTAGTAATTTCAAAAATATGGGAAAAAAAATCTAGCCGTGGCTGAATTAAAAGGTTTGGCGGTAAAAATAAAAATTCCTACTATGATAATACTATTATTTTTTAAAATTGTTGCCGTGGTGGCCATCATCACTAGCCACCTCTGGCTCCATTCATTCTTGTGAGGAGATCTAAAAAATAAACAATTCCAATCAAAATAGTAAGAAATAGAATTTGTATTTTACCAACAAAAAAAAGAAGAAAGGAATTTGCATGCAAATGAGAAATATTTCCATTAACATATACTCAGTAACAAACATTCAACAGACCCTTCATTAATGTTCCCAAACATTTTTATTACAAAAACAGAAATTCCTTAGAACGAAAAGCACTATCGAAAACCAACCATTACAATATCCAACAAAAGACATTTTACTCAATTCCATGCTACAAATGTTACACACACACATGCTAAAACCCTTCTTCTTCTTCTTTTTTTTCTTTTTCTCTTTCTCAAAGAGGATTCTTTGCTGAAATTACACCTACTCAACAAGTACCCATGCGGAGAGAGAGAGAGAGAGAGAGAGAGAGAGAGAGAGAGAGAGAGTTCACAGCTAGCTATAGCTTAGGCTAATCCTGGAACAGGTTTCTTGGGCTCGGAGCTCAAAAAGAAGGCACCCCCTCATTAGGGCTGGGTTTCCAAGCTGTTGGTAGCCAGTTATAGCCAACCCCCAGTCACAGTAGTTGTAATTATTAGCAGTTTTTCTAGCCCCAAAGTACAGCTTCAGCTTCCATATCTGTATGATTACAAAAGTAGAGATTTTGATTTGATATCATCTCGAGAGTAATGATACCGACACAGATGTCTATGCACAGAACCGCCCGATTGTATACGCACTATCCAATGCACCTGCACACGAGAGACCTTTGCACAGCTAGATCCGAATCTGTGCACGAACATCTGTCTCCCACCGACATTTCTACAAATTCTCAGCTATTGGTCATATGGGTCATGACCACTATCGCCGCCGTTGGAGGAGGAGGTGCTGCTGCTGCTGTTACTGCTGCCGCCGCCGCCGCCAACGACATCGTTATCACCACCAAAACAGTCATTACTATGACATCCATCACTGTTATCAATGCCACAGCCGCTTACTTCTTCTCCTTCTTCTACAGCTTGTAGATCATCATTACCATCATTGGGTTCTCGGGAGGAGGAGTTGGAATTAGAAGAGCTTACGGCGGAAGGGGATTGGACGGCGTTAATGGAGGAGCGGCCAACGATGGGAGTGGGGTCCGTTAATTGGCTGCCGCCGTCACGAGGTGGCGAGAAGACCACTGGCAAATACTCATCTGCTTCGCCTGGAAACTTGGAATTCCTGAAGTGCTCCTTTAATGCTTCCACGCCCTTCCATAAACATACATCCATCAATATTAATCACACAATTAATATAGTACAGTAGTAGAATACAGGAACTAATTTTCACGCTCCCATTTTGTCTTTCTATGCTCGTTTTTTTGTTTTTAATCACGCGAAATTATCAAACTATCTTCTGAATGATACATTTTTCATGTATGCATAATTTACGTGAAGGGGAAAAAAAGGAATGTAAGAGGGATAAAAGGTGCAAATTAAAATCATTTCCGTAGAAAAATTATAATGATACTATGAGATAGGAGAGGTAAATGTTTGGGAGTTGTTTCACTCTTCTATTTTTTTTTTGTTGTAAATCTATGTAAGCACTCTTTCCTGTCTTTAATCATACATGTCAATTTTTTTAACAAAATATTTTCCCTGTGTGCACAATATAAAATTACCAAATTCATAAAGAAAAGATTTACCCTCTCTAAACACTTCAAAAAAATTTCGAAATAAATAAGGCAATTTTGTATGCAAAGTTTAGTGGAAAATTTGTCTTGCATTGATAAGTGATAGAATTGGTAAATGTGCTTCCAGATATTTGATTATGCTTGATTCATGTCTATTTCCTACGCAAAATTAACAAACACATCCTCCCAGTATAGTATGTTTAGCCAAACGTGTAAGCATATGAAATAAGAGTGAGTTATATATATATATATATTTTTTTTTTTTTTTTGTCTTCAGAGTTATGCCAAAAGACGACTTGTTCAACAAAAAATACCAAAAAATAATGTTAAAGTCCCATTCAAATAAGGGATGAGTTGTCTAGAATAGTGAGTATTTTTTTTATCTAAATACCGAAAGAACCCTTTAGTCAATAAATGAACTCACCCTAACACAATGCTAAAGTTCAATGCAATCATCTTACAGATGAGCAAAAACAACATACACCACATTTAAAGTACATTACTATATGGCACGACAGCGAATGTTGTGTGACCGTGGCTGAGATGTCACAAGTGCAATACTATCTGGCGTGACAGCTAATGCTGGCAATGCCGTGACCGTGGCTGAGATGTCACAAGTGCATTGATGACACTTGCGACAACTCAACTCTCATTTTCAAAAGTCTAATATATAATGCGGTCACCATAACATTAAATATGTGTAATGTGGAGACCAACAAATAATGTGGTGGACGTCAAATAGAACTACACATGACACAACAAACATATATGATACCCAAACATGATCATCATTATATTATTTTCATGTTACTCCCTCTGTCCCGATTTGTTTTTTCCCTTTTTGACTCATACATGCCCCGAATTGACTGTCTAATTTCAAAATCGATGGATCAGTTTACACAAATTTCCGATTCAATGGATCAGATTTGGTTTCCGTAATAAGTGGGAAACCCGAGGTTGGGCAAACAAATCAGGACGGAAGGAGTATTTTGCATGAATAAAGACAGTAATAAAATGCATGCAGAAAATATAGTAATTAAATACCTGCAATCTGGCATAGGTGACTTCGCAAATTTTCTTGGAATTGAAGACTACCCAATTTTGATGGTGAAAGGCCTTGTAGAGTCTCAATGTTGCCTCCGGCGAGGTCATGTTCACAAACCCATATCCAACATTACACTTGTTGCTGTTTTAATAATAAATAAATAAATACATAAAACCCACCAAATAATTTAAAAAGTTAATTAATTACTAGTAATTTAAGAGCATTAAAGTATTATGATAACAAAGAAAAAAATAAAATAAAAAAAGAGGCGAGAGGGGGAATAGATAGAAGATCACGCACATGAAATCAATGGGGAGGTATAGAAAATCGTAGGAAGAGAAGGGGCCGCCGTCGGCGATATTCTCGTTGCAGTGAATGCAGTGGTTGTCCAGCATGTTCAGCAGTAGCTTCTGACTGCAACCCACAAAACTAGGTCAATTTTTCATTTCATTTCATCTTTTCAAAAACATCAATCAAATACAGTAGTATAATGTCTCATACCCTAAGCTTTTTTCCTCTCTTTTTTTTTACGGGAAAGTGTTGTCCAGTCAGCTTACGCCCACCTCGATGAATAGAGGTGGACTGAGGGGATGTAATCGCCCGGGTCCCCGCACACCTCCCAATTATAGCAATATTTATGCTACATTTTTTGTTCTGTTTGAAAAAGTTATGAAGAAAGATCCCCTAAAAAATGTGTTATTATTATACGAGGATGGTATTTTTTGTTGTTAATTTATGAATACATGTAATCGGTCCCCCGCATCAAGTATCCTGTGTCCACCACTGTCGACTAATCTCCTCACCGATCTGGTCAAAAGCAAAGTTATCCACGCTGAAACTAGAGAATTCACAAGAAATTACACCCTCCATTCCAAAATGTTTTTCCGGTCAGCAAAACGAAGATGTAAAATAATGCAATTTTTGCAAGAAATTTCAACAATTCACTAGATATTGATTAGTTCTTTCAATTATGAAAAAAGTTTGAATTTTTTCTTGAAAGAAATGCATTCTTTTGAGTCCTCGTTTTGCGGACCGGACAAATATTTTGAGACGGAGGTTGTACTTTATTGCAGCTAGACCCAAGGAATCAAAACTAAGTTTTCATATTCTGAAGTACCAAAAAAAAAAAAAAAAAACCTAAGCTTTCGGCGAGAACTCACTAGACAAAAAATATACATCAAACAAGACACACGCGAAATACGTACCAAACCTAAGCTTTCGACGAGAACTCACTAGACAAAAAATATACATCAAACAAGATACACGCGAAATACGTACGGACAAATTTCTATAAAAAGAAATACAATACACTAAATTTCGACAATGTCATTCTTAGAGAGCCAAAGTCTGCGTCAAATTTATTACAGCATTCGTAAAACTTGTCACTGAACCTGAAAGTGTAGTAATGATATGCAAGCGGAGAAAAGTGGTTATGCGAAAACGACATCGCAGCCTTGTTAAGTAATCGCGGCATTTATCGTGCCATTTTTTTGTGTGGACAAAATGACAAAATAACCAAAACAGCTTTAGCAATGGTTTTTTTTACGGGAACGATGGACTTGATCTAATAAGTTGTCATTTAAATTGTCAAAACTCTACACAACTAGTCAAATATGTGAAAGAAAATACTCGTAAATGAACAATAGTACAATACCAACAAATTCCCGCATAGAAAAGTGGGCAGTTTGTGGTCCTTTTAATTCAACCTAAAATAATCACAACTGGAGCTTACAATTTGCAAAAAAAAATCGACAATTGCACAACGATAGATGATTTTTTTTGTAGAAAACTTTTGTTTGCCAAATACCATGTCTCGATGTTCTCACGTTATGCGAATTCCCAAATAGTCCTATGGTTACAAGACTGGTACATAAAAAATGAAGACTCGATAAATTGTTTAATCAAAAATGTATTGTATAGAATGGTAATAATAATTAATAACACAATTTCCGACGACAAATCTAGATATTTTCCCCCAAAAATATATATTCTTAGGGCTTTTTTGGCTAAATAAGTCAATTGGGATTATTCTTTTGTCTTTATTAAAAAAAATCGCATTTGTTAGTTTCATGTTAAATTCTTGTGGATTATTGGTTCGATTCGACAGGAGGAATCAAATGAGTAAAAAATTAGAATCAAAACCTATTTTTTTTTGAATAAAGTAAAAAAAAAAAAGCGCTTATTTTTTGTCTTTATTAAAAAAATAGAGTTTCGATTGTAATTTTTAACTTCTTAAATTTCTCTAGTCATGACGAAGCAATAATTCACAACAAAAAAAAAAACTAAAAAAAAACTAACTAATGCGAAAAAAATTTGAATAAAAACAAAAAAAAAAAGCCAAAAAGGAACTCTTCTATTTACTTTCAGAACTTTCCACATTGCTTCAAAATTCAAAGCATTTTTATTTGGACAAAAGTGCAAATTTATCGAACAGCCACATTCACCTGTGTCGAAAGTGCACAAATGTTTATTTGGAAAAAAAAGTGCACAAATGTATGTGAAATCCTCCACAAATGTTTATTTGGAAAAAAAAGTGCACAAATGTATGTGAAATCCTCCGATGATTCATGTGGGCTCCACATTTATCGTGTGAAGCCCACATGCATCCAATCATCCCGAATTCCCGATGTCTTTTATGCCCGAATTCGCACATGTCCGTATGTGTGTTGTTACATTTTTCATTTTCATAGCATTTTTCCAGTCAAAATATATTCACCAAAATCAAATTTCAGCAGACAAACATGAGAGAGAGAGAGAGAGAGAGAGAACAAAATCAGAAGTTTAGCCAAGAAAGCAAGCACAGAGAGAGAGAGAGAGAGAGAGAGAGAGAGAGAAGTGAGAGAACCATAACCTGTACTTATTGGGTATGTTCTTGATCATGACCGTCGTCCTCGAATCCCTGCAATCCATCTCCGAAACCCCTTCTTCGTTTATCAAAAACCTCGGATCCAAACAGCCCCCCTTCCCCCCTTGCCTCCCCTTCAAAAACATCTTACTACCACTCACCTTTCTACTCTCCGTATTACTCTCTCCACCCCCACTTCCATTACCCTCACCCTTCCTCGAATTCTTCCTCCCAGTGCCCTTACTATTACTCTTAAAACACCCTTCGCTTTCGTTCGCAATGAACCCATTACTCATCCCTCTGCACCCTGCACCAACTTTCTTCGATTTCAATTGGGTTTGAGAATTGTAGCAACGGGGCGGCACGTTCGGCCCGCCGCCACCGCTGTGAATTTTAAGCGGAAAGGGGCGGGGATTGGGTTTGGAGTAACGGGGAGGGGAATGGAAGGTTTTGAGGGTGCGGGTTTGGCCGGATTTATTAGCGAATTTCTTGGTGTGGCCGCCGGGGCGGCTGAATTCGATGACGATTTCTTTGCCGTTGATTTCTTTGCCGTTCATTTGGGCGACGGCTCTTGATGCGTGCCTGACGTCGTAGAATTCGATGAAACGCTGCTGCCGCTTCATCGGCGTCTCTCTCAGTTCCTTCACCGGGCCTGAAAATTAACCACATGCAATCAAAAAACAGACTCGAAACACATATAAATTGAGATGCGTATAAGTTGACCCCAATATCTGAGTTATTAAAAAAACCCAGGTAATGAAAAAAACGACCACAAACAAATAAGAACCTTAGCGGAACGGGTCTAAATGACTAATTCCACTTCTATCTCGAGCAATGCTAAGAACCACGACTATAAAACACATTTTCCGACACAACTATGCCAAGAATCGCAATTTCCGACACAACAGTGCCTTGTGTTCTAAAATAGAATAGATATTCGTGGACTTTTTGATAGTATCTGAATGCATGCAAATGAAGAGGAAACACTGCAAAAAGATTGATCAAATAATTACCAAACGCTTCAAAAATCTCTTTGAGCCTAGCAGTGTTCACCCCCTCGTCCAAATTAAACACCACAATCGTACCCTGATTAACCCCATCAGGAACCCCGCCCACCCCCACCGGCACCTTAAACTGGGCCCACACCGCGTGGCCCCCCACTACCCCCGGCCCCACCGGCGCCGCCACCGGCACCGGTCCCCACACCTCGCCACCACCGCCGAACTCACCACTCGAATTCCTCGCCAAAACGGCGTCGTAATAAACCCTAAGCCTTCCCTGCTGCCTCATGTGCTGCCCCCGTATCTCCGCCGCCGCCCTCTGCGAGCTCCTGACGTCGTAGAAATGGACGGTCACGATCCCGTCCCGCACCCTCTCCATCTGGACGGCCCGAACGTCTCCGAAAATCTCCAAGTCCCGCCTGACGTCGGACTCGCTGACGTCGGTCGGGACGGAGCTCAGGAGCAGAGTCCTCGTCGGCGCGGGGGACGGCGGCGGGAGCGGCGGGGGCAACGGCGGGAGACTAACGTGCGCCTGGGGCGCGTAGAAGGGTGCGACGTTGGTAGTGTTGGTGAAGTCGGAGAAGGGGGTGAGGTGGAGGTCGGCGATTGGCTGCTGCGGGTAAGGGTAATAAATTTGGTGGGGTTGGGGTTGGAACAAGGTGACTTGATTGAACGGACGGTACTCTTCTGCTCTCGGGTCCAAACAGGTCGGAAACCTTGTGAAGCCGGCGTCTCCCATGGCGGTTTGGAATGGTGGAAAGTGGGGGTTTAAGTTTTTAACGGTGGAATTTAGAAGGGGTTGGACGGCGGCGGCGGCGGCGATGGTGGCGGGAGGGTTTTGCCGGCTGTGGTTACTTTCCATCATTCGCTTGGCTTGCCGAGTAGACGGTACATGTCACATATCACACACACTTCTCTCTCTCTCTCTCTCTCTCTCTCTCTCTCTCTCTAGTCTTTATCTGGCTATGGAAGAGGACAAAACGAAGCAGAACTTTGGTTTCCTTTTGTTAACTAGTTCGAGTTTGTGACCAGGTAATGCTAGAAATGTTTAATACGAGTACGAGTAATGGATGGAGGCATGGGAAATTCCAAACATACCCTTGTGTCCCTCGTCAAAAACAGCAGTAATCTAGGCCTCGCATGTAATAAACATCTATATATGTAGAATGTTAAAATATGTGACCAGATATAAACACGTGAATAAATAAGATAAATTTGTGGATTATTAATTCGTCTCGATCAAAAGAAATTAGAAAATTTTAGTTTTGCCTAAATATTTTTAAAACTAACACGTGGAAATTTTTAGTCTTACCTAAAAATATTCAAGATAAAGTCTCAAAAACTTGTTTACTTTTCTGATTCCTATCATTGAGACGAATCAATAACCCACCAAAATTTAGCACAAAACTAACAAAAGTGAAAAAAAATCTGAATGAAGACAAAATGCCCAAAAAGCTAAGGAGAAACGGCCTAATGTATTTTTGTTGTGACTCATCTGTTGGTACTCAGAAACAAGAGAAGATAATTTGAAAATACTCTCTAATTATTTAAGGGTAACATGAAAAAAATGCAATGTTTGTGTTTTGCTATTATTAAGTTGTAATTTTTAAAAGGGACTATTAAGCGGGGACGGAATGAAGAGTTGTACACACCTTTATTCGGATGTGTGTCATAATGCACCCCAAAAAAATTATTTTAAAATTAATGCACCCCCAAAATATATTATTATAAAAAGTCTTAAATACTTTCTAATTATTGAAGGGTAACATAAAGAAAAAACATAGTCTAAAAGGAAACATTATTTTAAAATTTAGCAAATATAGTAACATAATACTAACATCACGCCCATTTTGTTTAAGTACTCCTTGTATATACCATTTTTGTAAAAATAAAATTAAAATGATCTAGACATGAAACGAACCAAACATCATGATCTAGACGTATATAAAACGTACCAAAATAAATGATTCAGGTTGTCGATATTAAGTGGACCCCTGGTGGGATCCACACCCTAGTTACTAACTCTATGTTTGGCCTAAATTAATTATTTTTGAATTTTCTAAAAAAAAAATTGTTTTGCAATCAATTCTCTTAAATTAAGCATTTGTCGTGATAACTGATAAGGAAATTTTGGAAGTATTAGATAACGAATGAAAATCGTAAAATTTCATTAGAGAAAAAGTTATTCAAAACTAATCGCTCTTTTGCAGTATATTTTTTTCTTAGCTTTTTCTAATTTTTAGTCCCTGTTTTTTTTGTTACAGCGCACTTTGTTCTTTTATGGAGTAAGTTTTAAGAAAAACTTTTTAGAGTCATGTTATTGGTACCGACGGGTACCATATCGAAAATGGACCGACGGCCGCCAATCCATACAAAAATTCTTAAAAAAAAAAAACGAGGGGTCTACGCGAGAATCAACGACATCCGATATGTGTAGGTGCTCGATCCAAACACCCCATTTTTTCGTATATTATGAAAAAATGGGGTTATATACAAAAAATAAGGTGTTTGGATCGAGCATCTACATACATCGGATGTCGTTGATTCTTGCGTAGGCCCTCTCATTTTTTTTTCTTAGAATTTTTGGATAATTCGGATCGGCCGTTAGGTGGCCGGAGTTGGCCTGGCGCAGCCGTCGGTCCATTTTTGGTATGGTACCCGTCGGTACCAATAGTTTTTCTGAACTTTTTACTCTCTACACGGTACTCAATAAATTTTTCTATCTATCTATCTCCACACATTATCACCTATATCTTTTCCTCGAGACAAATTCAAATGGTTTTAAAAAAATTAAACCAAAGTCGTTTGCAAATGAGTTAAATTTGTTTAAAAAGCATGCCATCCGCAGGAGGAGTTTTTCGGTGCCGAGCGGGTATTGCCAACGTGGCATCCGCTCGGCACATCTGAGCCGTTTGATACACTTTTGGACGGCTCGGATTGAAACCCTCTCTCTTCTCCCACCCCAACACTTTCTCTCTCTTTTTCTCTCTCCAAATGTGAGCCTTTCAAACACGCAATGAACGGCTCGGATGCCCGAGCGGGCACCACGTGGTACCCGCTCGGCACTGAAAAATCTTCCCATCCGCAGGAAATAAAAGTCGTTTGCAATGAGAAGAGATAAGGACCGTACACGTGGCGATGGGAGGAATGTTGTTTTACCTGTGGAAGCAGAACGAACGTTAAGTACAACCCATCGAATTTAAAAAATGGAAAAAGCACAACCCATTAAAGCCTAACGCCAAAACCGGTTGTTGATGGGTGTGCTCTCCACACAATTATTCGATTGACTGTGGGATCGGCAAAAATAATGTCTTACTTTCTTTATTTCAATTTGTTTATGCATTCTCGTAGTTTGTGTCATTTTTCAAAGCTGCTGATTTTGTCACTTTCTTTTTTGTTAACGCCACTTTCCTGAGGAGTGGCGTTAACAAAAAAGGGAGTGGCAAAATCATTTCCCTTTTTCAAATGCGTATAATCATATGTTCGGATTTGTTCAAAAACTGTTCTACGTTCAAAAGATTTGGACTGGACGAGACCTATTAGGTATGAACCATCCATTTCTGCAATGAATAATTGAGATTTGTTCAAAAACCCTTTTACGAAAAAGATCGTTTCCTAGTCGATACGAGTGTGAGCTTGGCCGAATAAAAAAAAAAAAAAAAAAAGGCGTTCAGTAGGCCCTACATGTGATATGTGCAGTAATTGCGCTTGAAGTAGTACGTACGATTCATGCTTCCAGTATTTTGACTACTCGGGACCGATTTTTATTGCTTTATTTGGTGTAGTCGTATTTCCGTGTCTGACTCCTCAATTCTCCCATTAAAACCCTTCTGGCCAATTTGGATGGCGGATATGGCCCCGGATATGTGATGCGGTTGGAGATGAAATCCGGCATTTCCTCTTCTCTGGTCTTTGGAACTGAAAAAATTCACCCCGATTTGCACCCCGATTTGGGAACTTCGGAGTTGTAATCCACCCCATAGGTTTGCGACGATGGAGGTACCCCTATCGTTGGATATGCGGGGTTGGCAAATCGGGGTAAACTGCCCTTCGCTTTTCTCTCATTCATTGGGACAATTTGAGACACACACACACACAGAGAGAAAGAGAGAGAGAGAGAGAGAGAGAGTGTGTGTGTTATTGAAGAAGAAGGAGGTCGCTGATCGTCAGCGTCGGAGTAATCAAACCGGGAGTGGGCGAGGACGGTGTGGTGGATTAGGGTTTTGGCGAGTGGAGGCTGGAGGAGCGGGTTTGGGGGAGAGAGGGAGGCGATGGTGGAGGGAGGAGGCTGGAGGTGATAGAAATGAGGATGGAGAAAAATATGGGATGGGGAAGAGGTAGTGGCGGTGGTGGGGAGTAAAATGAGAAGGGAAAAAAAATTACGTTTTTAAAAAAAATTTGGGAAAAACCGTTTCTGTTCAAATAATCTTTGTTCAAAAACATATTTTGTTTAAAATATAATTACGTTTTTGTTAATTAATCAAAATAGGGGCAATTAAGTCATTTAACAACTTATCTCTCCATATCCACCTTCCATACCCCCCATTTTAAAAAATCATTCAAACACTAGATTACAAATCCACTTTTCTTATGCAATGGGTCCACCCTTCGTACATATCATCCCTCATTCCATATACACCTTCAAATCCACCTTCTTTCTATATCTACCCAAAATCATATCCTCCATTCAAACGGAACGTTCGCATACAAATTTAAACCGTTCATCACTCGGCTAAGATTCAAGCCGTCGAATATCAAGATAAGCAACCAGATCGGCCGCTCTACAGGGGTTGTAAAATGTCTTACTAGTAAGGAGGTGATTCTGGTAAACAATAACTTAAGGATCACTTGTTGTTGTTGAAAAATGTCAAGTTGTTTCTACCAATTAATAAGTTGTTAAAAAAAATTTAAGTTTGTTGAGAGAGAGAGTTGTTGAAAAATGTCAAGTTATTTTCATTAACCGATAAATTGTAGATAGGATGCAAAAAAAAAAAAATTTGAGAAGTGATTGGATGCAAAACTTGTTGCTTAATTAGTGTGAACAATAAGCTAAAATGCCATAAGTTGTAGCCCAAAATTGTTAGTGAAAACACCCCTAAGTCAGTATAAAGACATGCAATTACATCAAAGCAGTCATGTTCAATACACACAAAATATACTAGCACAATGAATTAAATCATGTATTATTCTCCGTAGTCAAGACAGACTCAATTACGATAATATTATACAAATATTACCCATAAAGATTCTGGATCATTAAAAAGAGATAAATTGATTTATAAATAACGAGTTACATATCAATCCATTATACAGTATAAAAGTGCGACTTTTAGTATAAACTTCTAACGGGAACTGCATACATCTAACGGTTCGAGACCCAGTTATTTCCGGAGTTTGTATTTTAAATGTGTTGCCCATACTTTTTGTTTCTAAAAATTGCATGATTCCTAACCTAACAATTTAAATTTGTTAAAAGTGATAATTTAATGAGACAAGAGAATATGAATTATTTTAAGGACATTAGGTTCTCATCACCAAACTTCATCCTCACTCAAAATCTCATGAGAGAGAGTGTGTGTGTGTTTATGAGGGGGGGGGGGGGGGGGGGTTTTTACCGGCCTTAGAGCATGTACACCAATAGTTGTATATTTTAGCTACTCAACAGTCCACTTTTTTCATTTTACCTACTCAAATTTCTCTCAACCCTACACCAATCCTCTCTATTACCATCTCTATCCTTATAAAATACTATAAACTTTACTATTCATCCAGTACTAGAGTTCAATTGGGGGGGGGGGGGGTGAATTCCACTCTGAACCTTTTTCTTCCTTTTGCTTGAACGGTGAAGGTGATCGGATGTGAGCTGGATACCTGAAAATCGGAGGGTGGTGTACCTCCGGAGAGATGCTCCGACGGTCTAGTTAGTAAATATAGGGAGGAAAGTTTTGGAAGGAAAAAATGAGGAAAGAGAGAGAGTCAGATCTTTTACCTGGGTGGAGGGCTCTCTATTTATAGGCAACCTTGGAGTACCAAACAAGCTTTTCTCCACGTGTATTGTACTGCTCGGATGACGTCATATGTCGGAGGTATTTAATGAATGCCGCCCCTCGAGGATGGCAGAGCCGCATGCCGTCACATCAGACAGAAACGTCACCTCAGTATAGAGCGGTCACTTCGCTCTGACATCATTGACCGTTAAATGACCGCGGACGAGTATACTGATTGTCGAGTCTAGCGGTTTCCGAAGAGAAAATTTCCCCAATGTAAGACTTGCCGAGCGAGGGAGGTTAATAGGCCTTCCGAAGAATACGAAGTGACGACATCAACGGAATGCTATCGCTCGGCGACGACTGCACAAGCACCACAACGCTCGGTGAATAGGTATAGGCATGTATAATAGAGCTGAACTGCAGGTCACCGTACTGCACCACTTGACCCCTTTGAACCTCGATAATTTCGGCCCACTACAGAGAGCAAGAGAGAGAAACAATCATTGTTTAATGGGATAACTCATGAATAGTTCTAAGGTATTAATACCGAGCCAAACCAACAAGAGCTGTTTTACCTTTGTGTTTTGGTTCTCTGATGCACAACACTTTTTCTTATTTTGATGAGCTAAAATATATAAAAAGCTTTTTACCTTGACTGGTAAACTTGCTCTTAGATTAGGGTAAGGCTAAGTGAGTTGATTATTTGTGTTGGGAAATAAACCTTAGGAGTATAACTTTTCTTTTTTGAGAACTTGTGATGTTTTCCATTTCTGTCTTGTGTTCCTAGTTGAAGTTGAATGAGGATTAATTACAACTTGTTATACTTGGAAGAAAATTTTCGTTTTACAATCCTATTTTACTCGATCATTTCACCACCATTTTGCATGAACACTTTTTTTTGGGCCAAAGATAATGCCACTCCTCTTTTGTCTTTTAGTTAGGTGAATTTACTAATTTACCCCTCAATGGAATAAACTTTTCACAAAATGCATACACTACAAGATAAAAAGGAGAGTGACATTGGTAAAAAATGGAGTGGCATTATCATTCCCCCTTTTTTTTAATATGTGAAAGAGAATTGTATATATATATTTTTGGACAATATCAACTCATAATATAAATAGCAAAAGTTACACAGTAAGCAAAGCTGCTCGAGCAATGTCATGAGCCGCTTTTACAAACGACCTAACTAAGCAATGTTGCTCGAGCAATGGCATGAGAATTGTATCTTGTTAAGTAATCAGGTGAACGGTGGATTGTTTCTTCTTCTTCTTTTGTTTGTGTTTTTTTTTTTTTGATCTTATGAAAGATGAATTGTTGACCCGATCGATGTTTGAAACACTTGCTTAATTATATATGACGACTGAGTTTGAGTCCTATTTATCACTAGGAATGTCACATTCTCTTCCTAAATCGCATTTTTACCTTCGGAATAGGTCAAAAAACAAAAGAAAGAGTACTCCGATGATGAAAAAATAATTTAACCTTTTTTTTTTAATCATAGACACAGCCCAAAGGCACCCAACAAAGCCAACCATTACAATGATACACAACTGCAATCCTAATTAACCAGACCAATAAGCTGAACAAAGAATTGTTCAAATTCATTGTCCATTTTTGGGAACAAATTAAAAATGATATTCCATTTTTGTTCAATTCATTGTCCATTGTTTCACACTGCATTATATTTATTCAGGTGCCGTTCCGCTTTCTTTTTAAACTTTTTTTTTTATAAAAAAGAATGTAATTTCAAGCTCAAATATAATGAAAATGAAAATTAATTTTTTAATTTTTTTTGCACCATTTAAAAGATCTCAATGAGATCTATCAAACAAAATCCATATTCGTAAGAAAATTATTTGCGTAAACACAGGATTTTTGAGCTTGAAATTACTTCTTTTTTTTTTTAAAGTTCTTTTTTTTAAGAAACTGGAACGTGCCCTCATCCACATTAAAATCTCACTGCATCTATGGTATGACCGAAGTGGCCCATCGTGTCCTACGGGCACGAAAGAACATGTTTAAGCCCGCTAAGAGCATCTCCAACCCATCTCTACAAGTCCAAAATGGAGACTGGATGAGACTCATTAGAGGGAAATTTTGTAATTTATTTCCATTTTTGGCAATTTATGAGAGAATTTAGGAGGGACCCATCATACTTTTTAGAAATTTTGTCTCCAAAATGGGAGTAGGGTCTCCATATTTAGAGAACCAAATCAATTTGGAGACCCGAATATCTAAAAAATACGATGGGTCCCTCCTAAATTCTCTCATAAAGTGTAAAAAGTGAAAATAAATTACAAATCTCCCTCCAATATATCACACATCCATTCTCTATTTTGGAGTTTTAGAGATGAATCGAAAATCCTCTAAGCGACTATGAAAACTTGAACCTGAACATTAAAGGGAAAAATTCAAAAAAACCCCTGAACTTTGAACTCAATGTCAAATAGGCACCTGAACTTAAATAAACTTCAATTGAACACCTGAACTTTCACTCCATTATCAATTTACCCCCTGCCGTCTCAATCCGTGACTTGTCGTTAACGGCACAGTTAAAAAAAAAAAACTTACCACCAGTTTGCAATCCTATGAAGCAGAAACGTGATTATGAGAGCCTTAGAGACAAAATTTGATTATGTCTCTTTAGAATAATATGATCAGAATAATAAGATCTTCACACCCGTTCAAACGGATTAAAAATTGGAGCACTTAATTTTTTAACCATATTTTTTAATATATAAACGGTCTCAAAAAATTAAGTGCTCAAATTTTTAATCCGTTTGAACGGGTGTGAAGATCTTATTATTCGGATCATAGTATTCTATAGAGACAGAATCAAATTTTGTCTCTAAGGCTCTCATAATCACGTCTCTGCTTCATAGGATTGCACGTTGCCATTTTGGTGTGTGGGTAAGGGCTGATGTGACTTTTGCGCAGCAGAGCCTCCTGGTCCGGGTAATAAGTGGAGAGAGATAGAGAGAGAAATGTTGGAAGTAGGGAAATTTTTTTTAAAATTCTTTTTGAAAATTTGAGCACTTAATTTTTTTTAGACCGTTTATATAATAAAAAATATGGTTAAAAAATTAAGTGCTCCAATTTTTAATCCGTTTGAACGGGTGTGAAGATCTTATTATTCTGATCATATTGTTCTAAAGAGACATAATCAAATTTTGTCTCTAAGGCTCTCATAATCACGTTTCTGCTTCATAGGATTGCAAACTGGTGGTAAGTTTTTTTTTTTTTTAACTGTGCCGTTAACGGATTGAGACGGCAGGGGGTAAATTGATAACGGAGTGAAAGTTCAGGTGTTCAATTGAAATTTATTTAAGTTCAGGTGCCTATTTGACATTGAGTTCAAAGTTCAGGGGTTTTTTTGAATTTTTCCCAACATTAAACGATGAACTCCAACTACGCGTACGCATCGAACCGACACCTTTCATCAATGTACAAACAAGATACACAGTAGATTCACTTTTCCAAACACAAGTTAGTGCTTATGCATGCATGCCCGAACTTGTCCTTCTGATTAGTACATGCTTTATGACTACTTTTGGTTATACTTATATCATTGTTCTCTTTTTCTCTATCATCACCTACGAATTGGAGTACTATATATCAATACATTGGTATCCACATTTGTCTCCTTCACATATCGTATGCATGCTTTATATATATTAGTATATTCAAAGCAGCTTACCATCTTATGTGTTGTTTTGTTCCCCACTTCTTCCACAAAAGATGATGGGCCTCCCTCTCCTTCTCCCTCTCCCGCTCAGAGTGTCCGGGCCAGCTTACGCGCGTATTTTGACTAAATCTTTTTCCAGTCCGTTCAAAAACAGGTCATTCACGCCGAAATTAAAAGAGCTTCTCTCTTGTAGCATGGCTCCAAGGCGCTGCCGAATTTCGAACTTACAATGTCTAGATTCACAGCTCGAGCATCTGTCTCCCACCCTCCTGTGTGTAACAAAAAGCCCTTTCCGTGGATACAGAAAGTAAGTGAAAGCGATGTCTCCTCCTCATGCTATATATCCATTTTTTTTAAAGAAAGGAGATACACGAGACACCCACATGTGTTGGTGACTCAGACCCACACTAGCATTTTAGCATTCCCCCCCCCCATGAATTACCTGTTTTTTTGTTTTTTGAAAGAAAATTAACTCCGTGTGAGCTTTCATGGAGCACTCCTAGTCTTGAAGCAAGGGTAAATTTGTTGAAAAGGTACATCCATGCATGATGATGAAATAATACTAAAAGTTACCCCGTACCGCTAGAGCACGGTTGTGCGGTGCTCATCGAGAATTTTTTTTCCATTACGGCTCCGTTTGTTTCGATGTAAAATGTTTTACAATGTAAAATATTTTCCATGTAAAATATTTTTTCAGAAAATAAACTTCAAACTTCTATTTTCCGGTGTTTGGTTGGTAATTGAAAATATTTTCAGAAATTAACAAAATAGTGTAGAGAGAGATGAAGAGCTTAAACGGTGGAGAGATATGAGATTATTGGAATTGAACGTGAGTCAGGACTGACGATCGAGGAAACTGAACAGTGAGAATTGTAGTAGAAGGCAGCGGGTTCATTTCGGAAAATAACTTACGGAAGATTTAAAGGTAAGTTATTTTCATCCAATTGATGGAAAATGTTTTACATGTAAAATGTTTTCCTCATTTTTTCAACAACCAAACACCGGAAAATAGGTAAAACATTTTACCGAAAAATATTTTACTTCCAAACAAACGGAGCCTACATGTGCATTGACATGGGCTCCATCTAAAAGTGTGTGATACTCGTACTAATGTGTGGTGGTGAAGGGTTGGTGCTCCAGGAGCACTGAAGAATAATCAACTTGTATCGGATTCGAGCCTTTCATCAGTAGTTTATTTGATGAAACAACTATATGCTAGAGACTCAAACAAACTTACAGCGACACTTGCCTACACACTCACTTGAGGTGGGAGACCCACAAACAAAACAACATGCAGCACTACGCCCACCGCATGGGCCGTCCACCGCACGGCCACCTCGGCCCCGCTCCGGCTACCGTACTGGTGATCCGAGCCGTTCAATTTTTTTTTTAAAAAAAAATCAAGTGGGTCATGTGAGATATAAGCTCAATCCGATATGCGTAAATGCTCGATCCAAGCTTCATTTGACTGAAAAATTAACGAAAAAAGTGGATTTTTTGATTTTTCAGTTGAGAGAAGCTTGGATCGAGCATATACACATATCGGATTAAACTTATTTCTCACAAGACCCACTCAATTTTAAAAAAATAAAAAATTATTGAACGGCTTGGATCATCCGTAGGGTGGCCAGAGCGGACCCTGCACGGCGTACGGTGGACGGCCATGCGGTGGGCATAGTTTTTTTGCAAACAAAAACTCGCACTAGCACTCCTACCTCACCAACACATGCATGATACACGTGTGTGTGGGACCACTCACATGAAGTGGGGATCTCACAAACGTGTTTTTGCGAATGGGTAATTTTAAATTTGTATAAATTTGTATATGATTAACAAATGCAAGCTGAATATCAACCATTTAGGTTTTTGACCAAACTTTCACTCAAATATGATATATAACAACAAAGAGTGCCCAAATCTTGGAAAACATGTTTTACTAGCTTCAATAAGAAAGGCAACTAAACGACGAAGGTTTGGCCGTTTGGGGATGGCCATTAACTTTATAATCTCGAAAATAGTTGAGGTGTGAGTAATTTAGGTCGGATAATCAATTGTAAAAAAAAAAAAAGGTACTATATCATCCCCCACAAAACTTTATCTTTCATTAATTTTTGGCACTTCGAATATAAATATTTATGTTCTTTGTGGTGGTGGTGGAATTTTCGTGCATTGAAGTGTCCTTTAATAGAGGAGTATATTCTCATAATCCATCTAGGCATATATTATGATTTGTTTTTCCAAAGGAAAATGATAGGAAAAAGGAACCAAGATTGCAAAACCATAACCACCCTACTTTTTAACTGATAGTGATCTAAATTTTGCCCCATTTCCTAGCCTAGTAGGCACTTAAGAAGCAAGTCGGTCTCAGTTTCGAAACCTCTTAGGTGCTCTTAGTTCTTTTTGGGTCGTTTCATACAGAGCTTTTTCTCCAGCTTTAAATGAGGCACCTGGTAGTGGACGATGAGATTGGTTTTCCAAGATTAGTCGATGTGCTCGTAAGTTGACCTGGACATCTTATACTATAAAAAGAAAAAGCAATTAAAAAGCATGTCATATTTATGTGTGATTGAGACAATGGGTCCCATGGGACCATCCTAATTTGCTCCCCCCTTGTTACCAGGAATGCTGCCATAATATCTGGTAGCCCAAAAGGGTGGCTACCACCACCATACATTCGGCTACTTTGGAGTTGGACAGTCTAGTTTCAGGTCTTTTTTTAGGTTCTTTCCAAACCCACTTCAAATTACATCAAATTACATCGAGCCTTAGTTCCTAAATAATTGAATCAGGTACATGAATCTGTTTTCTTCATTAAGCTCTGTCAAGTGTAGATCGTGTTTTGCGATATCGAACAAATTAACTAGATAAGGGCGAATTACCATCTCTAAAGTCAATTTTTGTTCGCTATTGTCCTTAGTGGTTCCATCCACCCCTGTTACCTTTTTTTTAGTCCACTTTTTTTTTTGGTCAACAGACCTTCTTTAGTCCACTTCAATGGTCAAAATTGTTCACTTCCAAAAACTCGTCTAGAACATTGATCTTTTCACAATTTATGTCAAGTGAATATTGATGAAGTATATGATTTTGAAACATATTTACCTTTTAAAAACTAGATTGGCACGCTGAATTGAAATCTATTTATCCCTTGATGTGCGTTATGATCATGTATTGGTTGATATCTAATAGATTTACTTTCTAGCTAGCATATGTTCTCAACAAGCTCAAAAAAGCGAACGCCTGATCAAAATGAACCGAGTACGTAAGGCTCATAAACACCTTCAACTGGAAAGCAAAGGGACCGCGGAAAATCCATCCTCGTAACCATAGCTCTTGCAAAAGCCAATAGATTATTGGGAATCCCTCAACCCCTTTTGTGGACCGTGTCATGTCGTATCGTATCACATATTCATATTGTGGCAAATTGCGTTGCAACTAGAGGTGGCTCATCTCGTAGTACTTCTTGGCTTCTGAAAGAGAGGTTAGGTTTGAGTATTATATGGAGAGACGTCGAATCTCTTTAGTTGTTTTGCCAAAAGTTAAGAGGTAGTATTATATTCATCAAAAGATCCTTATGGGGGTTGGGGGCCCACAGATTGGACACTCCAACAGAAAGAGCATATAAGCGCATAAATGCGCCGCCCTTCAAAATAAGAAGAAACCCCAAAGGAGAACAAACTCTCCCAAAGGAGGACAAAACCCCCCGAAGGAGGACATTATTAAAACAAATAACAAAATAAAATAAGTACCACCGATACATCCACTGCCACTCTTTCGCAACCACCACCTCTGCTTCACAAAATAGGAATACATCGTTAGGAGGTGGTTACCCAGCAAACGCAGTAGACGGCATCAAATCACAGATCTGAGAAGGTGGAGGTTGAGAACGGTGTGGACAACATCTTACCTGCAACCATTGAAACCGAAGCCCGGGAACATTGCCAGAAAACGATTGGGTTGAAAAGTTCCCAATGGACGCCCGCTTTAATCGCAGGATTAAGAGAGAAGACGATTCGACGGTGGAGGAAAGAGAACAGAGGGAGAGAGATCGGAGGGGAAGGATCCCTCCTCTCATTCTGCCTGAGGGGGAGGGGAACGACTGTTGGCGGCTAGGGTTTGGAGATTTTGAGAGAGAGATGATAATCCAATAATTTGTGCCTACGTCAAATGTTCATTTAGTTGTTAGAGCATCCACATCAAACAAGGCAAATTGCCCTGTACGCTACTTGAGCGAGCCAAAGGGAGAAAATGGCCTTGCATCAGACTCTTCAAATGTGGGGACCACTTGCCAAATTTTTACATTTCCTACAGTGGCTCTTTTTCTTTGCCTAGTCACTGTTCTCTTGCTACATGATAGTAAATTATTATAATATACTACGATGCCATGAATGCATGGGAGACAATCCAGCACTTTAAATATTTATTGGGTGTGTTTGAATATTTAATTGAGTAGAGAGTGAGAGTAAAGAGTCTGATTTTGTGTAATTTTGAAAAAGTGACTAGCTAAAGTAGAAAAGTGATTTTTGAGGATTAATTTGGTCCAAAATTTGGTGAGGCTGATGCGGATGCCCTTAGAGCATCCACATCAAACAAGGCAAATTGCCCTGTACGCTACTTGAGCGAGCCAAAGGGAGAAAATGGCCTTGCATCAGACTCTTCAAATGTGGGGACCACTTGCCAAATTTTTACATTTCCTACAGTGGCTCTTTTTCTTTGCCTAGTCACTGTTCTCTTGCTACATGATAGTAAATTATTATAATATACTACGATGCCATGAATGCATGGGAGACAATCCAGCACTTTAAATATTTATTGGGTGTGTTTGAATATTTAATTGAGTAGAGAGTGAGAGTAAAGAGTCTGATTTTGTGTAATTTTGAAAAAGTGACTAGCTAAAGTAGAAAAGTGATTTTTGAGGATTAATTTGGTCCAAAATTTGGTGAGGCTGATGCGGATGCCCTTAGTACCCCTTCCGCTTTCTCCCAATACCTTCTTTTCAAAAAGAAGGTTATTTCAAATTCAAATATAATGAAAATGAAAAATAATTTTTTAATTTTTTTTGGCACCTATTAAAAGATCTCAATGAGATCTATCAAATAAGATCTATATTAGTAGAAAAATTATTTGCGTCAACATATGATTTTTTTACCTTAAAATTATCTTCTTTTTGCCAAAGTAAAACGCAACCTTAACCACTCGCCGATGTATAGGCGGGAAAAAAATTGTGGTTTAGGAAACGTTCGGTCTCCGAGGCACGTGTAATTAATTTGGCAACATGGGATTCTTGGGTAGCCTTTGAGGGTGCTCCTATTAACGTACTTGTATTTTTTTTTTTTTTTTATAATCGAGGAACAACTTTACATCCGAGTCACAATTGGATTCGACTGCGCAACTCAAATTTCGGGGGAACTAGTGCGGCTACACAAGTCACGGTCCCCCACTTACTATCAAGGTATTTATCAGATGGAAAATTGAACCCCTGACTAAAGAGAATACTCTCAAAATTAGTCATTCGCCCTCACCACTTGGACAACCCCGGAATGTTTATTCGCCCTTGCGTACTATGTTAATCGAGACTGACACTGGGATCAAGAATGTTCATGGACACAACTATGTGGTTTACAAGCCCAATACAGTGATATAGTAGCAGAAGTACTTACTTTCCCACTTTCCAGTCTCCTAGACACACATGCATACACACAGGGACGACGGATTTAGGAAGGTAAACTAATGGGGGCAACACCTTGTTAATTATTATGACGAAAGTTTACTTTTTTTTTCAACCACTGTAAGATCGTACAAAATTAAGACAATGTATTACTAGCTACAAAAGTTTATAACGCGTATTTTTAGTAAAAAAAAATTCAAGTTAGTTTTAAATGAACATCGGCAAGTTTTAGAATGATCGAGCTAGTTTTGTTAATAATTTTATTTTAATACATTTCTACCAGACGGTTAAAAATAAAGAAAATCAAGAAAGAATAGCTCCAAATAGACAAATAGCTCGTAAAGCAACATTTATAAATGCACCATATGATGAAATTTAAGCATAAAATTATTTCTATATGTGTATTTTTGAGATATATGCAAGTGTGCATGTTTATATATTATCACACTTTCATAATTATGCCAAAATCGTAACAAAATTATTTTAATCTCGAGTGGGGGCACGCGGGGGAATGGGGGCACGTGCCCCGCCTAAATCCGTCCCTGCATACACACACAATCACACATACATATATGGAGAGAGAGAGAGAGAGAGAGAGAGAGAGATTTTCTGGTTCAGAAAAAGTTATTTACGGAGGTCAATCGCGAATGTCGAAATTTAGGACGGTCCAGATTAAAAATCAAAATTTACCGGTAAAAGATATAATTTTTACTGGTCAAAATTTAAAAAACATATGTCAACCATTGATTATCGAAACGGACGGTTGAGATTGCACGATTCCTATTCACGGAGGACTACGTGAATAAATTATTCTCTTTCTGGTTAGGAAAAGAAGAGCCTACTAGATTGTGTATTGGTCCTTACACTCCTTAGTAACAAGCCCAAGGCACTGAAGGCAGTGACATCTTCTTAATTTTCTACTTCCCAGTTAGTGAGACAGTTTCTCGGCAAATTTACGCGCACCTCAATTTAAGTCCTAAGTCACCAACTCAACCTGTCCTCTAATGAGACTAGGCCTCTAAGAATTGACGTTGCACACATAAGGTTCCGAACGCGAGACCTGAACGGAACAAACTCCTAAATCTCAAGCATTCGAAATGTCATCCAGGGGTTTGCCGTTTTTCATGACTAAAAGAAGATGCCCATAAAGTAGCCTAATTTGGGCAAACAAAGGATGGGCCCAATAGAGTAAATCTACAGATTCAAGGCCCAGTTGCTGAAGATATTAGATGGCCTACACTGATACAGGGCCCATATGTTGAAAGAGTGAAAGGATGATCAAAACGAGTAAACAAATCTCTTTAGAGCATCCAACTGTGGAATAATCAAAACCAAATGGTTATTAGAATTAACAATGTTTGGTCGAAAAAATGCTCAGAATGGAATAACCAAACTTAACAATCTCTTAGTAAGAGCATCCGGAATGTAATAATCAAAATCAAAAGATTGCTAAAGTTAGCAATATGTGCTTAAAAAAGTGCTCACATTGTAATAATCAAAATTAGCAACCTCCTAACCAATAATCAAATTTGGGCATTTGAATAATCAAAAGTAACAATGTAGGACTTCACATTGCTAACTTTAGCAACCCTCAAAATGAATAATCAAAAGCTGACGTGGCAAGTTTTGATTATTCACTTTTGATTATTACATTGCGGATGCTCTAAGAGCATCCACAATGGAATAAGCAAAATAAAAAATTGTTAAAGTTAGCAATGTTGTATCAAAAAAGTGCTCACATTGGAATAACCAAACCTAGCAACCTCTTAACAACTCATCAAATTTTGACTCTTCAATAATCAAAGCTAGCAATGTTTTGTCAATAACCAAATTTTATCTCTCAATCAAGTACACCAACATTACACAAAAATCTTCTCTCTTCCATTCTCTCTCTCTCGCAAAACAATGTTTTCAAAAAATAATTTTAAAATACTGTAACTTTCAGATTTTTTTTTCAGAAACTTTTTTTTTTTACAGAAAACAAAATTTTCAAATTTTTTAAAAACTGTAAGTAAATAAAGTGTGTTTTTTAAAAAACTATTTTTTACACAAAATCTGTTTTTAAGAAACTGTATTTATAGTTTTTAAAATTTCAAAACTATTTGTGTTAATACAATTCTTTCAAAATTTCCAAAATTGTACTCCATTTACAGTTTTTAAGTGAACAAAGTGTGTGTTTTTTGAAAAACTGTTTTTTGTTTCGAAAAACTATATTTTTTTTAACTGTTTCTAACATAAATTGTTTTTTCCCTTCAAAAATCGCCTTTTCAAAAAATATGCATGAAATGAAGGGAAAAGGTTTGGAGGGCCCATTGGTTTTGATTATGGGCAAAAAATAACCAATGTGGGATTGAACATTGCTAACTTTAACAACCTCTAAATGGATAATCAAAATCTGATGTGGCATATTTTGATTATTCATATTTGCTTATTCCACTGCTGATGCTCTAACGCATTAAATTTTGGCCTTTGAATAACCAAAATTAGCAACCTTTTGCCAATAACAAATTTAGTGTACCCATATTTTATCAATCAAGTACACCTATCAAATTTTCAAGGATTTCCTAAAAAATGAAAGTCTTGAAATCGGATTTTCAAGTCCGAATTTAAACCATGGAATCGAATTTCCAAGGATTCTTAAAAAAATTACAGTCTTGAAATCGTATTTACAAGCCCAATTTCAAAACAATGGAATCAAATTTCCAAGGATTCTCAAGAAATCAGTCTTGAAATCGAATTTTCAAGCTCAATCTCAAAACCTTGGAATTGAATTTCCACAAAAAATCACTCAGTCTTGGAATTAAATTTTCAAGGATTCTCAAAAAATCACCGAGTCTTGAAATAGAATTTTCAAGTCCGAATTCAAACCTTGGAATCGAATTTTCAAGGATTCTCAGAAAAAATAAACAGTCTTGAAATCGAATTTTCAAGTCCCCTATCAAACCTTGGAATCGAATTTCCAAGGATTTTCAAAAAAAAAATCACTCAGTCTTAAAAATCGAATTCTCAAGCCCAAATTTAAACTTGGAATTGAATTTCCAAGGATTTTAAAAAAAAAAATTCACAGTCTTGAAATCAAATTTTCAAGTCCAATTTCAAACCTGGGATCGGATTTTCACGGGTTTTTCAAAAAAGCTCTGAGCATGGAAATCGAATTTTCAAGTTCTTATTTTGAAATCGAATTTTCAAAATTTTCATCTCCAATATTAAACCTCAGGACCAAATTCTTGAGGATTTTCAGGTTTCAATCAAAATGTGAAATCGAATTTTCATTTTACATCATCATTGTCAAGCCCTAGGAATCGAGTTTCCAAGTCTTGCAAAGTAAAGAAGGTCAATATATACTCAAGAAATGCAGCACAAGCTTCTTTAACAACCGTCTATTATCCCGGGAGGATTTGGAGGCCAGCAAGTTTTGTGCCTCTTTCATGTGCCAAAGAAGGAAGACATGCATGCAATCAATTCTTGAAAGCCTCATATTTTTTGGGAACTTCTCTTAATTCCATACGAATGCACAAACCAGGAAATGTCAAGTCTATTCGAAGGCATCATTCACTAAGCTTATCCAAAAGGAAGTTGCACGACTCGACATCTCAAAAAGTGGTGAGGGCTCACTTTCCCCCATTTAATCCAAAAAATGATGTAAACAATTTCACCACGAATTGTGCTTTTTTTTTATTGTACCCAATTAAAATGGTGGAAAAAAAAAGGAAAAAAATGAAAAGCCTGTGTGCTCAAAACCTGAAAGGGGGCTGCAGCAAAATTGGCTAAAAATATGACAAAAAAATCAAAAACAAAAAACATAAAAACGCCGGTGTAGTCAAAACCAGAAAGGGGGCTACGGCAACTGTAATGGCCTAGATTTTTGAATTACAATTTATTTGGAAAAAAAAACCATTTTATTCAGTTGCACATTATTATTTTTTTACACCTCGTTAAAGTTCATACGAGTATGATTGTGAGTGCATGAGTGGGTGTTGTATGTGTACCTTGCACCTAATTCACTAAGGTCTCGTTCCAGAACACCTTCTTAAAAAATAAATACTTATTTCACATTTTCAAATTAAAAAATAATGTAAATGAAAAATAATTTTTCAATTTTTTTGCACCGTATTAAAGATCTCAAAATGAGATCTATCAAACAAGATCCATATTGATAGGAAAAATTATTTGCGTAAAGATATGATTTTTGAACTTGAAATTGTCTTCTTAAAAAATAAGTACTTATTTCCCTTTCGGGAACGGGACTTACTGATTATGCTATGTAAGTACATACTCGTATGTGTGTAGTATACATACATATATATATGCATAACAATCTACCTAATAAAATACAAGAGTGTGGGGACCACACAAATACAAGTTGAAAGAAGGGTTGAGATTCATTTGATCCAAGGGCTGATGTGTGCTCTCCAACTCTCTTAAGAAAACACCCACACTTTTACAAATATATTACAAAAATGCCATCGATTCTTTTTACCCACTACTCGGCTTCTAGCGTTGGCGTAAAAAAATAAAAATATATTACAAAAATGTCCGAACCTACGACACTACCGGAATGCGTAGTGCCGTAGGCACGGGCTTACTCCTAATATCTAATTATTTATGGCTGCTGATTTTGCCACTTCTCTTTTTGTTAACGGCACTTCCCTACAAATGTATTTTTGGTGCAAAATACACTTGCAGGGGAGTGCCGTTAACAAAAAAAAGGAGTGGCAAAATCATTTCCCTTATTTATATATACATTGTATGTGAATATCCTAGAGTCTAATAGCCTAGACCACCCTATTTTTCTCTAAATGCACCAAAAATATGCTTACATGAGAGTGTCGTTAACAAAAGAGGGAGTAACAAAATCATTTCCCTTATTTATACGGAGTATATACATTGTAGGTGAATATCCTAGAGTCTAATAGCCTAGACCCTATTTTTCCCTAAATCACCCCATTTCTTGTCCCACCTACGTGGCCTTACCCCATCCAAATATTCTACCAACCAAATTGGTCAGTCAAAGCCAAAACCCATGCCCTCCCTCCCTTTGGTCTTTTCCATTTTCGGCAGAGAGTGAGAAGAGAGAGACCATGGAAATTCCTGAACATCAACTCCGTTTGTTTCCCATTCTGATCATCAGCACCAAACCAACCCCATTTCAGCTCCTATTTTTCCGGTTCCATTGCACCTCAAACACAAGTCTGTTTTCTCTCCAAAAATAGCTTGACTCTGCTCCGAAACAGCTCGGTGAATGAGCCCCAAAACCAGTTCCATTCCAGCTCCGAAACAACCCAAACACCGCCCCGTTTTAGCTCCATAACAGCCTACAAAATCAGCCCACGCCGTCGCTACCAAGTCACTACCGAACCGCCGGTTCACTTCAGACACCTGTTATTGGACTCTCTACTTGGGTTGTATCATCTCACAAATCAACATGTTATAGTTTATCTAGCTCATGGTAGTTGAAACATGTAATGCGGAGCATGAGAATTTAATTTGGCTCGTGGTAGTTAAATGTGTTGTTTGAATCTAATTTAGTTGTGCACTGGTTAAACCCACAATTCATTTTTTATGATAATTGGGACTACAGTGATTAGCCATTGAAGTAACTAACCTCACGTTAATTTATTTCCCACTTATATTCATCATGTTCTCAATGAGAATTAAAACACCTGGTAGTAGTAATTGTTCACATGGAAGTTTGATATTAATTGGTCACTGTTATCATTAGCATTCGCAATTATCATTCTGAATGTTACCATGAGTTTTACTATTGATGTTTGTCATTGTGGTACTGTTAACGAGAACTTAGAATGGACATTAGGTTCACTGGGGATTGGTGTACGTACGTAGAAGATCACATAGACGTTTTTTTTTTAAGTTAAAGGAAATCGGTAAAGATAGGAGATGATGTGATTGGTGGTTAGCCAGAGAAATGATGTTTTAATGGGATTCTTGGAGGTTATCTAGTGAATGCGGATCTATTGGAGGTTATCCACAGAGTCTAGTTTGAGAAAGGAGAAATGAAGCCAGAGTATAGCAGTTGATTGTTAATTCGAAACCTTAGGATATGGCAATGCGTGATCGCTCTTTTTGAATAGGAGATAAAATGGTAATTTGTATTATAGTACTCCCTCCGTCCCTTTATAAGTGTCCTACTTCGTAACTCCAACTTATTAAGAAAATATCATCATTACACTTTTCACATCAACTTTTAGCTCCACTTTCCCTACTTAATCTTTATGGAGACATCATCATTACACTTAGACTCACTAACTTTTCAAAATAGAATCTACTTTTAGGGGCAAAATGAAAAATGCACTAATTTTTATCCACTAACTTTACAAAATGGACACTTATTATGAGACATCCCAAAATGGAATACTGATCCTTAAAAATGGGGACGGAGGGAGTACCAAGTTATGGCCTATAATACTCCCAAGGTTACGGTTAGTTCCTTGTGGGCCCAGTGGTCACGGCTAGTTCCCTGGAGAATTCATCTTTGCAAGGCGATCGATGACTTTGACTAAGTAAATAACTTAGGCCGTTTCATCGGGACTCCCAGTTAGGGCAAGCAAGGGAGAGCGGTATCATGAATGGCCATAGTCCTAGCAGTTAGCATGTGAGGATATTTCTCAAGGGTTGAGATTCTAGAATTCACTAAGTTAAAGGCTAGTAATTGAATTTGATCGCTTTTTACTTTAATCGCCTTGTGCATGCCTTTGTTTGTAAGTTATGGATTTCGGGTAGGATTTAGCTATTGAGCGTCAATCGCTCACGATATTACGTTGCCCTGGTCTTCAAACACCGGATACCAAAGACGAAACAGAAGTGCCGTACAATTTGACTGAAGTCAATGTTGCCGAGGAGGGAGCCGAAGAACTTTGGTGTTCGTATGCGTAGTCGCTCTGATTAATTTAAGTCAACTTTATTTTGGGAGCTTCGAAGTTTATTTGAAAATTGTAATATTTTGACAAATTCGGCTACTTAAACTTAATTCGATATGGTTGTAATTTGAAGATATCTGCTTTTGGATCAATGACGTAGTAAAATCTATGAATTTCTTTTGGAAGAATTGTCAATTAAATCTTTTATTAATGTTCCGAAATCGGGGCTTCACAGCAACAATGGTGAAAGCCGCCACTAATGAAAACCCGAAAGGGCAATAGTGGCAAAAATGGCAAAAAAAAATCATGAAAAATGTCCCAACAAAAAAAAAAAATGATTGTAGTCTCACAAATAGCACAACATTCAAGGTGGTGCTATCTAGAAGCCAGAAGGGCCGCCAAAGGTGCATGGGGAACACCAACAAGTCAACGTCAGAATCAAATTTCCGAACCCTCAAGTCAACGTCAGAATCAAAATTTTGAACTCTCAGTCGACATCGGAATCGGATTTTTGAGTTTTCAACTTTCAATCCAAATCAGAATCAGATTTCTGGATTTTCTACTCCAAAATCGGAATCGAATTTTTTTTTCTGAATTTCCAAAAAAGGATGGAATCGAATTTTCAAAACCAAAGGGAAAAAAGGTGGTATCGAATTTCCCACATTTCAAAGACCTATATTTGCCTCGCAGTGGAGCCAAATATATGTCTTCTGAAAATTTTTGTTTGATGTTCCTCCGTAGAATCAAACAAAGAGTGGCAGCTATTGACATCCAAATTTGACCCCACCACTCGCAAGTTCAAGTTTGGAGCAACATTGAACGACGCCGACTTCATTGTATTTATCTCCACGTCGCAACAAGAATTTTGACGGTATTCAAGTCCCGATCGGACACCGTTAGTAGCACATAAAAAATCAGTCGAGAGCGTATGCCAAATTTGCCAACTACTTTGCCGTCAATAGTATACTGATGCCCATTCAATTGCCGAAATTTTGGTTGGCTTTGGTCTGCCACACTTTGCCTACAAATGCAGCCCTTGCTGCATGTCGGGGGATCCGAAAAAACGAAAAAGAAGCCAAAGCTCTCTCTCTCTCTCTCTCTCCATACAAAAAGTCGAGAGCAAAGCTCTGTCTCTTCCTCTTAAAGTTTATTGTAAGCCAGAACTACACGACAAACGATTATATATCTCAAAATATGTACATATCGAATTCTATGCTATTTTTAGTTATATTTTTGTCTAATTTAATTTCTGAGCACACCTTTGTAAAAATTCACCGCACAAGATGAGGAAGATGTAATACTACACATGGGGTAATTTCCCCCTTTCAATTCAGATAAATTGTTTTTTTTTCGTTTTTACTTAGATTAATATCACAATGACGTTCCTCTCTTTATTTTGTTTTAAGGATGTTGTAAAACCTAGAAGTACCCAGGGAACCGTTTGTTGGTGATTTTCAAATAGTAGCCTGCACACGAGTCCCGGTGAGGGAAGGGTTCAGCATATCTTAA
Organism: Rhododendron griersonianum; assembly: GCA_018127125.1. NCBI lineage: Eukaryota > Viridiplantae > Streptophyta > Magnoliopsida > Ericales > Ericaceae > Rhododendron > Rhododendron griersonianum. The sequence continues at coordinate 4,505,877 of CM030799.1, read as the reverse complement.
CATCAGGGCCGGCTCATATATTTTGGAGGCTCGAAGCGAATTCCCTATATTGAGCCCTTTACATATTCATGAATTTTTTTTAAAAAAATGATAAAAGTACAAAAATAACAAAAAAAAAATCAAACTAAAAGGATACAATTATGACAATATAAATGTAAAAAGATATTATTGCAAGAATTTTTGAAGAAAACAGATACAATTGTATTTTTATTTAGAAACATTCTATAATTAATATGTAAATTATTATAGTGCGGCCTCAATTTTGGACCAAAATTAGGGGCCCGGAATCGGCCGCTTCCCCGGCTTACGCCATGAGCCGGTCTTGCTTAACATCGAAAATAAGGTTGCATTGTTTAGATTACCGTTTTGCACCCTTATTTCAATTCGGTATAAATGAAAAGAAAATTATTGTGTACGGAGTATGTTCTAATAAATGGATGCACTTTTCGTGTCAATAAGGATGGCGTTGAAATTAAAGTAGCCAGTCCATTGTCGTTGAAATCGTGTAATCGACATTCGGATCCCGGCGATTCTAGAATTCCACATGCCTTAAACACGAAAAGAGAAACCCAGTCATGTTATCAATAAACAACTGAATTGCACACATGTCATATTTTATTTATGGAAATTGATTTTGGCACTCTAGTTTTTACCACATGCACTTCACTTTGTGTGTTAATCATGTGAGAAAATAAAACTAAAAGTGGAGTGTCATTGGCTAAATTTGGAGTGCCAAAATCACCTCCCTTTATTTATTTGCTAAGGATAATTAATTAAAAAAGGCTAAAGTTAAGAAATGAGTACCAAAAGAACGATGTGGGGGTGCCTAACACCTTCCCCACACGTAACAGTAAATTCCTGAACTAATCTCTATTTTCACAAACCCTCAAATGAGAGTCAATTACAAGTCACGTTTGAAAGAAGAATTTGCTCAAATGAGAATGCAAAAAAAGAGTTAAAAGCCGTTTTCTTTACAAAATAGCTTTAGCGGGTGACCTAACACACCCCAACTCAATGTTAGGTGGCGACTCCATTTTTCAAATAAGAGTCCGAGTCACAGCTATCAAACTCGAAATTCACAATCGTTGCATTCAAAAGTCAAGATTTTGAAAGCGTTGCCTAATTGCCCTAAGAAGTGGGTTAGGCGACCGCCGGTAAAAATCGAGGAGTGACAAATGTTGCTGGGGCATTGGATAATTTTTCCTCAATTCTCATAAAAACTCTCACCCCCTCCCCACGTTCTCTCTCTCTCTCTCTCCCTCCCCCTCTCTCCACTCCCACATCCTCTCTTTCTTACTCTCTTTCTCTTTCCAAATTTTTAAAAAATTTAAAAAAAGGAAAAATCTAGAAAATTAGGGATAAAAAGGCTTGTGAGACTTCAACACATTTGCATAGGATATTTAATAGATAGATAGATAGATTTATTTTTGCAACTAAAAATTTGTTGAGACAGAAAATGAGTCAGAATTTTAACTTAGTGGTCAAATCTTGATTTTGAATTGTACGACATTGATTTTGCCATTTTTGTACTCTTAATCTAGACCCCTCACTCTTAGAAAAATCGTATTGATAATGACCTCTTAACCAGTTTTCCATTGATTTAGTCCATAATTCCTAAGTTTCTTATGTCTTAATTTAGAATAAATTATTCTTTGTGTTCCAAAATAATCTTTTATTGAAGTCTTAAGAAAAAAAGATGTTCCGTGATATTGAAGATAGATACTAGATATTAATTTAGATAAATGGTGACGAACATGTATACTAAAATTAAAAAAAGTAAAAGATAAACTACAATAAGAACATCCATCGACTTAACAAAATTAAAGAAAAATCTATGTAACAAGCAATATTTCTCATAATATGCATGTAAAAATACCAAAAAATAGTAATTCATTACTCCCTTCGTCCTTTTTTTTAGAGTCTAGTATTCTATTTTGGGCTGTCCCTTAATAAGTGTCCATTTTGTAAAGTTGGTGCATTTTCCATTTTGTCCCTAAAATTAGATTCTATTTTAAAAAGTTAGTGAGTAAAAGTGTAATGATGATGTCTCCATAGAAGGTAAGTAGGGAAAACGGATATATAAGTTGATGTGAAATGTGTAATGATGATGTCTCCTTAATAAGTTGAAATTATAAAATAGAACACTTAAAAAGGGACGGAGAAAGTATTTATTCTATCTATTAAAAGTGAGGCATCTTGGCAATTGGAGAAGTAGCTAAGAGATAAGTACCATATACTCACAGACACATTTGAAAGGAGCTCAAATCTCATTAAACTACAATCAACAATGCAGATTTGCCGAACAAAAGAAAAAAAAAGACATCTCGAATTGTGCTCGAACGCTTTTTCATGTTAAAAGCATATACTCCCTCCGTACCTTTTTAACTTTGTAACTCCAATTTATTAAGGAAACATATCATTACACTTTTCAAATCATTTTTTTTTGCTAAGCAAAAAGAATTTATCAATCTTTATGAAGGATTACAAAGATCAAAAGAATTAAGGGAACACTGACAAAAGCCACCCGAGACTTAAAAGAAGGCAAGACGGTAACTAAACACCAGAAAACCCACAGAACCTCAACATAAAACAACCATTAGAGCATCTCCAATAGGCTAAGCAAAGGAGGATTTTCAGCAAAATGACTAGCCAAGGCCCAAAAACCCCTTCCCAGCAGACTAGCTCCAAGCTCGGGGATTTGGTTGTGCGCTACAGTAGCTCGTTTGGCCTGGCGTGGCACTGTAGCTCTCGTCTGTGGCTATTTCTTCTCCCGCTCTCAGTTTCCCTCACTTTCTCTCATGACTCATCTCCATTCTCCCGCCCAACAGTTCTCTACTTCTCTCAGTTTCCCTCCTTTTCTCATCTCTATTTCAGCAAGCAGATTATTGCTGGTGGATTTGCTGAGATTTTTCATCCTCTAGACAAGGTATGCTTCTCCCTCTTTCGAAATTACATGTTCTACTTGCGATTCTGGTTCAGATTATGTATCGTTTTCAGCATATCAATTTGGGTATGAAATTGGAGATGATTAGGTCTCAATGGTATAAAGTCTGACAGAACAATCCTTCAAGTTGCTTGGTTTGTATATTAGCTGTTTGATAAAATGCCCCATTGAGCATTTAGTTTCCTTATTCAAAGAACTACTAATGATTTGAAGGTGCAGCAGTATTCCCAATGTGATTTAGAGAAATAATGTGTTTTCTTAAATTTTTTTGAAGGGCTTTCTGATTTTGTGTAGTTATCTACGAATGCGGCCAAAGCAACCAAGCAACCACTAGTCCACTAGGCTAGCTAGTGCTAACCACAGATGAACCACTGATTTTGGAGCTGTGATTTTATCCTGCTAAGTTTTCATTCTGACCTTAGTTTTGGAAGATTTTAATCTGCGGGAATTGCAACGGCCCATGTTGTAATGGTGGAGACAAGTGAACCACAGATCATGTTGATCCCTCTCCCGATCAGTAGGAATGGGCATGCAGCAGCACCAACCCTTGATATAAACAAACGCTAAAATCATCTTCGGATATCTACATGTTTCGCCCCCCAAAGAATCTCTCTTCACCAAAATTTCGGTTCTTGAAGTTCATATTTCTTCAGGATTTATAGCCAATGGCAAAATGAAATTTACCTCCAAAATGTGACGAGTATTCGTAGTCATCCACGACAATTGAAATTCTAATTCTATTGTTCTTTATACCAAGGTGCTGCTTTCATTGTACTATGTTGAGTTGGTCATTTCCGAAGGTGATCTAAATTTTGCATTACTGTAAGGAAGCTTGTGTAGAATTTAAGTGAACTCTTAAATTGCGTAAGAGTGATGTTAAAGGAGTTGAGACTGGGAGTTCTTGATAAAAAAAAACACACCTTGGTGATTGCTGTGTGATGCTAGGATACACTTAGAGGTGGATTTAGTTTCAGAAAAGCACAGTCAATTCTCTTTGTCTCACCACTTAATTTGATCAAATGCAATGGCATGAGATTATATTGCAGGTGCCAGTTTTTTTTCAGTTTTTTGAAGGGCCCAATTGCTTAGGCTGTTGGAAGCTCACACTAGAAAGGGCTAGCTAAAACTAACATTTGGACCTTTTGGATAGTCTCTTTGCCTAGGATTGGATTGAGGCTATTGGAAATGCTCTAAATGTTTACCTCCACTCTCCATAACTACCCTCAATGGAGACGTCATTATTACAGTTTTATCCACTAACTTTTCAATAATAAATTTATTTTTAGGGGCAAAATAAAAAAGCATCTTTTTACCACTTTATTTTACAAAATGAAATACTGGACTCGAATAAAGGGACAAAGAGAGTATATAGATTCAACATTGAAGTTTCTAATAATATCTTTTGTTTCTCAAAATATGTACGTAATACTTATTTTCCTAGTGAAGAAGAGTACAAGGTTTGATATTTATAATTCCAAAAATATGGGGAAAAAAATCTAGGCATGGCGGAATAAGAGGATTGGTAGTAAAAATAAATTTTTCTACTATGATAATGCTATTTTTTAAAGTTATTGCAATGGTGGCCAGCACCGCTAGCCACCCCTGGCTCCATTCTTGAGAGGAGATCTAAAAGATGAACAACTTCAATCAAAATAGTAAGAAATGGAATTTTCATTTTACAAAAGTATTTCCATCAACATTTAAATAAGCATTCAACAGACCATTCAATGTTCCCAACATATTTATTATGGAGTATCAAAAAAATAGGGAAATGATACACTAGCAGGGAAGTGGCATTAACAAAAAAGGAAGTAACAAAATGAGCAGGCAAAAAATGATTCCTTAGAACGAGAAGTACTAATCCTTCTATCGAAAACCATTACAATATCCAACAAAAGACATTACTCAATTTCATGCTAGCTACAAACGTTACACACACATGCTAAAACCTTTTTTTTTTCTTTTTCTCAAAGAGGATTCTTTGCCTAAAATTACATCTCCTCAACAAGAGACCTGCTTTTCCCCCCCCCCTGACACACACCCCCCCCCCCTGACACACCCCCCATTTCCCCTATTACCCCCGCCCCCCTCCCCTATTACCCCGCCCCCTCCCCTTCTTTCCCCCTTTTTTTTTTTTCCCCAGTTTGAGTTTTTTTTTTTCCTCTTTATTTCCTCTTTTTTTTTTCCCAGTTTGAGTTTTTTTTTCCTCTTTATTTCCTTTTTTTTTTCCCAGTTTGAATTTTTTTCTCTTTATTTTCTAATTTTCAATTATTTTCTTGTAAGACAATTAAGAGAGATAGAGGTGGCAATCTCAACTCATATTTTTTTCTCCTGTTGTACGCATCCTGTACAAAACAAGAAAGGAACTATTTTTGCTGCCTGGAAGGCATTTTTAGTCTGATAAAAAAAAAAGACTATTTTTGCTAGAAAAAAATCCAGTGAGATAAGTACGTACATCATCTCTCTTTCTCTCTCCATTCCAAAGATAATCTCCAAAATCGATCACTCTGACAAGCCCCGTTCCGTTAAGAACTTTATCTTTTTAACATTTTTTGTTCTTATTAAAATTTTTTCGCCTTTATTAGTTTTACGCCAAATTTTTGTGAATTCTTGATTCGTCTAGTTGAGATGAATCGGAACAGTAAATAAAAATTACAGTTAAGGCTGCACGAGGCTGCACGCTTTTAATAAGTTTTACGCCAATTTCTTCCAAGTTTCAAACTCCAAAACACGACCCATGAATTGTGCACGCTTTCTCATATGTTAAAATATTAGGGTGAAAGTAAAAAAAAATATTACTTTTCTGATTCCTCTCGTCAAGACGATCAATACGGCTAAAAAGTTTGTTGCAAAATGATCCAATGCGAAAAAAAATTGAATTAGGACAAAACGGGAAAAAAAAAACAAAGGAGTTTTTTTGGTTATTATAGTATATATTTTAAATTTTGAAATCCACTTTTGTAATTATCTCCCGTAATTATTGTATTGAATTCCACTAAGAGAACCCTGAAAGGCCGTTCGGCTAAATATGCCAAGTGGCTTATTTTTTGTCCTTATTAATTTTTTTTTCATATTTGTTAGTATTGCGTCAATTTTTTGGGAATTATTGCATCTCCATGACGAGAGGAATCTAAAAAGTAAAAAAATTCAATCGAAACCTAATTTTTTTGAATAAAGACAAAAATAAGCCAATAAGCCATTTTTTTCGTTTTTATTCAAAAAAAATTGGATTTCGATCATAATTTTTTACTTTTTAGATTCCTCTCGTCATGGAGATGCAATAATTCCCAAAAAATTGACGCAAAACTAACAAATACGAAAAAAATTTGAATAAGGACAAAAATAAGCCACTTGACTTATTTAACAGCCCCTAAATAATGAGTCTTAGGGTGTTCGTTGAAAGGCTTAAGAGCAAAAAAATCATTATGGCCGTTTAGAATAAAATGATCAAAAAAATACGATCTTTGTCCCGGTTAAACGGAATTGAAAATTGAAGCGCTTAATTCTTGAATTATATTGAACGGGTGGAACCACAAAATATATAGTTTTTCCATTTTCCATTATTTCACCATCAATATTAGGCTCGTTTGATAGGTTTCGTTGAGTAGATTTCAAAAATATAAAATTTATTTTAAAACAATACGTCAAAAAAAAGTTATTACAATTTAAAATTTTATAACAAAAAAATAAAATGAGAGAGAGAGGGGGGGGGGGTAATAGGGGAAAACCGGGGTGGGGTCGGGGGGGGGGTGTGTCAGGGGGGGGAAAAGCAATTTCCCCTCAACAATTACCCATGCAGAGGGAGAGAGAGAGAGAGAGTACACAGCTAGGTATAGCTTATATAGCTAATCTTGGAACAGGTTTCTTGGGCTCGGAGCTCAAAAAGAACCCCCTCATTAGGGTTGGGTTTCCTTCCAAGCTGTTTGTTGCAGGTTATAGCCAACCCCCAGTAATTATCAGCAGTTTTTATAGGCCCCCACTACAGCTTCCATATCTGTATGATTACAAAAGTAGAGATTTGATTTGATATCTTGTTGAGAGGAATGATACCGACACAGATGTCTATGGCTTCGGATCCCCTGTCCGAATATGCCTGTCCTCCTTCTCTGTCCCACCCTTAAAACAATGACACGTGTCTTTCCTAGCAAAACCCAAAAGATCACACCACACCCAATCCCTCCCTTTGTCTTCTTCCCTTTTCCTTTGCCCCACCACGAACCATCGCCGACAACAGCTCACCACGGACCATTGCCGACAATAGCTCACAGACCACCTTCGAAATAACATCAAGGTTAGGGTTTTGAAAGTTCTCTGTTCAATTTGCCATATTGATCGCTCTGTTTTCATAGTAGCTGCCGAATATAAGAAAACGAGATAAACTCCATGTCTCATTGATTCTCCCTGATTCAAGTTGAACCTAACATCCTGTCTTCCTCTCCGGCCACAAACAATTGCTGTTGTCGGCGATGGTCCGTGGTGGGGCAAAGGAAAAGGGGAGAAGACAAAGGGAGGGATTAGGTGTGGTGTAATCTTTTGGGTTTTGCTAGGAAGGACATGTGTCATTGTTTTAAGGGTGGGACAGAGAAGGGGGACAGGCATATTCGGACAGGGGATCCGAAGCCGATGTCACTGCGAACCGCTCATGTGTATACGCATCGTCCGATGCACCCGGACCCCAAATGACAAGCACGAGACCTACGCACAGCTAAATCCGAATCTGTGCATGAACGCCTGTCTCCCGACAATTTTGCAAATTCTCAGCTATCATATGGGTCATGACCACTATCGCCGCCATTTGAGGTGGTGGTGGTGGTGGTGCTGTTACTGCCACCACCACCACCCACATCGTTATCACCACCAAAACCATCATTACTATGACTCCCATCATTATTAGCATTGCCGCCATTTACTTCTGCTTCTTCTTCTACTGCTTGTAGATCATCATTATCATTATCATCATTGGGTTCTACGGAGGAGGAGTTGGAATTAGAAGAGCTGACGGCGGAAGGGGATTGGACGGTGTTAATGGAGGAGCGGGCAAAGATGGGAGTGGGGTCCGTTGATTGTCTGCCGTCACGAGGTGGTGAGAAGACCACGGGCAAATACTCATCTGCTTCGCCTGGAAACTTGGAGTTCTCGAAGTGCTCCTTTAATGCTTCCACGCCCTTCCATAAACGTACACCCATCAATATTACTAATTATGAATCACACAATTGAGACAGAGAACTGATTTTCACACTCCTATTTTTATCTTTCCATGTTCATTTTTTTGCCCTTTAATCACGCGAAATTATCAAACTATCTTTTGAATAATACATCTTTCACGTATGCATAATTTTACGTGAACACGGACAAAAGAAAAAAAGAAGGAATGTAAGAGGGATAAAAGAAGAGTGCAAATTAAATCATTTCCGTAGAAAAATGGTAGTGATATTATGAGATGGGAGTGAGAAATGTTTGGCAGTTGTTTCACTCTTCTATTGTTTTTTTGGTTAAATCTATGTAAGCACTCTTTCCTGTCTTTACGCATATATTTCAATTTTTTAACAAAATATTTTCTACTTGTGCACAATATAAAATACAAATTCATAAAGAAAAGATTTACCCTCTCTAAACACTTCAAATTTTGTTCAAAATAAATAAGTCAATTTTGTATGCAAAGTTTAGTGGAAAATTTGTCTTGCAGTGATAAGTGATAGAATAGGTAAATGTGCTTCCAGATATTTGATTATGCTTGATTCATGTCTATTTCCTACGTAAAATTAACAAACGTATCCTCCCAGTATAGTATGTTTAGCCAAATGTGTAAGCATGAAATATGGGTGAGTTTTATGCTTCTTTTTTTTTTTGTCTTCAGATTAATGCCAAAAGACCATTTGTTCCACCAAAAGTATTAAGTCCATTCAAATAAGGGATGAATTGTCTAGAATAGTGAGTATTTATTTATCTAAATACCGAAAGAACCATTTAGTCATTACATGAACTCACCCTAACATTGACTCAAGAAGGAAAGATATCCCTTCTTGAGTCAATGCCTGAACAATCTCAAGTGAGTTGCCTTCGACCACAATCTGGAGCTCTATCATCTCTGATTGCTTAGAGCTACTACGCTTATTCTCTTCTTGTTCTTTCATACACATTAAGCGTTCTTGTAATAGGATAGCCCACGAATTGACTAAAGAATCCCTATTAGGTGTAAGATTGGAGAATTGGGGGGGGGGGGGGGGTTTGTCCCCCAACGTCTTGTTGATCTTGCCCTTGATGATGTTCGGCCAATTGGTCGATCTTCTAACTAATAATAAAATCTTGATTTTTCCGGGAAAAAAAAGAACTCACCCTATAACACTATGCTAATTAAGTTCAATGCAGTAATCTTAGGATGAGAAAAAACGTACTAACACATTTAAAGTACATTACGATATGGCATGACAGCCAATGCTGTGTGACCGTGCATGGCTGAGATGTCAAGATGTTACAAGTGCAGTACTATCTAGCGTGACAGCTAATGTTAGTGATCGATCGTGGCTGAGATGTCACAAGTGCATGAATAACACTTGCAAACAACTCAATTCCCATCTTCAAAAACACGATATATAATGCGGTCACCCTAACATTAATGATGTGGATGTCATCAAATAGAACTAGACATGACACAGCAAATATGATACCCAAACATGGTAATCATTATATTGTTTTCATGCTATTTCACGTGCCACACCACATCCACACCCTGTTAATGTTTTCCGCTACATTGAGCTTATTGTAATACCGTAATAGCTAAATCCGGCCTAAACCATTTACACCAAACCAAAACACCACACAATTTACTCCAAAACATAACTGCTGGAATTGCTGCTAGGAGAAGATGTTCCACTACTAGAAAATAGATAAAGATTTCGGTCATCTAGTGTGGTCTTTCACTTTTAATCTTGCATTCAAAACCGGGGTCTATCAAGGCGTAACTAAAAGTTCCTATCTTTTAACCACGCGATAGAACCGTGATTAAAACTCATTAAAACTGTGACTGAAAAGGTAAAAACCATGATTAAAAACGACAAAACCGTGACCTTTACCAGCTTAACATCTCAATTTTATTGTAAAACCATAGTTGTTTAGAAAGAAATAATCTCAGTTTTTGAAAAAACCGAGGTTAAAAGTGGTGTCTTCCTATGGAAAAAAACACATCTTTCTTTCTCCTGTTGGGTTTTGAACACAAGTCTCCTGAGTTATGTGCAGAAACTTCAACCAACTATACCACACACATTTTTTAATATATAATTGAAATATCTAATATATATAACATATGCGTTTAACACATAAAATATATTTTGAACATCATTTTGAACCCTTAAACATTAAAATTAGCAATTTTGATAAATATGAAAGTTGTAGCCCTTTGTGTTATTATTCAAACCCAATTTGAATTATCTCAATCGGAGTTCTGAGCAAAGAGTTATGCTCGAAATATATTTGGCGATGAAATATTTTTTGTAAAATGGTTGAGAGTGAAAGATACGAACAAGATGGAGGATGGAATTTTAGAAGTCGATCATGACATTTATTTAGAGGTATCGCACGCGGAGTCGATTAAGAGGTAAGCTAGCGGTTTTCAACTTTTACTATACAAGAGTTTTCATCTCAGTCCAAATCAAAATACGTGATGTATTCTCTAACTAACAATCTTAGTTTCTAAATGACTGAGATTAAAGGTTTTTTTTTATCTTGGTTTTTCCACAACGAGATATATTCTTCCATATACAATATCAATTTTTCAAAAACGAGATCTATTCTTTAAGTTACAATCTCACATTTTAAATTATTAAGATTAAAAATCTTTACATCTCAGTTTTTTTTGTATAACTGATATTAAAACTATAGTCCATAATATATATGTTATTACAGTTTTACAAAAAATGAGATCTTCTTAGTTTTTGAACCGTGATATTTATGCCATTTTGTAGTAGTGTTCTCACTCCATTTTCTCAAAAATTCACAATGAAAAGTTGCCCTTTTAGTATTCCAAGCCAATTTTTAAATAAGGTAGAGCAGATATATCATTTTTGGTGACATTCGTACGCAGAATTTACAGAAATTGATTTTTTAACACTTCTTCGTTTTTTTGTAAATTGACTAACTTAGTCGTCATGTCATGTCATGTGTAGAAAATTACTCCCTATTATTAATAACTATAAACAAACAAAGGATATAAATTTTTATAATTTAACATGAATAAAGACATACTAATAATTAAATTGCATGCAGGCACAAAAATATACAGAAATACTCCTATATAGTAGTAATTAAATACCTGCAATCTGGCATAGGTGACTTCGCAAATTTTCTTGGAATTGAAGACTTCCCAATTTTGATGGTGAAAGGCCTTGTAGAATCTCAACGTTGCCTCTGGCGAGGTCATGTTCACAAACCCATATCCCAGATTACACTTGTTGCTGTTTTAACAATAATAAATAAATATATAAATAAATAACCCCACCAAATTTTTTTAAAAAAAAGAGTTAATTACTAACTAGGTAATTAAGTTAAAGGCATTATTATATTATAATACTAATAACAAATAAATAAAAATACTACTAAAAAGGCGAGAGGGGGAATAGAAGATCACGCACGTGAAATCAATGGGGAGGTATACAAAATCATAGGAAGAGAAGGGGCCGCCGTCGGCGATATTTTCGTTGCAGTGAATGCAGTGGCTGTCCAGCATCTTCAGCAGTAGCTTCAGACTGCAACCCACAAAACTAGGTCAATTTTTCATCTTCTGAAAAAAAACATCAATCAAATACTATATATAATGCGGATCAAAAAAAAAAAAATTACTATATATAATGTCTCATACCCTAAGTTTTCTTTCTTTTTCTTTTTTATTTTAATGGTCAGGTAGTGTCCAGTTAGCTTACGCCCACCTCGACTAATAGGGGCGGAGTGAGGGGGTGCAACTAGGGGCTCGGGTCCTGCACACCTCCCAATTATAGCAATATTTCTGCCACATTTTTTGTTTTTTTTTGTTTTTGTAAAAATTACGAAGAAAGATCCCCTCAAAATATGAGGATGATATTTTTTGTTAATTTATGAAAAACAGCATGTGACTCGGACAGATACATGGCGCTACAGTTCTAAAAAAAAAGGGAGACACAGACATGGATAGGTACACAAAAATTTTCTACTTCATTTTTTAGTTATGCAAACCTATATTTAGTCACTAATTAATTAGGATAAGACTCCTATAGGGTGCATTATCGGCTGATTGTACATGCCTATAATATACATACACAAATGTACATATTACTTTTGTGTCCAAGTACAGCCGGAGTTAAAAATATTTTACCCGATAAATATTAGTAAAAAATTTAGGGAATTTATAAAATGAGCCTGTCGTGTCTCTTGTGTGTCAGCGTGTCCCACGATTACTTTATGGGCAAGCCTCATATGTGTCCCACAGAGTCAGTATATTTCGGGCTGCTACAGATTGTATGATTTCTCTCTAAAACACACGAGCATTAGCCTCATAAGAGTATCCACAATGCTATAATCAAAAATGGATAGCCAAAAGTTGCCACATCAGCTTTTGATTATCCATTTAAGAGATTGCTAAGGTTAGCAATATAGAGGTCCACAATGGTATAATTAAAATTGAATAACCAAGAGTTGCCACATCACCATTTTAAATTACAAAAAAAACTAATAACTGTGAACATAGAAATAGTTTTTTCTAAAATTAATTTTGAGACTAATGAAAACTATTTATTAGAAATAGACAATAATTTTTGAATTTTTTAAAAAAAGAAAAACAGTTTTAAGAAAAATAGCTTTTGTGTAATTACGATTTTTGAAAAAATTGTTTTTTATATAAGAAAAGGTTTTGAAAAAAAAACATTTTCTCATACAAAACAATTTTTCAAAAAAAGAACAATTTTTTTGTATAAAAATGTTTTTTAAAAATAGTTCAAAAATAATTTTTGGGGGAAAACGGTTTTTAAAAAAAGTTTTTAAGTAAAATATTCTTTTTGAAAACATTGTTGAAAAAGAAAAAAAGAGGGGAAAAGGGAAGAAATAGAACTTTTTTTTTTGTAATGATGTATGTATTTGATTGAGAATGTAAGGTTCATTAAATTTGGTTATTGGCAAAAGGTTGTTAGTTTTGATTATCCAAAGTCCAAAATTTGATTATTTCTAAGGAGGTTGCTAAGTTTGATTATAGCATTGTGAGCCATATTTTGCACCAACATTGTTAACTTTAAAAACCTACCACTTTTGGTTATGCCATTGTGGATACTCTAAGTAATATGGCCCCTCTGACTTTCTATAATACACATCAAATACACAAGATTGATTTGCATTCTATAATACACCATATTTTTCTCTCATCTTAAGCCTATAATAGGTAACCCTTCCTACTAACATGAATGTGATTTTTATTTTATGATCAAAACGGTTTTTCTGTCTACCAGCCCTTACTCTTTTGATCATAACTTTCTATGTACTTTGAATCGTGATGTGATTTTGGTGTCATTAGAAAGCTGACTTCAAGATCTCGAAATCGATATATAATTTGCATGTTTTCGATTTCGGACGAAGAAGTTATGACCGTTTGAATTTCAGTTAGTTAGAGGGGGTTAAGTGCCAAAAATAATAATTAGAGGGGGTTAAGTGTCACCGAGGCATAGTTAAAGGAGGTTAACTGTAATTTACCCTTTTATTTTTTCAGGTTTCAATGATTTTGGAGATGGAGCTATTGGATCCTTTGTTAGATAGCTGAGGTCAATAGTAAAATAGAGTAGTTGGTTTAAGTTGGTATGAGGCACATGCAATTGTGTTGTAGTAGTTTCTTTGATTTGTATTCCCTAACTTTAAAAAATTGCTTGATTGTTTGGGATTTCAAGGCACTGAATTTTGATGATACTATGCGCTAGGGCCGTTGGTCAATGCTTTTGAATAAGTGACTTTAGTCACAGGCTCATTTGTTATTAGAATTCATTCTTAGTGAGCATTCTTTGAAAGGGTGAAATGGAACAAGCAAGTTTTTTGTATCCAACTTAATTGATCGAATTGTTAAAATTGCTCTATGCATATTTTGCGGAGGTTTGCTTGAAAGAGCGGATCATTATGTAGTGGTTTAATTGGCTTAGGTTGTGATCATATTTTTGAGAAGTAAACTTAAACAGCTGGGTTTTTGTTGGTAGTTGTAAATTGGTAGTATATTTTTTTTTTGAAATTCACTTGCTTTAAATTGATTAGATGTATCCTGTTTGAAGTTTATTTAAAAAATCTTTTCCTAAAAAGGCCGGGTTCGTTAGAAGCAGAGAAAGGGTAATTCAATTTAGTTGTGATTAGAATGTATTGTGCCGTGCCTTCAGGCGCACGGGCTCATTCTCTAGTCAAATACTATAATGTCTCATACCCTAAGTTTTCTTTCTTTCTTTCTTTTTTTAATGGTCAGGTAATGTCCAGTTAGCTTACACCTACCTCGACCAACAGGGGCGGAGTGAGGGGGTGCAACTAAGGGTTAGGGTCCCGCACACCTCCCAATTATAGCAATATTTCTGCCACATTTTTTGTTTTGTTTGTAAAAGTTACGAAGAAAGATTCCCTCAAAATATGAGGATGATATTTTTTGTTAATTTATGAAAAAATGTAATCAGTCCCCCCACATCAAGAACCTTGTGTCCGTCACTACTGTCGTCTAATCTTCTCACTGATCCAGTCAAAAGCAAAGTTATTCACGTCAAGACTAGAGAATTTACAATAAATTGCTTTATTGCGGCCAGACCCAAGAATCGAACCTATGTTTTCGACGAGAACTCATGCCTAGACAAAATATATATATATCAAAACAAAATACACGCGAAATACGTACGGACAAATTTCTATAAAAAAAAATTACTACAACAAAGGCATTTTGTAGTCCTTAAGGCAAAATCTATCTTCCCCACCTGTTTCGTTCTCATTTTCATAGCATTTTTCCCAGTCAAATTATGCCGTTCCCATTTTCATAGCATTTTCAAAATCAAATTTCAACAGACAAATAAACAAGAGAGAGAGATTGGGAGAGAGAACAAAATCGGAAGTATAGGCAAGAAAGCAAGCAAGAGAGAGAGAGAGAAGTGAGAGAATCGTAACCTGTATTTATTGGGTATGTTCCTGATCATGACCGTCGTCCTCGAATCCCTGCAATCCATTTCCGAAACCCCTTCTTCGTTTATCAAAAACCTCGGATCCAAACAGCCCTTCCCCCCTTGCCTCCCCTTCAAAAACATCTTGCTACTACTAATCACCTTCCTACTCTCCATTTGCTTCTCCGTATTATTACTCTTTCCACCCCCACTGCCCCCGCCAGCGCTGTGAATTTTAAGTGGAAACGACAGTGGTGATGATGGTGGTGGTGGCGGCGGCGGGGACGGAAAGGAGCGGGGATTGGGTTTGGAGAAACGGGGAGGGGAACGGAAGGTTTTGAGGGTGCGGGTTTGGGCGGATTTGGAGAATTCGATAACGATTTGTTTGCCGTCGATTTCTTTCCCGTTCATCTGGGTGAGGGCTCTCGATGCGTGCCTGACGTCGTAGAATTCGATGAAGCGCTGCTGCTGCCGTTTCATCGACGTCTCTCTCAGTTCCTTCACCGGACCTGCAAAAATTAGACACGCAAAATGAACCACATGCAATCAAAAAAAAAAAAAAAGAGACTTGAAACACGGATAAATTCGAGATGCACAAAGTTGACCCGAATATCTGAATTATTAAAAAAAAACAACGAAAACTCCTACGATTTCAAATACTACATGACGAAATTTCAGACACAACTGTGCCAGGAATCACAATTTCCGACACAACTAAAATAGATATTCGTGGACTTTTTGATAGTATCTGAGTGCATGCAAATGAAGAGGAAATTTCACTGCACAAAAAAAAAAATGATCAAATAATTACCAAACGCTTCAAAAATCTCTCTGAGCCTAGCAGTGTTCACCCCCTCGTCCAAATTGAACACCACAATCGTCCCCTGATTAACCCCATCAGGAACCCCACCCACCCCCACCGGCACCTTGAACTGGGCCCACACCGCGTGGCCCCCCACCACCCCCGGCCCCGCTACCGGCACCGGTCCCCACACCTCACCACCCCTCGAATTCCTCGCCAAAACGGCGTCGTAGTAAACCCTGAGCCTTCCCTGCTGCCTCATGTGCTGCCCCCGTACCTCCGCCGCGGCCCTCTGCGCGCTGCGGACGTCGTAGAAATGGACGGTCACGATCCCGTCCCGCAACCTCTCCATCTGAACGGCCCGAACGTCTCCGAAAATCTCCAAGTCCCGCCTGACGTCGGAATCGCTGACGTCGGTCGGGACGGAGCTCAGAAGCAGGATCCTCGTCGGCGCCGCGGACGGCGGCGGGAGGCTAAAGTGCGCCGGGGGCGCGTAGAAGGGCGCGACGTTCGTAGTGTTGGTGAAGTCGGAGAAGGGGGTGAGGTGGAGGACGGCGACTGGCTCCTGGGGATAAGGGTAGTAAATTTGGTGGGGTTGGAATAAGGTTGTTTGATTGAACGGACGGAACTCTTCAGCTCTTGGGTCCAAACAGGTCGGAAACCTTATGCAGCCGGCGTCTCCCATGGCGGTTTGGAATGATGGAAAGTGGGGTTTTAAGTTTTTAACGGTGGAATTTAGTTGGAAGGGGTTGAACGGCGGTGGTGGTGGTGGGAGGGTTTTGCCGGCTGTGGTTACTTTCCTTCATTCGCTTGGCTTCCCGAGTAGACGGTACGTACAGGTCACATATCACACACACACTCCACTCTCTCTCTCTCTCTCTCTCTCTCTCTCTCTCTCTCGTCTTTATCTGATAAAGATGAAGTAAAAAGTTACTCTCCAAATCCACCCGATATCTTCATGTAACATATAGCACTATAGCAGCTTGTAAAAAGGAATTAATTTTGCCACTTTTTTTTTTAATGTCACTCTTTTTCTTTCATAAATAAATCATTTTACATACTCCCTCCGTTCCAAATTAATAGTCCGGTTCGGTCTCCAATGCAACTTTTAAATTGCTAATATCTTTCAATCTATAATGAATTTTATGTGCAATATGGATCTCATATGATAGATCTCAATTAGTTCTATTATACAAAGTTTTTAACATCTTTAAAGACATTATAGATTGAAAGATATTTACAATTTAAAAGTTGCATTGGAGACCGAACCGGACTATTAATTTGGAACGGAGGGAGTAGATACAAAGAAAAGTGTCATTAATAAAACGGAAAATGGCAAAATCACTCCCATTGTAAAAATTCAAATCATCATTTAAATTTAGATATTCTACATCATTTTTTTTTAAAAAAAATTCATCACTCTGCTTCATTTTAAAAGGGGAGGAAACGAAGAAACGAGTCGGGTAGGACGGATTTGGGTATGGCTTGACCCATATTTGACCCAATCAGTTTCAACCCGTCTATTATTGACCCATATTCAACTCGTCCATATTCAACCCATGATCCGTTTCAACCTGCCCAATCCGTCCAATTGCCACATCTACTAGAAATGTTTAGGGTAAAATATATATTACCCCTTAAACTATTCAAATTTTGTTGACTTCATCCTTAAACTACCAAATGCACACACTTGTCCTTTAAACTACCAATTATTGCATACTTAAGCCAAGCTTCCCATCCATGTATCTAGCGGAAAACCCATTGATTGGAGGGAAAAGTGCTAACCTAACATTACCCAACATTTTTGGGCGCCCAAAAAAGGGTTATCTTTTTCAGCCGATTGAAAATATAATCCTATCCGTTAACGCGACTAGAGAGAGAGAGAGAGAGAGAGAGACCCAAAGCTGAGCATTTGAGGTCCTCGTGGGGTTGATGCTGGAAGGTTTCAACGGCCATACCGTACCATTGCCTCCCAACTCACCTCTCAAAGTTAATCTAAGCAGTTGTATAGACATGCATCAAGGATTTTGCAGATGATTTTTGACTCTGTTCATGAATGGTACGGAGTATGTTTTTTGATCGATCCGGTTCATAAATGGTATGTTGATGTACATAATGGTGTGTATATGAGATTTTCCCTTCATGCATGGGTGAATCATGGGCATGTTAAAGTTTTCATTTTCAGGTATATATACGAACAGATTTTGGGGGTGGGGCTGTGAGATACATAGAAAGGAGAAGATATATACATGCATATACATACATTGGTACATAAAATGACATTCATAGCCTTCTAGTGTTTTCCGTTAGATATATACATGGATGGAAAACTTGGACTGGCCTTAGTAAGTATGCAATTGGTAGTTTAAGGGCCGGGGCAAGTGTGTGCAATTAGTAGTTTAAGGACGAAGTATACAAAATTTGGATAATTTGAGAGGCAAGTATATATATTTTACCTAAATGTTTAATATAGTAATGGATGGATGCATGGGAAATTCCAAACATGACCTTGATCATGTTCGTTTTGGAATTTTGAATTTAAGATTCTCCTTCTGCGCTGGTTCCTAATAAATTTTCTCTTAATTATAGCTCTGATTTCTCTCTCTCCATTCATTACCCAAATTCAAAATTTCAAAATGAATATGGTTCTTGTGTCCCTCAAAAAAAATAGCAGTAATCTCATAGGCCTCGCATGTACATAAACATGCGTAGTATTTAAAACGTAAATGTGACCAAATATCAGTAAACACGTGAATAAATTACATACTCTCATTGGCCCCATTTTTTTGGTAATTCGTCGTCCAAAAATATTGTTCTATTTCAAAACTATTACTCGTATTTGGTCTTGTTGATCTCCTTAGCTTTTTCATTTTTTTGGGGGGGGGGTATCCTTATTCAGGTTGTGGAAATTTAATGGGGTACTATTGTTCTGTTTCAAAATAAATGATTCAAGTTGTCGAAATTAAAGTAGATCCCAGGAAATAACAAAAAGTCAGAATATACGGAAAATATTAAAGTAACTTTACAAAGCATGCCATCCCCAGGAAATAAAAGTTGGTTTGCATGAGAAGGTATAAGGACCGTACACGTGGCGATGTGTGCTAGGAATGTTGTTTTACCTGTCGAAGTGGAACGTTAAGTACATCCCATCAAAGCCGAAAGCCAAAAACGGTGGTATGAGGCCCCGTTTTCAAAAAAAAAAAAAAAAAAACACTAAAAACTTAACGTATTTTACTAATAAAAAAGTTTCAGCATTTTGATATTTCGTTTTCACTAACAAAAAAATTTTGCTACAGTAACTCTACTCACAAACCATCAGTAACTTATTCACTATCGGAAATAACTTGACATTTCTCAACAATTTATTCACTATCGGAAACACCTAACAACTTCTCGACCATAAATACAAATCTATATAAATTTTTTACTACCGGAAACAGAGTGTGCTTTCAGCACAATTATTCAGGGATCGATTGTGGGGTCGTCGGGTCGACAAATTAAATGTCTTACTTCCATTGTCCTAATTTGTTTGTCAATTCTCGTAGTTTGTCTTTTTTCAAATGTATATATCTTTCAATGTTAATCTCTAAAAATATGTAATACGGATCGTGTTTGATATTCTTGATGAGTTTTATTATATGAAGTTTTCAAAATCATGAAAAAAATTATAAATTGAAAGATTATAAGCGATTGAAAAAATGGCAGGAACGTCGAAATGGACAAATAAATTGGAACGGATGGAGTATCTAATTTGCGTTGTTGATGACTTGTATTTGACCGGAACAACAATGAAATTAGTCTATACTTTCTGGATCTTCTACAGTCCAATAGTTTGGTCTGAAACGAGAGAATCCAGATTGGGACCGTCCATTGGTATATCGATCCAATTGTCTGATTTGTTCAAAAACTTTTCCATGTTCTAATTGTTTGGATTAATTGGACGAGACGTTTTTCATATGTGTACTGTCCATTTCTGCAATGAATTATTGAAATTTGTTCAAAACTCTTTCACGGAAAAATAAGACCTTTAGACCGGAGAAAATCCATTTCCTAGTCGATATGAGCTGGAGAATAAATAATAATAAAAAAAAAGGAGTTCAGTAGGACCACTTTTTATTGCTTTATTTGGTGTAGTCGTAACTCCCTGTCTGACTTCTCAATTTTCTATTACAAATTTTCGCATGTAAATTTGAATCGTCTATTATTCGGTTAAAATTTAGGATTTTGTTAATGTGTGCCTCTAAGGTACATGATAAGGCACTTGTTAATATTCATTAAATGAGGTCAATTAAACCCCACTATTGTAAAAAATTGTGAAAGTAGTTGGAATATTGGATGAAGAGTAAAATTTGTTTTGGAGACCAAAATACCCCTTAATTTTTTCCTCCACTCCATTTAATGTGTTCCCTCCTTTTTTATTTTGCCCTTTCATCACCTTCTTGTTTTTTGGCATCCACGTATACTTATTTTAGCAATTCTATTATTTCAGTAATTTTATTATTTTTAAGCTTGAAAATTGTAAATAAGTATAATTATTTTTTTAAGAAGGCTTAGTGAAACACACCCGAACTTTGCTCATCCACTGCCTTTGCTACATAACAACTGGAGTTATCCAAAACGATAAGATTATCTGAGTTATAGCAATTGGAAACAATACCAAATCAAATAACAGAGTAAGGCCTCAGAAGCTAAGGACACATCAAAGAAGTCTTTCGTAAAATGATTTCTCATATGGTACAAACAAATGTATGTATGCGTCATTTGCCACTTGTATGGACCCCTTATATTGGGATTTTATGAAGGGAAATGATTTTGCCACACCCTTTTTTGTTAATGCCACACACTGCAAGTGTATTTTTGCACCAAAAAATATACTTGCAGGGTGTGGCATTAACAAAAAAGGGTGTGGCAAAATCACTAGCCTTTATGAACTAATTTTATGGAATAAGTCATCGGCTCGTGAAGCTGTGCCAGAGGGTTGGAGAGAGAAAAACATGCAATGTTACTACGTGAATATCAAAAGATAAGAAGGTGAAAGGGCAAAAAAAAAAGGAGGGAACACTTTAAATGGAGTGGAGTAAAAAATTAAGGGGTATTTTGGTCTCCAAAATAAATTTTACTCTTCATTCAATATTCTAACTACTTTCATTACTTTCTACAATAGTGGAGTTTAATTGATCTCATTTAATGAACATTAACAAGTGCCTTATCATGTGCCTTAGGAGCACACATTAATAAATTAAAATTTTAAAATTTGAGCCGTTGATTGTTGAGATGAGTGGCCGAATCGACCGTTTTGCACCGTTCTAAAATGAGATGTTGCCAAGCATCTCCCATTCCCAGCAATTGGCAAGTCCAAATTTCAAATGTCAGCCTTATGCATAATTCCTTACCGTAAAATTGAATTATCAACAGTATTGTGATATTTCAGCTTCCAACTGTCTAACATAAAGTTAGTATAAAGACAATTACCTCAAAGCGGTCATGTTCAATACACACAAAGGTACACTAGCACAATGAGTTGAATCATGTATTGTTCTCCGTAGTCAAGACAGACCCGGTAAAACATTACACTACAATCCTACCGAGGGTTTGCCCAGTTCCATAAAAAACTGTGAATAATATTAATATCTTATAGTATTCCACAAGAAGCGATGATCCAATCTTCCGCGAGTAAGCCAAACTCTACACATCGAATCATTTACTACGTAAAATAAGAGGCACGCACGCACAACATACAATAATATTATACAAATATTGCCCATAAAGATTCTTATAAAAAGGAGATAAACTGATTTATAAATAACGAGTTACATATCAATCCATTATATAAATTCATGGCTTTTAGTATAAATTTCTTACAGAAATAACATACATCTAGTGATTTTGGACACAATTGTTTTCAGAGTTTGCATTTTAAATGTGTATTCCCATACTTTTTGTTTCTAAAATTGCATGATTCCTAACCTAACAATTTAAATCTGTTAAAAAAAGGTAACAATTTAAATGAGACAAGAGAATATGAACATCAGGAGGTCGATCTCACCAAACTTATTCTCACACAAAATCTCATGAGAGAGAGAGAGAGAGAGAGAGAGTGGGTTGGGAATGTCTTCTGGGCTCGAACGTAGAAATTGGGGACTGGAAAAAGTTAGAGACAATATGTGTGTGTGTTTGCCGGCCTTAGATTAGGGTACGGCTCAGTGAGTTGATTTGTGTTGGGAAATAAGAGATTAAATTATTTACACCGGCGGTGTAAATATTTATTTTCTCTAAATCTATTACATTGCCCCACGTCGCAATGTTCAATTAATTGAGACAACTGTTTTGACGACGTGGCGAAATATAATTAATTTGGAGGAAATAAATATTTACACTGCCGGTGTATATAATTTATTCTCGGAAAATAAACCTTAAACTTTTCTTTTTTGAGAGTTTGTGATGTTTCCCATTTTTGTCTTGGGTTCCTAGTGGAAGTGGAATGAGGATTAATTACCACTTGTTTAGACTCGGAAGAAAATTTTCGTTTTAGAATCCTATTTTATTCAATTATTTTCACCTACCATTTTGCATGAACACTTTTTTTTTAAAAAAAATATGTGAAAGAGAATTGTATCTTTGTTTTTTTTACAAAGAATATATCAACCATAATAATTAATATAGATAGCAAAAGTTACATAGTGAGCAAAGCTGCTCAAGCAATGTCATGAGCAGCTTTTACGAACGACCCAACTAATTAGCAATCCTGCTCAAGCAGTGCCATGGAAACTGTATCTTGTTACGTAATGTGGTGAATGGCGGAATATTGTTTCTTCTTCTTCCTTTGTTTTTTTGATCTTATGGTAGACGGATTGTTGACCCGATGTTTGAAACACTTGCTTAAATAAGCTGAACAAAGAATTGTTCAATTCATTGTCCATCTTTTGGGAACAAAAACTGATATATCTCCACATATCCGTTAGGAAGAAATATCCTCCACACCGCATCATAATCATCCACACTAAAAACTCACCGCATTATTATCAAAAAAAAAAACTCACCGCATTGATGGTATGACTGAAGTGGCCCATCGTGTGCTACGTGCACGAAATTAAAGAGCATGTTTAAGCCCGCCAAGCAACTATGAAAACTTAAACCCTCAGCATTAAACGAGGAACTCCAACTACGCACACATATCGAACCAACACTTTCCATTAATGTATAGATTCGCTTTTCAAAACACAAGTTTAGTGCCCATACATGCATGCCAGAAATTTGTCCTCCTATAAATAGTACATGCTTTATGACTACTTTTGGTTACATCATTGTTCTTTTTTCCTCCTTGGGTTTCGGGTATGTTATTGCCTTCAACTGTTATCATCACCCACGAATTTCACTATCAATATATATGTATATATATACATACACACACATACATACATACATGGCCCTTCTAATAAGGGTGCCCTTAAACTAATAAGTTGCGGACTTTGTCTTTTCCGATAGAATTTTAATGATCCGAGCCGCTCAATGTGTGCAAAACGTGATTTTAAGGGTACTCGAGAGAAATCAGCAAAAAAAATGACCGGGAATGGCTTGATTCGAGGACTTTTTATTTGAACCGGGGATCCTTAAAAAAACCTCTAAAATTTGGGGCGGTTCCGGGGACCCTTAAAAAAACCATTCAAATCATAATCTCATAGTTCCCAATCAAATTTTGATGATCCGAGTCTCTCAATGTGTTCAGAACGTGATTTTAAGGGTGGATACTAGTGTGTGTGTGTATATATATATACAGGGCGGTTCTGGAGATCCTTAAAAAAAACCCCCCAAGTTCCCAATCGAATTTTGATGATCTGAACCGCTCAATGTAGTCAGAACGTAATTTTAAGGGTACCCGCGAGAAATCAGCAAAAAAAAAAAAACTGGGAATGGCTTCATCCGAACAGTTTTTTTATTGAACTTTATTGAACAGTTCAATAAAAAACGGTACAAATCAAGCCCTTCCAGGTTATTTTTTTTGCCAATTTTTCGCGGTCACCCTTAAAATCACGTTCTGGTCACCCTTAAAATCACGTTCTGAACACATTGAGCGATTCGGATCATCAAAATTTGATCGGAAACTATGAGATTATGATTTGAAGGGTTTTTTAGAGGTTTTTTTAAGGGTTCCCGGAACCGCCCCTTGTCTCGTTCACATATTATACGCTTTATATATATATTTAAAGCAGCTTACCATCTTAATTATATGTTGTTTCTGTTCCCCATTTATTCCACATAAGATGATTTGTTTCTGTTCCCCACTTCTTCCACAGAAGATGATGGGCCTCTTTCTCACTCTCTCACCAATGGTGTTTGGGCAAGCTTACGTGCACTAGCTTCGACTATTTCTTTTCTCAGTTCGGTCAAGGACGGGTCATATATCCACGCCAAAATTAAAGAATTTGAAAGAGATTTTTATCTTGTAGCACGGCTCCAAGACGCGGCAAAATTTCAAACTCAGAATATCTAAATTTGCAGCTTATTTGTCTCCCTCCTGTTAAGGAAATAAAGTCCCACATTGCTTGAGAGTGGAATGGGTGATCACTTAATAACATCTGGGATCTCTCCAGTCATTGCCAATTAATTTTGAGATGGATATAAAGTTTCTACACCTCCCTCCCTCTTGTGTGTAACAAAAATCCCTTTCCGTGGATATAGAAAGTAAGTGAAAGCGATGTCTCCTCCGCATGCTATATATCCATTCTTTAAAGAAATGAGGTACACGAGACACCCACACACTCACTTGAGGTGGGAGACCCACAAACAAAACAAAAACTCAGACTAGCTTCCTACTTCACCTACACATGCATGATGCACGTTTGTGGGAGCACTCCCATGAGGTCGGGATCCCACAAACGTGTTTGCGCGAATGTGTAAGTGTCTCTGCCTAACTTTTTCCTTGATGAAATAACCCAAAATTGAGCTCCAACTAGTACGCGCGCGCGCACATACATATATAGACTGCTGATTTTGTCACTCCTATTTTTGCTAACGGCACTCCCCTGTAAGTGTATTTTTGGTGCAAAAATATACTTGCAGGGGAGTGGTGTTAACAAAAAAGAGAGTGACAAAATCAGCAGCCAAATCATATTCTATACACTATGTAAGGGGAAAGGGAGTGGGGGTGGGCTTTTAAAATTCAATCAAAAATACACTTGCAGAGGAGTGCCGTTAACAAAAAAGGGAATGGCAAAACCATTTCCCCATATATATATATCCAAGTTGAATCCCAATGTGTCAATCTAATAGGGATTGGAAAAGTATTGTCACATATAAATGATGCTTTTTTAACACTCTACCTTATCCACCTAGTCAACACATCTAGCTTTTTGAATTGAATTATGTGTAAATATTTTCCTTCGAATACATGCAACCTTTCAAGTATTCTTCATTAGAGGACAAATACTTGCATGCTTTGAAAAACTGCTTTGATAAAAATATGATTCTAAACATGGGAGTGCAAGCTCAATATCAACTATTTAGGTTTTTGGCCAAACTTTCACTCAAATATGACAAGAGAAAAAGAGAATGGCTCGGAGAAGGTCTCAATAAAATTAAGACAACCAGTTTGGTCCCGTTCCGCTTTCTCCCAAATTCTTATTTTTCAAAAGAAGGTAATTTCAAAATCAAATATAACAAAAATAAAAAATAATTTTTTAATTTTTTTTGCACCGTTTAAAAGATCTCAATGAGATCTATTAAACAAGATCCATATTGGTAGGAAAATTATTTGCGTAAACACATGATTTTTGAGCTTAAAATTACCTTTTTTTTCAAAAATAAGGTTTTCCAAAAAGTGGAACACCATACGTACAATTGTACATGCATAAATTATTTCTTTGACATTGGTGCCCAAATCTTGGAAAACAATGTTTTATTAGCTTCAATAAGAAAGGCAACTGAACGACAAAGGTTTTTGGAGATGGTCATTAACTTCATAATTAATCTCAAGAATAGTTGAGGTGCGAGTAATTTAGGTAGGATAATCAATTGTCAAAATAAAAATTGTACTATATCATCCCCACACACTTTATCTTTCATTAATTTTCGGCACCTCGAACATAAATATTTATGTTCTTCGTGGTGGTGGAAGAAGATTCGTGCATTAAAGTGTCCTTTAACATAGGAGTATATTCTCATAATCCATCTAGGCATATATTATGATTTGTTTTTCCTTGGAAAAATGACACAGTAGGAAAAAGGATCCAAGATTGGAAAACCATAACCACCCTACTTTTTAACTGATAGTGATCTAAATTTGCCCCTACTTTTTAACTGCTGCTGCTATTATTGGAGGCTATTATTGGTGTTTTTACTGTTGTAGTTGCTGCCATACTTGGAGCTGTAAATGCTAGTACATTTTCTTGCTGGCATCATGAAGGAATATAAACATTGACCTTGTTCATTTTGGTTTTTAGATTTTAGATTTTGGATTTTGAGTGGAGAGAGATAGAGAGAGAAGTGAGAGTAATGATTGATAGAAAATTTATTGAAGACCGTGCGCTGAGAGAGAATCCAAAAACCAAAACGAACAAGGTCTTAGCAGATGTCCTTGCATTATGCTGAATTGATATGTGGCTATTGCTATTATTGGAGGGTTTCAACAGCTGTTACTGGTATACTTGGAGTATGCTGGTTTTTTGTACTGTTGTTGCTGATATACTTGGAGATGTATTGCTGCTATCTATCTTGCTGTCATCATGGAGGAATTCAGACAATTAGATACTATCGTTGCTGGGTGTTATGCTAAAACAAATACCAGTCATCTTCTTCTCCTTAGGTGTTTTGCTCAAAATATGGAGCTTTATCTCTCTCATGGTGTCTCAGCTAGCTCCATTATTATCTGTATGTGTTTAACTTTTGTGGGTGAACCTTGCCAACTATTCATGGGTGTCGATCTTTTGGGAAATTTGGGGTGGCAAATGATTGTTGAGCGTTTTGGGTGTCAACATAGTTGGGATGCCCTCTATCCCATTTCCATCGGATTATACTGTTCTCTTTAATATTAATAAAATTGCTTTCGCTTTTCAAAAAAAAAATATTTGCCCTTAAAGTAGGCACTTAAGAAGCAAATCAACTCCCTCTAAGGTTTCAGTTTTGAAACCTTTTAGGTGCTATCAATTCTTTTTGGATTAATTTATACAGAGCTTTTTCTTCGGCTTTAAATGGGGCAACTGCTAGTGAACGGTGAGATTGATTTTCTAAAATTAATCGATGTGCGTATAAGTTGAACCAGACACCAAATACTAAAAAAAGAAAAAACAATTGAAAAGCGTGTCATGTTTATGCTTGATTGAGACAATGGGTCCCATGGGACCATCCTAATTTGCTCCCCCCTTGTTATCAGGAATGTTGCCTAGCCCTTCCCTCTGGTTTGCCCCCCATTATATCTGGTAGACCAAAAGGGTGGCCAGTTTTAGGTTTTTTTAGGCTCTTTCCAAACCCACTTCAAATTATATCAAATTTCATCCAACGTTAGTTCCTAATTAATTGAATTGGGTACATGAATATGTTTCCTTCATTAAGCTCTGTCAAGTAGATTGTGTTCGGTGATATCGAACAAAACTATATGATAACGAATTATCACCTCTGAAGTCAATTTATGTTTGCTATTGTCTTTAGCGCTTCCATCTACCCCTGCTACCTTTTTTAGTCCACTTCAATGGTCAAAATTGTTCACTTTCAAGAACTCGTCTAGAAAATTGATCTTCCCAAAAGTCATGCCGACTGCGTGATAAAGTATGATTTTGAAACATATTTATCTTTGAAAAAATAGATTGGCACACCAAATTGAAATATGTTTGTCTCTTGATGTGCGTTGTGATCATGTATTGGTTGATATCTGATAGATTTATTTTCTAGTATATGTTCTCAACAAGCTCAAAAAAGCGAACACCTTGTCGAAATGGACCAATTAAATAAGGCTCATAAACATGACCCAACCCCTTTGTGGACTGTGTTGTATCATATATTCATATTGTGGCAAATTGTGTTGCAACTAGAGGTGGCTCCTAGCTCATCTAGTTGTACTTCTTGGCTTCCAAAAGAGAGGTTAGGTTTGACTACTATATGGAGAGATGTCGAATCTCTTTAGTTGTTAACCACGACCCACCGGTTTATAGGCGGGGGGAAAAAAAATGTGTTACAACTGCGACATGGGTTAAGGAACGTTCAGTCTCCGAGGCACATGTAATTAATTTGGCAACATCTTGGGTGGCCTTTGAGGGTTGCTCCTATTAAGTACTTGTATGTTTTTTTTATAATCGAGGAACAACTTTACATTCGAGTCACAATTGGATCTGATTGTGCAACTTAAATTTCGGGGGAACTATAGAGCAGCGGCCACACAAGTCACGGTCCCCCACTTACTATCAGGGTACTCACCCGGTGGAGAATCGAACCCCTGACCAAAAGAAATACTCTCAAAGTCAGTCATTCACCCTTACCACTTAGACAATCCCTGTATGTTTATTCGCCCTTGTGTACTATGTTACAATCCCTGCATGTTTATTCGCCCTTGTGTACTATGTTATGCTAATATCAATCTTTTAATCGAGACTGACACTGGGATCAAGAATGTTCATGGACACAACTATGTGGTTTACAAGCCCAATACAGTGATATAGTAGCAGAAGTACTTGCTTTTCCACTTTCCAGTACTAGACACATATACACACACATATATATGGAGAGGGGGGGGGGGGATTTTCTGGTTAGGTAAGGTCCCGTTCAGTTGCACGAAAATGATGGAAAAGGACGGAAAAATCAATTTTCTTATAATTTTCTGTGTGTGCAGTTATTAGAAAAGTTGTAAGACCCACAACTTCAACTTTCCCACACGGAAAAACACTTTCCTGCAAAATAGGTTTTGCGAAAAGGAAGAAATTCTTATTTTCCTACAATATTTTTTGTCAACACAACACATTAGAAAAATAACATTTCCGACAACTGAACAGAGTCTTAAGAGGAGCCTACTAGATTGCAAGTGTATACTCTCTTGAGTAACAGCCCAAGGCAGTGACATATTCTTTGGGAGCCTCAAAATTTGGCTTTTTGCATTTTATTTATTGCCTTATCGGCTTTTTGAATTATGGTTAGAATATGTTTCTAATTTAGTAAATTGTTTGAGAGATATGAGCAGAATGTATTTTGTAACATGATTAGTATTTGATAGATATGTGCAGAATATATTCCTCCGTAAGTCTTTTTGTTAATCAAAATGGGAAAAGTCAAAAATGAGAAGTCAAAAAGCCTATCTTCCCCTACTTCTTACCTCTCTTCTCTAAACATCAAAATGGAAAACTCATTTTGCTAAAATGTGTTGTGGAAGAAAGTTGCCAAACACCCATAAGTTGAAAAGAGGAAAATGAAAAGTCAAAAATGGGGTTGCCAAACACCCCCAAATTTCTACTGTACTTCCCAGTCAGTGAGACAGTTTCTAGGCGTATAATTTTTTTTGGCAAATGATTTTGGCACTTCACTTTTTTTATGATGGCACTCCAAAATTTGTCTTTTAGCACTAAAAGACAAAATTTGGAGTGCCATCATAGTGCTAAAAGACAAATTCTAGAGTGTCATCATAAAAAAATGGAGTGCCAAAAATCATTTTCCTTTTTTCTTTTTTAAACTTTGTATTCTAACAAATTTACGCGCAACTCAATTAAGTCCTGAGTCACCAACTCAACCTATCCTCTAACGAGACTAGGCGTCTAAGAATTGGCGTAGCGCACGGGAGGTTCCGAGCTTTTGACCTGAACAAAACAAACCCCTAAATCTCAAGCGTTTGAAATGTCATCTAGAGAGTGAGAGAGTTTTGCCGTTTCATGACTAAAGATGGCCATAACTAGCCTAATATGGGCAAATAAAGAATGGGCCCAGTAGAGTAAATCTACAAAAGAATCAAAGCAGGCCCAATTGCTTAAGATATTAGATGGCCTACAGTGATGCAGGGCCCATATGTTCCTCCTGCTAATGATACACAGATCTGGTTTTAACAAGACCAAAACTAACTTTTTGTATTTTTTTTTTGTTTTATTCTTATTCAAGACGGATTGAAAAAGTAAAAGATTATGATTTTTATTCAAATATTTTTGGAATATCCAAAATAAAATCCAAAAATCCCCAAAAAGCCAGCTTTATTTTGGATATTTCAAAAAATATTTGGATAAAAATCACATGCTTTGTTCTTTTCCCATCTTTGAGAAAAATAAAACAAAGGCACAATTTTTTACTTTTCCGATTTGTCTTAACGAGACGAATCGTAAAATCAAAAAAATGAGGCTCTAAACTAACAAACGCGGGAAAAAAATTGAATAAAGACAAAAAAAAAAAAAAGCTAAGCGGAACTCAACCTCACCAAATCTCTCTATTTGTCTTAGCTTTGTTAAATTTTGGCGAGATTTCCAAACCCTAACTCTCTTAAACTCTGTTATTGTTTGACTTCTCATTCCCTGTGAAATCAAGCTTCTTTTCAATAACTAGGGGATCAGTAAAGCTTTGTAGGGTTTTTTAACTTTTTTTTGTCTAGGTGTTGATAGTCCGCATCTTCACAGACTTGTCTATTTTACCGAGTCTCTCTCCGAAACAGTGCCAAGATCATTATTTTGTGGAATACTAATTGATAGGGCCTCATCGATAAGTATAAGGAAAATCTTGAATTTGGATCCAAAATTGACTTCTTTGTGTGAGCTTATCCACGTGCTTATGCTCTTAGAGTATCTCCAACCTTGACCCATTTTAAGACCCAAATTTAAAATTTGGACAAAACCCACAAAAAATCCTCTCCAATCTTTGACTCAAACTCTTTCCCATTTTGGATTTTACCCATTTCTTTCTCCAAATTTGAGACAACCCAAGATTATTCTCCCATTTTTTCCCTCAATATTCCAACGGCTCTTTTTTCTTTTCAACGGCTCCTTCCATGCTATTCTGAGACTGAGAGCATGGCATCTACGACGCCATGGCTTGCTTGGATACTTGTAACACACTCTCTCTCTCTCTCCTTGGAATCCTGAAACTGGTTGCGGAATAAGAACTGCGTCATTGAGGAGAGGTGTGTGCTACCCTTTTGGCCGAAATTGTTGGGGGAAACATAAATGTAGAGAAATAGTCTTGAAAGCATAAAAAAAAAAATTAGAAAATTGATTTTAGCAAACCAAAAATTGATGGAGGGGCTCCAAAACAACGTTGTTTTGTGTATCAACAAAGTTTAGTTTTGGAGCCCCTCCATCAATTTTTAGGGTGCCAAAATCACAATCCAAAAAATAATATATTTAGGTAATGGATCATTTTGCCATTGGAGTGAGCCTGACCCAAAATGGATTTTTATCCAAATTCGGGTCAAGACTGAAAATGCTCTTAGGCATTCTTTTTCTCATTTGCCTTTCGTGCTTGTTTTCCTGGATCTAGGAGATCCTTTCACATACTTATTATTTCCATTACATTTTCGAAACAAGAGATATTACGTGCCCTTCAAGCGGTGAAGATTTTTTATTTTTTCTGTTAAAAAAAAAAAAGTACTGGGCTTTGCGCAAAAAGCCAAGGCATATCTCACGTGACTGCACGTGACACGAACCTCGATCTCTCTAGGGTTTTGGCGCTCTCGCTCGCTCGCTCTCTCTCTCTCTCTCTCTCTCAGTTTCCAGGCCTTCGCATTTCCCTCTCGACAAAGCTATTCGAAAAGCAGATCCAAGACTCCGATCGTTACCAAGTCAGGGTTCATCTCCATCCGCCTCGGAGCCATGCACTCACCTGTAGTCGTTCTCAGTAAGCACCCGTTTGATCACCTGTCGTCTGTTTTCTTCTTTGAATTCCATTAATTCCTTCTAAAAAGCTTAACGAGTATGCCGCTGCTTTTAAGTTTTAACCAAAATGAGAGTTTTTAGTATTACATGGCAACCTGGAATTTTGGTTGTGTATCATCACCACGGACTCATTGGAAGCTTATTGGAGCAATAGTAATTCCATCATAACTTCAATGTTTTTGTTGTTGTTGTTGTTGAGAAACTAATGTAGCATATTGTGTCTGAATAAACTTACACCCACAAAAGGTTTCTCAACATTTCGCCCGACAAATCTAATCTGTTTCATTATTCTAAGTGGCTATTGTTCTCGCCTATCGATAGATAGCAGGTTGTCAGGGCCGGCCCAAGGTATTTGGGTGCCCAAGGCCTGTTCTAAGAATGATGCCCTAAACGCTTGACAATTTTTACGGAAAAAAAAATAAACAGTCACAATACGAGAAAGCCAAAACTATTATTAAATCCCCTTGACTAATACATGTATATATATTTCAAAATTTGAAATTTTCCTTCAAAACAATTTTAATTTTAATTCCGATACTTGCTGCCCACGTGTTGCTTTCACGTGCAACTACTCTGTGAGCAAGTGGAACAGGTGTAGTAGAGGGCTTTATAGGTGAACACTTTGCCAATTGAGCCTTTGCTCTGTCGATATGGGACAAACAAGTTGCAAAACAAAGTCCTCCACCTATAGTCCCACATTGCTAGTTGAAGGAAACAATTAAGGCAAAGAATCTTTTATAAGTAGAAAGTCCTACTGCCTAAGTACCAATGCTTTAGAGACTGCTTTACTTCTGAAACTTGGACTGGATCTTTTCTAAAAAGAGTCCTACCCAATCCAAAAACTTAAAAAAATTGGAGTGCCCCCAAAATTGGGCATTTTGGGGATGCCCAAGGCCTAGGCCTTGTGAGCCTTGTGCCTGGGCGGGCACTGCAGGTTGCTTCCAAGCTTAAACCATTCGGAACTGAACTCCTTATAGGATTAAGGTCCTAGCTCAACTATTCCTCTTGAATAGGAATTTGCCATTATGGAGGCTGCAGTGGATTGGCCTTAGTGAGTGAAAGAAACTTGTGTTGCTGTCCCCACATTGGAGCCATCTCACACGAGACGCACCACAGAAGCTCTTCTTGTTTGAGAGTTTGATTGGTTGGACCTTTTTCCTGTTCAAATCAACAAAGTCATGAATCCTGTCTCTTGTATTGTAGTTCCTGTAACTAGCCCCGCAGGGTGCAGGCAGATGTAGCTAACAACAGACTGAGACTTCCTGTAATAAGTCAGTGAACAAATTAGATAATCGAAAACAGAGGATCTTCCATACTATTCGAAATTCAGAAGAACTGCGTGGGGAAGTCTGACTACTTTTCAGGAACAACGCGCGATGGAATACACTATTGTAGTAGCCGAAATGGCGGATTCCCCTGCTGCATTACAATACCTCGCTCCTTATACAGGAGCAGCTAGTATGTTTATCGAATTTACTTAGGCATTCTAAATGTGAAATAGCTAATATGTATATGTGGATTGGAATATGCAGATGATTCTTTGAATCGTGAATCTGGCAGTAGGGTGCACCATGCCAATATCCAAGCTTCCAAGGTGAATTTAGTTCCAATGACATGTTTCATTTGAAGTTCTTTTAGTTCTTTTTCTTTCTTTTGTGAATTTATCATTTCCGTTGCATTACTGGGAGATAACCTCTGTTGGTTCAAAGATTATTAACCGAATATTTTTCTTCACATTTTGAGTGATCAATAGCTTGAAATATGCGGTTTGTTACTCAACCTTACATCATTTGAAATTATTAGAGTTCACTTCAAAATTGGTGACATGACATTATGCACGTGTTTTGTATATTTTGGATTGCCCTGGGATGATATTTTTTGTTTATTTATTTCTGTGCAGGCTGTGGCTGACATAATTCGCACTACCTTGGGTCCACGATCCATGTTAAAGATGCTACTTGATGCTTCAGGAGGTACTTTCCTTTTGGTTATGTGATACCGTTAGTCTTCCCAGTTTACTAATCAAAGGAAAAAAAACTGTTAGTTGTCCCAGTGCTTTAAATAGAAAAAGGTTTGATTTGTTTTCTCTTACTAGAATTTTATGATATTTATCGAACAATGAGGGGGAGGGAAATTTGTGGCAAGTATCTTGGTTTGCCATGTTGCCGTATGTAATCCTATAACTAGAATTCAACCACTTGGTATATCATGGTTTTGTGTCAAATTGCTACAAGAGAATATACTGTATGTATGAGAACAAAGAGCAGATTTACCGAATGAGCAATCCTACGGTGACCACATGGTATCAATTACATTAAGGACAACCCCTATGGTTTACTTTTTATAAGGAAAATATGCGGTGTTAAAGATGACAGAGTAGAGTCCTTGCTTGGACATTCAAGTAGAAAACCTAGATTCAGTTGAGGTCACCATACTTCTGTTATTCTGGCTAAGGGGGTTTCAATTTTGCAAACATCTCATGATCCATTTTCGTCCAAGTATTACAAAGCACTTACCACTGTACCTTCAAACATTGAGTGCCACTATCAAGGAGCTTATTACTAGCATCCCGTGGGGGTTGGTATAGTGGTAGTCATCTTGCAACAAGGGACCTTTTGGAGGCCTTTGGTCTGGGTTTGATCCAACTCACGAGTTATCAATTCCTTTGTCGGGCCTGTCTCTAAGGGGCTTTGCCCCAATTTTCATTAATCCCCTGCTAGTGGACAATGGCTTTGGTACCCTGGATTAGTTGCTCCTTTGGGTTGGATGTCGAGTTATCAAAAAAGGAGCTTATTACTTGCAAAGTATCGAGGCATTTAAACACTGGTGGATCAACAGACCATTTGAAAGGAAAACTGAGTTTCCATATGGTTAATGGGAAGTTGCTACAAATGACAGAACTTTTATGAACCAAATGATCAATCGTTGTCTATTTGGAAATGTAAGTTCACCATGGCTAGTCATCATGTAATAAAAAAATATGCATTTTCTGTTTCCAGGGAATGAACTGCTTAAGTATTGACTTTTTTCTTCTTTGTCATGGTAGTTTCTGTTTGAACTAGCTGATTTCTGGTTGTGGTTATAGCTTTTAGTTATATGTTCAGTTTCATGTGGAGCATGCTTTTGGATTTTTTTTTTCCCTTTTATCATCTTTAGGGTTGGTTTGTGTCTAACTTTAAAGTATTTAGTAAGGGTATTTTTAGGCTAATTTTGGTCGGTCCTGATAGAGCTTGGAGTTTTAGCACTTTGCAGTCCTATGTTACACGGATTCGGTGACAAGTGTCAGGTTCGAGTGCCTGTCCAAGCGTCGGACCTTCATGAGTATAGATATTAGGATATCAAGGTTAGGTATAGTATGGAGACATGTCCTTAATGGCTGAACCCTTATTTGCATTGTGTTTTGTATTATCGGATAGCATGCTGTAAGTTTTTGAGAAATCTACTCATAAATCAAGTAGCATTAAGAAAAATCACTTGAATTTTCTGTCGTCCACATGAAAGAATAGAATGTCAAGTGTCTAGCACGAGTTTGTTTTCCTTCAAATATCATATCATAAACAAATAAAGAATCCAAGCATCTAAATTGGGTATAAAGAATCCAAGCATCTAAATTGGGTATGGCTATTGGACACATATTCCACACACCCTTACCCTTGTGATATCTGTTGAACATTGGAAAATAAACAGTACATATAACACTGCAACAACCTATAATATATTTTTGATATTATCCTATTCTATGTTGTGTCGCTGCGAATTAGCTTATGTCTTGTAAGGTTGAAGACTCTCCCCCTTCTCCTTATATGACCCTAACCTTAATAATTTTCCATTTAGATAACCACCATGAGTTCAATGTAGGTAATCTTTGGCCAAGTTTCCTAAAGTTGACTTTTGTTGATGGTGTTAGGGTTATCTTGGTAATTGGAATTTGTTTTACTTACAGGTAGAATAAGATTTATTTTTTATCTTATTGGTTATGAATTTCTGTTTTTCGTTGGCAGGAATTGTAGTGACTAATGATGGGAATGCCATCCTCAGAGAGCTAGATCTTGCTCATCCAGCTGCTAAGGTACGCTTGTTACTCGCTATTACTAAAAATTTGACTTCGTGGTATTTCTTGTGTGTTAATTTGGTTTTGTTGTTTGATGGTGTATTTCTAGCAAGACATATGTTGGAAAGATTATACGTTCAAGCACTCTGTAGTTTTTTCTATTTCATTTTTTATCTCCCCTCCCCTCTCTCTAGCTTGAAGCTCTTTGTTTTTCTGACCGCTTTTATCCTTTTTATCCTTCTAATCGTTGCCTCTGTGTATGACATGACAGTCCATGATCGAACTGAGCCGCACGCAAGATGAAGAAGTAGGTGATGGGACAACGTCAGTCATAGTTCTTGGTATGCTATTGTGTAGGACTTGTTTCCTTTTGAGGTGCATTAGATTTCACAGTGCTTTTTGGTATACTTTAAAGTTGGTAGAAGTTTGGTGGACATGAATTCTTTGAATAGCTTGCTGATTTGTTGTTATAGTTTCTTGATTTTGTAGAAGAAATCCTATCATTTTCAAATAGGTTGTCCAATCGAACTGTGTAGGATGGAGTGTAGCAAGGAGAGCTTCAAATGTTATGATTCATGATTGGATATAACCTTTGCCTAGGAATTCATTACGTACTTATTCAATCATTGCGTCGTGTGTTCCTCAATGAACGTTTTGTAATCATTCTTTGCTGAATTTGTGTCTGGGAGTTGACTGCTCTTCTTAATGCTATTGAGGAACTTTGCTGTCTGCTTTAATTTATATATGTGATCATGTCCTTACCTATGTAACTGATTGTTGAACTGGAATTTTTCAAGCCGGTGAAATGCTTCATGTTGCCGAGGCTTTCATTGACAAGAGGTTTCACCCTACAGTTATTTGTCGAGGTAATGTGGCATTGATCTGAATTTTTTTATTGAATTGGTGAAATAGGTTTTCTTTTATGTATTTATTTTGACGAGTGCCTTTTAATTTGCTTTTGTAGCCTACAGTAAGGCTCTCGAGGATGCTATTGCAGTTCTTGACAAGATTGCTATGCCTATCGATGTGAATGACCGTAAGCTCCAACAGGATTTTGAGCTATTTCTCTTCGGTCCTTATTTTTTAATGTATCATTTGCCATGCATTTAGACACGGCCTCTTTTTGGTATTTTTTCCCCTTTTATCCTTATGGTATTGACACCAAATTTTACTTGGGGTGCTATAGATGCAAAGATATAATACTGAAATGGTGTTTTGCTTTCTGATTGCACATTGTAATATGGTAATGAACTCTTGAGATCTAAAAGACTGGTTACGTTAACTTTATGCCTTGAATAATCTGAAAAATAGGAATTTGGTTGTGTAGGATTATCATAAACCAAAACCTGTGGAAAAAGTATTAACTTCCCTCATAGTGTCATAAGATCCTTCCCGCTTGCTGTTCTAATAAATTAATAATTTGCTGTGGAATAATGCCCACTTTTTTTGGCAGGTGTCACAATGATGGAGTTGGTGAAGAGTTGTATAGGCACAAAATTTACCAGTCAATTTGGGGATCTGATTGCTGTAAGTATTCTCTCAATCAGCTACAAGTCTACTATTAAGACAACTTAATTCTCTTTATCAGAATAATGAAACAAATCCACTTTGGATTGGAAGTTCCAACAATGAAAACATACATCAGCTACAAGTCTACTATTAAGACAACTTAAATTCTCTTTATCAAAATAATGAAACAAATCCACTTTGGATTGGAAGTTCCAACAATGAAAAACATATGTATGTGTATAAATGTACAGGCATTGTAACCTCGTATCTTTGTCGTGTGTGGTCATGTGAGATTTATGTGTCTTGAAACTGTTTCATCTGTGTACGTAGCTTGCTTGATTGTACCAGTTGTTTCACAATTTCCAGTCTTTAGGAGTTATTTAGGTTTATTTTGACGTGCTTTGGTTTCCAACTGCCATAGTTATGTCTTCTCTTATTGGTCTGTACTTTCTTCGACTTTTAGGATTTGGCGCTCGATGCTACTACGACAATTGGCGTGGACCTAGGTCAAGGACTCCGGGAAGTTGACATTAAGAAGTACATAAAGGTTGAGAAAGTTCCTGGCGGACAGTTGGAGGATTCCAAGGTTCTTAAAGGAGTTATGTTTAACAAAGACGTCGTTGCGCCTGGGAAAATGAGAAGAAAAATCATTAACCCACGCATCATTTTACTTGATTGCCCTCTTGAGTATAAGAAAGGGGAGAATCAAACAAATGCGGAGTTGGTTAGAGAAGAAGACTGGGCAATCCTCCTGAAAATGGAGGAAGAATATATTGAGAGCATTTGCATGCAAATACTGAAGTTCAAACCCGACTTGGTCATAACAGAAAAAGGACTTAGTGACTTAGCTTGCCATTACTTCAGTAAAGCTGGAGTGAGTGCAATAAGGAGACTGAGGAAAACAGATAACAACAGAATTGCGAAAGCTTGTGGTGCGACCATTGTGAACAGACCGGATGAACTTCAGGAATCAGATGTAGGAACTGGGGCTGGACTTTTTGAGGTTAAGAAGATCGGAGATGAGTTCTTTGCTTTCGTTGATAACTGCAAAGACCCTAAAGCATGTACAGTTCTTTTACGAGGTGCTAGCAAGGATCTCTTGAATGAAGTCGAGAGAAATTTGCAGGTATTTTGTTGTTTCACTCGAGAGTTCCTTTTAGATTGGGAATTTGGGGTTCTGAAGCATTTTATTTTCTCAGGACGCTTTGTCTGTGGCGAGGAATATCTTAAAGAATCCAAAACTCCTTCCTGGTGGTGGTGCGACAGAGTTAACTGTGTCTGCTACTCTGAAGCAGAAGAGTCAATCTATTGAAGGCATTGAGAAGGTACAAATTTCCTTAGCATGCATCATTTTTTGTTATCCTGATCCTTTACTTGCCTTCTCTGAATTTTTGGAACTGTATGCTTTTCCTTTTTTTGCGGGGCGATAACTCTGAAACAGTGGCCTTACGAAGCTGCTGCAATTGCTTTTGAGGCTATACCACGGACTTTGGCACAGAATTGTGGTGTCAATGTGATAAGGACTATGACTGCA
The DNA here is from genome assembly GCA_018127125.1 of Rhododendron griersonianum. NCBI lineage: Eukaryota > Viridiplantae > Streptophyta > Magnoliopsida > Ericales > Ericaceae > Rhododendron > Rhododendron griersonianum. The sequence continues at coordinate 4,467,085 of CM030799.1, read as the reverse complement.
CTGCAGGGGAAGGTAAGAAATCTATAGACCGATTTTCTTTCATCTTATATCGTTCATCAGTATCGTGGTATGATAGCCACTCCCCTATAGCCGACTGTTCAAGTGATAACTACTGTAGGTGCGTCCACCTATCTGGGAGGGAACCACCCAACAAATTTTTCTTTGTTCACCATGAAGAACCGTATAGACTTTTTAGTGCAAAAGTCACTGTAAGGTGATTTGGGGGGGCTTTTGCGACCCCCAAATCTACAAGTCCCAAATCACGGAGTGCTGACTTGGATTTGGCCAACTTTTTGAATCCTAGATTAAAATTGAGATTCAGCCTTTTTTTTTATGCCGTTTAAGTATATTAACAGCATAATTTATTTTTCTAACTAGTTAATCTCTCTCTCTATTTTTTTTTGTTGTGTAGCATGCAAATGGGGAAAATTCATGGATTGGTATAGACGGAAATACTGGTGCAATTTCGGACATGAGAGAGCAAAAGGTACAGCCCCCCTCCCTTTCTTTGTTCTTCTTGTATTTACTTTTTGGAACTTGTTAGTGACTGACTCGTACATACATTGTGTAGTTGGGTGTTTTGTGTACCATATACAGTTGATATTGAATGCTTGTATGCTACAGATTTGGGATGCTTATAATGTGAAAGCACAAACCTTTAAGACGGCCATTGAGGCGGCTTCCATGCTTCTTAGGATTGATGATATTGTTAGCGGAATCAAGAAGAAGCAAGCGCCAGGGTCAACTCCATCGAAACCAACAATCGAGCAAGAAGGAGAGGCTGATAATGAGCAAATGATCCCTGAATAAAAAACCTCAGCTAACTAAACCAGAGAAAGTCTGACGTTGTATTCAAAGACCTTTATCATCGTGTTCGAAGAAGGAACTTTTTGTTTCCCTAGGGTTCAATTCTTTTTTCGGGCCATTGGTTCACGGAATTTTTGTTGTTGCGCAAACCTGATTTTGTTACCTCCTTTGCTTTTCACTGGGTTGTCTTTATTTTCGTTTTATTGAAGAAACTGTTCTGTAACATGTACAGGTCGCAACTTCTTCAGTTGTGAGTGTTTTTTCTTCTTTTCTTTCTACATTAAGGTCCGTTTGTTTGAGCGTAAAATATTTTACCTATTTTCCGGTGTTTGGTTGCGTAAAAAATGAAGAAAATATTTTATATGTAAAACATTTTCCATTAATTGGATGAAAATGACTTGCTCTTAAATCTTCCCTAAGTTATTTACCGAAATGAACCGCTGCCTTCTACTGCAATTCTCACTGTTCAATTTCTTCGATCGTCAGTCCTGATCAACGTTCAATTTCAATATTTTCAGATCTCTCCACTGTTTAAGCCCTCCCTCTCTCTATACTATTTTGACAATTTCTGAAAATATTTTTCAAGTGCCAATCAAACACTAAAAAATAAAAGTTTGTTTTTTGAAAAAACATTTTACATTCATCGAACAAACAGAGCCTAAGAAGAAGAAGCACATGGTAATAACAACCAAAGTATGCAAGTAAACCCAATTTTGTATATTCCCTCCGTCTTAGAAAGTTGGTTCCCTACGAAATTGAGTGCATTTTTTAAGCTTAAAAAAATAATGTACTTATTGAAATAAATTTTTGTGCAATATGAATTTTATTTGATAGATCTCGAAGTGATCATTTGAATGGTGCAAAAAAAATCGAAAAATTATTTAAATAAGTAGATTATTTTTAAGTTTGAAAATTGCACGTTATTTTATAACGGATCAACTTTATAGGACGAAGAGAGTACTTGCGGGTTGCCCGAACTAGATTATGAGCTTCCAGTTCTATAGGAAATGGTACTGAAGAATTCAACTTTGATTTATGTGATGTATCACGAGTGCATGCATACCCAGAGAGGAAGAAGATTAGGCTTGCATAGCCGCACTTTTTTAATCCTGTTACGGTAGTTACACTATTACTGGCAGGGCTGATAAACGAACCAAACTGTTCGAATTTAAGCTCATTAATCCTTTGAGCCAAGCCCGAACAAATTATTTGTGTTTAAAAAATTCAAGCTACTCGACATTAGTTTGATAAAAGCTCGTTTGAAATCGATTTGTCGTATAAACAAGCCAAATTCAGATATATTTTTAAAGTTCGTTAAATTATCAAATCAAACTTGAACAATCAACTATTCGGTTCGTTTATCTGCCCTACTACTAGTATTTGCATCAGCCCTAACTACTAACTACTACAGTACTACTAGTTGCCCATTGACCAAAATATCCCTATCATTCATCCATAATGACGAGAAAATCCAAACATACAACCCCAGGTCCTCCATCTAGGGTTTTTCCAGGGTTTCTGATTCATCTCCACTCTCCAAAACTGTAGACAGAAAAGCAGAGAGAGAGAGAGAGAGAGAATCAACCATGCCTTCGACACCTCGCCGCGTCGCCTCCTCGCTCTCATCCTCCTCCTCACTCTCCGCCGAGAAGCTGAGCCTCCCGTCCCTCCAATCCAAAATGAAATCCGACCCGGAAGGCTATGAATCCGAGCTCTCCCTCATCTACAACCAATTCAACTCATCCCTTGATCTCTTTCAGCAGCAGGCGGCGTTGAACTTCACCTCCATCAGCGGCATCGCCGCCGACCCCGCCGTCGCCAAGGACCTCGGCGACCGCGTCACGTTCCTGGCACACGTTACACCGTTTTACCCCAAACAATTGGCCGGTTTCCCCACTCAGCTGGCGGATTTCCTCCGGTCAGCGGCACGGACGCTGCCGTCAGGGTTGCGGTGCCACGTGGCGCAGGCTCTGATTCTTCTCATCAATCGGAAGGTATAGACGAAAAGTAGTAGTCTTTTTGGAAATTATAGCGTCTTGTTATATACGTATATGTTTTGAGCTATTTAGGTTTAATTGGGCGAGTGTCAACTGTTTTGACGTTAGAATGATGACGTAATCATCCAGTTAAAGATCGATCTAAACTAGCTTGCGCGCACCTCGGACTAATCCCTACAGCACCTCCCATAGCCGTTGGCAAGGAGAGTTGAACCTGAGTTCTTAGGAGGGAGCAAACCCCTAAGTCCATGCCAAGACCACTTGGCCAACTACGTGGGGTTTATGGCGTTTTGTTGTATTCCGGGTTATTAATTGATTTCTGAATTAATAAACTACTAGCCTTTTAGAAAGATTGTGTTTTGTTGTGTGCGTAGATGTTTTGAGCTGTTTGGTTTAATTGGGTGGAAATTGAAGTGCGGCATCTATTGAGTAACAGTGTTCTCTATTCATTTTAGCTGCTTGTTATATTCGTAGATGTTATGAGCTCTTTGGGTCAACTAATAGTCTTCTCGAAAGATTTCAGCTTGTTGTTATATGCTTAGATGTTTTGAGCTGTTTGGGTTTAGCTGGGTGTAAACTCGATTCTGGTATCGATGGACTCTTTTCGAAAGATTTCAGCCTGTAGATATATTCGTAGGTGTTTTTAGCTGTTTGGTTTTAATTGGGTGAAAAATCTATTCGGGTATCCATCAATTAATAGTCTTTTCGAAAGATTTTAGTTTGTTGTTATGTTCTAGTTGAACTGTTTGGTTTAATTGGGTGGAAACTCGAGTTCAGTTTGTGTTTAATGAGTTGAAAACTGAGAATTCGGGAGTATAAATTCAGTGGTATTGATCTTTATTATATACTCATATTGAAATATTAGCTGATATGATTTAACGCTGTCCTCGTCGTTCTGGTGCGATGTGGCGCAAGCTTTGAACACTTTTGGTTTAATCGGGTGAAACTTGAGTTGGTATGTGTTTCAGCAGTTCTGATTGACTGAGGTGAGGGGTCTTTTGAAATATTAGCCTAATTGAAGTGTTTGGTTTAATTGGTTGAGATCTCTGTTCCAGCATGTGTTGGAGCTGCTTTTCACTGGCAACTTTGTCAATGCTATGTTTGGTTGCTCATAAAGTTTTTGAAATGTCGTTTCATTTGTTGGGGGCACTGGAAAAATAAAGAACATGACTTGATTTGGCTTAGCCCAAATGGGGGGAGTTCTCTTGAAGAAACGACAAAAGGGAAAAAATGGACAATGATGAAAACATGATATCGAACTGTCAATGTTTTTGTGAGTTAATATTAGGAGGTTGGTGTTTATGCTTTTTATACGACTTTAACGGAAGTGTTTTGTTTGCTAGATAGTTGATATTGGGGAGACCCTTGCGCTGTTCATGGAGCTTCAGACATTAGGTGACAGAGTATTGAGAAAACTGGCGTTCTCCCATGTTATTCATAGTATTAGGCGCATGAATCAGAAGCATAAGAATGACGCTAACAATCGGGCTCTTCAGAATATCTTGTTTGTAATGTTACAGGTTGGTAATGTTCCTCGCTTCATGACATTGCAGTTTGATTTATTTGTTGTGTGCTATTTAGTGTGTAATTCTCAATGTTGTGATAGCAAGAAGATGAAGCAAAAGTGAAACAATCACTTATTACTCTGTGTGATCTTCATAGAAGGAAGGTGTGGTTTGATGATAGAACAGCAAACGCGATATGTACAGCATGCTTTCATCCATCATCAAGGTATGCATTTCTTTTCCTGGTGGATGCTTTACATGCTGTTCCCTTCATTCGATGGAAGGAAACTAATTTTCATGCTTATATTCTCATTTCCCAGGATTATGATTTCGGCGCTATCATTTCTTCTTGATTATGAAAATATTGTAGAAGATGAAGATAGCGATGGTTCAAGTAGTGAAGATGATTTGGCTACTCAACAGCCACATGTTCTTCTTAATAGAGAGTCTATCTATAAGGTTTGTTGTTTGTAATGTGATGCTTTCTGTATGAGGTTGTAAATGAACATTTGGAGGAGCTGACTTTCCTGTACTATGTTGTATTTAGTATTAACTGACTTGATTACTTAATTTCTTTTCCCTTTCCAACCCCATAACTTATGTTGCATAATAATGTTGGCTGGCTTTTTCTGATCTTCTTTTTGGCACTTAGTTGTTGTAACCCCAGGTTGCCGGAAAAAACTATTGGCGGCGCGGTCTAGGTTTATCTTAAAAATAAGCAAGAATAGCTTATGCAGTGTCCGTTCTATTGAGAACCTCTATTTTAGGTTTCACAACAAATGCGAATGCACAGACAGTTGATTTGTGATGCTATGTTTCTTTTTTGTTTGAATTTTTAGGCACACCATAAAGGTACAACTTCAAGTAAAAAGAAAAAGAAAGCAAAATTGCAGCGTGCCATTCGTAGCATGAAAAAGCAGCAACGCGTGTCATCCGAAAAGAGTAATCCAAACTACTATTCACCACTTAACCATCTGAAAGATGCACAGGTTTGCTAGTTCTCATCTTTTAATCTGTTAGTATAATTCTGGGAGCAAAAAAACTATTGCTGAATTAACTCTCTTCATTTAGGGATTTGCTGAGAAGCTGTTTTCTCGCCTTCAGACGTGCAATGAACGGTTCGAGGTAGTTAGCGGTTTAACTCTTAGATCGTGTTTTTCGTCTTCATTTGAATTGGTATATCAGAGAACATTTTCATTTACTAGTCCCAATTTTTTGCTGCTACTGGTGAAATGCTGCTGATTATTTCCTTTTTCCTTCTTTTTTCTGGTTTAATTTTTATTTGGGTTTATGATAGTTAGGTCTGGTGTATTTACTTCCTGTTGGCATTTCATTATGAATTGGGATCTTGGGGTAGGAGTTGGTGGGATAGATGTGGATGGAAAAAAGAGGAGCAATCGCTGTATGGCAGTACTCTCAGTATTTACATAAAAAAGCTGAAACATAAGTTAATCGAGATTGAAAGAAGACCGACTTGTAAGGGGAATTTACTTGGTTGAATCAACTGAATTCTTATTGTTGATGAAGGAACTTTGGTTTTCATTTATCGATTGCCGCTGTAGGAAATTTCTGTGTATGTTCTGTTCCAGTTTGTGCGCATCTGTGACGAACTTCAAGTTCACAGCTTTCAAATAAATACTGTTCAAGTGTTTTTTTTTATTTGCTCGTCACTGCAGGTTAAGATGATGATGTTGAAAGTAATTGCTCGAACTGTGGGGCTTCACCGCTTGATTTTACTGAATTTCTATCCCTTCCTTCAGAAATATGTTCAGGTGCGCAATCACATTCCACCTACGTTTTACTTATCAAAAAAAAAAGACGTTCCACCTACGCTTTGGACTTTCATTTTCTTTCCTAACTAGTGAAAAGATTGGCACTTGCAGCCCCATCAACGTGATGTCACTAGTTTACTTGCAGCAGCTGTTCAGGCCTGCCATGATATGGTACAGTATACTCTATCGTTACTTCTCTCTCTCTCTCTCTCTTTAAATTTTGATGTATGACAGTTGTACTTACCAACTATGAAGTTTAAATTATTATTCTCATTCCATTTTTGTGTTTTGTTGTTGACCTTCCCTAGTCCCATTATTGCTCATAGACGGAATCTTGTTTTGAATAGGTGCCACCAGATGCAGTTGAACCATTATTTAAGCAAGTAGTTAATCAATTTGTTCATGATCGTTCGCGAACAGAGGTATCACTTTATTACTTTGTAGTCATTACTTTTCTGTCCTGCGGCAGTGAATTTAGCTTCTACACTGGTTTTGTCAGGCCATTGCTGTTGGACTGAATGTGGTGAGGGAGATATGTCTACGAATGCCTTTGGTATTACTCGCATCCAGTAATAAAATTATAAGCGTACCTTTATGTTCTAAAGTGTGATTTCTTTGACTTTTAAGACTAAAATTTGATCTCATGTCTTTTGCCCGTCATTGATTCATTTCCTCTTTTTTGGTCTCTTGGTAATTAGTTGATGACAGAAGATTTACTGCAAGATCTTGTCTTATATAAGAAGTCACATGAGAAGGCAGTTGCATCAGCTGCTCGTTCACTTGTTACTTTATTCAGAGAGGTATTAATGACTTGTAATTTGCCTTGCTCCATTTGCGTGTGTGTGTGTGTGTGAGGTGAAGGGTTGCAGGTGTACACGTCAGGACAGCTGATGTAGCTTCATTGTAGGTTTGCCCATCACTTCTCATCAAAAAGGATCGTGGCCGTCCTACTGACCCAAAGGCAAAGCCAAAAGCATTTGGGGAAACAAATGTTGCCAGCAATGTTCCTGGCCTTGAATTGTTAGAACATGACGGTGAGGATGATGACAATGATGATGAAGCTGGTGGTAGCGACGATGGTGAGGACTCCAATGAGCATGGATTGGGTAGTTCTTCAGAGGATGATAAAGAGCTGAGTGCTGTCAAAGAGGATGTAGGTGGTGGTACTGATGAAGATGATGTGGTCAATGATGCACTCGACGTAGAAACAGAAGATGAAAATGATGACGTATCTGAAGATGAAGATGGTGGTGATGATGACGGTATTAGTATTAAGAATGACAGTGATATGAGTGATGAGGAGGATGTTGATGCTGATAGTGGTAGTGATGATGATGATGAGATGGACGAGGAGGATGAGCATGAAGGATCCAAAGGATTGCACAAACTTAGTGATAATGAGTCTGGGGAAAAAAAATATAAAGCGCAAAAGAGGAAATATTCTGATATTGATCAACAGTTGAATGCTGCTGATACAAGCCTTCGGGCTTTGAAGAGATTAGCGGCAGGAAAAAAGGAACTTGAACTGGCAGGCACAACAGATGATATCCTTTCAAATGAAGACTTCCAGCGCATCAAAGAATTAAAGGTATATTGGTCTTTCATTGCTGAACGAAGTTGAATATGTGGCACACTTAGGATGAATCCTGGCTTCCTGAGGAAAGTAATGAAAAACTATGCACTAGGTGCCAACATATTGAAATTTTGTGAAGTGGAAAGCATTAATGTCATCTTGTTTGTTCCCATAAATCGGTACACTTGTATTGTATGCTTGTTTTCTTTTCAACTCATCAATTTTTATGATTAGGCAAAGAAGGAAGTGAGGACCGCTTTGACTCAGCACGGATTGTTAAAGAAGGGCATAGATGCCAAGTCAACAGCTTTTAAGGTTCCAAGTTCTGACCAGCTAAGTGCTAAGAGAGTGGATCCTTCCATACTTGAAGTGAGTTACATATTCCTCAGTCGCTTTATTGTTTATGTAAATCGGTTTGCAGTAGTATTTCCAAAATAGTGAGGAGATCTCTTTAAATTCCTTTACTTCTCATTTCTTCTCCTGTCAAATGTTTTCCTGACGTACTTCTCCATGCAAATAAGGCGTTCGTAAAGAAGAAGATGAGCAAAGAGGAAAAGCTTGCATTAGTAAGAGCAGGAAGGGAGGATAGAGGGAAGTACCAGGCTCGAGCAGCTATCAAACAGAAAAAGGTGCACCATCTTTTTTAACATACTTTATATTCAGATTTGCGAAATTCAGATGGTAATTTTTTTTTGGCTTGTGAACTTTTAAAAAGCTTTCCTTGTAATTCTTCTCCTTGAGTCTCGTGAGGGCTTGTCTAACTTCATATTTGCCTATATTTGTTGATGTAGGTCTCTAGAAATGCGTCACATACTAAATCTTTAATTGTTGTCATAGAGTATTGCTAGGCTTTATGCTGTCTGTGTGATTGTATGTGTTATTGCTTTTTGAATTTGTAAAAAATCTGATTAAGTTAATCAGATGCAAAGGCTGCATGTTTGGTGGGAAAAGGTGGTCGAGAGACTCGAGACATGCATGTGTCCGTAATCCATATTTTGTCCCGCCACAACTGGAACCTATGAAGCACCGACAATCCTAGAGGCCGGCGTGTCTCCGTGTCGACACGGGGACACGGCAAAATACGTATGGGACACGCCATGTGGCGTGTCCAATAAATTTAATTAATTTCTTTATGGGGACACTGCACGGACACGGGAAGATTGGAGAGAGGATCAAATTTGTTGTCTGCATTGCCTGCCCTCTTTCTTGAAGCTCAATGTCCTTTCTTTTGTTCTTCATTCTTTTTGTTTCACTCTTCTGAGGTTTTAAATTTCCCCTATTTTCATTTGTTTACATTGATTCTTGTAAGTCATTTGAAGTATTATGACGTCATCCTTGAATCTTTTGCGTATTATGACGTCATCCTTAAATCTTTTGCGTATTATGACGTCATCCTTGAATCTGCAAAAGATTTAAGAGATTCTGTTTCAAACACTACTGCGGTACTGCGTATTATTAATCTGTATAATGCAACATGCATATATGATTTGGAAAAGCTAATATCTGGAGGATATGATTGCGGAGCCTTCCCTTTCTGTATACCAATTGATATCCTGTCAGACATCCAAATGCGGCTTACGAGTTTTGTCTTTTCTGTTTTTAGTCTAGAAGAATTCCAACATTCCCATGGCTGATTTCTTTACAAGTTCATTAAAACAATTTAGGCTTCACTTAGATGTCGCAAATGACCTCACCATAATACTTTCCTTTTGCATGTGATATGCACTAAGATGGTTTTGTTGTGGCCAGACGGGTGGTTCAAGCAATCGGCAGAAGGAGCACAAGAAGGCTATGCCTCTTGCTGCAAAGAGAGCTAAGGTATCAAGATCTCGAGAAGTGAAAAAGAAAAAACAGCAGCATGCTGGCAAACAGTTCCGCGGACGAAAAGCATGGAAATGATCTGAAGTACTTCCCTTATTTATCTGTTTAGACATCATTTCTTTTGAGTTGGTCGTCAGTCTGAGTATACTGCAGCTTCGATGAATCAGTTTCTCATAACAAAAACTCTCAGCATACCGAGCAGTTGTCTACCGCCCTATGATGCAAGACGAGGTGCAATTTTTGTTTTGAAGTTTTCATACTTCACGTTAGGGTTGAATGATAGAAGAGAATTTCTAGAAATTTTTGCAGCAGGTGTTTTTCCATTTCAGCAGTTTCTTGTTTCGCATGTTAGAACCGTCAAAAGAGGGAGAAACTTTTGTTGATAGATTGTAAATGTTGCTCCACAGAAATGTGAGTTTTTGCTTCGAAGTAGGGATCACAGTCAGTTGAACTCCACAAAACCCCGTGGTCGATTAATAATACTGTAATTTTCTGACATGCAAGCATACTTCTTTTTCATTGAAATTTGGTGAGAAACATGCAAGCATACTTCTTTTTTATTGAAATCCGGTGAGAAACTGTAACCAAATGAAGGAAGAAGAAATATCCTTCTACTTCAGCTAGTAGGTTATCGCATATTCACAGTAACCATTTTAAACTCCATAAGCAAGCCAAACATCATCTTACGTACCCAACCGAACGACCTGCAAATAACAATGCGAAGAAATCAGTGATCTGCAAATAAAACCGTCCACCGAGTGATGGTGGTTAAAATGCCAAATACAAGTTGGAGGTTATCTGGGTTCCTGTTGGAATTGTGTAGGGAAATAATGGATTGAAGCAATCACAATTCCTAGCCAGAATCCATAATGGGTTGGGGCTGGATCAACGTCAGGACTACTTTTCTCGAGCTTTCCTCGAGCGGTCAAAAGTGTCATGTACCCCTCCTGTGTATTTGGATTAGCTTATGTCATCATGCAGGCTTTTATAGTCACTTACGAGCAGTGGTGACTCCAGGATTTTAGAAATATGGGGTCATTCATAAGCATAAATTCTCTTACTAATTATAAATATAAAAAATAACAATCAATTATCTAGTTCGACAAAAAACACATCAAAAGCTCAACAAATATTTCATCTACAAGCATTTCATCTAAAAAATAAAAGATATCAAGTATGTACTGATAAACTTCTTTGCAGTTTGCAAAAAGAAAGAATTCAAGAGCTTCTTCCATTGCATTCAAAGGGGTTTTGCCAAGTGGCGTACCAACACCCATCAACATCATACATTTTCGTGGGGTTCATATACTTAGCGGTGGACTTCACGGAAATGTGTAGTGTTTAGCAATATTGGGGCACCATGTGGCGATGCCCTAAGACCACAAAATAATTTCTCCAGAGAGAGAGAGAGGTGAGTTTCAAGTGGGAAAATAATCTAATGTGTTGTGGTTATCAAATTGTAATGCGGTGGTGTTTTAACTCTTAACTTTACGGAGGGGAGGGGGGGGGGGGATTTCAAGTGAAAAAAATAATCTAGTATAGCGTCATCATCAAATTACTTAATTACAATAGGGTCATTTATTAATTTGAAAAAAAAAATCAATATATTTCCTCCATGGGGTCGCCCGACCCCGCTACTTAAACTGTGGCGTCGTGACTGCTTACTAGGATTGGGTACAAAAAAAACTTTTATACCCATTTCTGGTTGCACCTAGGCACTAGCATTCGAGTATTAAGGTACATGTCATGCAATTGCAAAAAGAACAAAAGTATGTTTCGAATGACTAGTTGCACTGCTCACAATATAAGCACAAATCCCTTGGGATTAAGGACGACAGACAGTCTTACAAAATCCAACACAGCCCGTGGAGTTTATTATCCTGAGAAAAATGTTTCACGTCGATCAGAGTACATAGTTGAGTAACAATCTAAAAACAGTTATCTGCTCAAATCCGATGACCGGAGAAACTAAATCATAAGCTCAGCAGTGTTAGTCTCAAATTCATGTATAAGTAGCACCGATAAAAGGCCAACGACTGTCTGGAAGGTCTTGATGGGATTTTTTTCCTCTCATAAGCGACTTATGACAGCCTCAACCTCAGATGGGGTGTACAGATGATAAATCGGAGCAACCTTTGCAATGTCGACATTATTTGGGGTAACCTGATATCAGAGTAACACTGCTAGGTTAAGAGTACAAATTCAAGATCTGTTATGTAGGCATTGAACATTAAGGAACAACCTGAATGAAAATTATAGCACCGAAATCGGAATGCAACCAAGAATAAGAGTAGCTTACCTTCTCTTCAATAACTTGTTTCAGTATGGTAAGAGTTATTGTTTCTGCTTCTTCAAGTGTAATGTCCTGAAAACATATTGTAGTCATAAATGAAAACACTGAGTCACCTATACAAAACAAGAAATATTTGCTACTAGCATGAATAGCATGACAGAAATCCAATAAGGCAAGCACAAAATTTCATGCTCCGAACCCTGCCTTCTGCAGAAGGATTAATGGCACACTATCTACCTTGTTGTACTGCTCCTGCAGAGAACTGTCAGCACGTTCAGAACCTGATCCAATAGCTTTCGCATTGCATTGCCAGAAAGTGCCTGATGGATCTGTATAGTATCTGTAAACAAAATAATGACCCAAGAGGGGAGCAAGGATAAAAATTGCTGTCACAATTTGGATTTTCATTTTTAAAGCAAATAAAAGAGAAGCTTTGGAAAGCAACAGAAACTCAATCATGCCGAATGGAAGTTTCTAAATTAACGCTGGGGTAACAACACAGGCATAGCACTGGCCAACGTGATGAAAAGTGCACAAACAATAGAGAACGGAAAGCTGATGCGATGATTGACATTTGAAACAGGAAAGTCATTAAACCATAGATTTTAAGCAGGTAGATTGTTTAGCATATCTATAGTCATGGTTGCAGATTACAAGTGTACAACTAATTAAAAAATTGATGACAGCACCACTTCTTTCTAGGCAAATTCTCTTCGCAGTTATATTAGCTCGTTTTGTATGCTACACATGACAACCCACGCTATTTACATAGTGTGTGCCTTTAATTCACTCAGGCCCAACCCAACCCTTGCTATGCAACTTAGCCTTCAAGAGACCAAATCACGATGGCTTTAATAACAAGCTGCCAGTCCAGCTTCCTAAGAGAATCAGAAAGTTTGGTTCTTACTCTACATTACCTAGACAACAAAAAAAATTGAGACATAGCACTTACAAGCTAGGACCATTCTCATCATGGCCAGCAACGAGAAGAGTCACTCCAAATGGTCGTGACTGCAACAAGATCGATATAAATCATTAGAAAAAAAATAGAAATGAAACATTTCTCATTTAAAACCACAAGGGAACTGAAGAAGCAGAAAACTGTAATAACCAAAAAAAAAGAGAGAAGAAGAAGAAGTCCATTAACACAATGGTTATGTTCTGACCAAAAAGGCAAAAACCAGTAAAAGCCTAACAAAAAACACATGGAACAAATGAACGGAATCCTAACAAAAAAAACACATGGAACAAATGAAAGAATACAAGTCAAAGCGAATTGACGAAATAAAGTAACCATGGATTAAGACCACCCTCCTGGTTCCCCAAGGGTTCAAGCAAGGCAAATATGAAATATAGCCTTCTAGATTCAATAAGCTGCATATTTGAAAACAATCCAAACTTTTCACACATATAACACAACAATGAGGTTGACTGATATTTTGATCCAAGCATAAACAGGCACACTTGAATGAGCTCGTTAGCAGCCCCATATAACATATAAAGGAAACTCAAAGATCAATGACAAACCAGTGCAGTTTGAAAATAAAAAACTATCGGAAGCAAGAAACATAGGGACAAAAGTAAGGCGATAATGCATCCATATCATAAATAATGGAACTTGATTTGTGATAGCAGACAATAAAGAAATTCGGAACGGATCACTACACAAGAAACCAGAATAGAACAAGGAAAAAAGAAGCAGCAACAATCAGTATTGTAAAGATAGGCAGCTAACCATAGACTCTTCATCCCCTTCACCAAATCGCAGGGCCAGAGCTTGTGTTGTAGACTCAACAGTCATTGGAATACCATATGAAAACCTATGGTTCTGTTACAGACAACGTAAAAAGATAGCTATCGGATTAATCCCACACCATTGGAATAGTAAAAGAAATAATAATGGTCCTAATATTACCTTAGTTTTCACTCGTGCATGTTTGACAAGTTTATGAGCATCAGCAATCAACCCGCTCATTGCACATCTAATGTGATCATCAATTTGCATAATTTTCTCCACACTACTGGGCTCCTGCATGAAAGGATAAATCATATGGAGTTTCAATACCGTGGATTCCATATCAAACAACTATACTTGAAAAGGAAGACAAAAGCCAGTCGATCTGGATTAGCTAAACATAGGCAATGACCCCAACTCCATATCTCCACATGCGACTACTGTAAAGAAATGTTCAGAAAAATGCAGGTCCTTCTGCAAGAGATCATGAACTGAAGATAATTGACTTATGTCGTGTTCTTTTCTCTATTGCTGATGAACCAATCAAAACAAACGAGAACAAAATGCATTTACTGGCAGGCTCGTAGGACACTCACTTCCTTGGATTACGCATGCCACGTACACCGAATTATCACCTATCATATCCTCCCAGATATGCAGCAAATATTTAGCAGTTAGTGCTTGTTGCTGCTCTAAGTAGGTGTCAGTGAAATAGTAAAAACTATGTTACCTTTTTTTTATTACATTCTATGAATAACAAGCACAATCACTTCAACTACAAACAGAAAAGACATACCAACATTTCAATTTGACAGAAATGATAAAAAAAACATGTTCAAGAGACCACAAAAATAGAATTGACGGAGAAATACAAAAGAAAAGAAGACATACCAAGAGTGGTGAAGCGATACGCTTCTCGACAGCAAGCACGACTCCTTCCTTTGTCTTCAACCCAAGTGCGGTGGATCCCAGCTGTAGTAATTCACAATAACAAAAAAGTTTCTTACTTGAGGCATATCATTAGGTTGTGTTTGCACTAAATTACTTTTGGTGAAAGACAGCCGATATTATTTAACTTTTCGTTTCCTTTCTTCTAGCTTTTCATCATAATTTTTACATCACATCATTTGTCTCAACGAAGGGAAACAAAAAAGATATAAAACTATTGACGGAAGTTGACAGTTCAGGACAAAATAAATACCTCAAGCAGATGGCATATTTCTTTAAGTACAGAAACAACAGCTTCATAATTCTCTGGATCTAGTGCATTGGGATGCTTTATTATTAGATCTTCTAGACAAGTGCGAGCCTCTTGAAAAGACAGTAAAAAAGGATAAATTAGAAACAACATATATGGGGACCAAAGGAGTACATGGTTGATAATTAAGGTACCTTCGATGATAGGTTTAGAAAGAGACCCGCCAAACTGTCCACAAATACTAATCCCACGTACAGCTATCCCTCTAATGGATTGGTCTATGTCATTGCAACCCCTAATAAAGTAGGGTAGCAATCTTTCATAATATCTGTGAAAAAAAACTAAGTAAGAAAAAACTAAGTGAGTAGATTCAGGCAGTTATATGCCAAACTAGGAAGCCAGCCTGTAGGATTGCCTGAAGTCTTCAACTTGGCATCGCTTTGCGACATCATAACAAATTTCAAGCGCAGATTTTCTCTCTGCAGCTGTTTCAATATCCCCCTGTGTGGGGAAGACCAAAATCAAGTCAAAAAAGATTGAACCGTGACTACTAGGAAGCATACTTTATTTATGCAGAATGTCACAAGAATACTTTTTTCTGAGAGAAAATAACCATGATATGATAACAATGAGATTCAAGACTGACAGCTACTTCTATAATCCACTGACAGCTACTTCTATAATCCAGAAACAAACCCCACTTGGCGGGTGAGGGAATTCACACACATATCACGAACTACTATTTTTACTGCAATAAACCCACAATAAAAATTTGTTCTTAGAGGACTTCACCAATTAGAGTCATGGATTCATCATTCATTTCAAGTGAGTGTAAACTTATTCACAATTCTATATATACCTTGCGCAATTTTGGTGAGGTTTATTTCGGTTCCCTTTAATAACGAGGGGTTTAGTCACTTCTATAGGGTTTCAAGGTGCAGGGAGGAGTGATTATAGCGTTTCAGCTATGCCTTGTTCTCTCCCCTTTTCAAAAAGAATTTTTCAAAAAATTCCTCCTAGATTTCCCCTAGATTCTCCCTACTTCCAACATTTCTCTCTCTATCTCTCTCCACTTATTACCCCCACTTTGGCTTAGGGTTTTAAGTTTCATAGGGTACCTAGGGTTAGGGTTTAGGTTAGGTGTGGGCCTACAAAACGTATGGATTTGTTCTTGCCTTCTTGGTCGGCCGACTCTGCGAATCGAATTGGTTCTTGATTTTTTGGGTTTTTCCCATTAGGTTATTTTCTCTCTCTCCCTATCCTATCAACCAAACAAGTGAAAGAAATTTTTTTTTTTGAAAGGCAAAATAGGAACAAGATTTTTTGAAATGAATAGGAACAAGATTACTTCACTCACATTTCGTACGAGTTCGGTCGCCAGCGCAATCAGGGCTATCTCCGCCAACTTGTCGGAGACGGAGAACGTCCTTTCAGGAACCGGTTCAGACGACCCATCAGCAACCGGTTCATCATCACCCGGTTCAGACGACCCATCAGCAACCGGTCCAGACGGCCCATCAGCAACCGGTTCATCATCACCCGAATCGGACCAATCTCTATCTTGGGCCTGGCCCAACATGGCCCATAATTTTGACGGAAGATCGGGCCGTGCTACTTCGATTGCGGTTTTCATGAGGACTCCTTGCATCTGAACGTCCGTATCATGAGTGGAGTAAAGTGAAAAGAGGATTATCTGTTTCAAGTGCAGCAGAGTTATCGTTTTGAGGCGATTCAGGAGGAACCACCGTCCCGGAGTCGCGATTCGCCGCACGTACAACAAGGCTGAGAACCTTATCCCCCGGTTGGGCGAACGTTGCAGTAGGTTGGCCGCCCGGAGGCAAACATGATTGGGAAAATGCAACGTTATGTTTTGGAAGAATAAGTCGGTATCCGACCCCATGTTTCCTAGGTAGGTATCGTTGGGTCGAATGATGGTTTCATCCTCAATTAGCCTAGAGAGGGCTTTAAGAAAGGTTTTAGGATGGACTGAAGGTGGGTGGAGAGCCATGGGTGATGTGAGAGAGGAGAGGTGAATGATTAGGGTTTTTTTTTTTTTGGTTTAGTTTTGTAGAGAGAGAAGCAGAAGAGAGGGGTAAAGGCTAAAGACTTGTTCTTGATTCTTGAAGATGGGTGAAGTTGAAGTTTATATCAGGTATGAATTGAACATCTTCTTTTCCCGCTCTGCCCCCTTGCCAGCTAAGGGTGCTAAGTTAGTTATATGTAGTCCTTTTGGATACGGGGAAGTAAATGCTTTGTAATTCTTTTCTTTGAACCAATTCTCGAATGAATTAATGCCACATAAGCGCGCTGTACAAATGGTTGTAAGAATGGTGGTGTTAATAGACCTTCCCTTTGGATACACATGGGTACGATTTTGTTCTCCCTTCTTGAAAAGGGTGAACTTTACCCCTTCTCTTATTGGTCCTTCTCTTATTGGTCGAAATAGTGTAGGGTCCACGTAATCTCACCAAAAGAAACCATAAGCAATATTTTTGGTTTGTTCTGTTGATTTAGTGGCGCAAACATTCTAATCGTTGTTGCAAAACTTGTTTGGCAGTGTTCTTTGGCTCTTGCTGCTGCTATATGTTTGATGAATGAGTCTCACGGATGCATTGTTCCTCGATTATTATTTCTTGATAGCTACCTTAACTGCGAAGATAAATCCAATTGGAGTTGGCCTAATTGTGTGAAGATGCATGTCATGGGTTCTTTGATTCTTCAGTGCAGGGTACAGAAGCCCTCTCCGATTGAGACGGCAGCCGTCCCGCTTGGACTGCAACAGTGTGATGTTTTGGAATATCAGTTTTGGTATTGCTTTCCATTTCAAGCTTGCGCGGCTCATTTTTGGGTCAATGTCGAAGTTTTATGGAAAAGGAAGGGGTTTCTACAATATGTGCTTGGTCATCTAGTGTGCAATGTTCTAAAATCAGCCTAGGAAGCCTCTAAGCACTAGGCGGTGGTCCGCCTCCTAGTCGGCCGCTAGGCGGGATTAGTCGGTGACTAATCGGCAAGGTTGTTGGGCTTGATTAGGGGCTAGGCGGGATTAATTGGAGAATTAGGCACCTAGTCGGGATTAATCAAAGAATTAGGCGGATAGGCAGGATTAATCGGAGGGTTGATCATTCGTCCCAGCAAAAACAATTGACATTTTCAGCAAGTTAGGTTTAAGGCCTTGTTTGGGTTATGATACTGGTTGCCTTGTTGCGGCAAAATTTTCAAGTAAAGAACACATGCATAGATTGTGACATGTACAGTGGTGTTAGAACTTTTGTTCCTTTCCTGAAACAATGTAGAAAAGTGCTCGGATTCTCTCTGTGACTCAAAAAGGATTGGCCACACAGCTGTTGAGAGTCTCCTTAATATAATCTTTTATTGGCAAGCGTGTTACAATTGTGCAAAGACTTGTCATTTGGGGGACCCAAAAGCTTTAGCCACACCCCCCAGTGGAGAGGTCAGTTTGAGTCACCATAATAACGTAACCATGAAGTAGGACTAACACTTTGGACTCAGCATAAATGAAGTTACTGAAGTTGTTTGATTTCTAGCTACATTTATGTATCTGTATAAGTATTTACATGTATGTATTCTACTATTTCACACTTTACAGTATGTCATAAATGAGGTTCTAAAGGTACTGAATAATGTGCTTATAGTTCACTAGTATAACTATAAATTATAATGACAAATCTTAGGCATTCTCTGCTTGTAATGGCATTAACACTCTGCCATGTTTATTTGGCACTCTTCATATTGTAGGCTCTCCATTATGATTTGTCTTTTTCCCCTCGCAAAGCCATGGGTTGACTTCTCAAAAGTGAATTTTCTTTAGCTGTTGTCTTTTTTCTTCTGGCAGCTAGGCATCAATCCTGCAACACGGCTGCACAGGATCCGTGGGATGCATTGGTTGCTTGTCTCTCATATTTATTTTCAAATGAGGTATGTTTTTAGAGTACTACAAAGCGATTGTGAAATACAAAGCGATTTCTTTTCACAATGAGAAACTTCCTTATTGCCATTGGTGCCTTGAAACCTCTGGACTGTTTTTTCAGCTTATTTAGATAAACATTGTGACCATCTTAACTGTTTGCACTACTGCTTATGTATTAGTGTAGTTTCCTTTAGAAGATTGTTGTGTATTGCTCGCCCTTTCAACCCTCTAACATTGTGGGCATCAAGTGTATCTAGGTTAAACAGGAACCTAGAATGTGGAGAAAAAAACCTTAGCAGTACTTTCTGTTGATTGGAAATAGACAAAATATTGTTAAAGATATGTAGTAATGCTTTTGCCACCAGAAGAAAATAGAAACAAAAGTAAGAAGTGGAACAAAACTAAACCTCGTACTATGAATCACATGCTGCTTTCAATATCTAGAAATTGAAATACAACTGAATTCCCTTAGATGGTGAAGAAACTGATGCCCCAAAAGAAGACAACTAACTCACTTATCCTCTAGAGACTCAGAAGATTGAAAAACTAATGCAAAACCACAAAGTTCGTTTTCTTGTCACTTCCAAACCAATAAAGTTTGGTTAAAAGCATATGGGAACAGGAATTGGGGGCCGCTCAAAACGGAAATCCATCATTTGAAAGAATCAGTTCCATGAACGCAAGGCTATGGGGGATGCAAGAATAAGTGGTTCAAAGATGCCTAATCCTCTTACACATGATACACCATTTAGGGCAAAGGTTGTGATTAGGTGTCATTTTTCGAAATCTATTGTTGGCCAGGAGACTATTATGAGCTAAAGACCACGTAAAAAATTTTATTCCGAGAAGCAATAAATGGAGGAACATCTAGATGATCTGCATCTTGGGAGAAAGGAATTGCATGATAATGTTGCAGTTGAATGAGTGAAGACATGAAACCTTATCCCCAACATTTGGATTCACTGAAAAATCATCAAGGAGAGCCAAGTAGCCAACAAGGAAGCCATTTCCATTGATCCCCTGCCTTTAAAATTGGTGAAATATTGGAATTCCATGAGATTGGGGCTACATGAAAAAAAATGTTGTAGAAGCAATGGAAACTTTACTACCTACTGGTACAAATGTTGGAACAATCTAAGTATAGAGGGAAGAAGCACCCAGCGAAACATCCTCCCAAGTCCCAAAACTGATGACTGATCCCCCTTTTACTTTTAATCATTTAATGATAAGAATCTTGCAAAAGAGGAAGGATCTGAGATATAGATTTCCATGGAGGTAAGATGAATGCTGTGTAACTTTTTCAAAACTAGTAGTATGGATGACGATAGTGTCCAAATTTTGGGGCAAGAAATTTATAGTAGGTACTTCTTTGGCATTTTGTTTATATGTATATTAATACATGAATTACCCCAACTTTGGCGGGTTGACTGAAGTGAGGGATACTGCAGTTGAGGCATACTTATACGTGGTTATATCTCCCATGATTCCCTAAGTGTGTAACGGGTAGTGGATCTCTCTCTTGAATAAGTTGACAAATCCAACAATCACAACTCAGCCTTTCTTATGTACACTTACATACGCGAGGGTTCATTTGCCATTGTTGATGAAATGGTGCATTCCAAAAAAGTTTGTTGATTCCCCCTGTGTTATTGTGTGAAAAACAAGCTCAACTCATTTTGGTTATTAAAAGCACAATCCTTCTGGTTACGTAAGACCATTCTGGTTGACCCAACTTCTTTTTGTGAACCATGGGTCTTTTACCCGAATGACTTAAAAAAAACTGTCAGCTTCGGCTCATGCATAGTCCTTTATTAGCATTAAATTTTTTCTGGTTTATGGAATGAGGAAAATTGTGTTGGAAAAACTGTGCATATCATGCAGTTTCTCGTCGATCTTGGGATATGTTGGCCACTTGTACATAAATCAGCTTATTTGGACATTCGAAGTTTTGATTGACAATGTTTTGCTAATTTGGGTCATTGATGAAGTCCCTTTCATCTCCTCATCCCCTGAGCTGTCACTTTAGAGTAGCTTCGCAGAGAGTGGGACACCTCAGTTGTCTAGTTCTGATATCCGTCCTTGCTGTCTATGATGCAAAGCTTGGTAGTTTGTGTAAAACCATAAATCCGAAGGTGGTGGGTTGTCGAGAGAAATAAAAGGGCCTAATTAGAATCAGCCTATTGTTCATAGAATTTCCACATTTTCTAAATACACTCCCTCTTAGCCTCAATTTTATTGGATCCATTAAGGTTCTGTTTGGTGGGTTTTCACCTGTGTGACTGCCATATTGACATGAAGCTGATCCCAGAAGACTGTGCTTACATAGTTGTGGCTCATTATCAACTTACAGTCATTTTAGAGTTGTTATTCTTAAATCGTTATGATCCCTTCTGGAGACTATAGTTCATGGTGTCGGTGCTTGGATTTGATACATGCTTGTCATCCATGCCATGTAAGTGTGATCACATTCGGGTATTCAACAATCCATAAACTCACATCTTTCTCATTAACGATTAACAAGCATGGAAAGAAACCATGTCTGGAACTGTGGAAGCTATAGCTGGAACCCAGCCTCTAGCATGGAGCCGCATGTCTGGAAAAAATAGGGATGGAAACAGGTTGGGCATGGGACAGGTGCCCGTGTACAAATCCTAACTCAATAATTCAGTTTATATATATATATATATATATAGATAGATAGATAATCGGGGCGGTTCCAGGGATATCTATAAAAATATCTAAAAAAAATCTCATAATTCCCGATCAAATTTTAATGATCCGAGCCGCTCAATGTGATCAGAACGTGATTTTAAAGGTCCCCGTGAGAAATCGGAAAAAAAAATGACCGAGAAGAGCTTCATCCGAACAGTTCCAAACAGTTTTTTATTGAACGGTTCACATAAAAGCTGCTCAAAACAAGCACTTTCCGGTCATATTTTTTGCTAATTTCTCGTGGGCACCCTTAAAATTACATTCTGCACACATTGAACGGTTTGGATCATAAAAATTTGATCGGGAACTATGAGATTGAGATTTGGGGTGTTTTTTTAGATGTTTTTATAGATGTCCCCGGAACCGCCCCGATAAATATATAATATATGTATGTATGTATCTGTTAGTGTGTAACTTAGACATACACGTATAGCAGATAAACATACACATGCTATATATGTCCATGACAACACCCGGATGATCCTGTATACATGTAAAAACTCGGGTAAATAACCATGCACAAAATATAAATAACTAGACTAGACGAGGAAAGGGGGACGAGTATAGAGAGCGGTGAGAGTCTGCCTTGTGGGGAAGATAAACTAGGATAGGTCAGATTTAACAGGGCTATTCTTGTAAAAATGGTTACCTAATGGAGGCAGGATAGGGCTGAAACTACTTTAATTTGCTGTCAAATGAACGAATTTAAGTTGGGCCCCAACATTTACACTGGGTCATGGCAGGTGGGACTCGAAAAGCTGAGTTGATTTTCCATACCTAAGCCCCTTGCCTTTCTCTTAGTGGAATGAGGTGTCGGCTATGAATATCAATTTATTTGAAGGAACTATACATTTCTTTTACAGGACTATTGGCAAAACTTCATTAGAGATGAGATTGTACTTTTGTGCTCCCAAGTTCCAACTCATGCCTGGGGGATCTGTCATCAGGACTTCTACACTAAGCAGAAGCTGTTTATCCCAAAGGATCTTTAAATAAAAGAGGAAGTTACTTATCTGGCCAGCTTATATATGGTGATGCAATTTTGGCATCTATTGGATACAAATGGAAGTCTAGTGACATATTCTATGAGGATGTGTCCTTGCGCACATATTACAGGTCTTGTCTTGACTCTTTTGTAATGCATTGCCCATATGCACACTTCAACTGCTTGCGCTCTGAAAATTGTTTGCACCTTTTATACCTCAAAAACTATGCTTGACTCGCATGTTTCAGTTACATTTGTTTTGGATGAGAAAATAATTGTTGCTCGTTTAAAGCTATCTGAATGTTTGTTTTTGCATACGCCATATTTGTACAATCATCTCCTGGAAGTTTCATTTCATTGCCTCTCTAGTCTCTAGTCTTGTCAATATAAACTATTATGTTCTCATTTTTAAAGGGTATTATGTCAATATAAACTTTGTAAAGGGTATTATGTTCTCATTTTTCTTCACCACCAATAGTACGTACTTTGGGTAAGTTATTTAGCCAAAGCACACTTGCCTTGATGATTCTTTTAAGTTGATTGACAACCAAAAAACTTGAACTTGAGACTTTCTTGAAGGCCAAGCAATGAGGGTGAGTTTGTCATGTCTTAATGATCGATCATACTAATGAAAATTCGTTTGAGGTACTTATGCTTTTAAAGTGAAGATTAACTTCATGGTCCACCAAAGGTTGGGAAAATAATCCAGGTTAGAGTAACCTTATTTCGTGCTATTTCTTTTTCTCATATTTATGGTTAAGCTGAATAACAGCCGTTATTCACAAGCTAATCGTTTGAGGTCTTTTCATAAGAAAATATAGCTGCAGTTTTGACGGTTTTCATTGAGTCTCACATAATTTTAGTGAATTCTGTGCTATCTGATACCCCTTTAACTTTGAGGGAAAAGTGGCAAAAACTGTTTCTATCAGTTAAAAAGACAGTAAAATAAAGCTAGTGACCGGTGCTAATCAGATTTTTCATACAGATACTTCGAGAAGGTTGACTTTTCTCTGAAATTTGCTCTGTATTGTCATTTGTCATCCCTTTATGCTGGTCACCATCGGCATGTGCCATAGTCATATGCAACATGCTGGCTGTGTGAATTTGACTGCTTTTTCATTCAGTTTTCAGTGTCTTGGATGGTGAAAGGTTGTAATCTCTCATCTCATATGATGTTTTCACATGAACCTTGTGAGCCACTAAATATCTTCAAATTTGCTTTGTTTAAATGTTACGCGTAACATTTTGCAGGATACTTGTAGCAAGTAAAACACCCAGCGGACTTTACAAGTTGTCCAGAGATGCAGTACTTGCAGCAGAGTTGCCTTCAGCATTCACTTCGCGAACCAATTGGAGGGGTTCATTTCCAAGAGAACTACGTACATTCTGCTGTCACCACCGTTTAGCTGAACCTGTCTTCTCTATCATCAGTAATACCCTGGAATCGTTGACAGAGTTTCCTGGATCGCAGAAGAAGCTGAAGGTTAATGAGTCAAGTAACCAAGTAATAAACGAAGGTGCAAATGATATCAGTGGTAGTGTACCCACGGGATCCAGAGAGACTTTGAGTTGTGAAGTAAAAATATTTTCCAGGTGTCAAGATTTGATTATTAAGTGTTCACCAAAACAATCTTTTAAGAAGCAGAATGATGCCTTTCAGAATGCTTCTCTGAGAGTTCTCTCATGGTTGAATAGGTATTTTAAGAAAATAGATATGGCTTTAGAGGAGCTGACCTCTTGTGGAGACGTTCTTGACATCCAATTTGATTCCCAACTCTTCATTAAAGAGTTTTCTCTGGCCGTATCAGTGTACACTTTTTGGCAGAGCATTGGGGTTCAAGAGGAAGACAGAGTGTTAGATTCAGCTTGTATAAATCAGCTAAACGGAATGCTGGGAGATAAAGTGGGCTTTATAGACATCAAAGGTCCAGATTCTGGAGTCTATCCTTCTAATGGGTGGTTGGTATGTATAGGGTCTGGTGCTGTGATTTCCTGCCTTGAATCAGTTGTGACACAGTTTCTGTTGGTCAGTCTGCTAGGTTCTATATGAAATTCCCTCCTCAAGAGTTGATTGTAGCTTCAGCTCGTGATTCTTCCTTAATTTTTCCAGTATTAACTCCAGGTGAGATCTCGCCTAATATGTTGACTTTATCAAGTTTCATCATATTAGGCAGCTAGCTGCACCAAGAAAATGGTGAGAATTCCATGTTCAGAATTACATTATATTGTCGCACTGATTTCCTATCCTACTACTAAAAAAGATTCACTTTGGGCAATTAATCGCTAGCCAAAATTGTCCAATTTGGACGATTTTACCCCTCGATTGGTGGGGTGCTGCCTTTGGCCGATTGTCCACAATGGTCATTTTAGTTCTTCTACATTGTGGGGCACGTGGCTTGATAGGGGGAGAGAATATCTGGGCCATCAGTCTTTATCCTCCTCTGGTTATATATATATATATAACCACAGAGAGAGAGAGAGAGAGAGGGAGAGAGAATATCTGGGCCATCAGTCTTTATCCTCCTCTGGTTAGAGAGAGAGAGAGAGATTTTTGGGCGAGCTGCACCTCTCTGTAATTGCCCCCGCCATCTCGTGATCGCCGTCGAGATGGCGGTATGACACAACCATGCCACCAACAGAGAGAGATTGAGAGCAGTGGGCGGATCAGAGAGAGGAAGGTGGCGGTGGCGATCTGTGGTGGTGGTCATCTCGTGATCGCCATCGACATTGGATTCAATCCATACGCCAGTGCAGGCCCATGTGATTGATCCCTGGACTCAGAGCCCTACCTGCTACCTCACATTTGTATTCTACGAGGGAAAGGCAGATTAGGATTCGCACGCTTGAGTCTTCTAAAGAAATCTCGCAGAAATCTTGCGAGAATCGATCTTCGTGGGCCACCAACCCCTGCCTTCGTTGGCTCTAAAGGTAATGCTTGCGATGGTTAGTTTTCTCGCTTTGCTTGGTTTAGTATGTTGTACGGCGCTTTGTTCATTTGGTTTCCTGATTTGTGAGTTTTTGTGTTCGATCTGTGTGTGGAGACTTAGGCACTTATTTTGCAACTTCTTATTCGAAAATAATAAGGTTCATTCCACAAAATTCAAATACAAAGTTTACTTCACATTTTCAAACTCAAAAATAATGTAAATGAAAAAACAATTTTTTTTTCCGCACCGTATTAAAGATCTCAATGAGATCTATCAAATAAGATCCATAGTGATAAGAAAATTATTTGTGTAAACACATGATTTTTGAGCTTGAAGTTGCCGTATACAAAAAATAAGACGGTTGCTATGAGAATGGGCGCCGGCGGAGGGAAATCGTACCGATGGCCGCGCCGATTTCATATATACACGGAAAAGGGGTGCTCGGATCAAGCACCCTATACACCTCGGATGCCGTTGATTTCAGCGTAGGCCCCCTTGGTTTTGTTTTTTAGAATTTTTGGACGGCTCGGATCGGCCGTCCGGTGGCCGGAGACGGCCCGGCGCGGCTGCCGGTACGATTTCCCTCCCCGGCCAGTCGGTACCTATACAAATTCTTCCAAAATAAGTATGGGCCTTTTTATTTTCGGGAACAAGCCTTCTTATTCAACAAAAAATAAGTTCTTATTTCAGTTCTGGAACACAGCCTTATTCAGGGCAAGTATTTTTAGTTTTTCATCTCTTTTCCCTTCTCCATTTGTGTTGCATGTGTGCTTTTGTGACTTTACCATGGCTCTGCTCGCTCCATAACATGTAGCTTTTTGATGATTTCTTGCATATAGGTTTCATTGTTTGGAAATCATAGAGTATCTCTTTTGATTTGCTGCCTTTGTTCTGCCGGTTTTGTGTTTTTTAGTTCTTATTCAAAGTGTTCTGTCTTTGTGTGTAGATTCATTCAGGGCTACTATTTTTAGTTGGTGATGTTTTTCCCCTTCCTGATTTGTTGCATGTTCGCTTTTGTGGCTTTATTCTGAAATCGTGTAGTGTTAATTCCTTTTCATTTGTTTGTTTTGTGACAGGTTTTGAGGAATTTTGCTGCCGGGTCTGGTTGGTTGGTTGGTTTGGTGAGTGCAGTATTAGAAAGTGAGGAGTAAGGAGAAATATAGTCTTGTTTGTTTGCGAGTTCAGCAACTATTAATATAAGCACTGAATTCCCTTGTTCACTATGTCTTGTTTTGTGTTAGTTGAGGGATTTGCTCGATAGAGGGTTTCTGCACCCATTGGCTTATAGATAAAAATACTCACACATTCATATTTGCATTGACTCTGATTTTATGACCGGATGAGAATTGTTAGGGAAACGGATGAGAATTGTTAGGGATTTCTGCATCTGATATGTTTCTTTGATCTTTATTAATTATTTTGTACTTGTGGATTTTCCCAGGTGTGGATTATTAGAAACATGAAGGTTTTGAAATTTTTAGTACCAATCAATGCCTGATTGCTCCTACATCAGAGGATATTAATCGGTACGTGTTGCTCTCCATCCTAATTTTTCCTAGGGCTTTCTCTGTTCTTTCCTTTTTAATATCATTATTTTCTTTTAGTGTTTTGTTATGCTCGGTAAGGATAGAATTCTGCCATGTTTTGCTCCATTTTATTGCAGTTGGTATTTTAACTATTGCTTTTGTCTAATCTGTAGCAAGAATCAAAACTCAAAGCCCAGCTCCTTCCCAAGTGTCTCCAAAAACCTTAGCAATTTCCTTAGCAAGACCACTTAATTTATAACTTACTCCAAACTTCTGCACTATCATCTGCTAAATAACTTATTCTACTATTGTGATGATTCCCAGTTCTTAATCACCTAATACCAGATAGCGTATCTTTCAATCGTAAGTCATAGTGAAACAAAATTGCTCTTCCGTAGGATTATGTAAAACAATGACACTTCCCTTAATTTGTAAGGCTCTAACTTTAACCTCGAGGATTATAAGCAGACGAATAACAAAAAAAGCACTCAAACTCTCTAGGCTGCATTTGAAACTAAAAGGCTCACTTTGAAGTACAAAGTATTGGATTATTAATCACAAGCAAGTGAACTGGCATAACTGCAAATACGAATGAGGTTGTATATATAATAACTAGGAATTTCCTGTACCTA
Organism: Rhododendron griersonianum; assembly: GCA_018127125.1. Lineage (NCBI taxonomy): Eukaryota > Viridiplantae > Streptophyta > Magnoliopsida > Ericales > Ericaceae > Rhododendron > Rhododendron griersonianum. Next base: position 4,439,674 of record CM030799.1, on the reverse strand, counting down.
AAGGCATGGCGTGACGTTTCACATTGACTGACCTTCACCTCATATATACCTGTCACAATCTTGTTTTTCTTTCCTTTGATACATGTTTTATGTAGCAGGACATTGGCCTAGGTCAGGGACTAGCCGAGTTGTATACCACCTCCAAGATGTATCTCCTGATAGTGTTCTAAAAAAAAGTTCTCATTTTTCATTGCAATAGTTGCTTTCTTCGATGTATTGGACATGAGTACACTTACATGCGCCTTATTTGACTTGTTTGTGTACATATTTGGCTTAAATCTCATCTACGTAAAAGCTCTATTACCTATAGAAGAAACTACTTAGCTTACCATCTTTATCTCACTTAGAACTATTGCAGGTGTGTAGTCAATGCAGGCAAGATGAGATTCAAATTTTTTTGCCAATCTCCATACATCAGAGGCTGGAATGTTTTCGTGTATTGGAGTACGATGTCCAGGTCAACCCTCGCCACCACCAGCGCACCACTACCAACGGATCTCAAAACCTCTGCCACCTAAAACAACACCACCTAGCCGCCATAAACCAACACCTAGAGCTAGCAAACACCTCCTCCTCCACCTGCACCAACCCGAGGCTGCCGGAAACACAGCCACCGAGAAGCCCACAAAGAGGAAACGGGAGAGGAGGACCCAAAACCTTACCCTAACCGAAACAGAGCAGAGCCGCCGTACCCCACATCAACCATCAACCGCTGACCAACGTCCCAGGAGCCGCACACCCCACCAGAAAACCCAACCAGGATCGGAGAATCCACCAAATGCCAACAAACAGCCCACGCCGCCAAGAGCTCCGAGTGCAGCCGAAACCCCATCAGTGACTGCCGAGACACCGTCAATTCGGCTCCCACAAGCGACCTGAGGAAACGACAATGGTGGTGCCAATCGCCGCCAGCTGGTGCCACCCATAAACCCACACAACAAGCCAACGATCCAGATCCATACGCCTGTCGTGAAGCCACCGCTTGCTGTTAAGCCCAAACCGTGACTACCCAAGAGTAGAAACACGGTGGGTGGGTGGCCTCACGAGCCTCACCACCTCCCTCATCATACAACCACGCCGTTAAGCCACCGGCGGACGTCCGACGAGAAGAGAAGGGAGTAAAAGCAGAAGCTGATACGGCAAATTAGAGCAGAGGGACGACCCGATCTGGAACGGTTAGGGAAAGGAGAAGAAAAAGAATAGGAAGCCCGGGGGAAGGAGGGAGTGAGCGCCTCCCCCTGGCGGCAGCAAAACTGGTTTTAGGTCAAAGTAGAGAGAGAGAGAGAAGAATGCTTGGATCCAAAGCAATAAGAAAGGTTTCTCAGTCGTAGGATTTATGGAGAGAAGTTTCAATGGTTAAGATTTATGAACAGATGTATGGAAGATTTAAAAAACGAGCCCCCTTATTATACATTAGAGCATCCACAGTGGTATAATCAAAACAAAAAGATTTATAAAGTTAGTAACATTTGTTCAAAAAGAGCTCACATTGGAATAACCAAATTTAGAAATATCTTAGTAACTCATCAAATTTTGGCTATTGGATAATCAAAACTATAAACCTTTTGCCAATAATCAAATTTAATTGTTTTCACATTTCCTCAATCAAATATACCATCATTACACAAAAACTTTCTTTCTTCTATTTTCAACATGTTCACAACGAAAATACTTTTAAAAACAGTTTTTTATTTTTTTTGAAAAAACAGTTTTTTACACTTTTTTTTTATTAAAACTGTTTTTCCCCACAGTTTTATTTCAAAACAGGTTTTTTATGGAGTACAACTTTTTTTCAAAAACTGTTCTTTCGAAAGAAACAACTTTTTCTATTCAAAAACTGTTTTTTTTTTTTTTTACTTTTTCCCGAAAACTGTTTTTTTTTTAATCAAAGTTTTCAAAAAACTTTTTTTCTCTTTTTCTAATAACCTATTTTTATTAGTTTGAAAACTATTTAAAAAAAATTGTTTTCTATGTCACAATTTCTAGATTTTTATAAGTTAAAAAGGTGATGTGGCAAGTTTTGGTTATTCAATTTTGATTTTACCACTATGGATCTCTACATTGCTAACCTTAGCAACCCCTTGATAACCAAAAGATGATGTGGCACATTTTGATTATCCACTTTTGATTATTCCACTGTGGATGCTCTTACACACACACATATAAGTTCAAACCAACGACCACTACTGCAGATGGGTGTGGGATCCACTCTTGGGTCCCATGCAAATGACCCGGCCGTGCAATAACTTTAAAATAATTTTTTTGAGCAGTCTTGTGAAAAATCAACCTGATCTATTTAATGTGGTTACTTGATTCAATTGTCCAACTTTTCCATCAGAATCCAAAAGAAAAACTGTGCAATAGGAACAAATACCTACGGTATTTCATTTGAGCTGATTTTTTTTGGAGCTATGAAAAAATTATTTTAAGATTGATGAACAGTTTTGATCATCCCACAAATCCATGGTAACTTCAATGAATTGGAATTCCCAGGGAAAAAACTTGTAATGGAGGGTGTGTATGTATGTAGTCTAGGTGTACGCATATGAGAAACTTTTACTAAAAAAATACTCCCCCGTTCTATTTTCATTGTTATTTTTTGATGTTCGTGTCAGTTTTCAATCGCTTATATCTTCCAATGTGAATCTCTAGAAATAAGCAATATGGTTCTTATTTGATAGATTTCAATTTGTTCTATAATACAAAGATGTCAAAATCATGAAAAATATTATAGATTGAAAGATATATGCAATAGATACAAAAGTGATAAGGAATAATGGACAATGAAAATGGGACGGAGGGAGTAATGGGTATAGGAGGGGTGGTGGTATCCCCTCTGGTCTATTTTCAATTTTTTATTTTTTGAGCACATTTTGATGATCGGCTTTGTTCATTTTATAGAACTTGGTGAGAACATTAATCTTGCAAAAAATTATGTTCATCGGATTTTAGTAAATACATGATTGGCATATTTGAAAATTGAAGAAATACAAAAGTTGAGTTTCGATTCAGTGTGTTTTTGGATCTAGTTTTTTGTTTTTCTTCAATTTTCAAGTGTGCCAATCATGTACTCCGATGACCATGGTTTTTCGCAAAATGAATGCTCTTGCTGAGCTCTATAGAATGAACGAAGCTGATTATCAAGATTTGCTTGAAAAATAGCCGAAAAATTTAAAACGGAACGAAGGAGGACACCACCACCCCTCATATACTAGTTATTTATAAAACTTTTTTTTTTTTTTTTGAAAACATGGGGAGTGATTTTTGGCACTTTTCAAATTGATTACTGCACTCCCTCCAATTTGGGAAGTGCCAAAATCAATCCTATTCCTTTCCTTTATGGAATAGGATTGATTTTGACATTCTCCGAATCAATTCCCATATGGAATGGGTTGATTTGGGCACTCCCCGAGTGTGGTTATAAATTTGGGGTACCAACAAATCAATTCCCTAAAACTTCGTATACGTATTATATGTTTGATTGCTTCGAGAAACCCGTCCCAGTTTCCAACCTCTCGCGATCGCCGGCCACCTCTTCCTCGTCTTCCTCTATTTAACTAGCTTCTCCGAATCTCTCTCTCTCTCTGAATTTCTCTCTGTGAGAAGAAGACATGAAACGCGAACGCGACATGAATCAAAACCCTCTTGTGGCTTCCCTTCCGTTTTGTCGACGCGCCAAAAAACTGGCTGCGAAGTATCTGAGGGAGCCTAATCTGAAGAAGGGCGGCCTAGACCTAGGGGACATACTGGCTGGTAATTAACCCTTTTGCGCAGTTGTTCGTTGTTTTTATTTATTTATTTATCAATTCTTTGTTTTTTTTGAATTTTGTATGTTTCCGATCCAGATTCTCTCTTCTATGCTGTTGATACCGTGATATGATTGTGGTGTATGGTGTAGGCCTACCCGTGCCATGAGAGCTAGTTTGATGTGGTATATCTGATGCAATTTATTTGTCCAACTTAAGAAGGTAATTCATGATGGAATACATGGACGTTAACATGTTAAACTATAGAATAGAATAGGTAGATACTTTGATTACCAGGAAAATTAGTATAGCATGTATACAACACGGAATTAGATGGATACGTGCGAGAGCAGAGTACAATTGATCCCATATAACTTTGCCCTGGGACCTTCCAATAGCCGTGTAATTCTGCTCTTTTATAACAGTAGAATTCAAGAATAGGCGGTTTAATTGGGACTCAACATGCTCTCCGCAAAGAAACACACGTAGCTTGGGTCATTATCTGTAACAGCTGGCCTTATGAATGAATGCCGTGGAATGAATTGGTTGATGACCCACAGTAAGCAGGTCCATTGAAGTGGTGTTCCTGGTCCTTTGCGAGTATGTCATCTCTTCATAACATTAAACACCCCAGGAATATTAAACCCGAATAACTTTATCCTCACGACCTGATAGAAACATAAGATAAATGTTGCTGTGCTGTGTAGCACTGAGTTCATTCAGTTCGTTAGTGTTTGACTTTGACACGCCCTGAGAAATAATGCTTTGTACTTCAGCTAGTTCCCTAAACCCACTTCATAACCACATTTTTCTCCACATCTATTTGCCATATGAACTTCTAGTTCTGAAACCCGAGTAGCTTCAGATTAGCAAACCCTAAAGACGAGAACTAGTCCCAGGAATCTGCCATACATTTGTGACTAGAAGAATAATGTCATCATGCAGCTCACAAGTCACTTAATGTCAACAGGCCAATACATTAGTACATAGCATTGCTCTTTATTGATCAGATGTTTAAGCGGTAAAATGTTGTGAATAATTTTCTCCACGTTTATTCATGTTGTTTTCATAGTACATAGAATTGCTCTTTATTGATCAGATGTTTTAGCGGTAAAATGTAGATCTTCTGTTAATCAATTATTCATGGGACCAATACCCTGTCCAGCTTCCAAGGAATATGCTCATGACTTTCCCTATATATTACTCCGACTCTCCGAGTATACCTAGCAGGCTAGCACCCTTGTGTCTTTTACAAAATCTCCATACGTTCGGCTACTTATATGCAATTTTTTAGTTTCTTAGAGAAGCAGGATAACCACTTTCCCTCCATATGTTTCTGTAGGATCCGCCATGGAGTATATTTACCAATCAAAAGCCGAGGATCCACCATACATTTGGTACAAGGGAGGAGGATCAAAGAAGATGAAGATTCTTCCTCCTATGAGGACCTGGGCGGATGAGTGTAGGTTGGCTCCTGAACTGTTGAGGGCGGTGGAGAGGGCAGGGTACAAGGAGCCCTCCCCGATTCAGACGGCAGCCATCCCGCTTGGACTGCAACAGCGTGATGTCATCGGAATTGCTGAGACCGGTTCAGGTAAAAAAGCTGCCTTTGTTCTTCCCATGTTGACTTACATATCTACCAGGCTGCCTCCTATGCCAAGGAGCAGCAATGAAGAGAACCAGAGAGAGGGGCCTTATGCCATGGTGCTGGCACCCACTCGAGATATTGCACTGCAGATTGAGGATGAGACTGTCAAGTTTGCAAAATTTTTGGGCATCAAAGTTGTTTCACTTGTTGGTGGGAGGTCGATTGAAGAGCAAGGGTTTAAGATTGGGCAAGGGTGTGAGGTAGTGATTGCTACACCTGGTCGTCTTACTGATTGCTTGGAGAGGCGTTATGCTGATTTGAATCAGTGCAATTATGTTGTCCTTTATGAGGTTGATCGCATGATTGATATGGGTTTTGGCCCGCTAGTTGTGGGTGTGTTAGATGCAATACCTTCAAGCAATTTGAAACCCGAGAACGAAGATGAAGAACTTGATGAGAAAAAGATTTACAGGACAACTTGTATGTTCAGCACTACGATGCCTCCAGCTGTGGAGCAACTTGGTAAAAAGTACTTGAGGAATCCTGTGGTTGTCGCGATTGGTACTGCAGCAAAGGCCACTGACCTAGTCACCCAGCACGTGCAGGAAAGACAAGACAAGTGTGGCAGCAACATTCTTGACTTTGCGCGACACTGATGTCTTCTATGATCTCAAGCAGACGCCGATTCAGAGTAACAGTCCCATGCCCCCTGAATTGACTAGACACAAGGCATCAAAATTCAAGCAAGGAATCTATTGCCAGACAGCTAGAACCGAATGAATCAAGTTTTAAACTATAAATTTGTAGTCATAAATAGTTTAGGTACTGGTGACTTGACGTTATAACTTATTGTCTCAGGTGATCGCGTAAATTGGCGATAAAACATGTCGTGAGGTCACGAACTCATCCTTCAATCATGTTGTGTGCCTTGAATTTTGCTAATTATTAAATTTTATGGTTTGTGCATATTAAATGTCAGCTGCCTCTGTGCTGTTTCTTGTTTTATACTCCAGTAGAATGGAAAACTGAACCTGTACTAAGCATCTCTTCTTTTGTTTTGGGTACATAGGAAATAGCCAAGCAAGGCCGAAGGCTCAGCGGACTTCAATATCAGTGTTTGAACTTTAGACTTGCGGAAAACATCCACTCCAACGAGGACACTATAAACTCTAATGAGTCCGATTTTGTAGTGAGGGTGAACATTAAAAGCCAAAAAACATGGGAGTTTAAAGTTCACTATATAAACTCTAGTGAACTTTTGTTGGTTCTTTCTATCCTGTGGGTCCCACCAATTTTAACCATGATTATCTCCTCCCCTAAATAAAAAGGATGGGTTTTTGGGATGTCAATTTTGGTTCGATTTTTCCAATTGTGCCCCTCAATTTTTAGAGGCGTAGTGTTGGTGGCTGGGTACAATGGTAATTTTGCCATCTAGCTGTGATGGTGGACCCCTGGTGTGATCTGGCTGTTTCGCGGGATACGTGATGTGTTTTGGCTGTTGATTTGGGTGCCGTTGTTCCCTTATTTTTATTACGCTAGCGACCAGTACTCATGGTTATTGTGTCTTCTCGACTCTTCAGCGCTACTTCCGTTCCCAGAGTGCTCTGTTTTGGGTATTTCCAGCTTCTGTGCGTTTGGTGGGAGGAGGTAACTGTTCCGATCTGATTTTTTTCCTCCTGAACTGGTTTTTGGGTAGATTTTGGTTGTCGTTGGCGGTTGTGCTTTCTGTTTTGGGGTCGGTTTGGTGATGGGTTGGTTTTGTACTTTCCAGTTGGCGAATATAGCCTATGGATCAGAATAAAAGGATGTGTATGCAAAGTGGTTTTTAGGGTTATCTCTCTTGCTCATTGATAGTAGTTGTTCGTGTAGGGTTGTCTCTCTTAGTCACTGATAGTAACTGTTTGCGTTATATCTTTTGTGCAATTGGATCAGCTATGGAATTTCAGAACCTTTTTAAAGTTAGTATTAGTATGTCATTTCAGTACATGTCGTTGGGATTAGCTCGTGGAAAGTGTTTTTTAGGGTTATCCCTCTTGCTCATTCATAGTAGCTGTTTGCGTAGGGTTGTCTCTCTTAGTCACTGATAAGAACTGTCTGCGTTAGTATTTTTTGTGCAATTGGACTCATGACTTATAAACTTGTTGACTGTTTCCTGGAAGATTACCGTGAGATTTTACCTTTGGGTATTGTGGTTGAATGGAATTTTAGCTGCCAACTGCGTGCGTTGTTAGATGGCATTGTGTACCATTCATTCAAATTGTATAGTGAAGAAGGTAAAGCTGGACTATAATTTCTTGGATTTAGTTACCATTGTCCGTTATGTTTGTTCTTACGGAGTATTTTTTTTAGAAAATTAGAGACCATTCCTCTGTTTTAGGTTCGATTTGATCCCAACCCTAAATATTATTTCCAAACCTAGATAGGCTTGGATATGTTGAGTAATGGACTTTTTTTACCCCGTTCACGATCTCCAGAACGGCAGAACCCAATAATTCACTCCCCATTTCCATTTTAAATCCCCACCTCTACTTCCCCCTCTCTCTCTCTCTCACCGCCCCCACACCACCACGACAACTCCCTCCACCAAATTCCACCCAATCGAACTCACTCTCTCTCCTCCCCCTCCTTCCCACGATGGCCTCTTGTTCTCTCTCTCCAACCCCCCGATATCTGCAGATCTCCGGCAAGGCTTCCATGGCTTTCCACAACCACACGTAGAACATCTCCACCGCCTCCTCCTCTCCTCCTTCCACCGCCGGAGGAGGAACATCCTTCTCCTCAACAAAGACTTTCACTGGCGGCCAACGTGGTAGATCCACCTTAGAATTTGCGGAGAAGAAGAAGGCTCTGGTCAAACATTGGGTACATCATTTCCATCTGGCCGTTTGTGGAACATTTTGTTTGCTGTGGAACATTTTGTTTGCATGAGATGAGTGAGGTAATTGGAACATTTTGTTTTGGTAGTGGAAAGTTCTGGTCGAACATTTTGCTTTCACCTTGGAATTCACGGAGAATAGAAGGTTCTGGTTTTGTCCGCCATCATCATCATCATCATCGCCTTGTTTTGTTTTTCTTTTCCTTTTTTTGAATTCTTGAATTAGAATCTGTGTGATGTGTTTAACGATATTTTAGCTCCAAAGCTTGATTGATGATTTCTCGTAGTAATCGAGTTCGTGGAGGAATTAATAAACTTTTGTATTTTCTGTGAGAACTGTCTATGAGAATTGTGTATTTTATAAAAGAATTGTGTATTTTCTATGAGAATTGTGTATTGTCCATGAGAACTGTCTACGAGAACTGTGTTTTAGCTATGAGAATTGTGTATTTTTTATGAGAACTGTGCATTATCCATGAGAACTGTTCATGAGAACTCTGTATTTTTTATGAAACTGTCTATTAGAACCGTGTATTTTCTATGAGAACTATATATTTTTTTTATGAGAACTATGTATTTTAGTGTTCTTCACCAATGGTTTTAATGTCGGCAGTGAAATAAATAAAGGTAAAGTTACTCTATGCACAATGTTAGTTGAAATCTTGTATTTTGATTTTCATTTCCATTCTCTCTCTCTTTCTCTCTTTATTTTTGTATGTGTTGCGGCTATGTGAAGTGAGTATTGGGCCTATGTGACCTGTGTGTTCTCATAGCCTAATTCACATAGTCAATTCTCTATGAGAATAGTCAGTTCTCATATAACTGGTTATGAGAATTGACAGTTTGAACAGGTTATGAGAATTGACAGCCTGTCTCTGAGAACTGTGTATTTTTCACGAGACATTGAGAATTATTTTTGTTCGTGTGTATATTTTTTTTGAGAATTGTGTATTTTTCTACTAAAACTATGTATTTTCTATCAGAACTGTGTATTTTTTATGAGAATTGTATATTTTTTATGAGAATTGTCTATGAGAACTATGTGAACTGTGTATTTTTTAGTTCACATAGCCAGTTCACGTAGTCCAGTTCTCATAATCAGTTCACGAAGCTAGTTCTCTATGAGAACAGTCATTTCTCATCGCCAATTCTCAGAGAACTGACTATGAAAACTGGCAGTTCTCATAGAACTGACTATGAGAATTGGCAGTTCACATAGCCAATTCTCATAGAGCTGACTATGAGATTTGGCAGTTCTCATAGACATTTCATATAGCCAAGGATATTTTTGTTCCAAATAATATGATTCAGGAATTGATTCTAAAAATATAGCTTTCATAGCCTCAATTCTCATAGCCATAGTTCAGGGGTATTTTTGTCCAAAATAATATGTTAACTCAGGCTATGTGAATTGGCGGGAATATTTTTGTCCGAAATATTATGTTAACTGACTATGAGAATTGACAATTCTCATAGCCAGTTCACATAAGGGTTTTTTTGTCCGAAATAATTTGGATCAGGAGTTGATTCTAAAAATATAAATTTTACTAAAAATAGACATGTACACAAAAAGTTAAGAAGAATGGAAAAAATAGTAAAAATACATGAAAAGTCAAGAAAAAGGACTGAAATAAAGAAAGAATATTTTTGTCAGGACTAAATTAAGTCCAAACCTACTTTTTAGGGTTGGCCTCTAAATTCCCCTATTTTTTTAATGTTTAAAGATTCCAGTTAATGCATAATTACTAGCAAAGTTGCTTTTAAAGTTCTCTGATTGTTGTTTATGTAACATTTGCTTTAGGTGTAGGTCATCGCTGGTACTTAAAGTATGTTTCTCTTGCTAATCATGCCGAGGTATGTTCTTTATTAGTCCGGTTACTTGTGCTCCATTTTAATTTATGCTGTGCTATTGGGTGCAAAATTATAGTTTTCTATTGTTTCCAGAGAGTGCCGCGAGGCCTTCGGCAATATTTTCCTGCCAATGGTGAGAGAAATAAAACATAAAAGTCAGCAGAGTTTGTCACTGGGACCAAAGTACGGGGACTTTTATGCAAGTAAAGGACACACACTTCAGTTGAAAATAAAAATCAGTAAGCATTTTACGGGATTCTGGGAAAAAAGAAGTCATAATACATGGTTTACAATGAGGTGGCTGTTTTGGAATTTTTCCAATAACCTGGAATGAATATATAAAGATCATCACAACATCTTTTTGGGATGAGAAAGCTGCCCTTTTACCAATGGCAGTTGTTTTGGATACTAAAACGTGATGTTGATGTTTGTTAGCCCCCCTGAATTAGCTAGAGCTGTTTTAACTTCGTTTAATATATCATGTTAGATTGCTGAAATGTTCAACAAGAAAAGGTTTTACAAATGGGCAAACTGTGACACTGTAGTTTTGATTGCCTCTTTATCAACCTTATATTTCATAATCAGCCGTTTAGTATTGGGGTTTCAAAATCATTATCTACCACAATCCTCCTTGATGAGTGGAAAGCAGACCATTTGGGGTTCTTTATTATTTGTCTCTAATATATACGTAGTCATTCTAGAAAATTAAAAGTATGGAGATGTAACTGTACGTATCTACAAGTACAGTATCATCAAATGAATTGTTATTAATTTACCTTTTGTTACGTTGGCCCCACATTATGTTTTCTTGCAGTATCCAAGATCATTGTCAAAATTGATGGTGTGAAAGACTTTACTTATGGAGAATTGGCTCTGGCAACTAACAATTTTGATGCCTCTGCTCAAGTTGGACAAGGACGGTATGGGAAGGTCACTGTTGTGGCCATAAAACATGCACAAGAAGGATAGGGTCTAGAAGAAGCAATTAAGGATTTGCTCCCCTTAGTTGAGCACAGACATCGTGTAAGGCATCTGCACAGTAATATGAATCCCGCAACCATTTGATAGCAAGGGGAAACGAGGGAAAAACCATGTTGTTCTCACAACTCTTAGTTTAAAGTTCGTTTAGTAATTGAATTTCAAAGAGAATAAAGAATAAAAGGACGATATAAAACTGTAATTGAAGAATTTCAATTTTCTGCAGCAGGAAATTATGAAGCAGTTTTGAGTAGGCAAAACTACGCACCGGATAGTCTCTCCTTGCCAATGGCGTAAAATCTCCGTTTTCATCTTTTAACCACGAGTTGGTTTTCTTTTTTCAAAGGAAAATGATAATGCCAAAACTGTTTTGCTTAATGCAAAAATAATTGTTCATAAGAGTTTTATTCGTTACACATGGTTCAAGCTTTTTATGCACAATAGTTTTGGCATTAACAAAATCAGTTTTGGCATTACCCTTTTTAAATTTCATTTTCTTTCTAAAATTCCGAATGTTATATTAGTTATCGTATATGGAGTCCAAAAGTGATTATGTGAAAGTGGTGTTTTCATGTCACAATTTAAGTCAAATAATTCACGAGCGACTACTAAAATTAGCAAGTCCAGTGTGAGGATTGAAAGCATAAGTGGATTGAGAACGTGAGGATGGGTATTTTGAACGATTATGTGACTAAGGTTACAACCATTACCCCAAATGGAATATAGTTCTTTTCTCAACGATTAATGGCATAGAATTTACAAATATCATGATAATTAAGCCAAGTTCAAAACAAAACCAAAGTTCAATATCAAGCAGTTATAAACTGATTTACGTACATAAGGAAAAGTTCTTTTGTGTATAATTTTCAAAAGTTTTTTTTTACCAATGTAAAGAAGTAATTGAGATGTTTAATTTGGTGCGAAGAAATTAAAAAATATATGCACGAACATACTTTATTATTTTATCTGCACGAAAAATACTTTATTTTTTGATCTGAAAAGTGCAAATCTTGTCGTACGACACACCTAAAAATAGATGGAGGGACTACTATAAACTTAAATATGTATTCCATCTGTCTCAAAAATGGATGACCATGTTAGAGATTGAAATAATTTTAAGGGAACACAATCTTTACCCTTTTTAAGCTTACGCTCTTCAAAATTATCCCTCAATAATTACTCATATTATCCTGTTAATTTGATATCTGTATTGAGAGGGACAAAGGTGGAAAGTCAATGGTTTTGTCCTTTTAAATTTTCAAAAGTGGACAAAAAAAAAATTGTGACAACAAAAAAACGTCCAAATAGTCATCCATTTTAGGACCAAGTTAGAATGGCTTTGTTCGTTTCCCATATTTACTTTGTTTTAACTTTGTTTTCCAATCATTACCCTACATCTTTCTCCAATCATTACCCTATTTTTCCAATCATTAATTTCATTTCTCTCTCTATCTCTCTCCACTCATTATCCCTCTCTCCAATCATTACCCTATTTCTCTCTCCACCCACTACCAAAACAAAAATTTCCAAAGTATCTAAACGAACATAGCCAATTACTGTATTTCTTTTATAATATTGTATGTATGAAGTATGTAATAAGAGTTTTATTTACAGCTTTTGATCTTGATGCAAGTATGAATATATGATACTTTTGCGTCGTCAAGGCTCGACTCAAGCTTTGGCTAGCTTAGCTTGAGCTTGAGCTCGAATCGTCAAATATTTTTATTGGATCTGAGCTCAAATTAGATAAAATCTTACCAAACAAACTTGAACATTCTAAAACTCGGCTGGATCGACTCATTTGCAGTCCTACTTAATGGAAATCAGAAATTCATATGCAAAATTCAGGAAAAGAAAATTGAAGTGTTGGCTAAATAAGCCATTTGGTTTTTTTTTGTCTTTATTAAAAAAAATCGCACTTGTTAGTTTCGCGTCAAATTTTTGTAAATTATTAGTTCGTCTCGATGAGAAAAATCGAAAAAGTAAAAAATTATGATCCAAATTTAATTTTTTAAATAAAAATAAAAATTAGCCAAAAAGCCAGTTTTTTCAACTTTATTCAAAAAACTTGAGTTTGGAATATGGATGATAATATTTTGAATAAAGATAAAAAAAATAAGACAAATGGCTTATTTAGTCAAAAATTAGCCTGGTAGGTAATTCCAATTTTTATTTTGAAAATTGATTTTGGCACTCTAATTTTAGCGCATTCCATTTCGTGTCTTAATCATGTGAAATTATAACAAAAAGTGGAGTGTACTTGGTTAAAACTGGAGTGGTAAAATCACGTCCTTTTATTTTCCATTTATTTTCTTGCATTTATTAATGGATTTCGTTTTAGATTTGGATCATAGATAGGATCGTATAATTGGCGACGACTCCCGTCATTACAGTAGGACGCAAGAGAGAGAGGGAGAGGGAGAGGGAGAGAACCCACCTGCGTATTTATGTGACCTATTTGACAAGAAGAAGAAGAACAGTAAGCGAAGCTCTAACCCCACATTTAATCCGTCCATTTTTCATGTTTTGATTTTATTATTAAGATAAAGAACAAGAACCCTTTTATCCGTTCTCTCTCTTTTTAGTCAATTCCGCTTTACACTCGTTGAATCTGTTGGTAAAAAGACTGCAATTTGTTTTCAAGCTTTGACTTCACATTTTTTATGGAATATCTAATGCTATCAACTCATGGGTTCTTGCGATTTATGAGTATCTTGTGAAGTTTTTGGTAATCCTAACTTGTTACTTTGTGGGTTCTTTTGATATATGGGTATTTAGTGGAATTACGGTGTAGATATTGGGAACTTGCCTGTTTTTGGCGATCCTGTGATATGGGTGTGTGAGATTTATCATGTTCTTATGATGTTAGAGGGGGATTAGTAGCTGGATTTTCTTTTGGTAGATATGGAATACATGTGGAGATCTGTGCGTTGGTTTCTTGATCTGCAAATTATGCTTTGTTGATGAGCAGTAGAAAGGTTTCTGTATATGTTGACTGCCTCTGGTAAGTGTTAGCTCTATGTTTCTTTGCTATCTACTTTGTGGGTTCTTGTGGTTTATGGGTATTTTGTAGAATTACAGTGTGGATATTAGGAAATTGCCTGTTTTTGGCGATCCTGTGATATGGGTTTGTGAGAATTTATCATGTTCTCATGATTTTAGTTTGGGGTTAGTTGCTGGATTTTCTTTTGGTGGATATGGAGTACATGTGGAGATCTGTGCTTCGGTTTCTTGATCTGCAAATTATGCTTTGTTGATGGGCAGTAGAAGGTTTCCTATATGTTGTCTGCATCTGTTAAGTGTTAGCTCTATGTTTTTTAGCTATCTACTTTGTGGGTTCTTGTGGTTTATGGGTATTTACTATTTATATGCGGTATGTAATACGGAGTACTATCTACTCCTGAGTTCTGGGTGCTGGTGATGTATGAGTATCTTGTGAAGTTTTTGGTAAACCTAAGTTGCTATCTACTCTGTGGGTTCTTGTGATCTATGTATTTTGTGGAATTATGGTGTGGATATTGGAAATTGACTGGTTTTGGAGATCCTGTGGAATGGGTTTGTGAGGATTTATCATATTGCTGTGATTTTGGAGAGGGGTTAGTTGCTGGGTTTTTCTTTTGGTAGATGTTGAGTATATATGGAGATCTGTACTTTGGTTTCTTGATCTGCAAATTATGCTTTGTTGATGGGCAGTAGAAAGGGTTCTGTTTATGTTGTCTGCATCTGGTAGGTGTTGGCTCTCTGTTTCTCTTTTTTTTCTTTTTCTTTATTTATATCTAAAGAGTTCTATTGTTTTGAGCTTAGGAGTTCACGCTTGGTGTATGTTTGTTGGGTGGGATCAAATAATAAATAGGGAGTATTCCTTTTTAGGTGTTCTACAGGTTGCTGCTCAATCAATTAGTACTGTTTAAGAGCTATGATATTTGCTGAGTCCTTTATGCCTATTGACTTCCTCTGTGTGGTATTTCAATTCCCAGCATTCTTTAAGTGCCATGAGTCTTTAATGTGTTCCGTCCCCTTAATATTATCCTTGGTGTATTGCCTGACAAATATCTGTTAGTAGATGACTTTAATCTTTATTCTCCTCTTCTAAATAGGTGGATAAACATTTGTTACCTGGATTAATATTGAGTTCGTGCAAATGGATCCAACGGCTGAAGAGCAATTAGATTATGGAGATGAGGAATACGTAGGGGCTCAAAAGATGCAGTATCGTGGATCTGGAACTATTTCTGCTCTTGTAGATGATGAGATAATAGGTGAAGACGATGACTATGATGATCTCTATAATGATGTGAATGTTGGAGAAGGTTTCTTGCAGCTGCAGCGTTCTGAGGCACCATTGTCGGTAAGCAAGGGCGGACTCCAAGAACAGAAAACTAGTCTTCATGAACCTAGAGCAGAAGTTGCAGGCTCACAACAGCCAAGTGTCCATGGAGTTGGAACTGAAGGGAAGTATCCGATGTCTGGGACCCGTTTTCCTGAGCCAAAGGAGGAATTGGCAGCTGATATGGGGCGAGTGGGAACCACTGATGTTGCTCAAACGGGAAGGGTTCATGGGTTGATGCAAGATGCTCAAACAGGAAATTTGGGCTTTCAAGGATCAAATCCTATGCCTCAGAAAATTGGAGTTGATACTGGTGGAATCTCTGTAAGAGTTGCCACAGAGTCGGCTCCCCTGCTGAACTCTGCCACAGGAGGCCCTCGGGTTGTTCCACCGAAGCCAGATATGGGTGTAAATGTGAATGTTAACCGCGCAATGGCTAATAATGAAAACCAGGTTCGGCCACCTATAGAGAATGGTTCCACCATGCTCTTTGTGGGAGAGCTACATTGGTGGACTACTGATGCAGAACTTGAGAGTGTGCTATCTCAATATGGGAGGGTGAAGGAGATCAAGTTCTTCGATGAGAGAGCTAGTGGCAAATCCAAAGGCTATTGTCAAGTTGAATTCTATGACGCATCTGCTGCATCTGCATGCAAAGAAGGAATGAATGGTTATAATTTTAATGGGCGAGCTTGTGTGGTGGCATTTGCTTCTCCGCAAACCATCAGGCAGATGGCTACTTCTTATATGAACAAAAACCAGCCTCAGACTCAGCCTCAGTCTCAGACTCAGCCACAGGGGAGGAGGCCAATGAATGATGGTGCGGGGAGAGGTGGCGGGATGAATCAACCCAGTGGAGATGGAGGGAGGAACTTTGGAAGAGGTGGATGGGGACGAGGGCAGGGAGTACTCAATAGAGGTCCTGGGGGTGGACCCATGAGGGGAAGAGGTGGGCCCATGGGAGGAAGGAACATGGTTGGAAACACTTCTGGTTTTGGTAGTGGGCCCATTGGAGGAGGAGCATATGGGCAAGGCCTTGGAGGCCCGGGTTTTGGTGGTTTGATGCCTTCTCAAGGTATGATGGCTGCTGGATTCGATCCAACTTATATGGCTAGAGGAGCAGGCTATGGAGGCTTTCCGGGTCCCACTTTCCCTGGGATGCTTCCTTCGTTCCAAGCTGTTAATCCGATGGGACTTGCTGGGGTGGCTCCTCATGTCAACCCTGCTTTCTTCGGCAGAGGAATGGCGGCTAGCGGAATGCAAATGATGGGGCCCACTGGGATGGATGGCCATCATGCAGGAATGTGGACTGACACTAGCATGGGTGGTGGGGGAGGGGAAGAACATGGCGGCCGAAGGACAAGGGAATCGAGTTATGGCGGCGAAGACGGTGCTTCTGAATATGGATATGGTGAGGGAAGCTACGAGAAGGGAGCTAGGTCAAATGCTGGGTCCTGGGAAAAGGAAAGGGGTTCTGAGCGTGATTGGTCAGGAAATTCTGAGAAGAGGCATCGTGATGGGAGGGAGATGGAAAGGGATAGGTCCGACAGGAATCACACATACAGAGAGGACAAGGATGGTTACCGGCCAAGAGAGCGTGATGAGGGCTACGATGATGACTGGGATAGAGGACAATCTTCTTCAAGATCACGGAGCAGGTCCAAAGCTGTTCCGGAGGAGGATCATAGGCGATCGAGGGATGGGGATTATGGGAAGCGGAGACGCCTTCCATCAGAGTGATGCCACAAAGTGCTTTATTCTTCTTATACAGGTCATTTGGCACCTGGTCCTGAGGATTCTCTATTAACATATCTGGTCATCAGATTACTAGGGTGCATCTAGCGTCGGTCTTTCTGATTCTTATGGCCCCACATGCAGTTAAAGTAAGTTCTGCTCCTATGGGTAGGAGGGGAAATATATTTTCCTCTTTCCTTTTGTTCTGCTGCCTACAAAACTTGATTTGGTGCAACACTTGCACGAAAATACTCTAATCTTTCAAACTTACCACTGTGGATATGGCCTTCTGGGGTTGGACTCTTTATACCCACGGATTGGCATTCGCTTTGGTTTTATATTTGTCTCGCTAATCCTCCTTTAGACTATTACTTCCTAGGGCGTGCAACCGTAAGATACTTGAAACCTTTTGTTATTATATATGATTGTGTGGTTTGGTCGTCCTTTTTATTGTGTTTGATTTACCTTCTTTTGCTTATTGAGTTTTTTTTACTGCTATGTGGATAGAATTGCACTACTATGTTGTGCTCGGGGTTGTTTTAGTTTTCTATCTACCATTACATCCTTTGGTGGTTGAGTTTTTCATAAAGATATTCAACCATCCCTGAGAAGCAAATGGGAAAATAAGAAACATAAGAGAAGTTGCTAAATTATCTGCAAGTCCTTTACATGCATTTGGATAAGCAATAAGGCAAATGTTTGTCACTCTATTTGAATTTCCATTAGAAGTTCATAGCCAGTCAGTTTAGCTGAAGCCGAGAGGTTGAACTAAGTACATTATTTCAAAAATAGGATTCATTACCCAGATGGATGGATTGTTACTTGGGTGGGGTAGCTTTATAAGTTTGATGTTAGCATGCTGTATGCATATAGGCGTATGTTGTGTGCTTCACCATAGCATATTAGCACAATATCATTTAATTTCAAATTGATTGGGATGCATTCAAGTATGCTTGCTAGTTTTGAATACCGTAGTAATCTTGAGATCCTTTCCTTTCCTTCCACTGGATAAAAGACTTAGACATTTCGCGTGGCTTTGGTTTTGGTGCACCTAAAGTTGAAAATGAAGTTGCCAATGTCAGGCTACACTGACTTGCCATTGGTGGATATGAGTGATCCTGTTTGAAACTTAGAACAGCCAAGGGGAAATATTTAGTGTCTTACTAAAATTTCTCAAGTATTATAATGGGTTTACCTAAAGGGGTTATGTAAGTAAAAGGTAAATAATGCTCCCTTTCAGTTTTCTTGTTTGGGCGACTAAAAGAGGAGTATTCACCTCTTATGGTGTTACTGTTATAGTAACTGGTTGGATATCTGGTGGTGGTGAGTCCGTTGTTGGACTTTACATAGCATAGACTTAGAAGTAAGAACGCTTTAAGCTTTTTGTGGGGTCGTTAAAAATTGTTGTTCATTTAATGGACTGCTTGTGTGTGATACCGTGATCTACAATGAAGATTTTCATATCCCGTTTGTTTCAAAGTTTGGTTTCTAGTTTGCGGGCACTTGTTTATGAGACGTAATCCTTTAGAGGTATAACATCGTTGTATTTGCCCACTCTTGTGCGGTACTTTATGTGAATTTACTTGGAAAAGCTAACTTTAATGTAACAATGTTATTATGATGCCTCAGTTTGGTAAATCATTTCTTGAAATTTTGTCTCCTATATGCTATGCATGATGCCTATTTGATGTGTTGAGTGAGTTAAGGGGCTATTTCTATTGATAGTAGCGAAAGAATTCTACATAGCGGTTGATGCCTATTCATGTTGATGCTTTTTCTTATGTTGTTATACGTGCATATCAGTTGTCATATAGATTATTTTGTGGCCTATTGGGCAGTTTATTTTAGTGAGTTTTGACTTTTGACATGGGAACTTTTAATATCATATTCAGGTAGCGAGTTGGCAACTTTCTGTTTTTTGATTGAATCAGCTTATGTTGGTTCTCAAGGAAGATGGGTAAAATTGGCTGCTCTTCCCTGAATTTCTCTGAAAATCATCGGTCTGCTAGTATGCCAAAGAAGCCTTAAAACCATATCATCATTCTTTTCCCACTTCCTCAAAAAACATTAAATTAAAGTACCGTGCTCCTGGAAGAAAACATTAAGGTCTTCAATGCCTCCACAATACCTTTCAGTCTGCTTGAAGAGTACTCTTTGGTCCCTTTTGTAAACCAATTTTCTTGTATTATGTTTGCTAAATAGCAACATGTAATTAGCTTGTCTCCATTTTTTACGTGAGGCTTGCCATTTCCTTTTTAAAGGTCTTGTACAAAATTTGAGGCCCATTGTTGTTCATAGTTGATTTGTTGTATCTGATAATGTTGATTATTTTCAATAGGAGAGTTAGTTTGTAGATTGTATCATGAGGTCACTGATCCATTTGTAAGTGGTCATTGTAAGATCTCAAGTTGGTGGTCTATTAGTGTTGCTTTCTTCCATGTACGGAGTACGGACAAAGAATATTGGATGTATCTTATTATCATGTAAAGTTCAAGAGGCAGTCCCATATAGGAGTTAAGTTGTTGTATATTACTACTTTACTGTAATAGGCCAGAAGGGGAAGAGGAGGTGTCATTTGCAGTTGTTTTCCTGATATACATTGTAATAACTGTTTCTGGTGTAGTTTCTTTTTCCTTCCCCCTTTTGGGAGTGGGGTTTTGTGTATCTGTTTTAGGTGTGTTTCTCTTGTAAGATCTTGTCACTAAGTTTTGACTCGATTGATAAATGGAATGTAGACTTTCGCATACAATGTACATTCAACTGTTTGTCTTTGGTTGTTTTTTGGTTAAATGTATATTCAACTGTTGGTGTTTGGTTCTCCTTTTGTTGGGAATGGGGAGTGACATCATATTCTCGATGGAGGTACAAATGCGTCTGGATAGTTCTTGGTAATGCTTGACAGGAAGCTCCTCATCATTGGATAACTTGCATACTGGTATGTATCTTATCTTGTATGGTTGAAAATCCTCATGAACTTTATGGGTAAATGCTTTTTTTGCATTAAATCCGTGTCTGTTAGACTAACCTCTAGCTTTTGTAACCGTTGGCGTTTTAAACACATGCATGCTTCCGCTTGATGGGTACATCAAGCGTAGATTAGTATCTGCTTTTCTCCTGCCTGGTTGACCCATCTAGTACCTCTGTTTGGGCTTCTGCCATCAGTTCATCATACAAAAGAAGGGTAGCTTTGCTCAGCCGGAGTCATTACTTATACCTCGTTTGGCCCTATCATATTAAGCTGGTCTGATCCCCTAAGAGTCGTTTTGTAAAGCAGATCGTCTGCTGGTTTTCATTGCCGATCTTGCCTTGGGCTGTTCAATAATCTACCAAATAGTTTGTGATGAAAAGATGTTTCCCTTTTCTTTTCTTTTCTTTTGTTGCTGCATTTCTATATTTCATCATCTGCAAATTTTTTGTTTCAATAATATTGTCTTGTCAGTTCTCTGCAATGAAAATTTAAAGTTATGCCATGTTTCTGGATTTCATTGACTTGAAGCATCTTTCCTTGTTATTTCAGTCATTCTTAAAGCTGCGGACACGATCAAACCTTTTTCTATATCTCGTTTTTCATATAAGAAAAAACAAAATGCTGCGGCATGTGTATAAGGAGCAGATTCTTCCTTGCTAATCTGACCCATTTCCCCTCGAAATTCAACTTTGTGAGATCTTAATGAGTAGAACAGCATATGTGTTCAGAACTTTTTCTCTTTGAAAGTAATAAGAGTTATAGCTGGGCATGTATCGTTTTACGTTGTCTTATGCCTTGTGATGTGTATATTATGCTCTCGTGTTGCTTGAGCATCTTTCTTACCAAACTGAATTCATGACTGCATGAAAACCATATCCCCATGTTTATATGGAAGGTGTTTCTGAGCTGTTTCAGTTGGATCATCTTGTTCAATGCCTGGAAGCAGGAACTCTCATAACTTCACGGTGGCAATGATAAATATTTGTTATTGTTTTTTTGGCTTGTAAAGGTTTATGTTATTTTTTTATGATAAATATTTGTTATTGTTTTTGGTTGGGTTTTTTTTTGTTTGGGTTTATGTATTTTTTGTGAAGGTTTATGTTGGTTGTCTTTTTGAGTTCTGGGTTTTTTCTCTCTTGGTAGCTACATTCTAGGTTATACTGCAGAGAGCGATATGTGCAGTTGCAGTTTCAGCCGTTCAAAAGTGTTTTTAATAATTTAGATTCATTGAAAGTTTCCTTCCGGGAATAATCTTTTTAGAATCTGGGCCGGTTGTCCAATTGTAGAGGAGCCGGTTCCCTTCCTTTTCTTGCGTACAATGGAAGCATGTTTTGATTTCTGCCTATGTCGATGCTATTCCATGCTTGTGTATTTGCATGTACAGATACGTAGAGAGTAAAATGCAATGAACAAGAGTAGTGAGGCAGGTGAGAACAGAGTGTCTGAGAGATGTTTCTGTACGATTTATATTACGTGTTGAATAACAACCCAAAATTTCCTCTTAAATTGCTTGTGTGAATGCGTCTTTGAAACACATCTTGAATCTATCATGTTGTGATTTCCATTTGCACGAATTCTCCAAATATCTAAATCCAGTCAGGCGATGGAAGTTACATGGTCCATGTAATCGGCACTGTCATATGAGATGATACTCGGATGTTATAATACATATTTTGTCATCATATAGCGTTATCACTAATGCTTTGGTGAGCAAGTCTGGTGACCACATTTTGGGTACTATTATGTGGTTGTCACCATTGCAGTTTAAATCAAACTTGTAGTTATGCAGGGTGGCACATCCTTAGTCACATGCGGGAGCGTCAGCGCGAGTGAATGCGTCTTTGAAACACATCCCGAATTACTAAAACTCGAAAGAGTGAGAATTGAGAGCGCGACCGCAATGCAAGGATTGAGAGCGGGAGCGAAGGCATTTTGAAAGATTATGTGACTAAGAGGCCACCACCGGTTCCATGTCAATGATTTGAGTTATCCATCTTTGTATTGGAAGCATTTTGTTAGAACTATGGCTCATATGAAAGTATGGAGAGATACTAAAGAGTTTTAGAAAGAAGGCCAGATGCCGGAGCAGAGCGGAGCGGAACGAGTGGAGCGAAACCGTACAAGGGTATTTTTGGGATAAGACCAAATACCAGGTTAGGGTTAGAATAGAGTCGCTATAAATACTCTATGTTGTAAATCCTAGTTCAGAACTGTGATAATAAAAGAACAGCCGCTCTCGCTCCCGTGGACGTACCCGGTTTTGGGGAACCACGTATATCTCTGTATTAATTCTTTACTGTTTTATACTCGTAAATCGTGTGCGTGTGTGTGACGATCCTAACACATTTCAAGGTGATATATATATTTTCTGTGAGCTCTTCAAGTTGAATGATATTCAACTCGTGAATGTAAGAGTCAAGACCAATGTTGGGTCCAAAACGCAAAAGGCAACTGGACGGAGAAGCCAAGTACAGCCGAATAGATCTCGGCCGTTCACATCTGAACCGTTTATTGTCGAGCACAGACGGCTTGGCTTGAGACAAGTAACCCCGGGTTCAATTCTTCCCCAATTCTTTATATTTGGAAGTTTTCCATCCTTTAGGAGAAAAGAGTCTTTTATAGCCACTCATTAACGGAAAATTACCCAGTGGCTTCATAGCATCACTACAGGTATCCTAATACCCTCCAAGACTCCCACATTCAAATAAAACATAACACGATTACATGATTGTCGCTCCTTCCATCAATTTGTCCGGTCCGGTTAACGCAAAATTACTCGGCGGCATCATAGCATCGCTGCCTGGTATCCTAATACCCTCCAAGACCCCACACTCAAATAAAACGTAACACGATCACACGATCATCGCTCCTTCCACCCTATCATCCGGTCCGATTATTTTTCCTGTGAACGTGAAAATGTTTTAGATGAGACGTCGGGACACCTCGTAACCATGTAACTGTGCCCGATGACCACTGAATAATTACTCGTCATCACAACCACCAAATCCATATCAATGGAACAAAAAAATTCTGTCAACATAGTCAATCCCTTTTCCACGGCCTTCCTCACACTCCCCGACCTATGCGCCAAAACCACCAATATTTCCTTCCACACCCCTATCTATATTTACCCCCCATTTCCACCTCCACTCCCAACACAGAGAGTTTGCTGCATTCTAACTTAACCCAACAAAACCACCTCTCCACCTCCTTGCAAGTTGCAACCAAAAAAAAAAAATGGCACGCCAAGTTCTGATCCTGGCTCTTGTTCTCTTCGCCGTCGTCGGGTTGGCTTCCGTGGATGCCGCCGCCGATCCGGTGGCCGCTTCGCCGTCAGGGGGTGATAATGATGATGTTGGCACCCTCGATGGGGAAACGGAAGCAGCGCCCGTCGGCGGGCCCGTGCCCGACGGAGTTTTCGCCACTAACGCCCCGGCTCCGTCTCCCAAAGGCGGCGCCGCCGCCCTCGAGGTCTCTGCCGTCGGCGGTGTAGCTGCCGCCGTCGCCGCCGCTTTTTTCCTCTAGACGTACTGCATCTGTCGTGCGTGGAATGAAGTGGTGATTTGCTTTGTTGTTTCTTTTGGTGCGCGCCCATTTCAAGATGTGTTAGAATCTGGGATTGGAAATTACTATCTGTTACCTTAAATTCTTACATGAAAAAAGTTAATTGAGAATGATAATCATCCACCTTCATGATGGATGTTTTACGTTGAATGAAAGGTCGATATATAGAAAGTCACAAGTAATTGTGAGAGAAATCATGGTTTGTTCTGTTGGGATAGTTATTTGTTTTATTGCTTGTTCTCTTATTTATTACTCCCTCCGTCCCACCTTGTTGTGTCTATTTCTTTTTTTTGGACGTCTCAAAAAATTATTTATATCTCTTAATTTATAATATTTTATATATTCAATAAGGATCTTATTTGATATATCTTAATTAATTATTTTAAACAAAGTTTTTGAAATCGTAAAAAATATTATAGATTGTGAGATATAGATAATTTTTTGTAAATTGCTAAAAAAGAAACAGACACAACAAAATGGGACGGGGGAGTACTTTTTTTAATTGTTTCCCAACACTCTTGGTTATCATTGCTGAGCAAAAAAAAAAAAAAAAAACACTCTTGGTTATCATTTACAAGAACTTAGTAATAACTAGTAACAAATTGAGGAGCTTTAAATAAGGTACTCAAGAGCGGAACCATAAATGTAATCTGTCCGGGGCTAAAATGGGTTGGTGGGTGGAATGGGTTAAATCATTTGAGGAGCTAAAATTATTTGGGTTAAATTTTGCGTATAATTTGTTTGGTTTTTTCAAGGCCGACTTGGGCTGTAACCCACCCTTCTATACTCATAGTTCTGCACCGTGGACCGGTTGGTCAGCTAGGTGAGAGACAATTAATGTCAGTTACGATAAATCTTATTGATTTGGAGTTTTTTTTTATTACTAGTTGGTATTATTATTTCGTAGAATGACATCTCTATATATTACATCAACTTTACAAGTGTTCTTAGTTGGAGAAGGGGGAGAAGCATTTTGGTGATTATCAAAGTACTTACCAAGGAAGGGCAAAGGTTCATGCTACCAGCACGATTTTTTATTCTTAGGTTTGGGTGTTGTTTTGCTTTGTTGGGTTTCGGATGTGGTGTTTCCTTTGGGTTTGGCAAGCCAATCTCGAATTGTTATTCTCTCCCTTCAGTTCCTGGCGGGCATATGATTGTCGGAGTAAGGTGGTACCTTTTGCAGGTTTGCTCGTGCTCCGGCTTGATGCCTCATTCTCAAGGTCCTTTTTAATTTTTGTAATATGTTTTCAAAGATTAATAAAAAAAAAAGTTGCCATAAAAAAAAAAAATTTCAGCATGGAAGCTGCAAATTTGGTGAAAATGGTCATTTTTACCTTCTATTTATAGTCCTTCATTTAAGATAAATTGAGGTCTCGCATTCTTAATGAAGAGACAGAATCTCTGATCCAACTTTATTTGAGATGGCTATATATGACTAGAGTAGTCGAAACCAAATATAACCCCAAACTCACCTGAGCTTCGTTTTTTTTTTTAAAGGATGTTGGTTGATGTTACAGTAATTAGAAAGATACTCCGTAATAGTTACAACAGGAGTCGAGCACCTCCTCCATTAGGACTCGAACTCAAGACCTCTTCCTTAGAAGGGAGAGTGAAGAACCAACCACACCAACCGTTGAGGACAATGAAATTGGTCCGTGGGAAATTAGTTGAGATACGGTTAAGTTGGTCCAAACACGAACGAGGGGGCCTGCTGTGTGAACCAAGACACAGCAGGTTGCTATGCCCTCCATTCGGGTCTTGTTTCGAGCTTGGAAATGTGATCCAAACCGTCTACTCTTTAGAGCTCGATGTGCACAATAGGGCCAAGCCCGTTTACATCCCTAGCCTTACAAGTTAAAACCTTGTTTGAGGACCGAAAATCAAACACAAAATCAAACGACATAACGATTTACGTGGTTCCCCAAAGAAACAGGTACATCGGCGGAGGGGCGGCGGATTATGGGGGAGTTACAAATACATACTACTCTCACGCCTCACAATCTCTTTGTTGCTCCTGCTCCCTCTGATCCAAAAACCAAAACTCGAAGACTTCCACGTACATGCCAAACAAAGATATCATAATAGCATTCACTCTGAGAGAGAGAGAGAGAGAGAGAGAGAGAGAGAGAGAGAGAGAGAGAGAGAGAGAGAGCTCACCCACCAGGCCACCAAGTCAACAAAAAGAAATTTTTTCTTCGAATGTCCTACTCTATTTAATCTTTGTATCTTTTCAGAGATTAATAAAATTTCTTTCGCCGAGCAAAAAATAAAAAACAACCCGAGCCAGCAAATCCAAATTCTTACGAATTTTCACAATGTGATGAGCTCTATCCCTTCCTTCAAATAGTATTTAAAGAGATCTGATGATATGTTTTGAAGGGTAAGGATTGAAGCATTCAGCTGATCAAAAAAAAAAAGGATTGAAGCATTCACTTCTTTCATTAGAAATGGATTTTGGTAAAAGTTTCCTAAGAAACTTCTTTAACGATATCGTTATGACCCTCAAAGCGATTCATATCGAATTAAACATTTAATCAAATCTGTGGTCAATATTTGACAGAGAAAAGAGAATAAGGATTGGAGATCATACTTAACAAAAAAATAAAAATAAATTAAGGATTGGAGATGATTCGCACCGCACATTTTTATTTTTTTTTGAAGTGAAGATCGATGTCATTGATTTTGAAAGAGGATCCAAAGATCGAATTACAGAGATTCAATACACTGAAGCAGCAAAAGGGCATGCACCCGACAGAAATAAATAAATCCGTAAACAATTTCGGAAAAGGCAACTAAAGCAAACACGACATATGTGACTGTCTACACGATGGTGAATGTTCCTAAACCGTTATAGGCACGTTGCCATTTCTGGACATTACAATCCCCGGAGCAAACAGTCTAGGGGGCATACAACGATCTACTATTAGTTTTGTCCATTGCAGTTTATAATCATTCACAAGACTCACAACTAGACTTGTAAGATTTTGAATCCCATACTGTATTGGCCAATACGTATATATTAATCAAATTTGGTACCCTACATCTCCAATTTCATTCCGGCTTGAATACAGGTCCATACCAATCGGTACCTGACCACTCTCAAATTAATTTTTGTTATAAATCAATGTATATTTTGTGCTAAATTTTCTGATACGGAAAAATAGCATCTAATTGTAATAAATCCCAAACGATACCCAGTATTTCACTGGCACCGTACTAGTAGAAAAATCGGTATTCAGAAACCTTGACTTGTAAACTCATAATTATGTCAGGAACGCTTAAAGAATTTGACTCTCCAAGATAAGTTCTTAATGTGTAAACAACACTCGTGCTTTGATTATGATGCAACAAGCAACGTCAGTTTGACTTGGTGTTGTCGGTTCCAAGGCTTACCCAACAACATACAGGGCGCCCTCAATCTTATGGTAATAGCACAGTTCTATTTCTCTTCATTAATAGAATTTCTTATGCTTCCTAAAGGAAAAAAAAAAAATTTACTGATCTCAAATTCAAGGTTGAAAGACAGATATCAACTTCTTTTTTTTTGGCTACACAAGATTTATTAAGAAACTTGACAAATAGTACATCAAGTTGGGAGAGGGGGAGGGAAATCAAACAAATGATTGGATGAAAAAAGAACAAAAAACCTAATGAGACAAAACCCAAACACACCCTGAGGGCTAGGCCCCAAATAATACATCCTAAAACCACATGAGTCTGGCCCAAATCAAGAGCCCAAACCTAACCCTAATCCTGCTACCTCATCCACCGCCATCAACATTTCAGCACCGCCGCCAACATCACGCTGTGGGCGACATGTCTCGGAAAATCCCCCGCGAGCGGACGTAGGAGTATTTTGGGCAAATCGATGAGCTTCAGATAGAGCGCTCAATTCAGAGTCGCCACTTGGGTTTGAAGGTTCAACACTCAAGGAACCGAACTTGAAACGCTTGCTATGTTGTTTAATTTGAAAAGGTGAAGGCACCAGTCTATCATAATCATATCTGGGTTCGGGAGTCAGTTTATGAGAAGGGAAGGGTTTTAAGGCATCATTCTCGCCCAATTCGGAGATCGGTCTTTACTTAGGCATTTGAGAAAACATTTGCGATTATGTTTGATTAATCAATTCTTTAGCCATTTAGAGGCGGGGAACAGTTAAATGGGGATTAAAGTTGTAATACGTTTGCAAGATGTGATTGAATAACATGAATATGCTTTGAAGCGATAAACAGGATAAAATCAGGTTCTGTCTAGAAGAGCAAACCCAGTGCACTGTTCCAAATTTGACATGCGCAAGAAGGAACTTGCCTGCACTGTCCAAAGCCACTGCACGCAGTTCCAACCTGCGCACGCAAAAATTGAACATGCGCGCGCGGATTTCCTTTTCTCATAGCCTCTGTTTTTATCATCCTTTGGGCTCTGGAAGCATCAGTGCACACTCAAGACAAATTAAACAGTATTTAGTTTTTAAACTACACAATTTAAAGGCTGAAAAACCTAACAAATGAACAAAACACCTCATAAACAGTGTGAGGGACAAAACAGTGGCCAAAGGCCAAGTCACCCATGCAAGAGCAATATACTGAAAAATCATTGGATCAAGACCACCTGCCCATCTAGGCAATTTTCCAGTACTTGTTCTCACATGACCGGGGCTCTGTGACATGTCCAGATATACCCCAGTTGGTGTTCCAATAGAACAGAAATAAGTATTGAAGTACAAGCTAGCAGTTTTAACATAGGAAAGCAGTAAACTGGTTTTATATACTCACAGGGATGATCTACAAAGAAAACAACATAAAAGAACAAGGTCCCTATTCCCACATAGATCTGCGCAGGCAGCCACGGAGTGGCGCGTGCGAGCTAAGGACCGACGCGCGCAGATCCCTTGTTCGCATGGTTTTTGAAACCTGCTAACCTTAGGGCCATGACTGGTATTGATTACTAGCCTTGACCCTACCAGTCCCCCTTAGGGATCAGAACAGGAAAACGGAAGGTGTTTAAACCTTGGTTTTA
This sequence comes from Rhododendron griersonianum, assembly GCA_018127125.1. Classification (NCBI taxonomy): domain Eukaryota; kingdom Viridiplantae; phylum Streptophyta; class Magnoliopsida; order Ericales; family Ericaceae; genus Rhododendron; species Rhododendron griersonianum. Next base: position 4,411,027 of record CM030799.1, on the reverse strand, counting down.
AGTTTGAAAGAGTGATTGAACTTGAGCTTGAGGATTGGGTTTGAAAGATGGTTGTATGTTGGATGGTTGAAGAACAAGTAGTAAGTTGGAAGTTTGGTTTGAATGCCCTTTGTATCTCTTTTTTTTTACGAACAAGATCAATGCAGATATATTAAAGAAAAAAAAAACACAATACAAAAATGGACACTACCGGTCCGGAAATACAAGAAAAAAATAAAAACAAAAACAAAACAAAATAAAATAAAAACAAAAGCAGAAGAAAAAAAAACAGGAAAAAGCCGCATGGAACCACGACGCCGGAGCCGGACCCGTCGAACACACTCATGAGGAGGGGTTGGAGAGGCCGAACAAAAATTAGTAACCTTGGCTTGTATTTTTTTTTCTTTTTTTTGTAACCCTTTGGAAGGAATAGTGAGGGGGGTATTTATAGGACAAACACCCTCCATTAATGGAAACCCTCCATTATGGAAACCTTCTAAAAACCTTCCAATAATGGAAACCATTCCATAAATGGAAAGCTTCCAGAAACCTTCTATAAATGGAAAGTAAAAGGGTCGGCTGCAAATTTAACCAGCGCGCGGGAAGGAAACCGGTGCTCGCCAGTAGGGTTCAGGAAGGTTTTAAGGGTTCCAAACGTTCAAAGCTCAATCTCTTATCATTCCTGGGGTGTTCTTAATCCATTTCATCGTCGAGAAAACAGAAACCGAAAAATAAAGAAAAACAATCTGAAAAACCCAGATTGGGGTGTCTACACACACAACCACCAACACTAGCAGCCTCCACAAACCACAACCCCCACCAACCATAGCCCGCCGCCTCCAGAACCACTACCTCCGCCGCAACCAGGCGACAAACAGACAACCCAAACGCCAAAGCAAACCCCGCGAACAACTGAATTTGGTGTGCTGTGCACTTCCATACGCCGCCGCAGGGCCACCAAATGCCGCCCCCACCCGATCTCCCACGACTAACCACCAGATATAAACTTGTTCCGCAAAGATTTTTGGGCTTTTCTTGTTGTTCTTATTCAATTTTTTCGCATGGTTAGTTTTGCGCTTGAGTTTCGTAAATTATTGATTCATCACATCATGACAATTCGGAAAAGTAAAAAAAATTATGACTTTTACCCAAGCATTCTTTGAAATATCCAAGATAAAGTCCAAAAAGTCAGAACAGGAAAAATTCCAAAAAGCCCTTGGCAGAATTGAAATATATATATTTTTTGTTGGAAAACCAAATCCGGAAATCAACGAATCGTCCAGATAGACAGACGAGCCTTGTTGAAAATGTCAAAAGTCTAGACGAGGACGAACCGGTGATCAAAATCCAGTGACGAGGACGAACCGGCGACACAACCGGTGATCAAAATCGGGTGACACAGAATTAGACCGATTAACCTTAAATCACATGTTCACAAAAAAAAAAAAAAAACCCTTAAGTCACATAATGCTCTTGCCGGTGACACGGAATTAGACTGATTAACCTTAAATCACATAATTCGCGTGTGTAACCGGAGGCGCAAGCGCGAGGATGGGGAGCGCTGCTGAAGGATAATGTGACTTAGGACCAAGCAAGCCAACAACCAGGTAAACATGGGGAAACTGATGTACGGATTCCTGTTCTTTTTTCCTTTAACCCTTATATCATTGTTCTTTCTTCAAGCACACTTGCATTTTTGATGAATCCAGTCAATACATATTAAGTTAAATTAAATGAACACTGACAAATGCATCAGACCTATTTACTTCTTGAGGCCCAAGAGCTAACATTTTTTTTTTTTTTTTGGGGTAAGTTAAATAATATTGCATCATTTGCTCAGGGCCTCTCCTACCTAGAATCTTCACAACCTTCTGTTTTCCTATTTACAGAATAAACATTGAAATATGAACACCAAATGCAAAAGCATGCTGACTAAGATGATTCTGATGATGATGATAATTGATGGGCTAATCGAGATCAACGTCGACCCGCTCGGGGTTTCCCCTTTCGGTCTGGTTTGCGGCAAGTTCGACACCCAGCTGACCTTTGTCACCGGCACCAAACGCGTATAGCTTACCAGACTCAGTGAGCGCAAAAGTGTGGGCGTTCCAGTATATGGAGTTTGTGAGGCTAATCTGTACCACACGCTCCTTCACCTGCTTTAGCGATGTTACTATTTCTGGGCTAAGCACATTTGTGTGCCTATTTCCCTGAAAGAAAAAGGCAACACCGTAAAAAGAAAAGAATACCTCGACGAGTTAGTTGTTGCTAAATTAGCGAGGCTAGAAGAACACACTCACTCCCACTCTCTCTCTCTCTCCCTTCAACACACGCAACAGTACTACGAACTGATAAAACAGGAAACATCAGCAATAATGCACAACGGGATGATATGTACAGTTCAATCTGCAAGCGCATTGCATTGCGTATAGGCTGCCATGTCTTTATGAACTCACAAAGAATTCACAAGCGTATCATACTCTAATACTCTAATGTAGTGATCATGTCATGACTCATAAGATTTGCAGGGACCGGGATTGGTTTGCCAATCCCGGGGAACCACATTGCCGGCGTTTGAACGCAACAATTAGTGGAGACTGGAGATACATGTCAGTTAGGCAACAATCCAAAACACAGGATATACAATACGCTGGATAGTCTGGGATTAGTACTCCCTCACTGTTAGTCGTGCTGGGTTACTCAACCCAACACATCCCGTTGCTATTAAACATGGCCATTAGGTACTTGTAGCCTAGACACGCAATAACAGAAAGAACTAATACGGGAAAGCATGCTGTGCATTAATCACAAAACAAAACAAACTTTTTATTTTGCCCATAGAAGCTTATGTCAACGAGTAATCAAGAAATCTAACTCATTACTATTTGCTAAGAAGGATGTAACACAACACTACCTTATATAGGATTAACTAATCAGAGAGTAGCAGAACATAATTCAGAACCATAAAACAATTCAGGAGAAAATATTACCTGGCCATCAGCGCCACCGGTGTTATGTCCAAGGCTAGATGATTCTCCACATCCGAATGAATATACGTCACCTTTTTCTGACACCACAAATGTGGTGTAATCCCCAGTAGCAACATGAACAGCTTTGACCTCGCTCAATGCCTCCACCACCTTGGGAACCGATTCACAGTCTTCGTTCCCATGTCCCAAGCATCCATAACGACCCCAACCCCACGTGCATACCCTTCCGTCTTTCCCCACCACAGCAGCATGCCAAGCACCAGCTGCAACAACTACAGGCTGAAGATTCAAAGTCTGAAACTGCTCGATCAATCTTGGGTATTTCTCATCGGTTCTTACGCCGTGTCCAAGCTTCCCACCCAACCCACATCCCACAGAGTAAACTGACCTGATATGCCATCAAAACAACATAAATATCTGAGTATGTACGATAGTAATTGTGGTAAACTTGTTCAATTGTAAACAGGTTGTGCCTAATTTCATCCACAATGCTGATATTTGGAAAAATTAAATCGAAACCCAAACATCATAAAAATGTTGGAAAGCAAGAAAAGAGAGTAGGAATGAAGTTAACAAAACTGACCGACGACTGTTACAGAGAAAGAAAAAGGAAAAAAGGCCATTAAGACCATAAGATTAAGTTATTGTCAAATAGGATATCTTTCCCTGGTTCAACCGATTTCAAATTGTTTTCATCACTCTTAAAATTCACGTGTTGCTGCAAATTAAGCTATTCGATGCAACAAAGTTCTGCACAGGGAATGAAGCATTATATTTGGAAACTTTTGTCACAGTCAAGAGATGAACAAGAATCTCACATGCCACTAGGATGACAAGCCAAAGCAAGAAGGTAACAATAGCCAGCAGCAATCTGAACCACCTGTACATCCGCTAATGCCCCCATTAAAGGATGCGGTTCAAGATCATTAGGCTCCGTTTGGTGACCGAGTCTACTATCGTTGCCCCAAGAAAATGTATAGACCCTTCCTTCTCGTGACAAGACAGCAGTGAAAAAATTTCCAATTGCAGCTTGCACCACAAATATGTCCTTCAGAGACTCCACCAGTTGGGGGGAGGTAACTAGTTTACTTCCTTGAGCCCCATACTCGGCTTCCCCAAACGAGTCTTTTCCCAAAGCATAAACCCGCCCAGCATCACTAATCAGCATTGTCCGGCCAGCCCCAGCAGCTGCTTGAATAATTCGAATTCCTTGAAGTGATCTGCAACAGAAAGGAGTTCTGATTAAATTTCCCCTGATATAAACCGTGCCCAATATTCATGTTGGGTAATGCAGTAGAACTTTCGGACAGAAATCTCACGCAGAATGATGAGGTCTTTTCTTGTGTGTTTTTTTTTTCTTTTTGTAACTACTTTCTTTTCTTGTGTGTTACCTCCATTTCAAACTAGAATACCCTCTATTATCGCGCATAATTTTGGAAAAAGCCACTCCACATTTCCACATAAATTTCTGTTCGAGGATATTCCATTCTTGCTCGTATACCCCCACCCATTATTGCCCTTAACTTTGGAAGATGCCACTGCCACAACATTCCACATGAGTTTTCTATACAAAATTTCTGTTTTTGGATCAATTTCATTCTTGCTTCTATATTAATCAACTCTACAATTACACAAAACTTAGCGACCTGATTTGACGAGGCCGCCACTCCTCTTCCGTAGTGCCATGTCCAAGCTGTCCAGAGCTGTTCGACCCAAATGAGAAAACAGCTCCATTTGAAGTTACAGCAATACTATGACCTGGCCCTGCGATTGCTTGCGATTTCTCTCTCCTTGAGCAAGCTTCTCCAGCCAGTAAGAATCTCAGGACCAGTTTCCAAGAGCCCCCACACCTTTCTTTCAAATCTATCCGTTCTACTTCTGTCATTGGCTTAAAAATAGCCCTTTTCTGACACATATCAAGAGCAGCAAGCTCTGATAACGACAACCCATGGTCGGGGGCAAAGTGGGCGGGCTGCCTAAAAAAGGAACAAGTTGCCTACAGAAACACCATTACAATTCAATCAGCAGCATTATCAATTCTTAGTAACAGAAAAGAGGTCCATCACCCAAATACAAAGAAGACAGAATACTTGCCTCTAGTCTCGCGAGATCATGTGGGTCCAAATTACACGCAGTAAGGACATGAAGGACAATGGAGGGGTTGGCAGATAATGGGAACTCCCCAGGACTCAAGTCCCCAAAGCAATGCCGTTGTAGTCGTTGAAATGTGGCGACTATTGTAGCAATTGGTTGTTCAGGGATGTTATGATATTGAATAGTTGGGGTTCCACTCGTTGATGCGTCCATGGGCACCGCTTAAATGTGCAGTGCCCAAACTAGGCAGACGAGGAAAAGATCTAATATGCTGAAATTCAAGCGTAAAAATCACCACATGGAGTCAAATGATGGACATTATAGAATATATGCAGCGTCTGGTTCGCCGGAATTCGACTGTTCATTCTTTTCGAATGCTCATTCTCACGTTTGGTTTATTAAAAAAAAGAAGTGACAGAATGAATATTACAAATGGAATCATCATTCACCGATTTAGGTGCCATTCCAATGGAACGCCAAGGAATGACACTTTTCAACAATCACTCCAGCAAACCAAACACTCCCTTACTATTTAGGCTTCCAATTTTTTCTGACTAATTGAAGGTACAAGTGAGAATCTGTGCAGAAGTATCTACCTTAAATTATATGAACTGGTCAGAGAATTTCAGCAATAGCACCTACACACAAAGTACACTACATCAACCCACCATTTATGGAACCCAAAGTGAAAAAAAAAAATTTACTGTGGGGTAACATAAGAGATTTGTTTTCATTAAGCATAAGAGGCATGCAATGTAGAATCATCAGATGGAGCAGAAAATGAAATAGGTAACTAAACCACATGATGCGCTAAACTGATCAGAAGCTAAAATTGATTCAAACCAAGGAATTGAGAGTTCTTCAAACAGATACTTTCTTGATTCAATGATCAGAGATGATGTTGGGGAGAAACAGAAGCAACCCAATTCAGCCAATCCAAATCAAGAGGGCAAAAATGAATCAAAGATGGTCAAAGGAAGTTATTGACTTCCATATATGATCAAACAAGTAGATGGAACTGAGAAGCAATAGATAGACCAGAAATGAAGAAATCTATCACATGGAGAAATACTAGTCCTTCAACTACGGATATTCCACACCCAAAAGTAACCCAAAAAGGAAACGTTTCTCCACTGCAAAATAAATGCATCGATTCACACACACAGCAATTGAAAAACCCATAATTCAGAATCAACAGACCAAAACAAAGCAATCGGATTCAAACCCAGAACAGGGATTACAATTGCTAAAGAATTCTTCACAAAAAGGCATGATCTTTTGATTTGCCAAAGATCAAAGGATAATCAGACCTTCGGTATAATCATCAGATGACACCACAAGGGATAAATCAAGAGAAAAACTGAAAATTGTCATAAACTAGAAGCCAACAAGAAAATTGCAAACTGTTGAATCTGTACATTATGATTGTTACAGATCGAGAACAAAGATTATACATGCCATAGAAACCCGGGATTGATCAAAACCCATGTGGGAAATCCGTCAGTTATCACAACCAAAGGTAACAACTTCGATTAAATTGGAGAGTTTTAAGGAAAGGGTATCCGATAAAAGTTTTATCCCAAGGCGATTGTTTATCCGGGAAATATATGATGCATAGGGGTAGAAAAAGAAGGATGGTTGATGGGATGTTTAGGAGAGAGAGAGAGAGAGAGAGGATTTTAATGCTTTTGTTGGAGTGAATGAAATGAAAGATGATATTTTTGGGCTTATATATATGTATTTACCGAGATTTGGGTGGCTCTCTTCTGTACGTTTTCTCGAGGAATTACGGGCTAGATGATGAGGTGTCTCTTAGGTGGGTGATGGAAAGGAAGGCGATGAGCTTATTGCTTACACATGCCATCCTGTATTTACATGACTATGTTCTTTTCATCTTTTTTTAAGTGTTTATTATAATTATGTGTGTCATTTAAAATTGTTTATTTTTAATGTATATCAGTAAAAATATGCAATATGTATCTTTTTGATAGGCCTCAATTATTTTTATAAAAAAATAATTTTAAAAACATAAAACATAATATATGTAGAGAGATATAAGTCAATAAAAATGGAACGCATAATTGTAGTGGACACTTAAAAAAAAAGAGAGGGAATAGTACCTTATTTGAGTGATTTGTTGAGCCATTGAAAATTGAAGTGTTTTGAAAATCGGACCAGTAAACGAACCGTAAAGAGTATCGATAGGATGATTTGACTGGTTTAATTGCGGAGTAACTCAGAACTGAACCATATTGTCATAATTACGTCATACGTGCTAATACACTTATAACTTATCACCGTAACCCAAACCAATTCAACTTTTAGAGTTCGCTGAGTAGATTTTTAGGGGGAAAAAATGACTTTAATAGTATAACTATAGATTTTAGCAAACTCTACTAATTGAACCCTTCCAATCACAATGAGAAGATCTGGTGGACCGGTGGAGCGTTACACCGCGTAATTCATTAGCGCATTACAGGAATCACGTTCTAAAATGACACGAAAACAAATCCACAACCCTGAATTATGTGTGGTAAATCATTCTCCCCATCAAGTACATCAAATAACAGGGTTCAACTATAAATTGTTCAATTCAAATTAAATTCGAATTTTTTTTGGAAAATTTTAATTTAATTTCGAAGTTTAGCATTTACCTATAAACACTCTATTAAAATAGATCATGAGATGAGTACGAGTACCATAGTTTTTGGCTTTACTTCTATAAGTTTATATGTAGTTGAGTTTGAGCTGAACTAAAGCAACTAAAGGAGTTCCAAAAACTTTTCATTTTTATCTTTGAACGAAATAGTGGACTTCGGGTTGGTGCTATACAGTGAGGTGCACAGCACCGTGCTGCACACCTCCGAGCCGTCGGATCGTACATCCGACGGCTCGGATCATATCTCGGCAACCAACGATCAAGAGCCATTCATTGCCGAGATGAGATTCGAGTCGTCAGATGCACGATCCGATGACTCAGAGGTGCTGCGCACACCACTGCACATCACCATCCCCCAATTCATGGTCGCCTACACATCATTTCTGACAAAAGAATTGGTTAATCAGAAGAGTTGTTTTCTTTATTGGTTTCTTGCCAACCATTTCTATTGGGTCTCGTGTTGCTTTTGCTTGCCCTTGTCCCTTTAATCTTTGCCATTTTCAAAGATTAATAATTTTTTTTTGCCGAGAAAAAAAATTGTTTTGCTTTTTGTGTCCTTATTTTTGGGCAATTACGCAAATCACTAGTTTGACTTGACTCGATGCACCTGGTAATTCAATGGGTAAATATCTTTTTTTCTTGCACATTTTATTCGGTGAGACTTAACTTCGATCCCGACATATGTATGGACGGGCGGTGAGATTTTTGCAGATGGTTATATTATACTGATGGTAATACTCCCTTGTGAGTATGTAGTACAATTTATCTGCATATCCATTTTATGTACCAAAAAAAAAAGTTTGACGTCACTAGCGATCTTCAATTTTTCTTTACAAGTAAAGATCAACTAAGGGTAATACTCTCTTATGAATACGTTGGACGACTACTTATTTGCATATCCATTTCATTTTTTCTCTAAATTAATATGTTACGTTTTGTGTTCTAAAAAAAAAAAGAAAAAGAGGCTAACTGAGCTGCTCAAAAGAGATGTTCAGTTTTTTTTTTTTTTTTTTTTTTTTAATACTGGAACGACTTTCCTAATCTGCTTGATAGTCCTTTTATTGTTTTTGTGAGATTTTTATAAAGAATTTTGTTCCTTCTTTTAAAACTTTAAAACCTTTTCGAATACCCAAATATATTTTAATTTTTTTTTAAAATGCTCAAAAGATGTCTGATTGGTGGTAACGTAATCAATCAAATCTAACCAACATCACTGATGCACTAAAAAAATGGAATTGGTGTGAACTGAAACTAAAATTAAATGTCCATGACATTATTCAATGATACAAATACCTTTCAACAATTGGAAGTGTACGCAGAAAAGTATTTTGGAAATAATAAAACTGAAATTCTGATTCGTTAATTAATAAGAGTGTGTTAATAAAAAGCTATTAAGAATATATAATGTGGGGAGTAGACCCCAGAATAATATGAATTCTTTGGACATTCCAACACGAATATAGGAGAAATGCTACAGTACACATCCCTATGCGGGTATATAGAGTATAATCCTCTTGAATAGTGTCAAATTTATAATATTCGACATAGGAATTCTCAACATCAGTATAATAATGCCAAGAGGCATTTAGCCAACGGTATAAGGGGTGGACTTTAGGTGGGTCCACGAGAAAGGAGGTTAGACTCTTCTTTCAATATGCTAATCTAATTATTCTAACAATGCTAACTTTCGCCAATAAAAGCAAAAAAATTATCTGTGTAGCAATTCATAGTATTTGTATATAAACTTACCACATTTGTTAAAAAATCATAGTATCGAGATAATAATCTATAACATTAGAATGCTGTGAAGTTAAGCTCGATGTTATCAATTTATGAATTTTTATGCAAAAGTTATGAATTCAATACTATTTTTTTTGAGAAAGTTATGAATTCGATATTAATGGTTTGAATTAATTTGCAAAATATTATGAATTCAAGGTGATTCAATGGGTAGCATACCATCAAATGAAACTGTGTTTCATACCACTTCTCTTAAGCTCAATTTGGATGACCAAAATCTTGGGGATTAAAATGAAAATGAAAATTAGATCATGACATGTATATCCCGCTAATTCCTATGTTTGGAATAAGAATATAATTCCTGATGACATATTCCATATGAAATCACATTCCCAGACTAAATGGGATCCCTCTCTTACCCTGTTACCTATGGTAATCTCAAATATATTTCTCCCTCAATCCTTAAATTAAGGATGTTGACTCTAGTAAATTTCTAAAATAATTATTTCCTAAATAAGATTACTTCAATTAAGCCAAACACCGAATTGGAATTACTTCAGATATCGAATTATGAGGAATTTAATCTATGGTAATTAATCATATCTCATTTTTCTAACCTTAATACCTGGCCCTGTTTGATAAGAGGGACTGAATTAGATGAGATTGTGGTTAAGGAGGGGAAATGATATTGGCACTCCAAAAATTGATGGGGGCACTCCAAAAGACAAAGGAAAGTGGCTTTAGAATTACACTGATTTTGGAGTGCCTGCATCAATTTTTGGAGTGTCAATATCATTTTCCTTAAGGAATTATTAGTGAGGGGCCTGTTTGAGAGTATAGTCCCTCATGTCAATCCCGTGTGTCTTACATTTGTTTTGAATAGCGCTTGACAAGAATTAATGGCTCAATTGTCCATATTATCCCTAGTGCAATTTATAAATGAGTGATTCTATTTAAACAACCCACCCAACTACTCTTTTATTGGTTCTTTTGAATAGATGGCCCCATTATATATACAACCACAGTCGGATAGGAATAGAAAAAATAAAACTCCAAAAGAAAAAACACCCAATAAACGTACCATATCTGTATATATTCAGTCATCAGTACGTATATATACACATTATATGTACGTATTCGTATTGCCTATGTCTAGATCGATGGATAGTGGAAGAGGCTAATTTCTTGCTCAAACAATAATTTCACATAATCTAAAATCCATTGTCTCTAATAGGAATACAAATTGACAATATTATCTAACTCAAAAAGATCCAAAATTATGATGTATATTCCTTAGTAAATACTCATAAACTTTTCCATGGCTCAAAATCAGGTTTCGATTTTTCTTAACTTGCTGCAAAAAATGAACCAGGCTTCTCTTCTTTCAAAAAAAGTAAATAAATAATCCCTTTTTAATAAAAATCAAAAGAGAGCTTTCTCCAATGCGTTTTTTTTTGGGGGGGCAAAAGTGAGAAATTTGTATTGATAAACGTCCAACAGCACTTAATCCACAATCTCCTCTCTCTCTCTCTCTCTCTCTCTCTCTCTCTCTAACCCTAGCCGTCGCACCTCTTTTTTTCTCCCTTTCCCTCCCTCCCCTTAGGGTTTCCACCCTAAAATGGGCGGCGGGAGGAGGGGCGATCTGTTAGGATATTTACTCATAAATATTATTTATCACAAGAATAATTAGAGCACATAATATATGGAAATACAGGAAGTTAGAAATAAGACAATATGAAAAATATTAAGAGTAAGAAAGATGTTGCATGTGAGATTGAGAGTCGTGTAGTCACTGTCTTAAGGCTAATATTCCTCCCCTCGTGAAGGTTCCACCGGAGTGTACTAGCCCCAAGATTAAACCCAAGCGCTTACAAGCATTCCTCATCCGATGTTCACGACCACCGGGAGGTTTGAACGAGTCACGAACCGAGTTGCCCAATCAACATAGAAAATATATAAAATAGAATGTGAACTCTCACACAAACATGTTTGTATCTCTCTTTGTGTACATCCCTATGAACATGTATATATCCTTTCTTATTTTCCTCCCCATTCCCTTGTAAGAGATACACATATATATAGGAGTAATAGCCATTAATATAGAGATAATGATAGAGCATAAATACTCTTTATTTTGTAACCGATATTTCAATACTACATTAATATTGTAACGGTAAAACACTAAAGGTGAGGAGTTAATACTAATATTTGTTTTTATTAAAATACTCCAACAATCCCCCACTTTTAATAAAAATAAATATTTTATAGTTTTACCTTTAAAATCACATGACTTTGAAAAATACATACTAGAAACAAAATTGGGCAACTATATACTGTGCAATAGGTGAAGGTGTCTTCCGGACTTGAACCTCACTTAGTGTTAATAGTTTACCTCTGAAGGATCATAGTGAACTATGTCTTGAACTAGACCCTTTGAGTCAGAGTTCAACATATCACACACACAGTACCGGTATTGGACTTTCGTTCGCGGGTTAGTGCTATTAATGGCCATGCACTCGATCTTGATTCTCATGGGAATTTCTATAGGCTAGCCTAAGCCTCATAGTCGCGGCCTCACGACAACTCCCACTTAGGTGAATCCTCCAAGGGTACAGTGACGGAATGTACCTCGCGAGAGAATCCTCGCCTTGGATTCATTAAGGGTTAAAACCCATCCTCAACATGTCACTTCTTCAGCACTACGCCTTAGGAATGAGCAGGAGAACAACACTATATGGTGTCTCATAATTTTTCTATAGTGCTGGTATCAAGTCACGCAATATGGATTGTTTTTACCCATTGAATCTCCTTCATGGGATCTCCAGTCACAGAGATTGGGTTACCTCCCTAGGTGACTTCCTGTAGGCTTTGCTCATTCCCCTCGACAATTTTTAAGATCTAGCCTCGTGCTAGTCCAAAGGCAACAACTCCTCTTGGGAGTTCAATAAATGCCTCAATTTTTATTTTACTTTGCATGCATGCTTTGGCTTCTCAAGCCTTTATTCTCCTTATAATGGTGCAAATTTCAAACTTCGTCTTGTTGGCTTACAGAATGCACCTGTATAAATTTCAAACACAACTCGCCAACACAAAAATTAGTATTATGAATTTCTCAGTAAGAAATATCCAACCAATATTCACAAAAATTAGAAACCCCACATGCATTTCCTATTTTCCGTAAAAGGAATAAAGCAAGGGCAAGTTGATATGAGCAATCAAACTGGTTGCTAATCTTATAAACAAAATTCACAGTCTATCAAAATTAATATGCCCCCACAAAACACTAGCAATATACTTTTAATTTTAACACTCACGTAGCAGGCATATTAAAGAGAGTATTGCGATCCTTTAAAAAATTTCGACCAACACTTCTCTAAGAAAACTCTTATCATGGGGTTCGTATTATATGCCTTTTCTTGATGTTATAAATCTTGAAAATACACGTTCCCAAATCATTACATAAATATTGTCCAAGGGAAACCTTTTTTAAAGTCTCAAAACTAAAACATTTGAAACCTTTTAAGTGATAAAAACCCTTGAATTCTCCACCTAAGACATTGAAAACATTTTCAAAGCTAAAAATCCCTTTATTTCTTCACCAAGAATACAGAACCCACTTTTATTCATAAATAACCCCCACATTCCCATCCATAGGTATACAACTAGCTTTTGTTAAAGGACAAAACTTGATTACTGAAATATTATTTCGAGAACGTATACAATGGTTTTAAGAATCACTAAATAAGTTTTGAAACTTACAAAATAATATGTTTGACCATCCCCCACAAGTTTCAAAACTTCAATCAACCAATGAGACTCATACTTGTAAATATGATAGAAAATACACTGCCTTATTAAAAAGCAATATAAATATATGCTCACAAACGGTCACAAAATAATACGAGCATTTATAACCATGGTTTAAAAACTCATTAATGAGGTAGCAACCGAAATCGATCATCTATTAAAAAAGCTTAATCCTGATAGCCGTGGTTGTAATTTATTTTGCCTTTCTACAAAACAATATATGAAAAACTAATCACCTATTCCAAAACCAAAAAAAACTTTTGAAAAACCAAGTTTACAAATCTCTACCCAAACAAAACACGTTACTCATGACAACAGAAGGGTCATGAAATATGATAATAGACTTGGTAACGAAGAAAAATTGAACATGACATTTATTTATTTTCCTTAAAGAGATCATCTATAGACATAAATCTTTTCCACCGAATTGGGAAACCAAATCCAGCACAAGACTTGGAAAAATAACCGCATACATGTGCTTATTACAATGTGGATTCAGACAACCACACGCAAAGCAATAGTTTTAACCCACTGATAGTGAACACAAAAACCTTGTCCATACTTCTACAAGTAACCACCAAAATAATTTCCCCCCACTGGGTTCTAACAGATCAAAACTGTGAAGACTATTGTTAGAAAATAACTTGAGAAACTAGGCACTAAAGTGATAAAGTCCCAAAGAATGCCACATAAATATTCACCGCGCGCCGATATGCAAAAGGTTATGCTAACCTTTAACCGTGCAATTTACGCGATCTTTTAGAATAAAACCTTTTGTCTTCCTTAGAAGGAAAGCGGTTTATTTTTTCCTTTCAAAACCACTGATAGTTACTCCCACAATGACTCTTGTAGATCCCCTAAAAACAATAGTGACCATTAAGACACTTAAATAGGGCAGTTACTACACGGGAAAATGAATAGCCAATCATTTTTCCGTACAAGGCCAATCAAAATCTCATATGTTGTATGCATAGATACTTGCAACATAAAGTACACAAAACCTTTTACTTACAACCATGATAACCTATGAGCTACAAAATAACCCCGCTTTAAGTGATATCAAACAGTAATTTCACGGCTCCAACCTGTAAAATCAATTACCAAATACTTCCACCAACAAAAAATAAGTCCAAATCTAGATCTAAGGGATCTAAGGAACCTTCTTTTTTTTTAATAAAACAAAATACACAAGCTGCTGTTTTTTTTTTTTCCCCTTTTTTCCAAGAAAATCCAATCACATAAATACAATCACATAGCATTAATCATGCATTTTACGATCATCAATCTTATGTCTGTAACTGTCACAATATGCAATATTTATACGCCAATTATCACCCGCATTCATTTATAACATATAAAAGAGGTCTTGTCAGTTACTCTTCTGTACGAGTCAAAAACTTATTAACAAAACCACCACTTAGACATTTCATGTGAAACATTTTCTTCTCCTATTAAGTATGAACCAACTTCAATCACTACATACACAAATTATATTGCAATGATAAAATAAATGCAGTAACTATAACCAGTGTGTTTGAACAAAGACAAGAAACTTAGCAAATTTTCTAGAGTTTTAGCAACACTTCTAAAAGTATCTTTCTACTGGAAAATAGAACCAATGTTTCTTTTGAAATCAAGTGAAATCCAAAACTATTCCAAATATATATATATATATATTTGTTTAAATGTGAAAATCCAACTTTCCCACTAGAACTAGCTGATCATACTAGTAATAACAAAGTGACGTCCTCAAAATAATTTTGTGAAGAAGATACTGTCAACAAGATACAAACAAAGCTTATTAACCGTTTATTTTCCAACAAAGCCTTTTTCCATCCAGGGAAAGGAAAACAAATATCTCGGTTTTATTTTTCCTTTTGTTCCCCCCTTAGGATCTCGGTGAAATATTATAATGCAAAAATAAAATCAACCAAACTCTTGTATTAATAAGTTGCCATTTTTTTCCAACTCTAAATGGACCAACCGCAGTATTTGCAACATTGAGATAATGCCATTAGCAAATATCATGAGAATGTGAGTCACCTTTGCTCACATGCAAAAATTAATTAGAAGGTATAATGTCTCATAAATGTACCACAAAGCACATGTCAAGAATTGGCAAAATGTAACAGTCCAAACAATAAGTTGCAGTAGTGCAATAATTGTACGTAAATCATGTTCTAAACAAAACGGCATAGTCTTATAATTTTTCAAAGAGTAACCGAAACTTAATTTGATTATCATTCCAGTGCCCATAGCTATTAATCACAAAATTACTACTCCCATTAAACAAAGAGAAGTACCGAATTCTAGTGGTCAAGATATTTGGTCATGAACTAAGATTAATTATAACCAGGAAACTAAGGTTAATTATAACCAGGAATTCATATTTTAATGGCTATACACAATAGACAGGTGTATTCCACCACCATGTCATTAAAATCAGAATTTTTTTTCAAGAACAGCCATCTACAATCATATATGGACTAGAACAAGGAAAGACTACTGTCCAAACATATATAGGCTAGACATGAAAAGTACGAAAACCCTATATTTATGAATGTGACATTTTCCTATTCATGCAATCACATGCAAGTCAAAAATCCCTATTTATGAGTAATTAACAATTTGCCCTTATATACAGAAAGAAACTGTGTATCATGGAATTATAACAGCATCATCTACGCTTAAGGTTGTAAGGTCCAAAAAACCGAGCTCCTTTGTATTAGAAATTCCATTGACAAAACACAGTTTTTACAAAACTACTTCTCGATCAATATGGTTTTGATCATAAAATTAATATGAATAGAACTTTAACCTTCTACTTGAACACACAAGAAACAAGAAGCATATGATCGATCTATACTGGGAGACGAGTAGCATTGCCATTACGTTTTGCTCTCTATGATCTATTCAGCTATTCTTCACAAATTCACAACGAGGATTTCATATTAGCCTTAACTGTTAGGATATTTACTCATAAATATTATTTATCACAAGAATAATTAGAGCACATAATATATGGAAATACAGGAAGTTAGAAATAAGACAATATGAAAAATATTAAGAGTAAGAAAGATGTTGCATGTGAGATTGAGAGTCGTGTAGTCACTGTCTTAAGGCTAATATTCCTCCCCTCGTGAAGGTTCCACCGGAGTGTACTAGCCCCAAGATTAAACCCAAGCGCTTACAAGCATTCCTCATCCGATGTTCACGACCACCGGGAGGTTTGAACGAGTCACGAACCGAGTTGCCCAATCAACATAGAAAATATATAAAATAGAATATGAACTCTCACACAAACATGTTTGTATCTCTCTTTGTGTACATCCCTATGAACATGTATATATCCTTTCTTATTTTCCTCTCCATTCCCTTGTAAGAGATACACATATATATAGGAGTAATAGCCATTAATATAGAGATAATGATAGAGCATAAATACTCTTTATTTTGTAACCGATATTTCAATACTACATTAATATTGTAACGGTAAAACACTAAAGGTGAGGAGTTAATACTAATATTTGTTTTTATTAAAATACTCCAACACGATCTCCCTTATGGAGTTTTTTAATTTTCTCCGTTGGCCTCCGATTGGAATCTCTTTTCCTCTCCTTTCATCACTCTCCACCCTCATCCTCCCCTCATGCCTCCTGACACCTTGGCCTCCCCAGTTCCTCTACCACCGGACCTCCTCCATCATATTCGTTGTTCGCCGGTGACTCGTCTCTGGTGGTGCAGTTCAGATGTTCGGCTGTGGGTGCGGAGCTTTTGTGCATGATTGGGTTGCCGGAGTTGGAGATCTATGTTGGTGGATGATGATGGCGAGGTTTTTTTTTCATTTTCTTGTTGGTTTGCAATCCTTTGCTTATTCTTCTCCCTTTTGTGGAGGTTTTCTCTCCGGTTTCTTGCCATGAGTTTTTCTCCCGACTGGGTTTTTCTCAGTTGGGTTGTTTCTTGTTTCTGCAGTAAAAGATTTAGTTGGTTTGGGGTATAGTCTATGAGATGAATCCCCGCCGTCGTGGTTACTTGATCCTTTGTCTAAGAAATTTTTTTCATCTTAATGTACTCTTTGGTTGGAGTTATAATATCATCTTATATCGGTTGGCAAAAAAAAAAAAAACACCAGCGACACTTACAAAACGGAGATCATTACAAAGAACTTGAACAAAGCCAAACTAATCATTTTCTCCAATGCGTCAATCACGTGTTTTTTGGTAATATAGAAAATTAAAATCTGAAATGAAGGAAAGTGTTTGAGGCAACAGAAATTTCTGTAGCTTTTTTTTCCCAATGAATTGATGCTGTGTTGCTTGGTATTGTGTTATTCATAAGCCATCTAGGGGCATCTTGGTAAGTTAACCTCTAGTCCAGAAGTCCTCTTAATCCCGGGACTAATAGTCCCACCCCTCTCCCCAGGAATGTTTTGTCCCAAACTTGAAGGATAACTAGTCTGGTGAGGATTAATAGTCCCGGGACTAAAAACAACACAAACATGAGATTAAGAGAGGTGAGGAAATTAATAGTCAGATCCCACCCTTAATCCCCCAATCAAACAGGGCCTTGATGTCAGTGGTTACTAAACATTGTAAAAACTAATGAATTTTCTTTGTTAAAGCAGTTAGTTAGATGGGCCCATTATCCCTCAATTTCCCTTGTTAAAAAGCACAAAAAATCTTCACTAGATATCCTTTGTTAAAAGGAATCATGAATAATAATTTACTAACCTTAAGTAGGGCACAAATTAGTACTTTTTTGATCACTTCCTTATACAGTTCCCCCTATATCATTTTAAGCTTGTTCTATAAAATTCTAGGAAAATCGAACCACTACTGTTCATTGTCACCGAATAATATTGGTCTACATTTGAATCCTATATTTTTTTTTTGAACCAAAATTGTATATATTTAACTCGTTTGTTTCTCGTTTTACATTTAGATAATTAATTTGGCTTTGTCCAAAATATTTGTAATGAACTCCATTATGTAAGTGCCGTTAGGCCGTTAATATATCTTCTCCTTTTTTGTCAAATATAATAATATTATTAATAACAACAACAACATCATGTGAAAAGTGCATGGACTATTACTCACATTTTACTTGTGGTTAGACCTAATGCTAAAACTAAAAATTGTGGGGCAAAGAAGAAAACGACTTTTCCATCGCCCAGGAATCCAAGAAGAGAAATCTCATAGGAAATTATATTATGGAGACCTCCTTTGTCGGTCAAGGATTTATAAAGAGATCCAGGGAAAAAGAAAATTGGGGAGAAAGAGGTAGTAATATACCATATCAATGTGGTTTTATAACTCGGGCATCCGGGCCAGCTCACGTGCACATCGACTAATTCTGGGGACTTAAACCCACTGCCCACTTGTAGGGAGCCCAATTAAAGCTGGAGGCCCTAAAGAAGTTGATAATACCTTGGAGGTTTTGAATCTAAGAGCATCTCCAATGGGAGATGCCAAATGTGATGTGGAGGTTGTAACGTTCAAATTTGACACTAATTGACAAACCAACCCAAATGCCTTCTGTTAGGCCAAATCCTACGTGACTTTTGACATGAATGAAGGGGGCATGAAGCATGCCAATTTTGACACGGATGAACACACATGCCAAATTTCAAAAACTGACGGTTATGATTTTGAAAATGTGTTGTTTGATTTTTTTTTTTTCCTTTTCAAATAAATAGAATTTGGTATAAGGGTTGGAGAGGAGGCTTTGATGTCAAATTGGAAATGCTAAAATGCCACAAAAGCCTTCAAAAAAAGTTTGACATCTCCAATATGCAGTCAAGGGTTGGAGATGCTCTAAGATCTTAGGAGGAAGCAACCTTTAAATCTCAGATTTTGACCACAAGACCAATCCATTTCGGTTCATATGGATGTGGCTTATAGACTTTCACCAGTGGCTTGGACCTAACTTCATGTGAAGTATAGGGCCACATCACCATGCCTTTATTAGGAGAACCCAATGCAGAGGTTACCCAACATTACTATTTCGGGTAAAACAAAATCGTAAGGGTAGACAATTTTTTTTGAAAGGCAAAAGATAATTTTATTATTCTTTGAAATTATTACAAGATTAAAAGGACCTTGTGAAAGAGGCATCACAACATGCAAGAGGTATGCATCCCAACAATGTTGGCATCCAAACCCTTGATTATCATATGTCAAACAAGGCCCAAGAAAAGGAAAGAAAACGGTTAATAAGAAATCAACCGAATTGAGTTCACAAACTGAAAGAGGAGAGGGTTGTGCGTTAGATAGCTGATAGCCAGCACGTAAAAAGCCCGTCAGATCTTTATAACATGAATCCAAATATGATAACGCGACATGCTAGGGCGTTTCCTTTATGGCCCTTGACAGAGCTCGATCAATGGAGGAAAAGGATTCATGTAGTCGACCTCAAGTGATTGGGACTTAAGACTCGGTTTGGTTTGGTTTGGTTTATTAGGGAATGCATTCAATTGTGTTTAGCACAATCATTTCCTAGGTTCCATATGGCTGGCTTCATGTTGGGTGATGCAATCTCTGGTAATTGTGGGTTATAGCTAGATAGGTTAATTAGGAATTGGGGGATGGTGCTGTGCACCTCCGAGCTGTTGGATCGTGCATCCGACGGCTCAGATCTCATTTCGGCAATGAACGGCTCTCGATCGTTGGTTGCCGAGATGAGATCCGAGCCGTCGGATGCACAATCTGACGGCTCAGAGATGCCCAGCACGGCACCAACCCGAATTAGAGTACTGTCACAAAACCTCATTATCATGAGTTTAGACACAATTAATTAAGACACCGACAATGATGCAATTATCACAAAGGTTTGGAATTAATTATAGTTCCCAAACAAAGTGTCCACAACAAACATTTGTGGAGGTTGTGATTAGACTGGGGCTAAGTGCTAACTACTCCCCATATTATAACACAGAGTTTGAGTCACGATGAGAATCATCTTCTTCGCCAATTCAGACACTGATAATAATTTTTAGTTGAAGTAAACAGAGGTTCTAGAGTTGAGATCAGCCAGACCATGACTCGAGGGATGATAAGATAGAGCTACTATTTGGCCTAACAGTTCTACAATAGTGTGGAGCTATGGATTCGAGGCATAGAAAGCAACTTCTTATACCGACCGAAAATCTCTTGCGGATCCTGCTAAATATGGAATGGAAGCCTTGTGTACTGAGTACGGCCTATTATTCGAGAACCATTTGCAAGTACTCCCTCCGTCCCATAATGTTTGGCATTTTCAGGAATTCGTACCATTTTTAAATTGCATATATCTTTCAATTCATAATGTTCTATGCGATTTTTTGAACTTTGTTTAATAGAACAAATTAAACTCTATCAAACAAGATTCATATTGCTTATAAAAAATATTATGGGTTAAAAGATATAGTTAATTTTTTCATAAGGCTAGAATAGTGAAAGTGCCAAACTTTATGGGACGGAGGGAGTATTTAATTGGCCGCCAATATGAAAGGTTTATAATATATATGTTCACAACAATAATTGGCAACTTTAGGTCAGCCTTGGCCAAACTTTATTTGTTCCAGATCTGCACTGTTGTTGTCAAGAACAAATTACTATCTTGTCATAGATAACTTCATTTTTTAGTAACTTATTTATGTGATTCAATTCACACTCTTTTAACCTTTTAAGTGAATACACTTGAAAGCACCGATCTTCTAAGGTGAACAATTGAGGAAATGTCAACATTGGTTTACCCTGAAAAATACGGTTGGCTTCTCTGGTAAAAGAGCTATTCTGATGTCACCGACGTAGTGGTAGTCATATAGCAATGAAGGGTCTCAAGGAGCCTTTAGTCTAGATTCAATGCTCTCATGCGTGCTATCAAAACCTATGTTGGGCCAAACCGTACCAGATTTTGTCTTAGTTTTAGTTGGCCCCACTCTAGTGAGCAGTTGGATTGGTCTTCCTAATTAGTCGGTCTATTAGACTTGATACAGAATAATAAAGATAAAGAAAAAGAGTATGACCCGCTAGCTCCACTTTTTACCGTAAGTGCTACAACTATGAATTAACAAACATGTACACACTTGTATGTATACTAACAATAGACAGGCTACCCACACAAAGTAGTGTGAATCCCTCACCCTGTTTGTGTGTGGCAAAAGTGTTTCCCTCCCTTTATTCGCCTACCAAGTAAAAGAAATGAGAACAAAAAAAAGAAAAGAAAAAAGAACTCAACTTCTTGCCATAAGAACAAGAGGGGGAAAAAACTTGACCATGCACTAAGAAAAGGTGAAATTAGATGAATAAGTTAGTAAAATCACTCAATCAGATCACCTTGTCAAGCTTTGATGTTCCAAATTGGGATGATGAGAATCCAAGGCCATGGGCTGAGACAATTTATGAGGCAGTAGGTGTGGCAAATAATAGAGTACAGAATATTATATTGTATTCCCATTCAAGAGTAAAATGGAGTCAGTTGTCACCCAATCTATGCTAGCACAGTGGACACAACTTGTAAATCCCTACCAAGGGCAAACTTGTCATTTTTTTTGCAAAAAACCTTTTTTATATCGAGGCCAGCTTACGCACCCTTTATTATTCTTTGAGGGACCAATCTCGCCATTCACCAGTAGAGAATCCACTAAAAACCGGAGTAAAGCTATGTATGAACTCACTCCATCAGATTTGATAGCATCTGAAAATTTTCAAACCTGAGATCTTGGGAATGGAGCAAATTTCCCCGAAGTCCTAAGCCTTGATCACTATGCCAACCTTTGTAATTTTCAGCAAACCCTGAAGAGGCTAGGGATATTTCATCTTGGTTGTCTGTCGGTTAGTCTCCTAATTTTGAATTAATACTCTACTTATAAGTTAATTAATACTACCTGCTTTTTTTTCTGGGAAGACAAAAGAGATGGACATGGAGTCAACTTCAACTTCACCTTCCATTATCATCTAATCTTATACTAACCCAATCTTAATATAAAATAGATTTGAAATTTCTTTAAGTATGAATTAAAACAATATAAAACTATCATGCTAGTAGCTTCCAAGGCTATATTGTTATTGATTTCACTATTTGACCATATATATAGTGTCTCCCAATCAAAATATGACAGCACACCTATAGAAATAGAAACATATTTCTAATCTTCTTGGGTATGAATTTTAACATTTTCTTACTCCATCATTCTAGCTTGAACTTCACTTCAAAACTCTGAAATTTGATTTCCTCACAATTTCATTTCTTTCTTTTAGAACATTGGCATGCAGAAAATGAACTCTCTTTGCCCCATTTTATTTGCCAATTTTTAATAAATTAATCTTTTCAGGGAATACATTCATTCCTCTTGTAAAATTTCAACTCTGTAAAAATGTCATTTGTCTTACGAAAGTTGTTACTTGATTAAATGAGGAAGGGATTTGACATAAGAAAATTACACAGAGTATGTCTCATTAGCTTTTCAGAGTAGACAAATAGATTTGGGCAATTTAAAGTCAAAAAATAGATAAACAAATTCTGACGGAGGGAGTAATAATTGAAAGTCTTCTTGTGGCCTTTTTTCGAAAAGAGGATTTAACCAACCACTAGCAATGTGAATAAATATGTAAGTCTTTGAGTATTGTAGTGATGATAAGTTATCAGACAGTGTTTGGATCATAAAGTAGTCGTCGATGAATTCATGAAGGCAAGAAGGAAGAGTGAGAAAATAAAAGAATGTTTTTATTATGTTTTTTTATTATTATTATGAACTCACTTTTATCTCATACGTTTTTTTTTTTTTCCTCTCCCTCTCTCTATAAATCCCTCCACATATTCGCAATCCAAACACATCCTTAGATAAGGCTAACAACATATATGTAACTTTTGCATGTTACAATGCTGGAAATTTGGAGGCACTCCTATATTTTTGATTAATTGCGTGTTGGCCCATCTCATTGTTAATCAAAGAAAATGGGAAACCCTAAACTTTAGAGTCAGCCAACTAATTAGCTGCATTACAAGCAACCCTATTATTCTAATTAACCCAACATTTAAGTACAATATAAACCAACAATTACCCTAAACAGTTGCCATTGGGATCCGTGATCAATCAAATCACACGCTTGATTAATTAGCTTGGTCAAGTTAAAAAAAAAAATATGCCCTCGTCTTAAACATTCGTATAGAATCACATTTTGTATTTTGATACTATATAACTGAGGGTGTCCGAACCAACTTACGTAACTCGACTAATTTGAGAGTAGCACTCGAAATATAAAGACTTTGAAGTATTTTTTTTTTAAACTTTATTGTTGCTTGGGATGTTTTCCTTTCTCTTAAATTTCAGTCTTCTTCTATCTATGGTTCGGGTATGGATATATTCGGAGGAGAAATTCGATCCCGTTGGGTGGTGTGTTTAGTGGTTTATCCAATATCTATCCATAGTAAATTGGGCCGGATCAAGACGATAAAGGGTCCTCCATCAACTGGTTGGAGATCTGATTATTGCAAGGCAAAGTTCCTCGTAAATTGTCCCCACAAAAGTTGCTAGCACTTCGAAATTTCAAATATTTTATATTTTGGAAGGAACAAATTCTTAAAATTCAAGTCTTGACTATCAGAAGTTCGTATCGAACCACATTTGGTCGAAAATATTGGCCCAAATCACCGGCACAATCAATTACACATTGGAGAAGCATGTTAGTGGGTCCCGTAATTTTACGTAATCACGTGTTTAGGGGAAGTGCTCAAGCCGTCTTCTTAGAAACACGTTAAGAACCATCAATACCATAACACTGCTTACACAGACAATTCTATAGAGGTTTGTGCATAGATTTTTTGTGGGGCCTATTTTTGGGTCCCACACAAATGATCCGATCTCTTCATCAAGTACTTGATCCAATCTTATAATTCTTCATTTAGGATTTTCTGATCGGATCGGATCATTTGTGTGGGACCCAAAAATAGGCCACAAAAAATCTGTGCAAAATTGTCTGTGTCGGTAGCACGACTAGATAGAAAAGAAGAGAAGTGCCAAACTTCTGTCTACAATGAGCATCTTTGTTTATGCCAAGAGATACCTTATACTCCCATACTGACATAAGCTCTGACTTTTCGCTATTGATTAATTAAACGAAATCTTCAACATTTTTTACCCATCCGTTCTATTTTATTTGTCCATTATTTCTTTTGTCTCTTTTATGTCTGTTGTCTAAGACTAAAGTAAGTCAAAACATCCAATTTGTTTGAATTATTTTACCCTTTTCTAATTTATTTAAAAATTCAACCTATATCTTTTCACTTTTATGATATCTCTCACCGAGACAGATAGAAAATTTGAATATTTTGACCAAAACTTGACAAAAGTTCACTAACAATGAAAAGAAATCACTAACAAAAAAAAAAAGTGAATTTAGTCTAAACTCGCACTTAATACTCTCTCTCTCTCTCTCTCTCTCTCTCTCTCTCTCTCTCTAAACAAGTATTTATGGATACGTAGTCATCTGCTTTAAGAAATAGTAGTATGTTTCAAAGATTGCTACACGTTGTTTGGGGGTTCAATCTTACTTTTCTTTGAAGTCATGCAATCCTGTGAAGGAAGGAAGGAAGGCCGGCCTGAAATTGTGGAAACAAATTAGAGGTTTCATATGCAGACGTAGTCTCCTTTCTTTTTTTTGGTTATAGTTTGAGGGAGCTTGTAAACTGCTTCAAGTTATTCAACTGCTAAAGAGAAACTTACCAAATGGGACAAGGTATATGTATTTTCTAGTTGCCGAAAGAAACAGAGTACCAAATTGGAGTAACTTCTTGTTTTGGTTGGACAATAATGGGTATTTGATTAGAGTTTCAAATCTTTCCGCCGGCGGAGGAAACCGTTGGTTTTCCGCCACCGCCACTGTTGGCCCCACCGTGCGTTTATTGTAGTAGTCTGAACAATCCATATTATAGGGCTCGTAGAGTAAAATATCCAAGGCAAAAAATCAGCTTGATCGGATATCGATATGTATATCAAAAATTAAAATTTGATTTATATAATGGACGGTCATGAACTGTTTTAACTTTAAAAGTATTGACAGAATCATGCATGTCCATTTTATAAACCAAAATTGAATCATAAGCGTCAATAATTTTAAGGTTAAACTGTCCATGACCCTTCATGTTATAAATCAAAATTAAATTTTTGACATACCTATCCACGTGTAATCAAGCCAATTTTTTTTGCTTGGATATATACTTTGCGAGCTCTACAAGATGAACGGTTCATATTATAACAATAAACGCCAATAAAGCCCACGAAGTGTGGAATTCCCACCCCCAGCGGACAGAAATTGTCCACATTTAAACTCGATTGATTAACAATATTGTGAATAAATTCTGTTTCCATAAAAGATAGATTTTCAATTGCATGAATGCCTAAGGTATATTTACACGAAATCTCTCCAAAGACTTCACTGACCTCAACTTCCATCTATGACAACAATAATCTTACACCTTATTTGCCATATAATCAGACTAAGCAAACAAACAATGCTCCATTTGAACCGCTTGCCAATCCTCCAAAGTTGATTCGATAATTTTGCCAGTGTAAGGGACGGTATCAAGTAGCAACGGATATCTGCTTGACGAACTGCTAATCCCAAATATCCCTAGCTCGGAGGGTTACTCGGATACACTTTTAACTAATTGGTGTGAGAGTAACTATACCAGCAAATCACTTCGACTCGAATATCTGATACCAATACTCCAGCTCAGCTTCAGTTTCCGTCGTTCACTCACTTCTGTCCCGCACCATATCTTCACCAGAAAGTTCGTCATCTGGTTTACCGATGGCAGCAACTGCTTCTTCCTGGATAAAAATAAGATGGTAATGAAACAATCAGAAATTGGTTCTAAATTTTCATGTATAAAAATCCCATACCCAATAGCCCAACGGAAGAAAGGAAAACTGCTTGCATCACCAAAGACTACCCCACTGAAGTGAAAAGAAACAATTACTTCCAATACAAGTTGCTATACAGATACTATCGCTAACCAGAAATGCTAACCACACAGAGAGTATGTGCACAGATCGTGCACATACGGCTCGGTGGGGCCTACTACGGGGTCCCCATAAATAATGATCTAAGCTGTCCATTATCTTTAAAATAATTTTCCAAGTCATCACATGAAAAATCAGCTCGATCGAATATCTCTAAATACTAATCTAATCTTTCAAACTTTCGCTTAGACTTTAGGATTTTGAAATCTGAAGAAACATTTAGGCAATTGGATCAAATACTTGTAGGCACCCAATTGAGTTGATTTTCAGCGTGATGTCTTATAAAATCATTTTAAAGCTAACGGACGGCTTGGATTGTTTGTGGGGACCCTATCGTGGGCCCCACGGAGCCATATGTGCACGATCTGTGCACATACAATCTGTGTGGGTAGCATTTCTGATCACTAAAGTTGGGTTCCTATGTGGAATCTAAAAGTATAGAATGAATCGATCCAAGGGAACCAAAGCTGGACACTAACATGTCCTCAATACCGTAAATGGATTCCACCTCCGTCCCGTTGGAATTCATGGAATTGTTCTTTTGCAAAGTGTGGCTTGAGTGCAGTCTACCTACCTCACTTGATTTGGCTACTTCAATAGTATCACCGTGAAGTCATATAAAATCAACTAAAACTATCCAAGCGTAATCCAATTTTCTTCGCAGCCTTCGACAATATGTTTTAGTCGCTTGAGTGTGTATCAAAGTGCTAGAACGATCAAATGACACGTAAAGGAAAACCAAAACATTATCAGCCTACGGAATAGACCAATTGAGATGATTCAGAATCGTAATCATCAACAAGCTCTGAAAGATAATTAAATAACGGGAAATTTTTAGAAATGGTCCTTCCTAATTTCACCAGAGTCTGATTTTCGTCCTCCAAGTATCAATTGCAGCTCTTTTGACCTTCAAGTTTGGTTTTCGTACCAAGTTGGTCCAATTGATAACGTTTGTCAGCCAAACTGAACGGAAAAAATCAGATTAAGGGCAGACGTTATCAATTGGACCAACTTGGTACGAACTGCAACGTCCAAACTGCCATCAATCTGATTTTTTCAGTCCAGTTTGGCTAACAGAAGTTATCAATTGGACCAATTTTGTACAAAAAACAAACTTGAAGGTCAAAAGAGTTGTAATTGATATTTGGAGGACGAAAATGAGACTCGAATGAAACTAGGAGGACCATTTATATAAATTTCCATTAATTAACCTAGTGGGATTAACTTTCCAAATGGCAAAAAGAACATAATAAATTTACCACAAACTTGAGCTCAAGCAATTTGTCGCCTCATTGCATTACACCTTACTTTCTACAGTGAATCTATTGACTATTATTCTTAACCTCAAAATAGGCCGAAGCCATTTGTATAATGTGGGCCATAAGGAACTATTGAGAATTCCCAAACATTTATCCTCCCTTGCGTATAACACAGACGGACAGACCGCCCTAAATTTATGCGTAGGCTTGAGATTCATCTGGTCAGCAGATGTGCTGCGTAGGTCTACAATTTACAATGGGTAGTACAACTTGACAGATCACGGTGTTGTATAAGGACTGAAATGAAAAGGACCAGTGAGAACACCAAAGATGATGCAGCATTAAAACATAGAAAAATTAAACAATGTTATGAATTCAATTCAACTGCCTTTCAAAAAAAAATATTCAATTTAACTTGTGAGGGTACCTTATCTAGATTCCCATGGAGACTTTGGTCACCTCTCCCATCCTTGCAATTAGAAGACTGTTCACTGCTTTCCATCTCAAGGATAGTCTTCTGATCTTCCTTTGAGTCCAACATAGAAAGATCGCCATTCACAACATGATTTCCAGTGCTGGATGCATCGTTAATCCCAGTCACAGAATCACCGCTTCCATGACTAGAAACACTTGTTTCCGCTTCATTTCCACTTTCCCCCTGACCTAAAATGGTTTCTTTCCCATATGCCCCATTTGGTTGAGTCGCATCAACTGCTGCCTCTTCACCTTTATTCTTTTCTTCCTCTCTCTGCTGTCTTCTCTTTTCTTCTTGCTCCTTAATCTTCCTAAATCTGTGTATACCAATAACTCAAGTCCAAAAGCAAAAGTTTCTGTAGCAACATTCTAGTCACACACACGCACGCGCGTATACTGATAGGTAACAATGTAATCATCATATGATATCAACAAGAATTAACCTTTCACCAGGACGGGGCCCCTGTGGAGGCAACATTTCTGCTTGAGGTTCCTTTTCAGTGGTGCTGGTTAAAAAGATGGGTGTCTGAACTAGGGGTGGCTCCTCTTCAATGATAGTATCAGTAAGTTTACTCATTGGATTTTCTGCAACCCATGAATTTTTAAGCCATACCTGTTGTGCTGTGCTCAATACTGTATTTGTGAACCTGCATAAATATACTTAAATTCTTATGCATCTGGGACACTTACAGTTACTAATGGTCAAAGAAGAAGGGAAAAAAAAGGGTTAAACATCCCTGCAATGACAATAGAAGTTCTAAGGTTCACAAATATACTCAAATTCTTATGCATCCAGGACAGTTACAGTTACTAATGGTCAAAGAAGAAGGAAAAAAAAAGGGTTAAATATCTCTGCAATGACAATAGAAGTTCTAAATAACATTCCATAGTTCAATAGCAAGGGGAACATAGCTTCTCACCAATAAAGGCTCAGACCAGAAGGAACTAACAGAGCAAAAAAACCGATCAGCAAGGGCAGAAATTTAATTATTGATTGAGAACTCTTCAAGCTTGGATCATTAGCCTGAAAGTCAAGTGAATAATTAAAAAAATCAAGAGAATGAGAATCTCTTTGCTTAAATCAGCAATTCTTCCCATCTAAAGAAGAAAAAATAATAATAATAGATTATCTTTGATCAAACAAAAAAATAAATTCAACCTCAGAAACTCCACCAGCAAACACTAACAAATTACACATTACTCGATTCAGCTCTAAGCAGTTCACAAAACAATGTAGAGGTTAAGAGTACAAGGAATGACCAAATATGTTCCATGCTATATACACAAGTTGGCTGCATTTCAACCAGCAAACACTAACAACGCATTAAACATTCCTCAGTGTAGCTCCAAGCAGAACACTGAACAATGAAGAGGCCCAGAGAATAAGGAATGAGCAAACACATCCCATCCTTTAAAGACAAGTTGGCTATGATGCACGGACACGGAAATTCTAAAAAAATGGGGACACGGACACAGCAGGGGACACGACACATGTATATTTATTTATTTAATATTTTATATATTTAAGTAATAACAGTTTGACCCCCAAAAATTTGTAAAAAACTCTAGTCTTACTCCCAAAAATTTGTAAAAATTACAGTTTGACCCATACTGTGTCCCCATCAGTGTCCCCCGTATCACCATCGATGTCCCCAGCCATGTCCCCCTTAAAAATTTAAATTAAATTATTGGACACGCCATGTGGCATGTCGGACACGTGTCCCATGCGTGTCCCCGTGTCCGGACACTGCGATACGTCAACCTCTAGAGGTGTCGGTGCTTCATAGCAAGTTGGCTGCTCTCTAATCATCTTTCTTGAATTTGGTTAGACAAAGAAAACTGCAATCTTACAAACAGTTAACCAAAAGATAGCTGCATTTTTTCAAACAATAGTTAACCAAGTGGCGCAATTACATAACCTGTGATGACTGCATGATTCGGACAATGGTGTACTGTGCCAGAAGCAGCAGCACCGGCAAGACAAGATATGCCAAGGTATCAGGCCAACCAAGCAGAGGATGACCATCCTGCCAAGAAATTTGAAGTTCAACAATTAAAAATTTCCCGTACGGAAAGCAGCAGAGACACCTAATCCTTGTTCCTTGTAATACTAAATGATGATCACAAGAGAGGAATAGATTCATTGAAGATTTATTTCTCGTTGACTGACAGTTCCCACCATGTTGCAATATTTGTGGCTAGACTTAGAAAAGACTAACATGTAAAACTGAATAGAAAGTTTTAAATGCAGACACGTGAAATATAAACCACATAATTTCAGTGAAAATTTATTCTTTTCGATTATCAAGCATAATTTCAGTAAAAATCAAACTTTGTGGAATAAGATTTCCAGAGAGCCATTATATATGCATCTTTAGAAATGCAGGAAGCTAGAATGGTTGCAGCACTTACTACAAAAGGAAAAAGCCATGAGATAGCACTGCCACCTTGTCGTGTGGCAATTGCAGTCGGACCAGCCAAGGAGGGTATCCAGAAGAAGCCTTCAGTCAGGAGTCCCTTCCCAATAGAATCATGAGTCAATTAGACAGAGAGATCCTTTGGTAAAAATTAATAGCAAAAGCAACTAAAAGTCATGACTCAAACACCCTATTTCCATGTTACCTCATCTGCCACATTTGCAAGGGCTCTATATATTCCAATCCAGATGGGTACAGTTGCTAGAATCGGCAGGCACCCTGATTCAGAAAAAAAGGCAGTGTTGAGTAATTTTTATATTTCCAATCAAATCACTCCAGAATAAAACTTATGAAAACATTTGTAATATCTACCTCCCAATGGATTAAAGCCAGCTAGTTTATATAACCGAGCAGTTTCTAGCTGAATCCTCTCCTGCAATCACATACAAATGTGAGGATCATCACTTGCAAATGCGAGAGCTCATCTCTCACCGCGTTTTCCATACCAACTCGGATACATGGGACAAATAAGGAAACAAAAAATTAAATTCTACATATATGATCCTCAATACAGGCAGCCGCATTATATTCTACAAAGATGATATTCAACAAAGATAAAGGAAAAGATGAAAGGTAACCTGGTGTCCAGCATACCGTTGCTGAATAACCTTTATTTGAGGTTGTAGTGATCGCATTGCCACTGTAGATTTAATCTGAAAAAAATTATTCAAGATGTCAATACATATCTCTAAAACTCGAATGTCTTCAATTTTGAATTTAGAGAAGTTTCCTAACTAAAGAAAACAGTTTCAACTTATCAGCTTATGGGCAAGAATGAACAATGTAACATTCCATTTGAATTTGGTAAGAGCATAAGACAAACCTGATTTTTTGTTAGTGGAAAGGTGGCAACCTTAACGAGTACAGCTAGGAGAATGATTGAAAAACCATAAGCATAAGGAACATGTACAGCAGATAACCCATCCTTCAAAACCTGAAATCCACAGAAAGAGTTACTGGCTTACTGCAAACCCATACGACTATGACAGGTACCAAATAGTAATGGCAGTTGTAGGACCCCGAACCACTTAAAAGGCAAGATCTCTTAGCATCTGCTTCAAAGCTCAAAAACCAAAATGCTCAATGCCTTGTTCGGTTTGGTTTTTGGAAAAAAAATTCAACTCAAAAAATACTCATTACCCCTACATCCAATCATTACTCTCTACTATTACCCCTATCTCAAATTATTATTCTCATTTCTCTCTCTATCTCTCTACACTCATTACCTCTACTTCCAATCATTACTCTATTTCTCTATCCACTCATAACCCCAAAAAATTTCTCAAAAACTCGTCCAAACACAGCAAAGCACCTAAAAGGGACTTGACTATGAATAAATTACTCAATAGAATTGAAAGGTAATTCTGGAATTGAAGATGGTACTCTTCAAGCTTATCAAGCCTGAGAAGTCGAATCATTAAATAATGTCATATATAACACTAATGCTCTCCACGTGTAGTTCGTTAAGGGGCTCTGAAAGAAAAACCAAGTCTTCAACTCACTGGAGTGAAGGTGGAATTGAATGGTCATTTCCCTGTATTACCTAAACTTGTCCATTTTTTTCAATGTATCTATGGGAAACATTATTTCCGTAAAGTTATAAATAACCATCTTACAAAATTAATTTGCAAGATCCCCTGACAAAATTTGACAGTTGTGAAAATGACATATACGCAACAATCATTTAAAAGTGTCTTCTACATAAGCAAATTGTCTTTTATCCATTGGTCCTCATTCAATTGAGAGATGGGTTCCTCAAAAACTACGTAGCAAATATTTTCCTTTTTACTTGAATCAAATACTTGTAACTTAGCTAGAATGCTTGGAGTAATGTTATAGCGTTTCTTTTCTTCCTTTTCTTTTTCTTTTTTTTTTTTGCACGGTAATCATATAGTTTTAAAAGTTAAACAAAACCAAACCCAATCAGATAGTCATAACTTACATAGAATGCTTGGAGCATTACTATAGTGTTTCTCTTTCTTTTGTTTTTTTTGGTTTGCACTATAAAAGTAGTCTTAAAAGTTAAACCAAACCCAACCGAGCGCTTAGGTCCCATGAATTCATTTCCTCCATTGAGCTCTGTCAAAGACGTTATATTCCATGATGAAGTGAGAGTCCTAGCATGAAGCATCAGTCATTTTTTTAATCGGAATCATGTCACAAGGATCCCATGGCGTTTTAACGTGCTGACTGTGAGCTACTTAAGGCACAGTCTTCCTCCTTTGTGTCGGCTTGGGACTAGCTGTGTGTAGAGCTGCAAACAAGCCGAATCGAGCCGATCCCTAGAATGTTCAGGTTCATTCATTATGTTTTTAAGCAAAATCGAGCCGAGCTCGAGCTCAATGAAAATTTGACAAGTCAAGCTCGAGCAAGCTTGTCGTGGTATGAGTCGAACTCGAACTTGTTCACGAGCCTTAACGAGTAAAAAATGTTAGACATTTATGCTCTCATACAGGTGTAGACTGTATAAAATATTTATTTCGTACCTAAATCAGATCATACATATATAAAATTATATAAACATATTAAAATCCAAGTTTATAGTACATTTAAAATTTTATACATGCACAAGTTACAAAATTTTCATTATGCATATGTAAAAGTTCATACATATTCAATGTTATATATTTAAACACCCCAAATCTGAATCTCATAGTTCCCGATCAGATTTTTATGATCCGAACTGTTCAATGTGTGCAAAATGTGATTTTAAGGGTGCCCGCGAGAAATTAACAAAAAATATGACCGGGAAGTGCTTGTTTTGAGCAGTTTTTAATTGAACCGTTCATCAAATCTGAGCTAAAAACTGTTCAGATCAAGCCCTTCCCATTCATTTTTTGCTGATTTCTCGCGAGTACCCTTAAAATCACGTTCTGATCACATTGAGAGGCTCGGATCATCAAAATTTGATCGGGAACTATGAGATATTTTTTTTAGATGATTTTATAGATGTCCATGGAACTGCCCATATATACACCCACTAGGTTTGCTAGCCTAAACGAGCCGAATACTGTCAGGTTCAAATACGGCTCGTTTATAAAACAAGCCTCGAATTGAGGCTCAGGTTCAATTCAGTTCGTTTAGTACTCGAATCGAACAGCCTCTATTGAGTCGAGCCGAACGGCTCAGTTCATTTGCAGCCCTAGCTGTGTATGGTAGACAACACTCAAAGCACGACACCCGCGGAGTAAGTGGGGTCAAATTTGCAAATTACGCTTCCAAACCTAACAGCCAATAACAATAACACAAATCCCAGGTAATTGAATGGGGTCAAGCAACCTTTCACATACCTTAAGAACACCTCCCATGTCAATAACAACCCCAGACAACCAATCACCACCCTGTTTCGTAACAGCATCCGAATTCGACGAAACGGCAGCATTTGCAATCGGATAGAGAAACCCATTTGCTCTAGCAAACAGGTCCTTAATCAGGCCCTTCGCGCTATCCGGGTCGGGAAACGGTACGTGCCCGAACCCGGACGCGCACAGCGTGCGTCTCTGGTTGGATAAACCCACATTGTGGGTTGGGTGTAGAAGGGGGTTTGTGGGTCTGGTTCGGTTGGGAAAGAGAGTGGGGAGTAAGTTTGGTGCGATTGACAGAAAACTGGACATATGAGTTGAGGGAACTGAGAAGGGGAGATGGGAACCCTAGAACGTTACTGGGGTTGTTTCAGAGGTTTGAAAAGAAGAAGTGGGAACTGAGAAGGGGAGATGGGATGGGTTTGCCTTTGCCACTTCTTTGTGGGTGGGATCTTTCTAGTCACTCGGCCGTCCAGTTTAGGTGTTTGTGGGCCCTTCTAGTGCATCATTCAAACCGTCAATCTCAATAATTAAGAGTTTAAGTATGTTTATTAGGAGTAATTTTTACCACTAAGAATCAACTTTTATCGGTAAGAGTGTTTCATCGAATCTAAACCATCGATTGCGAAAATAAATGGTCACTACATCCCTGACTCTGTAGTGACTTGCTCACTACAGAAATCCCGAATCCCGACCGAGTCAAATTTAATTAGGCAAATCGTTCATATTTTAGATCTTATCGAAAACATCAATTGTATTAATAACTATGTTCATCTGATATTAATCAGCACATAACATTGTTTACCTTGTTATAAATAGTTTCTGATTCAACAGCAAATTTATTTTTTACGATGGATGCTCTTGTCAAGCTCTAAAAATGAATGATTCCAATCACATATAGTAATTTAAGTTCAAATACATATACATCGCAATTTCTTTTTCTTTTCTTTTCTTTTCTTTTTTATAAATTAGGGCTCATGAGTCATGGCATGACAAGGTGGCCATCACATCAATCTAAGGAAAAAGTGAGCAGCAACAAGGCTAAATGGAAAAGTCAAATACAAAGCACAATAGGTGAACTATGTTATGCCCCAGAATCTGCTCCAATTGAAATTTTACCATGTTATGTTTTATTCCAGCAGTTTGAACACATGTTCCATTATTGTCAATCATTAATGTCAACCAGAAAAATAAGCAGCAGCTAATATCAAATGGGCGAAGAATACTTTACGCAAATGCCTGAGGTAAATTTACATGAAATCTCTCCAAAAACTTCACCGACCTCGATATCCATCTATGACAACAATAATCTACACCTTATTCGCCATACAATCACACTAAGGAAACAAACAACGCTCCATTGGAACCGTTCGCCGATGCTCCATTGGAACCTTTTGCCGATCCTCCAAAGTTGATTCGATGTTTTTGCTGTTGCAAGGGACAGTGTCAAGTTGCTTGTGTACGCTTATAACTAACTGGTGTGAGAGTAAATATACCAGCAAATCTCCTCGACACTTGAATATCTAATACCAATACTGTGGTTCGCCGAGTCGGCTTCAGTTTCCGTAGTTCACTCACTTCTGTCCTGAAGCATATCTTCACCAGAAAGTTTGTTATCTGCTTTACCCATGGCAGCAACAGCTTCTTCCTGGATAAATACAACGGTAAAACAAAAGATCAGAAATTGTTTGCAAGAAAAAACCTACCCAAGCCTGAACGGCTAACGGAGAAAAGAAAAACTGCTTGCAACACCAAAGACTACCCACTGAATATGGCAAGGAACACTAGTATACCACTACTTCCAAACTTCTAATAGAAGTTGCTATACTATCCCTCTAGTAGGGTAACACAAACGAATCCAAAGGAACCAAAGCTGGAAACTACAACTCATCAGTCATCACTATCAGGGTTTTTTTTATTACAACTCATCAATACCATGCAAGGATGCCGCCACTTTACCATACGGCAGAAGGAGAGAAGATATTAACAACAAACTTGAGCTCATCCAATTTGTCTCCTTGTTGCATTCACATTATATCTTATGATCTACTGTGAAGCTATTGATTAGTGTCCTTTACCTCACAAGAAACTGAAGCTGTTTTCATGGTGCGGGCCATACGGAATTGAATTTTTCAAAAAATCTCTCCTTCCTTACATAAAACACAGGCCAACCTAACCAGGCAGAGTCTTCTTGAGATTACATCTGGTCAGCAAATGTGTTTACAAGTTACAACTAATGGGACACCATGATAGATCATGGTAGGTTATAAGAACAGACATGAATAATGTAGTGTTCTAAAGTCGCTAGGTGCTAATCGGGCGGCTGGTCACTGCCTAATGCCTAGGTTTAATGGGATAAATGATGCCTAGAGATTAGTCAGGTTTTCAAAAAAAAAAATTATTCTTCACCCCCTCCTCAAGTTTTGAGTAAGTAGAACAAAATATTAAATAACGTCCAAAATGACAACATTAAACATTCATCCATCTATCCATCCATCAAAATCGAACTTTCTAATATATACTATATAGAGACCTGCAAACTAAGTACAAACAAATAACTAGTCAATCCATAATACAAAGTTCAATGTTCATAGTTCAAACCAAATGAAACCAAGTAGTACCAAATAACTAGTTAATTACAAAGTTAAAAACCAAATAAAACTAAGTACTAACTATTACTATTTAATTACTCAACTTCTTCATATCCCACCAAAAACCCTGGTTGTATATTATCGCAACAACTAACCCACTTAAATTTGAAAAATCACATATTTGACCCCGAGTAATCCTGCCTAGCCACCTAATCCCGCCCAACCGCCTAGCCGATTAGTCGCCGCCTGATCTCGCGATTCTCGCCTAGCGGCCGACTAATTGTCCCGGCGCCTAATTCAAAGCCTAGGCCCCTAGTCGTGCCGGGCACCAACTACTGCCTAGGTGGCTGCCTAGGCCGATTTTAGAGCACTGGAAAAAGAAAAAAAGAAAAAAAGGCATGGGACAACACCAACAATGATGCAGCATTGAGATATCATAAATTGAACAACATTATGAACTTTAATTTGCTTGCGAGGATACCTTCTCTGGATTCCCATCAAGACTTTGATCACCTCTCTCATCCTCGGAGTTAGAAGAATGTTCACTGCTTTCTGCTTCTTTTGTGTCCAGCATAGAAAGATCACCATTCACAACACCATTTCCAGTGCTGGATGAATTGGTAATCCCCGTCAGAGAATCACCGCTTCCATTACTAGAAAAACTTGATTCGGCAGCATTTCCACTTTCCGTCCGAGGTAAATTAGTTTGTTTCTCATATGCCCCATTTGTTTGAGTGGCATTAACTGCTGCCTCTTCAGCTTTCCTCTTCTCCTCCTCTCTCTGCTGTTTTCTCCTTTCTTCTTGCTCCTTTATCTGCTTAAATCTGGGTACACCAAGCAGTTAAGACCCAAAATAAAAATTGTTGTAGCAACATCCTAGACATACGCACACATATATTGAGAGCTAACAATGCAGACATAATTCAATATTAATAAGAATTAACCTTTCGCCTGGACGGGGACCCTGTGGAACCAACGTCTCTGCTCGAGGTTCCTTTTTGGTTGTGGTGGTTTCAAAAATGGACGACTGAACTTGGGATGGCTCCTCTTTAAGGACAGTATCACTAAGTTTACTCACTGTATTTTTTGCACCCCCTGAATTTTGAAGCCAAACCTGTTGTGTGGTGCTCAGTATGTTATTTGTGAGCCTGCACAAAATATACATAAAATGCTTATGCATCCGGGGAAGTTAAGGTTACCTATGGCCGGAAATGAAAAAAGAGAGAATTTTGAGTTCTTTCTAATCATGGTCATGACAATAGAAGTTCTAAACAACATGACATATTCTAATTAGCAAAGGGAACACAATTCTCACCAATATAGGCTTAGACCCGAAGGAACTGAAAGAGCAAAA
This sequence comes from Rhododendron griersonianum, assembly GCA_018127125.1. Lineage (NCBI taxonomy): Eukaryota > Viridiplantae > Streptophyta > Magnoliopsida > Ericales > Ericaceae > Rhododendron > Rhododendron griersonianum. Next base: position 4,373,298 of record CM030799.1, on the reverse strand, counting down.
TAACCGATCAGTAATGGCAGAAATTTTGTTATGGCTTGAGAACTCTTCAAGCTTGGATCATTAGCCTGAAAGTCATTTAACAAATTAAGCATTAAAGAAGAATGAGAATCTCTTTGGTTAAACCAGCAATTCGTCCCGTCAAAAAAAGGAAAAAAATCAGCAATTCGTGCATCATAGTCATGGACTTATGGAAGCCATAGAATTTGCGAGACACTGGACTAAAAGAAGGGATCAATACAAAACGCAGATACCAATACCACATACTTCAACGAATATTGTGATAAACGAATAAACTGAAAGAAAAAACGGAAAAGAAAGATTACAGTTGAGGGCATAGAAAGGTTCAAAGCAGATAATGATATACCGTATATGCTATAAGGCTAGGATTGCTAGCCCATGTTTTCCATTGAGAAATTTTATCATCACTTTACAAATACAGACACTTGTATGCTTTTTCATATTTTGTATTGATAGTTAATGATCTTAGATCAAACCAAAAAAAAAATTCGACCACTGAGAATCTCCACCAGCAAACACTAACATATGCACATTCTCAATTTAGCACCGAGCAGAACATATACAACGGAGAGGTCCAGAGAACAAGGAATGAGCATGTTTCATCCTCTAAATATAAGTTGCCTGCTCGCTCACTATCTTCTTTGTTGAATTTGGTTTCACAAAGACAACTCCATTCTTATAATAAAACTTGACCTAGTGACACAAGTAAATAACCTGTGATGACTGCATGATTTGGACAGAGACGTATTGTGACAGAACCAGCAGCACAGGCAGGACAAGATATGCAAAGGTATCAGACCATCCAAGCGGAGGATGACCATCCTGCGAGAAAATTTGAGCTCCAAAGGATGAGAATTGAACCAAAGTAATTTAGACGAATAGAATTAAAATCAAATCATGTGGGAAGAAGCAGAAACTCTAGCAGGCCAGCTCAAGGATTATAAGTTAACGGCGACGCAAACATACAGCAGAATTTGTATTACAGGTTCAATACAGGAAACACAAGCACTTTACAAAAATACATAAAACTTCACTATTGTTGACGACGAGTTTTTATATTTTGAAAAAGTTGCACAACAGTACCGATACTTTTATTCATTTTCTTCTCAATGTGACCAGATAAACATTCATTGATCTAGTATTCATCTTTCATCCTTAATTCCAACGGAAAGCCTAAATAGAACAAAACCTTGTTCGGAGATAATTATCTATTTATAAATTCAATTTGTCTTCCAGTTATTATGGCCAAGTACCAGTTGCCTAGTAAGTAGAAACATTTTTGTTATATGCAAAAAAGAAAAGAAAAAAAAAACTAATGCATTTTCTGAACTCAGAGGGCTAATTTGAACCCTCTCGCATAATGCTAGAGTCGCCCCTGGACTCTGCCCATGTCTAGACTAAATCAAGATCATAAATAAGAGAGTATAGATTCATTAGGGATTTATTTCTCGTTTAATGACAGGTGTTCTAAACCTTTTCCACCATGGTGTGTTGAATTTGTAGCTAGACTAATAATAACCCAACAAGTAAAACTGAAGTGAAAATTTTATTCCAAATTTACTCGCATAGTCGCATGGAATATAAACCACATAAGTTCAGTGAAAACCAGGAACATATGGAGAAAAAGATGTCTTATGGTCATTAGAAAGGCATCTTTACAAATGAAGGTAAGCTAATGATTTAGAATGGTTGCAGCACTTACTACAAAAGGAAAAAGCCAAGAGATTGCACTGCCATTTTGTCGAGAAGCAATTGTAGTTGGACCAGCCAAGGAGGGTATCCAGAAGAAGCCTTCACTCAGGAGCCCCTTAACAACAGAATCACCATTCAATTAGACAAAGTGATCCCTCGGTAAAGATTAAAAGCAGAAGTGGTGAAAGTCATGACTCAAACACCCTGTTGCCATGTTACCTCATCAGCCACATTCGAAAGGGCTCTATAAAGGCCAATCCAGACAGGTATGGTGGCTAGAGTTGGCAGGCACCCTGATTCAGAAAAGAAGGTAATACAAGATTAAATTTTGCTTCACAATCGAATAACTCCGCAGTAAAATCTTCAAAAAATGGTAATATCTACCTGCTAATGGATTAACGCCAGCTAGTTTATACAAGCGAGCAGTTTCTAGCTGAATCCTCTCCTGCAATTACATGCACATATGAGGATCAGAACTTGTAAATGAGAGAGCTCATTTGTCACCACGTTTTCAATACTCACTAGCTTTTAATAGAGCAAATAGGAAAAGTCATTCTAGATCTATGACCCGTTGAATCCTCAAAGTAACCTAACTACTATGAAGTAGGAAGCAGATGTGGCAAAGATGATGTTCCGCAAAGGACAGGATGAAAGGTAACCTGGTCTCCAGCGTACCGTTGCTGAATAGCTTTTATTTGAGGTTGTAGCGATCGCATTGCCATCGTAGATTCAATCTGGCAATAATAACTTAAGATATAAATACATCTCTTTAAAACTCGAAGAAGATCTCCCATTGAAAATATAGAGAAGTTTCTGAACTAAAGGGAACAGTTTTTTGACCTATCAGCATATGGGAAAGAACAAAACAATTTGACAAATATTCCGTCCAAATTAGCTAAAAGCACAAGACAAACCTGTTTCTTTGTTAAAGGAAAGGTCACAGCCTTAACGAGTACAGTTAGGAGAATGATTGCAAAACCATAAGCATACGGAACATGTACAGCAGATAACCCACCCTTCAAAACCTGAAATTCATAGAAATAGTTACTACAAAGTACAAACCCTATTACTCAGACTGTTTAAAATGCAAGATCTCTTTGTACATGATTCAAATCTAAAAAATGCCCCACTACTAAAGTACAGTACCCAAAAGGAACTTGACTCCAAACGAAAACTAGATCAGAATGGAATGGTAGGTTTGGAATGGAAGAAACGTGAGAACCTGGCCCTCGAGTTTTTCAGAATTGATTCTTAAACCCTTATTACTGAGGCATGAAATTGCGAAATATCTATCAGTAATCCTACTCCATGTGTTGCTTGTTAATAGGCTCTGAGAGAATAACCAAGTCTTTGTTTCACTGGAAAAAGGCGGAATGCAATGGTCATTTCCTTGGAATTCGATCATTCGGACATTTGGTTTGCTAAAAATTGACAGGGTGCATCACAAAATGGACTGATCATTCACCAAGTCAGGTGAATGGCCATGCTGTTGGGAGACCAAGTAATGATTATTTCATTTGTTCCCCAAATGTTTCCAGCGAACCAAAGACTACCTACTTCTTTGTTCAAATTTGATTTCTCAATAAGTGTTTGAAGATTTGCTTCTATATGTGTATACGTCGATCTTCCATTTCATTCCCATCTTCTATACATAACCTTTACGGGATAGTTGGTGCTCCAATTCCGTAGAGACAAAATCAATACCATCAACAATTCAGCATCTATGATTATTATTACTACAAGTTGGATTTTTAAAACACAATGTGATGAAATTTGAACATTCTACAGTAAGACTGGCATGGTAGTTTTGGGCTTAAACAATGCCATTTTCCAAGGTTGAAACCTAACCCTCGTAAAAAAATTCAATCATTTCTTGTACCCTGAGTATAGGCACGATTGCAAAGATATGCCACAAATCTGGTAGTTTTGGGCTTAAATGACGCCATTTTTCAAGCTTGAAACCTAATCCTCATCCATTTATTCAATTATTTCTCGCACCCTTATCTGGTATGCAGCAACTAGTTCATTAATTCACTACCCAAGATGCATCAAAATACCAGAAAGCTTGGTGCACCAAAATGCTGTGATAGTTTTGTTAGTTTGACAGCTTAAAAATAAGGATGGGAAGAATTTCTCTCCAAGCAGTGCTCCGGACAAAGATGTATCCACGATCATCCGATGCGCGTGGAACCCACACACATCGAACGGTTGCAGACACATCTATCTATATCTGGACATCTGTGTACAAAGCATTTCCCTTTCTTTCCAGACTACTCTATCTTTTTTTGGGTAAGTAAAAAAAAAAATTTGGGTAAGTAAGACTACTCTATCTTTCTACTACGTGCCTTTCATTACCACCTTGGTTTCATACCTATACAAAACTATTATTGCTCCAATTCACATACACAAACTCTAAACTTCCAAGAGTTCGCAGTCCACGTCATAACCTAGCTAAGAAATGATACCTAAACCAATGTAACCAAAGTTGGATTCTTTCACATACCTTTAAAACACTCTCCATGTAATAAGTAATCCCAGATAACCAATCACCACTCTGTTTGGTACCCGTAACCGCATCCGAATTTGACGAAACCGCGGCATCGGCAACCGTATAAAGAAACCCTTCTGCCCTCCCAAACAGGTCCTTAATCAGGCCCTCCGCGCCATCCGGGTCGGGTAATTGGACCTGCCCGAATCCGAACCTGGCCACGCCCAGTGTGCCACGCAGGAAAGGGCTCTGGTTAGGGAAACCCAGGTGGTGGGTTCGGTAGAGGAGTGGGTTTGTGGGTCTGGTTCGGTTAGGGAAGGGAGATAAGGCTAAGTTTGGTGCAGTTGACAGGAAACCGGACATGGTTGATTAGCGTTTTCTTGAGGGTTCTTGAGGTGAAGTGTTGTATCTATGTCTTTGTAAACCCTAGAATGTTGCAGGGGTTGGTTTTTGAGATTTTGGAGTTGAAGTGTTGTATCTGTCTTTGTATGCCTGGTAGTATTATCTGTATGGGTACAATATGGTGGTGGCTTCAGGCCTGTGTTGGATATTTGAGTGGGAAGGAGAGAGAGGTGTGTGTTTGCCACTTTCTTTGTGGGATTTTTTTGGTACAAAAAAGTAAAATAAAACAATTGTACATTTGGGTGCCATACATAGCCAACTGAAAATTAGTAGTACTTACTAGTGTTCTAGGACACTTTTACGTGCAAAAGATTTATGCGCAAAGATCCAAACGTAAACGTATATGTGTTCGAAGCTGTCTAAATTCTAATACACGTGAATCACGTAAAAATAATTAATAGCTCACATGCTTTGGTTGGTTTCAGAAATACCAATATTCGGGTAAACGATATTTGACAATAGAAATTTTATTTTTTTAAAAAGAACATTTAATGCGAAATTTTTGGTGCAATTATTTCAGTATGTTCCAAATATATTTGTATGGTGCACATTACAAAGTGTGTGCAGCAGACCATTTAACCTGGGCCTTCAGTTCTCCCACAATTCGGGGGAAAAAAACTTGGGTCAAGCGACTAAAGATGAATAGATAATCTTGTCTAGTGAGAATTTGCACTAAACAAATACTCCATAAACTTATTCCATGCGACCAGGGACGCTGCCAAGCACGGAGTTGGGGAGCTACTGGGACAATAGCATGCTGTCTCGGTCAAGGGGGCCGTGCTCCGGTTTCGCTCCAATGATCGAAAACATTCACTTCGTAGATCTCATCGAGTTGAACAAGTATGTGAAAAATCAACTCGATCGGATATCATTAAGTGCCTAATCGAAATCTTTTTGTCTTGAAAACAATGGATCCGAAACACAGGATCAAATCTACTAGAACCTATTACTGGCAAGTTATATGTGTTCCGATCAGAAACTTAATGATATCCGATCAAACTGATTTTTTGCATATTTGTTCAACTCGACGAGCTCTACGAAGTGAACGTTTTTTTTATCATCAGAGCAAGACCGGAGCGGACCCCCTCGACCAGGACAGCAGCTCCCCCAGTCCGCCAAGCACCCCTCTGCCAAGCTGGTGTCAAGCGACTTCATCTCGGCAATCAACGGCCTGGATCTTGACCGAGCAATGAACGGTTCAAACTCGACACCGCTTGATAGGGGGTGCTCGGCAATGTTACTGCGGAAAGTATCCAAGCTGGACCAAGCACATAGATAAGTTCAAACATTGTATCTTAGTATCTAAATCCAAAATCTCGAATATTAAATGCTAAATCACTTAGGATTTGTATCACTGTAAATGTAGAAGCTTAGTGACTCAAAATACAAAATTCGAGATTTTGTATCACTTTGGATTTGTATCACTGGATTATTTTTTGTTCTTATTCATAAATTTTTTGCATTTGTTAGTTTTTCGTCAATTTTTTGATAATTATTGCTTCGTCATGACCAAAGGAATCTAAAAAGTAAAATAAAAATGACCGAAACTCAAGTTTTTTGAATAAAGACAAAAATAAGCCAATAAACTATTTTTTTCGTCTTTATTAAAAAAATAGATTTTGATCGTAATTTTTTACGGTACTTTTTAGATTCCTTTCGCTACGACGAAGCAATAATCATCAAAAAATTGACAAAAAAATAACAAATGCGAAATTTTTTTGAGTAAGGACAAAAAATAATCCATAGTGTATTATTTTGCCAAACAAGGCCTTACGTACACCCTTTCCGGTTTGGTTGACGTGGGCATACATACCCTGATGTTTAATTTGTTGCACATAACCACCATGTACTTTGTGAAAGATTGCATCCACACCAAATTCCGTCCAACTTGACTGAATTTAGGAAATTTGACATAAATGTCTTCATTTTCTTCCTTATATCATCTTCTTCCTTATATCAAACCAGTATATTAAAACTTATTCTGGGCCTTTCATAGAATTGAAGAGTAGAGTGTCTCTGTAAAATATCACATCGTCGATAACTCAATGATCGGAGAACATTATTCTTGTTAAAATAAAAGGCAAACTTATGTTTGAAAATTTGCCTTCATAATTAATTATACTCGAGTTTCCTTTGTTCGATCGACTTGAATTTTGATATGGATGTAGTAGTACTCTCTCTCTCTCTCTCTCTCTCTCTCTGCTATTTTGTTCTTGAATAATCTAGGACACATAATGAAACATGGAAAGTGTTTCTTACTTGCATTAATTTAAGGTTGGACGATGATGAAGAAAAGTAAAACTCAGGAATCCCGGTGACGTTGGGGTTAAAATTCGAGAACAACTACTACTGGAGTAATAATTTTACATCCCTTGGTAAAATTCTGCATGCAGAAACTTATAGCCATGGTTTGTGCCTTGGTGAAAAGAACTTATTAAATTCTCACTGATTCTGCAAGGATCCACCAACATTATTCCCTAAACAACTTTGGTATGCTTTCTCTACTGGTATTCCTTCACTGTGGGATCGCAATTAGGACCGACCCGATGCGCCACCAAGCACATACACTTCTTCTTCTTCTTTTTGGATTTCTGGTCGGATTCGGGGATCGAAATCTAGATTATCTATCAGGTTTCATCGATCCCGATCGAAATGAGATACAAGAATGTTTAAGCCAAGTAAAATTCTCTCCCATTCATGATACATGCTAGTGAGGTAGGGCTGTGGAGAACAATGGAAGGCACTAATCTCCCTCTTTGCATTTTTTTCCCCAAGGCAAGAATATCATAAACAGTAGTACTAGTATATGTCAACATTAGAGGAAGCGAACGGGTGAAGGAGAGAAAAACCCCATGATAAAACTCAAACCCTACGATGAAACTCGAAAATCCCACGATGAAACTGAAACCCTACGATGAAACTCGAACCCTGGACCGTGGTAAAGGAACGCCTAACCATTGGACAGCTATTTGCATTCCCATGTAACTTTGGTTTGGACTACAACTCTTGTAGACAAAAACTACTTTTGGCACCATTACAAATTTGGCACCAAGGAAGTGATAAGAAAAGCTTTGGTGGGCCAAGGGATATGAGGTCCAAATCTCACCAATCACTCCCTCCGGATAAGATTAGAATCTAGACAACCCAATTCCATTGGCTCTCCCCTTTGCCTTTCCCCTCTCTCCATCTCTACACTCTCCCCTCTTTTCCATCACACCCAAACCTTGAATCCTCTCTCTCTCTCTCTCTCTCCTTCTGATATTTCTATTTCCTCGCTCCTCAACCTTCACAACCCTTCAGCTCCCTTGAAAAAAGATCCATCATATACCCAACAAAAATGGCAGCAACCATAGCAATATCAGCCATGCTCAATGCCAAGTGCTTGGCCACCCCCAAAACCACCAACCCTTGCAAGCCAGCAGCAAAACCCATCTCCCTCCTCTCCATTCAAAACCTCCCAAAAGGCCTAACCACCTCAAACCCATCACACAATCCTGCGTCGCTCGCCGGAACCGCCATCGCCGGGGCAGTTTTCTCGGCCTTGAGCTCGTGCGACCCTGCCATGGCGGTACAGCAAATCGCTGTCATCGCCGAAGGCAGCGACAACCGCGGCCTAGCCCTGCTGTTGCCGATAATTCCGGCAATCGCTTGGGTTTTGTTCAACATTCTTCAACCGGCGGTTAACCAGGTCAACCGGATGCGGAGCACCAAGGGAGTCATTATCGGGCTCGGAATAGGTGGATTGGCTGGTTCAGGCTTTTTGTCTAGCACGCCTCATGCATTGGCCAGTGAAGTTGCTTTGATTGCTGCCGATGCTGGGAGTGATAACAGGGGACAGCTCTTGCTGTTTGTTATTGCTCCGGCGATTCTTTGGGTGCTATACAATATTCTTCAACCAGCTTTGAACCAGCTCAACAAGATGAGGTCTGAGTGACATGGGTGGGGCTTGAATGTGTTATAGATAGCTCAAGACTACTTGTAATTGCAAATCTCTTTTATGGAACTTTTGCTGTAATGAATTAAAACTCGTGTGCAAAAGTTGATCCAAGTGTTGTTAGAGTTTACCAAACCAAACTGAGCCACAAGTCCCAATCAATTGGGATCGGCTATACGAATCCGCGTTTTCCATTGAGCTTGATCGAGAGCAACGTGTTCTGTAATATCCAATAAGCCTAGATTCTTGCGCACTACAGCTTCTAAGGTCAATTTCGGTCTACCTCTCCCCTTAGTGCTAACCATATCACTCCACTTAACTACTGCATCGACGGGTCTACGTTGCTATAATAGTTTATATCAGCCAAATGGGTTTTGCATACATTAGGTCATTTGGAATGGAAGGATTCTAAGTATTTGACACTAATAACTCGAGGAAAATAGCTCATCCCGTAATACCATAACATAGGCAGGTGATCGACACCTTTCGATTCTGTCATTACAAGCCTTCCATTTCAAAACAAGAACAAAATGTGTCCAGCAGAGGACACAGGTGAAATGCCACAATCTCAAAACTCAAAAATATTAACCGTCTATCTTGCAAAGGGATAGATAAAACAAAAGGTGGACAAACAAAAGGTGCAAAGGAACAACCCGCCTTGGGCAATTGCAGCTTCCTGGACTGTCTTTGTAGAAAATCAAAAGCTGGACTTTCCGTTTCTTCTAGTAGTGATTGAGTTGCTGTGAGCTTGGCCTTCTTGAATCTGCTTGAACTTCCAAGAATCATAACCACGGTTACGTCCTTTGTGCCCAAAACCCTGCTCGAAAACCAAGAGTTTGAGAACAAACAATAACATACGACTCTCGGTAGAAACCGCGACTGATGCTCAACAAAAAATAGCTCAGTGGAAGCATTTTGGATTTGTTTTCATTTTGGTTACCAAAGACTAGAACTGGATTCTTAATCTTGCTTGGAGACATCAATTAAGACGCTAAAACACTCTCACAGGGGTTTGTTGTATGTAGTTCGTTTTTTACCAAACATAGCTTCTATCCAGGGGTATGCCCCCTTGTACCCCAACACTAAGAAGTGCACAAAATTGTATCGAAGACCTTGAACACAAGGAAAACGCATTAAATTGTATCAAGTGGGAACGGAACACTTAAGAGGAGAAGCAGAAGCAGACTTAGCTTTAGCAGTTGTTGTAGCCGGCTAACCAAAAACTACACCAGTACTACCACAGGCCAATTGCGTATCAATGAAAGAAAAAAGCATAAAAGTAGTTGTGCTTGTGATTCGGGCAATTAAATGTGCATATGGAGACAATCCCCGTGAGACCACATACTACTCCATGTTGTTCTTGAATCTTGGCATGTTTGTGCACCATTTTCTTTCTTTCTACTTTTATTTGGATCAATGAAGTATGACAACATAGAAATCCAAATCTAGAACCACTCCTGTTGTGCACCATTTAGAGGAATTTATGGTCACGCTATGTACATACCAACTTGTAACCAAACCCCTAGGCCGTATGTCCATATCTCTTTGCATAACCGCAGAGGTATCTGAACCAAACCACAGAGGTATCTGAACAAAAAAGCAGCAGGCCAGGTCGCACGACTTAAGAACACCCAACAAGTTTTTTGAGAGAAATTCTCAAATGGAAATAATTAACCAAAATTAGCAGCATGGCTAAATGACTCAGGGTAGAAAAGAAAAATTGCCAAGATAGACAACCACCTCTAGTCATTACAGGTTCGCACAAAATCAACAGGCTGATTTTCAGCGTCTTCAAGTTGTGACTGAGTTGCTGTGAGCTTGGCCTTCTTGAATCTGCTTGAACTTTTAAGAATCCTATCCAATGTTAAACTTTTGGAGGCCAAAGCTCTGCCAAAAAGAGAAAATCAGAATGAGAAGCAATGAAAACATCACTGCCTGCTAAAAGTAATAAATAATGTTCAACTAAAAATAGCTTGAAGCATTTCATTTCGGGCCTGCTAACCACTGCCATATGCTAAAAGTAATAAATAATGCTCAACTACAAATAGCTTGAAGCATTCCATTTTGGGCCTGCTAACCACTGCCCAATGGGCGATGTATAACACACTCACAAGTCACAACACCAAAAGGGTCAGAAAATCAATGTATTTTCAAAATTTTCAATACCCATTCACTGACTTGTGTATACTTTTCACAGATATGATGCCTTTCTATACACTAACCACTTTCGTTTGTTAGCATTTTATTTTCTGTGTTTAAGGTTACGAAGCATAGAAGTTACTGATGAAGGCACATTAAGGAACTATATTTTTTCCATGGTAAAAGGAGTAGTTCTGGTTATAGTGATTAGCCTTGGGTATAGATACAGATACCCACATCCATCAATCCATAAATGCCATACAAATGTCTATTGCCATGTTCTTGACATATCTATGCACCAGCCTCTAGAATTTACTGTTGCAAGACTTGTGACATATCCATTCATCTTGTATCTACATCGATGTCTGTACTCTGTACTTATGCAACATAATGATAAAGGTACGATGAATCTGACAAAATAAAAAGGAAATTGATATTCGCGCACCCTTTTTTACTAATGGCGCTCCATTTTGTTCATGAAATTACTAGTAACTTCACGTTAAAAAGGGAGCGCCGTCAGTAAAAAAGGGAGCGCGAATATCAATTTCCAATAAAAAAGTACAAACTGCTGAACCGAGATACTGAAACAGTCTACCAAAATCAGCAGACATAAATACGAGGTAAGAGATCATATGTATGAGAACACGCAAAACAGAAAAAGTACGTATCATGGTTCTTACTGGGATTTTGTGATGCTTTTCCCGCCATCGTTATCTTTTGCACCAGAAGTTCCTGCAGGAAATTAAGATGGAAATAGAACACACTAGTTACTGGAAGCTCCAAGAATAGTTTGCTTAAAAGGCATAACAGAACTTACAAGGAGGAGATCTGCAATAATTAGTAGACAAAAATGCATCAAAGAATACAAAATGCAAGAATCAAGAAGCCAAAAAACAATTCATCAGCAACTAGACACACCACAGTAATACAAACAAATGAGTCCCAACAAGGATCTTGTGTTACCATTTCTTGATGAGTCCAGATTTAACTTGCCATCCCCTTCCGAGAAACCTGATGAAGATGAATTATCTGACGGGGTTTTGGTGCTGGAATCTGAATTCGCAGTCGTGCTCTCATCTTCAGAACTCTCACTACTGCCATTAAAAATGGCACCAGGAGTAGCCAACAAACTTTTTTCCTGCCGTGAACTGTTCACAACTTCCCCCATTTTTTTACTGGAAGCTTTTGAAACTCCCTGAGATCTTCTGTCACTTCCCTGGTTTACATATGAGTTGATTGAGTTTCCTGGATCATGGGAGGTAGCTGGAGAAGGTAAAACAACCTTTTTGGCATTCTTTTTAGTTTTCGTTTCCTTTTCTGATCCTTTTGCTTCACTCACGTTGTCAACGACCAACTCAAAAGGTGTAACTTCATGGTTACGGTCTCCAGGCATGAAGTAGTCTTTGAAATTAATGCCTTCTCTTTGATAATTAGCATCAGTCGATTTGCTACTCTTAGAAGCATTACCATCATCATTCTTTTCCACTTTCTTTCTTAAGTTGCCATCACTAGTTTCTGCATTCTGCTGAGTTTTATCTACTCGAGTTGATGGCAATGATTCTGCTTCATTTCCACACACATCATCACTTTGCCCATTAGCACCGACAACAGAAGTATCCACAGTCTTTCGTTTCGACATCTTTTTCGTTTTAGTCGGAGACAAGAAGCTTTCTTTCTTAGCTTCACCAGAAGAGTGATCATCAAAACGAGGCACCTGCGAAGAGATACCATTAACAGAATTATCATCATGCTCCTTGCTTGAAATTACCTTCTTTGTTGCAACAGATTTCGTCGCACTCATTTTCATCCTTTTACTGCCAGCAGATTTCCCAGACTCCATGACTATGGTGCTTTCTAACAAATTATCCGAGACAACAGACTTTTTAGAATGCATATCTGCTTCACCATGAATCGGAGGTTCACACTTTCCAGACAGCATTGCTTCAGGATCATGGTTCTGTGGCAATTCCTTTCGCTCTTCATTTTTTGGAGGATGATTGGTTTCAAAATTCTGATCATCAAGGGCAATATTTGCATGCCCAGACTGCATGTCATCCTTCTTCAGATTATCGGACTTGTTGACAGCTAACGAAGGAAACCCTTCCACATTAGTGGAGTGATGCTTTTTCGAAGTTTTTCTCCCTTTTGATCTACTTCGAGCACCTGAATCAGGAGCATCAGTTTCGCCCTTTTCATTTGCAGCATCAGGTCTGTTTGCATTAATGCCTACACAACATTAAGTAGAAAGTCAGCAAGATAAAATATTTTTCCCTCTAACTTATCATAACATCCTCATATAAATAACATCCCAATGACTTCTATTTAAGGACCACGAGATGGTTGAACCAAGCCTTAGTTCCTTTTTACAAAAAAACATATAGAACTCAAGACAAAACTTGATTTTTTTGGTACACTTTCCCTTCAGACTTTTACGAATAACATGCAACAATTATTAGTGGACTTTAATCGAAAAGTGCCACCCCCTTAGCAAAATCCTAGCTCCGACACTGCACATATGGTTACAAGAATAAACTTACTCACTGATGAAGAAGGTAATTTGTGCCCTTCCACCACTTCTTGGACAGGTTTAGTGCGCTTTTGCTTCCGAGAGACTTCGACAATCCCAGAAAGTGTCGCATGCTGAACGTTTAGTTCAGAAACTATCACTGAACCAGATGCCTTATCTGAATCCTTGGATACAGTCTCCACATTTTCCTTGGGCTCAGCATTAACCACTTCATCTGTTGGTAATTTCTTCTTCTTTTTACTCTTCTTCGTCCCACTGCTAGAACGAGGTACCAAATGGACGTCTTCTGTATGTTTGGTAAATAAAGAATCTGAAGTCCACAATATCAGCAGCAAAGTGAGGAATATATATTTTTGTCCTTCTACTAAATCATCTGATTAGAAGAAGAGGTTGGTGAAAGAAAAAGGCTTCCAACATCACATATGGCTACAAGAAAATAAACTCACCCATGGATGAAGAAGGTAATTTGTGCCCTTCCACCACTTCTTGCACAGAAAGTGTTGCATGCTGGTCGTTTTGTTCAGAAACTATTACTAAACCAGATGCCTTGTGTGAATCCTTGGATACAATTACCCCATTTTCCTTGCAACCTTCTATCCCAACATCATGCACAGAAGACAGCTCCGCATTGACCGCTTCATCTGTTGGTAATTTCTTTTTTTTTTTACTTTCCTTCGTCCCCCTACTAGAACCAGCTACCAAATGGCCATCTTCAGTAAATAAAGAATCTGAAGTCGAAAATATCAACAGCAAAGTGAGAAATATAAATTTTTTGTCCTTCTACTAAATCATCCAATTAGAAGAAGAGTTTGGTGAAAGAAAAAGGCATCGATACAAGGAAATAAACATACCCATTGATGAAGAAGGTAATTTGTGCCCTTCCACAACTTCTTGGACAGGTTTACTGTGCTTTTGCTTCTCAGAGACTACAGTTCCAGAAAGTGTTGCAAGCTGAACATTTTTTTCAGAAACCATTACCAAACCAGATGTCTTATCAGAATCCTTGGAAGCAGTTCCCACATTTTCCTTACAACCTTCTATCCCAAAAGAGGGCTCAGCATCGATTACACGGTCTGCTGGTAATTTCCTCATCTTTTTGCATTTCCTCTTTTCACGAGTAACAGCTACCAAATGGTCATCTTCCGGAGGTTCCCTAAACAAAGAATCTGAAGTGCAAAATATCAGTACCATTAAGGAAGATAAAGTATTTTGTCCATAAACTAAGTAAATTGTCCGATTAGAAGAAGAGTTTGGTGAAAGAATATACAAACATCAAATATGGGTACAAGAAATAAATTTACCGACTGAAGAACGTAATTTCTCCTGCTCCACCACCTCTTGGACTGATTTATGGTGCTTTTGCTTCTGAGGGACTTCGAAAGTTCCCGAAGGATTTGCATACTGCATGTTTATTTCAGAAACTATTGCAGCAACAGATGCCATGTCGGAATTCATTTTACAATTCTTCATGTACCCCATAGAATTTTCAAGAATTTTATCCTTTGGCTTCAAAGTGTCTTCAATAACAAGCAAGGTATCGTTTCCTTCTAAAGGATTTTCATCTCCTTTGCTTTCTCTCTTCCGCTTTTTCTTTGCATCAGGTCTGGATTTCGAGTGTTCCTCTTCAACATGTGTTCCTTGGATTTCTTCCAAATCTGACCTCACATTGTTAACAAGAAATGAAGTATTGCAAGGTTCCCCATCAACTCCCATACTCGTCATCTTCACATCATTTAAAATGTCTTCACCAGGGTTACCTGAAGCAAATTCAGGGTTGCCAATCTTCGGGGATGATGCATACAAATCACCCGTGGGAGTTTTTGTGAAACAAACTACGGCTAGTTGGTTGCTTACGGCAGGATCAATGGGGAATTGGTTATCACCATGCTGCTTTAAACTAAAAGCATCAACAGAAACAAACCAACATTTCTTGGCACCATTAAAAGCACTTTTAACAAGCATAGAATTTGAAAGGTGATAGAAGCATCTTTTCCGCTTAACCTGCCAGTATCCGACATCTCGAGTCAATGTGACAAACACATTTAATAAGCAAGATCGTTAATGACACTCAAATACTTATATGCTCAATTGACATACCTTCAATGCATTGATCTTTATCACCCCAAAGTTAGGAAAACACAATGGGTGCTCGCTCATAATTTTATCTGCAGGCCAAAATGTAGAGCAATCCAGAACATGTGATTATGCAATAGGTAAAAGGTGAAGAAAAAAATAAATTACACTATTAAAAGGGTGGGTGTGGCCTAAATGAATTTGTCTCGACAGTCTATATTAAATATTTTTAGTGATCTTTTGTTAACTTTTACATTAAAATTTTGGAATCAGTCATTTGCCTCACAAGACTACAAGAGGAATCAGGCAAGTACAAAAACATGAACCGAGATTGAAGAAAGTTTTAAGTAAGACGGCAATAAAGACTTCTTAAACTTCTTTTTGTCTTTAGTGAAATTTTTTTGCTTTTCATTGTAATTACTTTTTAACTTATCTCGTCAAGACTAATGAAGCTTCACGTGAATCTAATAAAAACTTAAGAAGACAACAAAAATATCGAAAATTACCACTGTTCCCATTTTGTTGGCTCTTTACGGAAGACCATGTTGTGTTGGCCTCAAAAAATAAGTTACTTACCCAAATAACTTCTTAATTTTTGAGCAGTACACAACTTTAAAACACACAACTCCAGACACAAGTGCATCCGGAGCTGTTCAAAGCACATGGGTCTACATGCAACGATTGGCTACGTGCAACGATTGGCTCCGGACGCTTTGCGTCCGGAGTTGTGTTTGTAGACTCTTTTTTTTTTTTTTTCTTGCACTGTTCGAAAAATCCCAAGACGTACTTTCGAACGGTACAAAAAAAGTCCAAAAAATTATTCTCCACATCACTTTTCCTGAGGTCCAAATGACACGACTTCTCGTAGCAAACAAACATAGTGGGATGAAGAGAGTATTGACGTATGTAACCACTGCTTCTTTATTTACTAGGGTTTAAAGAAATATCATCGAACTTTATGCGTACCCGTAAAATCGATACCCATAACATATATATACACAAATATATATAGAGAGAGGGGGGAATAAGGGATATACTTTTGAGGTCGGAGACGGTATCGGAGTCGGAGACGATCACGGCGAGATGGGTGTTGAGACTGGTGTCGACGAAGACCGCATTGTGACCTGATGTTGTTGTTGTTGTATCGCCGGAATCGCGATTGCGATTTTCCGCCATGAGGGAGGGAGGGAGGGAGAGAGAGAGAGTAGGGTGTTCGGTTCTGGTTTGGGGGTTTTGGTGGGGTTTTTCTCTTTCTCGCAGAGCTAATTATGGCGGCATGCAGTGAGGCAGTGCGACCCCTTTAAGGGCTTTACCCAATTACTTAGTCATTTTTCGGCATTTGTTAATTTTGAGCAAAAATAATATTAATTTGCCTTGGACGAGAGAAATTAAAAAAACAAAAAATAAATCTTTTTATCAAAATATTTTGGGGAATACCCACTTTGGAATATTTTGGTAAAAACAATTTTTTTTTACTTTTCGTTACCTTTAGTCGAGACGAATGAATAAGTTACAAAAATTTGACGCAAAACTAACAAACGCGATTTTTTTTAAATAAGAACCAAACCTCCAAAAAAAAAAACTAAAAGTTAAGCGGAACGGGGTCACCCTTATTCTCCAAAGATTTTTTTTTAGCTTTTTCTCATTTTGTCCTTCGAAAAAGAATTCGCGTTTGTTAATTAAATGAAATTGTGTTAATGATGGGTAAAGTGAGGTGTAGACTGGACTTTAAAACATAACACCAGACACATCCATATCGAGAACCGTTAGATGCTTATGTTTGTCCTCATCTATTTTTTTTCGGATGCTTTTTTCTGAAGTTTTGGTGGAATATAAACTTCAACAAGAGAATTCTTAATGTAACAATAACGACATTTTGTCGATATGCCACCGCTTGTTTAGAATTAGATCATCATAGATAGTGGGTGTTTGGGCGCATGTTTTTTTGGCTTTTTGTATTTTGCGGTTTGCACTTTTTATTTTTGAATTATGGTTAGAACGTATTATGAATTTGAAGAGTGTTTGAGAAATGTCTGCAGAATACATTTTGCAACCCAAGTAGTGCTTGAAAGTATAATCACCAAAATTGATTATGAGTTAGTTTTATTTATCACGTTTTTTTATTTAATTATTATATTATTATGTGTGGGAAAAAACCATTTTACACAGTTTCTTTTTAGATATTGATTCTTCCACTTCATAAAAAATATTTGCGTCTCATGTTTGAAATTTTTTGGGAGAATTACATTTCAGTGGAATGAGGGGCATTTTATTCCCAGCTCATGGACAAGTTATCATAAAATTCATCTAAATATGAAAAGGATGAAAATAATTAGTTATACATGGAAAGGGCCACATAAAATGACGAATACGCCCCTAAGTGAAACCCTAAATCCCCAATCCCTTTTGAAACATTTCAAACGCCACTCCCACTCCTCCTCTACGCAGCTTTCTTCCCCTTTCTTCTCCCTCACCTCTTCTCAGGGAACGAAGACGCCAAAATCTTGTTCTCCCTCACCTTTTCTTCCATCTCTTCGTTCCACCCAAGAAGAAGCAGCCTTTTGTCCTTGGTCGTCGTTATCTCTCTGTTTCACCGTGGACGCTGTAACATTGTGATCTGGTATGTTTTTTTTTCACTTTTCTCTCATTCCCTCCCTCTCTGTCTCGATTTCGGCGACCACCAACGGAACCCTTGGCCGAAATCGCCTCCCCAAGCGCACCCCTTCGCGACCACCGACACCAAACCCACACCGCCAAGGTCTCTCTCTCTCACTCGCTTTGTGTGTAGTAGAACTTCGGTGTTTCCCCCCTAAACCTTCATGCCAGAACTTGTTCAAATCAGAAAAATTAGGGTTCCATATTGAAGTGAAATTGGAGATTTTGTTTGAAATTAGGGTTCCTTGTTTGGCAGAACATGATCCTCTACTTTTATTGTACACAGGAATTGCTGAAATTTTCGTCCCCATTGCTGATCATTGGAAATGGTAAATTGCCACTACTACAATAATCCTTAAAGATCACACACAGGAAACTGAAAATGATCACAGTCATAGCAAATTCGTGATAGATAAAGATTTGTGGGCCAAACTTTTAATCTCAGTTCATGGTACAAACTATCATACTGTATTAATCTTTTCAATCTTAGTTATAAAGAAGCCGTGATTCTAGCATGTGGTATTTTGGGATTCCTGTTTTCTAGTATTTAATTCATTAAATCTATTGGAGTATTGAGAGGGCTAGGGTTTGGGCCAGGTTGTAGGAGTTGAAGTTGTTACTGTGCTCATGTTTTATGGATTGTTGGTTTGTGGTTCTCTTGGTATATACGAACATGATTTTAGTGTAGAAGTGGGTCTCTCATGGTTCTTTGGTGTAGAATATGTTATGTGGATGTTTATTTAGGAGCTTTGTCTGATGATTAAAGTGTGAGCCCAAATGTAAATTTTGTGTTGCCCTCCAAGTGTTTGGTTAAATAACGCAATGAATGTATGTATTGTCATTCAAAAACTCTTTGATTCTTACCAAGAAAATTTGGAAAATGTGGCAACTGGAGTATGGAACTCTAACTTGTGCTAGTACTTTTCCCCCTATGTTCTCTTGTATATTTTTTCCTTCTTGCATATTATGTTTTCTAGTACAATCTTTTGAATAATCATTGGACTCCTTGTTGCATGCTAACCTCTTGCAGTTCAATGCTATAAGGAGTTACATGGAAGCTAAATTCAGTAAAGCTGACTTTCATATTTACTTTTTAGGTATGAAGAATGTGGGAAAGAAAAAATTAACAGGTTTTTGCTACTGAGGCGGGGAACGGAAGGTAAACGGCAATGGCACCTTCTTGTACAACGGTGGGACATGTGTAACTGTTCTACTTGAGGAAGAAAGTCAAGTAAATGAGTTACGTGAGAAGGTTTGTGGTGCCCTTAATGTAATACCCCTAGTCTTTAATTGTGATTAAAGTTAATTGTGTGTGGAGTTTTGAGTTAACTATGTGGTTATTGGCTTCATTTGCTAGTTAAATATGTTTGGAGCATAAGTTAGCATATGTCACACTTGCATCTAATAACTTTCTGTTAGCCTAGCAAAACAAAACAAAGAGCTTCTACATACTTCTTTTCTTGTTTCTATCTTCTACGGAGAGAGAGAGAGAGAGAGAGAGAGAGAGAGAGAGAGAGAGAGAGAGAGAGGGTTGATCTTGCTTGACTTGTATTGAAGCCCTAACTTGGTAAATCATGTTCTTTACACTTGAATTTATATTTCTTGACTTGAATATCATGCTTTATTTGCTGAATTCATGCTCTAGATGCTTGGTTTAAGTTGAATTTGGATTTTGGGGTTGAACTCTTAAAAAACTCAAGAACCTAGCTTGAAATCCATTGGATTGGATGTTTAAAACTTGTTTTGATGCATGAATTTGGTGTTCTTGGAGTAGTTCTTCTATATCTATCAGTTTGAGCATGATTAGTAAGGTTTTGATGTGAGTTTGAAGTATTTTGGAAGGGTTCTAGAGTTGAAAATTGAAGGAAGAACAAGATGTAATTTTCTGGAAAATTTGCAGAATTGAGAAACCTTGTATTTGACCTGATTTTGGGGATTTTTGTTGAGGCAGTTCCTAAACTCCAAAAATCATGAGATTTTTATTGAGAGATCCTTTATGAGTCTTTTGTATGTGGTAAAAATTTCAGGACGGAATTCTAAGTATTGAACTCTATAGAAATTCGTAACCATGCAGCGAGCAATTTTGGAATGTGCTGACTGCACTGACACACATTGGGGAAACGGCTATAATTTTTAGCTCGAGCGACGAAATAGTGAACCGTTTTTTGATTTTGAAACTAGACTCATAGACCTTAAAAAATATGTAATGTTTGTGCCTTAATTACTCCAGTGCAAAGTCAGATTTTAGGTTGAAGTTTTTGGAACTGCGGATTCTGTGATTATTTTCTTGAGGCTAGCTATCTAATTTTATATTCTTACCATATATAGGACCTTATGTTCATTAAAGGTAGGTTTGTTTGACATCCTCTAATCATGCTTTGTTGCCTAATTGTCTTAGGAGGTTCGGGTGACACGTAGATACGAGGTGAGTGATTAATCATTCATACGACCTTTGACTTATGTAATTGTCCCACCTTTTTGGCAACGGAAAGTAGGGTGGTGACGTGCAGCCCATCTTTTGGACGTGGTATGTAAATGTGGACTTGTAGATAGGGATTTGTTCTTTGTGAATACTTTTGACATGTAAATATGCACAGTTCTGGGTGGTTTGCCATGTAGAGATCTTTGTAAAGACTTATAGTTTTGGCGTATGTAATAAAATGGAATTTGCTTCTGCTTGTCATTAATTGAGTCCCTTTAGTCATTTGCTAATGAGATGTTTAACTTTGAAATGGCCTTAGTGATTAAATCACTGGCGCTTTGTCATGGCTAATACCTCCAGGGATGGGCTAGGGTCGTGACACATAACATTAATTTGGAAGGTAAATTGTATTTCTATAACACAAAGAGGGACAAGATGAAGTATGTAATATTGAATGACGAAAATGGTGTTGCAATGTTGTTCCACTTGAACAAAGATGATGTCGACTTGTTTGTAGAAAAGACAAGACAAATTAATGACCTTATCCCAGACTTTTACAATTCAACAAGGTTAGATGAATTGTTTCGTTTTAATTTCCACTTGCTTGTACCAGACCTTTAAAATTGAACTTTTTCTTGTTTTTTTTTTTTTTTAATTAGCCTCTCTCTCTCTCTTTCTAAGTATTGCTTTACGGGGTGCAATGGTCCTATGTTCAAACAATGGCAGTTAGGTGCCGACTCTTTGTTTGTTCTACTAATTGGTTTTCCTAGCTTTGGTTGTATTTGTTAATCAGATGGTTTTGTAGTGGATTCTGAAGGCTATCCCATTGAGCCTTCCGTTTGGTTGGTAATGTTGGTTATACAAGAAAACTCTGTTTTTCTTGGCTATTCAATTCAATTTTGGGAAATATAGTGCTATATGGGTTTAAGTAACACCAAAGCCATCAATTCGAGTCGAAGTAATTATTTCAAATCAATTCTGATAGTTTTGACTTGGTCTTTTATACCTCAAAGAAGGTTGAGGTTGAATGTAGATGCCTCCCCAACATTTCACAATCCGAAGTAGATTGGTCTTTATGCAAATTTATAATGGTCTTCATTTATATTAATTATAGTTCTAATATAATTTTGACTTGGTCTTTTATACCTCGGAGAAGGTTGGTTGTAGTTAAATGGTAGATGGCTTCCCAACATTCCACAATCCGTAGAAGACTTACTCTTCATGAAACCTTCTATTGGTCTTCACGTATTTTAAGTGTAGTCTTCATGAAATTTTGACTTAGTCATCTATAGCTCAGGGAAGGCTCCCCTAACTTTTCACCCTCATATAATATAAATACCAGCAAGTTCGATCTACCTCAATTTCACATAATCCACAAAGTCAAACATGCGATAAAATCCAAACTTTTCGAATGTCTTCCTTTATGGTATTATATGTGTATATATGTTGGTCGGTATGGGGGTCTTGGAAAAAAACCCATAAAAGTCATGGTTAGTCCAAAAGGCAAGGACCAAATAAAGCTAAAACAAAACTTCATACTAGTCAAAAACATGACGTGGTCATTGTGCAAAGCATAGTAGTATGACTGCAGCAAAAAAAATAGTGTTGTTGTCCATAATTCGTTTTAACTCATGTAACATGTTTTTCCTGAAAATAAAATAGTTGCTCTTTAAGTTACCTAATGTTACTCCTTGTAAGAACTTTTATTGCTCTCTATGTAAGAATGTATGCCCCAGAAATGGCATGACACGATTGGCAAATGGCATGGCACAATACGACACAATTGGCAAAAGGCACAACACGATTTAAGTAAATGGGCCGACACGACACGGCACAACACGATTGACAAATGGCAGGGCACAATTTGAGTAAATATTGTAAATGGGCCGACATGGCATGAAGCACGGAGTTAAACGGGCCAAGCCAGCACGGCACGACACGTTTGACACCTCTAATTTTGTGCATGGTTTACTCCTAAAAAAATGTGTTCATGAAGTTCAATTTTTGGTCTTTGCTCCATGTTAATTTCAGTCCCATTTGGTGTCGTTCTTCAGCTGGTAGCAACTTGGGGCTATTTAACCGCTAGATTGATGTAAAAGCTTTTATTTTTTCTAGTCTAGTTGTAAATCATGTTGGTGATTTGTTGGAGGGCAGAAAAATATGTTTTGTTTATGGATGAACTGTTAGAATTTGGTATCCTATTGCTAGAAATATAGAGATTTTGTTGCTTCAATTTGCTGAAACTGTGAAGTACAGGTCTTCAATTCATTTAGTGTCTCTAGTTTCTTGATTGAATTAGAACCCGAAAAGTAATTTTAAGTGTTATCTTCTAAGTCTGTTTCTTGTATTGTATGTAGGTCGAATGGTTGAAAGGGAAGATCGATAATTCATCACTTTTTGCTCGAGATGGAGATTATGATCTTGCTAGTGTTGGACGTTGGATCTCAATTGAAGTTTATTGATATCTCTTCTTCTTTTTTGTAGAGGCTCAATGCTCCTTTTTTGTATGAAGACATATAGCTGGGCAACTTTTCTCTTTGCAAATGTCGTTAGCAAGATGAAGACTATAGCTAGCTAGCTACTTATATTTAGACTTAAGTGATGTAAGATGAAGTCTCTTGTTGCATGGTTTTGTATGGAACAATATGTGAATATATGAGAGCTTCTTTATGGCAATTAATTGAACTTGACGATTGGTTTTGGTTGTTCTTTTCAGAGCTTTGCATAAGATGCGATGAATGCTTACAATTGTATATATGAAGAAGTTGACAAGTTATAGCGGACATAAATGCTATGGAATTTTCAAATTTTATTGATGTAGTTACTTATTCATAGCAGTTTTTGAATGTTATGGAAGGTCTCTTATTTATAGCAGTCTTTAAATGCTATGAAATTACGGTCCAGTATCTATAATAGCAGGGGCTAGTACAGCGCCCATCTAAATGCTATGTTTAACTTTTTATAGCGTGCTTTGCTCGTGTGGAATGTGTTAACAATAGCAGACAATAAACACTATTGAAATAAACGACTTTTAATTGCATCGGCTAATAAGGCGTTCTTCGGAATGCTATGAAATGACTTATTTGTTGTAGTGTGTTTTTCCTGAAAATAAAATAGTTGCTCTTTAAGTTACCTAATGTTACTCCTCGTAAGAACTTTTGTTGCTCTTTATGTAAGACTGTATGCCCCAGACTGTTAAAGACAGTGACCTGTATTTTAACTCACTGAATGGTTGTCCATTTACAAAGGTATGTTGGTTTGTATGAAATGTGATTCTTGTTCAAGTCATAGAACATGTTTTTCCTGAAAATAAAATAGTTGCTCTTTAAGTTAACTAATGTTACTCCTTGTAAGAATTTGTGTTGCTCTCTATGTAAGAATGTATGCTCCAGACTGTTAAGGGCAGTAACCTATATTATAACTCACTGAATGGTTGTCCCTTTACAAAGGTGTGTTGGTCTGTATGAAATATGATTCTTGTTGAAGTCATGCAACATACTTTTCCTAAAAATAGAATAGTTGCTCTTTAAGTTACCTAATGTTACTCCTTGTAAGAATTTTGTTGCTCTTTATGTAATAATGTATGCCCCAAACTGTTAAGGATATTATGATAAGCCGTTTTGTGGTGGTTGTGGTGGTTCTAACCCAGACAGCTTATTGATCAGTTATTTCATTTCACATCATACTATTCACTCATTATTTATGTACAGACAGTACCACGTACACGCCAGTGTGGATATATCTTCCCATGTCCCTTCCCCTTTTACTTGTTTATTAAAAAGTTTCATTTTCCAAAAGATATTCAAAATTCTTCCGCTTTTAGAATGTTTAGTAGAGACCGGTTTTACCGGGCGAATGAGGTGCTTCTCAACAAAACCTTCTCCGTTCGTAACGTGGCTCCCGAACCCAAAGTCTCGACGTTTTCGCTAGACCAAAAGCCTTTTCCAAACGAGTTCTCGGTTTCTCGGATCATCCATCTCAAAAATCCGAGTGGCGACTCTTCGAGGGCGTGCCAGGCGAGGAGTCCACAATGAACTTAACCATAAGGCAAATAAGTTGCTCTCTATATAAAAATAAGTTGCTTTGTATATGAAAATAAGTTACACCATATACACGACAAGAGGGGCCAGTGAAAGTTCATATCACCTTTATGTTTTCTTACCCGTGACACTTGCTCTGTCAGTCCACATATGTGGCTCCTTTTATGAAATTAAGTTGCCCAATAAGGCAAATAAGTTGCTCTCTCTATGAAAATAAATTGCTCTGTATATGACAATAAGTTACACCATATACACGACAAGAGGGGCCAGTGAAAGGTCATATCAATTTTATGTTTTCTTACCCATGACACTTGCTCTATCAGTCCACATATGTGGCTACTTTTATGAAATTAAGTTGCCCTATAAGGCAAATAAGTTGCTCTCTATATGAAAATAAATTGCTCTGTATATGAAAATAAGTTACACCATATACATGACAAGAGGGGCTAGTGAAAGGTCATATCACCTTTATGTTTTCTTACCCATGACACTTGCTCTGTCAGTCTACATATGTGGCTCCTTTTATGAAATTAAGTTGCTCCTTAAGGCAAATAAGTTGCTCTCTATATAAAATTAAGTTACACCATATACATGACAAGGGGGCCAGTAAAAGGTCATATGAACTAATTTAGTTGTCTATATACACTCTTGCTCGGCCATTGATGAAGTATTCAAAACAATTACGATATGGATCCAAACTGTCCTTTTGGAAGAAGACTAGAAAAGGGAGAGAGTTCTCATTCTCGTACACGGGTACGTACACGTACATCCCTACCTGTTCAACATCCAAACATCCGGCCTTCCTTTGGTTCGACAAAAGATCAAGAACTGCATCGTTTACTTCAAACAAGAAGTTTGAGAGTTCTCACAAACGGGGAAGTTATGGAACGATCGATAGAACAATATGGTGGATTACCGATCCAAGTGCCACCAGTACACCCCCCACCTGTTGATCTACCGAACAACTCCGTTTTCGTCGTTTTCGACTACCAAGTGAGATGGATGAAGGGGATGCTCGTCGACATTCCGATGACGAATAGGAGTAATTGTATTTTATTTCATTTTAGTAATTATAAATTGTGGTAGTATTGTTGTTGGATCTATGCAACAACTTTATGTTTTTCTGCCCGAGATAGTTGCTCTGTGAATCCACATATGTTGCTCATTCTATGAAATAAAGTTGCCCTTTATGGAAATTAAATTGCTCTCTCTATGAAAATAAGTTACGCCATATACACGCCAAGGGGGGCCAGTGAAGGTAAAGTTAACGGTTTGTTGGCCGCATAGGCCATAACTACCAATCATCTTGAAAGCCACAAGAATACTTCAATGATCTTGAAAGCCACAACAAAGACATCATTTGGGAAGATGAACAAGATGGGGAAGCAATTGAGCTTGCCTTCAGCAAGAAGAAATTTGAAGCAAGAAAGAATTGGCTCCGACACTTTGAGGTTTGAAGTTATATAATGTATTCCTCAAATTTGTAAGTTCTCTTTTGTTTTGCAAATATTGTCTTTTCTAATGGGGACAACACTTTCTTTGTTTTTGTCGTTGCAGCCTGGTACTTACATTGATCAGAAGGAGAAGCTCATCAAGTACAGCGACTTTGTCTACAAGGAGCTTATACTGTTTTCAATGGCAGATCTTCAGCGGTCAATACCTTCGATTACAAGTGGTGTCACGTCCTCAATGTTACTTCTTGTAACATGGAATTCAGAGCTGCCAATCCGACGATGGACTCAAGATTACAAGGAATTTCTGGAATCAATTACGACGGGGAATGACTGTCCTTTTACCCTCGTGTATTGGTCTGTATGAAATGTGGTTCTATGTAAGAAAGTATGCACTAGACTGTTAAGGGTTGTTTTTTTCCTGAAAATACAAAAGTTGCTCTTTAAGTCACCTAATGTTACTCCTTGTATGAACTTTTGTTGCTCCCTATGTAAGAAAGTATGCCCTAGACTGTTAAGGGTTGTTTTTTTTTCTGAAAATACAAAAGTTGCTCTTTAAGTCACCTAATGTTACTCCTTGTATGAACTTTTGTTGCTCCCTATATAAGAAAGTACGCCCTAGACTTTAAGGGTTGTTTTTTTTTCTGAAAATACAAAAGTTGCTCTTTAAGTCACCTAATGTTACTCCTTGTATGAACTTTTGTTGCTCCCTATATAAGAAAGTACGCCCTAGACTGTTAAGGATTTTTTTTTCTTCTGAAAATACAGAAGTTGCTCTTTAAGTCACCTAATGTTACTTCTTGTATGAACTTTTGTTACTCCCTATGTAAGAAAGTATGCCCTAAACTGTTAAGGGTTGTTTTTTTATGAAAATACAAAAGGTGCTCTTTATGTCACCTAATGTTACTCCTTGTATGAACTTTTGTTGATCTCTATGTAAGAAAGTATGCCTTAGACTGTTAAGGGTTGTTTTTTTTTTTCGAAAATACAAAAGTTGCTCTTTAAGTCACCTAATGTTACTCCTTGTATGAACTTTTGTTGCTCTGTATATAAGAAAGTATGCCCTAGACTGTTAAGGGTTTTTTTTTCTGAAAATATAAAATTTGCTCTTTAAGTCACCTAATGTTACTCCTTTTATGAACTTTTGTTGCTCTCTATGTAAGAAAGTATGCTCTAAACTGTTACGGGCAGTCACCCATGTTTTAACTCACTCAATGGCTGTTCCTTTACCCTTGTGTGTTGATAAGTTTCTATTATAGCCATTTTAACTATTAATAAGGTTAAGTTTC
Source organism: Rhododendron griersonianum (assembly GCA_018127125.1). Lineage (NCBI taxonomy): Eukaryota > Viridiplantae > Streptophyta > Magnoliopsida > Ericales > Ericaceae > Rhododendron > Rhododendron griersonianum. The sequence continues at coordinate 4,346,168 of CM030799.1, read as the reverse complement.
TTTGCTTAATAAGGTTTGTTTGTTCATATCCTAGTTTAGTTCATTCCTTGATTGGGTAAGACATTGTTGGGATGTCTAGTTGGATAATTGGAATGGAGCGTGTCTCCTACTAGCCTAAAAGTGCTCGTATCCTAATCGTATCGTACGCTTATTCGAAAAAAGTTAGACCTTATTTGAAAAGTAGAATGGGCTTGTGAGAAAGTTCAAATCTCAGATGGAAGTAGAATGAAATTATAAAAAGTTCAAATTTCCCTCTGTAGTTGTGTTACCTTTTATAGTGAAAGAGACTAGGTTTGAACCTGGCTCTCGTATGAATGTCCTCAAGGTTTGCTAGATTAGTCAGAGCTCTGCAAATGAACGAGCTGGTCGTGCTGGGAGAAATGAAAAGGGAAGGTGTTATAGACTTTATTCCGAGAGTGATTTTCAATTGATGCCACCTCATCAGGAACCCAATAGATCACTTCGGTTCATCTTGGTGTGGCAGTTTTAAGGATTCTTGCTTTTGCCACAACTGATGTACAGAGTTTAGATTTTATTGATGCTCTTAATGCAATAGCTATTGACATGGATATTAGAAATCTTATCCAGTTAGGAGCCGTTTTATTGAAGAACGATGTGTTAAATTTAACTACGGACGGGCTGAAATTGGTTAGATTGGGCATTGAACCGTGGTTGGGTGACCTGTATTTTCAATGCTTCGAGCACCGCTTGGGTAAAGAGGGTCTTGTTCTTGTTGCGATAATGCCAAATGCCAGTAGCATATTTTGCAGAGTGGGTAATGAGGAAGATATGCTTCAATTTGATCACTATAAGGTGCAATTTTGTCATTCCAATGGTGACCTTTTGACTTTGCTCTATGTTTATAAAGGTGTGTTGGCCTATATGGGTTGATGATCCAAACCATTACAGTTACTTTCAATGGGTAGATGATCCCATATGCAAGCGTGGTAGGGTTCAAGGAAGCACTCAATGCCCAGTGCAAATATTGCAGAAGCCACTGCTAGTTTGGAGGCTGTTCGCTGGTGTTATGCTCAGGGGATTGCGAATGCTACCATCCTAATGGATAGTTTGCTGCTTATGATGTTTTTGCATGAAGACATTAAACCGGATGTTTGGTTAAGCTCTATTATTTTAGATATTTGGTGCTTTTGTAATAGGTTTGACTTTATTTCGATTGTAAAAGTCAGTAGTGTCTCGGTGCAAGTTGCTCATAGGTTGGCGAAAGCCACCCTGAAAAGGGAGGGCTGGTGGTTGTACTCTTGCTATATTTTGGTAATGAAGTTTCTGCTTTCTCGAAAAAAAACCTTTCATCGCTCTTGTTTACTCAATGCCAAATTGAAGTGCTATCAACTCATGAATAAATTTCAGTAGTAAACTATTTGTACACCACAGAAAGAGCAACATATATGCATACACTTCGATAAAATTCACATACTTTTCGAACATCACCCATCGTTTAATGGTACATGCATTGGGACCTAAAAAATACACCGCCCGCACATCACAAAAATGGAACTGAAGTTGGCAACATACATAAAAATCGCAATAAGGATCTTCATATGAGTGAATCCTGATCCATTATAAGCATTTCAAGTGTAAACAAATACTTCCATTTATGAGACAACATATACTTCAACAAACTCAACGAAATAACCTTCTTTGATCCTTGTCTCTACTTTCCTGGGTGTATAGATAATATGAAACAAATTGCATAATAGAGCCTCTTATATCAGCCTAATTACTATTCTCAAAGCTGTATGTGTATTCAGAGATTAGTCTTCGGTTTAGTGAGGCGCCTCGTCACTGAGCGCATAGTCACAAATTCCTCCGCTGCAGAAGGGTGTATGCCCACCTGTCACCCAACCAAAAAATTATGATACTAATAACAAATCGTATTCATTCAGTTTGGGGGAATAATGGCATTGGATTCTTAATGAAGGATTCGGAGTGGGTGTTGTGCCTCATCCTGTGCTGTGAGTGCAAATCATCGAGCCTGGGGTGGACCCAATTTGCACTCACAGCACACTGTTGTACTCCCAGACACAACACCTTCCCCGAACCGTTTGGTGGATGTTGAAACAAGTAGCAAGGGTAAGAAAGGCAACATCCAAATAAGGCTAACAGTCAATATGAGCTCAAGAAAGGACTCGGAAATTTCAATCTATAGGTCAAAAGAAAAGGATATTGAAAGGACAAAAACCACCAACCAAATCATTTAACAAATGAAAGTGCTTCAGAACACACATATATATAGGAACACATGTGTTCGTAATCGAAACTAAGTCTTTGCATCCTAATCACTTGGGCGGGCTACATTAATCCCTTTTCTTTTCTTTTTTTTGGCACTATGATTTATCCCTTGACAGAGCTCAATGAAGAAAACGGGTTCATAAGCCAACCCTAATTGATTGGGACTTTGAAGGGCCGGTTTGGTTTTGTTTATATATCTATACACAGAGACACACATACATTGTAGTTGTGTGACAGAATACAGAGTTGATCTATTACGCTCTTATATGGTTATATGTTTTCCACCCCTTTCATTATACTGACCATATAGGCAATCGCCCATGCATTTGAGTGTAAACTTCTACCAAAAAGGGCAAGAGGGTGCCAATAGGGAGCTCTAATTCGATATTTTTGTAAAAACTAGCGCTTCCAAACATGTCCCGTCCCTCCCCCCCCCCCCAAAAAAAAAAAAAAAAAAAACTCATCCCTTTTGCGTTATTAAAATGAGTCAAATGATTGATCAAGGCGGGAAAACTCAAGACTGATTGAACACATGTCAACAAGGGGCTAACATGGTAAGATTAAATCTGATGCCTTTCAAGCATTCCATGTAGCCTTGGGAAATCCCCAGCGAAAAAACCCCTAGATTTTAGAGAGAAAAATTCTAGCCCATCTTATTTCGGTAGTTCGACACAACTGGGGGATGGAAATGGTTATAGGAACATGAGTTCTCAGTCAATTTGTGTATGAAAGAAAATACACATCCGTCCTCATTTATTTGTGCATTTCCAATATCATGGACATCACACAAAATCGTCTATGTTTTCTAACTTTTTTTATTAGATGATTATGAAAACTTTGTCTACAAAACCTAAATGAGATCTTTTAATTGCTAGGAAAGATCTTGAAATCTTTTTCCACCAAAAAATAGTATATGTTGACCTGATAAAGGCATGACTGCTAGAAAATGACAAACAATGTGGAGTGCGGACAGAGGGAGTACGAGGAGAGACAAAAAACTCCAACTAAGCTTTAAAGAAAATCAGTGCTCTGACAGCTAGGGGAAACAACTTATAGGCTACCCGTATGAATATTCCTTCAAGTAACTCCACACGTCAACAAACAGAAGCTCAGATGCCAGTTTGAAAGAAAATTAAGTGGGAAGAGAAACTAGTCAGAATGAGCAGTATGTCATTTCTTTCCCAACTAGTTCTGAGGAGTGAAGTCCAGCTTACCGTGCTATCAAATTGTGCCTTAGTTGCTCCGCACTTGAGCGCAATAGCAATGCCCTGAGAAGGATATCCCAAACAGTATCAGGTGCTGCATATGCAGATATCAACTAAACCACAAAGTAATCCAGAAAAGTAGGACATTCATAAGAAGTGCTCTAGGCAGTACTTGAGGAATACCACCTACTTGAGATACCATGGGATCTGCCACAACGGATACACACTTACGAAACATGGTAAAATTTTGAAAATGTCCACTTAAAGCACATTTCTTGGCGCACTATGAAAACATTTTTTACGCTCTTCCAAAGAATTACTCTCTTCGAGTTTTAGGCAGTCATAATTTAACTTTTTTACGCATGAGGTAAAAGATAAAGAAACAAATAGTGAAAAAGTTAGGGAACACTTTGGAACACTGAATCCTTCACTTTCGAATATCAATGTACCCTGTTTTGAAAACTGTGTTCCAATCCGCAATCACTAGGGTATTAGCATTTTCCGGTAGCATAGATCCAGACACAGGCAATGCAAGACAATTCGTGTGGAAGATTCAATCATTCTAATCGAAATACAAATGTGAAAGCCCAAGTTCATTACTCTGGTTCCGCCCATCAGTGGAAGGGCACCATGGGAGCTCTTTTTCTTTTTTTGCATGGCAATATAGGACTAAAGAATTAACTCAATATGGAACTCTGAGAATTTCAGTTTCTCGATGCTCAAGCCATCCCTAAAAATCACTATCTGTTGATGATCTTAATAAAACACAAAAATAGTAAGCCTCAAGTTCCATGTGAATTAAGAAATGAGGGATTCAAACCTATATGTAGCTACTGCTCAAGAATTTCATGAAATATTGGACAAAGACAACCGATATCTGCATAATCTCAGCCGCATCCAGTCTGAAGTTCCATGTTAAATCCACTGCATATCCTTTTTGGAAAGGAATCAAGGAGCAAGCTCCAAAAAACTTGGATGCTGATGGAACGGACAACTTGTAGCCTACCAGCGCAATAGATGGATTTCTTAGCCCAACTTTTAATCTTGTGTATCATTTTCTAATCAAGGGAGAAAAAAAAAATCAGCTGTTAACTCGGTGGAAATAAGAGGCCACGAGGATATTTGACTGCAGTGCCTAATTGGAAACCCAAATTGTTGCAAACATTTTCATAAATCCTAATATACCTAATAATGGCCTAAAAAATTACTATGCGTACACGCCGTGCAAAAGAAAAGGAGAATCTTTCCAAAAGGATTACACAGAACCTTTCCACAACAATATACTCTGTGTTTCATGACGACATCTTAAGTCAAGAGTGCTACTTATGATGAATAAGAGTCCTAGTATTTCAAACAAAAAATTCGTTCTTTATAACGTAGTATAACGTAAAAGAACATCGAGTTCGGATGATCCGACAGTTTCCTATTACCGATAGTCTGATGACTTGATGAATCTAACAAGTATACAGAAACTCAAACCGGCACAATCTCACGCAAGAGTGGTGATTACTGATTACACAGCATCAAATAAGTGAACTGTGACTAGTAACAAGCCATTGATATTCTGTAAGCAATAAGCATAAGAAAAAACATGAGAGCAGCAAAAGCAACTTACTTCCGCACACGTTGGGTGCCTGTGAATGGTTAGAGGAGGATGCATTGTAAGCCAAGCAACTCAACCTGTAATACAGTGTAAGAAACAATGCTCATCAAGTTTCTGTCTTAAACAAATAGATTTCAATTAGTACTACGAAGAAAGAAAATGCACTTAGTCCAAGTTGTGGACGCCCTTAGTCTAAGTTATTGTATGACAATTCAAATGAACTTGTTAAAGAGACGTGTAAATTCAGTGGAAGGCACCTTTACATTTAACGCCAACATTTACAATTCTCACAACACCAATGGAAAAGCTCTTCCAGGAGCAAATCATGAAATTGACCTACTTGGAAGAATGTTTAAAAGCCAGTTCAAGTTCCTAGACCGATTTTCAACTCTGAGAATGAATTCAAAGTTTAACTTTCTTTCTTCCAAAAGCATTAAGTTCTTTTTTGAAGTGTATACTTTCAATTGGCAATTATACACCTAGCAATGAAGAACATAATATGAAAAAGACACATCTACTATGGAAAGAAGAATTTTTACATGGGTTCAAGGCAAAGAAGACGTAGGAATTGATGCCGAACGTGGCATGGGAATGTAGATGACGCTAAAACCATTTGCAATTTACAAGTTCACATATTTTCCTCCCCTAATTAGATGTTTTATGAACTTTGCGACGTAGGGCAACTATACAATGGGTATTTTTGAGCAGCAAAATAGCGCAAGTCAACCTCAAAAAAGAGTCCACGCCTTATTGCCTTCTCAATCCAAAGACTTTCATTTTTCAGAAAAAGCAACACATAATTACACATGCATGATGCATCAGGTTACAAAATGGAACATTTTTGTTTCATGGTTGTCATTTTCATCATTTCAGTGAATGAACAGAATCTGAGGGCATTGGTTTAATAGGGGAAAAATTATTGGCCCAAGTGTTTTTATTTTTTTCCAGTGCGCAGTAGTTGGAAAACAATCATTCCAGAAAACCATGGGAGGAAAATAAGAACACGGCAAGTTGAATGCAGTCATATACTTGGATCGGTGAAACCTGTGGAGGAAACCCAAATCGCGAAAAACACTTTCGAAATCGCATGTAGAGTCATTCCGTGCATAGAGACTTAGAGAGAGAGAGAGAGAGAGAGAGAGAGAGAGAGAGACGTACCACTATAGAGTATCACAGTCGATCGCCGGAGGCTCTGAAAGAGACTGAGTCTCTACAAGGGATAGGGTTTTGGGGGGATCGATTGAGAGAGAGAGAGAGAGAGAGAGAGAGAGGGAGGAGGGGTGGTGATCGATTAGGGTTCTTGGGGTCGGGGTGGGTCGGGGAAATGGGGGAGGAAAGGACTGGTGGCCGGTGGGCGTGGAGTTGGGAGCAGTTGCTGATGCCAGATTTTGTGAGGGGGGGTGTTTTTGTCTTTAAGACCATGTCTGGGTAATTATTCTTCTCCTTCCCATGACTTCTGAATTCCAAATAAGTGGTCCATGGGTTGGGAATTATTAGCCCATTTTTCCACTGTTCAGTAATTTTCCCAAATTTTTTGCCATTATTTCGTTTGGAAGATAAAAAATAAAAAGATCACAGCAGGTGAATATTTTATCGTTACATAATCTCCTATAAATACCAACAATAATACAGCTTACAGAACATTAGGCAAATTTATTAACCCTGACTTCATAATCATAACATTCAACTCAGGAAAAAAAAAGGAGAAAGAGAAAAGGAAAACATTTTATTATTCTTGTCTAATACGGAGTACCATTTTTCAATGGCATTGTCACTGCTTATTCTTCTTCTGCAGCTTCTCTAGGCCTCTCTTTCGCATCCCGGAAAAATACCAAAAAAGAGACCAATCCACTACTGCATCCGGGAGCGCTCGAATTAGGCACCATTGCAATGAGTGTGTCCAATATGGCACGGAAATTTGATCGTAACCAATTGCCCGTAAGCTTGCTTTGCTGTACGTCTCTGGCGATGGAATGAAGAAGGAAGATCTCCTGATGGATGTCATTTTCGTTGCCACGAACAAAGGGATCTGGGGAGAGGCACACAAGACGAAAATGAACTATTTAGTGACACTGATAGAAAGGTTGGTTTTTTGGCTGGTGCATATTTGTTGTGAAGTTCAAGATGGAAGTAGAGCAAACCTGGCATTGTATGTCAATTCCATATTGCTTGTACTCCAAACTGATGCTTCTTGACAGCATTGCAATGAATCTGCAATATAGTCATAAAACTTTTATTTAGCGCAGTAGCGCCCCAAGGCTCAAACTTCGTTAGCCCTCCCGCCTAATATTACAGTAAGGCTTCTTTTTTTTTTCGTTCTATCATTTGACGATTGGGGCCTTTGATAGCAAGAACTTTCGTGGGCATATTAATACGGATGGCCTTGAGATTGTCGTTTCTTGTCTCTCTCATGCACTCCAATCTCATAACACATGAATCTCGAGGTATAATGACGCGCATGGGTGTGCATTAGAAAAAAAAATGATTTTGCGAAATAGGACCCGGTGTTGTGTGCTGACCAAAATCCCCGAAATAGAAATATCTAGGATGCAAAACTTTTAGATATTGTGGGGCTGCCTCAGGTGGAGGCCAGTCAGGCCACAGGCCCTCTAGTCTAGTTCAACAAATACATACATAGTACAATCGACTGAAGTTGTTCGACTTCCTTTCATGATTGACTGTCCAGTCTGATGTAATTCTTGTCGAATATTAGAACCGATTGAAAATTGATCTTGTTCTTTCCAATAATTCCTTCACATGTGTACCCGAGTACTCTCATAGTCAAGACGCTCGTATCCACATTCGATCTTGTGATAACAAGTTTGCAGATTGCATTTCGGTGAGATTTACAGGTTAATAATGATATCGAAACTATCCAAAGTCAAGAAAACATACACGATTAACACGTACGGGTGAGTACTTCTAAATTGATCAAGCCAAAGTAGAGCAACTTACGCTTTGGTGGCGGCGTAAATGGTGAAAAGAGGGTAGGAAGAGACTGCAACAGAGGAACCAGAGCCAATATTCACGATTGCACCTTTTTTCCTCTTCAACATCCCCGGTAAAACTGCCTTCGTCACCCAAGTAGTCCCCACAACGTTCACCCCGACGATACTCTCGGCCATCTCCAAATCAACCTCATGTAAGAACCTCGGGAAAGGGTACGATAATCCCGCATTGTTAATCAAAATCCCCACGTCTAATCCTGTGATCCCTTCCTCGACCTTCTTCGCTATCTCATCTCCGCGAAGTTTGGAAAAATCGATCACAATTGTCTTAACCGAAGCATTTCCACCTTTTTCTTCTTGGATTTGTTCACAAGTAGCTTTAAGTTTCAAAGGGTCTCGGCCAACCAGTACGAGACTGAGACCCTTTGACGCCAACTCTAAGGCAAGGGCTTTGCCGATTCCATCGGTTGAGCCCGTGATTAGAGCCCATGAGCCATACTGTTTCAGATTCTTTGGTGGTCTCAGAAACATCACCCATACCCATGTCAAAAATTTGGCCAAGTGATTGCAAAGAGAAATGAAGCCTAAAGTAGCTATTGCTATTAGGATGAGACTTTGCAACTCCATGGTCATGTGAATGGTGTTTCTTTCTAAGTGTAGCAGGTCATAAAAAATGTATGATAATTAGGTTCAGAGGTATTCTCATTCTCTTATTAACCTTATTTTAAGGAATTGATTTTGACACTTCACGTTTAGCCATTAACACTCTACTTTTTGTCTTTACCTTATGTGAAATTACTAAATTACCTTTTATTTTGTTAGTATTCATTAGGAGTGTACACGGTCCGAATTGGTCCGGTTCTCTAGAAAACCAGTACCCGTACATTTCAAACTGTTCTAAAAAATTGAGAACCAGAACCTAACCAATATATGCATGGAACCTAACCAGAACCAAACCGCAAGGCCGGTCCGGTTTTGGTTCGGTTCCGGTTCTATCCAATAAGCATCCAAATACTTATTCACAAAATATGAACTCATAAAATTAAAAAAATAGGAAGATAATCTGCTAGAATAGGAAATGAAGTAAGAAAATAAAAGCTTTCCTAACAAGTGAGATTTCATCTCTAAATAAATCTGCTAGAATAGGAAATGAAGTAAGAAAATAAAAGCTTTCCTAATAAATGAGATTTCATCTCTAAAAAAATTAAGTTTAGCAAGAAAAAGATTAACCTACCAAATTCAAATACATATTTAATTACACACACATTTGTATTTCTATATTTATCTTAGTTTTAAACGGTCCGGTTCGGTTCTAACCACGGTTCATTAATTGAGAACCAGTAACCGAACCAAAATTAACGGTTCTTATTTTTTTTGGAACCATAACTTGACCATAAAACCGCAGAACCGGACCAAATAGGAAGGTTCGGTCCGGATCGGACCGATTTTACGGTTCGGGCAGTTTTCTTGAACACCCCTAGTATTCATAGAAAGGTATCGTTGTACTCCCCCCATCCCGATTTGTTTGTCTACATTTTGACTTTAACATGTCCCAAATTGTTTGTCCAAATAGAAGTTGACTAGGAAAAATTTCCTTAGGTGGCGTTCCACTTTTTAAAAAAGAAGGTTTTGGGGAAAATAAGGTAATTTCAAGGTCAAAAATCTTGTGTTGATGCAAATAATTTTTTTATTAATATGGATCTTGTTTGATAGATCTCATTGAGATCTTTTAAACGGTGCAAAAAATCATTTTTATTATATTTGAATTTGAAATTACCTTCTGTTTGAAAAAGAAGATCTTGGAAGAAAGCGGAACGGAGTCTTAATGCCCTTTCACTTTTCAAAAAATCATGTATTGGGAAATGTGCACTCATTAATTGTTCAAAAAGTGTGGGTATTTTTGAAAAGGAAATTGATATTTGCACTCCACTTTTTACCGATAGCGCTCCATTTTGTTCATAAAGTTACTAATAACTTTACGTTAAAATTGGAGCGCCATCAGTAAAAAATAGAGCGCGAAAATCAGTTTCATTTTGGAAACTAAAAACATTTTGAGTGTAATCATTGTGCTTCCTTAATAAGTTGAAATCCCAAAATTGGACAAACAAATTAGGATGGTAGGTTGGGCTAACTCATTACCTCTAATTGGGCATTTTTTTTCATTCTATTGGGCTTAAAAAGAGTCATACTCAAACTCAAATAGTGAAAATATTAGAGTGCCCCTGAAAGTTGGAATTTTTGGAATGCCTAAGACTCAGGTCTCTTGGGCCTTGGGGTTGGGCCGGCTCTGGGTCCACTCTCTTACACAATTTTGGGTAAAACTCTATCTCAAAAACTATCTATGAGGGTGCTCTCACCTACTTCATATTGCTTTGGTACTCCGGTACGGTGAGATTTCATTTCACACCCTCTTTCACATGCAACGTACTCACTCGGCCAAAGACACATACCTTACCAACCTATCCCTAGCACATAGCTTTAATATCAATCATTCATATTACACAGTCTTAAGTAGAACTCAACCCCCCAAAGCTAATTTTTGAGATGAGGGTGTCCTCACTCTTACATATTCCATACTAGCGTTCGGCCCTTTTAACGCACGGGACAACAGAAAAAAAAAGAGTTCACACCGATCTTTTTTCCCGCTCCTGTGCACGGGATGGGACACAATACTAGTAATAAAATAAAAGTGAAAATGAAAAAGATGTCATAAATGAAAATTACATATGATTATAGTATAGATTGATTACTTTAGTAACTCGGCGACGTCACATACTCAACTTTCCAAACTCAGTTTTCCAAAATCCAAGCATATGTTAGTTGACAGAGCTCAATGGAGGAAAATGATTCATGTAGCCGACCCCCAAACGATTGGGACATAAGACTCGGTTTGGTTTGGTTTGGTTTACTAAATCATCTGATTAGAAGAAGAGTTTGGTGAAAGAAAAAGGCTTCATCACATATGACTACAAGAAAATAAACTCACCCATGGATGAAGAAGGTAATTTGTGCCCTTCCACCACTTCATGCACAGTAAGTGTTGCACGCTGATCGTTTTGTTCAGAAACTATTACTAAACCAGATGCCTTGTGTGAATCCTTGGATACAATTCCCCGATGAAGAGAGTATTGATTTATGTAACCACTGCTTCTTTATTTACTAGGGTTTAAAGAAATATCTTCTAACTTCAAAGGTGAGCCTTATATATCATCGAACTTTATGCGTACCCGTAAAATCGATACCCATAACATATACTAGTATATACACAAATATATATAGAGAGTGGGGGAATAAGGGATATACTTTTGCAATAAGTCTAGGTACACTACATCCAACTACTACACCATCCACTACATGTTTTGTAGGGCATACTTCGGGTCCCAAAAAAATACAAAAAAATATTCATAAATTTTAAAATAATATATTATCGGGCCTTGTAAAAAATCAGTTCAAACAAATATCAGTAAATATTATTTCTTGATTCGTAGGGGCGAAACTGTACAGTTGAGCAGTTTCGCCCCTACAAATTAAGAAATAATACTTACTGATATCCATTGAAGTTGATTTTTTACAGGGCTACATAAACTATTATTCTAAAATTTATAGACATTTTTTTATATTTTTTTGGGACCCGGGGTGAGCCCCACAAAAAATGTAGTGGATGGATGGTAATGTATGTAGCATACTTTTGAGGTCGGAGACGGTATTGGAGTCGGAGACGATCACGGCGAGATGGGTGTCTAGACTGGTGTCGATGAAGACCGCAATGCTAGACCCAAATTTATTATTTTTTAAATATTCAGTGGCATTCATGTAAATAAAATAAAAGAGAATCCTCAGATCAGCAGCTCCGACGAAGCTCCGAACGTCTCACGTGCAGGTTGGAAGAGATGAGATGGAAGTCGTTGGGGCTGTTTTTCGATGAGACGCAACAAAGAGAGATGTCGGCGCCGTTAAGCTTGAGGGCGTCGTGGAGCGAATCGAAAGAGCTCTGATGGGACTAAGTTTCAAGACATGAACATACAATGAGGTGTTGGTGTGAATATGTATCTACACTGAAAGAGAGAGAGAGAGAGAGGCGGAAAATGGATTTGAGTCTGGTTTGTCTCAAATTTGGGAAAGAAAATGAGTTACATCCAAAAATGAAAAAGGGTTTGGGTCATGATTGGAGATGAGTTTTTGATGATTTTACCCAAATTTTGAGTTTGAGTCTTAAAATGGATCAAGGCTGGAGATGCTCTATGGGCTTTACCCAATTACTTCGTCATCTTTACCCAACTACTTCGTCATCTTTATCCAATTACTTCGTCATTTTTCCGCATTTGTTAATTTTGCACAAAAATTTTGTGAATTATTAATTTGCCTCGATGAGAGAAATTTTAAAAGTAAAAAATATATCATTTTACCAAAATATTTTGGGGAATACCCACTTTGAAAAATATTTAGGTAAAAACAAATTATTTTTTTTTACTTTTTCGATTCCTCTCGTCGAGACGAATCAATAAGTCAAAAAAATTTGGAGCAAAACTAACAAACGCGACTTTTTTTTAATAATAGCCAAACCTCCAAAAAAAAGTGAAAAGTTAAGCGGAATAGGGTCGGCCTTATTCTCTGAAGATTTTTTTAGCTTTTTCTCATTGTCCTTATTCGTAAAAAAATTCGCATTTGTTAATTAAATGAAATTGTGCTAATGATTGGTAAAATGAAGTGTAGACACGACTTTAAAACATAACTCCGGACACATCCATATATATCGAAAACCGTTAGATGCTTACATTTGTCCTCATCTTTTTTTTTTCGGATGCTTTTTTCTGAAGTTTTGGTGGAATAGAAACTTCAACAAGAGAATTCTTAATGTAACAATAACGACATTTTTGTCGATATGCCACCGCTTGTTTAGAATTAGATCATCATAGATAGTGGGTGTTTGGGCGCATGTTTTTTTTGACTTTTTTGTATTTTGTGGTTTGCACTTTTTATTTTTGAATTATGGTTATAATGTATTATGAATTTGAAGAGGGTTTGAGAAATGTCTACAGAATACATTTTGCAACCCAAGTATTGCTTGAAAGTATAATCACCAAAATTGATTAAGAGTTAGTTTTTTTTATCACGTTGTCCTTGTTTATTTAATTATTATATTATTATGTGTGGAAAAAAAACCATTTTACACAGTTACTTTTTAGATATTGATTCTTCCACTTCATAAAAATATTTGCATCTCATGTTTGAATTTTTTTGCCATTATTTCGTTATGAAGATAAAAAAAAATAAAAAAAAAATCATAGAGGGCAAAAATTTTATCGCTACATAATATTCTATAAATACCAACAATAATACAGCTTACAAAACATTAGGCAAATTAATTAACCCTGACTTCATAATCATACCATTCAACTCAGGAAAAAAAAAAAGGAGACAGAGAAAAGGAAAACATTTATTAATCTTCTCTAATACCATTTTTCAATGGCTTGTCACTGCTTATTCTTCTTCTGCAGCTTCTCTAGGCCTCTCTTTCGCATCCCAGAAAAATACCAAAAGAGAGACCAATCCACTACTGCATCCGGGAGCGCTCGAATTAGGCACCATTGCAATGAGTGTGTCCAATATGGCACGGAAATTTGATCGTAACCAATTGCCCGTAAGCTTGCTTTGCTGTACGTCTCTGGCGATGGAATGAAGAAGGAAGATCTCCTGATGGATGTCATTTTCGTTGCCACGAGCAAAGGGATCTGGGGAGAGGCACACAAGACGAAAATGAACTATTTAGTGACACTGATAGAAAGGTTGTTGGTTTTTTGGCTGGTGCATATTTGTTGTGAAGTTCAAGATGGAAGTAGAGCAAACCTGGCATTGTATGTCAATTCCATATTGCTTGTACTCCAAACTGATGCTTCTTGACAGCATTGCGATGAATCTGCAATATAGTCATAAAACTGTTATATCGCGCCCGAGGCCTGACAAAGTCCAAACTTCGTTAGGCCTCGGGCCTAATATTATAGTTAGGCTTTTTTTTTTTGTTCTACCATTTGACGATCGGGCCTTTGATAGAAAGGAACTTTCGTGGTCATATTAAGACTGATGTCCTTAATAAGATTCTTGTCTGTTGTCTCTTACGCACTCCAATCACAAGATACGATGACAAATCTCAATCTCAAAACACATAAATGAATCTCGAGGTATAATGATACACCTGCGTGTACATTAATTAAAACAAAAAAATGATTTTGCGAAATAGGACCCGGTATTGTGCGCAAACCAAAATCCCCAAAATAGGAATATGCAGCATGCAAAACTTTTGGATATTGTGGGGCTGCCTCAGATGGAGGCCACAGGCCCTCAAGTCTAGTTCAACAGATACATACATAGTACAATCGACTGAAGTTGTTCGACTTCCTTTCATAATTGACTGTCCAATCTGATGTAATTCTTGTAGAATATTAGAACCGATTGAAAATAGATCTTGTTCTTTCCAAGAATTCCTTCACATGTGTACACGAGTACTCAAAGAGTCAAGACGCTCGTATCCACATTCGATCTTGTGGTAACAAGTTCGCAGATTGCATTTTGGTGAGATTAACAGGTTTATAACGATATCGAAACCATCCAAAGTCAAGAAAAAATACACAATTAACACGTACGGGTGAGTACTTCTAATTGATCAAGCCAAATTAGAGCAACTTACGCTTTGGTGGCGACATAAATGGTTAAAAGAGGGTATGAAGAGACTGCAACAGAGGAACCAGAGCCAATATTCACGATAGCACCTTTTTTCCTCTTCAACATCCCCGGTAAAACTGCCTTGGTCACCCAAGTAGTCCCCACAACGTTCACCCCGACGATACTCTCCGCCATCTCCAAATCAACCTCATGTAAGAACCTCGGGAAAGGGTACGATAATCCCGCGTTGTTAATCAAAATCCCCAGATCCAATCCTGCGATCCCTTCCTCGACCTTCTTGGCTATCTCATCTCCGCGAAGTTTGGAAAAATCGATCACAATTGTCTTAACCGAAGCATTTCCACCTTTTTCTTCTTGGATTTGTTGACAAGTAGCTTTAAGTTTCAAAGGGTCTCGGCCAACCAATATGAGGCCGAGACCCTTTGATGCCAACTCTAAGGCAAGGGCTTTGCCGATTCCATCGGTCGAGCCCGTGATTAGAGCCCATGAGCCATACTGTTTCAGATTCTTTGGTGGTCTCAGAAACATCACCCATACCCATGTCAAAAATTTGGCCAGGTGATTGCAAAGAGAAATGAAGCCTAAAGTAGCTATTGCTATTAGGATGAGACTTTGCAACTCCATGGTCATGTGAATGGTGTTTCTTTCTAAGTGTAGCAGATCATCAAAAGTGTATGATAATTAGGTTCAGAGGTATTCCCATTCTCTTATTAAACTTTTTTTAAGGAAGTGATTTTGACACTCCACGTTTAGCCATTGATACTAAATTGCCTCATCTTATGTGAAATTACTAAATTGCCCTTTATTTTGTTAGTATTCATCTACTTTCTCACACATAGAAAGGTATCGTTGTATTCCCTTCGTCTTGATTTGTTTGTCTACTTTTTTACTTTAACATATCCCAAATTGTTTGTCCAAATAAAAGTTGACTAGGAAAAATTTCCTTAATGCCCTTTCACTTTTCAAAAAATCATGTATTGGGAAATGTGCACTCTTATTAATTGTTCAAAAAGTATGGGTGTTTTTGGAAAGGAAATTGATATTCGCGCTCCACTTTTTATCGATGCCGCTCCACTTTATTCATAAAGTTACTAGTAATTTCACATTAAAATTAGAGTGCCATTCTAATAGGAAAAAGATAAAAAGTGGAGTGTTTATGGCTAAAATTGGATTGCTAAGATCAATTTTCTTTTTATTTGAATTTTGTATTGCTTTATGTTAAGATTAGGTAATGGGGATCTCTCTCCCTTAATTTTTACTGTATTTGAATTTTGTATTGCTTTATGTTAAGATTAGGTAATGGGGATCTCTCTCCCTTAATAAAATACACTCAATACTTCACGTATAGAACTTTTCGGCCCTGTTTGATAAGTGTGTTGAATTAGACGGGATTAGTAAGGAGATGGGATTAATAATATCGAGTGTAATCCCAAGTGGGTGTTTGATTGTGTAAGGATTAAATCATGGAATTGTGATTACCAATCCCAATCCTTTGTTTGATTGGAACACCAAGGGATAGGATACAAATTACATTTTCCAATTATACCCATAGGTGAAAACCTGGTCTATGGAATTGCATGGAAGACTAGCTCACGAATTTGCAATTTTTGAACAGTTTGCAAATAAAAGGTGTAAAATAGTTAGAGAGCGTGGACTTACAGCTACACCTTTGCAGACACCATTCTCAAAGCCAATTCCTCCAATCCATCTGATAACGCTTATGCCCCAAAATGAACAAATGCACTGCGCAGCCCCGTTCGGCTAAATAAGCCAAGTGGCTTATTTTTTTGTCCTTATTCAAATTTTTTTCGTATCACTTGGCTTATCATCAATTTTTTGGGCATTATTGCATCCTCATGACAAGAGGAATCTAAAAAGTAAAATTTTTTGATCCAAAACCAATTTTTTTTGAATAAAGACGAAAATAAGCCAATAAGCCAATTTTTTCGCCTTTATTAAAAAAAATTGGATTTGGATCAAAAAAATTTACTGTTTAGATTCCTCTTGCCATGAGAATGCAATAATCCCCAAAAAAAATGATGATAAGCCAAGTAATATGAAAAAAATTTGAATAAGGACAAAAAAATAAACCACTTGGCTTATTTAGCCGAACGGAGATTGTCGTGGTTGGTTTTTTCTTTTTCCCCAATGATCATGGAGAGATAAGAATCAACAATAGATTTCTATAGGTGAAGCAATACTACAGCAGAAACAACAAAGCAATGCCAGAGCAGTAGTAATAGGGCTGACAGATTCAGAGAGAGAGAAAGAGAGCTGTGAGATTCGCGGAGAGAGCTGTCTATGAGGAGATTCGCAGAGAGAGAGAAGGAGATCTTATGGCTGTTTAGATATTGATTCTTCCACTTCATAAAAATATTTGCGTCTCATGTTTGAAATTTTTTGCCATTATTTCGTTAGGAAGATTAAAAAAAATAAGATCACAGAGGGCGAATATTTTATCGTTACGTAATCTCCTATAAATACCAACAATAATACAGCTTACAGAACATTAGGCAAATTAATTAACCCTGACTTCATAATCATACCATTCAACTCAAGAAAAAAGAAAAAAAGAGAAAGAGAAAAGGAAAACATTTATTAATCTTCTCTAATACCATTTTTCATTGGCATTGTCATTGCTTATTCTTCTTCTGCAGCTTCTCTAGGCCTCTCTTTCGCATCCCGGAAAAATACAAAAAGAGAGACCAATCCACTACTGCATCCGGGAGCGCTTGCATTAGGCACCATTGCAATGAGTGTGTCCAATATGGCACACAAATTTGATCGTAACCAATTGCCCGTAAGCTTGCTTTGCTGTACATCTTTGGCGATGGAATGAAGAAGGAAGATCTCCTGATGGATGTCATTTTCGTTGCCACGAGCAAAGGGATCTGCGGAGAGGCACACAAGATGAAAATGAACTATTTAGTGACACTGGTAGAAGATATTAGTGAACTTGGTAAAAGATAGAAAGGTTGTTGGTTTTTTGGATGGTGCATATTTGTGGTGAAGTTCTAGATGGAAGTAGAGCAAACCTGGCATTGTATGTCAATTCCATGTTGCTTGTACTCCAAACTGATGCTTCTAGACATCATTGCGATGAATCTGCAATATAGTCATAAAACTGTTATTTCGCGCCCGAGGCCTGACAAAGTCCAAACTTCGTTAGGCCTCGGGCCTAATATTATAGTTAGGCTTTTTTTTTTTGTTCTACCATTTGACGATCGGGCCTTTGATAGAAAGGAACTTTCGTGGGCATATTAAGACGGATGTCCTTAATAAGATCCTTGTCTGTTGTCTCTTACGCACTCCAATCACAAGATACGATGACAAATCTCAATCTCAAAACACATATATGAATCTCGAGGTATAATGATACACCTGCGTGTACATTAATTAGAACAAAAAAATGATTTTGCGAAATAGGACCCGGTATTGTGCGCAGACCAAAATCCCCAAAATAGGAATATGCAGGATGCAAAACTTTTGGATATTGTGGGGCTGCCTCAGATGGAGGCCACAGGCCCTCAAGTCTAGTTCAACAGATACATACATAGTACAATCGACTGAAGTTGTTCGACTTCCTTTCATAATTGACTGTCCAATCTGATGTAATTCTTGTAGAATATTAGAACCGATTGAAAATAGATCTTGTTCTTTCCAAGAATTCCTTCACATGTGTACACGAGTACTCAAAGAGTCAAGACGCTCGTATCCACATTCGATCTTGTGGTAACAAGTTCGCAGATTACATTTTGGTGAGATTAACAGGTTTATAACGATATCGAAACCATCCAAAGTCAAGAAAAAATACACAATTAACACGTACGGGTGAGTATTTCTAATTGATCAAGCCAAAGTAGAGCAACTTACGCTTTGGTGGCGGCGTAAATGGTGAAAAGAGGGTAGGAAGAGACTGCACCAGAGGAACCAGAGCCAATATTCACGATTGCACCTTTTTTCCTCTTCAACATCCCCGGTAAAACTGCCTTGGTCACCCAAGTAGTCCCCACAACGTTCACCGCAACGATACTCTCCGCCATCTCCAAATCAACCTCATGTAAGAACCTCGGGAAAGGGTACGATAATCCCACGTTGTTAATCAAAATCCCCACATCCAATCCTGCAATCCCTTCCTCGACCTTCTTGGCTATATCATCTCCGCGAAGTTTGGAAAAATCGATCACAATACTCTTAACTGAAGCATTTCCACCGTTTTCTTCTCGGATTTGTTGACAAGTAGCCTTAAGTTTCAAAGGGTCTCGGCCTACCAGTACGAGGCTGAGACCCTTTGACGCCAACTCTAAGGTAAGGGCTTTGCCGATCCCATCGGTCGAACCGGTGATTAGAGCCCATGAACCATACTGTTTCAGATTCTTTGGTGGTCTCAGAAACATCACCCATACCCATGTCAAAAATTTGGCCAGGTGATTGCAAAGAGAAATGAAGCCTAAAGTAGCTATTGCTATTAGGATGAGACTTTGCAAATCCATGGTCATGTGAATGGTGTTTCTTTCTAAGTGTAGCAGATCCTCGAAAGTGTATGATAATTAGGTTCAAAGGTATTCTCATTCTCTTATTAACCTTTTTTTAAGGAAGTGATTTTGACACTCCACATTTAGCTATTAACACTCCATTTTTTTGTCTTTATTTTATGTGAAATTACTAAATTACCCTTTATTTTTTTGTATTCATCAGCTTTCTCACACATAGAAATTTATCGTTGTATTCCCTCCGTCCCGATTTGTTTGTCTACTTTTTGACTTTAACATGTCCCAAATTGTTTGTCTAAATAGAAGTTGACTAGGAAAAATTTCCTTAATGTCCTTTCACTTTTCAAAAAATCATGTATTGGGAAATGTGCACTCTCATTAATTGTTCAAAAAGTGTGGGTATTTTTGGAAAGGAAATTGATATTCGCACTCCCCTTTTTACCGATGGCGCTCTACTTTGTTCATGAAGTAATAAAATTGAAGCGTCATCAGTAAAAAGTGGAGCACGAAAATCAGTTTTCTTTTGGAAACTAAAAACATTTTGAGTGTAATCATTATGCTTCCTTAATAAGTTAAAATCCCAAAATTGGACAAACAAATTGGAATGGAGGGAGTAGTAATTTCAAATAGGAAAAAGATAAATAAATAAATAAATAAAAATGGAGTGTCTATGGCTAAAATTGGAGTGCCAATATCAATTTCTTTTTTTTTTAATTTTGTATTGCTTTTCTGTTTGGAACCCATGGAAAGGAAAGGAAAATAAAAGAGAAGGAAAATGGAAGGAAAAAATTTCTATTCACTACACTTGAAATTCTTATTTTCTTCACTCTCTCTCTTCTAACCAAACAATGAAAGGGAAATTTTTTAAATTTTTCTTTCTTCCTTTTCTTTCCATAGATTCCAAACATAGCCTTATGTTAAGATTAGGTAATGGGGATCTCTCTCCCTTAATAAAATACACCTGCCCAACAATACTCCACCACACATATGGTACTTTTCAAGCCACCTACCCAACAGTACTCCACCACACAACTGGCACTAACAACCTTGTACTATCTACTTTCAACACAGTTGCCCATTTGATGCGAGGAAGAGAGAAAGAGAAAGGAGAAAAGAACTTAAGCCCTCGTTCTGTTAAGATCTATATTTTTTAAGTACTTATTTTTTATTTTATGAGATATGTCATTCTCTTATAATACATCATTTTTAATTAAAATAAGTACTTTGGATGAGATGTCTGCTAATGGGAAGGCCGAGGGGAAGGGGAGTGAGGGAAAAGAGAAACGGATGTAATTTCCCTCTGGTCCACTCTGTTACACAATTTTGGGTAAAATATCTCAAAAACTATCTATGAGGGTGCTCTCACCTACTTCATATTGCTTTGATACTCCGGTACAGTGAGATTTCGTTTCACATCCTCTTTCACGTGCAACGTACTCACTCGGCCAAAGACACATACCTTACCCACCTATCCCGGGCACCTAGCTTTGATATCAATCTATCATATTACATAGTCTTAAGTAGAACTCAACCCCCCAAAGCTAGTTTTTGAGATGAGGGTGTCCTCACTCTTACATATTCCATACTAGTGTTCAGCCCTTTTAACGCACGGGACAACAGAAAAAAAAAGAGTTCACACTGATCTTTTTTCCCGCTCCTGTGCACGGGATGGGACACAATGCTAGTAATAAAATAAAAGTGAAAATAAAAAAGATGTCATAAATGAAAATTACATATGCTTAAAGTATAGATTGATTACTTTAGTACCTAGGCGACGTCACATACTCAACTTTCCAAACTCAGTTTTCCAAAATCTAAGCATATATTAAGTTGGAATGTAACACTGCTTCTCTTCTCTTCTCAAAAAGAATTTTTCAAAAAATTCCCCTTACTTCCAACATTTCTCTCCACTTATTACCCCTACTATTTAAAAAAAATAAATTCAAAACACAATCCAAACACAGCATAAGCTTTTCAAGCTTCAAGGACATAATGGCATAAACAAGAATAGTTAAGGGCGAGTAAAGGAGAAAGGAATATCTATATATACATTACTTAACAACAAATTCCTGTTCTACATAGAAGCCAAAAGAAAAACAGGCATCAAAATACTCTCCATAAGCATGGAGGCTTGGGTCCTCTGAACCCCTAAAATCCGATTGCAGAGAACCAAAGTATGGAAATGATATGAACATAAACTATCGTACAAGTCACAAAAATGAAAAGGAAAAGTGGATAAAATGCAGTTCGTCTATGATACAATTGCTTTAGAAAAAAAGAAATGGAGTTGGTGCAATGTAGGGGGAATGGATCACAAGCTCTGCTATAGGGTGGCTAGTAGCCATATATGCAAGAGCAACCAATAGGCCATAAGTCCAAGCCTTGCTCTCGGACGACTCATCAAAGCTCGACCACCAGATACCCTGAGAATATATACGAAAATAAGTGACAAATTTATGGCAAGTACCTTTATCAACATATCTCTGTTCATTTAAATAATTCGGATAGTTCAAACTTCATTACATATGCTACAACATGAAAATGGAAATATAAGAGGTTTGTGGACATCTAATTCACCCGATCAAATTTTAAGGCAAAACTAAAGGGAAATTCAAGGAACTTTACCAAAGTCCATCAATCCGGTCTGCAATCATCTTCCCTTGTAGTGGAACGAGACCCGATGTATTCAAGGGCTTGAATATATGACCTGCGAAGCAGGAGTTCAATGAAAGTTGCATTGCAAACTTAGTATTTGGGAAAAAACCAGCAAACCTTCAGAAATCACACCTTTATCTTCATCAGTTTCCTTGTTTTTAATCAAACGGTCAGATTCTGAATCGATGTCGATTGCAAGGTGATCATTTGATCCCTTACGCAGAGTTCGCGCATGGGTGGCAAAAGCAGCCGGAGCAACTGCTTTCTTTGCAATGGGTCCCTGCATAAGCATTAGGATGCAACATATTACGGGTGCAGTTCCCCCCAAAAAAAAACTGCTAATATAGCATTAAGGCCGAAGTTTATACGAGCAAAACATGCAAGAGTCTTACCGCATCTTCAATTTCAGTTATCTCTGACCGAGTAGGCAAAGAAGATGCTTCAAAGATGCTAGTTTCTCGGGCAACCTCAGGTGAAACAGACCTACCTTGTTTAGAATCTTCAAGAAATTTAACCTTATTTGACAATTCATCCACAACCTTTTGGCTTCCAAGCAACTTGGCACTGAGTTCCTGGGCTTTGGATTTTGAATTTTCAGATTCTAAAATCACAGCCATAACCAGCTTTTCTAAAACTGGTATGAATCCTCTAACACCAATAGTTTTTGGGTCTTCAACTAAATCATTACCTCCTAACTTCTGAATAATACTTTCCAAAGTGAACTCTAGCTCAAATAATTCATTCTTCATATTCTCATAGTCTTGCTTGTCTAAATTCTGTTGTTCAACTTTCTCCTTCAGATGTTCAATTTCCTGAACCTGTTTCACAAGGGTTGACTGCAATTCTTCCTTCTCATGAGATAAGGAGTTCATGTGATGCAGCATTGGAGTAACAACATCAATTATGTAGAAGAGCTTCTTTGCATGGTCTGAATTATGGAAATCAGTATCTCCTACTTTGAACTCGGCAAAAGGGACTTCAAGGTCATTTAATTTATCATAGAGGGATTTCACCTGCGATGCTGACATGTAAGCTTCTTCAGCCTCTGAAACAAACACCATAAAAAGAAACGTTGGAGGCTACAATAAACAGTAATGACATATGTTCAGAAAGATGGAACAAATAGAATTACCTTTTTCTTTAGTCGACAAAGCGTTGCGTAAGGACGAGATTTCTGCTTCTTTGTCGTTCATCTTATCCTCCTTTGCCTCATAATCTTCTACTTGAAACCTAACCTCTTGGTAAGATTTCTGTAATGCTTCTACATCACTCTCCAATTTAGAAATCCTACTCTGGTTCAAGTCCCTTTCTTCTATGGCATTTTCCAAACTTATTCTGGTTTCTGTCAAATTGTTCTCGAACTCTTTGATTGCATCAGCTGATTCATTCCTTATATTCCCAAACTGTTTAATTAGATGTCCAAC
Source organism: Rhododendron griersonianum (assembly GCA_018127125.1). Classification (NCBI taxonomy): domain Eukaryota; kingdom Viridiplantae; phylum Streptophyta; class Magnoliopsida; order Ericales; family Ericaceae; genus Rhododendron; species Rhododendron griersonianum. The sequence continues at coordinate 4,322,909 of CM030799.1, read as the reverse complement.
CTTTCTAGCAGCCAGTGACAAATTCTTTGCAGTTGTTAGGTATTTGATGTTGTCAAGTGTCGTCTGATGTTCTGCTACTGCATCTCCACTGACTTCTCTCATTTCTGGGACAGAGCTCACTTCCACCGGATTGTTCTCAATTTCGGCCTCCAGTTTGTTAGTTGCATCGGTACAAGCTGACAGTAAAATCGAAATGTCATTTTCCAAAATGACGATCTTACTTTCCTGTGCCTGCCTAACCATTTCAAGGTTATCCACCTTTTGCTTCAAAGATATAATTTGGTCACCCTTAAGCATTAGTCCATCTCTTGTTGCTAGCAATTTTGTCAAAAGGGCTGCAATAAATTCATCCATGAAAGCAGAATAACCTTCAACATTATCTGCAAGAATCTTGTTTCTAAGATGAAATCCTTCAACTGTTTTGCTGAAATAGGATTCCAAACTATCACCATCTTCTGCATTGGCGTGACCCTTGTTCATATCTCCATTTGCAATATTGTCGAGGCCAGCTGCGAACTTCAAGAAATCGGAATCTTCCTACACATATGGAGAGAGAGAGAGAGAGAGAGAGAGAAGCAGTGAAAAAATGAGACTTAAAAAGCAAAACTGTAAAATGAAAACTGTACTAATATTATGCCTCCTAGTTCCGGGGGGAAAAAAAACTGAGGGATATTCTTTCCAGCTTGCAATATCAACGTTTCATAAATAAAGGAGCTATTCTCATTTTGCGTAACATCACGTTCAGAAGAGTGTGTACTGAGAATCTATATCACATTACAATGAGAAATGTCCTACATGGCACATTGAATGGTTTGGATTGAATCACTATTCTAATTTACTAGACAATCCAATGATCAGGATACAACTATGAGGACATTTATGAGCAAGGGAAATTTAAGTGGTAAAGAGATTTGACGAGATAAGTTTGTAGGTTTTGAGCCATAGTGTTGCTATAACTTAAAACCCATTATTATGAATACGAGGAGAGATTCTTCTACACTCCACTTTCTGTTACAAACTTTCATCTCGAAAAAATTTGTCACAAAAAACAGTGCTCAAAAAATAATTAGGAGAGGAAAATTTCAACATAATGACATAGCTCTTAATTGCTGAGCTGCCGGTCAAGATATTTGAATTTTTAAAAATCTGAAATTTTAATAACATAATATTTGATTATATGGTGTTCATGTTGTAACAAAAATCAATTGTAATTTTCAATGGGTACTTAGGGATTGGTTAAATTTTTCCCTAGAGAGTCTTTTGTTTAAAAACAATAATACTATGAAAAAATTTTATGCAAATATGATTACCACCACCCAACTTGATACAGTCCTACAAGAAGAACATCTACAAAATAAAAATAAAAAAACTTTAAAACACAAAAAACGCGTTGAAGTACAAAATATTTTAGCATATACAAAATATGATCATCGTAACTATTAGATTTGTATTACTTGGGGTCAAATTTTGCCATAGTGCCTTCAGGCACAGGTAATTGCTAGTTCAACAAGAAAATACTATATCAAAAAACATATGGGAAAAAAGACTTCAAGAGGCAGAAAAGCCGGAGATGCATTCCCCACCTTGGTGGTGGTGGTTGAAATGCAGAATTTTGTATACAGCGTTTTGACAAAACAAAGTCAACATTTTGCAGCATCGGTAACATTAATTTGAATATTACCTTTGTGACAGCAGGATAACTTTGCAGTGGTTCTGATTGCATTTCGACATAATGATTCTTCATGTCTTCCAGAAGAACATCCATATCTCTGAGGCGCTCCAATTTGAGCTCAAAGCTTCGTTTAAGTAAGGACAACAGGTTATCATCTTTCAAAAGCAACTGAAGACTGTTAAGGTGACTGGAAAGCTCCAGAGACCTACTATCCAAGCTGCCAGTGGTTCCAGCTAACTCTTCCATACATACATTTAACTTGGTATTAAGTGCCACTATCTCTTCTCCAGCCTTTTTCTGTTCACCAACCAGTTCGGAAACGTTATTCTCTGCCTTCAACAAAGCGTCTTCCAGCAACTTTATTGTTGAGTATGAATCTGTAAGCTTGATAGATTGGGAATCAGCTTCTTCTTTCAGCTTCTTCATTTCATTTTCCAAATTAGTTCTACCAACTTGCACATTATTATTCTCCTCAGAAAGCAAAGCAACGTTTGTCTCCACCTGTGATAGTGCATCTTCAAGTGATTTTATAGTTCCATAGGCCTCTGTGAGTTTTCCAGTCTGGATCAAAACTTCCTCCTTCACTTTTTTTAGCTCCGTTTCTGCTGAAGCTCTACTATGGTGAGCCTCTTCTTTCTCATTCATGAGATCAGATATCTTATCCTCGGCTTCTGATAAAGCATCTTCAAGCGACTTTCTTGTTGAACAAGCCTCAGCAAATTTGCCAGCTTGGGCAGAAGCTTCCTCCAATGCTTTCTGTAGCTCTTGCTCCCCATATGTCTTAGCAACTTCTAGTTCCCTCTTTTCTTCAGCTAACCGGGAAATATTATTCTCTGCAAGTGACAGTGTCACTTCCAGTGATTTCTTCGCTATGTAGGCTTCTGCAATTTCATTGGAAAGAGCAGCAGATTCTTCTTTCAGTTTCTCTAATTCTTGATCCATGTGTTTCTTTGCAACTTGACATTCATTGAGGTAACCTGCAAGCCATTGTAACTTCTGTGCAGGCTCTTCGAATGTTGAATCAATGGGAAGAACAATCCCATCAATAGATTCCATCACTCTTTGTAACAAGTTATTGCTCTCCACTAAAAACTGCTCAAGTTGATCCTTTTGATCTTTCATGCTTGTGAGATCAGACTCCAACTTGGGTATCACTTCCACATCCGTTGATAGTATGCTAATCTGATCTCTGAAATCACCAAGTGCAGATTCTTGCTGCTGTAACTCAAGCTTTAACTTGTCGATTTCTGCTGTCTTTTCATCCAAGTTCTTTTTCAAGTTTTCTCGATCTTGGACTAATCCCTTGCCTTTTTTAACTGCCATAGATAATTTTTCCCTCAGTAGAGCAGATTTGTCCTCTGAACGTTCCAGATCTTTCTGCATAGCATTTTTCTCGTCTTTCAGCACTTCTATTTCTTGAGACATGTTTCTCAACTTATCTGATAGAGTATTCAACTTTGATCTAAGAAGCACGTCTTCTTCTAATAATTTCTCACACAGCATCAACTCTTGGTCCTTTACATACAAGAGAGTTTGAATTGTTTCAAAGACTTCTGCCTCAAGACCAGAGGGTCCAGAGGCACTGCTTTGTTCTTTGACTTTACCAATACATCTTTCTATGAGAACTGCCACATCAGAGGAAGGTTTATCGCTGTCTTCTTGACAATCCATTGGAATCCCAGATGCCTCTAGGAGCATACTAACCATCCGATTTTTCTCCGATGAAACATGACACTCCCTGTCAACAATCTTGTCGTACTTGTGAGAAAGGTCTTTCAACTCCTCTTGAAGATAAATCTTCTCTTGTTGTTCTGCTAGTAGCGAAGCAGTTAAGCGCTCTATCTCATTTCGTGCAGCTCCGCTAACCTCAGAAATTTGATCTTGCAGTCTAATAGCTTCTTCCTTGGTCTGGAAAAATGACTGCACGATCCAATTGACTCGAGATTCCAGGTCAGAAGATGAAACATTTTCTGGTATATCAATCACAGATAAGGCATCTATGAGTTTGTCATACTCCACGGTCACACCCTTCAGTCGATTTCTCTCATCGGCAAGCCATCTAATTCTATCTGTAATATCAGCTGACTGGAGTTCCTGGGATACTGCAGTCTCAGACAAAATTTCTTCACATCGTGCAAGAATAGTGTTCCTTTGGGAGACGGCTTCTTGCAGTGAAGCAGCCAAAATTTCGGTTCTGACCAACTCCTCCTTACTCATTTCAGAGGCCACAAGGGAATCTGACTTTTCTTGCAATTCCGTCAAACATCTCTCAAGCTCACTTGTTTTCTCAGCCAGAGACTGCTTTAATGAATCTCGCTGCTGAACCAATGCCTTCCCTTTTGTCACAGCTAAGCTGAGCTTTTCTTTGGTATTAGCATACTTAGATTTCTCATGTTCAAGTTCTGCTCTGAATTTTTCAACATCTCCATTTGCCAGCTTCACCATTTCTTTGCTTTTGTCAAGCTGTTCCACTAGCTTCTTACTTTCGTCTTCCAAATTACTTAGTTTCTGAGACAAGTCTACTTCCTTTCTTTTATGCTCGAGCAAAACATCACGTGTGGCAAGAAAAGTTGTCCCAAAGTCGTTTTGTACACTCAAATCTGGCCTGGCCTCAGTCAAACACTGCTGAAGGAGATAAATTTCAGAAAGGAAATAATTATAGTTCTCAATTAGAAGGTAAGTGTTCTTCTCAACATGAGACATTTTCCCAGAAACAGAATCATCCAGCAAATTTTCTTCAGTAACTGCCATGCCAAGAGAAGCTAACATCCTGTCTGCAATAGCCTCAACATGATGCTGTTCACCATGAACCTGCAGTTATGCTTTTTAAGAATTAGACTCTGATGTGGAAGTAACAAAGAAAGAACAATATCTTGACATATACGGAAAGTTCAGTGACCTTTGCATGAAGATCTTCAATTTCTTGACCCTTCATAGAAAGCATGGTTTTGAGCTCTCTAATCATTTCATCCTTTTGCAACCACACATCCAAAGCATTCTGAACAAGATTGGAGCATTCATTCATCATATCATGCAATGGGTTATCAGATAATGATATCTTTTTCTCAACCTCTCCCATTTCTTCTTCATTAACTCTATCAACCAGACCACTAGTATTTTCCTCAAGTGATGAATGTTGACCAGTAAGAGCCTTGAGCTGATGCTGAAGATTAGCAAGTTCTTTCAATAAGGCATCCCTATCTTCCTGCATAGCAAGTACAATCAGTACCGAGAGCCACCTCATTCAGCTGAACAGAAAAACTAATACAGATAGGTTGACAACCTTGTATTCCTGTCTCCCATTGGCTGACTCATGTACTCCAAAATCCTGCATATCATCTTTCTCCTCTGAACTCTCTTGCATTTCAGGAATGGCCATCGCTTCCCTATTATCAGAAAGAATCAACTCATCTGGGCAATCAACAAACATCTCCTCTTTTCCCCCATCCTCTATCACTCCTACATCACTAGGGACATTTTCTGCTGAATCATCACCAGTCAAGAAAACCCCATTGCTGAGGTACACATGATCCACCTGAAGGGAGCTCGGTTCCTGCAGTTGATTTTGCTTAGCCTATTGATACAGACAAATGACCTATCTAAATTGGGAACTACTCCCCGTTTGGTTGCTTCTTCCAGAATCAAGATTGCATAGCACTTCTCGATAACTATTTTTGAAACAAAAACACTAGTTGTTTTCGTCTCAAAGCAATTTTTAGAAATTACAAAAAACCTGGTATTATTGTCCCCCCAACTCCCCTAAATGTCTTCTTTGCCAAACTTTTCTTAGAAAACAAATTGGAAACCGTAAACCAAAAAAACTTCCGAAAACTATTCTGCAAAACTAATTCTAAACAGCCACAGAAACCAAGGCCTCTGCACAAACCGATATTAAGTTCTCCGGTAAAAATACTAGAAACAATTTGCAACAACCCAAAACAAATCCATGAGCAAAAACATAAAGGAACACGACCAAACTATTAAGGAAGTTGAGCTCCTATTCCACATTAACATGGTATAATTCGAAAGCTTCAATTTTTATCAGCGAGGATTCAGATAATGCATTTTTTCATGCTCACAAATTTCAGATAAGTTCAATTCCATGTATAGGAACCAAAAAGTACAGATCTTTGTTTTGATAACCCGGAACCAAATCCCACCAGGGTTGTGTGGCTGCAGCGTAACTCGAAAGCCCCTACCGCAGCCATGTCTCCCAAGCTTTTGCTTGCAGGGGCGGTGGCCCTTACTCTTAGCGGGAGCCAATCCGGACTCTCACTACCCGCCCTTCTCATCACTTGAGCTAACCCTTAGGGTTAAAAAGTTCAGACTTTTATCTAGTAGAACAAAAATACAAGTGAATAACAAAGAAAGTTTTTGTCTTTTCCAATAACCTGATCAACTGTGCCATTAACCATGCCAATTACCTCAACTGGTTCGACGGTAACGAAACCTCCAGCACCGCCGGGACTTCCTGTTTCATCTCCTCCGTTTTCCACAGCTCCAGAATTATCATAATTCTCCGACATATCTTACCCAATCATAACGCTTTAACAAGTCAATTTCAGATCTGCCATAAACAAAACAAAACAAACGCACTGATCACAAACAATTCGCATTCCAATCAGTTTGACAGATACCAAAGAACTTCCCAATATGCATCTATATCGATTCTCAGTCTAAAAATAACCCTAGAAATTGAAATGCATGGATTCATTAGCGAAGCTTACCCGGTGAGAGAATTGGATTGAATTTTTCGAGCAATTCGGCAGTGCGATTTCTTTTGGAACCTGGAAATTGAAAATTCGATTGCGATTTCTAGTTGGCTCGTTGGTCTTGACTCTTGGCGTTATTTTCGTTGGGTATGTCACGGGTGGGGTTGAAACGTCGCCGTTTTGTGAAGGATGCTCGGAACACGAGAAATGTGTCGTTACGTCTGCTTTACTACTTGCCGCCGTCGCCGGTTGAGAGGTTTAACAGGTTTTGTTTGGAACTCGGAAATACTGTACTAGGCTCGTTCCGTTAAGATTTTTGGGTTTTTTTTATTTTTTGTTTTTATTTAAAAATAAAATTGCGTTTGTTAATTTTGCATCTAATTTTTTGGATTATTGATTCGTCTCGAAAATGTAAAAAAAAATTACTATGACTTTTACCTAAATATTTTTGAAAATATCAAAGATCGAGTCACAACTAAAAGTCATACTAATTTTTTTACTTTTCCGATTCGTCTTGACGAATCAATAATTCAAAAAAATTAGACGCGAAACTAACAAACGAGAAAAAAAATTTGAACGAGGACAAAACAAGAAAAAACTCCAAAAAATTTAGCCAAACTTAGCCTAGTAAGAGCATCTCCAACCGGAGCATGCCAAATCTGAGGTGGATGTTCAACGTAAACTTTAGACAGCTTCCTCCGTTCCAATCAAGCTTCCTTTCGTTAGGTCAAGTCCACGTGTAATTGAAACTTGCTCTAAACATGCCAATTTTGGCATAAGCTAGTAGCATGCCAATTTTTGAAAAATATAACCGTTTGAAAATTTTGGCGGTTTGAATTTGAGAAATGTCGTTTGACATAAGGGTTAGAGAGGGATAGCTTGATGTCAGATAAAAAGAATTAGGTATAAGGATTGGAAAGGAGGCTTTGATGTCAAATTGAAGATGACAAAATGCCACAAAAAACCTTCAAAAAAAAATTTGACATCTCCAATTTGAAATCAAAAGTTGGAGATGCTTTTTTAAACGGCCTAGTAAGATGGTTGATTCTCACCTAGGACATGTTTGGGATTCCGACTTTTAGATTTATTAATGATTTTTAATATCATGTGCTGTGAAAATTGAAAGATATTTTCACGTTTGCGCTCACACACACGCACGTGAATTATGCGACTTAAGGTTAGACGCGTGGAGGGTTTGAGGAAGAAGACGAGTTCATTCACCATTCGAGAAATTTTTCAGTGCCGGGTGGGTACCAAGTGATACCCGCATGGCACATCCGAGCCATCTAATGCGATTTTGGACGGTTCGAATTTGGAGAGAGAAAGTGAAGGGATGAGAGGAGAGAGAAGATTCTAATCTGAGCCGTCCAAAAGTGCATAAGACAGCTCAGGAATGTCGAGCAGGCACCACGTGGGATATACCCACTCGGCACCCAAATATTTCACCATTCACAGAATCGATCGGGTTGTTGCAGAGTGAGAAACGTAGCATTGTTTTTTTTTGCTCATTCTCTTAGGCTCCTAGCGTTATTTTACATTTGTTTACGTGGGTAAAATGTCGTCGTCTGTTGACGGTGGGCTAAAAACGAAAGGCGTGCGTCGTACGTGTTTCAAAAGTGGGAATGTCAAATTTTTTTTGAAAACTTACGTGGCAATTTGAAATGTTAGAATTTGACATCTCTGTAATGTTCACTCCAACCAATATGCCTAATTATTTATTGAGAATAAATTATGTTGGGATGAGCCGGACAGAATGGGTTTCCCGCAAGCACCCCTTGTGGGTCCTCTTCGCCTATTTTTTGGGGTAATCCAAACCGTGCATTTCGTAGAGTCTGTAAAATAATGTATCTACGCAAAAAAAAAGCTTGTTCGGACATTGATAGGTATGTCAAAAGTTGAGTTCTAGACGAAAAAATGGACGGCCTGGATCTGTCAACTGTTTTTTAAGTTTAACTGTCCACAGCCATTCATTTTTCCGTCTAAAAACTCAACTTTTAACATACTTATCGATGTCCGGACAAGCTGATTTTTTTCCATGCATACATTATTTTACAAGCCCTACAAAATGAAGGGTTTGAATTATTCAAAAAAATGCGCGAAGGGGGGCCACAGAGGTGGCGGAAAACCTCCATTTTCCGCCTCATCCAGACAGAATTTACACTCTTATTTATTTAGGTGTTTGCTCCATCTTAAGGTTTCAGGTTCGATTCTCCTTACTAACAACTATTGTGAAACGGCTGTAGGAGGGGCTGTAGGGATTAGTCCAAAGTGCGCGTAAGCTGATCCGGGGACACCGTGCATTATTTGTTTCGCTCCTTGACATTTCTCGGTTCGTCAGACATCACATTTCGTTCTCAATCATATTTTTTCTCCCGTCAAAATCTAATCAAGGAAAAGTCATTGATTGTTTTCTCCTTTTTCCCCCTTTCTTCCACTAATTCACTTGTTTCAAACACAATGTTAATGATGTCTAACGACGTCGTAAAAAAATGGGCTCAACCAATAACTTCACGCCGTATACCTAATAATGGCTAATACCCAAATTAATGTCAATTACACAATCTACATTTTGAGGATAGTTTCTCGAACCCAATTATCAGGGCCGGTCCTCTTGGGCAAGGCCCAAGAGGCCCGGGTCCCAAAAAACAACCCAAAAAGAGAGACCCCTGTTAGGAGTAGGTGTATATATTAGTATTTCGCAATATTAGTGCAATTATTATGGTAGTTGGTTAAGTGAACAAGGAACCTTTAGTCCAAATTGTGTGGCTGAGTTTGATTCCTTCCCCAAACATATTTTTTGGGTGTATATTTTGTCAAAAAGTGATGCCTTGGTAGAAATTTGGAGTTGTCAAGTATCAATTCTGGGTCTCGGAAAACACAGAAACATAAAAAAACCATTGAACCAAAACAAGTTATTTGTTCAATGTGGACTACATTTTATATATAAACAAACTATCCATTATTTAATTAAGTCATAGGGCCCCACTTGACAATGTGGCCTAGGGTCCCCAAATACATTGATCCGGCATCCCGGTGCATGGAGTATAGCTGCCCTTACCAACCGGGCTAGCACCCGCTATAACTGCTCATTACTACTACAAGGGAACCTGGCCTAGCCTTCCTAAATCCTAGTCAAGCCCATACAACAACTAGAAGAAGGCATCCTGGTTGGGTGATTGTTGCCCAGCAGAAGGAATCATGAGGAAGCAATATGGGAATTGGAATACCTACAAACAAGGGAAAATTCCCAAACGTTGTTTACTGGAACGCGTACATGGCGATACTGTTGTGGAGCTGATGAAATACCATTTGTGGAGCTGGGGGTGAGTTGCTTATGCGGGTTGAATGGAACGTCAACCTGTGATAACATTAACTGGGATGGGATCCACCTCACGGAAGCCATGTACCGCTGCAGGTAGCAGATCTGTTCCTCAACCAAGGCTTCTGTCGACCGGCATTTGATAAACTGATCAAGAATAAGAGTGCCATGTAGATCTCTGTTTTCATAGTTAGCCAATTGGTTTTACCGCTCCAAGAGTCCGAGTGGCATCATTCAGAGAGCATGATCCATTTGTCCCTGTTTGGCAGCTAAATCTTTCCACAATGGAATCACCTAAAAGGGTATACGAAGGCCACGTATATATGCTGTAACATTGATTCTGCAAATAGAAAAACAAGTCTTTCCTGACAAAAACAAATCGAGTAACAATCAAGGTACTGGGGACTCTTGTAATAAAATCTGCAGAATAGAGAAACCCCAACACATCCTTATGCGGAGAGCCAAGATTGAAAGTTCAGAATAAACGTGATAGTTCACGATGAATTTTACAGAGAAACATTAGATGAAGCCAATCCCATAACAAATTGTCAAGGTAGACTTCAATCGTGTAAGCTTTACCTCAACCATTGAAAAGGAAACAAAACAAGAGAAAGTGCATATGTGATTTCACTATGCAAACGATGGAAGTGAACACTCAAATTCTCAAAATGAGAAATTTGGTATTGATACAAAGGTACCATTACAGTTTTGAATGCTTACACATACAATAGGGATGCCGTCATCTCCAGGTAACATTCGCATAATTTTCTTACTGGACTCTATTTACATTTGAAGGTTGGCTTTTCTATCTGTACACCAATCTTCATGTCTACGACGAATCATAGTAGGTATTCATAATGCATCAAGAAGACGGCTTCCGAGGAATCTTTTGGCAAACTATTGATATAGAGGTAGAAATGCAACAAGTCCTCTCTGGAAACCGTGTCAGGGTCAACCACATCATCGCTGCAAGTGAGAACCCATAAGTCTCTTGACTTGACTCTCTTTATGCTACCACGGCAGAAGGGGCAGGATTCAGATTTTGTGTTCCTGCAAGATGGAAAGGATTTAGGGCCAATATATAATGCATAAACCACGGTATTCATGGCGAGGGAAGTTTAAACTAAGAAGCACAGAGCCACAGACACTTCACACAGGAACCATGTCATGGTCTTCGATACTCTTCAACGTGTCTTAACTCTTAACTGCAACAATTAGACTCATAATATTACACTTCGGTAACACCTCTTGAACCCTTCAAACGAGCCTTACCTGATGAATCTCTTCTAAATTTTTACATTCTTTGGAAAACAAAACAACTTGTGCACTCTAAAAATGTGATGAATCACGTACTCTGGCCCCGTTCCAAATAAGTACCTTTTCTTTTCTTTTTTTTGAATGCAAGGTGATGTATTGTGAGAGTAAAGTGGGAAATAAGTACTTAAAAAATAAGAACCTTAGCAGAACGGAGCAAGATCTATCAGATAAGTACATCAACACTTCATCAGTGTTATAACGTTCTGCAACTTCTGCATTTTTTAAGAGTGCAATTATTATGGGAATAATATCTTGTAAGTAATAAACTCTATGGTTTTTTAGTTCAATTATTGCTATGCGCTATCTTTTCAATGAGATAAACTTTCCTAGAGAACTCTTGAGCAAACACTGACCAATCACGATAGCAGTTGATGCACATTTCATGACAGCAGTTGGGCAAAACCATTTTGGTGCAGGGCTCCAAGCAAATCCCACATTCATCTTCTCTCTCCAAATCAACATTGGAAAACCCTTTACTGCATTCGGGCCTGGTCTTTCCAGTAATCTCCATGTCAGAATTCTCATTAGAATCATCCCACTCGACCAAGTCGCCATGGAGCCGCTGAAGAGATGGCAATATAACCGCTGAAATTTGAAATTTAGGAAAGAAAACAAGAGTAAGCATACAAACCAGACCCAGACGTTGTCATAACCCACTTAAAAATGTTCAACAGTAGATGATCATCTACAAACCATAGAAGTCCCTAATAGTTGCCTTCCTTCCATGCCTGGAAATGTTTGGTTTCCCATCAGTGTACACCTGCAAACAGAATATAGTGAATAAACTACAAGGAGCCACTGTTCCAGTAAAATAAGAACTAAACACTCCTGATAATCATTCAACACTCTTTCCGAGTTTCTCTAAGCTACAGTTGGAATGGAGTATTAAGTACAAATTCTTGAAATTTATTCATCAAGGAACCCATCCTTACACGTTTCTGTCCCTTCCCTTTTCAGCAAGCAGAGAGAGCTTCATTTTTAAGGGGAAAAGAAACAATATGAACATAGGGATATCAAGAACCCACCTTATATACAAGAACATGGAAAAGATTTAGGTATCTGGGGAGCAGGCATGTGCAGGAACAATCCATCCATTGGAGTAAATACAAAAGGATGGGTGCCAAGTGATTGTAAACCAATTTCATCTGAAGGCGTGCACCGCCTTTTGCACTTGGAATGGCAGAAGCCCTGCACATTCAGAAATGAAAGAAAAACTTAAGACAACAATCACATTTGGGGCTGGCCTCCACATTCTGATTCACCCAAAATAATTAAGACCACACAAATTAAACATATATCTCTAGCTTCAGCCTATTAACGGGGGGCTCTTATATACTCCAGAGCTTCTGTCATAGTATCGCAGTTTTCACTTTTCAATTCGAAACATGAATTTTCATGCTTTGATATGATTCCGGAGCAATGAACTCCCTCATTGATCGAAGTTTCAAGAACAGTACACCACTATTGTCAGTACACCACTATTGTCAACATATGGTAAACCTACAACCACGATTAAACGTCATAGTGCTTTCACTGGCCTTTTGACAATCAATCTATTCCTGCAACATAAGTCAGTCTTGACTTGAGTCCCCTTTGACCCATTTACCATAGCGTAAGCTTTCTTGATAAGAGTAAAAAACAACTTAAAAACTTAGAAAAACGAGTTTCGAGAAGCTTCTTTTTTACACTTTTTGGCTCCTGCTTTTCAATATTAAGCTTTTACCATAAGTTCAGCAGCAACAAACACACCTACAACATACAACTTGCATAACTATCCAAAATTCCTCATCACTAATGTCCTAGACAAGAATTGTAACCCAGGAACTTTCCAACCAACAGAGAAATTGCAATGTTAAGGTTTAACACTATTATTTGATAAATAGGATGAAATCCCCAAATTGTGTAGAGGCTTTTTCACAAATTCCTGGACAAAAAGTATCCAAAAAAACTACATGAAGGAAGCACAGCACAGAAGCCAAAGGGAAGAAACTAAGCAGAATCTAGATGATGATTGATGATTCTGATGATGAACAAAGGGAAGAAACTTTGACCATACGCAAATACCAAGACAACATCTATAGGTATTTATACATACACAAGAAAGCATAACCCAGATAGAAAAAAATCAATATCAGACAAAGCAAGATAGAATTAAGAGTAAAATCGGGGGAAAAAACCCAGATAGACAGACAAGCAACAGCCAATAGCAGATGAGATAAAGCAAAACAAAAAGAACCCATTTACCAAAAAATAATAATAGATAAATAAGAAGAACCCAGATACAAATAAGGAGTAAAGTTGAAAAAGAAGATAAAACCCAGATAGAAAATCAATAACAGATAGAGAAAAAACAACAAAACAGGTACAAAAAAGGAATTAAATTTGAGAAAGAGAGCTCACAAAGCGTTGGCGTGCTGTATATCAGCTTCCAGGATTTTCAGAGAGTCCTGGTGAGAAAACTTGGGGAACTGGTAATACATCATCTCCATCTCTCTCTCTCTCTCTCTAAAACCCTCTTTCTCTATAAACAACAAATATATGTATCTAGAATCCCCTTCAAAGAAAATGAAAGGGGACAGAATTTGTTGGGCTGGGTTCTTTTCTGAGAACCTAATCTTCTCCACGGCTCCACCAAAAGTAGAGAAGAGAAAGGGATATAAAAGAGTGCTCTCTCTCTCTCTCTCTCTCTCTCTCTCTAACTTTCTCACTCTATCCGTTCCTAAACGGGGCGGCTTCGAGACATCGACACTGTAGGGGTGATACGGTCCGGTTTCGACCGGTTTCAGCATATTTTTCGGTTGAAATCGGTTATCCGGTTTGAGATTTTTAGAAACCGAAATCGGTTGAGATAATCCGGTCCGATTTTGATTGGCTCAACCGATTTCGGTCCGATTTATCCAGTTTTCATTCATGGGACATATTTGGGACCCAACACATCAAAAAATCCACAATTCAACCCACAAAATATCAACTAAAAATCCATAATTCAACCCATTTTTTTGGGTCCAACAAAAAAGGATCAATTAAGCCCATAAAAATATAATTAAGCCCATAAAAATAGTTTTTTTATATATATATGGTTAATTTTATATAATAAATATATTTATTAGACCAATATACATATATATAACCGGTCCGGTTTCGACCGGTTTTCAAAACACATAAACCGGATCGAAATTATTCAACCGGTTTAAAAAATTCGGTCTGGTCCGGTTTTTCCGGTTTCGATCGATTTTCCGGTTTCGGCTAACACCCTAATCGACAGTTTTGGGTTGAGATAGGTGTTGTTTGGCCAGAGAGAAAATAATTGAACTGGCGTGGGGCGTTTTGTTGGTCTCGGTTTGTTAATTAAGATGCCTATTTTTGGGGGAGTTGGTTTGTTATTTTAGTAAGCCTGGTGTAGACCAATTTTTGGGATTTTTTAAAGATTTTATTGGGGACCCTAAAAATGGGAGCACCTCTCACCAACCCTCAAACAGCCGTCACACTTCCTTTTCTCTTTTACCTCCTTCTCCCTTGGGTTTATACCCTAATTTGGGTAGTGGGAGGGAAGAGACCAATCTCTCCCTTAAGATATGGTTTCCTTTTTTCCTTCTCCACCGAAACAGCTTGTCGTTCGCCGCCGCTTCGCTTCTGGGTTTGCAGTCGCGTGGTCGTCGGTGGCTTCTTGGGTCGCCCACTTGGGAGCTTGATCGGTAGAGGCTAAGTAAGAGAAGGGCTCCTCAATGACAGAGAGGAGTGTATTTTTTGTTTTATTTCGTTTTAGTACGGATTTAGTCCGGTGGTTTGTTAGTCATGTGCTTGGTATTAGTTTTATATTTTGCGAAGTTGATCTTGCTAGGTGAGTTTGAAATAGGGTTGCACATATTGTGCTCTGATCGCCCTCTCTAATGGTTTGTCCAGTCCGTGGATGCTCATTTGTCCCCATGGGATTCCTTTCTATTGTGTAAGCTTTCGCCTCACAGTTAAATACAACTTCTCACATTTGCCCCGAAATTTTTTTTATTGGAAAGTGATTTTGCCACTTCTTTTTTCTCTCTATCTCCTTATGTAGCTAATAATAAAATGGGGAGTTTGAGGAGGATACTCTAAGTCCTAACTTCTTTCTGAGGGGAGGGGCTTCTAGGAGAGGGAAGAGACTAGAGTTGCAACATTTCTCAAGATAGGGGCTTTCAACAACCATAACCATATTAACCAATAGCGGAGCTATGAAGGGACCTAGTGGCACCCGAGCTCCCACCAAAATTAAAATTTCAACTAGTATTATGTGTAAATATGATTATAAATTATATAATTGGTATATTAATACATACACATTTAAATATTGTAGTTAGAAGTTAGTTATAATTTGGATGCTGTGATACAAAAGTATTTGGGCTTACTAAATTTAAGTGAACATGTAGCCAGTAGCCCTGGATAGAGCTCAATAGAAAAATAAGATTCATTTCGCCTACCCTAATTCATTGGGATACAAGGCTCGATTTGGTTTGGTTTGGTTTGAATTAGAAATTAAAGGTTTTTTATTATTATGTAAAATTTCCCCTATTTCATTCATAGATGAATATAAGCACACATGACAGTTGCGATTGTCAACAAAAAATCATTAATATCGAGAAGAATATATTGTTGTACTACAAAAGTTAGACGATATATTGAGCACATTGTCACATAAAAAATACTAGTACCATGCTCATCCAGTGAGCTAGTACCATCTATTGAAAGTGTCAAGCTCATTGGGGCATCCTTTCGGAGTAACGCCTTACCAAAGTGCAAGCTGGAGTCCTGGACAAGGAGTCGGCTAAGCGGTCAAGACTTGAGACTTAGGGATATGCTCCCTCCTAAGTTCTTAAGTTCAAAACCTCTGAGGTGCTATTAACTTATTTGAGGCTAGTTCATATCGAGATGTGCTCTAACTTTAATTAGGACACCTAAGTTATCAAAAAAAGGTACAAACTGGACAGATAATTCTCAATACACAACATCAGGTTCACAAAGACTACTACTCGAAAGAGAAGTCGAATTCAACGAACGTGTGCTGGGGAGAGTTTCACCTTCACACCACTTGCCAGGTGGTATTGAGATGCCTATATTGCTCTCATTCTCATATAATCTTATTTTAGTTTAGTAATTTAGTTTTAGAAAAGTACAATTGCAATATTTAAACAAAGAATTCTCTTGGGCAGTTCAATTTTTATAGCACCGAGATGAGAGCCGGCTCAATACTTTTTGGAGACACTAATGAGGGCCGGCACAAGACTTTAGGAGAACAAACATCGATCAGAGCCGACCGAATTACATTGAGAGAGGGGCCGAAGCCCGAAAGCAAAATAAAAAAATGGGGATTTATTTTATTCATATTATTCCCTGTTACACTGATTTTTTTTTTAAATTTATTTTAGTACTCATGTCTTCTTCAAGTAATTCTAAATTTGAAAAAACGTAAAATGTTGAGTTAAGCAATGCAAAGCTTCATCTTTCAGTTTTTTTTTAATTTGCCTCCAAAGTCCAAAAATAAAAGTTTAAAATTTGGTTTGACTGTTTGTGATGCTTTTTTTTTTTTTTTAAAAGGAAAACCTTCACACACATATGTTAATAAACCAAACATAACCAAAGTTACCGGCTTACCCTTCTCAGGACCTTAATGGCGAAGATACGGGCATGATTAAGGTTACATCGGTCTACTTTGCTAATAAAAACATATTGGAAATAACGCAATAACATTTTAATTTGATGTCATGGAGCACCGGTTGGAGAAGAGAGTCAACTTTATATAGGCCATTGACCAACTCGAGAGAATCCGCGTAGACTGTTAAAAATTTGGACTAGATTACGCTTAAAAATTAAAAACTTTTCTAGTTTAGCTACCCACTTTTTAAAATGTCCACTTATTAATACTCCTTCTTTCTTCTTTTGATTACTTATTAAAAGGCCAACTTTACCTTTTCATTTTTTTGTGTAAATATTTGCAAGCAAAAAACTGGACATTTTGAGCTTTTTCTTGGATATTCCAAAAAATATTATGGTAAAAGTCATAATTTTTTTTAGAACCTTTTCAATTTCTCTTGTCGAGGTGGATAAATAATTCACAAAAAATTGATGCAAAACTAACAAATAATAATATTTTTTTGAAAAAGTACAAAATGAAAAGGCAAGTTAGCCTTTTAAGAGAAACTAGGCCTAAATATTACTTGTGCAAGAAAATTAGAGAAGTGAGGGAATAATGCCTTCTCATTTGTTGAGACACTTCGAGAAGTTTGATGTAAATGCAAGTTTTTCCTCCCTACTGGTTAAGGATGAAGTCTGAAGAGCCTGATGTGGGCCTTCTGAAATTGCACTTTAGAGAAATCTACAATTTTTTAATAGCTTGTACACATCATCTTGTATACTCCATAATTGAAGGGTTCTCCATAAGCTTGGTGATTAATTTTATACCAAAAACAAAACCCCGAGCGTGGCTTAGTGGTGAAGGATTGAAACTTAATTTGCTTCCTAATATCTCAAGTTCGAAATCTTTTAGATGTTGTCAACTCCTTTGGAGTTAGTCCATGCTCTAGCTCTGGCTTTAAATGGGGTCATCACTAGTGGACGGCGGAATTGGTCCTCACGATTTAGGTGTGCCAAGCTGGCTCGGACGCGTGGATTAAAAAAGAAAATGACACCTAAAACAAGTACTTCGACTGATTTCAGATTAAGCCGACCTTGGCACCAATTTGATATAACATCAACTTGTATCTTATTGGGGATTTGCTACATTTGTCATCTTATCATAAGACGTGGAAGCAAGAAAAAAGGATTTTCCAGGGTTTCTTGTTTTTGTGAAAGAGAGAGTTTGAACAACAAATTACTCCAATATGTTCTTACGGAAAATTTAAACATATTTGTGGGGGTGGGGTGGTGTATATTCACTGTTCGGGTCAGACACTCTTGGATCTCCTTTTGCTTAAACGGGTTTCGATAGCCCTCCTCTTCTCTCTGTTCACTACAATAGGAGCAATTTAGTGCCTACTGGAAAGGTGGGCGGAGGGCACTCTGATAACTAAGTTAGTGTCCGCCAAAGAGTAGGAAACACAGAGCTTAGAGAGGGAGAAGAAAGCCTACCTGCCAGGGTTTTATCACTCTAGATAGGAGTGCCTTTACTTTGGAGGCCAAGTCATCATGCCGAGGTGACGTCACCTACCACAACCTCTTCGTCCGAGTGTTGCCTAGATCATGGAGTGATCTTGAACTTGTTCGCCGTCGTGTTGTCTTGCCACGTGGTCGCATCGGATTGATATTGTGCGGTTGATCCGATAATCTTGAATACAACGTCGTCGCCCCAGGGGGCCACACCATGTTACAAGGGCGAAATGGTGCCACATGGGACATGGCTGAATTGTACGGTTACTATGTGCAGCGTTGTCGCATGCTACATGACCGCTATATGTGGTAGGACTAAATCGATGCCACGTCGTCGGACCGAATGAATCCATATTGGTGCGTCTGATCCTTAATGCAGTTCCTAGACGTGACCTGACACATCGGTGTGACCATTACTAATTAAGACGGGTGGAGCGGCCCAACAGACCCTCTTGTGCGCGATGGTGACGGCTTGGCCTATCTTCGACTCATTTAGACAAACCGGGTCATGGACCCGCGCTCCATCCCACTGCAATATTAATTTAGAAAAAGTAAAAACTTTTTACTGCTGTAAATTGTACTCCTTGCTTCTTTCATTTTTTTCATATACTATTAGAGAAAATCACTTTTAATTTTAAATTATTGAAACATTTTAAAATCACCAGCACCATGCTCTGCTTTTAGACTGTTGGCATGCTTTTGGCTTGTTTGGACCATTATACAAAATTTTGCTTGACTTCATACCAGATTTGCAGGCCTATTGTATAAAGACCCCAGTGAACATCATTTTCAATGAGGTCACACATAAATAAATAAAAATTACAAATAAATTACTAGCACTACAGATGAGAAATTTCATGTATTATTACTTTTGAAAAATCTTATGTCTTCGTGGTCAGAGTTAATCAATTTTGACTCTTTCTTGTTTGACAATCACTATAAACAATATGCTCCTCTGAATTGTCAATTTAAAAGAAATAATCGATATTTAGGTAAAGAGTTAGTTAGCCTTACGTGGCGAAAATCCTGAATTCATGGTTGTAAGAGAGTTTTTTTTTTTTTTTTTTGCTATTTTATACATCGGCGGGATTAGCGGATAATTAGTAGGTTAGTCCATAGTGGATTTCAAAGGTTATTCATAGTCCTGAATTCCAAACGCCACAACAGGGCTCGAACCCTGGCCTTCCAAATGGGAATGACCAGAAGATGCCAACTGAGCTAGAGCGGTCCATTGGCGTAAGAGAGTTGATTGATAACTATTCCGTTTGACAAAAAAAAGAAGAAGAAGAGAGTTGATTGATTGAGTAATTTAACATTTTTTCTAATAACCATGAAAAACAGGGCATCAAATTAATCATATATTTTTTCGTGGGAGATTAATCAATTGGCCTTACCTATTAAACTTGTTTATACCTCCACTCCAAGTCATATTATTCTCCTACTGGAAAGCTTGTTGACCAAACAAAGGTTTAATCATAAGTGGATTACTCCATATTTTTTTTGGGTAAATCAATTACTCCATATTATACGTGTGATTATGTAGATAATTAGATATTGTGGTTGACAAAATTAAGCAACTACCCGGCCCCTTACACAACATTAACAACCAAACACAACAATAATAAAAAATTATTTTAGATAACAGCAGTGCTACCTCACCAGTCTGTTTCACCGCTCTGCTTAATCTCACCGTCCGTTTCGTCAATCAATGGTCCGGATTTTAAAAAAACTTTTCCAGAGAAGGGTATTTAAAAATTCGGACCGTCCAAAACACTTTTGGACGGTGAAATTGAGGGCGGTCGGGAGAGCGGTGAAACAAAACGGTTGGGTAGACTTTCTGTTTAGATATTTTTTATTTTTTATTTGGAAGGGAGGTAGATAATGTGGTTGACAACTGTGCAACTGCCCCCTTACACGGCATTATTAATAATCAAACACACGATTAATATAATCTTAATCTATCTATAAACCTACACCTGGAAATACATTTAATGGTACTAAGGATTGTTTGATAAAATTGAAAATTAAGTACGGAAAATTTAAGGCTGAATTTTTCAAGTTGAGAAGCTTTTTGATATGCTCTGAATTTTTCCAAAAATCTGTGTTTCCCCCCGTTTGTTAAAATTACATTACTAGATTATAGTGATTCTAATTATTCACATAAGAAACTTAAAATAAGTCGAAGATGTGTTTGGTGCAGCTTATTCTTATGAACTAAAATAAAATTTCAAATTGTTTGTTTAATACTTAAGATGTAGAACAGCTTACTGTCAAGTGAAAGTCTAAATTAATCATAATTATTTTACGAAAACACTCCTGAACTAAGTATTTTTCGTACAATGTACTTTACAACTTTAAATAAGCAAAAAAGCTGCAAATTAGAGCTTAAATAATCCAACTTTTTTTTTCAAATAAACTAGAAAAGATAAAAGATAAACAAGCAATCATTTATAATTGATAGGAGTACCAAAAATCATTCATCAAGTTTTAAGCAAATAAGTTAAACCAGTTAAATTATACTCCGTAAGTGTTAGCAAACGAGACCAGAATACTGGACTTTAAAAAGGAGACGGAAGGAGTAAGTGTTAGCAAACGAGACCTTAATGTTGTGTGTATGTTTGAGTGCATATATAAGGAAGTGGGTGCAAAAATCACTCACCATATTTTATTTTGCAAATTTCACCTACGTTTAAATTAAGGGGTGCGCATTACGCATAGTACGTCACTGCGTTGTGAACGTCCTCTCTCCTCCGTTGCCAGGGGCGGCGAGCTGTATTGTTTCCCTCTCCATCTCAGGTAATGATCATCGCCGATTAATCTCGTGAAACCCATTTCTTAATTTCGCCTAACTATGCATCTAAATGTAGCGGTGAGACCGTCCAACGTTGCGTTTTAGAATTCTGTGAGACAGAATTAGAAACAAGAATATTCGCACGCAATATGGTAGGTAGGGATAACACCGATAAAAGATAGTAGTAAAATAGATTGAGGGGTAGGAACGATGGACAGATGTGGTAGTTAGGGAGAATGATATGGTTACGGTTCATGGTGAGAGGGTAGACCAAAATTGACATTAGAGGCGGTAGTCGAAAAAGATCTAGGTTTTTTTTTTCTTCTTGAATATCACGGAACACACAATGCCCTGAACAGAACCCAATGAAAATAACGGATCTTTGTAGCAGACACAAATTGGTACTTAAGGCTCTGTTTGGTTTGTTTTATTTTTAGATAATTGATTTTCACACTCCCTTTTTTTTTTTTTATAATCACACCTCCTTTTTGTCCTCTTATGATGTGAATTTACAGAATTAACCTTTAATTTGTATACTCTTTCACACTTGGAAGGACGAAGGGGTGTGGTTATAAAAAAAACGGAGTATGGAAATCACTATCCTATTTTTATGCTTATCACTGTATATATTCAGTTATGTATGTTTGCATTTGTAATCTTGCAATGTCTGAAGTTTAGCCATATGTA
The DNA here is from genome assembly GCA_018127125.1 of Rhododendron griersonianum. Classification (NCBI taxonomy): domain Eukaryota; kingdom Viridiplantae; phylum Streptophyta; class Magnoliopsida; order Ericales; family Ericaceae; genus Rhododendron; species Rhododendron griersonianum. The sequence continues at coordinate 4,301,295 of CM030799.1, read as the reverse complement.
GAAACTGAGAGTAACTTATCTGTGCCCGTGACCATTTAAGTGCGGTTTATCACATACTCCAGTCATTGGTCCCTACAACTGTCATATTTTCCCCCACTCCACATCATTGCACATGCCAATTTGCTTTTATTTGTGTCTGTGTTCATATAGATACAGTACATGCTGTACGAGCATGTTTTTTTGGACGGATATGAGCATGGAACATCTCCCTGCCGAGCGGCCGATTCGGCCGTTCATCTCGGCACGGACAGCTCGGATCGATTCTGAGCGCATACAAATTTGAATCGTCCATTGCTCGGTTAAAATCCGAGCTGTCGATTGCCAAAATGAGCAGCCAATCTGGCCGCTTTGCACTGCTCTACCGGGAGATGCTTTGTCATTCCCGCCTGCATAGCTATGGACATCATATTCAGTGTTTGATTAGAATTGTTGATTCAATATCTATTGCAGTGTGTTTTATATTCCAAAAAAGGTGGGATATAAAGTAGAATGGAGTTCTAGTATTAACCCATCACCATTAGTCCGGTGAACCTTCACTGTTAGTCACAAACAAGTGAGCCCTATGTATCGTGAAGGGCTTTCCCTCTTGGAGCCACCAACGGCTTAGGCTTGGCAATTACCAGCGTATTTGTGTTTTTATCATTGTGATGAGTGAAATTAGTTTGCTGATCAAAAAAGTTCACCCGGTATTTGTTGGATGGAGGAGAGCACGTAGAAGGATTAGTTGGGGAAGTCTCAGATACAGTTGATACCGTGTTGATAAATTAGAAGGCTGCGTAACATCACCGGGATATTTCACAAATTTTTTGCACCTCTTGTGTAGTCTTCAAACAAGGTGATTTTTTTTCACGACTGTTTGATTCAGCAACCCTGACAAATGAATGGTTTGAATTATCAAGGTGACCTACGGTGGGCCAGCAGTGGTTTGAGCTTCACGGTGAAGTTGAGATCTCCAACTTTAGCTAATCCCGACTCCGTACATCCCACATTTTCACATGGGGGTGAATAAAATGGTGAAATGTACCTAAGGGGCCTTTCAACATATCAACAAACCAAAACAATTTCAAACAATTTGACGTCAACAAGTTCAATATTGTGTGCATATATAACAGTCAATGTTAGCATGTATCCATCAGTGAAGAGCAAGAGGAATTTGATAATCACTAGAGTTGAAAGTTTTGTAAATCTGCTATATAGGTATATCAACAGGAAGCCAAACGATTTTCACTAAGCATATGCCAGAATCTTTAGTGTTGTTTTACAGGGGTTTGAGTAGATGTTTATCTTGCAGATGGGTGTAGGCACCCATTGGATAAGTCAGGGCTCTCTATGTCGAGAAAGCTCGTTAGTAGCGTTCTGCGTGCAGATGGTGCTTTTGAACTCCCAGGAGATAACTTCTCATTTCCTTCCTCGATCTTGATTGCATCTTGTATGGCCGTTATAATTTCCTGCATCCTTGGGCGGGAATATCCATGTTTTTCGACACATTGGATTGCAACTTCGGCGACCCTCCATACGGACTCAATTTTGACACTTTCTGTGAGGGTAGGATCGATGATGCTGATTACATCCCCTTTACGAATCAATGACCTTGCCTGCAAAACAAAAATGCCGACTACAATAGAGAAAATGCGCAAGTTGCATGGCTGATATTGATGAAGTTCACGCTTTGATTTCCTAACTTTGTTTGCTCAGGCTAGAAGCGCAAGTTGCACGCATTTTGCTTTTTTTAAGGGAAATTGGCAAATCTTCAGACATTGCTATTATATTTGAAATGGCTGAGACCTCCATGTAATGGAGCAACTACATTCACGACTCTTTTCTTTTTCATTTCTTTGTTAAGTGAGACTTTCTGGCTTCGTATGTGACTATGAGGTATATCCGTTGTTAAGATTATCCAAATTGTGTCTTCTTCATTGGTGTTTGCCTTTACTCGCAATTCAACCTTGAACGGATGAAGCATAGATCACTAGATCAGGTCAAGGTGTATATAAGTCATCAGTGCCTTATCAAATGCCAACCAGAATTTGACAGTTCATGGACTACAACTGCCTGCTGCATCTTTCAGGTGTTAGATGCTGTACTTTACTCAGGCTTCATGAAGCTTAGAAACCATATCTTGGTTTAGATGTTTTAATACTTCCTTGACACGTTACATTTTTCTGCATGAAATTGAGTTAGCCAGGAAAGATTGTTCTGGCTACTAACAAGTTGTTTTCTAACCTCATAGATTCTTATCTTCGACAAATTTAAAAATATCTTTAGACAGCTGTGATTCTCTATCTGTAATAAAATCCCGTGCATCCTTTTTCTTGCCCTGTATTCCCATATATTGAATTTCTTTGAGTAGGTTTAGTTACCTAAAGTTTAAACATATAATGAAAATCACATCGTCAAAATCAATAAAAACGACAATGTGCATACCCAGTGAACTATGTTCCATTCAGGACCATAATTTTCAGTTGAGACGGGCTTTCTTCCAGAGATCAGTTCCAATAGGACAACTCCAAAACTGTAAACATCACTCTTTTCAGTCAATTGCTGGTTTGCATAGTACCTGTGGACGAAACTAAATTCGTAAAGCTTCATGGAGAAGTTAACATTTGATCTTTAGAATACACAAACCGGTATGCTTACTCGGGATCTAGGTATCCTACTGTTCCCCGTGCCACACTTGATATATGAGTTAGATCTTCTTCAGCTTGCCTTGACAGTCCAAAATCAGACACTTTTGCCCTCATATGAACGTCCAGAAGAATATTGCTTGTTTTCACGTCCCGGTGAATGATACTGGGGTTGCATCCAGTGTGCAAGTATTCAAGTCCTATATAAGCCCCAATTTCTGATTAGCAATTTGACTACAAAATTCAGTTATAAATTACCGGCAAAGAAGTTCTGAATCAACCTTTCGCAGCATCTTCTGCAATGTGAAGACGAGCCAGCCAATCTAAGTGCTTGTGTTTGCCCGAATCTGTGGGTACATTAAAGATTTAGGTTTAGTTGTTTCTGTAGCAATTCGAAAGAGCAAAGGACAGAGTCATGAGTATAGTGGAAAACCATGTATGTGATCCCGCAAGGTACCATTGTGCATGTATTCGTAGACCAGCATTCGCTGATTTGCTTCTTCACAGTATCCAATTAAAGGAACCAAGTTCCTGTGATGGATTCTTGACAAGAGAGCAACCTGCGAGCATACTCAGTAACTAGTGACTTGTTTAAACGTTTGGAAACTTGTTATGATAGTTTTTGCTTGTCATTTTATGTTCTCGTAAATAAATTTTGTGTGGTGAAGAAGTTTATGCAGCCAATGATAAGAAGACTACCTCGGTCACAAATTGCTTTGTTCCATGGCTAGTTGAATCAGCCATGGTCTTAACTGCAACCTCTTTCCCGTCTTTCATTCTTCCATAATAAACTGGCCCAAAACTTCCTTTCCCGATTTTCTTTGAAAAACTGTCCGTAGCTTCTTCTATCTCATAGAGGGGAATAAAGATTGCGACCCCTTCATCCATTAAATGTCCACCTCGTGCAATTGAGTAGGAACTTGAAGGCTTGTTGCTGATACGTAACGATTCATCTGGTAGATAATTTGGACAATACTCAATATGCAAATAACGGTGCACTTAATCTGGAAACTAATAGCTGGAAAATTGGTGGGGTACATGCCTTTGTCATTACTTCTCTGATAAGACTTTTTTCGAAGGTAGCGCAGCAGTAGCAAGCTTCCTAACAGTAGGAAGGCAATAATCGCAAGTATTCCTATTGAAATTCCAAGTATCATCGTGTAATGGGCCTTATGCTTTCCCTTTTGACTTAGACCAGGATTGCCTTTATAGCTGCGGTAGAAAACACAGTGCTAATCTATTACCTTTGTTGGTCGCTCACCCACACATGCATATACTGCTTTAATACTTTGTGTCATTGTGGTTATTATCCCTGACTGCAAAGTGTAATTAGTTCTTCTTTCGTATAATGCGTGATGTAGTGGATTGTTTTTAGATATCTGTGTTTCATCAGAGTTTAGTAGTCCATGGATCTTTTGTCATGCATTATGCTCAGAGAATGCTATTCAATATACTTTCAAGTATTTCATGTCCTAGTATATCTTTGTTTGTAATAGAAATCTAAGAACTTATGTGGAGGAGATGTGTTATTTATGAGCTCTTGTGAATTTGCAGTTCTCTGAAATAATAACGAAAAGATCGTAAGTTGGCAAGTCTTTGTGGCGTCGAAAGAAAGTCATAATCCTACAACTTGAAACAAAACAAAAAAAAAAAATTCCCAATAGTATATGGTATTTTCGATGGTGCATCATTTGCATTGATCAAAAGCACATTCCACAGTGTAGAAACATACTTGAAAGTTACATTTCCTGCTAACAATGCTGGAGGGATTTTGCCACTCAAGGAGTTGTTCTGTACATACCTGTCAACATATTGATTTACAATTACTGCATATTTTATGTATACGAGGGAAAACATCCTCAAAACCTTCAACACCTAAAGTCTTACTCTTACCGAGAGAGCAAAGTGAAGAGAAGAGGCTAAACTAATCACTATGCAGAAATTAAGATATTCACCGCTACTTACAATTCTTGTAAGCTTGGTAATCTTCCAAAATAAGAAGGTAGTGGACCACTCAGTTTGTTGTTTTCGAGATGCCTGCATGTTCACCAACAATATATGCAAATGAAATCCTCTTCCTCAAGCTGTTGGGGCTCGTAAAATTTAGGTGAAGAGCTTACACAATCTTTATATTGACCAGACGACTCATGTCAGGGATTGATCCTGTGAGGGAGTTTCCATCTAACCACCTAAGATAATGGAAACTTATAAACCAAATTGCATGGCGAGATTGAAGACGGACAATAATGTTTTGTGTAGTATAATGGCACTTACAGCTCTGTCAATGCGTCCATGTTCTCAAGCCCCGATGGGATCTCCCCCTGCATATTCTTGCCTGACAGCATACTGGCCAAGCAGGTGAGTAGATTCATATAGGCTCAGAAAACACATGATAAATGAGTGAGTAGGAAACAACTTGGCTACTATGTTAGAGATAGTTATGTCTTCTGTAAGTCACATGACAACCTAAACCTCCATATATTGGTGATGCTAACCCCTTAATTTGTTCCTGGAGGCTAGGAGGCATCTCAGAATAAATGCCCTTAATGCAAGCTCATCATAAAGCTTTTCGTATGTGCATGAGCTAGACATATGAAAAACAACTGGAAGTTCAGATATAATACCATCGGAGGGTCAGGTATAATACAACTGCAGGGCCAGATATGATTGAACCATATTGTGAACCCAATCAAGTACAAAAGTGATGTGTAGTATATAAGCGTGAGGGCACCTTCACCTCAACGGTTAGCTTTTGAAGTTGAGTTCTACCAAAGATGGGGTAAAACTTTTGAGTTTATGAGAGTGATGTCTATCAACGAAGCATAAGTTTTATAAGACACTGTATACGAACGATGAAATTACCATTATGTTCGATCTAGCAATGAATATGCGCTAGAGTTCCATCTACAAGTTTTCTTGTAAGTGTTATTATTTCAGATGCCTGCGCGGATTTTCTGCTCTTGGAATTCACCAGTGACTTGAAAAGTTTGACATATCTATTCTGCAGTTAAGAAATCCAGTAATCCACCAGATACATGGATGGATAGAAGGCGCAATTCTTGTTTTGAGTGGATGCTGAGATGTAGTCACATATGACTCAGTCTTGTACTGTAAATCCAAAGGAAACAAGAATTGTCGATGGTATTAAGGACTTACATTTTTGTGATTCTTGGAGGTATGTTAGAGCTGCAAGTCACCCATTCCCAAGGAGCCGGCACACAGGGATCGCCTTCACTTGTTTGAACACTTTCAGCAGACATGGTGCGAAGGGCATTGAGAACATTCACTTCCATGCAAAAATAAAGAGAAATTAGCTCGTACTTGTAAGGCGCATTCATCATCTTTCACAATTTCTGACGCACTATATTCTACGGTAAGTGGTCTTACCATCTTGTTCATCTGCCTTTGAGCCTATCTGTACATATTTGCTTATTTCAATTGCATTGAGCAGTGGTCCTCGATTAGAATCCATGGTCTTCCTAAAGGAGAACGTCAGAACAAAATCCAGTGTCACATTCATGTAGCTCGGTTCATAGAGAGTGTAGCTTCCATTTGCGTTCTCGGCAATATTCACCACAGCATTGCTATAGTCAGGCATATAAGGCTCTGCCATTTTGAATTTTCGTGTTTCATTCGCCCCCAAGCTTTCAATTTCAGCAAAATATGCAAAAGCTCGAGCATTGGCAGGGAAGTCCTCTAGATTCAACCTGTAGCTTAAATCCCCTTTTGTCCCTACAACAGCGGTTTGCATTACTTTCACAGGTGGATATTCTCTTGTATTGACGTTTATGTTCTTTGTTGTATTTATTCTCTCTGTGCCAGGGGCTACTCCTACCAGATAGTTTGGTCTTTTTTCAAGATCCGAGTTCCATATTCGGTCGTATGGATCGTCCGGGTACCTGGAAAAGGTCATGCTGTTAGTTTTTTGGTTTTGATTTTTGCAACACCCTGTTTGGTTGCAGTTATAGTATCAGTGTCCATAACATTTTTCCGAAAATTCTTTCTGAAACAGAGTCATTTTTGTAGCTTTTTCACTTTGAGCAGGATTTCGGTAATATTAGACCCTTCGTTAGCATGTTTCTTAATTTCATCGAAATTCTCCGAAAACCAATTTCAAAACTGTCAACTAATCAAGTTTCCTGAGTTTTTCCGACTGTAAATTCATGAACCGGATTCTAAAAACTGCAACCTCACAGAGCTTTAATATCAGCATCAAGTGGTTTTGGTAGTACGTATTTTATTGGTTATACCCTAAATGGCACCCAAAAATCTGAGAAGAAAAGTGTCGGCGTGCTAATCCTATGTGAACACTGAATAATGAGCTAGTTACCTTACAGCTTCCTTGGAAGCAGCCCCAAAATTCACTCTGGCTGCTACTTTCAAGTAGAAACCATCCTCAAAATCGGTAGCATACATCGAAAGATTCAAACGCCGGAGCTCAAGAGTGGAGATAAACGGAGAACCAGTCGTTGCACAGCACAAGCACACATCAATGGAATCCGAGGGCGCCCTTATGATCATTTCCTTCACATATACTCTTGAAGCATCTTGCACTGTCACCGTTGCCCACCTAGTTGCATCCAAGTAGAGCAGGAATTTGGGGTAAGTGTCTTCATTTGCAGAAGTACCATATAAAAAGGTCGCTCGGACGAGGTACCGCCTTCTCTCCTCGGTGCTTAGAGTGTAACAGTACTTCTTGTCGTCTACGGGGAAGTCCCGGCGTGTTATGTACTGTGGTTGCAAGTCTCCATTTGGGTTGTCTACTTGTAGTGGTTTTCCTTGGCTCATGATTCCGGTGTCCGAAATCCATTCCAATCTGGTGTGTTGGTCTGTGTAATTGCCTGTGCCTCCACAGTCTATACTGATGAACTCTGCATTCGTAGTGGATTTTGGTCATGGCTTACACATAAACAGATTGTCATCATCTTTATAGGTATAATAAGATCAGACATTTTCTTGTGCTTCAACTCTCTCTCTCTCTCTCTCTCTCTCTCTGTGTGTGTGCGTGTGTGTGTGTGTAGTCAATGAAAGAAGAAAATTTGGGGAGTTTTCATGTTTCTTTTGCAGCATGGCATGATTAAGTTTCAGCATGGCATAATCAAGTTTCTGAGAATGGAGTTTATTTTCTGAAAGATTTCAGTGCAATAATTGTAAGAAGAACACATACCTTTCACTTGACACAGACTAGATGGAATCAAGCATAGAATTAGGAGAAGGGTATTGAAAATCAAACCCATTGAAGATCATGAAGTAGAGAAAACAGTCTTTCTGGAACTTGACTGTGATCTTAACATTTCAGTGGTTGTGATTGACAGAGTGAGAAACTCTCCATTTTGTCCAAATCCTACCTAACCTTTACTGCTCCAATTGCCTTTCACTTTTTATAACAGATAGCTGATTTTGAAATCTTGCTTTTCCTTGGAAAAGGGTTTTAAGGTTCATTTTCAGTTTTACCTTTTTTGCTTTTGGGAAAGGAAGTGAGTGGGATACCAGCTCAAGCCAGTAAGCAGAAATATACTCGAACGTCCCAAATTGGATTTCAATTTGGGGCTTGCTATTTGCAGCCACTTATTTCCTGAACGTAGCCTGTGTACCATATTATAAACAGGTGTATACCATAGTATATACAGGCTACGTTTAGGAAATAAGTAGCTGCAAATAGCAAGCCCCTTTCAATTTTTGATATTCGTGCCAATTTTAATTCCTTATATCTTTCAGTATGGATCTCAAAAAATATGCAATATGGATCTTATTTGATAGTTCTCGATTAGTTCTATTATACAAAGTTTTCAAACTCATGAAAAACACTATAGATTGAAAGATATAAGCGACGAAAAATGACACGAGTTTCAAAAATTGTCATTCATTTTGGGACGGAGAGAGTACTTGTTTTATGATACTTTTGTCAAGGTTTCATACCTATTTTCATTCAGTTTCATGAAATTGGAAGAACGTGGGAGATGTATGTTTTAAGTGTGACCATTTCATGCACGGCCAAGCTAGATGCATTGTTCATAAACTGGATGGTTAAAACCTCAATCATTGAACTTTAGCCCCGTGTGTGTGTGTGTGTGTGTGTGTGAGAGAGAGAGAGAGAGAGAGAGAGAGAGAGAGACACTACGATGCTGCAGATTTGTGAGTGTATCCAAACAAAATCTGGTACTGTGGGTCATTGTACTGGTCTTCATCATATGTGGAATAAAGGGTGCTTACTATTATTGTTGATTCATTTTCCAATGCTAACCACTAATTCACGAAAAATTATTCAGTATTCCTGGAGCAATTTGGTTCCTTGCGGCTTTTTTTTTTTTTGTGTGTGTGTGTTTTGTTTGTTGTTTGGGTTTTCTTTCTTCTTTTTTTTGGTATTTTGGACCGGTAGTGTCCCTCCTTGTACTGTTTTTCTTCTGTATATGATATGATATGTTTGTGTTTCTGGTCAAAAAAAGTTTGGGGTAACTAAAGTTTAAACTTATGCGTGAAAGGTATATCAAAGGACATAAAACATAGTCCATATGCGATGAGATTTTGGCCTTATACATCCCTTATCAAACGTTGGGTGAACGGTTGTTAACATGGCTCTACGATAAAACCCACCAAATTCAACCTCAAGGCAATCAATAATGCCCAATGAATGTATAAATATTGAGTGCAATGAACAACTACGGGTTACTTTGCGATTGGAGATACACTGGAACTGAAGTATACCCAAACCTGCAGGGACGGCTTTGACATTACGGGGGCCTAAGGCAAAATTTAAAGAGGGGGCCTTTCTTGCTAGACTATTACAAAGGATATCAAAATACGAGGGACTCCTAAAATTCGTATATTTTGGAAGGCCTAAAGCGACCGCACCTTTACTTTAACTCTGCCTCTGCATACCTGTTACGAAGAACATATACAACAATGTCAGGTCATGCAAGCATTGAGAGGCATCTATAAATGAAGATAAAAGAAGGAATAGACAAGGGACGAATATATTTATCTTGTTGGATTTAATTTGCTTTTGCTTTCTAAAGCTTTGATAACACCAAAATCTTTTTTCCTTGTTACTTTAGACCAACTTTTTTTTGGTAATTACTTTAGACCAACTTGTCTTTAGCTTTGTCTAAAGTTTGGAAAAAGTATGCAGTTTGATGCTCCTTTACATGTGAACACAAATAAAAAATAAATAAATGGTCGTATGGCCCCTCTCTGCTTTGTCACTAACTTATGCTAAATCAAAGCTCCTTTACACTAACAAGTCAGATGGAAACTAACCAAAATGAAAAGAAAAAAAAAAAAAAACTCACTTAACAAGGTGGGGCGCTAGATTCTTCGTGCCAAAAACCCCCGTGACATTGGATTGTGTGTGTGTTTTTTTTTCCAGGTCTAAGATCCAATGGCCAGAAAATCTCTCGGCACAGAGGCACAATAACTTTCCGACACAAAGGATCTGGACTCCACAAGTGGAGCCGGGGCGAAATTTGTGTGTAATGCCACTTATGAAAATGTTTACTCAATTGATTATAAGTGCCTAGGTTGCCGGGTTGGTTTGGCCCCATCCAAAGAAAAATCCTAATTCCATCTCTGTATTCACCCACACAAACATTATATGGGGGACCGTCTACTACCTTTTGGTGTGTTGCCCGTGACTACATTAAGTTGATTCTTTGTTCTTTAATGCAGAAGAGTGTTCAGTTACTCTTTGAGATTTTTTTAGCACGGTTTTTTTGATATGTTCTCTTAATCTTTACAAGATTCATGTCAACTTCTTACCTCTCGACCAGAAGAACAGGGTACTAAAAGTAAGGATAGATCAAAGTTGAAAAAATTCATATAAGACAATGAAAAAAACCCAGTAACTATTTGATTCTTTTTCGTCGTCTTATGTATAATTTTTTCCCAATTTTGATTTATGTGTTTATATTTTTTTATTCCTCTCTTTGAGACAAAAAATACAAGGTACTAAAGATTTAACCCGAATTTTGTAAAAATTAAGAGAAAATAACCAAAAAAAAAAAAAACCCCGTACCAAAGTGCCCCTAAAAAACTAGACCACAAGGCCGTGAGTCTATCTTGGTTGGGTCTGTATATGAAAGCGGAGTGGGTCAAACGATTTGGGCCTTGAATGGCTAGCTGAAGCCCAACTGTGTTCAGTCTTTTAGCCCTGCCAATATAAACTTTCTTCATCTACCCTGCCCAGAAAAATGGAGCAGTTGGAAAAGTGAAAACAGCGTTACAAATTCTCAGTCCCATGACTTCTACTCCAGTTTGAAAGTGAAAACAGCGTTACAAATTCTCAGCGTTACAAATATCTGTTATGGAGGCCCATTTAGATACTACATCTCAGCCTTGCTTATTTTGTGGGTGAAACAGACGCAAGCAAGTAAAAGATAAAAATCAAGACAGAGAAGAATATCGGGCACGTGTCCGCGTATCTCACTACGCATAGAGAGCGCAAATTGGGCACTTGTGTGTATCTCACTATGCATAGAGAGCAGCATATTGAGCATGTGTATGCGTATCTAACTATGCAAACTAGGCCCAATGGGCTCTCTTACGATTCATGCTCGGGCCAAGCCTACCAATTTCTCAATAACTAGTGTAATTCCAAAAAATTATCCGAAGAAAAAACAATCAATGATCTAGAGCTCCAAATTATTCCAAGATTTCAAAACTTCATCACAATTGACAAATTCAAGATTTGGCTCTCACTCAAAACCTTCATTCAACATTAATGTCCAAAACCTTAGAACTAATCTCAGCCTTGGGTATACTAATATATAAAACCCCATCTCTAACCCCAGCTTTAATCTTCTCAAACTGAACAATCTCAGGCAATGCGATCCTAAAACTGTACTTCCCGTAGCTCTTGGCAGGCCATTCCCCTTCCCCTTCTTCTCCAATTTCGCCGTTGATCTTCTTTTTCGGCGCTTTTTCGCCTTTCACAACCAACATCTTCTCCTCCACCCAGACCTTCACGTCTTCTTTGGTCATCCCGGGCATGTCGAATCTCATCTTGTAGTCTTTTTCTGCTTCCTTTATTTCCCATGGCGTCCTTCCCCTGCTGTACCCGCCGGTCTCGGCAGGATACGAGGATGCCGCCGGGTAGCCGTAGGGAACAGGGTCCTCAATCATTCTGTCCATTGTTTCCATCATTTGCTGTACTGTTCTTGCTGTTGGGAATCTGTCCCATAACCCTGCATTATACATAGAGATAAAGGTACTCAAAATCAGCATGGCAGCATAACTTTAAACCCAAAAAAATTTCCTTTTCCCCATAAAGATTCGGAGGGAAAAAGGTTTTGCAGCCAAACAGTATCAGAAAAGTGCTCCATGAAATGGATTCAGAAAACAGCCAGCCAGCGCAAAAAGAACAATGCTAGAAACACAATTTTAAAAAACCATTCCACAACTACGACTAAAGCCGTTTGGGACAGCTCTGAACGCAATAATGTCCGAGAGGCGAAAACTGTGTTCCTAGACTATCTGAGCGCAAAATTGAATCAGAAACTGAGATTGAACTGGGTAAAGGATTTTCCTTCGGCAGAGAAAATCTATTTTCAAGAAAAGATCACACAATCTAATGCAATACGAAACAGAGGTATTGCGAAAATCAGATATATTACGACAAACCTATGGGTGCAGATTGGGCAATTCTTTTCTTGGGTTGCTGCTGTTGGGTCTGATTCTTGTTCGTTCTCTGCAAATGGTCAAGACTATCTCTCCCATCAGCAGCCCTCGCCAAGACACTGATACTCCCACCTCTGTTCCCGCCATGCCCGACTGGACTTCTCAGCGAATTCGGGGACTTGGGGAACAGGAGTTCGCACTTCCTTTGGGACGATATCGGGAGAGAAATTGTTGGGTTTGAAATGGAAATCGACATTTTTTTTATCCCTTTTTTCTGCTTGTATCTGACTGGCAATGGAATCGATTGATTGATCAAATCCAAACAGAGACGGATGAATCGGTGGGAGAAAGGAAGTTGGTATTGGCCGTATTTAAACAGGGGAGTCGACGTTTCTGGAAAGAGAACGGGATGGGGACCGGAGGTGAATGTGCTTCAAGCTTCTGGACTCCTCTGGAAGTTTTTCCTTTCGTGGGATAAAATTTGTCCGGGGTACACAGAATATACCAAACGACATCGTATCTGTCACCGTAAGTGCATTTGTCTCTGAGTCCCAAGGATTTTTTTGGTGCAAATAGGGTACGATTGACGTGGTACCCGTGCTGGGGTTGTAAACGAGCCTGTTTAATCGAGCCGAGCTTTTGTCGAACGAGCCGAAAACTCGAGCTCAAGCTCGGTTTGTTTACAGTCCTACGATTGTGCAGCACATTCGAGCCGTCCGAACATACAACGGACGGCTCTGATTGAAAGGTACCAAACCGATTTAGGGTAAAAAAGGAAAAAAGAAAAGGAAAAAAATGAAAAGAGTGTTTCAATCCGAGCCATCGGTTGCATTGTTTGGACGGTTCGGATGTGCTGCACGGGTACCACGTGGTATCTGATTTGCAACCAAAACTTTCTCCCTAGTCCCCGTGTAAATTGTTACTTTACTCCGATTTAAAGACATAATAACTAATCTTTTATCGGGTTAAAATAAGGGATTACTCTCTCCGTCTCAATTTAATTGTCCTTCGTACTATTTTAACCGGCTAAAAAATAAAATAATTAGTACTCCATAACCCGTATAGTACTCTATTCGTCCCAATTTAATTATCATTTTTTGGAGTTCGTAACACTTTTCAATTAATTATATCTTGTAACTATAATGTTTTATGCGATTTTGAAAATATTGTATTATAGAACTAATCAAGATTTATCAAACAAAATCCATATTTGATACGAAATTCATTACGAATTTAAAGATATACTAAAATGACCTTTTAAAATTGTCCTTATCCTTAGTGTCTAAAAAAATACAATTTGGCTGCACCAGTTGGTGCTGTTTTAGCAAAATCTCAAATCTCGAGGATTGATTTAAACGGATTCGGATCTTCTATGAGGATTTTTCTGTGAGGAATGAGTAAGGATTTTGTTGCGGAGCCGTCGCCTTAATATTAATGAGGAGATCCACCGGTAAACAAAAGCCCATCCTTCTTGCTAAAAAACAACGACAGTCGTAGGGGATAAAAAAATTAACAGAAAGAAAAAAGCCAGAAAAACGTCAACCTAAATTGCTATCAGCAGAGACAGGAAACCCGACCTCCGTCCCGATCCTACGTGTATAGCTAAGAAGTCCACTCCTCTACAACGCAGTAGCTGTGTTCCCAAATTCAAAAATTGCTATCGTCGTGTGGTGTTCTGAAAGAGAGGGAAAATTTTTCAGTGCCCAGCGGTACCACGTAGTGCCCACTCGGCCATCCGAACCGTCGATTTTGTTTTCTAACGGCTCAGATTTGGAGAGAGAAAATGAGAGAAAGTGTTTGGGGAGAGGAAAGAGAGTGTTTTAATCCGAACCGTCCAAAAATATATTTGAAGAGAGAGAGAGAGAGAGAGAGAGAGTGGGGGCAAGGGATTTCACGATTCAAAATCAAGGGGCACTTTAGCAAAGTCACCGTCTCACGGTTCACCGTCTCTGCTCGGCTAGAGAGAGAGAGAGAGGTGTGAGGGAAAGGTCGGAAAAGGGGAGAGAGAGAGAGAGAGAGAGAGAGAGAGAGAGAGAGAAGAACTACAGAGCAGCACACGGAGGTAACAGTCGCCTGCCGCCGCCTCCTAAACCCTCCTCCGTCGACGCTCTCCCCTATAAACTTCGCGCTATTATGGCCTTCACTCGTTCTTCCCGACCAGGTTCTCCTTATGCTTGTGCATCTGTATGTAAAATTCTGCCACACCTGCTTATTGCGCGATTATTCACTCCGTCGTCGTAAGAAATTTAAGTTCAAATTGCCAAACCTAACTCTTTACCGAATCCAATATAAAGGATTAGTTAATCAAATAAATAGATAGTAAATGGGTCGGTTTGAAAATGAACGAATTGCGAGTTGTAGAATATTACTTTCGTCAGACTTAAACCTAACTAAAAGGTCCGTCAATTTTTCTACCTTTCAGCGAAGTAAATTGACCTAATGAAAACTTTTAGAGAGAGAAGCTCTGACTGAATATTATTTCTGGATCTTTCTTTGTTACAGATCACAATCTTACTCAACAGATTTATATCCCTAAAACAGAATTAGCAACAACCACTAACTACAACTTGTTAATGTCTAACAAACTTCTAAACTGCTAACAAATCACATATGGGCTAACTAACTGCAATTGACTGGTTTGGCTCGATTAAGCTAATGAGCTGGAGTTGAGCTGCATTCTTGAGCTGAGCTTGACTGAGCCACATCACGTGCACTACCAGATTCTTGAGTGCTTAACATACCCCTGCAAACTGAGGCTGGAAGAATGATAAGGCTCAGTTTGGAAGCAAGCCATTGAAACCGTGAGATAGTAAGAGGTTTTGTAAGAATATCAGCAAGCTGGAAGGTGGAAGGAACATATTGGACCATTAACTGCTTGAGTTGAACCTTTTCTCTAATAAAATGAAAATCGACTTCAACATGTTTAGTACGTGCGTGAAACACAGGGTTAGAGGCAAGAGAAATTGTTGAACTATTGTCACACCAGAGGATAGGAGTAGATGAGGAAATGGGAGCATGTAAGTCTCTGTGAAGTTTTTTTTTGGGTAAGGTAAAATTTTATAACAAAACAGGGGAGCTACCCCCGAACACAGCATATAGCCAAGAAAAAGGGAAAAGGGCTAGGAACATTCTCCTACCCTAACAACAACAAGAAAACAAAACCAACCAACTACTTACCCAAACAGACCAAAGACAAAACCAACAAAAGACTTAGACCCGCTATCAAATAGTTGAGAAAATAGCCTCAGAGATATTCCACATAGCGCACAGCCTTTGGTTCCTGGCACTGCGTTTCACCTTCCTCCAAAGACTCAAACAACTCCTGATATCAGCCTTTACCACTGAGACAAGAGATAAAGCATCCCTTTGAGAGCCTTGAAAAACTCTCTTATTCCTCTCCAGCCATATATGATAAAGAGAGGCAGCCAACACCATTTTATACAAAGACTGCTGCAAACCATTGCCAGTCATATGTCGACTAGCCCAACCAATCTCTTGATTCAAACTAATCAAACCCCTCCTATAGCCACAGATTCTCAAAAGCTGCCCCACAATATAGGAAGAATAAGGACACATGAAAAAGAGAAGCAAATGGCTTTCAAGAGATGCACTACAGAGAACACACGAAGTATTGGGCACCAAACCCCAATTCTGCAATCTATCCTTCGTAGCAAGCCTACCATGAACAGCCAGCCATTGAATAATTGCCCAACGAGGAATATGAGCCTTAAACCAAACCACTTTCCACCAAGTAACACCTAGCTTAACCTTTCTAATGTTATCCCAAGCAGATTTGATAGTAAATCCGTGAGCGTTCAGCAGCCAAACTACAGAATCAGACTGACCAAAATTAGGAACCAAGGTAGTAGGAGTGTGCTCAATGATTTCTTTGGTGACAGCATTCCGTCTTCTGGGCCAACACCAGGAATCATTACTAATAATAGAGGCCACTTTAGAAGACAAAGATCTCCCCAAATTATAAACAACCCTCTCCCCAAATCTAGAAAAGAGAGGCCCAAGAGGGTGCCAATTGTCTAACCAAAGAAAAATATCAAGCCCATTACCAACTATAGATTTTATCCAGGGTTGAACCAAACTGCGAAGCTTAAAAATCTTCCTAATAGTCCAAGAAGCAGAAGGAGGAATACTCATATACCAAAGACACTGACCTTTAATGACATAGGAATGAATCCACCTTATCCACAAAGAGTCAGCTTTTTTAGCTATGGCCCAAAGGTGTCTAGACATGGCAGCTTTATTCCAATCCGAAAGAGCCCTAAGCCCCAACCCACCTTCTGCTTTAGGAGAACAGATATCCCTCCATTTGACTTTAGCACCTGGAGCTTTCAAAGCTGGTCCAGACCAGAAAAAGGCCCTAAGAACCCCCTCAATAGTCTTAAGGATTTTTTGAGGCAAGATGAAGATGGAACTCCAATAATTCTGCATACTAAACAAAACTGAACTGATAAGCTGTACTCTACCCCCAAAAGACAGCAGTTTGTTAGTCCAAGATTGAACACGCTTGAGGATCTTATCAACAAGGGCTTGACAATCACTTGCATGAAGTCTTGTAGTGATAAGAGGCACACCAAGGTATCTAACTGGAAGCACACCTTTAGAAATAGCAAGAATAGCAAATAAACCCCGTTTATACTTTATCCCCAACATCAACTCCAGAGAAGAAAACATTACTCTTTTGCAAATTAGGACACAGCCCAGAAAAGGAATGAAAATCAGTCAACATAGTATTGATCAACTGAAAAGAGTATTGGTCAGCTCCACACAAAATAAACAAGTCATCCGCAAAGATAACATGAGAAAGCTGCAGAGACAAACATCTAGGGTGATAAGTAAAGCTACCATGACCAATTCTATATTGAAGCAAAGAGGAGAACCCTTCCATAACAAGCAAGAAGAGGTAGGGGGAGATAGGATCACCTTGCCGTAAACCCCTCTTACCAGGGAAATAACCAACAAGCTCACCATTAATCACAATAGAGAACATGGCAGAGGTGACACACTTCTTAACCCAAGTGATGAACAGAGCAGGAAAACCCATCACAGTCATGATGTCAAAAAGGAAAGGCCAAGCAACGGAATCATAGGCTTTCATAAGGTCTAACTTCATGGCACACCTAGCAGGACCTTGATCCTTATGATAATCCCTAACCAGCTCCTGCATTAGTAACACATTGTCAACAATACTTCGGCCCTTCACAAACGCTGACTGACAACAATTGATGAGGCTGGGAAGAAAAGGTTGCATTCTATTCACAAGAATTTTAGTAATGCACTTATATGGAATATTACAACAAGAAATAGGCCTGTAATCCTTAATGGAAGAAGGGGCTTCAACCTTAGGAACCAGAGATATAGCAGTAGAGTTCCATTCTTTCAGCAGGAACCCTGACTAAAAAAACTGACTAATAGCTGCCACTAGATCAGCACCAACAATAGCCCAATTCTGATGATAAAAGGCTGAATTGTAACCATCCGGGCCTGGGGCTTTATCCCCTTTAATAGATTTCAAAGCTACTTGAATTTCAGCCACAGTCACAGGGGAAATCAGAGAATTCATCCATTCCTCAGGAACTCTAGCTGTAACTGCCTGAGCCAACTCATCATAAGCACTAGAGGCCTGAAAAGAAGATCCAAGAAGACCTTTATAATAACCCACAATTTCAGACTTGATAGCTGCTGGATCCTCCAATCTAACACCATGACTATCCACCAAACTTAAAATCTTATTATGCGACAGGTGAGAAACCATTTTTTGATGGAAAAATCTTGTATTTTTATCACCTAGAGTAAGCCACTGCACCCTAGATTTTTGCCTCTTAAAAGATTCTTCGGCAGCACTTAACTCCATAAAAGCACACATAGCTACTTTCTCTTGCTCATTCAAGGAAGCATCCTGGGGATTAGCAAAACACGACCTCTGAAGCTGAGTTAGAGTATCTCTAGCCTCTTCAACTCTAGAACAAATATTGGAATAATGTTGCTTATTGAAATCCCGTAAAGGACCTTTCAACCTTTTCAACTTAAGACTCAACTTTAACATAGAAGATTGACACAGCACAGGATCACTCCAAGACATAGCCAAGACCCCCTGAAAAGCAGCATGCTTCATCCAAAAATTAAAAAATTTAAAAGGCCTCTTCCTTCTGATCTCTGGAACAATTGAAACCATAACGGGAGAATGGTCAGAAACTCCAAGAGCCAAGAAACAGGCCTCAGAATCTGGAAACAAATTCAGCCATGCAGGATTAACTAAGGCCCTATCAAGTTTACTCATATTAGCCCCCAAACCACCACGTTTATTAGTCCGGGTATGCCAAAACCCTTGCGCCATCATGTCATCCATCTCAAGAGAATCCAAACAATCATTAAACTCAGTAGAAGCAGCCCTATCAAACCCCTCAAGCCGCTCATTAGCTTTCCGAACAACATTGAAATCCCCCATTTGAAGCCATGGGTCAGTCCCAACTACACCACCAACCAACTGCATATCATGCCACAACTGCCGCCTAGCCACCACACAATTATGCCCATATACTATAGACACACAAAAATCCTTATGACATTCCAACCCAACAACCCTAGCAACTACAATCTGAGGAGAAGAAAACAGAAGAGAAACGGTCATAACCTGAGGATCCCAGGCCATGACAATACGAGCAACAACATCAGTCCCACAATTATGAACATACATCCAAGTAGCAGGAACACAATGTCTAATGGCAGAATCCAAATTACCACTACGAAGTTTAGTTTCCACCAAACCAATCAAACCCAAATTCTGAGAATGAACCAAAGAAAGAACCTCTTTCTGCTTCAAAGGGTTATTAAGACCCCTAGTATCCCATGCAAAAACCTTAAGCATTGGAAAAAATGAGAAAGAACTGCCTACCTTTCCTTGGAGGCTCCACAATTCCTCCCTTTCCCAGCCTTAGCAGCCACAGAGACAAAGACAGGCTGAGCAAAGCTACCCTCCACTTGCCCACTCACCACCCCTGCCACAGGTTCAGCCATTGGTTCAACAAGAGCAGTAGGGAGCACCAAAGTAACAACCCCATTAGCAACACCAGAAGCAACTGCAGGGTCTACATGGCCACTACCTCCATTCTTAGGAACAACACCCACAGAAAGTGGAAGGACAATAGAATCTGAATCCAGCCCAATAGAAACATCTGGAAGATCCAAAGGCACTGTAGACTCCAAAATGGAAAAGGTATTGCCAATCTGAACTTCCCCATGAGGAGGTGACCCCAAACTGTTAGTCCCCTTCTTACCAGAGTTCTTCTTGGACTTGGACATAGAAAAAGCAGTATCCTCCTGTTGTAAAGTCAAAGGAGATTCGCTCAGAACCAGAGAGCTGCCCACCCCTATTTTAGCAGGGCTAGCACCAACGACAGGTAATCCAGAAGCCTGTTGAAAAGAATCCAACACAGGAGAACCCAAAGCATTCAACAAAGGCCCAGCAGAATTCATCATAGCCTGTGCTACAGTTTCTTCAGAAGGAAGGCTAACTGCCTGCCCTAAAGGCAGCAGATCAGAAGCAAGGACTGTAGTAGTAGGCCTACCAGCCGCAGGTTGCTGTACCTTATGACTAGCCTCAGTGTGGCCAAAAACATTACATTCAGAGCATCGAGATGGCTTCCATGGATACTTAACATGGATAAAAGCAGAGGCTCCATTAGCCTATTCAACTTCAACCACATCTAGTAGAGGAGTATCTACATGAATTTCAACACATATCTTGGCAAAGCTGAGACGCTTCCCCTTTTCTGTCATATCATCTGCGTAGAGGGGTTTACCCAGGGCACTAGCAATGTAACTAAGCCCCTGTTCAGTCCAGAATTCCAAGGGGATATGAGAGAATTGCACCCAGACAGGGATAGTACTCAACCTCTCCTTAGTGAACACCATTTGGGGCTCCCATGGTTTGAGAATCAAAAGTTTCCCAGCAACATGCCAAGGCCCAGCCTCCATAACAGTACGAGCATCAGCCTTAGAAAATTTAAAGAAGAAAAACCCCTGATCATTGGCTAAAACCTCATAAATTCCAAACTTTTCCCAAATCCTTGTAACAATGCTCTTAACCAGAGGGAAAGGAGCCTTCTTATCAAGAAAATAGCCAACAACACATCCAGTCCAGAGGTCAGACCCAAGATCAACCACATCTTGAGGGGGGCAAACCACAACCTTCGAATCACGAACATGGGGGGGATAGATTCATACGAGACGAGTCAGAAGGGACCAAAGTAGGAGCGGCAACATCCACCCACTTAGGCTTACCGAGTTCCTGACTTGGAACCACAGGGGAAGAAATAACCCCAGCATAAGCCAAGTCAGAATTAAAGGGCAGCACAGGCGATACATTCATCCCAGGAGATGAGTTAGGGTTTTGAGAATTTTCTCCATTTTTAGGGTTTTTAACTAAAGGAGACAAACGTAACAAAGGAAATTGATCTACGCTATCCATCATACTAGAAAAAGAACCACACAAAAAGGCGCCAACACAAGAAAGGGAAGCAAGAAGAAAACGAGACCTGAGGGCAAACAATCAACAGGCAGTGGCGATGTCTGGCATGAGCCAAACCATTTCTGCAGTGGCGTTGGCCAGAGCTTTGTACTCTGCCTCTGTGGAGGAGCGAGCCACAGTGGCTTGTTTCTTGGCTGACCAAGATACAAGGTTAGAACCCAAAAAGATACAGTATCCACCAGTAGATCTACGATCAATTGCATTGCCTGCCCAGTCAGCATCAGAATAGGCTGAAAGCTCCAGAGAACTCTTAGTAAAAAGCAATCCATGAGATAAAGTCCCTCTTATATACCTAAGAATACGCTTAACACTAGTAAAGTGACTGTCCATAGGACTGTGCATATGCTGACACACAACATTCACTGCATAAGCAATTTCAGGCCTTGTTAGAGTCAGATATTGGAGAGACCCCACGAGAGTTCTATAGAATTCTGGATTGGAAAAGGGAAGATCTGGGATATTTCTGTAGGGTTTGAGAGAAGATGGAGAAGCACAGGGCCGACAATCTGTCATACCTGCCTTTTTGAGGAGATCCAGATCATACTTAGCTTGAGATAACACCAATCCCTCAGGAACTGGAACAACCTCTATGCCCAGAAAGTAGTGTAACAAGCCAAGATCTTTAAGAGCAAACTTAGACCTCAAACCCTTGATAATGTGATCAACTAAGGAAGGATCACTGCCTGTGATCAGAATATCATCAACATACACTAGCACATACACTAGATCAGCTCCTTGGACTAAGATGAACAGAGAGGAATCAGCTTTGCTGTTATAAAAACCTTGTTGAAGAAGACTTTTGGAGAGCATATCATACCATGCTCTAGGGGCTTGCTTAAGACCATAAAGAGCTTTGTGTAGTTTGCATACATGTGAAGGAAACTGCTGGTTAACATAGCCTTGTGGCTGTTTGAGGTACACCTGCTCTTGAATAGTGCCATGAAGAAAAGCGTTGGAAACATCCAACTGTTTAACAGACCAACCATGATGAAGAGCAAGGGACAAAACAAGACGTATAGTCTGTTGCTTAACTACGGGACTGAAAGTTTCAGTATAATCAACACCCTCGTTTGTTGAAACCCTTGAGCTACTAGCCTAGCTTTGTATCAACCCACACTGCCATCAGAATTCTTCTTAATACGATAGATCCATTTACAGCCAATTACAGGAGCATTAGGAGGTAAAGGAACTAGAGACCATGTACCTTGTTGAATAAGAGCTGAATATTCTTCAGACATAGCTTTTTGCCATTCGGGAAAAGTCATAGCTTCTTTGAAAGAATTTGGTTCAGTAAGAGGAGAAGAATGAGCAAGAAGAGTAAATTGATGTTTAGGAACAATGATCCCATTTTTGGCTCTGGTTTGCATGGGATGAGAAGGTAATCTAGATGTGGAAGGAATAGGAGCTGGAGCAGGTATGCCTAAGGAGGAAGGAGGATGAGAAGGAGTATCTGAAGGTGTAGAAACAGAGGAGTGTCCAGGAGTAGAGAATGAAGTAGGGTTTGGTTAGTCAGAAACAGAAGTAGAGGAAGAAGAATCAAGTGAAGAAGGAGAAGGAGGAGAAAAAGGAAAATTCAAAGGAAATGAGTTATGAAGCTTAAAAGAAGAAATAAGCGGATCTACAGAAAAATTAGGTAAAGGAACAGGAGAATTGCTAAGCTGAGGATAAGGAAAATCATGTTCAAGAAACTTCACATGCCTAGAGATATAAACCTTGTTAGTGCTAGGATCGAGACACCTGTAACCTTTAGTGGATGCACAATAGCCGAGAAAGATGCAAGGAGTGGATCTAGATTCTAGTTTGTTAGTAGAATATGGTCGAAGCCAAGGGAAACAACAACAACCAAAAGGTTTGAGAAGATGATAATCAGGAGCTTTATTATAGAGAACATGAAAGGGAACTTGAAATTGGACAGAAGAATTAGGTAATCTATTGATAAGATAAAGAGCAGTGGTGATAGCTTCAAGCCAAAACATAATGGGTAAATGAGCTTGCTGAAGCAAGGTAATAGCAGTTTCCACAATATGACAGTGTTTCCTTTCGGCCACCCCATTCTGTTCTGGGGTATAAGGACACGTAGTCTCATGAAGAATGCCAAATGTAGCAAAGAAAGATGCCATAAGCTTGTTAAGAAACTCACCACCTCTATCACTCCTAATAGTTTTGACTTGCAAAGAAAAATGTGCAGAAACAAAGACTTTGAAGTTCTGAATATGAGTAGCAACTTCAGATTTAGCATGCAAGGGAAACAACCAGCAATATTTAGTGAAATTATCTACTATAAGGAGATAGTATCTATAACCAGAGAAAGAAGGTACTGGGGATGGTCCCCATACATCCATATGAAGTAATTCAAATGGTGCTGTGGTGTGAGAAGTGGACAAAGGAAATGGAAGCTTATGGCTCTTGGCCTTATTACAAGAGTAGCAATCTAAGTGATGAACAGAGGGAATAGACAAATTGTACTTATTGGAAAGCAGATGAAGCAAACCCATATGAGGATGGCCTAGTCTGTTGTGCCAAAGAGATGCTGACGAATGTAGACTAACAAGAGCAGTTGCAGAAGATTTAGAGATAGGAAGAAGGGGGTAAAGGCCCTTGTGGCACTTCCCGTGATGAAGGACTTGGTGACTGGTTTTGTCCTGAATAGTATAGCCATAGGAATCAAATGTAATAGTACAGTTATTATCCAAAGCAAACTGATAAACTGAAAGCAGATTATGGGAGATAAGAGGAACATGGAGGAGATTGGTCAAAGAAAAGGTAGAAGAGGGAGTAGAAAGTAAACCGTTACCTGAATAAGCAACAGGGATATTCTGCCCATTTCCAACAGTTACAGTAGCAGTTCCAGTACCCCCATTGGGAACCTGTACATGAGAGGCATTATTGGTAACATGAGAAGTGGCCCCTGAGTCAAAATACCAAGATGGATCAGAGGGAGAATGTGTGCCACTCAGGTGTAGAGCATAATCCCCAAACGGCTGTGAGAACCCTTGAGGAAAACTCTGATGCGGTTGAGAATTACCCTGAGAAAAACCTTGAAACGGCTGTGAGAATTCCTGAGAGAAACTTGAAGATGCAGGAGTACCATAATAACCCATACAATCAGGGGTAACAAATAGGGCTTGAGCTTGAGAGGACTGTGCAGAACGAGGAGGTCCAAAAGGTCTTCCAAATGGACCAAAGATAGGAGGTCTATAGATCAAATTCTGCCTGTAATAACATGTAGATGCTTGATGATTATCTCTGCCACAGATTTGGCAACTAGCAGGGTTGGTTTGGGGTGGAAAACCAAACTGTCCTTGAGGCTGTCCTTGGTAACTTGGATAGGACTGAAAACCAGGAGAAAAAGGTTTGGAAAACTGTGAGGGAGCAAACTGATTTCCCCTAAACTTGTTTGGATTTCTTGTGAATCTTGGACCATTGTATTGAGGTGTAGGAAAAGTAGGAAATAACTGGTGAGAGGTAGGTGCAGGATTAGGAAATTGAAATGGGAGAGGTGGTGTAGGTAAGATACCAGAAGGAGAGAGATGAGGTATGGATTGTGTGTTGGATGTGGATGCAACATGAGAAGGAGCAGATGGAGGGTGATGCTGTGTTACAAGAATTGAAGATGCAGAATCAACATCAGGTGTAAGATGTAATTCTTCG
Source organism: Rhododendron griersonianum (assembly GCA_018127125.1). Classification (NCBI taxonomy): domain Eukaryota; kingdom Viridiplantae; phylum Streptophyta; class Magnoliopsida; order Ericales; family Ericaceae; genus Rhododendron; species Rhododendron griersonianum. Next base: position 4,276,863 of record CM030799.1, on the reverse strand, counting down.
GCCAGCAAAAGAGAAGAAAGACTACTAAAAGTCATATCATCAATCCTTGTTCTGATAGTTTGTTTGAGAGAATCATAACCTGTCTTCAGACCATTAAGTGTATGGAACACCAGTTCTTCATCATCCATTTGAGTACCAGATGCAGCCAATTTCTGTATGATTCCTTTGATATAATCTAGGTACTGCTCCATCGTCCCAGTTTTATTCAAACTGTAAATCTTGCGTCTAAGATCATGAATGTGCGATCGAGAAAGTAAACTAAATTTCTCCTCTAATTTCGTCCAGAGTTGATGCGTATGATCAGAACCGACCATATGAGGCAAGATAGGTGGAGTTAGGGTTGCAACCAAACAGGATGACAACATGCGATCAACAGTATTCCAAGCAGCAAACTCAGGATTAGGCGTTTGAACACCAGAGATATCAACGAGACTAGGAGAAGGTATAGAACCAGATCCATCAACGAAATGAAACAAGGAGGTAGCCTTTAAGGCATTCTCCACTTGAGTTTTCCACGCAAAATAATTGGAGGAATCAAGCTTGATAGTTATGAATGACTGGAAATTCACAATTAAGAAAGAGAGAGAAGGAGGTAGATACGCTGTAGAGGTCGTCGATGTGGACGATTGAGATGATTGAGAAGGAGGTAGATATGTCTGGGAAGAAGCTTGAGACGCCATTGATGAGAACCGAGGAGATCTGGAGTTGGATATGTGACTGGATGAGAGAATGTCTTCGTGTTCGACTTACGCCATTAGGGCTCTGATACCATGAAAACTTTTAGAGAGAGAAGCTTTGACTGAATATTATTTCTGGATCTTTCTTTGTTACAGATTACAATCTTACTCAAAAGATTTATATCCCTAAAACAGAATTAGCAACAACCACTAACTACAACTTGTTAATGTCTAACAAACTTCTAAACTGCTAACAAATCACATATGGGCTAACTAACTGCAATTGACTGGTTTGGCTCGATTAAGCTAATGAGCTGGAGTTGAGCTGCATTCTTGAGCTGAGCTTGACTGAGTCACATCACGTGCACTACCAGATTCTTGAGTGCTTAACAAGGTTAAGATAAATAAGGTTTTGATTTGAATTTTTCTCTCATTTATGTATCATAGACCAGCAGAGAGATTTTTTAGATACTATTCAAATAGTGTGTATATTTTCTATCTGTTGCTCTCTCTTTTTAGCTCTTGATAGGACTTAGGAGTATTTTTTTTTTGGCTTGGGATATCTGAATGGATTATTTTGCGTGGTCGTAGGATCTGCAGTATCACATGAAAAGAGGAATGGAGATTTAGGCAGCGGCAGTCGCAGCGAGAAGGTAACCGCCCGCGTTGTTATTTGTTGTTTTTGGTTAATAGTTTTGTGTTTTTGGAAGCTGAATGTTTATGTGTTGTGTCATCCTTAATATTGTGTATATGCTTTCTGACCAAAGGTTTTTTGTTGTTGTTGCTTTTTTTGGAATACAGAAAAAACTTTGGCTGTGATTCCTTTCTGTTGTTCGTTTTTTCCTTTCTCATCTGATGTCCTGGTCTGTGAGCATTGTTGACAGTTATATGATCAAGTTGCGAATGTAATCAATTGATTGAGCACCTTACAATAAACCGTAATTGCTTTGGATACAGAGGTTTCGACACAGATTTGGGCATAGATGTGTTCGGAGCCGTTCAATAAGTGTGAGTTCCACATAAACAGTGAGGGGCTCATGTCCAGTTCATCGGACGGTTCCGGACATATTTGTGTGTTCAAATCTCTGTCTGACTTTTTGTGGCTCAAGACAACCTTACTTTGGGAGAGACTGAGAGTGTACTTCGTAACTCTGTCTGTTGAATTTGGTGGATGCAACTGCAGTTCTTTCTTGAGGCTTACTTTAGACATTAGGAGGAAATCAGATGCTTGAAATATTCTGTCGAAGTCATTTCCCACGAGCTAAAGCTAATTTTTGTACAGGCTCAGAAACAGTGGTCGTTGCAAGACTTCGAGATCGGAAAACCCCTCGGCAAAGGCAAATTCGGGCGCGTATACCTCGCTCGTGAACTCAAGGTAAAACCCTAAGTCGCATAATCCGCGTACCCTGAGCACAAGCGCGCGAAAGCATCTTTTACAAACATTTCAAACTGTTCAAATTCGCGAGACCAAGGTTTTAGAGTGCGAGTGCTGAACGAGGATTGAGAGCGGAAGCGGAGAGCATTGTCAAGGATTATGTGACGAAGAGTAAACCACGTTACATATACATACATATGTGCCTTTATATAGAGAAGAGAGAAACTAAACTGATTCACTAAGATTGCGTGTAACGGTGCATGTGAGTTTGTTCATTTTTTTTTATAACTCAGGTGTCCGGAGCGGCAACTCGACTAATCTGGGGCTGAGTTTGTTCGTTTTTGGGATCTGGTGATTTTGAAAATTTTTGTTGCAGAGCAAGTTTATAGTGGCATTGAAGGTGATATTCAAGGAGCAGATAGAGAAGTACAAGCTGCACCACCAGCTGAAGAGAGAGATGGAGATCCAGACAAATCTCCGACACCCTAACGTGCTCAGGTTGTACGGATGGTTCCACGATGATGACCGGATCTACTTGATCTTGGAGTACGCACACGGCGGCGAGCTCTATCGCCAGCTCCGAAAGACCGGCCATCTTGGCGAGAGACAGGCCGCCACAGTAATCCCTCCCTCTCGCTATGAATACTCACGCCTTTAATTTGTTTATACATCGGTTTATTTCGTATTGTGGTAGGGTTTCAGCTATGCTTAAGGTGACATTGTTCGGTTTGTGAAGTCTTCGGGGGCGTGGTTTGCCAATTCGGTTACTATGATGGGGGCAGTGCTCAAGGCGCGCTCTCTAAACATAAATAGGGGTATTAGTGGATTGCAGTAGAACTGGTACACTCTTCTTTATTTTGGTATATTGTGGAACCTTGTGTTACCCAATTGGAGAATCACGTAAAACTAGTATAAGTTGTGGATGTACCCAATTACGAACCACATAAAATCTCTGAGTCGTGCTTTTCTGTTTGCGTTCTCTTTGTGTGATTGTGTGTGGTTGTTTGGGTAGATTCCATACCAGAAATTTGGGAGTACTTTTTGTTTATGTTTTGGTGGTTTCCCTTTGATACGTTTGGTTTTGGGTTTCAATATCAGAATCAGAATAGCTTGGTCTTGTGTTTTGATCTGTCTATTCGTAAAATCAGAAGCATTGAAACGAGCCTTTTCTATATAGAAAGGGAATCTTTGAAGCAATAGGAGAACTGATGTGAATTATTCAAGAAACAAATGCTTATAAAAGAAGTGAAACTTCTAAGAAATGATTTCACGGGATTCAGCCGATTGTCTTCAGCAGGGAATGTAATTAAGATACAGAATCTGGGTTGTCAAAGGATTTCCTGCAATTGTTTCTACTATGGAGTGTATCAATGATCCACTTTTGTTTCTTATTGAACAAAAATTGTGATATTGTTCCGCTGTTGATTATGGATTTCAACTTTAAATTCATTTGTGTTTCAGAATCTTAACTTTTATGTAATTCTGTTGGAATTTTGTAGTACATTGCAAGCCTTACTCAAGCATTGGCGTATTGTCACGAGAAGGATGTGATTCACCGGGATATCAAGCCAGAGAATTTGTTGCTTGATCACGAGGTACTATTCAAAACCTAAGCGACTGCACATTTTTTCAAATGGGAATTTGCTGATTTAGTTCATTGAAGGAAAATGACATAATCTCAATCGATAGATTTCTGGCTGGCTTTTAAACAAACAGTAGAGCTCAAGTTTTTCTCGTTAGTATCTGTTTTCAATGTAATCTGCCTTTTTGTGTTCGCACAAAATCTTCATTAATCTTTGTCTTAGTATCGACACTTAGTTGACAACATGGCTTATCATTTCGACCTTTCTGCACATTCAAGGAGAAATAAGAAGGGAAAATGACGGCCTAGAACGTGTTTTGATAATTAATACCCTCCAAGGACATGCTGAGAACATTTGTTAATGCTGAAAATGTCTTTGGCGGGTATTAATTATCAAAACACGTCCTTGGCTGTCATTTTCCCAAATAAGAACTACAACTAATTTCTTTCGATAGTTTCCTGAGCCCAATGTAGGCAAGCTTAATCCGTAGAAAACTGTCCTGTGTATTTTCAGATAGCTTATTCATGCTGACTGGATGTTCTTTTTTAGCAACTTATTGTCTAAACCAACTTTGAATCCAGAGAAATTGTTCCATCGATCAGATGAAGTGGCTTTGCTACCTTGATTGGCTTTGTGTACATCAGTCTGCATTATCACCAAGTTGCAAAAGATCTTCTTCAGTTCTTCTAAAGTTTCTATCTTACGCATATGCCATGAGAAGGCTAATGACTAATGAGGCACGGAACTAGTTAAACCAACATTTTCCGCAAGCCACTTATCCTTATAAAAGAGAAAAGAAGTAAATCCTTCAATCAGCTTGGCAAGACAACAATCTTTTATGATCCAACATTTTGGAAAAATCCACTTTATCCCCTTGCGGATTTTGCGTAATTGGGGTAGGGAGTTCCCCATATTGGTTTGAGTAAATTCATCAACTTGGGTGAAGTGATTAAAACCTTGAAGTGTTGTGTCATTGTGTGGCCTGTGGTAATCCGGAGCAACATTGATGTTCTATGTAAGTGCCTTCTGTAATGGCTGTAGGGTCGTCTGAAGATTGCAGACTTTGGGTGGTCTGTTCAATCCAGAAGCAAGAGACACACCATGTGTGGAACTCTGGACTATCTAGCACCAGAAATGGTGGAAAACAAAGCCCATGACTACGCAGTTGATAATTGGACTTTGGGTGTCCTGTGTTATGAGTTCTTATTCGGCATCCCTCCATTTGAGGCTGAGAGCCAAACTGATACATTCAGAAGGTAGAGAATGCACTTCTAGTTTTTTTCCACTTGTTTTGATGTCTTAAGACTCATAACATTTTGAAAATTAGATGAACATATGAACGAATGAACTTTGAATCGAATGCAGGATTATGAAGGTTGACCTCAGATTCCCTTCCACCCCTCATGTTTCGTCTGAAGCTAAAAATCTCATTAGCCGGGTAAGCGTGTTTATTAGCACCACTTCTTGTAATGTGAGTTTAAAAGACTTGTTGCTGGCAAGGATTCAGTTGTTTATCAAGCGTTTCCTGAATTTTGCATAGCTTCTTGTGAGGGACTCGTCCAAAAGGCTATCGCTTCGGATGATCATGGAGCACCCTTGGATAATTAAAAATGCTGATCCATCGGGTACCTGCTCTAAATTCAATCCTTAGTCCTTTGAACCTTGAATGACTAAGGAATCAGCTTAGTTTATTGTTGTTTAACATAGTAGGGCAGCAAAAGTGTGACTCCTTACTACAGTTCAGCTTCTAGCCTCTAATTCTGAGCACTCCAAATGTAAGCAGAATGTAACATGAGATTATTGACAGATGAGGGGAGAATGGTCGTGTTTTCCAACTGGCACACACTCTACAGAAGTTCCTTTTAGAACTGAAAATATTTGAAAACAACCGGATTTCCATTTGCTATGTATCTATCAATATCCGATAAACCATTATGTTTTTGTCATGATCTTCAAGTGGTAATTTTTTTTTTTTTAGCTTCAGTCTTAATCTTTTGGCATAAGGTTTTTAAGCATGTGCAATTCTGATGCAGGACAGATTGAAATAGGGCTAAGTATGATCTAACACAAGGTAAAGGGGCTGTTTTTGGGGCTGTGAACAGTAGACGTGAACAGTACTTTTTAAGAAGGAGAGAAGAGTTAGAGAAGGATAGATCTAGGCCTCACACCTAGGTTACCAAAGGCATCACACCTAAGGCCTCTTTAGCATCACACTATAGAATGAGATTGCATCACACAATCTAATAGCTTGAAAGCTACTCAATTTTTCATTCATTCAATCATGATTTGCCACAAGGCTTACAATCTTATTTATAACCATTTCAACTTGACTCTAGAACTTCCTAACATAAATAACCTTCAACTAACTTTACACTTCCAAAGACACATTGAACATAGACTCTTTGACTACATTAATGACATGGAAAAACTTATGACTCTTAGATCAACTAATTGACTCTTCGACTACACTTAACATTAATGACATGGAAAAACCAAATGACTCTTTGATTAACTAATTAACTCTAAAGACTTTGACTAGATATTAAATAGATATTTTGACTTGACTAAAATCCAAAGGACACTCTTTAAGAATTCAGCCCATGTCAAGTCAATATCCCAAGTAGACCCATGGACAATCCTAACCCTCAAAAACCGGATAATGGTTAAATTACTGGAATACCCTTGGCCACCTTTTCTGGACCACGTCAAATTCTACAAGGGAGTTTCCTTGGCTTCCAGCTGAAAGAGGTGAACCAACTTCTCAATAGGCAATGGAAGAGAGAGGTGAACCAACTTCTCAATCAACTAATCTAAAGAGCGAACTGTATCTTCTGGAGTGATCCTAGACCATGGCAACTTCCTGGTTGGAGTACCTTTAGTCATATGTTCCGTGCTAAAAGCAATATGCAAAGATGGATTTTCATTGTCCCGACGAAGTTCTTCCAATTACGCCTGCCTGCACCAAAATTCCAAAAACCTCGAGGCCTTGGTGGAAATGAGTCAAATGACCATCAACTGTACACATGCCACTTAACTTTTTGTATCGACACAAGTACTGTTTCAAATTGAGTTTGAACCACCGGAACTCGTCAAATTATTGTCATCAGGATGATGCCTTCTTAAACTAGGCATCAAATCATTCGTGTGGCCCGACTTTAAGTTTAAGGCTCTCTGATATTAAATCCAATAAAAGTACCAAAATATATCTCGGCAGGTGGTTCCACTAGGATCCGAATATGCCTTTCTTAGTAGGGGAAAGGGATACCTTTGAACCTGTTCATAAGTACAACTATATATGTGTGATCATATATGTATACATGGAAATGCATACATGATTGTGTACTGTTGTTCATTGAAAGAGATCAATAAATTTCATTGGGTGAATGCTTTTGGTTGTTGGATTCTCTCCAACTTACATATGGGTGTGGGCTTGCATATGGTTGGTCGTGGTATAGCTGCCAACATAGTTGGCATATCAAAAACCGGGAGTAATGAGCCATGAATCTCAAATTCCTGGCGGTCCCAATCTTTCCCAATTTTTCCAATCAGGTCCCTGGGTGAGAGAACCTGCAGTGTAATGGTCAGGGGTAATTCCATCTTTACGCCTGTTCAGTGGTGGGCCTTTGGCACTGTTTTGCCAATTTCCAAATGACTAATATAGGTTTCCAGACTTTTCCACTATTCCGTTTGTATCCCCCAAAAAGGTATGTTATTTTGTCTTTATCCGTCCGGTATTACAGGATTTGTTTAGGGCATTTCCGTCTTTTTATCTTCCCACCTCTGATAGTTCACGCGTATTCTGCAAACGTACTGTGTGTGTGGTTCGCTCTCTCTCTCTCTCTCTCAAGTAGAGAGAGAGAGAGAGAGAGAGAGATTGTATTCCACTTGATTCTTATTCCGTCGGTAAATCTCAGAGCTTCCATGGAGCTTCGTTGAATCAGGTTTGTTTTCACTTTAAGACGTGTTTTCTTTGGTTTCGTCTAAGCTATTTTCCCGTTCTTTCTCTTGGTTTTCCCGTCAATCGATACGGGTCATACGGCCTGGCCTCATCTCCCGTTCGGATCATTCCGATAGGCAGGTAGGGTTTGGGTTTTCATCTTTTTAGTTAGATTTAGTTCAAATCTTTGTTTTTTGGGAGGCTCTCTTCCTCTCTTTATTGGATCTTGGTCGAATCCACACGGATGAATAGCCACGTCGTTGTGTATCTCTTGAACTCTTGTTTTTCCTGCTGTATAATTGTCTGGCGTGTGTGTTGATTTCCGCATTTGGTATGGTGTTTCGATGTTTCCGTTGGGTCCTTTTGGTCCTCATTTTGGTTTATGCCCTGTTGATTTTGTGCTGCATGTGTTGCTTTAGCACTTATGTGGGTTCGATTTTGTGTTGTACCTGGTTTTTTAAGCTCCCGAATATATGGCTTATAAGTGGAGAGGGGTTTTGGGGAATCGCTGTTTTCCTCGCTGTATGTGTTATTTTACCACTTATGTAAGCTCAAGTTTGTGTTCTATCTGGTGTTTTAAAATCCAAAAAATATGTTTCATAAGCAGAGAGAGAATGAATTTTTGTAAGGGTAGTTGGCTTCTTTGCAAAATCGTGACAAGATTAATAAAGAAAATTATTTTAGGTTCATCAATAGCCCTTTGTGTATATGTTTGTGTGTGGATCCAGTTTGTGGAATCCCTTGGTTTAGATAAAAGAAGATGTTGGGTATGCTTTCACTAATTTGCACAATTTCCCTTGTTTTTTGCAATTGTGCTCCTGGTGTATCATGTATGTATACAAGCTCATCTTATGAACCAACTCTTTCTTTGTTGGTGTAAGTTTGTAGATTTATACAATGGCAACAGAATTGCTGACACCTTTTGTTCGTTTGCATTTCGACCTAAGAGCTGGATTCTTAGAGACCTCTGGTGATCGATTAGAAACTGTTGCTCAATCTTCGAGCACGGTCAGTCGTGAGCTCGATGAAGCATGTCCTACGTTTCTTGCTAAGTAAGCCGGAATAATAGATGTGGGATCTGTTTTGAGATGGACTTCGTGCATGGCTTGATAGGATTATTTACTCTTCGTTCTTATACTTGGCTCAAGATAGTAAGTGATCTTTTAATTTATGCCAATTTAATTCCCACTTTTTCAAATGATGTTATTTCTGGACATTTAATTTCTTTGCTGATGAGTAGTTCCTACTTCTTTGGGTGTAGATAATGAAGCTTGTGCAGTTCGTCTTTAGTTGATTTTGTATTTCCCAATTTATATAGGCAATGTCAGAGGCATAGTTCCTGAATTAGTCAAGTTCTCTTGGTTGTCTAAGGCTCTAAGCCTGTAAGCCAAGCCTTGGGTTTCAACTCAATGTAGGGAGATTTGATCACCATGAAGTTAGCTTAAAGCTTTGGCTATAGTATCAAATATTCCAATCTTTACGGATTCCAAGCATGATGCCCTTAGTTTGAGATACTGCTACCATGTTCCGCATGCATCGTGATAGAAGTAATGGGTCACTGTTAGTCTTAAGGACACATTCATGCCGTGTCATTAACTATACCCGGATCAAATATTTCAAGCCAGCTTCCATGGAAACTTATTTCTGATGGTGCAACCTCTTTTTTATGTTGATGATATTGTGCAGTTTAAGTACTTTGACATTGGGCAACTCATTCAAATTATGTTGTGATTTCTGTACTTAAAAGTTTATTCATTGGACTAATAACTGTATCGTGCAATTTATCACCATAGAAAGTACTGAGTGAGGCAGGATATGTGCCTTCAAACATTGAGAGGTATCCTCTTGGAGGTCTTATTTCTGCTATTCAAAATGCCTTCCATGCTACACCTTCGCTGTCTTCCATAGTTGAGGGGGTCTCCTGATATGCTTCTATAAAGTTTTTAAGCTATGATTTCTTTGGTGCTTTATCCTATTAGTCTTGTATTTGAAACTAAACCAGTAAAAGATGTTCGTGTGCGTGCTTGTAGTGAGCCTGTTTTTTGGGATAAATCCTTGAATACTCTCTCCATTTCTTCCATCCGCTAGGTGCCCTGGCATGGTAATCTATTTTGGCACAAAATCCATCTCGTACATTTCAAAATAAAAATCTATTCTAATTAACTCTAGGGGAAAAAAAAAGAAGAAGTAATGACAGCGCATATGATCATTTTGAGTAACCAATCCAAGTGAAAACCCTTGAATCTAGCAGGGTTTTCTGTCTAAATTCTTTCTCATAAAATCCGAGTGAAACACCCTTGATAATTGCTTGTAACCAGATTGTCTTATCTGATACAATGTTTCTCGATGATGCTTGTACAGTCGTTTGTTATAAGGTTTTCCTATACACTTATTTGTCAGGTTTCCTTTTCATGGAAACACGCTATAATGCCTGTTTTAATTAGGACCTATCTAAATCTCTATATACAGTTGCATGGTGTATATTCCATTCATCTATATACGGAGTATAAGACATTGATCTTTTATTCTTGGGGGTAATTTTTATCTTCTCCTTGTACGTATTCCAATCTCACATGATGTGTGTCTTCAAATTTTACTATGCGTGTCTTTAAATTTTATGGGCTTCTAGGCCTCTTTGATGTTTGGTCTTAATTTTTCCTACCTGGGCTTTTAGACCAACAAGTGTGGGCTTTGTCCCTATGGATTTCCTATGTTTGGTTTCTTACCAAACTTGGAGATTGGGTCTCGGATGGACATATAATAACTCTTAGCGTTGTAGATTCTTTGGGTCTCGGGCTAGGAATTTGATGTCTTCATTTTTTATTCCTATTAATCTTTGTAATATTTTTAGAGATTAATGAAATTTTTTCGCTTTTCAAAAAAAAAAAGTTTGTACTTGTTTTGACCTCATCTCCCGTTTTAACCTGCTACAAAGTAGTACCATTTTGCGCATGTTTAAGTATTCGTAGTATCTATTTTTAATTTTCAATGGCCTCCTAATAATCGTTTTGTCAAAGTCTAAAATTATTTTCGGCAAGTCCTGTCCAATATTTAGTTCAGTTTAGTTTGGTTTAAGTTATTCCCTTTCTTGCAGGTCTTAAAAATGGTGATGCCACATTCCCATGGTTACCTCAGCATGAAGCTCTCTGAGACAGCAGTGGGTCTGCAGCATTGCTTGACCAAATGATACCCAAAAGATAAACTCCTTCAGACCGTATAAAACAAGGGGCTTAAGGCAATGCAAATGGTGTACAAATGAACAATGTGTTACTGAAAAGATTTCTGTTAAGAAAAAAGTGAAAAATAGTCTTTCATGCCAAGTGTGAACATGACCTTGAATAACTGGAAGAATTCTGCTTGACGTATACACTGAAACACCCAACTGTTTGGGTGTACACGTTGGATTACAAACTTACTGGAGCTTCTAACGTTTATTGCATATCCATTTGCCAAAAGAGTCCTTCTACCACCACACCCATTTACACACCCATTCACACACCCACACTCACAACAAGGGTGGAGCCCGCATACACTACACACCCAGTGTGTGAACGATCATCTACCAAATAAACATACCTCAACAAAAAAAACAACCCGTAATTAACTCTTCTTTTACAACAATCTCACCAAAAAAAACCAAACAATCCAAAATTGAACAATACGCGCTAAATAAATTTCATTATTAGACCATCGAGCATGATTAAGCATGCAACGCACGTTCTAAAACACCTAGTATACTTTGAAGAACGATGCTCCTTGCCATGTCCCCTTTAAACTTCTTGTAATCTTCTCTTACTCTAGTTTTAATAGGTTTATTTTTCTGATAAAAACTAGAGAGACCAATAATTTCGAGTTGGGTTTTGTTCATGAAAACTTGTTGAACTGGTACAAACCATGATTAAAATACTATATGCATGGGCAGTGCATGATTAAAATACTATATGCATGGGCAATGTATGATTAAAAAACTATTTTAATGGAAACTTGCTGAACTGGTACAAGCCAAATCTAAATAAAAAAAAGAAAAAAGAACTAATTCCAACATATCTCATTTGCGTCCGGTGAATCGCAATAGCCCCAAGATTCAACCGAGATGCTCACAACATTTGCATCTGGTGTATGCTTCTGAAATAATGTGATGAACTCCAACCAAAATTACCCAAAAATATGTGATCGAAATATGAGGAAAATAGATTCAAAAGCAGAGGAGATGATGGGTGTATAGTGTAATTTTATTACACGATTACTATTATTTCTTCATTCAGGAAAAAAGGGTAGTAATTTTATATGTATCATTTTTCTTTTGATAAGTACTTATCTCTATTATAAAACAGAAGGGTGTGGGGACAAGTTGTTGGAACGACTTAGATTCATTTAATCCAAAGGCTGTAGTGCATCCTCCCACTTCCTGGTTAAGTGCCCATGATTTTCACCTAAATCACACAACTGCCACCCCCTTCCAACCGGGATGCGTAGTGCCGTAGGCACGGGTTAGCACTAGTATATATATAAGCTTCTAATGTGGACCTCCGCATCCAAGCAAAGTGCGGATCTCCCATTTTCCGATCGAATTTCGATGATCCGAGCCGCTCAATGTGTTCAGAACGTGATTTTAAGAGTACCCGCGAGAAATCAGCAAAAAAAAAGATCGGGAAGGGCTTCATCTGAACAGTTTTTGTTTATTTTTTATTGAACGGTTCAAATAAAAACTGCTCAATTTAAGCCCTTCCCAGTCATTTTTTTTGCCGATTTTTCTCAAACATTTATAAAATCACGTTCTGAACACATTGAACGGCTCGGATCATAAAAATTCAATCGGGGAAGGGGAGAAATGGGATGGTCCGCGCTTTGCTTGGATGCGGAGGTCCGCATTAGAAGCTTACTCTATATATATCAGGTTTCAGAGGAATTTTCAGAGACTGTCATAGTAGTTGGATGCTTGGGTTCTATGACTATGGGAAAGCTAAATGTACCGGCCAGCAGCCTAGAAGTGGAGATCTGGGTACTATACCGGGGTCTCACTATTATTCTAGAGAAAGAGATGTCGATCTAATGTCACTATTGAATTTGATTCAAGAGTGGTTGTCCAGCTTTTTAATGATAGAGACCCCGCCCTTGTGGATCATGTTCATCGCCATATTGTTGAGGAGGTGAGAAGGATTGCTTCAAGAACTAATTCCAGCATATCTCATATCTTTCGTGATCAAGTAAATCAAACCGTGAATTGTTTGGCTTGACTTGGTTCTTAGCAGGAAGAGGAGCTAACAGTTACCAGTAGCGTTCTATTTGCTGCTCGGGAATTTGTTATAGCTGTAGCTATGGGGATGGGAGTATGGGACACATTAGGACCTAGTGGTGGAACTTGTTTCCCTCGAACTTATCGTTTGTAAATGATACTTAGTCTTTATGACTCTGCCTTTCTAGTTTAATCCAAATATTTCCGTTTGAAAAAAAAAAAAAAAAAACTTAAAAAACTGATGACTTTGTAAAACTGATTTGGTTTCTATTAATTTGGAAACGGACGAAGAAATGAATTGTAATTGGTTATCTATTCCGTAACAGTAATTTACATAGACAAAAGTGCACTGATTGTGCACAGATTTTTTTTGGGGCTCACCACGAATTCCACACAAATAATTCGAGCCGTTTATTAACTGTAAAACACTTTTTCAAGGGTCCCCTATGAAAAATCAGCTCAATCAGATACCTATAAGTTCTCGACCCAATCATGCATCTAACTTTTCATTGAGATTTCAAGAAAATGAAAAGTTAAATAATTGGATCGAGCACCTACAAGTATCGTATTAAGATGATTTTTCGCGGGAATCCTTGAAAAAGTGTTTTACATTCAATGAACGGCTTGGATCGTTTGTGTGGGATCCGTGGTGGGCCTCCCAAAAAGTCTGTGCACAACATGTGCATGTAATGTCTGTGTGGACAGACTTTCTGGTAATTTAGTAGGTATCAGAAATTGGAAATTTATTCCATGCTTTTCCTTCCCCTTGTAAACTGATTTTTTTTTTGGCTAATTTGTTTGCCTTAAGCCCTTAAACTTTTTAAAATTGATTTTTTCAAAAACTTATCTTCACTTTTTGAAGTTTTGAACACATTTTCTAAACTAAAATACTCTGATCAAAATCTAAGAAGAAATTACTACAAGCAAAAATAAATTAACCAAATCAGAGATATATCGGTATCTAGATATGTACATATGTATACGTAGCACCGAGTAAAAAACGGAAGGAGAACTAGGATCTTGTTAGCATGACGGCCGTTTCTATAAAACCAAAAATCTATTGCACACTTCGAATCCAAAAACACCACAGAGAGAGAGAGAGAGAGAGAGAGAGAGAGAGAGAGAGAGAGAGAGAGAGAGAGAGAGAGAGAGAGAGAGAGGTGAATTAACATGGAGGGAGCATCTCAGAAGGCAGCAGTGCTACTCTTTGGTTTGTTGTTAGTCCTAATATTTCAGGCGTGCAATGCGAACATATGCAACGTCCCGGTAGCGAATCTAATGGCTTGCAGGCTTGCCGTAACGTCAGGAACCCCTCCGCGAGCGCCCACGGCCAGGTGTTGCGAGGTAATTTCTCGCGCCGACTTGCGATGCCTGTGCTCTTACAAGAATTCCAAGTTCCTACCGCTCCTTGGAGTCAACCCGAACCTCGCCTTTCAGCTCCCAGCCAAGTGCAGGATCCCTAATCCACCCCAGTGCTAGTTGATAGAAAAACATCGTACGGATCGTGTTCATTTATCTTTTATGGGTCCTTGTATTGATATATAACCCGCTAGACTGTTGATCTGTTCAGAAGAGAAGACAGAAAAACATGTATTTGATCTAATGTGTTTTTTTACATTTTTCAACATACTTTTAACACAATTTAATGCACTTCTCACATGTTTCAATACACTTTTCAAACCTTAATGACGGACCGGTATGCTGTTTTTAGCATGTTCCACTTTTATTGATCTTGAAATCGGATTTCACGGCGACAGTTAACAATTTCTTCTTTCCCTACATTGGATATGAATCACTATGGATGCGAATGACAACTATCTCGCATATCATAATACTCTTTGGATTTTCTTCTAATTCGGATTTGCATGAAAGAAGTATTCCAAAAAGATTCAATAGTGTTAATTAATCCAATAGGAGCTAAATAAATGCAACCTTATTTAAGAATTTTATTACCAAATAAACAAATAGGCGTCGAAAGATTTTGGTTATTTTGGAGGAATATGAATCAAAATGGTGCCCGGTTGTATAGGACGAAAAAAGAGGAAAACTTTTGAATAAAAATAAAAATATTGAGCTTTCAATACTTTTTATTAAAATACAAAGTTGCTTTTGAACATAATAATTTATTTTTCAGATTCTTCTTGTTGGGATGAACCGATAATTCACAAAGATTTACGCAAAATTAACTAATGTGAAAAAAAAAGATATAAATAAAATTCTTCTAGCTAGGATTATTAAGCCAAAACAGGCCTTAGGCTATGATTGTCTTAAAAGCGCGTGATCATTGTCTTTAAGGTTGCTTTTCCTAGCCCCTCGCTTGAGGCTTTCGATGAATCACAATAGTTCCAAGATACATCAAGATGCTCGCAACATTTGCGTACGGCGTCCACTTCTGAAATAATGTGATGAACTCCAACCAAAATGTTCCGAAAAATATATAATCGAAATGTAAGAGAGATATTTTATCATATGAAAGCAGAGGAAAGATTAAAAACCAAAGGAGAGGATGGGAATATAGTGTAAATTTGTTACACGATTATTAAAAACTGATGACTTTCGAAACTGATTTTGTTTCTATTGATTTGGAAACAGAGGAAAAATGAATTGTACTACTTGGTTCTTTAATCCATAAAATAACAGTAACTTTAGTAATTAAAGAATTGAAATTACAAAGATTAAAAGGAAACGGGCCGGGAAACAAGGCATCACAACAATCAACCTACATCCCAACAATGTTGGCACCTAGACCGAGGGCAATCATATGCCAATCTCGCTGATAATTTGTTGAGAAATTAACGTTAGGATACATGGAAAACAGTCCATGCATGAAACTGTCCAGAAAAGAAAACGAATAGTCCAGATTCACAGTTACGAATAGTTTGGAATTTATTTTCCTGTACAGTTTCATA
The DNA here is from genome assembly GCA_018127125.1 of Rhododendron griersonianum. Taxonomy (NCBI): domain Eukaryota; kingdom Viridiplantae; phylum Streptophyta; class Magnoliopsida; order Ericales; family Ericaceae; genus Rhododendron; species Rhododendron griersonianum. The sequence continues at coordinate 4,261,146 of CM030799.1, read as the reverse complement.
GACCGTTTTTCACGTACTGTACTACCCCTTAAAGAACTCTAAACGAAATCTAAAAAAAAAAGTTACTTCAAGCAAAAATAAAACACATCAAATAGATTTTTTTTTTTGATAGGCAACAAAATATTATTAGAACTCGACAAAGGGTACATCGAGGGGAGACCAATTACAGACCACAGAGGATGAGGTACCATAATAGGCCTACAAAAGAAAGAAAAGGAAAGGAAAAAAATTACATTCAATAGAAATTGAATGAGCCCCTAGCAATAAAAAGGCCCAAAATTCAACGCTTCAATCCATTTGAATAGTCGATGCCAGCTGCACAGCTCCAAAATAGAGGTAACTTCAATCATTTAAGACTACCAGCTTCATATCGTCTCCAAATCAGACCCGTTGGAACATTCAGCAAGAGCAGATCCGTTGGAACAAACAGCAAGAGCAGACCAAAAGCAATAGCAGCCAAAACTTCTTAGCACTTGAGAATCCCAGCAGATAAAATTTCAGCATGAATCAGTAATCTATCAGCTCCTCACTCAGGAATCATTACACCTTTGAGAAGTAGATATACCCACACTGAAACAATCTTCTATCCATACCCCCAGAATTGGGAGTTTAACATAGTGAAAACCTCACCTGAACCTTTAGCCATCTTCATTTTGCACCAACAGTAGACTTTGACAATTTACCTACACCTTGAGCTCTCTTCATCTTGCACCCATTTCAGTGAAAATCATGCCAGAAACTGATGCAAGACTTTTAGCCCTCCAATTCCGTGGAGTTGAAAAAGTTTTAGAATACTCTTCTTCATGTCCATGACTTCATATCACTAATCTCCTGCTCTAAACTATTCTCCTAGCCCTCCATAAAGATTAGGAGTTGATAAGAGAATTAATCAGCACATGAGAGGATAGAAAACCGCCAAGCCCTTCCACCATACAGACACAAAATCCCACGCAAAGAAAAAAGACTCCAAACACACAAGAGGGACTAAACACCACCCTATATTGAAACCAACAAAACCAACAAGAGACCAAGCAGAACACCCCAACCCCACCAACCAAACCCAAATCAACCCAACCTAAAAATATACCCAAATCACCTAGACCCTATCTCACTCCAGACAGCACAAAAGATAAAGAGAGAGAACAAAAGAACCAGCCCCAAAGACTCAAGACTCTACCACAGCCGAAACAGGACAGAAAACCCAGACCCAAATATTCAAGACACCTCCACAGCCCCAGCCAAACAACCCAAACCCAGACAGCCCACCAACAAAGACCAAGAAAGCCCAAATAAGGGCATTCACTGTTAGGAAAAAATTTATTCGTCCCTCATAAGCGGGGCATATGAATTGTTTTCCAGAGATGCTTTCAAAATTTTTGCCTCATTTTCTATCATCTTTGTCATCCTCTTAATACCATCGTCCCCAAATTTAATGCCAAGAGTCTTACCTAATATGATGGTATTCTGCACCTCCTTGTCAATTGCATTCTGTTCCTGTTCTTGAGAAGCTATAATAAACTCTTCAATTTCGTCTCCTTCTGAACTCAATGAAGCTTCCAACTGTTGGCTTCTAACGTTTCGTCTCACTGTACTTGGATTTAAATCTACATGCAGGTTAATACCATGCACTTGAGATGCCCTTATAATGATGTTGGAGTCGCACTGCGCTGGAATGTTCGCCTCAGTTCCACTGTCTTTATCTTGCTCATGGTTGTCATCTATTCGGACTTCTGCATTTTGATCTTGGCTTCTATAGTTTGCAGAATCGAGACATTCTTTATTAATTGGACTTTGGGAATCCTGTACTATAGATTTCTGGCTTAGTTATGTATTTTTCTGAGCTTTTTCCTAGTTCAATATGTTTCTAGTATTTTATTTTTGTTGATATGTGTAGATCTCACGTGCTTCATGTGGTACGTACATCAGATGATTTTCCAACATATGTACGTAGATAGTATGTACATATGTAACCGTAGCACTGCGCAAAAAACCCGAAGGTGAACTAGGATTGATCTTGTTACAGCATGACCGTTCCTAGCTATTAAAACACCAAAAACACCAACAAGGAAGGAGGGAGAGAGAGAGAGGGAGAGAGAGAGAGAGAGAGAGAGAGAGAGAGAGAGAGAGAGAGAGAGAGAGAGAGAGAGAGAGAGAGAGAGAGAGAGAGAGAGAGAGAGAGAGAGGGCATCTAAGAAGGCAGCAGTACTAGTATTTGGTATGTTTTTAGTCCTAATTATAATCTAGGCGTGCAATGCCCAAATATGCAACATCCCGTGGAAGGATCTAGCGGAGTGCAGGCCCGCCATAAAACCCGTAAAGCCGCATACACCGCCTCCGCCTCCGCCCACGGCCAAGTGTTGCGACGCAATTTCGCACTCCGACTTGCGATGCATATGCTCTAACAAGCATAACAAGGGTATGCTGCCCCTTGCGGTTGACCCGTACCTCCTCTTTCGGGTCCCAGCCAAGTGCAAGATTCCTTATCCACCCCGCTGCTAGATTCAAGTGCAACCCAATATATCGCGATCTCTTCAGATTTATATTCATTGGTTTACATTTGTATTTAAATGACCCTATAAACGAGGCATTACTACATAGCATGAGCAACCCCACAAAGGAAGCAACCATTTACATCGAAGGTCATATTCTGCCGGGACCTTAAAGGGAAGACAACAACAATCCGAGGTTGGAAAGAACCGACCATGATATGGAATTAACCCCAAAATGAAATAGTACTACCCCTATTACCCAACCCTGACATAAAACACCAAAAAGATAAACCAATATAAACTCTTTTCCTATAGTATAACTGAGGGTCAAGCATTGTGTTGGGAAGTCTGAGTATGGGCCCTTTCATCATCTTCGGCTTCAATTATCATGATTTTACTTATAACTTCCTCATCATCTCCCAAATAATTGATGCACATGATCTTGTAAATGGACCAAGCAGCCTAGCTCAACCTCAGTTAGGTGAACCTTGTTAATGCCTTCAGGTGAAATGGATAATGCAACAACTACAACAGCAAATCTGAACACTACTCATTTTTGCTTCTTTCTACCACCCTGGCCTCTTCTTGCATATATTTGTGGGAATGCCCCACATTTTCTTCAATCAACTTCTGCTTTTATTTTTCTCTCCCAGTATCCTTATCATCATCCGCTGGATTGAGGTGAGGTCCACAAGTAGATGGTCCACAACGGTTCTTAATTATTTTGTAATAGCCGGTTACTCTCTCTCCGTTCTTAAATGGTAGTCTACCATGTTTTTATATGCAATTTTTGAACCAAAATATAAGGTATTTTCGTGAATTATTTTTAAATTTTTTTGCACCAAATTAAAGATCTAATTGAGATAATGAGACCTTTAATTTTGTGTAGAGAAATTTAAAAAATTGCACGTAAAAACATGGTGGACAACTATTTGGGAACAGAGAGAGTAATTAATGCGTAAGACACGTCGTACTAATGAGACATCCAAGACAATTCATGCTAGGCGGAGATAGTCTATGCCGATTGGCCGGTGATTCATAAATTATCATTAGGAGATATCACTAGGGCTTGCTGTCCTACGGTATCAGGGTTGATTCAAATAATTGACTTATAATCGAAAAATATTGTTATGAAGGAAAGGGTGAATTCAAAACCCTAGAATTTTCTCACATCAACACTTTTCTACATTTTTAATCGGGAAATGAGCTGATTTTTTACGGGAGCTTTTAAAAATATGTTTTAAACACATTGAACGGTTCCGATCATTTGCTGGGACTGTGAAAAATAAAAAGATGTCAAAATAAGTGTTAGCGGATCCGCCACCTATATATATTCTAGGTTTGAGGTTTTTTTTTTATTAGATTCTAGGTTTGAGTTGGCTTTCACATGTTCGCAATATATTGTGCGTTAATAGTTTTTTTATTACCCATAACACACACGATCCCAAATAAACAAAATAGAATAGATAAAAAATTAATGTATATTAATGGATCTCGTGATTTTTTGATTTTGTTGAGATTGATCCAATATTAATGGATCCTTACTTTTAAATTTAAAATTAGTGCTCGCCAGGACATAACCTTGCTTGCATCTTTCACGTCAATGACATGTTAAATGGATCCGCGCGTTAGACTATCGATTTTGGTTGTGTTCTTGTAAATTTGTAAATCTGAAACTTATTTCGGTATTTTTTTACTTTAATAACAATTTGTTTAGTTTTTCGTTGTAATTTTTGGGGTTAACCACGAGACGAATTAGAAAAGTATAAAAATATGGACCGATGTTGAAAAAAATCAAATAAGATGACACTTTAGACAAAAAAGACAATTGTTTACTTTTTATCTTTAGTGAACTTTTTTTTAAAATTTATTTCGGTCTCAATTTTGTAGGAGTACTTTTTAGACTTCTCTTGTCGAGACAAATGATGAATCCAAAAACTATTACGTACGCGATTCTAACAAAAATTCAACGAAGTATGTTCTTTGTGGTCGCTATATCCCCTCTCCTAAATGGTTGCTATATCCTCTCTTTTGAAGATTTATTTTGGTGCGTTATCTAATATATACTACTTTTATGGTTTCGTAAAAAGTGAGTAATTAAAATTGTTGGAGATGGAGAGAGTTTACCTGACATGTATATATAGAGGAGCTAGGGGATGTGCATATAGTTGTATCTTTTTTTTTTTTAACCGCAAAAAAGATTTTTATTGATTTTTAAAGATAAATTACAAAAATTAAAATGACCCTATAAATGAGGCATTACTACGGAGCATGAGCAACCCCACAAACGAAGCAACCCTTACATCGAAGGTCATATTTTGCTAGGACCTTAAAGGGAAGACAACAACAATCCAAAGTTGAAAGGAAACCGACCATGATATGGAACCCCAAAATGAAACACTACTCCTCCTAATACCCAACCCTGACATAAAACACCAAAAAGATAAACCACTCCCGATATAAACTCTTTTCCTATAGTATAACTGAGGGTCAAGCATTGTGTTGGGAAGTCTGAGTATGGGCCCTTTTATCATCTTCAGCTTCAATTATTACGATTTTACTTACTATAACTTTCTCATCATCTCCCAAATAATTTGTGGGGCTCCGATCAACCTGGTTCGCTCCTTTGGACAGGGGGTACGAGAACAGCTCCTGATCTTCACCTAGCTTGCACAGGGTAGCACGACTAAAGATCACACCGGAGGCTCTTCGGTGCAAGAATCAGTACGATTGCAAGGAGAGGTGAAAGCCAAGAACTAGGGTTTCAGGGTACTAAAGAGTGTGTACCTTATCAGGAAGGCATAATGGGGTATTTATAGAGAACTCCTAGCTTGGCCTCCAAGACTGCACATGTGCCCGTCATGCGTCGGCTGATGTCACATTAGGGTTTTGTAACTGTTTACAGGATGAGCTGGCACCTTCACGTGCCCCCATCGTTATCTTGATAACCGTTCGGATGACATCACGATTGTCATCATGACCACAGTTGCTGTTCTCACGTGGGTGAGCTGGAGCGATGGCCCCCACGTTCGTTCAAGGCCGAATGTGGTGTCCGATCGTGAGAGTTTCGGTGGCTGAGCCGATTGCTTCGACTGATGTCGATGGAGACTCTACTGTGAGATCGTCGGCTTGCCAAGCTGGAACGAGGTAATGGCTTGGACTCAGGTGAACCACCAAGAAATGGTTCGAAATCTTGCTCAGTACGGCACGAGCCGTTGGCTCGGCCTGCTACATAATTAATGCACATGATATTGTAAATGGACCAAGCAGCCTAGCTCAACCTCAGTTAGTCGAATCTTGTTAATTAATGCCTTCAGGTGAAATGGATAATGCAGCAGCTACAGCTGCAAATCTGAACACTACTCATTTTTGCTTCTTTCTACCACCCTGGCCTCTTCTTGCATATATTTGTGGGAATGCCCCACATTTTCTTCAATCAACTTCTGCTTTTATTTTTCTCTCCCAGTATCCTTAACATCATCCGCTGGATTGAGGTGAGGTCCACAACGGTTCTTAATTATTTTGTGATAGCCGGTTAGATGGATTATACTCTCTCCGTTCTTAAATGGTAGTCTACCATATTTTTATATGCAATTTTTGAACCTAAATATAAGGTATTTTCGTGAATAATTTTTAAAATTTCTTAGCACCAAATTAAAGATCTAATGAGACCTTTAATTTTGTGTCGAGAAAATTAAAAACTATGCATGAAAGTACCTAATATTATGGTTAAAAAATTGCACATAAAAACATGGTGGACAGCTATTTAGGAATAGAGAGAGTAATTAATATGTAAGACACGTTGTACTAATGAGACGACCAAGACAATTCATGCTAGGCGGAGATAGTTTATGCCGATTGGCCGGTGATTCATAAATTATCATTAGGAGATACCACTAGGGCTTGCTGTCCTACGGTATTAGGGTTGATTCAAATAATTGAATTATAATCGAAAAATATTGAGTTATGAAGGAAAGGGTGAATTCAAAACCCTAGAATTTTCTCACATCAACACTTTTCTACATTTTTAATCTAAAAATGAGTTGATTTTTTACGAGAGCTTTTAAAAATATGTTTTAAACACATTGAACGGTTCCGATCATTTGCTGGGACTGTGAAAAATAAAAAGATGTCAAAATAAGTGTTAGCGGATCTGCCACCTGTATATATTCTAGGTTTGAGGTTTTTTTTTTGATTAGATTCTAGGTTTGAGTTGGCTTTCACATGTTTGTGCATGCTGATCGAGGAACTTGTGCTTAGTACATCTTTCTTGTCATACATGTGAAACAGATCTGTTTTTGTTTGTTTCTCCTAGCTAGGTTCTTTTCTGTGTGTATATTATCCCCACAGATTATATACACGTAGATCGCTATGTGAGGCCCATTATGAGTCTCATACAAATGATCCGAATTGTTCATTAAATTTAAATATTTTTTCGAGTGCTCTTGGTAAAAGTCAGCTCGATCCAATGACTATAAGTTCTCGACCAATCTTCCAACTTTTAATTCAAAAATTTAATGAATGACTCAGATTGTTTTTGTGGGACCGGTAGTGGGCCCCACATTACAATTTGTTAAAATCTATGTGGACAGACTTATCGAAATGTTAGTATAAGTACTTTTTTTTTTTATTACCCATAACACACACGATCCCAAATAAACAAAATAGAATAGATAAAAAAATTAATGTATATTAATGGATCCCGTGATTTTTTGATTTTGTTGAGATTGATCCAATATTAATGACTTTTAAATTTAAAATTAGTGCTCGCCAGGACATAACCTTGCTTGCATCTTTCACGTCAATGACATGTTAAATGGATCGGCGCGTTAGACTTTCGATTTTGGCTGCGTTCTTGTAAATTTGTAAATCTGCGTTCTTGTAAATTTGAAACTTATTTTGGTATATTTTATATTTTTTGTAACAATTTGTTTAGCTTTTCGTCGTAATTTTTGGGATTAACCACGAGACGAATCAGAAAAGTATAAAAATATGGACCAATATTGAAAAAAATCAAATAAGATGACACTTGCATGAGACAAAAAAAAACAATTGTTTACTTTTTTTATCTTTAGTGAACTTTTTTTTTTTTAATTTCGGTCTCAATTTTGTAGGAGTATTTTTTAGACTCCTCTCGTCGAGACAAATGATGAATCCAAAAACTATTATGCGAATCTAACAAAAATTCAATGAAGTATTTTCTTTGTGGTTGCTATATCCCCTCTTTTGGGATGGCTTCCCTTTCTATGTATTTTCTTCATTATTATCAATGAAGTATCCTATCATTTGATAATTATAAAAAATGGAGGGATCAAATTCCCACTCAATCTGAAAAATATGATTCCTGTTTGGATGAGTCATCAGAAATCGATCACATGTCTATTCATGTTTCTTCCAAACGTGAGAATCATGGCCGGAAGTATTGCATTACATTCCTATTGTTGTCGCTTCCAAACGTTGGAATTATGGAACTATGGCATCTCCTATTCCTCCTCAAAATTACCGCCATCTAAGAAAATTGAACTCCTAATTAACCTTCTTATTTTGAGTACCTAAGCGCACCCCTTGATGCCGTTGAGCCAAAGACCGAGGTGCTTCATGACGTACTTTACTAGAACACATTTTCGCGTGGACTCTATGGCTTCATCATATAGGATTGTATGAGTCCCAGTAGAATGTGTGATGTTGTAGGACTCTTGAGCATCGTCCAGTCCTTCATACCCATCAAACACTATCATGTGTAGACTTCATTTTGGACTCAAGATGATGATCTAAATTATCGTTTAATAAGTTCTGCAGAGAAAATACGTAACTTAGCCAAAAAATCACCTTGAGTGGACATTTTTTACGGACATGTAAACAAGTTGTTAGATTATGTGTGAATGTTATGTCCTACATCAAATAAGTAAAATAAATTAAGGTTGTTGTTTTGGTTGTACTTATTCAGTTAAAAAAAAAAAGATGAAAAAACTCTGGGTTATTAGAAAATGGAAAAAAGCAGTCGTGTTCCGCACCGATTTCCCCCTATAAGTATACCAATCCATTGGAGGCTTTCCAACACAAAAAAAAACCCCCAACTCAGAGAGAGAGAGAGAGAGAGAGAGAGAGAGAGAGAGAGAGAGAGAGAGAGAGAGAGAGAGAGAGAGAGAGAGAGAGAGAGAGAGAGAGAGAGAGAGTCACATGGAGGTGACTAAGAAGGCAGCAGTTGTAGCTCTGTTTCTTCTGGTCCTAGTAATTCAATCATCTGATGCCCAAACCACAACGTTGAACACATGCCTTCCGAATCCGGATCTGTCAAAGTGCCAGTCCTACTCCTACAAGCTCGACATCAAGGCGTGCTGCGATCAGATAACTATAGCTGGTCCGTATTGCGTATATTGTATTTATGGCGCAAGTGCCAACAATGTATACGCCGGCTTCAATACTCAGTTTCAAGATTGCGAGTTGAAAGTACCAAACTGCGAGGGAGGATAATACTGCTGCTACTACTACTACCACTACCGCAACCTGTCCAACATAGAGGAGCATATCCCTATCGATCATATATTTACAATACGAGTAAATGATACTACTAGCACTACTACTAGTATCTTGTGGCATGTTTTTCGTTTTAATTATCACGTGTTGGGATGAGTTTACTCATACCTTATCTATTTTACATTGCTTTTGAGGAATTTCTATTTGTATTTCTTCTTGTCGTTTATTGTGCGTGTAAGATTTCTATTTTTTTTTCTCGTGAAATTAATGTTGTTGTTGTTGTCTCTGTGGTACCTTAATTTGGGTGTTAATTAACACAATTTCAAATGGGTTGATTTCACTTTTTGGTTTATATAACTGGTCAAAATAATACTTAGCATATCGTTCAAATCTTCTAGAAATTTATTGACTAAAGTTGATTACTGTACGTCAGGCTTTTGATTTCCCTTTCTCCCTACGGCTCTCCCTTCTCTCTAGAAAAAAGATGCGACTCCAGATCTAGGTTTTCCTTAGGGGGTGGGGCTACTGTCCCTTGCTCCAACCCCCTCCTCCTCGCCGGTCACTCTTCTTCACCTCTCCGCCCGTCGTTACCCGTCCCTAGCCAGAACCAATCTCCACCGTCTCCAATGCCTCCTTCTCGTCACCTCCACCGCTCCTCCTCTGTCCCCCCCTCCACCACCTCCTCCTCCATCTCCACTGTCGTTTCCACCCCCCGCCCTAGTTTGTTTTGGGCTAGATCTAACGGTGAGATGAAGCTAGGGTGGCTCGGCTTCCTCCCGCAAATAAGTCTCCAGTTTACGTGGTGGTGCTTGTCTGGCGACATCTCCAAGACTATTAGAGACTATAGCATCAATCAAGCATCAATTAGCTAGCCTAGTCAATTATGGATACTTCCTATCAAGCCCAAATCAATCCTTGATATCTGCAAATCAGTCCGAGGCTTTCCTTCCTTTCTTGTATTCTAGATTTGATTTTATTAGCTATGATTATGGGATTGACTAGCTGTATAGAAGGGTCAATGTACTGTAACAGTTTGTATATATATCAGTAACAATGTAAGGTTCCTGTTATCTATGAAGAGAGAAACCATTGTAGTTTTCTTCTCACACTTTTCTTCTCATTTTATTATGGTATCAGAGCGGTGACTGATCCGCCTCTTTCAAACCATGACAGAGAAACAAAACGAAAAAGGTTCCGGTTCAAATGATGCCTTGGGATCAATCAACGATCCCTTCTTCATTCCTCATGCTGACAGTCCCACTGCTGTTTTAGTTTCCCCTCTCCTCTCAGGAGATAACTATGGAACGTGGCTTCGCGCAATGACCATGGCACTTCGCCCTAAAAATAAGTTGGGCTTCGTCGACGGAACAATCGAAATACCCACAGAGCCTAGCATGTTGTGTCGATGAGAGCGATGCAATGATCTAGTCAGTTCATGGATTCTCAACTCCACAGAAACTGCGATCCGTGGGAGCATTCTTTACGCAGAAACAGCTAGAGAAGTGTGGCTGGATCTTCGTGATCGATTCACCCAAACCAATGCTCTGAAAGTCTATCAACTGAAGCAAGCCATTGGTAAAACAACACAAGAAGATACTACTGTCTCCACATTGTGGGTGAAAGCGGGTTCTGTGAGGTCGCTTACGTGTACAAAAGTGAGCTGGAGAGGTGCGATTGGCCGATAATCAGTACCAAGGGGGAAAAGAGGAATAATCTCATGGGGTGAGGGCTGGAGCGAGAGGTACGGAAAAGACAAAGGCAACGTGTCTCCTTTGTTCTCCGCAGGGGTGAATGACGTCTGTCCTTTCTGGAATTAGATGAGTGAAGTCACCTTCTCTTCGGGAAAGAATGTTCTCCTTCCTCAGAATCAGTGCTCTCTCTCTCTCTATCTCATTTTCCAGAAAAGTCAGCCTCTTTTAATCATTGGGAATGTCAGGGGTATTTATAGGGCACATGGGCCTAGGTCGGGCACATGGGCCTAGGTCAGGCCCAGGACGGCGCTCATATAAGACCCCAACACGTGTCCCTCCCGTACCTCCAGGTCGCGGAAGACTCGTCCTCCCGCGGAGGACCTCCGCGGGGGAACCCGCACTTCCGCGACGCTACCTCCATCCCAAGCCACCAAGCCACAAGAGCTTCCCCAATTCCCGCAAGAGCGAGGTCGCGACCCGCGGCGATCGTTTCCCTTCTGGGCCTGCCTTTTAGGCCCGAATAGGATCCCGGGGTCTTCTTGTAACTCCCGTACCAATTCTGGTACATCTTTCAGTTCTCCCTGGCGGGGCCCGCGGGGGGGGTCCCGCGGGGTCTTCTCTTTCGCGGGTCAGTTCCGCGGGCATCTATCTTAGTGTGCTATGTGTTTCCTTCCCATTGGTCAGTCAAACGTCTTCTTCAAAAAGGTGTTTTGGCTAAGGTTGACTTTCTGCGTGGACCTAGCGGCCACGTGTCCATGGTCCATTGGTTGGTCAAAAGGTCTTCCCTGATGACATGTCAATAATTTTGACCGCGCCTACATATGCCCTGCGCGCGCGTGCGACAAGTGCATGTCGTCCGCGTGCGTACCGTCCTCCTTGTAAGTTTCCGGGGTCACCCTGGGCTCGTTCCGCGGAGCAACGGGCATGATAACTGCTAACATCTCTTCGTGTACCGTCATGACCCTTCGTGTGCAGACGTCATAAATGTCCCCACCGTTTGACCACTATATAAACCCTTTGTCCATTATTTCCTTTTTCACCAAACTCCAAATTTTCGTCGAAGTGCTGTCAATTTCTCCTCTGACTTTTGAGCGATCGTCTTTCTTGTCTCTTTCCATCCTTCGCGGTCAACACTTTCCTCTTTCTTTCACTCCACTCATAGATGGCTGCGCGTGGTCCAATTGTCGAGATCCCAGTACCCTCCGCGGATCAGTGGCAAAGGGCCCCGTACCTGCGGACAGTTGGGGACCCATTCTGGTCTCTCGCTCAGGTGTATCCCGTTGTGGGTGCCGCCGTGGCTGTTCCCACCTTCTTCACGGCCCCCGCCTCCCCGGAGGATGCAGAGCCCGTCAACCCCTCCTCGGTGCTTCGCTTTCGCCTCGAGCGCGGGGATTTCCCTTTTATGGAATGCCGCTTTAGGGCCCAAGCTTCTGTGCCCACTGATTGGGCGGACTAGGTCAATGACGTCGTTGGTAATCTCCGCTACAAGCAGGTGCTGCTGGGCAGCGGTGCTCTCGAGGCTGTCCAACTGTCGCGGCGCCTGAGCATTCCCCGACAGGGGGCCGCCGTCAAGAACCTGGAGTTCGCGTGCTCGCGTTGGAATAGCGACACTCATTCCTTTGCATGGGCATGGGGGGAGAGTGGACTCTCGCTTGAGGATGTCCACATTCTCACCCGCCTGTCTCTACGCGGGCGCAACACCCTGGACTTCGCCAAGCTCTCGCAGGCGGATCTAGATGAAGTGGAGGCCTTGAAGGCATTCCACAAGCAGGCCCAGAACGGGCCGATCTTCACCCTTCAAGGGGTCCGCAAGGATTTCGCGGCAAATGCCAAGAAGACCTCCCTTGGCAGCTGGCTGCGTTATTTTTTCAAGGACCTTCAGTCCGCGAGGACTGTCGCTCCTGGTGCTGAGCGCGATTTTGTCGCGGGGCCCCAATATGGTCAGCACTTCTACATGACGGGCTTCTTTGCTTACTTCCTCTCATACTTCGTCCTGCCCGACTATCCCTGCGATGGCCTGTCTCAGGCGGTCTTCCCGCTGGCCGTCCTCCTTGCTCGCGGCCAACCCGTCGCCCTGGCGCCGCTGTTTCTGGGGTCACTCTGCCGCTCGACCTGGTTCCGGCTGATTATGCCAGGTCCCTTGGTAGATGTGACCACATTTCGATGGCTCACTCCACCTTCCTGCTCGCGTACTTCTTCGAGCATTTTCGCACCGTCGCCCCGGAACCCCTGGTCTTTCAAGCCTCGGGGGCACGATCCCGCGCAGAACAGTGGCACGGGACCAGTAGCGAGGCCTTGTGGTATGAGGCATGTGACATCGAGGCCAACTTCACTCCTCGCCCTTACAACATTCCCTCTCCGGGCGTCATGGGTGTGGGCCAATGCCTTCTCCCAGTTGCCTCCTCTCTCAGAGCCGCAAGCGACAACACTCCCTTGGCGCGGTCAGTGATCAACTCCGCGCTTATTGCCCTTCCGGGGTGGCTTCCAACTTTGTCCGGCGAGGGATCCAGGGTAGCGGTGTACCGCCCGGATCGCTTTGCGAGGCAGTTGGGTTTCGACCAAGGGGTACCTGGTCCTGCCCCCGCGATGCCTTCTTTTGCGGAGTCGCAGCTCCGATTCATGGCGGGGGAACTTTCCCCAATCCTGGCACGGCTTGGAGACTTGCCCATCCCTGATAGGGATAGGGTTTCAAGTTATACGCGGGAGTTCCGCGCATTCTGGAGGAGAAACCTTGACTCCTTCTTGACATTTGTCCGTGGGCAGGCCGTGGTCCCTGAGGTGCCTGTGATCCGGACTCGGGATACCTCTCTGCGGGCCATTACTGCAGCCCGGGCAGCCGACTGGCGCGGGCCCCGTGGCCAATGGGCCGCGATCCATGCCGAGCCCGTGAACAGGGTTTTCCCTGTGGAAGCACTTGCACCTCCTTAAGCTGCCCAGGGGCGAACCCGCACGCGGGGGCCTCGCGTGAGGACACAGCCGCCGCCTCCTCCACCGGCAGGGCCGTCCCAACCGTCCTCGTCTCAGGCGCCCGCGGCGGTAGAGCGACGTCGCCCAAAACGCATCCGAAATGTAAGTGTCTTTCCCCGCGTTCAATCGTCTCTTTGCAATACTTTTGTCTTTGCCTCTTCTGTCGTCCGGGACTCATTCCCTCTGTCTTGCTTTTTCCATTCCTTCAGCAGCGGGAGCGAGATGCTAGCACCTTCGTGGCCTATGAGCCAGAGGCAGCCGCGGCAGCGGCGGTAGCGGAAGAAGCAGCGGGCGGGGCAGAAGAAGATTCCCCAGACGCTCAGCCAAAGAGGCGCCGCCTCGATGGTAAGCTTTGCTTTACCAGGATGCCCTTTTTGTTGCCTTATGACTTTTTTAGGCCCTGACTTGTATTTCCGTCACGATTTCTCAAACAGTTCTTTCGGAGTCCGACGAAGAAGGGGGCGAGGGCGCGCAGACAGGCGATGAGGGTGGTGGTGATGACGATGATGATGATGATGAAGATGACCTCCCCCTCAGCGTCTTGCAGGCCCGGGTGTCCGCGTCCGCGAGGGGCCCCGTCGCGGCGGATGCTAGTATAGTGGAGATTTCAGACTCTCCCGAGGAACAGAGGGGCGCGGAGGTGATCCAACCTCGTGCGGAGCCTGTTCCTTTTCTTCACCCGGAGCCAGAATCCTCCGCGGTTATCGGAGGTATGTTGCCCGACGAGCCTTCCATTGTTGACCTCGGGGGAGATCCCAACACAGTCTCCTCTGAGTCGTATTCTTCCCCGGAGGAATCCGGACATGTTATAGTACAATATGTTGATCCAGCCCCATCTCCTTCTCACGCAGCGACTTCTGAGGCCCGCGAGCCCCCACCATCAGCGGATACCCACGAATCTGTGGGCCAGGCCGACATCGCCGCGGATCCTCTCAACGCGGCGGCTGTACAATTGCTGAGGGAGGGAGATGAGGATAACCTCGAAGAGCTTCTTCACCCTGCCGCTGGGGGGTCTGCCGCGGGACAACCTGAGGTGGCTTCAGCTTCCACACCTTCTGGCTCCCACCAACAGTCCATTAGTGCCCGCATCCGGTCGACGGAGAGTTATCTGGGCCGGGTTGCTGGCGGTTCTCCAGGGGTGTCTAATGCCTCGTTCCTTCAAGGCCCGGGCTTGAACGCGGAGCGGGATATGGCCATGGACGCCGCCAGTCCCCATTCCCCGGCGTGCTCTACTTCGCAAACCCACTCTTCCCACCAGTCCGCGAGATGCCCGCCGGCCGAGCCTTCCGCTCAACCTTCAGACCGACAGCTGGAGGTAAACGAAGAACTTATTGGTGGCCCCACCTCCATTACTGACTCAGATTTCAATTCCTTATTTAAAGAAATGGACTTCTTGCCAACTGACGATGTTTTGGGGGGACAGGGAAGTCAAGCCCTCGGGGATTACGAGCTTGATTTGAATTTGGACATGGGCGAGCAGAGGGAGGAAGTCGAGTCGAAGGAGCAGTCACCGCCCAGGCAGCCTGTCTTAGATCTGGGGAAGGGGCCCATGGATACTGAGACCGCGGAGCCCATCCGCCTCTTTCCCGCGGGCTATGATGTGCCTGCGGAGTACTGGCCGTTGCTGAACGCCATAGCCCGATTTCATCCGGAGACCTTTAGCTCCTTCAGCCCGCGGTCCGCCCGGCTCGGGGTGATCTACCTCAGCAGCCTCCACAACGTACTCACTCCCTGGGGGCAGCTTCGCTACAGGGACTTCAACCCTGGAACCGAGGCCGAATTGCTGGAGGTCGCTGAAGATATGCGGGTCTTCGGGTTTGACCTGGCCTGGCTGTGTGCGCGGAGCTCCGCTCTGAGGGCTGCGGGGGAGAGGGCTGCTCTGAGGCCTGAAATCCAGGGCCTGGCGGCTCAGCTGGAGTCTACTCGCCAGCACTTGGCCAACCTGGAGGCCAGCTTTGCTCGAGTGCTGCAGCACGACGCGGAGCTG
Source organism: Rhododendron griersonianum (assembly GCA_018127125.1). NCBI lineage: Eukaryota > Viridiplantae > Streptophyta > Magnoliopsida > Ericales > Ericaceae > Rhododendron > Rhododendron griersonianum. Next base: position 4,245,535 of record CM030799.1, on the reverse strand, counting down.
GCTGCTGCCTCGCTGAATCTAGCTGACCCTGACGGGCTTGTTTTCCTGGACTGGCAGGCTTAGAAAGTGTTGCTGTTTACTTTTTCTTTCTCCTTTCTCTTTTTTTTATTTTTATTTTTTTTGAACACATGTATCATTTTTTTTTTTTGAATAAAACCTTGGGTCTTCCTGAAATAAGACAGTCTTTGTGTTGATAATATCATGATAGATGTACTTTTGCTGGGGTCCGCGAGCCATGCTCTGACTTCTCGTGACCTGCTTATCATTTTTGTTCAACAAGTAGTAAGTCTGCCACTCGGGTAGGGCCACGCTCTGGCCGCTCAAGACTTAACACTATCTCTTTTTCGACAATCACTAAGTGTACACCTCGCGGGTCATGTTCTGACCTCTTCGCGACTTAGCATCATCTTATTTTGATAGTTTGTAAAGCTCGGAGAAACAAATCGGGGGCCATGTTCTGGCCACCTAAGGCTTAACATCATCTCTTTTGGACAATCACTAAGTATGAATCTCGCGGGCCATGTTCTGACCTCTCGCGACTTAGCATCGTCTCTTTTTGATAATCGTTAAGTTTGGAGGAACGGATCAGGGCCATGTTCTGGCCGCTCAGGACTTAACATTATCTCTTCTCGACAATCACTAAGTATGAGTCTCGCGGGTCATGTTCTGACCTCTCGCACTTAGTATTGCCTCTTTTGATAATCGTTAAGTTTGAAATGAAAGAATCATGAAAAGGAGTTGATAGTACCGCGGAAATGTTCTCTCCGCAGAACCTCATCACTTTACCTCAACGTGAAAAAGAAAGTTAAACACCAGCATGAATTAGGAACAAGTGCCCAACTTTTCATTAACGATAGATCTAATCAACTTGTTACAATAGGGGAGAAAGAAATAAACTGTTCTACAAGACTGGCAGGGCAGGACAGCGGCTTGCTTGCTTCCAGCGTTTCTCTTCACGGGTAGAATTTCTTGACATACTTAGCATTTACAGCTCCTGTCTCGAAACCATCTTCGATGCGGGCTAGGTGGTAGTATCCGCTAGCAGAGGCACCGATCACCTCATAGGGTCCTTCCCATCTAGGGGTGAATTTAGGTGTTTTCATATCCCTCATTACTGCCGTGGTAGCCTTCCAAACCAACTCTCTGACTTCAAATACCCGCGGCACTACGCCCTTGTTGTAGTAGCGTGCCACGGACTCCCAGTATTTTTCGTGGGCAAGGGCCGCCGTTGCTCTTCTCTCTTCTAGGGCTTCCAGGTCTGCTTTCCTCCCTTCCGCGGAATTTTCCATCGCGAGTATCATTCGGGCGGAGGGGACACTTAGTTCTGCAGGTAAGACCGTCTCTGCTCCGTACACTAGGCTGAAGGGGCTGGCGCGTGTAGACTTCCTTTTCGAAGTACGATAAGCCCAAAGAGCTATTGGCAAGTGATCCGCCCAAGTACCCCTACGCTCATCCAACAGCTTGCTCAAAATCCTGATCAAGGTCTTGTTCGTTGCTTCCGCCTGCCCATTTCCCTGCGGGTAGTAGGCGCTAGAGGTACGGTGATCAACCGCGTATTCATCGAGGAGGCTTCCCACGTGATGATTGATAAACGGAGTACCATTATCAGAAAGGATCACCTTGGGTATGCCAAACCTGCAAATAATGTTTTCCTTGATGAATGCCGCTACCGTGTCTCCTGTTGCTTTCTTCAGTGGAACAGCCTCGACCCACTTGGTGCAAACCTCCGTGGCTGCCAAGATCCATCTGTTCTTCCGTGATGCTGGTCTAATCGGTCCGACTAGATCCATTGCCCAAGTGTGGAAGGGGTAAGGGGCGCGGACGGAATGCAATTCTACAGAGGGAGCATGAACCAAGTTCCCGAATTTCTGGCAGGCCTGGCATCTTCGCACGTGTCTCTTCGAATCCTTCTCCATGGTGGGCCAAAAATACCCCAGGTTAACCATCTGCTCGTAAAGCTTCCTCCACCCTTGGTGCTCAGTTCCGTGGGTCTTGGCCAGAACCTCTTCCGCCTGCTCCTTGTCTACGCACACTTGAGGCATTCCATCAAGAGTTCTTCTGAACAGTAGTCCCTTTTCCAGGAAGAAACGCCGCGCACCGCGGACAACCCTCGCGGACTCAGCTTGCTCGATGGGTAGGGCTCCTTCTCGTAGGTAATCGATGTAGACTTGTCTCCAGTCCACCTCCTGATTGTCAGTGTTTGCCATTAGGCACTCTGGTTTGGCCATGTACAGGGAACACCAAGTGCAATTCTTCGTAATCAAATCAGCATCTTTCTTCATGGTAGGCCAGTAATAACCTTGCCTCTGAATTCTCCTGTATAGGGCTATCTCGTTGTCTGCGCAGTTGTTGATGTGGATCCTGTCCAATACTTCCTCTGCCTCTTTCGCGCCAATACATCGCGCGAGCCACCCCTGCGGGCCGCGATAATACAATTCCCCGCGTAGAACTATGAAACTCGATAGCTCCGTGGTGGACAGGTGCCCTACGCCGGTGACTAACTGAATTTTAATAGATCCGCGCCAATCTTCGGTCAGCTCCGCGAAGTCCTCCACCGCGGATGGTTCAAACATCTTCACAATTTCAATGCAGGCTCTGTCTTCCTCAAATTCCGTCTTTGCCCCCAGCGTTGCGAGAGCGTCCGGGAAACGGTTCTCCGATCTGGGTTTGTGAATGATACTGACACTTTTGAAGAATTTCATCAATTTCTGCACTATTGTTCTGTATGGTGCCAGAGTTGGTTCCTTCAGCGCGTAGATCCCTTCCGCTTGCAAAACCACCAGCTTTGAGTCTCCCGCTATCCTTAGGTGCTTGACCCCTCTCTCTTTTGCCGCTATTAGACCCAAGATTAATGCCTCGTATTCCGCTTCGTTGTTGGAGCATGGGAAATTCAATTTGTACGCTAGATGCACTCTATCTCCTTCCTCTGTTTGCAACACTATTCCCGCGCCTCCCGATCCACTACCCGCGGCCCCATCGAAGCTGAGCGTCCAGTGCTGTTCATCTGTGCTGGCCGCGAGAGCTTCAAAACCATCTCCGGGTAGACAATCTTCAAGCGGCTCGCATTGTCCACTTGGGAATTGAGCTAGCAGGTCCGCTAGTGCCTGGCATTTGATTGCTTTTGGAGTTGCGCACGAGATGTCAAATTCCGCGAGCGCTAGCAACCAGCGGGCGACCCATCCCGTAAGGGCGGGGCGCGTCAGAAGAAATCTCACGGGGTCACACTTAGTGATTATTTGGATGGGAAATGACAGGAAATAGTGCCGGAGTTTCTGTGCGGTAAAGACGAGGGCTAAGCAATGTCTTTCAATGGCGGTATACCTTTCCTCTGCTCCGTGTACCTTCCTGCTGATGTAGTAGACTGGGCGCTCTGTCCCATCCACTTCTTGCACCAGCAGGGCCCCAATGGATCTCGGGGTGGAGGTCAGATAAAGAATCAGCGGCTTCCCCGCGACTGGTGCCACCATTGTCTGAGGAGAAGTCAACGCCGCTTTAATCCGCTGGAACGCCTGCTGATGGTCTTCCTTCCATTCAAACTTTGCATTTCCCTTTAACAGGTCTGCAAATGGTGCCGCGATCTCCGCCATCGCGGGAATAAAACGGCGAAGGTATGATACTTTCCCTAGGAATCGCTTGAGTGTTTTCTGTGAGTGGGGCGGGGGCATTTCCGTGATAGACTTGATCTTGGCCTCGTCCGCGTCGATTCCGTGGCGATGTACCAGGAAACCCAGAAATTTTCCCGCGGTGACTCCAAATGCGCACTTTAGCGGATTCATCTTAAGGTTGAACTTTCTGCATCGCGCGAAGACAGTGGCTAAATCCGCGAGATGGTCCTTTCGCTCCTTGGATTTCACCACCAAGTCATCCACGTAATCTTCGATTATCTTGTGCATAAGATCATGGAAAATTGCTGTCATGACCCGCTGGTATGTTGCCCCCGCGTTTTTGAGCCCAAAAGGCATTACGATGTAGTAGAAATTTCCCAATGGTGTCCGAAATGTTGTCTTCTCCGCGTCCTCCGGAGCCATTTTGATCTGGTTGTACCCGCTGAAACCGTCCATGAAAGAGAACATCTGGTGACCTGAAGTGGTATCCACCAGTGTATCAATGTGTGGCAGCGGGAACTCATCTTTTGGACACGCTTTGTTGAGGTCGCGGAAGTCGACGCAAACTCGAATTCGGCCATTTTTCTTCTTCACAGGGACAATGTTTGCCAGCCACTCCGGGTACTGGATAGGGCGAATGAATCCTGCCTTCCGCAGCTTCTCGACTTTTTCCTTGATCTGTCCTTCCAAATCTGGGTGGTATTTCCGCTGGGACTGTTTCGCGGGCTTAGAGTTCGGGAAGGTATCCAAGTGGTGCGTGACCAGCTCTGGATCCAACCCGGGCATCTCCTCGTAGTGCCACGCGAACACGTCCGAGTTAGCACATAGTAACGTTATCAGTTTCTCGCGGAACTCTCCGCTCAACTCCTTACTTATAAACACCGGTCTTTTGGGGCCTACCCCGTTGCTTACATCAACTTCTTCTAGAGTCTCTTGCTGCGGCCTGGGCTGGTCTTGCATGCATTCTGGAGCAGGCTCCGGCTTGTCTATTACCTCTTCTTCTTCCGCCGCGGCACAAGTACCGCCAGGGCCAGCGGTTTCATGATCATCCGCTGCCCCGGTGGACCGTCACAAATAATACACTGTCTTACCCCCCTCCTTCGTCTTAGTAATCTTCCTGGGGGCTGCGGCATCTGTCGCGGATGCGTATCTCCGGCTTCTCCTCTTTTATATCTTCCCACCTTGGGATCTTGACTACGCGAGGCTTGGCGGTGATCGCCTGAGACACCTCACCCAATTCCAAGAAATAGACTGCGTCTGAGAGGTGTGTTTCATTGGTATCAAAAGGATTTTCAGATGCGCGAACTGTGACCTTCTTTCCCGCCCAGATTCCCTTCAAGCATTGGTGGTAACTAGATGGTACGACCGCGTACTTGTGCATCCAACTTCTTCCGAGAATAATCTGATAATTCGGGTCCGCGTTGATGAGATGGAATTTAGTGGCCGAGCGGATTGCCCCCACTTCTAGGTCTACCACCACGTATCCCAGGGACTGCTTCTTGTCTCCTCCAAATCCCGTGATGGTTATCGGTGATTCCACTATTCTGTTAGACTGTATTCCCACTTTCTTGAACGTTGACATCGGCATCAGATTGATGGAGGCTCCGCCATCTAAGAAAGTCCTCTTCAGCTCCGTCCCGTTGACGCGGGACGTAACGTACAGCGGGCGGTTATGGGGGTAAGGCACCCGTCGATCCATGTCTGAGAAGGTGACTGAATTAGACTCATCGCAGATCGTCCGCGGGACTGACCCCTCCGCGGTCATGCACGACTCTTGATGAACCTCCGCGATGTTGACAATTGCCTTGGTCATTTCCAATCTTGCCGCCGGTGTGAACCCGAAACCGTCGAAGAATGCGCGGAACTTCGCACTGTTCTGTAATGTTTTGGCCGACGCATTGGGGTCCGGTATCACCGCGGGGGCTGGACCCTCCCCGAATTCTTCCGTTATTTCGTAGCACGAGACCATGTAGGCCCCTGCTTCTTCATCTTCTCCTCCCATGTAGTAGTTGCTTTCAGCCTCATCGTCGTCATTGTACATAAACGGGTAACACTCCGCCATGTTGACCTCCCCGTTGTTGTTTCCGTGGGCTGGATACGGCTCGTCGCGGACGTCGCGCCGTCCTATCCTCAGCTCATTCGCGTTCTGCTTCCGTTTGAACAACCTTTTTAAAGACCAACAATCGCTTGTCGGGTGCTTGGTGTGCCTATGGTACATACAGTACCTTGGGTGTTCGCGGTCCTCCCGCGTTGGTTCATACTCAACAGGGGGGAGTGCCAACTCTCCATCCTGGACCCATGCGTTCACCAAGGCCCGCACCTTATCCATCGTACACGGGAAATCTGGCGCCGGTCCCATCTCGCGTTCTCTCCGCTTTCGACCTCCCGCTGCCTGATGAGTCCGCGGTGCCTCCGCGACAGCCACAGTGGCGCTGGCGACCTTGCTCTTCCATGCATCTTTTCTTTCCGGTTTGACCACGTGGCGGATGTTGTACGCCGACTCCAGTAAGGCAGAGAATGTTCCCAACTTCAAATTGATAAGCAGCATCTTAAATTCGTCCATCATCCCACCAATGCAAATTTCCACCAGTTGTACCTCCTTCGCGGACTCGGTGCAGTCAACTGCACGATCCTGAAACCTCCTGATGTAGTCCACTACGTCTTCCCCACTAGCTTGCGTCTCCTTCGTCAAGCTGATCACTGTCACCTTCTCGCGGACCTGGAAGAATTTGGCGTAGAAGCTGTTCACCATCTCTTCCCAGGTGGTGATCGAGTAAGGCTCCAGGTTGACGTACCAGGTGTACGCGCAGGAGGTGAGGGACTTCGAGAATTCCCGCAGGCACAAGTTATGATCGGACGCGTGGGCTCCCAGAGATTCCATGAAATGGACCACATGTTCCTGGGCGCTTCCTTCCTTTCCGTCAAACTTTACAAATTTTGGTGGGGTATACCCTTCCGGGTACGGTAGCGATAGGATCGTCATAGGATAAGGCGGGCGGATATCTGGGCTAGGGAGAGAGGGCAAGACCATCTTGGTTTTCTCCTTAGTGAAGAGGGTTTGTACTTCCGCCAAGGTGATGAACTGTCCCGCGGACGAGGCCCCAACTTCAATAATGGCCGACTCCTTTTTGCTCGCCTCACTCGCCTTCTGCTGCGCTAGCAGGGCCTGTACTTCTGCCATGGTGATATAGGGTCCCGCGGAGGGCGTGCTAGCACCGTCCGCGGCTACATCCTTCTGGCGCGTTCCAGCGTGATTTCCGGCGACGCCTCCTACAAGCACGGGGCGTAAATGGGGAGGCGCCGTTAGGGGAACCTGTGGTTGCACTGTCTGGCTGGTGCTGCCCCCTGCCTGGTTCTGTGGTGGTTCGTCGTTTTGATCGACCGCGGCCTTTGGGAGCGCCGCTGAGATGACCTCAGTGAGACCAGCAAAGGCCGCGAGCAGCTGTTGCTGGGTCTCGAGGAACTGCCGCTGGCCGTCCTGGAGAGCCCGCAGCGCCTGCGCTGCCATACCCGCGCTGTTAGTTTCCTCGACCTCCTCGATAACTGGCGTGTCGTCGTTTTGTGCCGCCATTGCTTTACGGCGTGATAGCGGCCGCTCGATGTATTCCGTGGAACGGGTACTAACCATAAACCAAAAGACACCTCCCCAGCAGAGTCGCCTAAATGTGGGTGAAAGCGGGTTCTGTGAGGTCGCTTACGTGTACAAAAGTGAGCTGGAGAGGTGCGATTGGCCGATAATCAGTACCAAGGGGGAAATGAGGAATAATCTCGTGGGGTGAGGGCTGGAGCGAGAGGTACGGAAAAGACAAAGGCAACGTGTCTCCTTTGTTCTCCGCAGGGGTGAATGACGTCTGTCCTTTCTGGAATCAGATGAGTGAAGTCACCTTCTCTTCGGGGAAGAATGTTCTCCTTCCTCAGAATCAGTGCTCTCTCTCTATCTCCTTTTCCAGAAAAGTCAGCCTCTTTTAATCATTGGGAATGTCAGGGGTATTTATAGGGCACATGGGCCTAGGTCAGGCCCAGGACGGCGCTCCTATAAGACCCCAACACGTGTCCCTCCCGTACCTCTAGGTCGCGGAAGACTCGTCCTCCCGCGGAGGACCTCCGCGGGGGAACCCGCACTTCCGCGACGCTACCTCCATCCCAAGCCACCAAGCCACAAGAGCTTCCCCAATTCCCGCAAAAGCGAGGTCGCGACCCGCGGCGATCGTTTCCCTTCCGCGGGATCCCTTCCGGGCCTGCCTTTTAGGCCCGAATAGGATCCCGGAGTCTTCTTGTAACTCCCGTACCAATTCCGGTACATCTTTCAGTTCTCCCTGGCGGGGCCCGCGGGGGGGGGAGTCCCGCGGGGTCTTCTCTTCCGTGGGTCAGTTCCGCGGGCATCTATCTTAGTGTGCTATGTGTTTCCTTCCCATTGGTCAGTCAAACGTCTTCTTCAAAAAGGTGTTTTGGCTAAGGTTGACTTTCCGCGTGGACCTAGCGGCCACGTGTCCATGGTCCATTGGTTGGTCAAAAGGTTTTCCCTGATGACATGTCAATAATTTTGACCGTGCCTACACACATATTTTACAAGGATGAAGGCACTATGGGATGAACTCAGTTCCCTCTCTACTGTGCAGCCTTGCACTTGTGGCCATGGAAAAGCAAATGCTGCTCTCCATCAACAAGATCGTGCCATGGAGTTCCTCCAAGGCCTCCATGGGCGCTATCCTAATCTGCGAAGTCAGATTCTTTTAATGGAGCCATTTCCAAGTGCCGCCAAGATTTATGCTCTCGTGCGACAAGAAGAGAAGCAACAGGAAATACACTCTTCAACCCCTTCTACAACCATGCCCGAAGCTGCTGCACTAATAGTCAATTCAGTTACTACCAATGGCACAGAAAACCAGTCTACACTTTCTCAAAATCATGCTAATCTCAGCACCAATTCTAGGGGTTCGGGTCATCACCCAAGCAGATCATCCAATCGGTACAACGGAAATCCTAATCAGCGCAACATAGGTGGCGACCATCGCCAAACTGGGAAACCAAGGGTGTACTGTGATTACTGTGATCGTAATAACCATAACCAAGATACATGTTATAGGTTGTATGGTTATCCCACAGATAAACCAAGGGGTTCCTCAAACAACCATAGACTTTCGAGTTCCTCTTCTTCAGGAGCTCCTCGATCCAATGATCGAGCAATGGTGGCTGCTCCATTGATTACTCAGGACCAATACAACAATATTTTGGTCATGCTTTCTTCAGGTAGCATCAATTCTCAAGCCAACTTAGCAGGTATAGCTCTCAATGTGTTAGATTCTGCTTGGATTATCGACACTGGAGCCTCAAATCACATGTGCTCCTCTTTGGCATGTTTCTCATCATATTCGCCATCCTCCACCCATGTCCAACTACCAGATGGTTCTCATGCGCCGGTCACACATATTGGAACCATAAAATTTTCACCAAATTTCCAACTTGAGGATGTCTTCTACATACCTTCCTTTCATTTTAATCTTCTATCTATCAGTCAGCTCACAAAATCTCATCAATACTCTGTGACATTTTTTCATGATCGATGTGTGTTTCAGGACCTGTCCGTGAAGAAGACGATTGGACTGGGTAGTGCACATGGTGGCCTCTACTACCTTCAAAACCCTTCTGCACATTTCATTACTGGTACACCTACCATCGACATTTGGCATTGGCGGCTTGGGCATCCTTCTCATCATCGGTTGTCTGAGTTAGCCAAAAATGTTCCTTTTATGTCTTGTTCCAATAAATATGTTTGTGATGTTTGCCCTCAAGCAAAACAAACCAAGTTGAGTTTTCCCACTAGCTCTATTTCATCTAATAAACCGTTCCAATTGATTCATGTTGACATATGGGGGAGTTTTTCCCAGCAATCTATGAGTGGTGCACGTTATTTTCTTACTATCGTGGATGATTTCTCAAGATGTACTTGGGTATACCTTATGCGTTTTAAATCTGATACAAGCTATCATTTAAAATCATTCTTTTCCATGGTGAAAACCCAGTTTCAAGGTAAAATAACACATGTATTTTCTGGTGATGGTGACTTATTTCTTCCCCAAATTCAACAAGTTCGTTCTGATAATGGGAGTGAATTTTTGTCAAATAAAATGCAGCACTTCTTTTCTGAAAATGGTGTTATTCATCAAAGAAGTTGTGTATCTACACCTCAACAAAATGGCGTTGTTGAACGGAAACACCGACATCTCTTGGAAGTTGCTCGGGCATTAAGGTTTCAATCAAATCTACCTCTTTCCTTTTGGGGTGAATGCATACTTACTGCTACATATTTAATCAATAAAACTCCAACACTTTTACTTCAAAATCGATCACCCCATGAAGTATTATTTTGCAAGCAACCTTCCTATTCCACCCTTCGCGTGTTTGGTTGCCTTGTGTTTGCCCACAATGCAAACATCAAACACAAGTTTGATCAACGTGCCAAGCCTGAAATATTTGTTGGATATCCATATGCCCAGAAAGGATACCGTATTTACGATATCAAGAGCAAAACTATTTATGTGTCAAGAGATGTTGTAATTCATGAAGCTATTTTTCCATTTCATGATGTCACTCCAACTCCCACACCAACACCGGTCATCTCACTACCTATTGAAGATCATCCACGATATGATTATTACTCACCCTCATCTACAATCGCGTCTCCAAAGCCAAACTCATCCCCTCCTGCCAGTGAACCATCTTTGGTTCCACGAAAATGTCCCCCCATTGTCCAGACATATCATCGCCAAAAATCAGTCCCTATTATTCCCCAAGAAGTGCAGTCTAATCCACCCACACCATTGCCTCAAGTAGAAATTGTTGACAACATGAATCCTGCACCCACCAAACATTCCACTCGGGAGCGAAAACAACCAACCTACCTCCAAGATTACCATTGTTCTAGAGTCACTAATGCTGCACTACCTACTTCATCGGCTTACAAATCACCAGGTATCTTGTATCCTCTTGATCAATATATTACATATACCAATTTTTCAGCTTCCCATCGAGCTTTCATTAGTGCCATCTCCTCAAATGAAGAGCCAAAGTTTTTTTCTCAAGCAGTTAAGATACCACATTGGCGTGATGCTATGGCTGTCGAGATTGCTGCCCTTGAAAGCAACCGCACATGGAGCCTTACCCATTTGCCACCCAATAAGAAACCTATTGGGAGTAAATGGATTTATAAAATTAAGTACCGAGCTGATGGCACCATAGAAAGATACAAAGCCCGTTTGGTTGCCAAGGGTTTTACACAAGTCGAAGGGCTTGATTATCATGATACATTTGCTCCCGTTGCAAAGCTAGTCACTGTACGGACTCTCTTATCAGTTGCTTCAGTCAAAAATTGGTCTCTTCATCAACTTGACGTCAATAATGCTTTTCTCCATGGTGATTTGGATAAGGAAGTGTACATGACTCTTCCACCTGGTTTTGCTCAACAGGGGGAGACTCGAGTTTGCAAGTTACATAAATCCCTATATGGTTTGAAGCAGGCTTCTCGCCAATGGTTTGCTAAATTTTCACAAACTCTTCACAAAGCTGGATTCTCCCAGTCCCGAGCAGATTACTCCTTATTTACGCGGGTGATAGGGAACTCATCCACATTTGTCTTAGTGTATGTTGATGACATAATTGTTACCGGAAATGATCATTCTGCAATTCAGCAATTGAAAGGGTTTCTTGCAGAAAATTTTTTCATTAAAGATCTTGGACGGTTGAAATATTTCCTTGGTATTGAGGTTGCGCGTTCTCAACACGGTATCTTCTTGTGTCAACGCAAATATACTTTGGACATTCTTAAAGATTCAGGATTACTTGGTGCAAAGCCTTCTACTTTCCCCATGGAACAACACCTTCATTTGATTTCTACTGATGGTGAATCTTTACCCGACCCTTCTACATATCGTCGACTCGTCGGACGTCTCATATACGTCTCGGTTACTCGACCCGATATTGCTTATTCAGTACACATTTTGAGCCAGTTCATGCAGGATCCTCGCACTACTCATATGGATGCAGCCACTTGTGTACTCCGGTATCTCAAAGGTACCCCTGGGAAAGGCATATTGCTTTCTTCATCTACTTCGCTCACCTTAAGTGGCTTTTGTGATTCTGATTGGGCAGGCTGTCCTATGACTCGTCGTTCTACGACTGGTTTCTGTGTTCTCCTTGGTTCTAATCCGATTTCATGGAAAACGAAGAAACAAACTACTGTCTCTCGGTCCTCCGCTGAAGCAGAGTATCGCGCTATGGCAACGCTCACATCCGAACTTCAATGGCTAACATACCTTTTGAGTGATCTTGGAATACCTCCTTCATCGCCAATCCATCTCTATTGTGATAACCAAGCAGCAATCCACATTGCTGAGAATCATGAGCGCACAAAACACATAGAGCTTGATTGTCATTTTGTTCGTGACAAAATCCAATCGAAGTTGATTTCTCCCCACCATATCAGATCATCAAACCAAATTGCTGACATTTTTACTAAACCGCTGGGTAAGGATCCATTTCATCATCTCATCAACAAGCTGGGCGTTACTCACGTACACGCTCCACCTTGAGGGGGAGTATTAGAGACTATAGCATCAATCAAGCATCAATTAGCTAGCCTAGTCAATTATGGATACTTCCTATCAAGCCCAAATCAATCCTTGATATCTGCAAATCAGTCCGAGGCTTTCCTTCCTTTCTTGTATTCTAGATTTGATTTTATTAGCTATGATTATGGGATTGACTAGCTGTATAGAAGGGTCAATGTACTGTAACAGTTTGTATATATATCAGTAACAATGTAAGGTTCCTGTTATCTATGAAGAGAGAAACCATTGTAGTTTTCTTCTCACACTTTTCTTCTCATTTTATTAAAGACCGGAGGTTTCTTTTCTATTTTTTCTTTGTTTTTTAGTCTAGTTTTTTGGTTTTGTTTCGTCCGGATGTTTAGGCTAGTTTCTGTCCAAATGTTGGGTCTGGTTTCTGTCCCATGGGGGTTTTCCCCTAGGGTTTTGTTTCAATCTACTTTCTCCAGATCTGGTATGTGACTTACATCGGATTTTATGCTGTCTTTGATATGGAGCTCCGCCATCTCGAGACGTCTGTCTGGGTACTAGCTACACTTAGGGCATCTCTAGTGGGTGATGTTAACCCATTATTAGGGTCAGATTTTTCTGACTTAGTTAACCAAGTCTAGTTTGGGCTCCCTAGTGGTATTGTTAACACTTTGCTAACTTTAACAACTACTAACTGTGTGGTTAACTGTAGCAAACCTACTAGCAATACAAAGAGAAGAGAGAGAAAGAGATCGAGAGAAGAGGAGAGATAGGGCTAACAACTCTGTACCAGTAAAAATATTACTGCCCAAGTGTTTGTAGAGCATAGTATTCCACCTTTAAATCACTGCCCAAGTGATGTTTGACGGAGTCACATACAAGGAATCAGATCCAAGCCCATGAATGCATGTCATACGAAGGTGTTTTAGAGTTCTAGGGTTTCGAAAATAGGAACTCACTAATTTTCAAACTCGAATCGACTTGATAGATTAAGGACTAAATAACTGGACAACTATGCATTAAACTCTCAAATAACACAATAAATTTAACATGGATCTTGTACACATCCATTATTAGGAATCATAAGTAATACAATACATCAAATGTTTGCCCCGTTTCTGCATCCTTGATAGGAAGGTTTGACGTATCTCACACAGACATGCACCCACACAAAATCTTAATATTGATCCATCGTTACATTATATTGTATGTCGAATTGGCAGTAAACGACAGCATGTGAGCAAATTTACCCAATAAAATTCATCACGGTCCAGTGCAAAGTTGACTTTCTAATATCAAGAGTTGATAAGAGTGTCAAAATGAATCTTTTAAGATATCTGGGGATATTTCAGGCATCACATAAACTATCTAGATCGAGATATTTCAACTAGATATGTGTGCTTTCTTTATCGATCTTCAAAGTATTGCTGATATCAAAATTCTCTACAACCTTTTGGCGTTCCAAAAGTTTAACTTTTCTAAGAGAGATACAATAGTGGATAATGGCAATGCCTGAAATTCTTATTTTTCTTTCTCCATAAAAAAAAAGGAAAGAAAGAAAAATAAAAGAGAATAAAAATAAAAGAAAAATGGGAGAGAAAATTTACTATTCACTACATTTGAAATTCTTATTTTCTTCACTCTTTCTCTTCCAATCAAAGAAATAAAAAAAATTTAATCCGCTTTCCATTCTTTTCCTTTCCTTTTTTTTTTTTAATCCGCTTCCCTTTCATTTCCATGGTTTCCAAACAGAACTAAGAAAAAAAATGACAATTTTGTTAAAATATTACGAGTAGCATACTAGATGCTACGCCCTCAAATTGTCCTCCTAAAAAATAAATCACTATATCGTAACAAGAATCATGTATCAATTATTTTATCTTTTTGGTACATCTAATCTAAAAACACTTGAAAAATAAAAAAATACTCCGTATTACAAATTATGATTAAAATAAAATAGCCAACTAGACACTTAAGTTGGGAGGTTGTGCCACTTATTGCACTCTAATAGTTAAAAACACTATTCCTATATGGTACTCCAATTGAAATCATGAAATTTGAATGTGTAGTTTAGCTTCAGCAAGTTAAAAGGTGAATTAGTAGGATTGGTTATTTGAAAAAAAATCCATTATTAGAAAATCTGTTGTGATAAAGTTTAAAACCGCTACATTTTACTTTAATGAGATGAACAAAATCATCTTATGAATGCACCAAAGTTTACTCATATAGGCAAATTCATTTATCTTGTTATCAGAGAGTTTTTTTTTTTTTTTTTTTGGGATACCGTTTGCAACTCAAAATGATTTCTTTTGGCTATTATGAGTTCGGTGGTGGTGTTATACAGGAGTAACAAATTTCACCTTCGGCAGCTTACCATGAAAAAGGTGAGGAGGTATCCAATGGTTGATCTTTCATCAAAAGTACCAAAATAAAATTTCGTTAAAAATGTAGTTCTGGTCTCTATCTCTATACTCTCTCTCTCTAGCAGCTCTTGAGAAAAAACCTAGCCGCCGCTGGGAAGGCCTCTGCCTCTCTCTCCCTCCTCCCCATGGTAACCTCTTCGCCTCTCTATCCTATTTCCACCTGGTTTCTCCAAGCTCTCCAGTCTGAGGTTGCGTCTCCGTTGATTGGCGAGGTCCTCTCGTCGGCTTGTTCGGCGGTCAATGGTGCCCCAGAAAGTTATGATCAAAAGAGTAAGGGCTGGTAGACAGAAAGACCGTTTTGATCATAACTTTCTGTGTGCTTTGAATCGTGATGTGATTTTGGTGTCATTAGAAAGCTGACTTCAAGACCTCAAAATCGATATATAATTTGCATGTTTTCGATTTCGGACAAAGAAGTTATGATCGTTTGAAGTTATGACTGTTTGAATTTCAGTTAGTTAGAGGGGGTAGAGTGCCAAAAAAAAAAGTTAGAGGGGGCAAAGTGCACGCAAGGCTTAGTTAGAGGGGGTTAACTATAGTTTACCCTTTAATTTATGACTTCTTATTGCATTTTTTCGCATCCGTGATATAAAAAAGGGTGCGACTATTCACAGCCCCGTATTTTCTCCCTTAGCCCATTAAAAATTTTCAACCACCGAAATATGTTTCAGCAGTTAGTTACCGAAATTGAGATACATTTTCGACAGTTAGTTACTGAAATTGGGATACATTTTCAGCATCCAATTACCGAAATATATGTTTATTGTGCATTTCCGACATGTAGTTACCGAAATATAATCTTGTTTTCAACAGTTATTTACCGAAATGTATGTTCGGCAGTTGTTTACCGAAGGTTGAATATATTTTCGACATGTAGTTACCGAAATATAGTCTTCAAAAAAATTTAACGGGCTATAGGAGAAAATACGAGGCGGCGAATAGTCGCCCCCATGAAAAATTACACCTATCATTGTTGAGGAATTGCAATTGCCCCTGAATCTAAGCTACTCCCTCCGTCCCATAATATTTGTCCGGTCCGCAAAATAAGGACGTAAAAATAATACATTTCTTTCAATAAAAAATTCAAACTTTTTTCATAAATTACAAGAACTCATCGATGTCTAATGAATTGTTGAAAAAAATTTGAATTTTTCTTGCAAAAAACATATTATTTTTACGCCCTTGTTTTGCGGACCGGACAAATATTATGGGACGGAGGGAGTATTTTTTACCTAACCAATGACATGGACGCTTCTAACTTTTATACTCACACGTGTCAACTTTTAGCTTCAAGTGTATTGGACCAAATTAATTGTGGTTAAAACAAATTGATGGCTTTGTTTGGTTGGTAATTTAGTTTAGTACTTTAGTTTTGATAGTGGGTAGAAAGAGAAATAGGGTAATGATTGGAAAGAAGGTTAATAATTGGAGAGAGATAGAGAGAAATGAAATTAATAATTGGAGATATAGGATAATGATTGAAAAACAAAACTAAAACAAAAGTAAAATGACAACCGAACACAGCTATATTTTAGTTATTTTAGCTTTTCATCACATATTT
This sequence comes from Rhododendron griersonianum, assembly GCA_018127125.1. Lineage (NCBI taxonomy): Eukaryota > Viridiplantae > Streptophyta > Magnoliopsida > Ericales > Ericaceae > Rhododendron > Rhododendron griersonianum. Next base: position 4,229,373 of record CM030799.1, on the reverse strand, counting down.
TTCAACTTTTAGTTATTTTTAGCTTTTCACATCACATCGCTATAAATTATAGACCAACATTGAAAAGAATTCATGAAAGATGACGCTAAAGGCATTAAAAGATAGTGTATAATTACTAAGTCGCAACGATATTCAGTAAAAAATGAGTGAGAATGGTTTGAAATTGACTTATTCACGGAGTCGTGCAATCACACCCGTCCGTTTCAGCAATTAATGATTGTTTTAATCCGGACCGTCGAAAACGAATCTGGACGCCCGAGATTGAGCTCCGTAAATAAGATTTTCTCTAATGGATTATGTGATTTGCGAGGCGTGTAGATTTGAATGCATTTCAACAATTATTCGGGATTAGCGGATCAAAAAAACCAATTATTCGGGAATACTAGACATCCAAATTCTCAACAAGTCAGACGTCTGAACCGTTCACATTTGCAAGGGAAAATATATTTGGAAATTTGTACACCTGAACCTGAATGATAGGAGTCTCATTGGGCTCTCCCTTCTCTCTTCTTTCTCTCTCTAAACTTTTTCTAGAGAAATCCTAGCCGTCATTATTTGCTTGGGGGGAGGCGCCGCCTCCTCCCCCGGGCGCCTCTCTCTCTTCTTTTTTCTTCTCCCCTTCCCTTGCCGGCGCTCATCTCTTCCGTGGGCTGCTGTTCCCCCCCTCTCTCTTCCCCTTCCCTCCTCCTTCCTCGTTTCCACCCCCTCCCCCCTCCGATAAGATCCCGCCGGATACTCTGCTGGGTGTATCCCGTTCCGCCGGCTTTCTGGATCCCGTTGTGGACCGCCATTCTACCTTGTTGGAGGAAGCCGGTCTCTTGCCTAGCGGCGCTTTGGCTGTTTCGGGTGATGGATGGTGAGATTTTGTTGGGTTGTTGGTGGCGATGCTGTGAGTGGATATGGTGTGTTGGGACTGGGCATGGCGGCAGTAGGGGCTGTCGTGATTCCTGTGGTTGGTGCGGTGGTTGTGGCAGCGGTGCTGCAGTGGCTGTTTTGAGTGTTTCGATAAGTTAGGATTTTGATTTTGTGTTTCATTTTTGTTTTGTCCGGACTCTTGTCCGGTTTATGTCCGGATGTTGAGGCCGGTTTCTGTCCGGATGTTGGGTCCGGTTTTTGTCCCGGTGGGTCTTCCCGGGTGGTTTTGTTCCGATCTGGTTTTTCCAGATCGGGTGACTGATTTCCACAGGTTTAATGTTATCTTTGATTCGGAGCTCCGCCATCCCGAGACGGTGGTGTCTGGGTACTAGCTCCACGTTAGCCGGCCATATTGACGGTGTGAAGAAATGAGCATTTGGCTCTTGCATAGGCGCTAGACACTAGTTTCGTCTCTTAGTCTTTTATTATATTGTGTCTCTGTTTCTCTGTATTTGGGTAAAAATCTGTACTTGCCGTATGTCATATTTTTTATTCGGAGTTATCTGTAGATGCCGTATGGCTTGATTAATGAATTTGCTTTTTCCGTTGAAAAAAAAAAAACCTGAATGATAAAATTGGTACTATTTCCGCGTACAAGGAGGCTTACGTTCAAAAGGTGAAGCATTTTATTGGGTGGGTTATATGTGGAAAGTTTTATCGCGGGATTATGAAAAAGACCCGAGGGAAATTTCAAAGCCTCCTTTAATCGAAGGAAAGGCTTTTGGTATCACCAATTGCATGATCATCAACTGAGGAATAGTCTGGATTCATCATATGCCACAAGCAGTCAGCAGACCCGATCATTTACAGTATTCAGTTCCTTCCAGTCCATGACGGACAGTATAAAGGAGCATCCAATCGGAAGGGAGTAAGCTTATTTTTAACAAACCCGATAGTGTTACCAATCCCAATTAAGACTGTCTTTTTTAAAAAGAAAAAGAAAAAAGAAAAAGAAGTAATAGTAGTCCAATGAATTCCAAGGACTAGGACAGCAATCTGCACAGGAAATAAACTGCGGTCAGGCTGACACGTCAAGAGTAGCATCATCCATTTCAGCAAACTCTTTAATCAAGTTTTTGGATGAAGGCAAGCCAGCAATCACACCCTCTTCAATGCCGCACTCATTCGTTCCCCTTTTGATCTTGAAGTATCCGTCCTGCCATTTAAAGCAATAATTAAAGTATCGAAGAAGGGTCACATTTAATTAAACGTGGCCTAATTATGCCAAAAAAAGAGAACATACATCACCCCAGCTTCTATTCCACTGATTTGCAAGAAGCTGCAAAATGCAAGTGCACGATGAGGATACTGTCTTAAACATGGTTCACAATCCCATGATGATAATGAGGAATGTATCAACCTACCCAATAATCCTCCCCATCCTCAGAAGTTCCCCATCCAATTAGCTTTACAGCATGACCTCCCAAGACATCGCCTGTCACGTGCTTGTAAACTCCTGACTTGTAATGAGCAAAATCCTGTTCCGGGAAAAGTATAGTCAAATAAAAAGGTCCTATGAATACAAGGATAATTAGATTCATGCACCTTGTATATCTGAAACCACTTTCAGCATACAAAGCACTTGAAGATGAAATCCGATACAAACAGGAAGAAACATATAATTAAGATGCCAAATTGAGGAAGAAGTGATAAACCCTGTTCCTAGTAAACATTCAAGCACCGTCCATAATCTTCTGGTTCCTAATGTCCAATGGACTTGCACAACATAATCACATCTTCACAAGTCACACTAAAACAGTTCAAGAAATTTCTTTTACCTCATAAACAGTGAAAGCAACCTCAACTGGTCCATTCTTATAAACTTCTGCCATGATGTTATAGGGATCCGAGTGGATTCTATATGCACTGACACTGAAACGTTTTGACTCCCTCCAGAGCAGGTTCTTGTTTACACACTTCCTTGCACACTTTGGTGTCGGATATCCAGGTTCACAACCCGGGTGCGAGCATCCACTATTATCAAAATATGGATCACACTGCCAGATGATCATTTTGAGATACATGAGAATGCAAATTGGCCATGGATGCGAAGCCAATACACGAAAGTTATCATCTTTGAAAGGTACGTGAATCAAATCAGTGCAGGTGAAACAATAATACAGACGAGAAAGCCACCAGACTCTACCTCTTCAGTCACAACACCATGGTGGACAAAGTATCGCCACGCATAGAGCGAATAACCACCATCACAGCCAGCACCGCACAAAAAGCCACAACAGGCTAAGACATCGTTAACAGATAAAGAGAGATTCTGCATTATGACAAACAATGTGTGGATGTGTGTCCATACAAAAATCAGCAGTTACATAAGTTTGCTGTACATGTGAAGTATAGCTTACCATGCTGAAATGGACACAAAAACGGTCAGATAGTGACTCAACAGCACCAAAAGCCCAACAAGAACCACAGTGACCCTGTCCACATAAAATCAGGTCAGCAAAGATATCCATACGGCTCATCTGTTGAAAAAATCAAATAGAAATAAGCAATATTGGTCACCTGATCTTTACGAGGAGCATTGCAGCAGTTAACATAGAGAAGGACAAAGTATTAGCACCTTTATAAAGAATCATGAATTAACTAAGACCTAGCAAGTAACCAACCAAGAATTTTCCCGATGGTGCTACAATGAGGCCAAGCTGTTCTGGCATCAAAATGATCAGGCAACTTTAGGGTTTTTGGATGAGCAATTACTGGGACATCCTTCAAATCCTGTTGTGGTGTTGGTTTGACTCCAAGAAGGTGCTTAAATTGACCAACCTGCAAACCGAAGGGGAAAAAATGGCAACAACAAGCCATAGAAATAAACTGGAAGTTGAATATTGTCTAAACAGATGTGCACAATTCAGCCCGAACAAGGTCTGACAGCTGAGAAGAACTCACAGTATAATTAGAGAATCGAGGACTCATATAAGCTTTCCATCCAGCACTGGGATTTCTATTTATCAGGTCAATGATTGACTCCTGCATGTCCATACGCAAGAATTACAAAATTTGGAATGCAACCCAACTTAGAATTGGAAAACTTGTAAATCTTAGAAGCAATAAGTACCTGAAGAATCTGTGAGTTTAGCTTGAGGTTTGTTATCGGTTCTGGTACAACAACCTGCGTATAGAGCTAAATAAGTCCGAAAAACCCAGATTCAGATTTACTAAAAAAACTAAGAGTAAAGAGTCCCACCTATAAAGTCAACAAGACTCACTCTCTCTAATAAAGTCAAATAAAGCCAGAAACATAAAGCCTAGCTCAGAAAATAAGGACATTTGCAACTTGTGGAATGTTCCTCATAAATCTCATGAGGCTGTTGCCTAGATGTTTTTTTCTTTTTGTATATGATGTACAGGATGGCTTCTGACGGCATAGTTTTTTCCTAATCTTGCCATGTAAGTGGTTTATTGGTTTTTCTTTTGGTCTTGGATGGCCAAGTAAGTAGTTTTGTTTTGGTCCTTGGACTGTTTTGGTTGTATTCTGCGTTTGGGCTTTAATGAAATGAGTACATTTACCGGGGGAAAAAATAAACTCCAATAGTTAAATCCAGTGAGACGATCCGTGCCGTGTTGAGATAGCCTATACGGAGTACGAATCTTGATTATCTTTTTGGGGATTATCGATAGGAATTGCTACCCTACGGTGGTCTGGTTGAATGTTGAATAAAAATCCTAGGTTTCGAAACAATTGTGTTACAAGGGGAGACTGAATCCGAAACCCTAGTCCCTTCTCTCATTTGTTTCCAAATCCTTTAATCTGCTTTCTAGTTTAGTTTCCCCTGATCTCCAAAAAAAATCATGAGAGAGAGAGAATACTACCAATGCTAGACAAAGTAATAAATGCTCGTCTAAAGCTAAAGAGTGGAACCCAGTTTTTATGCGTTAAGGGTGTCTTAATTTAGAGATTGATTGGATGTTCGAATGGTGTCGCTAAAGAGTGTGTTAAGTTGTAAAAGAAAGAATAAAAAGTCAAAAAGTATTTATGATTTCTCCCTTTAATACCTATATAAACTTGCACCAAAAACACTCATATTTCATCCCTCTCAAGTCTCAATATATGATACTAACACACTTCCTAAAACACTCATGGGAGATGCTCTTACACATTAAGTCTGCTGGCATATAGAATGTGGGACCCAATCAAGTGGAGCCCACTCCACTGTCATACTCTCTCCAGCACCAGTTTTCAGCATTAGAGAAGCCGTTTAACATAACAACTGATATCCGAGTGTAGCGTACCAGGCAGATGACACTCACATAACTAAATCTGTGCAAAAAGTTTCAAACACTGAGCTTGCGGGAAAATCATTTAGCACGACCTTACACCTAATAACCACCATGAATTTGTGCGAATTTCATTACCAAGTTCAGATGAGCAGAAGTATGTTATGAAGATGACGTGTATGGCAATTCCACCGAGGCCCTGAATAATTTTTCGAGCCAGTAGTTGTTTTTGAACTGCATCGAGCCTATTGGATATTGGTCTATAAAACATCTATGAGAGTGAAACTAACTTGAAATCAAAATTAAACATTAAATAGTCTGCTCTTTGTTTGCTTTGATGATAGTACCTTGAAATATCATCAATATAAACTAGCACCAGACATCATTACCACAAGATAATTTTTGCTTCTTGGAATGTTTGTGAAAAAAAAATTGAATAGACATCTTTTAGCCTCCTCATAGGATGATACGCACCCTACCCATCTCTGGTGCCTAGCTCTAATACCAGAGTTCAAAGTTCATAATATTGTTCTAAAAGCCGGCCGCCTAGGCTGACTAGTCCTCGCCTAGGCACTAGGCGGTGGTCCAACGCCTAGATTAAGCAACCGACTAATCTGCGCCTACTCCTCACCAAGGCGTTAGGCGGCCGACTAGTCGGTGTTAGGCGCCCCTTCTCCGCCCTACTAGCGCCTAGCAATTTTTAAAACATTGGTTCATACTACTTTGGTACCCAAGAGATGTGGGACTTCGCTTCACATGTAGGTCATCCGTATTTTGATGATTGATTATTCCCTTGTCATCTACGTTGTAGCTTTTTTAGCGAATCAAACGTAAAAGAAACTTTAGAATGATCATATCATTCTAGTATATAACTAGGATTGCAAGTGAACTCAGCCGTTTGTGAACTGTTCATGACTTAACTCGGTAAAGGCTCATTTGAGTTCAATTCCGTACTAAATGAACCAAACCTGAGCCTCAATTTTAAGCTCATTACTAAACATGATAGTATTTGGCTCAATTGGGCTCGTGAACCTGGACCTGGAGTATATAAACATTGCATCTCTTCGTCGATTTCTTTTGAATAAAACTTTCACTTTTGTTGGGCATCTAAAACACTACTTGATTGTATGCCCTGTGAGAGGCATTATGTTCACTTAAAATATTGATTACAAGTAGAGTTGAGAACATTAGGTCATATGAACAATTACTATGGACAATTTTTTAGACAATTGAAAATGAACATTAACTAAACTCATTAGACACATCAAACGGTGGTGTGCTCTCTGCAGACTTTAAAGAGTAGCATCTAACATAAGCGATTAAGTTAAGATCTTTCTAAATGTCCTTCCTTCCAATTAAGAACGAAATCTAGACTAGAAAATTCCAATGATGTTACTAAACTGGCAGTAGCACAATACGCCAACTAGTTTACCTAGTCCATTGATCTTCCCATAACAGCTTGGTACAAGGCAAACTTCAAATTCCTCGACAATGATATTACATCAAAGCCGAATGATAGTTTTCCATTAGAGAAAGCTGAGTATAATAAAAGTCCTTAAACCTCTCCCTTAGCTGAGATCAATTCCCCAACTGAATCATATCACTTCTGTTAAAAGAAATTCTACCTTTGTATGCACTCAGATCTTCATACAAGGAAGACCATTGCCGTATAATCAATAATCAAGCCTTTCGCCGCAGAGGATCTTCAGTGGTTACCAGTTACCACCTTACAAATGCTATTAACCTTATTTACTTGGGAAAAGCCAACCATGATAACTTAAGAAACTAATAAGGTTCGTAACAACAGGTATCTAACTTTATTGATTACAGATTATTTTTTCCACGTACAAACCAAAGCCCTTCAAGGGGATATTACTTCTTGAAATATCTGTTGATCGTTAGAAGGCAACTGATGGCCTAGCACACCCATCCAGAGCTAATGCATTCAACTACATATATATCTAGACAAACAGTCTGATGATGTAAGATTGACAACTACGTAATCTATGATGATGTTTTTCCAAAGTCGACTGCTTTCCCAAAGTCCTGTCGACAGAGTAAAAGATAACTTCAAACCCAAACATGTAGAAATGAGCACCTTAATTTGGTGTTAAAAAAATAAAAAATTATATAGTAGATAGTGTTTTTTTTTTTTTTTGGGTGGTTTGAAAATGCACGTATTCCTATAGTGGACATTTATAATGGGACGGAGGGAGTATATGAGGTAAATCTGCGTCTGTCTGGTCTGACTATCTTCTCCTTTCTCTCTTACCTTTGCCTGTTTCCTTGAATTTTATTTGTATTTCAACTGTTGTTTTGGCTACTTATAGACGAGTGTAGGTTTGCTTGTTTCGGATCCAATCTTACGACAATTACTTGCTCTAGGATCATGAACGGAAAAACAAAACATACAAGAAAGGGTTAAAATGATGAGATTCGAAAAAATAAGGACATAGATCGTGAGAAAGTTGAGCAACCTGTAATTGAAACCCGTAGAGGAGGCCAAAAAGTAGCAGAGTCGCCAGGTTCATATGGCCGGCAGCCATTTTCCTCCCTTGAATCGAATGGACGGGAAACGCGGGGGCGACTACCAAAAATAATGGAATATACTGGCTTTATTGGTCAACTAAGGTGGCCTTCCACTTTTTCAAAAAGAAGGTTTTGGGAAAAAGAATTCAAGATCAAAAATTATGTGTTGACACAAATAATTTTTTTACTAATATGAATCTTATTTGATAGATCTCATTGAGATCTTTTAAACGGTGGAAAAAAAATTGAAAATTTATTTTTCATTTTCGTTATATTTGAATTTGAAAAAGAAAATTTTGGAAGAAAGCGAAACAGGATCTAAAATTTGTTAGTACAGAATCTTAAAAAATTATTTTTCGTTTTCATTTGTCGCAACGTATAAGTAGAATAGCATCGCAATTACTGGGGAATTTTAGGATTCATTTGAATAAAAAATTAGATGATTATGGGATTGAGCTAATTTCCCTCGAGCCATCTTGAAAAAATGTTTTAAATTTAATGAATGAATCCAATCGTTTATGTGGGATTCAAAGTGACTCCACACAATGATCTGTGCACAAAAAATCTATGCGGACATACTTTTTGTACCTGTAAATCATTACTTTTAGCTGTTGTTTATCTGCAGTAGTACTTGTTTTATGGGGATAGAATTAATAAAATAGATCTTTATATAAGCAACATTAGTTTAGAGCATCCACAATAAGGTTTGGTATATTTGTGTGTTTTAAAATGTGTATTAGGATAAAAATGAGACCCACAAGTGTATATTAGACATTGCTAACATAGGAGTGTGTTAGAACGTTCAAAATGAGTTTGGTAAATTAGTGTGTTAAAATACTTGTTAGGATAAAAAATGGGTCCCACAAGTGTATTATGTTTGCAATATATTGTTGTGCTTTAATAGTTTTAAAAATCATGCATGCTGATCAGGGAACAGATCAGTTTTTGTTTGTTTCTCCTAGCTAGGTTCTTTTTCTGCGTGTATATATCATCCCACAGATTATGTACACGCAGATCGTTATGTGAGGTCCATTATCAGTCCCACATAAATGATTCGAATTTTGTCGAATGCTCTTGGTAAAAATCAGCCCCGAAGATGCAAGCACTGATGTCAAAGGAAAAAGAACAGTTCAGACTCAGACCAATAATTCAGAAGGTGAAGACGAAGAGGATTATCAACCACAAGATCAAGACCCAGACCAAGATAATGACGGGGACGGAAGACATTATTTTGATGCATAATTGTAACGGTTGGTCCCGCTAATAGGTGCCCCTGGGGCAATAGATTAGGTGCAATTAATATACCTAAATCTACGAGTTGTGTTTATGGGTACTCACAAAACATCATTTTTCACCATTATTTTCTAAATCAGTCATAAATGTTTCTTATACTTTTTTGTAATGACAATATTATCCTCATTTCTTTTTAAAAATTAGGTAGGTGAAAGGTTTCAATACGAATAAAACTTGTAGATTATAATTTTTATTCCGTTAAGTTCCTGTAACTTGTTTTCCAAACCAAACAAAAAAAGGTTTTCTGTATGTATCGGAATATACAACATAAAAAGATCATCCAATAAGTATAGTTTGAAAGAGGATCATTTGATATGGGTTACAGATTTAATAGTGTCAATATATAGGCGTAAAAAATTAACAAACATAACAATATCTTTATACTATGGAAAATTAACAATTAGATAATACTACCACAAATTATTAAATAAAATTCACGAGTTTCAATTTTTAACGTCTAAAAGAAAGAAACAATTACAATTGTTATATAACAATTGTGCAAAACTCAGATCGGGTGAAATAACAAAAATGAAAATTTATCAAAACTCCAATTTCTAACACTTCACACAATATATAGGATTCAATTGTATGTCGCTCGAAGTGGGTTTCTTCTTCTTTTTGAACCAGTAATGATTTTTTTCTTATCTGAACACGTTATAAAATTGTGCCAAACACGTAGTAAAAATTCATACCTTTGTTAAGTTAATTTGCTTGGTGGCAAAGGTGGATTCTTTCAATAGCAGGCATACGAAGTGCAGTGCTTGATTGAACTTGAACCTCCATGAAGAAGTCTTGTAGAAGTATCAGAAAACATAAAAGTGGCGGGTTTGTTCTCCCATTTTTCTTCCTTTTTGTTTTTTTTATATTTATTTTAAAGAGATAGAGGAAGATAAAGAGTTATGGTCATTTTTATCATTCAAAATACTTTTGGACTTCTTTTGATTGAATGATTTGTATTCTCAATGTGGTTTTTAATAAATCTTGGAATATGTATAACAAAAATGCAATTAATGTACTTAAACTTGTGCCCCAGGAGCACCCTTTAGAATTTTCCTAATTGTAAATAGGTATACGTGTCCTGTAATGTCTTAGGATCCGTTCCGGATGAATAGTAAAAATAAGGTTTAAAAAAGGAAGATTTTTCAAATTTAAAAATTATGTGTTTACATAAATAATTTTTTTACTAATATGAATTTTGTTTAATAAAACTCTTTGAAAATCTTTTGAACAGTACAAAAAAATTAAAAAATTAATTTTTATTTTCATTATATTTAAGCTTACATTTTTTTCTTTTCTTAAAATTTTTTTTACTACACATCCGAAATAACACCTTAATCAGACAGTTGTAGAGTCATTTTCAAGACAGCCGTCCACTGTCTTTACTTTTTATAAAGAAGCATCTTTTGTTTGATGCTGCGTCAGAATCAACTTTCCTTTAGTAGATCAAAACTTCCGTGATGCTTCCAAGTGGCATGGGAGTATCATACTCCCAAGGATTACTTACCACATAACAGACAACTTATACCATTCACTAAGGCAACACTTACCATTGTATAAGGTAACACTTACCATTTCAAAGGTGGTAAGTTTTGCCTTATACGATAGTAAGTGTTGCCTTAATCAATGATAAGTGTTGTCTGTTTCTGTGGTAAGTAATCTTTCGTTTTTTGGGTCAAAACCACCTCGTTTTTAACAAAACCACCCTACTTTTAGTTTTTAGTTTTGATCCAAAGGCTGTGATTTATTTATTTTCAATCCAAGGGTTGTAATTAATTGGGAGTATGATGCTCCCAAAACCGCCGGGAGCATCATAGCCTTTGCCTTAGTAGATGCGTCGTTTTCAGGAATCAAAATCAATTATTCTAGAATTACACCTAATTTTCACACCCAATTATACGTACAATTCATATGATTTGTGGCCCTCACACACATTGGATGCGAGTGAGTGTGTAAATTAGACGTGGTTATAGCATGGTTAAATCAAAATTATTTAAAACGCGTTGTCGATGGGGCCCAGGGAGCACCCGGATGCGAAATAATTCTTGAATCCTGTTTTCTTTCATCCTAAAGTCCGTGCCTAGAGGAGTTAAAAAAGACCCTTTGGCATTCAGAGTGAGGTATGAGCTATTCAGAGCGAACTCCAACTCCATAGCAATCAATCCTCTGCCTCCCCTCTTGCCTTTTCTTCCTTTCCATCATACTCCCTTTGTAATACCCCCTTTGTAATCAGATCCTTTCAGATTTCCAGTTACTCCCTGTTCGTTCCTCTAGCTAAGGGAAATCCTTTCCTCTTTTAAGGTATGAATTAAGATCTAATGTTTTTCCCAAACCTTTATTGGAGTATTTAAATTCATGTAAAGTTTCATTTGGTTTTCAGGCATGGCATTTCTGGATAACCCTGGCACTAGTGGAACTAGTCAGAATGATAGACCAGCTTTCTCAGATAGAATTCTTAGAAGAGAAGAAAGAGAAGATCTTCAATCAGACGAGGTTATAGATACAAATGAAGATTATGAGACTTTTGCTAATAGAGGTTTTGGTTTATTCAACCCAGAAGTTCTATATAAGAAGACAGGTTTTTGGACATTTAGAACAGGTCTCTTTAGAGATCATTGGGAAGTACAAGTTAGTTGTTTAGCTAATGATGTGGTTAATTTAGATTTAATAAATAAAGAATCTACTAGTACATTAGTAAGAAATAAAGAATATAAATTTATGCATTTAGGATTAGTAGTTATAGGTATTAAAGGAAAGGGATTAGTAAGAAAAGAATTAGGACGTAAGACCCTTATATCATTATATGATGGTAGATGGACAGACGCTAGCAAAGCTATGATAGGAGTGACAGAAGTAGCTATGAATGAAAATAAAGGTATATTCTATTGTAGTCCAGACTTTTCAATGAGTATTGAAGATTTTTCAAATCATGTCAAGATAGGTATTCAGACTAAAGGATATGAAGATATGAAAGAAGGTGAGAATTTATCAGTTTGTATAGGTTTTATAGGAAGATGTTCAACAAATAGTGGAGTTAATTTTAAGTTTAAAAAAATTAAGAAAGTTGTAGATATAATGGGAAGTAAAGGTATAAAGATGATTAGACCATTAAACAGTGCAGAAGAATTAGCAGGATTAGAATGGAATTTAGAAAGGTTTGTAGAAAGAAATTCGGTTTCAGTAGCAGAACAAGCTCACACAAAATTCATCAGTGCAGAAGAATTAGCAGGATTAGGATGGGATTTAGAAAAGTTTGTAGAAAGAAATTCAGATTTAGTACAAGAACAAGCTCATATATATAGGAATAGTGAAGGACGGACTTTAGTAAGATTTTGAGACTATAATTACCAAGCTCCTAAAGAAGAAGACGAACAGGAAACAGAAGGTATTTTCTTGCATGTTTAAATGCATTATCAGAACTTTTTCGTAGCACGAAAGTTAGATTGGTTTCCCAAGACCTAATCAAAATTTGGGTGAGATGAGTTTGGTTTCCTCTCTGAAGCCAACAGTAGTTACTGGGGAAACTCTAAATTCTCCAGCTAGTCCGGTTCAAACGGCGGCCGGTAAAGACGAATCAAGTCCGTTGATGGGTGTGGCTTTCCCCAAAAGCCAAAATCAGATCAAAGACTGTTGTAGGTGAGAGAGTTCAAAGAAGTCAAAAGAAAAAGAAGCCTGTAGAAGACACGGTAAGAAATGTTCTAAACAGACTCCTTCAAGACTTGATAATTTTACCACAGACTTCTCAAGTTTACTAGTACCTTATCTATTTTACATTGCTTTTGAGGAATTTCTATTTGTATTTCTTCTTGTCGTTTGTTGTGCGTGTAAGATTTCTATTTTTCTCGTGAAATTAATGTTGTTGTTGTCTCTGTGGTACCTTAATTTGGGTGTTAATTAACACAATTTCAAATGGGCTGATTTCACTTTTTGGTTTATAACTGATCAAAATAATATTTAGCATATCGTTCAAATCTTCTAGAAATTTATTGACTAAAGTTGATTACTGTACGTCAGGCTTTTGATTTCCCTTTCTCCCTACGGCTCTCCCTTCTCTCTGGAAAAAAGTTGCGACTCCAGATCTAGGTTTTGCCTAGGGGGTGGGGCTGCCACCCCTTGCTCCACCCCCCTCCTCCTCGCCGGTCACCTTCCTTCACCTCTCCACCCGCCGTTATTCGTCCCTAGCCAGAACCAATCTCCATTGTCTCCGATGCTTCCTTCTCGTCACCTCCACCGCTCCTCCTCCGTCCCCCCTGCACTACCTCCTCCTCCATCTCCACTGCTCCACTGTCATCCCCACCTCCGCCCTGGTTCGTTTTGGACTAGATCTGACGATGAGATGAAGCTAGGGTGGCTCGGCTCCCTCCGGCAAATAAGTCTCCAGTTTACGTGGCGACGTTTATCTGGCGACATCTCCAAGACCGGAGGTTTCTTTTCAATTTTTTCTTTGTTTTTTAGTCTAGTGTTTTGGTTTTATTTCGTCTGGATGTTTAGGCTGGTTTCTGTCCGGATGTTGGGTCCGGTTTCTGTCCCAGGGGGGTTTTCCCCTAGGGTTTTGTTCTAGTCTGCTTTCTCCAAATCTAGTATATGATTTACATCGGATTTTATGTTGTCTTTGATATGGAGCTTCGCCATTTCGAAACATCTGTCTGGTTACTAGCTCCACTTAGAGCATCCGCATCAGGCTCTTTAAATTTTTGACCAAATTACACCTTAAAAACTCACTTTATTAGTTTAACTACTCATTTTTTAAATATCTACTGCATCAAACTCTCTATATGAAAGCTATCCCATTTAAAATATTATTTACTCTTACTCTCTACTCAATTAAATATTTCTTGTCAAGGGCCTTGTTTGGGGCACTACAAATGGGCAATAAATTGATTTTTTTTTTTTGGAACCCACTACGGGTTTTACAAAGATGATTCAAATTGCAAATCATTCTTAAAATATTTTTGTTTATTGATTTTTGAAAAAAAATTAGCTCAGCTCGATATCGGTAAGGACTGTTTAAAATTCATAGGATACCCTACGAATTCAATTTAGAAAGAAAAGGGGTTGGAAGAGACAAAGTACCGATTTGAAAATTAATAAAATATTTCTTAATTGGTGAACAGGGGCTCGCTTGAGATAAAGAGACACTGTTACAAAATCTAAATTTTGGCAAGTGGTCCCACCACTAAAGAGGCTGATGTGAACCCATTTTACACATTTGGCTCGTTGCTATAGTTTTAGATGGGAAGTAGCTAGTGTGATGTGGATGCCCTTAGGGCATCTCTAGTGGGTGATGTTAAACCATTATTAGGGTCAGATTTTTCTGACTTAGAGCATCCACAGTGGAATAATCAAAAGTGGATAATCAAAAGGTGTCACATCATCTTTTGGTTATCCATTTAAGGGATTGCTAAGGTTAGCAATTTAGAGGTCTACAGTGGTACAATCAAAATTGAATAACCAAAACTTGCCACATCACCTTTTTAACTTATAAAAATCTAGAAATTGTGACATAGAAAATAATTTTTTTAAAATAGTTTTCAAACTAATAAAAATAGGTTATTAGAAAAGAGAAAAAAGTTTTTTGAAAACTTTGATTTAAAAAAAAAACAGTTTTCGGGAAAAAGTTAAAAAAAAAAAAAACAGTTTTTGAAAAAAAGTTTTAATAAAAAACCTGTTTTGAAATAAAACTGTTTTAAAAAAAAATGGGGAAACAGTTTTAATAAAAAAAAGTGTAAAACAATTGTTTTTTCAAAAAAAATAAAAACTGTTTTAAAAAGTATTTTTGTTGTAAACATGTTGAAAATAGAAGAAAGAAAGTTTTTGTGTAATGATGGTATACTTGATTGAGGAAATGTGAAAACAATTAAATTTGATTATTGGCAAAAGGTTTATAGTTTTGATTATCCAATGGCCAAAATTTGATGAGTTGCTAAGATGTTTCTAAATTTGGTTATTCCAATGTGAGCTCTTTTTGAGCAAATGTTGCTAACTTTATAAACCTTTTTGTTTTGATTATACCACTGTGGATGCTCTTAGTAAATCAAGTCTAGCTAGTTTGGGCTCCCTACACTACTACAATAATCGTAAAAGATGACAGTTTAAAAGTGTCATTAAATGTGAAAGATGACAGTTTTGAAACTGTCATCTATAGAGCTGTCATTAAAAGTCTAGATTTGTTATGACAATAAAAAATTGTCATTAAACATATAAGATGACAGTTTAAACCTGTCATCTTTGTGATAAAAGATGATAGTTTTAATCCGTCATCTTTAATCGCAAAGATGACGGATTTAAACTGTCATCTTATTTGTTCTCCATTCAAGAAAAAAAAACCAATTCTATTTCGAATGTGTGGCTACCCACGTGCCTCTCGCATGGCTGCCCAGTGGCACTTGTGTGGCCAGCAAATATTTGCTTGCCTCAGGACTTGAACTCAAGAACTTAAGTTCCTCGCGCGCATGTTACCAACTGAGCTGGCACCCTTATTGTTAACAAAAGACAAACAAAAATATGTATACTATATTTTTGAAAATTTTAAGATGAGCACTTTTAATGTCAGTTTTGGATGAAACTGTCATCGTAGACATTGAAAGTATAAGATGACAGTTTTAAACTATCATCTTATATGTTTTTATGACGCTTTTTGACTGTCATCTTTTATGATCAACTGCAATGTCAGTTCTAATTAAAACTGTCATTAAAAGGGCTTAGTTTCAATGTCGTTTTAAGGAAAACTGTCATTAAAAGGTTTCCCATATGGGCTTCCGGAAGCGCCATGTTTTAATGTCAGTTTTAAGCAAAAATTGACATTAAAGAAAAAGATAATAATGTCACTTTTATTCTAAACCGTCATCATATATCGCAAAGATGACAGTTTGTAAGATGGACTGTCATCAAAAGTCTACCATCATATTTTCGATGACAGTTTTACAAAAACTGTCATTGTTTCAATTTTTTGAGTGTCATCTTTTAAGGTTTTTGTAGTAGTGCTAGTGGTATTGTTAACACTATACTAACTTTAACAATATATTACTCCCTCCGTCCGGATTTAATTGTCCTTTTTTGGAATTCGTGTCATTTTTCAATCGATTATATCTTGCAATTTATAATGTTTTACGTTATTTTGAAAACACTGTATTATAGAACTAATCGAGATCTATCAAACAAGATCCATATTCGATAAGAAATTCATTACGGATTCCAAGATATAACCCGTTTTTTAGCCGGTTAGAATAGAACTAGGGACAATTGAATCCGGACGGAGGGAGTATTACTAACCGTAGCAAGCCTACTAGCAATACAAAGAGAAGAGAGAGAAAGAGAGAGAAGAGGAGAGAGAGGGCTAACAACTCTGTACCAGTGAACTCCCAAAGGTGAAAGCAAACTACTAATCGCCCCCCTCCTGTCAGACCCCCCTTGATGACTTCCCCCTTTTACCCCCAACCCCAACGTGCTCTCTCTCCCCCAACAGTCTCTATCCCTCTCTCTCTCTCTCTCTCTCTCTCTCTTATTTAATTTTTTTTTATAAAATTTTAAATATTAATAACTTTTTTTCACGTATATTTTTTTAATAAATTTTATATTTTTGAAATTTTCTGAACAAAACCTATCAAACGAGCCTAATATTGATAGTGAAATAATGTAAAACGGAAGAGTTCGCGTGTAGTTATTTCATATTGATATTGAAATTTGTTTGATAGGTTTCGTTGAGTAGATTTCAAATATATAAAATTTATTTAAAAAAATACGTGATTTCAACCTCTTTATACAGTTTATATACTAAAAAATATGGTTAAAAAATTAAGTGTTCCAAATTTGAATCCGTTTGAACCGGTGGAAAGGTTTTATTTTTCTGATCATTTTATTCTAAATGATCATAATTAAATTTTGAATTTAGGGCTCTCGTTGATTAACCCTAAGAGATATTTGACTCTACGACTTTTTTAGGGTTAATCAACGAGAGCCCTATAGTCAAAAGTTAATTATGACCATTTAGGATAAAATGATCAGAAAATTAAAATCTTTTCACCGATTCAAACGGATTGAAATTTGGAACAATTAATTTTTCAATAAATTTTTCAATAAATTTCAAACGAATTGAAATTTAGACAGTTTAAGCTACCACAAAAATATAATTTTCCGTTTTACGTTATTTCACCATCAATATTAGGCTTGTTTGATCAGTTTTGTTGAGTAGATTTCAAAAATATAAAATTTATTAAAAAAAATACGTGAAAAAAAGTTAATAACATTTAAAATTTTATAAAAAAAAAATCAAAAGAGAGAGAGACTACTGGGAGAGAGAGAGAGAGCACGTTGGGGTGGGGGGTAAAAGGGGGAAGTCGTCAGGGGGGCCTGACAGGAGGGGGGGCGATTAACAGCTCCCAAGGTGAAATGTCGGTATCAATATTGTTCTTGACTTGCCGTTGGAGAGAGATAAGAGAGAGAAAGGAAGGGATGAGAGAGGAGGGGTGGGTCCACATGCACACACACATATATATATATTTTTATATCTTTAAACTAACACCAACACACATCTTAAGTACACCATTACAATACACATTCACTTTTTAAATTTATACACTTTTAACAAACAATAAATGGGACCCACTTTATACATTTTATGTCATATAACACATAAATTTTAACCAAACCACTAGAGATGCTCTTAAGCCGATCCTTGTTGATTACGGTGTGGAATGAGCGATGATTTTTGCTTAAACGCTAGGCATCAACTTCGCTTTATGTATCTCTGTATTCTGATGAGAATATGTAATTGCCGTATGACCTGATATGTACTCGGTGTTAATCTGTAGATGTCGTATGACTTGTTTAAAAGAATATTCATTTTCTCGTTAGGAAAAAATAAAAATTTAATTACTGTAGTACGTACTGCTTGCGGGAATACGAAGCTACGAACCAATGTATCTCGATTTGGATCTTACTGCTTGCCCCCTTCATGTCCATTCAGCTGTTCTCAGTGGGTGTGTTGCTATTCTTGAAGCATGCACGGATATATATACTTCGAGACGGGAGTTAAAAGCGGATACCGATGCTCCTTTGATACGAAATTAAATTTGTTCGAAAATGGAATTTGATCAGTATGAGACCTAGGTTCTACGTAAATGTTAGCATGCATGACCGGCTGTTTCTTTCTATATAATCAACAATCCATTGCAAACTTTGAAATCCAAAAACACCCAGAGAGAGAGAGAGAGTTAACATGGAGGCAGCAGCATCTCAGAAGGCAGCAGTACTAGTATTTGGTCTGTTGTTGGTACTAATAATCCAGGCGTGCAATGCCCAAATATGCAACGTCCCGATAGGGGATCTAATGGCTTGCAGGCAGAGACGGATTTAAATGCGGGCATATGGGGGCCAAGGCCCCCACGCGGTTTCGGGTTTTTTTTTTCAAAAAAAAATTAATACTCCCTCCGTCCACTTTTTAGAATCTAGTATTTCATTTTGGGCTATCCCTTAATAAGTGTCCATTTTGTAAAGTTAGTGGATAAAAGTTGGTGAATTTTCTATTTTGCTCCTATAAATAGATTTCATTTTGAAAAGTTAGTGAGTAAAAATGTAATTATGATGTTTTCATAAAGGGTACAGAGAGAAAGTAGAGGTAAAAGTTGATGTGAAAGGTATAATGATGATGTCTTTTTAATAAGTTAAAATTACTAAGCAGGACACTTAAAAAGGGACGAAAGAAGTATTAAGATTAGTTGTTTTTTTTTTAGAACACCTACGTATTATATTTTGTATTGAGTGTTATTAGACATTAAAATGCTCTAAGAATGTGTGCGTTTCGGGTCCCAAACCCTAATTTCTCCCTCTGCGCATGGTCTCTTATAAGTTTTTTCTTCAATTATTAATCTCATTTCTTTTTCTATCTCTCTCCACTTACTATCCAAAAAACCTCCCTCAAAATCTAAACCAAATAAACTATTAGATTCCCAAACCTTGAAATTTCAAAATCTTGTTCATAGTTCGGCCCCCGCATTTACAAAATCCTGATTCCGTCCCTGCTTGCAGGCATGCCGTGAGGGTAACACGGTTACGGTCGGGACCCCCTCCGCCCACGGCCAAGTGTTGCGAGGTGATTTCTCGCGCGGACTTGCGATGCCTATGCTCTCACAAGAATTCCAAGTTCCTACCGGTCCTTGGCGTCGACCCTGTTAAAGCAGCCAACTCCAAACCAATTGGCAAAGAATGGAGAGGCCGCCCAAGCTCATATACTAGTTTTTGGAGGAGATATTTAACTGATGTGGGACAAATCCCAATACTCCCCCGCACGTGCGACCCCTGACTTGCACGTGGAGAGGTCAACAAAGGATCCGAAACACACGGATCACAATGAAATAAAGTGCAACTATGGCACAAACAAAGGGGGAAAAGCCTCCGAAACTCTAGCTCTGATACCATGTTAAAGCATCCAACTCCAAACCAATTGGCTGGGAGAAACGTTCTTTAAGATCATTCCAAATATCGAGTGCCGACTCGGAGTAGATAATGCTTGAAGAGAGCTCAGGCATAATAGAATGCAAAATCCATGAGCAGATCATGTCATTCACCCGTTCCCATTGGGAATAAATGTCAGAAGAAGGATCTGGCTTTGGGATTGTTCCATCAACAAAACCCATTTTATTCTTGGCTCGAAGTGCCATTCTCATGGCACGAAACCATAAATTGTAGTTGTCTCCATTCAGAGGTGGAGAAACAAGAACAGCCGAAGGACGGTTAGAATGATAAAGAAAATAAGGATTTTCATACGGATCTGTCAATTGTTGAGCTTGAGCAGAATCCGTAGATTTAGAGGATGATTTAGAGGACGGACTCTCCATGACAACAGGAAAAGAAAAAAAAAATTCAAGCCCTGGGCTCTGATACCATGTTAAAGCATTCAACTCCAAACCAATTGGCAAAGAATGGAGAGGCCGCCCAAGCTCATATACTAGTTTTTGGAGGAGATATTTAACTGATGTGGGACAAATCCCAATAGACCCGAACCTCGCCCTTCAGCTCCCAGCTGCCAAGTGCAAGATCCCTTATCCACCCCAGTGCTAGGTAGATTCATGTGCAACCTGATATATCGCGCGATCTCTCCAGATTTATATCGGGTTTTACATTAGGATATTTGAATAATACTGATCAGAGGGACGGGGGACTACGTGTACTCTGGAATTTGTGGAGTCCAAGTCCCATAGACACTCTCGTCGGGAAAAAAAAAAATTGATCTCCTAATATTGCTTCAATTAAAGGAATTGTGTATCTTCTATTGCTGTCTATTATATTTTTGTTGGTGCTTTTATAAATAATTCTATGATTTAACAAAGAGTGAATAATTAAATTGGAGATAAGAGGGAGTATACTTGACATAGCATCTCTAACCCATCTATATTCGTCCAAAATGGAGGAGGGATGAGACAGAATGTTCTCTGTCAAATATTTTTTTATAAACCATAGGCCATTCGATAAAATTTCAGGTATTGGGTGTAGTGTATGTCATTAAGGTCCAATTACTTCCATTGATTGGTGATTTTAGTGGTCCTGTATCACTTATTTTTCCTGACTGTGTTTTATTTTATTTTATTTACAACAGCCCGCTACATTTGGTTTTGCTCTTTTTTATTAGCGAATTACCCATGCCTACGGCTACGACACTCCAAACTACGTCAAATAATTTAAATTCAATGAGTACATGGTATCAAAGTGTAATCGAAAATTTGAGAACCGAAGTTGAAGATGCATAAGAATTTCGTGTCGTCGTCCTTGGTAGTAGTACTGTGAATTTTATGATTTTGAATCCTATTAATGCAATTTTGTATTTAAGTGATTTGGACCATTTTTGATAGTGTTGTTGGCGCAAGCCATTCACTAGTTTGAACCAACAAAGTTGATTTAAGTTTGAGATTGAATTGCGTTTGGATGACGGGCATGCATTAGTGAAATTACATGAGGTGGGGGCTATCATGTACATGAGGTGGGGAGCTATCATGTACAAAAGGTTCTTCTGTAGCATCTCTAACCGTTTCAGCATTTGGACGATTCAACAATTTCAACTGTAAGTCATCGCAAACATAAAACTAGATGGATATTTGGTTTTATCTCCTTAAGGAAAACGTTGATTGCACCCTCGAAAACGTGCTACATGCGTCATTTCCCCGAAAAAACCCTTCAGTTTCTCTAAGTTAACCACCTACAAAAAAGAAAGAAAGCATAAGCATTAAATTAGCAACAACACTGCCAGAAACCAAAAATAGCAAGAGTGAATCAAACCATTAGCATTCAAATTTTTTTTAATCAAATTTCCACTAAAAATACCACTAGTATATTTTTTGTATTTTTTATTATTCAAAATATTTTGTTTAATTTTTCTTCGTAATTCTTGGGATTAATTATTCATTTCGATGAGAGGAATAAAAAGTACGAAAATCTTGACCAAAGTTGAAAAAGTCCATAAAAAACAACACTTTAGTTGAAACACATTTTTTTTTTAAACTTTTGATCATAATTTTTTTTACTTTTTAGACTACTCTTATCAAGACGAATGATTAATTCAAAAAACATAAATCTAATAAAAATTAAAAAAGGATAAGCAAAAATATCAAAAAATTAGTGAAAACATGGTAAAGGTTCATTGTGTTTGTCTGTACCTATGGTACATTTTATTGTTTGAGTGAGACAACTGTCCAAAAAGGTTCATCATTTTGAGACGTAGATAGTATCAAATTAGATTCATCACCTTTATCCTGCTTCATCATCATCACTTTCAGAGGTTTCTTTTGCAGCTTTCTACTTCAGGCCATACTTTTTTCCATTTTGGCTAATGCGAAATAGCAAAAGCGTAATATCTAAATTACTTTTGACAGGATCAAATTACTCACGCCAATTGAGAAATTTTGCAGTACTAAAGGTGTTAGATATTTTGGCACTTTCCGGGGGTTGTTCAAAACCTTCTTTGCCGTCTTTGTCATATCGACTCCATTTGATTGTAATGGGTAGATTAATTAGGGGGTAGTTTCTCGCTCGATGCTCCTCCCATTATCTGCGCCAAATTAACCGCTACGGAATCGAGCCAATTGTGTGAAAGGTAAAAGTATTACGCAAAACATCATGCATATTGTTTCCAAGAGTAGAAAATTTATTTTGGCACGATTGTCTTTTCTATAAAATTGACCGAAATTTTGTTTTCCATATATATGTATCCTAAATCAATTTTCTTTGAAAAAGGCCGAAAATTTGCTTTCCATTAATACTCCCGAAAATATGTTTTCCAGAAGAGTGGTGTTTAGGGCAGCAGCCATTGCCTTTTATCACGTTTTTTTAGTCTTGCATCTGGCTATATATATGTAGACCTATTATGTCATAAGGGCGACGAGGACGGAGATTAAATTTATACAGAGAGTATTTTTGTTGCCGCCTACAATCCTTTTCTTCGTTCTCGCACACGGTTTTTGGTTTTCGATAGAGTGGCGAGAGTTTTGATTAAAGAAAGGGTTGCACGAGTTTTTTGGTTTACAGTGGAGGCGTGTTTGATAAATTTCTGGCAGCCCATGTTCTTTCGTTCTTTCATCTTCGAACGTTTTATTGTTTGGGTTGTCTAGATCTCGCATCACATCATATCATTCATCTATCCATTCTTTGTGCCGTTTGCTGCTGTGGCCGAATCTTTTGGAGATTGATTCGGAGCCGGTTGAATCCGGAGATCGGGCGTGAAGTCCGTGGTGCATCTATTGGATCTTGAAGAAGCTCGGGGAGCATCGGAGATTGGCGAGAATAGGTAAAGGCTTGGGTAAGGTTTTTACTATTTTGCAATCTGTACTTCTTTTTGATTAATAGAATATATCAGTAGTGTTAGGCCGTGGTTTTGGCTTAGGGTTATTTAGGACCCTAAGTTTTTCCACGTAAATCGTGCGTATCCTGTCTCCATTTTTATTCTACTGCACTACTTGTTTTTTGGTTTGGATTAATCGAGATAATCAACCCGTTCATCTTTATTAATTTTTAGATCAGAAAAATTGGTGATTTTTTTAATCAAAACTCCTATTCACCCCCCCTCTAGGAGTAGATTGAACGCTTCCGCATAATTTCAATTGGTATCAGAGCGGGTTGCTCTGTTTAGGTTTAACCACCTGAGTTTAATTCTGGTTATAATGGACATGAACGCACCACGTGAGGGAGCCTCAAACTCGAGGCCACCTTTTTCCGACGGTAATGATTATCCGTACTGGAAAGCCCGTATGACCACATATTTGAGTTCCTTAGGAGTTAAGGTTTGGAGATCAGTTAGGTACGGCTATGAAGCCCCTACCATAGAAGACACTACTACTAAACAGATGAGGGCTAAGGAGGACAAAGAATGGAATACTGTTGACAATGATAGTTTTGAGGCAAACTCTAAAGCTTTAGGAGCTATCTATGGTGCATTAAGTAAAACAGAGTTTAGTCGTATTTCCGCATGCACCACTGCAAAAGAGGCTTGGGATATTCTCCGAGTCACCCATGAGGGTACTAAGACAGTTAAAACTTCAAAACTCCAAATGCTTACAACACGTTTTGAAGATTTAAGAATGCAGGAAGATAACACATTTGATAGTTTTATCACTAAATTGAGTGACATTGTTAATTCCTTCCATGCATTAGGAGAACCAATCCCTAATCTTAAAGTTTGTCGAAAAGTGCTTAGGTCTCTTCCTGAAAGGTTTAGGGCTAAGGTAGTTGCAATCGAAGAAAGTGATAAAGTTGATGACATTCTTTTTGAGGAACTTGTAGGTAAACTTCAAACGTTTGAATTGAATCATCTCTCAAAGAAACCTACATTAAAGCTCAATAAAAGCATTGCTTTTAAATCATCTAGAGAAGAATCCTCTGTGACACAAGAGAGTGATAATGACCTTGACGAAGAAGAACTTGCCTTCTTTGCTAAGAAATTCAGAAAATTTGTTGAAATCCGTAAGAATAATAAATCTGGAAATTTTTCTTCTTCGACTAGTGGAGGTAACAATTTTAATTCTGTGGATAATGAAAAGAAATCTTCTATTGATAAATCCAAGAAACCCCAAGGTATACAATGTCACGAGTGCCACGGTTTCGGGCATGTTCAGGCAGAGTGTGCAAACACTCTTAAAAAGAAAGTAGCCAAAGGGTATAAGGCTACGTGGGATGACGATAGTGATGAGAGTAGTGATGGGGGTTTTGAAGCTTCTAGATATTCTGTGCTTGTTGCCAATATTAAGTCCCCCACATCCCCCAAATCGGTTGAACTTTCTACAACTCTTAGAGATGATAGTAAGTATGTCTCGACTGACGAAGACTGTGAGAATAGTGATGATGATATAGATTCTATTCATGAGGCCTATAATCAATTGTTTAAAGAGGGTGTCAAATTGAAAAAGAAAAAGAAGGAACTCATGAGTGTCATCGAGAGAATTAGTGGTGAGAGGAACAAACTTAGTAATGACATTGAATCTAAGAACGTCGAGTTTGAAAAATTAAAAGCCCATAACTCTAATCTGGAAGACAAGTTTGCCAAAATTGAGAGAGATCGTGTGGATGCCTTGAAGGCCCTTGAAGGGTCTAAGGATAGGATTTTTGAATTGGAGCGTGACCTTAGGGAGGCCACTGAGGCCATAAAGCGTAATGAGTGTGGCGCAACTCGTATTGCTAAGATGACACGTACGTTTAGAAATAGAAGCGGCTTAGGGTTTGTTGATCCACCTTCACTGACACCTAAGGCTAACGAGTTCACAAAAAGGGAAATCAAGTTTGTGAAATCTGAAATTGCAAAGAATGAGGTAGTAAGCGATGAACCCGAATCTTCTATTAAATCTCCCACCATCATTAAAAATGCTTACAATAGTAATCATGCTCCTGAAAAGAAAATTTCTTTTATTTGTCACTACTGTGGTGGTCAAGGTCACATTCGACCTTTTTGTTATACACTTAGAAGGGACAATCAGAGAACAAAGAGGAAATTATTTGTAGCCCTAGTTGATAAAAGTGTTCGATATGGTCAACCCAATGTGGGAAGATCTCAAGTTGTGTGCCAGTCTCCCACAAACATTAAGAATGAGAATTTTCAAAAGAAATTGAGTCAGTTGGCAAATCAAACTTCTCACCTCGTCAAGGAAATAAAAAAGTTGTCAACTTTGGCTAAAAATAATGGAGAGACTGATAAGTTTGTTGAAGGACGAACCACACAAAGTCACACCTCTAGTGCGAATGCTAAAACAAAGCAAATTTGGAAGAGAGTCAATGTCGTTTGTCATGTTGCACACACTGCGTATAGAGCACATGATGCTTGCGCCTGGTACTTAGACAGTGGATGTTCAAGGCACATGACTGGAAATAAGTCTTTCTTTGCTAAGCTAGAGAAGTATAATGGTGGTTTTGTCACATTTGGCGATGGCAATACGGGTAAAATCGTAGGACAAGGCACCATAAACGCACCCGGAATCCCTCTGTTAGATAACGTATTATATGTTGAGGGTTTGAAAGCTAACCTGTTAAGCATAGGGCAATTTTGTGATAATATGCATGAAGTCAATTTTTCTAAAAATAATTGCTCTATTGTTGATTCTTCGGGTGTGTGTGTGGTTAAAGGTGTTCGTTCCTCGGACAATTGCTATTGTGTTGAAATTGTCGGTTCTAATGTGTGTCATCCAGTCCAACATTCTAGAACTAAACATGACTTCTGTCATCATTTTATTCGTGATTTGGTTGAAGATAGTGTCGTGACACTTAAGTTTATACCCACACATGAATAAAAAGCTAATATTTTCACAAAACCGTTAGATTCCCTTAGGTTTGAGTACCTTAGGAAGTCTATTGGTCTCGTTTCCATGGATTCAGTGGGTTTGCATGTCTCTCATTTGCGTGTTTTGTGTGCTATCATTCTAGAGTACACATGTAAAACTTTTTCTTTATTTTTATTTCCATTTTTTTTTGTTCTGCATATTTTTTTTTGGATTAAAAACAAAAACAAAAACAAAACAAAACGAAACAATTTTGTGAACAAATGTTCCTTGTTTCTCATGTTCATGGTCCTTGTAGTCAGAATATTTGCATCCAATGTGTTTTTTCATCCCTGAGAATCTTTAGATTTTGAATGCATCATATTTCATGGCTTTATGATTTCCATTATATCACGTACGTGATTTATTGCTCCCTCAACTCCTTTTGGTTATTCTCATGTACCTGGACATGTTCATGTGTTTGTCCCCCTTGAGATTGACCTTTGGCTACTATTCCCCAGTGATTCTTATTACCTTGTACCGTTTTCTCCTGCAAAAACACTTATCTGGTACTTTTATATTCTTTACCTATCCGGGCGTTCATTGAATAACCGAACAATTGGGGTGAGGTATTCTCCCTCTAAGCGTTCGCGTCAAAAGGTGGATAGACCTTGTGAAGGTACGTATGACTCCTGGGCCACTTGCCTAGTAACCGGGCCTCTTGCCTCAGTAAGCAGTGAGTGTTCGCGTCAAACAGCGATGGAGTAATAGTGGATGTCTTTATCCCATAAAAAAAAAAGTTGTTCTGTTGAGGGGGAGTTTGTGTTTTCCTTTGTTTCACTTTGAGGACCCAGCTTGGTTTGACTTTTTGAGGGGGAGTTATCCTGAAAATCCTTGCCTACATGAGAATATTCCTCTCGGACTGAGTTAAGCTTGACATTATTTACGTGATGCACACACACGCTTTGTCATACGGCCTTGTTTTATGCTTCATTCTTCTTCTAACTATCTCTTTGCTGAACGACTACATTGCGAATTCTTTTGTTCTGCTTATAAGGTGTTTGATAATGGCAAACATTGCTTTTGTTCACAAGAAGTGCATGGATTATGTTCTCGATGCATCCGTATGAATTCATTGTATGCGACATCAAACTCAATTTTTTTTTTCAAAAATCAAGTCATATTTGACATTAACAGTATAGCATTTTGGGATGAGGCGGCAATGCTATTTGAAAATTTTTTTTTGGAGTAAAGTCGGTCAAGTACTAATCTATCCATCGAGTGTCCATCACAACTCACTATCTAGAAATTGGTCCACCGAACCATCAATCGAGTTTCCATCGGTATGCTCCTTTCCTTTGTTTTTCCGTGACAAAAAGGGGGAGAATTTTTGTGGTTAATTTTAATGGTTCTAGTTTGGTCATGGGTTATAGAGTGATATGTGTCGTTGAGTCTTGCATAAAGATGGAGAATTTTTATTGAGCGCCTTTGTTAATTTGGGGAGATATTTATAAGGGGAGATTTATTTTATTGATGAATCGTTGGTCTAGTTTTCTGCTTTTGGATATAATGCTGCTTGGCGTTTATTACTAAATTATGCTGATCCATTCTATTTTTCTTAACAAATATTTTGGAGCATAGTTTTTTGTTGAGCTATCTTTGCAGGTATTGAAAGAGCAACTCAAGCTTTATTGGATAGACCTAGTTTAGGCTAGCGTTTATTTCTTTCAGTTGTATTTTTTCCGTTATGGTTTAATGCAGTTGGTTTTTGTCCCGGAAATGCCAAAGGGGGAGATTGTTAGATATTTTGGCACTTTCCGGGGTTGTTCAAAACCTTCTTTGCCGTCTTTGTCATATCGACTCCATTTGATTGTAATGGGTAGATTAATTAGGGGGTAGTTTCTCGCTCGATGCTCCTCCCATTATCTGCGCCAAATTAACCGCTACGGAATCGAGCCAATTGTGTGAAAGGTAAAAGTATTACGCAACACATCATGCATATTGTTTCCAAGAGTAGAAAATTTATTTTGGCACGATTGTCTTTTCTATAAAATTGACCGAAATTTTGTTTTCCATATATATGTATCCTAAATCAATTTTCTTTGAAAAAGGCCGAAAATTTGCTTTCCATTAATACTCCCGAAAATATGTTTTCCAGAAGAGTGGTGTTTAGGGCAGCAGCCATTGCCTTTTATCACGTTTTTTTAGTCTTGCATCTGGCTATATATATGTAGACCTATTATGTCATAAGGGCGACGAGGACGGAGATTAAATTTATACAGAGAGTATTTTTGTTGCCGCCTACAATCCTTTTCTTCGTTCTCGCACACGGTTTTTGGTTTTCGATAGAGTGGCGAGAGTTTTGATTAAAGAAAGGGTTGCACGAGTTTTTTGGTTTACAGTGGAGGCGTGTTTGATAAATTTCTGGCAGCCCATGTTCTTTCGTTCTTTCATCTTCGAACGTTTTATTGTTTGGGTTGTCTAGATCTCGCATCACATCATATCATTCATCTATCCATTCTTTGTGCCGTTTGCTGCTGTGGCCGAATCTTTTGGAGATTGATTCGGAGCCGGTTGAATCCGGAGATCGGGCGTGAAGTCCGTGGTGCATCTATTGGATCTTGAAGAAGCTCGGGGAGCATCGGAGATTGGCGAGAATAGGTAACGGCTTGGGTAAGGTTTTTACTATTTTGCAATCTGTACTTCTTTTTGATTAATAGAATATATCAGTAGTGTTAGGCCGTGGTTTTGGCTTAGGGTTATTTAGGACCCTAAGTTTTTCCACGTAAATCGTGCGTATCCTGTCTCCATTTTTATTCTACTGCACTACTTGTTTTTTGGTTTGGATTAATCGAGATAATCAACCCGTTCATCTTTATTAATTTTTAGATCAGAAAAATTGGTGATTTTTTTAATCAAAACTCCTATTCACCCCCCCTCTAGGAGTAGATTGAACGCTTCCGCATAATTTCAAAAGGCCAATCCATCAGCCGCACTATTGCTTTCTCTGTATGCGTGTAATTAAACTCTGTAATCCAAGAACATCCCCAATTTCTCAAATATAACGCTGCAAAAAAAAGATAGTATAAATAACGCTAATTTAACATAAATGAGACGATAAAATTAACTAGAAGCATAATAACATGAGGCTTTACTTGAATACGTCATGGTATTGTGTACCAGGAGAGTTTAGGCCTTGGAGAATTCGAATGACATGATCACAAAAACCTTCAATAAAAACTTTTTGTATCCCCTCTCACAAGCAATCAACAATTCCATCTTGTCCAATAGCATGAACTCCAATAGTTGTAACAACCGGTAGGGGTACTTCATTGAAACCACCATCTTTTGGATTGTTAGTCTCACTCATATCCTCAACCGTGGTATCAATCATTCGTTCAACAAATTGTAGGAACCGCAGTATCAATCATTCATTCAACAAACTGCAGGAACCGCAGTATCAATCATCAATTCAACAAACTGCAAGATGATGGAAGGGTCAAGTAACGATATTGAATTTTGCTGGAAGAGAAGTATTATTTAGTGTTTATGTTGAAAGGATTTTTTGGAAGAGGGAAGGATACTTGAAACAAGAGTGTAGGGAAAGAACCACTTCTATTATACTTGAACTCGAACTTTTTTCCCTTTTTTTTGTTTGGTACAAAGTGGCAATAACTCATCCATATTTATACAACTCCATGAAGGTTCTAGTTATTTTCTTACAAGATAATATCTAGGGAATTCTAGATTTATACATGCGAGTTTTATTTTCAAAATTATTCTGATATTTCTCAAGGTTATTCTAGATCTCTTCGGGCCCGTTCAGTTGCCAGCAAAGTACAGGAAATGATGAGGCAGGAAAATAGTGGGAAACATGTTTTTAAGTTTTCCTGCAAGATTTATATACTTTCTTGCAAATTAAAGTGATCCAACTAAAAGCATAGGATTTTGCGTCACGGAAAAAGTTTTCTCCATTGTGGGGCCAAAATAATTGGCAGGTAAGAAAAAGAGTAAATGACGCTAATACCAAAAAAATACGAATTAGGTTCTTAGAAAGACACTTTGAGATTTACGTGAGCAACAACAATTTTGACTACTATGGTGCTTTCTGAGATAATTGTTGTAGAAAAAGATTGGTAGTTTAATTTTTTTGGAAGTATTTAATTATCTTGTCATTAGTCTTCAATTTTGTTTTGTATTAACTAATTATCAGTGAGTTTTTGTATCGGCAACTAATAAAGCACGGTTGTTTAACATTTGTTTATTTAGTATTCATCTACTTATTTTTTAAACTTCATTTGTACGGTTGATTATAAGAGGATGTCAATTTAAATGGAGGATTTGCATGACCATTTAGAAGATAGCAAATTAAATAGAGAATTGCAAGTCAATTTTTTCATTTCATGTTAAGGCTTTGCATTAGATAAAATACATTTCCATATGTGTTAATTTTTGAAATATGATAGCCTATTATTTAGCTCTCAAAGTTACTTTTATTTAAAATTAGTCATGGGAATAAAATAAAGAAGTTCCTCATAAGTGTCTTTTTTCCGGCAAATGAAGCACTAAACTTTAGTTTTCCTGCAAAAAATTTTGTCAAATAAACACTCACAGAAAAATAAATTTCTTTTTCCTTTACTTCACTTTACTTAACTTTTCCTGAGATAAATTTCTTTTTCCTTTACTTCACTTTTTTTTTTTTGGGGTAAACCAGGAGCATTAGATAAAATTAAAAGGCATACAAGAGTCTAGGGTATTCCACCCCATTAGCATCCTCACAAAGTTGCGAGTTAATACAATCCGGAGCAACATCAAGCACATGAAAATCTAGAGCATCATCAAACGACATACTAGCTATTACATCCGCACATTTGTTTCCTTCACGGTAGATGTGGTCAATCTTCTCCACTCCCAGCTGTCTCATTTCCTGAGAATAACTTTCCAATACAACATTCATGGTAACTAAATGCAATGGAGCCTTCTAGAAGCTAGATATTGTTGAATTTCTAAAATTAAACTACATATTTATCTCTCATTCAATAATATCTTCAATTTTGGGCTTGTTTATTGGACTTGACTTTGGCTTTATTTATTGGACCAAAATACTAAATTTAGTGTATGATTCAAAAAATTTGCTTCTTATCTTAGAGATGGTGAGTTTTGGTTCAAGTTTTATATTAGTTCAATGGATGAGTACTTCTTGATACGGTACACACATGTGCAAAAAGTAATTAAACATGGTAAATTTGATCCATCTTCAGATTATGGTAAAAACTAAAGTGCATAGTAGTAAACATGGTAGATTATGTGGGGTGGATAACCAAGGTTTGAATTTGTATAAGGTATTTTGAATTTCCCCCTATTTCCGTTTGAAATAGTCAAATCAAATCCCTCTCAATGAGAAAACTACATTTACATATAACTATCACCAAAAAAGGGTATACAAGGAGTATTTCACAAGCAAAGAGGATGAAAATATAACCGTTCAAAATAACATGGATGAAAACTTACGTGGGATGACTAAACATGATGATTATTTAATTATTCCGAATGAGGATCCTCTGTATAATTTACAAATTGAACTTTAAAAATATAATATCAAATTTAAATAGAACTATTACAGCTATTGTAAAATCAAAAAAAAAAAAAAAACTTGATAATTTATCCATTAATCAAAAGGCATTATTTAAATATCTCCCTTCTTGCATTTTTAGTGGCAAATGTAGTATTTAAGCTCTCATACAACTTTCATGTATAGACATTTATGAGAGCACATAAAATTCACAACTCGCAAAATTAACAAAATTAATTAGATTTTGGGAGCCCGATGCAGCCATATTCTAGGCCCATGTCCGAAGCCGAACCTGCGTGGCTACCAATATCTCGCCGTTCTGTTTCTTGCATTTTTCGCTTGATACACTTCCAACTATCCACATGCATAAACTTTGCATTTCCTAAGGGTGGAACGCTATTGTTGATTCGTTTGGGACACAAGTCGCAGTGTCGTTGCCGTGTAATATTCGATTGATTGTATCTATCTTAAGAGGTAGATGACCATTGTGCTTTTTTTGACATTGACGCATGAACGAATTCTTTTTCATAGTGTAATTGAGAATGGGAAATATACTCTGCCGTGCAAGACTCTTGACTGAGACTCTGTTTCTCTGTTTGTTTATTTTCCATTATTGCCCACACACTATACTACACTTTTTTCATTGAACCCCCAACACACAAGGAAATGGGCTCATACAGCGTAGAAAGAACGCTCAGAGAGAGAAGCTCTGGGGTGGGGTGGGGTTCCCCCACCTCCTCCGCCCCCACCTTCCCCGCCTCCCCCTCCTTTTTTTCCCATTTTCCTCCACCTTCCATTCCCTTTTCTTCTCAATCTCTTGTCTCCAGAATTCTCCTCTCTTCCTGTTTCTTTCTATGCATATGGTTGTGAGGTGGTTGAGACTCTTTCATTCGGAAGCTGAGACCTCCCACTCTCCCCATCATTTTTGGATTCAGGAGCCAGATCTAGGGTTCTAGGTCTAGCTTCTTGAAACCAGTTCACCGGCGACGAAGACGGCGTCTGCGGCGGCTTCTGCCTTCAATCTGTGGTGGGACGAGTTTGGGTTGGTGTGGCGGGTCATCCAGGAGGGTCTGCTCTGTGTTCATATCTGGCCTCTCAACTTCGGCCTCTCCAACCCCTCTTCACGAGTGTGTTCGATGGGTCTGGTTCCGGCGTTGTGGTTCCAGGCGGCTTTTCTTTTTTTGTTTTGTTGTTTCTGTATTTTCGGACTGATAGTGTCCCTTTTTATTATACTTTTTTCTTAGGCTGCTGATTTTGTCACTTCATTTTTTGTTAACGACACTCACCTGCAAGTGTATTTTTGGTCTGCACTTGTAGAAGAGTGTCGTTAACAAAAAAAAAATGGCAAAATCATTTTCCTTTTCTTATACATCTAATATTTATATTTTTTGGCTGGTCAAAAGGGAAATGGGCTCTTCTGCACCACAACCTCAAAGCCCGTGACGACACAGTTCATACCCAAATTAAATAAAAACAAAACAAAACAGAAAAGACCAAAAAAAACACATTCACGGACTGCCCAACCCATCCATTCACACGAGTGGATCATTCGGTGCTTTTGAGCATCACCACGCGACGCGACGAGTTCTACAAAGTGAATATTTTCGATCAACCAGAGTGAGACCCGGAGCGAACCACACTCGGCGAGGCAAGTGGAGCTGATTCTTTAAACTCGCAGGCCCGACTCCCGCCGTTAGCAAAAAAATCTCGTTGTCCGGTCATTAACTTTAAGATTCTGAAATTATTATTATTATTATTTTTCAGGGATGGTATTGAACTTAAAGAATCTAAGATCTCCGAATGGTTCGTGCCCGTGACTCGTGAGTAGGTCTGGAGTCCCAATTATTGAAAGGGGGATAAAAAATTGGACCTGATCCCCACCACTTTTCCTATAAAGCACCCATCAGTGCATGCTCTTCAATCCAAAATAACAGGAGAGAGAGAGAGAGAGATGGAGGCGACAAAGAAGTCAGCACTCGTTGCTCTGTTACTGGTCCTGCTAATTCACTCGTCCGACGCCCAGACCATATGCAAAGTGACGGTGGAGGGACTGATGTCTTGCAGGTCCGCCGTGACTCCGCCTAAGCCCACACCGCCCTCCGCCGCGTGCTGCACCGTGATCAAAAACGCCGATTTGAAGTGCCTCTGCTCGTACAAGAACTCCTCCCTGCTGCCTTCCCTAGGGATCGACCCCAACCTTGCGTTGCAGCTCCCCAGCAAGTGCAAGATCTCTAATGCACCACAATGCTAGATTCCCAAACCAATCCAAAACATGTGACAATAACATCTTGGCGACCCGGTTTAGTGACCATGTCTCAGATACCATGTAGTAGACCGCATATATTTCCGACAAACCTATGAAAACCTGCGTCGTCTTTTTTTTTTTTTTGGTACTTCGGAATATTTTCGTCTTGTCTTATGTCTACAATAAATAATTATACGGCTAGCTATTATGGGTTTTTTCATTATAATTAATCTGGTGGTTGGAGTGGTTTTTTAGCTTCTGTGTGCTGCTTTGCTTAGTATTTTCTTTGTTATCTTTTGTTTGCTAAAAGGACTTATTCTTTTTCTTGTGAAATTGGAAAAAGGGACATGGGAGCACTGAGTGACTTGATTTGCTTTTTAAGTAACAAGCCAATCTCGAACAAGCTTGTGACGAGCCAAATACAAGTCAAGCTCCAGCAGTTTTTTTTTTTTCCCCCCCCCTTTTCGAACCGCAAACTTAGATTATACTCCCTCCCTTCCCTTTTTAACTATCCAACTTCGTAGATTCAACTTTTTATGATGAAATACTTATTACATTTCAAACCATCTAACTTTTCACAACTACCCTATGGAGACATCATCATTTTAATTTTTTTGATTAACTTTTCATAAAAGAATCTATTTAAAAGGGTCAAATGAAAATTTACCCACTAAATTTTTAAAGTGAACAATTATTAAGGAACAATCCACAATGGACCACAAAAAAGAGACGAAGGAAGTATATGCTGACACAAAACAATTACAAGAGTGCTGCAATCGACTCCCGATTAGCTTCGTGATACAAAAAGTGAGCTTCGAACAAACAAACAAAAAAGCTACTCCCTCCGTCCCATTTTCATTGTTCTTTTTTGATGTTCGTGTCAGTTTTCAATCGCTTATATCTTCCAATGTGAATCTCCAAAAATATACGGATCTTATTTGATAGATTTCAATTTGTTTTATAATACAAAGATGTCAAAATCATGAAAAATATTATAGATTGAAAGATATATATACAATAGACACAAAAGTGACAAAAGAAACAATGGACAATGAAAATGGGACGGAGGAAGTAACTACTACGTACGCAAGGCACCGCTGAAAGAAGTCCCTTCGAGCGCCTACTTGGACCTATTTCCTTTAATGAATAAGAGTATTATAAACAAAATGTGAATCAGTATTCACAGTGAAACTAGTACAGTAAAATCGAAAAGTAAAAGAAAGGTCTAAGGCCCATAACCTATCTCTCTGCTCATACTCTTGATTCAAAAACTGACCAGCCCTAGGGCAAGGCCCAAGAAGCGTTGCCTGCACCGCCGATTTTTGGGTCATAATGTACATGTATAGTGTGTCCTTAAGATATGGGTGCGCTTGGTTCAGTGGTAAGAGACCTTTCTTCTGCAATAAAATAGACCCAAAGCCCAACTTTAATTGAGCCCAAGTACTTTGAGCAGCTGTACGTCGTAAATACAAGTCCAAAGCCCAAAACAAAAATGCCAACTCTTTTAAGCTTTCTGGGTTTCATGTGTACGTTCAAACTTGATTCAAATATTTTCGATACTAGTTTTATTCTGATCTTGAGATGAGTTAAGAAGGCGAACACAGAAATTTTGACCCGAAATCGCAACTTTTACTACTCCAAAACAGAAATGATTGTAAAGAAGCTCGTATTTGAACATCCGAAAAAACAACCACTATTGATCGATCTGCATGCATTTATAACTCTAGTCTACACTCGCGTAAGTTGCGTATTTCAACCATACCATTCGGTCTACAAGTTGTTTGGTTGTTTTAGAATTGAAATTGCATTTGCTTCACACAATTGGCCATAAAGAGAGACCAAAATTTCAAACATCGCACACAAACACTTAAGACATGCACATAAGCACTCACAATGCGGGTGGATTCCACACGCTTCACTGTGTCAGCTCATAGTATGGCCAAAGTACAACACACTTTTTCTTTTTTTTTTTGATCTGGAAGGACAACACAAATTTGATTCTGTAATTTTGGACCTTGTGTAAGTTGGTTTTGGCTTGACATTGGGTCTTTGGAAATCCTCCTTGGTTAGTGAAGCCATTGATCGACTCCACTTGGAGTAGGTTTACATCCCAATTAAAATATGCCGAACTACATAAAAGCTATGTGGCTCTCTCTCTCTCTCTCTCTCTCTCTCTCTCTCTCTCTCTCTCTCTCTCTCTCTCTCTCTCTCTCTCTCTCTCTCTCTCTCTCTCTCTCTCTCTCATTTTGTTTGATTTCTCTCACATTCTCTCATGTCTGTTTTGGTTTGCTCTGTTTTTGTTCTTCAACTCGATAATCATAATCAACGTTTATTAATTTCTTTGGGTGCGGTAAATTCTTGGGTGGCCAGCCTCCGGACAACAGTTTCTCTGTGGGTGGGCTTTCTTTATAAATAAAATAAAATAAAATTCTCAACCCCACATGTTTTTTTGGTAATGCAGGATGTCTCGGGTCAACTTACATGCACTTCAGCCCCTCCCCAGAGCCGTTTCACACGCTTACACATGAGGTAAGATGACCCCAAGAATCGATCCTAAAACCTTAAGAGGAATTAAACCCCGAAGTCAACCCCAGCTAAGACTACTTGGCCAACCTCTCGGGGTTCCTCAGCCTCACTTAGTAAACACTTTCTAAATCTTGGAGGCACACAGTCTTAGAATCCTAAAGCAAGTTCTTGACTCTTGCATTATTTATCTTTATCAGCAAAGAAGAGTAGTAAATTTTACTTGTGGCAGAGGAAATTTCACCATGAATTCCCACTAGGTGTTGAAACTCTTTACTTGCATAACTATGTTCAACGTGCTGAGGGAAAAGAAAGAGAGGGAATTCAGACAACCAATTCTAGGTTTGAATTGGCTTTCCCTCATTTTTTGCATGTATTTTCACATTTCTGCACGTTGATCAGGAACTTGTGCTTAGGGTTTAGTCTATGAAGTTGGTCTTCTTCCACCCCATCATTATGTTAAGTGGGGTGTGATCAAATCAACCTAGTCAAGTTGAATATTGTGAATGTCGGATTTATGAAAGATTTTGTCAAAAGAAAAAAAAAAAAAAAGAAGAAGAAAAGAGAGGCAGGCCAGGGTTGTGGAGGAAAATTCATTAATTTTCTTCTCTGTACAAATTTCTTCACAATTTTGAGATCCATATATATTTTAATTAAAAACTTAGCAATGCTAGGAATACAGATATAGGAACGAAACTCTAAACGTAAATATGCTTGGAGCCTTCTAATGCACATAGAATCCACTGATACATTATGAGCTCAACTGGCAGCTCTAAATACATATGTTTCCGAATTCATATATAGACTAATGTTTTGTAAACATAACTAACGAACAGTTTGAATCATTTGTGTGGGTCTCATTCCCTCACCTGTGCACTTTCTGTCGGTACCCACAACATTTCACTATTTCATCTATGTCAAATCATTTGATATGTAGGGCTGCATTCCTTGTCCCCCTTTTCCAATAATGACAATAATACCTTAAACTTATTACTCTCTTTTTTCATCTTCTATAATCATTAGTATTATTACTTATTACAAGTTTCAGTGCTTCATTCCACATCCTCACAGATTTTTCAAAAAAATCTTTAAAAAATGCTTCAGATGTGAAAGAAAAGATAGAAAATTGGTTGCATGAGCCCCCACCGAACTTCTTCTCCTTAGTGGATTAGACTACAGTTGGTGCCTCCCTTATACTCCTATGCATATGGACAGAGTTTGATTTTTGTAAGTATCCACCCACTCTCCAAATCCCGTAGAATAAAGTAGATTAGAATTAACAAATAATATAAATAAAAAAACTTCTTCTCCTTCCCTCACCAATGTCTGTCTCTTTCCTTCCTTTTGATTTCTTTGACTTTCTCTCAGTTTGTTTTGGTTTGCTTCGCACTCTGTTTTTGTCCTTCGACTCGATAATCATAATCAACGTTTTATTAATTTCTTTGGGTGCTGTAAAATCTTGGGTGGCCCTCTGGACAACAGTTTCTCTGTGGGTGGGCTTTCTTCATTAAAAAAAAAATATCTAAACCTCCTTTGGTAATGCAAGATGTCCCGGGTCAGTTTACATGCACCTCAGTCCCTCCCCACAGCCGTTTTACATGCTTACGCGCGAGGTGAGGTACGTAGCCCCAAGAGTTGCTGGGTAAGAAGAATCGAACCTGAAACCTTAAAAGGAAATAAACCCCGAAGTCCCAAGCTAAAACTACTTGGCCAACCGCTCAGAAGTTTCTCAGCCTCACATAGTACACACTTTCTAAATCTTGGAGGCTCACAATCTTAGAATCCTAAAGCAAGTTCTTGACTCTTGCATTATTTTTCTTTATCAGCAAAGAAGAGCAGTAAATTTTACTTATGGCAGAGGGAATTTCACCATGAATTCCCACTAGGTTGAAACTCTTTACTTGCATAATTATATATGTTCAACGTGCTGAGGGAAAAGAAAGAGAGGAAATTCAGACAACCTTTCTAGGTTTGAATTGGCTTTCCCTCATTTTTTGCAATGTATTTTTCTACTTGATTAGCTTTCGCATTTCTGCACGTTGATCAGGAACATGTGCTTAGGGTTCAGTCTATGAAGTTGGTCTTCTTCCACCCCATCATTATGTTAAGTGGGGTGTGATCAAATCAACCTAGTCAAGTTGAATATTGTGAATTTCGGATTTATGAAAGATTTTGTCAAAAGAAAAAAAAGAAGAAGAAGAAAAGAGAGGCAGGGTTGTGGAGGAAAATTCATTAATTTTCTTCTCTTTACAAATTTCTTCACAATTTTGAGATCCAGATAATATTTTAATTAAGAACTTAGCAATGCTAGAGATACAGCTATAGGAACAAAACTCTAAACGTAAATACGCTTGGAGCCTTCTAATGCAAATAGAATCCACCGATACATTATGAGCTAGACTGGCGGCTCTAAATACACATGTTTCCGAATTTATATTTAAATTTATATTTTGTAAACATAACTAACGAACATCTGGGGGCAGCCTCCCTGCCGTTTCTCCTCCCAGGGTCGTCGTTCCACCCGCCGGCTACCACATCTGGGGGCAGCCGGTTGTTCTAATGGCTAGGTGATGGTGGCAGCGTCGGGCGGAGTTATGGCAGCATGGTTTCCAATCAGATCTGCTCTTGAGCGATCTCGGTCTTTGGCCTAACGGCTTCGTGGACTGTGCAGCGGGTGTTGGGTTGTAGCTGTGGAGATATGGTGGTTTGGCAGCAGGTTGTGGTGGTTTCGGGGTGGCATATTGGAAGTGCTCAGGTGGCGGGTTCTCCTGGTCGTTTATAAGATCCGAAGTGGCGGCGTCTTGGCAACCATTTATGGATTCCATTATCTCGCGGGGTTTGCATCTTCTCAGATCATTATTCCTCGCCGTCGATTACCGGTTTTTTCTGGTGTTGTGGTGGTTTTGCAACGTCGGTAGAGTGGTGAAGGTGGGGTTTTGTGGCAGGTCAGGTGGTGGGGGTGGGCTTCTGGTGATAGCGGCGGAGCTGCTCTGTTTTGCTGCGACGGC
This sequence comes from Rhododendron griersonianum, assembly GCA_018127125.1. NCBI lineage: Eukaryota > Viridiplantae > Streptophyta > Magnoliopsida > Ericales > Ericaceae > Rhododendron > Rhododendron griersonianum. The sequence continues at coordinate 4,190,331 of CM030799.1, read as the reverse complement.
GGTTGTGATTTTTGTGTAGGGTTAGGCAGTGGTAGGCTCATGTTTTGGGTGGGTCTTTTTGGGTCAGGCCAATGAGTATTATATGGGGCCTGGCCCGTTTGGGAGTTTTGGCTTGGTCCAAACAATTTTTTTCTTTTCATCCAACCCTTGGTTGGATTTCCCTTCTCTTATTCTCATATTGATGTACCTTTTGTCAAGACTCTCTGAATAAACTTTTTGCCTATAAAAAAAAACATAACTAACGAATAACTTGGATCATTTGTGTGGGTCTCATTCACTCACCGGTGCACTTCCTGTCGGTACGGACAGCGCGCACTTCGTGTAACGCCCCGACTTTTCGGAAGCAAAATAAAATAATTTCTTAAGAAAATTTTGCTAAATAAATATAATTTTCCAAAATAAAGGTCTATTACAATCTCAAAATAAATTTACCGATTCAAAATACATTAACTTCAGAGCTGACTCTAGGCTTGATACGAATCCCAAGCATACTCGATCTCTATTCCTGATATTCTTCTTGTGTCGAACTGCACCATCGTTGAATCCTCTCCATTGAATCCTGCGTCCTCTGGCAAATTGATCGCCGAAGCAATCGATTTACCAGGATACAGACGTATCCGTGAGTGATAAATCACCCAGTAGAATAATCCAACCAACCACCCCTCTTACTTTACAGCTAGCAATCAAGCAGGATAAACATGGTACGAAGAAATATAACAGAGGTATTTCATATCAATCAGTTTATTACTATTCATTAACCTGACGTGTGATCTAAGATCTCACCGCGAGATCTTTCCTCCCTCAACCACTAGCCATGCTCGGTCCCATGGGATCACTTTATTTTGCTATCGTGGATTGCACCTAAGTTATGTACCCAGTGTGTATCCCTCTCAATACAGCAAAAGAAAACTTACCATGCCTGAATCACAACTAGGGTTCGCCTATCTTATAAACCACATCACAACCATTCCACAATCATCACTGGACACCCGCTAGTCTATCAATTCATCACTGGACACCCGCCAGTTTCAATCTCATCACAATCTCATCACAACTCAAAATCACGCCTGCAGGCAATCTAAAACAAAAACTTTTCCAATTCATCCATTACTTATCATCGTCTAGGTGATTTCTATTTCGCATACCACCCCATGTCTCTAGAATCCAATCTAACATATCAATCAGCAGTTGGAAATAATAATTAAGCAAAGAGAATAATAATTGAAATAAACAATATGCATTGAATCACATAACCTTTTATGAATGGGTCGTTGCCCTTAGTTCTGTATGGCCAAGATGTGATTAAACAAATAAGAAACTTTTATCAAATAAAAGTTTTATGATAAATAAATAAATAAAAATAAGTCTAGGCTTGTATAAATTTTATTTAAGAAAATAGATTGATTAATGACCATAATAAATTCAATAAGTAATTAATAACACTAGAATAGGTAGCATGGATCTAAAAGGAGTCCTACGGTCCTACGTAACATGTTCGAGTATCAAAAAGTGGGTCCGGAGGGTTACGGAATTATTTTTAAAATAAAAATGATTTTTAAAGATGTCAAAAGTAAAATAAATGGATAATAAATTGCTTAATAAATAAAATATATTGAGATTAATAACATATCATCTTTGGGATGTAGAGAATCTAAAAAAAATATTTTGGGAATTAATTAAATGGTTTATAAGGTCGCAAGGATTTTTCGTTTGTAAACTTTTACAAGAACTCGAACAAATAATTAATAAATAGATAATAAAATGAAATGAAATATGACATTAACAAGTTATGATCCTTGAGGTGTGAGAAAGTTAGGAAAAATAGTTCGGGTGTCAGAAATCGGGTTCGGAAGGTCGAAAGGAGGTTTCGAACAAAAACAGAGAAAACCGCAAGGTCTGACCAGTTGACCTTGCGGTGGGGACCTCTGCCGCAAACTCGGTACTGGTTCTTGCGGCCCGAACCTTGCGGCCGCAAGGTTGAAGGCAGATTCGGATTTTTTTGTTTTTCGCTACGGTTTTGATGCATGGGACCATGAGGGCTATTGGGTTAAGCATAAAAACACTTAATATTGTGGGCACACGCCCCAAAAATCCCGTGTTTTAGTGCATGAAATTCTGGGTGCGCCCTTATCTTGCGGAAAGCGCGGCGAAGTGCTTCGCAGATCAGAGAGTCGCCACTCGGGTTTTGCGGTTAGTACCCAAGAAACCGTTCTTTTGAAAATGTTTGGACCACGTCCGTTTGGTTTTGAAAAAGGCTTTTGTAGACTGGGCCGTCGTCACCTTCGATCTTGAGGTTCGGGAGCCAGATTACGAGAGGGGAAGGGTTTTATGGCACCCCCCTCGCCCAGTCCGGAGACCGGTCTCTACTCAGGCGTTTTGTAAAACATTCGCATTTCTCTCTTTATTTGATCATTCTTTTAACCAGTTAGGGCGGGGGAACAGTTAATAGGGATTAAAACTGTAAACAAGTTGCATTTATATACAAAAGATGTAACAAAATGTTTATGGATGATTGATGTTCGAACTACACATGTATAATAGATTGAGAACAAGCTTCTGTGGTTGTTTTAGACAAGCTAGTGCACGCTGTTTGTGCAGTAGTGCACACAGAAGCAAGCCTGCTTGCACTGGCTAAGCCACTGCATGTAGCCATGATCTGCGTGCGCCACCCCACAACTGGCGTGCGCCGGTGAGCCTAAGACCACAGCTTCTGTTCTCAACCCTCTGGGCTCTGGAAAGGACCAGTGCACACCCAGGACAAACCACGCAGTTAAATATGGATTACTAAGCTATTAAAGACAATGTAAAGGGCTTAAAAGCCACCAAATAGACAGAAAATCCCTTAAACAGTGAGGGGAGGATGATCAGAGGCCTGGAGCCTAGTTGCTATGCAAGGGCCAGCCACTGGCCAAGGAGCGACTGGCGCACGCAGGTATATGGTACCGTACGCCAGTTGACTCTGCTCAGTCAGTGCTTGGCTTTGCACCATCTGGGCTCTGGAACATGACCAGAAGACCCCCAGAGGCATTCCAAAGAAACAGAAAGGAAAAACTAAGTACAATGCTTAAACAGTTCTACAATACAGAAAGCTGTAAACTTGTTTTAGCATGCATCAGGGTGATCAGAATGTAAATAAGACAAAATAAGGATGATCGGTGATCCCCACACCAGTTTCACCATACAGCCATGACTGGCGTGCGGTACAAGTAACTGGCGTGCGCCACCTGATCATACCAAACGGCTTTGAAGCCTTGCCAGCTTTAGGGCCAGGACTGGTATAGATTACCAGCCTTGAGTCAGAACAGAAAGCAGGAGCAAGAGGTATTATACCTTTGCTTGTGAGTTTTGAAAGAGAGCTTGAGCTTTGAGCTTGAAGATGATGATGGATGTGGATGTAGTGAAGGTTATGGACTGTGGAGAGTATGTTCCCTTGCTTGCTTTTTCTATGGAAGAGAAAAGAAGCAAAGGAGAATGAAAAAGAGGACAAAGGGGCTTGAACTCTTTAATGGTGCTAACCAACCCTTTGAACTTGGTAACCCTTTGCAAGAGTGAGAGAGGGGAGTATATATAGGCAAAAGTGGCTGAGATCCTTTAAGGGCTGTTTGGCTTGGCAAAATATTGGAGGAAGCTCCCATGCATTTAATGCATGGGACTTGGCTTGATGGAAGAGAAAGGAACTGTTTCTGGCCGAAGTAATGATCAGGGGGCTGCTAGCTGACGTCAGGCGGCTACAAAACTCCCGCCCAGCTGGCTGAAAAAGGTTGATTTGACTGGTGCTGACTGGCGTGCGCCACTTGTTGAGTGGCGTGCGCCACTAGTCCAATCACCAGCGTACTTCAGTAGGGTTTTGTTGAGGCCATTTGGTTCTGGCTTGAGGGTTCGACAAGGGTTTGGACGAGGTTCGGGACGCTCAAAGCTCAAACTCATCAAACAAACTCGGTATGTTCTTGACCTTAATCATCATCGGGGAATCAAAGACCGTAAATAAACTATTCTGGAAAGTCCAAAATATGGTGTCTACAGTAGCCCCCCTTTGACGGCACTTGGAGCACCATTGTCTTGGTACAAGTAACGTCAAAGGTTTCTAGACACCCTCTCAAGGCTATCCAGAAGGAAATCGAAAATGCGGACATGTATTTAAATGTACCGTCCATTGAGAGATTGAAGACGGGCGGACCATCTGAAGATTGTTGGGAAAAGAGTTTGAACTCTGTTGGAAAATAGGGATGGGTGGACCATCATTGAATGGTGAGGTGGACTCTCCTGGGGAATAGTTAGTTGTGGATGGATCAATGCCGCTAGGGATCAAACCTTCTTTGGCATAAGCCAACGGTTGAGTCGGACGGACAGACCGTCATTGATTTGATTTTGGATGGACAGACCGTCGTTGATTTTAGAGTTGGACGGACAGACCGTCGTTGATTTGAAGGTTGACGGACAGACCGTCGTTGATCTGGGGTTGGACGGACCGCCGTTGATTTGAGGTTGGACGATGCCGTCGTTGATTTGAGGTTGGGCGGACAGACCGTCGTTGATTTGAAGGTTGGACGGACAGACCGGCCGTTGATTTGAAGGTTGGACGGACAGACCGTCGTTGATTTGGACAGGACGGGCTCATTGCTGGGGATCGAACTATCTTTGGCACAAAGAATCCCAACAATCACGGGTAGGTCGCGTCAGGTAGGTTAAATTCCATCTGTTGGGAATCAGAGCCAATCTCCTTATCATGGACCATCCGAGGCAGAGCAATAAGACTGCTGGAAGATGTGTTACTTGTAGACCAATGTGGACTAGGATAGGCGAACGGTGTTGTAGACTGATTGGACGGGCAGACCGTCGTCGTGGATCGATCGGACGATATTCTGATCGCCGTTGAGAGGGTGAACGCGGGCAATATTCTGATCGCCGTTGATCGGGGTGAACGCGGGCAATATTCTGATCGCCGTTGGTCGGGGTGAACGCGGGCAATATTCTGATCGCCGTTGGTCGGGGTGAACGCGGGCAATATTCTGATCGCCGTTGGTCGGTGGTGAACGCGGGCAATATTATGATCGCCGTGGGTCGGGTGGACGGGCAGACTGCCGTTGATTTAAGGTTGGACGATGCGCTACTTGTAGACCGATGTGGACTAGGATAGGCGAACGGTGTCATAGACTGATTGGACGGGCAGACCGTCGTCGTGGATCGATCGGACGATATTTCGATCGCCGTTGGTCGGGGTGAACGCGGGCAATATTCTGATCGCCGTTGGTCGGGGTGAACGCGGGCAATATTCTGATCGCCGTTGGTCGGTGGTGAACGCGGGCAATATTCTGATCGCCGTTGCTCGGGGTGAACGCGGGCAATATTCTGATCGCCGTTGCTCGGGGTGAACGCGGGCAATATTCTGATCGCCGTTGGTCGGGGTGAACGCGGGCAATATTCTGATCGCCGTTGCTCGGGGTGAACGCGGGCAATATTCTGATCGCCGTTGGTCGGTGGTGAACGCGGGCAATATTCTGATCGCCGTTGGTCGGGGTGAACGCGGGCAATATTCTGATCGCCGTTGCTCGGGGTGAACGCGGGCAATATTCTGATCGCCGTTGCTCGGGGTGAACGCGGGCAATATTCTGATCGCCGTTGATCGGTGGTGATGACATGACTGATCATCGTTGAGAGGACGACATGGCTGATCGTCGGTGATGACATGGCTGATCATCGTTGAGTGGACGACATGGCTGATCGTCGGTGATGACATGGCTGATCATCGTTGAGAGGACGACATGGCTGATCGTCGGTGATGACATGGCTGATCATCGTTGAGAGGACGACATGGCTGATCGTCGGTGATGACATGGCTGATCATCGTTGAGAGGACGACATGGCTGATCGTCGGTGATGACATGGCTGATCATCGTTGAGAGGACGACATGGCTGATCGTCGGTGATGACATGGGTGATCATCATTGAGATGGACGACATGGCTGATCGTCGGTGATGACATGGCTGATCATCGTTGAGAGGACGACATGGCTGATCGTCGGTGATGACATGGCTGATCATCGTTGAATGGACGACATGGCTGATCGTCGGTGATGACATGGCTGATCATCGTTGAGAGGACGACATGGCTGATCGTCGGTGATGACATGGCTGATCATCGTTGAGAGGACGACATGGCTGATCGTCGGTGATGACATGGGTGATCATCATTGAGATGGACGACATGGCTGATCGTCGGTGATGACATGGCTGATCATCGTTGAGATGGACGATATGGCTGATCGTCGGTGATGACATGGCTGGTCATCGTCGAGTTTGAACAGGACTGGCTGTTGTTCTGAGGATAAAGCTGACCATGGCACGGATAGTTCCAACAAATCACGGGTAGGTCGCGTCAGGTAGGTTAAATTCCATCCGTTGGGAATCAGAGCCAATCTCCTTATCATGGACCATCCGAGGCAGAGCAATAAGACTGCTGGAAGATGCGTTACTTGTTGAATCGGCGGACAGACCGTCGTTGATTTGATTCCGGACGGACAGACCGTCGTTGATTGGAATAGGACGGATGGATCGTCGTTGATTTGAAATAGGACGGATAGATCGTCGCTGATTTAGAATTAGGACGGATAGATCGTCGTTGATTGGAATTGGACGGATAGATCGTCGTTGATTGGAAATAGGACGGATGGATCGTCGTTGATTTGAAATAGGACGGATGGATCGTCGTTTGAGTTTGAATTGGACGGATAGATCGTCGTTGATTGGAAATAGGACGGATGGATCGTCGTTGATTTGAAATAGGACGGATGGATCGTCGTTTGAGTTTGGACAGGCTCTGCTTGGGGAAATAGCGAACCGGGATGAAAGCATGGGTCAGGGCAACATGAGCTGCCTGTTGGGAATGGACCTCAACGCTGATTTGATTTGGTTTGCCCATGCCGCAACACTGGCGATAGAAACGCCTCAATGCTGGTTTGATTTGATTTGATTTGATTTGAAAGCCTCCACGTGCTTTGGATTGATTTGATTTGAAGCACTTTCCTGCTTTTGACATTTAATATACAATATGCAACGATAACGTATACTAAATCGAATGCATAAATTGAAAATGCAGGTGCAAGCTAAGGGCGGCTTCTAGAGAACGGGACGACACAAACGACGACCAAGACAATTTTGACGATCGAGGGCTACCACTGAGCCACACTTTTGCTTTACTGCTTTGATTTGAGTTGCGGGCCTGCAGGTCCGGTAGGTAACTTTCGAGCCAGAGGTTTGCTGCTTTGATTGGGGGTGCGGGCCTGTGTGCCCAAGTAGATAACTTTTTGAGCGGGTTAGATCACCTTGTGACTTTCTTGATTTGCTTTTGCGTTGGGCCAATTTACCCCTCTGTACTTGACGATTTGCTGCTTGGACTATGGATGCCGTAGCGGCGCTGTAAAAGTTGCATCATTCTCGGTTCATTGGAGATGGAGTATAAACCAATCGCTAATATCCAACTTGCATTGACGAGCGAATCGAGTTGACACACAGACGTACGCACACGTATAGACTGCCTAGCTCGGAAGAATGGGGAAGAAGAGTCCTAGGATACAATGCAGACTCTCTGACTCATGGGCAATAATTAAATTTTGGGAATTAACAGGCCAAAATCCAAAATATCCCTAGATAGGTGAAATTGACACTCACACAGTCAAATATGTACAAAGACCTCTGTGAGTAACAAAACAGAGAAGAAAGCCCCGGAACGGGCAATAGACCGGAAAACTAGAAAAACGTCGCAAAGATGGACAAAAGACGCAAATGGAACGACTCATATAGGCCCGGATTGAAACCGACACCCCCGCGCAGTCACATTAGGCACATATGACCTGCACGGCATAGAAAACTTGGCAAGAGCCCTTAAAACCAATTTTGAGGCACCGAAACCTTGGTTTTAACTTGAAATTCCCACCGGGGTTCAAAATCGTTGTTAGGCGTGATGGCTGCCGACTGCTGCCTGCGGCAAGAATTGAAGAAGCGCGCGCAGGTTTGAGACCAACGCGTGTCACTTTGAGAAAACGTGCGTGAGTCTCAAACTAGCGCGTGTGACTGAAAAGCTGCGTAAATTAGACTTCGCTGAACTTAGAATAAACTGTGAGCCCGTTGGGGCCTCGTAAGCATTTCGTTCTGTTTTTGATGCTTTTCTTTTCCTTTTCTTCTCTTTTTTTTAAGGCTTTTGCTCAGCTTTGAAATTGAAGTAGTAGTTTGAAATAAGATTGAAAGACAAAGGGTTCCCCCTTCTGTTTCTGATGAAGCTTGTTCTGTTCTTGACCCTTCTCGACCCTTGATGTGTACCAAAACGCCAATCCATGGATCCAATTGATAGAATATGACCGAGTCTTAAAGAGAGACTGCCTACGTATCCCACATTTGGGGAATCAGGTCAAAACGTAGTTCAGGGCAATGTTGACTCATGTGTTTTACCTCTCCTTTTTACGCTCTAACTTTTGCCTAGTGCCGCCTTCTCAGGTTTCCGGCCTAGCGAGCTTTCGACTTTTTACCTATTTATTTTTGCCTAGACCGCCTCCTTAGGTTTTCGGTCTAGCAGGCTGCTCTAACTTTTGCTTGGCACCGCCCACCCTTGTGGTTTTCGGCCCAACGAGCTTCTCTCAGGGAAAAGTGGCTCTTGAATTGATCCAGGTTGACTAGAGTGTTGAATTTGTTGTCGTTGAGATCGATGATCTTTGGCTGCAGCCCCAGATAAGATGGCTTTTGATAATGCAAGGTCTTGACTGCTTCAGTTGAAAATGCCTCGCTCCAGGCCACTTTTGCGCCTTTCTAATGTGCGCTTGATGGGATGCCACTGACGCTGTTTTGAACATGGTACGAGGCCTGGAGCCTTCTTAGCTTCCGCTTTCTAGCTTGACATCCGGTGGCAGGAGATTTGATACTTTGTCATCTCATGATCGATGTCAGGCGTGTCTTTTTGTGAAACCATGCCAAAATGTCGAAGGTTCTTCGAGCCTGTCTGACTAGGTGCAATGTTCCTTTGGGGACAGTGTTGAGCCAATTTTGAGTCATCCGGGGATCTACCTCATCTTTCAAGTTTATTGAAACTACTTCTTCTTTTAATAGGCCGAGCACGCCTTTCGTCTTCCCTTTCGGCGAGGGAACACATTTCCTTGGGGATGACCCCATCGAAATCTATCCCTTCGTCGTCAGGGTCGACACATTATTCAAAAGCCAGCAAAGTACTTAGAAGCAAGATAGTGCATATCATAAAGAAAGCCCCACGGGGTTGTCAAGTATAGCAAAAGACTCGAATTGAGGATAGAAGCTATGACATGGAGGGCCAAGAGGCACAAACTCCGACTCAGAGCTAGACTAAGACGACTTGACAGACACCGTGTCAGACTCAGACTCAAAAGTGTGCAATGCAAGCTAGACGCGATTTGAAAATGCAACTTTTATTGTTACCCTTTGCTTCCTCACAGAGAGGTAGGACTTGGAGGACATGGGGCCCAAGCAACAGCACTTCGGCTTCCTCAGCTTCTTTGACCAAACCTACTCAGTGCTCCCATGAACAAGGATCCCCAAATTGTCAGTCCGCTCATTTGCTTGATCGATCCGGTCCTCAACCAGTGCTTTCCAGTTTTCAGCCCCGTCTTCTATTCCGCACCCTGCAGCCTCGGATTCAGAAGGGATAAACACAGTTGGTTTGGGTTGAGTTTCTGGGACAATGCAGAGGGTTGGGTTGAGTATGGTGGAGCTCGGGTTGATTTGAGTGGAGGTGGGGTTGATTTGAGTGGAGGTGATAGATATCTGACCAACCAGAGGGTCAGAATTGAGTTGGAGCAAGGAGCTGGGACTGTCGTCAGGTTTTGATGGGAGTGGGGGTGGAATAGTGCCATTATCGATGAGATCTTGAACGGCATGTCTGAGGCGATAACATGCATTGGTGGAATGGCCAGGCATTTGATGGTAGGTGCAGAAGTGATTGGGGTTGTGGCTAGCAGGGAGAACCTTGGGCAGTGGAGTTGGGGTTAGAGGCCTGATGGAACCGGCATCGAGAAGCTTCTCGTAAACTGAGGCCAGAGGTGCAGATAAGCATGAGAAGGTCCTTGGCTGGCTCCGACGACGAGATTGAGGGCTCAAGGTGGAGCCTTTGCTTGCTTTGTACAACACTGCGCCTTCGACAGGGTGCATTCTTCTGCCTTTGGGGGCGACTTTGAACAGAGATTCAGCATCCTCTTTTGGGTGAACTCTAACCTCATGGAACTTGGCCAGACTTTTGAACATGTCTCTTGAGCACGGCTCGGTTCCGATCGCGGGAGGGTGACAAGCCTGAAGAGGTTCTTTGACTAGCCCCGGATCCGGCTTTGATATGATGGAGGTGAAAAGGTCAAACAGCCCCTGGACCATAACCATTTGTCTGTCCATTTTGAGACCCAGTTCCTCTACAGCTTTCTTCAACTCAGCCAGCCCTGTTTGTGCTGCCATTTTGGATTGATGATCGAGGAAGGCGATATGGCAGTGAAATACCCCCGGTAGATGCTCCCAAGCAGGTTTGGCTCTTCTTTTTGGTACTTTCTTTGACGGTGCAGCGCCCAAAGCTTGACAGTAAAGCAATCGAAGGCTCAGGAAGTGTTCCTGCAATAGTTTTATTTGAAAGGATGCAATGTACATGTTGTCGTTGGTGTCCTCCTTGACTCTAGAACTAGCAGGCAAAACCGTTTTATGACAGCCGGACGCTGCCAAGATCCTCGGATTTCTTTTCGACAGTGTACCTTGAAGGGATCGACTAATACTAAGAGATGTCGAAACAGCCTAAGCCTTTGACTATCCCGCTTTCGAAGTTTCAATGTTTGAAATGGAACAACTCGGTGTTGACGACATGATACTGTAACCAAGAGGGCGTAAGCAGCACTGTGCCGGAGCCTTGAATGGTGTAAGTGTTTAGCACCTTTAACCTGGGTGGTATGAGCATCATGTCATGTCTCCCGTCGTTCCTAGTTTTCTGCTTGAAACCTCGAATGGGTTTTAGACAATGACTTAGAAAGTCTCGATTTCCCAAAGTCTCGTTGACCCAAGGAATTGGAAAGCTAATAACGTGCACCATCACGATGCACGACTCGTCATCGGTCCAGGCAGCGCCTTAGCAGGCATAAAACGGGTTTGAAAGATAGACAACCCTAAAAGCCACCCTAGCATGCTCCTACGCAAAACGGTATGAATGTATGTACAGGCATGCGATATGGAAAGCAGTAACACATAGACAGTTTATGGGGTTAGATGCAAGTAATCCTACCCTGTGGGTTCCTGTCTTAGTTTGGAAGGTTCTATTGCTTTGTACGCATGGCGAGGCTGGTTTTGGCTTAGAGGGGTTCCTCAGACTAGAGATGTTTTATACCTCCCATCGCAATGCGTGCAGCAGAGCAATGGTCAAACGGTAATACGTCTCATCATCGTCCAAGGTTGTTGGGCATTCGAGGACCCCGGGCTCCAGTAAACTGTGCCGGTTACCCAAAACACCTCAACGGGGCTGATAGAACACCGATGCAAATGAACGTGTGTCGAAAGAATGATCGAGAGAGAGAAACGAAATGCTTTTCAAAATGCCTTTTGAAGCTTGGCTCACTTCATTAATCGACACTTGGAGGAAACTACATAAGCGAACAATAATAAAAGCCCCAGTGCGGAGTGGTCGGATGTAGAATCCTGTTACGTTACCATTCCGCGGAGCGTACTGTTTTGCCAGACTTTTTGAAAATTGTTCATTCATGTATTAATTTCCAAATGTTGATTAATGTAATGTCCCCAGCAGAGTCGCCACTGTGGGCACACGCCCCAAAAATCCCGTGTTTTAGTGCATGAAATTCTGGGTGCGCCCTTATCTTGCGGAAAGCGCGGCGAAGTGCTTCGCAGATCAGAGAGTCGCCACTCGGGTTTTGCGGTTAGTACCCAAGAAACCAATCTTTTGAAAATGTTTGGACCACGTCCGTTTGGTTTTGAAAAAAGCTTTTGTAGACTGGGCCGTCGTCACCTTCGATCTTGAGGTTCGGGAGCCAGATTACGAGAGGGGAAGGGTTTTATGGCACCCCCCTCGCCCAGTCCGGAGACCGGTCTCTACTCAGGCGTTTTGTAAAACATTCGCATTTCTCTCTTTATTTGATCATTCTTTTAACCAGTTAGGGCGGGGGAACAGTTAATAGGGATTAAAACTGTAAACAAGTTGCATTTATATACAAAAGATGTAACAAAATGTTTATGGATGATTGATGTTCGAACTACACATGTATAATAGATTGAGAACAAGCTTCTGTGGTTGTTTTAGACAAGCTAGTGCACGCTGTTTGTGCAGTAGTGCACACAGAAGCAAGCCTGCTTGCACTGGCTAAGCCACTGCATGTAGCCATGATCTGCGTGCGCCACCCCACAACTGGCGTGCGCCGGTGAGTGCTTCGTTCTTCTCGATGTATATATCAAGTAGATCACCCCAAGCGTAGGGCATCAACGTCTGATTGAAGCATAATAAATCCGGTAGTCCGGGATCGTACCCACAGAGATAACTAATACGGCTTTTCTGGATTGTAGATGTAAGTATGGTTTCCGGCTTTTAGTCAGCCAACTTGGTGTTACGTTTGCGGTGGAAATAAAAAGGCTAAATTAAAGAGGGAATAAACTAGAGAAAAAGCGGATTAGGTCTAGGAACAATCAACACCCACGACTCGAGCTAAACTACATTTTTCCACCCAAAATACACGGTTTTACCCGGAAGATAAGATGGTTCGAAAATCAAGCTAGCTATAGAATCTATTTAGCAAACACCTCGAGCGTCAGAACTCCAAGCATCATGTGTGGTAAGTAGGCGAAGCTCTTACCTACACATGATCAAGGAGGTTAACACCTCGGTAATTTGACAAACAAATCCAAGCCCCACATCAATTTTCGACCCAAAGTTGCAAACTTTATTGGTGAAAAATGCAATCTTTACTCAAGTCATGGGATGCTAATCATCCCATGACCTAACCCTTGAAACTACTCACACATATCTATGAAGATAAGAGCAAGCAAAAATCTACTAAGCATAATTGTGAACACAACACTAAAAGAAAGCTAGCTAGAAAGATAGATCGGGAGATAATAAACAACTTTAATAAAGGAGAAAAGAGTCAAAATTAACTTACTAAGGTAGAAAATGCAGAAATAAAGGCTGGAAAAATAAGAACACTTCAAGAACACCAAGAACAATTTGAATCTAGCTCTAGATCTAAAAATGTAAGCAAATCTAATTCTCTAATTTTTTTGTACAAAATGACATCACAAGGTATTTATACTCCAAGGTACGCGCATGGGATATTCTAAGAAGATGCTCTGAAGATCCCTTCGTAAGGCCTCGGTACCGATGGCAATGGGCTTAAAATGTATTTAAGCTCTCGGTACCGATGTCCAGATTTTCAGCCATCGATGGCGAGGCCTTATCTTCTGTTGACTGCTTTGACCAAAGTTAGCTGCTCGGTACCGATGTCCCAAATCCCAGCCATCGATGCCGAGCTCTTATCTTCAGGCGTTGACCGCTGCTGCTTGGCGTTGACTTCTTGCATCTTGGCTTGACCTTGGCCTTGCCCGGGCCACCTTGCCTTGGCCATCTTGCCTTGCCTTGCCTTGGCCATCTTTTGGCCAGTTTGCTCGAGCCATCGGGTTGCTTCTGCCTTGACTGCTTTGCAACGGGCCATGCTTTGGCGTCGGGTCGTCTTGGCTCTTAAAATCTCTTTATTGGGTGGTTTACCTACAAAACAAGACTAGCACACTCTACGAGCAAAAGCAATTAAAAACAACTAATTAAACGACAAAAGTAACTAAGACTAGACACTAGCGCACCCTATATTACATTGTCGGGTGCTTATCACACCCCCCAACTTGAGGTTTGCTAGTCCCTAGCAAATAAGACACGAAAAAATAGGAAACTAACAACTTGCAATTCCCCCGCTATCACAACTTAGAACATGCTCAACTTTGAAACCTAGCAAGAGTTCAAACAATCCAACGTTTTATTTCATTTCTACAACTCACAGTTTCAGTTTCCAACTAAACAGGTCAAGTATCAAGCAAGTCTAAGAGCAAGCTAAAAAGGTTTGTGTCCTCGAACAATGGGAGGATACGGGACACAAAACCTTGCGATTTCAGACTAAGCCCAATATCCACCGAAAAAGTGCTTGACAAACAGGCAATAGCGAAAAAGAAGTACTACGCCTCAAACAACTAAAGCACTTTATTCAACAGAATTGAAAACTAACAGATGATTATTGGATAACGAAAGGAAAGCAAGCTATACAACTAATTATGCAAATATCAGAAAGTCAATCATTAAGGAATCCAAGCGCGCAAAAGATCAACTAAGGACTTTTAAAGCTTGTAATGACCTTGGTATTCAAGAAAGGGTTAGCACAAATGGGCGACGGTCTATACTAGCAAGGTCAACTACCCAAATGACCGCCGCCAACCAATAAAACAACCAAGTTAAAGCCAAACCGGCTAAACCAATCATCAACCAAGCACCAGATACTGAAGATGTGCAAAACTAATTACAAAATAAAGGATGCAAAAGACAAAAATGAAAAGGATAGAGTGGTTGGCATGTCAACCAACCTAGACCCCGACCAAGTAAGGGGAATTTCTAGAACCACCGACTCTCTACCAACTGCATGCCACACCACCAATCATCTCAAGTCATCATCTCACCACATCACTGCCCTCAATCATCTTGCTCCTCACTATCATATCCCGCGAAATCATCACTGACTTCCCCTTCCTCTACAGGCTCGGGGGTATACTTTACTCCAAATTGCTGTTCCAGGACCGAAGTCTGCCAGGCTATCTCTTTCTTCATCTGTCTCCTTTCAGCCTTCTCTTTCCTTCTAGAACTGATCATTGCAACCCCTTGACAAAATAATTTCTTAATCCAAGAAGACTGCTTGTCCTTCTTCTTAGGCATTGAGGTCAAATAATCCCCTCCTCTTGCCTGCTTACCTTTTGCTGAATGAGCCTGAGAAGAGCTTTTCGTATCAAAGGCTTCATCAAATGGCCCCGGAGACAATTCCTCTAGATTCTCATAGCCCCAACCCCTTACTCCTTGTTTCCAACATAGACTAGTAATCATGCACGGGAATGGAATATTGGCAGTCAACAAAGTATTAGCCTTAAAGTCTCTCAGCTGTGTGAAGATGAAGATCGCCCAATCAATCACCAAATCATTTGTTAGAAAAGCAAACATGAGCTCCCCACTCTTCCTACTTGGCCTATGATCCGAGCCTCGAGGATATAAGTTAAAATGGATAACTTTGTTTAAGAACCTAACACTTCCTTTAAAATTCCCAGGCACATGGGGGTCAGTGGCTTTCAAGGGGTCAACATACAGCACACTATTTACTACGTCCGCATTAATTGACACATCCTTCACAGGGTAATTTACAGATTCAGGAGGGGGGCGTTGAATATCCAAATACTCAGCAATACTATCGGGGGTAATTTCAACATCAATACCAGCCACCCGAGACACAATTCTAACAGCAGGGTCATATTCCCAATCACCTTCCGGAATTTGCATAAACTTGTAGAAATCAATGACAGTATTCTTATTAAATCCAAATAATTCCTCGGTCCAGAATTTCAAACCTTTTTGCAGAATGCAGCGGACACCGGTATGATCAGGGCTGAACTTGTTAGCGTCCACTTGGCGCTCATTTTTGAATTTCCTGTTCGCAAAACTCCCCTCCCATTCCCTTCTTTTCTCCTCTGCCATCTCCGCCCTTGTACGCCTTTTCTTTCTAGTGCGAGAGCCCGAGGCCTCCTCTTGAACAAAATCAGCCCCCTCCTCTTGAATAAATTCATCCTCCACTTCCTCAATTTCCGGCACAGAAAATGAAGCCCGGTGCGCGGTTTGCTTGATTTTCGGCATTTGAAAGCTAAAAGGGTTTGGGTACAATTTTTTTGGATTTTCGGACTTAAGGGGGAATTTTTTCTAGGGTTTTGATTTTTGGTGGAAGAGGGTGAATGTAGGCTAGGAACGTGGTGGGGAATGGGTATATGGGAAGAAAATAGGAAGAAAACAAGGGTTTGTGTGGAAAAAATTAAAAAATTTCGGATGAAAGGGGGGAAAGTGGGTTTACCTTGTTTTGGGACTGAAATTTTTGAAATTGGTGAAGAAAACTTGAATATTGTTGAAGGAGATGGAGGATTTGAAGGATTTATGGAGGAATATGGAGTTTTTGGGTGGTTTAATGGAGGTTTGGGGTTAGGGCTTTGAGGAGTAATGGAGGAAAGAGGAGCAAGAGGGTCGGCTGTAGCAGGGAAAGAAGAGGGGTTTCAAAAGTTTGGGAGTGAAAGGTTCAGAAGTTTGGTTTTTGACGTTCAGAAGTTTTTTCCTGACAAAGCCTTCGGTACCGATGTCCCAAATATCTCCCATCGATGGCGAGAGCTTATCTGCTGTTGACTGCTTTGACCGTAAGGCCTCGGTACCGATGTCCCCAATTCATGCCATCGATGCCAACGTGTTATCTCAAAACTTTGCCTTTGCTTCAATTTGAACCCCAGAACTTCCAATCAATTCAATTAACACCCCCAAAGCACCTTTAATCACTAAAATCACTTCCCAACCACCCTCCGAACAACCGGTCGCCTAGGTTAAAGCAAGAAATGGGCAAAAGACAGGTTGCAAAACAGGACAAGGGGACTCGTGTGTGGTATGATCATGCAAAGAATGCCTTGTATCTTCTCTTAAGTGCGCTTTAGATTCCAAAATGATTGAAAATCGACATTGAAAACACAACTAGAGACAGACATGCGATTATTCACCTAACTACGAGCTTTTTATCGAATTGAAAAAGGTGGGGATATGGACAAAGCTTGCTCAGAGACTTTACTCAAGACCAAAACCGTTCAATTTTCAACTAAGCACGCAAATTGAGAAGCACCAAATTTCTTAGGATTGTTACGAACTCTTGCCACCTTTCAATTATTGAGCATGCAACAAGTTATGAAAAAGACCCAAAAACATGACAAAAGGAACGAATTGCAAGTTAAAAACCTTTATTTATTTTTGAAATTTTCAATTTTCTCATTTTTTGGATTTTTCAATTTCTATTGTTTTTGGATTTTCAAATTTAAAAATTTCTAGCAACTAGCAAACAAATAGCACATAAGCTAACCCCTCCCCCCAACTTAAAGCGATGCTATGCCCTCATAGCATTAGGAACAAGAGCGAAGGAAGGAAAGAGTGCGCGAATGTACCGTCCAAGGGGAATGTCAACCCCTAAATACCTCAACCAAGTAGGAGGATTTCATGTCAAGTGCTTGCTCCAGTCTGTATAGATGCTTCCAGGGTTTACTCTTTCGGTTTTGCCCACTCGAAACCAAAGTTAGTCACACTGGGCCATATCCAAAGCTTTATCGGACTAATAACCGCGGCGCATAGCCGCACCCATGCTTAGGGCTCCTGAATGCCTCACTCACCCCGGCTTTAGACCCAAACTACCAAGGCTGGTGTGGTAGCAAATAAACCCTGCAGAAGACTTAAGAGAAAGACTTTCCACAAACAAATGACATTAGTACCACCGGCCCGTGTTATCCGGCTTCAAACCAAACCAAAATAAAAAGACATGAAATAAAGGAAACACACAAGAAACATGTAAAAGCAAATAGAAACATACAAAACAAAATGCAATGCAATGCACCACCCGATCATCACGCGATCAAATGAGTCATACTTTTCTTCCCATTCCGTACCGGTGGGGTAAGCAATGGGTGGCTATACTAGACCGTTGAGAATTTGTTATGCTAGCGCCCGTAATAAAATTTATCGCTCGACCTCGCCAAACAATGAAGTTCAGCGTCCCCTACGATCAAAACAAAGCAAGATACAATACAACCTAGGTGCACTCCAGGCAATATCACACCTCACCCATAGACCAAAGTTGCCACCGATAGGGGCCTATTCAGAGAGCATGGATCATTAACGACAAACTATTACCAAGAAGAACTAATGAAAGCCCTTTACACTAACACGTTGGTGAAATCTTTTCATGTGAAACATCTCCAAGACTTTATTCAAAACAAGAAACACATAACTAACATAACCAAGCTAAACATGCAAGACTAAACATGACAAAACAAAACATGCAAAGCTAGACAAAACACGACAAAGCAAGAAACAAAAACACATATGTACAGACATTTAGCACGCCATTAATAACTATTAAAAGAAACAGAGCACTCCAAGCTACACTCTTCACCAAAAATTGAACTCGACCATACCACAAGATAAGGTACTTTGAGTAAAGCAATTGCCGAATTCGTTTTAAAAACTTAAGTTCCTCCAAGTGCATAGCCCAAACAAAATCAATTTTCAAGTTGTTGACAAAATCTACAATATAAGGATGATAAGCCACAAGAAAATCATCAACACCAAGAAAATCAATTACTTCTATGATTGGTAACTTCTCAAAAATAGGCTCACATGCATCTTGTTTTTCTAACAAAGAGTTCAAGGAATCTACCTCAACATCCACGGTGAGAGGATCAAGGCACGAAGAACTCGAAGGGACAATTGTAGCTTCCATGGGCTCCAACTCGTCAAAGATTGGTCCATAAGCATCTTGTTTAGCCAAACACGCATACAAATAATCCACTTCGGTATCCATTTCCTTGGCGATGAGAGGTTTTGCCAACGGATCATCACATAAAGGGGGATCCACAAGAGAGGGAAGAACCTTCTTCTCTATCGATGGTAGCTCTTCAAACTCTTTAAATTTCGGGGTCCAAGCATTTAGTGCGCAAGCTTCATCCTCATCCAGCAAAGCATACAAACAAGATTCGAGAAATTTAGCCTCTTCGGCTGTAAGAGCGACTTCCAAAGGATCACTATAAAGCAGCTCATCCACATGTTCCTCCACCAACGAGTCAATAAAGCTCACTTCATTCACATTTTCAGCATCCCCCATTTGACTGCCTAGATTAAAAACATTAACCTCCATCTTCATGTTACCGAAGGTCATGTTAACCATTCCATTCCGACAGTTGATAACTGCATCCGCCGTAGCTAAGAAGGGTCTCCCAAGGATCACCGGAGTAGAAGTGGCACAAGAGTCGGTCGGAGTCGTGTCAAGAATCACAAAGTCCACTGGATAGATAAACTGACCAACTTGCACCAAGACGTCTTCCACTACCCCCCTTGGAATGCGAACACTCCGGTCGGCCAACTGAAGGGTGACTCGAGTAGGCTTCATCTCCCCTAACCCAAGTTCTTGATAGACGGAGAACGGAAGTAGATTGACACTTGCTCCAAGATCGAGCAAGGCTTGTTCGATACGCTTATTTCCAATGGTGATTGCAATGGTGGGACTCCCCGGATCTTTGTACTTTGGCGCTATGTTCGTCTGAATAATGGAGCTCACTTGTTCGGTCAAGAAGATCTTCTTTTGAACGTTCAACTTCCGCTTTCGAGTACATAGATCTTTAAGAAACTTAGCATAAGAGGGGATTTGCTTGACCGCATCCATAAGGGGAATATTGATCTTCACTTGATTGAACAACTCATGCAACTCCGCATTAAGATTCGGTTTAGCCAAAGCCTTCAAGCGTTGAGGATAAGGTGCCGGTGTTGGAACAACTTTAGGATCCTCTATGCTCTCCTTCTCTTTACCCTTTTCCTTCTCATTGTCTTCTGAAACTTCCTTGCTTGCCTCCTTGGGAGATTCCCCAAGAGTTGATGTCGGAATTGAACGTTCGATAGGAGGAGGCAACAAGGTAGGTGTAAGCGGCGGAGTAACGATAGCATTTTCCACAGTCTTCCCATTTCTCAATGTGATGATAGACTCTGCTTGCTCGGGAAAAAACACCGAAGAGCTAACAAAGTGTTGGCCTTGGGGGTTCGCTTGAGATTGGGTAGGGAACTTCCCCTTTTCTTGTTGTAGGATCCCCACCGACGTGGTCAACTTTTCCATTTGGTTCTTGATCTCTCCCATAATTTGGGATTGTTGCTCATTAATAGCAGTTTGACCTTGCAAGAGAGCACTGAACTGATCTTCCCAAGAACGCTTCGGGGGTTGTTGTTGAAACTGAGACGGTTGTTGAAATTGACTAGGTTGTTGAAATTGGTTTGCATGAGGGAAATTGATCTCTCCCATCATTTGGGATTGTTGGTCGTTAAATGTCATTTGCTCTTGCATGATAGCATTCAACTGATCCTCCAAAGAACACCTCGGGGGTTGTTGTTGAAACTGAGTCGAACTTGGGAATGGATTGGATGGAACGAAACCCGGCGGACCTTGCGCTTGAGGGAAACAGAAAGCATTTGGAGGTTGCTCCCATGGTAATTGCGGAGCGGGAGGTGAAATTTGGGAAGAGCCCACATCATTCGATTGATTCCATTGGAAAGTCGTATGTTGTTGTGTCCCCGGATTGTATGATTGAAAGAAGGGGTCAAACCATTGATTTACCGCATTCACTTCCTCCGGAGCAATTCTGTTTATGACATTCTTTAAAGCGGGAATATTTGGGCATGCCTTGGTAGAATGTCCCCACATTTCACATATAATGCACATCTCTTCCATTTGACGTACCACCTTAACTTTATGAGATTGAGCACCTTTCAATTCCAACTTATCAAGCTTTCGAGCGATTTCTTCCAAACGAGTCTCAAAAGAACTATGCTCAGCAATAGAAAATTTCCTTGAACTGGTAGGACCTTGATTGAACATTGCTCTTTCTCCAAGATCCTCCAACTCTCGCCCCCAAAATTCTGGAATAACCCGAAGATACTCAGCCTTGAATTCAAATGCATTCCCACCAACCGGAGTCGGAATAACTATAGGCGATACTTGAGAGGCCTGTTCTGGATTCAAATAATCACGGAGAGTGTGAACTGGAACTTTGTCGGCCATTAGGCCTTTGCCTTTGCGAATTCGATTTAACTTGCGCGGTGGAGAGTGGGCAGGATACGCCCTGACAATGCTACGGATTCTCGGAGGCGAGGAAGAACGGTGAAGCCGATTGGAATTTGGGCTCCGATACACAACAGGCATAAAACAAGCAAAACTACCAACTAACTACCAGCAAACTAACAGACCGGAGGGGCTAGGCCGCCACCTCAACAAGACAAACAGAAAGTGCGAGGGGTTATGCCACCGCCTCGGCTCAACAATGCAGATTAAATGAAACTAACTAACTAACTAACTCAATATCTATTCCGGCTTCGTTACACCTCAAGTTTGGCATGAAACCAGGTTAGAGGTATCCACCGAATTAGATACGAGCAACTAACAAATAAACTACTAACTACAACTAAAAGAAAGAAGCGGGATACTCACAATGGTTTGTCGAGCCTCCATAAAGCCATAATAAGAAATCCCCGGCAACGGCGCCAAAAATGCTTCGTTCTTCTCGATGTATATATCAAGTAGATCACCCCAAGCGTAGGGCATCAACGTCTGATTGAAGCATAATAAATCCGGTAGTCCGGGATCGTACCCACAGAGATAACTAATACGGCTTTTCTGGATTGTAGATGTAAGTATGGTTTCCGGCTTTTAGTCAGCCAACTTGGTGTTACGTTTGCGGTGGAAATAAAAAGGCTAAATTAAAGAGGGAATAAACTAGAGAAAAAGCGGATTAGGTCTAGGAACAATCAACACCCACGACTCGAGCTAAACTACATTTTTCCACCCAAAATACACGGTTTTACCCGGAAGATAAGATGGTTCGAAAATCAAGCTAGCTATAGAATCTATTTAGCAAACACCTCGAGCGTCAGAGCTCCAAGCATCATGTGTGGTAAGTAGGCGAAGCTCTTACCTACACATGATCAAGGAGGTTAACACCTCGGTAATTTGACAAACAAATCCAAGCCCCACATCAATTTCCGACCCAAAGTTGCAAACTTTATTGGTGAAAAATGCAATCTTTACTCAAGTCATGGGATGCTAATCATCCCATGACCTAACCCTTGAAACTACTCACACATATCTATGAAGATAAGAGCAAGCAAAAATCTACTAAGCATAATTGTGAACACAACACTAAAAGAAAGCTAGCTAGAAAGATAGATCGGGAGATAATAAACAACTTTAATAAAGGAGAAAAGAGTCAAAATTAACTTACTAAGGTAGAAAATGCAGAAATAAAGGCTGGAAAAATAAGAACACTTCAAGAACACCAAGAACAATTTGAATCTAGCTCTAGATCTAAAAATGTAAGCAAATCTAATTCTCTAATTTTTTTGTACAAAATGACATCACAAGGTATTTATACTCCAAGGTACGCGCATGGGATATTCTAAGAAGATGCTCTGAAGATCCCTTCGTAAGGCCTCGGTACCGATGGCAATGGGCTTAAAATGTATTTAAGCTCTCGGTACCGATGTCCAGATTTTCAGCCATCGATGGCGAGGCCTTATCTTCTGTTGACTGCTTTGACCAAAGTTAGCTGCTCGGTACCGATGTCCCAAATCCCAGCCATCGATGCCGAGCTCTTATCTTCAGGCGTTGACCGCTGCTGCTTGGCGTTGACTTCTTGCATCTTGGCTTGACCTTGGCCTTGCCCGGGCCACCTTGCCTTGGCCATCTTGCCTTGCCTTGCCTTGGCCATCTTTTGGCCAGTTTGCTCGAGCCATCGGGTTGCTTCTGCCTTGACTGCTTTGCAACGGGCCATGCTTTGGCGTCGGGTCGTCTTGGCTCTTAAAATCTCTTTATTGGGTGGTTTACCTACAAAACAAGACTAGCACACTCTACGAGCAAAAGCAATTAAAAACAACTAATTAAACGACAAAAGTAACTAAGACTAGACACTAGCGCACCCTATATTACATTGTCGGGTGCTTATCAGTGAGCCTAAGACCACAGCTTCTGTTCTCAACCCTCTGGGCTCTGGAAAGGACCAGTGCACACCCAGGACAAACCACGCAGTTAAATATGGATTACTAAGCTATTACAGACAATGTAAAGGGCTTAAAAGCCACCAAATAGACAGAAAATCCCTTAAACAGTGAGGGGAGGATGATCAGAGGCCTGGAGCCTAGTTGCTATGCAAGGGCCAGCCACTGGCCAAGGAGCGACTGGCGCACGCAGGTATATGGTACCGTACGCCAGTTGACTCTGCTCAGTCAGTGCTTGGCTTTGCACCATCTGGGCTCTGGAACATGACCAGAAGACCCCCAGAGGCATTCCAAAGAAACAGAAAGGAAAAACTAAGTACAATGCTTAAACAGTTCTACAATACAGAAAGCTGTAAACTTGTTTTAGCATGCATCAGGGTGATCAGAATGTAAATAAGACAAAATAAGGATGATCGGTGATCCCCACACCAGTTTCACCATACAGCCATGACTGGCGTGCGGTACAAGTAACTGGCGTGCGCCACCTGATCATACCAAACGGCTTTGAAGCCTTGCCAGCTTTAGGGCCAGGACTGGTATAGATTACCAGCCTTGACCCTGCCAGCCCCCCTCAGGGGTCAGAACAGAAAGCAGGAGCAAGAGGTATTATACCTTTGCTTGTGAGTTTTGAAAGAGAGCTTGAGCTTTGAGCTTGAAGATGATGATGGATGTGGATGTAGTGAAGGTTATGGACTGTGGAGAGTATGTTCCCTTGCTTGCTTTTTCTATGGAAGAGAAAAGAAGCAAAGGAGAATGAAAAAGAGGACAAAGGGGCTTGAACTCTTTAATGGTGCTAACCAACCCTTTGAACTTGGTAACCCTTTGCAAGAGTGAGAGAGGGGAGTATATATAGGCAAAAGGGGCTGAGATCAGTTTGGCCTTTAGGGGCTGTTTGGCTTGGCAAAATATTGGAGGAAGCTCCCATGCATTTAATGCATGGGACTTGGCTTGATGGAAGAGAAAGGAACAGTTCTGGCTGAAGTAATGATCAGGAGGGCTGCCAGCTGACGTCAGGCGGCTATAGACGCTCCCGCCCAGCTGGCTGAAAAGGTTGATTTGACTGGTGCTGAGTGGCGTGCGCCAGAGAGTGTAGTGACTGACACGTGGCAGTGGTTCCTGCGCACGCTAGTCCAATCACCAGCGTACTTCAGTAGGGTTTTGTTGAGGCCATTTGGTTCTGGCTTGAGGGTTCGACAAGGGTTTGGACGAGGTTCGGGACGCTCAAAGCTCAAACTCATCAAACAAACTCGGTATGTTCTTGACCTTAATCATCATCGGGGAATTAAAGACCGTAAATAAACTATTCTGGAAAGTCCAAAATAGGGTGTCTACAAATATACTTAGAGGAGTGTTTGGAAGGGATTATAATACCTCGATTGGATCGAATTGATTCTCAAACCGAAACTTGAATTTTTGGGAAGATGACTTCGGGTTCTTTGATTGGGGATCCTTGGTCTCGAATTAGATGATGTTTGGAGATGCTTGGGGTCGTAGGAAGATATTGGAATGGTCAATTTGAGTTTCGATTGGGCGTAGGCACGAAACCCACTTTTCTCTCTCTTTCTTTCTCTTTCTAGAACTCCATGGCTTGGAGCTTCAATTCCTACGAATTCTCTCTCTCTTCTGGACTTTTAGGGTGTGGGAATTTTCGTGGTGAGCCCTAGGGTTAGACTAATGGGATATATATAGGGAAATTTGGAAGAGGATGATAAGTTTGTATTCGAATAGGATTCCGATTTCTTGGGTTTTGATAGGAGCGGAATATGGACGAAAATATGGTCAGGGGAGAGGTAGAGATCGAGTAGGAATAGAAGAGGAAGAGGTGGAAGGAGTTCTAGTTATGCATGCAATTTTTTTAAAAAAATAAGGAGATAAATAGATAGGATAATTATTTTTTGTAATTATCTAGTATTTATCTAATAAGGAAAATAATATTATTAGAACTAATTATACTTTTTAATAATATTATTAATGATAGAATTATACACAAATATAATTACAAGCTAATTAATAATATATAAGCTAAACTAATTTTAATCACCAAAAATTATTCTAGGTTCTAGTTTAATCGAATTATACTTTTATAATTAATCCATTACTATAGATTATTTGATTAAAAATAAATTCTTGATTCGAAAAAAAAATTGGGTCGAAAATCCGGGTCGTTACACTTCGCTATTTCATCGATGATTTGAAGTCTACTGGTACAGAAAATTTGTACAGATTTTGCGTACAGATTTGTTGTGGGGCCCACTACGGGTCCCACACAAATGATCCGAGCCGTTCATTAAATGTAAAACAGTTTTTCAAGAGCTCCCACGAAAAACAGTTCAATCCGATACTTATAGATGCTCGATCCAATTTTATAATGTTTCATTATCCGGGAATCTAAATCGAAAGTTAGATGATTGGATCGAGCATCTATAAGTATCGGATTGAACTGATTTTTCGCGAGGGCCCTTGAAAAACTGTTTTACATTTAATGAACGGCTTGGATCATTTGTGTGGGACCCATAGTGAACACCACAATAAATCTGTACGCAAAATCTGTACAAATTTTCTGTACCAGTAGACTTACTTATGTCAAATCATTTGATAGGGCTGCATTCCTTGTCCTTCCTTTTCGATAATGATACCTTAAACTTGAGGACTTTAACTCTCTCTTTTTTCACCTTCTATAATCATTATTTTTAAGGAAATTTATATAAATGGTCTTCTTAGTTTCACCCAAGTCTCATTTTCGTCCTCCAAGTATCAATTGCAACTCTTTTGACCTTCAAGTTTGGTTTTCGTACCAAATTGGTTCAATGGATAACTTCTATCAGCCAAAATGGACGGAAAAAATCAGATTGATAGCAGTTTGGACGTTGCAGTTCATATCAAGTTGGCCCAATTGATAACGTATCCCCTCAATCTAATTTTTACCGTCCATTTTGGCTCACAGACATTATCAATTGGACCAACTTGATACGAAAATCAAACTTGAAGATCAAAAGAGTTGCAATTGATACTTGAAGGACAAAAATGAGACTCGGATAAAACTAGGAGAACCATTTCTATAAATTTCCTTTATTTTTACAAGATTCAGTGCTCATTCCACATCCTCGCAGATTTTTGCAAAAAATTCTTTGAAAAATTCTTTAAAAAATGCTTCTGATGTGATAGAAACTTAGAAAGGATAGAAAACTGGTTGCCCCCACGGAACTGCTTTCTTTCTTTTCTTTTCTTTATTTTTTTTTTTGCGGGGGGGATGGGGGTTGGTAAATTCAGCGCTTACAATCAGTGGCAACTCCTACTTTTCAAGATTTCAAAAGGGGGAATAGTAAACAAAAACCAATTGCTGCGAAGGTTTTGAACCCTACATGCATGTATATTTCAGACCAAGTCCTTCATTCCTCGTTTACTTTTATCACTCCACTACAAAGCCGTCATAGAGATTTTGGTCAGATAGTCTGTATCTACTGAATAAACCAAATCAAACCGAGTCATAACTCTCAATCAATTGGGTCGGCTACATGAATTTTTTTTTCCAGTGAGCTCTGTAAAGGGTCATTTGTTCACTCAAATCCATTAAACTTATATCTTTGCGCACAACAGCATCTAATGTCAATTTAGGTCTGTATCTACTATATAATATACATGATAATCATTTAGAAGCAACATTCGTCCTTAATTAAAAAAAAAATTAGAAAACCACAACGGTGTGTAGCCATCTAACTTACAGGCTCCCAGACCACTACTACTTTAAAAAAAAGAAAAAGAAAGGGTTTATCCCATTCACACTCAAAAGAAAACTTGCAGGAGTATTCACAGAGCCCAGATTACATCACATGGACCTAATCTATATTGAATGACTCATATCCATTTAAAAGGCTAAATCTTGTAAGTGGTGAGCCATTCAATTGTAAATTAAGGTCCAACCCAATCTTTTTTCGATTTATCCGATATGGGACTCAACCTTTCACACATGACTATTCCTAACAATCTTTCCATCGATCTGATTCACTTGACTCCCCCTTGATCCATGAACTTTTTACTCTCCGACGCTTATTTTACCCCAGACTTCACCGCACCCAATCCATCGATCGAGAGCCATCCACCTTACTTCATCGAGAGCCTCCATGCCATTGGCGATACCCATCCGCCCTCATCCTTGCTCCATTCTATCGAGAGTCACTTGGGATTTCCGCTCTATCGAGAGTCTACGTGCAAGCCCACCAAACTGGTGTGAGGCCGTCCAAAAGATCATCAACCTTCCGAAGCTTGGCACACCAAATCACAACCCAAAAACAAGCACACTAGCCCTGCACCTTTTCCTTTGCCGCAGGACACGCAAAAGAAAACCTCCGTCGGAGCTTCTCAGATTCACAGCTCATGCCTATACGGCTATACCCATTTGCTCTGATACCATTATTGGGAGTTCAATCTGCCTGAGATTCTCTCGTTCGTTCGTAGGCCCAGTCTGCTGGGAAGTATCCACGTGGCCCAAATTATATCACATGGACTCAATATATATTGAATGACACATGTCCATTAAAAAGTTACCATGTACGTGGTGAGTCATCTAATTGTAAATTAAGATCTAACCCTTTTTTTATTTATCCGATGTAGAACTCAACTTTTCTCACATGTTCCTAAAAAGTGCGCATTAGCTAACCTGGATATCTGAATTATTAAAAACATGCAGTAAACATTGTGCCGCCTCTAGGTTTATTGCTTGGTATCGTCATCTCCATTCAATGATTTTGTCACAAAGTTATTAGTATACGAAGGACTACGGTGGGAGTCATTATGTAGCCGTTGAGAAAAACAAAAAGGGTAAGAGGTCGTGATTGATATAGTTTTTGGCATGATTCTTAATTTATGCGTGATTAATTAAAGAAATTCGTACTCTCTATTGAGAAGGATAAGAAGATTTCAGACAGGCGGGACCAGGGACGAAGTCAGGAATCCAATTTCGGGAGGCAAAATTTATGTTACACAAAATTAATGTTGGTTCATTTTTTAAAGAAATTATTTTAATACGTACTGTGTAAGTAGAAATTGTGAAAATTATTTTTATGAGTTCAATTGAAATTAGTGTACGAGATGAGAACAAGTGGAGTGATGTTGAGATTTTGGAGCCTTGGAGGTAATATCCATAAAAGTAAAACGAGGATAAAAGAATATTTAACAACTTAGGAGAAAATTAAATATACAACAAAAAAATATTTAAAAATAAATAATTTTGGAAAATAATGATCAAAATATATCAAAATCTATAATCTGTATACACAACTATCATGGACAGAATCTTAAGGGGTTGGCCAAGCGGTTTTGGCTTGGAACTTAGGTATTTGATCCATTCAAAGGTATCAGGTTCAATTCTTTTTGCCAACAACTCTTGGGGCCACCTCACCCCCACGCGTAAGCATGTGAAGTGGCTATAGGAGAGGCTGTAAAAATTAGTCTTAGGTGTGCGCAAGCTGACTCGGAACACCCGTGTACAGATCCAAGAACAAGTGTGTTTGAGATCTTTCGATTGACATGACACCCCAATAATGAATGAGTATGAATTATTGTGCTTTCATTGAATTATTCTAGAATGACATCTTTGTCTAATTGTCCTGTTAGAGATATGGTTATCTAAAGATAAGGTAATACTTCAATTCAAAGAATTTTCTCTCTATTTTGGCATGCCTATGAATGTTGGACTATAATTTTGGACTCAATATTAGAGGTTGAAAAATTACTTGGTATTTGACTATTTGACTTTCCCCTTATATGCTACTTTCGTACCATGCACAACCATGCATGGCATTTCTACGGTGTGATCGAGATAGATGGCTCTTCGAAATCTAAGGTTGAATCGCACGAAAGACAAATATTATTATAGAACCACTGAAATTTTGTACAATCAGTATTTTCAAAACTTCGAAATTAATTAAGATATACGGTGTCCGTACTTGGGGACCCTGCAAAGAGGAAGGGTCAGCATCGGTACTGACACATACAAAACGATGTCGTTGTGGCACAATTACCGTTTTATAGACCTTCCTCCCAACAGGTCCCCGAGTTCACGGCGCCCCGCAATTAGTTGCGATGTACAAAGAATCTTAGAACTGATTTGTCTCAACTTGCAAGTTGCAGAAATCATTGAGGAGTACATATCCACACCGTGTACATTTCTAGATCAAAACCCTACGTCCTGCTTCCGTCATTAATTTCATGCATGACGTTAAAAACCAAATTTAAAATTAAACTCTGTCCCTCTTTTTCTTCTACTCCTACTAGATAAGTTTTGTGGGTAACAACCAAACGCGGCATTGAACTAAAAAAATCAAACCTTGACATTATCTCACATTAGTACTACAATGCTTCTTTAATACGTAAGTTAAATACAAAGTTGAATGAGCTGAGAAAATTCCGGTTGCTACTCTGTTCGGTTTGGGTTAATTAATTTTTTAGAGTAATGAGTGAAAAAAGATCAATAGAGAAAATTTATTCGAGACCGCGCCCATGAGTACTTTTGAGACCCCAAAACAAACACCACCGGTGATTAACAAACTAAACAAATTTGCCGAGAAAAAAAAAAAAAACAAATTAAGCCACATGTAAGGAGATTACGCAGTATAGGGGAGAGATCTTCTTTTATTGATTGTATAAAAATCTATAACTATGGCCACTAAACGAATCAAGCTACTCGAGTTCAAACTCGTATTCGTTCGTTAAAAGATTGTTTAAGAGCAGCTTGTTACATAAATAAACTAGGCTTGAATATTCTTTTGAAGCTAATTAAGGTTTCAAGCCAAGCTTCAAGAAGATACTACTTGGCTCATTTAACTTTTTTTTTTTTTGATCGGCAATAAATTTTATTAAAATTCGACAAAGGGTACATCGAAGGTTTTTAAAAGTCATATCCAAGCCTCATTAGGAAGATGAGAACAAGGAAAATAACAAAAAAAGAAAATTACATCTAACAGAAAATTGAAATCGGTTCTTTCAACAGAGAATACATCTTGAGTTAAAAAAAAAATTATAACGTGTAAAAAAAAGATTAAGCTACTCAATATCAGCTTGTGTTTAGCTCGATTCAAACAAGTTTGAGATATTCTTATCTTATAAACAAGCCAAACAAAAATATAAGCTCGTTAACATTTTAAACCATGCTTGATTAACCACCTGTTCAGTTGATTTGGCTCATTTACCAACCCTATCTATATGTTGGCAACTATATCATAAAAATTTATCTTCTAATTAAAAGCTTGTCCACTTGATTTCATTATTAAGTGGTTTTCTCATTCTGATGCTGTTAATATTGCTCGTGTCCATTTTAATCGTTGTAACTACTTTAAAGATTAATAAATTTCTTTTTTGCCTAAAAAAATACACAACCAATGATAGGATCGAGATCGAAAGAGTGTATATTAGAGACTCAAGTGTTTTCTGCATATGGACTCCAATTTAAAGAATCCACCAAACTCATTATTCGTAGTATGTCCTCTAAATTGAAATCTCTAACAATGGATCATTTATCAAGTAGTCTTGGGCCATATAGGATCCCGGGATGCTGTCGAGCATCTCCTTGTAAAGCAGCTAATCCAGCCGTTCATCTCAATACAGCCGTTAATCCAGCCGTTCATCTCAATACAGACGGTTCGAATCGAATCTGAGCGCATACAAATCGCATACAAATCTAAACCGTCCATTGCTCGGTTCAGATCCGAGCTGTTGATTGCCAAGATGAATAGTCTAATCGGCCGCTCTACACTGCTATACTGAAAAATGATCAACAGCATCTCTCATTCCATATCATATGGTGTCTAAACACCTTCCACAATCACATACTATAGCTGAGACTCGTATACTTTTAGTCGCGAGCCTTATGAAAGTGTGATTGTGGAGGGAATTAAAACATCACGTGACGGTGCCCAAGATCGCCGAACAATCTTTCCCAAAAGTCTTCTCAAATAGCGACCGTACCTACAATACTAGTCATTTTGATCCATTTGAGCATTACCTACTCCCCCTACGACAAATATGAGAGTTCATTCCATGTGGATGATTTGACTTTTATTTAACCAATCTGTGGATGATTGACTTTTAGCTCCTAGGAGTTTCTATTTAAAGCCTCCTTCAGCTCACATTATCCTTACCAATATTACCATCTTTCCAGTCTCAAAGAAAACATTCTTTTTCTTAGAGAGAGAGAGAGAGAGATTATTTTCTTGAAAGGAGAGAATGAAGATTGACGTTGAAGTAACCAACAAATTTACCATAAAGCCCTCCTCCGCCACCCCATCCCACCTCCGCCACTACCAACTCTCATTTCTCGACCAAATCGCTCCCCCGGTGTTCATGCCACTGGTTATCTTTTACCCGAGGGACGTAAATGACAATCTCGACAACTCCGAGAAATCCAGCCACCTGAAAAAGTCCCTCTCCGACGCCTTAACCCGGTTCTACCCCCTTGCCGGGCGCATGGTCGACAACCTTTACGTCGACTGCAACGACGAGGGAGTGCCCTACGTGGAAGCCGAGGCGAAATCCCGGCTTTCCGAGGTGATTTCCGACCCGATCCCCGGTGAAATGAATCAGTTCCTTCCGTGCGAACTCGACGATGTCCGGGACCTCCTCCTGGTTATTCAGGTCACCTTCTTTGCCTGTGGTGGCATGGCGGTTGCCGTCGGCATTTCTCACAAGGTTAGTGGGAGAAACTATATAGGAACTTGTTAATAGATTGGTTTGAGTTACGCAACTTGTTAAATCTATCGAAAGCATGTAAATCATATAAGACTTACATAATGAAACTTAGGGCCGGCTCCAGGATAAGCCCCGCTAGCTCTCGGGTTTGGGCAAAAAAAAAATTTGATTATATATATTGTTGGTATATATATATATATATATATTTTGAGGAACATATTGTAGAAAGGATACTCAAGTGTAGTTGGTCAACAACATGTATTGAAGGTTATGCTAAAACGGGTTCGACTCCCCTAGGAAGCAGTTCTTTTTTTCCAAATGTTTTAAAAAAAATTTTTACCTTCTCAATGAAACTAAAGCTCTGTTTGGAACTTAGGAAAAGAATATAAATAATTGAGAAGAAAGTTGAATTAAGATTTGAAAATTTCCCTTCTTTTCTTTAACAACCAAACAAGGAAAGGAATTTTTTTTTAAA
The DNA here is from genome assembly GCA_018127125.1 of Rhododendron griersonianum. Lineage (NCBI taxonomy): Eukaryota > Viridiplantae > Streptophyta > Magnoliopsida > Ericales > Ericaceae > Rhododendron > Rhododendron griersonianum. Next base: position 4,158,286 of record CM030799.1, on the reverse strand, counting down.
TTTTCTCATATTTTCCACTTCTTTCTATAGGTTTTTGTCACTAAATATATTTAGATACACTTCTATAATGATATTTTTGTGACAATAATTTTTTTTTTGTCACTAATGTAGTTTAGTGACACTTGTAATTTGATTTGAAGAATTTGCTTAATAAGATGTTTTTTAAAAAAAAATATTGAATCGTGCTAATCATAAAGCACTATAACCAGGGTTTCATTTTAATTTTAATTTTTTGATGTAATTTAAACTAAAAACACATTATAACCTTAATTTTGTATTTTTTACTTATATGTTTTTTTTTTAACTTTTAGTATTTAATAATAAGCGGGCAACCAAATTTGGGGTTGGGTTTGGGCAACCCAAATGTCGGGGCCGGCACTGATGAAACGCAGTAGAATACTTCGAGTTTTCCAAGATCTATGAACCGAGATCCACTCTACAATCACAAACCGCGAATACGAACTCGAACATAAATAAAAACACCGTCATCTAATCTCAATCGCCGAGTAGAAAAGACTACTAGAGTTAGCCCTTAGAGCATCTCCAACCCATCTCTAAGAGTCCAAAATGGAGAATATATGTGAAATATTGGAGGGAGATTTTATAATTTATTCCCACTTTTTGCGTTGGGAGAATCTAGAAGGGACCCATGCATCCTACTTTTTAGATATTTGGGTCTCCAAATTATCTTTGGTTTTCCAAATATGGAGACCCTATTCTCATTTTGGAGACAAAATCTCTAGAAAGTAATTCCTCCTAAATTCTCTCATAAAGTGCCCAAAAAAATTGGAAAAAGTAGGGTTCTTAGATGAAAATTCTAGAAAGAAGATGTTTAACACGAAAATATTTTTTAGAAGAGAAGGAGAAATGGAACTTTAACTCTTTCACGGGAGGAAAACAAAAAAAGTATTCCCTTTTTGGGTGTGTATTGTAACGATTTTTTTATTCTTATCATTATTACTAACACATAAATATTGATCATTGCATTTTGACCCCCATATGCTACACCACCTAAATATTTGCTGTCTAAATTTGAAACAGATAGCCGATGCCTTGTCCTTGTTCATGTTCATCAACGGCTGGGCCGCCACCGCCCACGGCGACACCAACATCCCCGTCCCGCAGTTTGAGTCTGCCGCCATCTTCCCTCCGATGGAAACGACCGGGTTCACACCCAGCACCGGAATCGCCAAGTCCGACATCGTGACAAAGAGGTTCGTGTTCACGGCCTCCCAGATCTCCACTCTCAGAGAAAAATTCAGCAAAAACAACACTACCACAGAGGGAGGAGAGCTGGGAAACTACTACAACTCTTCTATACGCCCGACGACTCGGGTAGAGGCGCTGTCGGCTTTCATTTGGACAAGGTTTATGGTTGCAACTCAGGCCTGTGAAAAAAAGGCGGACAAAATCTACAGTTTGCTTCATGCGGTGAACCTACGGCCGCGGGTCAATCCGCCGTTGCCTGAGAATTATTTTGGTAACATTAGTCGGCTTGCGATTGCGGTACCGTCCATGGAGGGTGAAGTTGATGGGAACGGGGTTGTGAACCAAGTAAGAATGAGTTTGTACTTGATGTACCGTTTATCAAGCTTTCTTGAATTAACTTTTTGCCTATCTCCAAAAAAAAATAATGAAACTTTTGCCATGTTTTGGTTTGTTTTTGTGTTTCAGTGAATAGTGAATTTTAATCGGCTTTTGGTCATAGTATTTTTAATTTTTTGATTTCTTATTTCGAGACGAATTCAAATTATTAAAAAGCTGACAAAAATACTAACAAAATCCATGAAAGGCTAACGAATTCGATTAATCCATACTTCTTCTTATTTTGATTACGTTTGTTTCCCGTAAGTTAAAATTCTAGCTTCGTTCGTGCAGGTTAGAGATGCGATAAGGAAAATCAACGGAGATTACGTTGCGAAGCTCCAAGAGGGTAACAGCCACTTGAGCTTCGTGAAAGAAAGGGCTAAACAAACCACGACGGGGGAGGTGGTCTCGTTCAGTTTTACAAGCCTGTGCAGGTTCCCGCTGTACGAACCCGATTTCGGGTGGGGGAAGCCGGAGTGGGTCGGCTCCATGAGCCTGACTTTCAAGAATCTCGTTGTGTTCATGGACACCCGAACGGGGGACGGGATCGAGGCGTGGGTGAACCTGAAGAGGGAGGACATGGCCAAGTTCGAAACGGACGCGGAGTTTCTCGAATCCATTTCGCCGGCGTCTCCGAATGCTGTAATCGGCAGCTGGTTTTAGTCTCCATGTGTCTTAGTATGAAAGTTGGTTTTTGTTTTTTGTTTTTTCTAATCTAGTTCTAATAGCTTCTCTGAAGTGTATAGAAGTGGGTTTTTTTTTTTTTTTGGGTGGGGGGGTTGTGGGAATAAGTTTGTTGACGGGAATCAACTGGAAACAATCAATGTACTTGAATTACTTCATTTTTATTACTAATATTTTTGTGCATTTGGTACAGATTTTTTTTTACTAACGGTTTCATTAGCAACGCTTATAACCGTTGCTAAAGGCAATTTTCTTTTTTTTAAAAACCAACCACTGTGTGACGTAAGCCTCCACGTGGCACTGACGTGGCAGCCACATGTCGCTGATGTGGCGTCTGCATGGCAGCCTACATGGCACCCGCGTGGCGCTGACGTGGCGCCTGCGTGGCACCCGCTTTCCGCCTGCGTGGCAGGCGAAATAATCTTGCTCCTCCTGAGAATCGAACCGCCGACCTCGCGCGTGCGCGCGCGTGCGTGAACCAACTGTGCTAGCCCATAACTTGTGTATAGTCCTGTTTCTAGTAACGTTTTGCAAACCGTTACTATACACCATCTATACCGACGGTTTTTTCAACCGTTGCGAAAAAAAACGGTTGGGAGATCCTGAATTTCTTGTAGTGTACTAGGAGTATTTTTTTATTTTCGAACAAGGGAACGTTGTGTAGCCGTTGAGGAAAACAAAAATGGGTAGCATCTCCAATGGGAGATGTCAAACATGATGTGGATGGTGCAACGACTACTTTTGACATCAACTTACCTTCCAACCCATCTGCCTTCACTCATATCAAAGCTGATGTGGCTTTGGCATGAACCTCCTGCATGCCAATTTTGGAAGCTACCCTCCCCATGCCAAATTTCAAAAAGTAACCGTTGAAAGTAAAAAGCTATTGTTAGAAAGTTTAAAACCTCCCCGCGCGTACTACTTGTTTGAGTTTTTTTTTTCCCTTTTAAATAAATAGAATTTGGCATAAGGGTTAGAGAGAGAGGAGTTTTTAATGTCAAATTTGAGATGTCAAAATGCCACACAAGCCTTCAAAAAAAATTTGACATCTCGAATTTGAAATCTAGTGTTGGAGATGCTCTCCGTGATTTATATAGTTCTCGGCATGATTCTTAATTTATGCGTGATTAAAGAAATTCGTATATACTCGCTATTGAGAAGGATAAGAAGATTCCAGACAATTTCACTCTCCTTGTTAGAATTTCAAAGATTAGTGGAATTTTTCTGCCGTTCAAAAGAAAGAAGATTCTAAACAGGCGTGACCAGGGACGAAGTCGGAAATTCAATTTTGGGAGGTCAGAATTATGCTACACAAAATTAATGAAGTTTTATTTTATTTTATTTTTAAATTATTTTAATACATATAAGCAGGAATTAATTGTGAAAATTATTTTATGAGTTCAGTTGGAATTTAGTGTACGACATGAGAACAAGTGGAGTGATGTTGAGATTTTGGAGCCTTGGAGGTGGAGGCAGGGCAGCAGCTTGCTGTCCCGACCGAATGGGGTCCGCATCGGTCTCGCTCCAATGATCGGAAACGTTCACTTCGTAGAGCTCGTCGAGTAGAACAAGTGTATCAAAAATCAGCTTGAACAGATATCATTAAGAGCCTTATTGAAACAGTTTTATCTTGAAAATAATGAATCCGAAACATTGGATCAAATCCACTGGAACCCATTATTGGCAAGTTATATGTGTTTCGATCAAGCACTTAATAATATCCGATTGAGCTAATTTTTTGTACACTTATTCTACTCGCCAAACTATACGAAGTGAACGTTTCCGATTATTGGAGTGAGACGATGCGGACCCCATTTGGTCGGAACAGCAGGCTGCTGCCCAGCAGCTCCCCCGCCTCCCTTGGAGATATATCCATCCATAAAAGTAAAACTGAGGATAAAAGAATATTTAACAACTTACGAGACCATTAAATATACATCAAGAAAATATTATTAAAAGATACTCCCTCCGTCCCTTTATTACAGTCCAGTATTTCATTTTGGACTGTCCCTTAATAAGTGTCCATTTTGTAAAGTTAGTGGGGTAAAAGTTGGTGAATTGTCTATTTTGTCCCTAAAAGTAGATTCCATTTTGAAAAGTTAGTGAGTAAAAGTGTAATGATGATGGGTAAGTAGGGAAAGTGGAGGAAAAAGTTGATGTAAAAGGTATAATGATGATTTTTTTTAATAAGTTGGAGTTATGAAGCAGGACACTTAAAAAGGGACGGATGGAGTACATAATTTTGGGAATAATGATCAAAATCTATAATCTTTACAAAAATTATTGTGTACAAAACCAAGAACAAGTGTGTTTGTAATCTTTCGATTGACGGGACACCCATATAATGAATGAGTACGAATTATTATGTGCTTTCAACGAGAATGTATGACACTTATTCTAGAATGACATTTTTGTCTTGTTAGAGATATGGTTTACTGGATAATTCTATATTCAAAGTTTTTTCTCTCTATTTTGGCATGTCTATGAATGTTGGACTATAATTTTGGACTCAATATTAGAGGTTGAAAAATTTCTGGTTTGACTATTTGACATTTCCCTTGCTCCCTCCGTCTCATTTTATTTGTTCTTTTTTTTTATTATCTGTATCGTTCTTTAAAAACTTATATGTTTCAATTTATAATATTTTTTATTATTTTAAAAACTTTGTATTATAGATCTAATCGAGAACTATCAAACAAGATTCATACTGCATATTTTTAGAATTTCACAGGAATAGAAGATATAAGCGATTGAAAACTGACACGAATTTCAAAAAAATGATAAAGAAAATGAGATGGAGTGAATACTTAATTGGATATCGTACCATATATGCACAACCATGGCATATCTACTGTGTCGTCGAGATAGATGGCTCTTCTAAATCTAAGGTCGAATCTCACCTAAATCATAGGACTACTGAAATTTTGTACAATCATTACCTTTAAGTATGGGTGGTAAATTGAACCCAAATTCACCCACTAGAAAATAGACCAAACCCAGCCTATTTATTAGTTGCATTAGAAGGGATTCAACCCATCTAACCCATTTATTCCTTTATTAATTAGGTCAACTTAAATGACTCAATAAGTCATGAACATAACCCAATAAAAAAACCCTTCATCAGTCCAGATTTTCCCCCCTCTCTCTCCCTCTCTCAATTATCGTCGTCGGAGAATAATGGTCGGAGCTCAATTTTGCGTTCGCATATTCCGGCCTCTGGGGGTCGTATATATTAACCGGATGTTGGCCGTCAAATTCGGAGCTCACTCAATTACTTTTCTAGTCTTCTTCTTAATGTTTTTTTTCGTTGTTCTTCGTTTTGCTTTTTCATTTCAATTAGATCACGGGAAATCTCGTAGATAAAAAATTATCGTATCCTGTAACTCCCCTCGAAGCTCCGGCGACAAATCGAATGGCACCAGCGAACCTGATTACGAGTATGCATACTCTATTGTTTTTTAACTTCAATCACCGCTACATGTGTTTAGCATTTCTCAAACCATTGTGTTTCAAAAGGAAAAATTATTACTTGCTCTTGAAGCACAGGAGCGCTCAATAAGCACTCGTTTTTGACGGGTTGTGTTTGGATTTAGAACTTATTAAGAGATGTGAAGAGTTTAAGAAAAAAAACATTTAATTCGGTCATTTTAGTATATAGGTATAATATGGTAATTTTAGTGTATATGGGTCCTTTAGATGTATAGAGGTAATGTGGTCATTTCAATGTAGATGGGTATTTTAGTCATTTTAAAATTTTAATATATATATATATATATATATATATATATATATATATATATATATATAAAATTGGGTTAATGAGCGGATCGGGTTTGATTTTAAATAAATGTACGGGTCGGGCATTGGTAATTGGACTCGTAGCTAATGGATTTCTAAATGGGTCAATGACCCATTAAAGATTCAACCCACTTACAACTTATTTAATTTGGCCCAAATCCGCCCATTTGCCACCCCTACCTTAAAGACTCCAAAAAAAAATTAGGTATACGGTGGCCCGCAATTAGCATGTGATATAAAAAGAATGTTAGAACTGATTTTGTCTAGCTCTCACTTGCAAGTTGCAGAAATCATTGAGGAGTAGTAACATGCATATCCACACCGTGTGGAGTATACATTTCTAGGTCAACACCCTGCATCGATCTAGACTGCTTCCGTCATTAATTTCATGCATGACGACGTTTAAAAAATGAAAATTTAAAATAAAACTCTGCATGTCCCTCTTTTTCTTCTACTCCTACTAGATAAGTTTTGTGGGTAACAACCAAACGCGGTATTGTACTAAAAAAATCAAACCTTGTCATTATCTCACATTAGTACTACAATGCTTCTTTAACACGTAAGTTAAATACAAAGTTGAATGAGCTGAGAAAATTCCGGTTGCTACTCTGTTCGGTTTGGGTTAATTTTGAGAGAGATTTTTTAGAGTAATGAGTGAAAAGAGATCAATAGAGAAAGAAGATGGAGGCGGAGGCGGAGGCAGCGAGCTAGGGATGGAGGCGAGGGCTGCTGGACTCAGACTCGGTGGGAAACGGATGAAGCCGAAGTCTGATCGTCGTGGTCAAGCGTGAGCAGGAAGTGGCGAGAAGCAAATTAAGGGCATCATTGTCTCATTAAAATAAAAGATGGACCTTAGACCATATGAAAAGTGTAAAACTGGACACGACACTTTACTAAAAAAAATAGGTGGAGTGGCCGGGCCTTGGTCAAACTCTTATAATGGACCTTACACTAATTTATTAAGAAATCAAACCTTGACATTAACAGATTAGAACTACGTACAATGCTTCTTAATAAAATCTTGTTGCTTATAAAAAAAAAACAGATTAGAACTACGTACAATGCTTCTTTATTAATAAATTAAAATAAAAAGTTAAATGAGCTGAGAAAATTCCAGTTGCTAGATCGAGTACTTTTGGTGATTAGTTCCAGACGGGAACATTAAGGGCATATTCATTTTGCGGGTCGTTAATGTCTTAACAAAACAAATTAATACGGAGATTACGCGGTGTAGGAGAGAGATCTTCTTTTACTCATGATTGGACATATCGGAATCTGTAACTATGGGACACTAAACGAACCAAGCTACTCGAATTGAAATTCTTATTCGTCTATTAAAAACTTGTTCAAGAGCGACTTATTACATACGTACGTAAATAAATAAACTAAGCTTGAATATTCTTTTGAAACTCATTAAGGTTTCAAGTCAAGCTCAAACAAGCTACTGCTTGATTCATTTAACTCATTACATGTAAAAAAAAAAAAAAAGCTACTCAATATCAGCTTGTGTTTAGCTCGATTAAAACTTTTTAAAACGTCTTGTCTTATAAGAAAGCTAAACTTGGAAAAAAAAAATTAAGGCTTGTTAACATTTTAAACCAAGCTTTGTCAACCACATGTTCAGCTGATTTGGCTCATTTATCATCCTTATCTGTAATTTTGGCAAATATATCATAAAAAGTTATCTCTCTTCTATTTAAAAACTTGTCCACTTGATTTGGCTCATTTATCAAGTCGTTTTCCCATTCTGATGCCGCTAATATTGCTTGTTTATCTTTTGATCGTTGTAACTATTTTTTATTTTATTTTTAAAAAGGAAAAAAACTCAAGCAGTGATAGGATCGTGATTGAAAGAGTATATATTAGAGAGTTTTATGCATGTGAGTCTCATAAACTAATAAAAACGTGAATGTGGAGAGAATTAAAACATCACGTGACGGTGCCCAAGGCCACCGAGGTCACCGAACAATCTTTCCCAAAACTATTCTCTAATAGTGGCCGTACATTGGGTACTTGTCATTTTGATTCTTTCTATACTACAAATTCCATTGACAAAGATGAAATGCACATTCTCCTTGAGCCATCTTGAGCATTACGTACCTACTCCCCCTACGAAAATTATGAGAGTTCAAATTATGAAAGATTTGACTTTTAACCAATCTATGCATTATTTGACTTTTAGCTCCTAAGAGTTTCTATTTAAAGCCTCCTTCAGCTCACATTATCCTTACCAATATTACCATCTTTCCAGTCTCAAAGAAAACATTCTTTTTCTTAGAGAGAGAGAGAGAGAGATTATTTTCTTGAAAGGAGAGAATGAAGATTGACGTTGAAGTAACCAACAAATTTACCATAAAGCCCTCCTCCGCCACCCCATCCCACCTCTGCCACTACCAACTCTCATTTCTCGACCAAATCGCTCCTCCGGTGTTCATGCCTCTGGTTCTCTTTTACCCGAGGGACGTAAATGACAATCTTGACAACTCTGAGAAATCCAGCCACCTGAAAAAGTCCCTCTCTGACGCCTTAACCCGGTTCTACCCCCTTGCCGGGCGCATGGTCGACAACCTTTACGTCGACTGCAACGACGAGGGAGTGCCCTACGTGGAAGCCGAGGCGAAATCCCGGCTTTCCGAGGTGATTTCCGACCCGATCCCCGGTGAAATGAATCAGTTCCTTCCGTGTGAACTCGACGATGTTCGGGACCTCCTCCTGGTTATTCAGGTCACCTTCTTTGCCTGTGGTGGCATGGCGGTTGCCGTCGGCATTTCTCACAAGGTTAGTGCATGGTGGAAACTATATAGGAGTATAGAGTTTCAAAGGTTTAGAGACAACGTACTTATATGAGGAGTCATGATATTCTTGTCGATAGATTGGTTTGAGTTACGCAACTTGTTAACTCTATAGAAAGCATGTAAATCACATAAGACTCACTTACATAATGAAACCCAGTGGAATACTTCAAGTTTTCCAAGATCTATGAACCGAGAACCGCTCTACAAGCACAAATAGCAAATAAGAACTCGAACACGAGTATGAACGTTGTCTTCTATTCTCGCCGAGTAGAGAAGACTACTAGAGTCAGCTCTTAATATTCACACCACAAATTCTAGGATTCTTAGATGAAAACAATATAAAGAAGATATTTCACAGGAGAATATTTTTTAGAAGAGAAGGAGAAATGGAACTCTAAATCTTTCTTGAAGAAAAAAAAAAAGAAGTAATCCCTCTTTGGGTTTTTATTGTAACGATTTTTTTTATTCTTATCATTATTACTAACACATATTTATTGATCAATGCATAACGCACGCACCTAAATGCTTGCTGTCTAAATTTGAAACAGATAGCCGATGCCCTGTCCTTGTTCATGTTCATCAACGGCTGGGCCGCCGGCGCCACCGCCCACGGCGACACCGACATCCTCGTCCCGCAGTTCGAGTCCGCCACCATCTTCCCTCCGATGGACACGACCGGGTTCACACCCAGCACCGGGATCGCCAAGTCCGACATCGTGACAAAGAGGTTCGTGTTCACGGCCTCCAAGATCTCCACTCTCAGAGAAAAATTCAGCAAAAACAACACTACCACAGAGGGAGGAGAGCTGGGAAACTACTACAACTCTTCTAGACGCCCGACGACTCGGGTAGAGGCGCTGTCGGCTTTCATTTGGACTAGGTTTATGGTTGCAACTCAAGCCTGTGAAAAAAAGGCGGATAAAATCTACAGTTTGCTTCATGCAGTGAACCTACGGCCGCGGGTCAATCCGCCGTTGCCTGAGAGTTATTTTGGAAATATTAGTCGGCTCGCGATTGCGGTACCGTCCATGGAGGGTGAAGGAGATTGCAACGGGGTTGTGAACCAAGTAAGAATGAGTTTGGACTAGATCTACCATTGTCAAGCTTTCTTGAATAAACTTTTTGCCTATCCAAAAAAAAAAAATGAAACTTTTGCCATGTTTTGGTTTGTTTTTGTGTTTCAGTGAATTTTCATCCGCTTTTGGTCATAATATTTTGATTTTTTGATTTCTTCTGTCGAGACGAATTCAAATTATTAAAAGGCGGACAAAAAGACTAACAGAAATCCATGAAAAGCTAACGAATTCGATTAATCCATACCACTTCTTATTTTGATTACGTTTGTTTCCCGTAAGTTAAAATTCTAGCTTCGTTCCTGCAGGTTAGAGACGCGATAAGGAAAATCAACGGAGATTACGTTGCGAAGCTCCAAGAGGGTAACAACCACTTGAGCTTCGTGAAGGAAAGGGCTAAACAAACCACGACGGGGGAGGTGGTCTCGTTCAGTTTCACTAGCCTGTGCAGGTTCCCGCTGTACGAACCCGATTTCGGGTGGGGGAAGCCGGTGTGGGTCGGCTCCATGAGCCTGACTTTCAAGAATCTCGTTGTGTTCATGGACACCCGAACGGGGGACGGGATCGAGGCGTGGGTGAACCTGAAGAGGGAGGACATGGCCAAGTTTGAAACGGACGCGGAGTTTCTCGAATCCATTTCGCCGGCGTCTCCGAATGCCATAATCGGCAGCTGGTTTTAGGCTCCATGTTTTTGGATGGCATGCAAGCCAGCTAGCTAGGGTTTTATGTCTATCATATGGGATTGGTTTTTTAGTATGGAAGTTGGTGTTTTTTTTTTTTTTAATCTTGTAATAATAGCTTCTCTGAAGTGTATAGAAGCTTCTTTTTCTTTTTTTTTATAGTGGGTGTTGGAATAATTTTGTTGACAGAAATCAACTGGAAACAATCATGCATGTACTTGAATTACTTCATTTTAATATGATATTTTTGTGCATTTGGTTCAGTTCACATGTATGTAAATTTATTGACCCGTGCAATATTTACACATTTTGATCATATTTCTATCCTCGTGTGACATGTATTTTCAAATGCGGAACCAGCCAATTATAATCAACAACCGCTTAATATTTACACCTTTTGTATAAGGATATTATGTCGTCTAATACTTGTTTCCTTTAGTTTTTGTAATAATTTTGAAAATGAATAAAAGTATAAAACTTTCTTTGCCGTTCAAAAAAAAAAAAAAAAAACTACCGCCTAATTGGTATTGTTTAACCTAAAAAATACTTCAAAATTAAAGAAGTATCTATGTCATAGTGTTATGAAAAGCATTAATTAAATGTACTGCATGATTTGGTTATGAGATCTAGAGCAATGCGAGGATACAAATTCATATGCACAGAATCAGATATAATGAAGTAATCGTTTGATGCACGAATGACTTAATTATTGGGTTTTTGAACCCTGAGATTCAATTTGATTAGGTAGCACTTTACGACTATTTGGGAGTCGACCTACCTAGTAAAGTTGCGGGGTCCAAGAGCAGGGGTCCATCCCAAATCTAAATAGGCATATTACAGGTGATGTAAACTTTATGTAATAAATACTTGTACGTTATATATCGGATCATCAAAATTCGATCGGAAACTTGGGGGGGTTTTTTTAAGAGTCCCCGGAACCGCCCCGTATATATATATATATGTGTGTGTGTGTGTAGTAGCTGATATAATTTTTGTACTCTCTTCGCATGAAACAAGTATGAGTTGTGGCTATACTCAATGAAACGTCATTTTGATGAAACTCAATTGCCATATTTTCTACCCCAAAACTACGCCCTTTTGGGGAGGCTACACATTGCAGCGATTCTTCAGCGCTACAGGGATCCAACATCCTCCTTTTTCCACACATACATATTTATTTTAATAAGATTTTATTTTCATGCATGCAAGCGATTTGCAAGGGGGCTCATCTTATAGAACTTTTTCAAATTAGCCTGAAAAACTTGTACAATTAAAAGAGATTCTTTGGGGTTGTGTAGGGGACACAAACCCCTCCCGACACCCCATTCTGTCTGCCCCTGATTTCAACTAAATTGGCATTCCAATCCCCGACAATCGTATATGCCACCCTAAACGGTGTATACTTTTCTGTCCGTTAAAAGGTCATAACAAGTTTGAACGCGTATTGATTTATTTAGCATTTCCGGGTTGAAGTACAGTAGGTAGATTTTGACCCTACCATAGCCACCCGGATTCTTGGAGATCAAGAAAACCATATAAGTCAACCAAGTTGTATTTACGTACCTACCTACCTCTCCTAATTACTAATAGTCAGATCCACACCCTGGACTGGATTAATCTCATCTAGTTTATATATGTATCAGCCCTTGATACCCGGTCCGCCTGGATCCAGTTGGGGATCCCCGGACCTTGTTATGGTTCGCACCTCCCTTTTCCCGATTGAATTTCGATGATCCGAGCCGCTCAATGTGATGAGAATGTGTTTTTAAGAGTACTCGCGAGAAATCGACAAAAAAAAATGACCGGGATCTTCAATAAAAAACTGCTCAGATCAAGCCCTTCCCGGTCTTTTTTTTTTTGCCGATTTCTCGCCGGTACCCTTAAAAACACTTTCTGATCATATTGAGCAGCATAAACCATCGACATTCGATCGGGAAATGGGAGGTGCGGACGGTTAGAGGATGTGGACTTGAACCGTGTGGTGTGTGTGTATATATATATATCTCCGCCGGAAAGCCAACTTTTGAAACTTCTCTCTTTCTTTCTTAATTTCTCTGAGTTTACAATATACAAAGGAAAATTTTGGATCAGAAAATTGAATTCCGAACGGGTAAAAAATGCAAGCACGGTAGGCAAGAGCAGCCTCCCCGCTTCCGTTCCACATTACCGGCTTTTTTTGTTTGAACCAGGCTTGTCTACAGTTCAAAACTACGGTCTAAGTGATCGCAATCGTCGAATGGTATTTTTAACGGTCAAGATTTAAAAAAATAAAAGCTTTTTGGGGGAAAAGTTTTTTAAAATTTGAACCATTGAATGCAAAGATGAATAACTGTGATTGAACTGCAGGGAATCTGGTCCTTTTTTTTTGGTGGGGGTGGGGGGGGGGGGGGGTTGTTTGGTAAAAAAGTTTCTTGGCAATTCTTGCAAAACAATTTGAACCATCTCTCTGTTCTTTGTTTCAGACTTTCACTTGTCACTACTACAATAATAGTTATGGGTCACACTAAGGAAATTTACAGAGATCACGGTTTTCAGTGAAAGCGTGATAAAAAGTGGTGCTTAAATTTTTTTATCTCAGTTTAAGTCCAAAGCTGAGATAAAAAGTGAGTTTTAGCGCAGAATAAAAAATCTCGCTCTTGTAGCGAGATAAAATTAAGAAAAACAACCTCACCTTTGTGACGTGATAAAAGATTTTAGGGTAGAAAAAATGAGATAAAAGATCTCGCTCTTGTGGCGAGATAAAAGAGAAAAGATCTCACCCTTGTGGTGTAATAAAAAAATTTAGGGCAGAAAAGAATGAGATAAAAGATCTCACTCGTGTAGCGAGATCAAAGAGAAAAGAATGAGGGAGTTTCCAATGTTTTATGGTTCAAAGGGGGCATAAGCCTGAGAAGTTGGAAACTGGAGTGGCTTCAAAGAGGACACGTGAGTAGTGTTTTCCTCTTTCACAATCAAATAACAATCATACCAGAGAAAATTAATAAACTTGGAAGAAAAAATGGGCTGGTAACCAGAGGACTAATCAACAAATGTCTTTAATTGCTGGGACATGGTAAGGTACGATTTGAAATATTTGTGGGATGGCACTATTACAATAATAAATATGGGTCACATTAAGGAGATTCACAAAGATCACGATTTTCAGTGAAAGCGTGATAAAAAGTGATGCTTAAATTTTTTTATCTTAGTTTAAGTCCAAAACTGAGATAAAAAGTGGGTTTTAGCCCGGAATAAAAGACCTCGCTCTTGCGGCAAGATAAAAAAAAAACAACTTCTCCCTTGTGGCGTGATAAAAGATTTTAGGGCAGGAAAAAATGAGATAAAAGATCTTGCTCTTGTGGTGAGATAAAAGGGAAAAGACCTTACTTTTGTGGCGTGATAAAAGATTTTAGGGTGGAAAATAATGAGATAAAAGATCTCAATCGTGTGGCTAGATAAAAGAGAAAAGAAGATGGGAGGGAATTTTCAATGTTTTATGGTTCAAATGGGGCATAAGCTTGAGAAGTTGAAAACTAGAGTGGCTTCAAAGTGGACACGTGAGTAGTATTTTCCTATTTCACAATCAAATAACTGTCATACCAGAGAGAATTAATGAACTTGGAAGAAAAAATGGGCTGGTAACAGAGGACTAATCAACAAATGTCTTTAAATGCTGGGACATGATAAGGTACGATTTGGAATATTTCGGGATGGCACTATTACAATAATAAATATGGTTCACATTAAGGAGATTCACAAATATCATAGTTTTTAGTCAGTGCGTGATAAAAATTGGTGCTTAAAATTTTTTTATCTTAATTTAAGTCCAAAGCTGAGATAAAAAGTGAATTTTAGCGCGGAATAAAAGACCTTACTCTTGTGGTAAGATAAAAGAAAAACATCACCCTTGCAGCATGATAAAAGATTTTAGGGCAGAAAAAATGAGATAAAAGATCTCACTTTTGTGGCGAGATAAAAGAGAAAAATCCTCACCCTTGTGGCGTGATAAAAGATTTTAGGGCAAAAAAGAATGAGATAAAAAATCTCGCTCGTGTGGCGAGATAAAAGAGAAAAGACCCCACCCTTATGGCATGATAAAAAAGAGGAAAGACATCACCCTTGTGGCATGATAAAAGATTTTAGGGCAGAAAAGAATGAGATAAAAGATCTCGCTCTTGTAACAAGATAAAAGAGAAAAGACAACACCCTTGTAGCGTGATAAAAAAATTTAGCGCGGAAAAATGTGAAATAAAGATCACAACTCACCCGTAATAAAAGAGACCATAAAGATCAATAGACCACGCCTTTTGGCAGTGATTGTTTCTCTTTTATTACAGTTACAGTTACAACGGGTGAGCTGTTCCACTAGTGCTCGATTTTTACGTGGGCGAGCTGTGATCTTTATGGTCTATTGTAGTAACTGTAACTGTAATAAAAGAAATTCACGGCTTGTAACTGTAATAAAAGAGAAACAACCACGCCTTTTGGCAGTGATTGTTTCTCTCTTTTAGTCACGGTTTATAATCGTGATAAAAGAGAGTGATTTACAATCACACCCAAATCCACCACAGTAGCAGGAGTGTGATGAAAAACTTACAATCACGGCCAATAACTGTGATCTTTATGGTTTATTGTAGTAGTGTGTAAGAAGGCATTGTGTATAGCACACATCCATGTATATTTTGGGAATGACAAAATCTTTTCAATGGTTCTATAGTTGTTTACGGAGCCAATCGCGAATGAAACTTTTCCGAAAAAAAGTTTTATTAAAATCCGGACCATTCAGAACACTTTTGGACGGTCACGATTAGTTGTTACAATAAAGAACTTGATCACGGCTGAGTTGTGAATAAATTTCTCTCTTTGGGAATATGCATAATTGCATGCACTACTCTACGAATTTTAAAGATTTTATTTGGACGGCCGGAATGTTATGTGAGAACAGAAATTTCACTATTGCAAATCTGATACCCATGAATTGCTTAATTTGACTATGCAATCTCAACTTGCTTAGTATCAGAAAATAGGAGTACTTATTTCGCTCTAGTCAATTTCAGACGTTGGAATTATGGTGACTGATATACTACATTTCTATTTTCAGTAGTATACATATACAAACATATATATAGGTAGATGGTGAAATTAAACAATAGTCCGTGAGTACCGACACGTGGTACTCCAGATCACTTCACAACTGCACATTCATGTGGGGTACTCTCTGACTATTGAATAATTACTCAGATGGCAGATGTATATACAATTGGGTTGATTTTTTTTTTTTCCCCTCAGCAAAAGTCAGCGTTGTGAGGTGCAATCGATGAGATTTGAATTCCTGTCAAATATTTGAATGAAAATACACGATGCCTGTCAACCCACTTGCATATAATTGGGTTGACTTGCGATACATTATTGCGCACACTCTTGACCCTTGTTCCTCAAGTCAACTATATAGTATAAAATATACTACTACTTATTTTTTGGACTTATGGGTAATATCCAAAACCCCCCATGTGCTAAAAATCCACTTGACAACTCATTTGTAAATCTACTTTTCAAAAATGAGTGGTTCAATATTCAAACCGTGTTGCCTCTACTTTTGAAAACTAGACACAACAGCAGCTAGCCTTGAATTTCCGTTTGACCCAAAAAAAAAAAAAAAAAAAAAAAACAGCAGCTAGCCTTCGCCTGATTTTCAGCTTTGAAATGTATCCTCCTTCTTTTTTTTTTTTGATAGGCATGTATCCTCCTTCTTCACACTTAGTACATTTTAATTAGCTAATTTATCAAGCCGGGGATTCTGCTGACCTCAAAAGTAAGCATGTGTGGAAAAAAAAATTTAAAATCCGGACCATCCAAAATACTTTTGAGTTATTGAAATTAGGGACAACACAAATGCTATCTTTGAGGATCAGCGGTATCCCCCATTTTCTAATCTAGATTCTCAATAAGGCCAAAATAAAGTCATGGCCAACTTGCTAAACTAACATAGGAAAATATTGTTAAATTTTCAAGTAGAATTCTCGGAGAAAACATTTTCGATCGCATAAAACCAAGAGCTCACACTTTTTTCTTTTTTTTGGGGGGTAAATTGGAGCTCACACATTGATCATTCAGACATATATGTGTAGGTGTGTTGAGAGAGAGAACACGCTACGTAGTAATGTTCTACAAAGTTTTCGTTTTTTCTTTGCAATATTTCAAGTGATACTACAGATATGGGAGGATTAGTTGGACTGAAATCTTTCCAACCTTCTCGACCAAAAATATTTTAAAAAAATAACGAGGTCCAGAAAATCTCTTATTACCTTGTAAGCAACCTCCGCCCGGCCGCGCCTCACCTTTCCTTTTCTTTTCAGATGGTATATGAAAATAATGGATTCGTATGGACAAATAGAAGAAGTATAATATCGTAGGATTGAAAGACCAAGATTAATCACATAAAGAGAAATTTTATTTCTATAACCACGGATTCAACATCTACAAAACAAAGGTCAAAGATTGTACAGACCCGGTCCAAGGGCAAGGCCTGAGAGACCTGGGCCCCAAATCTTGGCCCAAAAAGTGGAGCCCCGTTAGGAGTAGTTATATATACTATTTGTCCGCAACATACATTGGGCCGGCCCGATAGCGTACAAGACTTCTGCTTACAACAGGGTATGGGTGAGCTAGTCTTTACGCAATATATAACCCTCACTCTGTTTCTAGATAAGCTAATTCGCATTACTCAAAACCGCACCCCGAAACCGGGAATGATAGCATTTGCCATCGCGCCAAGCCAACACGGTTCGATGTTCCTCTATGGAGGAGAGCGCAAATCATTACCCAACATAATAAGCCAGCTTGCGACAAAATGGCTTTGTTACCTAGTCCATTAGGAAACGCTGATTTTTCAATCCATCGCATTGATGCATCTACGATTCACACGTAGTAAAGGTATTGATACTCTTGAAAGGTGCACCAAAAAATTCTTAACTTGAGACTGTCTCTACTCCAATTAAAGGCTCCATCCCCCAACCAGCCACGGCAGGTCAGCGGTTCAAGTTTGCTAGCGAGATGAACATGCAATAAACTCAGATTTCTTGGATATTCAGGAAAAGAACAGACCACTTACGAAAGAGTATTTGGCACGATTCGGCCTAACTAATACTAGTATGAAACCTCTATTTTAGTAGGGATGGAGGAACAAAATGAACCTTACAGTACAGGACATTCCACCTTCTACACTATATTGCATCTGCTTAATTTGAAAAATGAATTGCAACTAGAGCTACATAAAGTCTCCTATACCTGATGACATGATATGGTTCCTCAGAGGGGGAGAAGCACTGCTTCGTTAGTTACGGCCTTCTTCCAAGCGATGCCTTCCAGTTGTCTCCATGTGGCTTCACGTCTAGCTTTTACCTCTTCTTCCTTTATTTCGTCTTCTTGAAACTTGAGCATGCACTCCTTGAATAGCTCAGGGTCAAGATCGAAGAAAATCTTTCGGACGTTTAATGTCGAGCTGTGGACAGTTTGATTCCAGTGGCCTCTAGCATTTCTCTCCAATGCCGGGAAGATAATGGGCAGTATCACATCGCGATTTTGCTGGATTAGGTTGTAAATGTGATCGTTGTTCCACAAGAACAAAGCTCTCTCTGCCACCTGATAGAAATAAGGATTAGTTGGCTGCATGATAATTAACGATTCAAGAATTTTCTGAAGAAAGCTACAAAAGGGGTAAACAAAATTGCTAAAGGCTAAACCAAGCTACCGAAGTGACTTTTTAACTAGACGAGTATCAAGGTGATGTTTTTTTCTGTTCCTACAAGTGTTTCATTTATTTGGAATTTTGCAGAATTCGTGACTTTCTCAATATGATAACCTTTTAGGAAAAGAAAGCTCCAACGTATGCACTTTGTGCAAAAGGAGTTCTCAAAAGTTGGATTTTTGAACATGTTTATCATTGCTGGGGAGCCCAAGTGAGACTAAAGTGTTTTAATTTCAACCTAATAGAAAATGGCTAGAAATTAGTTACCCAAAAGGGCAGACAACAAAAGGAACACGTGACGGAGAAAAATAAAGGCAGGAGGCACACTAATAGTAGGGGAGCTAAACCATAAGAACCGATCCCTAAGATGGTGAATTCAAAAGTACCAAGTTGAGTTTTCTGGTTGCAAAGCTAGTCAGCAAACTCCCCAGCATAGAGGGGCTGAAGCACACTTGACACACTTTTGAGTTGGTCTACAATTGTCTTCATTTGGAGAGTCTCTCTTTAAGTCCAATCAAGGTGCAAGTCCCTAATGGAATTGAGACAAGCACCTTCACAAACCTTAACCCTAGCCAACGAAACACGTGAACACAACGGTTCAAGCGACTCTCGACTGTGGGGCCAACTTCGAGGAAGTTCTCAGGCCCTACTAGTACCCTAAGCCAATGGTGACAAGTGTAAATGTACCATTAGAGACAAAAGGACTTCGAGCATCTACTAGGGAGATGCTCAATCCAAGGGCGGGTCTAACTGTTTAGTAACCGATTGTACCAAAAGATGTTAGGAAATGGACCCAACAATGTATATTAGACTATCTAACACCCTCCCTCACATGCAACCGTCCATACATATTGCTAAAGAATGCAATGGAAAGAAGCATAATGCCAAAAAGAGAACAAATGCAAATAGAGAGACTTGAATACCTCTC
Organism: Rhododendron griersonianum; assembly: GCA_018127125.1. Lineage (NCBI taxonomy): Eukaryota > Viridiplantae > Streptophyta > Magnoliopsida > Ericales > Ericaceae > Rhododendron > Rhododendron griersonianum. Next base: position 4,139,015 of record CM030799.1, on the reverse strand, counting down.
ACATCCTATTCTCCGATACCATTTTTGGCTACTAATTTCTCAAAACCTTAAGCTGTTTGGAAATGAGCCCAACACTAGTGTGCATGAAGGAACGCGAAGGACGTACTTGGGTTAAGGTACACCTGACCAAGAATAGGTATGAAAAGTAAACCTACGTGGCTACGTAAGTACAACCATTAAGCCTTTAGGATATTGTTACTAGGCCAAGTGCGTCCTTCCTTCATAGCACATTCATTTGTCTCAGTTGTCATGGCCTAACCAGCTAACCTCATAGGGGACTATAAGGACACATGGCAATATCTCGTGGCCCATGTGTCAATGAAATGTATCCGAGTACATGATGAAGGTGATGGGATGGCACACTACAGCACAAGGAAGACCCATAAACTACATGCAAAACCATTTCCAATTGCGTTCATAATGATTTCTTTGGTTTATTGTCAAATCAAGAGAGAGTTCAACAAGGTGTTTCATGGGACTACTACCTAAGTGGCCGGGGGGGATCCCATAAATATTCAAGACCTACTTCTTTGAAGTAAAAAAACACAAGAGCCCACGTAGCCAGGATTCTACTCTTCTTGACAATGATTGAGCACATATCTGCTCATGGTACTTGATCTTCGAATTGAATGCTGCTTTTAGCTGTTCAATTCTCCGACAAAGCAGCATTCTACAAGATGAAAATGAAAACAAGTGAATGTGGACCATACTTACACAGTTATACTGCTACCACTATCAAATACCCTGATACTCCCAGTCTGCCAGCACCACGAGAATTTTGGCTTGTGCAACCACCTTTGTTACTTCCACTTACGAGAACCAGTCCATAAAGACAGCAGTAACACCAGAGTAGAAAACCGGCATGGCGGCATTGGAAGACAAATAGCAGATTGATCCTAATGTTATCAAACTCAAAACATGCTTCTATTCCAAGACTTCGAATTGGTACTAACTACTAACGCCGCCAACATGAATACAATAAGTGCAAATAAAAAGATTTGGGTGCAGATAAAAAAAATTGAGACTGTTGACCACACTGTGTGTGTAGAGCATCCAGTTTGCATCATACAGTTGAGCATCCAGTTTGCACCATAGCAGTTAACTACACCCCATATAGTTTGATCACGAGCTTCTGTTTTGTAAGAAACTTTGACTACAGCTCATAATGTTTGTTAAGCTGCTGCATTCTACACACTAATCATGCCCCCCTTGCATTCAGTACACAGAACTAGCAACTTATCGACCTTATTGTTGCATTTTTATTCATCGAATTAACAAGGGCATCTAAAGGCAACTCAAAAGCCAAAGGATTTAGGCAACCAAAGCCTGATAGAACGAGGGAAGGCAGTAGCTACCGAGCAACCCAGTTTTAGGCTTGTTATACTGCAATATTTATCCAAAGTCCCAATCACATGAAAATAGAAATGTGAGCATCAATTTACTAATCAGCTGATAACATGTGCTATTTATGAGACATATAGACCCAGAAGGTACACATCCGATCGCATGTCATGATACAAATAATCCACCACGACACCTTGTTTCGAGCCTAGCGAACATTGTTACACCAGGCCAAATCTTATCACCACTGCCTTTGCCTTCCCTGTTAACAACATCCGCACCACCACAAACATGTACTGTTCTTGCCACCAGTTTGGTGATGGTAGCTACTGGTCCCCAATTACCAACGTGGTCAACGTATCACTCCTGCATAGTCCATTCATTTCCACCAAATACTCATCACAAATCATGGCACTTCGCCAGCACCGCCATTCAACAACACACCCACCAGCTTCACCGCTCCCACAATGCCATCACCAAATCTTCCCTGTGTCACCACTACTGTCTCAATTAGTATTATCACTTCATCCTCACCGAATTGATCCACATACATTCTTGCACCATGCAGCAGCTCAGAGCCACCACCACCTTCACAAACCTAATAACCTATTCACTAAGTCCTAACTACCCAAAGAATCATGACCACCGGCCACCACTCAACTCTCACTTTTAACGTCCCATTTCCACCACCATCCCCATGGTGCCCACACTAGAGCATAAGTAAAATAGTAGGTATAATTCCAAGAGGAATCACGATTCAAACAACTCATCAGCAATAGATTGATGATAATAGATACTGAATTTTAAGAGGACTATGAGCTACCCAGATATCATGAAACAACCACCTATATATGACAGGAAAAACATGAAATTCAAGACAATGGCTTCAAATTGTGTAATTCATACTCCCTCCGTCCCAATTATTTTGCCTGTTATGAGGAATCCAACTTTTTAAGAAGTCCACATTTCCACAATTACCACTTAGGAATGGCAACGGGGTGGATATGGGCATATCCGTACCCGATACTCGAAACCAAAACTCTACCCGAATCCGCCCCAAAACCCGAAGGGGGATAGGAGAGGCTTCCCATACCCAAACCAAACAAATTTCAGGTAATCCCCGAACTGAATGGGTAACCGAACCAAACGTTTTGCTTCTGATAAAAAAATATAAAAAAATGTACCGATGAAAGAGAGAGAAAGAGAGATCATTGGTATTTTATCATAAGATTCATAACCGAAGGCATGTTCACGATGGGGAGGAGGAAGAGTTGATGATTTTGTTTTGTAGAGTGTATGGTATGCAAGGGATGGGAGTGGGGGGAGGACGAGATGCGCTGGAAGTTTTTAAAATTGGGAGCTTTTCAGGTGAAGTCTTATTATCAAGATTTATGTAGGAGAGGTAATTCTATCCGGAGAGTGAGTTTTTTGTTTGGTGTGCGAAGCAAGGGAAGATTCTTACCATTGATAATCAGGGCATCGAGAGCCTTCTCCTGCACATGCGCACCCTAATCCACAACGGTCCTCTTAAACAAGAGCCCTAGAGACACCAACAAATGCAACATCGTGCAAGCAAAAACACAAAGAGAGCGATGAAATGGAGATAGGAAACAAGCTGTGGTACGATGGACACAGGTCCTTAGATGCATGTGGGCCCCACATAATGCAAGTGGGCCCCACATAATGCAAGTGGGCCCCAAGTACATCCAACGGCTTCGGAGACATACGAGTCCAAATCATTTTTCTCAAAAGAAAACTAGAGAAACTTACCCATAATAATTTATAAGATGAGTTAAACCCCAAAAAATAGGGTTGTTAGGCGGGAAGGCCTTAAACATTTTGAAATTAAGTAAGGCAGACATAGTATAGTTCCATACTTTAATACCATAAAGAAAGTTCGAATAAAACCCAAAAAATTCCTCGTAAAAACTACAAGAGAGAAATTTTGTAGTATTTTGAACCTTTCGTTTTCTTTTTGGCTAGGCATATTATAATATTCTAATAAGTCAAAAGGATTATAATATACTCCTAGCAAGAAGATGACATAATCACTAACTACGGATAACAGATTCAATAATGAAAATAAAAAAACTCACTGAATGCGCCAAGGGTGGGGTCCTTGGGATCCTTTATGGATGAGCAAACGGTGGCGAGGTCTATGTTGGCTTCGTACCTCACATGCCGGTCCTCGTGAAAGAGACAGTCCTCCCATGTCTGTTTATTAGCCTCCTTAACCGACATTTTAACAATCTATACTACTACAGATGACAATGTACATATCTCGACAGAAATGCTTGCTGAATTCAGCAAGCATTTCTGTCGAGAAAAAGGTTAGACATATAGAGATATGTACATTGTCATCTGTAGTAGTAGAGATTGTTAAAATGTCGGTTAAGGAGGCTAATAAACAGACATACGAGGACCGGCATGTGAGGTACGAAGCCAACATAGACCTCGCCACCGTCTGCTCATCCATCAGAGATCCCAAGGACCCCACCCTTGGAACATTCGGTGAGTCTTTTTATTTTCATTATTGAATCTGTTATCTATAGTTAGTGATTATGTCGTCTTCTTGCTAGTAGTTTATTACAATCCTTTTGACTAATTAGAATAATATAATATGCCTAGCCAAAAAGAAAATGAAAGGTACAAAATACTACAAAATTTCTCTCTTTTGTAGCTTTTAGGAGTAATTTACTGGGTTGTATTCAAACTTTTTTTATAGTATTAGAGTATGGCTGCTTTACTTAATTTTAAAATGTTAAAGACCTTCCCGCCTAGTAACCCCATTTTTGGGGGGTTTAACTCCTCATCTTATAAATTATTATGGGTAAGTTTCTCTAGTTTCTTTTGGAAAAAATGATTTGGACTCGTATGTCTTGGGTCGATATGCTTAGGGCCTATTTAGCACCGACACGGACACGGAACACATCGCAGACATGACATCGACACTCAAATTTTCAAAAAATGGGGGACACGGTACGTTGGGGGGACACGTCGGTGTATGCATATATACAAATGTATATATATATATATACACACACACACACATGTTTACCTACAAATATATTCATGTTTGTAAATATGTATATATATATATATATATACATATTCTACGTAGCATCAACACTTCGTCGGAAGCAACGTACCGGTATGGCGGTATCCAACACGTATATGACTCTTAATCTCATAATGTCATGATTTTTTTTCCCAATATCTAGGGGTTGGACACTCTCCGACACTCTAAGGACACCCACAAGACACTTCAGGGACACTTTAATGATTGTCCTCTAAGTGTCCCTAAAGAGTCTTTTCCGTGTCCTTTAAGTGTCGGGAGAGTGTCCAACCCCAAATACTGAAAAATAATTAGGACACTTTGAGATTAAGTGTTGGACACGTGTCCAAAGCGTGTCCGTGTCCGACACCGACACTTTGCTTCCAGCGAAGTGTCGGTGCTACATAGCTTGGGGCCTACTTGCATTATGTGGGGCCCACGTGCATCCAAGGATGCATCAGTGTCCGTCGTACCACTGCTTGTTTCCTATCTCCATTTCATCGCTCTCTGTGTTTTCGCACGCACAATGTTGCATTGGCTGGTGTCTCCAGGGCCATTGTTTAAGAGGACCGTTGTGGATTCGGATGCGCGGGAATAGGAGAAGGCTCTCAATGCTCTGATTACCAACTTGGGACTGAGGGAGTAGATAAAAAAAAGGTACTAGAGAGGGGGGGCGGGCAGTTTTAAGTGCGAGTTTTAGATTGGATGAAAACCACACATTCATGCACGCAATTAGGAGAAATCATCGGCTAAGTTAGGGAGAGAGAGAGAGAGAGGACCCTAAAACTTAATTGCCTCACAAACGGAACCCTAAAACTGAATTGTGTTACAGATGTAGTGTATATAGGGGTAATTCCATAATTACATAGTTTTGGTTCGGTTACGGATCGGTTCGGGTAACAGACGAACCACAACCAAACCAAACCCGTTCAGTTATCTCATAGCCTCCACCATAACCGTACTCAAGGGCAAAATTTCGGTTATGGTTCGGGGGGAAAATAGGTTCGGTCGAGATTGCCATCCCTACCCACTTAACTTGACAATTTACTACAATTCAAAACTTAAGGGGTAAGATCAAAAGTTTTTCCCTATTTTGGTGGTTATTTTTAGAAATGAAGCAAACATTATGGGACGGCTCAAAATAAAAACATGGGCAAACAAAACGGGACTGCAAGAGTAGTTCATTATTTCAGCTATGAAGGACATATCAAACCCGCAGGAACAGGTGAAACATAGTTGAAAGTAAACAGACCTGGCACATAATAGAAACCGAAAACAAATGGAGAAAACTATGTAGAAAAAGTTGAAAGCTCACACCTGAAAGTGCAGACTATTCAAGCAACGAGCAATTTGCCGAAACAATGGCATCATACAGCGCTGGAATTCTGGCAGCTGAGTTGCTTCTAGAACTTCCTCCAACTCACTCAGAAACATGACTTCCTTTGAACTATTAGTGACTGGCCAATACTTCAATAAACCCCTGATAACACCATCAGAAAGCTTGCAATCTTTCTCCACAAATTGTGAAATGCAGTAAGATAACTGCTGATAATACATAGCTAAACATCTCGGTTCGTGCAAGGGGATTAGAGCCCGAACAAGAAACAATTTGTGCTCTTCCTTGAGTGGCAAAGCAAACCCATTAATGATACTGCCCAAAATATCTAAAAGTTCAGCAATACCATTATGCTTTTCAGTCTCAAAAATAAACGTATAAAATATGTTGTTCATAGATTTTCGGATGAACGGTCTGTGCACCATGAATTTCCCATAGACACGATGTAGTATAGTTTTCAAGTACTCCCTTTCCCTTGGGTCTTCAGAATCAAACAGATCCAACAAATTAAGAACAAAGAAGTGATCAATGTACTTTTTAGCCGATTTAGCATCAGTTTCAGGTGATGCAACAAACCTCAGCAAAAACTCATACACAATCTGCAAATGAGGCCAAGCAGGATCCATTAAAGGCTCCTCCTCTTCCAAATCATAGGCTCCTAACACTTTGTTTTCGCATGGCTGAGTAGTAAATGACCTGAATATATTGGCAGATACCATCTTTATAGCTTCTTCCATAACAGTTTCCACGAATTTCCCGTTCACAGTAGTGATATAGTCGACAAGCTCCAACAACGTTTGTCGCTTGATTTCCTTTTCCTTTAGGTTCTTCGTTGCATCGCTGAAGTCAAATACGACACAACACATCTTTAGCTTTCTGATGAACAGGTTCTCCTTCTGAGAACCTGGAACATCACGAAAACTAGGTAGTGCTTCATAAGTAGCAACTGAAGTCCCATTCAGCTTGGAACTCGCCCCGACCGACAATTTATCTACTTGATTCTGTCCAATATTTGACGCCGAATAAAGGGTTGCAAGAGATGTATTGATTGGATTACCCAATTTCTTACTTCCTATATCACTACTCTTTGAACTGATGGAATTGTCTATAACTGGGGTAAAGGCACCATGAACTTCTTGATTTTTAGATGACTTTGAGGACTTCTTAGGAAGCTTACTAAGAATATGTTTGAACATAATTGAACTAAATGATCAAAATTAACCCTCTATATAACCAACATAGTAAACAACAGAAGGAACATCAAAAGCTAATCAAAACCCATCAAAGACACTTGGGTTCTACTTTTCTCAAACAAATGTACAAACAAAACACCAAGAATCACAAAACCCACATGCCAAAATTACTGGTTTTCGTAAGCATAATCTATGTCCATTCTACAGAAATTGAAAAAGAATCCATTACCTAGTCTGAAAAAGGAAACCCAGATACAGAAGAAGCGAATTCTGAGCTACGGATCAGGCCAAAGAATGGTGTCTCAATCAATTACAAACAGAAACCCTTGTGACTTCGTGCTCTTTGACAAAAATGACCGCATTCGCTTCACTTTTCACCAGAAACCCCGAGTGGAAAGACACAGACTTTGACTCGGTACTACAAAACCCCACACAGACGGTAAAGCCGCTTGAAATTCCGTGTCAAGTTTTCTTTTGAAAACTTTTCTGTTTTCATGTTTAAATGGAAGCAAACTATAACTCCGCTTTTTTCTTATTCTTTTTTTCCGACCATAGATCGGGTAAGCTTAGGCGCACCCCATCTGATCTCTTCTCCCGTTCGGTTAAAGAAATGTCATTCACGCCGAGATTACAAATTAAAAAGAAATACTAATTTTCATCCTAACCCCAAGAATCGAACTGAGAGTAGAAAAAGAGTTTAGAGCACCATGTGACAGTGCCAAAAAAGCATTGAATAATTTTCCAGAGTAAACCCACCGACCAAAAAAAGGGTCAATTAAGTGGTACTGCTTCTCTGTCCAGTTTGGGTTCCAATCAGTCCGGTCCAATTTTAAACTTTGGACCATTTGTTGTGGGCTCTTGCCCGAACTTAAACGAAATGGTTGGAACCCAACTGGACAGGACCCTTGCCCTCTCATCTCGCTGAGATTAGGGCTGATAAAAGGAACTAGGTTTATTCTAGTTCGGTTTTTTTTTTTTTTTGGATAGGCATTTATTCAAGTTCGTTTGGTGAAGAAACGAATGAATTAAAATATTTGTGAAAACTCGTTAAATAATTAGACCGCTCAAATAAGCTGCTACTCGATTCCTTGGTTAAGGATGTCATGTAACTAATCTAAAGTTGGTCGGTAAATTAAACTCGAACATATTTTCAAAACACGTTAATTTATTAAAGTCAAAGCTTGAACGCGGATTCGTTAAGTACCTTTTATCATATCTAATTGAGATATGTTTATTTATCATTTGGTATATTGTTTAAAAATGTATATAAGTAACACAACAACTTGGCCCCCACTCGATCTCCAAATCTCGACGACTTTCGACAATAACCACTACAAGAACCTCGTCAAACGGTGGACAACAACTTGCCCCAACTCGATCTCCAAATTTGGAAGATTTTCCAAGTTGGCATAAAAGAATAACCGTCACGCCCAATCCGGCAGAAAACAACTACATTCTATTTTTCGAGCGGTGACGACAACTTGGCCCCATTTGATCTCCAAATCTCGACAATTTTCGACAATAACTGCAAGAACCTCGTCAAACCGGAGACTCCTCCACTCTAATCAACGGGTCTTCAATGGTTGGCAAAGTCGGCCCTGACTTTTCAGGAGCCTCAAGCGAAAATCAAAGATTAGGCTCCTTTTTGCTAGACTATTAAGGGTACCGAAATAGGAGAGGTCCTAAAATTTGACAATTTTTTTTTGGTCTAAGCGAACGCTTCAATTTTAGCTCAGAACCGGCTCTGATGGTGGATCCACCAACTTGATAGTCTGCCGACTCTGATCATACAACGGGCCAACGGCCATATCAACTTCGCCTATGATTTCACTACGGCCGAGATTAGGATGGGTGATAGCAGTTCCCCCACTGGATCCAATAGGAGCATTTGGAAAGAATTGCAGGAAGATTAATTAAGGGAAAAAAACTGAAATGATCCATGTAGTTAAGTGTTTGTGTCAACTTGGTCCATGTAGTTGTAATTAGCTCGATTTACACTCTGTACTTTCCATTTTGTTCCAATTTGGTCCAATTGCTAACTGTCGTTAGTCTGCTGTTAAGTTCTTTTAACTAGGGGTGAGCAAAAAATCCGTCAAACCGCGAATCCAGTCCAAACTGAAAGGTTTGGTTCTGGTTTTTAATAGTACGGTTTGGTCATGGTTTAAAAAAATTGGAAACCGCGTTATATGGTTTGGTTCGTGGATTTATGTTCACGGTTATGGTTCCAAACCGATCCGAACCGTATAATACACACACACACATATATATATACACATAATTTAATTTAATTATGATTCACCAAATAAATATGAGAGCTTTAGTCAATTACTTTTCCAATTTATTGATTCTATTAAATTCACTGCGATATTTAGTTTTTCTTCTCTGTCAAGATAATTTAAATTAAACTTCTGTCACTCTTGCTTGAGTTGAGCCATTTTGTAATCCACCTTTATAAGGAATATAAGTCACACACAAAAAAAAGACAAAAACAAAGAAATACAAATGACCCAATAAAAATAGATATATGGGAAGTGATCAACTTTGCCCAAGAACCAAAATGAGAGTTCTGTTGCAAAATCAGAGTGATCTCCATTTTGCAAAATAAAAAAAATTGCCTACACAACATCAGATCCGTTCTAGCAAAATCAGAGTGATCTCCATTTTCGCTAGTCGGCAATTGTGATATATAGAAGTTTAATTTAAATTATCTTGGCAGAGAAAAAAAACTAAATATTGTGGTGAATTTAATAGGATCAATAAATTAGAAAAGTAGTTGACTAAAGCTCTCATATTTATTTGGGGAATCATAATTAAATTAAATTATGTGTATATATATATATATGTATTATACGGTTCGGATCGGTTTGGAACCATATTACGCGGTTTCCAATTTTTTTAAACCATGACCAAACCATACTACTAAAAACCCGAACCAAACATTTCGGTTTGGATTGGTTTGGACTGGATTCGCGGTTTGACGGATTTTTAACTCACCCCTAGTTAAAAGGACTTAACGGCAGACTAACGGCAGTTAGCAATTGGACCAAATTGGAACAAAATGAAAAGTATAGAGTGTAAATCTAGCCAATTACAACTACAGGGACCAAGTTGACACAAACATTTAACTACAGGGATCATTTCGGTTTTTTTCCCATTAATTAATTAATTGAGGGGTCATTACTTAATTGAGGGATCCTAATAATCTTGGGATTTCAATAAATGTCCTTTTCCGTCATTCCACTTTTTTAAACAATCAAATCTTCTTAAAGCAAGCCCACGTATATGCATACATGATTTAAATTTTGATGATAAAATTGATAAAGCAGACATTTAGATAAATCTTAATCCACAATAATGAATAGGATGAAAACCTAAGTGGGGTCTTTACTTAGGAGTTAGGACTGATTTAATTTATTTATTTTTAATCAGAGGACTGATTTTATTTGTTCTTCGAAAAGTATCTCTTTTTGTGCTAGGAAAAGAGTGGAAGAGGGGCAACCAAGCGTGATCATAAAGACCAGACCTGCGATGGGCCCTGAAAGCGAACAAAGGAACACAACCGGACTTCACTGTAGGGAAAAGGTTGAGGGGGCATCTATAGCACGTAAACCTTGGACCTCTTGACCATCCAAACCACTTGGTATGCCATCAACCGCTAAAATAGTGAAGAATTATAAATTTGTAAAACGTTTCACATTCAATGCGATCATTTCTTCTAAATTTTAAATTCTCTCTCATTACATAGGGATGTGAATTTGAATTTTCGAAAACATCATAAACACCACTTCAAAACAAATTGAGAAAATTTCAAAAAGACACCTGAACTTTGCACCAAATGTCACAGAGACACCTGAACTTACGTTTATTTCAATTAAACACCTGTACTAACAAAATCCCCAAATTTAGACCCCCGTCGTTATTCTCTGTCCCAAAAATTGCTAACATGGCATCTCCAACCCGTTTAAGTTGCCCTATTACACATATTTTCAACAAGGGACGATGCACCCAAGCGAATTTAAAGTACTTATACGTAGTGGGTGCATCGTCCCTTGTTGGAAATATGTGTAATAGAACAACTTAAACGGGTTGGAGATGCCATGTTAGCAATTTTTGGGACAGAGAATAATGGCGGGGGTTTAAATTTGGGGATTTTGTTAGTACAGGTGTTTAATTGAAATAAACTTAAGTTCAGGTGTCTCTTTGACATTTGGTGCAAAGTTCAGGTGTCATTTTGAAATTTACTCAAACAAATTTGACAATAGTATAATTCTTCACTTGATATTCATTCGTCTATACAAAATTAAAATCCTGGAAAATCCTAAAAAAGAAAGCAGCCGCCAACAAGTTTCTTCGGTGCATCTTTGTTTTTACATTTTTTTTTAACGCAATTTTTTTTCATAATCTTTGAATTTGTTACAAAAACTAAACGAACAATTATTTGACATCACATCTCTAAATCTAAGAACAATATATCCCAAGAACAATTCTGTGCCCAAGAATCCGCCCACACCTAAAGAGCCAAGCCTAGAACCTAAAAGAAGAAAACCCTAACCCTAGAGACCGCAACCTAACCACCGCCCCCCACCAGTGTGTGCATCTTTGTTTTTATGATGGGGTTCATTCTCTTTGTTCTTTCTAGTATGGTAGATCGCAATTGTTTTGATTCGCAATTCACTCCCAGTTGCACGGTATAGAAACTTTCGTAAACCAATATAAAAACCTTGAAGCACACTTTCATGAGTCGCGACCATCTGCCGCAAAACTACTCTGGCACTGAAATCTGCATCATTGACAATTTGACATGTACCAAACAAGTTACATTACAGATATGAGCACAAGCAATGGCTGCCATATTTCTGAGAGCTAGAAAAAAATATATTCTACGAAATCCCATGGGGCAACCAAAGAGGCAGGTCTTGAGCATGCAAGTGCATCGATGAGAAAGGGTATGTAACACAAGCTCAGAACCCAGATTCGGTTTTACTGTATGAGAAAGGGTTTGTAACACTAGTTCAGAACCCAGATTGGGTTTTACTGTCAACAAAAGCTTGGATCGATGGTTCTCTTCCTAGAAAGTCCAATAGGATCTCAACCGGATCCTTTGCTCCTCCTGGAGCCAATACCTGCCAAACAACTCAAAGTTCGGAAACATTGGGTTTGATGTGATTCCCGACGATATAAACTGACAAACGTGTTACGGAAGTAAACGAAACTATTATTATTCTTTGTCAAAAAGTGTACTCATTAAAGTCAATTTGCAAACCTTATTCCTGAATTGCATGCCTGCAGATTGATTGGAAAGATCACCACGAAATTTGGAGGCAAATATATCCGCCGCAAAAACCTACAAAAGCGTCAATAACTTCTATCAGAAATGAAGAACTCACAAGGCAAAATATTTGATCTTCGATGTTTAGCAGTTCTTTTTCAGTTCATATATTGAAAATTATAGCCATGTATTCGAGATAAGACAGGTAGGTAGCAGACTTGAAGATAACAGCGATTCAGAAAACTGAACTCCTACTCTCCTACTCTCCACAATTAACAGGGGGAAAAAAAGATTCAAAGAATGCAGAAAGATGGAGTCTACACAAGGAGGGTTTCAAACCTCGCTCCAAATGCGACTGTAGCAAACAGCTTCATAGCCAATAGCACTCTGTGGGAAACATGAAGCTGGATTTGTTCCTTCTAACATCGGCAGTCCCAACATCACCTGGGGAGAGAAAGCAAGATGTAAATGCAATCACCATAAGCTTCCCTTCCTGTATCAAACCTATAACAATAATCATTACCTTAGGATGAAGATGTTTAAATAACGCAACCATGTCAACATTTTCTGTGGAATGAATGATCTGATCGAAAAGACCTGGAAAAAAAAAAAGAAAGGCTTTTCAAGCTTCAATAAAGATAAGAAAACACATCTTGTTATTTGTACTATCTGATAGTAAATGAGAATGGGGAAATTTTCTCTGCCACTTATATCGACATCCTATAGAGAATCCACAAGTGTAGCATTCACTTTGATTGACGATGGATCGATGCAATTATTTCGAAGTCCTCCTAATTAACTTAGCAATGTTCAAGTGTATCCCCTCAAAGCTCCACTAACAAAAAATTTTAACCATGTCACCATTTCATGAGTCAGTGATCAGGATCCAAACAATGATTTTTTTAACTGTGGTATAAGCATAGAACTCGGCAGCATTCAAGACTTCAAGTAACAGTGTTGATTAGTAGTTGCTTAATTCAAAAAGTATAATTCTCAATTTTGAGAGAGAGGGAGGGAGATACAAAAAGACTTACAATAAAGAATTTCTTGCTTCAATTTAAGTGCTGAGAAGGAACATCGCCATCTTTTAAGTGCTGTACATGTTTCATCCTTGATGGGTTCCGTGATATCCTATAAGTCAATTTCATAACGAGTAATGCATACCTCAAGGAACTCCCTTAAGAATCTTATAAGTAGATTAGTTAATACAATCTAGGTAATGGAATTCAAATTCTATTGCTTGCTACAGAGACAGGTCACCTGGTTGTCATTACAAATGCACACAAGCATGCGCAAATTAAAGCACGGTGATAAAGATAAAGAAAGCATTCATCTGAAATGGAAACAAGGCTCAAAAGCATTTGTACCTGATGGAAACCAGATAACAATTTCAGAGAGATACTTTCATAACACCTAAAACAAAATTTCCCAAAAGGTGGCAGCATGAGTTTTCAATTTTTTCTAATAGAATAAGTAACTGTATGAATAACTACATACCAGTTTTCTAACACCTGAGCAGGGATCTCCACAAAGTCAGGGTCAAGCCGAAGTCCAGAAAATCTAGCAAATGATGCACGATTGCAAATATGATGGACCTAAGAGCCCATCATAGATTAATATTAATGTCCGCCACTGACATCAAACAACAGAATTACTGCTAAAACAGTAACAGCTCTATTTAGAGTTTATTTCTAGAAACAAGCTAACTAAATGGAACCCTGACCCTAGTACAAAGTCTGGGGCAAATCCTATGTATAAGGAGATTAGGACACAGCTAGAAATTCACACACCAAATTATAATGGTCAATAAGAACCAGAAGTTGTCTGTCAGCATGGTGTTCAACCTGTCCAATGGCAGTTTCCTGAAAACTTCTACTAGCTACTTGAAGAAAAGAAACAAACAAATTATTTTTCACCATAGTACATCACCTATGAGCCACTGAAGTGCTACCCGAAAAATTCATTCAACCACGTTTGAACCCGATTTGAAGAACTAACATGCATGTTGGTGCAAAACCTCTTCATAAGCTTTTATCATAATATCCAACACCGATTTGAAATCTAGTTTGAGGATTCCAAGTGGGTTAAACTACTTAGTCGTGACTTAGAAAAGACTTCCTTTTTCGCAAAAGGAGCAGGGAACCATTTTGAATTTCTCATATAGAAATTGCGTCAGAGAAAAACATTTTGATTTTCAAAATGGTGTTTACAGGTTCCAGCTTCTAACAAACATCTAACAATGGTGCATAATGAGAGCAAACTGGCGTGGAATAGAATAAAGAAAAGAATCATACGGAAAGGATAATGATCAAATGATAGGTAGTGATAGAAACAAAATATCAGTTTAGATCCACAAAGCATATCAAATAGGAATAGTCAAGACTCAAGGGGATTGCATTGAATACAAGAGAAATTGAATTGTAAATTCTGATTCCAAATAACTTATTCACGAGGAAGATATCGACATACCACATGGACAAACTCATGGAAAATATTAACCACTTCAGAGAATCTCAACAACCCAGTGCGACCACCAGCTTCTTTTTGAAGCTGAGAAATAAGTAATGCAGCAGGAATCTACAAAGAGAAATCGAGTTAAACTCCTGCACTTTTTTTCTATTTCAAGTGTCAACAGGATATGTATGAAGTCCAATGAGAGAAATTTCTTCAATGCTAATCAAACATGCTTCATAGGCACCACACAATTTGATTTCAACACCAACAAGAGCTTAAACTTCAGTACAGCAGATAATAATATGTTACTATTACCTTTCGGGCACCATTGACAAAAGAACCATTCTGAAGAGCCACAACACAGGTGTGTCCATACTTTCCCTCCCTGCTTGAAGATAAAACATGAAGTTTATCTGGTTCTAACTTGTATATGCAACCAAAAAACAAACTGAATAACTGATGACCAAGAGAACTAATAAAGCCACTAGTACGAAATGAACCTGGCGAACAAGTCGAGGTAAAAGTAACCCAAAAGTTCACTAGAAGACAAGTCATAAACTGAGTAAAGCTGCACATCAGAGTGCCAAACCTCAGCATCTACAATTTCTTCGAATCTCAAGCCTGCATGAGCAATGAAAGATTGTAGATAGGATAAGTGATAAGTCAAGTGAAATACTCAACTCAAGCGATATAAAGTTGTGTGGTTACCAAAAAGGTCTTGGCATATCTTCAAGATCCCTGACATAACCAAATCGACTGGAAAGTATTGCTTAAGAGCTCCAAAGTCCAGATTAAATTGTTGTTCCTCAACCCTCTTGACATAGTACAACAAATCCTCCACTCCAAAAGGAAAATCCCCTTCCTCTTTTTTCTGGTGCATCAGTAAATACAGATCGCGGAGAAATGAAACACACTTCAGCATAACAAAACATAGACTAAATCTAACTTAAAAACCAACCTTTAAGTCTTTTAACATAGTGAGCTCTCTGGTGGCCAAGTCTGTTAAACTGGCAGAGAGGTCCTCCAAGAACTCAAATACCTGAAAGCAACAGCATCATGTTTGTCAAAAGAAGGGGGCAAAAAATCAGTTTACAAAGGGATTGATAGGGGAAAATGACCAACAGTTATGAGATGAGAAATCAGTATTTCGGATTTAATAAGATATTTCCATTGAACATTTACAGACATTTATGGACTGGTAAAAACTGGAGAAATGACTATGCAATATAGGTGCAGGGAAGAAATCCTTTTCTTTTACGTAATTTTGACAAATCTAATCATATACTAATGCAAGCAAAAACTCTACAAACACTAGCACAAACTCTCTCACTTAGGGTGTGTGTACCTGACCACCAGAGTGGGGCCCACACAACTCATGTGAGAGAGTTTATGCATGTACTTGTGTAATGCAAATGCTTTCTCCTTTATTCTTTTCAATCACCAAAAGTCTGTTTAATTAACCTGTGAGGTACCTCATTAATCAGGGAATATTAAAACATTTTTGCAACAAAAGAATTGACAGGCAGAAGCACATGCTTTCATTGACAACAAAGGAAACACCAATTTTTCGTCTGTCCAGACTCCAGAGATACTTGCACAAGACTTTGAACCTTCAACTTCTCAAATTCAACACAAATATTAGCAACCAGAACTTATGCTGAACATCTAGACGGGTCCTATTGAATATAGACAATCATGCAATTAATCCAAAATTACGCAGTTCATAAAAAAGAACGTTTTATCAATAAGGTATAGGTGAAAATGTCAGCCTTGGATCACATAATACACTTCCACTCCGAGAATAAATAGTTCAAAAACCATTGTGACACGCAAGATAATATATGAGAAACCGATATAAACATGTACCAACCTTGGAGGAAGAATTTGCCATTCTATGATTAACAGCATAGTCTGCATAGTTTGAGTAGCCAAGCAATCTAGCAATTTTATGGCGCAACTGAACCTAAACGGCACAAAAACAGACCAATGCCGACAAGCTTTCAGGCGGGAACAAGCAGGAGTAACAAGAAGTATCAAATACAATTTTCAAAAGTATCAAACAAGTTAGGACACAGAGGGAGTATTCAAATGTGAAGGAGAAGCACCCTTCCAAAGGGATTTCGATGATTTGATGATAACATTAGAAACATAATCATCAGAAGGTCAGGGAAGGTGTCTTTTGTTTGGCCTTACCAAGCTTTCCAAAATAGAAAAGTTAACTTCACATCTCCGTCCATAAGCCACGGCTACTATCCTCCTTGTCAAACCTACCTTTGGAGGTTTAAAGAACAAAGATATCACAATTGTGCTAATTATACAAGGCCAACTGAAAATCATTTCCATAATAACTAACAACAAAAGGAAAAAGGTTTGCTCCCATGAGCAAAACAGAAGTTAGGCAAAGCTGCAAAAGTAATACAATCCAAGCTATGGTATGGGCTTCGCTTACAAAATAAGCACCCTCAAGGCACTTCTTCATAGCATGCAGGTTGAGTCTCCGAGAAAGATGTACTAACCATGGATTTAACAGTGTTAAAGCATCCATTTCAAAACCTATTGGCAATTAGAGGAAAGGCCGCCCAGGCTCATATACTAATTTTGGAGGTTATAATTAACCAATGTGAGACAAATTCCAACAACCAGTCAAAGCTTTGAAAAAAGAGCTGATATGCAGCAAACCAAAGTGCTTAGGCTTGAGCCTAAGCAGTCTCCATCTGGATGCCGAAGATTAAACGTCACAACTTCAGAGTGACATTTTTGTGTTTTCTGCTTTTATTGAACTCGTCTATTCATCTTACTAATCTTTCATCTCTCAGAACTATTGTTTTCACAATCTTTTCATCTATTATCCCAGTAGAATGATGCACATAATCTATCCCTTCACTAAGTTGCTAAAGATTGACAACAGAGAATCAATTTGTGGAAAATGTCATGTCAAATAATCAACTATATGTTTATTAGGGATATAGACCAAGATACAATAGATGCATTTGCAAAATAAAAAGGGTAATCGGAAAGGAGTTCATAATTTGGCGGGCGAGCTTTTGGGCAGACGGAAAAGGAAAAGTGAATGGAGGGTGCTTCTCAGCTCGTCTAAAAGAAGTGGCCAAGCAAACAGATCTGATGTTATACGGACAATGTGTTCACCCAAAATACCGCTCCAAGTTTTCACAGATCTGATTAGCTATCATGACACCATACAAAAGGCTCTAGGGGACTTTTAATCAAGGGATTAGGACTACATGAATACTCAAAGCTGGCAATACAATCAATAGAATAAGATCCAACCAGCACCATCAGGCAATATACCAATTCGCCATTATCAAATAGTGCATCAGAAAATTCCCATTAAACTGCAGATAAACTTAATTTAAGAAAAAGCAAGCTACTGCAACTTTGGGTGACCAAAGTAACAAAGACCTATGTGGACTATTTGTTGTTCAGTGTGGGTGCATACAATCGCCAGGGTGAGTTTACCTTACAAAGCTCCAGTACAGGTAAAATGTGGTGACTTCTGAGGGTGACTTTGAATTTACCATTTTCAGCTTTGTCTAAGCTCTGCACAAAAAGTTATACAAATGTAAGTTCTTAGACATACCAGTAATCTAAATTATTGAGTCATTCTGAATCCACGAAGCTAATAAAAACAAACAGCGTAGCAAGAAATAATGTGTAAAGATAATAACTTGAACAAACAATCTAAAGACAAAAGGTGCTTGAACATTCACAGAATTAATAATCCTCATTGTTGGTATGCTCACACATAATTCAAGCATACTTCAACAATTGATAGTACATTAATTTCTTTAGTTACATCGCAACATCAAAAGTTACTTTACAGACTTTTGGAGTACATTTCAAATTCATTAGGGCCACATAGAATATATGTAAATATATATTCAAACTTCTACTTTGAGAGATGCCATGATTTAGTACCAACATACCAAACTGTCAGGTCCTCAACAACGGTAAGTGACAAAATCATTGAACTCATACTTCAGAAGTTTCCACACAGAAAAACTGCCATTCAAGTTAGAATTTTCTGATTTAATAATGAGAGAAAAATACATATGCTAACCTTAAGGAACTCTGGTGGAATGCCAACTAGCTCTGTCTCACTAAACAGAAGGGATGCAGTATCATCATTCAGATTGCTGATATATCGCTTACTTAACTCATCTATTTGAACCCTTAATCTCTGCAACTCCTCTCTCTTTGTTATAGTAAGGCCAAGTCCATTCTGTTCAAAGTCTCTGATCTGTCACTGAATATTAAACAAATAAGTACGTGGAAACAACAGTTTTTATAGAATAGAAGAAAGTTCGCCTAATCAATTTAGACAATCATCAACATCAAGGAGCAAGTAAGTATATGGCAGTCGGCTGATGGCTGGTAACAAAGGTATCCCAAAAGTAAGTGGAAGTTGAAGAACTACTTCCATAAATGTAGTATGAATGAACAAGTTTCCACAAGCAAACAAAGGGTTGCTTTTGGCATGAACTTATAATCGAATTCAATTCCATTCTCAAGATTCTCAACCATGGCATCCCAAAGAAAATGAGAGTATGCACCGCAGCACCAGAGAGACTATGCATCAATAGTGCGTAAAATATCATATCAATCCAGACGGCATAATTGCTTCAAATTTCAGTACCAGACATTGGGTGTAGCATTTTGCTTCAGAGCTCATCCATTCTCCCCTTGCTGCAAAAGCTTTGATGACACGATAAACATCTTCACGTTTACTGAACAATTTGCATGAAAAGAACAAATTAAAAATTCAGCTGGGTAAATAAGAAACATGATTGTATAAAACTATCCAATCCGGGAACTAATCTGGTTGTTGAGATTAAAAGATTTTAAATTGTAAACAACCGTGATCGGTAGAAAGCCAAAAGGCTGGTGTTTCCTAATGAAAAACACTCGCGTGCGCACGGACCATTTCCACCTGCGAGGGTCCGAACCCAGGCTGTCTGACACATGTAGTTTGTGATTGGATGTAACTGTTAAGACAACTCTTTCGAAACCTTTTTATACGCAATAAACTGTCATGACGCTAAATTCCTAGCATAATGGTAATAAGTTCTAAGACAAGTAACAACTCAAAAAGGATAGAGAACCAACAAAAAAAGCCATTAATAGTGGCTATCAGAATTACAACCTAAAACCAATTCCCAGTAGGTGGCGTAGCATCAACACTGTGCAGACAGCATAGGAGGCTTAGAAGAATCACTTCTCGAAGCACCCAAGCTGGGTCCATATAGTCTAGAGGTTACTCCACCTAGTGGTGTCAATTGGTTTTTGGCAGGATACCTTCACAATTTTACATGGTGATAAATCCAGATTTTGGGTAGCCCCGCGGGCCTAAAAACTCACAAGTCATACCATAATCCACCCCCAAAACCCGCACACACCCCGCAGATCTCATTCTCAGATTCTCTGTTTATCTTACTATCACCTCCACGTGCCATCGGACCACATGCGCAGGGAGTCTTAGAGACTAAATCCTGCATCACTCCACCCACCCAAGCTTAGTCCCTATAATCAAGACCGTACTCTACCTATTTACTCCCTTTGGTTAAAGGCTGATGCCTCCAAAGTTCTAACAGCAACGATACTAGACCATTCTATACAACTAGCTGTAGTTGCTCCTGCATCAAGTGAGCTTCCGCAAACATTATTACAATTCGTACTGGTATAATACAATGAGAAATCTATAAACACGGACCCAATGCAAAACAGCAAAATCATTCGATGATGCAGGGTGCCGAGCAGGAGGAATATAGAACAGCAGAACATTGTCCTCGAGTTATTATTCTTATGTCTGACCACCTACAGACAGTATACTCATAACCAGGAATTCATTGGGGAGACAAAAGTTCGGATCAGTCATTGGTACCTCAAAGCACAGTTCCATTGACCTTCCATGACATGCATGAAAATTGATAACTATCCTTCTACTAACAATGGCATTGGCTTCGTTCTTAATATATATTTTCTGCAGATCCTCCAACATATTCACTCATACTTTCCCTTTCTTTGTCAGTCCACGCCTTGAATATATTTTTGGATAGAAGAAAAAGGCAATGCATAAGGTGGAAGTCAGGAACCTTTTCCTTTCCTCGGTGACGACGACGAAGAAGTAAACTGTCAGCATTGGACTACTTCAATGGCCTGGTAACTGTTTATGCAACTTAATATGCTTTCTTCTATGAATTTCACCAAAGGAGAACTTTATTTTTTCTGTAATACCATCTGTTTAGGGTCACTTTGACGTTAGCTACTTAATGGTGTACGCTCAGTCGCTCATCTCATAACAGACCTAGGATTCACTAAACTAGTGCTGAGTCTGCTGACTGTCTGTGCCCAACCGTCTCCTCTATCTTCTGGAAGTCCCTAAAGCGACAAAAATGGTCTGAAGTGGATAACACAGAGCATTAGAAGGACTGAAAGAGCGAAGAGCAAGATGATACGAACATGAAAGAGTGCAGAACCTGCAACTTGAAACATAAGCATCTATTCTCCTCTCCGCTTCAGCGCTTGCTTTGCGCACATCTTCTGAAGTGGATACCAACTTTGGGAAGACACAAGATTGGACCTGTGGGAATTGTTGTGCTTCAAGTTCTGCCAAAGGTAGTATAGTATTTGCATATGTGACCTGAACAATTCATTTACATCAGTGTGTTAAATAAACATTAGCAATATCGATTATCTATTACTATTATAAAGGGAACATTCTTTCGGTGTGAAAGTTAATTTTGAGGCTGGCTGACTTTTTTCCCCAAACTGCCCCTTTATCTACCTAAAGAAACTGCCAAGAATAAAAAAATCGCCACCCATTTTTTGCTGCCCCTCTCTTCTACTTTCACGTCCCATAGTTAGTATATACATATACATGGCACATACTTTGTGATAACTTTCAGTAAATCAGATTTTAACTCCCAGCAACAGATACTTCTAATAAGATGATCAAATCATTACTAGCAAATATATTATAATCTCCCCAACTAATAGTCTAATGTACTTCTGGAAGTAATAATACGGGTTAAATATGTTACGGAAAACTTATAGCTTAAATACGGGGGGTATAATACCTTGTCTAGAGGAACTGAAGCAACCGCATCGTGGACCTCCTTCAATTTGGCAATGATACGGTCCGCTAATCTTGAGATCTCAGACCGGGAAATATTTACACGAACATCAGACCCCAGAAGATCTGAAGCAACAAAATCAGGACCGATCGTATAAATTACTATAAAAAGCATAAAACACGTCAAACAAGTTACAACTAGACGTCTATACGGCTCCGTTTGGAGATATATGGATTCCAAATGACAGGATTTGACACTATCATTCAACGAGAAGACCTTGAATTGAGATTTTGGAGTTTATGAATCGATTCTGCCATTGATTTTGGAAGCTTTACGTTAATAGTTTTGAAATGACAGTTGACTAGGAGTGATTCAAAGGCTCCGGTCCCTGCAAACCCCCCAATTACAATAATATGTCTACTAGGTTTTGTGCGTAAAAATTATGAAGAAATGTCCCCTTAAATTTGTGTAGTTGTTATATGAGGATGATATACATGTGATTCGGTCCCCCACATCACGAATCCTGCCCACTGGCCCTATACTATACTCTCCTCCACCTCTCATCTATCCTTTAATCTACTTACACACGTCACCTGTAGTTAAACTTATACTTTTTTTCAGAATTGAACATCAATAACTCGCATCGTTCGAAATTCACGTCTATCCAAATGGAACTAACAAGGGAACAAATTTACGAGTTTAATATATTTGCAAAATAGGGAGTGCCTGTGTGTGCGCGCGCGCGCGTGTGAGAGAGAGAGAGAGAAGGGGACCTTTCTTTTTGCGACGATTCTTGAGGGCGTTGACCGCGAAGTTAGCGGCTACGGCGAGGAGAGCAGCGGCTCCGGTGATGGCTACGAGGTGATTGTTTCTCTCTCTCTTCTGGTTGGACATCTCTCTTTCTCTCGCCGCAGGAGTAGCGGTGGTTGGGTGACTTGCTAACCCTCACTCTCTCTCTCTCTCTGGACGGAAAAAGCGAGGGAAATTTTCTGTAGATGCCGACGGAATTGAAAATTGACCATTTTGACGTCATACCAAAAAAACAAGTTAATGATAACCATATGAGAAGGAAACTGATTTTCTGGCTACACTCTTTATTTGTGGCACTTCGCTTTTAACATGACTTTATAAGCAAAGTAGAGTGTCATCCGTAAAAAAATGGACTGCGAAAATCAAAATCTGAGAATCGATATTCACACCCTTTTTTTTATATTAACGCTTTTTTTTTTGTCTTTTAACAAAAAAAAATACACATACTTTCAACGCTAAAAAAATAAAAATAAAATGTGGATATCAAAAAATGAAGTATGAATATTGATTCTCTAACCATTTTTTCCAAATTTTTTGTTCTGATTTTTTTTTTTTAAAGGAAGAATAAGAAATTCATTAAGAATAAGAAAAAGAAGACCTTGTAAGACGGTCAGAACAAAGATCAAACGGACAACAAAAAAAAACAAACCGTCTATTCCCAAAAGGAATACAGAAGCAACTAAATGTATTCATAGATAAAGTTCATTTAACACCTACAAAAAAAGAAAAAACCATTAGAAAATAACGAGCAGAAAAATGATACTAGTGTACCGCACAACACCGCAGTGCCCGAAACACACGAGGATCATTGCAACTATCTTCAATGGTATTTGCTCGTTTGCGCTTATGCCTTGCACATTTTTTATAGGCTTGAACACTTTGTGCATTGTCAAAATCTTTGAGCCGTGATTTTCTCCTATGAGCCCTGCGTTTGCTGGGACTAGCCATTACGGCGACCTCCTTCCTTGAAGTCCCTAGAAGCCAGGATACGCTTGGACTCCAAGTTCTCCACACGTTTGGACTTCAGGTTTGATTTTTTTTTTTTTGAATTTTTTGTTTAGTTTTGCGTTGTAATATTTAAAATTGATCACTTATCTCCACGAGATGAATTATAAAAGTATTAAAATGTGGATCGAAGTTGAAAAATATTCATATAATACGTTTAAAATACCAAAACTACCAACTTTTCGGTATTATTTTCGTCTTTACTAAACTATTTTCTATTTTTAGTGATATTTTTTTACTTTTAAAATTCATCTTGCATGTCGAAATGACTGATTAATCCACAAAAAATAATGTGAATCTAACAAAAAAAAAATAGTAATAAACGAACAAAAATACCAAAAACGGAGGAAGAAGGGGGTAAATTAGTTTTTGTCTACTGTGAACATTTTTAAGCTTTTGGTTCTAATTTTTTATTTTTTTCATTCCTATTCTAGAAAGAAAAAAAAAATTGACCAAAAACATAAAAGAAAAAAAAAGTAGGACAAAAAAAATACTCGTCCACAAGACTTAAGACAATTAAAAGGGGAAAAAAAAAATAATCCAATAGGGGCATATGTTTGTTGGGGGATAAGAGAGAGAGGGATAAGGGAATGAGGAGGAGAAGGAAGGGTATTTGGTTGGGGGGTGTTTGGTAGGGGGAGAAGGAAGGGGTAGGGAGAGGGGGAGAGCTTAGAGGGGGCTCGTTTGGATGAGGTATTAGGTTTGGAGGTATTACGTAAGAAGGGGGGATTGGATAGTAGGGGGTATTATATAAGAAGGGTGGGTCCACATTGATGTGACGGGAGGATTAAATAATACTTGATTTGGATGAAGTATAAAATGGGGGATAAGGTTGTTTTGTAGTTGAATGGAAGAGAGATGGGGTATTATAAGGGGGGATTCCACATAGCCACCTCAAACCCTAGCCATGTGTAATCCCCCCTCAGGCTATATTAGGAGGGGTTATGGAGCCGGGGGTTTTGAGGAATCCCCCGATTTTGAGCTTGCCAAATCATGTATTAGACGAGGGCCCACGTATTGGAAGGGGGTATAAAATAATACACCTTGTTATTGTGACATCCAAACAAGCCATTAGCTAATGCCACCCTCACCAACTCACCCGAGGATAAGGGAATGAGGAGGAGAAGGAAGGGTGTTTGGTAGGGGGAGAAGGAGGGAGAGCTTAGCTCCTTGGAGGAGCCTTAGCTAATGCCACCCTCACCGACTCACCCGAGGATAAGTTAATCAGGATGGGGAGAAAGATCAAATTGCCCCTTCGATCATCCATTTTTTTGAGGTAAACACAATTCTACCAAGCTCTTAGGCCCCGTTTGATAACCCTCCAAGGGGTTGGGATTGGATTGGTAGAGTGTTGGTATTATTAATACCTTGTTTGGTAACCAAAAATGGTTCGGACTATTAGTCCGATGGGATTAAAAATTCGGGTAATATGGGGTATTGCTAATACCCCGTGGGACTTGGTATTGAGGGGTATTAATAGTCCAATCCCAACTCCTTCACATTATCAATCCCTTTTCATTACCAATTTCTTCTATCAATCCAATCCCATCATCTAATCTCATCTCAAACAAACATGATATTAATAATCCCATCATTTAATCTCATTCCAAACAAACATACTCATTATCAATCCTTTCTCATTACCAATCCCATCTCCTTACGAATCCCAATCCTAATCCCATCTCCTTACGAATCCCATCCATTTATCACTGTTATCAAACGAGGCCTTAGTGTTTTGTAAAAAAAAACTCCATCCGTCCTAAAATTTTGATCCCTTTTTAAGGGAACACTTTCTCTACTCTTCAAAATCTAACTTGTTTTGAACTACAATCAATGTGTTTTAAATTCTAGTTCATATATTAGGGTGCATTCTTTTGGCCTTAACTTAAAATGAGGATTTTGTTCTTATTTGAATTTTTTTCAGATTTGTTAGTTTTGCGCCAAACTTTTGTCGGCTATTGAGCAGTGACTTTTTGTGCTGGAAAGTAGTTATTTCTTAAAATACTTGGATAAAAGTGAATTTTTTTTACTTTTCTCATTCGTCTTGTTTACAAGATGAATCAATAACCCACAAAAATTTGGGGCAAAACTAACAAATGCGAAAAAAATTCAAATAAAGACAAAATTCTCATTTTTAGTTTAAATTAAAGCCAAAAGAACACACTTTTGTTTTTGAGTTTGAATACGGAAATGAAGGACACACGAGACAAATGTTGAATTTAATCTCTTCCACTAGTTAAATGGACAAGAATTATGGGATATCTAAAAAAAATTTAAAAGTGGACCAAATTTTTCGGACGGAGAGAGTAGATAGTACCTATTGAAAAACAATGCAAAAAGATATGAAAAATAAAAGGAAAAATCAAATTACACTACCTATTTGGACATTATTCGCACGAGTGATAGCATCATTTAAATATACTGATCAAAAAAATAAAAAAGATAGCATCACTTAAATGGAAAATAAGAAAAATAAACAATGTAACCAATCTTGGATCCTTCAAAACAGAATTAACCACTTGGGTTCCTCAAGCGTAACCGCCACCACGGACTTCTTATTATCCCGCCAATTCTCTCTCTCTCTCTCTCTCTCTCTCTCTCTCTCTCTCTCTCTCTCTCTCCACATATACATACAGGCCAGGCAACGGCAGTTACTCTACTCTACTCGTCTCTCTCTCTCTCGCTCTCTCTCTCTCTCCTCGTATACATACTCGCAAAGGCAGTTAACTCTACTCGTAGGAGAGAGTTTCAGATGGCAATTCCGGCAATCCAACTGCTTCGTTGCGCGACGCCTCTCAATCGTCGGACTTCCGCAGCAATGCCGTACTGGTCTCGGTCGCAGATGGTGGCGGCGAGACCGACTCTTTCGGCTCTGCCTCTGCGAAGTGTCAGTTACGGTCACTTCAGGAGTTCTGTGGTCGTCAATTCGAGCGCTCGGAGCCGAACTCGTGCCTCGGCCATGGTTACAACGCAATCTCCTTCGTCTCAAATGCATTTTCCTCCATTTCTTACTTTAATGTAGTACGTTTAATTGATTATTTGTTGAGAAATCGTCCAAATCAACAAAACAGACGAAGAACAATCGAGAAAAGAAACAAGAAAAACGCAGCAAGAACGCAAGACACATGGATTTTATGAGGTTCTCCAACTGCGTAGTTAAGTGCATTTACGGCTCGCACTAGTTTTCACTGCGTACTTCTAGAGGTTGACTACACTCACGAAGCATGAGATACTCGACGTGTTGGAAAGTCACGTAGTATCCCTTACTGTTGGTCTTGTGGAATTCCTCGTCGTCATAATAGGGTTTGCGTACTCATTGTTGTCATTAATTATAGCTTCGCGTATGGCGGTGTATTGTTAAAACAGATCTTGTGATGGAGCCTTGCTAAGGATTCATAGGCATGACCGCATGATCAAATTCTAAAACAAGTTTTATAATGGAGCGTAAAATTAGTGAAAGGAGTAATATATGAATTAAGCACCGACACGGAGATTGCTACATCCGTGTCCGGTTGGGGGCACGTATGAGCGATGCCACGTTACGTGTCTATTAAAATTTAATGCTCCCTCCGTCCCGTAAAGTTAGTCCCGTACGAAATTACGTGCAATTTTCAAGCTTAAAAATAATGTACTTACCGAAATAATTTTTTGTGTAATATGAATCTTGTTTGAAAGATGGGATTATTTTTAAGTTTGAAAATTAAACGTAATTTCGTGGATGACCAACTTTATGGGACAGGGGGAGTACTATTTTTTGTGCTGGGACACGCGCTTTTTACTTCAAAAGTATTGGATCTTATATGTAATATACAAAATATAAGTCTATGTGAGATGCGCACATGCCATCGGTCACTAATGCAGTCGATATATTTAGTAGTTGCAACGTAGTTTGCATAACTGAAAACGTTATTTAAAAAAAAATTGTCATCTCCCCTGCCATGTGTCCCCATTTGTTGAGGATTGTCGTGTTCTGTATCTGTGTCCTTGTGCCATCGCATCAGTCTCCCTACCCACGCTGAATAGGGTAACTAATTATGTGTTTGTTTGTTCATACTCCAACTTTTGTTTAACCTGACGTTATTTGATATCACTGAATCGTAAAACATTGTTCTCTGTCTAGTTGGAATGGTGTTTTCTGTCAGATGTTGATGATATGGGTTAGCCGTTGAGGTTAGGGGAGACGGATTTCTGAAGTTATGGAGGAAATGTTTCCAATTGCTCTAAAATCGAAGCTTGCTTTTGTGATTTTTGTTTTGGGTGAATGTGCATGGTATTTAATATTGGAGAATTCCGCGACCTCTTGTAATCCTTGTGTCCAAATAAGATCTTCAATGTTTCGCTTGTTACGATGATCTAACTGTAGTTTTTCCTCCGGTTTTCTAGGTTGAAGATAAGTCCCCAAAGGTGCAAGAGAGTGATCTTTCTGGCACAGCTTATGTTCCTGTATATGTTATGCTACCGGTGAGTTACACAATTTACTCTTGTTCTGGAACATCTTCTTTTGGAGTTATTCTTTCATCGTAAGTTATCCATTTTCTTCCCCCCTTCTATTGTCTTGTTTCTCGAGATAGAGCTGCCTGTGCATTCACTCACCAGAACTTCATTTATGTTACTTTAACTCGTCCTCAGACTGTCGTTGGTTCTTGCCTTGTTATCTATCTTGATTACGTAATTTGGTAAATTTGTTACTCATGACTAGCATTTACATTTTGTGGGGGCAGTTGGGTGTTATCAGTATGGACTGTGAGCTGGTTGATCCTGACAATCTGCTCAAGGAGCTACAGATATTGAAGTCAGCTAATATCGATGGCGTTATGGTTGACTGCTGGTGGGGGATTGTAGAGAAACATGCTCCACAACAGTACAATTGGAGCGGCTACAAGAGCCTCTTTCAGATTGTGCGTGACCTTGATCTCAAGCTACAGGTTATCAGTATGGCACCTGTTTTGCTACCGTGGCATTATTTTCTGTTTTGTTTGATCTTTGGTACACGGATTGCTGTCTTTCTTAACTATTATGGGCTGTTTGGCTTTGGTTTAGATTGATTGGTTGTGCAATTGAGGATGGATACGTACCGAGTAAGATGATCACTTTTAACTTGCATTTATCGTCGAGAGAATTGGATTTAGGGAGAATGAAATGAATCCTATCAAGTTGCATTTTATAGAACTAATGTATATAGTAAAATTTATCTTCAAATAAGTTCAGGTTTCCATAAAATATCCCTTGTTCCAAGCTTACCCTTCAATTAGAATTGCGGAGATATACTTTTTAATTGAAAGGGTGTAGGTTAATTACTATAATTAGGATACAGACAAATATGGATGAAGGGAGAGTAGATCTTGGGGGCTATATATACCAAAAATTGACCACTTTTTATATGTTTGGTCAATAATTTTATGGATGTCAAGAGGGATAAAATTAGAGTGGGATGAATGAGATGTTCCAGTGGAGGAGTGCATCATGAGGTTTTCATGTTTGCAGAATTCCTATGAAGTTGAAAAGCACAATTCATATACTTGTTTTTTTTTTTTCGCTCGGCGAAAGTCAATATTGTTAGTTGGAGTTAATTAGTGAGGTTTGCACCCCCATCAAATGCATAACTATTATATGACGTTAATAGCCTATCTCGTGCCCAATTTGTTCCTCTTTTTTTATTTTTTGGCTTGAGTTTTGCATGAATATGCAGGAATCATTGTGATGAGCAAGACATTCTTCTAAGTGATGGATAGAAATCTATCTTAGTAGTACTGCGTACAATAGCTTGCATCATTGGTAGTGTAGTTGATTTTGCTCCATTTCCGAGCTCTTACTTGAATTACGAATTATCTCATTTAAGAAGAAATAAATACCGCAGGTTGTTATGTCATTTCATGAATGTGGAGGCAATGTTGGTGATGATGTTCATATTCCACTTCCCCAGTGGGTTGCAGAAATTGGTCAAAGAAATCCTGACATGTTTTTCCAAAACCATGAAGGAAGACCCAATCTTGAATGTCTCACTTGGGGAGTTGATGAGGAGAGGGTCTTAAGAGGTCGGACTGCCCTTGAGGTAGTGCATTCTTCCATTTCATTCGGCTGTAGATAAATTTTGCAGTCTCCATGAACACTGTTAAGTTTGAACACTTTCTCCATGACTATTGTAGATTCTTGTGACATATATTGTGACCAACCTTCTGGCAATCTCTGCATCCTCTCTGGTGCTACAGTCAGAGGCTGATTCTTTATCATTTCCCTTGAACTGCATCTTATACCTACGCCTCAGATTATGACTGGGCTTCAAAAGTTCTATTATCTAGGTTTCAAAAAAACTATTGCAGTTTAGGGTCATGAGCTCAAAAGTATTTGGGTTTCTTTGGTGATTTATTTTAGATAAATATCTTCGGGTGCATCATCTTTCTATAATTGATGTAGGTGTACTTCGAGTTCATGAGAAGCTTCCGAGTAGAATTTGATGAGTTCTTTGAAGGTGGAATCATCTCTGAGATTGAAATTGGACTAGGTCCATGTGGGGAGCTACGATATCCCTCTTATCCTGAAAAACATGGGTGGAAATATCCTGGCATTGGTGAATTCCAGGTAACTTTAATACCTTCCATCGTGAGGGAATTTCTCATTCAGAATGGGGACTCATCACTTGTTTTTTAATGTTGCTCAATAATCTTTTAATATGTTAGGGGGACACTGTTTGGTCATGTCTATCCACACTAATTTTCATATGCATCCAATAAATTATTTCTGGCAGTGCTATGACCAGCACTTGTTAACGAGTCTGAAGACGGCAGCAGAAGTGGGAGGACATTCATTATGGGGAAGTGGACCAGATAATGCAGGTTCTTATAATTCCCGACCACATGAAACCGAGTTCTTTCGCGACGGAGGTGAATATGATAGCGATTATGGCAGATTCTTCCTCAATTGGTACTCCCAAGTTCTGGTTGATCATGGTGATCGGGTCCTTGCTCAGGCAAATTTGGCTTTTGAAGGCACTTGCATTGCTGCGAAGGCAAGTCAGCTGTTCCGAAACGCACTGCTCTTCATAAGGAAGATGATTTCTTGAAGCAACAAGATACCATTTCTTTTTCTCTTTTAAGAAGTTATCTGATATGTGTTTTTGATTCTTGAGCAGCTTTCGGGTATTCATTGGTGGTACAAGACCGCAAGCCATGCTGCTGAGTTGACTGCTGGGTTTTACAATACATCTAATCATGATGGCTACACTCGAATTGCAACAATGTTAAAGAAGCATGGAGCTGCTGTAAACTTCACCTGTGTTGAGTTGCGCACTATGGACCAGCATGAGAACTTTCCAGAAGCATTGGCGGACCCTGAAGCATTAGTTTGGCAGGTACTTGTATTTACTTCATCTCACCTTTATGCATAATTTTGTCGCTGGGGAGGAGTCCTTCCTTTCCCGAGAACACATTCTGTTTCCGAACTCGCAGCAGAATCAAGCTTTTCTGTTCAAAGTCGATTTGTACATGCTTGTTGGGGATCACTTCACCCACCCATTCTTTACAGTTCTTTCCTGTTATTGATGCTGTTTTAATTTCATCTTTTCTTCTTCGTACTTATTCTTGTTGTTTTATCATTCCAGTTCCTTTCGGTACTTTGAAATTAATGTGCTAGGTTTTGGGTTCAGATATATTTGGCTTAGTGACAACCACATTGGCTTTGTTTGGGATATCGATCAATTTCAAATTAATGTAGCAGTATCCCCCTTTTCTGGCCGTTGTCTCGAGTGTGGCTGATGGTCGTTTTACACGTAATAAAGCTTCAAATGTTCACTTTGGAATGATCTTGTTATACTTCAGGTGTTTAAAGCTGCATGGGATGTAACCATACCAGTTGCAAGTGAGAATGCTCTTCCTTGCTACAATAGAGAAAGTTATGACAAGATATTGGAGAATGCAAAGCCCTTAAACGATCCAGAGGGGAGACGTATATCTGCTTTTACATACTTGAGGCTCAGCTCAGTTCTCATGGAGGAACAGAATTTTACGGAGTTTGAACAATTCGTCAAGAGAATGCACGGTAAAAAATACATCCTTGTTCCATATAATTGTGCATTTAATTTGGCAGTTATTACCTCTTTTTTCTTTTCCTTGTTCCTTTTGGTAAGGTGACTAAAGAGGATATTTAGTCCTGAAGACATCATGTCAAAATCACAAATGTCTGATGCTTTTGTGTTTGATTGAAAATGATGACTGGAACCCTTGTTTGATTCAAGGATTGAATAGTCCCCTGTCCCTCTATGGCCTATGGGGTGAGGGAGGGGAGATGTTCCTGGGCTTTCGGATAGTATAAGTTGTTATCGGTAAACAGCATATTGAATAATTCTTGGAGTAAACACTTATCTGTAGACTGCACCGCATCATTCTTGAGCCGTTTTCCTGACGATGTTTCCATGAGGTCTCTGATATCAGCTCGTTGTGTTTCTGAGACATTTGAGGAATGCTTACTTCTTGCATCATTAGAGATAACCCGGATAGATAGAATTAGAAGTATGATCACGACGTAGCTAGTCTGTCTGATTTACCATATAATCTGGAATTTGCATGGAATTTGCATGGAATTACTGTAGAAACTGATCTGCACTGATGAGTAATTTGCATGGAA
Organism: Rhododendron griersonianum; assembly: GCA_018127125.1. NCBI lineage: Eukaryota > Viridiplantae > Streptophyta > Magnoliopsida > Ericales > Ericaceae > Rhododendron > Rhododendron griersonianum. The sequence continues at coordinate 4,106,842 of CM030799.1, read as the reverse complement.
CTACTCTATTGACATCATCTTTTATGTGGCGATTAACTGAGAATTGTGTTGCCTCTTCATGTGCAGGTGAAGCATTGTCGGGTCTGCCATCGTCGTCCGAATGAAGAGGCGTTTGCCGCTAAGTAGGAAGAAACCATATATGCACATGTCTGTAAATCTGTTACATACCAAAAAAAATGTCTGTAAATCTTAGATTTGTTCTTCTTCTTCCCGGAAAAGGGGGAAAACAATGTTGCGCGTCGCGAAATAGTGAACTGGTTGCAGAAGTTTCAGTCGGACGACCGAAAGATGGACAGTTTATGGAGTCTGGACTTTGTTTTTTCCTGTGTTCCCCAAACCATAGAGCTTACTTACATCACAAAAGTGCTGGGGCAATTGGCCCATGAAAGGATGAAATAGGAGGGCCTTTGTCCCGTTGTAATGTTTTGGTACTTTGGAGATAAAAGAAACCAGCTATAACAGCTACGAGCTTGCTATCCCTGTGTTTTGGCTGGAGGCTACATACTGTTAGGGTGTTCTTCAGTGGGGAAGTTTTCATTCTTAGAAATTTGTTCAAATGCATATGTTTTTTTGGGGACTGGGGATGGTGTTGTGCACACCGTGCTGTCCACATCCGAACCGTTCGTCTCGGCAATAAATTGTTAGGATTGCTGAGACGGTTGAAACTTAGACGGTTGAGATGACGCACAACACCAAACAATCCGAACCATTGATTGCCGAGACGGACGGTCTGGCTGTGCACAACACCATCCCCTAATCCGGTTTTTTTTTTTTTTTTTGTCTTTGGTGGACTTATGGTCTTTTTCATTTAAGTTTTTGACGTCAATTTTTAATGGTGGCAACAATGTCGCGTGGTCTTTTTATTTTTGTATAAATATTGCTCAGGCGATATGCCATTGATACCACATGGAGTAACTTTTATTTCGTTTTTTAGCACATTTGTATTATAAATGATTCTTTTTCAGAAAATGACTAATTTGGGCTTATTTTTATTTTGGACTAAACATCATTTATACACGTAAACACGCGTGACACATTTTTCTCTATTTAAATAACATACTCTACGAATCAAATAAACTACGTAACAATTTGAGTCAAATGAATCAGATAAAAGAAGATCTCGTATAGAACTCACAGCAGCATGTTATGGCCCAAGACACAAGTCACACAACAAAACCCGGACCCTTAAAAACATTTTCAGAAACCCAAAAGAATATTTTTGCAATGTTTTGAAAACTGAGTTGTTTCATTGTTTGAACTAAAATAAGAAAACCAGAACAGAAAATACACCCAAAGGTGCCAAACAGTCTCCATTACAAAAAGCCTAGCAGAAATCTCGGTCACACAATTAATGCGCCTTTTCACACACGTAAGACGTAAGACTGGTAAACGATTAAACGAACCAAGCTATTCGAGTTGAAACTTGTGTTCATTTGTCAAAAACTTGTTCAAGATCGATTTGTTATGTAACCCACCCAAACTTGAACAACTTTTTGAAGCTCGTTAAGATTTTAAATCAAGCTCGAAACAAGCTATTAATTAAAAGTCGTTCGAGATCGGCTCGTCTCATGAACAAGCTGAGCTTAAGCACATTTTTTGAGCTCATTAAGTTTTTACAAGATTGATCAACTACCTGTTCAGCTCATTTATCACCTCTGGCTAGTGGCTACATCATCAGACATCAACGCATCCTCCTTCTCACGTGCCAACCACAGGTTCCTCGCACGGTCGCACCCAAGCTCCTTCTTCCCTCATCCGTGCCAAGCACCAAGTAAGAGAGAGAGAGAGAGAATTTAACCAACTGATCAAAAAAAAGGGGGCGACTATTCGCAATCCTCAAATTTTCTCCCCGTAGCCCGTTAAAAATTTTTAAAAATTATATTTCAGTAACTACATGTCGAAAATATGTTCAACATTCGGTAAACAACTGCCGAACATACATTTCGGTAAATAGCTGTTGAAAATAAGATTATATTTCGGTAACTACATGTCGGAAATGCACAAGAAACATATATTTCGGTAATTGGATGCTGAGCACCACTGTATTCATTGTATCGTACCTTCACATCTCATTTTCAATGTACAATTAATCATGGGCGCTGCTATTCGCACCCCTCAATTTTCTCCCGTAGCCCGTTAAAAATTTCCATATGTTTCGACAGTTAGTTACCAAAATTGAGATACATTTTCGACAGTTAGTTACCGAAATTGAGATACATTTTCAGCATCCAATTACCGAAATATATGTTTCTTGTGCATTTCCGACATGTAGTTACCGAAATATAATCTTATTTTCAACAGCTATTTACCGAAATGTATGTTCGGCAGTTGTTTATCGAATGTTGAACATATTTTCGACATGTAGTTACTGAAATATAATTTTCAAAAATTTTTAACGGGTTACGGGAGAAAATTTGAGGATTGCGAATAGTCGCCCCCAAAAAAGAAAAGAATTTAACCAAATAATAATAATAATAATAAGAGGAGAAAATTACATATTAAATCCCAGAGTTTGACCCCTTTCTGAAATTAAACCCTGAGATTTCAATTTGAACAACTAAAACCCCACAGTTCCCGACGTGCTACAATTGGAACCTTTTGTTCACCCCCGTTAGCCTACTTAACAGAATTACCCCATCCCACCTTCACTCCCTCCCTCTTTCTCTCTCCCCTTTTTCACCAGCATAAAACCACCATTATTCATCACCTAACCCCTCTCTCCTTCTTCCCAGTTCACCACACTCATGATATTAGTTATTCTTATTTGACACCCTAGTATAATCTCCCATATCATTCATACTTGGAGTTAATTTGGGATAAAATTATGAAGTATTTACCAAAAAAAATTGGAATATAAAGAAAAATTGGGAATCAAACTTCCCTTATCGGCCCTTCCTTTTCGACAGCCACTCAGGTAACCTCATCGTTAATTACCCATTCCCGTACTCACCCACCCATCTCTCACTCCACATGCCTCATTTTCTTGCCTTATTTTACTCTCCACGTACACACCTACTTCCATTACCACCTTCATCACCGCACCCAAGCACTACCGTCCCCATTGTCGTGCCCTAAATTCTCCACCACCATAGCCAGAAACCCTCTCCCTGAACTCTCATGTGCGCTATCAGCAATTGATAAGCACCTAAGATTGTACAATCGTGGTGCTCAAATCCTCCAATTTGTGATGTTTCTATGACTTATTTTATTGTTTAAGTCGATTTTTGCTCGTAAGGTGTTTTTTTGAGCCTTGTAGGTGAAGGGTGCCAATAACGTGGTTTTTGGTGCCAAAGGAGGTTCCGGGTTGCAAGCAAGTGATCAATTGCCCGCCGGTACTAATTTCATTTTCACCACGGCTTAACGGCGTCCTACGAAGACGTGGTTTTCATTAAGCGAGCCAAATTGCATCGAGAAAGTCCCTCAAGGATATCGGAGTGCTCGAGGCCACCATGAACTGCTTTATCAAGTCCCTAAAAGTCAAGGACCGATGGCCCGGAAGTCGCCCGATGGTGCCAAGGCAAAGCTGGCAGCTTGCAGGCTTGGAATCTGCATTTCAGCAGATTGTTATCGATAACATACAACAAGTTATCGATAACTTTTGCCTCATCTTGGTCCATAAGGATTCCAGCCTGTTGGGTATCGATAACTCAAGCCAAAGTTATCGATACCAGTTTGTTCCGGGGGAGGTTTTGAAGAGAGTTATCGATAACTCAAGATTAAGTTATCGATAACTTTGGTCTTCTGCAGACGTTTTGACTGCTTTTTCAGACTTTCCATTTATGGAAAGTTTCTTTTTTTGGCTTGTTTTTGGGATATTTTGGGGGCCTTTTGGTCCACTTTTTGGCTGATTGTTTTAGCCTATTTATAGTCTTTTATGCCTTTTTTGGCCATTATGTAAGGTTTTAGACTTTAAGTCTTTTAGTTTTTGGGAGCTCCATAGCTATTTCCTTCAAGCTTTGTTTTCAACTCTTCAAGAACACAAGTAAGTTTCGTTTGTTTGCTTAAATCTCGTTTGTTAACGTTGAAGCTACAAGCTAGATCCTTTATAAAATCAAGTTTATTTCCGTTTTCGTCGGTAAATCATGTTTTCACTTCCTAGCCTTGTTTCTAGTCAATTTGCTATGAGTGAGTAGTTAATCGGTTCGGTCACGGGGTGAGGTTTGCTCCATGGATTAGTCGTTTAAATGGTTTCGCTTAAACTTTAGCTTAATCTCAAAGTTTTGAATGAATTAAACCCATGATTTCTAGCTTTGATCATGAGGTCGGTGGCTTCTTTGATCAATGAAGTCTATCGCCTCGTGCTACGTGCTTGATTTATCTTACGCGTGCGAACGATCCTTTTTCGTCTCTCACTTGCGTTAAATGAGTTCAATTTGAATTAGAGCTTTGAATTAAGTTACAAGTAGTCTTCAGCTTTTAATTCTTCTAGTGGAATCCGGACGGTTTCGGTCCATACATGAGTTAGATGAAGAAACCGTTTGATGGCTAAGTCATGGGTAAATCGATCCTTTTGACTCGACCACCTTAATCTAGTCAACTTCCAAGTTTAATTCCATCTTTCGAATCAAACACCAAAGTTGGCCGCTTGAAAGCCGAAACTCCATACTTTACTTCTAATCCGAATAAGCTGAAGAAGATTTCTCTGTGGGAACGATCCGGTCTTCCGGTTTATATGCTATCAATGACCTAGCCCTATGCTCGGGTGCAAGCCTTTCTAAGAGGTTAGGTTGCGGAGTTAAGCAGCAATACTAATTTCCCTCACTTACCCATAACCCTTGGACCCACCCATTTACTACTTTCTCTTTAGAAAGTAACCAAAACCATTGTCGCACCATTGTTTACTTTGACGCTATACCGCCATGTTGGGCCCACTCCCTAGACTTCTTATGCTCAACATATTATAGTCCCACGATGGTCTATCTCTTTTCAAGCGATCCATTTTACTACCTTTTCAAATTGTAGATGGAGTTTTTCAATTAGATTTTAGGTTGGGTTTATTCAAGTGGTTTTGTCTCTCTATTCCTCTAAAATAGACTTCATATCTCTATTTTTTTTCTTAAATGCCCTTTCTAAGGTTGCAGTCAGAGAGAGAAGGTAAGAGTGGGAGGAAAAGCAAGTGAGAAAGAAAGAGAAGGGGGGTGGGGGGTTGTAGAAAAGGGGATATATGTTAAGTTGGCTAACGGACTAACGGAGGGTTCGAATTGTGAAATGTTTGGAACTGTGGGGTTTGTTGTTGTTCACATTGGAATATCAGGTTTTGATTTAGGAAATGGGTCAAACTCTGGGATTTAATATGTAATTTTCCTCCAAAAAACAGAATGAAAGAAAATTATCTAAAATACAGACCGAAACGCACAGAACGCCGCAGCCATGGCTCCCAAGGCGAAAGAGAAGCCAAAACCCTCACCCTCGCCGGCAACGGCGTCACAGCCCGCAATCGCCGTTGAAGACCTCTTCACAACTCTCAACCGCCACATCCAGCGGTCGGAGCACGAGCAAGCCGTCAAAGTCGCAGATCAAGGTCATTATCTAAAACACACATATTTATCTCGATTGCATAAGATTACGAACATACAAACCCTAGTGCGTCTTTTGAATTCTGATGAATATGTGTTTAACAGTGCTCTCAATTGCCCCGAATGACGAGGACGCCATTCGGTGTAAGATCGTGGCGTTAATTAAGAACGATAGCATCGATGAGGCTCTTGCGACCATGGAGGCTTCTAGAAGGATCCAAATTGATCTCAGTTTCTTCAAGGTGATTGATCGTCTCTCAGTTGTACCTAATTTTTCAGTTTCGACTATGCTAGTGTGTTTCTCATGTAGGAAGTAATGAGTGGAGATAGATAGATAGAGAAATGAGAAGAGTAATTGTAGAGAAAACTAGTGGGAACGGTGCGCATAGAGAGGAGTTGAATCTATAGACTCAAAATGGGATCAATTTTTGTGTACCAGTTCCTTCATTTTCAACTGTTAGATTTCAGGCCAGTTTTTATATTCTAAAATTTAACATGATCTAACGTCTCAAAACACTTTGGTACACGGGAACCGGGGGATTTGGTACAGAGGAACTGGTGTGCTTATACCGAACATAGTTATCTCTCAATTCGAGTTTGAAGCTATTGGTACCTAGACTGTTATGCAGTTATACCGACTTTTTCTTGATTTATGAGGGTCTTTATGCACACGTTACAAACATGCTGGTTCATTGTTTACTGAAACAATAGTTTGTGAAAATGTATGGTAATTGGATGTATTTGAGCTGGAATTTTTTTTTTCATGTGTATTAGCGAAATGTTGGCACCTGTTAGGCAAATGTATGTTGGCAAAGGTTATACAAAGTGCAAGAAGTAGGTTAGTTTAAACATTTGCCTTGCCTCTTTTCCTGCCCCTCTTCTTTGGAACCTCAGGGGAAGCATTATGGACCATGACAGCGGTCAATTCGTCCTCAGAAGGCAAAATAATGTTAGTTGCCTCCTCCACGGCATTCCCAACCCTAAGAACAGAAAACTTATTAGAATCTACAGGAGAAGGCAGACCAGTCATAACGTCATGAGATGTACTAGCAACCATTGGACTTCTCATTTGATCAATAAACCCCAAATCCTCACTCTTGGTATTCTTACCCTTCAACTTTATACTACCTTTACCACCCAAAGGCACTTGAGGCTCCAGACCATCAGCAACTGAAAGAGAACGACGTCATACCAGCAGAAACAGCTGCAGATGAAGGCGATGGCTCCGGCACAACAGCATTCCTACTCTTCACCTGCCAGATTTGATTCTGGACCACCTCCTTAACCACCCGACAAGTCCTATGTCCAAACACCATACATTTCTCACATTTCAGAGGATGCCAAGGATACCATACTTTGATATAAACTTAGATCCATTCGAGAGAGAGAGAGCTCAAAGCTTCAGGAAGAACAGAATCCGCATCCACCTCTACACGTGTTTTGGCATGGCTAATTTTTTTTCAAGACTCAGTTAATTGGTCAGCATGAAGAGGTTTTCCTACAGCACTGGCCACATAACTCAGGCCCTGCCTTGTCCATAACTCCAAAGGAAATTTGCCTAAATAAGGACTTTCTTCAAGTGCTCCTTTTCAAGATTCATATGGGGATGCCATTGTTTGAGAACAAGCAACCTGCCCCAAAAATGCCATGGGCCTGCTAACAACCTGCCTATAAGCCACAGCCTGATCAAATTGAAAATTGAAAAATCCTTTATCGTTTGACAGAACCTTAGACAATCCAAACTTACCCCAAATCTTTCCTGCGATACTCTTAAAAGCCATAAAAGGTAATTTCTTATCAGCAAAATAGCCTACAACACAATCGTCCAATTTAGAAACCCCAGAATTTCAACTTCCAAAGGAGGGTTAACTAACAGTTTATCATTCAACACACACGGAGACATATGAGCGAGAGATGTATCTGAAACAACTTATCTTTCCAAGAAGGGGAAGAAGCCATACCATGTCCAGGATGCATCTCGAGGGCCTTTTCCTTCAAATTCTTATTCAGCAAAAGAATTTCTGCCTTCCAAGTCCTTAATTTGTCGGGCAGCAGGCCCATCTGTATGATTAATCAACAAGTGATCATCATTTGGGACTGTTGCCTTCTCAAGATTTTCAATGAGATCAATACGACAAACATTCCTTGCACCAGAACCAGGTGAAACCCTAGCCCCACCAACAGCCGCATATTTCAACGAAGAACATTCCTAAACTTGGAATTGGGCCTCGTAGATGGCCCCCGAAGAAATCTTGATGACAATCCAGCCAAAGTGAGATCCAGAACTAGAGCAACCGACAAAAACTGCAAAATCACCTAGAGAGAGAAGCTCTCTCCTTGAATGGATATTGTTTGTTATGTTTCTGTAACACCAAAGCATCTAGTTATAAGTATGTACTATCTTTGAGGGATTTCTCCCCAAATTCTTACTGTGTTTTCAGTTTTATTTTTAGCTGTGTGTGTTGCTTCTGTTACAGGCTTTAGTTAGCTCTTGTTGATCTATTTCTTTGTTATCGTTTGTCATTCCCCATCAGGCATACTGCTTATACAAACAAAATAAGTTAAATGAAGCTTTAGAAGCTTTGAAAGGCCAAGAGGGAAACTCTGCAATCATGCTACTGCAATCCCAGATTCTTTTTCGTATGGGAAAAATGGACGCTTCTTTGGACATTTATCAAAAGCTTCAGAAGTCCAAGATAGAGTCCTTGGAGATAAATCTTGTTGCTGGTTTAGTCACTGCTGGGAGGGCTTCTGAAGTGCAAGGAGTGCTGGAGGCACTCAGAGTGAAAGCAACTAGCAGCTTTGAGTTGGCATACAACACTGCTTGTTCATTGATTGAAAGGAACAAGTATTCAGATGCAGAGCAACTACTACTGTCAGCTCGAAGGTGATCCACAATCTTTTGCTTGAGATTCGACTAGAACATGCAATTCACTTTCTAACTACTTAATGCCAGTTCAGGCACTACCAGTGAGATTTATGTCTTTACTTCCACCGCTCTTGCTTCCATCCCTTTCTGTTATTGTCCTGCTTCGTTACTTCTTTTTCCTTGGCCCTTATTCATTCCTATTCAGCAAAGAGTGCTGGTTTGATGTTTTGATGAAACTCTATTAGAAACTAAAGCATATGAGCTTGGAGATATAGTACCTGGGTTTTCAAAATGTCGTTGCTTGGAAATCACTTGTCGTGGAAAGAAAATGTGTCCCTTCTGGTCACCTTGTTGGACATTCTCGTTTCTGTTTGGGTCCATGACTCGTATGTGCTGTGTTCACAATGGTGATTAGCTATAACAGACTGAGTAAAGTATGTCTTCCAAACCCTGCCTCTCATTCTATAAGGTGCTGTCAAGTGTCAATGACAATTCCTTTACGAACTATATCTTTAGTAAGAATGCCGAGAACAGATACACATCTTACAACCTGACGGATGGATTTTGAGACAATAGATTAAGGAATCATTGCCGCTTGCTTTGACTTGAAAACTTATTGTAGCATGTAGGATTCATGTATAACCCATTAAGTGCTCAGATAGTGCAGAGTTGGTATGCCACCCTAATGTGGTTGAAGCATGTGTTTTTTTGGAAGGTTAACACTTTTTCGTGTACGTGGAATTGAAGGATAAAGTATATACAATAGGAATATCATCTTCATAGTTCATTCTATGCATATATCCAATGCACACTGTCTGCTGCATGATGTTGGTATGTGGATGTTAGGCGAGTCTGCATCTCTAATGGACTTGGGCAACACTGTACAGCTGAATTTGGAAATTTTGCCTTGTCCTTCTTGTGTAATGCAGAGCCATCCCGTTATTTTTTCTCCGAAAAGTAATGCAGTGAACAATGTGCAATCCTTTTATTCTCTCTTACATTTCACAGAATGAATATTTATAATCGGTATTGTCAAGCTTGGTGGGTTTCCCTTCACATGGCTTGAGAGGACTTTGGTGGCTCAATTGGCATGTCTAGATCTTATAATGTTGCTTCAACCATAATGCCCATGTGCTCTTTGGGTGATGGGTTAAACGGCCGTATGCTCTCAGCTTTAGGATTAGGGCCAGAGCCTTGAATTGGTATTGACATGTTGTTGTTGGGTCCGTTTCTGCAAAATTTCTCTCTTTAGGAATTCCTACTATTTTATGTTCCTTCTTAAACAGCACAAATCTCCTCGGATATTTGAAGGAGACGTAACTATTTTATCTCTGTGACAGAATTGGTCAAGAGACTCTAATGGAAGAGAATTTGGCTGATGATGACATAGAGACTGAATTGGCTCCAATACCTGTGCAGTTGGCACATATTCAGCAGGTATAATATGGACACACTATCTCTCTTCTTTTGACAATTTTCATTTTATCTAAGTTGGCTTTTTTCATCAGCTCCTTGGGCACACACAAGAAGCCATTGAAGCTTTCACAGATATCATAAAGAGAAATCTGGCAGATGAATCATCACTAGCGGTAGCAACCAACAATCTTGTATCGTTGAAGGGTCCAAAAGATGTCTCGGATAGCCTCAGGAAACTTGATCGATTGATAGAGAAAGGCAGCGGGACCCAGAGTTTCCAGCTTGCTCGTGGACTGGACTTAAAGCTTTCGTCGAAGCAAAGAGAAGCAATATACACCAATCGAGTGCTTCTGTTACTTCATTCAAATAAGATGGATCAGGTCTTAAATTTCTCTCCCTCACCAGTCACCTCCTTCATGATCTCCCGCTGTTAAACTCCTCGAAGATTTCCAGTGCGTTGTCTTATAATAGGGCCAGTTTTCTTTTAGGGTTCTTTTTTTGGTTACGTGTTCACTGTTCACAAAGTGAAGGGCAAAAACAAGAAAACAAATAAAAAAATAACTCCGATTTCCTCTTATAATTTGGGTTCTTGTATTTTCTGTTTGTAATTGACAAGAAACCTGGAGCCTACCTCCGTGAGAAAGAAAGCTGTTCCTAGTCCTACCAAATGGAGGAATGCAATCTCAGCTCGCGAGGGAGAGCTGAGATCCTTGTAATGGGTAAATGTCCTTGATCTGCTGTCCGATAGGATTTATGTAGTCCTGGGGAAACTGATTATGTATAGGCACGTATGTATATCTATCTCCATGCAATCTGTGTTCTTATTGCCTCTTCTTTCGGCTGCAAGATTGAGAGATCTAAGGATTGATTTCTTGACGGCTTTGTTCTGGTGGCATATTTTGAACTCCCAAGTTTCAGGGGTTTTAAGCCAGAGTTGATTGTCTTTCTTCTCGGGAATCCCTTCCTTTGGAATAATACATTATTCTTCATAAAAAAATTTACATGAAACCTAGGGTTTGCAAGTTTAGGGGTGTTCGTGAATTTAGGTGTGTGTAAATAAAATTGTCATATTGGTATTGATGGTATTTGCAGGCTCGAGAACTTGTTGCTGTGCTGCCAGACATGTTTCCAGATAGTGTGATACCGATATTGCTTCAAGCCGCTGTCTTTGTGAGAGAAAACAAGGCCGGAAGAGCTGAAGAAATACTAGGTCAATATTCCGAAAAGTTCCCTGAGAAATCAAAGGTGGTTCTCCTCGCAAGGGCACAAGTTGCCGCTTCTGCAGGCCACCCCCAAGTTGCAGCTGAGTCCCTATCGAAGATACCCGAAATCCAACACATGCCCGCCACCGTTGCCACCCTCGTGTCGCTCAAGGAGCGTGCCGGGGACATCGACGGAGCTGTTTCTGTTTTTGATTCCGCGATAAAGTGGTGGGCGAATGCCATGTCGTCGGAAGACAATAAGCGCCATGTCATTGTGCAACAGGCAGCGGCCTTTAAGCTCAAGCATGGTAGAAAGGAGGAGGCAGCCAAATTGTATGAGGAGCTCGTTAAAAGCCATGGAAGTGTCGAGGCTTTGGTCGGGCTTATTAAGACAGCTGCTCATTCGGATATCGATAAGGCTGAAGCGTACGAGAAGAAGTTGAAGCCACTGCCCGGTTTGAAATCAGTTGATGTTGATGGTTTGGAGAAAACTTCTGGTGCAAAGCATATAGAAAACGGGCCTCATGTTGGGACCGTGGAACCGTCTGAAAGTAAGAGTAAGGAGAAGGCCAAGAAGAAGAGGAAGAGGAAGCCAAAGTATCCAAAAGGGTTTGACCCGGCTAATCCAGGTCCTCCACCGGATCCCGAGCGGTGGCTGCCTAAGAGGGAGAGGTCTACTTTCAGGCCGAAGAGGAAGGATAAGAGGGCAGCCCAGGTGAGAGGGTCTCAGGGCGCAGTGGCGAAAGAGGCTACCAATGCCAACGCGAAATCAAACCAAGCTACTAGTGCCAAAGCAGCTTCGCAGAGTGCAGTTGCAGAGCAGCCCAAGGCTTCTTCTAAGTCATCTAGAAAGAAGTCCAGGAATTAGAGGGAAAGAGAAACATTTTTTGTTTTTTGTTATTTTGGGGAAAAATTTGAGTCATTTGCAGCTTTATTTACATTTTTTTGTATTTGGGGAATACAGTTTTTTGTTAGTTTTTATCATTTGGCTTCATGAAGTGTTGTGGTTTTCCTTTGCATGAAGCCTAGTTAACCATTTAAAAGTATCTGATCCATGTGGTAGCATCAAAATCTATTGGTCTTAACTTAGCTTTGAGATTTTAGTGGATAGCTTGGGGAGATACCGATAAGGTACACTGAGTTGGACCATAAAGCTATGTAATGGTTTGTTTGGATAATGTTAGTCAAAGAAAATGAAAAACTCTTTTTCATTTTGAGAAGTACAAATATATTGCATTCATAATAAAAACAAGTACAAAGGACACTATTGGTCCGAAAATATAAGGAAAAACAACCTAAAGGAACAAAATACAAAAGCCGTAAAAAAAAGTAAATGTAGCGGAAAACCCACGAGTTCACTTAAGACTGGGTTTTGAAAGAATCAGATTTTGCATCCTGCGAAAAGCACCTAACTCGCCGTCGTTGCGTTGTCACCACTATCGCTTCTGGCAGAACTCGACCACCGTTGCCTCCAGCAAAGTTGTCGAACGCCCGAGCTCCAGATCCACCACAAATTGGTGGAGATCAACCCAAAAATTGAAGGCATTCTTAAACTTGAAGTTTTCTTGCAACGAGACCTAAACTATATTTTGAGCCCAACTATGGTCACGCCAACTTACGTGCCAACTGTACGCTAGGTTGCATGGGATTTATTTTTTGGTCCCAGACTAATGATTGGAATTATTTAATGGTTGTTTAATGGTTGATTCATCAATTTTTATCCTTGCTGATTTTTTTTTATAGACTCATTTTTTTTTAATGAAATCTACTTTTGTGACGGAGCTTCAGATATTTTCATAGCAAAATGATTTCTCCGCTTCTATATCAGAATAAATAATTACAAGACACTTATTTTGGAGTTCATATCCGCTCTTATTGAGTCGGCAATAAATTCTATATATGAGAATTTATTTTCTCATTATACTATTTCCCTAAAAATTCAACAAGTCGTCTTCCCCAAACTAGTGAATTGGAAAGTTCCCCTGTCCAACCAAACTCTTTTTTATTTCTTGGAGAGCACACTAAGACCGACTTTTGCTTTGTTTGCTTACAATAATCAAATCACATAAAAATATTTTTTAAAGATAAAATAATATTTCTTGTGGGCCTGAAAGTACCCAAAACACCCAAAACTTGCACACAACGTTTCCTCATGCGTGTGTGGAACACAGTTGGTCGAAAATTCTATGCGTGTGGGTCCTGATAAGCGTGAAAGCAATTGGTTCCAAAGATATTTCATTCTACTGACGGGCCGTTTATCGACTTGATTAGTTTTGAGTGGATATAATACGAGAAACCAAATTAAATCGAGCTTTATCTTTCAATCACTTGGGGTCGGCTGATATAATTAAAGAGAATAAATATGATAATTAAAGAGACGGATATATAGAACATATATATACAGAGGTAAGGGCGGAGGCATGTAGAGACAAATAAGGTCACTTGACCCCACATGCTTCGATTTCTCACATGGACTTTGATAGCTTGCAGTCATTTTTCCTATTTTGACCCCACAAAAATTCGATGAATTGCCTCAACTTACTTCAAATGTATAGAAACCACAAGCATTCTCTTCCTTTTTCGAGAGTTAATAGTATTACGGAGTATAAACTAGGCTATCATTCATTGTTTTCAAAATATGGTAAATCTTTGGTACCAATTATAAAGAAAACTCAGATATATCAGCGTATAATTAACCTTTGTAGATGGTTTGTTCGAGTAATTTATGGAAGAGGGGATATGTAGATATATATGCTTGGTTTATTTTGGAATGAATATTAAGTGGATGGATTAAAAGAGAATGTGGATTTTTCGTAATTTTAAGTTGAGATATGAAGCAAGTAATTAATAAGGATAGCTAGGGGGATGTGATGTTATTATATCTGCCTCTAGGTGGATATACAATTCAGAGGATGTAATATCAAACATCTATATTCGGGTGACAAATAACGGATATAAATATTCGGATATAGTATCTGGGATAATAGCACATTTACCCTCCATATCCTGTCGGCAAACCCAAAATTTACTTTGTTAAAAATTGTCCAATAACATAAATTCACTTACCTCCTAGCTGCCGTAATGGATCGGGTCACGAGTAAGACAAACCCGAAACAATCTTGGTCAGCAGGGACTTGCATCTGGGTCACACTTAACCCACTCAAAAAATCCTTAATTAAATCTGTGTTTTATTTCAATTAGTATATATATATATATATATAATTGCCCTTTGACTCTAATGCTATAAAATAAGTTAAATATGATGAAACTCAAAGTGGGCAGGGTTCGATTCCCGTAAGTACCCATCCCCCTCCCTAAGTCTCTTAGGATAGAGTAGATTAGAATTAATGAATGACAAAAAAAAAAAAAATTGGAAAAAAAAAACCAATTTGGGCCACATTAAACTTATCTCATAAGCAATACTATTTGAAGCTTTTGGAGATGACCCCATCTTGTTGGAGAGAAATCAACTTTTCATCTATATTACTGAGATATCAATTTTTTTTTCAAAAAAAAAAAAGTGACAACAATTTATTAGTCAATCTTTTTTAATCCCTTCATTTTGGTAATAGTTTTCTTAATAGTTATTGCCCCTTGATAAGATAATGTGGGGCCGTAGACTAGTTGCTCGCTCACCGAGTATAATGTTAGGATTGAAAAGTCTTATCATTATGGATAACAATTTTTTCTTCCCCTATTTCTTGTCGCTAATTTTTCACAAAAGACACATCGAGTCCTCCCTTACCGAGTATAAAAGAGGTCACAATTGGAATCTTATCGTTATAGGTAACCGTCTTTTCTTCGCTTTTTCTTCTAGACAATTATCATATAGAAAGTATTTGAGGAAAAAAAATCGAGAACAAAAAGGAAAATGTCGGTCAAATTAACCTCCCTAAAATATCAACTGAGTAGTTGTTGTTAAGCAAGACCTTTCCATGATATCATGGTTCCAACTCTAATCTATCTACTTATAGAATCGTCATTCTAACACTAATCAAAATGATCACATTTGTTTAAATTTGACCAGTTTATCTTTGGAGCAGGTCTGAAATTTGAAACATGTCTCTGTCCGTTCTTTCTCAATTTATATGTTTTAAAACAAAAGGTTTTAAAGTGCGAAATTCAAAGTAGTTTTGGTCAATGAAACACATGCAAGAGAAATTTACTCAAAGCATCCGAAGGATATATATATATATAGAACCCGAGTCCAGCTAGGAGTGATAAACGAGCCAAATGAACCGAGCATGTGGGTGTTAAAGTTTGGTTTGAAAACTTAACGAGTTTTAAAGTATTTTTTTTTATCTTACATTGTTTCTAGACCAGCCGATCTCGAACGAAATTTTTTTGAGCCGGCATTGGGTACTTGAATTTTTATACATCCTAAGCCAATCGAGCCGAATAGCTGCTTGTTCGATCTTGATTGAAACTTAAGGAGCTTTAGAAAATCTCATATTTTATCTTACAAGACAAACCCATATGAAACGAACTTTTTACAAGCGAATAGAAGCTAGAACTCGAGTAGGTTGGGTTTGTTTTGCACTCCTACCTGAAAACCAAAATAATTTGTCATAGATAAGGCTTTTACATCACTATGTCCCACACCAATGTATACTATATCAATGTGCGGTGAAAAAGGGCTTGGAACAATACTGACTGACTCATTACTGAGTAATAATCTCCTGTAGCTCAAGTTAAGAACATTAGTTTCGAAAACAAGTGAAATTTATATATCAACCAGTAAATGTTTTCCTAAACACTAATTAATGTGATAGATATAGATTAGGCATGTGCTTATTTATATTAGGTTAGGCAGTATTACCAAACTCTCGCAAACGGATCCGGGGATGTTATAGGGCGCTTTTCTTTAGTGCACACTGTAGGACAGATTCGGACTGTCCATCTCGACAATTAATTATTCAGATATGTTTGTTAACTTTAACTGATAGAAGTATATTTTGACCGGTAAGAGTGCTATGACGAATCTCAACCATCGATTGTCGAGATGGACGGTTTAAAATTTCCCTACAAGGTGCACTACTGGGAAGCGTCCTACAGCATCCCGAATCCCTCGGAAACTCCGGTAACCGGTAAAAAAAACCCCGCTACAAACTTGGAAATTTCGCCTCCCGCCACATACTATACCGAAATACTAGCAACTCTTTCCATCCCTACACGTGTCCATTATCGCACCCCATTTCTCTCTCCTAAATTGGTCACATGCCCAAACTCGTCGCTGAAAAATTATTCAGTGCCGTTGGAGTAAGGACACATCGTGCCTCATTTCTTATCCACCATATAATTGTGTGATCCCACCATAAAGTGTGTAATTCCCACGTAAATGTTTAGTGAAAATAGGAGTTAAGGCACCAAAGTGTCTCTGTCTTTGACTCCACGTGCCTTTGCCCCAAGGGCACCGAAAAATTTCTCCTCCTCTCCCTCCTCCTCTCTCCGTTGATTCTTAAATTTTCCTTGTATTTCTCTCACCTTGGATAGGGGTAATAAACGAGTCGAGCGAACCAAGTAGTTATTTGTTCAAGTTCGGTTTGAAAAATTAACATGACAACCCTTATATCGAGCCTTCATAAAGATAGGAAAAGGGCACAGAAAGGGTTGTCGACACGTGAATTAGCTTCCGAGGTCGAGCAATCTCAATTTCAGTACAGAATTTTTGAATTTTTGGCTTGCCTTTCTAATTCATCTTATGGCCAACTCTAGCACTAATATATAGCTAGCTAGGAATCAAAAAATGAAATTCATGACCCCATAGTCAGTAATAATAAACATTTTAAATTAAGTTTAAAAAGGGTAAAAAATAAGTTAATCTCCAAAAATAAGTTAAAAAAAACGCACCCTTGTGATGTGAGTATAGACTTTTAAAACATGCTTAAACTAAGTTCATTTATGAGACGAGACGATCTTGAACGAGATTGTACCGAACACAATTTGATCTCGAGCAGCTTCAACTTTTTATACATCGTAAGTCGAACGAGCCAAATACTAACTTATTCAAACAAACGAACACGAGTTCAAACTCGACCAGTTTGGTCCATGCACCAACCCCTAACCTCTAGTAAAAAGAAACCCCAGCTACAAACAAGGAACAAGCCACCACAGGATTTCCTCTCCCGCCACACACCCTACCGAAATACCAGTAACTCTTTTCAACCCGCCACGTGTCCCATACCCCACCCCCCCTTCTCTCTCTCCTAAATTGGACACACTTCCCAAACCCTCATCCCCTCCCTTCCCTCCCCCATCCTCTCTCTCTCTCTCTCTCTCTCTAGATTTCCAAATTTTTTCACCTCTGGGTTTCTCTCTCCTCCTCCTCCTCCTCCTCCTTCCCCTATCTATCTTTCTCTCTACATCCCTTCCCCTGAACCCGATCGACACATATATCCACGTCGGAGACGATATTATCGGTTTGTTGATATATACATTCTGCAAATATATATATATACACGAACGGCCAATTAGGGTTTCGATTCAAACCGACATCGTCACATATCGATGCATTCTGTCGATTGAGTTCTTTCGAAGCAAATTAGGGTTTCGAGCATCGGCGGTAATCAATTCCCTTCGTCTTGGTTTGATTATCTTCGTTTATTTCCATTATATTTCCTTCTAAGATCTGAGTTGTATTTTCGTGTAAAATACGACTTATTTGGTTAACCCTAGTTTGATTGGTTCAGCACGAAATAGAGAAAAGGGGGAAAAAAAAAAGTTGATTGCTTCGTCTTCTGATTGATTCCGCAGCTATTTTTAGGTTAAACTCCGTGAGATTTTCGGTGCGTTGTTTTAGTTAGCATCTGAAATCGAGGGTTTTCTTGTCGGATTTTCTTTTCTCGTTCCGTATCCGTCGAAAAAAAGGGAAAAAAAAAAAGCTAAAAGAAAAGCAAAAAAGAAAGGGTACTCATCTTTCCTCTGATTATTTCATTCTTGTATGCGTGTGGAGAAATCGACACGAAACCGGGGGTTTGCATCTATAGACATCCGATTAGGGTTTCGATACCAGACCTCGTTTTATATTGTTACATTCTGTCGTTTTTGTTCGTTCCAGCAAATTAGGGTTTCGTCTATCGAGGGTTTGTGTCTATAGATTGATTGGTTTAGGGGGTTTGGGTATAATATGGCGTTGAACTTCTCTCATCGTCCGATCTTTCCGGCCCATTTATCTGAGGACAATTTAGTTTCTCCGATGAGGATTGCGAATGGTTGTCTCATGGAAGGGATTCCAGAGAGGAGTGGGGATGGGTTTGTTAGGCCGTCGTGGCATTCAAACCGAGACATTGAAGGTTGTTTCGATTATGGGAGGAGGGATAGAGTGGATAGGAGTGGCTCACCGGAGTCTGCTTCCCGAGATGTTCTTGATTTATTGCCTTCGGATCCTTTTGGCATGGATATAAGTACTACTTTTACCGCACTTACAGGTTGGCTCGAGGATTTGGAAGTGGATTATGGAGGATATGGGAGGAATCATTTCGGGAATTCTAGAGGAGAGTACGATCTATTCGCTGGTTTGAATTTCATTTGGAACAATGCTTTGCAGTTTCAAGCATTTCCAAGTAAGGTTCATTTTGGCGAGAATAAGTCTAATACAGCTCGTCAAGTTGGAGGTTGCACCCATGAGAAGGGAGAGGGAAATTCTTTGACCCAAGATGGTTTTGGTTCCATTTCCACGGTGCATGATGCCATGATATTTTGTGATGAAAGTACTAGTACTGCTGGCCAGGAAATACAACAATGTCACGAGGTTGCTCAAAGTTGTCCTGATGGAGATGGTGAAGCTCCTCATGCGGGTTTGGTTTTCGCCCTTGGTTTTCTGGGTGTCAGGGATCTTCTTTCCGTGGACCGAGTTTGTAAATATTTGCATTCAACTGTTCGAAGTGAAACCCTTCTGTGGAGGAGTATCCACATTGATCAACCGTTGAATGAAAGAATTACAGATGATGTTCTCTTGCAATTAACTTGCAGGGCACAAGGTAACCTGCAGTGCTTGAGCTTAGTGGGGTGCCAAAGGATCACTGATGACGGACTGAAGCGTGTGCTTGAGAGTAACCCCAGGTTGACCAAGGTCAGTAAGACATTATCTTATCAATTGTAGCTCTCACATTGGTTCTTGAACCTGTTTTAGTATTCATATGCATTTTATATTTGTTGCCTGCATGGAATATATTTTATGTGGTTGTTTGATTGGTCGCTCTGGGCCTGATTTTGTTGCAATGACTATTGGCTTGATTGTTACTGGCAGTATGTGTGATCCATAACCAAAAAATCTGCTTGTTCAGGGCCTTGAAGTCCTTAATTTAAGTCTCTGTGATGCTTACTTTTTTCATCAAGCTTAAATCTTCTGGTGATCTCGTTTCAGCCTGGGTCCTTCTGCTTAGGCTGGATCATGCTTCCCTTTCCGCAAACATTCATTAGATTCGCTGGTCCATAATAGGACCACCTATTGATAGTTTATGGAAGTGCTTCCACAAGTTATGAAAAATGTCAAAAAAGTGCGACCTTTTGCTTACTATTTTGTGACCTTGTTCTACACCAGTGTTTTTGTGATATGTGAACTTGTAACGTACCATCAAAAGCATAACTGGAAAGGATTTTGCATAGAGGGGTTGATGTCATTTTGGTAATAATTGGGATTTGGGAGGTGTAATACTAATTCATTAATCAGATCCTATCCATCAGACATTAATGACCGGAATAGTACTCCCTCTATTCCATTTTGTTTGTCCAATTAAGGAAATCCAACTTATTTAGGGGACATAGTCGTTACGTTTAACGAATTTAAACTTCTCATATTGCATTTGTCACTTCAATTAAAGAGAGAATGGTAAAAGGGAAGTTTTATAGGACTTTGTTCTTGAACTTTCAATATTGACATACAATTTGGGACAATAAAAAGTCAAAAACCGGACAACAAAATGGGACAGAGGGAGTGTTAAATAATTTAATTATCTTCTTTGAGTACTGCCCTTCTTATGAAACTCTTGACGGTTGAACCAGCAATGAAGGTTGGATCGTAGGTTTTGTCCAGTTGTTTGGGAGTGTTGAATCGATGTCATGCTACTTGCAATTCTTCAAAAGACCCTCTCGCATTTCTGCTAGTGCACCTGCAGTTTACTGCCCTATGTTAATTGGAAGCTTTGGCATTTTCAAGTTCGCAAGGATGATTCCCTTAATTTGTGCATGTAATTTCTCACATGTTTTTTTCCCCTGTGGTTATGTAACACTCTATATTGTTATATTGCTTTGAGATGTGATGAGCTGCTTACAGTTTTCTTGCTTCCATGCAGCTATGCGTTCCTGGATGTACCAGACTCAGTGTTGAGGGCATTGTAAATAATCTGAAGTCTGTCAAGTGTAAGGGCACACTGGGTATAAAACACCTCCGAATTGGAGGACTTTATGGCGTAACCGATGAGCATTTTGAACAGTTGAAGTTATTGTTAGGTGCTGATATCCACAACAATCAGCAGAATGATCACAAGCCCCATTTCTATCACCGGGGAAACCTCTATCTATTGTGTGACGATGAGCGGGCAATCGATATTGAAATATGCCCAAGATGCCAGAAACTGAGGCTTGTCTATGATTGCCCAGCCGAGGGTTGTCAAGAGAGAGGAGGGGATGTCGCTCAAAAGTGTCGGGCATGTAGGCTTTGCATACCGCGGTGTGTTCAGTGTGGTTGCTGCATCAACGACAATGAGTATGAAGAAACTTTTTGTCTGGAGTGGCTTTGTTCAGATTGTTGTAAGCAGTTACCTAAGTCCCCTGATAGGCAAGATGGAAAGGATGGTCTTCCTAAAAATGGTGGGCTCCAGGACCTGAGTTATACCACCTCCTGTCTTCATGGCTAGAGGACGATATTGCTGCGGTTAGTGGTTTTTGCATTATGGGAGCTATCCAGGTATCTCCTGAGAAAGATGTTAGGCAGCCGTTTGAGATTATAGTCTCTTTTTGTCTCATTGTTGCCTCTTGATTCTGTAGTGTCTTTGTTGGTTGGTCCTTTCTATGGACTCTTGTGGCTGCTTTGGCTAGTTGGGGTTCATTGTTTGTGGAGAATAGAAAAGCGAAAAGGCAGAAAAAAATTGAAGTAAAATTAGCGGAAAAAGTAGATGGGATCATCTAGTACTAAGACTTTTATATGGGTCACTCTTTGTGGTGTTACATGTTCCTGGTTCAAATGTCACGACTTCTCTGCAAGTCTTTGAGATCTTCTGTAATGATTATGTTCTCTCTTTTTCTCTCGGCAATGCTTCTTGGTTCTGTGGCCGTCAGTTGCTGATTCTTTTGATGGACTTTTGTGGCTGCTTTGGCTAGTTCGGGTTTATTGGTCGTGAAGAAAAGAAGGGAGAAAAGGAGAAGAGAGTTACGTTCAGTTCAAATTCAAGAGAAAAAGCAGATGGAATCATCTGGTATAAAAATTCACTTTTTTTTGTGTATCACTCTTTAATGGTGTTACATGTCTCTGCGAGTCTTCTTTTGGCACTGATTGGCTCCTGGCAAGGGTCTAACGCGCTAATGGGCTCCTCTCGAACGAAGAGGTCAATCTAGCCACTACATGCAATGTTGGTGGATGTGTTGTGCCTCTCTTTCTGATCAAGTCTCCATTTGCTTCTCAAAGGATGTTATGCTTATTCCTTTTGAGTGAAATGCTGCTGGTCTGTTATTGATGCAACTAGGTTGTCTGGATATTGTTTGTGGCGGATCAGCACAGCACCGGCACTGCGCGGCTCCTTCCACTACTAATCCATCTACTATGTCGTTCATGTAATCTGATTTTATCTAGACTATCGCACGACTGTGTTAGATTTATTATATTTTCTGTTTCTATTTTGAAAGAGCATCGCACAGGCGTCTCTCTGCCTGCTGCTATGTCTCGTGTTGTATCCCTTTCAACTGTCATGTGCAATAAGATTTTCTGCACATTGTTTAAATGACAATCACATGTTCTAGATGATGAGAAACTTGGAAGCATAAGTTGGAACTTTTCATTGAAGCAATCAAGTCTTGTGTATGAATTCATCTCTTTATTCTGTTGTCAAGAAATGGATTAGTTTGTAAATCTTGGAATGGAATGAAGCTATAGGTGAGTTTTAGAATGCTTTCATCTCTAGCATTCACTTTATTCCTTGTTTGGTAAATCCCATGCTCTTCTAGTAGTAATAGAATACTTGGGAGGCTATATGCCCCAAACACAATCCAAATACAGAGCCTTGTGAACATGCTTCTGGTGGGTGAATTTTGCAGTGACAATGGCTTTACTTGAGTTTCTCCATTCTTTGAAACACTATCGATTGCTATTATGCTCATCTCTGTCATGTCCTCCAATTTTTGCCTTACGCAGTCAAATTGATCCTTTTTCTTCGTACTGCGAGAAGGAAAGACTGGGCGACTGGTTGCCTTCTGCCCTCCTCCCAGTTAGGTTTTCGTTCCATGTTAGTCCCGAGTTGAGTTTTGTTCACCATCCACTTAAGAGGGTGAACATTACCCTCCTTCCTATTGGTTGAAATGATGTGGATCCCACCACAAAGTGATGTCATGCTTACCAAAAAGTGTATTGCATGGTAAGCATGACATCACTTTGTGGTGGGATCCACACCATTTCAACCAATAAGAGAGAGGGTAATGTTCACCATCTTTTAAGGAGGGTGAACAAAATTGCACTCGATTAGTCCCTGAGAAATGAAAGGAAAGGAAGTTGAAGAGAAATTCTCAGAAAAGTGTCATTGATGTTAACCCCAAGCGGGTTGTCGCAATGCTTAATTGACTTGCCTCGGCGGGGTTGCTAGCTAGGTCGAATCCGGGAATCCCCTCGAGAGCAATTTGTCCTTGGGCCACCTCACCTCACCTCACACAAACGCGTGAGAAGAGCTGTTGGAGAGATTATTCCGGTTCATTGGGACACTCTTCTTTACCAAAAAAACAAAAGCGTAATTGATGTTCCTCGTTTGGTTTAGCAATAAAAAATGAAAATAAAATTGGAATGATAGCAATAAAAAATGAAAATAAAATTGGAATGATGACAACTTATCCTGGTTTGGTTTAAAGAAAAAAGGAAAGGAAATAACAACCGAACTTAACAAAGAGAGCATTGCTCTTTCGTTAATTTCCGAACACACCTTAGATTCTGGGTTTAAAATGATTATGTCTTTACAGACCCCATCTAGAAAAATTTATTCAACATTGTGAGAGGACAATTGGTCCCGAAGTGAGTAATTTCTTGGTAGAATGGCATCATTTTCTTTAGCAAATGCATTTTAAAAGCCAAACTACCATCACACCTATCGTTTTGCATTAATTTTGTAAGGGTTAAAGGAGAGCTGCTGGGGTAACAATTTGACTAGCTGTGGCCATGTTTTTTTTTTTTGTCAAAACATATGCATATAGGTGCGGGTAAAGTGCCAATAATCGTCCCGTCTAGACCTTCAAATAACCACATACGATCATCTTCAAAGTCTTAACACCAGACTCCCATAGAATGTGCTAGCATGAGGCATAGAAGCCTAACGGCCAAGCACAAGTCGTGTCTTGCCTTGCCTAGCCCGGTGGTAAGCACATGTCCTGGCATGCCTTGGCCAGACCGGGTTAAGTAATGAAAAGCTTAACTTGAATTGCAGGATGAAAAGAGGTTAATAACAGATAAAAAGGCAAGGGAACAGACAGAGAATTGATTCCACAATGAACTATTCCAAATGCCCCTAAAAGTTGGTGGCAATAACACAGAGAAATGCTTTCTAACAAGAGAGAAATGAACTGCAAGAATCCAATTTCTGTCAGTTAAGGATATTCCACATGGGTTCCACACAAATTCGTGTTGCAATGTCGTAGTTTCTCAGGAACTTGTGACATGTTGGCAAATTTGGACCTGATATTGCCTTTGATCCATCAATATCAAGGACATTATGAACTGTTGCGTGAAGAGGACGAATATGAACCATGCAACAAGGAAACCCATTTCCTAAAGTTTCCCCTCAATGCTTGAACGCAAGATCACATACCAAGTCAAAACACATTCGAACCCGTCTCTATTTCAATTGAACAATCAATTATCAAATCGATCCGTGTTTTGTGCTTAATGAAGAGGGAAACGCAGGCCAAACACGAAGGAAATCAGAAATCTTACGAGTAGGAATCCATTTTGTATTCACATGACGAAAAGAAGTAATATAAGAAAAAATCAAAAGATATCATTTCAACACAATCATCTACCAGGTTTACAACACAATAGAAAAAACCATAGGACTAAATTGAAGATGATTTTTAGCCTTAAATCCTTGAATACCCATATCACCTGTTCCATACAAAAGAATGAGGTCCATGATTTTCTGGTACACCACCATTATCAATGTCAAAGAATACGAGTAAAATAAAGACGATTCATGTAGTCATAAAAGCAGATAGTTAATGACGAAAAGCATGATCATTTCTGAGATTTCTTGCACAGATCCTTCATCCATTTGAGACTCAATTTCTTCTTCCCAGACTTCTTCTTGCCATCCTTCTCTTTCTTATCATTTTCTGAGGACAAAGGTGGCAGAGGCTCAGGGTCCCATTGATCTGCCCAGGACAAGCCATTGGAATTGACAAATATATCCATCTTTTCTCCTCTCTTCTTTCTCTAGGAGAGAATTAGAGAGAGGAATGAAAGAAATTTGATTCAATGGTCAATTGCTTCCTCTCAGGGTCTTATTATCTCAAGTCTTAACTTAGTCATTGCCTGTTATTTGATGGAGGGATTAGGATGAGTTAGTTATTTTTGGAAGCCAACTATATATCTACTAATATAACTGTTTTTTACTTGGTCAACATGGCTTCCAACTTCCAAGGTAACGGTAGTGGTAGGTCAAGTTTCAAGATTCTCGAAGCAGAAAAACTTCTTTACGGAGCTTTCCGTAAAGAAGAAGGATTTACAGAACCCAATTGTGCGCGTCCAAAGTGTTTTTGGACGGTCCGGATTGAAAACCAATCGTGACCGATCAAAATTGAAAACGAATCTCAACCATTGATTGCGTGAATGGATGGCTGTGATTGCATCGATCTGTAAATAAGTTTCTCTCCTCTCGAATATGGTACTTTAAAATACTACTTTATTTGTGGGCAGGGTAAGATTAGTGACAAAAGCTGAATTCATTTTTCTTTCCTATCGTATTTCTGTCATTCACAACCATCCCTCGAGAGCACAGTTTTAGGTTCGGCCTCAAGGGTAAAAATATTAAGCATTCACCAACGCATCTTCACAGACCAAGAACCACGAGAGCGTGTCTTATTCCCCACTATTGGTATTCTTAGCGATAAGAAACTATGCGATCGTAATTGGTCAAATACTGGCCAACTCCAACAAATCAGTCTATTTAAACCATGATTTCAAATACTCTTCCAAAGACTGTTTACTTATTTCCAAAAGCTCCATTTGGAAAATGTTCAGAAGCTGTTCAAACTTGAACATTATTGTGTTACCACAAGGATCATCCTTACGTATGACATATTGCATAATAAAAACATTGATCTTTCATTGATAGCTCGCCACGTAGAGTTTAAATGTCATATAGCCATTCATACCATACACATAAGTTGCACCAAATTTCTTATATAGCTTAGACCAAGGAGAATATACTGCACAACAAATGAGCATTTGAGAGTACAATCTAATTTCAGAAGCATTTCTTATTTCTATTAACAGTGCAAATACTGAGTAGCATAGCATGCATCATAAAAAGAAATAAAATAGCATAGCTAAACCTAATAAAATGATTCTCAACGTCAACAAAATGAGACAACAAAATTTTAATCCTACCATTTTATGTGGTAGGATACTAGCATCTGGAAGAGTAAACCTATACAACCAAACATTTCGTAGAACTAGAACCTTAGTTGACAAACTGATGCGGCAATTGAGTTGTTCCTATCATTTAATCAAAGTTTCCACATTTCAAATCTCGAGGCTACCATTCAATTTGAGAGGCCCTGTTATAAATTCCATGGCTTCATTGCTGCGTGAATCAATTTGTGGAAACAAATTCGTAAGAAAATGTTGTTTGTGAAGTATATAGGATATACCCTGTTAGAATAAATTTTGAGCACGATAATGAAAATAGTTATAAAATATCAAGGACATTGCAGCATGGAATCAATCGGAATTAGGAATATCTTAGATATGAAATGTGATCTGAGTAGCGAACAAACACATACAATTGGAGCCAATAGATCACAAACCCAAAACAAAGTGCAGCTCACTGATCCTTCCAGTCCAATGCCCATCACCTGTAAAATTCGATGTGGCCAGCAATCTCCCTGCACAATAATTTTGCATCACTAGCCAACTTTATACTCACAGAAATTGCCAATCCGGTCTGTTTGTGTGTTGACTCCGGTTTGTATGATCCAACTTCCTCCTCAATCCCTAGCAGCAAAGCTTCCCGGGCAGGAACCACATTTTCCCACCAAAACTCGCGTAAAATCCCATGAATCAATCGCCAATAATCACGGTCCCTACACACCCGAAATATTGTGCTTCCGTTTGGTGTCCAACAATACAAATCGACCCAATCTCTGTCCATTATCTCCATTTGACCCTGCACTTGAGGCATGTAATAGAATGGCATAGTTGACCAAGGTAAACCCATCTCAGGCTTCCCTTTATTATATGGGCACTTAACTTCTAAAATCCCACCTCCAGGAAAACATCCAAGAAGACCATCCGGAGAGGCACCCATCCAATCAAATCGCTCCTCTGCATGCGTTGCAAACCCTAGAGAGCCTACATCGCGACCAGTGATGCTTTTATACTTATCCACAGCTACTGCTTCATTGAGTACACCCCACTGCATTGCACTCTTTGAAGCTTCCGAAAATGGTAAAGTTGATGCAAATACTTTCTCATGCCAAAGCTCATACCTTCGACTTCCTTTCCAGAAGCCAAGAGCAGTGCTGAAGGTGCTTGTAGTCAGCTTGTCTCGACGGAGGGCAAACCATTCTTCAGAGCGTTGTGGAGCATCAGACGGGGTGAGACGGGAAGCCAATATTAATGCTGAGGGAGGGCGGATGATCAGAGGGGAACTTCGGAAAATCATTTGTGTTGCACAGGTTGAAAAAGTCCTGAACATTCCACTTTGACACAACTTTTTCTTGGGAAGTGGATTTGCTGCCGTATGGTGAATGCAACTGACTCTATTGATGCAGACATTGGTCATTGCTAAGCTGTGGGGCTATTGATGGCAATTTTGGTTGGCTGAAGGATTCTACAAAGGCACACACTGTTTCATAGATGAGGTTTAGAAGTCAGGGCAAGGAGATTATTAGAAAGGGAAAACAAAGAGAGGGTTAAAACAGCAGAATATGGATGGGCATAGTAAATGCATACATAATGGTTAAACTCCTATGGAGCCAGCCCCATTTAATTGTGACACAAGGCTTAGTTTATTGGGGTTAAACTCTAATGAAGATAGATACTATATCAAAACCCAAGTAGCATACATTTTTCGGTTTCTTTTACCTTTTCAATCACAATTTCTAAATATTACAGGTGCTTCTCCCGCCAGAAGCCTGGCCCAGGTTCTATTACTACTGCCAGCAAACGGACAAATAATTCCAGTTGACGTCAATTATCATAGAGAATAACGGGTTATGAGACTTTCCTCTGAGAAAAGGACCAATTTCCAAACTAAGCCAAACACTCCTTTTTTCATTTTTCTGCAAAAGCACAACATATTGCATTGTGTGCAAGTGTGCAACATACCAAAAGGCTTGAAGATAACCAGTTCTAAATGTTCTCTTTGTATAAAGGATAAAAGTTAACATCAGGATTAATGCAGAGTTGTCGCCAACTTTGTAGAAGACAACGTGATGGCAGATGGCCAGATGGTCAATTAGGATCCAAAGTTGTCAATCAGCGACAATAAAGAAATCCCTATGGTAAAGAATAGAAAACACGGACCATGGTAAGGGATAGAATTTTAAGGCCATAACCAAAATACTCAAGCCCTACTTGTGTTCGTCTTGTCAAGCTCGTTTGAGATTGACTCCAAATGACAAACAAGTAAAGCTTAACACTTTTTGAAACTCTTTTAAGTTTTCAAGCCAAACTTGAAAACCTCACTACTCTGCTCAGCTCACCTCTTTTGCAGCCCTAACTTTTTTTAAGGCAAAGTAACCTTTGTATTCGAATCTAAATACAAGAAAATGAAAAGAATAGTCCCTGTGTATAAAACCACCAAGCAAATCTATACGTAACACTTGCAGTTACTTGCAATATTAGCAGCAAATCCACCATAAATTGTCAAAGAAATCCTTCTAACAATAATCCCACAAAAAATATTCATAACTACCATGAAAAACATGTTGATGAGTTCATTTACAATGTCTAAAATAGTACACTCGTCAACTGTGGAGCTCTTAAGACATATCTTGTAAAAAATGTAAAATAAAAATCTCAGCTGAAAACTAATGAAAAATATTAACCCATATATCAGATAACCTGTGTTCCTCGTATATGCACGATTTGGGAATATCACCAAAAAGAAAACAAATCAACCATAAAAAAACCCAATTTCGTGGAGGCGAAACGAAGATTTTTTGAAGAAAATGTAGGGTCTTGCATGTGAGGTGTTAGTTTCTTTACCTGAAAGAGGGTTTCGACCTTCTGCAGCTGATGTTTGCTAAGCTAAATTACCGAAAGTTGTTCAACAACAGAACAAAAGAAGAACAAAAGAAAGAAGCTTGAATGCATTATTGAAGTGGGTTTGGTTCAATTGCTACCAAGAAAACGATAAAAAAGAAAGAAAAAGAACTAGGGTTTTTGGGCTTCCAAAGGGAGGGAGGGAGACGGAGGGAGAGAACTGAGATGACAAGTTCACTCATCATTCTTCCAAATCCAAGACACAGCCCATTTTATGCTTGGGAGTTTGGGACAATAGAAGCCTAAACGAAGCCCAAGTTGTGTTCCCAGCCCAAAATCGAAGAATTATATGGGTTTTTTTTTTATTAAATCACCTTTTATGGGGTGTTTGGGAGCTCAGTCACAAAATTTTTCAAAATGTCATGCGTTCAAGTTCTAAATATTTTTATCGCGCTCGTGTTTTTAATCATCACTCTCACGTACTTGAGTAGTTTGGGATTTTTTTCAAAGATGCTTTCACGTTGCGCTGCCGCCACGCACGCGTAAGTCAATTATATGACTTAATTTTGGAGCAATTTTTTGTTTAAATCATGAAATTTGTAGAGTGAATCTTAGATTTTAGATTATAATCATAATGACATTTGTAAAACTAATTTCGCGCGACAGAATAATTGAGGTATAACAATATTTTTTCACTCATAAAATGTTTTAGAGCATGTATACCAAGGAATATGTATTTTAGCTACCCAATAGTGCACTTTTTCTATTTTTACTATTCAAATCTCTTTCAACCTCACACCTCTCTATTATCATCTCTATCCTTATAAAATATTACCCCTTTCTCTCTCTCATTCTCTCACACACACAGAGATTGAGAGGGGAGAGAAACGTGTATGAGTGAAACATAATACTAATAAATTATTGTTTACCTAGTGCACAATTGCTCGGTAGATCTACCGAGGTACTATCTATCAAGCAATAATTTTTACCTTTTACCGAGACTGGTGCACATCTGTTTTAGTTTTCGGTCGGTAAAATAGCTAAAAAGTGCAATTTACCTCACTTGGTGTACATGCTCTAGAGCATCTCCAACACTTGATTTCAAATTAGAGAAGTCAAAATTTTTTCAAGGCTTATGTGGCATTTTAGCATCTCCAATTTGACATCAAAGCCTCATCTCCAACTCTTATACCAAAAAAATAGAGCTCATAAACTTAAAGGAAAAAAAAATGCAAACGTTGACACTGTTTGAACTCAAACAGTAAGTTTCTGAACTTCCCAACGGTAAAATTTTGAAAATTGGCATTGTAACGCCTCCAATTTCCGGGTACGTTAAATAGACAATTTTATTGAAAATCTAAATAGAGTCTGGCTCATTATTACATCATAATTCTCGCAAGAGTACTTTTATTCAACAAAAGGAGGGGAACTAGGGTTCCTATCTACTGCTCCGCCTGCTCTTCCATTCTAGCCAGCTCTTCTGCTCCAAAGGCCTCCAAGGTGTACAGCTCACCTTGATCATCTACAAAGTCTGACACATTATACCAGCGTCACCACCGATATAATATGTCAGGGTCACCAAAGGTAACACCATGAGCTACAAAAGCTCAGCAGGATAATCCCATACCCGCTAACCCATAACTTACAAATAATGAATCATACAGATAACGTTATCTGCACAGTGCATGCTTATCTAATAAAATAGTTAACAATGACACATCCACATTCATTATTAACTATCGTTGGTGTCCGTGACATCAGAGTTTCTCCTACGCAGCATTTTGTAGACCGTGTCACCATTTCACTTTTCATTTCCAAATCAACATTTCGAAAATCACATTTAACACACCCAACCTCGGTTCCGCTGCTCCGGGTTCCCGAGTATCCGCACAATGGTTCCGCCACTCCGGGTTCCCATTGGCACCTAAAACTTTGCATTGGCTCCTCTCCACGGATAACCAAGCCATTCCTCGGTTCCGCCGCTCCGGGTTCTCGAGTATCCTCACCATGGTTCCGCCGCTCCGGGTTCCCATGGGAACACACACACACCCACAACTCACATAATGACTACCACAATCGGTCATTATGTAGTTTCAAAAATATTTTACCAAGTTAACGTCTTTAAACACACCCTAGGTGCCATGTTTCTATCCTTCTTGATTTCCGTGTCTCGTTTTCATGTATAGACTCCGCGGTAGGACTTTTCACACAAGTAAACATAAATCATTCATTTAAATCTTGAAACTAAACTAGTAAGATCATCCAACTCTATATTACTTAGCATTCTCATTTTATCACATAATCTCACGTAATCATGCTTAAACATTTAGTATACAATCTAAAGCATAGTGCCACATGGACGGACACCTTTGGAGTGGAAACCACTTATGCTTTATCACACATTAAGACAAGAAATCCTAGTAATCTTATAGCCATCCTATGATCAAAATACAAATACTTTCAATCAAGCGATAAATTCTTATCTTTCAAAATCCGTTCTTTCTTTCTTTTAGGGAAGTTCAAAACAACATATGTTTATTCGGAAAATAAAGTTGATATTTTCAACATACTCCCCTTCCTTTTCATTTCTTTTAGTAAAACACTTTTCAAGTCCTCATACATTTCAATAAACAAGCACCATTCAATATACTTATTTCTATTTATACTTAGGGAAAGTAGATAGGGAAAATCTACCGTTCTTCTTGGCGGTAGGGCGGCTAAAAAAGTAAGTACGTCGGACGGAGTAACTTCCTATGGTGAGCTTCCGGAAGCTTCAAAAGAGAAAGGTTTCTCTCGAAACTAATTCTTGACTAACCTTCTAAACTTTTATGGATCGAAGGGTAGTTGAGTGGCGGTCTAGGATGAGTTTCTTGAAGAGCTTTAGGAAAAACTCAAGAATTTTAAGAACAAAGCAAGAACAAAGTAAGAACACTAGACTTTCTTAGAGAGAGAAGTTGGAGATTGAAGGTGTGTGTTGAAATGGTGAGAATGAGGTGCTATTTATAGCAAAACTTGACTTATTATCCAATGGATAAATTTTTCCCTAACAATTATTGACCAAGGGGCAATTTTGAAAGGCATGTCTTGGAAAGAGCATGCTTGTAAGAAAGATCAAAATCATTGGCTAGGTTATGTTTAAAGAAGCCTAGAATGGGTTGTCATGAGGCAAATAGGCTTAAGGCTAAACCTTAGGTTTGCATGCATGGCATGCATAAAGATTACCACCTTTGGAAGCAAAAATGATGGCCATGACTTGTCTTGTCATGGTTATATATACTTTGGCAAGACTTATTCCTTTTACTCAAAGGATAAAAATTACCCTAACAACTATTGCCCTATGGGTAATGAATTTCCTAGAAAGTGTACCTAGGCAATTAGGCATGCTTATATTAGGCTATGAGATATGTATACCCATAGATATGGTTATCTATGTACTTCAGAATCTAGGAAAGTAACTTTGGAAGGTAAATAGGTTTAGGGCTATTTAGTCTAGGGTGGCATGCATGGCAAGGCTATGGTTGCTTCTCTTTGAAGCAAAATGATGAGATTAGGCTTTGACAAATTTTTTTATTAACCAAGGGGTAAAATTTTCCCTAAAATTTATTAACCAATGGGTAATGAGGTAAGTAAGGTTGATATGACAAGGTTTACTTCTTTTAGAAGCAAAGTAATGGCTTCCTATGGTCCAAGATTCCTTTATGACTTGTCTTGTCCATAAGTATTCATTGGCATGCCTAATAAACTATTACTCAAGGGATAATATTTTCCCTAGCAATTATTGACCAAAGGATAAGAAAAATAATGAAGATTGTATGGCCTTGAATGACAATTCATGAAGTATAATAATTACCTCTAATGGCCTAATGGTTCAATTAGGGTTAGGAGGGTTCATAAGGCTCAAAGATGGTCAAAAAGGTCCATCTAGGGTTAGGGAAAAGTAACTAGGTGAATCGGTAATTAGGTTCCTCCAACTAATCGGTTAGAAGTTAACTAAACTTGCCATGTAGGATTTCTAGCCAGGAAATATAATTTTAAGACCTTATTTTGAATACTAGGAAAATATACAAGTGCTTTTATAAGCATACTTGTCTTTAGAAAATGACTAGATCGTCCGGTGCAAAAGGATATAATTTTATAAGTCTCAAATCTAATTATAACAGATATTTAGAAATTAAAAAGAAATTTTAAAAGCAATCCAAGTAATTAAAATAAAATTCAAATATTTAACGAAATTTTTATTTACCAAAAATCAGGGTCGTTACAGGCATACGGGGTAGGGGTTGTCAAAATTGGCATGCGGGTAGGTCATGCCAAAGCCACGTCAGTTTTGGCATGAGTGAAGGCATCTATGGGTTGGATTGAGAGTTGATGCCAAAAGTGACCGTTAACTTGTCCACCTCAATTTTGGCATCTCCCGTTGGAGGAACTTATTGCATTTGTTTACTTCAAAAATATGTGCTCAAAATTAAAATTGTTTTAGTTGTAGGCGATTCTCCATTTGGCAATCAAACAAAGACAAAAATGCAAAAACCACAATGTCATAAGTGGGCTCCCAAATACCCTCATTTTGGTGTAGCTAGACTCTCGTTAAGTTTTGAAGGATAAGAAACGACTTTTCATATTGCTACCTCATTAAAGTTATTATTTTATGATTGATTAATTAATTTATATTTTGATTAAATGAGTCCCTTAAAGTCAAAGAAGAGAGAAAATTTGAAGTATAAAATTTCCATTGGAGAGTATAAAATTTGTTATTCCACGAACTCCTCTAATAAATGGCTCTTTAAATTACCACATGCGCCCACCATAGCCGCATTTGGTGTTAAATTTTAGGGAGATTTAGTGATAGGTTCATTGTTGACATTTCATAGTCCGCATTTGGTGTTACAACCTCAAGGATTGGAAATGCGCCAAGACGTAGCTGCAATCAAGTGCTACAATAAATATCATCTCTCTTCCAATTTGGCAGGTGAACAACGTAACTTGTACCGCATCACATCTTAACTTGTATATCTCACGTGGTACTAGCTCGGCACATCCGGGCCATCCAATATACTTTTGGATGGCTCGGATTGAAACTCTCTCTCTCCTCTCACCCCAACACTTTCTCTCTCCAAATCTAAACCATCAAAAAATGCAATGGATGGCTCGGATGCGCTGAACGGGTACTACGTGGTACCCACCCGGCACTAAAAATTTTCCCGGGATATACCCACGTGGCACCGAAAAATTTCTCCTCGTTTAGCTACGAAGCTTGCAGTTTGTAGTACAGAAAGTCTAAGGGTACAGAAAAATGGGTACAGATTTTGTACATAGATTTTTTGTGGGTCCAACTACAGGTCCCATACAAATGATCCGAGCCGATCACTAAATGTAAAACATTTTTTTAAGGGCACTTGCAAAAATTCAGCTCAATCCGATACTTATAGGTGTTCAATCCTATCATCTAATTTTTCATTTAGATTTCAGGATATGAAAAAGTTAGATGATTGAATTGAATAGCTATAAGTATCAGATTGAGCTGATTTTTTGCGAGGGCCCTTGAAAACATGTTTTACATTTAGTGAACGGCTCGGATCATTTGTATGGGACTCGTAGTGGGCCCCACGAAAAATCTATGTACAAAATCTGTACCCATTTTTCTGTACCCTTAGTCTTTCTGTTTGTAGTATCATCTTTCTTGATTGTGTCAAAACTGCTCTGGTGGTGTCAAAGTCATTTCCAGGCTTGGCACTTCACGACCGTTGGACATCTTTAAATTTTGCATGCCATTGGAGGTGAGGTGAATAGTTGGAGAATTTGCCAATTAGTAGCTTTGGCATTAGAAATGGGTTACTATTTGAGAGCAAGTTTATCAGTAATTAGATAAAAAAACTTGTCAACAGTGCACATTTTTATTTTACCTACTCATATTTCTTTCAACACTACACCAATACTATCTATTTAACTTATCCTCTATTAAAATATATTTTATTTCTTTCTCCAACAGTTCCCCAAAGTACAGTTTTTTTTAAAAAAAAAAGAAAGAGGAAGAGAGAGAGGAGAGAGAAAATAATGATACAAAATTCCATACCTGGTGAACAGTTGAGAGCTGTGGAGGGCGTGGTCCGGCGGAGGGACCAGGACGGCGGCCACGTTGCACCAATTAGCCGGACCCATTAATCTACTACCCATGGGTTGGCGTTATGGGTCGGTAGCCGATCCGAGTCCAGCCGGGCCTGATCAAGTTAGCTATGATGACGATCCATTGACGGGAATGGTCTGGTTCGGCGTACGTGTTAATCAGTGTGATCCAGTTCGGCGGTTCCCCGCCGAACTGGTCAGAGGGTGTCCCTGTTGAAGCAATCAATGCCGTACCAAGCGGTCCGGCAAAACGTGTACTCGCCGAGCCTCCTGTCCCCTAACTTGAAGAGGAAGTTAGGAAGAGTTGGGCAGGAGAAGGCAACCTCGCCACCACACCATCCCTTATATTCAGGAGTGGAATATAGGAGTTTGGATAGGTTCAGGATTGAGATGTCTATCTGGATCCGAGATAGGCGGGCTCATCGTGCAAATAAGTATTCTAATGGGATTTGGACTCTGCATTCCCTTTGACTATAAAAGGAGCTATTCACCTCTAGAATAAGGTACGTTCAGAACACTTTCTCAAACCCTAAACTATACCTAGATTTCTCCTCTCCTGTTTACTCACTAGAGCGTCGGAGTGCCTGCCCCGGACACCACGCTCCGGGTTTGGGCACTAACGCGGTTTGCTTCGTGCGCAGGTCTAGCCCATCTTCGTCCAAACCTCAACCATCCAGGCCACGAGATCCAACCATAGAAAGCTTGCCACCACAATTGGCGACTCTGCTGGGGATTAAGGACATCTTGTGGTGAAGCTTTCCCCCCGTTCTCTTTTTCCAGTTCAAGATGACAACCCCGGACGGACGACCTCTCGGTCTTAATAACGTCAATCCAAACCTGGGTCACTACTCCTCTCAGCGGACGGTGATAGGGCGGGATGGCATTCCCACTGGGGGTCCCGGCGACCCCAGGGTGGTGGATTCAAGCGTCCCTGACCCTAACAACCAGGATTTAGGAGCAGCGGCGTTCCACATAGATGGTGTGCACCACTCTGCAACGAGCCTCACGGTTCCTCCTCCTCCTCCACCAGTGCTCCCGGTGAGCATGGCGGAGGAGTTAATGCGACTAAGAACACAAGTACAAGAGATCCAGGCACTCCAGAGCCCCCCACCCGTTTCTAGGTCGCGGGAACGGCGACGAATGAGGAGTGCTCTCCAAACGGCTGACACTGTTAGGGCCTCTGCCTTTGCAAGGCTCGGCCCACTGTGTCGCATTGATGCTAGTGGCATTGTCCATCTGGAACCCGGGCACCGAACCGATGCGTCCGGAAACGATAACGTTCGCCGAGCATTATTTCCAGCAACAAGCGCCACGGCATCAAGCGCTCGCTCGAAGTCAAGAGGAAGGCCGGACCAGACTCAAGGACTTCCTCGGCTCGGCAACACAAGAGGTAACACGGGAGATCCTCTAGATCACCCCTTTGGGTCGCAAGGTCACCAGGATAACCAGCGAGCGGATAGATCGGAAGGGTGGCGATACGAAGAGGAGGAAAGGGGAATGGGCACTCGGCTCCACCAGAGGTCGCCGGCCCATTCTACCAGTCACTCCAACCACCGGCGATTGCCGGGCCGGTCTGCCGGACAATCCAGACTTCAGGAAGAGAACGGCCAGGGGCTGCTACCGGAGGAGAGGTGCGAGATCAGCGCCGGCGGCGGGGCTTTAATAGTGGTAAATACTCGCACCGGCGAGAGAACTACTTACCGGCCCGTCCGGCATCAGGAAGAACCCCCGGTAGTGGGAAACAGGAGGGCCTCGGGGTCGAAGCGCCGAACCCCAGAGCCAAGTATCGGTGGCCGAAAGGCTCGGACCCCGCCAATCAATAAAAGGATAAGGGATGATGCTCAAGAGAGAAGCTCCGCGCCTTCAGC
Source organism: Rhododendron griersonianum (assembly GCA_018127125.1). NCBI lineage: Eukaryota > Viridiplantae > Streptophyta > Magnoliopsida > Ericales > Ericaceae > Rhododendron > Rhododendron griersonianum. The sequence continues at coordinate 4,070,231 of CM030799.1, read as the reverse complement.
AGTAGTCCCGCCGAAGGAAGGGGTTACAGCCACCTCGGCGAAGAGTGTCTCCCCCTTTTCCAAGGCTATAGCGGATGAGGCTCTCCCTCCCCACTTCAAGGTCCCCAAATTCACCATATACAACGCAAAGTCGGATGCGCCGACCCATGTGTAGCAATTCAAGTCCATGGCTGCGCTCTGCGGATTGAGCGAGGCAATGATGTGCCGAACGTTCTCCCTGAGCCTCCCGGACACTGCCATGCTGTGGTATACACAATAAACAGCTTCAGCGAACTAGAGCGTTCGTTTACGGCACGGTTTGTAGCAAGTAACCGAAGGCCGAAAACAATCGAAGCCTTAACGGACCTTCGGCGGAAAACCGGCGAGTCCTTAAAGGATTATTCTGAACGTTTCTATAACGTATACAACATGGTTGAGAGTTGTGACCAAAAGACTGCGGCTACGTCGTTCAAACGTGGACTGGATAGGAATTCTGACCTATCCAAGGAATTGATGCTTCGGCCGCCGAACAATATGACAGAGCTCATGCATACTGTTGCTCGGTATATAGAGCTTGAGGAGTACATCAGTGGATCTGATGCAACACCAGTCGCCGAGCAGGGTAAAACGGCGGCCAAGGAGGTGAAGAAGCAGGTTAACGTAGTGTCAAAGAAGGAGGGCCCAGGGTTCGGCGGAAACAAAGGAAGCGGAAAGGCATGGGACCGCCCTCCGAGCGATGGGCGGGACCACCTTGCCATCACGACCTACTTCAAGGAGCCAATCTTCCGTATGCTCCGGGAGTGTGGACGGCTTCCAGGTTTCCAATGGCCAACAGGAGCGGCGGAGAAGTTGGGAACTGCCGATGGACGGGAACCGAACCAGAGGGTATACTGCTCATTCCACAACGAACAAGGGCACTATACGACAGCATGCCAGCCTTACAAAGTCTACCTCGAAGAGCTAGTCCAGCAGGGAAGGATGGATCGGTGGATCGACCGAACCAAGTCACCGGAAGCAGGGATCCAGCCGAGAGCCCAAGTTTTCGACGGCGTGGTGAATTGCATTCATGGGCCAATGAGCAAAGCCCAGGCCAACGAGCTCCACGAGAAACTGTACCACCCTTCCCCGCCACCAGGAGTGATGGTGGTTCGTAATTCCTCGAAGCGGAAAATGGACGCTCGTAGCACGTGGGAGATCAAGTTCACCGAGCAAGATTTGGAGGGGTTATCCTTGCCCCACAATGATGCTTTGGTTCTCTCTTTACCCTTCCAGCGGAAACTTGTCCGGAGGGTATTGGTCGACCAGGGTAGTTCGGCAGAGATCCTATTCTACTCAGCATTCAAAGCTCTAGGTCTCTCAAAAGAACAATTGATCCCGGTGGAAGCCCCTTTAGTCGGCTTCACTGGGATTCCGGTCTACCCGCTCGGCAAAGTCATACTCCCGGTATGTGCCGGTTCGGTGAAATTGGATATGGAATTCATAGTGGTCAGTTCACCGAGCCCATACAACGCAATCCTGGGAAGAAACTGGTTGCACGGCATGAGGGCTGTGGCATCCACGCTTCATCAATGTGTTCGATTCATTGGAGAGACTGGGAGACAGGAGACCATCAAGGGGGACCAGGTGGCCTCCAAAAAGTGTTTCGTCAACTCTGTCCGCGGGAAGGGCAGAGCGAGGGAGGTACAGAGTATAGAGGTACCTGAATTGTTAGATGAGACCACCCCCGGAGAGGAAACAAGAGAGGCGCGGCAAGGGCCTGGCGAAGTTGGAAGACCGGCAAGCGACAGGGCCGTGGAAGATTTGGTTCGGATTGCAATCAATGAAGATGGGACCCGTTTCTTCCTCATTGGCTCGGCCCTTGATGAGGTCGAGAAAACACAGATGATCGAGTTCCTCAAAGAGAACATTGAAGTCTTTGCTTGGACCCCATATGAAATGCCGGGTGTTAGTCCCGACGTGATAAAACATTCTTTGAACGTTGATCCGGCTAGGAGGCCCGTTGTGCAGAAGCCTCGGCGATCCTCGGCCTTACATGCCGACGCGGTTAATGAAGAGGTAGAACGCCTCCTTGATGCCGGAGCCATTCGAGAGGTCCAATATCCGACATGGCTAGCAAATCCAGTGGTGGTCCGGAAGAAGAACGGCAAATGGCGCGTTTGTGTCGATTTCACCGATCTGAACGACGCATGTCCAAAGGATTGTTTCCCTTGCCCATGGATCAATCAATTGGTGGATGCTACCGCCGGGTACGCTCGGCTGAGTTTTATGGACGCATACAGGGGATACCATCAAATTGCGATGGATGAAGAGGATCAGGAGAAGACGGCGTTCATCACCCCCAGTGGCACTTACTGTTACCTGGTGATGCCGTTCGGCTTAAAGAACGCCGGGGCTACATTCCAGCGTATGATAGCTTTGTTGTTCAAAGGGATCCTCGGCAGGATAATGGAGGCGTACATTGACGATTTGGTCGCCAAAAGTAAGGAAGCAGCCGATCATCTTCTCCACCTCGGCGAAATTTTTAGTGTTCTAAAGAGGTTCGGCTTGAAGCTGAATGCTGAAAAATGTGCATTCGGCGTTGGCTCCGGCAAATTCCTTGGACATTTGGTTACTCGCCAAGGAATTGAGGCCGACCCAAGTCAGATCAAGGCCATAGAAGAGATCAGGGCTCCGGCCACGGTGAGGGAGGTTCAGCGCCTCGCCGGTATGGCTGCCACCCTTAATCGCTTCATCAGCAAATCTTCGGATATCTGCCGACCTTTCTTTCAATCAATAAAGGGAACGAGCCGAAGGAGCTTCATATGGACGCCGGACTGCGATGACGCGCTCACCAAACTGAAAACATGTCTATCTCAAGCTCCTCTGCTGGTTGTACCCAAGGAAGGGGACGAGCTTCACCTCTACCTTGCAGTTTCCGAGCATGCTGTTAGTGCTGTCCTGGTTCGGCAGGAAACCTCAAAAAATGTGACGGGCACGGACCAGAAGCCAGTCTACTACATCAGCAAGGCGCTTCTCCCCGCCGAGACCCGCTATCTCCCAATCGAAAAGCTGGCTCTGGCATTAGTAATAGCGAAGAGGAAGCTCCTCCCATACTTCCAGAGCTTCACCATTGTGGTCGTTACCGAGTACCCTTTAAGGGCGGTATTACGCAAGGCAGATCTCTCCAACAGATTGTGCAAATGGTCCCTGGAGTTGGCAAACTTTGATATCCGTTATCAGGCTAGAACGGCAATCAAAGGTCAGGTGTTGGCTGATTTTGTCGCCGAGTTCTCCCCTGGGGTGGAAAACGGCAGAGGCAGTGAAGAGGACCGGGCCAGAGAGTCCACCGGACCTACCCCTAGACCTCGGTCGAGCCATCCAGCTCACGAAGAATATATCACGAAGCGGCCCATCCCTTCACGCCGAGCAAGCTTGTTCACCGGGCACGCTTGGAGACTCCACGTAGACGGAGCATCTAATAACCGAGGGGCTGGTGCCGGGATTGTTCTAGTGTCACCGAGCGGAACCTTGCACGAGCATTCGTTGAGCATTGGGTTTCCAGCAACCAATAACGAGGCGGAGTATGAGGCCCTTATTGCCGGGCTCAAGTTAGCTCGGCATATGGGTGCTGAAGAGGTTCAGGTTTATAGCGATTCACAGCTCGTGGTTAATCAGCTCAACGATGATTACGAAGCTAAGGATCCACGCATGAACAAATACGTGAGCCAAGTTGTTGCCCTTGCTGGTTCGTTCAAAAACGTATTTTTTGATCATGTTGGTCGGGATCTCAATTCTCATGCCGATGCTCTTGCCGGACTGGGAGCCGTATGTGCCGATCAGGGAGGGGAAAGAACGATAGTCCTCGGCGAAGTCCCGTCACCGAGCTTCGAGCCGGAGCAACTGGAGGTGATGGATATCCATCTGGCACCTAGTTGGATGGACCCCTCGTCTCCTATTTGAAATACGCCATGCTTCCGGCCGACCGGAAGGAAGCCCATAAGATCCGTTGTCAATCAGCTTCCTATTTCCTCGATCCCTCCGGCACACTGTATCGCCGATCATACACTGGTCCCGACCTCCGCGTGGTGCACGAGCAGGAGGTGCCCGGCATCCTCGAAGAGTTGCATGGTGGAAGTGCTGGTTGTCACACCGGCGGCCGATCCTTGGCTGACCGTGCCCTTTCCCAGGGTTATTGGTGGAAGAGAATGGTACATACGGCTACAGAGTTTGCCAAGCAATGCAAGTCTTGTCAAAAGCATTCTCCTCTTATAAACCAGCCGACCCTACCGTTGCAACCGGTTTCTAGTCCTTGGCCCTTTGCTCAATGGGGGGTGGACATTATTGGCAAGCTGCCGAAGGCTACTGGCGGCTTTACCCACATCATCACTGCTACGGATTATTATACCAAGTGGGTGGAAGCCAAAGCTCTCATCACAATCACGGTCGCCGATGTGGAGAGCTTCCTTTGGAAGCATATTTTTACAAGGTTCGGCGTACCGTACGCCATTGTGTCAGACAACGGTACCCAGTTTGTCGCCGACGCAATTAAGGCCTTATACAAGAGGCGCGGCATACAGATGAAGACAGCTTCCGTCTCCTATCCTCAGGGAAACGGACAGGCCGAAGCTGCCAACAAAGCTATCTCTGCCGGCCTGAAGCGCCGACTCAGAAACAAGCGCGGCAAGTGGGCGGAAGAGTTGCCTGATGTTCTATGGGGCTACCGAACCACTCCACGGCGCGGCACTGGTCGTACTCCTTACTCCATGGCATTCGGCGTCGAGGCCGTACTCCCTGTGGCTGTTACTCGGCCCACGTCTCGAACTGCAACGTTTGACATTCCAACAAACGATGCAATGCTAGCTGCCGAAGCAGATCGAGCAGATGAGCTTCGAGACAATGCCCACATTAAGTATGCAGCTTATCAGCAGCAGTTGGCTCGGAGTTATAACAAGAGTGTGCGGAGCCGCCCCTTCAATGTGGATGATCTTGTCCTTCGGCAGATAGTCCAGAAGAAACATTTGAAGAAATTCATGCCGAAGTGGGAAGGTCCATTCCGGGTGGTTAAGAAGGTTGGTTATGGCTCATATGAACTTGCCGAGATGGATGGTACGGCGATACCGAACCATTGGAACGCACAGCTTCTTCGAAAGTTTTACGCTTAAATTTTCTTTTGGCTTTTCGCCTTGGCTATGTGTTAAGCCTTCAGTTTTTTACAAGAGATTTGTTTCAATAAAGACTAGTTTGTTTCTGTTTTTCAAATGTGTTTTGTTAGACTCGGTGGTATTTTTATGCTCGGTTTGCCGAGGCACGCTTTTTCATATTCTGTTCGGCAAAGACTTTGCATGCCATATCCTGAAGGGGGCATTTCCAGCTTCGGCCGTTCCTTTTGATCCGGCGGAACCAACCTCGGTGGTGGGTTTCCTCTGGATCAGGGACTGGGTACGGCGAGCTGGGACGGATACTTATTAGAGAGATTTTTGTTAAACCATGTGCATGAAGTGCAATACATGAGTCTTAACATGCATGAAGTGCAAAAAGTATGAAACATAGACAGAAAACTTGGAACTTTCATCATACCAAAGTTGGTCCATTACAAATCAAAAAAAAAACAGGGGCTCGGCTGAACAAGATACTTTTGCCGACCCTCGATTCTACAAAATACAAAATAAATTCTACTCTGCTATGGGTCCATCAGTAGGCTTCGACGGCTCCACAGTAGGTTGCTCGGTGGGGTTGACAGGCTTGGCCGAGGTGGACTCTGGGTTCTCAGCAGGGTTGGATGCCTCGGCAGGACTCAGCGGCTTGTCAACCGTTGGATTGGGCTGACCAACGGGGCTCGGTGGCACGTCAGCGGCTGGGTTGGCCTCTTCGACTGGAAGCAGGTGCCTCGGCAGATCAACGGGTGGCACCACTGGGTTCTCCCTTCGGTGGTCATCCTTGGAGACCTCGGCATAGTCTAGGCCGACGTGGAATCCACGGAGGAAAGAGGAGGCATGAGCGTCTTCAAAACCCTTCCGCTCTCCGTCCTTGAAAGCCTTTGTGACAAGGTCTTTCACCTGATCCCCATAGTAGTCGCCGGCCTCGTTGAAACCAGCATCGGCGGCCTCCTCCAGCTTGGCCGGCAGCTCGTCCTCCATTCGCTTCATCCCCTCCTTGAGTTGGTCCCGCTCGGCTTCAGTCTCCTTGAGCTTCAGCACCAGGCGGTCCCTCTCCTCCAGGCCAGCCTTGGCCTCGGCAACTTGAGCCTCCAACACCTCGATTTGGTCGTTGGCCTCCTTCACCTCCTTCTTCACGGCCTGGAGGTCCCCCCTTTGGGTCTTCCTAGCAGCAAGGAGGACCTCCATATCATTGAAGGCTTTGCTGGCGCATTGCCCGGCCTGCGAAAAGAGAAGAAAGAGTTGGCATCAGAAAAGGGCAATAAGATTGACGGAACATTCAAACTTTCAAAAGGATAGGTTGGGAATCCATACCTTAGCAAGGAAAAGACACAGTTCGGCCATGTTGTCGGCCTTGCCTGACTGCAGCTTCTCCATGTCCTTTGGGAGGGCCAGGCCCTTTAGAAGGGTCATGGCCAGATGGGGGATCTCCCCCAGGCTGTCGCCGGTAGAGATCACGTGCCCGTCAGGACAGACCAAGCTCGGAACAAAGGGCTCCGAAGATGCACCTTCAAGATAGCCAGTGTTGAGGATCTGTGCGTCCTCTTTGGAGATTCTGGCCTTCTTAGCAATATGGGGGCCCTCCCCCTCGGCGGTAGAGCTCTTCTCTCTTCGGCGAGAGGGACGTGGTGGTACCACAGCAGCGGCTTCGGTGGGCTTCCCCTGGGGCTCCGGCTTGCCGGTGGGAGCTTGCACCTTCTCCTCCCTGTTTGGCAGCCCGGAGGAAGAGAGGTCTTGGGCTAAGTACTGCTGCTGCAGTGCTTGCCCGGCAAAGGTAGCGAGGTCGACCTTCTTCCTCACCATATTCTCTTTGTTTTTTCTGCCGACGTACCCGTGGTAGAAAGGCTTGTAACCGAGGAGGGTCGGCGCGTCTCGGTTAGGGCACCGAAGCAGGGCGATCAGATTCGTCCACTTGCCGGAGATGAGAAGTCCCTTGTTCGGTGCCGAGCAATCTGCAAGTAATAGAAGGTTAGAATAAAGGATAAGTCAATATGGAAGACAATGCATAACCAAAGAATGATATATACCGGGCTTGTCCCCGTGGCCGGGGAACCCTCGTACTCGAGGGATTTTGTAAGGCCTATCGATCTCCGAACCCCTCCTGGTTGGAAAGGGGTAGTCAAGTTGGGGGTTAATGAGACCCCACTCGAAGTTGCCGGACACCTTGACCAGGACCATCCACCACTTTTCAGTATCGTAGAGGCGGTCCACCAGGTGGTCAAAGTGTTGGCGGGTGGTGAGGTAGTACTTGTCGTACTTGGGGATCCTTGATACCACGTACATCAGCATCAGGTCCCCAAGGGTGAACGGCAGGTTGTTGACCTCTGCCAACCTTATCGCCGAGCTCAGGATGCGCCAGGTGTTGACTGCAACCTGTATCGGTGCAAGGTTGTAGTCCGACAGAAACCAGCGGAGGAAGGGGTTCATGGGGAACCTCACCCCTCCCTCGATGATGGCGTACAGGGGTAGGACGATGAAGTCTTCACCGAAGGAAATCCTCTCGGAGGTTACCCTTTCGACAAGAACGTCATCTGGGATCGCGTACTTGGTCCGGAAAGCGTGTGTAAAGCCACCCGGCCCATCGCCGTAGAAGTGACTGTACGGCATGGGTCCAAGACCCGTTGGTAGTGGAGGAATGAGATCAACGTCCCTCGGCGGGGGTTGTTCGGCACCTCCTGCTGTATCAGAGGTGCCCGGCGGCGCACCGGCTGACGTCGATGTGCTGGCCTGGGCCCCTGTGGCTACTCGTTCCCTGTTGATCTCTTGCGGGACCGAGCCGTGTGTGTCTTCCTCGGCGGATTCGCCGGGGGAGTCACTCCTCCCATAGAGGATGTCCCTGGAGGACCTGTCGTCAATTTGGAGGGGGATGTGGATTCCAGGGATGATTGGACCACCGGCCTGTTGGGCAAAGTTGCTGGAACTTTCATTAAAGCTCCTATACCCTCTGCCGAGCGCCTGGATGGTCGCTTGGAGGTCTGGGTAAGCTTCAGGATCGATGCTCGGCAAGAGTGAGTTGGGATCCACCATGCTGAAGACCTAAAACAGAGTAAGAAATTGAAGGGGTGATGAGAATTCCTACTTCAGCATGGCTACTCATGTGCATCTAGATCCCTGCCGAGGGGGATCCTTTAGGATCCACCTCGGCGGAAGCCGTGGTTTCTTATCAAGTGTTGAGATTGGCTCGGTGGAGGACCGCCATTTTTGGCGGTCCAGACGGTGGCCCACGGTTGCAGGCGGCCATGGGAGAACGACACTATTCAGATGAAACAATTCTTTGTGCAAATATGGGGATGTGAGTGAGGTATTGCATCTTGGAAAGCCTAGAAAGAATTAGAAGGGGCAGCGGAGTTACCTGAAAGAAGCTGGAACTGGATGGCGGCGTGTGGCGGAGCAACGGAGGCGATCGAAGTGGCAGCAGCGGTTGGAGTTGCAGAGCGAAAGAGGCGAGAGCAGAAAAGTGATATTCTGTCCCGCCTCTCCTCTTATATAGAGGATGGAGTGAACGAGTGGGAACCCTAAGCGTCGAACGCAAGAACCGAAGCGTCGCCGCTCCGCCCACTCTCGTCGTGCCACGTGGAAAGCCTGCACCGTTTCGTACCAGCGACGTTCCCCCTTCCACCACGTGGCACCCCACGCCGTTTGGGTTTCCTGGTGGACCGTTCGATCTCTGGCTCCCAACGGTCCCATCAGCCCCCGTTTGCTGCAGATGCATCATTACCCTAGCGTTTCGAGAAGGCTCTTCACTAACACTCACTGGATCGGCTGTATACGCTCGGCACGTTTGCTTCAGGACGCCCTCGGTTGCAAGTTTGCCTTATGTGGTCAACCCCTCCCACCTTTTGCAAAGGAGGAAGAGGTTGAGGGGCTATTGTGGAGGGCGTGGTCCGGCGGAGGGACCAGGACGGCGGCCACGTTGCACCAATTAGCCGGACCCATTAATCTACTACCCATGGGTTGGCGTTATGGGTCGGTAGCAGATCCGAGTCCAGCCGGGCCTGATCAAGTTAGCTATGATGACGATCCATTGACGGGAATGGTCTGGTTCGGCGTACGTGTTAATCAGTGTGATCCAGTTCGGCGGTTCCCCGCCGAACTGGTCAGAGGGTGTCCCTGTTGAAGCAATCAATGCCGTACCAAGCGGTCCGGCAAAACGTGTACTCGCCGAGCCTCCTGTCCCCTAACTTGAAGAGGAAGTTAGGAAGAGTTGGGCAGGAGAAGGCAACCTCGCCACCACACCATCCCTTATATTCAGGAGTGGAATATAGGAGTTTGGATAGGTTCAGGATTGAGATGTCTATCTGGATCCGAGATAGGCGGGCTCATCGTGCAAATAAGTATTCTAATGGGATTTGGACTCTGCATTCCCTTTGACTATAAAAGGAGCTATTCACCTCTAGAATAAGGTACGTTCAGAACACTTTCTCTCCTGTTTACTCACTAGAGCGTCGGAGTGCCTGCCCCGGACACCACGCTCCGGGTTTGGGCACTAACGCGGTTTGCTTCGTGCGCAGGTCTAGCCCATCTTCGTCCAAACCTCAACCATCCAGGCCACGAGATCCAACCATAGAAAGCTTGCCACCACAAGAGCTAAAAGTGCCGAAGCACTATTCAAAAATACATTTTGCCCTTGTGTTTAACTACTCTGCTGTGGGGCTATTTTACCCCTATTGGTGAGCTAAAATAGCTAAAAAGCTATTTTTGCTTTGCTAGTAAACTTGCTCTGAGATGTTTTATCAACTGTTGTCGTGTTTTCTCAACTACTGAGTATTCACACTCTTGAAAACCATGATGCGCCCGCCACTCATTGTCATGTACAGCAAGATGAGGGCAGTGTTATAAGTGCTTTCGGCGTTGAATGCGCTTCAAGGTCTTTCGAGATTGGCCCTGGTTGATGCAATTTATTCCACCATGAAGACTTTATTATTGCTATATGGTCTAACATGGATTGAAAAAGGATTCGGTTCGACAGGAAGCTTTTGAAAACACAGTGCCCCTAGACGGGAAGCTTTTGAAACGCAGTGCACCTGGATAGATAAGCAACAAGATGAACACAGAGGTAAACGAGCATCCCAAACCTGAAAGGTGCCCCTCATTGTTGGGAGTAATCTGAGTTTCCTATTGTCAGGCTTGACAATTGAGGTGCGCCTATTCGAGGAATTGGATCACATGCCAGTCCACACAGATGACGAGACTTTCTACAATGAAGATGATTTACGTGACTTTGGACACGTCTCAACGAGTATAATGGATGCACGAAGATTGTAACATTGGATGATCTTAAAACCTAAAAATGGCAGCTCGTGTGCAGTGGGGAATAGAACTGATCAACAATCGTTGCTCTTATTTTGAACATAGTTCGAGCATCGTAAAGTGAACAGATGATTGTAAATATCTTCCCCATCACCCTCTCTATTTTTATTTTTGCTCCAAAAATCAAAGAAGGAAGTACTACTTATGTACCACAAGGGTGGTAGCCTATTTGGCCACAGTGAGTGGGATAAGTCCCCTCCTCCATGTGCACGGACCTCGGTTCGAATCCCACCCATGCCACTGCTGGGTCTTTGTGTGGATTTGCATAGAGGTCTTTGGCCAACTAGTCACCTTAGTGGTGCTATGGTGACGGCCTGTCCTCCCGGACAGTAGCTATGGCTCGAACCGGACATTCCACAGCGGGTAGGGAGCCACTATGGTCACGCCCAAGGGGAGTCGCTACGCTGTTCGCCCCCTCCCACCCTTTTTGATTATCAAAAAAAAAGTACTACTTATGTCATTAGTGTTGCAAGTAATAGCAAATCATTACTGTTGATGCTAGTTTTTTTGTAGATCCGACATTGCGATAATGGCCCTGAGACTATGCAGTATGCACTAGTACAAGAAGAATAAGGTGAAAGCAAGATATTCTACTGGCTTTTAAGATTCCATATTAAATCCTGAGATATGGATACACAACAATACATCTCTCAATTCTTCTTCTACTACCACACTTACAATGTCAATGTGAATCAATGATTCACCTGAGTACTTGAAGGAAAACGTGCTCACAAGTCACACCCAAAAGAGAAGCAAAAAAGTGCACTTAGAAATCTGAATCAGTGATTCACACCAGACCAGAGCAGTGACTCTCACTGCTCGTCCCATTCATCGTTCTTGTACGACACCAGAGTGTCAATCTTATGAATCTGCATATAACCCAAAAAAACCCATACTATAACTTAACAAGAATCTGGCAATGAAGAGCTTTACAAAGATAACTTGGGCAATTGTTACCTTGGTGTCGAAAGAATGCAATTTCACCATTTGTGGATTTGCTATCAGTTTGGGGTCACTCTCAACCCAGGTGAATGGTACTGCAACATCCTTATCGGTGTATGCTAACACATCAAACACACCTTCAACCAAAAAAACAAAACAAGATTGCTCGAAAAAGTAAAAAAAAAAAGACACAAAATCCAGTAATGGGAACATGATTTGCTGATTGAAAATGGGGGGATATGGGTTGTATAGTGACTTCTTACAGGGTTCATCAAGGCATGGCAAGTATGTTATGCTGGAAGCAATTTGTCTCATGATTGCTTGTATCTCTCTCATAATTTCTTTGTCACTCTTCTCCCTTGATACACTGGAATCAAATCAAATCAGGAAAATTAAAATGAAAAGGAAATTACACCGGAGAAAAATATCAAAATTCAAGTGCAGATTATAGTACCCTTTCTCAACGACTTCACTGTCGGTCTCAATACTGAAGTTCCACCTCTCCAATACCTCATTTGTGGCCTTGCTCATTATCACAAGCACCACCCTCTGTAACTTCCCAGATTCCAGCCATTCTTCGCATCATTCACAAAAATTAAGAGATTTCACTTATCAATAACTAGAACTAACAGAAATCAGAAAGGGAAATTGTTAGAAAATCAGGAACTTGCCGGAAAGCTGTGCTGTTAGGCTGGCAATGAAGGTCTTCACACCCTCATCCTGAGTGAGTAACAATGGAAGCCCATACTTCTTTACCTTCGTGAAACTTTCTTCCGGATAGAGTCCACGGTTATAGAGAATACTACAAGAATTACCAGACAACATTACATTTCCAAATCCAAGGATAAAGGATGTGTTTGGATGTCAGATTTGTTGAGGGATTTGTAGAAGGAAAAGAAAAAGTTCCACTTGCCTTGTCTTTTCCTTCCACAACTCATTTCAAAAACTCCAAAAGATTAAAAATTTCCAACATTTTGGAGAAAAACAATAGAATTTGAGCATTTGGGGGGTTGTTTCCTGTTAGGGTGTGTTTGGATCTTGCATTTGTTGACGGTTTTACGGAACCAGAAGAAAATTCAGGGTTTTAAATTGCGGTATCACAAGCGTAAGGATATCGGTGATACGGCCATGTATTGAACAGTATCGCCGATGCATACGTAAATTAGGTCAAAATCCATTTACATAACTACTGACCCTTACTTATAAAAGCCTACAAAAAAGTAAGGCAAACACAACTTGAATTTGTCGAGGAAAATTCCTTATCTCTTGAAGAAATTAAAACATTAGAAAACAAATCCGAAAGATTCAAGCAGAAATTCAAATCCAAGAGATTCAAACACAGCCTCAACTTGAAGAAGTAATTAGGAATGTCAGGATTTCACTTACCTGTTGGCAGAATAACCTGAGAAAAGGGTTTTGAACAGAGAAAACGTAGAGATCAGTCAAGATTTCTCGAAAATCCACAAAACCCATCAAAGGAAACGAAAGATATTGATCCAAAACATACCGAAGAACTCGCTAACAATAGCGGCTGATCCACGGAGAGTGATGATGTCTTTGGTGGCTGTTCTTGAACCCATCTGAAGTAACAGCCCTTTTCAAGTCTGAATCTGTAAATTTCGTATGTAGATCTGTTGAAAGACAAGAAGGGTTCTATGGAGTTCGTAAAACCAGATAAGAGAGAGGAAGGAATGGAACGATTTCGATTCTGCAAACTAGGGTTTGGCTCAATCAAGATGTAAAGAAAATGGGTTTGGTTTCGTTGAGTGCCCAGAAATATGTTTATGGGGTTTTGGAGTGAACGATACAAAGCAGGGAAAAAGGTGTGGCATTTTTGTCTTGGGTTTTGGCTCGACGCTCGGAAGCAACGGTCGACCAAATTTGAAATTGCAAATTCCACTGTGGAAAAACTTGGATTTAGCGACCAGATCTGAAGGGCCCCGCAAACAAAATAGTGTAGGAAATTGATATTCATATTTAATTTTTTTGGGTTATTTATACTCTCTTTTTTTATTTTTAGTGTTGAAAATATATTTTTCACTAAAAGACAAAAAAAAAAGAGTATTGATAATAAAAAAGGAAGTGCGAATATCAATTCTCTCTATATATATTTATTTATTCGAGTTTTTTTTAAAATGTTTTTATCTTTCAAATTCTCACTCTCTTTTTTTTTACTTCGTCCTTGAACTATCAAAACCATTTATTTCGTTCTTGAACTGTCCAAATTTCATGCATTGAGTCCAATTAAACCTTTAATAAACTAATGTGTCCTTTAATGAGTCCAATTAGTTATTTAATAAGTCCAAATCCCAGCCATTGGATTTAATGGGTGTGATTTGGATAGTTCAAAGACGAAATAGGGTAATGATTGGAGAGAGAAATAAGATAATGATTGGAGAGAGATAGATAGAGAAATGAAATTAATAATTGGAGATATAGGGTAATGATTGAAAAACTAAACTAAAACTAAAGAAAAATGGCAACCTAACACAACCGAAATAGGTAATTTTGATAATTCAAGGACAAAGTAGAAAAATGAGTGATAATTTGAGGGATAAAAATATTTAAAAAAATCCCTATATATACCTATGCCTATACTCTCACAAGTCCCACCCACCACAATATCCAACCCAAAATGAACATATGCTTACATAAATCACCTAAGAGCAACAGCACCAGTCTCAGTATTCATGGAGTTTGAGTTACTTTAGCTATGGGAAACAACAAAACCATCTTGCACCAGATTCGGTATCAAGCTCGGTAGAGTTGCTCCAACAACATCAGCTCGGTAACTATGACGAGGAACTGTTCACAAGGTATTCAATAATTTATAATTTTTTGGCCAGGTGTCTCCCCTTTCTTTTATTTTGTTTGCTTTAGTTACATACCGAAAAAATACTATGTGTGCGGGACTCACTCTCGAATCCCGCACAAATATTTCGATCCATTTACTAATTCTTAAATAATAGTTTGAGTGATCTAGTAAAAATTTAGCTCAATCGAATGATTGTAAGTATTTGATCCAATCTTTATATTTTCATTTAGAATACAACATCCTAAATTCTGAATGAAGTTTGAAGAAAAGTTAGACAATTATTTGCCCAGTATCTCTTTGATCTAAATTGCAGATATTGTAGGGCTTGTCGAGAAGAACATTCATTAAAAAAATTATCTTGATTGAACACCGATAGGTATTAAAACAATCGTATGTTTTTTTTTATTTTGATACCTATATCGATGTCCAATCATGATAATTTTTTTAATGAAAGCTCTTCTCGACATGTCCTATAATATTTGCGGTTCATATTAAATGTATACTAGGCATATAATTGTCTAAATTTTCTTCAAGACTCATTCAAAACTCTCTTGTGTGTAATATTTAATGATATAATTGGATAAAGAGAATAGGATGGAGAGACTGTTGTATATATGGTGGGACAAAAAAGTGGATAGGTAAAATAAATTTTCTACCTTTTTTAGTAGGTATTTTGGCTATCATTGGTGTACATGCTCTAATGGGGTGATTGGATGCCGTCAAAGGGAGCCGGATGAGTTAATATGGGGATGAGGGGGTGATGAGAAGTTTTTGGTTTGGTTTGGCAAACAAAAACCCCAATCATCTATCACGGTTATCAAACGAGTCCTATAGTTGTGTGCATGTATACTCCTCTTATCAAACGAGTCCTATAGTTGTGTGCATGTATACTCCTCTTGCATCATAATTTTTGCAATTTTTTAAGTCCAAACTTTACATAGGGAACCCACATCCAAGAGAACGATGTTCTGCCTCAATTTCCATGAAGCACCAATTCAGAGCATCTTTCTCACAACCGAAACCAATTTCTATAAAAGAAGTATCGTATTTAAATATTTTCCATTTGCACATATATATGTAGAAAAAGAATCCCCCAAATTTTGGCTTTGTTGAATTGTTTTAGCTTAAATCTATAAACAACACATACACGAGACAAAGGGGGAGGGAGAGAGAGATTAGCAAAGATGAACCAAATTCGACTACTCTGAGAGCAATGGTGACGAGATGGCAATAGAACTATAGAAGTGGGTGCCTAAGGCTATGTTTTTTTCGAGGGAGAAGAGGATGGGACGAAATAACCAATACACCCTGGCAAAATTGTCACGTGGACGGCACATGGCTATTTTCTGTCCAAATTTTGGACGGAAGGCAATAGAAGGGTTGGATTGAAACGCAATTGAAATTTCAAGATCGATCTTGTTCAAATAAAAAATAGAAGTACTGAAATAGAATATGCCTAAAAGTCGAAGAAATATAAGAGAAATTTATCCGTGAACCCCTATAAATAACACCCATTTCATTACCTCTAATTACTCTCACTCATATTTCATGCATCTCTCTAACCCAGATAGCCATGAATCCCTAATGTCGAAAATAATAGCCCCATCAATTGAAATTGGAAAATTGCATGTCCGTCGTGTTTCGAACTTGTGAATTGACCTGCACAAAAAGCAAAAAAATATATTAGAAATTGATATTAAATAATTAAATCTAAGCATATTAATGATTATTTACTCACACAAAATTATTCAAAATACTTTCATTTTTCAC
Organism: Rhododendron griersonianum; assembly: GCA_018127125.1. NCBI lineage: Eukaryota > Viridiplantae > Streptophyta > Magnoliopsida > Ericales > Ericaceae > Rhododendron > Rhododendron griersonianum. Next base: position 4,054,280 of record CM030799.1, on the reverse strand, counting down.
CAACACTCTGTTTTCATTTGGATCCCAATGAAACTCAGGACGCCGAATCATGTCATCTACTAGTGTGAAACTCAGGAAGCTCCTGGCATTTTCTGCATGCCTTGTTGTGTGAAGTATGTTTGATCTCTCGATCAGTTCTAAATATTTATAGAGTACGCTTATTCACGGAGTAACTGTAAAGATGTTATTTATAGAGCCGTTTGATTTTAGCCGTTCGTTTCAGCATTAGACGGGTGCGATTCACCTCCATAAAATTTTTGAATTATCTCTCTTCATCCAATTTCCAAAATTTTTTTACCAGTCCAATCAAACACAACATCAATAATTTTTCAGAGCTTATATAATCTCATCTATTATTCCATGAACCCCACTTAATTTCTTTTTTCTTATCCATCTTTTCCAACTCGACAATCTAGTGTGTCATATGTTTTTCTTTCCTTCCTTTTCTTTCCCCTCCTCTCCAACCCAGTGAACCCACAGTCACATCGTATTTTACCGCCAATTAAAAAGATAATTAAAATTTATAAACTAATGCAGCAAAATTAAATTTTTTGTACAAAATCTTTATTTTAGCAAAAATATTATGTCAAAAAAATGACAACTACGATTAGACAGAGGGAGGTCTTGGGCACTACAGGGTGGGTGGCTGGGTGCTGTGCTTGATCTCTCCCCTCCTCCCCACCCATAGTCTCTAGACTCCCTACCGCCAATTAAAAGGCTAATTGTGTTTGGATGGCCTCTTTTTTCATTTTCCAATTCTCATTTTTGGGTTTTGGGTGTTTGACAGGAAGAGGAAAAATGGGTTTTGGGTAAAATGGGTTTTCCATTTTCTTGTTTCCAAAATAAAATGCAGAATTTGGTGAAGAGGTGCTTTTTCAATTTCCATTTTCCCATTTTGGAATCCTGCCATGCCAAAAAGACAACCCTACCCTCTCTCTTTTGGGATAATTCTCACTTTGCCCTCGTTTTTGAACATTCACCTTGTTTGGTTGAGCATTTTGAGAGTAACTTTTACTCTCGGCACAGTTTTCAATAAATTTCTCTCTCTATTTCTCTTCACTCATTACCACTCAACTCTCAAAAATAACTTTCTAAAAGTTCAACCAAACAAGGTGATTATCTCTCAACTGATTTTCCTTCACCTCACACCAGTCTTCACATCCAGAGACCAGAGGAGAATACACGAGAAGAGAGAAGAGGGATCCGTAGACGACTGGAGCTTCGACCAAAGTGGGGAAATCGTTCACCTTTTTCACGTTCTTGCCTCTTGTTTAGGTATTTTTTCACCTCCCCCACCAATAATCGTTCCTAGGTTGTCTGTTTCCAATTTCAGATTTGGAAATTTTTTTGTCGAGATTTAGATCTGGGGTTTGCATGTATGATGAAGTTCCCCAAGTCTTGACCACGTCTCTCCTCAAACTTCTCCTTCTTCTCCTCCACCTCTGTCTCAAAACCCAAACCCAAAAAAAAAAACAGTCCAGGAAATCGTTCTCCTTAAAGCTTCGAAAAATCTCTCCTCAATCCCTACCAAACCGTAAGTAATGTGTTGGGTATTCGTGCATGACTAAAGACAAGTTTAGTACTCTCAGGTTCCACAATGACAGTCTCGCCTTCTCTCTCTTACCTCTTTTCAAATAAAAAAATTAACTATTTCCGTGCATAATTTTTCAAATTTTTTCGCACCGTATTAAAGATCTCGATTAGTACTTTAATTTGATGCGAAAAAATTCAAAAAATTATACACGGAAGTAATTGATTTTTTAATTTGAAAAATGACACGACTTTTCATAGTGAACTCTCAATATGGAATGGTGGGAGTACTACTGTATAATTTTATGCAGCAAATTTTAAAATTGTGTACAAAATCTTTACTTACAGAAAAATAGTACTAGTTTTATGTTAAAAAAATGACCAATGAGAGAGAGGGAGGCCTTGGGCAGGGCACAACACATCACATCACATCACATCAGGGAGTTGTTTTGCTAAGTTTTGGATGTCCGATTAACTTATTTTTTGGCTAGTGATTTTGCTACACCCTTTTTTGTTATTGTTACACTCTGTAAGTGTATTTCAATTAAACACCTGTACTAACAAAATTCCCAAATTTAGACCCCCGCCGTTATTCTCTGTCCCAAAAATTGCTAACATGGCATCTCCAACCCGTTTAAGTTGCCCTATTACACATACTTATACATAGTGGGTGCATCGTCCCTCTTAAACAGGTTGGAGATGCCATGTTAGCAATTTTTGGGACAGAGAATAAAGGCAGGGGTCTAAATTTGGGGATTTTGTTACTACAGGTGTTTAATTGAAATAAACTTAAGTTCAGGTGTCTAAATTTGGGAATTTTGTTAGTACAAGTGTTTAATTGAAATAAACTTAAGTTCAGGTGTCTCTGTGACATTTGGTACAAAGTTCAAGTGTCATTTTGAAATTTTCCCTATTTTTTTCCCAAAGATGCTATATGCGTTCAGGACCTCAGGTCCATCAGATCCGACTACCTTTTAAAGCTATGAACAAGACACGCGAAACAAAGAGAAAAAAACTCTTTAGTACTTCTAACACTTATAGAAAATTAGGCCTAATAAGTCCCGCTAATTTTTATGGACGTATTCAATTTCCAAAATTGAGTTTTTTTTTCTTGTTTTGTACGTATTCAATTTTTATGAACTATTGTTCGTCTCGTCAAAATGAATCAGAAAAGTAAAAAATTATGAAATTTACCCAGATATTTTTTTGAAAATATACAAGATAAAACAAAAAAAAGTTGACTTTTGAGTTTTTTCTTGGATATTTTCAAAAATATTTGGGTAAAATAGTTAATTTTTTACTTTTCTAATTTATCTATCAATAATTTACAAAAGCCAGACACAAAATTAACAAGCGTGAAAAAAAAAATTAATTAAGGACAAAAAAAAATCACAAAAATATTAGCGGAACGTGTTGCGCAAGAAGTGAATATTCCCCGGCCCAAACGAGACAGAGCAAAACAGACGACAAAATCCCGAAATCAGCGACTCATAAACGGATTTGTTTTGGTATTACAGCGGCTCCGCTTCCAGAAACTACTACTCCTACTGGTTTTCTTTTCCGCCAAGAGAGAGACAGACAGACAGACAAAGCAAAACCGCTCACTTCCAACGCCTTTAAATCAAACCTCCACTCTTTCCTACATTCTCACAAATCCACATTCCTCTCTCTAACAACCTTCAATACCCACTTCTGTTTCTCTCTCTAGACTCATGGGTAATCAACCAAACATCGTTTTAGTTCGTCTTTCATTTGATATACTGTCAATTTTCCATTGCTGTGTGCTTAGTTGCCTTAATTTGAGTTATGGGTTTGGTTACTTCGTTTTGTAGGTTCTACTGATAAGAAGATTAAAATCGGAATCAACGGTAATTATTTTTTTTTGTTTTAAAAGTTTTACTTGTGTTTTGCTTAAGTTTAATTGTTTGATTAGGGGAATTTATCTCTGCTGAAAATGGTTTAGGTTTTGGAAGGATTGGTCGCTTGGTGGCCAGGGTAGCTCTCCAGAGGAACGATGTTGAACTCGTTGCTGTCAATGATCCCTTTATCACCACTGATTACATGGTATATATATTTGCTTTTATGTATATGTGTGTGTACAGTTATTGGTATATTTTTTTTCCTGGTCAAACGGAAATTCATTTATTGGTATATGTTAATGTTCGCTTTGTACGTTTGCTCTGTTTTTTTCCTAATAGAGTTTGTTTTCCTATTAGATTTGGGTATATGTGTCAGTCCCTTTGGATTGAGGGATTCGATAAGGAAAGAAAAAAAAGTTAAAGGGTTAGAGTTTCTTGCCAAATTGCTCGTTTCGATTGTGTAATTTGGTGAGAAATGGAGAGAAAAAGTTCAAAAATGATATATATTTTTGATTGGCTCATTCCGCTTTCTTGTCACACCATTTCTCACAACAACAATGCCACATGTGGAGCCCACACATAGTAGTGTGTGTGGAGCCCACATATATGTGAGAGGTTGTGTTTGGTGTTGTGTTTGGATTGTTGTGTGAGTATCATTTTTGTTCTCCCAATGCAATTTGAGGCTGGTGTTTTGCTGATTTTAGAGCGTGAATTTGTGATTGCGATTTGACCTCGTTGCTGTTGATGGTCCCTTCTCCAATCAATGCTTAGTATATGTTTGTTTTTTCATATGTATGTATTCAAGTGTGTCAGCGTTTTGATTATTTCACATGTTTTTGCTACTTTTACCTTTTTTTTGGGTTGGAAACTATTCAGAGAGTGATGTTTCGTGATTGGGAATTGTGCAGACATACATGTTCAAGTACGATAGTGTTCATGGCCAGTGGAAGCATCACGATGTCAAGGTGAAGGACTCAAAGACCATCCTCTTTGACGAGAAACCAGTCACTGTATTTGGCCTCAGGTATAGCACTATAGCAGTCCGTTCTTCCTTAAATTCCGTTGTCCTAAATTTCAAACCGAGTAATGCAACTTTGCAATTTTCGTGTGGTTTTTCTGCAGGAACCCTGAAGAAATCCCGTGGAGCGAAACCGGGGCTGAGTTTGTTGTTGAGTCGACTGGAGTTTTCACTGACAAGGAAAAGGCTGCTGCCCACTTGAAGGTTTGATTTGATCTCCCATTTGTTTGTTGATTTTCTTTGTCTGATGGAAGTTTGAGAAGTCTTTATACATCGGGTTAGGTTGTTTAATTGGGTTGTAACTTGCAAGGATAACATAGTACAAAGTCCTCTCAATGACTGAATTGGGTTAATTTGTTCAATGAAGGGTTATCAAGGCTTTTGATTCATGTATGTGGTGATTGGGTATTGACTTTAATTGTGTGGGTGGTGATCAGGGTGGGGCGAAGAAGGTGGTCATTTCTGCCCCGAGTAAGGATGCTCCTATGTTCGTTATGGGGGTGAATGAGAAGGATTACAAGCCCGATATCGACATTGTCTCCAATGCTAGCTGCACTACCAACTGTCTAGCTCCCCTGGCCAAGGTTACATCTAAACCAATCAAGGATTAGCCAGAATTGTTAGCTTAGTTGATATTTTCACATGGCTTTGCTCATAGTTTTCTGTTAAAACTTTTTGCAGGTTATTAATGATAGGTTTGGCATTGTTGAGGGTCTTATGACCACTGTTCACTCAATTACTGGTTAGTCGTTGCTCACATGGTTGTATATGCTTTTGAATAATGAGTTATGATGGATTTAATATTGTCTAAGTGTCTCTATTATATTGTCACAGCCACACAGAAGACTGTTGATGGGCCATCAAGCAAGGACTGGAGGGGTGGAAGAGCTGCTTCCTTCAACATTATCCCCAGCAGCACTGGAGCCGCTAAGGTAGTTGTCGAAATACAAAGTTACTCTCTCAATTGATGTGACAATTGTTGCTTGAACGAGATTTGAACTCAATCTTTTGCCCAGTCGTTGGATTTGTTGAATAGCAGGCAGCAGCCACTGTAATTAGATGCGAAAACTTCAAAATGCTGAACACCCATATTGTGTTTTGTTAAACAACACTACGTTATAGGTTATGCGTTCTTGTTTGGTGAGATTTTTGACTGATTTCCTTGTTTTTTCCACTCTGACAGGCAGTTGGAAAAGTTCTGCCAGCACTGAATGGTAAGCTGACTGGAATGGCCTTTCGAGTTCCGACTGTCGATGTTTCTGTTGTGGACCTCACTGTTAGGCTTGAGAAGGGGGCTTCTTACCAGCAAATCAAAGATGTTATCAAGTGAGTATCCCACTCTTGAAACTTGCACCGTCATCTCGCGAATAAAATTAAGCAATTTAGATGCCAGAGGATTTGTTCTGTTGTCCTTGATGTCATAACAAGGATCTTACCACTGTTTGCTATGACGTTCCGTTGTCATCTGATCTGATATTCTGTTTCTTGGTTAATTCAGGGAGGAATCGGAGGGGAAACTCAAGGGGATTTTGGGGTATACTGAAGACGATGTGGTCTCGACAGATCTCATTGGTGACAGCAGGTAAATTTTTTCATAGTTTACCTCTTTAGTGTCCTCGCTGATTAGGTTACCTAACATGTGCAAGCATGAAACTCTTATCAAATATCGTGTTTCTTGTGCAGGTCAAGCATCTTTGATGCCAAGGCTGGGATTGCCTTGAATGACCATTTTGTGAAACTCGTCTCTTGGTATGACAATGAATGGGGCTACAGGTAATTCTTGTTTTTTTTTTTTTTCCTTGTTCTCATCAGAGTGCAAATTTATCCAACCACCTAAAAGTTTTTAGATTGGATAAAGGCTACCCACTTTTGTCTGGGGTCCGTACCATTTCCCTCCAAGATGATCAGAGACACTTAATTTGTAGGGTGTGGTTTGTAAGCCAATCCTCAAAGAAATTAGATCAATCCGATATCTGTTAAGTATTTCAATTTACACTTGTCTTGGTTGAAAATTCTAGTCTGGAATTTGAGCCAAGAATTGAATATTTGATGAAGCACTTGTTGATATACATTTGAGTTGGGTTTTTAAAAGTCTAGCCTTACAAAATGGATGGATTCAATCATTGATCTGAGACTCAGTGAGGCCCTGCACAAAATATGCAATTTTCGTGAACAAAATAGCACTTGTTCTCACTATGAGTACTCGTTGATTATTTGCCCCTTGCTGCATATTTTTTTCACCCTTGCTGCATATTTTGTTTGTTTCCTTGACACTAGTCTATGTTGTTGCAGTTCACGGGTGATCGACTTGATCGTACACATGGCTTCCGTTCAAGCTTGATTAGTATCCTCTCAGATGATTCAGGGAACTTCTAGTTTTGGTCGTGTCGATGGGTAGTTTTTGGGTCTCTTGAGGTTGCTAGTTCTGAATAAACGGTTGCTAGTTCTGAATAAACATCAGGTCTTCTGTAGTTAAGTTGTTGACCTATGTCTTGGGTCTTAAGTTGTTGAACTATGTCCTTGTTTTTATGTTGACTCATGGAGTCTTCCTGGGTTTTTCCCTGTTGCTCTGTGTCCTGAGTATAATTAGTGGAATATTTTCTAGAATATGATAGTTCGCATATTATGTCAGAGTTGATTTCAGTTTTTTTTTTTTTAGTAATTGACGCGTTTCACATCGCATAGATGAGTGAACTAGTTCTGTGTGAGGATATGTTGAAGAATGGAGATGCCACATTTAAGGAGGCAGATATCACTCTGCTGTAGAATTTGAGATGTCACATTTAACTTGTCTCACAAAATCATTGTACACCACTCTGCACAATCAGTGCTTGTTCTTAGCTGGACGACATCTAAAGGCTAAGCTACATTTTGGATTTTGTTTCCGTTGGCTCGTCTTAGTAGAGTTACAAAACATTATTTTTGGAATCAATAATGTTCCATGCATACAGATGCTTTAGATGTTTCGTGGGATCCATTTCCAGATTGCCAGTTGAAGTAGAAGTTGGAAGCTAATCCAAAACAAACCTACCAGCTCGTATCTGGGAAACTGATGCAGGAGATGTAAATACGGCGGTTCATTCATAAATCCTGTTTTGTGATCCCAAACTTCATAAACTCGTACAACAATTTGTGTTAATACAATTCAATCAAAGCCTCCTTAACAGTCCTTATTTGTTTTCTACAGCATATCTTAAAAACAACGCGTGCGACCTCCTACATCACTATTCTCCTCCCCAACCTCCGTCAATGGTGAACACCTGCACAGCCACAATCGCAGTGATGAATATGGAGAATGAAAATAACAAGCAAAAATAAAGATGAGGGAAAGGTGAGATCTTTATCACAAAACGTAGCTATGATGGGTTGGATTTAATAACCTGTCCGGTAATGTAACTGGCCGCAGGATTGAGGGCCAAGAATTCTACCAGCCCAGCAATTTCTTCCGGTTGGCCAAACCTACCTGAATTTACAAAGCAGACGACAATAAAAATTATTCAAAACCTTTTGCTTCATGTTTGTTTTGAAATCACGGATTTGCACTCCTATGAATCAGATAAAGAAGCAGTGAAAGTCTCAACCCCAATGTTATAGGCAACTCTAATGTTACATCTACCGGACGCAAGGGAGCGCCCTTACTCACCAGATGCTAGCTTGTAGCACAATTGGAAACAAGGATTTAAGATTTGTCGTGGGCAGCAAAGGAAGTGAAAGAACTAGTAAACCCAAAGATAAGTGTTTGGATTCAAGCTCATGGTACAAAGACAGATCCAGAAATAGAAAAACAGAAGAAAATCAAGTAATTCAGGTTTAGGTAGAAATGAAACGAAAACACAAGGCTATATGTCAGCAAGAGCTTATATGTTTTCATCTATCTTACCCAAAGGGATGGTTTCCAAGATTTTCTTCTCAACGTCCCCCCAAGCTTAGCGGTCATATCAGATGCAATGAATCCTGGGGCAACAGCGTTAACCTGGTGAAAGAAAAGCTTAACTACTTGCTGCATCTAGTACAGTGCGTAATTATGAGAACGGATTGACACGATTGAAAACTCACATTAACATTCCTGCTTGCACATTCCTTTGCCACGGTTTTCGTTAGGCCAATTACCCCTGCTTTGGCGGCACTATAATTGGCTTGCCCAATATTACCAGTAAGACCAACAACTGATGCTATGTTAATTATCCTCCCCTGCGACAAATGAAAGATCCCAAACCAAATTATTGGATGAAAACTTCCAGATAAATAAAAACATTTTATCATTTCTTCTAAAAAATCCAAAGATCATTCTCAACGACACTCTCAATATCATCACCGGTGACCAGCGTACTACAACCTGTGAGAAAGGGATACCTTTTTCTTTTTCATCATAATTTTGGCTGCAGCCTGCAAATAGTGGAAAACATTATTAATCCAACAAACAAGAAAGCTACACGTCTATCAATACTCAAGAACTAAAAGCCTTCACACCTGTGTGCAGTGGTATACACCAGTGAGATTCAGATCAATAACTTCCTGCCACTGAGACGTCTTCATTCTCATCAATAAACCATCTCTAGTAATACCTGAAATGATAGGGAGGATCATTCAGAGGAAAACCTAAAACTGTATACCATGGAAGCAGAGACAAACTTTCAAGAACCTGCATTGTTTATCATTATATCAACAGTTCCCCATGCGTCAACTGCCTGTACATGGGACAATCATGAAGTATTAGCAGAATATTTATTTAAACCTAAAACAACTGTGAAAGAGAACATGTGCTCACAGTTTTGATCATTGATTCCACATCCTCTTCTTTTGAAACATCTCCCCCAAAAGTAAGAGCCTGACCACCACATGTCTCGATCTGCAATTAGTGGTAGTGAAGTCATTTTCCATCCACATTAGGGCCAAGCAACACCTTTGTGGTGCAAGGAGTGCAACAGATGAAGATGAAACATACAAATTGACAAGGATAGTCTCACGACGTGATTCAAGGGGATGGCTAATGGGATACGCATCTTTGTTTCTTGTTGTTGTAATTACAATCATGACACAGAAAAGTCAATATCATACATGAACCACTGGCTGCAGCAGTAATCGGCCATGTAGTTGTATAAAGTTTCCTCAAGTTCACTAGGTAACAGTTCCTGTTGGTGTCGTAATAAACCAATATAGATTTGCAACAACAATGTTCCATAATAATCAAGGGGGTGACTGGCTGGCTTTTAGTGGTAGAGGGAGGGATTAAATCATTCAAGTTGACACCTTTGCAGTATAGCAACCATTGAACCTTAATAAAGTCCACCAACCTTCAAGTTTTGATTTGTTAATTAAGAAGAGATAAACTCGAGGAGAAAAACAGGAAGGGCACATGCATCATGCTTATAACAGCTGTGCTATGAATGCAGCAGAATATATCAAAGGAGATTATAACTATTTAACAGCACCAATACAGCTACAGTACCCACATCCTTAAGAAGAAAAAAAGAACTAATTTATCAGATGACCCCTAAAAAAGAGTTATCCGTTACCTCTTTACAAACTTCTTCTGCCTCCTTCGATGACCTAGCATAATTAACCAGAACCTGTCATTGGAAGTCCATAATTAACATTTGGAGGAAGAGCCAGCTGAATGAAAACTGATCCACTACTTATGATATCAATTATCACTCTGAGGCAATCAAAAAACATCACTTATCGCTCTGAGGCAATCAAAAGTAGGTAATTGAAGCATGTAAATGCAATTCCGGGAATGGATTATGTAGAATCGATCATAGAGTTGCAGTCATGTCCTTTACATGTAACTTGCAAAAGCATCTTTAGCAACTAACCAAATCATCCACTGAGCTAGAAGTGATGAAACCTAACAAAACTATTGCAGTAAGTTACTTGTCATGGGTCATAAACTTGTGAAAATTGGTAATATTTTTAAGCTGATATTACTCACTAGAGAGAAATATGATTTAAGCTAACATCCTTAAATACTTGTGAAGAATCCTCTGACCTTACAACCAGCTTTCCCCAAAGCCAACGCGATAGCTCGGCCAATGCCTCTAGAGGCTCCAGTAACCACAACAACAGGAGCTTCCACGCTTTGAGTTGATTCAATACTAGCTTGTGCAACAGTGGCGACCTGCGATTTTACACCTGCAGTTTCCATCACAATCAAACAAATCTGAAGAGTTTAAAGAAAAAAATTTAATTTCCAATCTAAGACATGTAAATATAAGGACATTCTTCATCGAACTATCTTTGTTTTCAAGAAAAAACACTGACACGTTAATCTCAATTCAATGGGTTTCTCAAACCCATAATTTCCGAGAAACTCTATGATTCTTGATGTTGTAAATTAGCCATATGCGCAGGTGCGGCTCCGCAAGGCTTTCAGGGGTTCCCTGGTTGAAAAAATGCATTAAAATTTTTCTTTTTGCACATAATTTTATTTTTCTTTAATATTGTCTACACTGAATTATTTGTACAAGTTCAGAGTAAATGAAAATTCAGTTAAATATTTAAGGAAGTAGATTATATAGCTCAATAAAATACTAGGATAAACTAGGCCTAATAAGTTTTCAACCAAAATAACTATATTTATTTTATAAAGTGTTTGTATACAAAATAAGTTTCACATATTTTTCTCACCGAAGAGCCTGCAAATGCGTAGCAGTCCAACACAAAATAGGCCTACAACTAATTCCTCAAAATATGCCCGAGAAAGTACTACTCTCCTTTTTTAAGTGTCTAGATTTGTAAATAATCTCAACTTATCAAGGAGACATCGTCGTTAGATCCTTCACATCAACTTTGTTTCCCAAATTATACTTCAATTTTATCCATCAGCTCTTAACACATTAACTTTTCAAACAGACAAAATAATGATTGTACAAACTTTTATTCATTAACTTTTTAAAATGGACACTTACATCGGAAGTATCCAAAATGGAGTACTGGACTATCATTTGGGGACGGAGGGAGTAGTTTTTTTTTTTTTTTTAGAAGGGAGAAAGTACGAGTTCTAACCCGACTGATTCGATCTAAAAAACACGAACGATTCAATGCAGTGATGTCATTAAGAAAATGTCGGAACGCAATAACAGCGACAAGCCTACGTATTTGCGTCACGCAATGTATATTGTCCCGTTCGGCTAATTTAGCCGATTTGACTTATTTTTTTGTGTTTATTCAAAAAAATTTCGTATTTATTAATTTTTCGTCAATTTTTTGGGGATTATTACATCTCCATGACGAGAGCAATCTTAAAAGTAAAAAATTATGATCGAAATTCAATTTTTTTTTGAATAAAGACGAAAAAATTGACTTATTGGCTTATTTTTATCTTTATTCAAAAAAATCAGGTTTCGATCGTAATTTTTTACTTCTTTGATTCATTTTATCATGACGATGCAATAATCTACAAAAAATTGACGAACTAACAAATACGAAAAAAATTTGATTGAGGACAAAAAAAATAAGGCACTTGTCTTATTTAGCCGAACGGGTAGTCTAGTGGAGTGAATTGCAGAAGAGGAAACGAAATCAGTACCGGACAAAACTAACGACCCGCAATGCGATTTGAGGCTCTGCCGGAGGTGAACGGATCCAACTCGGCCGGTAACTGGAGAACATTGCCGGAAATGAGCGAGTTTCAGGTCGCCGGTATGTGCGATCGCGGCGGTTTTGAAGGCTGTGACGGTTGGAGTTGCCATTGAAGCTCTGGTGAAAATTTGAACGGAAACGATTCAAGAGAGAGAGATTTGCTTTGGAAGCACCGAAGTCAGAGAGAGTGGCGATGAATACAAAAGGATGTCCATATCCTCGATCATTCTTATTTACGACCTGAGCCAATTATATTGTAGGCCTTGATCTGTTTGACGTTCATGCAGAAAAAACAAAGTTGATCTGAGATCGAGAAAGATTTGGTCGAATCGTATTTTCTGAAGAGTATGAGCATCCGCAATGTAATAATAAAAAACAAATAATCAAAATTTGCCACTTCAGTTTTTGATTATTCATCTAGAGGATTGCTAAAATTAGTAATATGAATTCCCATATTGTTACTTTTGATTATTCAAATGCCCAAATTTTATTATTGGTTATGAGGTTGCTTACTTTGATTATTACAGTGTAAACACTACTTTTTTAAGCACGCATTGCTAACTTTAGCAATATTTTGATTTTGATTATTACATCGTGAATGCTCTAATAGACGGTCAAAGTCTGATGTTCTATTTCTCTTGTAACAATATGTTTCCATTGAAATGGGTTGAAATGGATAGCAGTATCCAATGAACTTAGTTTTTTGGATGTTAAAAACAATAAAAAATGAATTGTGTGAATCGTTAATTGAACCTAGTGATTGATTTTGTTTCGTGTCACACGAGAGGATCTCGATTGGTGGAAGGTGAGTGAAAGATGCAAAATGAAACCCATGATCTTATTCGTTTATTTTGTTGCAAGACAAATAGACGGCTAAGATAACATGTTTCTCTTATGACTAACATGACTCGAAGCTCTTACGAATTTTCAATAAACATATTTTTTGCAATAGATGATGAGAACATAAAAACCTACAAAAGGAAGAGATTAGATCGTTAAGTAAAACTGTGGTAGGCCTTATTTTACATCACAAGAGGGTCACATGAAAATATCAATCAGGTGAGAGAAAATCTTGATTCGTCGGACTATTTAGATAATATAAATACAATAAGTATTGAATAGCTATCTTTTACTTCATTATTTTTTTCAAAATTAATTAAATTTGGTTGTCACTTATAATTAAATATAAAATTGTTTCTCTCTTAGCCTTTATTGGTTGTGAAACTCAAATTTTTCCATAATTGTGATTGCAATTCACATAACTTCTCACCTTGGCTCTAAATTTTTTTTTAAAAAATCTCTGTAATTGTTGTCAGTGTACCTCAATTACAAGGTGCCGTCCATTCCATTTCGTTAACTGAAAATGACAAGTTTGCATCATCTCATTGTGACATCTGAACTTATCGTACCCATAAATAACAAAAAAAAGTCATATTTAAGCTATTCAAATCCAGACAAAATGTACAATCTAATAACCATTTTTTTTAATCCTACCATCTATTTATTTAACCAAACATTACCAATGACCATCATATTTTATTTTTTTGGTGCTTCAGAAATTCAAACCATTAAAACGAAAACGAAATAAGTTCAAGTACATGCATACTAAGCAAATAACTTTCTAATCCCTAAGATGGCCTATGCCCGCGCCATCCTCTAACACAAAATGGCCCACCGGTTGAGGTTAATCTTCGGTAACCACCAATTCCTCCATTTGTTCTGCTCCCTGCCCAGCCATATGATTAGCACTCCAGTTTGCTTCTCTGTAGATTCGAACGAGGGAATCCTGGGTACGAGTTAGTAGCATTTTCGAGTCAATATATAGCCAAAGCTTGATAAGGGTGCCCAATAGGGGGGCCATCATTGAGAAATGGGAGATGCATCTCCTTGCAGAGCGGTTGACTTGGATCTTAACCGAGAAATGAACAGTTCAGATTTATATGTGCTTAGATTTGATCCGAGCCATCAATGCCGAGATGAACGGCTGGATGAGCCATTATGCACCCGCTCCGCAGAAAGCTACCAAGCAGCATCTATCCTCAGGTCCCATTATTGATCAACTAGACGTACAGCAACAAAGCAAGGGAGTCTGACTCAATGCACACATTGCTTAAACCTTTTTCCAGCATTATGGATAGGCCTTTATAAATTCCAAAGCTCCATCTCCGAGCTTTGGGACTTTTTTGTCTTTGGAAATGTAAATTAGCCCGGACGATCTAAAAAATAAAATAAAAATCTCAATGGCTTAACCGGAATACAAGGTGGTTATAGGGTTTAACCCAACCAAATTTTACGCAATCAAAAAATTGATTTGGGCGAAGAAAACAATTCACAAAAGTACATTGGCCGAGCCGGATAAGATGTGTAGTAGATTCTTCCTCCAGATTGCACAAAGGCACCTACCTTTGATCAATGACACCATAAAGGTATTTGCGACTTGCAGAAGTAGAAGATAGTAGGTCACGGCGATTGCAAACAGACTTGCGAGGGGGGGGGTGGGGGTGATTGTTAATCTCCGTGTTTGCAATCAAATTGCTAGCTCAAGGAAATTTATAGTTTGCTCTTCGAGTATTTTCATGTATTATGCGGGGTTTTTTTTTCCATGTATTTGTAATGACCTGCGCCAGCTGACTTTTTTTTTTTTTGTTGTTGGTAACTTTGCGCATTTTATAACCAACCACATTGAAAAAACAAAGGGGAGTCAAACCCACATACGAGAACTATACAAAGGAAAGCCTCAATACATTCTACCTAAACTACACAATTGAGGTCCCAAGGACTCTACTTGAGATATTCCAAAAACTACACAATCTTTGGTTCTCAATAGAATTTGGGAAAAATTCCCAAGTACTAACACGAAGTCGAACATCATCTTCATCACGCGGCTGACTTGCTAAGCCTTAGTCTTAATCACGCGGCTCAAAAGTCATAACTTGTGTTAACAGTAGCTAGTGGGCATCACCTTATTCTATATTCCTTAACACTTTTACTATCACTTTCCAATGCACTTTTACTATCACCTTATTCTCCCTTTATACATCTATCCACAGAAATCGAACTTATACCTCCAGGATGGGATCAAACCTACTGGCCTAATAGAGACATCATCGTCCGGGATGTATTATGTAAGGTTAAGATTGCCAAAAATATCTATAAAGTATATAAACTCATTTCCAAGGGAAGTGGGGTCACTTGACCCCACTTACCCTATCGAAAATTCTAATCACAAGGAAGATTTGCAGAGAATCACGCAAGAAAAAATACGTTTGGGCCCATTTTGGGTCCTACAAAAATCTATAAAAATATTCATAAATTTTTGAATATTATTTTATGGGGCCCTGTAAAAA
Source organism: Rhododendron griersonianum (assembly GCA_018127125.1). Lineage (NCBI taxonomy): Eukaryota > Viridiplantae > Streptophyta > Magnoliopsida > Ericales > Ericaceae > Rhododendron > Rhododendron griersonianum. Next base: position 4,038,945 of record CM030799.1, on the reverse strand, counting down.
ATCAGCTCCAACGGACATCGGTAAGTATTACTTTTGGATTCGTAGGGCGAAACTGCTGAGTTCACCCCTATGAATCCAAAAGTAATACTTACCGAATTCGAGCTACATAAAATTCCAACCAAAGAATGCGATGATTGGAGAAAAAAGGTGGTAGAAATGGAAAACAAGGTTGAGACCATAAAACAAGAGTTCAATGTTGATAAGAGATGTGTTTGGGGATTATGTCCAGACATTTTTGCGCGTATAAAGCTTGGTGAACGAGTGGTAAATATGGTCAATGACATTGACCTGCTCATAGAAAAGTCCAAGTTTGAAAATGGATTTCTCGTTGATTCACCACCAACTAGAGTTGAGAGGAGGCCAGAACCCCCTTCGACACTGTCAAGTTCTGCACATCATACATTGGACATGGTACTTAATAAACTACGAGATGAGAGCATTCAAAAGATTGGTATTTGGGGAATGGGAGAAGTAGGTAAGACTACTATTTTGGACCTCTTGAACAAATCACATGAAGCCGAAACATATTTTGATTTTGTCATATGGGTAACTGTCTCAAACTCTTGGAGCATTGGAAAGCTACAAAACGAGGTTGGGAAGCGGTTAAAAATAAAAATAGATGCTAACGAGTCTAATGATCCAGTTGCAAGCAAATTTTTGCAAAGACTTGAAGGAAAGAAGTACCTTTTGCTTTTAGACAATGTTTGGGATGAGGTGGATTTAAGTGTTGTAGGGTTCCCCAATGCCAATCAACAAAATGGTTGCAAAGTTGTTTTGACAACCTGAAAAAAAGAAGTTTGCCGGAAGATGGGAACTGATGCTAAAGTACCCGTTTCAGTTTTGCCAAACGAAGAAGCATGGGAGATGTTTTCCTCTGGAGTGGGTCACGTTGCAATGCTTTCAACCATCAAGCCGTATGCCCAAGATATTGTTACAGAATGCGGTGGCTTGCCACTAGCGTTGAAAGTCGTTTGCAGTGCACTACGAAAAGAGGAAAATGTGAATGTATGGAGGAATTTCTTAAGAAAATTAAGGTCACCTGCTACATCAATCATTGAAGACTTGAATGAAAACGTGTTCAAGGTACTAAAGGTAAGTTATGATCGGTTAAAGAATATTGAGGAAAAGAATGTCTTTTGTTCTGTGGATTGTATCCAGAAGACTCCATGATCGAAAAATCAAGATTGATAGGATATTGGAGAGTAGAGAGGATTTTTTCAGGTAAACTTACTTTGGAACAGGCACTTGATGATCAGGGAGAAACTATATTGCAAGCTCTTATAGATGCGTCTTTGATGGAAAAATGCGTCGAAGATGACTCTGTGAAGATGCACGATGTTATTCAAGACTTGGTATTGGCAATGACTTCCCTGCAAGGAGAGGAACCCACACATTTGGTGAGAGCTGGAATTTCTTCAGAGATGATTCCAGAGGAGGTGGAATGGAAAAATGTAACACGAATATCCTTTATGAATCATGGCTTGTGCAGGCTGCCAGAATCGCCAGACTGCTTGGAGCTTTTGACCTTGTTGCGTCAAGGAAATGATAATTTAGAGGTGATTCCAGAAACTTTCTTTAATAACATGCCTAGCCTCCGAGTGTTGGATCTGTCACGCACCTGTATTAAATTGTTGCCAACTTCAATATCCAAATTGGAAGGTCTCCCCAAAGAGATTAGTGCTCTCAAGGAATTGGAAGTGCTTTATGTTGGACGATCTAAATTGGAAATTGCCATTAGCGGGATGAAAAGCGAAGGGTTAATTATTCTGTTGGGATGATATGTATTATGTGGGATTCCTCATATTGAAGTAATTGAACTTACAAGTCGACTGAGCCATGAACGTACAGAAATTATTGCGAAAGAACTGAGCAACTTGGGTTCACTTTCTTCTCTTTTATTTGACTTCCACATAATAGCATACCATGGAAAGAGAGAAGACTGATGCAATTCGTATTCTAAGTTGGGAAATGTCCACACCATTTATACGAACGTGATCCTTGGTTATTTCAATTGAGTAAGAAGTATAACAGGTTTCTAAGTTATGATGGAGGAGAAGAAGAAGGGGATAGTGGCCTTCCCCCAGCCATAGAGGATGCGCTTATCAGTTCAAATGGCTTTCTATTAAGCGGGCATGAAAAACTCAAAACTCTATCAGAATTGGGCACGCAAAACACAGATGAGTTAAGATATTGCTATATTGGAAAATGTGTTGCACTCGAAACAATAGCCAATAGAAGTGGGCTTGAAATGAGTGCTTTTTCTAATTTAGAAGTTCTGTCTCTGGGCGAATTATCGAATTTGAAGTCCATTCATTGTTTGGAGATGGAGGAGGGACAATCATCTTCACAAATGATTGAGCGTATGGAATTGTCCACTAATTGAGCACCTCTTCTCAAGTGGATTCATGCTTCAACAAATGTCCAACTTGAATGCTTGATTGTCATCAGTTGCCATGGACTCAAGGGATGATTCCAGAGGATGAAAGGGTGGAATATGAGGCTCTACCCAAATTGTCGTGTTTGTGCCTCCGTAAGAATTTGTCAACCTTTTTGAAGGTGTTCCCACGTGTTGGCAATCACTGGATGAAGTGAGAATATGGGATACTCCGAAGCTGAGGAAACTCCCCTTTGACACTAATAGCGCTCCTAATTTGAAGGGAATTTTGGGACCAGATCAGGAGTTGCTTCGTACTTCTCGATGTATCAAAAGAGAGGTCACCCCAAGCGTAGGGCATAAGCGTCCGATTGAAGCATAATAAATCCGGTAGTCCGGGATCGTACCCAAGGGATAAATAATACGGCTTTTCTGGATTGTAGATGCGAGTATGGTTTCCGGCTTTTAGTCAGCCAACTTGGTTTTTCGTATGCGGTGGAAAGTAAAAGGGCTAACTTAAACGAGAATAAACTAGATTAAAAGAGAAGGTTAGGTCTAGGAATTACTAGCGCCCACGACTCAAGCAAAATCACATTTTCCACCCAATACTCGGTTTTACCCGGAAGATAAGAAGGTTCGAAAATCAAGCTAGCTATAGAATCCATTTAGCAAACACCTCGAGCGACCGAGCTCCAAGCATCATGTGTGGTGAGTAGGCGAAGCTCTCACCTACACATGATCAAGGAGGTTATCACCTCGGTAATTTGACAAACGAATCCAAGCCCCACATCAATTTCCAAAACAAAGTTGTAAACTTTTTGGTGAAAAATGCAATTTTACTCAAGCCATGGGGTGCTAGTCACCCCATGACCCAACCTTATGAAACTACTCACACATATCTAAAAAGATAAGAGCAAGCAAAAATCTACTTGACATAAATGTAAACACAAGCCTAAGAGAAAATTAGATAGAAAGATAGATCGGGAGAATTAAAACAACTTTAATTAAGGAGACAAGAGTCAAAACTTACTTACTTAAGTTGAGAATGCAGAAATTAAGACTGGAAAAATAAGAACACTCAAGAACACGAAGAACAATTCAAATCTAGCTCTAGATCTAAAAAACGGGTACAAATCTAATTTTCTACGTGTTTGTACAAAATGACATCATAAGGTATTTATACTCCAAGGTACGCGCATGGGATATTCTAAGAAGATGCTCTGAAGATCCCTTCGTAAGGCCTCGGTACCGATGGCAATGGCCTTAAAAAGCATTTAAGCTCTCGGTACCGATGTCCAGAATTTCAGCCATCGATGGCGAGGCTGTTAAGAGCTGTCTTCAGTTAGCTGCTCGGTACCGATGGCTAGGATCCTTGCCATCGATGCCGAGGCCTTATCTCCAGGCGTTGACCGCTGCTGCTTGGCGTTGACTTCTTGCTTCCTGGCCTTGCCTTGGCTGCTTCGCTCGGGCCACCTTGGCCTTGCCTTGGTCAAGCTGCCTTGGCCATCTTGCTCGGGCCACCTTGGCCTTGCCTTGGCCATCGGGCCACTTTGCTCCTAAAATCTCTTTATTGGGTGGTTTACCTACAAAACAAAACTAGCACACTCTACGAGCAAAAGCAATTAAAAACAACTAATTAAATAACAAAAGTAACTAAGACTAGCCACTAGCGCACCCTTTATTACATTGTCGGGTGCTTATCACACCCCCCAACTTGAGGTTTGCTAGTCCTTAGCAAATAAGACACGAAAAACAGGAAACTAACAACTTGCAATTCCCCCGCTATCACAACTTAGAACATGCTCAACTTTGAAACCTAGCAAGAGTTCAAACAATCCAACGTTTTATTTCATTTCTACAACTCACAGTTTCAGTTTCAAACTAAACAGGCCAAGCATAAGCAAGTTAAGAGCAAGCTAAAAAGGTTCGTGTCCTCGAACAATGGGAGGATACGGGACACGACACCTTGCGAGATCAAACTAAACCATATCCACCAAATAGTGCTGGATAAACAGGCAATAGTGAAAAACAAATACTATGCCCTCAAACAACTACAGCACTTATTCAACAGAATTAACAAACTAACGGATGATTATTGGATACGAAAGGAAAGCAAGCTATTCAACTAATCATGCGAATATCAGATAGTTAATCATTAAGGAATCCAAGCGCGCAAAGGATCAACTAAGGACTTTTTCAAGCTTATAATGACCTTGGTATTCAAGAAAGGGTTAGCACAAATGGGCGACGGTCTATACTAGCAAGGTCAACTACCCAAATGACCGCCGCCAACAAATAAAACAACCAAGTTAAAGCCAAACCGGCTAAACCAATCATCAACCAAGCACCAGATACTGAAGATGTGCAAGACTAACTACAAAATAAAGGATGCAAAAGACAAAAATGAAAAGGATAGAGTGGTTGGCATGTCAACCAACCAAGACCCCGACCAAGTAAGGGGAATTTCTAGAACCACCGACTCTCTACCAACTGCATGTAGCACCACCAATCATCTCAAGTCATCATCTCACCACATCACTGCCCGTCAATCATCCTGCTCATCACTATCATATCCCGCGAAATCATCACTGACTTCCCCTTCCTCTACAGGCTCGGGGGTATACTTTACTCCAAATTGTTGCTCCAGGACCGAAGTCTGCCAGGCTATCTCTTTCTTCATCTGTCTCCTTTCAGCCTTCTCTTTCCTTCTAGAACTAATCATTGCCACCCCTTGACAGAATAATTTCTTAATCCAAGAAGACTGTTTGTCCTTCTTTTTAGGCATCGAGGTCAAATAATCCCCTCCTCTTGCCTGTTTACCCTTTGCAGAATGAGCCTGAGAAGAGCTCTTCATGTCAAATGCCTCATCAAAGGGCCCCGGAGATAATTCTTCTAGATTCTCATAGCCCTAACCCCTTACTCCTTGCTTCCAACACAGGCTAGTAATCATGCACGGGAATGGAATATTGGCAGTCAACAAAGTATTAGCCTTAAAGTCTCTCAGCTGTGTGAAGATGAACATTGCCCAATCAATCACCAAATCATTTGTTAGAAAAGCAAACATGAGCTCCCCACTTTTCCTACTTGGCCTATGATCCGAGCCTCGAGGATATAAGTTAAAATGGATAACTTTGTTTAAGAACCTAACACTTCCTTTAAAATTCCCAGGCACATGGGGGTCAGTGGCTTTCAAGGGGTCAACTTACAGCACACTATTTACTACGGCCGCATTAATTGACACATCCTTCAGAGGGTAATTTACAGATTCAGGAGGGGGGCGTTGAATATCCAAATACTCAGCAATACTATCGGGGGTAATTTCAACATCAATACCAGCCACCCGAGACACAATTCTAACAGCAGGGTCATATTCCCAATCACCTTCCGGAATTTGCATAAACTTGTAGAAATCAATGACAGTATTCTTATTATATCCAAATAATTCCTCGGTCCAGAATTTCAAACCTTTTTGCAGAATGCAGCGGACACCGGTATGATCAGGGCTGAACTTGTTAGCGTCCACTTGGCGCTCGTTTTTGAACTTCTTGGTTGCAAAACTCCCCTCCCATTCTCTTCTTTTCTCCTCTGCCATCTCAGCCCTTGTACGCCTTTTCTTTCTAGTGCGAGAGCCCGAGGCCTCCTCTTGAACAAAATCAGCCTCCGCCTCCTGAATAAATTCATCCTCCACTTCCTCAATTTCCGGCACAGAAAATGAAGCCCGGTGCGCGGTTTGCTTAATCTTCGGCATTTGGAAGCTAAAAGGGTTTGGGTAAATTTTTTTGGAATTTTCGGATTTGGGGATTTTTTTTTTTCTAGGGTTTTGATTTTTGGTGGAAGGGGGTGGAATGTAGGTTAGGAAAATGGTGGGAAATGGGTATATGGGAAGAAAATAGGAAGAAACAAAGGTTTGTGTGGAAAAAATTGAAAAATTTCGGATGAAAGGAGGGAAAGTGGGTTTACCTTGTTTTGGACTGAAAAACCCAGAAATTGGTGAAGAAATCTTGAGTATTGTTGAAGATGATGGAGGATTTGAAGGTTTTGTGGGGAAATATGGAGTTTTTAGTGGGGATTTGAGGTTTGGGGTTAGGGTTTGGTGGAGTAATGGAGGAAAGGAGGAGGGGAAGTCGTCTGTCAGAGGGAAGAGGAAGAGGGTTCAGAAGTTTTTGGGTTTTGGCTTCAGAAGTTGGTTTTTGCACGCTCAGTAGTTTTTTTCCTGACAAGCCTCTCGGTACCGATGTCCCCTTTTCTAGCCATCGATGCCGACCTGTTATCTCTGTTGACTGTGTTGACCGTAAGGCTTCGGTACCGATGTCCCATATTCTAGCCATCGATGCCGAGTAGCTATCTCCAACATTTTGCCTTGTCTTCACTTTGAGCCCCAGAACTTCCAATTAATTCAATTAACACCCCCCAAAGCACCTTTGATCACTAAAATCATTCCCCAACCACCCTCCGAACAACCGGTCGCCTAGGTTAAAGCAAAGAATGGGAGAAAAACAGGATGCAAAATAGGACTAGGTGACTCATATGTGGTATGATCATGCAAAGAATGCCTTGTATCTTCTCCTAAGTGCGCTTTGGATTCCAAAATGATTGAAAATCGACATTTAAACACAATTAGAGATAGACATGCGATTATTCACCTAACTACGAGCTTTTTATTGAATTGAAAAGGTGGGGATATGGCCAAAGCTTGCTCAAAAACTTTACTCAAGACCTAAACCGTTCAATTTTCAACAAAGCATGCAAATTTGAGAAGCACCAAATTTCTTAGGATTGTTACGAACTCTTGCCACCTTTCAACTATTGAGCATGCAACAAGTTACGAAAAAGAGCTAAAAACGTGATAAAAGGAAGAATTTGCAAGTAAAAACCTTTATTTATTTTTGAAATTTTCAAATTTTCTCATTTTTTTTTTGGATTTTTCAATTTCTATTGTTTTTGGATTTTCAAAATTTCTAGCAACTAGCAAACAAATAGCACATAAGCTAACCCCTCCCCCCAACTTAAAGCGATGCTATGCCCTCATAGCATTAGGAACAAGAGCGAAGGAAGGAAAGAGTGCGCGAATGTACCGTCCAAGGGGAATGTCAACCCCTAAATACCTCGACCAAGTAGGAGGATTTCATGGCAAATGCCTGCTCCAGTCCGTATAGATGCTTCCAGGGTTTACTCTTTCGGTTTTGCCCACTCGAAACCAAAGCTAGTCACACTGGGCCATATCCAAAGCTTTATCGGACTAATAACCGCGGCGCATAGCCGCACCCATGCTTAGGGCTCCTGAATGCCTCACTCACCCCGGCTTTAGACCCAAACTACCAAGGCTGGTGTGGTAGCAAATAAACCCTGCAGAAGACTTAAGAGAAAGACTTTCCACAAGCAAATGACATTAGTACCACCGGCCCGTGTTATCCGGCTTCAAAACCAAACCAAAATAAAAAGAGACAAACCAAAATAAAAAGAGACAACAAAGAAAACACGGAAAACATGCAAAATGATTGAAACATGCAAAATAGAATGCAATGCACCACCCGATCATCACGCGATCAAACGAGTCATACTTTTCTTCCCATTCCTTACCGGTGGGGTAAGCAATGGGTGGCTATACTAGACCGTTGAAAATTTGTTATGCTAGCGCCCGTAATAAAATTTATCGCTCGACCTCGCCAAACAATGAAGTTCAGCGTCCCCTACGATCAAAACAAAGCAAGATACAATACAACCTAGGTGCACTCCAGGCAATATCACACCTCACCCATAGACCAAAGTTGCCACTGATAGGGGCCTATTCAGAGAGCATGGATCATTAACGACAAACTATTACCAAGAAGAACTAATGAAAGCCCTTTACACTAACATGTTGGTGAAATCTTTTCATGTGAAACATCTCCAAGACTTTATTCAAAACAAGAAACACATAACAAACCTAAACATGCATACTAAACAAAAGAAAAGAAACACGTAAAAGAAAGAAAGAAAACACATATGTACAGTATTTACACATTCAATATCAGAACTCGGAGCGTCAAAGTCACAGCTCGACTCCGCCAAACAATGAAGTCCAGCGTCCCCTAAGATCGTAACCAGGCAAGCAACACGATAGAGCCAAGTGCGTAAGCACGGGAGTATCAAGGCCTAACCTAAGGATCTATACCGCCCCCGTTGGGGCTAATCTGGAAGACGTGAGTGTTTAACTGTGAATTACTCCTATCAGAAAAGCTAATTAAAGCCCTATGTCACTGATATCAAATGATTGCCCTTTGAACCGGAGCTGGGCACACGATCCTTCTTTTAGTAGCGGCGTGCGGAGCTACATATACCCAAGTCAATGGTGGGTGCCCCATACAATTAAGTCAAGGGGCCGGGTCCGACAAACAGTTAAGTTCAGCGGTTACGCTTTCGCTCCATGTGCAAACATAAAGAAACAAACTAATCAACCGTGTAAACTGGATTGATCAACTCCTCATCCGGCTCTCCAACCTCGAAACTGCCGAGAAATGGTTTAAGCCTCTGTCCATTCACTTTAAAAGATTGACCATTAATTGGATTCACAACATCAACAGCACCATGAGGATAAACATGCTCAACAACATAAGGACCAGCCCATCGAGAATGTAATTTACCGGGAAACAAATGAAGCTTAGAGTTGTATAGGAGTACCTTCTGTCCAATCTCAAAGTCTTTCCGGTGAATTCGCTTGTCGTGGAAGGCCTTGACCTTTGCTTTGTAGATGGCGGTGTTGTCGTAAGCATCTCTTCGAATCTCTTCAAGCTCGTTGAGTTGGAGCTTTCGGTGCTTGCCGGCGGCCGATAAACGATAATTCAATGATTTGATAGCCCAAAATGCCTTATGTTCAATCTCAACCGGAAGATGACATGCTTTCCCATAAACCAAACGATACGGCGAAGCTCCCAAGACAGTCTTGTACGCCGTGCGATAAGCCCAAAGTGCATCATTCAAACGAAGACTCCAATCCTTCCGGTTAGGGTTCACTGTTTTCTCCAAGATGTGCTTGATTTCCCTATTCGCCAACTCCGCTTGCCCGTTTGTTTGAGGATGGTAAGCCGTGGAAACTTTATGATTGATCCCATACTTCCTCATCAAGGCCTCAAAGGTCCGGTTGCAAAAGTGTGTCCCTTGGTCACTTATGATCGCTCTTGGCATCCCAAATCTTGAAAGAATATTGTCCTTGAGAAACTCCACCACCACCTTGGCATCATTGGTACGTGTTGCAATGGCTTCCACCCACTTTGAAACATAATCAACCGCCAAGAGGATATACAAATTCCCAAAAGAAACAGGAAATGGTCCCATAAAGTCTATGCCCCAACAATCGAAAATCTCAACTACAAAGATGTTAGTGAGTGGCATCTCATCCTTCCGAGTCACACTCCCAAGCTTTTGGCAACGTTCACAAGCGACGCAAAAGAGATGAGCATCCTTGTGCAAGTTGGGCCAATAAAATCCACATTGCAACACCTTGGCGGAAGTCTTCCTCGAAGAATAGTGACCCCCACAAGCTTCCGAATGGCAAAACTCAAGAATTCTTTGTTGCTCCGAATCCGGAACGCAGCGGCGCACGATTTGATCTTGGCAATATTTGAAAAGATAAGGGTCGTCATAAGAAAACATCCGTACTTCATAAAGGAACCGACGACGCTCTTGCGGGGACCAATGCGGTGGTAAGAGACCCGTAGCCAAATAGTTCACTATGTCAGCGAACCACGGGGTACTCGAAATAGCCAACAATTGTTCATCCGGAAACGTGTCCGCGATAGGGAGACTCGGAGCAGGATCTTCAAATTGTAATCTTGATAAGTGGTCGGCTACCACATTCTCCACACCCTTCTTATCTTTGATGGACAAGTTGAACTCTTGGAGGAGTAGGATCCACCGTATCAGACGAGCTTTAGCATCTTGCTTTGTGAAGAGGTATTTAAGGGCGGAATGATCGGTGTACACGGTGATCGGGGCTCCAACTAGGTAAGAACGGAACTTGTCAAGTGCAAAGACTATAGCTAACAACTCCTTCTTGGTAGTTGAATAATTCATTTGGGCCTCGTTCAAAGTCTTGCTAGCGTAATAGATGACATACGGCTCCTTCCCTTGGCATTGTCCCAACACCGCTCCCACGGCATAATCGCTCGCATCGCACATAAGTTCAAATGGTAACTCCCAATCCGGAGACCGCACGATAGGTGGCGAGGTAAGACTTGACTTGAGCTTGGCGAAAGCGGCCTCACACGCCGGTGTCCACTCAAATGGCACATCCTTTGCGAGCAAATGGCACAACGGTCGAGCAATGGAACTAAAATCTTTTATGAACCGGCGGTAGAACCCAGCATGCCCGAGGAATGAACGAACATCCTTCACACACCTTGGAGTCGGGAGATTGGAAATAAGGTTGATCTTTGCCTTATCCACCGCGATACCCTCGGAAGAAACGATATGCCCCAAGACAATTCCTTGAGTAACCATGAAGTGACATTTCTCCCAATTGAGTACCAAATTCTTCTCTTCACATCTTGTCAAAACCTTCTCGAGATTGGCCAAACAAGACTCAAAAGAGTCGCCAAACACCGAGAAGTCGTCCATGAAAACTTCTACGATCTTTTCAACCATGTCACTAAAAATACCCATCATACACCTCGAAAATGTTCCCGGAGCGTTGCACAACCCAAACGGCATCCGGCGGTAAGCAAATGTACCAAAAGGACAAGTAAATGTAGTCTTTTCTTGATCCTCCAAAGCAACCTCGATCTGATTATACCCAGAATACCCATCCAAGAAGCAGTAGAACGCATGCCCGGCTATTCTTTCCAAAATTTGATCGATAAACGGCAAAGGAAAGTGGTCTTTTCTGGTGCTTGCATTGAGCTTTCGATAATTGATACATACTCTCCATCCTGTCTGAATTCGAGTAGGTACAAGCTCATTGTCTTCGTTCCGTACAACTGTCACCCCGGATTTCTTTGGTACCACCTGGATTGGACTCACCCACTTGCTATCAGCAATGGGATAGATGATCCCAACATCCAACAATTTCAGAACCTCAGCGCGAACCACATCTTTCATGATTGGGTTTAAACGGCGTTGGGGTTGTCGAGATGGCTTGACGTTCTCCTCCAAGGCAATATGGTGTGAGCAAAGAGTTGGATCGATACCCTTGATATCTGCAACTGTCCATCCAATAGCTTTCATGTGCTTCTTCAACAAAGTAATCAACTCTACCTCTTGGAGATTCCCAAGAGAAAAGGATATAACCACAGGATACGTTTCATTCTCTCCAAGGAAGACGTATTTCAGAGTGTCGGGCAAAACCTTCAACTCTAACTTTGGCGGCTCCACACTAGAGGGCAAGACCTTCTTCTCAATCGGCGGTAGCTCCTCAAATTCATCCAACTTCGGGTTCCAAGCCTGTAGTGCGCAAGCCTCATCTTCATTCATCAAAGCATACAAATAGTTCACTTCGGAAGACCCAAGAAATTCAGCCTCTTCGGCTGTGAGAGCAACCTCCAAAGGATCACTAAAAAGCAGCTCGTCCACATGTTCCTCCACCAAAGAGTCAATAAAACTCACTTCATTCACATTTTCATCATCCCCCATTTGACTGCCAATATTGAACACATTAACCTCCATCTTCATATTCCCGAAGGTCATGTTAAGCAATCCGTTCCGACAGTTGATAACTGCATCTGCCGTGGCTAAGAAGGGTCTCCCAAGGATCACCGGAGTAGAAGTGGCACAAGAGTCGGTCGGAGTCGTGTCAAGAATCACAAAGTCCACTGGATAGATAAACTGACCAACTTGCACCTAGACATCTTCCACTACCCCCCTTGGAATGCGAACACTCCGGTCGGCCAACTGAAGGGTGACTCGAGTTGGCTTCATCTCCCCTAACCCAAGTTCTTGGTAGACGGAGAACGGAAGTAGATTGACACTTGCTCCAAGATCGAGCAAGGCTTGTTCGATACGCTTATCTCCAATGGTGATTGCAATGGTGGGACTCCTCGGATCTTTGTACTTTGGTGCAATGTTCGTCTGAATAATGGAGCTCACTTGTTCGGTCAAGAAGATCTTCTTTTGAACGTTCAACTTCCGCTTTCGAGTACATAGATCTTTAAGAAACTTAGCATAAGAGGGGATTTGCTTGACCGCATCCATAAGGGGGATATTGATCTTCACTTGATTGAACAACTCATGCAACTCCGCATTAAGATTCGGTTTCGCCAAAGCCTTCAAGCGTTGAGGATAAGGTGCCGGTGTTGGAACAACTCGAGGATCCGGTACACTTTCCTTTGCTTTACCCTTTTCCTTCTCCCTTTCTTCTGGAGCTTCCTCACTTGCTTCCTTGGGAGATTCCCCAAGGATTGTTGGACTTGACTGATCAATAGGAGGAGATAACAAGATAGGATCCGAGGGCATCTTCACTTGGTTGTCGACCACTTTTCCACTTCGAAGGGAGATTATCGCCTTTGCTTGCTCGGGGAAAATCACCGAGGAGCTAGCAAAGTGCACACCCTGGGAAGTCGGATCGGAAGTTGATTGTGGGTTGGGCTGAGGCTGAGTTGGGAATTTCCCCCTTTCTTGCTGTAATATCCCCACAGTGGTTGTCAATTTGCCCAATTGATTCCGAATATCATTCATCATTTGGGTCTGTTGCTCATTGAAAGTATTCTGGCCTTGCAAGAGGGCACCAAATTGCTCTTCCCAAGAACGCTTAGGGGGTTGTTGCTGTTGAAACTGAGAAGGTTGTTGAAATTGAGTAGGCTGCTGTTGGAATTGACTTGCTTTAGGAAATGGAGCAGGAGGAGCAAACCCCGGTGGAGCTTGAGCTTGAGGAAAACGGAAGGCATTCTGAGCTTGTTGTTTCCAAGGCAACTGTTGAGCAGGAGGTTGCATTTGAGAAGAGCTTCCCTCATTTGATTGACCCCAACGGAAAGAGGGATGTTGTCGAGTCCCCGAGTTGTAGGATTGAGAATAAGGGTCAAATCTTTGCACAGCATGCACCTCTTCTGGGACAATCCCATTTATCACATTCTTCAAGGCAGGGATGTTAGGGCAAGATTCTGTAGAATGGCCCACCATCTCACAAATAACGCACACTTCCTCCACTTGACGTACCGCCTTCACTTCTTGGGACTGAGCACTCTTAATCTCCAACTTATCAAGTTTACGAGAGATCTCCTCCAACCGTGTTTCAAAGGCCGTATGCTCCGAAATAGAAAACTTCCCAGAACCTGAAGGGCCTTGGTTGAACATCGCCCTATCCCCCGGATCAGCAAGCTGCCAAGTCTGAGTCTTCTCTGCTAGTATCTCATAGAAGTCCCAACCATCTTCTGGTGTCTTTCCCATAAAATCTCCACCACCCATTGTATCCAAGAGTTGTTTGCTCTCTTGAGAACATCCCGTGTAAAAATAGTTAACTCTGAGATATAATGGGAGGTTGTGATGTGGAACTGACATAAGCAAATCCTTGTAGCGCTCCCAATACTTGTGATACGTCTCTCCATCCCTTTGCTTGAACATTTGGATCTGATCAATAAGCAACTTTGCCCTGCTAGCTGGGAAGAACTTTGTAGTGAAAGCATCCTGAACTTCACCCCAATTGCGCAAGGATCTAGGCTTCAAGGAATTGAACCATTGCTTCGCTTTATCCTTGAGAGTGAAGGGAAACAGCTTCAAGCGAGCTTGATCAAGTTGATTCTGAGCAGGACAAATAGAATACAAAATATTCTCGAACTCCTGGATATGCAAATAAGGATCCTCCAATTCCCGCCCCCGAAACTCTGGAATAACCCGAAGATACTCAGACTTGAATTCAAATGTAGTCCCAGCAGTCGGAGTAGGTATAACGATAGGCGATATAGAAGGAGCCCTTTCTGGATTCAGCAAATCACGGAGAGTGCGAACTGGAATTTCTTCGGCCATTGGGCCTTTGCTATTGCGATTTCGATTTACTTTGCGCGGTGGAGAGTGGGCAGGATACGCCCTGACAATGCTACGGATTCTCGGAGGCGATGAAGAACGGTGAAGCCGATTGGAATTTGGGCTCCGATACACAACAGGCATAAACCAACAAAACTACCAACTAACTACCAACAAACTAACAGACCGGAGGGGCTAGGCCGCCACCTCAACAAGACAAACAGAAAGTGCGAGGGGTTATGCCACCGCCTCGGCTCAACAATGCAAATTTAAATGAAACTAACTAACTAACTCAATATCTACTCCGGCTTCGTTACACCTCAAGTTTGGCATGAAACCAGGTTAGAGGTATCCACCGAATTAGATACGAGCAACTAACAAATAAACTACTAACTAAAAGAAAGAAGCGGGATACTCACAATGGTTTGTCGAGCCTCCATAAAGCCATAATAAGAAATCCCCGGCAACGGCGCCAAAAATGCTTCGTACTTCTCGATGTATCAAAAGAGAGGTCACCCCAAGCGTAGGGCATAAGCGTCCGATTGAAGCATAATAAATCCGGTAGTCCGGGATCGTACCCAAGGGATAAATAATACGGCTTTTCTGGATTGTAGATGCGAGTATGGTTTCCGGCTTTTAGTCAGCCAACTTGGTTTTTCGTATGCGGTGGAAAGTAAAAGGGCTAACTTAAACGAGAATAAACTAGATTAAAAGAGAAGGTTAGGTCTAGGAATTACTAGCGCCCACGACTCAAGCAAAATCACATTTTCCACCCAATACTCGGTTTTACCCGGAAGATAAGAAGGTTCGAAAATCAAGCTAGCTATAGAATCCATTTAGCAAACACCTCGAGCGACCGAGCTCCAAGCATCATGTGTGGTGAGTAGGCGAAGCTCTCACCTACACATGATCAAGGAGGTTATCACCTCGGTAATTTGACAAACGAATCCAAGCCCCACATCAATTTCCAAAACAAAGTTGTAAACTTTTTGGTGAAAAATGCAATTTTTACTCAAGCCATAGGGTGCTAGTCACCCCATGACCCAACCTTATGAAACTACTCACACATATCTAAAAAGATAAGAGCAAGCAAAAATCTACTTGACATAAATGTAAACACAAGCCTAAGAGAAAATTAGATAGAAAGATAGATCGGGAGAATTAAAACAACTTTAATTAAGGAGACAAGAGTCAAAACTTACTTACTTAAGTTGAGAATGCAGAAATAAAGAGCTGGAAAAATAAGAACACTCAAGAACACGAAGAACAATTCAAATCTAGCTCTAGATCTAAAAAACGGGTACAAATCTAATTTTCTACGTGTTTGTACAAAATGACATCATAAGGTATTTATACTCCAAGGTACGCGCATGGGATATTCTAAGAAGATGCTCTGAAGATCCCTTCGTAAGGCCTCGGTACCGATGGCAATGGCCTTAAAAAGCATTTAAGCTCTCGGTACCGATGTCCAGAATTTCAGCCATCGATGGCGAGGCTGTTAAGAGCTGTCTTCAGTTAGCTGCTCGGTACCGATGGCTAGGATCCTTGCCATCGATGCCGAGGCCTTATCTCCAGGCGTTGACCGCTGCTGCTTGGCGTTGACTTCTTGCTTCCTGGCCTTGCCTTGGCTGCTTCGCTCGGGCCACCTTGGCCTTGCCTTGGTCAAGCTGCCTTGGCCATCTTGCTCGGGCCACCTTGGCCTTGCCTTGGCCATCGGGCCACTTTGCTCCTAAAATCTCTTTATTGGGTGGTTTACCTACAAAACAAAACTAGCACACTCTACGAGCAAAAGCAATTAAAAACAACTAATTAAATAACAAAAGTAACTAAGACTAGCCACTAGCGCACCCTTTATTACATTGTCGGGTGCTTATCAGGAGTGGTGGGATGCATTTGAGTGGGACAACCATGCCGCCAAATTACAACTCATGTATCCCAGAAATTGAAAAAGTAAGCAGTTATGTCGATAAACTAAAAAAAAGTTTATTTTAAGACAAAAATTAGTCAAATAATATTTTTGGCTTATTTTTGTCTTTTCTGAATTTTCTCAAGTTCAGTCCTTAGTTTTTTTCTGTTTTTTATTTTTCTTGTAGGGCCGAATCGGGAAAAGAGGTTCACCAACAATGAAACAAGCCAATTGTTGATCTGGAAAAAATTATTGGCTTCCAATGTAGAGCATGGGCTTCCAACTATGAAAAAGATGCACAGCCGAGGTCAAGTGCATCGTAAGTATCTCATGTAACATATTTGTACTGTATTATCAGCTTTTTTTTTTGGGCCGGTATGCCCCTCCATATAGCTTTTATGTTCATTTGGTTTCCAATGGATATTAATTTAACCCAAAGAAAAACATATTTGTTCTATATTAATCAGCTTTTCTATATTTGTATGGGTCCAGCTATGTCCTCTTCCCTACGATATCCTTGAGCTTGTTCTCTTTCCTTGGTTTTTTTTTTCTTAATACGTATTCTGCATTACTTTACTTCAAGTAAGCTTCCGATAGTCCTAAGGGGACCAATTACCCCCATAACAATGCAGAATCGACGAGCTCGCGGGGCCCACTTCGGGTCCGGCATGGATGATTCAAGCCGTTCAATAAAAAACCGAGAGGGCCCGTGAAAAATCAGCTCAATTCAATATGTGTAGGTGCTCGATAAAAATTTCACAACAATCTCCATCCACTGAATTCCTAAGGGTATTCCTTTCTATTTGTGTTTGATTTTCATATGTTGTGCCGACTTAGAAATATGAAAATAAACAACATAAGTGCGTGTTTTACTTATGTATTGGGTCTTCTCAAAGCGAGGCAACATTGATAGGCGCAAGAGGCAACCAAGGCGACGAGGTGCAAAAAGGCGCACTTCTTTCAAATTCAATCACAGTCCTAGGATTATGTTGTCTAGGTTAAAATTATTACCTTTTGGTCGTCGATCTGAAACAAAACAAAAGGGTCTCTAATTGTTCTCTCTCATTGATCTCTCTCTCTTGACTCCTCTCATCGATAAGCCAACTTCAGAGAACTTGGAAACTTCAACGAGCAATTTGATCATTTCTCTCCTAACTCCTCTCATTGATCAGCTGACTTTAAATTTAGTTTCAAATATTGGATCGATGCTTGTCTTTTGTTGATTTTGATGTTTTAGTTCTTCTCTATGCAAGATCAGCGACTATTTGACATTTGATGGATATGTTTTTATGTATCTTTTGGATAGTATAAAAACATTCTCTTGGTGCGTATTAATTGAAATACTAGTGTATGCAAATTTTTCTATTTTTTTCAGCACAGGTGCGTCTCACCTTGCTCCTCTCGCCTCATACCCAACAAGACTTAGCGCCTTTCGCCCTGACAACTATGGTGCTATTGCATGTGTACATCATAAGAATCTAAGAATCAAAAGAGGTATATATTGTTGGGTTCGGCGAGTTTAAAAAGTTGGTGTAGACACCCCAATTTGAGACTCCCCGAACCACCTTAGATCTCCAATGATTATACAAGACATAATCATGAATTTGGAAGCTTGATTGATGACTTTGAACATTCCAAAGCCTGAACCACATTCAAAACATAACCAGCGCTAGACATCACTGTCTCAGTGCTGAGCCATTCAATTTCCACCCCAGTGCTGGACATCAAGTCCCCAGCGCTGTGCATCTTCTCCTTTTTCTGACAATTCTGACTACTACAGGAATCTCGTCATGCCCCTACTAAACATGTAGCCGACTCTAAGCCAGCATAGATGCTCCTCCTCCGTTTTTGCCTATAAATACAAGTGCTAAGAGCCATATACACACCTTCTTCCATCCTTGGATATCTCTTCCAACTTTGGAGACTCTCTCTCTAAAATACCTATATTTTGGGTTTTTGTCATATACATTGGAGAAAAAACTCTGAAATATTTAGTGTTTGGAAGAGAAAAATCCTACTTCAACTCCAAAAACTCTCATCTTCTCATTACTCTAGCTACTGTGAAAATTTCTCTCATCGTTCTTCAACTCAAAACACCCATTAAACCATTCAAACCAATCCCCGAGTTCTTGATCAAACATTCAAAAAGGTAGAAGACTACCTACATTTCTGGTTTCTGTCCATCTGAGAAAACTAGGAGCTCAAAGCAGCAGTATGAGTCGGCTAGTGCAATCACAGGCCTTTGTTACGTGAAAATGTAGCAAAACATGCCCAGCGCTGGACATTCCTACCCCAGCGCTGGGTTGTGCTCCTGGGCTTACTGATTTCTTCAATATCAGTGGGGTCGAAGGGCTATAACGTCCACTTCTAGCACTTATTCATTCACTTTTAATACTGTTTCTTGCTGTTCCATTTAGAAGTACAACATAAAACTCGAAAAAGCCATTTCTCATGCATTTGTACTAATTGGTTCACTGTTTGGATACTTAAAAACATTTTTCAAAACTGGTCTGGAAGCATGGGCCCAGCGCTGGGGTTGTGTCTCTATTTTCTGCAGATTTTTGACAGTATGCACTTTGTTCATACATCAATAGAAAGTTTTTGTTCCCGTTTCATTCATGTATATAGTGAACACTTGGCACATGCCTTCACCGCACTTGTTACATGCTTCTTGTTTTAAAGTTAAGAATATAAGCATTTTCCAAAAGCCCTCAAGTATTTAGTAGAGACCGATCTTCGTATCGGGCGAAAAGAGTGCCAAACAAAAGCCTTCGTCCCTTTCTGTAACTTGGCTACCGAATTCAAAATCTTTGATTTATTTTCAAATTCAAATATTATTTTCAAGTTCAAGGTTTCTCGGGTGGCAAACAATTTCATAAAAATCCAGGTGACGACTCTTTTCAATGATCAAAAGACTCTCAACCAATGGGGGGGCCCTGCCTCGGGCTTGGTAGCCACTAGCCACAGTTGGCATTTGATCGAGGTCAGTGTGCAATGGGTTATTGTGTAGCTAGTGCTGTTTAATTCGCATCGCATAGATGAGTGAACTAGTTCTGTGTGAGGATATGTTGAAGAATGGAGAAGCCGCATTTAAGGAGGCAGATATCACTCTGTTGTAGAATTTGAGATGTCACATTTAACTTGTCTCACAAAATCAGTGCACACCACTCTGCACAATCAGTGCTTGTTCTTAGCTGGAAGACATCTAAAGGCTAAGCTACATTTTGGATTTTGTTTCCGTTGGCTCGTCTTAGTAGAGTTACAAAACATTATCAATAATGTTCCATGCATACAGATGCTTTAGATGTTTCGTGGGATCCATTTCCAGATAGCAAGTTGAAGTAGAACTTGGAAACTAATCCAAAACAAACCTACCATCTCGTATCTGGGAAACTAATGCAGGAAACTATTCCTGTTTTGTGATCCCAAACTTCAAAGCTTCCTCAACAGTCTTTATTTGTTTTCTACAGCATATCTTAAAAAGAATGTGTGCGACCTCCTACATCACCATTCCTCGACCTCCTACATAACCATTCCTCCGTCAATGGTGAACACCTGCACAGCCACAATCGAAGTGATGAATATGGAGAATGAAAATAACAAGCAAAAATAAAAAAGAGGGAAAGGTGAGATCTTTATCACAAAACATAGATATGATGGGTTGGATTTAATAACCTGTCCAGTAATGTAACTGGCCGCAGGATTGAGGGCCAAGAATTCTACCAGCCCGGCAATTTCTTCCGGTTGGCCATACCTACCTGAATTTACAAAGCAGACAATAATAAGAATTATTCAAAACCTTTTGCTTCATGTTCGTTTTGAAATCACGGATTTGCACTCCTATGAATCAGATAAAGAAGCAGTGAAAGTCTCAACCCCAATGTTATAGGCAACCCTAATGTTACATCTACCGGACGCAAGGGAGCACCCTTATTCACCAGATGCTAGCTTGTAGGACAATTGGAAACAGGGATTTAAGATTTGTCGTGGGCAGCAAAGGAAGTGAAAGAACTAGTAAACCCAAAGAGAAGTGTTTGGATTCAAGCCCATGGTACAAAGACAGATCCAGAAATAGAAAAACAGAAGAAAATCAAGTAATTCAGGTTTAGGTAGAAATGAAACGAAAACACAAGGCTATATCTCAGTAAGAGCTTATATATTTTCATCTATCTTACCCAAAGGGATGGTTTCCAAGATTTTCTTCTCAATGTCTCCCCCAAGCTTAGCGGTCATGTCAGATGCAATGAATCCTGGGGCAACAGCGTTAACCTGTTGAAAGAAAAGCTTAACTACTTGCTGCATCTAGTACAGTGCGTAATTATGAGAACGTATTGACACAATTGAAAACTCACATTAACATTCCTGCTTGCATATTCCTTTGCCACGGTTTTCGTTAGGCCAATTACCCCTGCTTTGGCAGCACTATAATTGGCTTGCCCAATATTACCAGTAAGACCAACAACTGATGCTATATTAATTATTCTCCCCTGCGACAAATGAAAGATCCCAAACCAAATTATTGGATGAAAACTTCCAGATAAATAAAAACATTTTATCATTTCTTCTCAAAAATCCAAAGATCATTCTCAACGACACTCTCAATATCATCACCGGTGACCAGCGTACTACAACCTGGGAGAAAGGGATACCTTTTTCTTTTTCATCATAATTTTGGCTGCAGCCTGCAAATAGTGGAAAACATTATTAATCCAACAAACAAGAAAGCTACACGTCTGTCAATGCTCAAGAACTAAAAGCCTTCACACCTGTGTGCAGTGGTATACACCAGTGAGATTCAGATCAATAACTTCCTGCCACTGAGACGTCTTCATTCTCATCAATAAACCATCTCTAGTAATACCTGAAATGATAGGGAGGGCCATTCAGAGGAAAACCTAAAACTGTATACCATGGAAGCAGAGACGAACTTTCAAGAACCTGCATTGTTTATCAATATATCAACAGTTCCCCAAGCGTCAACTGCCTGTAGATGGGACAATCATGAAGTATTAGCAGAATATTTAAACCTAAAACAACTGTGAAAGAGAACATGTGCTCACAGTTTTGATCATTGATTCCACATCCTCTTCTTTTGAAACATCTCCCCCAAAAGTAAGAGCCTGACCACCACATGTCTCGATCTGCAATTAGTGCTAGTGAAGTCATTTTCCATCCACATTAAGGCCAAGCAACACCTTTGTGGTGCAAGGAGTACAACAGATGAAGATGAAACATACAAATTGACAAGGATAGTCTCACGACGTGATTCAAGGGGATGGCTAATGGGATACACATCTTTGTTTCTTGTTGTTGTAATTACAATCATGACACAGAAAAGTCAGTATCATACATGAACCACTGGCCGCAGCGGTAATCGGCCATGTAGTTGTATAAAGTTTCCTCAAGTTCACTAGGTAACAGTTCCTGTTGGTGTTGTAATAAACCAACATAGATTTGCAACAACAATGTTCCATAATAATCAAGGGGGTGACTGGCTGCTTTTTAGTGGTAGAGGGAGGGATAAATCATTCAAGTTGACGCCTTTGCAGTATAGCAACCATTGAACCTTAATAAAGTCCACCAACCTTCAAGTTTTGAATTGTTAATTAAGAAGAGATAAACTCGAGGAGAAAAACAGGAAGAGCACATGCATCATGCTTATAACAGCTGTGCTATGAATGCAGCAGAATATATCAAAGGAGATTATAACTATTTAACAGCACCAATACAGCTACAGTACCCACATCCTTAAGAAGAAAAAAAGAACTAATTGATCAGATGACCCCTAAAAAAGAGTTATCCGTTACCTCTTTACAAACTTCTTCTGCCTCCTTCAATGACCTAGCATAATTAACCAGAACCTGTCATTGGAAGTCCATAATTAACATTTGGAGGAAGAGCAAGCTGAATGAAAACTGATCCACTGCTTATGATATCAATTATCACTCTGAGGCAATCAAAAAACATCACTTATCGCTCTGAGGCAATCAAAAGTAGGTAATTGAAGCATGTAAATGCAATTCCGGGAATGGATTATGTAGAATCATAGAGTTGCAGTCATGTCCTTTACATGTAACTTGCAAAAGCATCTTTAGCAACAAACCAAATCATCCACTGAGCTAGAAGTGATGAAACCTAACAAAACTATTGCAGTAAGTTACTTCTAAGAAGCACGGATACGGATACGGGATACGGATGTGATATGATACGGATACGTGATTTTTCCAAAAAGTAGGATACGATACATTGAATATAAAATTAATTTTTCCAAAAATTATTTGTATCCCCTTCATTAGATTGTGAAGATGAGGAAACAGAACTACCAGTAACAGCAGAATCCAATCATACTGTTAAAGAAAAAAATCTCCTAAAATCAGATTATACTGCAAAAAAAAATCCCCTAAATCAGACAAGAGAGAGACGAGAGAGATATACGTTTCTGTATAGGTATACATATGACTACATATATGTGTATATATATAGAGAGAGATAGAGATAAATATAGATATATAAACACTGTTACGCAATGAAAGAGAGATGAGAGACGAGAGAGAAACACTTACAGTCGTCATTGTTGACGAGAGACGAGTGAGAGATATCGTCGACTTTTTTCTGCCTTTCTTCTTCTCTGTTTTTGACTTGTCCAGGTAGGGGAAATAAATATAAAGTCCCAATTGCAGTTTTGACCCATATATTTTAAGTAATAACATTTTTACCCCTGCGCGTATCCATAACGTATCCAAGCGTATCCATAATGTATCCGAGCGTATCCATAACGTATCCGAAACGTATCGGGGTACCAAAAATTAAATCTAAAAACTGGATACTCTAAAAAACGTATCGGATACGTATCCGGAACGTATCCGAGCGTATCCGTATCCGATGCCCATACGGTACGAGATACGGAGGCTAAAAAAGAGTATCCGTGCTTCATAGGTTACTTGTCATGGGTCATAAACTTGTGAAAATTGGTAATATTTTTAAGCTGATATTACTCACTAGCAAGAAATATGATTTAAGCTAACATCCTTAAATACTTGTGAAGAATCTTCTGACCTTACAACCAGCTTTCCCCAAAGCCAACGCGATAGCTCGGCCAATGCCTCTAGAGGCTCCAGTAACCACAACAACAGGAGCTTCCACGCTTTGAGTTGATTCAATACTAGCTTGTGCAACAGTGGCGACCTGCGCTTTTACACCTACAGTTTCCATCACAATCAAACAAATCTGAAGAGTTTAAAGAAAAAAATTTAATTTCCAATCTAAGACATGTAAATATAAGGACATTCTTCATCGAACTATCTTTGTTTTCAAGAAAAAACACTGACACGTTAATCTCAATTCAATGGGTTTCTCAAACCCATAATTTCCGAGAAACTCTATGACTCTTGATATCCTAAATTAGCCATATGCGCAGGTGCGGCTCCGCAAGGCTTTCAGGGGTTCCCTGGTTGAAAAAATGCATTTAAATATTTTTTCCTTTTGCACATAATTTTATTTTTCTTTAATATTGTCTCCACTGAATTATTTGTACAAGTTCAGAGTAAATGAAAATTCAGTTAAATATTTAAGGAAGTAGATTATATAGCTCAATAAAATAGGATAAACTAGGCCTAATAAGTTTTCAACCAAAATAACTATATTTATTTTATAAAGTGTTCTGTATACAAAATAAGTTTCACATATTTTTCTCACCGATGAGCCTGCAAATGCGTAGCAAGTCCAACACAAAATAGGCCTACAACTAATTCCTCAAAATTATGCCCGAGAAAGTACTACTCTCCTTTTTTAAGTGTCTAGATTTGTAAATGATCTCAACTTATCAAAGTGACATCGTCGTTAGACCCTTTACATCAATTTTCACATCCGCTTTGTTTCCCAAATTATACTTCAATTTTATCCATCAACTCTTAACACATTAACTTTTCAAAAAGACAAAATAATGATTGTACAAATTTTTATTTATTAAATTTTCAAAATGGACACTTACAAAGGAAGTATCCAAAATGGAATACTGGACTATCATTTGATTCATTTGGGGATGGAGGGAGTAGTTTTTTTTTTTTTTTTTTTGTGAAGGGAGAAAGTACGAGTTCTAACACGACTGATTCGATTTAAAAAACACGAACGATTCAATGCAGTGATGTCATTAAGAAAATGTCGGGACGCAATAACACCGACAAGCCTACGCATTTGCGTCACGCAATGTATATATGTACACATGTTGTCTAGTGGAGTGAATTGCGGAAGAGGAAACGAAATCAATACCGGACGAAACTAACGACCCGCAATGCGATTTGAGGCTCTGCCGGAGGTGAACGGATCCAACTCGGCCGGTAACCGGAGAGCATTGCCGGAAATGAGCGAGTTTCAGGTCGCCGGTATGTGCGATCGCGGCGGTGTTGAAGGCTGTGACGGTTGTAGTAGCCATTGAAGCTCTGGGGGAAATTTGAACGGGAACGATTCAAGAGGAGAGAGAGAGAGAGAGAGAAATTTGCTTTGGAAGCACCGAAGTTAGAGAAAGTGGCGATGAATACAAAGATGCTCCCTTGATGAGAGTCGTTATAAAAACGTTGGCTCCATAAGTCGGTCGGGCCCGCGGATGGATGTCACTATACTCGGGATATCCCTCGTGTGATTCTTCATGTAACGCAAAAAAAGACATCCACCACCATTCTTATTTACGACCTGAGCCAATTATATTGTAGGCCTTGATCTGTTTGATGTTTATGAAATAAAAACAAAGTCGATTTGAGATCGGGGAAAGATTTGGTCGAATCGTATTTTCTGAAGAGTAATAGACGGCCAAAGTCTGATGGTCTATTTCTCTTGTGACAATATGTTTCCGTTAAAATGGGTAGCACTATCCAATAAACTTAGTTTTTTGTACGGATGTTAAAAACGATAAAAAATGAATTGTGTGAATCGTTAATTGAACCTACTGATTGATTTCGTTTTGTGTCACACGAGGGGATCTCGATTGGTGGAAGGCGAGTGAAAGATGCAAAATGAAATCCATGATCTTATTTGTTTATTTTGTTGCAAGACAAGTAGACGGCTAAGACAACTTGTTTCTCTTATGACTAATATGATTCGAAGCTCTTACGAATTTTCAATAAACATGATTTTTTGCAATAGATGATGAGAACATAATAATAACCTACGAAATGAAGAGATTAGATGGTTAAGTAAAATTGTGGTAAGCCTTATTTTACGTCATGAGAGGGTCACATGAAAATATCAATCAGGTGAGAGAAAATCTTGATTCCTCGGACTATTTAGATAATATAAATACAATAAGTATTGAATAGCTATCTTTTACTTCATTATTTTTTTCAAATTTAATTAAATTTGGTTGTCACTTGTAATTAAATATAAAATTGTTTCTCTCTTAGCCTTTATTGGTTGTGAAACTCAAATTTTTTCATAATAGTGATTGCAATTCACATAACTTCTCACCTTGGCTATAAAATATTTAAAAAAAAATCTCTGTAGTTGTTGTCAATGTACCTCAATTACAAGGTGCCATCCATTCCATTACGTTAACTGAAAATGACAAGTTTGCATCATCTCATTGTGACATCTGAACTTACCGTACCCAAACAACAAAAAAGTCATATTTAAGCTATTCAAATCCAGAAAAAATGTCACAGTCTAATAACCATCTATTTATATTTTTTTAATCCTACCATCTATTTATTTAACCAAACATAACCAATGACCATCATATTTTATTTTTTTGGTGCTTCAGAAATTCAAACCATTAAAACGAAAACGAAATAAGTTCAAGTACATGCATACTACAAAACAAAGCAAACAACTTTCTAATCCCTAAGATGGCCTATGCCCGCGCCATCCTCTAACACAAAATGGCCCACCGGTTGAGGTTAATCTTCGGTAACCACCAATTCCTCCATTTGTTCTGCTCCCTGCCCAGCTTAGCACTCCGGTTTGCTTCTCTGTAGATTCGAACGAGGGAAGCCTGGGTGCGAGTTTGTTGCATTTTCGAGTCAATAGCCAAAGCTTGATAAGGGTGCCCTATAGGGGGGCCATCATTGAGAAATGGGAGATGTGTCTCCTTGTAGAGCGGTGCAGAGCGGTTGACTCAGATCTTAACCGAGAAATGAACAGTTCAGATTTGTATGTACTTAGATTTGATCCGAGCCATCAATGCCGAGATGAACGGCTGGATGAGCCATTATGCACCCGCTCCGCAGAAAGCTACCAAGCAGCATCTATCCTCAGGTCCCATTATTGATCAACTAGACGTACAGCAACAAAGCAAGGGAGTCTGACTCAATGCACACATTGCTTAAACCTTTTTCCAGCATTATGGATAGGCCTTTATAAATTCCCAAAGGTCCATCTCCGAGCTTTGCGACTTTTTTGTCTTTGGAAATGTAAATTAGCCCGAACGATCTAAAAAATAAAATAAAAATCTCAATGGCTTAACCGGAATACAAGGTGGTTATAGGGTTTAACCCAACCAGATTTTACACAATCAAAAAATTGATTTGGGCGAAGAAAATAGTTCACAAAAGTACATTGGCCGAGTCGGATAAGATGTGTAGCAGATTCTTCCTCCAGATTGCACAAAGGCACCTACCGCGCGTTGATCAATGACACCTTGTATGGCTCGTTGATCATATTCCTTTTACCTGTAGAAAATTTCCCCTTAAACACTTCAGTACTTTAGGAAAGACTTTAATCTTTAAGGGATCAAATTCCTTAATTCTAACCCCGAGAGTTCGGCCAAGTAGTCTTGGCCCGAGACTTATGAGTTTGCTCCTTCTTAAGGTCTCAGGCTCAATTCTTCTTATCAGCAATTTTTAGGGTCATCTCACCCCGCGCGTAAGCGCGTGAAACGGCTGCGGGAGGGACTGTAAGAAGCTAGCTCGGGACTCCTGCATTACAAAAAAAAAAAAATCCTCAATTCTTGAACGGGTGAAAATTTTCCCTTCCTTTTGCAATGACCCCACAACCAGAATAATGAAGACCTTATTCTCCTTTCCAAATGTTCGTAACCTATAGCAACTTTCCCTTGAACATTTCAGTCTATAGGGATTGAGGAACATTTCAATTTCAATTTTAAGGGAACAAATTCCTCAAGTATTAACTTGTGAAGAATCCCTTCCTTTTGCAAAGATCATATATAGCTACCCTTTGTATCACAAATACCTAAATCCACAGATGCGTTTGAAGCCGTGCGACGCACTCCGGATGCCTGTTTCCTCAGTACACAAGGGGCTGAGCCGAAAACTTTTGTTAGTGGGGTAAAATATAACGTGTTAAATTTTGCAACTTGCAATTTCCCTACACTAGTAAAAACATCTTCAATTGCACCGCCACCGAAACATACTTCTACCAAATAAATAGATACTAAAGGCTCTGTTTGTTTGTGTAACGCCCCAATTTTTTGAGAGCAAAATAAAATAATTTCTTAAGAAAATTTTGCTAAATAAATATAATTTTTCAGAATAAAGGTTTAGCTATTACAATTTCAAGATGGATTTACAGATTCGAAATACATTAACTTCAGAGCCGACTCTAGGCTTGATACGGATCCCGAGCATACTCGATCTCCGTTCCTGATATTCTTTCCGTGTCGAACTGCACCATCATTGAATCCTTTCCATTGAATCCTGCGCCCTCTGGCAAATTGATCACCGAAACAATCGATTTACCAGGATACAGACGTATCCGTGAGTGATAAATCACCCAGTAGAATAATCCAACCCAACTACCCCTCTTACTTTACAACTAGCAAGCAACAGGATAATAATGCGAAAAAGTAAAACAGAGATTTTTCACATAAACCAGTTTATTACTATCCATTAACCTAATGTGATATCTAAGATCTCATCCACGAGATCTTTCCTCTCCAACCACTAGCCATGCTCGGTCCCATGAGATCACTTCCCTTTGCTGTCGCAGATACACCTAAGTTATGTACCAAGTGTGCATCCCAATAACTACAACAAATGGTAAGCTTATCATGCCTGAATCATAACTAGGGTTCGCCTATCTTATGCACCACTTCACAATCATCACTGGACTCCTGCCAATTCCAATTCATCACTGGGCTTACTTTGCCAGTTTCAAATCATCACATCTCAAAATCACACCTGCAGGCAATCTCTAAGAAGAAAAACTTTCCAATTTATCCATTACCTAGCATCGTCTAGGCGAATTATATTTCGCATACCACCTCATGTCTCTAAGGTCCAAACTAGCATAACAATCAAGAGTTGAAATAATAAACAAGTAATCAAAATGATAATTGAAATAAATAATAAGCGTTGAAATCACGTAACTTTTTATGGATAGGCCGTTGCCCTTAATCTTGTATGGTCAAGAAGTTAATATTAATAACGGAAATCTTTATTAATAAAGAAAACTAATTTTGTTCTCTTACTAGTAAGTGTAGGCTTGTATTGGATTAACATATTAGTGATAATATAACAATGGGGTCGAAACTGGGCACTTAAGTATCCTAAGGGCCTAATTGTTTTACGTCAATAACTTAATTGGGCCAAATTTCTATACTAAACAACCTCAGGGGTGTAATTGTAATAAGATAACCACTAAATTTAATGATTTGGGCTGAAACATTACATCCAAAATGAGAAGGGGGGTAAGTGTAATTACAGTGTCATTTGTTAAAACTTCCAGCGGTGAACAGTTTCGAAAACGTGATTAGGAAGCACGGCTGTACACAGTGCACAGTGTCTTTCGGGGAAAAAAAATAATCTGGATTTCGTTCGTTCAACTCCAATTTCGATTCTAATCATAAAAACTAACCACTTAGTACATTAATATATTTAGGGAGAGGTAGGAGAGGGATTATCATACCTCGGGTCCAGTCAGAAAAAAAATGGTGGATGGTTCGTTAGGTTTTCGGCTATCGGAGAGGACGACGGGAACGGAGGACATCGGGTTGATCTCGAATTATTGGAAAAAAATCCTGAGATGCTGGAGGACGCGGTATAGGATGTGTGAGCCGAATTGAGGACGGCACATGGTGTAAGCATGAAACCTACTTCTTTCTCTCTCTAAACTTCCATGGGAATTTTGAACATTTTCTCTCTTGTTTTTCTCTACTAATTTTCAGGGGGGTGTGTGTGTTTTTTTTTTTGTGTTTTGAATTTTGGAGAGAGAGAAAATGTATTTATAGAGATGGAGTGGGGTGGGGTGCAAGGAATGGGGGAGGATAAAGGTGGCAAGGGGGGATGGTTCTCTTGGGAATACTATGGTGCATGTGGCACACCACACACCTATAAGGAATTTTGATAATTCGATTTAAACTAATATAGAGTTCAATTAATTAACTAACTTTATAAAGAAATAATTTTTTGTATAAAATTATAATTTAACTTATTAAATTTTTTGTATCATTATAACATGTGTTTTAAAAAAAAATATTGATAGATACTAGTCAATTTAATTATAAAATTTTAATCGGAAAAAAAAGGGCAAAAAATTAGGGAAAAAAATCTGGATCGTTACAGTTTGGGCGTAAAATATTTTCCAGTAAAATGTTTTACCTATTTTCCAGTGTTTGATGTGTAAAAAATTAGGAAAACATTTTACATGTAAAACATTTTTCATCAATTGGATGAAAATGACTTACCCTTAAATCTTTCGTAAGTTATTTTCTGAAATGAACCCGTTGTCTTCTGCTGCAATTCTCACTGCTCAGTTTCCTCGATCGTCAGTCCTGACCCACATTCAATTCTAATATTTTCATATCTCTCCACCGTTTAAGCCCATCATTCTCTCTCTCTACACTATTTTGTTGATTTCTGAAAATATTTTCAAGTGCCAACCAAATACCGGAAAATAAAAGTTTGAAGTTTGTTTTCTGAAAAAATATTTTACATGAAAAACATTTTATATTATAAAACATTTTACATCGAAATAAATAGAGCCTAAATAGCAGTATATGGCCATTTTGAGATTTAGTGCGAGAGACCACCAAGATATATGAGCAAGTTCAACAGTCTTGCCAAAATGGCTCGAGCCGCCATTCCCAAAAAACAACATTATTGGTACAATGGTGCAAAGCCATTTTGCAATGCTATTTTTTCAATAATCCTTTTTTTTTTAATCCCATTTTCAAATTGTTCAAAAGGCAGGGATGGATTTTGTGGTTTGATTTGCTGACGTGGTAGAAATGGCTGGGTCATTTTTGGGTGAAAATGGGTGGAGCAATTTGTGGCTGGAGAAATGAATGATCATTGAGGTAGGTTTTTTTTTTGCAAATTTGGTTTATTTTGGGGAATGGCTCAAGCCTTTTTACCACCATTGCTTGCTCTAAGATAGTAGGTCACGGCGATTCCAAACAGACTTGCGAGAGAGATAAAAAGAGGGAGGGGCTCCGGGGCAGGGGAATTCGAGTATTTTCATGTATTATGTGGGGTTTTTTTTTTTTCTTTTCTTTTCTTGTAATGACCTGCGCCAAGTAACCTGCTAATTAGCCTTAGCCTTAATCACGTGGCTCAAAAGTCATCACTCTTGTTAACAGTAGCTAGTGGGCATCACCTTATTCTATATTCCTTGACACTTTTACAATCACTTCCATTGCAGGTTTATACATCTACCCACAAAAATCGAACTTACACTTCCAGGATGGGAGCAAACCTACTGGCCTAGTAGAGACGTCATCGTCCGGGATGTATTATGTAAGGTTAAGATTACCAAAAATATCTATAAAGTATATAAACTCATTTCCAATGGAAGTGGGGTCTTACCGTATAGTCCCTCTGCCCTTGCAAGTACGCACTTCCAAAGAACTATACACATCCAACACACCCGTCTTTATTTTTTCTGATGATCAGGGGTGTCCGGACCTGTGATACCAAAGGCGGAACCCAACACACCCGTCTTTATTTTTTCTGATGATCAGGGGTGTCCGGACCTGTGATAGTGATACCTCACCTCATTGTTTGAATGGTTAAATATATTTTGTGCGAAACAAATTGAGGGGGGTTTTGGTGTTACGAGAAATTTTTCAGTGCTGAGTGGGTACCATGTGGTCTGCTCGGCACATTCAAACCGTCCTTTTTGGTTTTGGACGAATCAGACTTGGAGAGAAAAAAAGGAGAGAGAGTGGTGGGATGAGAGGAGAGAGAGTATGTTTTAATCTGGGCCATCCAACACACTTTTTGACGGCCCGGATGTGGGTGCTCGGCACCCGTCAGGACGTTGACTGCCGTGGATGTGCAGTCTGCAGAACAGAATAGATACTATTTGCTGGTAAGGAAAACAAGGTGGTAAAAACGCAAAGCACCACTTGAGTACATGTGGTGAAGTATTTTACCACTAGATTACTAGTGATCAGCATGCGCTATAAAAGCAAAACCGCGTAAATTGAAGTTAAGAGGGGAATAAAGAGATGACCAGAAAGGGTTTGATGTGGCTAGGATGAGGGTTGAAGTTTTTGGGTGCCGGTAGGGTACCACACACGTGGTATTTTGTCGGCGTTCCGGATTGTCAAAATGTGTTTTGGACGGTCCGGATTTTAAAGCGACAAAAAGAGGAGGGAGAGTGGTACCTGCTCGACACCCAAAAATCTCTCGGGTTGAGGATGTGGAATTTTTAGGAGTACGTGGATGTGTCAGTCGAGTATTTTGATATTCGCCATTCGGTGGTTGTGCGATTATTTAGGAGGGGAATAATGGTGGTACGCGGAGGGAGGAAACTGGAATTTGGAAACATTCGGATAAGTTTTGTTTCAGGCACAACCACTGAATTGGTTTTAGCCGAATGATATTCTACGTTAGGAATATGCTCCAAACCAACCGGTTCTTATTTGTCCATCCGTTAAGCAAGAATATTTTTCTTTAACGGGCAAAAAGGGTGAGAAGAGACGACCAGCGTAGCAACCTCCCTTGGCCGCGACCATAGGGGTTCCCGACCTGCTGTGAAACGTCCAGTTTGAGCCATAGTTACTGCCTGGAAAGGCGAGTCCGACAGTCCGTCACCACAGCACCACCCAAGTACTCAATGGCGTAGCCAGAAATATACATTAGTGGGGGCATTATAAAAACAAAATCTCTAACGATAGCCAACTCCCGACGACATCCCACCGACCCATGACTTGATGGTCGTTGCTGATGCGGCGTGATTTTCGTGTTGGTTGTTACATCATGTTACAAAGTAGAATTTTCAAGTTTTGGAGTACTATTTTGTTCACCCATGCACCTAAACACTAGGTGAACTTGTGCGTATTACTCGCTGTCCATACTAGGTGAAAATTACTCACTCTTCAATAAATTTACCGAATCTTTACTTTGATATGATTGCAGACATTGATTTTGTGGAGCTTATTTGTGTAACAATTCAAACAAGTCATTCATATTTTAACAAGTATTTAATCTAAAAACATGTGCCTTGCTTTAAATATTTGGTAAACTCAAACTACCAATTTCAAAAAAAAAAAAAAAAAGAAGAAGAAGGTGCAGTGGGGGCAGGTGCCCCCAGTGGGAATAGAGTGGCTCCGCCACTGCAAGTACTAGACGGGCAAAGGGCCGTCCACGCAAGTCTCGCAGCGGGACTTGAACCTGGACGGATAGTGTGCAGGAGGGAGGAAGCACTTAACCCCACTCACCCGTGACATATTACCACCTTCGGGGGTATTCAGCAAGAATATGGATCAGTGGATCTTGATCAATAAGTTAAAGCTATTTCAGGTAAACCCCAATATAGTGTTGCCAGAAATGGCTTGGCTTCATAGATCTATAAATAGAATAGCAAACCTCCCTTGCCTGCTGTAATTCTCCATAGATAAAATTTTCAAAATTTCTGCCCTTTGATTGCCTAAAAACAAGATGAGAAGAACCCTTACCGTTGTTTTCGTCATTCTTGCATTAGCTCTTCTCCTAAGCACCAGCTTGCCTCGAAAAGCCGAAGGTAGAGTCTTCTACAGTTTCAAAGTCCTTCAATCAAATGAGTTTTCTTCAGAACTGATTCTGAAAACAGGAAAAAACAGAGCATATTTCCTGTCGCGTTGTCTAGCCAAGGGTCTAGTCCCCCCTTCAGCACCAAATCCTGACACCTACATACCCCATCAAGCCCATGCCCGTTGACATGCTACGCCTCGTTTTCTGCACCCATAGCTCGTGGTTTCACTTGGACCAGAGAAAAAATCAATCACCATAACAAATAACGACGACCAAGAAGAAGAAGAAGAAGCAGCAGCAGCCATTAACAATGTCACTATGCAGTGTATAAAAACTCTTCGTAAGTTGTGGGGTTTTAATCGACCATAGTGACCCTATATTAAGGAAAGGTTAAGAGGATAGCTTTTCGTGTATTGTCTTTCGTAACAGAACATAAAGAAACATTACAGTAATGTATGCAGTCTTATCTTCTATACTATTGTTATTGTTAACGGACGTTGCTCTTTCTGCATAGGTGTCTTGTTTTTAAGGGCAAACTTCTCTTATACCCATGTGGGTTGGGCTATGTGCGGATAAATTCCTTCACCCCACAGAGGATGGGGCTTTGGAGGCCAAGGCTATGGATAGCCTCTGAATTCTTTGTGTTAACCTTAACACCCCCGCTAACTATACAATAATGGCAAAAATCAATCATCAATCATCCATAAACATCTTGTCACATATTTGTACATAAACTGCAAACGTGTTACAGTTTTAATCCCTATTAACTGTTCCCCCGCCCTAACTGGCTAAGAAAATGATCAAATAAAGAGAGAAATGCAAATGTTTTATAAAATGCCTGAGTAGAGACCGATCTCTGGATTGGGCGAGAGGGGGTGCCATAAAACCCTTCCCCTCTCGTAACCTGGCTCCCGAACCTCAGATTTCAAAGGTGACGACGGACCAGTCTACAAGCCTTTTTCAAACTCAAACAAACGCAATCCAAATGTTTTCAAAGAACACGGTTTCTTGGGTACTCTCCGCAAAACCCGAGTGGCGACTCTCTGATCTGCGAAGCGTTTCGCCGCGCTTTCCGCGAGAAGGGCGCACCCGAAATTTTCATGCTTAAAACACGGGATTTTTTGGGGCGTGTGCCCACAGAATGTGTAATATGGTATCACAGCTACGTACTCAGGGGCCAATAGGGTGCGTGTCTCTGGTCATGCTGCTGAGTGAGCAAGCAGGCCGCAAGGGCGTCTGTTTGTTTTCAATTTTGTTAAGCTCATGGCGGCTGCAAGCGTTTGGTTTGGCAATGACACAATCACTCATTTTATCAAACACTATTGTGGGTCCCTATCGATGTCCGGCGGGGGAGTACTGATTGAGACATTATAGAGACCTTTGGAATACAGAAAGACTAAGGGTACAGAAAAATTGGTACAGATTTTGTACATAGATTTTTCGTAGGGTCCACTACGGGTTCCATACAAATGATCCGGGCCGTTCACTAAATGTAAAACATTTTTTCAAGTACTCTCGCTAAAAATCAGCTCAATCCGATACGAATAGATGTTCGATTCAATTATCTAACTTCTTCATATCCTGAAATCTAAATGAAAAATTAGATGATTGGATTGAATACCTATAAGTA
The DNA here is from genome assembly GCA_018127125.1 of Rhododendron griersonianum. Classification (NCBI taxonomy): domain Eukaryota; kingdom Viridiplantae; phylum Streptophyta; class Magnoliopsida; order Ericales; family Ericaceae; genus Rhododendron; species Rhododendron griersonianum. The sequence goes on along the minus strand of CM030799.1, from coordinate 4,004,206 downwards.
TCAGATTAAGCTGAATTTTTGCGAGGGCCCTTGAAAAAATATTTTACATTTAGTGATCGGATCGGATTATTTTTGTGGGACCCTTAGAGGGCCCCACGAAAAATCTATGTACAAAATCTGTATCAATTTTTCTGTACCGTTAGACTTGGGTTTTCCCCTCTGCTCTGAATCTCGAATTCAAACTCAGAGCACCAGCATCCCATAAAAGAACCTTGGGTTTTCACTATAGAGACAGTATCATTTAAATGATTTTCATACAGAATGAGTAGTTTTATCCTAATAACAAACCCTTAGCACAAAATATCAAGACACATTTTAATCCTCTGGACCACTTTTGTCACCTACAAGCAACTTAACATGTATACTTGAAGTGTTCAATGCGGATGAAACCCAGATTTTGTACTCGCAGCTGCTTCCGTCTGGATGAATCTGAAGGCTGTTCGGACGCTTGCGAAGAGGATCAGAAATGGGAGCTTGCAGGAGTTACCGTTCGAATGGGAGCGTTTTTATTAAGCCCTAAGGCATTTTTAAGGTTGTAACAGAACTTGTGGGTTTGTTCCTTTGATTCATAGTGAACTGGTATGGCTCACATAGAATAGGCATGTTTCCGAACCTCATATATCTGGTGTTGTGCTTTGTTTTCTCTCGTTTTCTGTTTTGTGTTTTCTGTGATTAATTCATAACGTCCTAAGTTCCTGAGATTTTATGTGTTGGTGAATTTGATTTCCATCCCATGTTGACATAAACTTTTATTAAAAAGAAAAGAAACAAAGCAAGATCGAGGCTCAAGCCTGATCATAACGAATATGTTACAAAAAATTGTAAGAGCAATTCATAACTGTTTGCCAATATTATTCCCAAACCAAACCCGTCTCAAAACAACTGATCAACAGGGCTTTTAACTTGTAACATCTAGCTTTTTGACAGCAACACATTCACCAGTTTCTCCAAATTCAAAGAAGACGATCCATGTGGACCCGTAGCCTTCTCTCCCAGTTCCTTCCACTCCATAGCCTTCTTCTTCATTCTCTTCCCCTTCTCTCCCCCCATTAGGTCTCTCACACGTACTTGTATCTCCTCCCTCTTCACGTCGTTATCGATCTCCATTCCAACTTCCCATTCATTGCAAGCATATCTGCAGATCGTCTGCTGATCCCCGAAAAACGGCCAACACATCATGGGCACCCCAGCAGACAAGCTCTCGATAGTTGAGTTCCACCCGCTGTGCGTTAAGAACCCTCCGACGGATGGGTGGTTTAAGACTTCCTCTTGGGGGCACCACCCTGCTATAAAACCTTTTTCTTTTGTGCTTGTTACAAATTCAGGTGGCAGCATCGCCGACTCGCCGATGACCAGATCAGGCCTAATTATCCATAAGAAGTAGTGGTTGCTATTTGCAAGACCCCAAGCAAACTCAAACTGATGAGATAACTTTAGTACATGTCTAATAAAAATAAAGGTGGCTATTTAATTTCAGGGGTGGGGCTAGGAATATGGGGCAGTGAGGTCAATATAGAAACGTTCTTGATTGTATTACTATTTGCCAATCAATAACTGAATATTTGTTACTGCTTGCACAGGAGTTTGCAAATCTTTTTTGTAAATTTTAACTTCTTCAGCATTCTTTTTTTTTTTGATCCGAACTTCTTCAGCATTCAATGAGTACTATCCATATGCTTTTTGAGTTATAATTAGCGAAATTCCAGTATTAAAGGAAGGGCAAATTAATAATTTTAGTGGGGTTGCTTCGTACCTCGGACAATTTCATAAACTATTAGAGTAAAATTAAGGATGGAAAGCATATATGTAATGTCATACCAGCTGCTGCTGTGACATGACTGTGACGCTGCCGAAATTAACGTAAACGACAGACTCAGGTTCTTTGGAATCAAGCCATTGGAGACACCCCAGTTCTTCTTTCCACAAACTGTATCCAAGAGAATCCAACTCGTCTTTTTCTTAAACGACAGACTCAGGTTCTTTGGAATCAAGCCATTGGAGACACCCCAGTTCTTCTTTCCACAAACTGTATCCAAGAGAATCCAACTCGTCTTTTTCTTCATCTTTCACATTGTTGAGAAGTAACTGCAGAGGACCAATGGTGTAAACACGAGAAAACATGGAAGAGAGGGCATCCAATACATCCGATTCCAATGCATCGAACGTTTGGATAGCGCATGCTGAAGCTTCCAAAGCTTTATGTGCTGATTCCATGGCTAAATTGAATATGTCATCGTTTAATGCGTCAGTTGTTCGGAAAAAGGTTGGAAGGTCCTTCAGACGGATGTTTTTCATTCCAGGAATCCAGTCTATTTCTGTTTCCAAGTACTCATTCGTTTGCTGCCTCGCATCTATATATTACCCCAAAAAATAAAAAAAATCAGCTTTAGCCAATTAATATTGTTATAGGCAGGTAGGAGTAATTTCAAAGATAATTTGTCTATAATTTTACCTGTAAGTGGTGTATAGCCTTTGTCGAGAAGAGCCCGATACTGATAAAACCCCATGTACCCACAAGCCGGGAAAGTCCAGAAAACAGCAACCGGTATCCCAAGCTCTTGAGCTGCCGTTATTGTAAACGGCATCACACCGTCTCCGACTATACACGTGACCGGTGGATTCTCGGAATTAGCGGACCGGTCGTTGAGTTCTTTGAGAAGGTTCCGGAACATGGTTAAGAAGTTCCGTCGAATCGATCCACACAACAGAGCTACGTCTTGTGTGGCATCAAGATCAGAGGGGGGAAGACCGTCTGGGATTGTTTTGAACTGGAAATCCGGCAATGCGGAGAGAGAATCGGGTCCCGTGGTTTTGATGAATCGGTTTTGGTTGAATTCAGTGTTGACAAAGGTGATGAAGAAGCCCTTGTGGTGGAGGAGTTTTGCTAGTTTCATCAGTCCTTTCATGTGGCTTTGTGCCGGGAATGGTATGAACACTGCATGGGGCTTTTCATTATCAGCTGCAGCCATTTCCACCTTCTCTCTCTCTCTCTCTAGCTTCTACCGGTCTTTCTATTTGGTTGTGTTTTGTGGGTTTTTGTGTGTGTGAGGTATGAATTATGAAATGCTAGGCAATAATAACGTGCTGGTATAAATAATATCTTCATTGCTAATGTGTGTATTATTTTAATGTTTTACCTGCAAAAGAAACCAAAAAGATTCTTAATTTTATCATTAAACAAATACAATGGGAGATTTCACAAAGTTTATATCCAGGCTCCAACTATATGTGCGGCTTCTTTATTGGGTGGAGGAATGAATTATTGAGTTTGGTAACTTAGAAATTCGATGTATTTTAAATTATATTTAATATTGACTTGTTTATCAGACGATTTGTTCACAAACAAGTTCTAATCGGGTCAGACAGACAGACAGACAAAGCAAAACCGCTCACTTCCTACGCCTTTAAAAATCGATCAAACCTCGACTAATGTCTTCATTCTCACAAATCTACATTCCTCTCTCTAACAACCTTCAATACCCACTTCTGTTTCTCTCTCTAGACTCATGGGTAATCAACCAAACATCGATTTAGTTGGTCTTCCATTTGATATACTGTCAATTTTCCATTGCTGGGTGCTTAGTTGCCTTAATTTGAGTTTTGGGTTTGGTTACTTCGTTTTGTAGGTTCTACTGATAAGAAGATTAAAATCGGAATCAACGGTAATTATTTTTTTTGTTTTAAAAATTTTACTTGTGTTTTTCTTAAGTTTAATTGTTGGATTAGGGGAATTTATCTCTGCTGAAAATGGTTTAGGTTTTGGAAGGATTGGTCGCTTGGTGGCCAGGGTAGCTCTCCAGAGGAACGATGTTGAACTCGTTGCTGTCAATGATCCCTTTTTCACCACTGATTACATGGTATATATATTTGCTTTTATGTATATGTGTGTGTACAGTTATTGGTTTTTTTTTTTTTCCGGTCAAACTGAAATTCAGTTATTGGTATATGTTAATGTTCGCTTTGTACGTTTGCTCTGTTTTTTCCCTATTAGATTTGTGTTTGATTTCCTATTAGATTTGGGTATATGTGTCAGTCCCTTTGGATTGAGGGATTCGGTAAGGAAAGAAAAAAAAAGAAAGAGTAAAGGGTTAGAGTTTCTTGCCAAATTGCTTGTTTGGATTGTGTTATTTGGTGAGAAATAGTTCAAAAATGATATATATTTTTGATTGGCTCCTTCCGCTTTCTTATCACACCATTTCTCACAATGCAAATTGAGGCTGGTGTTTTGCTTATGTCTGCGGTACATGTTTGCTCCTTTTCCCCCCGTATCGTTGGCTCCTAAAATGCTTAGATTTTAGAGTGTGAATTTGTGATTGCGATTTGACCTCGTTGCTGTTGATGGTCCCTTCTCCAATCAATGCTTAGTAAATGTTTGTTTTTTCATATGTATGTATTCAAGTGTGTGTGTCAGCGTTTTGATTATTTCATATGTTTTTGCTACTTTTACCTTTTTTTTGGGTTGAAAACTATTCAGAGAGTGATGTTTCGTGATTGGGAATTGTGCAGACATACATATTCAAGTACGATATTGTTCATGGCCAGTGGAAGCATCATGATGTCAAGGTGAAGGACTCAAAGACCATTCTCTTTGATGAGAAACCAGTCACTGTATTCGGCCTCAGGTGTAGCACTATAGCAGTCCGTTCTTCCTTAACTTCCGTTGTCCTAAATTTCAAACCGAGTAATGAAACTTTGCAATTTTCGTGTGGCTTTTCTGAAGGAACCCTGAAGAAATCCCGTGGAGCGAAACCGGGGCTGAGTTTGTCGTTGAGTCTACTGGAGTTTTCACTGACAAGGAAAAGGCTGCTGCCCACCTGAAGGTTTGATTTGATCTCCCATTTGTTTGTTGATTTTTTTGGTCTGATGGAAGTTTGAGAAGTCTTTATACATCGGGTTAGGTTGTTTAATTAACATAGTACAAAGTCCTCTCAATGACTGAATTGGGTTAATTTGTTCAATGAAGGGTTATCAAGGCTTTTGATTCATGTATATGGTGATTGGGTATTGACTTTAATTGTGTGGGTGGTGATCAGGGTGGGGCGAAGAAGGTGGTCATTTCTGCCCCGAGTAAGGATGCTCCTATGTTCGTTATGGGGGTGAATGAGAAGGATTACAAGCCCGATATCGACATTGTCTCCAATGCTAGCTGCACTACCAACTGTCTAGCTCCCCTGGCCAAGGTTACATCTAAACCAATCAAGGATTAGCCAGAATTGTTAGCTTAGTTGATATTTTCACATGGCTTTGCTCATAGTTTTCTGTTTAAACATTTTGCAGGTTATTAATGATAGGTTTGGCATTGTTGAGGGTCTTATGACCACTGTTCACTCAATTACTGGTTAGTCGTTGCTCACATGGTTGTATATGCTTTTGAATAATGAGTTATGATGGATTTAATATTGTCTAAGTGTCTCTATTATATTGTCACAGCCACTCAGAAGACTGTTGATGGGCCATCAAGCAAGGACTGGAGGGGTGGAAGAGCTGCTTCCTTCAACATTATCCCCAGCAGCACTGGAGCCGCTAAGGTAGTTGTCGAAATACAAAGTTACTCTCTCAATTGATGTGACAATTGTTGCTTGAACGAGATTTGAACTCAATCTTTTGCCCAGTCGTTGGATTTGTTGAATAGCAGGCAGCAGCCACTGTAATTAGATGCGAAAATTTCAAAATGCTGAACACCCATATTGTGTTTTGTTAAACAACACTACGTTATAGGTTATGCGTTCTTGTTTGGTGAGATTTTTGACTGATTTCCTTGTTTTTTTCCACTCTGACAGGCAGTTGGAAAAGTTCTGCCAGCACTGAATGGTAAGCTGACTGGAATGGCCTTTCGAGTTCTGACTGTCAATGTTTCAGTTGTGGACCTCACTGTTAGGCTTGAGAAGGGGGCTTCTTACCAGCAAATCAAAGATGTTATCAAGTGAGTATCCCACTCTTGAAACTTGCACCGTCATCTCGCAAATAAAATTAAGCAATTTAGATGCCAGAGGATTTGTTCTGGTATCCTTGATGACCTAACAAGGATCTTACCACTGGTTGCTATGACGTTCCATTGTCATCTGATCTGATATTCTGTTTCTTGGTTAATTCAGGGAGGAATCGGAGGGGAAACTCAAGGGGATTTTGGGGTATACTGAAGACGATGTGGTCTCGACAGATCTCATTGGTGACAGCAGGTAAATTTTTTCATAGTTTACCTCCTTAGTGTCCTTGCTGATTAGGTTACCTAACATGTGCAAGCATGAAATTCTTATCAAATATTGTGTTTCTTGTGCAGGTCAAGCATCTTTGATGCCAAGGCTGGGATTGCCTTGAATGACCATTTTGTGAAACTCGTCTCTTGGTATGACAATGAATGGGGCTACAGGTAATTCTTGTATTTTATTTTTCTCTCTCTCATTGGAGTGCAAGTTTATCCATCCACCTAAAAGTTTTTAGATTGGATGAACATTACCCACTTTGTCTGGGGGCCGTACCATTTCCCTCTAAGATGATCAGAGACAATTATTTTGTAGGGTGTGGTTTGTAAGCCAATCCTGAAAAAAAAATTAGATCAATCTGATGTCTGTTAAGTATTTCAGATTTGCACTTTGTCTTGGTTGAAAATTCTAGTCTAGAATTTGAGCCAAGAATTGAATGGTTTGATGAAGCACTTATCGATATACAATTGAGTTGGGTTTTTAAAAGAATTGCCAAAAACCAAGCCTTACAAAATGGACAGATTCAATCATTGATCCGAGAGTTGGTGAGGCCCTGCACAAAATATGCAATATTCACCCACTTTTTATAGTGTGAACAAAAACAGCACTTGTTCTCACTATGATTACTTGTTGAATATTTGCCCCTTGCTGCATATTTAGTTTGTTTCCTTGACACTATAGTATATGTTGTTGCAGTTCACGGGTGATCGACTTGATCGTACACATGGCTTCTGTTCAAGCTTGATTAGTATCACCTCAGATGATGCAGAGAACTTCTAGTTTGCTCGTGTCGATGGGTAGTTTTCGGGTCTCTTGAGGTTGCTAGTTCTGAATAAACATCAGGTCTAATGTACTTAAGTTGTTGACATTGTTGACCTATGTCTGGGTCATAAGTTTTGAACTATGTCCTTGTTTTTTATGTTGACTCATGGAGTCTTCCTGGGTTTTTCCTTGTTGCTCCGTGTCTATTTTCTAGAATATGATAGTTCGCATATTATGTCAGAGTTGATTTCAATTTTTTTTTTTTTAGTAATTGATGCGTTTCGCATCGCATAGATGAGTGAACTAGTTCTGTGTGAGGATATGTTGAAGAATGGAGATACCACATTTAAGGATGCAGATTTCACTCTGTTGTAGAATTTGAGATGTCACATTTAACTTGTCTCACAAAATCAGTGCACACCACTCTGCACAATCAGTGCTTGTTCTTAGCTGGAAGACATCTAAAGGCTAAGCTACATTTTGGATTTTGTTTCCGTTGGCTTGTCTTTGTAGAGTTACAAAACATCATTTTTGGAATCAATAATGTTCCATGCATACAGATGCTTTATATGTTTTGTGGGATCCATTTCCAGATAGCAAGGCAATGAGAGTTGAAGTAGAAGTTGGAAGCTAATCCAAAACTAACCAACCAGCTCGTATCTGGGAAACTAATGCAGGACATGTAAGGAGTCGAAGTTTCCTAAATCATGGATAATCATGATAGTGTTATCAATCCAGTTGATGCAAATACAGCGATTCATTCAAAAGTCCTGTTTTGTGATCCCAAACTTGATAAACTCGCACAACAATTCGTGTTAACACAATTCAATCAAGCCTTCCTCAACAGTCCTTATTTGTTTTCTACAGCATATCTTAAAAAAGAACATGTGCGACCTACATCACCATTCCTCGACCTCCTATATAACCATTCCTCCGTCAATGGTGAACACCTGCACAGCCACAATTGCAGTGATGAATATGGAGAATGAAAATAACAAGCAAAAATAAAAATAGGGAAAGGTGAGATCTTTATCAAAAAACATAGATATGATGGGTTGGATTTAATAACCTGTCCAGTAATGTAACTGGCCGCAGGATTGAGGGCCAAGAATTCTACCAGCCCAGCAATTTCTTCCGGTTGGCCGTACCTACCTGAATTTACAAAGCAGACGATAATAAGAATTATTCAAAACCTTTTGCTTCATGTTTGTTTTGAAATCACGGATTTGCACTCCTATGAATCAGATAAAGAAGCAGTGAAAGTCTCAACCCCAATGTTATAGGCAACCCTAATGTTACATCTACCGGACGCAAGGGAGCGCCCTTATTCACCAGATGCTAGCTTGTTGCACAATTGGAAACAGGGATTTAAGATTTGTCGTGGGCAGCAAAGGAAGTGAAAGAACTGGTAAACCCAAAGAGAAGTATTTGGATTCAAGCCCATGGTACAAAGACAGATCCAGAAATAGAAAAACAGATGAAAATCAAGTAATTCAGGTTTAGGTAGAAATGAAACGAAAACACAAGGCTATATCTCAGCAAGAGCTTATATGTTTTCATCTATCTTACCCAAAGGATGGTTTCCAAGATTTTCTTCTCAATGTCTCCCCCAAACTTAGCAGTCATATCAGATGCAATGAATCCTGGGGCAACAACGTTAACCTGTTGAAAGAAAAGCTTAACTACTTGCTGCATCTAGTACAGTGTCTAATTATGAGAATGGATTGACATGATTGAAAACTCACATTAACATTCCTGCTTGCATATTCCTTTGCCACGGTTTTTGTTAGGCCAATTACCCCTGCTTTTGGCAGCACTATAATTGGCTTGCCCAATATTACCAGTAAGACCAACAACTGATGCTATGTTAATTATCCTCCCCTGTAACAAATGAAAGATCCCAAACCAAATTATTGGATGAAAACTTACCAGATAAATAAAAACATTTTATCACTTCTCAAAAATCCAAAGATCATTCTCAACGACACTCTCAATATCAGCACCGGTGACCAGCATACTACAACCTGTGAGAAAGGGATACCTTTTTCTTTTTCATCATAATTTTGGCTGCAGCCTGCAAATAGTGGAAAACATTATTAATCCGACAAACAAGAAAGTTACACGTCTGTCAATACTCAAGAACTAAAAGCCTTCACACCTGTGTGCAGTGGTATACACCAGTGAGATTCAGATCAATAACTTCCTGCCACTGAGACATCTTCATTCTCATCAATAAACCATCTCTGGTAATACCTGAAATGATAGGGAGGATCATTCAGAGGAAAACCTAAAACTGTATACAATGGAAGCAGAGATGAACTTTCAAGAACCTGCATTGTTTATCAATATATCAACGGTTCCCCATGCATCAACTGCCTGTACAGGAGAAAATTATGAGAGTATTAGCAGAATATTTAACCCTAAAACAATTATGAAAGGGAACTGGGGCTCACAGTTTTGATCATTTGATTCCACATCCTCTTCTTTTGAAACGTCGCCCCCAAAAGTAAGAGCCTGACCACCACATGTCTCGATCTGCAATTGTTGGTAGGGAAAAAATATCATCAATAATTTTCCACTCAGATCAGGGCCAAGCAACATCTTTGTCACGCAAGGAGTACGACAGATGATCATGAAACATACAAATTGTGAAGGATAGTCTCAGGACGTGATTCAAGGGGATGGTTAATGGGATACACATCTTTGTTTTCTTGACTAGTAATTACAATCATGACATTTTGTGTTGGTGTCGTAATAATCTAATATAGATTGGCAACTCCAATGTTTCATAATAATCAAGCAGCTGACTGGCTGGTTTTAGTGGTAGAGGGAGGGAAAAATCATTCAAGTTGATGCCTTTACTGAATAGCACCATCAAACCTTCATGAAGTCCAACAAACAAACATTCAAGTTTTGAATTGCTAATTAAGAAGAGATTAACTCAAGGAAAAAAACAGGAATACCACATGCATCAGGCTCATAACAGCTGTGCTACGAATACTGCAGAATATATCAAAGGAGATTATTTATGAAATTACAGGCTCTAGATAACAATAAACTATTTAACATCACCAAGAGATGACCAGCGTTGGTACCCACATCCTTAAGTAGAAAAAAAGAACTAATTGATCAAATCACCCCTCAAAAAAAGTTATCCGTTACCTCTTTACAAACTTCTTCTGCCTCCTTTGATGACCTAGCATAATTAACCAGAACCTGTCATTGGAAATTGAAGCATGTCAATGGAACTCTGGGAATGGATTTTGTAGAATCAGAGTTGAAGTCATGTCCTTTACATGTAACATGCCAACTAGCAAAAGCATCTTTAGCATTAAACCATATCATCCATTGAGCTAGAAGTGCTGAAACCTCACAAAACTATTGTAGTAAGTTACTTGTCATGGGTTTTCGAGTTTAAAAAAAAGGTTACTTGTCATGGGTCATAAACTTGTGAATTTTGTTGTCTGCCAAATGCAAATGAGACAGTATTCAAAAACAGTTCTACGTTAACATAATTCAATGACCAACATTGCATATAAACTTTCATATTACTTATCAGTTAAGGAAATAACTTGTGCATTGTGTACGACCTCAATTGTCATGTTGCAATTATTAAATCACATCACGTTGAGATCCCTTCAGATTCAAAGATGACCGAGGTATCCAATTAAACAACGGAACAACCATTATGTCTTCCCAAAATGCCAATGACAAAAAGTTTGATAGGTCAAGGTTCTTTGATGAATAGATGCATCCAAGAGATTAATGGATAATATTGTTTGAGTAGATACTACTCACTCCATAGAAATATGATTTAGGATAACATCCTCGCAACTGCAGGGCATAATCGATGTGGAGGTATAGAATACTAGGTGCACCCTAAACACTTTAATACACGAGTGGTGTAGTATCCTCTGACCTTACAACCAGCTTTCCCCGAAGCCAACGCAATAGCTTGGCCAATGCCTCTAGAGGCTCCAGTAACCACAACAACAGGAGCTTCCACGCTTTGAGTTGTTTCAATACTCGCTTGTGCAACAGTTGCAACCTGCACTTTTACACCTGCATTTTCCATCAAAATTGTTATTTCCAAACTAGATGATAATTATAACCATATTCTTCATCGACTGTTTATGTTTTCAAGAGAACAAAAAACTGTATACATAACTCTCAACATCCATTCTATAAGTTTTTGAAACTAACAGGAGTAATTTCAAAGAGTAGAAGCCTCTGGTACACCCCCCCAAACAATTTAGGTGACAAAAATTTTGGCATAAAAAAAAAAAAGCGTAACTAACACCAAAAAGATGCATAACCATCTAGAAAAATACGTAACTTTTTTGGGATTTCATTGTAGCTGAAATGAGGATGTTGAGATGGATATGTGGTAAGACTAGGAGAGATAGAATTAGAAACGAAACTATTCGTGAGATGGTAAGAGTTGTATCTATACAGGATAAGTTAAGAGAAAATAGACATTTAACGTAGAACTACATATGCAGTAGTCAAGAAGAGGGACATGATAGTAGTGGATAGTAGGGCTAGGAGAAGAGAAAGACCCAAAATGACTTTGGATGCCGTGGTATGGAAGGATTTGGGCTTACTAAATCTAAGTGAACCGGTAGCCCTGGACATAGCTCAATGGAAAAATAATATTCATGTAGCCGATCTCAATTGATGGGGACACAAGACTCAGTCCGGTTTGGTTTGATTTACCGTGCACCCCTATTCGTAACTTCATTTAGAAACTGCGCAACTGGAGTACCACAAAACAACTTAACTAATAAGTCAAAAAATACACGTACCTATACCAAAAATAGACATACTATGCACGAAAACTAACCATACACTTTCGATGTCAAATATAGGTGACATACACCAAACCTATGCATTTTCATACAAAAAATTAAAAAATCGTAACATTTCAACTATACGCCTGGCTTTCTCCTTTTCTGAGATTGAGATACTCTGACTCTCGAGGTCCTAACTTGTCCAAATGCGTACTAATTCCAACACAAAAATGCCTACAACTGGTTCCTCAAAATTATGCCTGAGAAAGGACTAGTTCTAACTTCTAAGTCTAACACGACTAATTCGATCAACAAAGCACGAGTGATACAATAATACAGTGATATCATCCAATAAAAAGTCAGTATACAAGAACAACCGCGAACCTACATACTTGCGTAATACTTTTATAATTCTTCTTCCACTATGAACGACGTGCAATTTCTTAACAAAAAATACAACAAAACTAATTGAGAATTTGAGATGTTCTGCGCGAAGACTTAATTTTTTATTTTTATTTTTTTGATGAAAAGTACACATCATTTTGTGAGTACACGTGTAGTGTGACTAGTAGTGAGGAAACGAAATCAATACCGGACGAAACTAAGGAGCGTCTGGCGCAATGCGGGTTAAGGCTCTGCCTGAGGTGGACGGATCCTACTAGGCCGGTAATCGGAGAGCATTGCCGGAAATGAGCGAGTTTCAGGTCGCCGGAATGTGCGATCGCGGCGGCTTTGAAGGCGGTGACCGGTGGAGCAGCCGTTGAGGGTCTGGTGAAAATTTGATCGGAAACGATTGGAGAGAGAGAGAGAGAGAGAGATTTGCTTTGGAAGCACCGAAGTCAGAGAGAGTGGCGATGAAAACAAAGAGGCTCCCTTAAGCGTCTTTGTTCGATGAAAGTCGTTACAGTGGTTGGCGACATGGGTCGGGTCGCCGAAACAGTTTCATGGGTCGGGCCCCGCCGGTGGATGGATGTCAATATCCTCAGGTTATTATTGTTATTAGTAGGAGTAGTATTTTTTTAGGGAGGTGATTTTGGCACTCCAAATTTAGCCAATGGCACTCTACTTTTAGTTTTATTTTCTCACATGATTAACACACAAAGTGGAGTGCCAGTGGTAAAAACTGGAGTGCCAAAATCAATTTACTTTTTTTATCCGCAATATCCTCGATCTTTCATGTGATTCTTCATGTAACGTAAAAAGGAATCCACCACGATTTTATTTCATGATCTGAGCTGTTTATTTAGTACTCGATCTTGATCTATTTGATGCCAAGGGAAAAAAGCAAGTGATTGGAGATCGATAAAAGTTTGTTCGAATCGTATTTAAGAGAAATAAATGGTCAACGATCTATTTTTCTTGTGACAATAAGTTCCGTTTGAACGGATAAAGTGGTTTTTTTTTTTTTTTTTTTGCAGGGACGTTAACCACAACTTACAAAATGAATTGTTCGAATCATTAAGAGTCTGTTTCACTAATTAAAATACATATTTATTTTTCAAATAAGTAGTACTTATTTTTTGAATGAAACGTGATGTATTGTGAGAGAATGACCTGTCTCGTAAAACAAAAATTAAAACTTAAAAATAAGAACCTTAACGGAATGGAGCCTAATTGAGCATGTGATTGAAGGCGAGTGTGAGACGCAAATTGAAACCTGCCATGTTTTATTGACGTCAATTGTAAGAGTTCTAGTCCATGTCTTCGCATTCGTTTTTTGTTCAAATAGTATGGCTTAACCTATTAATTGCCCTTCTATATATTTATGATATGAGAACTGTAATTTAGTTTGTCAATTCCATTAGAGACCGATGATGGACATTATGAACGTGATGCTACAAAATTATTGAATGACACCAAGAATCACAATTCCTGCAGTCGCCACTCCCACTTATTATTCCAAAAATCTCCCTCAAAACCCAACCCAAACAGAGCTTGACTTTGACCAAACCACCAACTCATTGCACTGCTCAAAATCACCGAACCAAACAACGTATGCCATTATTTTTGTTTCTCCTATGCAAACTCGTTCAATTCTCTCCCTTTTTTCCAAATGCATTATATCACATGGGCAAAAAAACCCAACATATTCGTCATTAAGAAAAACCTCGTGGAGTGTCAGTGAAATTTACCGAACCGAAAAATTGGTTTGGGTGAAGAAAACAGTTCACAAAGTGCATTGGGGAAAATTTTTCAGTGCCGAGTGGGTACACGTGGTGCCCGCTCGCACATCCGAGCCGTCCATTGCGTGTTTGAACGGCTCAGATTTGGTGAGAGAAAAAGGACAGAGAAAGTATTGGGAAGAGAGGGTTTCAATCCGAGCCGTCCAAAAGTGTATTGGACGGTTCGGATGCGCCAAGCAGGTATATCTTACGTGGTGCCCGCTCGGCACTGAAAAATCACTTGTGCATTGGAGCTGGAGAAGATGAGTTAGCATATTCTTCCTTTTGATTGCACTAAAGCACCGACCACCTTGTAGGATATACCCGCTCGGCACTGAAAAATCACTCGGAGAAGATGAGTTAGCATATTCTTTCTTTTGATTGCACTTAAGCACCGACCACCTTGTAAGATATACCCACTCGACACTGAAAAATCACTCGTGCATTGGAGCGGGAGAAGATGAGTTAGCATATTATTCCTTTTGATTGCACCAAAGCACCGACCACCTTGGTTAATAATATCAAACGTAACTAATTGACCATATTCCTTTTCTAAGGTTCACAGCCATTGTAGCAATTTCCCCTTGAACTCTTCAATCTTAACTCTTAAGGAAGGATTTTAAGAAATCAAACACTCTGACTATGCCAACAACGGAATCCAAATAAGCTTTATCTTCAAGTTGCATGGTGAAGAGGTCCTTCAAATATGGGTGTTAAATTAATGAGCATTAGGAAACCATCTAACCAGTAAAATCGTATAATCAAACACTCTGACTTTGCCAACAACGGAATCTAAATAAGCTTTATCTTCAAGTTGGTGAAGACTGAAGAGGTCCTTCAAATATGGGTGTTAAATTAATGAGCATTAGGAAACCATCTAACCAGTAAAATCGTATCTTTCTACCTTTTTCAGATAATTGATTGGTGGAGAGGGAATAGAATATGAACATTTCAATCTCAGAAGGCTAAGATCAGATGTGTTTGAAGCCTTGGATATACTCTGGATGCCTGTGTCCTCAGTACAGTACCCACTCCAAAAGAACTAATATATCCCACCATTGGGCGGACACAAGGGGGTGCCAGGGTGCCCAGGTCCTTGCACAACTCCAAATACTCTCATCTAATTATACTCTCATGTAATGATGATATCTTCATAGACGGTAAGTAGGGAAAGTGGAGGTAAAAGTTGATATGAAATGTGTAATAATGATATTTTTTTAATAAGTTGGAGTTACGAAGCGGGATATTTAAAAAGAGAAGGAGGGAGTACTAGTTTTTTAGGTTAATTTATAAAAGTTTTATAGGACCGGCCCCTGCAAATCTCTTGAGGAGAAAAAGTTTATGAACTCTTATATATGTGTGAAGAGGTCTGGTACAGTCCATGAACTGGATCCATGGAACTGTCTGGACGATCCAGGCAGTTTCATGGACAGTTTCATAGATCCAGTGTTTAGTGAATCTGGACGGTCCAGACAGTTTCATGGATCCTATCATATTTGATGTGTGAAACCCCTTAAGATTTCAAGTGATGAACCATTTTTTGGTCGGTGGTAAAAAAAACTTGTGGACCGTACACCTTCCACATTGTTTTTTGCCTGGGAAGAATATTTTGTGAAGGAATCATTATATTATGTTCCAAACAGTAAACCTCGATATAGTGTTGCCAGAAACATGGCTTGGCTTCGTACATCTATAAATACCTCCCTGCAGACTGCAGTATTCTACATAGGAAATTTTCAAATTTTCTGCTCTTTGATAGCCTAAAAACAAGATGAGAGCCCTCAGCGTTGTTTTCGTCGTTCTTGCATTAGCCCTTCTCCTAAGCACCAGACCTCAGAAAGCTGATGGTAGAGTCTTCCGTGGTTTCAAAGTCCTTCAATCAGGTGAGTTTCCTGCTCAACTCATGATTCTGAAAACAGGAACAAACAGAGCATATTTCCCGTCGCGTTTTCTAGCCAAGGGTCTAGTCCCCCCTGCAGGACCAAATCCTGACACCTACATACCCCATGAAGCCCATGCCCGTCATGTTACGCCTCGTTTTCTGTACCTTTAGCTCGTGGTTTCTGTACCCGTAACGACGACGATGATGATGACAACGAAGAAGAAGCCATTAACAATGTCACTGTGCGGTGTGTAAAAAACTCTTCGTAAGTTGTTGGGTTTTAATCATGCATAGTGACACTCTATATAGGAAAGGTTAAGAGGATTTCTTTTTCGTGTATTGTCTTTCGTAACAGAACATAAAGAAACATTACAGTAATGTATGCAGCCTTAGCTTCTATAGTAGTAATCTATACTATTGTTATTGTTATCGGACGTTGCTCTTTCTGCATAGGTGACTTGTTTTTAAGGGCAAACTTCACTAATTAACCGGCCCATGTGGGTTGGTCTATGTGCGGATAAACCCCTTCATATTGCTTTGTTGCGTCCGCACATCCTGTGATTTGTGTAAAATTGTATCTGCTCCCAATTTCGTCAATGTTAACGAAAGTGAGATCCGAACACTATTCTTTCTTCGATAAACCCCTTCACACGCCTCTTGAATTTGACCAATATATTAAAAATTTAATCTCAGCCGTTCATAATGTTAATCCGAACACTATTCTTCGTAAAATGAAAGGTAAATTTGAATGTAAAATTTACTTTATACTCCCTTTGTCCCCATTTAATAGTCTTTTTTGAAAATATAAATTTAAATGTAAAATTTGTTTGGAGGGCAAATATTAACTTTTAAAATATACGGAGTATAATTTTGTTTATTTCAAGCAAGTGTGTTTCAAAGTCGAAGCTATAGATCTTCATTCAACGTGATTTTATTTCCACGGATGTTTTATTCAGCAAATTGTACAAGATTGATGGCTCGGATTATCAAGGTGACCTCGCGGACCCACAATAGTCTTAATTTCACGGTGATCGAAGTTGAGATCTCCAATTTTAGTGAGTCTTGACTCACTAGTGTCTAGTGAGGCTCCTGAGGCATTCCCATCCATCAACAAACTTGCCTGGGATTTCATACCTAAAGAAAAGGTTTAGTTTGAATTGTCTCATAAAGCTATTACAGGTAAATTTCTACTTATAGACATACAGAAAGAGATACCAATATGTAAATCGCTGCATTATTTCTACATAGTTTTCCCTTCTTCAGTCTCTGCGATTGCCTAAAAACAAGATGAGAGCCCTTTACGCCGATAGCATGGTTTTCTTTCGAAAATGCTACGGCCACCAACGGTGGCTTCACCGACCTTGCACCGATGTCCATGCGGTACCTACTACGGGTTTCGCACAGAAAATATGGCTCGTTCAACAATTTTTTTAAAAAAACGAGTGGCCTCGTGAAAAATAAGCTCAATCCGATGTGTAAGAATTCACCAATCTTCATATTTTTCATTCAGATTGTGCTGATTTTTCACATGAGCACTCGGTTATTTTTTAAAATGATCGAACAGCTAGGATTTCAGTGCAGAACCCGTAGTGCACTTTGCGTGGCAGTCGGTGCAAGGTCGGCAGTTGTAGAAGGGTTCGTTTTCTTCATTCTTGCATTAGCTTCTCCTAACCACCAATGCCCAAAAGCATTAAAAACTGAGATGAAAAGTCTCGTCTGCACAGCCATAAAAGCATAAAATTGCTTAATGTAGATACTCCGGTACCTTTGCATTGCAAACCGAGGAGAAATAGAAAGACATGATTCCAACCACAAAACATTCTACAAAACATGAAAAGTCTGAGTTCGAATTTCAAAGGATGGACCAATGACTCAATATTTCATTCTCATATGCGGTACAGAAGAAAAATAGACACAAACAAAAACAAAAAACAAAGGCTTCTCAAAGGGAAATCCCAATGAGTTAGCGCCCATAATCACACGGAATTGACTCAGACAGGTTGAGGAGAGTCGCAATATGACAATCTTGTTCTGCACCCAGTTTGGCGAGCCTGTCCACCACCCTGGTGCCCTCCCTCAGAGTGTGTCCAAAGGTTTAGAAAGGATAGTTGCCAGCTATACGCAGATTCGGAGAATAAGAGAGCTACATCCTAAAAGAATGAAAAGGGTAATGGAGTGCTTACTGCTAAGCACTTCTCTGCGCTGGTCTCTTAGAATTATTCTTGCGTCGCACCTTTATCAGAGCCTTATCCAAATCCTGCACGAGGAAAAACACATCATTGTTGTGAAGAAACGATAAAAACAGATGTGTCATGGATCCGCGTCAAATTCTGAGACGTAACAAAAAACTACACACACAAGATTTTCAAGATGAATGTGGATTGAAGGCATTCCATTTCCAGAGCCACATATATAACTCAGTTTATATCTAGATGGATCCTTCCTCTCTAAAGGAGAGGAGACAATATTAGTAGGAATCATTCAACATCAGGGTTTACAATTGATGCATGCCCAATTTCCGTCATCATCCAAAGTTGCGATAATCTAACATGTATTGCAGCTCATATGAACACATCTCTAAAAGATCCAACAGTCAGGGTAAGGTCTGTAAGGAGGACTCCAAAGTTCATGCATCACCACCAAATCTACCAATGGCCAATTCTATCGGTCCAACCATCTTTACTACTGCAGTTAATGTATTAAAATCCACTCAACAAATACAGCCATGAATCAAACTGAAGCCCACTCTCACAAGTCAAGTTATTATAGTTTGTAACATCCAGAGACCCTTGGGAGCTTCTGAAACTGTATACGAGTCCCATTTATTTTTTGGCAAGTATACCAGTCCCATTCATCACGAATGGAAAAGGTATATGTAAAACATGCAAAAAGCAAGAACAAGGCGCCAGATACGGAATTCTGATAACTTAAATCTGTCATGGCAAACTCCAGTTTCAGTGCTCTTTCTAAAGACCTCAAGGCTCGATAATCAGTTACTTGTATCCAAAATGTCAATGGAGAAAATAGAAGTTCTTTAATAAGCAAATCAACTCAACAAGAAGTCAAATCCAACTATTTGGAGATGACTCCACAAATCCTTTTGAAGAGAAAGTAATAATTATAAAACACCATTCTCATGGTTGCATGAATGATCTTGAAAGATAGCGTATAAAATAAGCTAGAAAAACCTCAATGTAAGAGACAACCAACAAGCAAACCCCATATTCACCTGAGTTTGTTCTTTAGTCGACGTTTCATCAGTCCAACGACTCTCCAGATTGTAATAAGCTCTAGCTTTCTCATCAAAAGCATGAACAATAATTGAGCCTGAAAGGTAGTCACCGAAACCCAGTTCAATCAATACACAATTGCTAACTTAGAACAGTCTGTCAGTGAAAAAAGATTACAAGTATAATGAATCCCTCAATATTAGTCCGGTGAAATCGCTTGTCTTGTTGAATTACATATCCACTCATTATGAGTCGGACTAATCAAATATGGCTTAATAGTTAGATAAGGCATTTTGTAGTTTTTGAGACTATGATGCCAATATCCGCCAGCACTGCACAAAAATAAATGTCCAAACAATCCCGATAAGTAAACCAATAGAGACGTGTACATACCAGAGTCGATAACGATCCACTTCCCCTCCTTTTCTCCTTCTATACTGGGAAGTAACATCCTCTCAGCCCCTCTTTGCTTTTGCTTAACCTGTCCATCAAAACCAGACAATAATGATTCAATTAACAATTTTTGTTTTCCTAACTAACCCAGTAACACAGAAACTATTCTTAAAAATAAACAATCGGCACCAAGTTCTGATTCTAGCGAGAGGTTGTGATTGGAAAGTCTCAAAATCTTGGCTCTCTTTGATTTTTTCTTGCCTTTTATGAACTTCATCCAGATTTGAGTTCAATGTGATTATAGTTTTCCAGAGAGTCTTCATGAGATGAACCAAGAAAGTAGACATATAGAACAAATTTGTAACAAGAAAAACAAAGACAACCAAACCCCAAAATATTAAGCTTTTTTAGAATGACAAAAAAACGGAAAGAAAAGGAAAGAAAAGAAAGTTCTCAATTCCAAGATATTGGTCAAGTTTTTCAATCATCCGAAAAGGAATGCAGACCATAGTGTGTGGCAAATAAGCTTCTGCGAGACTGTGTGTGGAGGAAATAGAAAAGGTTGCTTGGTAAATTAGTGCTTGACCAGGTTCTTGTCTAACAGCAGCTACTAAAGATTAAAGAGCGAAAATCCTCTTTTGTTTGGGACTACCTCAAAACCAATGAGGTAGCAAGTCTATCCTTACTGACAGCACAGCTAGATGCTGGCACTCAGTTCCTCGCACTCAATTCCTCCCAGATACATTGCTTACATACCTGGCACAATATTCTTGGGAAGCAATTGAATCTAAGGTCCCGAGGAGAATTGGCAGAATATCTTGTGAACTAATCGAGGTTGAAGTTGAAGATTCCAATCAGCTAAACACCCAGTGTTTAAAAGGTACCAAGTGGATAGGAAACTCCTTCTAACACAGAAATAATAATACAACGCAACAAGTACCCATTCTAGCCTTTCGGGAATTCAAATTATTGCATATCAAAACAACACTGACGTAAATAGTAGCAATTCACTAAAAATATCAACCACCACAAAAATGCGTGCATGCGTAGGACTTCAAAGGAACCGATCCCAAGCAGCTTCACGTTCAGCTCCTTAGTAAACGAGTCCATTTTGAGCTCAAGTTTTAAGCTCGGTAAACAAACCCAAGCTAGTTGTAACTCGGCTCCTTAAGTAAACTAACCGAGCTCGAATACCTTGATATTGAACAAGCTGAGCTCGTGCTAGACTAGTCGTTTATGAGCTAAGCTCAGACACATCAAAGCAAGACTCAGCTTGTTTCTAGAGGCTCGTTAAGTTAACAAACAGATTTCAATCACCTTCATATTAAACAAGCCAAGCACAAGCTATACTCCTTTTAAACGAGCTAAGCTCGAGCTATACTACTTTCAAACGAGCCATGCTCGAACTATACTACTTTCAACGAGCCATGCTCGAACACTTCAAATCTCAGCCTGACTCATACACGGCTTGTTTGTAGAGGCTTGTTAAGTAAACGAACCAATTTTGATCACCTTTATATTAAACAAGCCAAGCTCGAGATACACTACTCCTAAACAAGCCAAACTTGAACACTTCAAAGCTCGTCTTGACACGTTTGCAGCCCTAGACTGAAAGTGTGTGCGCGAGCTCAAGCCAGTTGTAACTCGGCTTGTTTGCAGAGGCTAGTTAAGTAGACAAACTGAGCCGAGCTCGACTACCTTGATAACTAAACGAGCCTAGCTCGAGCTAGGCTAGTTTTAAAAGCAGCCTAGCTCAAACACTTCAAATCTCGGCTCCACTCATTTGCAGCCCTAGACTCAAAGTGTGGATGTGAGACCGCGTGCGAAGGAAAGTGAAAAGGCGAACCTTGTAAATTAGGGCTTGAGCGATGTTCCGAACGTGCCAAGCGGACCGGCCGGTGGCGAACACCATGAAATCGGTCCACTCGCACTGGTTCCCGACGGGGACGACGCTGATGTTGTCCGCCTTGACGTCGGTGAGAATCTTCTGGACCTCGTCCAATTTCAGCAGCCCTCTGTCGACGGCGACGGCGTCGTCGTTGTTATCGACGAGGGAGGAGCACAAGGTGCGGTTGAGCCCTGGAAACCCTAGCTTCCATTGCCGAGTGGATGAGAGAGAAAGAGCTCGAGACCTCAGAGCAGCCCACATCGGACCACAACCCACGTCGGTATGCCGGCTACCGTTGAGGGATAGAGTTGGCTAGATGGATTCGAACGTAAACGACGGCATCGCGACGAAGACAAAATCCGATACGACGGTGGTATCCCGTCACAATTTTTCTAGGGTCTGTTTGGAACCTAAGAAAAATGAGGGGGACAAAAGGAAAATTTTTTATTTTCCTTAACGGCTGTTTGGTTCCTATTTCAAGGAAAAGGAAAGTAAAATAAAATAGGAAGGAAAGAAGGCTCTGGAGAGGGGAATGGTTGGGAAAATTGGAGAGAAAACCCCACACAATTTTATAACCAAGAAAGGGGGAATTGCATTTCAGTGGTAAGAGGGGCAAAAAACTTCCCGCTCATGGACCACTTTTTGGGAATTGTCCAGTCATGAAAAGGAAAACATTAATTTCCAAGACATGATGTTGAAGACAAAAATACTCCTCCCTCCCACTTGTCCTGAATCAGGGGCAACTTAGGTTCATATAAGGGTCAACTTAAGTTCATACACGAGACAACTTCTGGGGCAACTTAGTTCACAAACGGGGCAACTTAGGTTTATACACGGGGCAACTTAAGTTCATACACGAGACAACTTCTGGGGCAACTTAGTTCACAAACGGAGCAATTTAGGTTCATACACGGGGCGACTTAAGTTCATACACGAGACAACTTCTGGGGCAACTTAGTTCACTAACGGGGCAACTTAGGTTCATACACGTGACAACTTAAGTTCATACATGGGGCAACTTAGGTTCATACACCTCACAAGCATTCCCAACTTGCCCAAGCTTGGTACACGCAGACAACAACCAATGTAGTCTTTCGATTTCGCGTGGAGAGAGAGGACAGTGAGGCCCATTATCAGAGTCACTACTAGACCAATCCCTACCCGCCTGATTATTCAGTTCCGACAGCGTCCGTATCCCGCCCGCGGCGTGACTCGAGGAGGCCTTCTTCTTGTCCTACCGGGGCCGGAGACCATATCGGCTGGGCGGTGGGGATGGGGAACTGGAGCGGGCTGGAGACGACGAGGGAGAAAGGGGTTGTTGTGGAGTGGCGACGGGGGCGGTGGATGATGGTGGTGATGGAGGCTTGGAAGCTGCAATGATGGAGGCGAATTCTGTGGATTTGGGCAACTGATTTTTGCCCCAATTTTCCTCAAGCTTGTTGGCTGCGTAATGGGGAAGGGAAACAAGGAGAAACTGATTTTTAGGGTTTCAAATGTGTATGGGTTATATTAGTCTTTTTACATTATCTTTCCATGTATGAGGAATTTTTTTAGTTTCGTTTCATATCTGAGGAATTCCCAAAAAACCTGTTCATGGGTTGAGAAAAATTTTCCCCTTGTTCCACTGAACACGAATTCCCCCCAAGATGGTTAAAAGTTTTCCTTTTCTTTTAAAGCCAAACAAGAGAAAATTATTTTCCTCATAGTTTCTTTTCATTTTCTTTTTAAATCAAACAAGAGAAAATAATTAATTTTCTCCCCACTTTCCCTCTCTTTTATTTTCCTTTCCTTTCTTTTCTACAAGTTCCAAACAGAGCCTTATTATATTCCAGATCTAAAAAGATTATCGGATTGTTTCTGGATTTTTTTTCTCCCGAATCTCCGCAAAATTTGTGTATTAGGAGTAGTTTGCAAGTCTCATTCATGTACTCCATCCAATTTGTTACAACAAAAGCACAAACTAATAGTACTATATTTTTTTATGAAGAGCAAGGATTCTTGATCTAAGGGGCCGGCTTAGTAGACATATATTATTTATAAGAACGTATACTTATAATATCATAACATTTTTATTTTTCAATTCATTAAATTTGTACATTAAAATAATTCTAGCCTAATGCAATTAAAGTATATCAACAATTTTGTTTTCTTTAGATTATTTCAACTGTTACGTGCTTATTTTTTATTTATGAAAGAAATTGAGAAATAAAAATGTAAAATAACCCGATTTTTTTTATCAAATCAAACAAAAAATTTTAAGATTGCAAGTAACTATACACGAATAATTATCAATAATATTTAAAATCAGGCATATAGAAAATAAAACTTAAATCAGGTACAGAGAAAATAAAATTTTTAAAACTCGGGGGTTTGGGGGTCAGGCCTCAGTATAGCTTCGCCCCTTATGCCTTCCATTTTTCAGCTTTGTTCCACTCCAATTACATAAATCACAAGGGAAAAATGGGCAAAGAGGTTAGAGTTGGCTTTGAGCTAAATCAGAAGAAGCGGCCTCTGTAGGGCCCCTAAAAAAATTTGAACTTTAGACTCTCTTATTTTAGTACCTTCTATAATAGTAGTCCAACAAAAATGCCCAATCTTTATTTTTCGCTTTAGGCCCCTAAAAATTCAAAGCTGACCCTTGTCAGGAAGTCTCATGTTGGTACATCCACTCTATCACACCGCTCCAGCACCCAAAAAGAAGTCTAAAGTTTTGATTAGGGACATTAATGTCTTTTAAATTGATATTAGAAGAACATTCATGCCATACAATCATTCTGAAGGGGTAAAATGTGTATACACACGGGTGTAATTTCGGTTACTTTTAGTAACGGTCTACCAACGATAACGGAGAGTGGAAAATCTACAGCCGACAGCAAAAGCAGAGAAGGAAAAATTGTAATTTCAGAAACTCGGGGGAGGTTGTTGTCATTGTCAGAAACCTCGGGACGTGTTTGATTGCAGATTTAGGGTGAGATTATTAATGAGAGGATGAATCATTTATTCATGTTTGTTTTGCACAAAATCAGGATTGAGATTGAGGTAAGATTGTAAATAACAAGCTTGTTTTGGCTAGAATTAGAATTGAGATTGAGATTGGGGTGAATTTTTAAACCGGTCTTACTTAATCCCATGGGGATAAGGATTAACAATGGACCAATTAATTCCTCTCATAAAAATCTAACCAAACAAGGTATTAGGAGTCACATAGGATTATTAATCCAATCCCACCCTTCCAAACCTCCTATAAAACACGCCCTCAGGGCTGGTAAGTGAAAGTTACCTTATCTGCAACCTCGTCTCTCTCTCTCTCTCTCTCT
This sequence comes from Rhododendron griersonianum, assembly GCA_018127125.1. Taxonomy (NCBI): domain Eukaryota; kingdom Viridiplantae; phylum Streptophyta; class Magnoliopsida; order Ericales; family Ericaceae; genus Rhododendron; species Rhododendron griersonianum. The sequence goes on along the minus strand of CM030799.1, from coordinate 3,979,579 downwards.
CTTCTTTTTTCTCTCTCTCGCTTCGGGGCTCTTCGACGCCACCTCCACGACGATCGATCCGGTCAGCCACCGAGTCACCGGCCACCTCCGCCTCAAGTCACCAGAAACCCCAAGGTGTTACACCTCTTTTTTTTTTACTTGCTTTGCAGTGGCTTCTGTTTAGGGCTTATATCTACTGATTCGTTTCGATGTTATGAATTATTTTTTTTCGTTTTTGTGTTCGAAATATACAGGTCTGTTAAGAAATTGTAAAGTGCCGTCTGATTTTAACTTGATTTAGATTTTCTTTGTAATTATCTAATTACTGACAACATTATGGTTTTGTCTTCTGGACGTCTAGGGTTTAAAATTCCAATTATGCTTGTTCCTCTCGTGTAGCTTTTAGTAGTGTTAGTTTCTTTACCCGGTTTTAGTTCGATTGTCTGTGGTATTGTCGTTCCATTTCATTAGAATTTCATCTCGTGTTAGGTTTTGCACAAGGAAAGGAAGAGTTGACATGGCTGATACGAGAATGGCGTTCGTGAGTGAGGAGGAGAAACAGATAGTGGAGCCAGAACTCATCAACTACTCCGGGACAAAATCCAACAGGAGACTTGAGTCGTCTCGTCCTGATGGCGATAGGAAGAAATCCAAATTGGATGGTGATAAGAAGAAAAAATCCAAATTGGATGGTGATAAGAAGAAATCCAAATTGGATGCACATAAGTTGAAACCAGAAATAGATTATGATAGTTTTGATTATGATAATTTTCCAGTAAAGCAGTGGATGCAAATGTTTCGCAAGTTTACATCCCTAGAGATGATGGATTACCAAAGGAGGCTCCTAAAGAGCGGGGTATGTATATACATATTTTGATACTACTACTATTTATCTCCTTAAATTCACTCTGTAAACACTCCCTCCCCTCTTTAATTAGTAGGTTTCTATTGTAATTCCAATAGAATATTTATATACATGTAGGGGTTTGATGTTGGGGATATTCCCAATAACATACATCCTCGGGATGCACGCATCACACCAGTTCGGTTGGATGATTCCGCTGGAGATGAGCAATTGAAGGAGCTCGAGAGTTATTCAAAGTTGGCTCTTGACCAGTACAACCATAACAGTGTATGTTTGTGTGTTTGGGCTTTTCTGGTTCTTTAAAAGTCTTCCATCCTTGCCTCATTTATTGTAACTCCTTCTAACTTCTTCCTTAAATTGTACTGTAGCAGAAAACGAAGTACCTTTTTGTGAAGTTCCTCAAGGCAAACTACAGCCTCCACGCTTATGAATATAAGGAGTATTACTATATTACCTTTCAGGCCAAGGATGTTGCCTGTTCTGAGCATTCTCTCCCTAAGAACTTTCAAGCTCTCGTCGGTGCTGGCGAGGATGAGGCAACGGTTGATTTTTGCAGGCCTGAACCATGATTCTAATTTCGAACTAGTCCAAGGTACTTTCTGTATGAGTCATCTTCTTATATTGTAGTAGTTGGATTGTTGATGGTTTTGTACTTTTATGTTACCTCCCTTTTCTTTTTCTTTTTGACACTTGTGCACTTCTGCTGGTTTTTGAATGGATACCATGGCTTTGAAAATTGGTCTGCCCCTTCACTTTATCTTTTCTTCCGTTCGATGTTATTCGAAATTATTTATATGTGGTCTTGTTATGTGCTTCACTGTAGTCCACTGTGCACCTTTTCAGCAAAAATTAGTTGAAGTTTTTTTCCGATGTTGGATGGGAGGAATGATTTTAGTTTCATTCCATAGAAATACTACAATAACATTGGAATCAGGTTATATCGTACAGTTTTTGAACAGTTTATCTTTTACTTTTTCCTCACTAGATTAAAAACAGATAATGTTATGTCATTCTTTTTAAGAAATGGTATGAAGAGAGCATGGTAGACGCTTTTCGTATTGCTCTCATAATCAAACTTGGTCACAACATTATTCAGTATTGCTATCACCTTTTTGTTTTCTTAATTACTAGGTTTTTTTTTGGTTGCAATGAATGGTGCTTGATGTTCTAAGTACTTTGGAGTTTAGACATCTGTTTTTATGCCGGCCCAGCATCAATCTATTTTCGGCGAAGGGACTTTAGGAATAGCTATTCTAGAGGGGTGTTGGCTCTACGATTTTGCGTTTGCAAGAGGCAAGCTATTGCAACTGAAAATCATGGGCTTTTTCTTGAGAAAGGCTTCTTTTGCAGGACTAATCTCTATAGTCTATATTGTGGGGAACCCTTAAACGAACTTGCGGAATCTGGACCGGTTTGTTTATTGGCTCATTTACTCACCAACTTTTTTCCAATACTGCTTTTAGTTGTCTTATTATAGGGGCTTTAAACTCCTCAGCTTCAAGCTAATTATTAGTTGGGGAGAGCCATTAACATCTTTGATCCCAGAATTACATGTCTTTAAACTTGTCATTCTTTGTCCAAAGATTACAATCTGCAAGGTTTCTTCATTTTAACTTGTGGCAATATTGTGACAACTGCTGGGCTCTGAAAACTTTGGAGTGATTGCGGGGAACCCTAAAACGAACTTGCGGAATCTTAACCAGTTTGTTTATTGGCTCATTTACTCACCAACTTTTTCCCAATACTGCAATTGGTTGTCTTAATTTGGGCTTTAAACTCCCCATCTTCAACCTATTTATTAGTTGGGGAGAGCCATCAACATCTTTGATCCCAGAATTACGCGCCTTTAAACTTGTCAAGTTGTCATTGTTTGTCCAACGATTAAAAATCTGCAAGGTTTCTTCATTTTAACTTGTGGCAATATTGTGACCACTGCTGGGCAATACTCTGAATACTTTGGAGGCATCTATGAAGCAAGGCTACTAAATGAAACATAACGAACCCGTACCAGCCTACGAGGTGTATTTTCGATTCTGGGTTATCACATGTTTCGCATACCCAAATTCTTTTTCTCAGTCTTTGCCATACGCTAGACAGCTAGAGGTACCCTTGATACACCCAGCCGATCAGCCAGGATAGTACTTTTCTATCTAGTTTCTTCTATTCCTGGGATTTTATTTTTATACTTAGCATCTTTCAAAATCAACTTTTGGACCTCTGTTGGTCTTTAATGTAATGGCACTGAGCTTTGGGTTTGTGATATTAGTTTGGTTAGATAGGCTACAAGAATAGGAAAAAAAAAAGGGTTTCAGTGTTGTTTTGATAGAGAACACTAGGAAGAACATCATATGTTAGATAAAATGGCTAGCTAAACCTGTAAAATGCCTAAGTCAGTCATCAACGAATTCTGAAATAGTCAAATTGCTAGAGATGAGTAATGTCAATTGTATAAGTGGATCAATTGGAGCTTTTCCAGATTAGGTTTTCGTGTAGAGTAATTATGGACTAATACGAAGGAGTATATTGTAGTCCAGATTAGGTTTTCGTGTAGAGCAATTATGGACTAATGCATAGGAGTATATTGTAGTCACTTGATTTTGGTTTTATGCTGCATCACTTGATTTTGTGATTGACTAGAATTCTTAATTTGCAGATACTCTTGTGATCCAATATAAGTCGTAAATGTCTTCCTACAACCACTTTGATTCATCATCGTCATCCTCGTCCTCTGACGGTGGTGGGATTAAAGCCATATATAGAGGTGCTGCTATTGCGGCAAATGTATACGAGAGGCAGCGATAAAAAAAGAGGCCTCGTAGGGGTGGTTATATGCAATCGCGACGATACATACCTTGTGATTGGATTGGGGCTGAATTTCACTACAAGAAATTACACCATTACCGACTAACAATTTAGTCGGCAAAAGTCCCAAATTTAGTCGGCAAAAGTATTTCCCGACTAAAAAATTTGGTCGGCACTTTGGTCGGCGAATTGAGGTCGGCAATAGTATTTCCCGACTAAAACACATTTAGTCGGCAATTTGTGACTTTTTCCGACTAATTATTTAGTCGTTATATCTGATTTATTGCCGACTAAACATTTAGTCGGCAAATGCTACATTTTCCCCGACTAAACATTTAGTCGGCAAATGCAAAATTTTCCCCGACTAAATATTTAGTCGGTAAATGTCATATTTTCCCGACTAAATGTTGTTCCCAAGTTACAACTTTTTCCGACTAAATATTTAGTCGGTAAATGTTATATATTAGAACTATTAAATCAATCTCGAAAGCTGCTTTGAATTTTTTTTTTTTTGTGATTTCCAATAAATTAAATCAAGCAAACAATAATTTCATACATCTAGTCACCAACCTACTATAATTAAGCATTGAAATTCAAAAATAATCCATTCATAACTTCCATAAATAAATAGTGTTCACCAAATACTTAACAAACTGTATCCAAATTTGTAAAGTACAAAATAACAAAAATTCATACCACATAAAGTATGAAATAAAAATCCATGCATCTAAAAAGAAAGAGAGAACAAGACACATAAGCATCAAGTTCTTTACAAATAGCTAGAAACAGAATGATTTAAAACTCCAATCTAGTACTAGAGTGTTGCTCCCCATTGAAGTTGAAATTGAAGGTACTCCACATTAGCAGCAGTTTCAGTAGCGAAAAACTCCAAAGGTTTACCCATAGAGGCAAAGTTAGGCCTCTCAAAATAGCATCCAAAGACTTGAATAACAGCCTCATCATAAGCATCTGAAAGCACGAAACAATTGTCCAAAATCAGCATCAAGCACGCATGATCACAATATAACTGAGGTATCCATGGAGATAGCATAGATTCACACATCAGCAAACACAAACCACCAAACCCAACAAAAAAAAACAGCAGTATAGACTTAAGATTTTTTTTGAACGGCAATATAAACTCCAAGATACCACCCCATATATAGCAGGACACAACCAAGACACCACCCCAGAAATTGCAGGACACAAAACATGACTTAAACACCAAAGGAACCACCCCTTAAGCACCAAGACACAAAGAGAACACCCAATGGTGAACCACCACACAAACCCACCAAGACCAAAACTACTGAACATAAATTACGGCATTCTGCCAGCTAGTCAAAAATCATGTGTGACATCAGAGAATAAATAACTTTCCTCCATCTCCTCTGACTTGACTAACCAAGAACTACTAGAAATGTGATTCATCATAGATTCTTAACATCCAAGCTTCGGCTTCAAGCCCGCCAAGCAATATGTTTGCATTAGTACAAACAAAAAGCTACTAGTTGAATACCAATAAAAGGAGGGAAACTGGAGTTGAATATATAGCAGCAATACGTTCATGTTACCTTTTGCCTCCAGTGCAAGTTCGAAGCTCTGAGTAAAAAGAAACAAAAACAATCCAAAGACAGCCTTACCTCATAAGTCGACAACAAATCAAAAGATAACTTAACCAAATGCAGAATCTTATAAATGCTTTCCAACATTAGTTGTTAAATGATCCATTCATACATAAGTAAACATGTGTAACCCACATGTACACAAAATATTTGCACTATCCCTGAAAAAAGGACAGAATTCAGAATGAGGAGACAAGGATTGTGAAGGATTTCCAGTTACCATATCCAAGTGAAGTCCTCAACCTTAATCAGGAGAAGTCCAGAATCCAACAACCTAGGCTAACAAACACAATAAATTCAAGTCACAAATTGATTCCATTGCGGAACAGAGGTAAAATTATTATAACATATAGATTCTCCTGTTTTGGTAGGTGTAGAACAACAGATTTGATGAAGATATTTTAGGATTTACGAATTCAGATCTATCAATTAAACAAGTTAGGGTTCACAAACCGAGTTTACAGTTACCTGGGGCAATCATACGTTCCTTTACATTTCAAAATCTCGAGTTCCTTTACCTTAAATTAAAGGCCATAAATACGTTCCTTTACAATTACAGATACAACCAACAGATATGAAAACGATTACAAACATTTGGGGGTTTGCAGAAGGAGGCACATATATTCGGGAAAAAAAAAACATATATTCGGGAAAAAAAAAAACTAACGAAGAGAGAGAGAGAGAGTGCAATACCGTAGACAGACTTCTCGCGCGGCTGGAGAGATCAACAATGGCGGGAGAGAGAGGGAGGAACGAAGAGAGAGAGACGTATGAAGAGAGATGTATGAGATATCGATACAGACGCTGATTTGGGGGTGGGTTTATATCAGGTGTTACAGCACACGACGTCGTTTAATGAAAGTATACATATTGCCGACTAACCCGATAGTCGGAAATAATATCACAAAAGCCGCCAACATTTCGTGAAATTTTGAATTGGCGCTAAAAATTTGATTTTCCCCGACCAAAATATATTTAGTTGGCAATTGTTCGATTTAGGATTTAGGGGAAAATATTTAGTGGGCTCTAATTGCGCCACCATTGCATACAAACTCTAAACTTTATCGCCATGGATATTTTTATAATACTCGATCTGAACCGTTAGAATTTTGCGTCTTAACGATTATAGCAGTGTCACCAAAATCGAACATCATTCAATAACAAAGACCACAAGATCGGAACACTTTTATTGCGTTTAAAAGTATTAAAGTCTTATAGCACACCACCCGAGCCCCACTTAAGATCTTTTTGTGCAATCAGAACTATCTATCTTTAATTTATTAAGGATTAGATCATTCTTACCAAGATTATAGTTGATTGCTTTTCGTTAGACAACTGATTGAACGAAAAATACTATTTTCTAACTAGAAAATGTCTCGATAAAGTGGTTTATAAACTTGATCGAACCACAAATTTATGAGAGTGAATAAATCAACAAGTGCAACAAAATCAATGATCCCGATCGTCATGATGGTCTTGCGATCGTGTGGCTGCTGCAACAACAGTGCAACATAAGACTTAGTTGACTACTAAGTAGATCAAAAGTATATATTGTAAAGGTAACTGCAGAGTCACTTTCTATAATGCTCGATCTGAACCGTTAGGATTTCACGTATTACTGATTATAGCATTGTCACCAAAATCCAAGATCATTCGATATTGGCGAAGACATGATCGAACAACATTTAATGCATTCGGAGACGTTTAAATATAATAGTGAACTAACCGAGCCTCGCCTGAGGTCTTTTTTGGCAATCGAAATCATCTACATTTGACGTAATACATATTAGATCATTCGTACCAAGAAATTAAGTTAACAACATATGGATAGACACTTGATTGAACAGTAAAAAAAAAATTATTTAAGAATTTGTGTGCTGATAAAAGGGGAATTCGTTAACCTGATCGAGCCAAAATTTGACGAGAATCTTTTGATTAAGAAGAAGAAAAAAATGAATGGTTTCGATCGGGAAGGTTGCATTGTGATCAATGCAGATGAACAAAAACCGTCTTTCTTGAAATTTTTAAAAAAGGAAAAAAATATATATTTCCCGACTAAATTATAATTTTAGTCGGCAGTTAATTACATTTTCCAACCAAAAGATTTAGTCGGCATATTTATTTCACTTATTGGTTTTTTAATTCCGGGAAAGAATAGATATTCCCCGACTAAATATAGTTTAGTCGGCATATTTTTTTCATTTATTCGTTTTTTAAAATTTGGGAAAAAAAATATTTCCCGACTAAATATATATTTCGTCGGTATTTATTAACATTTACCGACTAAATTAGTTTAGTCGGCATATTTTTGTTATTTATTCGTTTTTCAAATTCGGAAAAAAATATATTTCCCGACTAAATTAGTTTAGTCGGCATAGTTTTGTTATTTATTCGTTTTTTAAATTCCGGAAAAAATATATTTCCCGACTAAATATAGTTTAGTCGGCATATTTTTTTCATTTATTCGTTTTTTAAAATTTGGGGAAAAATATTTCCCGACTAAATATAGATTTAGTCGGTATTTATTAATATTTACAGACTAAAATAGTTTAGTCGGCATATTTTTGTTATTTATTCGTTTTTTTAAATTCGGGAAAAAATATATTTTCCGACTAAATATATATTTAGTCGGCATTTATTTACATTTACCGACTTAAATTCTTTTAGTCGGCATTTGAATTTACAGTTACCGACTAAATAATAATTAGTCGGTAATGGTTAGATAATTGGCAACTAAATTATATTTAGTCGGGAAATTTAGTCGGCAATGGTGTAATTTCTTGTAGTGTTTTTTTTGAAGAGGTATTACTTTGACGAGGGGTGCACATATACTGATGAAACATTTCTTCGACGATTCCGGATGAAAATTAAGGGATGGAAATGATATATTTTTGCCAAAAAAAATGTAATGTAGGGAGCTGAATGGCGGGAAACAGAGGGGGAGAGAGAGTGAAATTGTAGTGGGATTTAGGGTTATCAATAGCCTTTGAATCCTTTGTTGACTAACATATTAACACCCTGCTAACCACCGCTGATGTATAAACTATGGCAAAAAAAAAGAAAGAGTGCGAGTTGACTAGTGTGTGTGGCCTCTAAAATTTTCTACGTCACTAGTATAATTTAGAGAAATGATATTGACATTCTAAAAATTGATGTAGGCACTCCAAAATCAGTGTAATTCCAAAGTCACTTTCTTTTGTATTTTGAAGTGCCTGCATCAATTTTTGGAGTGCCAATATCATTTCCCATAATTTATGGGTTTGCCTCTGAAATGTGAGCCATTGTTTTCTTATCTTCTCTCTCTCTCTCTCTCTCTCCACTATAATCCGGTGAGATTAGAATTCCATGCTCCTATCTTTGTCCTAGTTCTGAGATCCCAACTCCGCTGACAAACACGCCGAATTAATTCTGCTATTGTGGCAAATGTATACGAGAGGCAGCGATAATAAAAGAGGCATTGTAGGGGTGGTTATATGCAATCGCGACGATATACGATACATACCTCGTGATTGGATTGGGGCTGAATTTTTTTTTTTGAAGAGGTATTGTTTTGACGAGGGGTTCACATATATTGATGAAACATTTCGTTGATGATTCCGGATGAAAAAATCACTCTTTATGAAGATTCATAATAGGAGGGAAGTAAGTCACCGATTTTTTCCCAAAATTAAGGAATGAAATTGATACTACTATATTTTTGCCCAAAAAGAACGTAATGTAGGGAACTGAATGGCGGGAAACCGAGGGGGAGGGGGAGGGGGAGGGGGAGAGTGAAATTGTAGTGGACGGGCTGTGGACCTCTTATTTTGGTTATGGACCAGTAGAAGTGATCATTGTGGATTTCAATGTTGTTAAGCTTAACAATCTCTTAAATGAATAATTAAAAGTTGATGTGTCAATTTTTGGTTATCCATTTTTTTACCATATCACTGTGCATGCTCTAAAGACATCCATTCTACATTTTTGGTAGTGGGGCTCGGTTCATTACCCCCAAAATACAAGTCATCTAACTATTTCCTCTAAGAAGAAGGTTTGTCCGTCATTTGGGTGGTGGACTGTACCCGCGCAGCCTGGCTAGCTCTGTCCTCGCTTAGGGCCAGTTACAAAGATTTGATTCGTTTACATTGCAGAGCCTATTGAGTAGTTATTGTTACGTAAAAAAAATCAAGTTAATCGGTTTCCGAATGGTATCTAATCCGAGAACATTTATATTGGAGAAAATATGCTCTTGTGTGCCAAACATATTTCGTTTCCATACGAATGAGCTCCGATCATATGTTTATTCCACGATTGACTTGACTTTTTAAGTGACTATTATATTCAACGAGCTATGCAATGAGAACAAATCAGATCATCAAAACTAATCCGCCCACTGGTTTTGGATCTTTGAAGTGATTAGAAATCAGAGCTTTGAGAGTGATCCCTACCTTGAGGGGGTCGCTCTCACTTTAAGGGCCCCTACTAGTCATACCCCATTGGCTCCCGCTCCTTCTTCGTTGGTTCACACTCCTACTGCTTTTCCTACTCCTTTTGTTCCCGCTCCTACTCTTGTCCCAACTTATACCCCCTCGGTGTCTTTGTCATCGGGCACAATCAAGAAATTCTTAAGCCTTAACGCTTTAGCTGCACATTTTACACCAAAAGTTCTACAAACCACTTGTCTTGCAAGTAAGCCGAGCTCCTCGACTTCTGCACCAAAAGATTCACAAAGACGTTGGTATTTGAAGTCATGCCGAAATTCTTTGTCTCACCACTATGATAACGTTAATAGCCCTAAAAACCTTGCCTTCAATTCATTCAAGTCACTTGTTTAGTTACTCCTATCAATTATAGATGTCAATAGGTATGTGAAGTTTCTACGACCACGGGAGTTGACGACTTAGATGCCATCAAATTTTTGGAATCAGCGGTCCCTAAGGGGGTACCACTTTTGTACGGATGGATGGTAGAGAAATTACATGAGGCAAAGTCTGTGGATCATTTTGGGTTAGAACATATCGGTAACTTTAATTTCCTTTAATTTCTTCGGTATTTTTTCATAGATTATTTGACACTCAAGTTAATTTTCTTTCTTTCTTTTCGCAAGAATGCCCTTGCAAACTCTTCTCGTCGGAAGTCCTTACTCACGATCCACATAAGGAGTAATGGCTTCTGACGAGAAGAGTTTGCAACTGCATTCTTGCGAAAAGGAAGGAAATTAACTTCAATGTCAATTAATCTATGAAAAAAACATCAAAAAAATAAACTTACTAATATGTTACTGACCCAAAAAGATTTACAGACTCGGCCCCATGTCACGACGCTGGTCAAATGTCCTGTAATACTTCCTCCTCATTGTCCGGGTTTTATGGATAAAAGTGTGGACATCTTCATCACGCATAAAAAAGGAAGAGTGTAGGATATAAAATACATGTTCCCAAATAAAATCTTGTTTGAAAATTTTCTCATCTAACAATTTTCGCTTCAACAAATCGCACAAAAAGAATAAACATTTCAAATCCTCAAGATATATAAGCCCTAACGAGTTGAATGTGACTGTATTCGCAATTTGTCAAAGCCAATGATACTAACTGTTTGAGTTCTCTGATATCTTGGAGTACACACTAATATTTGTTAATTCAATAGCAGTAAGTCTACTGGTACAGATTTTCTGTACAGATTTGTTGTGGGGCCCACTACGGGTCCCACATAAATGATTCGAGCCGTTCATTAAATGTAAAACAGTTTTTCAAGGGCCCACGCTAAAAATCAGTTCAATTCGATACTTATAAATGCTCAATCCAATCAACTAACTTTTGATTTAGATTCCCGGATAATAAAACATTATATGATTGGATCGAGCATCTATAAGTATCGGATTGAATTGATTTTTGAGGGACCCCTTGAAAAACTGTTTTATATTTAATGAACGGCTCGGATCATTTGTGTGGGATCCGTAGTGGGCCCCACAACAAATCTGTATGCAAAATCATTACCAGTAGACTTATTGATTCAATAGCAAGACACTTTGCATTCACAAAGGAAATTGATATTCGCGCTCCAAGATTTACTGCAGGCGCTCCTTTTTTTGTTTTTATACTGTGGTATTGCTGGCAATATCACAGTGTAAAAATAAAATGTACTGTGATATTGCCAGCAATACCACAGTATAAAAACAAAAAGGTGGAGCGCCTGCAGTAAATCTTGGAGCGCGAAAATCAGTTCCCATTCAGAAATTCGTGATTCCACACTCGTATATATATATATGAAAAAGAAACTATAGAGAACACACTTGCTATTTCAAAAGTTCTAATTATGCTTAATCCATTAGAAGTCACAAGTTCCTATCCATTAATCATATCGTCCCACCAAATACCAAAAATGGCGGCGCACAAGATGTTCTGTTTTTTTTATTATTTTAATTAGGCTAGTGATTTTGCCACACCCTTTTTTGTTATTACAACACCCTGCAAGTGTATTTTTTGGTGCAAAAATACACTTGCAGGGTGTGACAATAACAAAAAAGGGTGTGGCAATATCATTTCCCTTTAATTAAACAAACTCATTAAGAAACAAGGTACTTCATTTTAACATATTTTCTACAAACCACTTGGAGACCACCCTTGCAAATTTAAAGTTACAGAGTCGAACCAGAAAGTGAAAAAAATAAAAAAAACCAATGGAAAAACGATTAAGAGAGTTATTACAAGAGAAAGAAAAGGAAAATATAACAGAGCAGAGAGAGGAGAGAGAAATGGAGATGGAAATGAAAGCTTGTTAAGGAGAAAAGAAGAAAAAATCTAAACAAATAAAGGCAGTCTACTGCTGCTGCTTCTTCTCCTCGTGGTCTCCAATTTACGTTCTTTGTCTACAGTCAATCATCCCAGATTCCCATGAGAGAGAAAATGCACTCAATTCGATCCACTATCCACACCATTGAAGTTATGGAAAAAGCTTGGGTGGAAAACAAGGATATTGGATGGTTGTTAGCCCCATGATTTTAGATTTTGATGATAACAAACATACGTCAATTAGTCTATTGGGTTTCGTTGGAATAATATATTTTTATTGGGCTAATTTGGTTATTAATTATTAATGTAGGGACTTATGAGCAAGTTCCCTCAAGCCCAAGGATAAATCTGATATTCTCTCGAAAGCCCTAAATACTACATCAGGTGTTGGGTACATGATAGTATTTTTCCTAAACCAAGGCCAACGTCTGATTGTTTTACAGAGGAATGGAAATCAAGTTTTGAAGAGAAAAAAGGGATAGAAGAATTGATGGGATTAGATTGAAGATACAAGTGGAAGATTTTTGCATCTATATCAAGAAAGAGAAACTAAGTCTTTCTCCATGGAAAATGACCTTCCATGTGAGAAAAAGATGCAACCATTATCTCCAATAGTCAAAGAGCTCTGAATGGAAATTCTGGAAATATGGACCAGCTCTTGTATGCTTCGGAAGGTCTATTCTCTCAATTTTCAAACGGCTAGTAAAGCCCCTTAAGGAAAGAAGAAGCTTGGTTGAAGAACAAATCAAGAGGAAGATGGACATGAGTAAATAAGGCAAGATTGTGGAGCTAATTGATTCCAACGGCTGGTGGAATTTTCTAACGTTCATATTGGGTCTGGAAGATAAATACAGTAGAAGAAAGAAGACAAAGATATACATCTCTGGAGAATTAATTCTGTGAGCTTTTCAATTGCAAATCTCTATCAAACCCTACGCTTACATCTTGAATATCTACACTAGCTTGAGTGTTGTTTCTTGAACCTTATTGTAAAAGGGATTGTACACCCTTATTCATACTCTTGTGAGAGTTTATCTTTTTGTGAGTGATTTTGGAGAGAAAATCACTTGGTAGTTAGGTGTTACTAGCACCGGAGTCAAAACTAGTTGAGTTAGGTGTGACTAGCACCGGAGTCAAAATTAGTCGGAGCGATTGTGGATAGATTGCTCGTTGTAAAGGTTGTCTAGCACCCGCGAAGCTAGAAGATTGTAACTATTGGAGATAGTGCAGCAAATCCCAAGTTGGACACTTGGGGAGTGGACTAGGCCGTGAAGTTGCGGACCGAACCACTATAAATCCTTGCGTTCGATTCTCTCTTCCCTACTCTCTTTACTTTCAGTTTTGCATATCTATAACGCATGAGTAGATTGATATATTATTGAATAACGAGTTGTGGTAGAATATCTTGAATAATTAGTCAATTAGTTTTTAAATTCCGCATTATATTTGAGATACCCAATTCACCCCCCCTCTTGGGTTGCTATTTGGACCAACAATTGGTATCAGAGCAAGGCTCTAAATATATTTGACTTAATCGTTATAGGGTAAGATCTATGGCAACCCCTTATGGCACCTTCCTTCCCGAGGGCCAATCAAGCAATAGACCACCTTTGTTTAGCGGGTCTAACTATAATTATTGGAAGGCTAGAATGCGTATTTATATTCAAACTGACTACAAGTTGTGGAAAGTTATTGTTGATGGGCCGCACCGTCCTACCAAAACCGTTAATGGAGTAGTAGTTTCTAAAGAGGAAAAAGAATGGGATGTGAATGATGTTAAAGGAATTGAATTGAATGCTAAGGCTATGAATCTTTTATATTGTGCATTAGATCCTAATGAGTTTAATAGAGTCTCTGCATGTGAATCGGCTAAGGAAATTTGGGATAAGCTAGAAGTTACGCATGAGGGTACTAGTCAGGTAAAAGAATCAAAAATTGACATGCTTGTTCATAAGTATGAATTGTTTAAAATGCAGCCTGATGAATCCATCTCTGACATGTTTACACGCTTTACTGATATTATTAATGGCTTGAAATCTCTTGGAAAGTCTTACTCTAATGTTGATCTTGTGAGAAAGATTCTTAGGTCATTATCAAAGCAATGGGAGCCAAAAATGACTGCAATAATTGAGGCCAAACAAGATCTCACAAATTACAGTTTGGATGAGCTTTTGGGTTCTCTTATGACTCATGAAATCCAAATGAATTTGGAAGATAGTGGAAGCCGAAAGAAAAAGGACCTTGCTTTTAAAATTTCTACTTCGAGCACATCAAGTGAAAGTGGATATGACTCCGAATCAAGCGGTGACGAAGATCTAGAGGTAATCACAAGAAAGATCAAAAAGTCCATGAAAAGAAAAATACGAAGGGCAAAAAGAACTTTAGAAAAAGATGGTTCAAAAGGAGAGAATAGCAAGAAAAGTGACATCATATGCTATGAGTGTAAGAGGCCGGGCCATTTGAAATCACAATGTCCTGAAATCAAGAGGTCAATGAAAAAGGAAAAACGAAGAGCAATGCTTGCAGCATTGAGAGAAATTGATCTGAGTAGTTCCGAAGAAAATAGTGACCAAGAAGTTGCTAACCTATGCTTGATGGCACATGGTGAGGAAGAGGTAAACTCTAGTGATGATTTTGATGAGCAATTTACTTATGATGAATTGTTAGATGCTTTTGAAGAATTGCATTCTAAGTTTAAGAAGTTGAGTTCCAAATATAAGTCTCTCAAAAAGACTAATTTTTCTCTCTTAGCTGAAAAGGATTTTTTGAAAAAGGAGAATGATGTCTTAAAAGAAAAAATTGGACAAGTCTCTTTTCCAAAAGAGATTGCAAATGATTTAGTATTCGAAAATAATTTGAAACTTGAAAATGATGTTTTGAAAAATGAAGTTGAGGATTTGAAAACATCTCTTTCTAAGTTTGTTAAAGGAAAAGAAAATTTGGATATGCTTCTTGGAAAACAACGATGTGTTTTTGACAAAGCAGGCATCGGTTTTAATCCAACCAAAAAGCAAAAGTTTTATCAAAATTTGTTTGTGAAATCAACTTCTTCTAGTCATCCTCACATTACTTGCAACTATTGTGAAATGATTGGTCATTTATCATATTCTTGTCCTATTCGAAAAAATATTTGTGTTGGAATGAAAAAGACATGGGTTCCTAAGCATCTTGTTACTAATCCTCCCGGACCCAAGCAAAAGTGGGTACCAAAGAACTACATATGATTTATTTTTGTAGATTCACGTGCGCTCAAAGGTAAATGTTTAAAGATGGTTTTTAGACAGCAAGAAAGGTGAGTTCTTGAAATGGAGTTAGCTCAACAGATTGGTAAAGTCACTTCGGATTCATATGATATGATTATTAATTGTTAATTGCTCGAGGTTCGTTAATCGATTTTAAGGTATTGATTTTGATGAGTTATCTATTGTCTATTGACTCTGCAGCTTTGAAATTTTTTAAACCTGCTCAAAGTTTTTTTGTGAAATACTTTTCCAAGTGAACTTGTTTCTGAATGGATAATAGCTCTACGAGATTAAAAAAGATAGACATATTTGATTCCTTTTATATGGATGAGTGCTTTACTGTTAGATGGCATATTTAATCCTCCTTAAGTTTATTGAATATTGTTAATATGCTTATATATCTAATGAGTTCTTTTGAGTAAAGGCAGTTTATGAGTTATTTATGAATCTTGGAGTTTTACAACAGCAAAGAAAGGCTTAAAAAAAGGTGGAGTGACATGTGCACCTTATCTGTTTAATACGCAATACAATTCTGGACATGCAAATTCAAAGGGAGTTTCAAACTCTATGGATAACCAGAAACTTTGTGGAATTCTATGATCCCGCGATCTTTTTGTTGATGACAAAGGGGGAGAAGTATTGAGAAAGATTAAAAAGAAGTTCGAGCAAATGTTGCAAAAATTTAGGGGGAGCAAATTGAAAGAGATTGAAGCTCAAGCAAATCATGCATCAATTAAGGGGGAGTCATCTTCTCTCTTATTATTTTTGCTCTCAATCCTTTTTATTGAATGTTCTGTTGCAATGTTTGTCATCATCAAAAAGGAGGAGATTGTTAGCCCCATGATTTTAGATTTTGATGATAACAAACATACGTCAATTAGTCTATTGGGTTTCGTTGGAATAATATATTTTTATTGGGCTAATTTGGTTATTAATTATTAATGTAGGGACTTATGAGCAAGTTCCCTCAAGCCCAAGGATAAATCTGATATTCTCTCGAAAGCCCTAAATACTACATCAGGTGTTGGGTACATGATAGTATTTTTCCTAAACCAAGGCCAACGTCTGATTGTTTTACAGAGGAATGGAAATCAAGTTTTGAAGAGAAAAAAGGGATAGAAGAATTGATGGGATTAGATTGAAGATACAAGTGGAAGATTTTTGCATCTATATCAAGAAAGAGAAACTAAGTCTTTCTCCATGGAAAATGACCTTCCATGTGAGAAAAAGATGCAACCATTATCTCCAATAGTCAAAGAGCTCTGAATGGAAATTCTGGAAATATGGACCAGCTCTTGTATGCTTCGGAAGGTCTATTCTCTCAATTTTCAAACGGCTAGTAAAGCCCCTTAAGGAAAGAAGAAGCTTGGTTGAAGAACAAATCAAGAGGAAGATGGACATGAGTAAATAAGGCAAGATTGTGGAGCTAATTGATTCCAACGGCTGGTGGAATTTTCTAACGTTCATATTGGGTCTGGAAGATAAATACAGTAGAAGAAAGAAGACAAAGATATACATCTCTGGAGAATTAATTCTGTGAGCTTTTCAATTGCAAATCTCTATCAAACCCTACGCTTACATCTTGAATATCTACACTAGCTTGAGTGTTGTTTCTTGAACCTTATTGTAAAAGGGATTGTACACCCTTATTCATTTTCTTGTGAGAGTTTATCTTTTTGTGAGTGATTTTGGAGAGAAAATCACTTGGTAGTTAGGTGTTACTAGCACCGGAGTCAAAACTAGTTGAGTTAGGTGTGACTAGCACCGGAGTCAAAATTAGTCGGAGCGATTGTGGATAGATTGCTCGTTGTAAAGGTTGTCTAGCACCCGCGAAGCTAGAAGATTGTAACTATTGGAGATAGTGCAGCAAATCCCAAGTTGGACACTTGGGGAGTGGACTAGGCCGTGAAGTTGCGGACCGAACCACTATAAATCCTTGCGTTCGATTCTCTCTTCCCTACTCTCTTTACTTTCAGTTTTGCATATCTATAACGCATGAGTAGATTGATATATTATTGAATAACGAGTTGTGGTAGAATATCTTGAATAATTAGTCAATTAGTTTTTAAATTCCGCATTATATTTGAGATACCCAATTCACCCCCCCTCTTGGGTTGCTATTTGGACCAACAGGTCTGCCTTCAAACTCACCAGGAAACTTAGGGACGTGAAGGAAGCTCTTAAGAAATGGCACACTGAGGACTTTGGAAACTTGCAACATAAACTTCAAAAGGTGGAGGAGGAATTACATACTCTAGATTTGCAAGCTGAAAATGGATCAAATATCAGAGGAGGACAAGCAAAAAAGGAGAGAACTAAAATCAGATATGTGGAGGTTAGGGAGAGTTGTGGAGAGAATGTGGCATCAAAAATCCAGAGTAAACTGGTATCTTAAGGGGGGAGATATTAACACCAAATTCTTCCATATAATGGCTTCTTCAAGACAGCGTAGGAACTGCCTCAATTCCATCACTGTTTTGGATGAAACAATTTTGGATCCCCCTTTGATTAAACAAGCAGATTTCAATCATTTCAAGAAGCTCTACCAGGAATCTTTTGGACATCAGACCTTCCTTTTTGGAAAGAATTGGTAATGAAATTTGTCCTGAATTGGCACAGAGTTTGGTGGCAGAATTTGAGATTCAGGAAGTGTGGGAAGCAATAAAGTCTAGTGATGGTAACAAAGCCCCAGGACCAGATGGGTTTAAAAGAATCAAAAGAGGATGGAAATTCATGAAAGGGGACATAATGAGTTTTTTCAGAGATTTTTCACAAGAATGCCAGATTGCCAAAGGGTTTCGACTCTTCTTCCATTGCTCTGATTCCCAAAGTTGGCAACCCACTTAGCCTAAATGAATTCAGACCCATAAGTCTGATAGGCTCCATGTACAAAATTCTCTCCAAAGTACTTGCATCTAGAATAAAAACCACTATTCCTTTGGTGGTTGGTGAAGTTCAATCAGCATTCACTGGAGGGAAAAACATTCAAGATGGAATACTGATAGCAAATGAGATCATCTATGGCTGGAAAAGAAGTAAAAAGGAAGGGATAATCATTAAATTGGATTTTGAGAAAACCTTTGATATATAATCTTAACTGGAATTATCTCTTCAACTTGATGGAGTTAACTATCTCAGGAGAAATCTATGCTACTATTCAAGAAAAGGTGTTTTCAGCTTGTTGCCGCGGGATAATTGTTCTTTGGTTTTCCCTTTCTTTGTATTTTTCTTCTTTTGTTTTCTTTCGAGTTGGTTTCTCGCCATCTCCCTTGTCTTCTTTGGGTCTTGGATTAGCATATATATGATTGTTCGAATTCTTATTTGCCAACCTAGTTGGGATGATTGAGACAGGTTGCGATGCCGTTTTTAATCCTTATTCCTTTTAGTCTTTGTAATGCTTATTCAAAGATTAATAAAATTTTATTTGCTGTTCAAAAAAAAGAGAAAAGAAGAAGAGATTATAGTATATGGACAGGAGCCTAATGAGATCCCACGGTAAAGTTTGTTGCATCATCTCGTGATGACGATGTAGAATCTCTACAATATATTGGTTCCTATGATGGGCTGAGCTCAAACCGCTCAGCTTCAACAAGAGTTGGTGCATTTTCAATTAGTCAAGCTCTAGCCTCTTCCAAGAAGGCAAATAAAACGATGCTCTCGAGTTCTGCTCTAAGAAGATCCATTGACTTTAAGGTTTTCTTAGATGGTATTAGAAAAGTGAGATTGTAACTTAGCCTTCAGGTGTTATCCAACTTTCAGTTGGATACGTTTTTATTTTTTGCGCGTCCTAGCTTCTTGAGCTAAGATGCTTTCCGCTCGATGTACCCTTTTCGAGTTATATAGGTTATGTTTGGTAACACTACCACTTTTCTGTTTCCTGTTTTCTATTTGCTGAAATCAATTTTTACTTTTCCTAAAAAAAAAGTGAAAACAGAAAACATGTTTGTGTTAACCTGTTTTTTTTAAAAAAAAATCAATTTCTGAAACTAGTTTTTACTTTTTCTAAAATGGTCTTTCTTGCAATTTCTCCACTAGTTCTCAAACTATACAGGGGAGAGAGAGAGAGAGAGAGAGAGAGAGAGAGAGAGAGAGAGAGAGAGAGAGAGAGAGAGAGAGAGAGAGAGAGAGAGAGAGAGAGAGAGAGAATCATCCAAGCCTTTGCAATCATGTTAGAAACAAATTTCTTACTTGATATTCTGAAAGAAAAGGCCGGGTGGATAGACCAGGCATAGCCGGCTTAGAGAGGAAGCTGAAGACGTCGTTGCTTTTGACCCCGATTTTTTAGCCCTAAGAGGGCTCCAAAAAATATAGTTTAAATAATAATAAGTTTCAATTGCCTTGCTTTGAGTAACATCTTTATGGTCATGTGGCAGCTTAGGCTCTTTGAATGCTTTAAAAACTGGGTTCGAATCTCCACCCCTTAGTTTTCCTCAACATTTCGCAAAATTTTGTTCAAAGATGAGGAGATAATTAATGGCCCCCCTATTGCGCGCAGCTTTCGCTTCGGGCCCAAATATCTTTGAGCCGGCACTGAGTCCAGGTGATTGGGTTCTTCTTTCCTAGGCCGAAGTTATAGTATCAACTTTCATAAAATGATGGCTTCATAAGCCCAATGTATCCCTTCCGGCCTCCTCTCATCTCTAAGTTAAAGAGAGTATATATATATATAGGTGAAATACATGTGAAATTTTCTAATTCCAAAGTCGGTCCTTTATTGACTATAAGGTTTTTCTCCTTCGATAAGTATCTTTTATTAACTATAAGAGGGAGGGAGCGAGAGAGAGAGTATCTTCAATGGCCTGGGTTTGAGAGAGAGAGGAAGAGGAAATGAAAGAAGACCTCCAAGAAATTGTAGCGGAATAGCCTGTTTTTTGTTTCTGAAAATAGTGAAAGTTGAGTTTTGTTACTTCCTCAAATTATAAAAATAGTGAAAGTGATTTCCAAAATTTGAAAGTGGAAGTAGTGCACCAAACAAACTTTCAAAGTTAACTTTTGAAAATTCTGAAAATGAAAACAGAAAACAGAAAATAGATCGCTACCAAACATGACCATAATGTTCCGTTTGCCGAGAAAAAAAAAAAAAGATCCATTGACTCGGCGCTTCGACAAATTGTACTCATTTTCTGTTTCCTTTGGACCGTGATGATGATGTTTGCATCATGCGATTGGGCTCATGTGTGTTGGCCTTGCGTATATTTGGGAAAAGACTCCATCTATAATGCTTTATCCTGCGACGACATGCACATGAAATACTTACCAAGCACCCAGATAACTAGAATACATTCATTAAAAGGATAACTACAATTATATATACCAACGATTGGAACCCTAGGAAAAATTGCACAACGATCTCCGTCCACTAAATTCCGGAGGGTATTCCTTTCTATTTGTGTTTGGTCTCGGTTTTTTTTTTTTTGGTCGGGTCTAACTTGGAAATATGAAATAATCCAAGATTTTCATATGTTGCGCCGACTTAGAAATATGAGAATAAACAACATAAGTGTGTGCTTTACTTATGTATTGGGTCTTCTCAACGAGATGTGACGATTTTTTTTGACTTTTCTAATACTTGCTTGCATTTTTTAGTGTTAAAACCGTTTGTTTTCCAAAAAGGCATTTATCTTTGCTTCCAGTTTTTAATATTTCTTCGTAAAGCTAGTTATATTCTTTGTTTTAAGAGCTATCTTGTAACAACCCTAATTTTCACCCTAACAAACACGAATTCTTTGATGAGACAAATCGAAAAACCAAAAAGCGAGACGCAAAATTTACAAACCCAACATTTTTTTGGATAAAAACAAAACAAAAAAGAGTCCAAATAGTGTAAAAAGTGCTTAGCGGAACGCGATTGTCCTACATTGTCCTGCCATTGTAAGTTTGTAACTAACCAACGTATGATATCACTGTAGAAATAAAAAATAAAATAAAATAGCTAGCTATAACTACAACTACTTTCCGACATATACATTGACTGGTTTGCACACACAACTAACACAAGTGTGTGGTCAAATGACTCAAATGAGTGCGAGTTGAGAAACCAAGCTTGGTTGAGTTCGTTTGTTCATGTGTCTTTCAAGTGGTTGTCAGTGTTCGAGCACCACGTGGAGCAGGTTTGGGATTTAGGTTTATCCATAGCCTTTGAATCCTTTGTTGACTAACATACTAATATCCTGCTAACTTCCGCTGATGTATAAACTATGGAAAAAAAAAAAAAAAGGAGTGCGAGTTGACTAGTAATTGACTAGTGTGTGTGGCCTCTAAAATTTTCTACGTCACTAGTATAATTTATATGGGTTTGCCTCTAAAATGTGAGCCATTGTTTTCTTATCTTATCTTCTCTTCTCTTCTCTTCTCTCTCTCTCTCCACTATAATCTGGTGAGATAAGAATTCCATGCTCATAACTTTGTCCTAGTCCTGAGATCCCAGCTCCGCTGACAAGCACGCTGAATTAATTCTGGTGAGAAGTTGCAAATCCATATGTACTCCTAATTCAATTTTCTTTCATTTTTCTCTCTATCTTTGTATGCGAAATATACCGTTTTCGAAAATACCATCACTCTTTTTTGTCCAACCAAGTTATTATCATTAATTTCGCTCACGTGGTATTTTCGCTCGCTCATGAAACCATTTTTGCTCAAATGATAATTTTTTTGTTAGATTTCCACGGAGAACGAAGACTGATGTACGTTCTACTTCCAATACCACGAATATAGATTGTGGAATAAGGATCTAAAGACTTACTTTCTAAGTGGGTCGTTGCGCATATATTATATAAGCAGGAGATAATACTAACATAGATGTGTTTGAAATTCGAATATAGATTTGATCGTAGATGGGTCTAAAATCGTTTGAAACATGTAAATCCACAAAATACACTTGAAATTGGCACATAAAATGATTTTGGGTATATTTGTGTTTGAATTTTGTATTTGAACATAAGATTTGAAGCTTTTTCAATAAGTGGAGGGGACACGGCCCGCCCTCCACAAGCTACTCAAATGTGCATGTGTGCATCATTTGACATTTGTGTTTGCCTATTGTGCGTTTGCAATTCGAGAAAAAAAAAAAAAAAACCTCAACTACGACCCATTTTTATTTAACTTCTTTAAAGTTTAAAACTCAACAGTTAATGCCCTCAAACTATACGAATACTAGGGTCAGAGATGGCATCAATGGAAAATCACAACTTACCCTCTTGCCAACAATCATGAGCCCAACGTGTTTTTTTCACGTTAACCTTCACTCTTAACCTCCCTAAAAGTACCTCATCGAAAACCAAATCCAGTGATTACTACACTCAAACAGAAGCTATTCCAAGCCCTCCTATCCTGCAATCGCTTGCGTTCCCATGACTAATCTCAACAATAGGTTCTAATTTTGGGAATTAGCCTTGTATGAAGAGAAAAGAGTAATTTTTTCATAAGCTCTTGTTTATCCCACCACATCTTGCTCACATGACAAGTTTTGTCCAAAATCTTCACGTTTTGCTAAAGGAAGGAGTTTATTTTCATCTGTTGGATACTTTGAGCGGGTTAAGTGTCGATTTTTAGACATTAATTAGATTAACTGAAAATCACTGATATTCTTTACGGTTGTCTAAAGTAATTTACCCTTCATCTTTTGAGCTTGTCAAGGACATTAGCAATACTAAAATAAAGTTGATCGATGGCAAGTTATCTCAACAATGGCTTCAGGAGTTTAAGGTTCACCAATGGGGGCTAGAACGACCTATCTCTGATCATTGTCCGGTAGTAATTATGGATGATAATAGGGATTGGGGTCCTCGGCCGTTCAAGTTTATGGATATCTGGTTGTCTCATCCGAACTGTATGAAGATAGCCAAGGAAACTTGGGAGAATACCCAAGTTAATGGTTGGGCAGGTTTCATTCTATTGCAGAAACTAAGGGCCGTAAAAGAAAAGTTGAAAGTGTGGAATAAAGAGGAATTCGGGGATGTAAATTCCGCCTTACATTCTGTCGAAGCTGAACTTCACCAGTTTGATTTACTGTCCGAAGATAGGCAGCTATCTTCAGATGAGAAAGCAGCGAAGTGTAGGGCTAAAACTGAGTTTTGGAGGCTCTCTCGTTTAACTGAGTCACTATGGAGACAGAAATCCAGAGGGAATTGGTTGAAGTTGGGAGATAAAAACACAAGATTCTTCCAAGCCTTGGCTAATAATAGGTTCAGGAGAAACAGGGTGGGTTCTATTAAAGCAGGTGGAAGAATTGTCGAAGACCCTACTGAAATTAGGGAAACGGCCGTGGAGCATTTCAGCTATAACTTTTTGGAGGAGAGAATCTCTAGACCTGGGTTGGGGGGCATGTTCCATAGAAAACTGAGTCTGGACATCTCTTCTCTTATCGAAAAACAGTTTGATGAGAAGGAGATTGTGGCAGCGCTGAAGGAATGCAGCAATCTAAAGGCACCGGGTCCTGATGGCTTCAATTTTTCCTTTGTTAAGAAGGGCTGGAATTTTATGAAAAGCATGGTCCTTAGTTTTTTCACAGAGTTTCATGCCAACGGAAAGCTCACTAAAGGTATTAACTCAACTTTTGTATCTTTAATTCCTAAGGTGGCTTGCACGTTATCGTTCAAAGAATATAGACCTATTAGTATGGTGGGTTGGATTTATAAGTTGCTCTCTAAAGTTTTGGCGAATAGAATCAAAATCCACTTACCTTCAATTATTGGTGAGTCTCAAGCGGCCTTTATTGGAGGTAAACAAATACTTGATGGGGTTTTAATAGCTAATGAGGTCATTCATAGTTGGAAAAGAAGTAATCAAGGGGGTCTAGTTCTTAAAATTGACTTCGAAAGAGCTTATGATTGTGTTAATTGGGGTTTCTTGCTGGATCTACTTGCCAAAATGGGATTTGGGGATAAATGGTGTAGATGGGTTCAAGAGTGTTGTTCCACTGTTTCCATGTCGGTGTTGATCAATGGATCTCCCTCAAAAGAGTTTCAAACTCAGAAAGGGCTCAGACAAGGGGACCCCTTATCCCCCTTTCTTTTTAACATAGTTGTCGAAGCTCTTAACATTATGTTGGAAAGAGCAAGGGAGCTGGATATAATCAAAGGAGTTAAGGTTGGAACCAATGGGGTAACAGTGTCTCACCTTCAGTTTGCAGATGATACTATTCTCTTTTGCAATAATGATAGAGAGGAGATGGCTAATATCAAAAGGATTCTTAGGTGTTTTCAACTAATGTCAGGGTTGAAAATTAATTTTTCTAAGAGCTCGCTGTGTGGAGTCAACGTTCCTCAACAGGATGTGATATCACTTGCCCAGACTATGGGGTGCAAAACTGAAGCCCTGCCAATTAAATACCTAGGATTGCCTTTAGGAGCCAATCCTAGAAGAATCAAAACGTGGGATCCAGTCTTGGAAAAGATGGAGAAAAGGCTAAATGTGTGGAGGAGGAGAATAAACTCATCTGGTGGTAGACTTACTCTTATTAACTCTTCTTTTAGTCATCTACCAACCTATTTTATGTCTATTTTCAAAATGCCTCTGGCTGTGGCAAACGCAATGGAGAAGCTCCAAAGACAATTCTTTTGGGGTGACACACCGGATAAGAAGAAATTGCATTTGGTGAAGTGGGAAACAATTGCCAAGAAAAAGGAGTTTGGTGGGTTGGGAGTGAGGAGAATGATGCAACAAAACCTTGCTCTTCTATCCAGGTGGTGGTGGAGATTCAATAAGGATAAAAATTCTCTTTGGGTTAAGGTTATTAGAGGAAAATACAACTTGACGCAGGGAGCTTGGCTACCGTATCTGCCAAGGGCAGGTCATGTTTCTAATATTTGGCGAGATATTTGCTCCTTAGGGATCCTCTTTCCAGTATTGGTTCTATCCTCAATGAGGGCTTGAGAATACAAGTTAATTCTGGGCAAGATACCTCTTTCTGGAATAATATCTGGTTGGGGGATAGTACTCTTAAAGAAGCTTTCCCTAGACTTTTTCTAATCTCGTCCCAAAAAGAAGACATGGTCAGTAAAGTAAAGGGAGATGCTGGGGATGAGCATTGGAATCTAAGGTTCAGAAAGACATTAAGGGTACGGGAGAACCAACTTTTGGATGACTTACTTCAATGGCTGCAACCGGTCATTTTGGATCAGTCCAAGGAGGATGTGTTACAGTGGAAGTGGTCTACAGATAAGCAATTCACAGTTAAATCAATATACAACCAATGGGAACAGATTGACCAAAATAGGAACCAAGTTTTGGGATCTCTTTGGAAGAATCTTTGTCCTCCTAAGGTGGAAATCTTTTCGTGGTTGGCAGTACAGGAAAAGGTAGCCACTAGATCAGCGCTCTCTCGAAGGAATATGATTCAGGAGGATCAACCGTTATCTTGCCCTCTGTGTTCCATGCAACTGGAAACTCCCTGTCATTTGTTGCTATTCTGTCAGTTTTCATGGAGTGTTTGGTCTTTGATTCTAGATTGGTGGCATGTAGTGTGGGTCTGCCCTTCATCCTTGGCAGAATTAGCATTATGGTGGTTCGACAATAGGTTTGGCGCTTTGGAGAAAAAATTGTGGGAAGCTTCTTTTTATGCTACACTCTGGTCCTTGTGGTTAGTTCGGAACGACTACGTATTCAACAATGCTACAACTAGTATTGAGGAAGTGGGAGAGCTAGTGAAGACCAGAGTAGCAATGTGGATGAAGTCTAAGTTTGAGATTAAGTTTTACTCTGTGGAGGACTTTAGGTTGTTTTTGGATGGCGTTCGAAAGCTCAAGGTATAGGTCCTTTTGAGGTGTTGTAACTATCCAACTCTCTGTTGGATGCCTTGTTTATCCTTGCTTTCCCCCTCGATGTACCATTTTGAGTTAATAAAAAATTTCGTTTGCCGAGCAAAAAAAAAAAAAAAAACACTGATTTAAAATAAAGTTGATCGGTAATACTGAAAATCACTGATTTAAATTGAAGAAAAGAATAGATTGTCATAACGGGGATCAATTTTGGCGGTTCACAACATGAATTTTGTGGTTCGTGTTATAAGACTTTTGTGGTCAAAATATGAAAATTCATATGAACTTTTGTTCCCTTGTGTCTATCGCAGATTATATTTGAACCTTAAAAAGGTTCTCTATAACCTCATTTTGTCACAACAACCACTTTAAGAAGTTGAAGTAAGTACAAAATGCCCTGATTTACAATTGCGTTACACGCAATTGTTAGCCTTCACCACTAGACGGCTTTGAACCCTCTCAAACTCACCACTGCCATCCGACCTTGAGAATCCACTTTCTAAAAAGAGGGTGTGAAAATCATATAGCTCTTCAAGATAAATATAATTCTGTCACCTTGGGTTATTAAAACGAGCTAGGTGTGGAAATTTCTTTCCTGTATCAATACTTGTACTTCAGCTTACTATGTCAATACGATGGCAAGTTCTCGTTGTATATATACCATACTAAGAACAGTCATTATTATCTATAATTATGCTCGGATTTCAAAATGAACTAATCCGAGTTACTATTCAGGTTCTTCCTGTAGTGCAACATTTGTGCTTCTCCATCCCTATCAAACTGAAGTACTTTACTACTAGAAGGAAAAAGTTGAGGATCATCTGATTTTTGGTGTCTCGATCGAGAGTTCTTCAATTATCTCTCATGGCTGAAGGTAATTTTACATATTTCATGTATTATGTGTGTATGTTTCTTAATCTATATAGATTGGGCCAACCAAAATTTTTTCAGTTAGTTATTCATATACTAGTTTCTAAGATCAAAAGTATCTGATTTTTGGCGTCTCGATCGAGAGTTCTTCAATTATCTCTCATGGATGAAGGTAATTTTACATATTTCATGTATTATGTGTGTATGTTTCTTAATCTATATAGATTGGGCCAACCAAAATTTTTTCAGTTAGTTATTCATATACTAGTTTCTAAGATCAAAAGTCCAACCATTAATAAAGAAGGCCAAGGCACTTGAAAATTACTCACATACTCAATTCATTGCCCATTGCTTGCTATACTATAATGCCGTTTCCATGGTTATATGCAATAGTAACTGAACTAGAAAATTGAAAACTTAGCTTGAAATCGAAGAAAATCTTGCCAAATTTTGCAGATCGACCTTTCTTAGCACTCAAAGAGAAAGTATTGAAATCTCGTGGCCACTAAGGGCAGTAAACTAGCAGAATTGTTTTGGCCACTAAGGACTGAGATTGGAGGCCCCGAAAGGGGCTCATTATAGAGGCCACAAAGGGCAATTTTATAGACTGCAAAACACCGTCCCGTATATGGACTTAGATTCCGCCCAGTGAGCCTCCCTCCAGTTTCGGCCTTTTGTGGGCTCTTTCCGGGCCCATTACAATAATCAGAATCAATCACTTTTTAGAAATCGCCAAGAACATCGACCACATCAAAAATAACGTTTATCGGGATACCGTTTGATATCATTTCAGAATCAGAACGCATTAATGTTGTATAAAAAAAGGTGTGTTACACAGGATTGCAAACCTTCAACACATTTCTCCAAAACTTAATGCATTAAAAAATCTTATCAATAGCCGCTAGAGAACCCATAGCTTGGCTGTTAAAATTGAGAAACTTGTTTGTTGCAGCTGCGAGCTTATGAGAATTTCATTCTTTTTTTTAGAATTTGTGTTGAAGATTAATCCCAAAAGCTACCTAAACCTAGCTTTGGGCGTGTTTGCAATAGCTGTAGATATAGATTTTGATTCTGCTATATATTTTAGATTTCAAATTTTAGTAGAAGTTGAAAAACATGTTTGTTGTAGCTGCAAGATTACTTAAATTCCTTTCCTTATTTAAAAATTTGTGCTGTAGAACCCCAAGAGCCAACCAAGCCCAGCTTCGAAATTTTGAGAAATGTTCAAAATGTGTAAAGAAGTAGCTAGAAATGTTTAAAATGGACTTAATTGCCCAAATCATTTTGGATTGAGCTTAGAACAAGCCAAGTTGGAGTTTGGAACATTTTTCATTTTGCACTTCGATGTCCAGGCGGTAACAAGGAATGAGTAAGAACCACTTTGAAATGGATAATGAAGTACGAGAAACTATATATATGGAAGAACTATAAGGAGATTGAACAATCTGGTTTCCTCTTATTTTCTTTGTTTTTTTGGGTACGTTTTATTTTGTCTTCTTTTATTTTTTGACAAAGCAACTTCGCTCAATGAAGTATCAAATTGTGGTTGTTTGCTCGGAGATAAACGGAAGGAATACATAATTCATAGGATATGTACAGGATATTGAATCCCTTAGGCTTGAGGAATAGTAGAGAAAAAACTAATCTGGAACTATTTGTTTTGGTTAGGATTGTGTAATAATGCATTTTCAATTTTTGTCTTCATTCGAATTACAAGTTTCATGTAGACCAAATGGTAAAATGATCACTTCAATGCTATCGTAATGGAGGGGATATGAAATTCCACCAAACAAACAAGCCACAAATAAACAAGCTAAAGTCTCACAATACATGACATTACCTTGGCCTTAAAAACCTAACATCTCAATCAAACTTCTATCTTGTCAACTAATCATACTACATTTGTCAGTTGCTGCAGCTTCCATCCAACCTGTCTGTGAGATTGGGGGGTGTTTATGGGTTCCAATTGCTAGACGCATCAATTATACCAGAAATTAAATTGACAAGCAATTGGGAAGCTCTCCTTAACAAAGCATCTGAGTTAGGTATTAAGAAACAAGACATTGTTGACCAAATCGAATTCGAGCTGCAGAAAATTCCAACCAAAGAATGCGATGAATGGAGAAAAAAGGTGGTAGAAATGGAAAAAAAAGGTTGAGACCATAAAACAAGAGTTCAATGTTGAGAAGAAATGTGTTTGGGGATTATGTCCAGACATTTTTGCGCGTATAAAGCTTGGTGAGCGAGTGGTAAATATGGTCAGTGACATTGACCTGTTCATAGAAAAGTCCAAGTTTGAAAATGGATTTCTCGTTGATTCACCACCGGCTAGAGTTGAGAGGAGGCCAGAACCCCCCTTTGACATTGTCAAGTTCTGCACATCATACACTGGACGTGGTACTGAATAAACTACAAGATGAGAGCACTCAAAAGATTGGTATTTGGGGAATGGGAGGAGTAGGTAAGACTACTATTTTGAGCCTCTTGAACAATTCACATGAAGCCGAAACTTAACATATTTTGATTTTGTCATATGGGTGACTGTCTCAAATTCTTGGAGCATTAGACAGCTACAAAACGAGCTTGGGAATCGGTTAAAAATAAAAATAGATGCTAACGAGTCTAATGATACAGTTGCAAGCAAATTATTGCGAAGACTTGAAGGCAAGAAGTACCTTTTGCTTTTAGACGATGTTTGGGATGAGGTGGATTTAAGTGTTGTAGGGTTCCCCAATGCCAATCAACAAAATGGTTGCAAAGTTGTTTTGACAACCCGAAAAAAAGAAGTTTGTCGAAAGATGGGAACTGATGCTGAAGTACCCGTTTCAATTTTGCCAAACGAAGAAGCATGGGAGATGTTTTCCTCCGGAGTGGGTCACGTTGCAACGCTTCCAACCATCAAGCCATATGCCCAAGATATTGTTACAGAATGTGGTGGCTTGCCACTAGCATTGAAAGTCGTTTGCGGTGCACTACGGAAAGAGGAAAATGTGAACGTATGGAGGAATTTCTTAAGAAAATTAAGGTCACCTGCTACATCAATCATTGAAGACTTGAATGAAAACGTGTTCAAGGTACTAAAGGTAAGCTATGACCGGTTAAAGAATATTAAGGAAAAGAAATGTCTTTTGCTCTGTGGATTGTATCCAGAAGATTCCATGATCGAAAAATCAAGATTGATAGGATATTGGAGAGCAGAGAATATTTTTTTAGATAAACTTACTTTGGAACAGTCACTTGATGAGGGAGAAGCTATATTGCAAGCTCTTATAGATGCATCTTGCTTGACGATTTCCTAGTCCTAAAATAATGAGTTGCCCCAAGCGTAGGGCGGAGACCGATATAGCACAATATCCGGTAAGACCGGAGTCGAATCCACTAAGGACGGTGAAGTGTGTGCTGTGGAAACTCGGGTTGTAGAATTTGAAACGGCTCTTAGGTAGCCACCCCTTGTCGGTTTGATTGAGAGATTAACTAAAACAAAGAATTTGATTATACTATTCAGATAATTAAAAGGAGGTACGGTCGTAGGGTTCATAGCACTCATAACCAGCCCGGATTAGCCTGCTCCATTCAATGTTCTCGAAAACTTTTAATTTTAGTTTAGAAAAGATACCCCGAAAGATGCGAACCTTTATGGTCGCCGTATACCCATGCGCAGCGAAGAACGAGTTTTGTTCCCCCATTCCCCCGTTCACATGGGCTCCGGCGATGCCCCGGGTTCGTCTAACGAATGTTCTTATTAACCAAAAATTACTTTTTCATCATTTAAAAGCAGGAGCAGTACCCGAACTGATCACGGCGTGCTAATCACCCCGCGACCCTACCTATAAAACTACTCACTCATTATTGAAAGAAAAATAAAAGAGATTTTAACTTGAATCATGCTTCAATTACGGGAAAAAAAAAAAAGATAAACGAAAAAAATACCAACTAATTGAAAGCCAATAAACAACTTTAATTAAGAACGAAAACTGAAACGAGTTACCGAAGTGCGAAGATCTGAACAAAACTTGAAAACTTGAAAGAAATTAGCTCTGGAACGGAAAGAACGGAAAAAGAAAGCTGCTACGTAAAAGTTTTAACCCTAAAAACGGAGTTTGGGGGTATTTATACAAGTCCCCGAATAAAAAAGGAATAAAGAATAAAGAAAGAATAAACAATGAATGACGAAAACGAAAATTCTCCGATGTGGATCTCGGTATCGATACATGTGGTGGTAGTATCGATACAATTGAAACTGTTTAAACCTTGGATTTGTCTTGTGCCATTATTGTATCGATACTTAAAATAATAGTATCGATACCGACGGCAAAAACAGCCAACACTCAATTCTTGCGTGGGATTTGGCCACTCGATGTCACCCAACGCCTCACACTTCCGCCTTGACTTCCCATGACGACGTCCAAACCGGCCTCAAGGCCTCGCAATCCAATCTTGGCGCCAAATCCGCCTTATTACCTACGAAAATAACAAAAACACAAAAACAAAGGAAAGCGCGCATCAAGTGGAAAATGGAATAAAACGCGCATCTAACGCGCTAATTCGCCCTACTTAGGCGCTCCTATCAAAGATATCACGCGCCTATCACATCTTTGTTGGAAAATTGCGTCGAAGATGACTTTGTGAAGATGCACGGTGTTGTTCGAGATTTAGTATTGGTAATGACTTCCCTGCAAGGAGAGGAACCCACACATCTGGTGCGAGCTGGAATTTCTTCAGAGATGATTCCAGGGGAGGTGGAATGGAAAAATGCAACACGAATATCCTTTATGAATCGTGACTTGCGCAGCTTGCCAGAATCACCAAACTGCCGGAAGCTACCGACATTGTTGCTTCAAGGAAATGAAATTTAGAGGTGATTCCAGAAGCTTTCTTTAATAACATGTCATGCCTCCGAGTTTTGGATCTGTCACGCACCCGTATTAAATCGTTGCCAACTTCAATATCTAAATTGGACGGTCTTCGAGAACTAGTCCTTTTAGATTGCGAAGATTTGGAGGCTCTCCCCAAAGAGATTACTGCACTCAAGGAGCTAGAAATGCTTTATGTCGGATGATCTAGGTTTGAAATTGGCAAAAGGGGGATGAAAAGCGAAGAGTTAATTATTCCGGTTGGGATGATATGTGAGATTCCTCATATTGAAGTAATTGAACTTACAAGTCGATTGAGCGATGAACGTACAAAAATTATTGCGAAAGAACTGAGCAACTTGGGTTCACTTTCTTCTCTTGCATTTGACTTCCACATAGTGGGTAATCTGCAACACTTCCTGCAAAATAGCATACCATGGAAAGAGAAAAGACTGACGCAATTCATGTTCCTTGCTGGGAAATATGCATACCAAAGATACGTTGGTTATTTTTTGTTATTTCAATCGAGTAAGAAGTATAAGAGGTTTCTAGCTTATGTAGGAGGAGGAGAAGAAAGGGATAGTGGCCTTCCCCCAGCCATAGAGGATGTACTTATCCGTTCAAATTGCTTTCTATTATGCGGGCATGAAAAACTCAAAGCTTTATCAGAATTGGGCACGCAAAACATAGATGAGTTAAGATTTTGTTGGATTCGAGAATGTGTTGCACTCGAAACAATAGTCAATAGAAATGGGCTTGAAATGAGTACTTTTTCTAATTTGGAAGTTTTGTTTTTGGCCGAACTATCGAATTTGAAGTCCATTCTTTGTTTGGAGATGGAGGAGGGACAATCATCATCATCACCACCACCACCACCGTTAAATGTAAACAGCTTTACCAATCTAACAAAATTGGACGTGTGGAGATGTCCACTAATTGAGCACCTCTTCTCAAGTGGATTCATGCTTCAACAAATGTCCAACTTGAAAGACTTGAATGTCATGAGTTGCCGGGGACTCAAGGGGATGATTCCAGAGGATGAAAAGGTGGAATATGAGGCTCTACCCAAATTGTCGTGTTTGCACCTCTATGGTTTGCCTGAATTTGTCAACCTTTTTGAAGGTGTTCTCACGTGTTGGCAATCACTGGACAGAGTCATAATAGGGGGTACTCCAAAGCTGAGGAAACTCCCCTTTGACACTAATAGTGCTCCTAATTTGAAGGGAATTGGGGGCTCTGATCAGGAGTGGTGGGATACATTAGAGTGGGACAATCATGCCGCCAAATTACAACTTCTCAAGTAGCCCAGAAATTGAAAAAGTAAGCAATTATGTTGATAAACTAAAAAAAAGTTTATTTTCAGACAAAAATTAGTCAATTATTTTTGGATTATTTTTGTTTTTCTGAACTTTTTCAAGTTCAGTCCTTATTTTTCTACTGTTTCTATTTTTCTTTGTAGGGCCAAATCGGGAAAAGAGGTTCACCAACAACGAAATAAGCCAATTGTTGATCTGAAAAAAATTATTAGCTTCCAGAGCATGGCCTTCCAACTATGAAAAAGATGCACCGCTGAGGCTAAGTGCATAGTTCATAAATATCTCATGTACTGTTAACATATTTATTCTATATTATCAGCTTTTTGTAGGGGTATGCCCCTCTAGCTTGTATGTTCATTTGGTTTCCAATGGAAATGAATTTACCAAAAAAACAAAAATGTTGTACTATATTTTCAGCTTTTCCATATTTGCATGGTTCCAGCTATGTCCTCTTCCCTACGATATCCTTGTGCTTGTTTCCTTGGTACTTTTTTCTTAATCTGTATTCTGTAGTACTTCACTTCAAGCAAAAAATCCATATTTTTGGATTTATTTCTTCACCTAATTTGTTCACAAATATATAGAAATTTGAAGCATGCATGTGGAAGAAGTTTGGATAGCCCTTCCCAAATGAGTGCCTTTACTACCTTTGCGAGTCTTCTCCATCTGCATCAACGTAGACATTAGACTCTTTGGTGCATAAAAATCGGACTCTAGGGAGGTGCTAGTCCGAGCGTGCTAGCCTCCGTGCTATGCCCCTAAACGACGTCATTTTGGGACAGTTCTAGATACACCCTTTTAGCTCCCAAGGGCCTTGTTTGGTGCACACTTAACTGAAACGTAATTAAATCATTCCAAACCCCTAAGTTAGATAAATCATTCCGAACCCATATAGTTTTTAACTTTATCCATTCCTGGGAGTAGTGGAAGGATATGCCGGATGCAAATTCTTTTTTCTTTTTTTTTATTCTTGTGATCAATTAGCTAAGTGTGTTTTCTACCCATTGGAAGGATAACCGTTCCGAACTCATTTTTCCATTTTTCCATTAACTATTCGGAACCCACTTTACCCATTTTTTACTTTTTATCAGACAACAAGGGCTTTCGGTAGACTTCTTTGGTTGGAGTTTTACTAAAGTAACCCGAAAACCTAAAATGGGAATTAAGTGTGTGCAACAAACAGGGCATTTGGGGGCTAAAATGGTGTATCCAAAATTGCCCCAAAATGGCGTCATTTTGGGGAATAGCACGGAGGCTAGCACGCTCGAGCTAGCACCTCCCCAAGTCCATAAAAATCATACCCTGGAGCACGAGCACTTCATTCAAAAGACATCACCAGAACATGCAAGTAAACGGGAACAACATTTCCCATTGACTTGAATAATGACCTACCGTGGATGACCTTGAGATTGCAATGGGTTTACATTTCTCAAGTAATTTGTTCTTTTCCAAAGGGAACAAATAAAATCGCCGAAATTAGCAGTTTCTTTTTTCTTTTTCTTTTTTGAAAGGTGAAAAAGATTTCATTAATCTTTGAAATTAGCAGTTTCTTAATAAGAAGCTTTATGTTTAAGCCCATGGAAAAGCGTGAATCCAAACTTCTTCCCCATGCTTGATATTTCGACATTTTGTGAACAAATTAAGTGAAGAAATAAATCCAAATTGGCTTGAGCCCATCTCCTCAGACTGGAAATAGCCCTTCCCAAATGAGTGGATTGTCTAGAGTACCTAATAATTAAAATTACTGTTCCCATGGCACTTGAACTATATATTCTTGTTTTTCCTCTTGGTCTGACAAGGCCACATCATAACAATGGTGGAGAAAGCTTCACTTCGACTTAAAAAGGGTGATTGCCCTGTAGTTGTAGTCCTTGAGATCAACAGGTAACTCTATGGGGCGGAGTGAGGCAAGACGCCATGAGGCCTATATCGTACAAGATGGACTCTCTGTACATTGGGACCAAGATCATACAACAATGTAGAAAACCAAGGCAGCACCTCCTGGGTATAGAGCAATGGGATCCTGGATCTTCAATACCGTGTTTTACCCGTGTTTCACACCAAATTCACCACCTCACTGGAGGTGCTGGAGGTTATATCGGCATCCGTCTCCCAAGAATACTCGGTCAAACTCAGTCGCAGAAGTACCGCCTGAATTGCCCGTCGAACTGAACTATGTTTATACTCTCACCCACTGGAACAGAATAATTTTTAGGAGTAGAAACTCTTTTGAAAGATGAAGATGGTATTTGCTCGGTGTGTCTGAAACTGAAGACTTGAGTGCCTTTTAAAGGCCAATGGGATAGACAGAAATAGCATGAGGGACCAAATACAGCTGAAGGAATAGTTGGGCAATTGAATTGGAGCTGCTGATGAGGAACATCCTTCAATGAACCTGATAAGAACCAGCTCTCACCCAATAATACTTCTGTATAATTGAAGCTTATTATTGCGCACGGCAATTTCAATTCATTCCAAGTATGGAACCCCAGTTCCAATAACAAGCTTTAGGCCTAGCAAGCCTAAGCCCAACCAAATCCCAAGTTCATTACTTGAGATTTTGGACCCAGAACCCAAATTAGTTCCAAACTATCCCAGACCAGACCACAGACCTCAGACTACAGGCTGCGGTCCTACAAATCCTGAGTCCCGGCCCCCGGCTCTAGCCTCGTCCAGGTGTTTGGTGACGGCGAGCACGTCCTCCACTCTATTAAATAAACTTGGCTTTTGCATTTCCCAAATGATACAATTTTCATTCATCCTTAAAATGGATTTTGTTCATATTTAGGCTCACCAAAATATTCGAACAATTCTTTCATTTTTCCTACAGTAGCATCCCTCACTAGCATGCAGGTCTCATTCATATACTCCATCCAATTTTGCGACAGCAAAAGCATAAAGTAATACTGCATGCCTATGTTTTTCAGCTTTGTTCTACTCCAAATTACATAAACCACAAGGAAAAAATGGGTGAAAGAAGTCAGAGTTGGTCTTGAGCTAAAGCCAAAGAGGCGGCTGCTTTAGGCCCCCAAAAAATTTCAAAATTTAAGGGGCCTCTTATTTGGTACCATTTATAATAGTTCAACAAAAAGTATCCAATCTTTATTTTTTGCTTTAAGGCTCCTAAAAAAATTCAGAGCCGGCTCTTGTCAAAAGAAGTCTCATTTTGTTTTTTTGTTTTTTTTGTCGTCATAAAATGCCCAAAGGGCTACAAGGATGCAAAATCCGGAGCCCTCTGTTGGGAAGAACAATCAGTTGAAGATTAGTACATCCTCACATGTTTCACAAGAGAGGATCTTAGTCAGATGAGAAATCTTCTTAGATTAGCTTGACATCTCCTTCAGGCCACAAGTTTGACAAATGAAGACTTGTGGATAACTCTTCCATAAATGCAGAACAAGCCAAGAGAGAATACTCTTCCTTGATTTGTACCGGCCATCTTCATTCTTCCCCTATAAATACCCTTGTAATCTGATATTGTAAAGCAATTGAGAGGGGTTTGTGTATTCACTTGGGTTTGGTGAGTGATTTGTTATCTCCTCCATTATAGTGAAATTCACTGCCTATAGAGTAGATAATTGCCAAACCACGTAAATATTGCCCCTCTGTGTTTGTTTGAGGTGTGTGTGAGTTCTGGATTTTGGGGTTTTTCCTAACACAATCCTCAACTTAGGATTATCTATACAGATTGGATAGGATTTCACCGTATATAGTACTTAGGATAGGGGAGGTTCCACGCAGGGAACAGAAAAAAGAAAAAAGAAATGCCCGTGATCTAGCAAAGGAGTACAAATTTGGGAAGAGAATCCCCTTGGGTGCCGTAAGTCCATGGACTACTTCTAAACAGAAAATACATGCCCGTGATCTAGCCCCTGTACACACGTGCATTTCATGAACAGATTTTGTGTAAATTGTTCATTTCTTGATCAGAGATTTTGTTGTATCTGTAGCCTTGTTGTATGGTAAGTATGATATTAGCTACGGTAGATACGCCTTTTTGTATCATCTTTTAATTTTAATACACTATAAAGTTAGTTAATAAAGTAGCTTCAACTATAGTTTTAGGGAATTGATATTCATGCTCCATTTTTTGTTATTCACACTTTTTTTGTCTTTTAGAAAAAAATATACACACACTTTCAACACTAAAAAACAAAAAGGGAGTGTGGACAAAAAAAAAAAAGGGGAGTGCGAATGTCAATTCCCTAGTTTTAATGTCAATTGAGCATACTTTGTGTTACCTTTTTGGGTAATGAAATTAAAGTGTGTTGCTTTAGGTAAAAACGTGGTAAGTGTGCGTTAAAAGATAGTGGTAGGTTTGCGTTAAAAGATAGTAATGGCACATGGTAAGAATGATCAGCTTTTGTGATATCTGTTGCCTTATTTTGTACTAGTAAGTATAAAGTATGGTATTAATGATTGGTAGTTATGCATTTATATATCGTCATTTATAAATTCTCAAAATCTCGAACATTTTAACGCAAACATCATACCAGTTCGGTTGGATGATTCCCCCGCTGCAGATGAGAAATTGAAGGAGCTCGAAGGTTATTCAACGTTGGCTCTTGACAAGTACAACAACCATAACAGTGAATGTACGTGTGTGTGTGTGGGCTTTTCTGGTTCGTAAAAAATTCTTCCATCCTTGCCTCATTTATTGTAACTCCTTCTAACTTCTTCCTTAAATTGTACTGTAGGAGAAAACGAAGCACCTTTTCGTGAAGTTCCTCAAGGCAAACTACAGCCTCCATGCTTATGAACGTAAGGAGTATTACTATATTACCTTTCAGGCCAAGGATGTTGCCTGCTCTGAGCGTTCTCTCCCTGAGAACTTCCAAGCTCTCGTCGGTGCTGGTGAGGATGAGGCAACGGTTGATTTTTGCAGGCCCGAACCATGATTCAAATTTCGAACTAGTCCAAGGTACTTTTTGTCTGAGTCATCTGTTTATATTGTAGTAGTTGACTTGTTGATGGTTTCATACTCTTATGTTACCTCCCTTTTCTTTTTCTTTTTATGTTTGACACTTGTGCACTTCTGCTGGTTTTTGAATGGATACCATGGCTTTGAAAATTGGTCTGCCCCTTCATGTTATCTTTTCCTCCGTTCGATGTTATTTGAAATTGCTTCACTGTAGTCCACTGTGCACCTTTTCAGCAAAAATTAGTTGAAGTTTTTTTCCGATGTTGGACGGGAGGAATGATTTTAGTTTCATTCCATAGAAATACCACAACAACATTGGAATCAGGTTATATCGTACAGTTTTCGAACAGTTTATCTTTTACTTTTTCCTCACTAGATTAAAAACAGATAATGTTATGTCATTCTTTTTAAGAAATGGTATGAAGAGAGCATGGTAGACGCTTTTCAGTATTGCTCTCATAATCAAACTTGGTCACAACATTATTCAGTATTGCTATCACCTTTTTGTTTTCTTAATTACTAGGTTTTTTTTTTTTTTTTTTGTGTGTGCAATGAATTGTGCTTGATGTTCTAAGTACTTTGGAGTTTAGACATCTGTTTTTATGCCGGCCCAGCATCAATCTATTTTCGGCGAAGGGACTTTAGGAATAGCTATTCTAGAGGGGTGTTGGCTCTACGATTTTGCGTTTGCAAGAGGCAAGCTATTGCAACTGAAAATCATGGGCTTTTTCTTGAGAAAGGCTTCTTTTGCAGGACTAATCTCTATAGTCTATATTGTGGGGAACCCTTAAGCGAACTTGCGGAATCTGGACCGGTTTGTTTATTGGCTCATTTACTCACCAACTTTTTTCCAATACTGCTTTTAGTTGTCTTATTATATGGGCTTTAAACTCCTCAGCTTCAAGCTAATTATTAGTTGGGGAGAGCCATCAACATCTTTGATCCCAGAATTACATGTCTTTAAACTTGTCATTCTTTGTCCAAAGATTAAAATCTGCAAGGTTTCTTCATTTTAACTTGTGGCAATATTGTGACAACTGCTGGGCTCTGAAAACTTTGGAGTGATTGCGGGGAACCCTAAAACGAACTTGCGGAATCTTAACCAGTTTGTTTATTGGCTCATTTACTCACCAACTTTTTCCCAATACTGCAATTGGTTGTCTTAATATGGGCTTTAAACTCCTCATCTTCAACCTATTTATTAGTTGGGGAGAGCCATCAACATCTTTGATCCCAGAATTACGCGTCTTTAAACTTGTCAAGTTGTCATTGTTTGTCCAACGATTAAAAATCTGCAAGGTTTCTTCATTTTAACTTGTGGCAATATTGTGACCACTGCTGGGCAATACTCTGAATACTTTGGAGGCATCTATGAAGCAAGGCTACTAAATGAAACATAACGAACCCGTACCAGCCTACGAGGTGTATTTTCGATTCTGGCATATCATATGTTTCGTATACCCAAATTCTTTTTCTCAGTCTTCGCCATACGCTAGACGGCTAGAGGTACCCTCGATACACTCAGCCGTTCAGCCAGAATAGTACTTTTCTATCTAGTTTCTTCTATACCTGGGATTTTATTTTTATACTTAGCATCTTTCAAAATCAACTTTTGGACCTCTGTTGGTCTTTAACGTAATGGCACTGAGCTTTGGGTTTGTGATATTAGTTTGGTTAGATAGGCTACAGGAGTAGGAAAAAAGAAAGTTTCGGTGTTGTTTTGATAGAGAACACTAGGAAGAACACCATATGTTTGATAAAATGCCTAAACAAGTAAAACGCCTAAGTCAGTCATCAACGAATTCTGAAATAGTCAAATTGCTAGAGATGAGTAATGTCAATTGTATAAGTGGATCAATTGGAGCTTTTCCAGATTAGGTTTTCGTGTAGAGTAATTATGGACTAATACGAAGGAGTATATTGTAGTCCAGATTAGGTTTTCGTGTAGAGTAATTATGGACTAATGCGTAGGAGTATATTGTAGTCACTTGATTTTGGTTTTATGCTGCATCACTTGATTTTGTGATTGACTAGGATACTTAATTTGCAGATACTCTTGTGATCCAATATAAGTCTTAAATGTCTTCCTACAACCACTTTGATTCATCATTGTCATCCTCGTCCTCTGACGGTGGTGGGATTAAAGCCATATATAGAGGTGCTGCTATTGCGGCAAATGTATACGAGAGGCAGCGATAAAAAATGAGGCCTCGTAGGGGTGGTTATATGCAATCGCGACGATACATATCTCGTGATTGGATTGGGGCTGAATTTTTTTTGAAGAGGTATTACTTTGACGAGGGGTGCACATATACTGATGAAACATTTCTTCGACGATTTCGGATGAAAAAATCACTCTTTATGAAGATTCATAATAGGAGGGAAGGAAATCACCGATTTTTTCCCTAAAATTAAGGGATGGAATCGATATATTTTTACCCAAAAAAAAACGTAACCCCACTCATGTATAAACCATGGCAAAAAAAAAGAGTGCGAGCCATTGTTTTCTTATCTTCTCTCTCTCTCCACTATAATCTGGTGAGATTAGAATTCCATGCTCCTATCTTTTTGCTAGTTCTGATATCCCAACTCTGCTGACACACACGCCGAATTAATTCTGGTGAGAAGTTGCAAATTCATATATACTCCTAATTCAATTTTCTTTCATTTTTCTCTCTATCTTTGTACGCGAAATATACCGTTTCTGAAAATACCATCACTCTTTTTTGTCCAACCAAGTTATTATCACTAATTTTGCTCACGTGGTATTTTCGCTCGCTCATGAAACCATTTTTGTTCAAATGATAATTTTTTCGTTAGATTTCCACAGATAATTTTTTTGTTAGATCGTTCTACTTCTAATACCATGAATATAGATTGTGGAAAAAGGATCTAAAGACTTACTTTCTAAGTGGGTTGCCGTGCATATATTATATAAGCGGGAGATGATACTAACATAGATGTGTTTGAAATTAGAATATAGATTCGATCGTAGATGGGTCTAAAATCATTTGAAACATGTGAATCCACAAAATACACGTGAAATTGACACATAAAATGATTTTGGGTATATTTGTGTTTGAATTTTGTATTTGAACATAAGTTTTTGAAGCTTTTTCAATAAGTGGACGGGACACGGCATCATTTGACATTTGTGCATGTTTGCCTATTGTGCGTTTGCAATTCGAGAAAAAAAAAAAAAAAAAACCCCTCTCAACTATGACCCATTTTAATTTAATTTCTTTGAAGTTTAAAACTCAACAGTTAACACCCACTTACTTTGGAACAGGCCCTTGATAAGGGAGAAGCTATATTGCAAGCTCTTATAGATGCGTCTTTGTTGGAGAAATGTGATAAAGATGACTCTGTGAAGATGCACGATGTTGTTCGAGACATAGTATTGGCAATAACTTCCCTGCAAGGAGAGGAACCCACACATCTGGTGCGAGCTGGAATTTCTTCACAGATGATTCCAAAGGAGGTGGAATGGAAAAATGCAACACAAATATCCTTTGTGA
The DNA here is from genome assembly GCA_018127125.1 of Rhododendron griersonianum. Lineage (NCBI taxonomy): Eukaryota > Viridiplantae > Streptophyta > Magnoliopsida > Ericales > Ericaceae > Rhododendron > Rhododendron griersonianum. The sequence goes on along the minus strand of CM030799.1, from coordinate 3,938,061 downwards.
ATCGTGACTTGCGCAGCTTGCCAGAATCACCAAACTGCCCGAAGCTACTGACATTGTTGCTTCAAGGAAATGAAAATTTAGAGGTGATTCAAGAAACTTTCTTTAATAACATGCCTAGCCTCCGAGTGTTGGATCTGTCACGCACCTGTATTAAATTGTTGCCAACTTCAATATCTAAATTGGATGGTCTTCGAGAACTAGTCCTTTTAGATTGCAAAGATTTGGAGGCTCTCCCCAAAGAGATTACTGCACTCAAGGAGCTAGAAGTGCTTTACGTCGGACGATCTAAATTGAAAATTGGCTTTAGGGGGATGAAAAGAAAAGAGTTAATTATTCCTGGTGGGATGATATGTGGGATATTCCTCATATTGAAGTAATTGAACTTACAAGTTGACTGAGCGATGAAAGTACAAAAATTATTGCAAAAGAACTGAGTAACTTGGGTTCACTTTCTTCTCTTGCATTTGACTTCCACATGGTAGGTAATCTGCAACGTAGCATACCATGGAAAGAGAGAAGACTGATGCAATTTGAATTCTTAGCTGGGAAATGCCCACACCAATTATACGAACATAATCCTTGGTTACTTCAATGGAGTAAGAAGTATAACAAGTTTCTAGCTTATGAAGGAGGAGGAGAAGAAAGGAGTAGTGGCCTTCCCCCAACCATAGAGGATGCACTTATCCGTTCAAATGGCTTTCTATTAAAAAGGCATGGAAAACTCAAAGCTCTATCAGAATTGGGCACTCAAAACACAGATGAGTTAAGATATTGTCGGATTTGAGAATGTGTTGCACTCGAAACAATAGTCAACAGAAATGGGCTTGAAATGAGTGCTTTCTCTAATTTAGAATTTTTGATTCTGGACAAACTATCGAATTTGAAGTCCATTCTTTGTTTGGAGATGGAGGAGGGACAATCATCACCACCACCACCACCACCACCACCACCACCACCACCACCACCACCACCACCACCACCACCACCACCACCACCACTAAATGTAAACAGCTTTACCAATCTAACAAGATTGCAGGTGTTTGAGTGTCCACTAATTGAGCACCTCTTCTCAAGTGGATTCATGCTCCAACAAATGTCCAACTTGAAACACTTTAGTGTCGGACGTTGCGTGAGACTCAAGGGGATGATTCCAGGGGATGAAAAGGTGGAATATGAGGCTCTACCCAAATTGTCGAAGTTGTTCCTCCATAGTTTGCCTGAATTTGTCAACATTTTTGAAGGTGTTCCCACGTGTTGGCAATAACTGGATGAAGTGATAATATTGGATACTCCGAAACTGAGGAAACTCCCCTTTGACACTAATAGAGCTCCTAATTTGAAGGGAATTAATGGCTCTGAGGAGTGGTGGGATGCATTAGAGTGGGACAATCATGCCGCCAAATTACAATTTATTAAGTGGCCCTGAAATTGAAAAGGTAAGCAATTATGTTGATAAACTAAAAAAAGTTAATTTTAAGACAAAAATAATCAAATAATATCTTTGGTTTATTTGTCTTTTCTGAAATTTTTCACGTTCAGTCCTTATTTTTCTACTGTTATGAATTTTCTCGTAGGGCCGAATCGGGAAAAGAGGTTCACCAACAACGAAACAAGCCAATTGTTGATCTGGAAAAAGTTATTGGCTTCTAATGTAGAGCATGGACTTTCAATTATGAAAAAGATACACCACCGAGGCCAAGTGCTTCGTAAGTATCTCATGTAACATATTCATACTATTGATAAGTAGGATAAATCTGGCAAGGCCAGCTCAGCAAGAAGTGCGGACCTGGGAAGTAGAAGTCAGCTTCGCCCAAGCCCCCCCAGGAGAGCACCACCTACGACAAAGTAAGAAGAGGCCAGCTACGCCCATGAGACGGAGCTGGAATAAGGTCTAAGGATCAGCTTTGACACTAAGCTAAAACAGGATAAGTAATATTCACGGAATATACTCATTCCCATCAAGATACCACTCTGATAAACCTAAATCCTACTGGATGAGGGAAGAGAAGTCGGTAAAATAAGCATAAAATCCTAATCATGATCATTGTTATCATCGGATAAAGATTTCATGCTAAAGCAGGGTGCTCGTGGAGTTCCAGCTAAGGCAGGACTCTACCCACCTCGTTAAAGCGATCCAAAATCCCCGGGATGCAGTCCTACTAGGACTCAACCTCCTATCAAGTGTCTATAAAAGTAACGGTAGAACTCCAATAAAGGTACACACCACTCACAACTAGGGGTGTAAACGAGCTGAGCCGAGCCGAGTTTCGGCGAGCTCGAGCTCGGCTCGTTTACTTAACGAGCCCAAAACTCGAGCTCGGCTCGAGCCTTAACGAGCCGAGCCCTTAACGAGCCGAGCCTCTCTTAACGAGCCGAGCTTTTGTCAAACGAGCCGAGTGAAACTCGGCTCGTTTAGTTAACGAGCCGAATAGTCGAGCTCGAGCTCGGCTCGTTTACTAAACGAGCCGAGTCGAGCCGAGCCTTAACGAGCCAAGCTCGCGAGTAGCTCGGCTCACTTACAGCCCTACTCACAACTAAGAACCTTAATTCTCCTACCATATAGTAAGTTCTATACTGACTTAGGCATCGGAGGGTGGTTGGCACGCCACCACACCGGTGACTGAAGCTCTAGCTTTGTTTTGCAGGATCAAGTCATAGCTGGACTCAAAACTGATTCATCAGCTATATTATCAGCTTTTTTTGTTGGGGTATGCCCCTCCATGCATATAGCTTGTATGTTCATTTGGTTTCCAATGGATATTAATTTACCCCAAAGAAAAACATATTTGTACTTTGTTAATAAGCTTTTCCATATTTGTATGGCTGCAGCTATGTCCTCTTCCCTACGATATCCTTGTGCTTGTTCTCTTTCCTTGGTATTTTTTTTCTTAATCTGTATTCTGCATTACTTTACTTCAAGTAAGCTTCCGATAATCCTAAGGGGACCAACTACCTCCATGACGATGGGGAATCGAGGGGCTCGCGGGGCCCACTTCGGGTCCGGCACGGATAATTCGAGCCATTCAATAAAAAACCGAGAGGACATGTGAAAAATCAGCTCAATTCAATATGTGTAGGTGCTCGATAAAAATTGCACAACAATCTCCATCCATTGAATTCCTAAGGGTATTCCTTTCTATTTGTGTCCGATTTTCATATGTTGCGCCGACTTGGAAATATGAAAATAAACAACATAAGTGTGTGTTTTACTTATGTATTGGCTCTTCTCAAAGAGAGGTGATGATTTTTTTTCCTGACTTTCGAATACTTTTTTTTTTTTAACAAAATATTTGCTTGCAGTTTTTAGTAAAATAATGGGCAAATTTTCGTAGTTGTCCCTCTAGTTTCAATTGTCACCAAATAAACCATGTAGTTTGTTTTACGTTCCAAATTGGTAAAATCGTTAACCCCGTTAATGAAACTAACGGAAAAATATGATTAAAAAATTAAGTGCTCCAATTTTCAATCCGGTTGAACCAATGCGAAGATCTTGTTTTTTTGATCATTTTATCCTAGATGGTCGTAATGAATTTTTGGCTCTAAGGCCTTTCAATGAGTATTTAAAGACTCCTTATTTAGTTTCAAGGCTCTCTTAGGGTGCTCATTGAAAGACTTTAGGGCCAAAAATCCATTATGACCATTTAAGATAAAATGATCAGAAAAATAAGATCTTCGCACCGGTTCAAACAGATTAAAAATTGGAACACTTAATTTTTTAATATATAAACGGTGTAAAAAAATAAGTGTTCCAATTTTCAATCCGTTTGAACCGGTGCAAAAATCTTATTTTTCTGATCATTTTATCTTAAATTTTTGGTTCAGTTGTTGGGTTTGGTTATCTCTTAGACTCTCACACAATAAATATAGTGTCCCGCAATTTGTACTTTGTACTTCATACCTAACGTAATGATCTTTCTTACCGATTTTGACCCCCAAAAAATAAAAAAGGTCGTACAGTGCCAGTTACAGAAAATTCGTCCTGCTCCTCAAGAACTAAATTATTACAGTCACAAATATAAAGATGACAGACCAAGCAAAAAGGTGTTTTTGGGTATCAGGGCTCATTTGATCACCTCATAGTTTAATAATTTACAATCCACACTTTACGATGTCAGATTAACAAAAAAGATGCACGATGATAAACTTGAAAAAAAAGCTATACGTGATAGATCTCAAATAAAGTTACATATGAGGGGAGATGTTAAGGAAATAGAATTTCATATTACTTGGGGTATATATAAAATGAGTGATCAGTTAATATAATGTTAACACCTCTCCGGCTACCTAATTGCTTAAGTTTTTGAGTTGTATATGAAATTTACACATATACGACAAGAGAGAAAAAGTGATGGAAATAATTGACTTTTATCGGGATAAGGGCATCTCTAGTGCATGAGTTAAGCACTTAGTTATGTCATAGATTAACTGACATGGCATGGATAACCAACAAATTTGATTAGCTAAAATTTTAACTTTGATTAGCTGTGGGAGAGAGGGAGGAGAGAGACAGAGACAAGGGGGAGAAAGGGCTCTGCCGTGTGTCAACTGAGAGGAAGAGAGCAATGTTATCAATTCCGGCTAGTACAGGTCGTTACGTACTGTACCGAACATAAAATGGTACACATACGTGGGTGTTTCGTACTGGCCTATATCGGTCAATACTAGGTGTACCAGCATGAATCGGTCCATCCCGGGCTTGTACCCGGAATCTTAGCTAGTATGAAAGAAATTGTGTATTTTTTTCTTTTGCTTAAAAAATAATTAAATTTTAAGATAATTCAACAAAATTTGGAGCTTATAATATATTAATCATCTTAATTAGTTATTATGACTAATTTTAACGTAGTATTAGAATTTATTTTATTTCTCTACTTTGAGTTTTTTGGTTCTTTTGTAAGTATATAAAACATATATGCGGTCAATTTGGAACAGTTCGAGATACACACCGGTAAAGGTACGTACTGTTGGAAATTGGCTAGAATTCCTAAATTGACTAGGATTCCTTTTCCTATTCGGTTTAGGTTTATTTAGTGTTTTCCTATAAATAGGGACCTTGGGGGTTCCTAGGGTTATGGTCTTTTGTTCAAGGGCTTAGATATTAGGGTTTTGTTCATCTCTTAGGGTTCCACCAAGGGTTTGTGTCTCCCTTTTGGGTTCCACCAGAGTTTTGTCCCTAGATATCTGTTTGGTGCTTCAAGTAGAGTTACGGGTATAGCCGGCTCTTTGTTTCTCTCCCCGTTTATAGTGGATCCTCTTGCTCTTTTCCCCGTGGAGTACGTTCTTGCTTTGTGCTTGAGCGGAACCACGTATATCCTTGTGTTCTTGTTTATCGCTTGTTGATTTGTTATATTCTCAATTTCGTGTTCGGCACAACAAATTGGTATCAAAGCTTTGGGTTTCAATCCGAGGCTTTTGTTTTCCGCTGTGTATTGTGCAATTGGTGATCGTTTCAATGGCGACTCGTTTCGAAATTGCGAAGTTCGATGGGCAAAGCACTAGCTTCAGTTTATGGCGTATTAAGATGAAGGCTTTGCTTGTTCAACAAGGATTACACAAGACTTTGTTGGGGAATCGAAGAAACCTGCTGATATGCAGGATAGTGTGTTCGAGGATCTCGATGCGAAGGCGCTCAGTTCGATTCAGTTGTGTTTAGCCGATGATGTGCTTCGCGAGGTTGGGGAGGAGGATACTACTGCCGGTATTTGGTTGAAGTTGGAAAGTATCTATATGACGAAGTCTCTTACCAACCGGTTGTATTTGAAGCAGCGCCTTTATACGTTTCGTATGAGGGAAGGTACGCCCGTAAAAGACCATCTAGATGAGTTAAATCGAATTATTATGGATTTAAAAAATATTGATGTTGTGATTAATGATGAAGATCAAGCCCTTATTGTGTTATGTTCTTTGCCTGCGTCTTATGAGCATTTTGTTACTACCCTACTTTACGGGAGAGATACGATTTCCATGGAGGATGTTAAATCTAGTTTATATTCAAAAGAATTAAGGAAAAAGGTATCTGGTGAAAGTGAGGTTTATGCTGATGGTTTGGTGGTGCAAGGAAGAACTTATGAGAGGGATAATAGCAGTAGAGGGGTTTCTGGCTCTCGTTCCACAAATCAGGAAGTAAAGTGTTTTTACAGTAGGAAATACGGGCATATGGTGAGAAATTGTCCTAGGTTGAAAAATAAGGACAATTTTGAAGAGAAGGTTGTTGCTGGTATTGTTGAAGAGGATTTCGACGATTCACTTATGGTTCTTTCTGTGAGTGTCGGTGATGTCTGTTCGAATGCCGAATGGATTCTGGACTCCGGATGTTCTTACCACATGTGTCCGAATAAAGATTGGTTCAATACTTATGAATCGGTCAGTTGTGGTACAGTTCTTATGGGGAATAATATGCCTTGTAGAATTGTTGGGATTGGAACATTTAAAGTCAGAATGCATGATGGTTTTGTGAGGACGTTGTTTGGTGTTCGACATGTACCAGATTTGAAAAGGAACCTTATCTCTTTAGGCACTCTTGACTCTTTGGGTTGGAAGCATACCGCTGAAGGTGGAGTCTTGAGGGTTTTGAAGGGTACTCGTGTTTTGATGAAGGGTCGGAAATCGAATAACCTCTATGTGCTTGATGGTAGTACGATTGTGGGTGCTACATCTTTGGGTTCTTCATCGGTGAATTCGAGGTTGACTCAGTTTTGGGTTTTTAACTCCGTGGTGGAGTCGGTAATTAACTCCGTGGGGAGTTTGAGCAGATCTTCGTGTGTATCCGGGAGGGATGCGTTGGGTGGGAGGTGCCCGTTGGAAGATAGAGGCTCAATTTGGAGGCATGTGCGGCTGGGTTTCCTGAGTCGCGTTTACAAGGTCAAGCAGGTGTGCTTGAGCCTTGCTCGTTTGTGCCGTTGGTGATTGCCCCGTGGGGGGCTTTTGGGGGAGATGAGCGATTGAAGGAGAGGATTGCCTATAGTGTTGAGTTCGATGGAATTCAAGTCAAGGTGGAGATTTGTTGGAAATTGGCTAGAATTCCTAAATTGACTAGGATTCCTTTTCCTATTCGGTTTAGGTTTATTTAGTGTTTTCCTATAAATAGGGACCTTGGGGGTTCCTAGGGTTATGGTCTTTTGTTCAAGGGCTTAGATATTAGGGTTTTGTTCATCTCTTAGGGTTCCACCAAGGGTTTGTGTCTCCCTTTTGGGTTCCACCAGAGTTTTGTCCCTAGATATCTGTTTGGTGCTTCAAGTAGAGTTACGGGTATAGCCGGCTCTTTGTTTCTCTCCCCGTTTATAGTGGATCCTCTTGCTCTTTTCCCCGTGGAGTACGTTCTTGCTTTGTGCTTGAGCGGAACCACGTATATCCTTGTGTTCTTGTTTATCGCTTGTTGATTTGTTATATTCTCAATTTCGTGTTCGGCACAACACGTACCGTTCTAATAGAGAAAACGATAGACTTATCAATACAGGATTGATAACTTTGGAAGAGATAGGAGAGAGAAAAAAATAAAGAAAAGAAAAGGAAGAGGGAAGCCGAAGCGGGGGACAGAGAAAGAAAATGGTAGGGACCATTTTACTCTTACACTAACGTACTCTAAGGGGGTGTTTCTAGTAGTGAAAAATTTGTAGATTTTTATTTGTGTTCGAGAAGTTGTTAGGTGTTTTTGATAGTGAATAAGCTGTTGAGAAATATCAAGTTGTTTCCGGTAGTGAAAAAGTTTTTGACGGGTACGTGAGTAAAAAAGTTGTTCAGTTGATAAAAACTTTTTTGTTAGAGGAAACCAGTTGATAAAACGCGTTGAATTTTAAGAGTTTTTTGCTAATAAAAAGGAGATGGTAAAATGCGATACGATTTTAGTGATTTTTTGTTAGTGGAAACGGGGCCAAATTCCACCACTACACTATACTCATCTCCTTCCCAAATTATAAAGGGGGAGAGGATTGCTTCGAAGCTAAGCATAACCGGTAGGAATGGCAACGGGGCGGGGCGGGACGGGTTTTTGCATACCCCGACCCTGCCCCGAAAATCATTACCCGCTCCCAGCCCCGACCCCGACCGGGTTTTTTTGGGTACCCCAGTTTCCGCCCCGATCAGGGAATGGGTTTACCCGCCCCGCCCCGTAAAAATTAAAGTATAAGTAAAAAAGTAAAAAAAAAAATGCTGAATAAGAATAAAAATTATCTAGAAAATAAAACTTTTGAAATTATTTTTGTGTCTTTTGGTATCGCGGTTTTATCTAAACTTTTAATTGCAATCAATATTTTAGATATCTCATTCCATTTCTTTATGTGTAGAATTTATTATAAATATTTGAAGAAAACATTTTAAAAAACCCACTAAACACCAATAAATATCAATTTTTATTACTTTTTAAAATTTAATTAGGCTACTTGACAGTAAAGAGACATTGTTTTTTAGATTAATGCTAAAAAAATGAAAGGACATGTATATAAGTGTATATATATACACACACACACGCCGGGGCGGGTTCGGGTAATTTCGGGGCGGGTACCTTCGCCCCGAACCCGGGCGGGTTTGGAAAATTTTACCCCGACCCGATACCCGAAAATGGGGTGGAAAACCCTCCCCGTTCGGGACGGGGAGGGTACGATTGCCATCCTTAATAACCGGACACACACTTGGGGCCCCATCGTCATTGTGCAATTGCAAGCATCTCTGCTTTTACATGAGACGCGTGAATAAAGCAAAGCAAATGCTTTATTGAATTAATTCAAAAAGAACTCATTATTGTTACTCCTCCATTTATTATTACTAGTATACTCAAATTTCAAAATGATCTAATCAGGATTACTCCTCCCACTGGTACCTCTCTCCCTGTAAGTGCAACGTTTGTGCTTCGCCATCCCTCTCCTCTATAAGCGAAGTACTACTTTACTGCTACTGCAAGGAAGAAGTTGAGAGGATCATCTAATTTTTGGCGTCTCGATCGAGAGTTTTTCAATTATCTCTCATGGCAGCCGAAGGTAATTTTACATGTTTCATGTGTTCCGTGTGTATGTTTCTTGATCTACAGACAAAATTGTTTTAGTTAGTGAGATCAGCCGCGTTTGATCTGCTAAAAAGATTACAATTCCATGCTCCGATCTTTGTCCTAGTTCTGAGATCCAACTCCGCTGACAAGCACGCCGAATTAATTCTGGTGAGAAGTTGCAAATCCATATATACTCATAATTCAATTTTCTCTCTATCTCTGTGCGCGAAAAATACCGTTTGTGAAAATACCATCGCTCTTTTTTGTCCAACCAAGTTATTATCACTAATTTTGCTCACGTGGTATTTTCGCTCGCTCATGAAACCATTTTTGCTCAAATGATAATTTTTTTCGTTAGATTTCCACTGAGAACGAAGACTTATGTACGTTCTACTTCTAATACCACTAATATAGATTGTGGAAAAAGGATCTAAAGACTTACTTTCTAAGTGGGTCGCTGCGCATATATTATATAAGCGGGAGATGACACTTCCATAGATGTGTTTGAAATTCGAATATATATGTGATCATAGATGGGTCTAAAATCTTTCGAAACATGTGAATCCACAAAATACACGTGAAATTGACACATAAAATGATTTTGGGTATATTTGTGTTTGAATTTTGTATTTGAACATAAGCTTTTGAAGCTTTTTCAATAAGTGGAGGGGACACGGCCCGCCCTCCACAAGCCACTCAAATATGTGTGGATCATTTGACATGTGTGTTTACCTATTGTGCATTTGCAATTTGAGAAAAAACCCTCAACTATGACCCATTTTTATTTAACTTCTTTGAAGTTTAAAACTCAACGGTTAATGCCCTCAAACTATACAAATACTAGTACTAGAGGTCAGAGATGGCATTAATGGAAAATCACAACTTACCCTCTTGCCAACAATCATGAGCCCAATGAGTTTTTTTCTTGTCAACCTTCACTCTTAACCTCCCTAAAAGCACCTCATCGAAAACCAAATCCAGTCACTAGACTCAAACAGAAGCTATTCAAAACCCAAACACCTCCTATCCTGCGATCGCTTGCGTTCCCATGACTAATCTCAACAATAGGTTCTAATTTTGGGAATTTGCCTTAGATGAAGAGAAAAGAGTACTTTTGTCATAAGATATTGTTTATCATCATATCAGGTTGTGCTCACATGACAAGTTCCGTCTAAAATCTTCTCATTTTTGCTAACGGAAGGAGTTTATTTTCGTCAGATGAATACTTTGAGCGGGTTAAATGTTGTTTTTAGATATTAAATAGATTAAACTGAAAATCAGTGATTCTTTAATTACGGTGGTTTCATGTAATTTACCCTTCATCTTTTGAGCTTGTCAAGGACATTAGCGAAACTAAAATAAAGTTGATCGGTAACACTGATGTAATTGTGAACCGCATTTTTCTTGAAAAAAAAGAATAGATTGTCATAACGGGGATCAATTTAGGTTTTATCTCAAGATACATGCGTTTTTTTTTTCCTCGGCATCATGATACATGCGTTACCATTTGATTTACTCCTACACACCGCTTGTTTCGGCCCTTTCGGGTGTATTGTACGTCCCATACAATATTTTGCGGCTCATTTTGTGAATTTTTGTGGCGGTTCACAATATGAATATTTATAACTCCACATGTGAATTTTGTGGTTGGTCAAAGTATGAAAATTCCTATGAACTTTTGTTCCCTTGTGTCTATCGCAGATTATATTTGAACCTTAAAAATGTTCTCGGTAGCTTCATTTTGTCTCAACAACCACTTTAAAAAGTTGAAGTACAAAATGCCCCGATTTACAATAAATTCTAAAGCATTACACGCTATTGTTGGCCATCACCACTAGACGGCTTTGAACTCTCTCAAACTCACCATTGCATGCCATCCGACCTTGAGAATCCGCTTTCTAAAAGGAGGGTGTCGAAATCATATAGCTCTTCAAGATAAATATAATTCTGTCACCTTGGGTTATTAAAATGAGCTGGGTGTGGAAATTTCTTTCCTGTATCCATACTTGTACTTTGGCTTACTTTGTCAATAGGATGGCAAGTTTTCGTTGTATATATACCATACTAAGAACAGTCATTGTTATCTACGTATTATTAATACTCGGATTTCAAAATGAACTAATCTGACTTAATATTCAGGTTCTCCCTGTAGTGCAACATTTGTGCTTCTCCATCCCTCTCTATAAGTGAAGTACTTTATATACTACTGGAAGGAAAAAGTTGAGGATCATCTGATTTTTGGCGTCTCAATCGAGGGTTCTTCAATTATCTCTCATGGCTGAAGGTAATTTTACATATTTTATGTGTTATGTTTGTATGTTTCTTAATCTATATAGTCAATGCATATAGTTTCTAAGATCAAATGTCCAACCATTAAAGAAGGCCATGGCACTTGAAAATTACTCACATACTCAATTCATTGCCCATTGTTTGCTATACTATTATGCTAGGACTGTAAAAGTCATACTGATTTTGTAACGCCCCGACTTTTCGGAAGCAAAATAAAATAATTTCTTAAGAAAATTTTGCTAAATAAATATAATTTTCCAAAATAAAGGTCTATTACAATCTCAAAATAAATTTACCGATTCAAAATACATTAACTTCAGAGTTGACTCTAGACTTGATACGAATCCCAAGCATACTCGATCTCTATTCCTGATATTCTTCTTGTGTCGAATTGCACCATCGTTGAATCCTGTCCATTGAATCCTGCGCCTTCTGGCAAATTGATCGCCGAAGCAATCGATTTACCAGGATACAGACGTATCCGTGAGTGATAAATCACCCAGTAGAATAATCCAACCCAACTACTCCTCTTATTTTACAACTAGCAATCAGCAAGATAAACATGGTACGAATAAGTAAAACAGAGATATATCACATCAATCGATTATTTACTATCCATTAACTTATCGTGAAATCTAAGATCTCACCCACAAGATCTTTCCTCCCCAACCGCTAGTTATGCTCAGTCCTATGAGATCACTTCCCTTTGCTGTCGTAGATAACCTAAGTTACAATAACTACAACAAGGGGATAGCTTATCATGCCGGAATCACAACTAGGGCTCGCCTATCTTATATACCACATCACAACCATTTCACAATCATCACTGGACACACGCCAGTCTATCAATTCATCACTGGACACACGCCAGTCTATCAATTCATCACTGGACACACGCCAGGCTATCATTTCATCACTGGACACACGCCAGGCTATCACTTCATCACTGGACACACGCCAGGTTATCAGTTCATCACTGGACACACGCCAGTTTATCAATTCATCACTGGACACTCGCCAGTTTCAATCTCATCACATCTCAAAATCACGCCTGCAGGCAATCTCTAAAAAGAAAACTTTCCAATTCATCCATTACTTAGCATCGTCTAGGTGATTTCTATTTCGCATACCACCCCATGTCTCTAGGGTCCAATCTAGCATATCAATCAGAAGTTGAAATAATAAACAGGCAATCAAGATAATAATTGAAATAAACAATACGCATAAAATCACATAACCTTTTATGAATGGGCCGTTGCCCTTAGTCTTGTATGATCAATAAGTTTTTAATAAAGTAAGGAACTTTTATTAAATAAAAGTTGTAATAAAAAGAATATAATCTAGGCTTTGTATAAATTTTTAATTAGGAAAATAAATTGATTAATGATCATAATAAGCACAATAAATAAATAATAACATTAGAAATAATTAGCATGACCTTTAAAAAGATTCCTATGATTCTATACAGTGGGATTGAGTGTCAAAATCGAGTCCGGAGGGTCGTGAGATTATTCTTTAAATAAAATAATTTTTAAAGTTGTCAAAAGTAAAATAAATAGGTAATAAATTATTTAATAAATAAAATATGTTGAGGCTAACAACATATCATCTTTGGAATGTAAAGAATCTAAAAAAAAATATTTCGGGATTTAATAAAATGGTTTATAAGGTCGTAAGGATTTTTCGTTTGTAAACTTTTACAAGAAATCAAATAAATAACTAACAAATAGATAATAAAATAAAAAAAATATGACATTAACAAGTTATGATCTTTGATGTGTTAGAAGTCTAGGAAAAATAGATCGGGGGTCGAATACATTGTTTGGATGGTCACAAGGATTAAAAACTTTTATTAATCAATTCAATCTACCAGATAAATTAAACTGATATAATTAATACGTTTTATACTAAGATGATATTACACTGTAAGAAAATATTATTAATTCAGTAGTTTGTTATAATATTAATATCAGAAAGATTGTAAAATAAATATCAAAAAAGTTATCTTCTACGTAAATAATTACACATAGGGCGTCGGGATCAAAAATAATATCATAATGGTAAATCTGGCAGAAAATCGCAGTGAGCTATTTTTTTCGTTTCGGCTCGGTTTTTGATGCATGGGACCAATTGGGACATAGGGTTAAGCATATAAACACTTAATATACTTAGAGGAGTGTTTGGATAGGATTATAATACCTCGAATTGGATCGAATTGAATTTAAAACGAAACTTGAATTTTTGAGAAGACGACTTCGATTTTGGCGATCGGGGAACCTTGGGCTCGAATTGGATGATGTTTGAAGATGCTTGGGGTCGTAGGAAGTGATTGGAATGATCAATTAGGGTTTTGGTTGGTCGTGGCTATGAAACCCACTTTTCTCTCTCTTTCTTTCTCTCTCTAAAACTCCATGGATTGGAGTCCGATTTCTCTGCGATTTTTCTCTCTCTCTGGACTGGTGGAACGTGGGGAGTACCGTGGTGAGCCCTAGGGTTAGACTAATGGGATATATATAGGGAATTTTGGAAGAGGATGATAAGTTTGTATTCGAATAGGATTCCGATTTCTTGGGTTTTGATAGGAGAGTGATATGGACTAAAATAAGATCGAGGAAAGAGGTAGAGATCGAGTAGGAGTAGGAGAGGGAGAGATGGAAGAGTTTTAAGCATGCATGCAACTAAAAAGAAAATAAATAGATAAGATAATTATTTTTTTGTATTTATCTAATAAGGAAAAGGAATTTTATTTTAAAATAATAATAATTTTAATAATAATAAGACCTAATAATATTAACGCTATTATTTATAAAAAAAAAATTGGGTCGAAAATCTGGGTCGTTACAGATTTCCATGGTTATATGCAATAGTAACTGAACTGGCAAACAGAAAACTTAGCTTAAAATCGAAGAAAATCTTGCCAAGTTTTGCAGATCAATCTTTCTCAGCATTCCAAGAGAAAGTTTTGAAATCTCATGGCCACTAAGGGCAGTAAACGAGCCGAATTATTTTGGCCACCAAGGGCTGAATTTGGAAGCTGCAATATAGAGGCCACAAAAGACAATTTTAGAGACCGCAAAACACCATCCATTATATGGCCCCAATGGGGGCATAACGAACGGGTTCTTAGGGCCACAATATACCACAAAAGAATAATAGTAGATGATTGGAATTCCTTATATATGACTTTCTTTTTCTCAACTCCCTGATGTGGGACTTTGGGACCTTGGGGTCTCACAATAAGTCAAACTTGCCAACTAATAGCTTGTTTGGTTTGGGTCTCAAATCTTAGGCTCCATTCTTGACTTTTTGGTCTAAGACTTTTTTTAGTATATTTTATTTTCATAACTATTTGTTTAGGCTCGTTGTAATTTTTGGAATTAATTCATCTCGACGAGAGAAATCAGAAAGCTATTAAATTATGGACCTATGTTGAAATTTTTTTATATAAGACAACACTTTAGACTAAAAAAACAACTGTTAGGGATTGTTTTTGTCTTTAGTGAATTTTTTTTTTTGGCTTTTGGTCCTTATGTTTTAGTACTTATATAGACTCCTTTTGTCGAGACGGATGATTAATAAAAAAACACAAATTTAACAAAAGTTTAGAAAACACGAACAAAACACATAAAACGAAAAAGACAAATAAAGTTAAACAGAATGGAACCTTAATGAGTTTCAAATTAAATTCGGTCTTGTTAACCTCCATAGAATAATACACAAATATCTCACGGATATTAATACACTTCCACAAATATCAATACACTTTTCGCGGATATCAATGCACCTCTGACCTATTATCCTCCGCCCTGAGGGCCGAGGTTAGCATTGTCCAATTAAATTATACTCGACCTTTTGAAAAACGGCGAAGCCATGATGTGGGATGGAGTTTAGCAATTCATTGTACCTCTCCCAATATTGATAAAATGACTCCCCATCTTTTTGTTTAAATGTTTGAATCTGATGGAGGAGGTCCTTTGTGAGATGTGGGGGAAAAAATTTCATGTAGAACGCCTTGCATAAATCCGCCCAATTCGCCAAAGATTGGGGTCTCATGTTATTCAACCAAATCTTGTCTTTCTCTTTCACATAAAATGGAAAGAGTTTTAGCTTTGTGGATTCAAGCTGTTCTAGCGTGGACACTATTGTGGATACCAATTCCTCAAATGCCCGCATATGAGTGTACGGCATTCTTTGTCCTTTCCATAAAACGATGGCATCATATTGATGTGATGCATTTTCACGGTGAAATTATTCGCATCGGTTGCCACCGGAAGGACTATGGTGGGCAGCGGAGTAGTACGATCCAGATTCATATAGTCACTCATAGTCCTTTCGGGCATAACCGGCGGACCACCGCCACCACCGTTGCTGGCCATTCTTTCTCACGGAGGGGTTCTTACAGAAAAAGGAGATTTTTCGGGTGGTGGTGTCCTAACTCAAACCCGACAAGGGGTTTTGGGTCGAGGATGAGAAAATGATCTATGAAGCCTTTTAATAGTCGGGCTTCGAAAGACACCACGATGACCACGCATACACTTTAAACCCCTTCTTGAGAAAGAATGGATAACAAGGTCAAAGTAAACAGACAAGAGGGGCTATGCCATCGCCTCCCAACAACAGCTTCAAAAGTCTATGTCGCCGCCTCGATAAGTAAAGACCATAAAGAAAAAGGTAGTTTATACTTACTCTAACTTCGTTACACCTCAAGTTAGAGAGAGAGAGCTCAGGTTAAAGGTATCCACTAGATTAAGTATAAACTACGCAAAGTAAAATTAAACGAGATACTTACAATGGTTTGGCAAACCTCCAAAATAAGCTATAAAAGAAAGCACTCCGTGGCAACGACGCCAAATGCTTACGGCCTAATTGTGTGCCGAAATAATAATGCCCCAAGCGTAGGGCTAGGTCGGCTGAAAGCATAATACCCGGAAGTCTGGGGTTGAATCCACAAGGAACGCATCCATAACTCGTTTGAAAATTTGCTTGTGTAGATAGTTTTAGCGTTAGGTCCGCTAACCAAAGTTCGGCGTTGAGACGGCCAACTGAGAGATTTAGTAAATGGCTACTTAACCTAACTACGATTTTTTAACTGGAGATTAAACTAAAAGTTAGGTTTAAGGATAACTAACACCCATAACTCAATAGTAAACTTGTTCCTCCTCTTTTAACTAAAGTGTTTAAGCATGACTAGGGTTTTCGAGACATTTTGACAAACCCTCGGTAGGACATAGCTCCAAGTATCATATGTGAGAAGTAGCCTAACCCTTGCCTACATATGATCAAAGAAATTAACACCTCCAAGTTTTGATACATAAAAATACTCCAAGCACAAACTTAAACTCAGAAAATGAAGATTGAAGAGAGAAGAACAAGTAATACCATTGGTTACAGGATGTTAATCATCCCACAACCCAATCTTGCTACACTACTCACACATATCATTACAAGAAAAAACACATTTGGCGACCAACTTTCGGCAACCAAACTATTTTTTGTGGCTGATTGTCAACTTTTGGTGACTAAATTATTTTTCGTCGCCGATCGTAGACATTTGGCGACTAAATTCTTTTTTGTCGCCAATTTTGTAGACCTTTGGCGACTAAAACATTCTTAGTCGGCAAAGTGCTACCATTTGGCTACCAACGATCATTTGGTCGCTGAAAACAAACAATTGGCGACATACCAATAGTTGGCAAAGAAAAATATTAGGCGACAAAAATATTAGTAGGGAAAAGCTACCAATTGGCGACTAAAACATCTTTAGTCGGCAAAAGGCTACCATTTGGCTACCAAAAGTCATTTTGTCGCCGAAAATTTATATCATCAGAACGAACTTATATATTTATTCCATCTACTTAACTGAAGTTTAACCCATATTCCACCGTTAACTCCTTAATTAAATCTCACTTTTTTTTAAACGACAACTTCTTAAATCTGATGTTAAATGCTACCAAAGCAAAAAAAGCAAAACAAAAACAAAAAACGCTCCTTAATTAAATCTCACTTTTCTCCTTATACCTTTTTTTTTTTTAAAGAAATTTCAGTTTCTCTCTCTTCCATATATTCTCAACAAAGCAAAAAAAAAAAAAAGATCCTATGAACGGAGAAAACCTTCGTTTAAAATAAGGAAGAGGAAAAATCTAATCGAATTTATCCAACTCTTACGCTAATCTTACAAGAATCAATCAAATTGCATAATCTTGTTATTCAATGAATCATATATAGTCCAACTTCTAGCCACTGCAAAATGAGTTATCGATATCATTTTTTCCATCTACATCGATGAAAATATTTTTCAATTGTGGCCTGACATTGTTGGAATTCAAACGGCAATGACATTTTTGCACTGGACTCTTTTGAATTTGATTGAACGTCCAAATTAGCTTTTCCAATTTTTTCTTTTTTAAGGTTTTCCGTTGGCGCTCACCTGTTGGATATGTGTTGTTTCGTGTTTTTTTATTGGTCTTTTTGAATTTTTCTCTGTTATATTTTCAGAGAAAGAAAGATTGTCTAGCCTTGTAACTAATTCTTGGATGAGAAAAATGGACATTGAATTGTTGGAGTTTATGGTAAAAATGATTAATTTCCCTACGGTGGAATATGGGTTGGGCTAACTTCCGTTAGGTAGAGGTTAGGCAAATTAAGGAGAAAGGAGCTTAGGCCAGTGAAAGGTTGTCGTGTGTTTGAGGTTGGAGGAAGTCTTCCTACCAGGGTAGGAGGAGATCTGCGTTCATTATCTAATCAATAACATGCCGTTTGTGGGTCATTTAGTTTTTCTAAGATGCCCATTGGTACATTGCACAAATTCTACTCATAAAATCCCACTATAAAAAAAAATGAATTACGAAGAACTTCTCAAATCTCTATCTGGCCATGGTTTCTCCATTTTTAACTCCAATGAAAAAAAAAATCCTCCTATGCTACTAAGGCACTAAAAAAATGAAACACTAATTTAATTTACGCTTTCCAGGTCCATTAGTAAGACAGTTACAACCATTGAAAATTAAAATAAATATTCTCGTCTACAATAAAAAATGCATTCCATGAAGCGTTTAAAAAAAATTAAGATAGGAAAAAAGTTACGTTAAACTCATTTGATATGGGATATGTTCGACTATTATGACCGTAGGCATGTATGCTTCGTCCACAACCTCGCCTTCGAAAGAGGTTGAATTCCCCAAGCGTAGGGCCAAGTCACTGTTAGCATAGATACCGGAAATCCGGAATCGTTCCCACAGAGAGAATCTCGATAGCTTGTTAGGATTTGTAGATGCAAGTGTTCCGGGCGTTCAGACGGCCAACTATCGGTTTGCTTTGGAAAGTGATGAAAACTCTAGAAACTTGGTTTTAACTAGATAACAAGCGCCATAGCAATGAAACTACTATCGCCCGCAACTTAGGCCATCGAGCCACTCTCAATGAAAACTCGGTTGAATTGCACGGCTTTGGCTATCAACCGGAAGATTTAGCTTTGAAATCATTTAAAAACTAGAAATGAAGTATGGAAAACAAGTGAGCTCTTTTTGTTCTTTTGGCAAACACAAGCCGAGACATCGCTCACGGAACCATATGAGCGAGCATATGATCACCAGAGATTAACATCGACTAATTTTGTTACATAAAGGCGAACCCTTCTCATTTTCCATACCAAACTTCGAGCCGAGAGTTGAGAAAGCAAGAAAAACATAAGTCACGAGACGATAATCGCCCCACGGCCAAGCCTAAACGACTACTCACGCGACATGAAAAGATTAGAAAGCTTGGCAAGTTTGGAAAACATAATTAACCGATGGAATCGAAAATAAACTTGATTTATAGAAGGATCTAGTCAAGGGCTACAACATTAATACTTGGAAAATTAAACGAATCCAAATACTTACTTGAGTTATTAAGGAAATTGTAAAAGAGCAAGCTTGGAGAAGACAACAATGGAGTTCTAAAAACTTGAAAGACTAAAAGTAATTGTTGCTAGCTTTTATGAGAGAGAATACCCCACTATTTATACAAAATGGGTTTCTCTCTCTCAAAATATCCAAAAAGAAGCTTAAAAAGGAAAAGATTCCACTAGTGGAAAGCCAAAAAGGTGATAAATATCTGGCCGACAAGCCTCCGTATCGATACTAATTAAGCAAAGTATCGATACCACATAGCTATCCTCAAAATGCCATTTTCCACGTAGCAATCCCGTATCGATACTTAATAAGGCCGTATCGATACGGGATCCTCTGATCTCCCACGAGACAACATAGTATCGATACGCTGGCTCTCCGTATCGATACGGGATTGCTTTCTTCAGCACTCCAGGCCAGCCTCCTTGACTTGGCACCCGACGGCCCCTTAGCTCACCCGACGGCTCTTCAAACACACCCGATGCCTCACTTTGGCACGAGTTCCATCGGGCATAATTGCTTGAACTCATTTGAAGGTTGGCTTAGCAATCAAAACACGCCTTCTTAGGGCGTTTCGCCTGAAACACAAAACAAAATACCTTACGAGCAACAAAACATCAAAAAGACGAAAATAGTAAAAGAACGCCACAAGCGAGAGATCTTTAGCACCACGATCTTACAATCTTAGGTGCTAATCAATGTAACAAACTTATTAAAAAAAAAAAGATGAAGAAGGTAGCTTCAATGTGAAGTTAGAGTTTTTTTTAAGATGTCGAAGACTCAAAAGTAGTGTTTTAGAGAGTCGTTTTTGGTAGAAGAAAGGATTTGGTTGGGGTCTTGCGATAGTGGAGTATCAATTTAGATTAGGTCCTTAGGAATTTCCGAATTTTAATGAAAAAAACAGTTGTATCAGTAATGAAAAATATACGAAGAGGATTTCTGATCATTTTATGCTAAAGGGTCATAATTAATATTTGTCTCTAGGACTTTTATGATTAAGTATATGTTTTTCATTTGGTCATATGGCTCTAATATGAGAGCATAAAGTTAAAAATTAATTAATGACTATTTAAGGGTAAATTATAAATGTAATTAATTTAACCATATTTTAAATATATATTACTATATCATAATAAACGTAATTATATTATATATAAAATTTTCGCACATAATATTTAATATAATATATATATATATATATATTTTATTTTATTTTCTTACGTAATATATATATTATCTTTAGGAATGAAGAACAAGTTAAGCGTGTAGCCCAATTGTTGTGCGCCCTCATAAGGAATGGGATGTCGGCAGTTCGATTCTTAGCAGGGGCATGTGGTTCAATTATTTCACATGTGCCACGTGGAGGATCCATGATGATCCACATGGCGGTACAAAGATGGTGCCACGTGGCACCCAAATTTTTTTTAATATTATTTATTTGGCATGACATTTGGCGACAAATACGTTTTAGTTGGGGAAAGTTGTATTCGGCGACCAAAAGTTTGGTCGCCGTATGTAAATATGATTTCGAAGGGGTTTGAATTAATTAGATACAGCGACTAAAGTTAGTCGCGTATACTTTTGGCGACAAAAAATTTTGGTCGGCAAAAACTTTCCCAGACCAAGTGTCGCCGACCAAAGTGGTGACCAAAAAATTAGTCGCGGAAAGGTTTTGGCAACTAAAAATTGCCATTTGGCGACTATTATTTTAGTCGGCAAAAGTATTTTTTCTTGTAGTGTTATATTGAAAGGAGATATGAAATAAACGAGGGTAAACATAAGGCAAATACTAAACATTGATTAAACTTGAAAAAAACACAAGATCCTTGAAGATGAGAGAATTCCTTACAACTTTAATGAAGGCGAAATGCTTCGAATCTAAATGGATCGTACCTAAAAATCCTCCTCAAAACATAAATGAAGAAAGAGGTGAGAGCTAGCTTTAATGGAGGTAGAGAGAGAAAGAGCAGGTAAAGAATGCCATAAAATCAGGCTAACGCTGGTATATATACCTCATTTACAAAATAATTACAAAAATGCTATTAAAAGTTCACGCTGGGACAGAGGGATCGATCCCTGAAGAAACTGAATTCTGGCAGATGGCTAGGGAATCGATCCCTGGGGACAGGGGGATCGATCCTTGTTCCTGTTGGATTGTGCAGCCACTTTTGCTACTGCTCTTGGCCTTCGGGATGCTTTGAGTCTTCCTTCATCACTGCTTTGGATATTTTGTTTCGGACTCGGAATGACCTCTCGAGGCTTCTCACGTGCTCAAGTACATCCGGATTCTTTCGGGGATTATTGGAAGCCTTGGAAACGCCCATTTTAGCTCCAATTACCTATCGATCAACAAAAACACACCTTGCGCGCAATATCAAACAAACACAAGCGAATATGCATACAAGTGCGGCAAAACGGAGGAAGATAAGCCCAATTGTTTACACTATTTAAGGCTTATCAAATTATTCAAGCTTGGATTGTTTATGTAACAAATGAATTTCAAACGAGCTTTTTAACGAGTGAACACGAGTTCGATATTCGTTTGAAAACCCTAGTTGCCAGTCTGCTCTTAAGGCGTGCTTGATGATTTTCTAATCCTAAATTAATGGGTTGCCCCAACCGTAGGGCGGAGACCGATATAGCACAATATCCGGTAAGACCGGAGTCGAATTCACAAACACGGTGATGTGTGCTGACTTAAAAACTCAGGTTGTTATAATTAGAACTTGCTCTCAGGTAGCCACCCCTTGTAATTTGATGCTGACATTAACTAAAACTAAGAAATTGTTTGATTTTTCAAATAATTAAAAAGAAGGTACGGTCGTAAGGTTCATAGTACTCGCAACCAGTTCGGACTTCCCTACACCATTCAGTGTTCTTAAAAACATTCAACTTAAGAGAGAAAAAGATACCCCGAAAGATGCGAACCTTTATGGTCGCCATTTATCCATGCGCAGCGGAGAATAAGTTTTGGACCCCCATTCCCCCATTCACATGGGCTCCGACGATGCCTGGGTTCGTCCAACGGATGTTCTTCAGTAACCTAAAATTACCTTTTGTTTATTGTTTGAAAATAGGAGCAGTGCCCGAACTTGTCATGGCGTGCTAATCACCCGTGACCCTATCTAAACGACTACTCACTCATTATCAAGCAAAAAAAGAAAGAAAACCTAGTTTGAAACATGCTTCTATTGCTCGGAATATAAAATAAACACAGGATCTAAGTTAAACAAGAACCAACGAACAACTTTGATAAAGAGCAAAAATTAATACAAGTTACCGAAGTGCGAATAATTAAACAAAACTTCAAATAACACGAAGGGAAGAGAGCTCGAAGAAAACTAAACAATATTGAACGCGCAGCCCCGTTCTTTGTGTATCTCGGCAGGCCCGTTCTTCTTTTCATTTTTTGTTCTGCGTCCAACCCCCTGAATGTATGCAGCATGCGTGTCTTTTATATCCTGCCGTGGAAAACCCTCTTTTTATTTTCTTTTTCACTCCAGCCGACTCACCTTTCAACCTAGGCCCACCATTTAGACCAAAAAACTACCAACCATTGGGCCACCATTTAGACACAAGTCCAAGTCCAAATCCAATTCTTAATTTCTTCTTACAGTGAGAGTCTAACTCTTCGGCTCCATCTCCTTGGTACTCATGCCCGTTAATTTCAGTGCTAATCTCTGAACTCCATATTGCAATTTAGACCTTCCACTAGATTGAACTCAAACGACCCAACTTCGAACACTATTCAATATTCCAATTTTGCATTTTTTGTATAAAACTCTCCAATTACCTACAACACAAAAATAAAGCATAAAATTCCAAATAATAATATAAATAGACTTAGCAATGGTAAATTAGGGGACTCGTATGTGAATATTTACGCACCTATCAAGGCGACTTGATTAGAATTTTTCATTTTTCGTTATTATCCTTAACTACAGAAGTGAAGTATTTGTGACTTCTTGATCATGGTAGCAAACTGGAATTCCAACGATCGTGTTTAGATTTAAAAAACAAAAACAAAAAAACAAAAAGTAAATGAAACGAAGCATATGAATGATAGACCATTTTTGGTCCATCGTTTAATCAGAATCCCCCTGAAAATCTTCAGCTTTATCTTTTCACGTAGGAAGGGCATAAATAGAAAAATGATAAATTTCTTAGAAATAGTCGTTCTAGTTTGAATGAAATCTACATTCCAACCCTCTAGTACTAATCGTGTCAAATTTAACCATATACTGTAGCTTATAGTCCCTCACAATTGCGTCATATGATTGGAACATACGAATCAGTTCATAGGCAAATTGCCATTTCTCCTCCCCGGAGGGACAAAATTGTAATTTTATGCAAAGTAGAGGAACTATTAGAAAATTCGAAAATCATAACCTTACTTAAATGTCTTTGTATTTTTTTTTTTTTTTCAGTATATGGGTTTATCTTGATTTTTATAACCTCCTTCTCTTCTTTTTCACCTGATTAAAAAACTGTCCAAAACTTTTGAGTTAATCTTATAATCGTTAATTAAGAAGTGGAGCACTATTTTCTTTTTCTTTTTCTTTTTCGGTAGCCCCAGCCCACGTTACCCCTCACTCTCTCTGCCTTCTCTCTTCTTTTCCCACTCCATTTTTTTTTTTGGTAATACAAGGTGTCCAAGGCCAGATTGCGCGCGCGCACCTCAGGCTTACAGCCTCTCACAGCCGTTTCACAAGCTTGCGCATGGGGTGAAGGTGGACCCAAAAGTTGTTGGCATTCCCAATCTTCCCACTCTTTTTTTCACAAGCAAACACACAGATTTATACATCCAACCACCTATTGAATCGCCAAAATAATTAGCTGGCTTGGCCTCGCACTTTCAATTCTCATCCTCTCTATTGTCTCACACCTCACAAGCTCATCACCAACGTCCCTTCGTAAATAGGAATAGTAGAGAAAAAAAACTAATCTGGTAGGAGTATTTGTTTTAGTTAGTACTAAACAAACAAGCTAACTTCCCACAAACATTGCTTGGCCTTAAAAACCTAACATCTCAATCAAACTTCTAGTTTGTCAACTAATCGTATTGCATTTGTCGGTTGCTGCAGCTATCATCCCACCTGCCTGGGAGATTGGGAAGTGCATCTGGGTTCCAATTGCTACACGCATCAATTACGTCAGAAAATTGACAAACAATTGGGAAGCACTTTGCAAGAAAACATCGGAATTACGCTCCAAGAAAGATGACATTGTTGCCGAAATTGAAAGATTCCGTCTACAGAGAACTCCAACTCAGGAATGTGTTAATTGGAGAAACGAGGTGGCAGAAATGGTGAACAAGGTTGCGACCTTAGAACAAGAGTTCAATGTTGAGAAGAAATGTGTTTGGGGATTATGTCCAGACATTTTTGAGCGTATAAAGCTTGGTAAGCTAGTAGTAAAAATGATCACCAAGATTGACCCACTCATAGAAAAAAAGTTTGAAAATGGATTTCTCGTTGATTCACCACCAGCTAGAGTTGGGAGGAGGCCAGAACTCCCTTCAACACTGTCAAGTTCTGCGCATCATACACTAGACGTGGTACTGAATAAACTACGAGATGAGAGCACTCAAAAGATTGGTATTTGGGGAATGGGAGGAGTAGGTAAGACTACTATTTTGGACCTCTTGAACAAATCACATGAAGACGAAACATATTTTGATTTTGTCATATGGGTGACTGTCTCAAACTCTTGGAGCATTAGAAAGCTACAAAACGAGGTTGGGAATCGGTTAAAAATAGAAATAGATGCTAACGAGTCTAATGATACAGTTGCAAGCAAATTATTGCAAAGACTTGAAGGAAAGAAGTACCTTTTGCTTTTAGACGATGTTTGGGATGAGGTGGACTTAAGGGTTGTAGGGTTCCCCAATGCTAATCAACAAAATGGTTGCAAAGTTGTTTTGACAACCCGAAAAAGAGAAGTTTGCCGAAGGATGGGAACTGATGCTGAAGTACCCGTTTTGGTTTTGCCAAACGAAGAAGCATGGGAGATGTTTTCCTCTGGAGTGGGTCACGTTGCAACGCTTCCAACCATAAAGCCGTATGCCCAAGATATTGTTGCAGAATGTGGTGGCTTGCCACTAGCGTTGAAAGTCGCTTGCAGTGCACTAAGGAAAGAGGAAAATGTGAATGTATGGAGGAATTTCTTAAGAAAATTAAGGTCACCTGCTACATCAGTCATTGAAGACTTGAATGAAAATGTGTTCAAGGTACTAAAGGTGAGCTATGACCGGTTAAAGAATATTCAGGAAAAGAAATGTCTTTTGTTCTGTGGATTGTATCCAGAAGATTCCATGATCGAAAAATCAAGATTGATAGGATATTGGAGAGCAGAGAGGATTTTTTCAGGTAAACTTACTTTGGAACATGCACTTGATGAGGGAGAAGCTATATTGCAAGCTCTTATAGATGCATCTTTGTTGGAAAAATGCGTCGAAGATGACTCTGTGAAGATGCACGATGTTGTTCGAGACTTAGTATTGGCAATGACTTCCCTGCAAGGAGAGGAACCCACACAATTGGTGAGAGCTGGAATTTCTTCAGAGATGATTCCAGAGGAAGTGGAATGGAAAAAAGCAACACGAATATCCTTTATTAATCATGACTTGCGCAGCTTGCCAGAATCGCCAGACTGCCCGGAGCTTTTGACCTTGTTGCTTCAAGGAAATGAAAATTTAGAGGTGATTCCAGAAACTTTCTTTAATAACATGCCTAGCCTCCGAGTGTTGGATCTGTCACGCACCCATATTAAATCGTTGCCAACTTCAATATCTAAACTGGACGGTCTTCGAGAACTAGTCCTTTTAGATTGCGAAAATTTGGAAGCTCTCCCCAAAGAGATCAGTGCTCTCAAGGAGCTGGAAGTGCTTTACGTCGGACGATCTAAATTGGAAATTGCCAGTAGGGGGATGAAAAGGGAAGAGTTAATTATTCCTGTTGAGATGATACGTGGGATTCCTCATATTGAAGTAATTGAACTTACAAGTCGACTGAGCGATGAAAGTACAAAAATTATTGCAAAAGAACTGAGCAACTTGGGTTCACTTTCTTCTCTTTTGTTTGACTTCCGCATAGTAGGTAATCTGCAACACTTCCTGCAAAATAGCATACCATGGAAAGAGAGAAGACTGATGCAATTCGTATTCTTAGCTGGGAAATGTCCAAACCAATTATGCCAACTTGAACCTTGGTTACTTCATGCATGGAGTAGGAAGTATAACAGGTTTCTAGCTTATGAAGGAGAAGAAAGGGATAGGGATAGTGACCTTCCCCCAGCCATAGAGGATGCACTTAACCGTTCAAATGGCTTTATATTAAGCGGGAATGGAAAACTCAAGGTTCTATCAGAATTGGGCACGCGAAACACAGATGAGTTAAGATTTTGCCGGATTCGAAGATGTGTTGCGCTCGAAACAGTAGTCAATAGAAATGGACTTGAAATGAGTGCTTTTTCTAATTTAGAATATTTGATTGTGGGCGAACTACCGAATTTGAAGTCCATTATTTGTTTGGAGATGGAGGAGGGACAATCATCATCATCACCACCACCACCACCGTTAAATGTAAACAGCTTTAGCAAAATAACACAATTGGACGTGTGGTCTTGTCCACTACTTGAGCACATCTTCTCAAGTGGATTCATGCTTCAACAAATGTCTAGCTTGAAAGGGTTGACTGTTGGATATTGCTGGGGACTCAAGGGGATGATTCCAGAGGATGAAAAGGTGGAATATGAGGCTCTACCCAAATTGTCGTTTTTGTACCTCAAGGATTTGCCTGAATTGGTCAACCTTTTTGAAGGTGTTCCCATGTGTTGGCAATCACTGGATCATGTGATGATATGGGGTAGTACTCCGAAGCTGAGGAAACTCCCCTTTGACACTAATAGCGCTCCTAATTTGAAGGGAATTAAGGGCTATCAGGAGTGGTGGGATGCATTAGAGTGGGACAATCATGCCGCCAAATTACAACTTCTTAAGTTGGAGCCCTGAATTTTTAAAAGTAAGCAGTTATGTCGATAAACTTAAAAAAAAGAGTTTATGTTAAGACAAAAATTAGTGAAATTATGTTTTTGGCTTATTTTTGTCTCTTCTGAATTATTTCAAGTTCTGTCCTTATTTTTCTACTGTTTTGATTTTTCTTGTAGGACCGAATTGGGAAAAGAGGTTCACCGACAAGGAGATAATCCAATTGTTGATGTGGAAAAAATTATTGGCTTCCAATGCAGAATATTGGCTTCCAACTATGAAAAAGATGCTCCGCCGAGGCCAAGTGGTTCGTAAGTATCTCATGTAACATATTTGCACGTATATTATTAGCTTTTTGTAGGGGTATGCCCCTCTAGCTTGTATGTTCATTTGGTTTCCAACGGAAATTAATTTACCAAAAAAACAAAAATCAAACTTGTACTGTACTATATAATATCAGCTTTTCAATATTTGTATGGTTTCAGCTATGTCCTCTTCCTACGATATCCTAGTTCTTGTTCTCTTTCCTTGGTAGGAGTACTTTTTTCTTAATCGGTATTCTGTAGTACTTACTTCAAGCAAAAAATCCGCATTTGTGGATTTATTTCTTCACTTAATTTGTTCACAAAAATGTAGAAATTTGAAGCCTGTGGAAGAAGTTTTGATAACCCTTCTCAAATGATCAGTGGTGTCGGGAGGGGGTTAATAACCTTTCGATATGAGTAAACCATATTAGATCAAAACTAAATTATTGCGAAATAACTAGACCAGCTGAGTGGTACCGAAAACGTAATTAAAGATACCTGGATAGTACTGAAGAGTAATAACCTGTTAACTAGACCAGCTGAATGTCATTTGATACCTGATTGGAAAACATTTATCTTGGAAAAAAATGTGGGAAAACGTGGTTTCGATCCAGTGTGTTCAGTGCATTTTTTCCAAGATTAATGTGATCCGATTAATTATCTAACGGCATTCGATCAACACCAATTTTTGTATGGTTGATGAACTCAACGAGATCCAAGTACGACTTCAATCATCAATGTAAGTCCAGTATAAACACGAAAAAAACAAAACCAGACGAGGAGCACCTCTCCCATTACTGGAGAGGAGTGCAAATGCATTTTTCATTTTTGCTATAAATTGGAAGCAAAGTTTTTAAACACCCCCTCCCCCCCCGTTTTGTTCCAAGTGAAAATTTTGTTTCAAGTGAAAATTTCCCACCACATCAATAATTTCTTGTGATAGACAATTTATGGCTCAACACCAAATTTGTCTTAAAATAACTTAAATTTGTTATGCAAACATGCATTGCAACCACAAATTATTTAATCTAGAACTCCTATCGAATGTTTAACTGAGTGATGGTGTACGCCTAGCTATATGATTTCAGCATTCCATAGATCAGCCTTCCTTTGGATCTAAAATCTGGATAAAATGACTTCCCAAATATTGCATGAATAAAAAGAATCTAATTTCTCTCCCCCCCCCCCCACCCCCCCAAAAAAAAAAAAAATAAATAAAATAAAAAGAATACTCCTTCCGTCCTTTTTTTAGAGTCCTGTATTCCATTTTGGACTGTTCCTTAATAAGTATCCATTTTGTAAAGTTAGTAGGAAAAAGTTGGTGAATTTTTTATTTTGCACCTAAAAATAGATTCCATTTTGAAAAGTTAGTGAGTAAAAATGTAATGATGATGTTTTCATAGAGGGTAAGGAGAGAAAGTGGAGGTAAAAGTTGATGTGAAATGTGTAATGATGATGTCTTTTTAATAAGTTGAAATTACGAAACAGGACACTTAAAAAGGAACGGAGGGAGTATCATTTATTTTCCGCTTCCGTAAGCTTTCTTCATCCCTAAGAATTCTTTTATGTCTTGCATTTCGAACTCAAATTATAAATCCATATACCAGCATATGAAATAATCGGATTTTAAAAGTGCAAGTGTATTGAGAACCATGAGAAAGACAAGGGACAGAGAATAAGAGAATGAAAAACTCCGTCGATTAGTGGGTGTGTGTGGAAAATATTTTGACAGATTTTTAAATTCTAGTTTCTGAAAATCATTTTAGAATGTTTGTCAAAACTTATACATAACTGATTTTTAAGATCTACAAATTCTTAGAAATTGAAAAAGGAAAGAAATTCTCACAATTTCAAAGCTGGATTTATTTTTGGTTTTGTCTTTATTCAAAAAAAATCGTGTTGTTAATTTTACGCCAAACTTGTACTATGTATTATATATTGGTTTGTCTCAGAGAGAGGAATCGAAAAAATATAAAATTATACCGTAACTTTTACACAATCATTTTTGGAAACATCCGAGAATATCCCAAAAAATTGACTTTTGGTGCTCTTTCTTAGACATTTCTAAACATACTTGTGTAAAAGCCATAATTTTTTACTTTTTTGATTCCTCTTGTCGAGACGAATCAATAATATATAAAACTTTAACGCAAAACTAACAAATGTGACATTGTTTTGAATAAAGACAAAATTAACCAAAAAGTTGTAGTCCACAACTTTTTGTTTAGCGAAAATGGGGCCTAATTGTAGTTTAACTAGACAATGATTAACGGCAAAATGTGAGTTATATATAAATTGGGGTCCATTTATTTACAAGAACCAATAAAAAAAAAGTGGGTAATGTTCACCCACTTTTAAAATGGGTGAACAAAATTGCACTCCCAAACACCCCTCTCTTTTCGTCTTTGAATGACAAGGCGTCTCCGATTACACTTGCCCAGATGGGACGACCTCCAAGTCAACCCATTGCAATCTGAAGGTCATTCCACGCAGGGCCGGCTCTGGAGTAAGCCCCACAAACCCTCGGTCTTGGGCAACCCCTCAGGCTGGGGCAACAAAAAAAAGTTTAACTAATATATATATTTAAAAAAGTTTCCCATACTTGCATAGGCAACAGTGGTCACGCAAACTGTTAAAATCCCAGGTGAACAAAGATCGATTCCTGCCCCTTTCGCTCAACTTAGATTTTTTTCTCCATCATTGATTCCTAACCCTTCCGCGCCCCTTAATTTTTTTTTTCCCCACTTTTGATATAACTCTTTTTATTTTACTTAAATTTTCTCTATTTTTTTTTCTCTCTATCTCTGTATGCAGAAATTTTTAAGTTTGATCTTGTTTGTCTATTTTTTCTCTTAGTCGACGAATCGACTGGGATTGATGTAAGTGCTGGAATGTGGATGTTTGTGGTGGTGGAGTTTGGTTCCCTGCCGTATTTCAGGACTTCTCTGGAAGCAAACTTAATGAAGTGGACGGAGATGGAAGAAGAATAACAAAATGGACTTTTATTACTCTTCAAAGTAGAAGTCAGTCGACTATGGATACACAATCGAGAAGACGATTAGATTACAAGCTACTCCTAGAACGGGAAATGTAAAGTACAGATAAAAAGTAGAAGCCTTTGGGCGATTGAGTGGGGGGTGTCTCTTAAAATGTCCTCAGTTTCTATATTTATAGGCTGCTACCGACTTGAAATTCAAACCAAATGGAATTCCCTCCTCTGATTTGAATTGGGCGGTTATTTCCTCATCTTGCTCCACGATCTGCATGAGGCATTTATTTTGACAGAAAATTCCGTCGCGTGCTTCATCTTCAACTGCCTCCTTCCACGTCAAGATGTGTTTGTTTCACTTGTGCTTTGTCCAATTGCCACGGGTCCCTGACTATGATGCACGTTCTTCACTAGTCAATCAGTCCATTTGGCACTTTGTTATTATTGAGCGGTAATCAAGCTAATTCATTAACCATTGCCACGTGTCATCATTTAGCCCAGTCGATTAGTAATAACCAACTTGCTAAAATATGGTGTAAACAGATCTGTAGATGTTTTGGAACTTTCTAGTTTTGATTTTGAGATATTGTTAAACCCAAGAAGGAGTGCGAGTTTGTTCATCTCACAAAATAACGAGGGTGCCCCGATCGGTGGAAATGTGTAGGAACCACGGGATCATGAGGTTAGTTTGTGGTGGGTCGACCCACACTTTTTCCACCAAGTCACAATTCGAACTCAGGAAGTTAGGGCTGGTGGTTGAGTCCTAGAACTTAGGTATTTGCTCACATGACAAGTTTTGTGAACCACATTTATCTTGAAGAAAAGAATAGATTGTCATAAGGGGGATCAATTTAATTTGGTGATTCACAACATGAATTTTGTGGTTCGTGTTGTAAGATTTTTGTGGTCAAAATATGAAAATTCATTTGAACTTTTGTTCCCTTGTGTCTATCGCAGATTATATTTGAACCTTAAAAAGTTTCTCTGTAGCCTCATTTTGTCTCAACAACCACTTTAAAAAGTTGAAGTAAGTAAAAAATGCCCCGATTTACAATAAACTCTAAAGCGTTACACGCAATTGTCGGCCATCACCACTAGACAGCTTTGAACCCTCTCAAACTCACCACTGCATGCCATCTGACCTTGATATGAATCCGCTTTCTAAAAGGAGGGTGTGAAAATCATATAGCTCTTGAAGATAAATATAATTCTGTCACCTTGGGTTATTAAAACGGGCTGGGTGTGGAAATTTCTTTCCTGTATCAATACTTGTACTTTGGCTTACTATGTCAGTACGTACGATGGCAAGTTTTCGTTGTATATACCATACTAAGAACAGTAATTGTTAATTATCTGTTATTATACTCGGATTTCAAAATGAACTAATCTGAGTTACTATTCAGGTTCTTCCTGTAGTGCAACATGTGTGCTTCTCCATCCTTCTCAAACTGAAGTAACTTTACTACTGGAAGGAAAAAGTTGAGGATCATCTGATTTTAGGCGTCTCGATCGAGAGTTCTTCAATTATCACTCATGGCCGCTGAAGGTAATTTTACATATTTCATGTATTATGTGTGTATGTTTCTTAATCTACATAGATTGGACCAACCAAATTTTTTTCAGTTAGTTATTCATATACTAGTTTCTAAGATCAAAAGTCCAACCTTAGAAACCAATTGAGGAGGAGCTACAGCAAAGATTGGAATCTGTGATTTTAGATCAATCTAAGCGTGATATTTTACAATGGAAATGGGCATCGGATAAATGTTTCTCAGTTAAATCACTAAACTACCAATGGGAGCAGCAAAACTATGATAGGAATCAGGTTTTGGGATCAGTTTGGAGGAACCTTAGTCCCCCTAAGGTGGAAGTCTTTACATGGATGGCAATCCAAAGTAGAGTAGCTACTAGATCAGAGCTCTTTAGTAGGAATCTAATTCAAGAGGATCATCAACTGCTTTGTCCATTGTGTTCGGTGCACTTGGAAACTCCTCAACACCTATTTTTATACTGTCAGTTCTCGTGGAGATTATGGTCTCTCCTTCTGGACTGGTGGCATGTTAGGTGGGTATGCCCTCCTTCTTTGGCAGATTTGGCACTATGGTGGTTTGATAGTAGGTTTAAAAATTTGGAGAAACATTTATGGGAAGCTACCTTTTATGCAACTCTCTGGTCATTGTGGTTAGTTAGAAATGACTATGTTTTAATAATGCTTCAACAAGTATTGGGGAGGTGGGTGAGCTTGTGAAGACTAGAGTGGCTATGTGGATAAAGTCCAAGTTTGATATTAGATTATACTCGGTGGAGGAGTTCATTGGCTTCTTGTATGGAATTCGAAAGCTAAGGATTTAGAAGTGTCTTTGGTGTTGTAATGTCCAACTCTTTGTTGGATGGTTTTGTCTTTCTTTTCTTGCGTTTTTCTTTTCTCGTTGTACCCTCTTCGAGTTAATAAAATTTTCGTTTGCAGAGCAAAAAAAAAAAGATCAAAAGTCCAACCATTAATAAAGAAGGCCATGGCACTTGAAAAATACTCACATAATACTCACATACTCAATTCATTGCCCATTGCTTGCTATACTATAATTAATGTCGTTTCCATGGTTATATGCAATATATAGTAACTGAACTGGCAAATTGAAAACTTAGCTTGAAATCGAAGAAAATGTTGCCAAAGTTTTGAAGATCGACCTTCCTCAGCACTCAAAGAGAAAGTTTTGAAATCTCGTGGCCACTAAGGGCAGTAAACAAGCCGAATTGTTTTGGCCACTAAGGGCTGAGACTGGAGGCCCCAAAAGGGGCTCATTATAGAGACAATAAAGGGCAATTTTATAGACCACAAAACACCGTCCCGTATATGGACTTAGATTCCGCCCAGTGAGCCTCCCTCCAGTCTCGTCAAGTTTCGGCCTTTTGTGGGCTCTTCCCGGGCCCATTACAATAATCAGAATCAATCACTTTTTAGAAATCGCCGAGCACATCGACCACGTCAAAAATCACGTTTATCGGGATACCATTTGATATGATTTCAGAATGCATTAATGTTGTATTAAAAAGGGAAAATTTCAAAATACCCCCCAACCTTTATACCAAAATTTAATTAGACTCCCAACCTTTTAAAAACTTCAATTTTACTCCCAACGTTATCTTCCGTTAATCAAAATGCCCCCTTCCGTCCGAATGACTAACAGATTTCGTTAAAAGCTCCGTTAAATAGCGTCCCAATCGAATTTCGATGATCCGAGCCGTTCAATATGTTCAAAACGTGATTTTTAGGGTACTCGCGAGAAGTCAGCAAAAAAAAAAAAAAAAAAAAAAAAAAAAGACCGGGAAGGTTCAATAAAAACTGTTCAGATGAAGTCCTTCCCGATCATTTTTTTTTGTTGATTTTTAGCGGGTACCCTTAAAATCACGTTCTAATCACAATGAGCGGCTTGGATCATCGAAATTCGATTGGAAAAGAGGAGGTGCAGATCGATCCGGATTTTGTTCAAGTCCGGACATCCGGATTTTGCTTCGGTCTGCACCTCCCCTTTTCGATCGAATTTCCATGATCCGAGCCGCTCAATGTATTCAAAACGTGATTTTAAGGATACCCGCGAGAAATTAACAAAAAAAAATGATCGGAAAGGGATTCATCTGAACAGTTTTTTATTGAATAGTTTAATAAAAAACTGTTCAGATGAAGCCCTTCCTGGTCATTTTTTTTGCTGATTTCTTGAGGGTATCCTTAAAATCACGTTTTGAACACATTGAGCGGCTCAGATCATCAAAATTCTATCGGGACGATATTTAACGGAGTCTTTAACGAAATATGTTAGTCATTCGGACGGAAGGGGGCATTTTGATTAACGGAAGATAACGTTGGGAGTAAAATTGAAATTTTTAAAAGGTTGGGAGTCTAATTAATTTTTGTGTAAAGGTTGGGGGGTATTTTGAATTTTTCCCTATTAAAAAAGGTGTGCAACACAGAATTGCAAACCTTCAACACATTTCTCCAAAACTTAATGCATTAAAAAATCTTATCAATAGCCGCTAGAGATACCCATTGCTTGGCTGGTACTATTTGTTTTGGTTAGGATTGTGTAATAATGCATTTTCAATTTTTGACTTCATTCGAATTACAAGTTTCATGTAGACCAAATGGTAAAATGATCACTTCAATGCTATCATAATGGAGGGGATATGAAATTCCACCAAACAAACAAGCCACAAGTAAACAAGCTAAACTTGCACAATACATGATATTACTTTGAGCGGGTAAGTGTCGATTTTTAGACATTAATTAGATTAACTGAAAATCACTGATATTCTTTACGGTTGTGATCTGAAGTAATTTACCCTTCATCTTTTGAGCTTGTCAAGGACATTAATTACAACTTCCCAATTTCCAAGTTACACGCCCGTGAATAGATATTCCAAATCGATCGTAGGAAAAATGGAAAATTATCCAACGTGGGCGGCAACCAACCCAGTAAAAAACAAAAAAGCTAGAGGCACATCACCTAAGCCACACTCCAACCACACCTCTCTCACATACAGGTGGATCCCATTGGAACGGTACCCACCTGTATGTGAGAGGGGTGTGGCTTAGGTGATGTGTCCCTAGCACCTCTCAACGATCGAAATCTAATTTTTTTGAATAAAGATAAAAATAAGTTAATAAGCCAATTTTTTCGTCTTCATTAAAAAAAAAAGATTTCAATCGTAATTTTTTATTTTTTAGATTCCTCTCATCACGACGAAGCAATAATCCCCAAAAAAAAATAACAAAAAACTAAAAAAATGCGAAAAAAATTTGAATAAGGACAAAAAAATAAACCACTTTACTTATTTAACCGAACAACCCCTAAGTAGCTTAAAAGAAGAATAAGGAAGGGCAAGGTTCAAAAATTCTACTCCCTCCATCCTCCGTCCTACAAAGTTAAACAATTTTGGGACTCTGTATTATTTTAGATTGCTTATATATTTTTTAAATTGTCATATGATAGAACCACTTTTTATCCCAATCAATCACAATAGGTATCAAACTCCTCCTCCTTAGGATTTGAACCCACAACCTCATAGTACTTAGTAATGCTACACAACCACTGGGCCAACTGCCCTGATTAGATTGTTGTAATGGGGTTTTCCCCAGATTAGGGAAAAATACACTAGAGCACGTGCGGAACTAGATACCACGTTGGGGTGCACCACAGAGGATAGTAGCCAACCACGTGGTGAGCACAAGAGCACCACGAAAGGAGTATCCGAGGTAGTATACGTAGTGGCAGCACGGCAGCACCACGTGAGGGTATGTAAGGCTGAGCAAGGTTGTCAAAAGGATTACAGTGAATAACGATGTTCAGCACGATTGCCGAGCAAAGGGTATGATCAAGTAGTATTGGCCCGAGCTAAGCCGACCGAACGAGATGGCTGGCTGGATTAATCCAAAATGTTCTGGATTGAGCCCCTTACATGATAGGGGTGGATCCCGCAAATATGGGAACAAATTTGACCCAGGGATCTAGTGTGAAACGAATTGTCTTTCAACTCTGAAATTCCTATTTTGATTCACAACCAATCACCAAGCAATCAACAGGAATTGAGAAAAATAACGAGGAACACCGGATATACGTGGAAAAATCCTAAATGGGCAAAAACTATGGGAAGGAATCAAGCACTATAAGAAAAACATTGTACGGTTACAATCGAACTTACTACACAATTGAGAATCCTCACAATTGACTCAAGAACGATAGCTGAATCCTCGTTCACCGTATCCCATGCTTGATTGCCGCTGTCTCGAATCCTTAAGCCTTCCAAAAATCCTTCGAAAATCCACCGAAGAACGAATCTATGTTTGTTGAGATAAAAACTGTGAACACCTCTTGGAGTTTGATTGTAGCTTCAATGATCCAATCATTGAAATGGAACTCCAAGATGCAAGATGAACTTCATTCTCGAAAACCCAAAGCAGCTCTCGTTTTGACTGCAATCTCACCTTTTTCGTTACCCTAGCAGCACACAAAAGAATACTATTTATATTAGGTATACCACGTGCACACAACGCTCGAAAGCCGGATCGATCGGTCTTGTTTTCTAACTAAACCATCCAGTAGCTTCTGATTGATCGCCGATTGATATACTGATTGATCGGGTTGCATTCTTCTTTCTTCGCGATTGATATGATTACTATTTTTCTTTTCTTTTTTTCCATTCATTATCAATTATAAATATATGACTCCTTCCACTTTAATCCTATACAAACTTGTTACGCATAGAAAAATTAAAAAGAAATTACAACTCGATAAATAATGGGATACAAGAAAATGTGTGATTTGTCAAATAGAATTGCCAACCAAAAGGAAGCGCGGCTTTTTGGAGCTAACAAACTCTAAATGCATTGCTTCTTTTTTTCGCGGAAGGAAACAAATTTGACCCAGGGATCTACTCTCCTATGGTATTGTTTTTTCTCCTTTCATATTTCACTTCCAAAAAATGTAATCCTTTAAATACTCCGACTCAGCTGCTACTTAAATTAGCTCCACACCTGAACAATAATTTAAAACCAAAATATATAAAATAATGACATATTATTAATGCTTAAAACAAATTAGTCGAATGAACGTAATCAAGAAATAAGTGAATAATTGATCAAGTGAATAATTGGACTCCGTGCTAACTCTAACACCCCCACTAACCCCCGCTGATGTATGACGATTGAAAAAAAAAAGAAAAACAAACAAATGATAACTATAATTAAAATATTAAAAAAGATATAACAAAATTCAACAAATAGTACAACGTCGCCAAAGGGAGTGTGAAAATTATTGGAATATAAAGAAAAACCCTTCGGATATTTACAGCGCCATATATATACACAACTTGGTAACCCAAATTAAAATTGTTATCGTTGAATATGTAAATTACCCAACCACCATGATCGATATCATAAATTTTCGTTACGATGGTACATCATGTCGTCATTTGATGTAAGATGGATTGCCTGTCAACCCTTTGGCTTATTTTTGTTGTGTCTCTCTTGCTTACAAATCATAACATGACAACGTTACAATTATTCGATATTCGTAGAATACAATGTGGTGGTGCCGAACTCCAATCATAACTACCTATTCATGCAGAAAGTGTATTAACGTGGTAGAAGAGATGGGTTGGTCACAACTTTGCAACCACAAAGTCAGAGGTCGTTGTATGTATATTGTTTTATGCTATATATATGTGACATGATTTATCATTTTCTCTCAGTAAATTATTGATGAGTTTGTAATTTTCCTGTTTGCAGACGGCTGCCAATGTTCAGATTTTGTACAGAGACTATGGGCTATAGTATGAGTTTTGAGGAAAACACATTTGTCATTGTGGCAAATGGTAGACGAACTTGAGAGGCTAGCTAGCATATTTGTCATTTGTTTTTGCCTAAACATTAATTGATCTAGCTAGGCTTAATGTTTTCGGTTCAATACTCGGACCATGTAACATGTTTGATTCTTGAATTTATGTGTAAAACACTTTCAGATTAATATAAGTTCAAATTCTGGCCTTTTCAGTTAGTAAATGTGTTTGCCATATCATTGCAGCATGATGAACTTGTACAGTTAGCAATGAGGAACAAATTCTATGTTCGGAGCTGGAAAATATCTAATTTAAGAAAATAACCAAGTTCACCACAGTTTCTGAATAAAGCGAGATATTTTAAGTCCATTAACAACCACGGTATCTGGAAAAAAAAACTGTGATATTACAGATGATATGATCACAGTTTTAGTAGAAAATTGTGGTTATTTGATTGAAAATGATCACGGTAAAGAAGATATGATCACAGTTTGAGTAAAAACTGTGATTGGTTCAATCAAAATGATCACGGTTTTTGTATAATACTGAGATGTTTAATTGCAAACAATCACGTTTCTTACTTATCAAGCATGGTTTTTTATTAGCTTGTATCACAGTTTATAACCGTAATTAAAAGTAGGAGACTTTTAATAACGGCCCGATAGACCACGGTTTTATAACCGTGATTAAAATCAAAAGATCACGGGTAATAAGTGTGATCATTAAGCATTATTGCAGTAGTGTAGGCCTGCGTGAATATGTTCGTGTGGAGAGAGTCGAGATTGATCGGCTGGCAGTGTCCCACGACTAATGGTTTGTCACTCTGACAAACATTAATAAGTTTATCCCCACTGCTCAATACTTACCGCTCTCAATCTCACCGTCCAAAAGTGTTTCGGACAGTTCTTGAAAGAGTTTTTATAAAATTCAGACTATTAATTACTGAAACGAACTATGAATGTTGAGCGGTGAGGATAGTCTTGGTGACAAACAAAACAAAAAGATGATGATAGGACATGTGAGAAAAAGTGATGGAAATAATTGCATATTAACTAGTCATAAAGCATAATCAGTGTGGCGCACATGACTGACTGTCTAAAGCTGTTACGTTTTTTTGTTCTTTTTTTCTAAAGTTTGTCTCAAAGGTTATTTGATTTGAGATGTCAGCTCAACAGCAAAAAGTCTGTTAACAGACATTTCATGCATAAAATGTGCACAAAATTTTTTATAGGGCCATTATGAGTCTCTTACAAGTGATTCGAATCGTTTATTAAATGTAAAACACTTTTTTAAGGGTTCTTGTGAAAAATCTGCTCAATCCAATACTTATAGGTGTTCGATCCAATCATTCAATTTTTCACTATCCTGAAATCTCAATGAAAAGTTAAATGATTGGATCGAGAACTTATAGGTATCGAGTTGAGTTAATTTTTCACAAGGACCCTTGAAAAAGTGTTTTACATTAAGTGAACGAACAATGCTACTTACACAACAACCACTACTACAATAATAGAGAAAGACCACGGTTTTTACCCGTGATCTTTGTGTTTTTATCACGGTTTTAAAACCGTGATCTATCGGACCGTTATTAAAAGTCCATTATTTTCAATCACGGTTTTAACCCGTGATAAAAAAACCAAAAAAAACTGAGATTGAAGAATAAAAGGCGTGATTGTTATTTACAATAGATCACAGTTTTAGATAAAACTGTGATGTGGTTTGTTGAAAAACCGTGATCATATCTACTGATATTACCACGGTTTGTAACTTAACTGTGATTGTTTTCATGTAAAGATCCCACCTTTTAACCGTGATTAATAACTCCCTACGCAAGTTTAATATAGCTTTCAAATTTGTACCTAAAACGTGAATCATTGTTTCCTAATATAACAGAACTCGCAAACAACAAAGATATTTCAATTCAATCAAAAACATACACCGGCTAAAGAGCAAAATTTATATAACCTTGATGTATTACAACTGGGCATGAAACCAAAATTACAGACCTAATTTGGCCAATCCCTCCCATAAAGGGACAGGAAAAAAATGTCTAAGCATTCCAAACTCAAAATTTACAGAAATTATAAAGCACAATGATCGTAACAATTCACACAACCCCTATCGCCGACAACCCGAGTTCTCATCGTTCCAATCTCAGCATACACTGCAATCTGCATTACACAAATCACAAGGCAAAAATCATAGATATCTAACATTAGCGAACAAATATCTTAACATTAGCGGATAACATGTAGAATGAAAATAAGTTACAAGATAGATTTAGTATGATAGAACCACATACCATTACAAAAAACAAAGAAAGTTTGACCTGAAACAATTGCCAAGAGGCCAGGAATAAGAGGAAATACACAGAAAGTTGCAAGTTTCTGTGGAGCATTCAAGATTATACCAAAGGACACCATTCTAACCAAACAAGATTGGTTCACTACGTATCTGCATTACTTGCAAGGAAACTAATGACAAAGCACTCGTTAGAATGTAAATTAATACGTCCATGGTAACTATACCAGAGAGTCTTCACAATCACACCTTCGCATAAGTAAAGAAATAAGCTTTGATCCTGCGTTCTAATAAATGAAACATAAAATGCATTCCACAAAAATCCAACTTAAGATAGTTAATTAAGAGATGTTGTAGACAACATAGACACGTAGTAGTAAAGCCAACTTAAGATAGTTACACACGTAATTAGCCATAGGATGAGCATCAATAGATCATAAACTGATTAAACTGGAACCATCTAAATTGACTTTAACTAAGAGAAATATGCGCGGCAGAACAAATCTTAAGCAAGGCAATAGATAATTGGTAGCCTAAGGAAAGGGAGGTCAATGCTAGAATAATAGAGTCATAATCCCCCATCCATTTTAAAGCTGCTAAAGATATGCCTAATTTATTCATTCACCTCACTTAATTAGCCATATAAAATAAACATGGTGCCTAGTAGTCAGGAAACTGAAAATTTTCCAAGCATTTGCATTCCAAAGATGAAGCAGATTTTCATCAGAGAGCAAATCAAACTAGGCAATTGTAGCTCTAACAAAATAAAGCAGATTTTCATATGTGGTGTGATTAGTAAGATATATATGCAAAAGGGTAAAAAAAAAAAATCTCACCACCTCCTTACTTCTATTTGCTCTAGTGACTCCCAAAGAGACAAAAATCGCAAAGGCCTTAGTTCCCTGCCATTTGAAAAGGAACAAATAGAATAAAGAATTGAATACATGCCAAAAAGTGTAATCATTGAGAGAAATTGAAAACTTACCCTTGTCTAGAGTGCAAGGGGAAGAGGAAAAAAGCTAATTAGAGGCCAATAGAGAATAATCAAACAATCAAAACTCTACTCTTTTAGAACAACAAAGTCATGAGCAGGCAAAATTCATAAAAGAGTAAAACCTCCGTGGCCTCTCATTCTAGGGTTTTCAATCCATCCTGCTAGCTCTATCTCCGCTATGTCTTTCTCTTCCCAATGGTTTTCATTCCTACATTTGCAAGAGCACAAAAACTCGAACAAAACTTGAATAGAGAAAAAATATACACCTTACTCAACAATCCAAACCCACTTACCTGACTTAAATTTGGGATTTTGGAACTTCTATATGCCGATCGAGTGTTCCATCTCCAAGTATCCTCGCCCTTCTCAGCCTTGGTGTACCCATTCAGTTACAGATCAGGGAGCACAGAGTGGGGATTCTATTCTCATAGGAACACGATGAGAAAGGTGAAATTGGCGATATTGACAAGGAAATTAAACTAGGAGAATCTGAAGGGTAAGTGTGGATGGATAAAGATCTAGAAGCACACATGCATATGATCTCAATTTACATACATAATGAAAGAGAGAGAGAGAGAGAGAGAGAGCGCGCGAGCACGCAAGAGAGAGAGAGAGGAACCTACCCAATCGATGGCGTCGAGCGTTGATAGTTTCAACAGCAGGAGAAGATTTTCAGGGCTAGGGCTAGGGCTGCTTGTGAGATACAGGAGAAGAGGGAAGGCCGTGAAACTTGAGAGGGAGGCAGCAGAAAATAAAACGTAGTCGTATTATTTTTATCACGCTTATACGTAAAACGTAATTAAAAGAGACAATTACTCCCTTTTTATCACACATTTACAAATCGTGATTAAAGTATAATTTACTTTTCATCACGGTTGGAACCAAAACGTGGTTAACATAAACAACTACCATCACGGTTCGATCAATACCGTGATAAAAAATATTAATTATCACAGTTTTGTTAACGAAGTGAGATTAAAAACTCCACTCATATTTCTTTACCACGTTTTTTCCAAAACTGTGATCTTTTAAGTTTTTTTAGCGTGGTCTTTATCAATTATTCTACTAGTGAACTTATACAACCTCTCACATACATGTGGAGCCCACACATAATAGTGTGTGTAGAGCCCACATGTTTGTGAGGGGTTGTGTAAGTTGATGTGTGAGTATCATTTTTGTAAGTGAACAACTTAGATCGTTTTTGTGGGATTCTTGGTGGACCCTACAAAAAAATCTGTACACAATCTATGCACTTTTGTCTGTGTGGGTAGCAGCTTTCGCTCAACACTGTGTTTCAATCTGAAGGTCATGCCTCGACCATCAACTTGCGGGGGGATGTCAACCAATCAGTGCAAATCAGTTGATCAAGAAAAGAAGTATTGATAATGTTAGCCATTTCAGTGGTTATCTTATTTTATCATTTGCAATATCTTTTGTAAAGTTTATCACTTGTATGTTCATCTTTTGTAAAGCTTATCACTTGTAACCGTATTTGTATATAAATACCCAAGGAATAGAACACTCTAGGTAACAAAGTGCATTCATTAATTCTATCGTATTGTTCTTTTGACTATTATAAATCCAAAAAAAGAACTGGACATATAGAGATTATAAGTTTGTGGATGAATGATATATTCTTTTCAGAAAAAGAATGGGATATATGGATTGCTTTTCATAGAGATAACTGATTATTAATTCATACATAAAAATTTAATGAAAAGCTAAACAAAAGATAAAGTACTTAATAATTGCGAAATGTATTTTCAAAATATGTATGGTTAACCCCATTTAAAAAGAAACATAACAAATTATTACTATTGTAATATTATAGTTGAGTTAAAATTATTATGGATGCATATGCATAGTAAGAACAGATTAACCCACCAAAAAAAAATATCGTATTTGCAGAAAATTAAAGTGCTCAAACTAATTTAGGCACTACAAAAGGTTACTAAACTTAGAGAGAATTAAAACTAAGTATAAAATAAACAAATTTAGAAAGGTATAACGATTTATTAAAGAAATATAACAAAACATTAAATTATAAAAAAATTCAATAAAAGCGAATAATATTAAAGATTTAAAAAACAAGTTTAAAGAAACACTGCGAAGGGACAAAAATTAGAGAGAAATGTTTAAAGAAACAAATTTAGAGAGGTGAAAGGATGTACAAAAGGTTTATATATAAAAAAATGCAAAGGTTAGAACTGGAAAAGAAGTTGGTGTGATGGATGGAGTGAATGCCTCCACACAGGAGGCCATGGTTTGAATTCGCGCGGAAGCAAAGGGCAAAGGAGCTGGAGAATTATCTTGTTTTCAAGAGTTTTAGCGAGGAAAAATTTCCTCGCCTAAACTATAATTGGCGAGGAA
The DNA here is from genome assembly GCA_018127125.1 of Rhododendron griersonianum. Taxonomy (NCBI): domain Eukaryota; kingdom Viridiplantae; phylum Streptophyta; class Magnoliopsida; order Ericales; family Ericaceae; genus Rhododendron; species Rhododendron griersonianum. Next base: position 3,894,625 of record CM030799.1, on the reverse strand, counting down.
AAAATTAGTCTAGCGAGGAAAAATTTCCTCGCCTATTTTGTAAACATTGCATTAGTCTGGTGAGGAAAAACTATAGCGAGGAAAAAATTCCTCGCTAATTGTGTTAGAATAAGCGAGGAATTTTTTTTCCTCGCAAAATGTTTTTGTGAGGAAATCAGCTGTTTTGCAAGGAAACTAAATCCTCGCTACAAGCCTTTCGTGTTGTAGGGTGGTACTCCAAAAATTGATGGAAGAGCTTCAAAATTGAATTATATATATTGATACACAAATGACGTCATTTTGAAATCCTTCTATCAATTTTTGAAGTGCAAAAATCAATTAACTAAAAATTTATGTCACATACATTGACGGGTTGATTTCACATACATTGACTGGTTGGCGTACACACAACTAACACAAGTGTGTGGAAAAATGAGTGCGAGTTGACTGACTAGTTGACTACTGTGTGCACGAGCATCACCGACGCTTATGAGTTTGTTTTCTCATCTCCTCCTCCTCCTCCTCCTCCTCTCTCTCTCTCTCTCTCTCTCTCTCTCTCCGGTAAAAAGATATTTCCAAATTACAATTCCATGCTCCTATCTTTGTCCTAGTTCTGAGATCCCAACTCCAGTGACAAGTACGCCGAATTCTGGTGAGAAGTTGCAAATCCATACTCCTACTTAAATATTCTCTCTTTCTTTTTCTCCATCTTTGTACGCAGAAATTTATAAGTTTGATCTGTAGATATTTTGGAACTTTCTAGTTTTGATTTTGAGATATTGTTAAACCCAAGAAGGATTGCGAGTTTGTTCACCTCACATAATAACGAGGGTGTGCAATACCGATGGGTGGAAATGTGTAGGAACCACGGGATCATGAGGTTATTTTGTGGTGGGTCGACCCACTCTTTTTCCACCAGTCACAATTCGAACTCAGGAAGTTAGGCCTGGTGGTTAAGTCCTAGAGCTTAGGTATTTGCTCGATCACTCCTAGAGTCTCAAAATCGAAATATCTAAGATGTTATTAGCCTTTAATTTGGGAATACTAGAGAGTTTGACCGGTTATTTTTAGGGGCCCGGGTTAATCGTGCACACAATCTGGACCGGACACCACATAATTATAATTTCTTTGAGATATTTTTAGTGTTGGAAATATATTATCGAACATTTGTTTTGTATGATCTTTGTTATTTCGACCGGCTTCATATGTGGGGTTCCTCTCCACTCTCCAGCATCCAAAACTGGTAGGGATTTATCATCTCGATCTGGCAGATAGTCATGATCGGGATATAATGAGCTCCGACGGTAGAGTTTGTCTCATCAACTGGTGATTATGATGTAGACTCTCTACCATTGATTCCTGTGATAGGCTCGAACCACTCAGCTTCAAGATCGAAGAGTTATACCAACGATTGGAACCCTAGGAAAAATTGCACAACGATCTCCGTCCACTGAATTCCTGAGGGTATTCCTTTCTATTTGTGTCTGGTCTCGGAATCATTTTTTTGGTCAGGCGAACTTGGAAATATGAAATAATCAAAGATTTTCATATGTTGCGCCGACTTAGAAATATGAAATAAACAACATGAGTGTGTGCTTTACTTATGTATTGGGTCTTTCAAAGAGATGTGATGATTTTTTTTCCAGACTTTTCTAATACTTGCTAGCATTTTCTAGTGTTAAAACCGTTTGTTTTCCAAAAAGGCATTTATCTTTGCTTCCAGTTTTTAGTAAAATAATCCAACATAATATTTCTTCGTAAAACTAGTTGGGCTGTTCAGCTAAATAAGCCAAGTGGCTTATTTTTTTGTCCTTATTCAATTTTTTTTCGTATTTGTTAGTTTTGCGTCAATTTTTTGGGGATTATTGCATCTCCATGACGAGAGGAATCTAAAAAGTAAAAAATTATGAACGAAATCCCATTTTTTTTTGAATAAAGACAAAAAAAATTGGTTTATTGGCTTATTTTTGTCTTTATTCAAAAAAATTAGGTTTCGATCGAAATTTTTTTACTTTTAAGATTCCTCTCGTCATAGAGATGCAATAATCCCCAAAAAATTGACGCAAAACTAACAAATGCGAAAAAAAATTTGAATAAAGACAAAAAAAATAAGCCACTTGGCTTATTTAGCCGGACCGCTTGAATTCTTTGTTTTAAGACCTATCTTGTAACATTTCTTATTTTCACCCTAACAAACACGAATTTTTTGATGAGACGAATCGAAAAATCAAAAAGCGAGACGCAAAATTAACAAACCCGACATTTTTTTTTGGATAAACACAAAACAAAAAAGAGCCCAAAAAATGTAAAAAGTGGTTAGCGGAACGCGATTGTCCTGCTATTGTAAGTTACAAACCAACCAATGATATCACTGTAGAAATAAAAAATAAAATAAAATAACTAGGAAAAATGACGGCTCAAGATGTGTTTTGATAATTAATACCCGTCAAGGACAAATTAAGAACATTTGTTAATGCTGAAAATGTCCTTAACGGGTATTAATTATCAAAACACGTCATTGGCCGTCATTTTCCCCAATAACTATGTACATCTACTTTCCGACATATACATTGACTGGTTGGCACACACAACTAACACAAGTGTGTGGTCAAAAACCGTCAAATGACTCAAATGAATGCGAATTGAGAAATCAAGCTTAGTTGAGTTGGTTTGCTCATATGTTTCTCCAGTGGTTGTCAGTGTTCGAGTTTCATGCGGAGCAAGTTTGGAATTCAAGGCTATCCATGGACCTGAATCTTCTGTTAACTAATATACTAACACCCTGCTGATATATAAACTACGGGAAAAAAGAGAGAAAAGAGTGCGAGTTGACTAGTAATTGACTAGTGTGTGTGGCCTCTAAAATTTTCTACTCCACTATTCTATGGGTTTGCCTCTAAAATGTGAGCCATTGTTTTCTTATCTTCACCTCTCTCTCTCTCTCTCTCTCTCTCTCTCTCTCTCTCTCTCTCTCTCTTGTTTTCTTATCTTCACCTCTCTCTCTCTCTCTCTCTCTCTCTCTCTACGGTAGTAGGGAGATCCGCATGCTGCTAAAAAGATAATCTGGTGATCTTTGTCCTAGTTCTGAGATCCCAACTCCGGTGACAAGTACACCAAAGTAATTCTGGTGAGGAGTTGCAAATCCATATATACTAGCTAATTCAATTTTCTCTCTTTTATCTCTCTATCTCTGTACGTGAAAAATACCGTTTGTGAAAATACCATCACTCTTTTTTGTCCAACCAAGTTATTATCACTAATTTTGCTCACATGGTATTTTCGCACTCACTCATGATACCATTTTTGCTCAAATGATAATTTTTTTTCCTTGGATTTCCACGGAGAACAAAGACTGATGTACGTTCTACTTCGAATATAGGTTGTGGAAGAAGGATCTAAAGACTTTCTTTCTAAGTGGCTCGCTGCGCATATATGTAAGTGGGAGACGATACAAACATAGATGTGTTTGAAATTTGAATATAGATTCGATCGTAAATGGGTCTAAAATTGTTTGATGCATGTGAATCCACAAAATACACGTGAAATTGACACATAGAACGATTTTGGGTATAATTTGTGTTTGAACATAAGTTTTGAAGTTTTTGAAATAAGTGGAGGGGACACGGCCCTCCACAAGCTACTCAAATGTGTCATTATGTGTGTGCATCATTTGACATTTGTAATTTTAGGGGGGGAAAAAATCCTCAACTATCACCCATTTTTATTTAACTTCTTTAAAGTTTAAAACTCAACGGTTAACGCCATCAAACTATACAAGTACTAGAGGTAAGAGATGGCATCAATGGAAAATCACAACTTACCCTCTTGCCAACAATCATGAGCCCAACAAGTTTTTTTTCACGTTAACCTTCACTCTTAACCTTCCTAAAAGCACCTCATCGAAAACCAAATCCCATCACTACATTCAAACAGAAGCTATTCCAAACCCAAACACCTCCTATCCTGCGATCGCTTGCGTCCCCATGACTAATCTCAACAATAGGTTCTAATTTTTGGTATTAGCATTATATGAAGAGAAAAGAGTAATTTTGTCATGAGCTCTTGTTTATTACACCACGTTTTGCTCACATGACAAGTTTCGTCCAAAATCTTCACGTTTTGCTAATGGAAGGAGTTTATTTTCGTCAGATGGATACTTTGAGCGGGTTAAGCGTCGATTTTTAGACATTAATTAGATTAACTGAAAATCGCTGATTCTTTACGTGGTCTAACGTAATTTACCCTTCATCTTTAGACATTAGCAATATTAAAATAAAGTTGATCGGTAACACTAATTTAATTGGGAACCACATTTATCTTGAAGAAAAGAATAGATTGTCATAACGGGGATCAATTTTGGCGGTTCACAACATGAATTTTGGGGTTCGTGTTATAAGATTTTTGTAGTTAAAATATGAAAATATACATATGAACTTTTGTTCCCTTGTGTCTATCCCAGATTATATTTGAACCTTAAAAAGGTTTTCTGTAGCCTCATTTTGTCTAAACAACCACTTTAAGAAGTTGAAGTAAGTACAAAATGCCCCAATTTACACGCAATTGTTGGCCATCACCACTAGACGGCTTTGAACCCTCTCAAACTCACCACTGTCATCCGACCTTGAGAATCCACTCTCTAAAAAGAGGGAGTGGAAATCATATAGCTCTTCAAGATAAATATAATTCTGTCACCTTGAATTGATTAAAACGTGTTGGGTGTGAAAATTCTTTCCTGTATCAATACTTGTACTTTGACTTACTATGTCAATGGGATGGCAAGTTTTCGTTGTATATACCATACTAAGAACAGTCATTGGTATCTATTATTATACTTGGATTTCAAAATGAACTAATATTCTAGTTCTTCCTGTAGTGCAACATTTGTGCTTTTTCATCCCTATCAAACTGAAGCACTTTACTACTGGAAGGAAAAAGTTGAGGATCATTTGATTTTCGGCGTCTCGAGAGTTCTTCAATTATCTCTCATGGCTGAAGGTAATTTTACATATTTCATGTATTATGTGTGTATATATGTGTCTAAATCTATATATAGATTGGGCTAACCAAAGTTTTTTCAGTTAGTCAAATTAATCATATAGTTTCTAAGATCAAAAGTCCAACCATTAAAGAAGGCCATGGCACTTGAACAATACTCACATACTCAATGAACATTAAAAGAGGATAAACATTACCCTCCAGTTTATTTATCCTCCTTAAAAGAGGGTGAACATACCCTTCATTTTATTGGTTGAAATAGTGTGAATCCCACCACAAGTGATGTCATGCTTACCTTTGCAATACACTTTTTAGTAAGTATGACATCACTTTACGGTGGGATCCACATCATTTCAACTAATAGGAAGGAAAGTAATGTTCATGTCCACCTACAAAACTCAACTCCAATTCATTGCCCATTGCTTACTATAATGCTAGGACTGTAAAAGTCATACTCCCTCCATACCTTTTTTTTTGTAACTTCAACTTATTAAAGAGATATTATCATTACATCTTTCACATCAACTTTTACCTGCTCTTTCCATACCTATCCATTATGGAGACATCATTATTATATTTTTACCCATTATTTTTCAAAGATGAATTTATTTTTAGGGGCAAAATGCAAAGAATACTTAATATTTCTGCTTGCCCGACCAAAGTGTGTCGCAGTAAAGAGCGCCCCAAGCGTAGGGCTAGGTCGGTTGCAGCATAATAAACTCGGAAGTCCGAGATCGAATCCACAGGGAGCCAATGGAGCTAGGCCGGAGGTTTGATTTACGAAGGGTTTTTAGCGTTAGGACCGCCAACCTTTAGTTCAGCTTTGAGACGGCCAACTTTTGAGTGATGGAAATTCTCTCTACCTCCTAACTTTAATTGAAAACAAAGATTGACTAGAAATTAAAAGCGGCAAAGTCTAGGGGTTCATTCCGCCCATAACTTAGGCCGTTCAATACTTCTCTTTGATAACTCAAGTGAGAGTCATTGTCATTTGATCTCACTCGGAAGATTCAACCATAAAAATCAAGTTTAACTCATACAACGGGGTCTGGAAATGGAAAGGAACTCATTTAGGCATTTTATCAAACACATAGAGTGCCATGGTTCTAAGCATTGGGTGTGCCAAGGAGACTTGTCTACACCCAATCAAAGAAGTTAACAACCCTAAGTTTAGACCAAAGATTAGAGTTCAACAAGTTCTTTGAGGGATTTTGGCAAACACCTAGAGTGACATAGCTCCAAGCATTAAATGTGGCAAGAGATCGAGTCCTTGCCTACACATAATCAAAGAGGTTAACAACCCTAGGTTTTGGTACATAAAAATGAACTTAGTCCATTCACAAACCACATTAAGCACAAGAAATGAGAGAAGCCATTAAACTACCCAAGTCACGGGATAGAAATCACCCCATGACCAAGCCTTTATCACTACTCAACCATAGAACAAGAACGAAGAACAAGCATAAAAAGATAAATACGATTCATGGATGAAAACGAAAATAAACTTAAGATTACAAAAGATCTCAAACGTACCTACAACATTAATGAAGACGAAATACCTCAAAACCCAACTCTTCAATCTCCTTTGAAGAGAGATGAAGAGTTTGAGAGGAGAGGGAGGTAGAGAGAGAAGTTCCTAGGGCTGAGAATAAAAAGATCTCCTCTCAAAATGAGGTTAAAATCTATTTATAGTCCCAAACATTCGGGATACAAAAGTCTAAACTACCCCTGAAATGTCCAACAGTCGGGCAAAAAATCTGCAGAAATTTGGGAATGTCTACCGGTAGACATTGAATATCTACCGGTAGAACGACTTCGGAGCAAAAGTTGAGGCTGCTTTGACTGGATTTCTACCGGTAGGCATTAATCTCTACCGGTAGACATTGGTCGTTTCAGAATGATGCAAAATGGTGTCCTCACTGATCTGGAATTGAACCGGTAGACATTGAATGTCTACCGGTAGACATTGAATGTCTACCGGTAGACATTGTGTCTGCCAGCCTTCCACAGCAGCTCATGTCAGCTCATGTCAGGCTTTGTTCCGGGGCTTCCATGACAATCCCCAAGCTCCGGAATCGCTCCGATTGGAGCCCTCGGATCACCGAACGTTGTTGGAGCGAAACTTGGCTTTAATCAAGCCTTATTCACACGGAAAACCTGTAATCACCAAAAACGCACCTTTCGCGCAATATCAAACAAAAACAAAGAGTTATGCGCGCGAGCGTGGCAAAAATGAGCGAGATAAGCCCGATTATTTACATTATCACGGGCTTATCAATTTCCCACTAACTTTACAAAATGAACACTTATTAAAGACAATCCAAAATAGAATATTGGCCGGACTCTAATAAAGGGATAGAAAACTTAGCTTGAAATCGAAGAAAATCTTGCCAAGTTTTGCAGATCGACCCTCCTCAACACTCAAAGAGAAAGTTTTGAAGTCTCATGGCCACTAAGGGCAGTATACGAGCTGAATTATTTTGGCCACCAAGGGTCGAATTTGGAGGCCGCAAGGGGCTCATTATAGAGGCCACAAAGGACAACTTTAGAGCCCGCAAAACACCGTCTATTATATGGCCCCATTGGGGGCATAATGAACGGGTTCTTAAGGCTACAATATACCACAAAATTACAGTACGTAGATGAATGAAATTCCTTATATATTACTTTTCTTTTTTCCAACTCCTTGACGTGGGACTTTGGGACCTTGGGGTCTCACAATAAGTCGAACTTGTCAAGCAATAGCTTGTTTGATCTGGGTCTCAAATCTTAGGCTCCATTCTTGACTTTTTTGTCTAGGACTTTTTTTTAGTACTATATTTTATTTTCATAACTTTTTGTTTAGCTTTTCATCGTAATTTTTGGGATTAATTCATCTCAACGAGAGAAATCAGAAAACTATAAAATTATGGACCGATGTTGAAAAGAGTTTTTATAAGACGACACATTAGACTAAAAAGACAGTTGTTTGGGATTGTTCTTGTCTTTAGTGAATTTTTTTTGCATTTGGTCCTAATGTTTTAGTACTTATATAGTGTCCTCTCGTCGAGACGGATGATTAATAAAAAATGTCACACCCCAAAATGAGAAGTTACCAGCTATGAACCACAAGACCAAAGCTTGAAGAACATGCAGTCCAAAAAGAAATTTAATTAAACTCCAAAGCAAAGAACTACTAAACAACCAACCACCTTTTTTTTTTTATTAAGAACAACTCCAACCATTTAAGTTCAACAAAAAGCATGGGCACAAACATCCCATGAATCAACCAACATTCAGTGATCCAACAATAATAAAAAGAATTCATTATTTGACAAATGTTACGAATGCGGAAGCGATCATAAAAAAAAAGATGAGATACCCTAAGGAGGTCAAACAAATGAGATCCTTGAAATGCCGTCAGAGTCCTTGCCTATATTCCCAACTTTCCTGGAAAAAAAAGTTGGAATAAATCCGTCAGCTGACGAGCTCAGTGAATAGTAAAGCATGTATAATAATACAGTTCCAAAACATGGCTAAAAATAGATTATCACGTTAACATATTTTGGCATACGAAGGTGTGCATCAAACCAACGAATAAGGCCATAAATCATTTACCAAATAGTCTCAATGGTGATCACAATCCAAACTCCAACAACAATGGGGAACCACAATCAATATCGATAGAACCAAGTGCCAGTGAATAAATGTCTTATAATTGGATCCAACATCGAAACTTAGAGTCACCACGAGTAGGCAGCCCATGGAACTTTTCCCTAAGAATGATCTGGTCAATACAACCGTTGAGCATTAGGGTCACCGGCCTAATCCGGTCTCTTCCCTAATGGCCAGAGTCACCCGCACACAGAGGATTAATTTCCCTAGACTTCCAAAATATGTTCCCATTCAATATCCACAAAGTTCTCATCAAAAGATTATCCGAACAATAAATAGTTTCACCAATCCGCATGCCAATTTCAAGAACCAAATAAAACAAATACATGTTCCCAATTTCAATCATTAATTTTCTAAAACATTAATTTAAGGGATATGGGGAAGTTCGCAAGTACGTAACATGTTTAACCACTCACCTGGATCGAAAGATACTGCAACCAAGTAACGCAAAACGAGGCTAACCTGAACAAAAATAGATTATACAAGTGACTAACTAATTGAATATAATACTGACAATACAAATTAGTAACACTTCTAACAAGTGCATTTCTCCACCTAAAGTGGAAATTTTTTCCTGGATGGCACTCCAGGACAAAGTGGCTACAAAGTCAGCTCTACTCTACCGCAATATGTTACCTGAGGGCCAATCGGTGATGTGCCCTTTCTGCTCTTTGATTGTAGAAACGCCGGAGCACCTCTTTCTCCATTGTCAATTTGCATGGGATGTTTGGTCATTGATTTTAGACTGGTGGCATATCAGTTGGGTTTGTCCGGCCTCCTTGTTAGACCTCTTTACATGGTGGTTAGATTTTGGTTTCAAAAATCTGGAGAAGTTCTTGTGGGAAACAACCTTCCATGCTACAATTTGGTCCATATGGCTGGTAAGAAATGATATTGTCTTCAACAATGCTTCTTGGCGAGTGGAGGACCTTGGGGAGCTAATTAAAACCAGAGTTGCTATGTGGATTAAAGTGAAGTTCGATATTAAGGTGTATTCGGTGGAGGATTTTAAGGGTTATCTTGATGGAATGAGGAAGGTCAAAGTGTAAGTTATTTTTTCATGAGGATGGATGCGATCCAATTTTCTGTTGGATGGTCATTCCCATCTTCTTTCTGTTATGTTTTGTATTTGCTGCTCTTTAAGCGTTTGTTGCTTATTGAGTGCTCTCTCGATGTAACCTTTTCGAGCCAATAAAATTTTCGTTTTGCCGAGCAAAAAAAAAAAATTAGTAACACTTCTACTATTGAATTATCCCAACCCAACACATTCCTAATTCCTAAACCCCCAGTAGCATCCAAAAATCTACCCACGAACCCCAAGGTTTATTTGTTTCCCAAGAGCAATAACTGATTCCCCTTCCAAAATCAACCCTAATATAAAACTAGACTTTGTATATATATGCTGCTAGACTTTGTATATATATACTACAAGCAAAAGAATGACGCAAATCACCGCCTCAATTCATCCTTCACAGCCACGCACCACACACATCACACAAAATCACCTCACGGCTGCCACGCACCGCACCGCCACACTTCAACCTTAACCCAAGTCACCTCCAACACTCCACGGTCCAGTAGAATTAACAGGAAACAATCGATGCCAGTAAAACTTTGCAAAACCAATACAAACCCTTCAAACTCTCTCCACTGCCCTACACTACCCAATAAAAATCAAACTCTACTCCAACCCATCTTCAACAAAAGGACGAAAATAAAGCCAAGAATAAAGAGAACAAGAATTGCTTACCCAATTGATCACCAATGAACTGAACCCTCGACTGCGGCTTCTCTTTCGCACGCAAAGTTCTCTCAGACTTTCTATCTCAAACGTTCTCTCCGGATATAACCCTACGCCGTGTATATATCTCCTTAAAAGTAACTTTACAAAACTACCCACTTAACACACGTTGCACCCTAAATTCTAGCTAAGTAGTTAATTAGAATTTAGATAGAACGTTATACAAATTTATAAAATTACCATCCTGTACCACTATTTTACTTAAAATCAATCTCATATTCCAAAATTACAAAAGTGTCAATAATACCCATAGTGCGCGCAAAATAATTAATTAGAACCCAACCAATATACTCAATTAATAAATGGCAACGTAATTAATTAATTAATTAATTAATTCTAGGCCATAACAAAAAAAAAAACACAAATCTAACAAAAGTTTAGAAAAAATGAACAAAACACCTAAAATGAAAAAGATAAATAAAGTTAAATAGAATGGAACCTTAATGAATTTCAAATTAAATTCGGTCTTGTTAACCTCCGTAGGCCATAGGATAATACACAAATATCTCACAGATATTAATACACTTTCATAAATATCAATACACTTTTCACGGATATCAATGCAGCTTTTACCTGTTATTCTCCGCTTTGAGGGCCGGGGTTAGCATTTTTCAATTATAATATCATTCAAGCTTGAGTTGTTTATGTTGTAACAAATGAATTTCAAACAAGCTTTTTAACGAGTGAACCCGAGTTCGATGTCCGTTTCAAAACCCTAGTTGTGAGTCTGCTCTTAAGGCGACTTGATTAGAATTTTTAATTTTTTATTCCAAAGATCGTGTTTAAATTTAAAAAAAAAAAACTAAAGAGAAGTAAATGAAACGAAGCACATGAATGATAGACCATTTTTGGTCCATCGTTTAATCAAAATCCCCCTGAAAATCTTCAGCTTTATCTTTTTACGTAGCTAGGAAGGGCATAAATAGAAAAATGTTACTCCCTCCGTCCCTCTTTTAGAGTCCAGTATTCTATTTTGGGTTGTCCCTTAATAACTGTCAATTTTGTAAAGTTAGTGGGCAAAAGTAGGTGAATTTTCTACTTTGCCCCTAAAAGTAGATTCCATTTTGAAAAGTTAGTGAGTAAAAAATGTAATGATGATGTTTCCATATAGGGTAAGTCGGAAAAATAGAGGTAAAAGTTGACGTGAAAGGTATAATGATATGTCTTTTTAATAAGTTGGTATTACGAAGCTGGACACTTAAAGGGATAGAGGGAGTAATTATTTTAGAAATTATCCTTCTAGTTTGAAAGATATCTACATTTCGTCCCTCTAGTACAAATCGTGTCAAATTTAACCATATAGCTTATAGTCCCTCACAATTGCGTCCTATGATTGGAACATACAAAGTTTGTAGGCAAATTGCCATTTCTCCTCCCCGGAGGCACAAGATTGTGATTTCATACAAACTAGAGGAACTATTGGGAAAATCCGAAAGTCATAATCTTAGTTAAATGTCTTTGTATCAATTTTGTTTTCAACGGTTCTCTTGATTTTTATAACCTCCTTATCTTCTTCCTCTTTTTCAGTAGCCCCAGCCCATGTTACCCCTCACTCTCTCTGTCCTCTCTCTTCTTTTTCCACTCCATTTTTTTTTTGGTAATGCAAGGTGTTCCGAGTCAGCATGCGCGCACCTTAGAGTAATCCCTACAGCCTCTCCCACAACCGTTTTGCACGCTTACGCGTAGGGGTGAGATGGCCCCAAGAGTTATTGGCATTCCCACTATTCCCACTCTTTTTTCACAAGCGAATACACAGATTTATACATCCAACCCACCTATTGAATTGCGGAAATAATTAGCTGGCTTGGCCTCGCACTTTCAATTCTCATCCTCTCTATTGTCTCACACCTCACAAACACTCTAAACCCCGCAATAAATTAAGCTTATCTCCAACGTCCCTTCGGGAATAGGAATAGTAGAGGAAAAAAAACTAAACTGGTAGGAGTATTTGTTTTGGTTAGTACTATGGAATGCATTTTCAATTTTGTCTTCATTTAAAAAACAAAATTAATCTTATTTTCGCAAAGGAGGGGATGTGAAATATCACCAAACAAGCAAACTCCAAGTACACAACCTAAATTCCCACAAACATTGCTTGGCCTTAAAAACCTAACATCTCAATCAAACTTCTATTTTGTCAATTAATCATATTGCATTTGTCAGTTGCTGCAGCTTCCATCACAGCTACCTCGGAGATTGGCAAGTGCTTATGGGTTCCAATTGCTACACGCATCAATTACGCCAGAAAATTGACGAACAATTGGGAAGCACTTCGCAAGAAAGCATCAGAATTACGTTCCAAGAAAGATGACATTGATACTGAAATTGAAAGATTCCGTCTGCAGAAAACTCCAACCCAGGAATGTGATAATTGGAGAAATGAGGTGGCAGAAATGGAGAACAATATTGCGACCTTACAACAAGAGTTCAATGTTGAGAAGAAATGTGTTTGGGGATTATGTCCAGACAATTTTGGGCGTATAAAGCTTGGTAAGCGAGTGGTAAATATGATCACCAAGGTTGACCTACTCATAGAAAAGAAGTTTCAAAATGAATTTCTCATTGATTTACCACCAGCTAGAGTTGAGAGGAGGCCAGAACCCCCTTCAACACTGTCAAGTTCTGCACATCATACACTAGACATGGTACTGAATAAACTTCGAGATGAGAGCACTCAAAAGATTGGTATTTGGGGAATGGGAGGAGTAGGTAAGACTACTATTTTGGACCTTTTGAACAATTACCCTGATGTCAAAACAATTTTTGATTTTGTCATATGGGTAACTGTCTCAAAATCTTGGACCATTAGAAAGCTACAAAACGAAGTCGGGATGCGGTTATCAATAGCAATAAATGCTGACGAGTCTAATGATAGAGTTGCAAGTAAATTATTTACGAGACTTGAGGGCAAGAAGTACCTTTTGCTTTTAGACGACGTTTGGGACGAGGTGAATTTAAGAGTAGTAGGGTTCCCCAATGCCAATCAACAAAATGGTTGCAAAGTTGTTTTGACAACCAGAAAAATGGAAGTTTGCCGAAAGATGGGAACTGATGATGAAGTACCCGTTTCAGTTTTGCCAAACGAAGAAGCATGGAAGATGTTTTCCTCTAGAGTGGGTCACGTTGCAACGCTTTCAACCATCGAACCGTATGCCCAAGATATTGTTACAGAATGTGGTGGCTTGCCACTAGCGTTGAAAGTCGTATGCGGTGCACTACGGAAAGAGGAAAATGTGAATGTATGGAGGAATTTCTTAAGAAAATTAAGGTCACCGGCTACATCTGTCATTGAAGACTTGAATGAAAACGTGTTCAAGGTATTGAAGGTAAGCTATGACCGGTTAAAGAATATTGACGAAAAAAAATGTCTTTTGTTCTGTGGATTGTATCCAGAAGACTCCATGATCGAAAAATCAAGATTGATAGGATATTGGAAATCAGAAAGGATTTTTTCAGGTAAACTTACTTTGGAACAGGCACTTGATGAGGGAGAAGCTATATTGCAAGCTCTTATAGATGCGTCTTTGTTGGAGAAATGTGATCATAGAGATGACTCTGTGAAGATGCACGATGTTGTTCGAGACATGGTATTGGCAATAACTTCCCAGCAAGGAGAGGAACCCACACATCTAGTGCGAGCTGGAATTTCTTCAGAGATGATTCCAGAGGAGGTGGAATGGAAAAATGCAACACGAATATCCTTTATGAATCGTGACTTGCGCAGCTTGCCAGAATCACCAAACTGCCCGAAGCTACTGACATTGTTGCTTCAAGGAAATGAAAATTTAGAGGTGATTCCCGAAACTTTCTTTAATAACATGCCTAGCCTCCGAGTGTTGGATCTGTCACGCACCCGTATTAAATCGTTGCCAACTTCAATATCTAAATTGGACGGTCTTCGAGAACTAGTCCTTTTAGATTGCGAAAATTTGGAGGCTCTCCCCAAAGATATTAGTGCACTCAAGGAGCTGGAAGTGCTTTATGTCGGACAATTTTATTATGCAGCTCACCATGAGGGGTTGAAAGAGTTAATTAGTATTCCTGTTGGGATGATATGTGGGATTCCTCATATTGAAGTAATTGAACTTACAAGTCGACTGAGCGATGAAAGTACAGAAATTATTGCGAAAGAACTGAGCAACTTGGGTTCACTTTCTTCTCTTGTATTTGACTTCCACATAGTAGGTAATCTGCAACACTTCCTACAAAATAGCATACCATGGAAAGAGAGAAGACTGACGCAATTCATATTCTTAGCTGGGAAATGTCCATACCAATTTTACAAATCAAATCCTTTGTTACTTCAATGGAATAAGAAGTATGAGAGGATTCTAGTTTATGAAGGAGGAGGAGAAGAAAGGGATAGTGGCCTTCCCCCAGCCATAGAGGATGTACTTATCCGTTCAAATTACTTTCTATTACGCGGGCATGGAAAACTCAAAACTCTATCAGAATTGGGCAAGCCTAACACAGATGAGTTAAGATATTGCCAGATTCAAGGATGTGTTGCACTCGAAACAATAGTCAATAGAAATTGGATTGAAATGAGTGCTTTTTCTAATTTAGAAGTTTTGTTTCTGCTCGAACTAGCGAATTTGAAGTCCATTCTTTGTTTGGAGATGGAGGAGGGACAATCATCATCACCACCACCACCGCCACTGAACGCAAACAGCTTTACCAATCTAACAAGTTTGGACCTGTGGGATTGTCCACTAATTGAGCACCTCTTCTCAAGTGGATTCATGCTTCAACAAATGTCCAACTTGAAAGACTTGACTGTCGTACGTTGCGTGGGACTCAAGGGGATGATTCCAGAGGATGAAAAGGTGGAATATGAGGCTCTACCCAAATTGTCGAAATTGTGGCTCGATAAATTGCCTGAATTTGTTAACCTTTTTGAAGGTGTTCCCACGTGTTGGCAATCACTGGATTCTGTGTCAATATGGGATACTCCGAAGCTGAGGAAACTCCCCTTTGACACTAATAGCGATCCTAATTTGAAGGGAGTTGAGGGCTCCGATCAGGAGTGGTGGGATGCATTAGAATGGGACAACCATGCCATCAAATTACAACTTCTTAAGTGGTAGCCCTGAATTTTTAAAAGTAAGCAGTTATGTCGGTAAACTTAAAAAAAAGTTTATGTTAAGACAAAAATTAGTCAAATTGTGTTTTTGGTTTATTTTTGTCTCTTCTAAATTATTTCAAGTTCTGCCCTTATTTTTCTACTGTTTTGATTTTTCTTGTAGGACCGAATCGGGAAAAAAGGTTCACCAACAAGGAGATAATCCAACTGTTGATCTGGAAAAAATTAATGGCTTCCAGTGCAGAGTATTGGCTTCCAACTATGAAAAAGATGCTCCGCCGAGGCCAAGTAGTTCGTAAGTATCTCGTGCAACATATTTGCACCTATATTATTAGCTTTTTGTAGGGGTATGCCCCTCTAGCTTGTATGTTCATTTGGTTTCCAACGGAAATTAATTTACAAAAAGTACAAAAAACAAACTTGTACTATATTATCAGCTTTTCATTATTTGTATGGTTTCAGCTATGTCCTCTTCCTACGATATCCTTGTTCTTGTTCTCTTTCCTTGGTAGGAGTACTTTTTTCGTAATCGGTATTCTGTAGTACTTCAAGTAAAATGTTGAAATTTGAAGCCTGTGGAAGAAGTTTGGGGCCTAATAACCTTTCGATATGAGAAAACCATATTAGATCAAAACTAAATTATTGCGAAATAACTAGACCAGCTGAGAGGTATCGAAAACGTAATTAAAGATACCTGGATAGTACTGAAGAGTAATAACCTATTAACTAGACCAGCTGAATGTCATTCGATACCTGATTGGAAAACGTTTATCTTGAAAAAAAATGTGGGAAAATGTGGTTTCGATCAAGTGTGTTCAGTGCATTTTTTCTAAGATTAATGTGATCCGATTAATTATCTAACGGCATTCGATCAACACCAATTTTTGTATGGTTGATGAACTCAACGAGATCGAAGTACGACTTCAATCATCAATATGGATCCGGTATAAACATGAAAAAAACAGAACCGGACGAGAAGCTCCTCTCCCATTACTGGTGTATGCCTATATGCAATACATGTTTCATATTACACTTTTGGAAAGGAGAGACTAATCGCCCAACATGACTTCAGCATTCCATGATCAGCCTTCCTTTGGATCTAAAATCTGGATAAAATGACTTCCCAAATATTGCATGAATAAAAAGAATCTTATTTACCCAAAAAAAAACTAACGAGAATATCATTTATTTTCCTCTTCCGTAAGCTTTCTTCATTCCTAAGAATTCTTTATGTCTTGCATTTCGAACTCAAATTATAAATCCATATACCAGCATATGAAATAATCGGATTTTAAAAGTTTGTATATTGAGAACCATAAGAAAGACAAGGGACAGAGAATAAGAGAATGAAAAACTCCGTCAATTATCAATGTGGGCGTGTGCGGAAAATATTTTGACAAATTTTTAAATTCTAGCTTCTAAAAATCATTTTAGAATGTTCGTCAAAACTTACATAACTGATTTTTACAAACTACAAATTCTGAGAAATTGAAAAAAGGAAAGAAATTCTCAAAATTTCAAAGCTGGATTTATTTTTGGTTTTGTTTTTATTCAAATTTTTTCGCGTTGTTAATTTTGCGCCAAACTTGTACTATGTATTATATATTGGTTTGTATCGGAGGGAGGAATAGGAAAAATATAAAATTATACTTTAACTTTTACACAATCATTTTTGGAAATATCCAAGAAAATCCCAAAAAATTGACTTTTGGTGCTCTTTCTTAGATATTTCTGAACATACTTGTGTAAAAGCCATAATTTTTTTTATTCCTCTCATCGAGACAAACCAATAATACATAAAATTTTTGCGCAAAACTAACAAATGTGACATTGTTTTGAATAAATACAAAACCTAAAAGTTGTAGTCTACAATTTTTTGTTTAGCGAAAATGGGGCCTAATTGTAGTTTAACTAGACAATGGTTAACGGCAAATTGTGAGTTATAAAATGGGGTCCATCTATTTACAAGAACCAATAAGAAAGTGGGTAATGTTCACCTACTTTTAAAATGGGTGAACAAAATTGCACTCCCAAACACCCCCCCTCTTTTCGTCTTTGGACGACGAGGCATCTCCAATTACACTGGCCCAGATGGGACGACCTCCAAGACAACCCATTGCAATCTCAAGGTCATTCCACTGTAGGTCCGTTTACTTGCATGTCCGTTTAAATATCGTGCTAGGGCTTTGGGGTATGATTTTTGAGCACCAAGAGTCTACCCTGTTCGATTTGAGTTTTGAAAGAGATTTTTAAAAATAATGAGTAATGAGAAATAAATAGAGAAAATTTATTATGAATCATTTTGAAACTCAAAACGAACAAGCCTCTACGTTAATGCACATGGAGAAAGACCCGCAAAAGTAGTACTCCAAAGGCAGTGCGATTCCAACAGGGTTGAGTTGAGCCCATCTCCTTGAGTTGAAAAACTTCTCCTTGGTCTGACTAGGCCACATCATAGCGATGGTGGAGAAAGATTCACTTCGACTAAAAAGGGATCGAGCACCGCCTTGGTAGCAATGGAATTCTAGATCTTCGATACTGTTTTTCATTGGATGTACCAGATGGGACGACCTCCAAGTCAACCCATTGCAATCTCAAGGTCATTCCACGGTAGGTCCGTTTACTTGCATGTCCGTTTAAATGCAGTGCTAGTGCTTTGGGGTATGATTTCTAAGCACCAAAGAGTTTACCTTGTTTCGTTTGGGTTTTAAGAAAGATTTTTAAAAATAATGAATGATAAGAGATAAATAGAGAAAATTTATTAGAAATTATTTTGAAACTCAAAACAAACAAGCCTCTATGTTAATGCAGATGGAGAAGACTCGCAAAAGTAGTACTCCAAAGGCAGTGCGATTCCAACAGGCTTGAGTTGAGCCCATCTCCCCGGACTGGGAATAGCTAGCCCTTCCCAAATGAGTGGATTGTACTAGTAGTACCTAATAAATTAATTACTGTTCCCATGGCACTTGGAACTATTCCTGTTTTGTCCTCTTGGTCTGGAGAAATTTTTCAGTGCCGGGTGGGCACGGGCTACATGGTGCCGAGCACGCATTTCGGCCGTCCAAACGTGTTTTGGAAGGCCTAGATCTGTTTGGGCTTGAGAGAGTGTTTTGGTAATTTTACACTAAAAAATTACACAAACAGATCTGGACCGTCCAAAACACGTTTGGACGGCCGAGATAGTGCTCGGCACCACGTGGCCCGTGCCCACCAGGCACTAAAAAACTTCTCCTTGGTCTGACTAGGCCACATCATAGCGATGGTGGAGAAAGCTTCACTTCGACTAAAAAGGGATCGAGCACGGCCTTGGTAGCAATGGGATTCTGAATCTTCGATACCGTTTTTCATTGGCTACCGTTACTTTTCCCCAATACCGCGGCTTAAAAATCATGTGTAGCATCCCTCATTAGTATGCAGGTCTCATTCCTATAATCCAACCAATTTTGCGACAACAAAAGCAGAAAGTAAATACTATGGCTATGTTTGGTAACACTGCCACTTTTCTGTTTCCTGTTTTCTATTTGCTGAAATCAGTTTTTACTTTTCCTAAAAAAAAGTGAAAACAGAAAACATGTTTGTGTTAACCT
This sequence comes from Rhododendron griersonianum, assembly GCA_018127125.1. Taxonomy (NCBI): domain Eukaryota; kingdom Viridiplantae; phylum Streptophyta; class Magnoliopsida; order Ericales; family Ericaceae; genus Rhododendron; species Rhododendron griersonianum. The sequence continues at coordinate 3,875,526 of CM030799.1, read as the reverse complement.
GGTTTTTTTTTTTAAATCAATTTCTGAAACTAGTTTTTACTTTTTCCAAAATGGTATTTCTTGCAATTTCTCCACTAGTTCTCAAACTATACAGGAAAGAGAGAGAGAGAATCATCTAAGCCTTTGCAATCATGTTAGAAACAAATTTCATACTTGATATTCTGAAAGAAAGGACCGGGTGGATAGACCAGGCATAACCGGCTTAGAGAGGAAGCCGAAGAAGTCGTTGCTTTTGGCCCTCGATTTTTTAGCCCGAAGAGGGCTCCAAAAAATACAGTTTTTTAGTTTCAAATAATAAGAAGTTTCAATTGCCTTGCTTTGAGTAACATCTTTTTGGTCATGTGGCAGCTTAGGCTCTTTGAATGCTTTAAAAACTAGGTTCGAATCTCCACCTCTTAGTTTTCCTCAACATTTCGCAAAATTTTGTTCAAAGATGAGGAGATAAATGACCCCCCTATTGCAACTTTTGCTTCGAGCCCAAATATCTTTGAGCCGGCATTGAGTCCAGGTGATTGAGTTCTTCTTTCCTAGGCCGAAGTTATAGTATCAACTTTCATAAAATGATGGCTTCATAAGCCCAACGTATCCCTTCCGGCCTCCTCTCATCTCTAAGTTAAGAGAGTATATATATATATAGATGAAATACATGTGAAATTTTCTAATTCCAAAGTCGGTCATTTATTGACTATAAGGTTTTTCTCCTTCGATAAGTATCTTTTATTGATTATAAGAGAGAGAGAGAGAGAGAGAGGGGGAGAGAGAGAGAGAGAGAGAGTATCTTCAATGGCCTGGGTTTGAGAGAGAGAGAGGAAGATGAAATGAAAAAAGACCTCCAAGGAATTGTAGCGGAGTAGCCTATTTTTTGTTTCTAAAAATAGTAAAAGTTGAGTTTTGTTACTTCCTCAAATTATGAAAATAGTGAAAGTGATTTACAGAATTTGAAAGTGGAAGTAGTGCACCAAATAAACTTTCAAAGTTAACTTTTGAAAATTCTGAAAATGAAAACAGAAAACAGAAAATAGAATGACTACCAAACATGACCTATATATGCCTTATATTTTCCAGCTTTGTTCTACTCCAAATTACATAAACCACAAGAAAAAAAAAAAGGGTGAAAGATGTCAGAAATATTGTCCTGAGCTAAAGCCAAAAAGGCAGCTTGGTCCCGAGCTAAAGCCAAAGAGGTGGCTGCTTTAGGTCCCCAAAATATTTCAAATTTTAAGGGGCCTCTTATTTTGGTACCATTCATAATAGTTCAACAAAAAGGGGCCCAATCTTTATTTTTTGCTTTAGAACTCTGAGAATTTAGAGCCGGCTCTTATCAAGAAATCTCTTTTTTTTTTTTTTTTTTTATCATCAATGCCCAAAGTTCTACAAAGACGCAAAATCTGGAATCCTCTATTGGGAAGAACAATTAATCCTTAACTTTAGGGTTATCTACGTGGATTTGGTAGGTTGTCACCAAATACATAAAACAACACCGAGTCACCGACATAGGATAGGGGAGGTTCCACACAGGGAATAGAAAAAAGAAAAAATACATGTCCGTGATCTAGACCCTGTGCATTTAATGCACAAATTGGAAGGGGCACCCAGTGATAAGTCTACCTCTACCCGCTTACCACTTTTCCGACCGCTCTCAATTTCATTTGGATTTGGGTTCCAATCTAAAACCAATTAGTAATAGGTAGAGTAACCTCTAGAATATACTCCCTTAGTCCCAATTTGTTGAGCCCTTATTCCTTTTTGGGATGTCCCAAAATAATTTGTATGTTCCAAAACTTTCCATTTGAGACATCTAAATTACCATTTTGCCCCTCCTTTTCTTTTATACTTTTAAAAGAGGCTATATTTTCAAGAAATCAAAAGAGAGCAATTATGATCGACAAATCAGTTTCTAAGCATGGTAGGGAAACTTCCCACCTCATTTAAAAAAAAATGGAATTTCACTTTTTGCCTAATTTAAATATTCTGTCAAGGGGTAAAATAGTAAAATTGATGAAAAAAGCTATTTAATTATGAAGTTTTCTTAAATTGCGTGAAAGTTAATATGGGCGTAACAAATTGGGACGGAGGGAGTATTAACCAAGTTTGAGTGGCTTAAATGAGCGATGTGGGACAAAGTCTAACACTCTCCCTCACCCAAGACCTGGCTCTGAAACCATGTTAGATTTATTAGAGGGTTCCAATCTAAAACCAATTGGCAATAGTTGAAGTAACCTCTAGAATATATTAACTAAGTTTAGGTGGCTTAAATGAGCGATGTGAGATAAAGTCTAACACCGTCCAAAAGTGTTTTCAAATAATACTTGAAAGAGTTTTCTTAAAATCTAGATTATTGATTATCGAGACGGACAATGAATATTGAGCAATGAATGTTAAAGCGGTAAGGGCAGCATCGCTGACGAGCAAAACAGAAAGATGATGATATACAGGAGATGTGAGAAAAAGTGATGGAAATAATTGCATAACGACATCCAATATGCAATTATGTATGACTAGTCATCAAGCATTCATCTATCACTATTGTGGCGCACTTGACTGAGTACTGTCCAACGCTGTTTCGTTTCTTTGTTCTTTTTTTCTAAAGTTTTTGTCAAAGGTTACTTTGATTTGAGATGCCAGCTCACCAGTAGCTAGCGGAGCCAAGGTATAGATTCGGTAGCGTTCTTTACAGGAGTTCACTATTCACAATATGAATAGAAATATTGTGTAAAGTTAGACTTTGTCTTGAACTTTGTTTTTTTTTTAAAACAAAATTAACAGACTTGATTCAATTCTCATGTGATCGTTAAATAATAGTCATTGAATTTTTCTTTCCAACCATTTATTTTTAGCTTGCTATTTTTCATTAGTTGGGTGAAAAATCAAGTGTAGAGCAAAATAAAACTCCTTGTCCAAACCATTTATCTTTTAGATGACCTATCGCCATCGGTATTCAGTCAATGGCGCGCACTATGACTGTCCAAAGCTGTTTTGTTCTTTTCTTAAAGTTTTAATAGTGACTTGATTTGAGATGCCAACCAAGACCAATTGTGTGAGGATTAAAAAGAAACTGACCACTTTAGGCACTCACTTTGTCGTTTTTTTTTTCCTCGGCTAAAGTTTAGTATTGTTACTTTAGTTAGAGCCGTAAATGAACTGAGAAGCTTGCGAGCTTGAGCTCAGTTTTCCACTAGTTCGATAAAAGCTCGATTAAAGAAACTTGTTTATTAAATGACTATAAGGCCCCGTTCCAGAAACCTTCTTCGATAAAAGCTCGATTAAAGAAACTTGTTTATTAAATGACTATAAGGCCCGGTTCCAGAAACCTTCTTAAAAAATAAACAGCTTATTTCATATTTTCAAACATAAAAATAATGTAAATGAAAAATAAATTTTTAATTTTTTTGGCACCGTATTAAAGATCTCAATGAGATCTACTAAATAAGATCCATAGTGATAGGAAAATTATTTGCGTAAGCACATGATTCTTGAGCTTGAAATTGAAATTGCCTTTTTAAAAAATAAGGGCTTTTTTTCCGTTCTGAAACGGGCTCTAAGCTCGACTCGTTAAGACTCCAGCTCAAATTTTTGGCTCGTTTAGTAAAATGAGCCGAGCTCAAGCAAGGGAAAGCTCGACTCAGCTTGTTGACAAACTTACATTAACACCTTAGTGGATCAGAAACGGCTCGAGTTCAAAGTTTTGGCTTGTTTTGTAAATGAGTTGAGTTCAGGCTCGAGCTCAGAAAAGCTCAGCTTGGCTCATTTACAAACTTACATTAACACCTTAGTTGATCAGAGACATGTTGAATTATAAATATGAAACGTCGACCATACCTCCTCAGACAAACAGTGAAGTAATCTATTATGAGATTGTCAGTCCCCCGCAATGGAAGAGCGCCACAAAATTAAACAAGCACAAAGAAAAGATAAAGAACATAGAATTTAACGTAGTTCAGTCTTTATACATACTTCACAGACAAAAAAGAATTCCACTATATCGATTGAGTACAATGAGATAGAAAAATATTCACTGTGTTCGAAAGCCCATTTGGAGTTTTTGTTTCAAAAAGTTGTTTTTGAATGGGGGAACTTAATTAGCCATCCTTTTTACCCTACTTATTTAGGTATCCATCCTAATGTGTTTAAATACTTATCTTTCCATCCTCAAATTCAATTAAATCCTAAACTACCCTTTCTTTCTCCTAATTGTTCAAATCTTTATCTTTTCTAATTATCTCAATTCTCTCTCCTCTTTCAAGCATTTCTCTCACCTAATCTTTTGAATTTCTTTTTCTCTCCTAATCTTCTCTCTCATATTTTCATTCCCCTAAAATCTAAAAAGAAAACAAGACTCTTAAAAAACGAATGTGTAAGCCGAAAAACATGGTAAAACATGATCATTTCACAAAACATGGCAAAACCTGATCGAGGTAGATGAACAAAACAAGATCAATTAAAAAACATGACAAAATCGGAAAAGATGACAAGTTTCAAGAAGTATAGGTTTCGATCGAAACATATGAACAAAACATGATCAAATAAAAAACATGACAAAAATCAGAAAACATGACAAGTTTTGATAAGTGTAGGTTTCAATCGAGATAGATGAACAAAACATTATCAATTCACAAACATGACAAAAATCAAAAAACATAATACCTAAAACTGATATTCCGGCAACGGAATCCGATAACGGCGGCGATTAAGAGGACGAAAGCGATGTAACTCAACCTTAGAACCTCGACCATTCATGACTGTTTTGATGTCGATCAAACTCAAACAAACACGATAAGTTTGGAACCACCGAGAGTAGATTGGAGTGGTTGCTCTTCCCTTTCAATCTCAAGCCGATGTCCTCTCTTTTGAAAGCCATTACTCTTTTGCCATCTTCGAAATCGATTATTCAAATTAATATCACTCTTCGAAAGGCATCTTTGTGTTCGATCGGCTCTTCGGAAGCCATCTTGCCTCGACGACGTCGACTGATGTTTGAAGAACAAAGATCGACGGAATATCCGATGAAATCTTACATTTGTTGGGTTTGTGAGAGCTGGGTTCGATGTGGAGACTGAAGGTTCTTTTGTGATTGGAGGACTATGGTTATCATGTTGAGAATAGGCAACCCCAACAAATTAGGTGGGGTTGAACGAGGATTAATTCTGGGTTTAAAGGCAGGGAGATAATGGTGGTGAGGGGAATGTGACTGGTGGATTGAAGGTGGATCAGTGGATTCGAAGGAGGGAGATAAAGATGATTAGAGTTAAATGGAAACCCTTAATCCCTTTGATTGTGGAGGACTTGTAACCGTCCCTGAAAATATGGGAAAAATCAAAATCTTCAAAATACAATATGTATATTAATATGTAACTAGGGGTATAATGGGTGACAAAATATTTTGAGGATGAGAACATAAGTATTTAAACCTCTAGGATGGACACCTAAATAAGTCTAGTAAAGAGAATGCCTATTTAATTTTCACTTTTTGAATGCCATTTAGATGGGGGGCCAAAAAGTACTCACTTTCAACTTCCAAGGCCGGCAAAGAGGACTTTAAAATTTGACTATTGCAGGTTGGGAAGAAATTTTGAGAGAGAGACTTGAGTGGTTGGGATGATAATTCGGAAAGTCTACGGTTCCCAACCAAGGGATCCCGATCGGAATTTTGACGCCGTGCTGGGCTCACTCCGGCCACCGGACAGCCGATCCGAGCCGTCCAAAAATTCTAAAAACAAAAATCAAGTGGGCTTGCATGAGAATCAACGGTATCCAATGTGTGTAGGTGCTCGGATCAAGCACTCCATGTTTTTGTATATATATGTATCAACAACATCTTACATATATATACAAAAACATGGAGTGCTTGATCCGAGCATCTATACACATCGGATGCCATTGATTCTCGCGTAGGCCCACTTGATTTTTTTATTTAGAATTTTTGGACGGCTCAAATCGGCCGTACGGTAGCCGGAGTGAGCCTGACGCGGCATCGGAATTCCAATTGGGCCTTCCATCGGGAACTGTAGCACCACTGATGATAATTTTCGAGAGAGAGGGAGTAATTGAAGAGAGAGAGGAACGGGAGACTTTTGTCCAACTTGCCTTTCATTCATCAGTTTTTCTTTTTTCCTTTTCCGTCAGTCTCAGTAAAGGGGTCCCACATATTTTTGAAATAACTCATTCAATCACATATTTTTACATTTTAACTCAAAATTTTCAATCCAAAATTGCGAACCAAACACAGTGATTACTTCTCAAACCCACGATCACCAATATTTTTTTTTATCTCTCCCTAACTCTCTCACAGTAGTGTGTTTGGTTACCTTGCTTTTTGCATTTTGGTTATTGACTTTTTGGCTTTTTGAATTTTGGTCAGAATGTAATTTGAATATGGTAGAGTATTTGGGAGATATGTGCAGAATATATATTTTGCAACATGTAACTTATATTTTTTTTCTCTAGCTCTCACTATTTCTCTATATCTCTCGTACCAAAACAAGGCACACAGATATACCGACTCTAAGAGCCGTTGAGAAAGAAACCAAAAATATTGGCCATTAATTTGGTAGCTTATGTGATTCTCCTTTCTAAAAAATTAGACTTTGTTCTTCAAGCTTGACCAAGATTCCTTCTTTATGGATGGAAACTACTTCCCAATTTCCATGCCAATAACAATTCCTTGCTAACTGTCCAATATCCCGTTAATACTTAATAGATATTACCAAATCGTAGGATAATTATTCAACTTGGGTGAAGCACAACAATTTAATTAATTGCTAAAAAATATATTTGATCGAATTGGCAACCAACCCAATAACCAGTTCAGAAGAATAAGGAAGGACAAGCTTCAAATATAGTAACAAACTGGCCAGGGCAAGCTCAGTTAGGACTCCTAGCTTTCATCTCAATAAGAGATCAGGAGTTCAAATCTCCCTAACTGCGTGTGGGTATTCTTCCTTTAATGAGATTTTCAATCTTTCTTTGTTTTTGCTTTTTTGATTGGCTTCATTCTTTTTTTGTTTCTCCCCTATAATGCGCTTATTTCTTGTTTTATTTGAGTTATTGGGCTTGGTTATCTCGTAAACTTTCACAATTGATGTAAGTCCATATATAATGTAAATGATCTTTTCTATCAATTACAAAAAAAAAAACCCTTCAAAAATAGTTGACAACTTAAAACTCGGAGCTAGCTTCTCAAGATGTAAAAAGGGTATTGTATTGCCATAAAGGTAGGTGCCTGTAATTGGAGCACAAAGTTAACCATCTTCTTCCATTTTTTAGTGAATTCATTTTGGAGAAAGTCGATTAATTTTATCAAAAAGTCTACGAAATCGATGCATGTGGACCCATATACATCAAATGATTCCGGATGCTGTTATGTTTGGAGTTAGGGGTATATATGTTTTAAAGTTGTGTGTAGCATTTAGTAAAATACAACCATTTATCTTTATTCGTTGAAAGAACCGTTGTTGTCAGAAAAAACAAAAATTGAGAATTAAAGTACATTTTTGGGTTTTATCTTGGATACTTTCAAAAATATTTGTGTAGAAGTCATGATTTTTTACGTTTCGAATTCATTTTGACGAGACGAATTGGAAAATCAAAAAAATGAGACTCAAAACTAACCAACGCGAAAAAAATTAAATAAAGACAAAACAATAAAAATCCAAAAAAATGCAAAAAGTGTTTTGCAGAACGCCATTATCCTACATTAACCTGCTATTGTAATAAGGATTGTATTTTTGGCACTTCAAAAATTGATGGAGGGACTCCAAAACTGACCTGTATTAATACACAAAACGTCGTTTCGGAGTCTCTTCATCATTTTTTAGAGTGCTAAAATCAATTTCCTTATAATAACTAACTAAAAATTGATATCACATACATTGACTGGTTGACGTACACACATAACTAACACAAGTGTGTGGTAAAATGAGTACGATTGACTGACTAGTTGACTACTCTAAAATTTACAAAATATATGGGTGTGCACCGAGCATCACTTATGAGTTTGTTTTCTCTCTCTCTCTCTCTCTCTCTCTCTCCGGTAAAAAGATATTTCCAGATTACAATTCCATGCTCATATCCTTGTCCTAGTTCTGAGATCCCAACTCCAGTGACAAGTACGCCGAATTCTAGTGAGAAGTTGCAAATCCATACTCCTACTTAAATTTTTTCTCTTTTTTTTTTTTTTCTCTATCTCTATACGCAGAAATTTTTAAGTTTGATCTGTAGATATTTTGGAACTATCTAGTTTTGATTTTGAGATATTGTTAAACCCAAGGAGTGGAGTTTGTTCACCTCACAAAATAACGAGGGTGCAATACCGATGGGTGGAAATGTGTAGGAACCACGGGATCATGAGGTTAGTTTGTGGTGGGTCGACCCACACTTTTTCCACCAAGTCACAATTCGAACTCAGGAAGTTAGGGCTGGTGGTTAAGTCCTAGCGCTTAGGTATTTGCTCACATGACAAGTTTTGTCCAAAATTTTCACGTTTTGCTAATGGAAGGAGTTTATTTTCATCTGATGGATACTTTGAGCGGGTTAAGTGTCGATTTTTAGACATTAATTAGATTAACTGAAAATCACTGATATTCTTTACGGTTGTCTAAAGTAATTTAAACTTCATCTTTTGAGCTTGTCAAGGACATTAGCAATACTAAAATAAAGTTGATCGGTAAAATTGATTTAATTGTGAACCACATTTATCTTGAAGAAAAGAATAGATTGTCATAACGGGGATCAATTTAATTTGGCAATTCACAACATGAATTTTGTGGTTCGTGTTATAAGATTTTTGTGGTCAAAATATGAAAATTCATTTGAACTTTTGTTCCCTTGTGTCTATCGCAGATTATATTTGAACCTTAAAAAGGTTCTCTGTAGCCTCATTTTGTCTCAACAAGCACTTTAAAAAGTTGAAGCAAGTAAAAAATGCCCCGATTTACAATAAACTCTAAAGCGTTACACGCAATTGTTGGCCATCACCACTAGATAGCTTTGAACCCTCTCAAACTCACCACTGCATGCCATCCGACCTTGATATGAATCCGCTTTCTAAAAGGAGGGTGTGAAAATCATATAGCTCTTGAAGATAAATATAATTCTGTCACCTTGGGTTATTAAAACGAGCTGGGTGTGGAAATTTCTTTCCTGTATCAATACTTGTACTTTGGCTTACTATGTCAGTACGTACGATGGCAAGTTTTCGTTGTATATACCATACTAAGAACAGTAATTATTAATTATCTGTTATTATACTCGGATTTCAAAATGAACTAATCTGAGTTTTTATTCAGGTTCTTCCTGTAGTGCAACATTTGTGCTTCTCCATCCTTCTCAAACTGAAGTAACTTTACTACTGGAAGGAAAAAGTTGAGGATCATCTGATTTTAGGCGTCTCGATTGAGAGTTCTTCAATTATCACTCAAGGCCGCTGAAGGTAATTTTACATATTTCATGTATTATGTGTGTATGTTTCTTAATCTATATAGATTGGACCAACCAAAATTTTTTCAGTTAGTTATTCATATACTAGTTTCTAAGATCAAAAGTCCAACCATTAATAAAGAAGGCCATGGCACTTGAAAAATACTCACATACTCAATTCATTGCCCATTGCTTGCTATACTATAATTAATGCCGTTTCCATGGTTATATGCAATAGTAACTGAACTGGCAAATTGAAAACTTAGCTTGAAATCGAAGAAAATGTTGCCAAAGTTTTGAAGATCGACCTTCCGATCCTCAGCACTCAAAGAGAAAGTTTTGAAATCTCGTGGCCACTAAGGGCAGTAAACAAGCCGAATTGTTTTGGCCACTAAGGGCTGAGATTGGAGGCCCTAAAAGGGGCTCATTATAGAGACAACAAAGGGCAATTTTATAGATCGCAAAACACCGTCCCGTATATGGACTTTTTTTTGATAGGTTCCCGTATATGGACTTAGATTCCGCCCAGTGAGCCTCCCTCCAGTCTCGTCAAGTTTCGGCCTTTTGTGGGCTCTTCCCGGGCCCATTACAATAATCAGAATCGATCACTTTTTAGAAATTGCCGAGAACATTGTCCACGTCAAAAATCACGTCTATCGGGATACCATTTGATATCATTTCAGAATGCATTAATGTTGTATTAAAAAAGGTGTGCAACACAGGATTGCAAACCTTCAACACATTTCTCCAAAACTTAATGCATTAAAAAATCTTATCAATAGCCGCTAGAGAACCCATTGCTTGGCTGTTGAAGTTGAGAAACTTGTTTATTGCAGTTGCAAGCTTTGAGAATTTCATTCTTTTTTTTAGAATTTGTGTTGAAGAATCCCAAAAGCTACCTAAACCTAGCTTTGGGCATGTTTGCGATAGCTATAGCTATAGATTTTAGACTTTAGCTTTAGATTCTGCCTCATATTTTAGATTTTGGATTTTAGTAGAAGTTGAAAAACATATTTGTTGTAGCTGCAAGATTACAAAAATTCCTTTCCTTTTTTAAAAATTTGTGTTGTAGAATCCCAAGAGCCAACCAAACCCAGCTTCGAAATTTTGAGAAATGTTTAAAATGTGTAAAGAAGTTGCTAGAAATGTTTAAAATGGACTAAATTGCCCAAATCATTTTGGATTGAGCTTAGAACAAGCCAAGTTGGAGTTCGGAACATTTTTCATTTTGCACTTCGATGTCCAGGCGGTAACAAGGAATGAGTAAGAGCCACTTTGAAATGGATAATGAAGCAAGAGAAACTATATATATGGAGGAACTATAAGGAGATTGAACAATCTGGTTTCCTCTTATTTTCTTTGTTTTTTTGGGTACGTTTTATTTTGTCTTCTTTTATTTTTGACAAAGCAACTTCGCTCAATGAAGTATCAAATTGTGGTTATATTTGTACTTTCTTTTTTGGTGATGCATTATTAAGTCAGTAGTACACAAATAGGACCACTAAAGAAAAGCATTTACTGCACAGGTATATGAGATTGTTTTGAAATCAATTTTTTCCCTGTCATAGAGCTTGGCCAAATCAAGAGTTTGAGTTATGGAGGCCAAGACCTTCTTATTACTATCTACTGAAAAAAGTTTGACCAAACCATTTAGTTATCTACACTATGGCCTGGTTGTTTGCTCAGAGATAAACGGAAGGAATACATAATTCATAGGATATGTACAGGATCCTTTAGGCCTGAGGAATAGTAGAGAAAAAACTAATCCGGTACTATTTGTTTTGGTTAGGATTGTGTAATAATGCATTTTCAATTTTTGGCTTCATTCGAATTACAAGTTTCATGTAGACCAAATGGTAAAATGATCACTTCAATGCTATCATAATGGAGGGGATATGAAATTCCACCAAACAAACAAGCCACAAGTAAACAAGCTAAACTTGCACAATACATGATATTACTTTGAGCGGGTAAGTGTCGATTTTTAGACATTAATTAGATTAACTGAAAATCACTGATATTCTTTACGGTTGTCTAAAGTAATTTACCCTTCATCTTTTGCGCTTGTCAAGGACATTAATTACAACTTCCCAATTTCCAAGTTACACGCCCGTGAATAGATATTCTAAATCGACCGTAGGAAAAATGGAAAATTATCCAACGTGGGTGGCAACCAACCCAGTAAAAAATTATGATCGAAATCTAATTTTTTTGAATAAAGATAAAAATTAGTTAATAAGCCAATTTTTTCGTCTTCATTAAAAAAAAGATTTCAATCGTAATTTTTTATTTTTTAGATTCCTCTCATCACGACGAAGCAATAATCCCCAAAAAAATTAACGAAAAACTAAAAAAATGAGAAATTTTTTTTGAATAAGGACAAAAAAATAAGCCACTTTGCTTATTTAACCGAACAACCCCTAAGTAGCTTAAAAGAAGAATAAGGAAGGGCAAGCTTCAAAAATTCTACTCCTTCCATCCTCCGTCCTAAAAAGTTAAACAATTTTGGGACTCTGTATTATTTTAAATTGCTTACATATTTTTTTAATTGTCATATGATAGAACCACTTTTTATCCCAATCAATCACAATAGGTATCAAACTCCTCCTCCTTAGGATTTGAACCCACAACCTCATAGTACTTAGTAATGCTACACAACCACTGGGCCAACTGCCCTGATTAGATTGTTGTAATGGGGTTTTCCCCAGATTAGGGAAAAATACACTAGAGCACGTGCGGAACTAGATACCACGTTGGGGTGCACCACAGAGGATAGTAGCCAACCACGTGGTGAGCACAAGAGCACCACGAAAGGAGTATCCGAGGTAGTATACGTAGTGGCAGCACGGCAGCACCACGTGAGGGTATGTAAGGCTGAGCAAGGTTGTCAAAAGGATTACAGTGAATAACGATGTTCAGCACGATTGCCGAGCAAAGGGTATGATCAAGTAGTATTGGCCCGAGCTAAGCCGACCGAACGAGATGGCTGACTGGATTAATCCAGAATGTTTTGGATTGAGCCCCTTACATGATAGGGGTGGATCCCGAAAATATGGGAACAAATTTGACCCAGGGATCTAGTGTGAAACGAATTGTCTTTCAACTCTGAAATTCCTATTTTGATTCACAACCAATCACCAAGCAATCAACAGGAATTGAGAAAAATAATGATGAACACCGGATATACGTGGAAAAATCCTAAATGGGCAAAAATCACGGGAAGAAATCAAGCACTATAAGAAAACATTGTACGGTTACAATCGAACTTACTACACAATTGAGAATCCTCACAATTGACTCAAGAACGATAGCCGAATCCTCGTTCACCGTATCCCATGCTTGATTGCCGCTGCCTCGAATCCTCAAGCTTTCCAAAAATCCTTCGAAAATCCACCGAAGAACGAATCTATGTTTGTTGAGATAAAAACTGTGAACACCTCTTGGAGTTTGATTGTAGCTTCAATGATCCAATTATTAAAATGGAACTCCAAGATGCAAGATGAACTTCATTCTCGAAAACCCAAAGCAGCTCTCGTTTCATGTCTAAATCTATATATAGATTGGGCTAACCAAAGTTTTTTCAGTTAGTCAAATTAATCATATAGTTTCTAAGATCAAAAGTCCAACCATTAAATTAAGAAGGCCATGGCACTTGAACAATACTCACATACTCAATGAACATTAAAAGAGGGTGAACATTACCCTCCAGTTTATTTACCCTTCTTAAAAGAGGGTGAACATACCCTTCATTTTATTGGTTGAAATAGAGTGGATCCCACCACAAGTGATGTCATGCTTACCTTTGCAATACACTTTTTAGTAAGTATGACATCACTTTGCGGTGGGATCCACATCATTTCAACTAATAGGAAGGAAAGTAATGTTCATGTCCTCCTACAAAACTCAACTCCAATTCATTGCCCATTGCTTACTATAATGCTAGGACTGTAAAAGTCATACTCCCTCCATACCTTTTTTTTTGTAACTTCAACTTATTAAAGAGATATTATCATTACATCTTTCACATCAACTTTTACCCGATCTTTCCATACCTATCCATTATGGAGACATCATTATTATATTTTTACCCATTATTTTTCAAAGATGAATTTATTTTTAGGGGCAAAATGCAAAGAATACTTAATATTTCCCACTAACTTTACAAAATGAACACTTATTAAAGACAATCCAAAATAGAATATTGGCCGGACTCTAATAAAGGGATAGAAAGGAGTACTAATTTCCATGGTTAGATGCAATAGTAACTGAACTGGCAAATAGAAAACTTAGCTTGAAATCGAAGAAAATCTTGCCAAGTTTTGCAGATCGACCCTCCTCAACACTCAAAGAGAAAGTTTTGAAGTCTCATGGCCACTAAGGGCAGTATACGAGCTGAATTATTTTGGCCACCAAGGGCCGAATTTGGAGGCCGCAAGGGGCTCATTATAGAGGCCACAAAGGACAACTTTAGAGCCCGCAAAACACCGTCCATTATATGGCCCCATTGGGGGCATAATGAACGGGTTCTTAAGGCTACAATATACCACAAAATTACAGTACGTAGATGAATGAAATTCCTTATATATTACTTTTCTTTTTTCCAACTCCTTGACGTGGGACTTTGGGACCTTGGGGTCTCACAATAAGTCGAACTTGTCAAGCAATAGCTTGTTTGATCTGGGTCTCAAATCTTAGGCTCCATTCTTGACTTTTTTGTCTAGGACTTTTTTTTAGTACTATATTTTATTTTCATAACTTTTTGTTTAGCTTTTCATCGTAATTTTTGGGATTAATTCATCTCAACGAGAGAAATCAGAAAACTATAAAATTATGGACCAATGTTGAAAAGAGTTTATATAAGACGACACATTAGACTAAAAAGACAGTTGTTTGGGATTGTTCTTGTCTTTAGTGAATTTTTTTTGCATTTGGTCCTAATGTTTTAGTACTTATATAGTGTCCTCTCGTCGAGACAGATGATTAATAAAAAATGTCACACCCCAAAATGAGAAGTTACCAGCCATGAACCACAAGACCAAAGCTTGAAGAACATGCGGTCCAAAAAGAAATTTAATTAAACTCCAAAGCAAAGAACTACTAAACAACCAACCACTTTTTTTTTATTAAGAACAACTCCAACCATTTAAGTTCAACAAAAAGCATGGGCACAAACATCCCATGAACCAACCAACATTCAGTGATCCAACAATAATAAAAAGAATTCATTATTTGACAAATGTTACGAATGCGAAAGCGATCATAAAAAAAAAGATGAGATACCCTAAGGAGGTCAAACAAATGAGATCCCTGAAATGCCGTCAGAGTCCTTGCCTATATTCCCAACTTTCTTGGAAAAAAAAGTTGGAATAAATCCGTCAGCTGACGAGCTCAGTGAGTAGTAAAGCATGTATAATAATACAGTTCCAAAACATGGCTAAAAATAGATTATCACGTTAACATATTTTGGCATACGAAGGTGTGCATCAAACCAACGAATAAGGCCATAAATCATTTACCAAATAGTCTCAATGGTGATCACAATCCAAACTCCAACAACAATGGGGAACCACAATCAATATCGATAGAACCAAGTGCCAGTGAATAAATGTCTCATAATTGGATCCAACATCGAAACTTAGAGTCACCACGAGTAGGCAGCCCATGGAACTTTTCCCTAAGAATGATCCGGTCAATACAACCGTTGAGCATTAGGGTCACCGGCCTAATCCGGTCTCTTCCCTAATGGCCAGAGTCACCCGCACACAGAGAATTAATTTCCCTAGACTTCCAAAATATGTTCCCATTCAAAATCCACAAAGTTCTCACCAAAAGATTATCCGAACAACAAATAGTTTCACCAATCCGCATGCCAATTTCAAGAACCAAATAAAACAAATACATGTTCCCAATTTCAATCATTAATTTTCTAAAACATTAATTTAAGGGATACGGGGAAGTTCGCAAGTACGTAACATGTTTAACCACTCAACTGGATCCAAAGATATTGCAACCAAGTAATGCAAAACGAGGCTAACCTGAACAAAAATAGATTATACAAGTGACTAACTAATTGAATATAATACTGACAATACAAATTAGTAACACTTCTACTATTGAATTATCCCAACCCAACACATTCCTAATTCCTAAACCCCCAGTAGCATCCAAAAATCCACCCACGAACCCCATTTGTTTCCCAAGAGCAATAACTGATTCCCCTTCCAATCAACCCTAATATAAAACTAGACTTTGAATATATATGCTGCTAGACTTTGTATATATATACTACCAGCAAAAGAATGACGCAAATCACCGCCTCAATTCATCCTTCACAGCCACGCACCACACACATCACACAAAATCACCTCACGGCTGCCACGCACCGCACCGCCACACTTCAACCTTAACCCAAGTCACCTCCAACACTCCACGGTCCAGTAGAATTAACAGGAAACAATCGATGCCAGTAAAACTTTGCAAAACCAATACAAACCCTTCAAACTCTCTCCACTGCCCTACACTACCCAATAAAAATCAAACTCTACTCCAACCCATCTTCAACAAAAGGACGAAAATAAAGCCAAGAATAAAGAGAACAAGAATTGCTTACCCAATTGATCACCAACGAACTGAACCCTCGACTGCGGCTTCTCTCTCTCACACAAAGTTCTCTCAGACTTTCTATCTCAAACGTTCTCTCCGGATATAACCCTACGCCGTGTATTTATCTCCTTAAAAATAACTTTACAAAACTACCCACTTAACACACGTTGCACCCTAAATTATAGCTAAGTAGTTAATTTGAATTTAGATAGAACGTTATACAAATTTATAAAATTACCATCCTGTACCACTATTTTACTTAAAATCAATCTCATATTCCAAAATTACAAAAGTGTCAATAATACTCATAGCGCGCACAAAATAATTAATTAGAACCCAACCAATATACTCAATTAATAAATGGCAACGTAATTAATTAAATAAATAAATAATTCTAGGCCGTAACCAAAAAAAAACACAAATCTAACAAAAGTTTAGAAAAAATGAACAAAACACCTAAAACGAAAAAGATAAATAAAGTTAAATAGAATGGAACCTTAATGAATTTCAAATTAAATTTGGTCTTGTTAACCTCCGTAGGCCATAGGATAATACACAAATATCTCATAGATATTAATACACTTTCATAAACATCAATACACTTTTCACAGATATCAATGCAGCTTTTACCTGTTATTCTCCGCCTTGAGGGCCGGGGTTAGCATTTTTCAATTATAATATCATTCAAGCTTGAGTTGTTTATGTTGTAACAAATGAATTTCAAACAAGCTTTTTAACGAGTGAACCCGAGTTCGATGTCCGTTTCAAAACCCTAGTTGTGAGTCTGCTCTTAAGGCGACTTGATTAGAATTTTTAATTTTTTATTCCAAAGATCGTGTTTAAATTTAAATAAATAAAAAAACTAAAGAGAAGTAAATGAAAAAAAGCACATGAATGATAGACCATTTTTGGTCCATCGTTTAATCAAAATCCCCCTGAAAATCTTCAGCTTTATCTTTTTACGTAGGAAGGGCATAAATAGAAAAATGCTACTCTCTCCGTCCCTCTTTTAGAGTCCAGTATTCTATTTTGGATTGTCCCTTAATAACTGTCCATTTTGTAAAGTTAGTGGGTAAAAGTAGGTGAATTTTCTACTTTGCCCCTAAAAGTAGATTCCATTTTGAAAAGTTAGTGAGTAAAAAATGTAATGATGATGTTTCCATATAGGGTAAGTCGGAAAAATAGAGGTAAAAGTTGACGTGAAAGGTATAATGATATGTCTTTTTAATAAGTTGGAATTACGAAGCTGGACACTTAAAGGGACAGTGGGAGTAATTATTTTAGAAATTATCCTTCTAGTTTGAAAGATATCTACATTTCGTCCCTCTAGTACAAATCGTGTCAAATTTAACCATATAGCTTATAGTCCCTCACAATTGCGTCCTATGATTGGAACATATGAAGTTCGTAGGCAAATTGCCATTTCTCCTCCCCGGAGGCACAAGATTGTGATTTCATACAAACTAGAGGAACTATTGGAAAATCCGAAAGTCATAATCTTAGTTAAATGTCTTTGTATCAATTTTGTTTTCAATGGTTCTCTTGATTTTTATAACCTCCTTGTCTTCTTCCTGTTTTTTACTAGCCCCAGCCCACGTTACCCCTCACTCTCTCTGTCCTCTCTCTTCTTTTCCCACTCCATTTTTTTTTGGTAATGCAAGGTGTCCCGAGTCAGCTTGCGCGCACCTTAGAGTAATCCCTGCAGCCTCTCCCACAACCGTTTCGCACGCTTACGCGTAGGGATGAGATGGCCTCAAGAGTTATTGGCATTCCCACTATTCCCACTCTTTTTTCACAAGCGAATACACAGATTTATACATCCAACCCACCTATTGAATCGCCGAAATAATTAGCTAGCTTGGCCTCGCACTTTCAATTCTCATCCTCTCTATTGTCTCACACCTCACAAACACTCTAAACCCCGCAATAAATTAAGCTTATCTCCAACGTCCCTTCGGGAATAGGAATAGTAGAGGAAAAAAAACTAAACTGGTAGGAGTATTTGTTTTGGTTAGTACTATGGAATGCATTTTCAATTTTGTCTTCATTTAAAAAACAAAATTAATCTTATTTTCGCAAAGGAGGGGATGTGAAATATCACCAAACAAGCAAACTCCAAGTACACAACCTAAATTCCCCCAAACATTGCTTGGCCTTAAAAACCTAACATCTCAATCAAACTTCTATTTTGTCAATTAATCATATTGCATTTGTCAGTTGCTGCAGCTTCCATCACAGCTACCTCGGAGATTGGGAAGTGCTTATGGGTTCCAATTGCTACATGCATCAATTACGCCAGAAAATTGACGAACAATTGGGAAGCACTTCTCAAGAAAGCATCAGAATTACGTTCTAAGAAAGATGACATTGATACTGAAATTGAAAGATTCCGTCTGCAGAGAACTCCAACCCAGGAATGTGATAATTGGAGAAATGAGGTGGCAGAAATGGAGAACAATATTGCGACCTTACAACAAGAGTTCAATGTTGAGAAGAAATGTGTTTGGGGATTATGTCCAGACATTTTTGGGCGTATAAAGCTTGGTAAGCGAGTGGTAAATATGATCACCAAGGTTGACCTACTCATAGAAAAGAAGTTTCAAAATGAATTTCTCATTGATTTACCACCAGCTAGAGTTGAGAGGAGGCCAGAACCCCCTTCAACACTGTCAAGTTCTGCACATCATACACTAGACATGGTACTGAATAAACTTCGAGATGAGAGCACTCAAAAGATTGGTATTTGGGGAATGGGAGGAGTAGGTAAGACTACTATTTTGGACCTTTTGAACAATTACCCTGATGTCAAAACAATTTTTGATTTTGTCATATGGGTAACTGTCTCAAAATCTTGGACCATTAGAAAGCTACAAAACGAAGTCGGGATGCGGTTATCAATAGCAATAAATGCTGACGAGTCTAATGATAGAGTTGCAAGTAAATTATTTACGAGACTTGAGGGCAAGAAGTACCTTTTGCTTTTAGACGACGTTTGGGACGAGGTGAATTTAAGAGTAGTAGGGTTCCCCAATGCCAATCAACAAAATGGTTGCAAAGTTGTTTTGACAACCAGAAAAATGGAAGTTTGCCGAAAGATGGGAACTGATGTTGAAGTACCCGTTTTAGTTTTGCCAAACGAAGAAGCATGGAAGATGTTTTCCTCTAGAGTGGGTCACGTTGCAACGCTTTCAACCATCGAACCGTATGCCCAAGATATTGTTAAAGAATGTGGTGGCTTGCCACTAGTGTTGAAAGTCGTATGCGGTGCACTACGGAAAGAGGAAAATGTGAATGTATGGAGGAATTTCTTAAGAAAATTAAGGTCACCGGCTACATCTGTCATTGAAGAGTTGAATGAAAACGTGTTCAAGGTATTGAAGGTAAGCTATGACCGGTTAAAGAATATTGACGAAAAAAAATGTCTTTTGTTCTGTGGATTGTATCCAGAAGACTCCATGATCGAAAAATCAAGATTGATAGGATATTGGAAATCAGAAAGGATTTTTTCAGGTAAACTTACTTTGGAACAGGCACTTGATGAGGGAGAAGCTATATTGCAAGCTCTTATAGATGCGTCTTTGTTGGAGAAATGTGATCGTAGCGATGACTCTGTGAAGATGCACGATGTTGTTCGAGACATGGTATTGGCAATAACTTCCCAGCAAGGAGAGGAACCCACACATCTAGTGCGAGCTGGAATTTCTTCAGAGATGATTCCAGAGGAGGTGGAATGGAAAAATGCAACACGAATATCCTTTATGAATCGTGACTTGCGCAGCTTGCCAGAATCACCAAACTGCCCGAAGCTACTGACATTGTTGCTTCAAGGAAATGAAAATTTAGAGGTGATTCCCGAAACTTTCTTTAATAACATGCCTAGCCTCCGAGTGTTGGATCTGTCACGCACCCGTATTAAATCGTTGCCAACTTCAATATCTAAATTGGACGGTCTTCGAGAACTAGTCCTTTTAGATTGCGAAAATTTGGAGGCTCTCCCCAAAGATATTAGTGCACTCAAGGAGCTGGAAGTGCTTTATGTCGGACAATTTTATTATGCAGCTCACCATGAGGGGTTGAAAGAGTTAATTATTCCTGTTGGGATGATATGTGGGATTCCTCATATTGAAGTAATTGAACTTACAAGTCGACTGAGCGATGAAAGTACAGAAATTATTGCGAAAGAACTGAGCAACTTGGGTTCACTTTCTTCTCTTGTATTTGACTTCCACATAGTAGGTAATCTGCAACACTTCCTACAAAATAGCATACCATGGAAAGAGAGAAGACTGACGCAATTCATATTCTTAGCTGGGAAATGTCCATACCAATTTTACAAATCAAATCCTTTGTTACTTCAATGGAATAAGAAGTATGAGAGGATTCTAGTTTATGAAGGAGGAGGAGAAGAAAGGGATAGTGGCCTTCCCCCAGCCATAGAGGATGTACTTATCCGTTCAAATTACTTTCTATTACGCGGGCATGGAAAACTCAAAACTCTATCAGAATTGGGCAAGCCTAACACAGATGAGTTAAGATATTGCCAGATTCAAGGATGTGTTGCACTCGAAACAATAGTCAATAGAAATTGGATTGAAATGAGTGCTTTTTCTAATTTAGAAGTTTTGTTTCTGCTCGAACTAGCGAATTTGAAGTCCATTCTTTGTTTGGAGATGGAGGAGGGACAATCATCATCACCACCACCACCGCCACTGAACGCAAACAGCTTTACCAATCTAACAAGTTTGGACCTGTGGGATTGTCCACTAATTGAGCACCTCTTCTCAAGTGGATTCATGCTTCAACAAATGTCCAACTTGAAAGACTTGAGTGTCGTACATTGCGTGGGACTCAAGGGGATGATTCCAGAGGATGAAAAGGTGGAATATGAGGCTCTACCCAAATTGTCGTTTTTGTACCTCTCGGATTTGCCTGAATTTGTTAACCTTTTTGAAGGTGTTCCCACGTGTTGGCAATCACTGGATTCTGTGTCAATATGGGATACTCCGAAGCTGAGGAAACTCCCCTTTGACACTAATAGGGCTCCTAATTTGAAGGGAATTAAGGGCTCTGATCAGGAGTGGTGGGATGCATTAGAGTGGGACAACCATGCCATCAAATTACAACTTCTTAAGTCGTAGCCCTGAATTTTTAAAAGTAAGCAGTTATGTCGATAAACTTAAAAAAAAAGTTTATGTTAAGACAAAAATTAGTCAAATTATGTTTTTGGCTTATTTTTGTCTCTTCTGAATTATTTCAAGTTCTGCCCTTATTTTTCTACTGTTTTGATTTTTCTTGTAGGACCGAATCGGGAAAAGAGGTTCACCAACAAGGAGATAATCCAACTGTTGATCTGGAAAAAATTATTGGCTTCCAATGCAGAGTATTGGCTTCCAACTATGAAAAAGATACTCCGCCGAGGCCAAGTGATTCGTAAGTATCTCGTGTAACATATTTGCACTTATATTATTAGCTTTTTGTAGGGGTATGCCCCTCTTGCTTGTATGTTCATTTGGTTTCCAACGGAAATTAATTTATCTATAAAAAAAAAAAACTTCTATATTATAAAACAGAACGGTTGTCCTACGTGGCACCCACCATGTACATGCACACACGCACGTTCACTGTTCACGCATAAAAAATGTGATTAAAAAATTAAGTGCTCTATTTTTCAATCCGGTTGAACCGGTGCGTAGTGCTATAGGCACGGGTAAGCACTAGTGTACTATATTGGAGTATCAGCTTTTCAATATTTGTATGGTTTCAGCTATGTCCTCTTCCTACGATATCCTTGTTCTTGTTTTCTTTCCTTGGTAGGAGTACAGTTTTCGTAATCGGTATTATGTAGTACTTATTTCACAAAAATGTAGAAATTTGAAGCCTGTGGAAGAAGTTTGGATAGCCCTTCTCAAATGATCAGTGGTGTCGGGAGGGGTTTAATAACCTTTCGATATGAGAAAACCATATTAATTAGATCAAAACTAAATTATTGCGAAATAACTAAACCAGCTGAGTGGTACCGAAAACGTAATTAAAGATACCTGGATAGTACTGAAGAGTAATAACCTATTAACTAGACCAGCTGAATGTCATTCGATACTTGATTGGAAAACGTTTATATTAGAAAAAAATGTGGGAAAATGTGGTTTCGATCCAGTGTGTTCAGTGCATTTTTTTCTAAGATTAATGTGATCCAATTAATTATCTAATGGCATTCGATCAACACCAATTTTTGTACGGTTGATGAACTCAACGAGATCTAAGTACGACTTCAATCATTAATGTGGGTCCGGTATAAATCCGAAAAAAACAGAACCGGACATGAATTCTGCATGACTTATACTTTTGAAAAGGAGAGACTAATTGCCCAACATGACTTCAGCATTCCATAGATCAGCCTTCCTTTGGATCTAAAATCTGGATAAAATGACTTCCCAAATATTGCATGAATAAAAAGAATCTTATTTACCCAAAAAACCAAAAAAAAAAAAGCTAAAGAGAACCATTATAAAGAGAGAAGTTTTCTTCATCCCTAAGAATTCTTTGGTCATGTTTGGTAGTCATTCTATTTTCTATTTTCTGTTTTTATTTTCAAAATTTTCAAAAGTTAACTTTGAAAGTTTGTTTGGTGCCTACTTTTTTTTTTTTTTTGATGGGCAACAAAATTTTATTAAACACTCGACAAAGGGTACATCGAGGGAAGACCAAATATGGACCGCAGAGAATGAGGTACCATAGACCAAACAAAATTTTGTTTGGTGCCTACTTTCACTTTCAAATTCTGGAAATCACTTTCACTATTTTCAAAATTTGAGGAAGTAACAAAACTCAACTTTCACTATTTTCAAAAACAAAAAACAGGCTGCCAAAAAGGCTCCGCTACAATTCCTTGGAGGTATTTTTTTATTTCCTCTCTCTCTCTCTCTCTCTCTCTCTCTCTCTCTCTCTCTCTCTCTCTCTCTCTCTCTCTCTCTCTCTCTCTCTCTCTCTCTCTCTCTCTCTCTCTCTCTCTCTCTCTCTCTCTCTCTCTCTCTCCATCTTCTTCCCTTCTGTTACATAATTTGGATTTATGGTTGAATCTGATATTTTCATATATGAACCTTGGGCCAAGAATTGTTGAGAGTAAAGCTCTGCTCAGTTGTACTCCTATAACTCGTAATAGTAATCTTTTACGTTGTTAAAATGACGGGAATGTTCTCAAATATTTGTGTTTGATTCCCATGACATTCTAGAATAGCGTTGAGAATCGTAGCTGTTCAAGAATCATAGCGTTGAGAATAGTTGATTATTGTTCAAGAAGATGTTACTCAAAGCAAGGCAATTGAAACTTCTTATTATTTAAAACTAAAAAACTGTAATTTTTTGGAGCCCTGGCCTCTTCGGGCCAAAAAAGTGGAGGCCGAAAGCGACAGTTTCTTCGCCTTCCCCTCTAAGCCGGCTCTGCGTGGTCTATCTACCTGGCCCTTTCTTTCATAATATCAAGTATGGAATTTGTTTCTAACGTGATTGCAAAGGCTAGGATGACTCTCTCTCTCTCTCCTGTATCGTTTGGGAACTAGTGGAGAAATTTGCAAAAGAGACCATTTTAGAAAAAGTAAGAACTAGTTTCAAAAAATGGTTTTTTTTTTTTTTCTGAAAACAGGTTGACACAGACATGTTTTCCACTTTTACTTATTTTTAGGAAAAGTAAAAACTGATTTCAGCAAATAGAAAACGGGAAACAGAAAAGTGACAGTGTTACCAAACATAGCCTTTATGTCTTGCATTTCGAACTCAAATTATAAATTCATATACCAGCAAATGAAATAATCGGATTTTAAAATTTTGTATATTGAGAACCATAAGAAAGACAAGGGACAGAGAATAAGAGAATGAAAAACTCTGTCGATTATCAATGTGGGTGTGTGCGGAAAATATTTTGACAGATTTTTAAATTCTAGCTTCTAAAAATCATTTTAGAATGTTTGTCAAAACTTATACATAACTGATTTTTAAAATCTACAAATTCTAAGAAATTGAAAAAGGAAAGAAATTCTCCCAATTTCAAAGCTGGATTTATTTTTGGTTTTGTCTTTATTCAAATTTTTTTCGTGTTGTTAATTTTGCGCCAAACTTGTACTATGTATTATATATTGGTTTGTGTCGGAGAGAGGAATCGGAAAAATATAAAAATTATACTGTAACTTTTACACAATCATTTTTGGAAATATCCAAGAAAATCCCAAAAAATTGACTTTTGGTGCTCTTTCTTAGATATTTCTAAACATACCGTGTAAAAGCCATAATTTTTTACTTTTTGATTCCTCTCGTCGAGACAAACCAATAATACATAAAATTTTAGCGCAAAACTAACAAATGTGACATTGTTTTGAATAAAGACAAAACATAAACGTTGTAGTCTACAACTTTTTGTTTAGCGAAAACGGGGCCTAATTGTAGTTTAACTAGACAATGGTTAACAACAAAATGTGAGTTATAAAATGTGGTCCATCTATTTACAAGAATCAATAAGAAAGTGGGTAATATTCACCCACTTTTAAAATGGGTGAACAAAATTGCACTCCCAAACAGCCCTCTCTTTTCGTCTTTGGACGACGAGGCATCTCCGATTACACTGGCCCAGATGGGACGACCTCCAAGTCAACCCATTGCGATCTCAAGGTCGTTCCACGGTAGGTCCGTTTACTTGCATGTCCGTTTAAATGCAATGCTAGTGCTTTGGGGTATGATTTTTAAGCACCAAAGAGTCTACCCTGTTCGGTTTGGATTTTGAGAGAAATTTTTAAAAGTAATGAGTGATAAGAGATAAAAAAGAAAATTTATTAGGAATCATTTTGAAACTCAAAACAAACAAGCCTTTACGTTAAAAGAAAATTCCTGACCGGTCCTAGTTTTTTGTGTGGGTTCCATGCAAACCCCCTTTTGTAAGTGCTATCCCATCTAGACCCTTTTTAAATATGCTTTTACTTTTTTGCCCTTTTCACTTTCAGTACTCACAGAATTCACACCCCTTTGAAGAATTCACACCCCCAAGAATTCACACTTTCGAGAATTCACACACCTTTGAAGAATTCACACCCCCATAGAATTCACACCCCCAAGAATTCACACTTCTCAAAAGAATTCACACCTCCAAAAATTCACACCCCCAAAATTTACACCCCATTTCATTCTTTGGGGGGTGTGAATTCTTGTGGCAGCAAATGGCCCTTTCCACACTTTTTTGCAGAATTCACACATCCGAGAATTCTTACTCCTTTGCAGAATTCACACCCCTTTGCAGAATTTACACCCCCAAAATTCAAATCCCTTTGCATTATTCACACCCCCAAAATTCACTTCCTTGAAAAAAGACACAAATTTATTCACATTCTGATGCAACTATTGGACTTGTTTTTTCAATTTTTTTTAAACATCGGGAACTACTCCAAATATTGCTCATTATTCCCAAACAGTGGGCTCACTGCTTTGCAAGAATTCACACGCACACTATGTTGACATATATAGTCACTGTTTCGCAAGAATTCACACCTCCCAAATTCATATCCCTTTGCAGAATTTACACCTCTTTAGAAGAATTCACACCCCCAAAATTCACACTCATTTGCACTATTTACACCCTAAAAATTCAAATATTTAAAAAAGAAGAAGACATGAATTGCACCAAACGAAGAATTTACACGTTTGGAAAATACACAATTAACATCCAAATGAAGAATTCACACCTTCAAAAAAGAAAAAATTCACATCCCATCCACACTTTTCACAACCCCAAATTAAGAATTCACACCTAAATTCTCTTTGCTTTTAGAGGCCAATAGAACTTGGCCAAACTCTCTCCTCTTCATCTCTCTCTAATACATAATTCACACATGTAAATCAACTTGATATTTAATAAAGTAAGCTAAAAATGACCCAAAAAAAAAACTAGAAGTACAACATTCTTGGGGACTGTTTTTTTCCTGATCGGCCATTCGTATTCCCGATCAAGGTCAGCGTGTGAAATGTTGGTGTGAATTTTGGGTGGATTCTTGGTGTGAATTGTAGGTGGATTCTTGGTGTGAATTGTAGGTAAATTGTTGGTGTGAATTCTTTGGTATGTGAATTTACACCTCCAGAATTCACATCTATTTGCAAAATTTCACACCTTAAAATAGTCCGATCTACATATTCACAACTCTAAATCCCAAATTTATACACACATATGCAGAATTCACACCCCCAAATTACACAAACAGCCATAATCTCATCCAACCTCAATCATATGAGCAGAATAACTATCACTAAGATGATTATAAAAAAAACCCTCATAATTCACCACATATATCAATAAACAAACATAAAAAAACAAATGACATAAATCAAAAAACAAAAAAAACAAAAATGACGGAGAGACCAAGAACTCCCCTGAACCACGTCCACCTCCGACGCCGACGACTCCATAGCCCCCCCGCTAGCCGCTACTGAAGGTTTTTCCATCCTTCAAAACCAAATCAAACTCAAAACAAAGATTAGGTACGGTTTGCAACTGATTGGGGCTTCGTACGTACTCCTCCAGCCACTTCGGCGGCTCCGATCGAGTTATGTCGATGTACAGCTCGGGAGATTCCGACGAGGTGTTGGAGTTCCTTCGCCGCAAGTCCACGGCAGCGTCGCTCCAGAACTCGAACCACTTCGGGGTCCTGCCCGTGACAAAATTGAGTAGGGTGAAGATGTGACGGGATCGACGATGCGACAGAGCGTGGGAGGAGGCGCAACGAAGGTGAAGAGTTTGGAAGAAGAACACGAACAGAGAACAGAAGACGAGACGCGTATGAGTGACGAAGAGGCGGGGGTATTTTCAGAAGTTTACCTAAAACAGGGCTTATGCGGAATGGACTTGACAAGCGGTGGGTTTGGACGGGAAGCCTTTGACAAAATGGGGCCGGCCAGTCAGAACCCAAAGAAAATTCCTGGCCGGTCCTAGTTTTTTGTGTGGGTTCCATGCAAACCCCCTTTTGTAAGTGCTATCCCATCTAGACCCTTTTTAAATATGCTTTTACTTTTTTGCCCTTTTCACTTTCAGTACTCACAGAATTTACACCCCTTTGAAGAATTCACACCTCCAAGAATTCACACCTCTCAAAAGAATTCACACCTTCGAGAATTCACACACCTTTGAAGAATTCACACCCCCAATAGGGTTTGTGGGAACCCTAGAATATTTCTCCCTTTATTCTTTTCTCTCAATTCTGCCGTGCCTTTCATGAGAGACTTAGAGATTATATATATAGGGATAAATTTACTTGGCCAATAAGTCAATCTCTTGTTGGGCTAGGGTTGGGACCTATGGGCTTCTTGAGGCTTAGCTAAAATTGGACTCACGCTCTCTCATCTCCATGAGTGGTGGCCCAATTAACCAAAATTAATTCCACTATATAATTATGGCTGAACTCCAGGCCTCAAGAATATTAATATATTGTTCCCGATAAATGCCAATACCGTAATGTCAAACCCCTTCACCTTGTAATGTCCATAAGTAGCAATTGGTCATAATAAATAACTGTCACACCAAAGCATACTTATATTTTAATTCCGTTGAATACTAGTTCACTAACTTTTAGTCTGGAAAAACATTTTAATGAACGCTTCATTAAAATGACTAGTACTAGGTTTCAAAGACTAATCCAGTGAACTAACTCAAGGGGACATTATACTCTATAATTAAATAGAGAGTGAATTCCATCTTGAAAATAATGTTCTCACAGTCCTAACATAAATCACCCAACCCACCGAGGTGTTGATCGAGTTAGACCTCACTCATTGGTGACTCAAAGTGGCATAGGCTAGAAACTTGAGTTCATTAACTTTCTCAGGATTAAGAGTGAATTACAATTAGCATTATAAGATTCACACTTAAGTGGACAGTGGTTAAAATAGTGTGAGTCTTACGATGGTCCTTCAGTGTATACCAAATACACCAACATATTAACTTGAAGTCTTTCACTTCAATGATTGAGATGGATCATTCTATCTAATAGAAGTTAATCATGTTGCAATTGACCTGATAGATAGTCCATTCTTATCAGCAACTGTGAATAGTTCAAATTACAAACACTGGTGATTTATATCTCCCGTAAGTAAATCACATTTACATGCATAAATCATATTCAATGTAATTTGGGACTTTAATATTCATCTCATGAATTATATTCAATGTATGAAACAAAGTATTTCAGAATAATAAAATAAAGCTCTTATTGATAATGTAAATAAATAAATATTGGTTCTGAGGGCATAAAACCAACAATCTCCCACTTGCACTCATAACCAATCCGGTCTACTTTTGACACCCATGTTATCAACATGACGGTCAAATGGATTAGAAGGTAAAGCCTTCGTAAAAGGATCAGCCAGGTTTTCTGCAGATGCAATCTTGTTGACTATGATATCGCCTCGCTGAACAATGTCTCTGATGAGGTGATATTTTCTCTCAATGTGTTTCCCACTTTTGTGATTTCTAGGCTCCTTGGATTGCGCAACAGCCCCACTATTATCACAATAAAGAATCATGGGCTGTTTTGCCAATGGTACCACTCCAAGCTCCAGTAGAAACTTTTTGAGCCATACACCCTCCTTAGCTGCTTCAGAAGCAGCAACATATTCAGCTTCAGTGGTGGAGTCCGCAACTCATTGCTGTTTAATACTCCTCCAACTTATGGCTCCTCCTCCAAGTGTAAACACATAACCAGAAGTTGATTTGCGCGAATCTTTATCTGACATGAAGTCAGAGTCTGTATATCCAATTGGCACCAAATCCTCTCCACCATAGACTAGCACATAATCTCGAGTTCTTCTCAAGTACTTGAGAATATGCTTTACAGCTATCCAATGATCAGGTCCAGGATTTGATTGATATCTGCTGACTAGGCCTACTGCATAACAGATGTCTGGTCTAGTACATAACATAGCATACATGAGACTACCCACAGCAGAAGCATAAGGTATTGTCTTCATTTTCTCTTTCTCATCCAATGTATTGGGACATTGATCCTTAGAAAGAGTGATTCCATGTCTAAAAGGTAGGAGACCTTTCTTGGAATTATGCATGCTAAACCTTACCAGAATCTTATCTATATATGCAGCTTGGGACAAACCTATCATCCTATTTTTACGATCTCGTAAAAGCTTAATCCCAAGGATGTAACTTGCTTCTCCCAAGTCCTTCATATCAAATGTATTTGCCAACCAAACTTTGACTGAAGACAATGCTCCTACATCATTCCCAATGAGTAGTATGTCATCCACATATAGTACCAGAAACACTGCTATTCTACCTTCACCCCTTTTATACACACAAGGCTCATCCGGATTTTGATCAAAACCAAAAGATTTAATTGCTTGATCAAATCGGATATTCCAACTTCGAGACGCTTGCTTAAGTCCATAAATAGACCTATGCAACTTGCAAACTTTTTGCTTTTGACCATTAGCTACAAAACCGTCTGGCTGGACCATGTAAATGTCCTCTTCAAGATGGCCATTCAAAAATGCCGTCTTGACGTCCATTTGCCAAATTTCATAATCATAAAATGCAGCAATGGACAAGAGAATCCGAATAGACTTAAGCATAGCAACAGGCGAGAAGGTTTCCTCATAATCGATACCCTCTTTTTGAGTAAACCCTTTCGCCACTAACCTTGCTTTATAAGTCTCAACTTTTCCATCGGCTCCTCTTTTTCTCTTGTAAATCCACTTGCACCCAATTGGTTTAATATTGGGTGGAGGATCCACAAGCTCCCAGACATGATTGGAGTACATAGACTCCATTTCACTTTTCATAGCTTGTAGCCAAAGTCCCGAATCTATATCACATATAGCTTCGTCATAGTTGGAAGGATCGGATTCATGTGGAGAAGGTTCAGAACCTTCCTCAATAAGTAAGAATCTACTAGGCAGCCTAGTCATCCTCCCACTACGACGAGGTGGCGATGCGCTATTAGGCAAAGTATCAGAAATATTAGGTGATTCTTCTATAGTGGTAGGAATTTGTTGAGGAACTACAACTTCATTTGTTAGTTCTTGAAAAACAAATTTTTCTTTGGGTTTCCGGTCCATCATATATTCATCCTCTAGAAAAACTGCATTTGTACTTACAAATACTTTTTGTTCTGTAGGATTATAGAAAAGCCAACCCTTAGTCCCTTTAGGATACCCAACAAAGTAACATTTTTCTGATCTAGATTCCAGTTTACTCATCTTTCCTTTTAGCACGTATGCAGGGCACCCCCAAATATGAAAATGTTGCAAACTAGGCTTTCGCTTAGACCACAACTCCCGAGGTGTCCTAGGAACAGATTTAGTAGGAACATGATTTAATATGTACAAGGCAGTATCTAAAGCATAGCCCCAAAAAGAAATAGGCAAGTCCAAATAGCTCATCATAGATCGAACCATGTCAAGTAAAGTCCTGTTCCTTCTCTCAGCTACACCATTTTGTTGAGGAGTTCCTGGTGCAGTCAACTGAGAAATAATTCCATGCTTAACTAAGTGACCTAAGAAGTCACTAGAGTAATCTTACCCAGTTGTTTCTCAACTTCTGCTTGAAACTCTTTGAACTTTTCGAAAGCTTCAGACTTATGATGCAACAAATAGGTATAACCATATCTCGAGTAATCATCTGTGAAGGTAATGAAATACTCATATCCACCTCGAGCCTTGACATTCAACGGCCCACATACATCTGTATGTACAAGTTCCAATGGCTCTTCAACTCTATTGCCCTTTGCTGAAAAGGACCTCTTAGTCATTTTCCCTTCCAAGCAAGATTCACAAGTTGGTATCGGTTCAACAACCAAAGAAGATAAAATACCATCTTTTACCAACCTATTTATCCTGTTTAGATTAATATGACCCAACCTCAGATGCCATAGGAGTGTGGTGTTAGACATGGGGACTTTTCTTTTCAATGGTAAAGATTGTGAGCTAGTAGCTTCTGTATCATGTATCTCATACATGTGAGGTGTTGGAGTTCCTTCGCCGCAAGTCCACGGCAGCGTCGCTCCAGAACTCGAACCACCTCGGGGTCCTGCCCGTGACAAAATTGAGTAGGGTGAAGATGTGACGGGATCGACGATGCGACAGAGCGCGGGAGGAGGCGCAACGAATGTGAAGAGTTTGGAAGAAGAACACGAACAGAGAACAGAAGACGAGACGCGTATGAGTGACGAAGAGGCGGGGGTATTTTCAGAAGTTTACCTAAAACAGGGCTTATGCGGAATGGACTTGACAAGCGGTGGGTTTGGACGGGAAGCCTTTGACAAAATGGGGCCGGCCAGTCAGAACCCCCCCATCTCCTCAGACTGGGAATAGCTAGCCCTTCCCAAATGAGTGGATTGTACTAGTACCTAATAAATTAATTACTGTTCCCATGGCAATTCCAAATGTGTTTTGGATGGCCCAAATCTGTTTGGGCTTAAGAGGGTGTTTTGATAATTTTACACTAAAAAATTACTCAAACAGATCTGAACCGTCCAAAATACATTTTGACGGCCGAGATGATGTTCGGCACCACGTGGCCCATACCACCCAGCATTGAAAAACTTCTCCTTGGTGTGACTAGGCCACATCATAGTGATGGTGGAGAAAGCTTCACTTCGACTGAAAAGGGATCGAGCACCACCTTGGTAGCAATGGGATTCAGGATCTTTGATACCATTTTTCATTGGCCGTACCGTCAATTTTGCGACAACAAAAGCAGAAAGTAAATACTACATATGTGCCTTCTATTTTCCAGCTTTGTTCTACTCCAAATTACATAAACCACAATAAATAAATAAAATAAAAAGGGTGAAAGAAGTCAGAATTGGTCCTGAGCTAAAGCCAAAGAGGCAGTTGCTTTAGGTCCCCAAAATATTTCAAACTTTAAGGGGCCTCTTATTTTGGTACCATTTATAATAGTTCAACAAAAAGGGGCCCAATCTTTATTTTTTACTTTAGAACTCTGAAAATTCAGAGTCGACTCTTGTCAAGAAGTCCCATGTGTTTTTTTTTTTTTTTATGCCCAAAGTACTACAAAGACGCAAAATTTGGAACCCTCTGTTGGGAAGAACAATTAATCCTTAACTTTAGGGTTATCTATATGGATTTGGTGGGTTTTCACCAAATACATAAAACAATACCGACATAGGATAGGGGAGGTTCCACACAGGGAGTAGAAAAAAGAAAAAATACATGCCCGTGATCTAGACCCTGTACGCACGCGCATTTCATGCACAAATTGGAAGGGGCACCCAGTGATAGCTTCTTGTGTAAATTGTTCATTTCTTGATCCGATTTTGTTGTATCCATAGCTTTATTGTAGGGTAAGTATGATATTAGCTGCGGTAGGTACACATTTTGGTATCATCTTTAATACACTATGAAAGTTAGTTAATAAAGTAGCTTCCACTGTAGTTTAAATGCCAGTTGAGTATGCTTTGGTTTTTTTTTTTTTTTTGTCATAGTTTATACATCAGGGGGTTAAGGGTGAGGTTAGAAAGTTAGTGGGTTAGTTCACGGGAGGTCCAGAGGCTGTTCATAGCCCTGAACCCCACCATCGCCTCTTGAGGGGATCGAATGTGAAAACCCAACTTGTGGTAGTCCTACATCGGTGGGGGAAATGAAAGAAATGTATTAATATTTAAAAAAACCCAAGCAGCTACTGTATAACTTGATGTTAACATTTTAAGCCACGTGGTTAAGGCTAAGGGTTAGCAGGTCAGCTGTAGCAAGTCTACATCGAACTCTTGCCTCTACCGAGAAAGGAGGGTGAGAAGACCAACTTGACAAATTTGGTTTCTCAGTTGAGTATACTTTATATTACCTTTTTGGTAATGAAATTAAAGTGTGTTGCCTTTTGGTAAAAACGTGGTAAGTTTGCATTAAAAGATAGTAATAGCACATGGTAAGAATGATCAGTTTTTGTAATATTTGTAACCTTATCCTACGGTAAGTATGGTATCAATGATGGATATGTATGCATTTATGTATAATCATTTATAAATTCTCAAAATCTCAAATTTTTTTCACCAAAAAGTGGCAACTTGCTACACCTAACAAGCCAATTGCAGTAAATGTGGTCATACTATGTAGTAAGTGTAGCCATATTGATATATAACACTATTAAATTTGATTATTGTCAACAGGTTAGAGAAATAGAACATTTTTATATAATGATTGGTGTATTTGATTGAGAATATATAGGGTCTATTAAATTTGATTATTGTCAAAAGGTTGCTAGTTTTGGTTATCCAAAATCCAAAATTTGATTATTTCTAAGGAGGTTGTTAAATTTGATTATAGCATTGTAAGCCATATTTTCCACCAACATTGTTAACTTTAAAAACCTTTTACTTTTGATTATAGCGTTGTGGATACTCTAACACTATTACCTTAGAGCATCCACAGTGGTATAATCAAAACAAAAAGGTTTATAAAATTAGCAACATTTGCTCAAAAAGAGCTCACATTGGAATAACCAAATTTAGAAACATCTTAGCAACTCATCAAATTTTGGCCCTTGGATAATCAAAACTATAAACCTTTTGCCAATAATCAAATTTAATTATTTTCACATTTCCTCGATCAAGTATACCATCATTACACAAAAACTTTCTTTCTTCTATTTTCAACATGTTTACAACAAAAATATTTTTAAAAACAGTTTTTTTTTTTTTGAAAGAACAGTTTTTTTACACTTTTTTTTATTAAAACTGTTTTCCCCTTTTTTTTTAAAACAATTTTATTTCAAAACAGGTTTTTTATTAAAACTTTTTTTCAAAAACTGTTCTTTTGAAAGAAAAAACTGTTTTTTTTAACTTTTTCCCGAAAATTGTTTTTTTTTTAAATCAAAGTTTTCAAAAAACTTTTTTCTCTTTTTCTAATAACCTATTTTTATTAGTTTGAAAACTATTTTAAAAAAATTGTTTTCTATGTCACAATTTCTAGATTTTTATAAGTTAAAAAGGTGATGTGGCAAGTTTTGGTTATTCAATTTTGGTTGTACCATTGTGGACCTCTACATTGCTAACCTTAGCAACCCCTTAAATGGATAACCAAAAGATGATGTGGCACCTTTTGATTATCCACTTTTGATTATTCTACTGTGGATGCTCTTAGTAAACAGTATGTACAACAATATTTTTAAGGCCTCAAATTCAAAAAATCATCTTATTTTTAGCAAAGTCACCTTACTATTTGTGAAGAATTTTGATCTAACAGCTGTATTTTTCATATTTTTTGATCTAAAAATTCATTTTTAATGGTAGCATCATGCTCCCATGCAACACTCGGGAGCATACTCAAGGCTTGCTTGTTGACTGGATAAGCTACACGGATAAGGAGAAACCCGGATAAGCTTATCCTTGGCCCACCCTTATCTAGGGTTTGTTGACAGGATAAGCTACCCAATAAGGAGTAACCCAGATAAGTTTATCCTGGGCCCACCCTTATCCAGGGTTTGTCAGGCCTTTCCCTGTTTGGATAAGCTATCGTGGTATAAGGAAGCCCTTGGAAGGGGATGAAGGAAACCCACCTGAGGGGGGTATCGTTTGCTTATACGGGTGTTTCAAATTCCTGGGTCACCCTTTCCCAAACCTTCTACGCTTTTTCCCAGGGACCAGCAAACGCAGAGAGAGAGAGAGAGAGAGGCGAACCAGAGAGAACAGCCAAAGCAGCCACCGCTCTCTCTGATTTCCGGCGACATCTCTTCCTCAAGGCTCTGTTTCGACTGCAGGTAAGCTTCCAAAGCTCCTTCCTTCAGCTGGGTGAACCTTCGCTTTTTGGATCGTCTTCTGCCCAATGCAGTACCCCCCGTTTTTTTGGTTCCCATTGGGTTTATTGGATTGCTGATTGTATAGCCCACGGGCACGAACCAGCGGAAATTCTCCATGGCATTAGGGTCTCTCTCTCTCTCTCTGTGATTTGCCCTAAACATCTCAGTTGGGGCAAATTGAACAAACAAACAAACCTAGGTTTGAGCGATTCTCGTTGAATAATAAGCCTTTGTTTGAATACACATCTATCCAAAGGAGCCTTAAATCACGTTATACTGCTTAAAAATCAACTCAAATGACGTTATACCTGATGGGGCTGGAAAATGGTCAGTCACTCTAAGATTACCTGCGTGATGTGCAAGACAAGTCCTTGAAACAGGGCCACTGAGGTGGTGCCGGCCCTATGTGATTTATTGAGATCACATGTGGTGCGTTCCTAACTCATTTCTTGAGATCACTTGGCTTGAAACAGGACCACTGAGGTGGCGCCGGCCCTAGAAGTTTTGCTGTTTTGGCCTTTTGGGGTTGCGGAACGCAGTCAGTTTTGGGGGAAGCTGTACTCCTTCATTTTGAGCGAGGGCGGAAGTAAGCCCTAGTCTCTCTCTTGGTCGCGCTCTTCACGGAGGTCGCTGTGTCTCAGTCTCGCCTTCTCTCTTCGTTATTCTCTCCGTCTCTTAGTATACTGTGACAAGACGATGTCGAAATTGATGGCGGAAGATGGGATGTCTATACGGTGAAGGTGAAGGCTAGGTCTGGCCTTTTCTCATGCTGGACTTGAAGCTGGAACGTGGGGAAACTGGACCACTTACGGGGGCTCCACAAATTCAGGTGGCCCCAAATTGGAACCACGAGTAACCTGGCTCGGAGACAAAACACTCTCTCTGGGAAGACATATCCCGAGTGTGATTCGGCCCCGTCTGTGTTCTTGACCGTCTAAACTTGTGGTTAATTTATCATTTTTTGCAGAAACTGTTATATGTTGGAACTTTTAAGTGCATTAAATTTGTATGTTATTGGTTACTTATGGTCATGACCAACTCCACCTAGTGGAAATCCTTGCTCCACCTTTGGTCAAAGATTAACATGTTATCCGCATTTTCCTTTATTATGTTTCCATGACTTCCTAATGGCCATCTATTTCGCAGGAATAAATCATCGAATGAGAAGGAAAATTCTGAAGAAGAATCTGAACATAAAGGTGCAGCTAATGTAAAGGTTGAAGAGAATGATGGGATTGGATTGTGTGGAGTTATTTCGTCAACGCGGTCATCTCCTGGGGTGCTCCTGAGGTATGCTCCATCTCTTCGTGCTTCCAAACAGGCAAACACTTACTCCCACAGATCCCCGCCGCCCCACACCCCAACTAGTCTTGCTTTATTGTGGGTGTATGTTTATGCATCTACTTGTCAAGAGTTCTGAAGATAATCAGGGTGGATTCATCCTTTTCTCCATTGAGGAGCACAGTGGTGCTTAATAAGATGTCTGATTTGAAAGCAAACCTGAACCTTCAGATTTTCTCAAAAGTTGCCTTGAAGTGAATGATTGTTGGTTTGAGTTATCTTCAACTCATTGAACATGTTCATTTACATAGCTAGGAATCTAGATGTTCTATATCTTGGAGATGAGTCTAAAGTGTTAGAATACCGATATAAAATTTTGGACTTTTGCACTTGCCTGGGTGTAATTATCACATTCTATCATTAGCGGTAAGTTCATGACAATTACACCAGTCAAGATATTTTAAATAATGAGAAAACCAACAATATCTTTCATAAGCAAAAGCAAAACTATTACAAATAGCATTCTAAAATAAATAGACAAAGCCTTCGCGCAAGAAGAAAGAATTGAACCTTGACCTCCTATTGAGGTGTAAGGACTCTGGCCAGCTGAGCTACCCCCGTTGGTTTTGTGGCGGTAGTATTGGAGGCATGATTTTTCCCTTCACCATTGTCAGGACAAAACTTTACTCTCCTACCCTCACTGTAGCAATGGACAAGCCCGGAACTCCTCTTTACCCTTTCCAATCCTTTCTAACGGCCTACAACCAAAGTCATATAACAACCTCTTGTGAGGTCTAATTTTTCCATAATTCATGCATTCCCATACTTAAAAGGCATCACCATTCTCCACCACCTCTCGCTGTCACTAGATAATCTGAATTGTCACCAAAATAGCTTGATTGAACATCTTCAACCTTCTACTACCAGTACATGCTTCTCTAATAGGGGCAGACGACGTCCCCCAATCCAGTAATCCACAGTGTTACTAAAAAGTCTTCTCCTACCCCTCCCTTTAGTAGGAGTCGCTCTAAGAATCTCTTTGACCTTTGTATCATGGTATTGCACGAGCCTTCGTGTGCAGTAGGAGTTGGATGACTCTTCATTGAGTTTGCTGGAAGTGCATTCGCAGAAAGTAAATAATCATTTTTCTTCAACCTTGAGGTTTTGGTTTTCTATTTGATGATCAAAGGGTAGGGTTTAAGGAAGGAGGGAGCCTGTTGTTAGTTTGGATGACACTAAGTAATGGTTCTTTTTCCTTCTTGTTAGGGATTGGCAAAATTCTGTGCTTTGCGTATATTTGTTGCTGGTCCAATGCCCTGTAATGCCTCTCCCCCATTGTCCACGCTTTATGGATAAAAGTGTGGACACCTTCATCACGCATAAAAATGGGAGAGTGTAGGATATAAAATCTTGTTTGAAATTTTCCTATCATTTTTCGCTCCCACAAATCGCAAAGAAATAAGTTACATTTCAAATCCTCAAGATAGTCTCCCCAACTCCTAATGAATTAATGTGACTGTATTGGAGTAACTGTTTGAGTCTCTAATATCTTGGAGACTTGGAGTACACGATCTGTGATATTCGTTAATTCAATAGCAAGACATTAAGCATTCACAAATTGGTGATTTCACACTCGTATATATGAAAAAGGAACTATAGAGAACACACTTGCTATTTCAAAAGTTCTAACTATGCAGAATCCATTATAAGTCACAAGTTCCTATCCTTTAATCCTACCGTCCCTCCAAATACCAAAAATGGTGGGCGCACAAGATGTTCTCCTTTTTTTATTATTTTCAATAAAAAAAATCTCCTTAAGAAACAAGGTTTTTCATTTTAAACATATTTTGAAAACCACTTAGAGACGACCCTTGCAAATTTAAAAATTATAGAGTTGGATCAGAAAGTGGGAAAAAAAAAATGGTAAAACGATTAAGAGAGTTATTACAAGATAAAGAAAAGGAAAATAGAGAGAGCAAAGAGAGGAGAGAGAAATGGAAATGAAAGCTTGTTGAGGAGGAAAGAAGCAAAAAGTCTGAACAACTAAAGGCCAGGTCAGTTGCTGCTACTGCTGCTGCTACTGCTGCTGCTTCTCCTCGTGGTCTCCAATTTACTTTCTTTGTCTACAGTCAATCATCCCATGAGAGAGAAAATGCACTCATGCTTCTTTATTCCCTCACAATTCGATCCACTATCTACACCATTGAATGCAAGTTAGATCCAAGTGTTTGTTTCGACTACAACAGCATTAATGCACATCCAAACTTGTTCATTTCCCGGTCTCTTCACAAATTGGGATCTTAGTTACGTGTTTTGATCAAGGTACAAGTGGGGCACATGATACTGAAGGAAGAGACCATAACCCAGATGATATGACTCCTAAATGTGGGAAGGCACCATTTCTAGATGTTCTATAAGATGTGTTTGCATTTGACAAGGCAGATGGATCCTCCGTGGGCCCCATGATGGATCTCCTAATGTTCAGCATGATGAATTCAGTGGAGGTGCTACAGTTGAATCTCAACTTGGTGGCTCTGAAGGCTTCAACTCCCATATCACTGGTTTGGCAATCACTGCACCTTTTAGAGAGTCTGAGCTTTTGGAGGTCAAGGGTAATTTTCAAAAAGTCGACTGTGTTGGAGATGTCAATCTGTTCCAAGTGAGGCTGTATGTATCATGCTGTTGAGTTAACAGAGGGGGACTTGAAACTTAGTGTTCAGATGTTGGAATTCAGACGATCCTTTGACTAACACTACGCCAGAGCCAACCTTAGTAGTTTCCGCTAACTCCCCAAGACTGCCTTTTGAGGATTTCAGATAAAGATATGTCCATTTGATACAATGAAGCCCGTGATTGTTATACCTGAATCTTTAGAAGCGACTAATATGGCTGAACCAAATGCCATTCATCACAAGAAGGGTTTTCATGAACAACCTAGCTTGGATTGATCATCAGAAAAATCTCATGGGCAAACAATTGAAGAGGAAGATATGTGTAGGCAAGAAAATCTAGCAGTCATTGGCCATCAAGTAGTAGATTATAACCTTGAAGGACAGTGACTGGGGCTCAGCAAATGCAGTGCATAAGTAACCATCCAAATTTGGAGATTGATGTTTCAGAAGGCACTGGCATTTCCATATTGTTGAAAGGTCAAGCAGCATTGGCCTGTCGTTTGGGGAGGAATTTAGGTGCACCGCTAGCATTCCCTTTGATGATCCACCCTATCTGAGGGACTTTGCAACAAGCATGAGAAGCTCCCTAGGGCATGGCAGTGTCTCTGCATCTTCCTCTGTGGATGTGGGCTCAGCTCGGCCAAGAGAGACTCGTATGCAGCGGCAGTTAAGCAGCAGGAAATCAGACACTGGAACAAATCCAAAGCACCTACGCACGGGTTCATCTCCTTCTGGAACTTCAAGTCATGCTTTCCGAGGATTAGGTCCTGCAACAGGCATGCATGAAAGAGAAAATGGAGGCGCGCATGTTCAACATGAGATTGTAAATATAACCGATGCCGCTCCTCAAATACAGTTGTTGGTTTCACAAAGTACAGGGGATGATATATGTAGTGAAGTTGAATGCAACTATCGCTGTGAAACAATGATTGCTTCTACCTTTGAATTTTCGACGCATGCCCTAAACACCCATTCAGGGGACAGTTCTGATTCTTCCTTTTCAAATGTTGAAAGTTCTGGTTTGTGTGGGAATTAATGGTGAAGAGTTCAAAATGACGCGAGTATTTTGGACCGAGAAGCCTTAGCTGCGACTCCAGAGCCTTCTATAGTAGACAAAGTTAGCGCACGAAGGGGAAAAAACGTGGAGAAGCCAAATTCCATTGTGTATAAGACTGCTTCAGACGTGCTCTCACACTTGTGGTGGTTGTATGTGTTTCTTATATGTCCTTTCCAAAGAGCAAAAATTAAGAATTAGACTAACGATGGCAGGCACCTTATGACATAAGTGTAAATATACTCATGATTTCACACTGGTCAAGTGGCAGGACGGAAAAAAAATTTTGAGAAGCTTACTCCTTCAAGCTCGCAGGTTTTGACTTCTACTGTCGGTTAAAAAAATTGAGACCACCATGGCTTTGTTCCGTCTTTAATTTTGGAGTTAGTTGAGGTGTGTATAAACTGGTTCACACATCCGACTATTTGTGATTTTAACAATGCAGACCATAGCTACACATAGTTTCCATGGGCTTGGTTTTTTACAAATTCGCAATGAGACTTTTTTGCCCTATATGCAGGTTTTGACTTCTACTGTCGGTTAAAAAAAATTGAGACCACTGTGGTTTTGTTTCGTCTTTAATGTCGAAGTTAGTTGAGGTGCGTTTAAACTGGTTCAGATATCCGCTTATTTGTGATTTTTAAGAATGTGACCATAGCTTCACATGGAGTAGTTTACATGACTGGTTTTTTACAAATTCACAATGAGACTTTTTTCCCCTATATGCCCAGAAGGGAAAAAAATAAGACCAATTTTTGTCAATTAAATTAAATCTCGTTACAATTTTTGGAATAGGACTATATGAAAATGCAATTTTTTGATTTGCAATTTTACAGCTCGACTATGTTGTGAAAAGAGTGAAAAAGAAGGAATAGGACCCTTGAACTGTAACTTAAACCCAAATTTTTAACAATAAATTCGAATTCTTTTCGTTAGTTGACTATAAATTGTTGCCTGTTCAATGTCCATCTTTGCATTAGTTGACGAAAAATAGGACCCTTGAACTGTCGTTCACTTTTGTCAAAAAAAAAAAAGAAACTGTCGTTCGTCGGGGCGGTTCCGGAGACAATTAATTAGACATCTAAAAAAATACCTCGTAATTTCTGATCAAATTTTAATGATCTGAGCCACTCAATGTGATCAGAACGTGATTTTAAGGGTATCATTAAGAAATCAGTAAAAAAAAAAGACCGGAAAGGGCATGATCTGAGCAGTTTTTAGCTTAGATTTGATGAACGGTTCAATTAAAAACTACTCAAAATAAGCACTTCCCGGCCATATTTTTTGCTAATTTCTTTATAAACACCTTTAAAATCACATTCTGCACACATTGAACGGTTTGGATCATCAAAATTTGATTGGGAACTATGAGATTGAGATTTAGGGTGTTTTTTTAGATGTTTAATTGGTTATCTGCGAAACCACCCAGGTCGTTCAATTCATTTTTAACCACTTATAAAAAAAAAACATTTTCAACTGCCTCTAAATGGACCTAACTGCTCAACCCAAACCTTCGGTGGAGCTAGCGAGGCCACACCAGTCACAACCCCCCACTTACTGCAACTGGGGCAACCTTTTTTTCAATTTTTCCAAACAACTGACGGCAAAACCTTGGGGGATGGTGATAGATTACTTAACGTAGAACATATTTATCATAGTATAGTTTTTTTCCTCCATCACCTACCCATTACAGTTTTTGATGTACATCATCCATTATTGGACGAAGATTGTTGTCACTTGTTAATAAAGTTTATAAATTTTTAAAGGAAAATATCATTTGACAGCGCCGCGTTAAAATAATTACTCTTGTTTGTAGCATTCCAATCTTAGAAGGGAAGGCGTAGGACGTCTATTTTTAAAGTGCCTCTGGTCGACTTCTCTCGAATGAAGAATTTTCCGATGATGGAAAAAAAAAAAAGAAGACATTGGACTTAGTTATGGTCGTGACATATCTTTAGATTAACAAAGGTAACCCAACTTTAAGGCAATCAATATTCCATGATTTCTTAGGTAAATATAATATCCATTGGGATGTTATTCAACGATT
The DNA here is from genome assembly GCA_018127125.1 of Rhododendron griersonianum. Taxonomy (NCBI): domain Eukaryota; kingdom Viridiplantae; phylum Streptophyta; class Magnoliopsida; order Ericales; family Ericaceae; genus Rhododendron; species Rhododendron griersonianum. Next base: position 3,833,665 of record CM030799.1, on the reverse strand, counting down.
TGAACTGTTTAATTATTTTATATTTCAATGTATATACGTCATGCATACAAAAAATACCAATCTATTGGATGCCAGTATTTAAAACACACTTTATTTTATGTTAAACCAAACATGATTTGGTCAAGCCTTTATCAATGTCCAGTAAGACCAATCTTTTGCATGAATAATTTATACAACGAAATGCATTAAATGTGATTCGCAATCGAATAAAATTTTACTAGAGATATAAAATAAAATAAAAATATGTTAGGTGATGTGTGATTTTGTCTATTAATTGATCAAGATCGAGAAAGGAATATACCTAATTGAAAATTTCAAATTCCCTTTTGTGTAGCGCTTACACGGTAGTTGAAATAAGAACTTACCATTTGATTGTTAATTCCAATGTGGCAGATAAATAAAGGAGAACTATCGGTTTGATTTTGTATGCCAGCAATGAGTCGATCTTCTTCTAACTTTCGGCAGCTGATGGGCTCATTTCAAAATAATGAATGATCTGCAGAAGGAGTGAATTCACGCCTTGCGGTGGAGGTCATGCAGTGAACATATCTTGAAGTATTAGACTCACATCGCCCATCTAGCCTAAGCTTGGTTAATAAAATTTAGAGGCTACTCCATCAATTGCCAAATTAGTTTTAAGTTGGAACCCTCTAAGAAACTTAACATGAAAGCCCGTTTACTTTTTAGACATTGACATTTTATGACCCAATGAGCTCAAACTATACAAGCTCAAGACTTGATATGTTTGACTATAAGTACTCATTTTGATTTCAATTAGGCTAATAAACAGATTAATTAATTTAAATATATCTTGAAGCCAGGCCAGCTACTTTCTAGACATTGGATTACGACCCAATAAGCTCAAAATAGGATTCATTACGATCTTATTCAACGATGAGAAACATTATTTTTTAGGTTTCAATATGTATGGCACGTATACAAAAAATTCAAATCGATCGCATTCGTCTTGAACTCATTTTAAAATTGATTTGCCTATTAAATAAATTTACATGTATCTTTCAATCACGTTAAGATTGAAAAATTGTTCAATATTCTTGGATATGCTTTATTAAAATTTTCGTTTCATATGACCTATAGTTTTGTGTCAATTTTTTTAGGATTATTAATCTAAATCGAGAAAAGGAATCTTAGAGGTAAAAAAAATGAAACTTTTTAAAATATTTCACTGAGAATAAACAAAATTCGGATGTAATTTTTTGTATTATTTTCTTGTCAGTCATAGATATGGAAAAATAAATATGGAGTACTTCACCTGAAATATCAGTGTCTCAGTTTGAATACATATTCCCCTTTTTTACTCTACTATTATTTCTTTTTGTAGAGAAGAGAAATAAATATATTAATAGCAACAATACTACAATCTACCATGTGCATCTAATACAACTGATAAAAGATATAAGGAATACGTTAAAGAAAAATAAAATATTAAATCAAACAAATGATACATCCAGTGATAAATTGACTAGACGATCAGATGTCGAAGAAGCGCATGCAAATTGTCAATAAGCAGTTGTCACGGTAATTCCACTATTAACGACTCCAACCAAATGCTTCCCTACTCTTTCCAATTATGTTGAATTTGAACAAACATTTGAAGTGAATTAGAATATAATTTCATCGCATACCGGTTACAAATAACACCTGCAAATTTAAAATGATAAAATCAAACCAGTAACTGAAGCAAAATTTAGATACGGCCATTGTTTTTAACGCTCATCTCACATGGAGCGAGACCGACGCATAGACGTCACCCACCGCACGTGAGAATGCGTTATAAATAACCGCGCCGATAACTTTCAGCAAGTGGGAAAAAAAAAAAAAAAAAACCACAGGCTCCGTGAAAAAGGTGAAGCAAGAGAGCTCATTACAAGACAAAAGAAAATAGGAAAAGAGAAAGAAAAGGAAAATATCCCAGAGCAGAGAGAGAGGAGAGAGAGAGAGAGAGAGAGCTGAAAGAATGCAAACGAAAGCTTGTTGAGGAGGAAAGAAGCAAAGCCTGTGACCAACTAAAGGCAAAGGTTAGTTAGCTGCTTCTCCTTCCCCTCGTGTTCTCTCTCTCTCTCTCTCTCTGTCTCTCTCATGAGAGAGAAAACAAAAGGCTCTCAAATGCTTTCTCCATTTCCTCACACTTCGATCCACCGACCACGCCATTGAATGCACGTTAGATCCAAGTGATTGGCGCATTAATTCACTTCCAAAATAGCTCATTTTGCCGGTCTTTTTTCGCAATTTGGGATCTTGTGAAGTGTTTGACGCCGTTTGACTCCGTTTTAATGTAAGTGAATTCCTGTGAACTGGTCCAAATGAGGGGTTTTTTTTTTTACTTGTTTTTGGAGAATAGATAGAGATTCTTCACTTCAATGGAGTTTGAATTTGAGTTGAAATGGGGTTTTAGTTAGTTAGGTAGGTGGATAGGTACTATATGTTGCACCCATTACTATTTGGATCAGACTCTAACAATTCTAGGGTTTGTGTTGTAGTACAAGGACAGGGCTTTGATTTGAATTACTCGTTTTTGTTGGAATTTGTTTGACTGCGATTATCTCTAGCGCTTACTCAAATTTGAGTGGAAGTTTCATTCGGTATGAAACACTCCAATGGGCAAACCCAAATCGGAGCACGGAATTTGAGTAAAAGCTTCATTAATGGCAATAGTTGTAAATTTTGCGGGTGGGAAATATCCTTGCAAAATTTGAGTCTCCGTGGATGTGTGTAGAACTCAATTATGTTTAGGTTTGAGTGAAGGAGTGTGATTTCAAAAAAAAAAAAAAAAAGTGAAGGAGTGGAGTAAATGTTAGGGTGTTTTACTCAAATTTTGACTTTTGAGTTAGAGAAAAGGGTTAGAGCTGGAGATACTTCTAGAGGTAACCGGTTTGGAGTGATGTTCATGTAATAAACTCTATTTAGATTGTAGTACATATACAGGGCTTTGATTTGAATCACTCGTTTTTGTTGAAATTTGTTTGACCGCAACTTACGTGATTTGGCCTTTTAAGTTCTGCTGGGATTTCAGTTATTGCTTTAATAGGAGTATTTTGTTGCCGCTAAATGTTTAATATTTCAGTGATGGTGCTTGTTTTGACAGCGACAGGGAGTTGGGTTTTTATTCCGGTTTGTTGAAGCTTCAGTTTATCGTAGGGAGTCATGTTTTCGGAATGCAAGTACGAATTTATTTTTTATTTGAGGATGATTTAGCGAGTTGATTAATGCTGGAAGCCAGTGCCTGAAATTACTGGTGTTTTCCATCAGTGCTTGGGATTCCATTCAAGTTCTTCGATTTCTGCTGGAAGTTCTTTAAATCGCTGTCGGCTTCTCACGTTGTGGGACAAGTTGCTCTGATTTTGAGTCAAGAATAGATACTTGATACATTTGCTTACCAGGGGCCTTCGTGGTGACTGAGGAGGTTGAAGGGTGATTTCACTATATTTCTTACCAGGAAAAGGGCCTTGAGAGGAATAATATTTTCATTAGGTTGATAATTCTGAAAAGGCAAATTGGGTATCTTGCTTTTATTTGGGTTGCATGGAAGGTTTGGATAGATAATTACTCTCTGGTGAATTAGAGAGGCAAAGATGCCTCCTTCGCCAGCAAGGAGAAGTTCTCCCGGAAGGGAGCTCAGAGGGGACAACCACAAAAGGGGGCGCAGTCTCGAGCCCAGAATACTCATCAGGGAGAGGGATGATGATCTTGCTCTCTTCAATGAGATGCAGACCAGAGAAAGAGAGAGTTTCTTGCTTAAGTCAAATGATGATTTTGAAGACACATTCTGTAAGTTTTCATAACTGATTGCCTTCCGTCTTTTGCGGAGTAAGTAATATGGATTTTTTGATCGTTTCCTCTGACTGACTAGTGTTTGCCTGTTGTATATTTGTTTTATGGGCTATTGACAGCCACAAGATTGAGATACTTTTCGGATCCTAAGCTTGGAATCTCCATTCCTGCACGTGGCGAGAGTACTGACCTGCTTAATGCAGATGGGGAAAAGAATGACTATGATTGGTGGGTGATGTTTCTTGTCTTTTGAGCCTCTTAATTTGAAATCGTTGAGTTGATGAATTTTAAATATTTCAGAACTTAAATTGCTGTGAAAATAACTATAAAGACAAAAAGGAAAGAAAGATTAAACTTCTAGCAAAATTTCAGACTGTTCCATCACGATCTCCGTTGATTTTTTGTCTGTTGGTAAACCCTTGTGGTTATGTAATTGGGCCGTAATTGTGCATTTATTTCTTCTCTAAATTTGGTGTTACCTCGCAAAATACAGATTTTTCAAGCCTGTGAAAGAAGTTTGGATTCACGCCTTTCGATGGGCTGAAAAATCAAGCACTCACCAGGAAACTAATAATCCCAATTTCAACTGTTCATTTTGGAACCTAATAAATCACTTGTCTGAAATGAATGGTTAACACTCTTTGGTACTATCCACATATATTCCATTTTGTTCCGGTGCCTCTCAGCTGGTCAGTTACTTCACAATTGTTGGTTTTGATCTAATGTGGTGTTTTTATATTAAAAGGTTATTAACTCCTCCCGACACCCCTCTCTTTCCTTCTTTGGATGATGAAGCACGTCCAATTACACTTATCCAGAGGGGACGGCCTCGAAATCAACCCATCGCGATCTCAAGATCATCCACGGTAGGTCAATATTCAAGTCAATGGTATTTTTAATTGTCGTTTGCTTGCATATTCTGGTGGTATCCTTTAAAAACTGCTCATGTTTTTCTTTATGATTTTTATGTGCTCATGAGTCTAATTTCTATGTTATTGCAGATGGAGAAGGGTCGGAGAAGTAGTAGAGGTAGTGCAAGTCCAAATCGCTTAAGCCCATCTCCTCGGTCCGGGGACAGCCCTTCCCAGACTGGGGGAAGGCCATCTTCAGCTCCCCATTCGAATCCAACTCCTAGTTTACGCCCCGCTACCCCATCAAGAGGACCATCTCCCCAACCTAGTAAACCATCAACAGCAACTACTCGGAGAATGAGCACAGGGTCTAGTGCTATATCCTCATCTAGGGCAAGGGGTACCTCCCCCTTGCCGACAAGCCGGGGTACCTCCCCCTTACCGACAAGTCGGGGTACCTCCCCTGTGCCGACAAGTCGAGGTAACTCAGCCTCACCAAAAATAAGTGCATGGCAAACAAATATTCCAGGTTTTTCCTCAGAAGCACCTCCTAATCTACGTACTTCGTTGGCTGATCGACCGGCATCATATGTGAGGGGCTCCTCACCAGCATCGAGAAATGGTAGGGATTTATCATCCCGATCTAGCAGGCAGTCAATGTCTCCAACTCCTTCTAGAAGCTCTGGCAGGCAGTCAATGTCTCCAACTCCTAGAAGCATCAGTTCATCGCATAGTCATGATAGGGACGTAATGAGCTCCCACGGTAAAGTTTCTGTGGCATCGTCTGGTGATGATGATGTAGAGTCTCTACAATCTGTTTCTATGGGTAGCACAGGCCGCCTAGCTTCAAGAAGAGTTGGTGCCTTTCCAAGTAATAAATCTCCAGCCTCATCCAAGAAGCCAAATAAAGTGATGCTCTCAAGTTCTGCTCCAAAAAGATCCTTTGACTCGGCCCTTCGACAAATGGTACTTATGTTCTGTACTTCCGTTTCTTTTGGACGGTGATGGTTTTTACATCATATGATTGGGCTCCTGTGTCGATGTGCGTTTGGAAAAGACTCCATTTCTTTTTAGGGGTGTTAATTTTTATTAAACATCACCATAGAAGTTGCAACGTGTGCTTTAATTGAATTCAGTAATTCACCTCTAAAAACACCTCAACGGTTTTTATCATATCTTTTTTTATCGGTTTCATTATTCTAGGTCAAAATACTGATTTTATCAGATAATAGGTTACATGGATCTCACATTTTATGAGAAGCACCCATGTCGACACAACACAACAAGGGCATGGGATATGTACCGGACATGGCATTTCAAAACCACACAATGTTATCTTGAACTTTCAAGGAAAAAACATAATTAGTTGATGAAACTTGTTATTGGAGAGATTTGGAGACAAACCATTTTTCTTTGTAGAAATTGAAGTGGGAGATAGATGGGAAAGAGAAATATTAATTATGAACATTGGCCAACTTTTTAGTTCATGTTATGTGATATGCCATATTAAATATACTATTTTAGCCTTTTGCCAGACCCATTTCTACATTTAGATCCTTCCATGCATTTCCTCTCTTCTTTTGTTTGATGTGTCCGACCCTTAGATATACACCCAGACACAATACACAAAGCTGAGTCCATGTAACATAGATCAGAACATACAACCATTTCAAACTTGACCATTCAGAATGATCTCAAATAGTGGTACATCATCTTGAAACTGCATGGCATACAAAGTGCACCACCTCCAGTTCTTGCGTTGATCTGGACTGGTACTGCTTCACGGACAGCAAAGTTTCCAGATAGTGCTTTTAAGCTTCTCTAGTGCTTTGTTTACCCTACAACATGTACATGGAATACTTACCAAAACCAAAATAAAAATCCCTTCATAAAACGATGACAACGAGGCCAACAAATGGTACCATAGGCACACTTGCGCAACAAACTTGATCAACCGTAGTCCTGAGGGTATTCAGTTTGCTTCTGGAAAAGACACTTTTATTATTTTTTGCACTGATAGATCACCTGTCCACTCCTGGATGTCATTCTAACCCTTTTACCGTTGTGTATGAGAGCATTGGTGCACGTGTTTATGAACAAACCTTCACTTATAGTAGGACTCAATCTAAGCATGTGTACATTATAAGTATCTCCGAACTAGAAGAGGTACATATTGTTGGGTTCAGCGGCTTTAAAAAGTTGGCATTTGAGGGCAGTGTGCCAGTGTGTAGTCGGTTGTTGTGTAGCTGGTGCTATTTAATTCCTAGAACATTAGTTTTCACATGGGCCGAATAACAGTGTCTTGATGGGCAACTAATTAATGGAACTCAAAGATGAAGTATTATGTTCTTTATCTAACCTGTCTGTTAGTGTTTAATGACTTCTCTAATTATAATCAAATTTAAGAGTTCATAAACAGAAGCAGAAAATTCCCATTATTATTATCTGAGATTTGGTGTTGGATAAATGGTTTTCTTATTCGCACGCTTTGGAACTGGAAATCACTGTTGAATCTTTTTTTTTTTTTTTGTAGGACCATCGGAAAAGCCCTCAGAATATGTTCAGGCCACTTTTATCTAGTGTACCCAGTTCCTCCTTTTATGTTGGAAAAGCAAGTGCAGCACATCGCGCTATGATATCCAGGAATTCCTCAGTCACAACCAGCAGTAATGCAAGTTCTGATCAAGGTACAAGTGGGGCACATGATACTGAAGGAAGTGACCATAACCCAGACAATATGACTCCTGAATGGGGACAGACACCATATCTTGATGTTCATGATGAAGTATTTTCATTTGATAAGGCCGATGCTCTAACTGAAGATATCAGTCATGGAGCCCACAATCAATCTCCTGATGTTCAGCATGATGAATTCAGTGGAGGTGCTAGAATTGAATCTCAACTTGGTGGCTCTGAAAACTTGAACACCCATATCACTGCCTTGGCAATCACTGCACCTTCTAAAGAATCTGAGCTGTTGGAGGTCAAGGGTAACTTTCCAGAAGTCGACTATGTTGAAGATATGTCCATCTGTTATAAGTGTGGCCGTATGTATCATGCTGTTGAATTAACAGAGGGGGACTTGAAACTTTGCTCAGACTGCAGGAGTTCAGACGAACCTTTGACTACCACTACTCCAGAGCCAAACATAGTAGTTTCCGATAACTCCCCAAGTCTGTCTATGAGGATTCCAGGTAGAGATAAGTCATTTGATAATATGAATCCCGTTATTGTTATCCCAGAATCTTTGGAAGCGACTAATATGGCTGAACCAAGTGTTACTCATCACGAGGAGAATTTTCGAGAACAACCTGGCCTGGATTTAGCATCAGAAAAATCTCTTGTGCAAACACTGGAAGAGGAAGATATGTCTAGGCAAGAGAACCTGGAAGTGATTGGCCAACCAATTGTAGAATACAAATCAACGGACAGCAACACTGGGTCTCAGCAAATGCAGCGACTAAGTAACCATCCAAATTCAGAGCTTGATGTTTCAGAAGGCCATGGCATTTCTGTATTGTTGATGAGGTCAAGCAGTGTCAAGGGGCCTGTTCTCCGGGGTAGAACTTTTAGTGCGGCTAGCATTCCCTACGATGATCCATCCTATGTGAGGGACAGTGCAACAAGCATGAGAAGCTCCCATGGGCATGGTAGTGTCTCTGCATCTTCCTCTGTGGACTTGGGCTCAGCTAGGCTAATAGAGACTCGTGTGCAGCGGCAGTTGACTAGCCGGAAAACTGAAACTGTAACAAATCCAAAGCACCAACGCACAGGTTCATCTCTTTCTGGAACTTCAAGCCATGCTTTCCAAGGATTGGGTCTTGGAAAGAGCATGCGTGAAGAGAAAATGGAGGTTGATGTTGCACATGTTGAACATGTAACCCATGCTGCTATTCAAGAGCAGTTGGTGGTTTCACTAAGTGGAGGAGCAGATGATACATGCGCTGAAGTTGAATGCGACAATTTCTGTGGAACAATGACTGCTGCCTCTGAATTGTCCACGCATGCCCTAAACACCCATTCAAGGGAGAGTTCAGTTGCTTCCATCGCAAATGTTGAAAATTCTGGTTCGTGTGGGAAGGGTGAAGAGTTCCCAAATGAGTTGAGGAGTATTTCGGATCAAGAAGCAGCAGCTCTGACTCCAGAGTCTTGTACAGTAGAAGAAGATAGGGCTCAAATAAAAAGAAGTGTGGAGGAGAAGTCAAATTCCATTGTTGATAAGGGGGATGTTTCAGATGTTCCCACTCAGAGCATACAGGATATACTATCCGATATAGAAATTGACAATGATCGTCTGGATTCACTCGGTTCTCAGTCCGATGTTGTCTCCACAGATTCAGAAGACACCATGGATGAGTTACTGGATCCTTGGCACGTTGAAGAGCATCGCAGGGATGCACATGGAATCCTTGGTATGAACTTCTTGCATTGTAACTAGTGTTTGATCTACTGTTTGTGTTCTTTTCATTCATTTTTTCTTTCTCATAGTCATATGACTCATACCTAATATATTAGTTTCATCTAACAGTTTAAAATAGTTGTTGTCAGTGCTGTCTATCTCAATTACTATCGGATGTTTTTGGTTCAAATCCTGGTAGGGTACTTTTCAATTGTATATGGGCGGCATTCCCTTAATGCCTTTTTGGTAATATAATCTTTTACTTATCAAAAAAAAATGTTTTTGGATTTGTAAAATCTTTTGAACTAACTAGACTTTTTGAATAAAATGAAGCTAGTCTGGCATCTAGTCCACTATTTGGGAATAGCTAGGTGGATCTTGTTTCCAGGTCTCTTCTCGCAACTCATAGGTACACAGAAAACTTAGCAGAGATCATTGATCCAGTTCTTCAGTTCAAACCCAATGTGGTAGTATAACGAAGTCTTTGTCCCAAATTATTTAGGGCTGGCTAACAGATGGTAGCTAGCAATTTTACCGTGTACCAGGCCATCTTTTTGCCAAGTATGCTCATGAAATTCTCCGATTGATTATGCTTTAATTTTGTATTCTTTCTGTTCTATTGATGTCAAGCACACATCTTTTTAAAGCAAGTATTTTTTTCTGGTTGAGCAAGTTGAGTAGTTGTCATTTTCGTAAAGCAAGTGGGACATTACCAGATAATGCACCTTTATAGTCTTGTTTACATGTGTGAACCCATACCAGAATTATATTTGTACTTGTATTTTGGGTTGTATTGTTTCCCTTCCATGCATACAAGTACAAATATAGCCCTCACTTCAGAACTTATTAAGTTCTTTGTCATTTGCCATTTCCGTGACCAATTTTGTACGATGTGATGAACTTCGTAGTAACATTTTCCTATGGACGCAACTGATTTTGAGAATTTATGTTCGTGTATGGTGCTTGAATCAATGTATTTCGTTTGACACTCACATACTTTACTGCTGTGCCAGAGGAATCAGCTGTAACAGTTGCTGAGGTAACAGTTGAGGGCCAAGGTGGTACCATGACAAGAAGCCCGTCAGTGGATGAAGCTGAAGATACTCTTCTCTTCTGCAGCGCTATCATCGAAAAGCTGGCTTATGAAGCTGCAACCCTGGCAATGGAGAAGGAAAACACGGTCCCAATGGAGGACTCACGGCCAATGGTTACGATATTGGGAAATTCTAATTCTGAATTAAATGATCGACGTGGCAGATCAAATGGAAAACGAACTTCAAAATCTCAAAAAGTGAGGCAGAAGCGGGTGGAAACAAAAACGAAACTATCTGCTGACGAGAATGAAAATGCTGAGCAAGTAGATGTATCAACTACCCGTATCGTTGGGGCCCCAAAAAGGGGCGATTCTATGAATCCTCCAAAGATAGAGTCCAAGTGTAATTGCACCGTGATGTGAAACTCTTCTACTGAGATGATGCTAATTGCGTTTTTCCTTTTGATTTTGGGGGGCTGTTTCTACGGTGTTTTAGATTTGCTGAATATATTTGTAAGAATCACCACGGTTGTATTGGCGAGATGATCATTGTAAAGTTCTTATTTTTATTAGGTTGAGGCATTTGGGGTTTGTGACTTCTCCAATTGCCCTATTCTTCTGGGTAAATTTGTATTAGTCTCTGTTTCTCCAATAGAGAGAGTGTATTCTTTTCCTGTGGTGCTGCTAGAGAAGTGTGAATTTGTTCACATTCAGTGTATTTATCTTTGGTTGTAGAGGAACTTCAGACTTCAGTGCTAACTAACCAACTTCCTGGGGAGATATAATTGACCTCCTGTGATTTGAGTCATGTGCGGATTACTCCTCTTATGTTTATCGAATGCATAATCTGTTTTTGATTTGGGCCACGGGTTTATAAGGGAGCGTCAGGAGGGCCATTTGCACAGAGAAGATTTTCAGTGCCGAGCGGGTACCACGCGTTGCTCGCTCAGCGCATCCGGGCCGTCCATTTCGGTTTTGGACGGCTCGGATTTGGAGAGAGAAAGAGGAGAGAGTGTTGGGGTGAGAGGAGAGAGAGTGTTTCAATCTGGGCCGTTCAATTCAGACGGTCCGAATGTGTTGCTCAGGCACCACGTCGGCTGGGTGACGTGGTACCCACCCGGCACCCAAAAATTTATCCATTTGCACATGACCTAAACCACTCCACGGGGATCAATTTGGTTCATGGCTAATAATAGGAAACCTTCCTAGTACTTTCCTTTAGGAAAATAATTTTCGCACTTTCTTTTTATCTATTAGCACTCCTTTTATTGTCTTTTACTCATGAAATTGCTCAATTACCCTTGCTACTTGAGTCATTTTTTCCATATGAATGATAATTTGGTACTTTCACATGAATAAAGACCCAAAAAAAAAAGAGAGGAGTATCAAAGGATAAAAGTAAGTGTTGAAACCATTTCCCTTCCCTTTATCTATATATATATATTATTTTTTTTAACTGAGCAAAGCTGTGAGAAGCAGAATTTTATTTTGACTATTTTCCCTTACTTTGTCATCTTGGTCTCTTGTTCCTCAGTCATTTTACCATGACAGAGATGGTACTGGGTAACAGGTACACGTAATAGTAGGAATTAAAAAGGAGCCGAACAAGTTTGTTCAAGCTTGAGCTTCAAAACTTAACTTCAAAAAAAATGGCCAAATTAGGCAAGCTCGACTCGTCAAATTTTCATTGAATTTGAAGTCGAGTTCGATAAAAATTTTACGAAAGAAGCTCAACATTTTTCTAAAGCTCGACCCGATTCGACTTGTTCGTATCGCTTCTGGTATTATATGCATGGGACAAACGAGAGAGAGACCAACATAACATGCTTCCCCTTACTCGCGACCAACTCGGCTTGAACCAGCATGTACTATCCATACTATCCAAATCCAATCACCTCAACCATCTCAAGCAGCTCCAATCTTTTCTCATCACTCTTGGCCATGGCCAAACCCAGTTCTTCGCATTCAAGCTCGTTCGCTTCTGCACTCTCGCCCTCTCCAATCTCCGCTACGCTCGCTTCCTCTTCGATCACCTCTCCTCCCCCAATGTCTACCTTTACACCGCCATGATCACCGCGTACGCATCCGATTCCGATCACGAGTCTTCTTTCCTGTTGTATCGCGACATGGTTCGAGAGAGACGGGTTGTTCCCAACCAGTTTGTATATCCTTACGTTCTGAAATCATGCCCCGAGGTCGTGAAGTCTCTTGGGACCGAACTGGTGCATACCCAGATCGTGAAATCGGGTTTCGAGAAATACCCAGTTGTGCAAACGGCTCTTCTGGATTCCTACGCGAGGTTTTGCTCCGATCTTGGGACCGCACACCGGGTGTTTGACGACATGTCTGAGAGGAATGTCGTGTCGTGGACGGCTATGGTTTCTGGGTATGCGAGGCTGGGGGAGATGGGCCGTGCGATGGTGATGTTTGAGGAGATGCCGGAGAGGGAGAGGGACGTTCCGTCTTGGAATGCTGTTATTGCCGGGTGCACGCAAAACGGGTTGTTTTCGGAGGCAATGAGTCTGTTTAGGAGAATGGCCACTGTTGGAGTGGAAGGAGAAGGTTGTGGGAACAGACTGAACCATGTTACTGTTGTTTGTGGGCTATCGGCGTGTGGAAACACTGGGATGCTCCAGCATGGTAGATGCATCCATGGTTACATTTACAGGAATCGTCTCGATTGTGATTTGTTCTTGTTAAATTCACTAGTGGATATGTATGGGAAGTGTGGTAGCTTAAAAGAAGCAAGACGGGTTTTTTACCAGACATCGAAGAGAAGTGTGACAACATGGAATTCCATGATCAATTGCTTTGCCTTACATGGCCAGAGTGGGGAAGCAATCCGTGTTTTTGAGGAGATGATCAAATGTGCGATTGATGTCAAACCAGATCGAGTTACTTTTGTTGGTTTGTTGAATGCTTGTACCCATGGAGGATTGGTGGAACAAGGCCGGTATTATTATGATTTAATGACCAGGGATTACACGATTGAGCCTCAGATTGAACACTATGGTTGCCTAATAGACCTTCTTGGTCGAGCAGGGCGATTTGAAGAAGCCATGGAAGTCGTGAGAGGGATGAGGATGCCACCTGACGTGGTGGTTTGGGGCTCTTTGCTCAACGGCTGTAAGATCCATGGTCGAATAGATTTGGCGGAATTCGCTGTCAGAAAGTTAATCGACCTTGATCCGAATAATGGTAGTTATGGTGTGATGTTGGCAAATGTATATGTGGAGTCAGGGAAGTGGGATGAGGTCCGGAAGTTAAGGAAGACGTTGAAGGCGCAGAATGCTCACAAGACACCTGGTTGCAGTTGGATTGAGGTTGATAACCAAGTTCACCAGTTTTATTCTGTGGATACGACACATCCCAGAACAGAGGAGATATACACAGTTTTGGATTGCCTGGTTGGTTTTTCTTAGTTCTACAGTTGCTAGGATTATCTCCACTACCAGCCAAACTGCCATTTGCGTGTACCTTAACAACTGCTCAAGGTTGCTTGCAATTTGATTTGGAATGTCAAACACCACCTGCAGTAAAAATGCTAATTCATCTGAGCTACAATTTGAGTACTTAATTGATCATAGGATCGAATTTTTTTTGTTAGGCTTATCTGGTAGTTGTGGTAGTGGAGCCAAGATATGAATGCCCAAGGTTCTCTTTCATTTCATTTGTTTAGAAGAGAAGAGCAGTGTCAAAGGGAAAAGAGGGGCAAGTGTTATTGGTTGCAGAAAATGAGTTCTGACTTCTGAGGATGGTGGCTATCTTCTCTCACTCTAAGGGCCCGTTCGTTTGACTGAACTAACTGTGAAGACTGAAGATGTATATATATCTCATAGGATATGTCAGTGATGAGATTTATGGTGCCACATCCGCATTGTATTGTATATTTTGTACGATTTCATGTGGCAGATATTTAATCCTCATCACTGGAATTTCGACAAAAAACATATAGTTATTGTCCCTTTGGATTTATAGTCTAGTCCAGTCCAATACTAAAATAAGGAAACACAAACGGGCCTTAAGGGTGCATCAGCTCCCTCTTCCTCCACTTTCGGTGAACTCCGGCCTTTCAGGTGTTCTCCATCCTCCACATTATGCAGATGCCCCAAAGGGCCCAAACTGCAAGGCCTATGGTAGTTTATTTTCTCTTCAGACTAGTTATGTTTGGCCGTTGAGAGAGCATTTTTCTGATTTAACCTCATTTTTTTTGGGAATACCTTTAAGACGAGGACGCTACTCCGGCCTGCCATTTATTCATTACCTGTATCCTATTTACGTAGCATTGTTTTCTCATTGAGGTGAAATTCTTGAACTTATTCATTTCCATAGAATGATCTTATGGTTACTTCTCCTAGTATTGTATCTATCATTGTTGTCGTGTTGCCGTTGTTGTATCAAGTTAGAGTCTAACAGTTAGACTAATGCAAAGTTGAGCCCAATGTCAAATTTGTAGGTTCAATTCCTAATGGATGCATGCCCTTGGAACCTCTTCAAAAGATGGGGTTTTCAAATGGGAGTCATCGGCCAATGGGCTAGAGCCTAGATGACACTTCCTTGGGCCACCGAACTCGGAGGTCCTGGGTTCAAATCTCGCTATGTGCGAGGAACTGCTGAAGTGGAAATTTATACCCTACTCTGTCGTGGTTTATATTTCCCATTCCCTTCCTCTTTCCCTAAATATAGAGTAGTATGACAGTATGAGTTCTCCCAACATTTGAAAAAAATTAAATTAAATGGGTGTCATTGGACTAACATGTGAAAAAATTGGAGAATATCAATTTTTCATGTCATTTGAATTGGTTTGCTCACAAAACGATAAATACAAGAGGCCAACTTGTTCGGGCCGTTTTAAAAATTGGTTTAAACTTGAAGATTTTAAACCTCACCCAATTTGATCTTCAACGATTTAGATAAGCTAAAACCACTGCCATCATTATCACTAACAAATCAAATAATACTAATGATTCTCTAAAGAGGATAAAAGAAAACGTCCGCAACTTTTGGTTGCAAAATAAAATGATAATTTGTGAATTTCACTGAATCCGAAGGGACATTTTAGTTTAAACAACGGAACCGAATAGTATTCTTTTGTGCTTTCACATTCTTTTGTTATCCCAGTCTTTAATCTCCTTAGCACCCTTTAGAAAAGAAAAGAACAAAAGCAGTTAAGTATATCGGATTGAGCTAATTTCTAACAAGTCCACTCGATTTTTTTTTTTAATTGTTGAGACCCAAAGTGGGTCCCGCGTTTTCGTCGGTAGCTACAGTGGGGTTCTATGAGATGATATAACTTTTTCAAAGCCAATAACATCTAACCCAATAAAGCGGATAAATACGTACCAAAAACGAATTTGGAATGAACAAGTGTGTGAGTAGAGATGAAGTCTTCTCGAATTCCGAATAATCTGCAATCCCATTAGAGTCTCATTCAGTTTCATTCTCATCAAATTAATTAGATAATCACCACAAAAGAAATTAATTTCCATATCGGATAACCATTACCCCATCATCACCCCATCACTATCTAGCTACTTTGTTCCCTATATATACTTGCCCAAGAGGTTCACTTTTCATTATCATTTCTTGTTTGAGAGAGAGAGAGAGAGAGAGAGAGAGAGAGAGTACCATATAGCCATGAAGACGAGATCTTTTGCCACCCTTCTCTTCTTTCTCATCTCCCTTGCCATATTTCTCAATGACAGCATAGCCAGTGAAACCAGTGACATCTCCACTGCCAAACAATCTGAAAGTGCCGTCGTCCAACCTGAGTGGTTCTGGGGACGCCCAATCCCAAGAGGTCCATGGGGCCGCCCAGCTCCTAAGTGGCCCATCCCTGGCCACGGTGTGGCACTGCCGCCACTACCAGCTCACAAGTTTCCACCTTTCCCTTGGTGGGCCCATCCACCACCGCTAAAAGGCAGCGGCAGTGGCGTTTCCGATACTGAACAAGTCGAGATTGCTGAACAAGCCGACAGAATCGAACAAGACGATAGTTACTACCAGCAAAATTGGTTTTTTCACCCATACGTACCAGGGTTTCGTCGTCCATTCCCACGCCCTTTCTTTCCTCGTAGACCCTTCCCAGGTTGGGGGGCCTTGCCACCACGACCAGCCCACCATTGAGATGGATTAGTTATGTTATTAGGATCGAGTTTGGTCTAGTTAGTAGTAATAATGAGGTAGATGGTTGTTTCTATGTTTGGGTACAAGATGTTTCAATAGTCCGTGCAATATCTCTCTAATAAATAAAGATGTTTTCCCTTTAGCTTAATTGTTTGTGCTTTGCTCTGTTTTTTATTTTGATTTTATGTTCTTATTGTGTTGTATAATCACGTGATATTACATTTTAGAACATTAATTAGTCCACAACTATTGATGATTCCACCAAAAAAGAAAAAAACCAGAAAAGAAGAAAAATGTCCATTATTTAATTTAAGATGGAAAACGATCTCTACAAAATAATTATCCGTAGTACAAGTAAAACGTGCATCAAAACTTCCATTTGCTTGTGTACCTTAACAACTCCTTGAGGTTGGTCGATTTATTTATTTATTTATTTTTTGTTGAAATCTCAAATACCAATTACAGTAAAAATGCTATTTCGATCATCCGAGCTACAATTTGTGTCATTTATTGATCCTAGGATCGAAATTTGGTTAGGCTTACGCTTATCTAGTGCTTTTGGAGGTAGTGGAGCCAGGATATCATGCCCTAGGGTCTCTGTCATTTCATTTTGTTAAGAAGAGAACAGCAGTACTGTCAAAGGTTAAAATGGGAATGTGTTATTGATTGCAGCAAATGAGTTCTGAGAATGTTGGTTATCTTCAATCTCTCTAAGGGCTGCGGATCCCATAAAAATAAAAAAAAATCTCTCTAAGTGCCCGTTTGTTTGATTCGATAACTGTAAAGATATGTATCTCACAGGATATGTAACTTGATCGAAATAACAGTGATGAGAGTTATAGTCCAGTCCGATCGATACTAAAATCTAGACAAACAAACGGGCCCTAAGGGTGAATTAGCTCCCTCTTCCTCCACTTCTGGTTTACTCCGGTCATCCAAGAATCCTCCATCTTTGAGAAAGCCCAACCGGCCAGCGTACCTCCACTCTCCACATTATGCAGATGCCCCAAACTGCAAGGCCTATGGAAGCTGATTCTCTATCCTGACTAGTTTTGATTGACGGTTCATATATAGACATCTTTTTTTCTGATTAACTTCATTTTTTTTTTTGGTCTGGCTCGGGTTCCATACTGGAATATCTTTGAGCAGATGACACTTCTCCGGCCTTGGTTGTGCTAATTATTCACTACCTCTATCCTATTTACGCAGCATTTTTTTTGGTCTGGCTCGTCAAACCAATGTTCTGAATACCGTTTCGGACAGGGTACCGGTTTTCTTACTGGTACGGTACGTACCGGTACCGGTCAGGTACCGGGTACCGTTTCGGATTTACCGCAACTACAATATATATAATAATTATATATAATTATAACTCAAAAAAATTCTCATACTATGCTATTCATCATAAAATACATACATTAAGACTGCAAAATTCACATAATTGACTTAAATTCATTATTTTCCTTGTAAATCCAAGAAAAAAAGAAAAGAAAAACACTCTATCAATAGATTATCTATCGGACAAAACCCACCTCCCCACTTACCTATTAAAATTAATGCCTTTAGCATTTTATTGCAATGTTCTAGTGTTTATGTTATTTTTGTAATTGATTGAAGTGTGGTGCAAGGTTCTGAATACCGTTTCGGATTTCCCGTCAAGTACAAGTATTTGCTAAAATTCTTACATATATGTATAGAATAAATGTCAAAAAGTAAAATATTATTCTAGTGTATTATTATTTTTTTGTTGATATTATTCTAGTGTATTACGTATTTAGATTGCAAAAAATAAAGAACATTTGTAATTGTAAACGTGATTCCAGCTGTTCCCAGTGAAAAGGCAAAACATAGCCTAAAAAATCAGGTGTGGCAGTCCCACCAAGAAAAGGACAAGTTTTATGGGTAAAGGACAATATACTAGCAATTCCTGGCACTTTATTTGTTGGACACACAAGTTGCACACACAGGATAAAAAAACCCTTCAATAGAGCTTATCATCTTCTTCCTTCCTCGATCGAGAAGAGTCAGAACTCAGAAGACCACACGAAAAGTAAATAAACAAAAATGCAGAGAAGATATCAACGGCGAGCACAATCGTCGGTACTGGAACACCTTCCGTCAGTCGCCAGCGGTCGTTGCTGCCGGCGTCGTCATTTTCAAAGGTAGCTGAACATTTTCAGATCTGATTTTTGTTTTTTTGGGCTGAGCAAAATACCGGACGAATTTTCCGGTAACGTATTCTCGGCCGGTATCGGCCGGTATTTCCGGTAAGGTCCGGTAAGGCCCGGTATTGGAGCCAGAACGATATTATAGGGTTACAGTACCGTTTTTCTCTCAAACCGGTACGTACCGGCCGGTACGGAACGGTATTCATAACTCTGCGTCAAACACCTTTTGCTCAAACACCTTTTTTCGTTTAAGTAGCAAGCAAAACACCTTGGCTCGTCAAACACCTTTTTTCGTTTAAGTAGCGAGCAAAACGTTGAAAATGGGTGCAGATTCGGGCTCTCTTAAGGCTCGGTATTAAATATTGATCGTTGCTACAGTCCCTCTCGGTACAAAAAACGAGGAAACAGTACTGGAAAACAAGGAAGCCGAAACAAATTACTTCTTCAAAAAGATGGGGTATTCAAATGGGAGTCACTGGCCGATGGGCTCTAACCCAGATGGCACTTCCTTGAGCACCCAACTCGGAGGTCTTCGGTTCAAACTCTACTACTGTAGTGGTGGTTTAGAGAAACTTTTTTTGTATACCGGGAATACCAAGGGTGGTGGTATCTCTTCTGGTCTGTTTTTAATTTTTCAGCCATTTTTCGATCACACCTGGATGATCGGTTCCGTTCATTTTGTAGAGTTCGGCGAGAATTTTAATCATACAAAAAATATTGTGTTCATCAGACTTTGGTAGATACATGATCAACACACGTGAAAATTGCAAAAAAACAAAACAGGGTTGTAATTCAGTGTGGTTTTGGATTCAGTTTTGGTTTCAATTTTCACATATGCCGATCATGTATCTACGAAAATTCGATGAACACGATTTTTGGTATGGTTAAGGTTCTCGCCGAACTCTACAAAATGAACAAAGCCGATCATCCAAGTGTGATCAGAAAATGGCCGGAAAATTAGAAATAGACCGGAGGGATACCAACGTATCCCTAGTATACAAAAAAGTTTCTCGGTGGTTTATATTAATTCCTGGTCCCCTTCCTCTTTCCCTAAATAATTAAGATATAGACTAGTGTAAGTTATCTCCTATTGCATTGCGCCGACCACAAGAGTCAAAGTGTCCTACGCACAACGTTTCAGTTGAATTTTTTTTGCTTCCATAGTATATTCCATCACTAAGACCCATTATCAGATAAGATGTTACGTACCAAAAAGAGTTTGGAATGAACAAGTGTATGAGTAGAAATGAAAGTCTTTTGAAATTTCGAATAAGCTGCAATTCATTAGAGTCTCATTCGGTTTCATTCTCATCAAATTAATTAGATAATCACCATAAAAAAAAAATTAATTCCCATATCGGATAACCATCACCCCACCGCTATCTAGTTACATTGTTCCCTATATATACTTGCTGAAGAGGTTCACTTTTCATTACCATTTCTTGTTTGAGAGAGAGAGAGAGTACGATATAGCTATGAAGATAAGATCTTTTGCCACCATTCTCTTCTTTCTCATTTCCCTAACCTTATTTCTCAATGACGGTTTAGCCAGCGAAACTAGTGACATCTCCACTGCCAAACAATCCGAAAGTGGTGTCGTCCAACCTGAGTGGTTCTGGGGCCGTCCACGCCCATGGGGTCGCCCAGCTCCTAAGTGGCCCATCCCTGGCCATGGAGTGGCACTGCCGCCACTACCAGCCCACAAGTTTCCACCTCTCCCTTGGTGGGCCCATCCGCCACCAGCAAAAGGCAGCGGTAGTGGCGTTTCTGATACTGAACAAGTCGAGATGGCTGAACAAGACGATAGTTACTACCAGCAAGATTGGTTTTTTCACCCATACGTACCAGGATTTCGTCGTCCAATCCCACACCCTTTCTTTCCTCGTAGACCCTTCCCAGGTTGGGGGGCCTTGCCGCCACGACCGGCCCACCATTGAGATGGATTAGTTATGTTATTAGGATCGAGTTTGGTCTAGTACTTAGTAGTAGTAATGAGGTAGATGGTTGTTTCTATGTTTCGGTAGAAGATGTTTCAATAGTCCGTGCAATATCTCTAATAAATAAAGATGTTTTCCCTTTAGCTTAATTGTTTGTGCTTTGCTTTGTTTTTTTATTTTGATTTTATGTTCTTATTGTGTTGTTTAATCACGTGATATAACATTTAAGAACATTAATTAGTCCAGATCGAACTATTGATGATTCCACCAAAAAAATGAAACCAGAAAAGATGAAAAATGTCCATTATTTAATTTAAGATGGAGAACGATCTCTACAAAATAATTATCCATATTACAAGCAAAACATCAACACTTCCATTTGCTTGTGTACCTTAACAACTCCTTGAGGTTGATCGATTTTTTATTTATTTTTTATTTCGATATCTCAAAAACCAGTTGCAGTAAAAATGCTATTTCGATCATCCGAGCTACAATTTTCTGTCCTTTATTGATCTTAGGATCGTAATTTGGTTATGCTTATCTAGTGCTTTTGGAGCCAAGATATCATGCCCAAGGGTCATGTTCTTAGAAGGGCGAAGAGCAGTGTCAAAGGAGAATGGGAATGTATTATTGATTGCAGCAAATGAGTACTTCTGACAATGTGGGTTATCTTCAATCTCTCCAAGGGCCCGTTTGTTTGATTGAATAACTGCAAAGATATTGGAGTACACATCTCACAGCCACAAGATATGTAACTTGATCGGAATAACAGTACATGAGATTTATGGTCCACACCCCCTTGGTGTTGTTTACTTTGTAAGATTTGATGTCCCGGCCCTTAGGATTTATCGTCCAGTCTGATACTAAAATCTAGACAAACAAATGGGCCCTAACTCCTAAGGGTGCATTAGCTCCCTCTTCCTCCACTTTTGGTTTACTCCGGCCTTCCAAGAGTCCTCCATGCATCTTCCTGAGAGCACGACCGGCCAGCTTACCTCCATCCTCCAGGCCTATGGATGTTGATTTTCTATCCTGACTAGTTTTGGTTGACGGTTCAGAGATATCTTCTTTTCTTTTTTTTTCTGATTAACTTCATTTTTTTGTCTGGCTCGGGTTCCGTACTGGAAAATCTTCGAGCAGATGATACTTCTCCGGCCTTGTTTGTGCTGATTATTCATCACCCGCATCGTATATACATAGCATTGTTTTCCCATTCAGGTCAAATTCTTGAACATATTCATTTCCATAGAATGGTCTTATGGTTCTTTCTCCTAGTTGTGTTGTTGAGGTTGTATCATGCATGTTAGACTACTGCAAAGTTGAGCAAAACACCTTGGCTCATCAAACACCTTTTGCTCAAGCACCTTTTGCTCAAGCACCTTTTTTCGTTTAGGTAGCGAGCAAAATACCTTGGCTAGTCGAACACCTTTTTTGCAAAACACCTTGGCTCGTCAAACACCTTTTGCTCAAACACCTTTTTTACGCACTTGGCCTCGTCAAACACCTTTTTTCGTTTAAGTAGCGAGCAAAACGTTGGAAATGAGTGCAGATTCGGGCTCACTTAAGGCTCGGTATTAAATATCGATCGTTGCTACAGTCCCTCGGTACAAGAAACGAGCAATTGTTCACTTGGTATATTCCTTATGTTTGGAATTAACAGCACTAAACAACACTGGAAAACAGGGAAGCCGAAGAGCATCGGATCCTTGGCACGTTGAAGAGCATCGCAGTGATGCACATGGAATCCTTGGTATGAACTTCTTGCATTGTAACTTGTGTTTGATCTACTGTTTGTGTTCTTTTCATTCATTTTTTCTTTCTCATAGTCATATGACTCATACCTAATATATTAGTTTCATCTAACAGTTTAAAATAGTTGTTGTCAGTGCTGTCTATCTCAATTACTATCGGATGTTTTTGGTTCAAATCCTAGTAGGGTACGTTTCAATTGTATGTATGTGGGCGGCATTCCCTTAATGCCTTTTTGGTAATATAATCTTTTACTTATCAAAAAAAAATGTTTTTGGATTTGTAAAATCTTTTGAACTAACTAGACTTTTTGAATAAAATGAAGCTAGTCTGGCATCTAGTCCACTATTTGGGAATAGCTAGGTGGATCTTGTTTCCAGGTCTCTTCTCGCAACTCATAGGTACACAGAAAACTTAGCAGAGATCATTGATCCAGTTCTTCAGTTCAAACCCAATGTGGTAGTATAACGAAGTCTTTGTCCCAAATTATTTAGGGCTGGCTAACAGATGGTAGCTAGCAATTTTACCGTGTACCAGGCCATCTTTTTGCCAAGTATGCTCATGAAATTCTCCGATTGATTATGCTTTAATTTTGTATTCTTTCTGTTCTATTGATGTCAAGCACACATCTTTTTAAAGCAAGTATTTTTTTCTGGTTGAGCAAGTTGAGTAGTTGTCATTTTCGTAAAGCAAGTGGGACATTACCAGATAATGCACCTTTATAGTCTTGTTTACATGTGTGAACCCATACCAGAATTATATTTGTACTTGTATTTTGGGTTGTATTGTTTCCCTTCCATGCATACAAGTACAAATATAGCCCTCACTTCAGAACTTATTAAGTTCTTTGTCATTTGCCATTTCCGTGACCAATTTTGTACGATGTGATGAACTTCGTAGTAACATTTTCCTATGGACGCAACTGATTTTGAGAATTTATGTTCGTGTATGGTGCTTGAATCAATGTATTTCGTTTGACACTCACATACTTTACTGCTGTGCCAGAGGAATCAGCTGTAACAGTTGCTGAGGTAACAGTTGAGGGCCAAGGTGGTACCATGACAAGAAGCCCGTCAGTGGATGAAGCTGAAGATACTCTTCTCTTCTGCAGCGCTATCATCGAAAAGCTGGCTTATGAAGCTGCAACCCTGGCAATGGAGAAGGAAAACACGGTCCCAATGGAGGACTCACGGCCAATGGTTACGATATTGGGAAATTCTAATTCTGAATTAAATGATCGACGTGGCAGATCAAATGGAAAACGAACTTCAAAATCTCAAAAAGTGAGGCAGAAGCGGGTGGAAACAAAAACGAAACTATCTGCTGACGAGAATGAAAATGCTGAGCAAGTAGATGTATCAACTACCCGTATCGTTGGGGCCCCAAAAAGGGGCGATTCTATGAATCCTCCAAAGATAGAGTCCAAGTGTAATTGCACCGTGATGTGAAACTCTTCTACTGAGATGATGCTAATTGCGTTTTTCCTTTTGATTTTGGGGGGCTGTTTCTACGGTGTTTTAGATTTGCTGAATATATTTGTAAGAATCACCACGGTTGTATTGGCGAGATGATCATTGTAAAGTTCTTATTTTTATTAGGTTGAGGCATTTGGGGTTTGTGACTTCTCCAATTGCCCTATTCTTCTGGGTAAATTTGTATTAGTCTCTGTTTCTCCAATAGAGAGAGTGTATTCTTTTCTTGTGGTGCTGCTAGAGAAGTGTGAATTTGTTCACATTCAGTGTATTTATCTTTGGTTGTAGAGGAACTTCAGACTTCAGTGCTAACTAACCAACTTCCTGTGGAGATATAATTGACCTCCTGTGATTTGAGTCATGTGCGGATTACTCCTCTTAACTGAGCAAAGCTGTGAGAAGCAGAATTTTATTTTAACTATTTTCCCTTACTTTGTCATCTTGGTCTCTTGTTCCTCAGTCATTTTACCATGACAGAGATGGTACTGGGTAACAGGTACACGTAATAGTAGGAATTAAAAAGGAGCCGAACAAGTTTGTTCAAGCTTGAGCTTCAAAACTTAACTTCAAAAAAAATGGCCAAATTAGGCAAGCTCGACTTGTTAAATTTTCATTGAATTCGAAGTCGAGTTCGATAAAAATTTTACGAAAGAAGCTCAACATTTTCCTAAAGCTCGACCCGATCCGGCTTGTTCGTATCGCTTCTGGTATTATTATATGCATGGGACAAACGAGAGAGAGACCAACATAACATGCTTCCCCTTACTCGCGACCAACTCGGCTTGAACCAGCATGTACTATTTATACTATCCAAATCCAATCACCTCAACCATCTCAAGCAGCTCCAATCTTTTCTCATCACTCTCGGCCATGGCCAAACCCAGTTCTTCGCATTCAAGCTCGTTCGCTTCTGCACTCTCGCCCTCTCCAATCTCCACTACGCTCGCTTCCTCTTCGATCACCTCTCCTCCCCCAATGTCTACCTTTACACCGCCATGATCACCGCGTACGCATCCGATTCCGATCACGAGTCTTCTTTCCTGTTGTATCGCGACATGGTTCGAGAGAGACGGGTTGCTCCCAACCAGTTTGTATATCCTTACGTTCTGAAATCATGCCCCGAGGTCGTGAAGTCTCTTGGGACCGAACTGGTGCATACCCAGATCGTGAAATCGGGTTTCGAGAAATACCCAGTTGTGCAAACGGCTCTTTTGGATTCCTACGCGAGGTTTTGCTCCGATCTTGGGACCGCACACCGGGTGTTTGACGAAATGTCTGAGAGGAATGTCGTGTCGTGGACGGCTATGGTTTCTGGGTATGCGAGGCTGGGGGAGATGGGCCGTGCGATGGTGATGTTTGAGGAGATGCCGGAGAGGGAGAGGGACGTTCCGTCTTGGAATGCTGTTATTGCTGGGTGCACGCAAAACGGGTTGTTTTCGGAGGCAATTAGTCTGTTTAGGAGAATGGCCACTGTTGGAGTGGAAGGAGAAGGTTGTGGGAACAGACCGAACCATGTTACTGTTGTTTGTGGGCTATCGGCGTGTGGAAACACTGGGATGCTCCAGCATGGTAGATGCATCCATGGTTACATTTACAGGAATCGTCTCGATTGTGATTTGTTCTTGTTAAATTCACTAGTGGATATGTATGGGAAGTGTGGTAGCTTAAAAGAAGCAAGACGGGTTTTTGACCAGACATCGAAGAGAAGTGTGACAACATGGAATTCCATGATCAATTGCTTTGCCTTACATGGCCAGAGTGGGGAAGCAATCCGTGTTTTTGAGGAGATGATCAAATGTGTGACTGATGTCAAACCAGATCGAGTTACTTTTGTTGGTTTGTTGAATGCTTGTACCCATGGAGGATTGGTGGAACAAGGCCGGTATTATTATGATTTAATGACCAGGGATTACGCGATTGAGCCTCAGATTGAACACTATGGTTGCCTAATAGACCTTCTTGGTCGAGCAGGGCGATTTGAAGAAGCCATGGAAGTCGTGAGAGGGATGAGGATGCCACCTGACGTGGTGGTTTGGGGCTCTTTGCTCAACGGCTGTAAGATCCATGGTCGAATAGATTTGGCGGAATTCGCTGTCAGAAAGTTAATCGACCTTGATCCGAATAATGGTAGTTATGGTGTGATGTTGGCAAATGTATATGTGGAGTCAGGGAAGTGGGATGAGGTCCGGAAGTTAAGGAAGACGTTGAAGGCGCAGAATGCTCACAAGACACCTGGTTGCAGTTGGATTGAGGTTGATAACCAAGTTCACCAGTTTTATTCTGTGGATACGACACATCCCAGAACAGAGGAGATATACACAGTTTTGGATTGCCTGGTTGGTTTTTCTTAGTTCTACAGTTGCTAGGATTATCTCCACTACCATCCAAACTGCCATTTGCGTGTACCTTAACAACTGCTCGAGGTTGCTCGCAATTTGATTTGGAATGTCAAACACCACCTGCAGTAAAAATGCTAATTCATCTGAGCTACAATTTGAGTAATTAATTGATCGTAGGATCGAAATTTTTTTGTTAGGCTAATCTGGTAGTTGTGGTAGTGGAGCCAAGATATGAATGCTCAAGGTTCTCTTTCATTTCATTTGTTTAGAAGAGAAGAGCTGTGTCAAAGGGAAAAGAGGGCAAGTGTTATTGGTTGCAGAAAATGTTACGGATTTTACGCAATCCTACAACGCCCCTACGGATCTTGGAACAATGGATCACAGAATAAAGCAAACAAATACGTGTGTAATAAAAACTGGAAAGAAAACGAGACACAAGATATACGTGGAAAAACCTCAACGTGAGGAAAAAACCACGGGAGCCACACCAGTCCACTATGAAATCAATCCAAGAGTACAAGTCTTCTCACAATCTCTCTGAGATGTGTTTTCTCTCGCCTCTCTCTTTTTCACGCTCAGAAAAAGTGATTACAATTCCTCTCACACGCAGCCGCGCACAAAACCCTAAATACACTTTAAGGCCCGAAGGCTCTCGGTAGCGCTACTAGCATTTCGCTATAGCGCTAGACCACGCGGTAGCGCTACACCAAAAATGGTGTAGCGCTAGGAAACCCACTGATCAAAAAATCCCATTTGCTGAATTTGTCTTCACCCCAACAATCTCCCACTTGAAGATAACCTGAAGCATCCGCAAACAATCAACAGCAAACCCAAATAATCTCAATCAATCATGGACGTAGTCATCTGACCCCTCTTGGTGTGGCTCCAGGCCCATCATCTCTTTAAGCATGAAGGCCAACTGAAGTCGAACACAACTTCAGTTTCTGAACAGTAACAGACTTGGTCAACATATCTGCCGGATTTCGTTCCCCCAAAATCTTCTCTAGCAACAAATCCCCATCTTCCAAAAGCGAGCGAATAAAATGATACCTCAAATCAATGTGCTTCGTCCTGGCATGGAACACTGGATTTTTGGCAAGGTGTATAGCACTCTGGCTGTCACTGAAAAGAACGCAGTTCTCTTGCTTCAAACCCAACTCCTCCAAGAAGCCCTTCATCCAAACCATCTCCTTTGCAGCCTCAGTCACGGCCACATACTCAGCTTCTGTAGTAGATAATGTCACTAACTTCTGCAGACGTGAGACCCGGCTCACCGCTGTTGAACCCATAGTATAGATATATCCTGTGGTACTTCGCCGCGTATCATGATCACCGGCAAAGTCAGCATCCACATATCCCTGCACTGTCAATTTTCCTCTCCCAAAACAAAGTGGCAAATCAGTGGTACCTTTCAAGTATCGCATAATCCACTTTACTGCTTCCCAATGCTGTTTCCCCGGATTGCTAGCAAACCTGCTCACAACTCCCACTGCATGGGCAATATCTGGTCTCGTGTTCACCATCGCATACATCAGGCTACCCACGGCCGAGGTATACGGAACCTTGGCCATGTATTCTCTTTCTGCATCTGTCTTGGGTGATTGCCCCTGAGAAAGTTTGAAATGACTTCCCAAGGGTGTGCCAACTGCCTTAGCACCCTGCATATTGAACCTCTCCAGAACACGCTCAATATACTCAGCTTGACTCAACCGTAAGGTTCCCTGAGCCTTATCTCTGCTGATTCTCATCCCAAGTATCTGCTTAGCTGCACCCAGATCTTTCATAGCAAACTCTGTTGCCAACTGCTGCTTCAATTTGTTGATCTCCCTAACACAGGAACCTGCTACAAGCATATCATCTACGTAGAGCAATAAAATGATGTAGCTAGACTCAAACCTCTTGAAGTAACAACAGTGATCCCCATTGCACCTTGTGTAGCCACTGCGCTGCATGAAACCGTCAAACTTTCTGTACCACTGTCTGGGAGCCTGTTTCAAACCATACAGACTCTTCTTGAGCCTGCACACCATCTCTTCCTTGTCTTTCACAATGAAGCCAACAGGCTGCTTCATGTAGATTTCTTCATCCAAGTCCCCGTGAAGAAAAGCAGTTTTAACATCTAACTGCTCAAGGTAGAGATTTTCAGCAGCAACCATACTCAGCACCACTCGGATAGTGGCCATCTTCACAACGGGTGAAAATATCTCTGTATAATCAATCCCCTCCTTCTGTTGGAAGCCCTTTACAACCAATCTTGCCTTGTACCTTTTCTTGCCATCACTCTCCTGCTTAAGCCGAAAAATCCATTTGTTCTGTAAGGCTTTCTTTCTTGCGGGAAGCTGAGCTAACTGCCAAGTACCGTTGGAATAAAGAGAATCCATCTCTTCCTGCATCGCAGTCTTCCACTTTGCTGACTCAGAAACCTGCATAGCCTCATCATAGCACTCTGGTTCTCCACTGTCCGTCAAAAGCAAGTAATCAAGCGAAGAAATATATTTCGGATTCGGCTTGTGTACTCTAGTTGTCCTCCTCAACTCTCTGACCGTTGAACTAGTCCCTGTCTCTGGAGCTGCCTCATCTGAAACTGTCCTCTCTGAAACTGTCTCATCTAAAACTCTCTCCTCTGCCTGACCAGACCCCTGTTCAACCCCCCTGTCACCTGGAAGATCCTCCAACCCAAAGTACTCGGATGTATCTCCATCCGAAGTGGTACTCCCACTGCTCAGTTTGCTGTCCCTGTCTTTGTACATCACCTTCTCATCAAACACAACATCTCTGCTTCTGATTATCTTCCGGTTCTTGTTATCCCAAAAACGATAACCAAACTCATCTCCGCCGTATCCAATAAAGGTGCACTTCTGTGACTTAGCATCAAGTTTATCCCTGTCCTTGTCGCTAATATGCACATAGGAAACACAACCGAAAACACGTAAGTGTGAGAGACTTACCTCTTTACCACTCCAAACCTCCTCTGGTTTGCCAAAAAATTCAACGGAACTGATGGCCCAAGATTGATCAAATGTGCTGCTGTGCTGACTGCATCTGCCCAAAACATCTTGGGCAACCCTGCGTGTAACCGCATGCTCCTAGCACGCTCAGTCAAAGTCCTGTTCATCCTTTCTGCAATGCCATTGTGCTGCGGAGTCCCTGGAGGTGTCCTCTCTAAACGAATCCCGGATAGAGCGCAGGCTTTCTTGAACTCCCCCAATTCATATTCTCCGCCATTGTCGGACCTCAACCTCTTCACCTTCAAATCTGTTTCATTCTCAACCATGGCCTTCCACTTCTTGAAGACTTCAAAGACCTCTGACTTGTGCTTCATGAAGTATACCCATACCTTCCTCGAGTGATCGTCGACAAAGGTAACATAGTAATAAGAACCTCCAAAAGAAGACACTGTAGCTGGACCCCACACATCTGTATGGACAAGCTCTAGCTTCTGAGCCCTGGGAGGCCTGCCGCCTTTCTGAAAGCTAACCCGTTTCTGTTTCCCGAAGATACAATCTTCACACATGTCAATATCCACTGACCCTAAACCCGGTAGCTTCCCTTTTGACTGCATAACCTTCATTCCCTTCTCACTCATATGCCCCAGTCTATAGTGCCACAGATTTGAACTCTCCTTGCTGTCTATAACTGCAAGTATGTCGCTACCATGTGAAGTCAAGTAAAGTGTACCAACTTTCTTGCCTTTAGCCGTCACCATGGTACCATTGGAGACTTTCCACATGTCCCCTGTGAATGTCGATGTATAACCTACTGCTACAAGCTGTCCAACCGAAATAAGATTCCTCTTCAACTTCGAAACGTGCCTGACATCTTTCAGACACCATTTGAACCCATGCGTTGCAATCTGAACATTCCCTTTTCCCACAATACTGCAAGGCTCGTCGTCCCCCAAGTATACTTTCCCAAAGTCCCCTGCTACATAGTTCTGCAGAACCTCCCTGTTAGCAGTGGCGTGGAATGAGGCACCCGAATCAATCACCCAAGATTCAGTGTCGCTGTTCATGGAAAGAATAAGTGCATCGTGCACAACATGAGCCTCCTGCCCACCGTTATTCTTTTTCGGTGCTTTGCAAGTTTGTGACATATGGCCTGTCTGACCACAATTCCAACATTCACCTTTAATGGGCCGAACTTGAGATCTATCTTTATTTCCCTTGCCCTTGCCCTTCGATTTCGACCTGTTCCTGTTCTGATTCTGACCACCTTTGGTTTGGCTTCTGCCCCTCTGCTCAAAACTTAGAGCTGAACCTGAACTACCTGAACCATCGATCGAACCCCTTCTGACCTCCTCAGTCAGAATCAAACTAACAACCTCACTCAGTTTCAACTTTTCTTTCCCTGCCGAATTACTGACTGCAGTAACAGTACCCTGCCAGCTCTCTGGCAACTGAGACAGTATTAACAAGGCTTGAACCTCATCATCAAACTTGATTTCGACAGACATAAGTTGATCAACTATCGTATTGAACTCACTGAGATGTGACATAAAGGAAACCCCTTCAGCCATAGACAGATTGAAAAGTTTTTTCATGAGATGTACCTTATTCGCAGCAGACGGTTGCTCGTACATCTTTTTCAGCGCTCCCACAAGACCCTCCGTCGTTTTCTCCTTCAAGATGTTGTGGGTGACTGACTTTGAAAGGGACAGGCGAACAACCCCTAACGCCTTCCTGTCCAGGACGTCCCAATCCTCGTTGCTCTCATCTTTCTTCTTCCCCTTTTCTTTACCCAACAGCGGCCGGTAAAGATCTTTCTGATACAGATAGTCCTCTATCTGCGTTTTCCAGAACGCGAAGTCTGACCCGTCAAACTTCTCCATCCTCTGCTTGCCTTCTTCAGAACCCATAGCTCCCACTGAACTTTGGCCTGCCCGAACGAGATTAAACCCTAACCTGTCAAACAAAACCTACCGCAACCGAGCAAAATGTTACGGATTTTACGCAATCCTACAACGCCCCTACGGATCTTGGAACAATGGATCACAGAATAAAGCAAACAAATACGTGTGTAATAAAAACTGGAAAGAAAACGAGACACAAGATATACGTGGAAAAACCTCAACGTGAGGAAAAAACCACGGGAGCCACACCAGTCCACTATGAAATCAATCCAAGAGTACAAGTCTTCTCACAATCTCTCTGAGATGTGTTTTCTCTCGCCTCTCTCTTTTTCACGCTCAGAAAAAGTGATTACAATTCCTCTCACACGCAGCCGCGCACAAAACCCTAAATACACTTTAAGGCCCGAAGGCTCTCGGTAGCGCTACTAGCATTTCGCTATAGCGCTAGACCACGCGGTAGCGCTACACCAAAAATGGTGTAGCGCTAGGAAACCCACTGATCAAAAAATCCCATTTGCTGAATTTGTCTTCACCCCAACAGAAAATGAGTTCTGACTTCTGAGGATGGTGGTTATCTTCTCTCACTCTACTGGCCCGTTTGTTTGAATGAACTAACTGTGAAGACTGAAGATGTATATATATCTCATAGGATATGTCAGTGATGAGATTTATGGTGCCACATCCACATTGTATTGTATATTTTGTACGATTTCATGTGGCAGATATTTAATCCTCATCACTGGAATTTCGACAAGAAAACATATTTGTCCCTTTGGATTTATAGTCGAGTCCAGACCAATACTAAAATAAGGAAACACAAACGGGCCTTAAGGGTGCATCAGCTCCCTCTTCCTCCACTTTCGGTGAACTCCGGCCTTTCAGGTGTCCTCCATCCTCCACATTATGCAGATGCCCCAAAGGGCCCAAACTGCAAGGCCTATGGTAGTTTATTTTCTCTTCAGACTAGTTTTGTTTGGCAGTTGAGAGAGCATTTTTCTGATTTAACCTCATTTTTTTGGAATACTTTGAGACGATGACGCTACTCCGGCCTGCTATTTATTCATTACCTGTATCCTATTTACGTAGCATTGTTTTCTCATTGAGGTGAATTTCTTGAACTAATTCATTTCCATATAATGATCTTATGGTTACTTCTCCTAGTATTGTATCTATCATTGTTGTCGTTGAGTTGCTGTTGTTGTATCAAGTTAGAGTCTAACAGTTAGACTCAAATTTGTAGGTTCAATTCCTACTGGATGCATGCCCTTGGGACCTCTTCAAAAGATGGGGTTTTCAAATGGGAGTCATTGCCCAATGGGCTAGAGCCCAGATGACACTTCCTTGAGCCACCGAACTCGAAGGTCCTGGGTTCAAACCTCGCTATAGGCGACGAACTACTGAAGTGGTGGCTTATACCCTACTCTGTCGTGGTTTATATTCCTCGTTCCCTCCCTCTTTCCATAGATATAGAGTAGTGTGAGTTCTCCCAACATTTGAAAAAAAATAAAAAAAAATTGGTGTCATTGGACTAACATGTGAAAAATTGGAGAACATCAATTTTTCATGCCATTTGAATTGGTTTGCTCACAAAACGATAAATACAAGAGGCCAACTTGTTCGGGCCGTTTTAAAAATTGGTTTAAACTTGAAGATTTTAAACCTCACCCGATTTGATCCTCAACGATTTAGATAAGCTAAAACCACTGCCATCATTATCACTAACAAATTCAATGAAATTCTGTTTAAAAAAAAAATTATCACTAACAAATCAAATAATACTAATGATTCTCTAAAGAGGATAAAAGAAAATGTCCGCAACTTTTGGTTGCAAAATAAAATGGTAAAATGGCCCATCATTCTCTAGGATAATTTGTGAATTTCACTGAATCCGAAGGGACATTTTAGTTTAAACAACGGAACCGAATAGTATTCTTTTGTGCTTTCACATTCTTTTGTTATCCCAGTCTTTAATCTCCTTAGCACCCTTTATAGAAAAGAAAAGAATAAAAGCAGTTAAGCATATCGGATTGAGCTAATTTCTAACAAGTCCACTCGATTTTTTTTTTAATAGTTGAGACCCAAAGTGGGTCCCGCGTTTTCGTCGGTAGCTACAGTGGGGTTCTATGAGATGATATAACTTTTCCAAAGCCAATAACATCTAACCCAATAAAGCGGATAAATACGTACCAAAAACGAATTTGGAATGAACAAGTGTATGAGTAGAGAAGAAGTCTTCTCCAATTCCGAATAAACTGCAATCCATTAGAGTCTCATTCAGTTTCATTCTCATCAAATTAATTAGATAATCACCACAATAGAAATTAATTCCCATATCGGATAACCATTACCCCATCATCACCCCATCACTATCTAGCTACTTTGTTCCCTATATATACTCGCCGAAGAGATTCACTTTTCATTATCATTTCTTGTTTGAGAGAGAGAGTGAGTACCATATAGCCATGAAGACGAGATCTTTTGCCACCCTTCTCTTCTTTCTCATCTCCCTTGCCATATTTCTCAATGACGGCATAGCCAGTGAAACCAGTGACATCTCCACTGCCAAACAATCTGAAAGTGCCATCGTCCAACCTGAGTGGTTTTGGGGACGCCCAATCCCAAGAGGTCCATGGGGACGCCCAGCTCCTAAGTGGCCCATCCCTGGCCATGGTGTGGCACTGCCGCCGCTACCAGCCCACAAGTTTCCACCTCTCCCTTGGTGGGCCCATCCGCCACCACCAAAAGGCAGCGGCAGTGGCGTTTCCGATACTGAACAAGTTGAGATGGCTGAACAAGCCGACAGAATCGAACAAGACGATAGTTACTACCAGCAAAATTGGTTTTTTCACCCATACATACCAGGGTTTCGTCGTCCATTCCCACGCCCTTTCTTTCCTCGTAGACCCTTCCCAGGTTGGGGGGCCTTGCCGCCACGACCAGCCCACCATTGAGATGGATTAGTTATGTTGTTAGGATCGAGTTTGGTCTAGTTAGTAGTAATAATGAGGTAGATGGTTGTTTCTATGTTTTGGTAAAAGATGTTTCAATAGTCCGTGCAATATCTCTAATAAATAAAGATGTTTTCCCTTTAGCTTAATTGTTTGTGCTTTGCTCTGTTCTTTATTTTGATTTTATGTTCTTATTGTGTTGTATAATCACGTGATATTACATTTTAGAACATTAATTAGTCCAGAACTATTGATGATTCCACCAAAAAAAAGAAACAAGGAAAGAAGAAAAATGTCCATTATTTAATTTCAGATGGAAAACGATCTCTACAAAATAATTATCCGTAGTACAAGCAAAACGTGCATCAAAACTTCCATTTGCTTGTGTACCTTAACAACTCCTTGAGGTTGGTCGATTTATTTATTTATTTTGTCGAAATCTCAAAAACTAGTTACAGTAAAAATGCTATTTCGATCATCCGAGCTACAATTTGTGTTATTTATTGATCCTAGGATCGAAATTTGGTTAGGCTTATCTAGCGCTTTTGGAGGTAGTGGAGCCAAGATATCATGCCCAAGGGTCTGTCATTTCATTTTGTTAAGAGGAGAACAGCAGTGTCAAAGGTTAAAATGGGAATGTGTTATTGATTGCAGCAAATGAGTTCTGGGAATGTTGGTTATCTTCAATCTCTCTAATCGCCGCGGATCCCATAAAAATAAAAAGAATCTCTCTAAGTACCCATTTGTTTGATTCGATAACTGTAAAGATATGTATCTCACAGAATATGTAACTTGA
This sequence comes from Rhododendron griersonianum, assembly GCA_018127125.1. Classification (NCBI taxonomy): domain Eukaryota; kingdom Viridiplantae; phylum Streptophyta; class Magnoliopsida; order Ericales; family Ericaceae; genus Rhododendron; species Rhododendron griersonianum. The sequence continues at coordinate 3,799,206 of CM030799.1, read as the reverse complement.
TCGAAATAACAGTGATGAGAGTTATAGTCCAGTCCGATACTAAAATCTGGACAAACAAACGAGCCCTAAGGGTGAATTAGCTCCCTCTTCCTCCACTTTTGGTTTATTCACTACCTCTATCCTATTTACGCAGCATTGTTTTCTCATTCAGGTGAAAATTCTTGAACGTTCTTATTCGTTTCCATAGAATGATCTTATGGTTCTTTCTCCTAGTTTTGTGGTGGTGTTGTTGTTTGAGGTTGTATCATGTTAGACTACTGCAAAGTTGAGCAAAACACCTTGGCTCGTCAAACACCTTTTAGCTCAAACACCTTTTTTTCGATCACACCTGAATGATCGGTTCCGTTCATTTTGTAGAGATCGGCGAGAAGTTTATCATACAAAAAATATTGTGTTCATCAAACTTTGGTAGATACATGATCGGCACACGTGAAAATTGCAAAAAAAACAAAACTTGGTTGTAATTCAGTGTGATTTTGGATCCAGTTTTGGTTTTCTTCAATTTTCACATATGCCGATCATGTATCTACGAAAATTCGATGAACACGATTTTTGGTATGGTTAAGGTTCTCGCCGAACTCTACAAAATGAACGAAGCCGATCATCCAAGTGTGATCAGAAAATGGCCGGAAAATTAGAAATAGACCGGAGGGATACCAACGTATCCCCAGTATACAAAAAAGTTTCTCGGTGGTTTATATTCCTCGTCCCCTTCCTCTCTTCCTAGATAATTAAGATATAGACTAGTGTAAGTTATCTCCTATTGCATTGCGCCGACCACAGGTGTCAAAGTGTCCTACGCACAACGTTTCTGTTGAATATTTTTTGCTTCCATATTATATTCCATCACTAAGACCCATTATTTTGGGGGGCCTTGCCGCCACGACCGGCCCACCATTGAGATGGATTAGTTATGTTATTAAGTTCAAGTTTGGTCTGGTTAGTAGTAATAATGAGGTAGATGGTTGTTTCTATGTTTAGGTAGAAGATGTTTCAATAGTCCGTGAAATATCTCTAATAAATAAAGATGTTTTCCCTTTAGCTTAATTGTTTGTGCTTTGCTTTGTTTTTTATTTTGATTTTATGTTCTTATTGTGTTGTTTAATCACGTGATATAACATTTTAGAACATTAATTAGTCCAGATCAAACTATTGATGATTCCACCAAAAAAATGAAACCAGAAAAGATGAAAAATGTCCATTATTTAATTTAAGATGGAGAACGATCTCTACAAAATAATTATCCATATTACAAGCAAAACATCAACACTTCCATTTGCTTGTGTACCTTAACAACTCCTTGAGGTTGATCGATTATTTATTTATTTTTTATTTCGATATCTCAAAAACCAGTTGCAGTAAAAATGCTATTTCGATCATCCGAGCTACAATTTTCTGTCCTTTATTGATCTTAGGATCGTAATTTGGTTATGCTTATCTAGTGCTTTTGGAGCCAAGATATCATGCCCAAGGGTCATGTTCTTAGAAGGGCGAAGAGCAGTGTCAAAGGAGAATGGGAATGTATTATTGATTGCAGCAAATGAGTACTTCTGAGAATGTTGGTTATCTTCAATCTCTCTAAGGGCCCGTTTGTTTGATTGAATAACTGCAAAGATATAGGAGTACACATCTCACAGCCACAGGATATGTAACTTGATCGGAATAACAGTACATGAGATTTATGGTCCACACCCCCTTGGTGTTGTTTACTTTGTAAGATTTGATGTCCCGGCCCTTAGGATTTATAGTCCAGTCTGATACTAAAATCTAGACAAACAAATGGGCCCTAACTCCTAAGGGTGCATTAGCTCCCTCTTCCTCCACTTTTGGTTTACTCCGGCCTTCCAAGAGTCCTCCATGCATCTTCCTGAGAGCACGACCGGCCAGCTTACCTCCATCCTCCAGGCCTATGGATGTTGATTTTCTATCCTGACTAGTTTTGGTTGACGGTTCAGAGATATCTTCTTTTCTTTTTTTTTCTGATTAACTTCATTTTTTTGTCTGGCTCGGGTTCCGTACTGGAAAATCTTCGAGCAGATGATACTTCTCCGGCCTTGTTTGTGCTGATTATTCATCACCTGTATCGTATATACATAGCATTGTTTTCCCATTCAGGTCAAATTCTTGAACATATTCATTTCCATAGAATGGTCTTATTGTTCTTTCTCCTAGTTGTGTTGTTGAGGTTGTGTCATGTTAGGCTACTGCAAAGTTGAGCAAAACACCTTGGCTCATCAAACACCTTTTGCTCAAGCACCTTTTTTCGTTTAGGTAGCGAGCAAAATACCTTGGCTAGTCGAACACCTTTTTTGCAAAACACCTTGGCTCGTCAAACACCTTTTGCTCAAACACCTTTTTTACGCACTTGGCCTCGTCAAACACCTTTTTTCGTTTAAGTAGCGAGCAAAACGTTGGAAATGAGTGCAGATTCGGGCTCACTTAAGGCTCGGTATTAAATATCGATCGTTGCTACAGTCCCTCGGTACAAGAAACGACCAATTGTTCACTTGGTATATTCCTTATGTTTGGAATTAACAGCACTAAACAACACTGGAAAACAGGGAAGCCGAAGAGCATCGGATCCTTGGCACGTTGAAGAGCATCGCAGTGATGCACATGGAATCCTTGGTATGAACTTCTTGCATTGTAACTTGTGTTTGATCTACTGTTTGTGTTCTTTTCATTCATTTTTTCTTTCTCATAGTCATATGACTCATACCTAATATATTAGTTTCATCTAACAGTTTAAAATAGTTGTTGTCAGTGCTGTCTATCTCAATTACTATCGGATGTTTTTGGTTCAAATCCTGGTAGGGTACTTTTCAATTGTATATGAGCGGCATTCCCTTAATGCCTTTTTGGTAATATAATCTTTTACTTATCAAAAAAAAATGTTTTTGGATTTGTAAAATCTTTTGAACTAACTAGACTTTTTGAATAAAATGAAGCTGGTCTGGCATCTAGTCCACTATTAATTAGGAATAGCTAGGTGGATCTTGTTTCCAGGTCTCTTCTCGCAACTCATAGGTACACAGAAAACTTAGCAGAGATCATTGATCCAGTTCTTCAGTTCAAACCCAATGTGGTAGTATAACGAAGTCTTTGTCCCAAATTATTTAGGGCTGGCTAACAGATGGTAGCTAGCAATTTTACCGTGTACCAGGCCATCTTTTTGCCAAGTATGCTCATGAAATTCTCCGATTGATTATGCTTTAATTTTGTATTCTTTCTGTTCTATTGATGTCAAGCACACATCTTTTTAAAGCAAGTATTTTTTTCTGGTTGAGCAAGTTGAGTAGTTGTCATTTTCGTAAAGCAAGTGGGACATTACCAGATAATGCACCTTTATAGTCTTGTTTACATGTGTGAACCCATACCAGAATTATATTTGTACTTGTATTTTGGGTTGTATTGTTTCCCTTCCATGCATACAAGTACAAATATAGCCCTCACTTCAGAACTTATTAAGTTCTTTGTCATTTGCCATTTCCGTGACCAATTTTGTACGATGTGATGAACTTCGTAGTAACATTTTCCTATGGACGCAACTGATTTTGAGAATTTATGTTCGTGTATGGTGCTTGAATCAATGTATTTCGTTTGACACTCACATACTTTACTGCTGTGCCAGAGGAATCAGCTGTAACAGTTGCTGAGGTAACAGTTGAGGGCCAAGGTGGTACCATGACAAGAAGCCCGTCAGTGGATGAAGCTGAAGATACTCTTCTCTTCTGCAGCGCTATCATCGAAAAGCTGGCTTATGAAGCTGCAACCCTGGCAATGGAGAAGGAAAACACGGTCCCAATGGAGGACTCACGGCCAATGGTTACGATATTGGGAAATTCTAATTCTGAATTAAATGATCGACGTGGCAGATCAAATGGAAAACGAACTTCAAAATCTCAAAAAGTGAGGCAGAAGCGGGTGGAAACAAAAACGAAACTATCTGCTGACGAGAATGAAAATGCTGAGCAAGTAGATGTATCAACTACCCGTATCGTTGGGGCCCCAAAAAGGGGCGATTCTATGAATCCTCCAAAGATAGAGTCCAAGTGTAATTGCACCGTGATGTGAAACTCTTCTACTGAGATGATGCTAATTGCGTTTTTCCTTTTGATTTTGGGGGGCTGTTTCTACGGTGTTTTAGATTTGCTGAATATATTTGTAAGAATCACCACGGTTGTATTGGCGAGATGATCATTGTAAAGTTCTTATTTTTATTAGGTTGAGGCATTTGGGGTTTGTGACTTCTCCAATTGCCCTATTCTTCTGGGTAAATTTGTATTAGTCTCTGTTTCTCCAATAGAGAGAGTGTATTCTTTTCTTGTGGTGCTGCTAGAGAAGTGTGAATTTGTTCACATTCAGTGTATTTATCTTTGGTTGTAGAGGAACTTCAGACTTCAGTGCTAACTAACCAACTTCCTGTGGAGATATAATTGACCTCCTGTGATTTGAGTCATGTGCGGATTACTCCTCTTAACTGAGCAAAGCTGTGAGAAGCAGAATTTTATTTTAACTATTTTCCCTTACTTTGTCATCTTGGTCTCTTGTTCCTCAGTCATTTTACCATGACAGAGATGGTACTGGGTAACAGGTACACGTAATAGTAGGAATTAAAAAGGAGCCGAACAAGTTTGTTCAAGCTTGAGCTTCAAAACTTAACTTCAAAAAAAATGGCCAAATTAGGCAAGCTCGACTTGTTAAATTTTCATTGAATTCGAAGTCGAGTTCGATAAAAATTTTACGAAAGAAGCTCAACATTTTCCTAAAGCTCGACCCGATCCGGCTTGTTCGTATCGCTTCTGGTATTATTATATGCATGGGACAAACGAGAGAGAGACCAACATAACATGCTTCCCCTTACTCGCGACCAACTCGGCTTGAACCAGCATGTACTATTTATACTATCCAAATCCAATCACCTCAACCATCTCAAGCAGCTCCAATCTTTTCTCATCACTCTCGGCCATGGCCAAACCCAGTTCTTCGCATTCAAGCTCGTTCGCTTCTGCACTCTCGCCCTCTCCAATCTCCACTACGCTCGCTTCCTCTTCGATCACCTCTCCTCCCCCAATGTCTACCTTTACACCGCCATGATCACCGCGTACGCATCCGATTCCGATCACGAGTCTTCTTTCCTGTTGTATCGCGACATGGTTCGAGAGAGACGGGTTGCTCCCAACCAGTTTGTATATCCTTACGTTCTGAAATCATGCCCCGAGGTCGTGAAGTCTCTTGGGACCGAACTGGTGCATACCCAGATCGTGAAATCGGGTTTCGAGAAATACCCAGTTGTGCAAACGGCTCTTTTGGATTCCTACGCGAGGTTTTGCTCCGATCTTGGGACCGCACACCGGGTGTTTGACGAAATGTCTGAGAGGAATGTCGTGTCGTGGACGGCTATGGTTTCTGGGTATGCGAGGCTGGGGGAGATGGGCCGTGCGATGGTGATGTTTGAGGAGATGCCGGAGAGGGAGAGGGACGTTCCGTCTTGGAATGCTGTTATTGCTGGGTGCACGCAAAACGGGTTGTTTTCGGAGGCAATGAGTCTGTTTAGGAGAATGGCCACTGTTGGAGTGGAAGGAGAAGGTTGTGGGAACAGACTGAACCATGTTACTGTTGTTTGTGGGCTATCGGCGTGTGGAAACACTGGGATGCTCCAGCATGGTAGATGCATCCATGGTTACATTTACAGGAATCGTCTCGATTGTGATTTGTTCTTGTTAAATTCACTAGTGGATATGTATGGGAAGTGTGGTAGCTTAAAAGAAGCAAGACGGGTTTTTTACCAGACATCGAAGAGAAGTGTGACAACATGGAATTCCATGATCAATTGCTTTGCCTTACATGGCCAGAGTGGGGAAGCAATCCGTGTTTTTGAGGAGATGATCAAATGTGCGATTGATGTCAAACCAGATCGAGTTACTTTTGTTGGTTTGTTGAATGCTTGTACCCATGGAGGATTGGTGGAACAAGGCCGGTATTATTATGATTTAATGACCAGGGATTACACGATTGAGCCTCAGATTGAACACTATGGTTGCCTAATAGACCTTCTTGGTCGAGCAGGGCGATTTGAAGAAGCCATGGAAGTCGTGAGAGGGATGAGGATGCCACCTGACGTGGTGGTTTGGGGCTCTTTGCTCAACGGCTGTAAGATCCATGGTCGAATAGATTTGGCGGAATTCGCTGTCAGAAAGTTAATCGACCTTGATCCGAATAATGGTAGTTATGGTGTGATGTTGGCAAATGTATATGTGGAGTTAGGGAAGTGGGATGAGGTCCGGAAGTTAAGGAAGACGTTGAAGGCGCAGAATGCTCACAAGACACCTGGTTGCAGTTGGATTGAGGTTGATAACCAAGTTCACCAGTTTTATTCTGTGGATACGACACATCCCAGAACAGAGGAGATATACACAGTTTTGGATTGCCTGGTTGGTTTTTCTTAGTTCTACAGTTGCTAGGATTATCTCCACTACCATCCAAACTGCCATTTGCGTGTACCTTAACAACTGCTCAAGGTTGCTCGCAATTTGATTTGGAATGTCAAAACACCACCTGCAGTAAAAATGCTAATTCATCTGAGCTACAATTTGAGTAATTAATTGATCGTAGGATCAAAATTTTTTTGTTAGGCTAATCTGGTAGTTGTGGTAGTGGAGCCAAGATATGAATGCCCAAGGTTCTCTTTCATTTCATTTGTTTAGAAGAGAAGAGCTGTGTCAAAGGGAAAAGAGGGCAAGTGTTATTGGTTGCAGAAAATGAGTTCTGACTTCTGAGGATGGTGGTTATCTTCTCTCACTCTACGGGCCCGTTTGTTTGACTGAACTAACTGTGAAGACTGAAGATGTATATATATATCTCATAGGATATGTCAGTGATGAGATTTATGGTGCCACATCCGCATTGTATTGTATATTTTGTACGATTTCATGTGGCAGATATTTAATCCTCATCACTGGAATTTCGACAAGAAAACATATTTGTCCCTTTGGATTTATAGTCGAGTCCAGACCAATACTAAAATAAGGAAACACAAACGGGCCTTAAGGGTGCATCAGCTCCCTCTTCCTCCACTTTCGGTGAACTCCGGCCTTTCAGGTGTCCTCCATCCTCCACATTATGCAGATGCCCCAAAGGGCCCAAACTGCAAGGCCTATGGTAGTTTATTTTCTCTTCAGACTAGTTTTGTTTGGCAGTTGAGAGAGCATTTTTCTGATTTAACCTCATTTTTTTGGAATACTTTGAGACGATGACGCTACTCCGGCCTGCTATTTATTCATTACCTGTATCCTATTTACGTAGCATTGTTTTCTCATTGAGGTGAATTTCTTGAACTAATTCATTTCCATATAATGATCTTATGGTTACTTCTCCTAGTATTGTATCTATCATTGTTGTCGTTGAGTTGCTGTTGTTGTATCAAGTTAGAGTCTAACAGTTAGACTCAAATTTGTAGGTTCAATTCCTACTGGATGCATGCCCTTGGGACCTCTTCAAAAGATGGGGTTTTCAAATGGGAGTCATTGCCCAATGGGCTAGAGCCCAGATGACACTTCCTTGAGCCACCGAACTCGAAGGTCCTGGGTTCAAACCTCGCTATAGGCGACGAACTACTGAAGTGGTGGTTTATACCCTACTCTGTCGTGGTTTATATTCCTCGTTCCCTCCCTCTTTCCATAGATATAGAGTAGTGTGAGTTCTCCCAACATTTGAAAAAAAATAAAAAAAAATTGGTGTCATTGGACTAACATGTGAAAAATTGGAGAACATCAATTTTTCATGCCATTTGAATTGGTTTGCTCACAAAACGATAAATACAAGAGGCCAACTTGTTCGGGCCGTTTTAAAAATTGGTTTAAACTTGAAGATTTTAAACCTCACCCGATTTGATCCTCAACGATTTAGATAAGCTAAAACCACTGCCATCATTATCACTAACAAATTCAATGAAATTCTGTTTAAAAAAAAAATTATCACTAACAAATCAAATAATACTAATGATTCTCTAAAGAGGATAAAAGAAAATGTCCGCAACTTTTGGTTGCAAAATAAAATGGTAAAATGGCCCATCATTCTCTAGGATAATTTGTGAATTTCACTGAATCCGAAGGGACATTTTAGTTTAAACAACGGAACCGAATAGTATTCTTTTGTGCTTTCACATTCTTTTGTTATCCCAGTCTTTAATCTCCTTAGCACCCTTTATAGAAAAGAAAAGAATAAAAGCAGTTAAGCACATCGGATTGAGCTAATTTCTAACAAGTCCACTCGATTTTTTTTTTAATAGTTGTGACCCAAAGTGGGTCCCGCGTTTTCGTCGGTAGCTACAGTGGGGTTCTATGAGATGATATAACTTTATCCAAAGCCAATAACATCTAACCCAATAAAGCGGTTAAATACGTACCAAAAACGAATTTGGAATGAACAAGTGTATGAGTAGAGAAGAAGTCTTCTCCAATTCCGAATAAACTGCAATCCATTAGAGTCTCATTCAGTTTCATTCTCATCAAATTAATTAGATAATCACCACAAAAGAAATTAATTTCCATATCGGATAACCATTACCCCATCATCACCCCATCACTATCTAGCTACTTTGTTCCCTATATATACTTGCCCAAGAGGTTCACTTTTCATTATCATTTCTTGTTTGAGAGAGAGAGAGAGAGAGAGAGAGAGTACCATATAGCCATGAAGACGAGATCTTTTGCCACCCTTCTCTTCTTTCTCATCTCCCTTGCCATATTTCTCAATGACAGCATAGCCAGTGAAACCAGTGACATCTCCACTGCCAAACAATCTGAAAGTGCCGTCGTCCAACCTGAGTGGTTCTGGGGACGCCCAATCCCAAGAGGTCCATGGGGCCGCCCAGCTCCTAAGTGGCCCATCCCTGGCCACGGTGTGGCACTGCCGCCACTACCAGCTCACAAGTTTCCACCTTTCCCTTGGTGGGCCCATCCACCACCGCCAAAAGGCAGCGGCAGTGGCGTTTCCGATACTGAACAAGTCGAGATTGCTGAACAAGCCGACAGAATCGAACAAGACGATAGTTACTACCAGCAAAATTGGTTTTTTCACCCATACGTACCAGGGTTTCGTCGTCCATTCCCACGCCCTTTCTTTCCTCGTAGACCCTTCCCAGGTTGGGGGGCCTTGCCACCACGACCAGCCCACCATTGAGATGGATTAGTTATGTTATTAGGATCGAGTTTGGTCTAGTTAGTAGTAATAATGAGGTAGATGGTTGTTTCTATGTTTGGGTACAAGATGTTTCAATAGTCCGTGCAATATCTCTAATAAATAAAGATGTTTTCCCTTTAGCTTAATTGTTTGTGCTTTGCTCTGTTCTTTATTTTGATTTTATGTTCTTATTGTGTTGTATAATCACGTGATATTACATTTTAGAACATTAATTAGTCCACAACTATTGATGATTCCACCAAAAAAGAAAAAAACCAGAAAAGAAGAAAAATGTCCATTATTTAATTTAAGATGGAAAACGATCTCTACAAAATAATTATCCGTAGTACAAGTAAAACGTGCATCAAAACTTCCATTTGCTTGTGTACCTTAACAACTCCTTGAGGTTGGTCGATTTATTTTATTTTTTTTTTTTGTTGAAATCTCAAATACCAGTTACAGTAAAAATGCTATTTCGATCATCCGAGCTACAATTTGTGTCATTTATTGATCCTAGGATCGAAATTTGGTTAGGCTTACGCTTATCTAGTGCTTTTGGAGGTAGTGGAGCCAAGATATCATGCCCTAGGGTCTCTGTCATTTCATTTTGTTAAGAAGAGAACAGCAGTACTGTCAAAGGTTAAAATGGGAATGTGTTATTGATTACAGCAAATGAGTTCTGAGAATGTTGGTTATCTTCAATCTCTCTAAGGGCTGCGGTTCCAATAAATAAAATAAAATAAAAAAATCTCTCTAAGTGCCCGTTTGTTTGATTCGATAACTGTAAAGATATGTATCTCACAGGATATGTAACTCGATCGAAATAACAGTGATGAGAGTTATAGTCCAGTCCGATACTAAAATCTGGACAAACAAACGGGCCCTAAGGGTGAATTAGCTCCCTCTTCCTCCACTTTTGGTTTATTCACTACCTCTATCCTATTCACGCAGCATTGTTTTCCAATTCAGGTGAAAAATCTTGAACGTACTTATTCGTTTCCATAGAATGATCTTATGGTTCTTTCTCCTAGTTTTGTGGTGGTGTTGTTGTTTGAGGTTGTATCATGTTAGACTACTGCAAAGTTGAGCAAAACACCTTGGCTCGTCAAACACCTTTTGCTCAAACACCTTTTTTTCGTTTAAGTAGCAAGCAAAACACCTTGGCTCGTCAAACACCCTTCGCTCAAATACCTTTTATGATCCGCACTTGGCTGGTCAAACACCTTTTTCGTTTAAGTAGCGAGCAAAACGTTGAAAATGGGTGCAGATTCGGGCTCGCTTAAGGCTCGGTTTAAATATCGATCGTTGCTACAGTCCCTCTCGGTACAAGAAACGAGCAATTGTTCACTTGGTATTCCTTATGTTTGGAATTAACAGCACAAAAGAACAGTACTGAAAAACAGGGAAGCCGAAGCAAATTACTTCTTCAAAAAGATGGGGTATTCAAATGGGAGTCACTAGCCGATGGGCTCTAACCCAGATGACACTTCCTTGAGCACCCAACTCGGTGGTCTTGGGTTCAAACTTTGTCATAGGCGAGGTACAACTGTAGTGGTGGTTTATATTCCTTGTCCCCTTCCTCTTTCCCTAGATAATTAAGATATAGATTAGTGTAAGTTATCTCCTATTGCATTGCGCCGACCACAGGTGTCAAAGTGTCCTACGAACAACGTTTCAGTTGAATTTTTTTTGCTTCCATAGTATATTCCATCACTAAGACCCATTATCAGATAAGATGTTACGTACCAAAAAGAGTTTGGAATGAACAAGTGTATAAGTAGAAATGAAAGTCTTTTGAAATTTCGAATAAGCTGCAATTCATTAGAGTCTCATTCGGTTTCATTTTCATCAAATTAATTAGATAATCACCATAAAAAAAATTTAATTCCCATATCGGATAACCATCACCCCACCACTATCTAGTTACATTGTTCCCTATATATACTTGCTGAAGAGGTTCACTTTTCATTATCATTTCTTGTTTGAGAGAGAGAGAGAGTACGATATAGCTATGAAGATGAGATCTTTTGCCACCATTCTCTTCTTTCTCATTTCCCTAACCTTATGTCTCAATGACGGCTTAGCCAGTGAAACTAGTGACATCTCCACTGCCAAAAAATCCGAAAGTGGTGTCGTCTAACCTGAGTGGTTCTGGGGCCGTCCACGCCCATGGGGCCGCCCAGCTCCTAAGTGGCCCATCCCTGGCCATGGAGTGGCACTGCCGCCACTACCAGCCCACAAGTTTCCACCTCTCCCTTGGTGGGCCCATCCGCCACCAGCAAAAGGCAGCGGCAGTGGCGTTTCCGATACTGAACAAGTCGAGATGGCTGAACAAGACGATAGTTACTACCAGCAAGATTGGTTTTTTCACCCATACATACCAGGGTTTCGTCGTCCAATCCCACACCCTTTCTTTCCTCGTAGACCCTTCCTAGGTTGGGGGGCCTTGCCGCCACGACCGGCCCACCATTGAGATGGATTAATTAGTTATGTTATTAGGATCGAGTTTGGTCTAGTCAGTAGTAGTAATGAGGAAGATGGTTGTTTCTATGTTTAGGTAGAAGATGTTTCAATAGTCCGTGCAATATCTCTATCTAATAAATAAAGATGTTTTCCCTTTAGCTTAATTGTTTGTGCTTTGCTTTGTTTTTTATTTTGATTTTATGTTCTTATTGTGTTGTTTAATCACGTCATATAACATTTTAGAACATTAATTAGTCCAGATCGAACTATTGATGATTCCACCAAAAAATGAAACAAGAAAAGAAGAAAAATGTCCATTATTTAATTTAAGATGGAAAACGATCTCTACAAAATAATTATCGATCGAAAACATCAAAACTGCCATTTACTTGTGTACCTTAACAACTCCTTGAGTTTGGTCGATTTTTTTTTTATTTGGAAATCTCAAAAACCATTTGCTGTAAAAATGCTAATTTCAATCATCTGAGCTACAATTTGTGTCCTTTATTGATCTTAGGATCGTAATTTGGTTATGCTTGTCTAGTGCTTTTGGAATTGTGGTAGTGACGTGCCTGATTTTTTTTTTTATCTGCAACGTGCCTTTGTTCACTTGCCATTTTTGAGAAAATTATTTTACTCTCCGCATGATTCTCAATAAGTGTCTCTATCTTTCTCTACTCATTACCATTCAATACATCAAAATTATTTTTCAAAACTTAAAACCAAACAAAGGCGCGCAAATGAGTTCTGCAAATGTTGGTTATCTTCAATCTCTCTAAGGGCCTGTTTGTTTGAATGAATAACTGCAAAGATATAGGAGTATATCTCACAGCCACAGGATATGTAACTTGATCGAAATAACAGTACATGAGATTTATGGTTCACACCCCCTTGGTGTCGTATACTTTGTAAGATTTGATTCAACCTCACACAAGATGCTCTTCCCTTTGGATTTATAGTCCAGTCGGATACTAAAATCTAGACGGGAGCGATCACGTATGCGAGACAAAAAATAAAAAGAAAAGTGCATAACAACGTGAATACATTAAAACTCAAAAAAAGTACTACAAAATAGCAACATTCCATACTTAACCGACTCAGCCAATCTAGTAAAACGAGGCATCTTTAATTGTATTCGACGCTCTTTCATGCAATTAAAAGCATCGATGATAGAAGCGGCATCAAACCTTTTCGGAATATCTTTCTTTATGTTAGTAAACTTGCTAAAAGTTCATCCTCCATCATGTTACGGAGTCTATTCGATCTTCACACGTTTCATATCTCCAACCTAGATTTCACCAATATTACTTAGGATTCTCAAAATCTCTTCTTATCTATTTCTATTTTTTAGAAATTGCCTTCAAAATCTTGACGATGTGGGATTTTGTGCCAAGAGAGAGAGGGTCAGGTGTGCCAGGAGATTTTAGGGCAAAGAGAAGAAAACGTGTGAAACCTTGTAACAATTGGGGATTTTTGTGGGACAAAATTGGGAGTCAAATAATTAAGTACTCACTATGTTAACCCTCAAATTTTATGTTTTGTTATTTTTAACCGGTAACCTTTAGAAATTAACGTTGGTATCCTTGTATTTCAAAGGTTACTACTTACTACAATTTGATTTTTTTTCCCCAAAATACTAGAAGGGGATGAGTCTATGTATTTTCATATAAATTTTTTTAAAATATAATAATATAGTTTCTTCTTCTTCTTGCGGGGACGAGTCTATGTATTTTCATTAGGCTTAGTTATGTTTGGAATTACAACACTAAAGAACACTGGAAAATAGGAAAGCCGAAACAAATTACTTGTTCTTCGAAAAGATGGGATATTCAAATGGGAGTCATCAGCCAATGGGCTCTAGCCAAGATGCATATATGGCACTTCCTTGAGCACCCAACTCGGTGGTCTTGGGTTCAAACCTCGCTATAGGCGAAGTACTGCTGCTATGGTGGTACTTTTTCTTTTTTTTTTGATCCGTGCTATGGTGGTTCATACGCCACTTTGTGGTGGTTTATATTCCTCGTCCCCTTCTTCTTTCCCTAGATTAGATATAGACTAGTGTAAGTTCTCCCGTCATTTGAAAAAAAAAATGGAAAATGGGAGAGTCATTGCACTAACATGTGAAAAATTGGAGAAGATCAATTTTTCCTGTCATTTGAATTGGTTTGCTCACAAATCGATAAACACAAGAGGCCAAATTGTTCAGGCCTTTCAAAATTTGTTTAAACTTGTAAATTTTAAACCACACCCAATTTGATCCTCAACCATTTAGATAAGCGAAACCCATTACCATCATTATCATTTATACTATATCACTAACAAATCAAATAATCACTCCTCAGGAGGGATGATTCACTAAATAGCTAGGATAAAAGAAAATGTCCGCAACTTTTGGTTGCAAAAATAAAATGGTAAAATGGCCCATCATTTAAAGAGGAAAATAATTTGTGTGGAATTTCACTGAATCCAAAGGGACACTAGCTAAATATTAACCGAACTGAATAGTATTTTTTTGCGCTTTCACATTCTTTTGTTGTCAACGTTTCAGTTGTTAATTTTGTTTGCTTCACTATAAGACCCATTATCACAAGAGATTTTATACCTTTTTTCCAAAGTCACTAACCTCTAACCCAATTATCTCAACCGGATAAATACGTACCAAAAAGAGTTTGGAATGAAGTCTTTTGAAATTTCGAATAAGCTGCAATTCGTTAGAGTCTCATTCGGTTTCATTCTCATCAAATTAATTAGATAATCACCACAAAATAAATTAATTCCATATGGGATAAACATCACCCCATCACTATCTAGCTACTTTGTTCCCTATATATACTTGCTGAAGAAGTTCACTTTTCATTATCATTTCTTGTTTGAGAGAGAGAGAGAGAGAGAGAGAGAGAGAGAGAGAGAGAGTACCATATAGCCATGAAGATGAGATCTTTTGCCACCCTTCTCTTCTTTCTCATTTCCCTAGCCATATTTATCAATGACAGTTTAGCCAGTGAGAACAGTGACATCCCCACTTCCAAACAATCCGAAAGTGGCGTCGTCCAACCTGAGTGGTTGCTCTGGGGACGCCCACGCCCATGGGGCCGCCCAGCTCCTAAGTGGCCCATCCCTGGCCATGGTGTGGCACTGCCGCCACTACCAGCCCACAAGTTTCCACCTCTCCCTTGGTGGGCCCATCCGCCACCACCAAAAGGCAGCGGCAGTGGCATTTCCGATATTGAACAAGTCGAGATTGCTGAACAAGACGATAGTTACTACCAGCAAGATTGGTTTTTTCATCCATACATACCAAGGTTTCGTCGTCCAATCCCGCACCCTTTCTTTCCTCGTAGACCCTTCCCAGGTTGGGGGGCCTTGCCGCCCCGACCGGCCCACCATTGAGATGGATTGATTAGTTATATATGTTATTAGGATCGAGTTTGGTCTAGTTAGTAGTAGTAATGAGGAAGATGGTTGTTTCTATGTTTAGGTAGAAGATGTTTCAATAGTCCGTGCAATATCTCTATCTAATAAATAAAAGATGTTTTCCCTTTAGCTTAATTGTTTGTGCTTTGCTTTGTTTTTTATTTTGATTTTATGTTCTTATTGTGTTGTTTAATCACGTGATGTAACATTTTAGAACATTAATTAGTCCAGATCGAACTATTGATGATTCCACCAAAAAAAAAGAAACAAGAAAAGAAGAAAAATGTACATTATTTAATTTAAGATGGAAAACGATCTCTACAAAATAATTATCCATAGTACAAGCAAAACTTCGACACTTCCATTTGCTTGTGTACCTTAACAACTCCTTGAGGTTGATCGAATTTTTTTTTTTTTTATATCGATATCTCAAAAACCAGTTGCAATAAAAATGCTATTTCGATCATCCGAGCAACAATTTTCTGTCCTTTATTGATCTTAGGATCGTAATTTGGTTATGCGCTTATCTAGTAATTATCCACAGTACCTTTTGCCCAAGCACCTTTTATCTGCACTTGGCCTCGTCAAACACCTTTTTTTCGTCTAAGTAGCGATCAAAAAAACGTTGAAAATGGGTGCAGATTCGGGCTCGCTTAAGGCTCGGTATTAAATATCGATCGTTGCAATTCTTCACTTGGTATTCGTTATGTTTGGAATTAACAGCACTAAAGAACGTACCGGAAAACAGTGAAGCCGAAACAAATTACTTCTTCAAAAAGATAAGCTCCGCTCCCGTGGACGTACCCGGTTTTGGGGAACCACGTATATCTCTGTGTCAATCATTTACTGTTTATACTCGAATATTGTGTGCGTGTATGTTTAGATCCTTACAGTATTCAAATGGGAGTCATTGGCCAATGGGCTCTAGCCAATTGGCACTTCCATGAGCACCCAACTTGGACGTCTTGGGTTCAAACTTTGTTATAGGTGAGGTACTACTGCAATGGTGGCTTATACCCCATTTTGTGGTGGCCGGTTTGTATTCCCCGTTGCCTTCCTCTTTCTCTTGATTAGATATAGAATAGTGTAAGTTCTCCCGACATTTGAAGAAAAAGAAAAGAAAGAAAATGGGAGTCATTGCACTTACATGAGAAACACAAGAGGCCAACTTGTTCAGGGCCTTTTAAAAATTTGTTTAAACTTGAAGATTTTAAACCTCGCCCAATTTGATCGTCAACCATTTAGATAAGCTAAACCCATTAATTACGATCATTATCACTAGCAAATCAAGTAATCACTCCACAGTAGGAATGACTGCAGAGGATAAAAGAAAATGTCCGCAAATTTTGGTTGCAAAATAAATTTGTAAAATGGGCCGTCATTCTCTAGGATAATTTGTGTGCAATTTCACTGAATCCAAAGGGATATTAGTTAAACAACGGTGTTAGACTTTGTCTCATATCACTCATCTAAGCCACCCAAAGCTGAGTTAATTAAATCTAAGGGCTACTCCACCTATGGCCGGCCAATTGGTTTTAAATTGAAACCCTCCAAGAAATCTAACAAATGGAACCGAATAGTAGAGGTGGCAAAGGGGCGGGTTTGAACGGGTTGAAATAGGTCGCGGGTCAAATAAGAAACAGTTTGAAATGGGTCGGGTCGGATATAGGTCAAGCCAAATCCAAACCCGTCCGACCCGACCGGTTTTCCTTTTCTTTTTTTTTTTCTCCCCCCCCTCCCGACACGGTTCCTTATCGGCGAATAGTATTCTTGTGTGCTTTTGCATACTTTTATTATCTGAGTCTTGAATCTCCTTAGCACTTGATCTTAACCCAATCAACCGGATAAATACGTACCAAAAAAGAGTTTGGAATGAAATACAAGTGTATGAGTAGAAATGAAGTCTTCTGAAATTTCGAATAAACTGCAATCCATTCAGTTTCATTCTCATCAAATTAATTAATTAGATAATCACCATAAAAGAAATTAATTCCCATATCGGATAACTATCACCCCATCACTACTATCTAGTTACTTCCCTATATATACTTGCTGAAGAGGTTCACTTTTCATTATCATTTTTTGTGTGAGAGAGCTAGAGAGAGAGAACCATATAACCATGAAGACGAGATCTTTTGCCACTCTTCTCTTCTTTCTCATCTCCCTAGCCATATTTCTCAATGACGGCTTAGCCAGTGAAACCAGTGACATCTCCAATGCCAAACAATCCGAAAGTGGTGTCGTCCAACCTGAGTGGTTCTGGGGACGCCCACTCCCAAGAGGTCCATGGGGCCGCCCAGCTCCTAAGTGGCCCATCCCTGGCCATGGTGTGGCACTGCCGCCACTACCAGCCCACAAGTTTCCACCTCTCCCTTGGTGGGCCCATCCGCCACCAGCAGGCAGTGGCATTTCTAATACTGAACAAGTCGAGATTGCTAAACAAGCCGCCAGAATTGAACAAGACGATAGTTACTACCAGCAAGATTGGTTTTTTCACCCATACATACCAGGGTTTCGTCGTCCATTCCCACGCCCTTCCTTTCCCGGTCGTCGACCCTTCCCAGGTTGGAGGGCCTTGCCGCCACGACCGGACCATTGAGATGGATTAGTTATGTTACTAGGATCGAGTTTGGTCTGGTTAATAGTAGTAATGGGGTAGATGATTGTTTCTATGTTTAGGTAGATGATCGTTCTATTGTCCATGCAGTATCTCTCTCTAATAAATATAGATGTTTTCCCTTTAGCTTAATTGTTCGTGTTTTTCTTTGTTTTTTATTTTGATTTTATGTTCTTATTGTGTTGTTTAATCACGTGATATAACCAAAAAAAAGAAACAAGAAAAGAAGAAAATGGTCGTTATTTAACTTAAGAGCATCCCCAATGGGGATGTAAAAGTGGGTTGTATACTTATAATAGCACCAGATGCCAAAAAAAACCCCTCCAATGGGGATGTAAAATAGAAAAAAACAGGTGCTAAAATGGCAGAGATGGAAAAGGGGATGGATATTTCCATCCCCATTTAACTACAGCTATAATGGACAGGTCACACCCAACTGAAAATACCAGAATTTTGGACAGCCGGAGGTTACCTGGTATCGTCGGAAAGTCGTCGGAAAGTCGTCGGAAATGGGAAGAACTCGCCGGAATCTGGTAGAACATGCTGGAATCCGGAGATGACCGTCTCCTACCCCGATTCTTGACGATCCATGGACAGCACAGATGCATGCCGCCGGCCTGCCCTTCTGAAACTCTCGCCGGTTGTTCCCTTTCGGCTGTGAGTTCCCTTTTCGGTTCAGAGAGAGAGAGAGAGAGAGGGAGGTCTGCGAGAGAGAGAGAGAGAGAGAGAGAGAGAGAGAGAGAGAGAGGGAGGTCGTCTGGTTTGGTTTGGCCGTGGGTGTGGTGGTAGAGAGAGAGAGAGAGAGAGAGGGGTCTGCAGATGAGGGTTTTTGAGAGAGTAAAGTTTTGGTCTGTTTTTTGATCCGAGAGAGAGAGAGAGATGAGGGTTTGGTTGGGTTGGGTTGGAATCTCACAGCCAATCCAACCGTTGGCCCTTTTTTTTTTTTTTTTTTTTGATTGAATCTGACCGTTGGGAAGCCAACGGGTGAAAAAATTGCAACGGTAATTTTTTTTTCCTTACCTATAAATATGTGTGTTTTGAGTAGGATTTTTCACAAAAAAAAATTTCTCCATTCTCCACAAACACACTCCAAAAAAAATAGTGTATCAATTATGGCAGATGGAAGTCGTAGTGCGAGAGGAAAATCGTTCACCTCCGATCAAGATGAAGCAATTTGTAATGCTTACTTGTGCGTTAGTCAAGACCCAATTGTCGGTACCAATCAAGCACGATCTAAATTATGGGATCGGGTTGCAAAAAAATACACCGAATTCACAGGAGGCGATGTACGTTCGGATGCTTCTATCAAGTCTCGATGGCAAATCATCCAGCAGGCTTGCAACAAATATCGTGGAATTTTAAGACAAATTCAAAGGCAACATCAAAGTGGAATGACAGAACAAAATGAGGTATTATTATTTTGTTAATATTATTATTTTGTTTTCATAAGAATTTATTTGTATAACAAAATGAGGAATTATTTTGGTTCTATCAAGTTTCTGTTTTCATAAGAATTTTGTTAATATTATTATTTTGATAATTAATTAAATAATTTTTTTATCATGTGTATAGATTGATCTAGCGAAGAGACAGTACAAAGACACTGAGAAAAAACCTTTCGCCAATTTGGATTGTTGCTGGGCAATCTTAGAACACAGTATGAAGTGGGCAGATTTAACCCCACCCCGGTCCGACCCAAGATCTTCACAAATGGATACGAGTTCGGTCCCTCTATCTCCTGATTTCTCTCAAAATCCAAACGAGTCTCCTGATTTCTCTCAAGTTCCAAACACAGCGACTTCATTGGAAGATAGCAATCCTACGAGTGGAGGTAGTGTTCAGTCTCCAAGAAAGAGGCCTCTTGGATGTAAAGCATCAAAGGCAAAATTATTGAAGACCAAAAAAACAGATAATGAGGAACGTGAATGGATAAACTTGATGGAAAAATTCAACCAAACTACATCTGACAAGGAAGATAGGAGAGCTGAAATGGAAGCAAGAAGACTCGCGGCTTTGGAAAAGAGTACGGCAAATGATGAGAGGAGGGTGGCGCTTGAGGAGAGGAAGGCAGCAATAAAAGAAAAAGAGATGGAAGATAGGATTATGCAAATGGACTTGAATTTGGTTCAAGACCCCCAAATGAAGGCTTATTACCAGTATCGCAAGGGTGAAATCTTGGCTAAATGGACGGCTAGCTCAAGTTCGAACGGTTATTTTCCTAGTTTTCCCGATTATTGATTGTAATAAAGTTTTATTATCATATGTAATAGTCTTTAGCAATTATGACTTTGATGTAATCGTTAGGTACTATTCGATAATAAAATGCATTTTATTTAGCTAATGAAGTACAAGACTCGAAAATGAAGTACAAGACTCGATAATGAAGTACAAGACTCGATAATGAAGTACAAGACTCGAAAATGAAGTACAAGACTCGATAATAAAATGCATTTTATTTAGCTAATGTCCACGACACGGGAACCTCAGTCTTCATTTCCATTACGGGCCCATAGATGTTCAATAAGATCGTTGCGGAGCGAATGATGTGCCTCATTTGATCGAATCCTGCGGTTATTTGTAAAGAAATCAACCAATGCAGGTGTCACATCTCTCGAGACTTGAATTGGGCTGGAAGAAAGAAGTTCAGTAATTTCATCACTAACATCGTGATCACGTTGGTCTTCAATTATCATGTTATGCAAAATGACACATGTTTTCATGATGTAGCCTAGATCCTTCTCATTCCAGAATCGCGCCGGTCCTCTCACAATTGCCCAGCGTGCTTGGAGTACGCCAAATGCCCTTTCAACATCCTTGCGACATGCCTCCTGCATCCTCGCAAAGTGTTGCTTCTTTCTTCCTTGTGGTTGAGAAATGGTTTGAACGAGAGTCGCCCATTTTGGATAGATACCATCAGCAAGGTAGTACCCCATGTCGTACTGACTACCGTTAACGACAAAAAGGGCTGGAGGGGCACGACCGGCACTGAGATCATCAAAGAGATGAGATTGATCAAGTACGTTGATGTCGTTGAATGACCCAGGCATGCCAAAGAAAGCATGCCAAATCCACAAATCATACGATGCAACAGCTTCAAGTACGATAGTTGGTTTTCCGCTGCGGCCGCTGAAGAATCCATGGTAAGCAGTTGGACATTTGTCCCACTGCCAATGCATACAATCCAAGCTGCCTAGCATTCCAGGAAAACCACGTTGATTTCCCACATGTAGGAGCCTTGCAGTATCTGCTTCATTTGGTTTTCTCAGGTATTCTGCTTCAAAAATGGAGATAACGCCCTTACAAAAACTTTGAAGAGACTCAACTGCTGTACTTTCCCCAATCTTGAGATACTCATCAAGACTATCAGCAGGCGTCCCGTATGCCAGCATCCTCAGAGCTGCTGTCATCTTTTGGATACCATAAAGACATTCAGCTCCCGTCGCATCATTCCTTTGGACAAACGTCACGTCATGTTGTTGGAGTTTACCCAAGATCTTGTGAAATAAGGGTCGACTCATTCGAAAACGTTGCTGAAACAAGTTTTCGTCATAGAGCGGATACTCACAAAAGTAATCAGCATTGAGTCGTTGGTCGGCACCAACTCTGTCACGGGGGATCCAGGCTCGACCGCTTGTAGAACCAACATGACCTCCTTGTTGGCGTCTTTTATGAAATTTTCGGTACTGCCTCATCATGATCAATTGCGCCATTGCAATCTCATCATCATCGGAGGAAGATCCGTCAAATTCTCCCAATAATATTCTTTGGGTTAAACTGCTCATGACGATTTTTTTTTTGAAAGAGGAGACTGTATGTATATTTGAGTGTGAGAATGAATAATGGGGAGGATAGGTCTATATATAGATGGTAACTAAATGCTGTAGTTGAGAGTGGGTGAGAGTAAATGCTGTAGTTGAGAGTGGGTGAGAGTAAATGCTGTAGTTGAGAGTAAATGACTAAATTAAATGGTGTAGTTGGGAGTAGATGACTGAAATAAATGGTGTAGTTGAGAGGGGAGTAAATGGATCAGGTAAATGATGTGGTTGAGAGTTTGATGAGAGTAAATGGATGAAGTAAATGGTGTAATTGAAGTGGATGAGAAGTTAAAAAAAAAAAATTAGAACGGAAAAAATTTTTTTTTCGGAATAATTTTTTTTTTTAAGTCCTCGATTACCGGATACGGCAAATTATTTTTCAACGGAAGTAATACTTGAATTAGGGTTAAGAAAGTTAGGGAAAATTAAGGAGGAGTGAAAGTTAGTTAATTATCCATCTCTTTTTTACATCTCACCATTGGATGGAGGTGGGTTCTATTTTACATCCAACTAACTTTTAACCACTTTTTACATCTAAAATAACTATCCAACCACTTCTATTTTACAACCCCATTGGGGTTGCTCTAAGGTGGAAAACGCTCCGCAAAATAATCATCCGTGGTACTAATTAGTAACACATCATTATTTCATTTTTAATTAAATAACCTACAATTTTTTTTTGGATTCGACAGTTTTAATACAACCCATTATGTAGTTAATTTTCTTTTAATCAAACCTTTCTGTAGTCAACTCCTAGAAAAGAAAAGAAAAGAAAAACAGCTCCGGTTTTTTTTTTTTTTTTTTGAGAAATCAGTTAGAAATTCATTGATGAATATGATGAGTATAATCTACCGTGTTCAACTAAAGCAGCTTCGTTTGTGTCAAATAAAATGTTTTCCTGCAATGTTTTTTACCCGTTTTCCCTTATTTCCTAGTCGAGTCAATTCTCAATTTCATCCATTCTCTCTTTGCTCTTAGCTCTTATCTCAATCACAAACACAAACAATCTCTTTGAGGGCCCTATTTTTTTAAGATTTCATATAGGGCAGATATAATAGGGTAAATTTCACTAACACCCCTGAGGCTTGTATTATGTACAAAATCACCCCCAATATTTGTGTTATGTTAGACTATACTGCAAAGTTGAGCAAAATGTCAAATTGGTAGGTTCAATTCCGTGGCATACAGGATTCCCCTGAATGGGACAGAAAAAAAAACAAGAGGAAAATTCAGGTGTCTAAGGATTTTCTGACTGTTCGATCCTCTGTGCCGAGGAGTTACCAATTGAGGTATTTCTTCCGACTGTTCGATCCTCTGTGCCGAGGAGTTACCAATTGAGGTAACACAAAAACCAGTTGGCACTAGAAAATAGGGAAGCCCACACAAACTTACTTCTTCTTTATAGACATGGGGTATTCAAATGGGATTTTTTTTTTGTTATCGGCATATTGAAGTGGAAGTTATTGTACTAATAACAAGGGAAAAATTGGAGAATGCCAATTTTCCTTTCATTCAAATTGGTTTATTCAACCTACCTATTGACAAAAAAGAAAAAATGATTTATTCAACAGCTTGTGTGGGTGGTTCGTAACACCGACCTACTCAGATTGGTGTGTGGGGCTTACTTCGGGATCCCACAAAAATGATTTGAGTCGTTGATTAAATTTGGAATAGGTTTTTGAGTACTTTATGCACACAGACAAAAAAAATTGTCAGGTCATTTAGTGTATCATCTAATCTTTCAATTCGTAATTCAGAACTCATGATCTTGGAATCTGAAATATGAATTTTGAAGTAAAGTTAGACAATAAAATGAAAAACTTACAGTTATCTAATTGAGCTAATTTTATTTTTTTTCGGGGGGGGGGGGGGGGACCGCTCAAGAAATTGTGTCAAAATTATTGAATGGCTCGGATCATTTGTGTGGAACCATGAAGTGGGCCCCACATACCGATTGCACAGTCGGTCGGTATCCATATATAGTTGAGTTCGTTCGTTACTCTCCTTTCTAAGTCTTTGAAGAGGTTCTGAATTCAAATTCTCAAAGAGGAGGTGCTCAACTCTCATTGTAATTGCTAACAATAGAACTCCTAATATCCTATTATCGGGAAAAAAATGATTTATACTCAACAAATAGATGAAACACAAGAGGGCAGAGGCCAATTTCGATCTTTAGGTCTTTCAAAATTTTCTAGTCTCCTATAAATAAACTTTAACAATTTAGAACTTACGAATTTCATCCTCAACGATTTAGATAAGCCCAAAATCTTACCGTCATTATCACAAACGAATATCCGATAATCACTCCACACTAGGAATGTTTCACTAAAAAGGATAAAAGAAAATGTCCACAACTTTTCGATATTTATCTTCAAATACAGTGTGTATTTTGGAAGAATTTTTTTGATGCAAATAGGGTATGGAACACGTGATACCCGAGCGCGCATCAACAGAGAGAAAGAGGGGAGAGAGTGGTCAGCTGACTAGGAGAGAGTGTGCTCGGATGTGCGCTAAGTACCACCATGTGGTACCCTATTTGCACCTAAAAATTTCTCGTATTTTGGTTGCAAGATAAAATAGTAAAACGGCCCATCATTCTCTCAGATAATTGGTGCGGAATTTCCTCTTCTTTTTTTGGTCAAACGGAAATTTAATAACTGGTGCGGAATTTCACTTAATCTAAATGAACAGCAATTAATTAATTAATTAGATAAACACAAGAGTACTCGATATATATGAAGTCTTCTGAAATTTCAAATAAACCTGTACAATGAATTAGAGTCTCATTCAGTTTCATCTTCATCCTAATCAAATTAATTATATTCTCATCATAAAAGAAATTAATTCCCATATCAGATAACCCATCACCCCATAAAAATCTAGCTACCTTGTTCCCTATAAATACTTAGTGAAGATGCTCACCTTTTATTATCACTTCTTGTTTCGGAGGTAGAGAGATAGAGTACTGTAAGCCATGAAGACGAGATCTTTTGCCACCCTTCTCTTCTTTCTCATTTCCCTAGCCATATTTCTCAATGACGGTTTAGCAAGTGAAAACAGTGACATCTCCACTTCTAAACAATCCAAAAATGGCGTTGTCCAACCTGAGTGGTTGCCCTGGGGACGCCCACTCCCAAGAGGTCCGTGGGGCCGCCCGGCTCCTAAGTGGCCCATCCCTGGCCATGGTGTGGCACTGCCGCCACTACCGGCCCACAAGTTTCCACCTCTCCCTTGGTGGGCCCATCCACCACCATCAAAAGGCAGCGGCAGTGGCGTTTCCGATACTGAACAAGTCGAGATTGTTGAACAACCTGACAGCATCGAACAAGACGATAGTTACTACCAGCAAGATTGGTTTTTTCACCCATACATACCAGGGTTTCGTCGTCCATTCCCACACCCTTTCTTTCCTCGTAGACCCTTCCCAGGTTGGGGGGCCTTGCCGCCACAACCGGCCCACCATTGAGATCGATTAGCTACGTTATTAGGATCGAGTTTGGTCTTAGGAGTAGCAATGAGGTAGATGGTTGTTTCTATGTTTAGGTAGATGATGGTTCTATTTATTGTCCATGCAATATCTCTCTCTAATAAATAAAGATGTTTTCCCTTTAGCTTAATTGTTCGTGTTTTTATTTGTTTTTTTTTTAATTTTATTTTATGTTCTTATTGTGTTGTTTAATCACATGATATTACATTTTAGAACATTAGTCCAGAACTATTGATGATTCCACCAAATAACGAAACAAGAAAAGAAGAAAATGTTGATTATTTAATTTAAGATGGAAAACGCTCTGCAAAATAATCATCCATGGTACTAAGCAACCCATCATTATTTCATTATCTTCAAACAAACAAAAAATCATTATTTCATTTGTAATTAAATGGGTAGCCACTTTCAATTAACCTACAATTATTTTTGGGAATTTATAATGACACTCCCTAAATTTATAATGTGATCACTCCCAAAGGGGACTGCGGTTATCAATTTGGGGAGTGGCATTATCAATGCCCATTGGATTCAATAGTTTTAATACAACCCATTCTGTAAGTTAATTTCCTTTTAATCAAACCTTTCTGTAGTTATTCCTAGAAAAGTAAAATCAGCTCCGTTTGTTTCAAATAAAATGTTTTCCTGCAATTAATGTTTTTTTACCCATTTTCCCTAGTTTCCTAGTCTAGTCAATTCTCAATTTTCATCCATTCTCTCTTACCCTATTATCTCAATCACAAAAATCCCTGTATATATATATTATTTGATATAAATGACAGTGTTAAGATTTATGGTACCATCCCCATGGTGCAATATTTTTTTAAGAATAGGGTAAATTTCACTAAACACCCCTGAGGCTTGTATTATGTACAAAATACCCCCCGAGATTTTTATTATATTAGAGACTATACTGCAAAGTTGAGCACAATGTCAAATTAGTAGGTTCAATTCCCTACTGGATTTGCGCGATTGGGACAACAAAAAAAAAAGAAGAGAAAAATGATTATCACACTTTTCTTTTGGGAATTGATTTTGTCATCCCCTTTTTGTTAATGCCACTCACATTCTCTCACAAAACAAATCATCTAATTAAGACACAAAGGGGAGTGACATTAACAAAAAGGGGAGTGGCAAAATCACTCCCCTTTCTTTTTTATATTTACACTTTTTTATCTTTTAGAAAAAGAATTATCTACACAATATTAATATTAAAAAAATAAAAAATGAAGCGTGGATATCGAAAAGAGAAATGTGAAAATCACTCCCCATTAAAAAAAACTCGTATATTTGGATTGCATTACCCAAAAACCAGTTGGCACTAGAAAACAGGGAAGCCCACACAAACTTACTTCTTCTTTATAGACATGGGGTATTCAAATGGGATTTTTTTTGTTTTTGTTTTTTTTTTTTGATAAGCAAAAAGTTTATTAAGAAAACTTGACAAAGGGTACATCAAGTTGGGGGGAGGGGAGGAGAATCCAACCAAGGTTGGAAAACAATGGACCGAAGTCCACACACCTTAGGGGCAAAAACCCAAAAACTTAAGAGCCTCAAAACCCCCACAACTGAAAAATAAGCCCCGCCCAATAATCAAAACCAAAACCTAAACCAAACACCCCTAAACACCATTGCCACAAAAACAGAGTAGTCGCCATCGCATAACACCCCACATATAATAACACCCCTAAACACCATTGTCATTCACACGAGCACACATATATAGTTGGCTCATCGGAAAGACATAACACCCCACTTACCACCTCCTAGACCCCACGCCCATGAGAAAGCTAAAGAGGACCTCTGCCGAAACCGGTCTCATTCCTTTGGTGCTTATTCCTTTGGAGAGGAGCGAAAGAATTGTTTTTTAGTAAACTTTCCAGGTCTTTAGCTTCCTGTTCAATCATCTTTTTCATTCTCAAAACACCAGCGTCATCAAACTTAATTCCTAACTTAGTGCCTGCTATGATAGTTTCTTGAAGTTCCTCTTCAATTCTGTACTGCTCAGCTATAAACCCAGATACTTCATGAGACGGGACATAAGTTCCTCTCGACTCAATCGAAACCAAATCTTCACCGAAATGTTCCGTATCCTTAATCACCTCGATTGGATTGAGATCAACAACTAACTGTATGCCCTCAACTTCCTTGTCATTCAAAAAACCTACTTCCGAAAGATTATAAAAGCCTACATCAAGTTCTGCTCGCTCTGAAACTGTGCCAATATCCAAGGGTCCATCTTCTAAGCAAGGAAAATTCTCCCTTGCAATAATGGTTCCATCAGCCAAGGATTGGGATGTATCCTTAGTATTAATTTCGGTCTCAATAGGTTCAGAGAAGACCACTAACTGATTATCCCCTTCAATATTAGTCTCCTTGGGCTTAGAATCAGCCCCACCACCTACTAAATCACAGAGGGTTTCACTCCCTTGTCCTACGTTCAGCTCCGCACCCGAAGAGGTTCCATTAGTATCACTTTCAGACACCGAAGTATCCATTTCATCATCCTCATCCTTGTCCTCATCATCCTCCTCTTCCTCTTCCTTTGATTCATCTTCTGAATGCGAGGTAGAATGCAGACTTAGTCTGGGGATTTGTTTCTCCGCTTCATGCGGTTGGTCGCACGAATCTTCCATCACCTTAACTTTGTAACACTTTTCTCCCACCTCAACGATAATCCATTCATCAATTTCCTTGAAAATATTAGTGGCGATTAAAATCTTAGCCTCCGCAAAAGATGACATCTTCAACGTCGATTCATCCGTAGATATGAAAGAACCCCATAATTCTCCAATGGATTTGAAAGAATTGTTGCTCCATCCGTTAAGAGGCATTCCATAGCAGCATAACCATACAAATCTTTCAGCGCATGCTGCTTGCCCATCCCATGGTTTAGATTCAGAGAACCACCTTTGAAGACATTTTTCTTCAATCAATTTCTCCATTTCCTCTTTGGATGAACAAGTTAAAATCACTGCCCTTCCACCAAGCGCCTTTATATCGATATTGTCTAGTCCCATACCTGCCATCTGGACCTTCAAATCATTGATTGAAATTAACTTATGTAGTTTTGCCACCGCGCTGCGGTAAAGCCACTCATTTCCAGCAGAATTTAACGATATCCTTCGACACATTTGATCACTACTTTTCAACCCCTTCTCTGCCTCCTTTTCAACACTACCGCCTTTGTTAATTTCACCTGATACCATCTGGGCAAAAGATATTCCTTGATTGAAGCTCTTGTGACCATTTTTTCCTATGTCAAAGTGAGTACCATGATTCCCACGAATCCCTTGCAAACTTGTTTCCACATCAGGACGATGAAATATGGGAACCTTCAAAGCTGATTTGGTCATGTACTGTCCAAAAGAAGCTTCTTTGACATAAAGCTTCTTATCACTAACCCACAACCCATTGGATTTTGAAATTGCAACCCCTGCTGAAACGTGACAATCATATCTAACAAACCCAAATTTGGAACCAGTTCTTTTGCTCCGTTTATAGGGAATGAAAGCATCTTTGACAACACCATAATTATTGAAAGTTTTCCTGAGCCAACCTTGATCAACCCCCTCAGGCAAGTTGTCAATGAAAAGAGTGAACAAAGGTTGATTTTTACTACCTACCTCCCCATTCTTATTCCTCTGCTTGTTAATCACAGGGACCCATCCTCCCTCGTTTTGGCTCCGAACAGCCATGGCCGCACGGTATAAAGCATACAAACACCAAATAGGGAGAATACTACTATAACTCAAAACAACAGCTAAGCAAACAGTCGTACCCACAATACAACACGGCACTAGCAGAACAAAACAGACATCCAAAGTTGAACCAGCAGGCAGAGAGCAGACCTTATCGACGGATGAGCAAAACCAACAGACGATAAATAGCTGACCTTATCGACGGATGAGCGGCTCAGAGCTAGCACCGGCAGAGGAACCAAACGAAATCGAAAATAAACTGACCTTATCGGCGGAGATCGACGGTGAGAAGGTTCGGTCGCGCTGAAATCCCAAACGGCGACAAAAATCGGACTTCGGCGCTGAAATCCCACCAGCGAAAAATCTTGGGCGCTGGAGTTTGATGGGAAATATCCAGGGAGGGGTTCCGGGAAGGGAGAAAGGAAGCTAAGGGGGGTGGGGGAAACTCACGGAGAATGGGGTTTCAGGGAAAATATCGGCGAGGAAGTTCGGAGGATGGGGTTTCAGGGAAAGAATCGAGGGATGGGTACGGGGAGGCTAGGAGGAGGGGCGGCCAGCGGCGGCCGCTGGAGAAGGCGAGGGGTGGGTGGGCTAGGGTTTCATCTTTTCAAAATCGCCTAAATCGCCTAAAATCCTTCTCCAACACTATTTCAAACTTTTTTTTTTTTTTTTTTTTTTTGTTATCGGCATATTCAAGTGGAAGTTATCGGCATATTCAAGTGGAAGTTATTGGTGTACTAATAACATGGGAAAAATTGGAGAATGCCCATTTTCCTTTCATTTAAATTGGTTTATTCAACCTACCGATTGACAAAAAAATTCAACAGCTTGTGTGGGTGGTTCGTAACACCGACCTACTTTGATTAGTGTGTGGAGCTCACTTCGGGATCCCACAAAAATTATTTGAGTCGTTGATTAAATTTGGAATAGGTTTTTGAGTACTTAATTAATGCACACAAAAAATTGGTCAGCTCATTCGGTGTTTCGTCCAATCTTTCAATTCGTCATTCAGAACTTATGATCTTGGAATCTGAAATATGAATTTTGAATTAAGTTAGACAATAAAATGAATTTACTTATAGTTATCTAATTGAGCTGTTTTTTTTTTTGGGAAAGCCGCTCAAAAAATTGTGTCAAAATTATTGAATGGCTCGGATCATTTGTGTGGAATCTTGAAGTGGGCCCCACATACCAATTGCACAATCGGTCGGTATCCATATACAGTTGAGTTCGTTCATTACTCTCCTTCCTAAGTCTTTGAAGAGGTTCTGAGTTCGAATTCTCATAGAGGAGGTGTTCGACTCCCATTGTAATTGCGAACAACGAAACTCCTAATATCCTATTATCGGGAAAAAAATGATTTACTCAACAAATAGATGAAACACAAGAGGGCAGAGGCCAATTTCTTCAGGTCTTTCAAAATTTTCTAGTCCTATAAATAAACATTAACAATTTAATTACTAGAACTTACGAATTTCATCCTCAACGATTTAGACAAGCCCAAAATCTTACCGTCATTATCACAAACGAATATCCGATAATCACTCCACACTAGGAATGTTTCACTAAAAAGGATAAAAGAAAATGTCCACAATTTTTCGATACTTATCTTCAAATACAGTGTGTATTTTGGAAGGAATTTTTGGATGCAAATAGGGTATGGAACACGTGATACCCGAGCGCGCATCAACAGAGAGAAAGAGGGGAGAGAGTGGTCAGCTGACTAGGGGAGAGGGTGCTCGGATGTGCGCTAAGTACCACCGTGTGGTACCCTATTTGCACCTAAAAATTTCTCGTATTTTGGTTGCAAGATAAAATAGTAAAACGGCCCATCATTCTCTCAGATAAATGGTGCCGAATTTCACTGAATCTGAATGAACAACAATTAATTAATTAATTAATTAGATAAACACAGGAGTACTCGATATATATGAAGTCTTCTGAAATTTCAAATAAACCTGTACAATGAATTAGAGTCTCATTCAGTTTCATCTTCATCCTAATCAAATTAATTATATTCTCATCATAAAAGAAATTAATTCCCATATCAGATAACCCATCACCCCATAAAAATCTGGCTACCTTGTTCCCTATAAATACTTAGTGAAGATGCTCACCTTTTATTATCACTTCTTGTTTCGGAGGGAGAGAGAGAGAGTACTGTAAGCCATGAAGACGAGATCTTTTGCCACCCTTCTCTTCTTTCTCATTTCCCTAGCCATATTTCTCAATGACGGTTTAGCCAGTGAAAACAGTGACATCTCCACTTCTAAACAATCCGAAAGTGGTGTCGTCCAACCTGAGTGGTTCTGGGGCCGTCCACGTCCATGGGGCCGCCCAGCTCCTAAGTGGCCCATCCCTGGCCATGGTGTGGCACTGCCGCCACTACCAGCCCACAAGTTTCCACCTCTCCCTTGGTGGGCCCATCCACCACCAAGCAAAGGCAGCGGCAGTGGCGTTTCCGATACTGAACAAGTCGACATTACTGAACAACCTGACAGCATCGAACAAGACGATAGTTACTACCAGCAAGATTGGTTTTTTCACCCATACATACCAGGATTTCGTCGTCCATTCCCACACCCTTTCTTTCCTCGTAGACCCTTCCCAGGTTGGGGGGCCTTGCCGCCACAACCGGCCCACCATTGAGATCGATTAGCTACGTTATTAGGATCGAGTTTGGTCTTAGGAGTAGCAATGAGGTAGATGGTTGGTTCTATGTTTAGGTAGATGATGGTTCTATTTATTGTCCATGCAATATCTCTCTCTAATAAATAAAGATGTTTTGCCTTTAGCTTAATTGTTCGTGTTTTTCTTAGTTTTTTATTTTGATTTTATGTTCTTATTGTGTTGTTTAATCACGTGATATTACATTTTAGAACATTAGTCCAGAACTATTGATGATTCCACCAAATAAAGAAACAAGAAAAGAAGAAAATGTTGGTTATTTAATTTAAGATGGAAAACGCTCTGCAAAATAATCATCCATGGTACTAAAGCAACACATCATTATTTCATTATCTTCACACACAAAAAAACATTATTTCATTTGTAATTAAATGAGTAGCCACTTACAATTAACCTACAATTATTTTTGGGATTTTGTAATGTCACTCCCAAAGGGGAGTGCGGTTATCAATTTGGGGAGTGGCATTATCAATGCCCATTGGATTCAACAGTTTTAATACAACCCATTCTGTAGTTAATTTCCTTTTAATCAAACCTTTCTGTAGTTATTCCTAGAAATGTAAAATCAGCTCCGTTTGTTTCAAATAAAAATTTTTCCTGCAATTAATGTTTTTTTTACCCATTTTCACTGAATCTAAATGAACACCAATTAATTAATTAATTAGATAAACACAAGAGTGTACTCGATATATATGAAGTCTTCTGAAATTTCAAATAAACCTGTACAATGAATTAGAGTCTCATTCAGTTTCATCTTCATCCTAATCAAATTAATTATATTCTCATCATAAAAGAAATTAATTCCCATACCAGATAATCATCACCCCATAAAAATCTAGCTACCTTGTTCCCTATAAATACTTAGTGAAGATGCTCACCTTTTATTATCACTTCTTGTTTCGGAGAGAGAGAGAGTACCGTAAGCCATGAAGACGAGATCTTTTGCCACCCTTCTCTTCTTTCTCATTTCCCTAGCCATATTTCTCAATGACGGTTTAGCCAAAGAAAACGGTGACATCTCCACTTCTAAACAATCCGAAAATGGCATTGTCCAACCTGAGTGGTTGCCCTGGGGACGCCCATTCCCAAGAGGTCCATGGGGCCGACCTGGCCATGGTGTGGCACTGCCGCCACTACCAGCCCACAAGTTTCCACCTCTCCCTTGGTGGGCCCATCCACCACCAGCCAAAGGCAGCGGCAGTGGCGTTTCTGATATTGAACAAGTCGAGATTGATGAGCAACCTGACAGCATCGAACAAGACGATAGTTACTACCAGCAAAATTGGCTTTTTCACCCATACATACCAGGGTTTCGTCGTCCAATCCCACGCCCTTTCTTTCCTCGTAGACCCTTCCCAGGTTGGGGGGCCTTGCCGCCACGACCGGCCCACCATTGAGATGGATTAGTTATATACTATATTATTAGGATTGAGTTTGGCAATAACGTACCTAGATGGTTGTTTCTTTGTTTAGGTAGGAGTTTGTTCTATCGTCTACGCATTATCTCTAATAAATAAAGATGTTCTTCTGTTAGTTAAATCGTTTTTGTGTATTTCTTAGTTTTTTTTTATGTTGGCCGGTTATTATACGTTCTTATGATGTTTTCACTTGATATAACATTTTGCCGAAACTATAAATGATTCCAACAAAATAAGAGAAGAAAATGTCTCTTGTTAATTTAAGATGGAAATATCTGTCAAATAATTTTCCATATTTCATTGCGATTATATTGGATATATGTGAGAGGTAGGGTTTTAGTTTTAGATCTAATCTATGGGAATAATTAAATGGAATTGGCAAACATGTGATCATTTTCTCCCTTAATTTAATTATTTTTAGTCAACAATGCATTTGTTTTCTTTTCTACTATTTGCTTAACGAAATAATGTTATTCTAGACCTAAACGGATATGAAATTTTTAAAGTAACTAAAATTTCTTGTAAATCAGTTCCGCTACAACCTTTCATTATTTTCCGGTTTTATTCCACCTTTTTATCCGTAACTTTTACAAAATAGTGGAGTGCAAAAATTATTATCTCTTTTTTTTTTTTTACGTGTTCTTGGTATTTTAATCGATTACCGATTGCAATGGATTCTGCATTTCTTTTGGTACAAAAATTAGGAGGCGATGGTGATAGAGTATATTATTATCCA
The DNA here is from genome assembly GCA_018127125.1 of Rhododendron griersonianum. Classification (NCBI taxonomy): domain Eukaryota; kingdom Viridiplantae; phylum Streptophyta; class Magnoliopsida; order Ericales; family Ericaceae; genus Rhododendron; species Rhododendron griersonianum. Next base: position 3,765,684 of record CM030799.1, on the reverse strand, counting down.
TAAAAAATAAAAATAAAAACACCTTATGATATCATTGTCAAATCTTTTGTCACACGTAAAGACTTGTTTTATTCATTAAGGAATATAGTGACATGGAATCAGGACCCATCTGATTGTGAAATCTTTTGCCTAAGTTTTTTTTTTTATATTCTGAATTTGAAATAGTGCTGCAAACAAAACGAGTTGTTTGTGTCTTCAATTCATAGGCACCTCGAGACTCAACCTGTCAATAAATGAATCGAGCTCAAGTTTCAAGTTTAAACTACGAAGCTTGAGCTACTTGCAATATCAGCTCGCTTATCAAAAGTTGGCTCCTTTTGTACGTAGATGTTTTGGCTTGTTCATTATTGAATTCAGCACGACTTAAGCTTATGCCGCGTACGAGCTAGACTAGTTTTAAACAAGTCAAATTTTAATACTTCAAAGCTAGGCTAAACTCGTTTGCAGCCCTATTTGAATGATGAATGAGGCCATCGTAATTGCCCAAGGCTGTTCATTCCGTCACAAACGATTCGGATTGAATCTGAGAACATATAAATCTAAACTGTCCCTTGTTAGATCAAAATTCGAGTCATTAAAATTGCTAAGGTGAACGACCGAATCGGTCACCGCTTGACAGAGGATTCTTGGCAGCGTTCCCTATTCAACTCTGAGAGGAGGGATATTCCAGACTTCATTTTGAACAAGGAGGCATATTCACGTTCTACCCTCCTTAAAGTAGAGGGAGACAGAGACCGTCAGTTAGAGAAAGGAGCGAGAAGAGCGAAGGCGCCTCTGTTTCTCTCTCCTCCCCATAGATTAGTACCAGACCCTCTCTCTCTCTCTCTCTCTCTCTCCTGTATATGACAGAGAAATAAATTCTGGCAAATTCTCTCTCTCTCTCTCTCGTCTGATTAGATCGACCATAGATACAGTACTGGATTCAGAGAGAGATAAAATTGTCCTTGTAGAGAGAGAGAGAGGGGGGGAGGGGGACGATGGAGGACGTGGCGGGTTCATCCGGATCCATGATGCGAAACGCAGCCGCAACAACCACGACGTCTTCTCTCTCTTCGTATTCGTTTTTTACGAATTACCCGCTCTTCTCCGCTCTCATTGCTTTCGCCATCGCCCAATCCATCAAGTTCTTCACCACCTGGTACGCCTGCCCTGTATATCTTCGCCCTTTTAAATATTTATAACTGTGCCACGCAGACAAATATGTATAACTATGATTATGTCTGGGCCAGCTTACACACCCCTTGATTAAATTGGACATTAGAATTTTAAATCGCGGTATTGGAAAGCCTGAGGGTATCGGTGATAGACTATTCCTGATTTGTTGTGATGTGAAATTATGTATCTGATTGGAAATGGTGTTACCCAACGAGAGTTGTCTCCATTCGCTAGGGGGTTTGCTCCCGCCATGGATGTGTGAGTTCGATTATTGGGGGTTGACCAACCAATTAGGAGGTGAAAGTCTGTGGGTTGCCTCATAGGCGAGTCAAGTGGCCTCCTAGCTGAAATAGCTGGAAAAAAGAAAAAAAGAAATGGTTTTGAAATAGTTGAACTTTTTTTTTTTTTTGAAAAGAAATAGTTGAACATAGTCTACGCTGATTTTGTTGCTTCTTTCATGATCTGTGCTGATTTTGTTCCATTTTCACTCAACTGCCTGTGAAACTGTTTGATAACTTGTCCAAATTTGGTTTTTCACCTTTCAAAAAAAAAACTTGTCCAAATTTGGCTCCCAGGAATGCACAATTTGTTAACACGATCTAGGGGAAATAAACGCATAAAAGAAAGTAATGAAAAAGACAAACACAAGAGAGGGGATATATAAATGGGCACCCCTCTAGTGGACGGTGGGATTAGTCTTGGAAATTAGTCGAGGAGTTCGTAAGCAAACACATACACCTTGAGTTATAAAAAAAAGAAAAGAAGAAGGTATACAAAATTCCATAAGATAGAAATCCAACCAAGCTAAAAGCAAGGAATCACCAATACGGCATCCTCATAGATATTGCATATGTCATATTGTGGAATTTGTTGTCCAATGGCTATGGAAACCATTCTCAGGGGGTCCAATAAACTATATGGACTGAATGAGTAAATGGATTAAAACCCATGTTCTTAAGGATTTCTAGGTAGGTCATTCTTACATCAACTAAAATACCATTTAGCGAAAACAACTTGACTGTTGTCATTAGCCTGAAGCAAAAAAAAAATATAGCAGAAATGCACCCTCATATCTCATGCATCCAATCAAGCAGACCCATTTTAGGTCTTTTTAATTTTTCTTTTCACAGCTCTCAGTTGCGTTCCTATTCTCCGCACAACCTAGTTGATAGCCCCATAAGTAATGCTTCAAACACAACGGACTACGGGCCTGTTTGTTTGATGGGATTAATAGGGAAGGGATATATAATCTCATAAGACATGTAGTCCCATCGCACTAATAGTAATGGGATTAAGAAATACCGCACGCGCCATGGTATTACGTCTCATACTTTGTTGAATTATACTAGGGGCCGTTAGTTTAAGACGGGTGATAAAGCACTGGAATGTGATACCTGTAGATATAGTCCATTATGACGCTCATATCCAGTTAAATAGCGGCACCGAAATGTGTTGTATTAAAAGACATGAAGAGGAACATCATTTCAAAACAAGTCTAGAAGGTAACTTCTGCAGTTATTGATTTCACTTATAGATGCAAGTAATAAGCTTGTCCAATGCCTTCTCTGGCTTTGTAGATTTGGATTTAGCTAGTTGTAACTTGAATGGTTGTCCTATAGGTTGATTGTCTATCTGGATTTATAATAAGTTCATCCAGAGAGTCTTATGCTTCCCTGGATTTGCAGGTATAAGGAAAGACGATGGGATCTCAAGCAACTTATTGGATCTGGTGGAATGCCATCTTCACATTCGGCAACTGTTACTGCTCTTGCTGCAGCCGTTGGTTTTCATGATGGCTTTGGAGGATCACCATTCGCAACTGCATTGGTCTTAGCATGTGTTGTATGATTCTTACTTTTTTGAGAAAGCTGTGTGTAGTTCTGTATATCTTATCTACCAGTGGAATCCTATATATTGTGAGATGCCCTAAGTAGTAGTAGTTTTTTATGGGTTCATCGTGATGTAGATCGCACATGCTAAACCGAGTTGATTTTGACTAGACTAAGTTATTGTTTCGACACACAGAGTAATTGCACTGGATGTTTGATTTATAATTTAGGATCTTGTCACTCGTCTAATCTTCGGAAAAGTCTTGACACCTCGTGTGCACTCATAAGTATTTGTGTGTGCTAAACAAACTAACCGTCGAGTCTCAATCTATCGGCGTCGGCCATGGCCCAGTTAAGTTTAGTCGTCATTGTTGTGGTCTGAGACTCTGGAAGGGGTAAATGAGGAATGGTATTTCAGGTACAGAAAACTTTTGGCAGAATTTGCACACTTCTGCCTCATTGGCAAACCCACAAAGTTTACAGTTAATGGGTCATGTATTACCAAATTGTACAACTATCTCTGCAATACAAGTAGATTCTTCTTCCTATTACTATTTTCATGATGCCTCGTTTGACATATGGGTTTGAGATTTATTCTTGGAAGTATATTTTATGGCAGGTAATGTATGACGCATTTGGTGTAAGGTTACATGCTGGTCGCCAAGCAGAGGTTTGATGCTCTCTCTCTCCCCCCCAATGGGCCCAAACCCAACTTCATCTCCCACCACCTCCTCCCCAACCAAAAACAGGCCACATAAGCTCTTATTTGGACTCTGATATGTTTCTTTGGCTTTTTGCTCAAGCAATCACATATGCATGTTCTTCAACCTTAACAGTTCACACCTGCAGCACATCTTGTGTAGATCTAAAATGAATTCTTTTGTGATGTCGAACTGAATTTCTTCAGGTTTTGAATCAAATTGTTTATGAACTGCCTGCTGAACATCCTCTTGCTGAGAGCAGACCCCTACGTGAACTCCTTGGGCACACCCCTACACAGGTTACGTTCATAGCTTTGGATTTCCATCATCTTTGGTTGATATATCCTTGGCTACATAATTGACTTGACAAATGATGATGATAGTTAAATGTTACTGTTCATGATATATATAGTACAACAGCCTTCTTTAACATTCTAAAAATGGGGTAGAGTTGAAAAAACTCGTTTAGAACTTTAGGCTGCATTACTCTAAAAATCATCCCCTTCCCCCAAATCAAAAAGGGGAAGAAAAAAAAAAGTGGGAATGAATGTCGTTTCTAAATTTTTGCAATCTTATTGCAGGTAATTGCTGGCAGTTTTCTGGGACTTGTCACCGCGATAGTTGGTCATTTTATTGTTGCATCTGGTACAGCTTGATGCATGATTGAATCCCCAAAATAATATGAATCAGGAATGCAAACTTCCACCACGACATAGAAGTGTTCTCAAATCCTAACTTCAAGGCGGTTTTATGTGTGACTTTGTTAGGATATTCTTGTACTGGATGGCCCTGTCATCAGAAGAATTGTAGACTAGATGCACTTTATTTTATTGGAATTTTTTTATAGCATGGAAGATGTTATTTTGGCTTCAAATTGGTCAGAATACACATTTTGTGTTACGTTTACATTGTGAAGCTAGGACTCTTGTTTAGATGCAGCTGCAGCAGTGAAATTAGTTGATTGTGGCTTGTGGGCAATTTGTTCTCTGTACTTACTTGGAAACATTGGGGGGAAACGTCAACTTCCGATTGTACTCGCTGTTTTTTCATTTTCATTTTGGATCTGGTTTTAAAGTTTGAGATCTCTGTGTGGCATGATGGAGTTACTCGCAGTAAGCACTCGAAAGAAAAGGAATTAAGGTTGCTTTATCTGAATGCCGCAAGTGAAATTCAAGATATCAGGGTAATTTTTGTGATGAAATGGTCAATTATTTATTGAAATTTCTTCCACCAGATAGGAGTATCTCATGCTCGCGCGCACAGACCACAATATATGCACAATATGCATCTCATTTATAACTCAAACCAAAACAACTTTGTGTTCCGAAAACAAATCCTACGCACAATATCTATCTCGCTGATACATACATCGAATTTAAATAAAACTTGGTGCATGCAAGCTGCTACAAAAACTAAGCTAGATAAAGAAAAGCAGTTCTCTGTAGCTGCTCAAAGCAGGATATCTCCATAGCCTCTGTGGACACTTGCTGAAATCACCAGTAGAAAATTTCGAATCAGCAACTTCTCTCCAAAATGCTTGTGTTTAGACAATATAAGGAGGGAGGACAACTTCGTCAAGTTTAAAACCATATACGTCTATAAGTGAGTGGAGTTTGATCGCAAAATGGTGGAAAAAACCGTTCTCATCTCTACATAAGGATCACCAAAAACGCTTGACTTCACCCGCCAAGCAACATGGTCATCCGGCCTAACTAAGATAGCTCCTCTACTTGTCATCTGACATATATCCCACCATGATGATGAAGTCGAACTCTGCTTCACTTCCACAATATCTATGTAATTCTTCCAAGGCAACAGTGCTTCCTCGCTGCCTACTTCAACTCCATTAGCAGCACCATGTGGCCACATCACACATACTCTAGCAGAAACTTTGAATTCCTCCGCCACCTTGAAAGCAGCGTGAGCTAGATGGTAAGACGGCGCCACTGGGGCTATAATTAGAAGAAACTCTATTTTGTCTCCGGAAACGAGATCCAGCGTTGAAAATGTTTCCTACAAAAGATAATCACTCATAAAGTGTGTGCGTGCGCGGGTGTGAGCTCATTTCAACAAACAAATAAAAGTGAAAAACTCGTATCGTAATTCTTTACAAACCTCACTGGAGAGGTTTGCTAATGCCCTAACATTCATGTGAGGCAACCTTGTTCCGGGATCTGCGGAGGGGACATAATCCTGTCGACGACCTGTTGGTAGTTCTCGTATGTCTGATTTCGTACAGCCAGTGGGAACAACTGCTCCTTGATTGTACCTAACATGAATGGCTTATGGTTAAGCACGTGCTACACAAACAGAAAAACCAAACATATACAGAATGGTGTGGTTGACTTGTGAACCTGTTATTTAAAAGAAAAAACCATCAATGAGCCTTTTAATTATAGACTGTCAGAGCCACATCATTCTGGTGGAAGATTTTGCAATGAAATAATGGAAGATAGTAGTAGTTTCCTAAACTCATTGATTCCGAACTGAGAAAATATAATCAATCAGAGGATGACTTCTGAATTGTGGAAGGGTAGGTGACTAAAAGGTCGCTAATTTCGCCATATTTCTCATCCGAGAAGTCTAACTGTCCAAGCATGATCAGTACTTTTCAGGCTTCTCAGACGGAACATAAAGCATATCTAATGTAGTAATGTTCAACAGTATAAAAAGCTATGAAAGAGAAGTTCGATATATAAACCTTTGAAACTTTTAGGGACAATCTCAGGAAGCAGAAAATCAATGAACAATAGCAATTTCAGAGCTGAAACTAAATAGTAGAATCATGGTGATACCGAAAACCGAGATCCTCCGCAGGGAACTGGAGCTGAAGACTCTTTCCTTCTTCAAATATACGCCTGAGTTTAGCAAGCCTTGAATATCCAAGTGGGTTCTTCTCGTTCAAAATAAAATCCGACAGCTGTGCACGACCTAGGATGAATATCCCATCCAAAATTCCCCTCTGCAATCCATGTGGCAACATGGAACCGACCGCATGATTAATGACCTGATGTACTGCCAAACCATAATAGCAGGAATGAAAATAACTGTTATAAGTGAAATTAAACTAGTAGATGTTTAAGAAGGAAATCAGAAGACTTCCATGTGTTGAAAAGATTGAAAGTAACAAACTGCTTTCACTTACCTGAGTTTGCAACAGACGGATCAAGACCAAGGGCAGCTGGAACTTCCATGGCTGCTCTAAAATTTTGGACACTAAGTGCTGTGTTAAAAATGGCAATCTGAAAAAATGATCAAGGAATTGACATCAATACGTCAAATAAAAAGAGGAAAACAAGTGTAAAGAGAGAGGAAGAAAAGGGGGGGACAAATTAGTACCGGACGGCGTTCCATTTCGTAAGTCTGCATAACTGAATACGGAGAAATGCCTTTTAACACAGAAGCCAACTTCCAGGCAAGATTATGAGCATCCTGAATGCCGGTATTCATCCCTGCACATACCACACAGGGATTCTAAGATAATTGTCTTTTTCTCCATATTGATCTAAAACAAGATAATTTTGTTGTTCCCTTACGGATGTTAAAGAAGGAGCATCCCTTTAACAACTCCACAAACGTGATGACATGCAGCAGGGTATTGGGCCCCTCTTTCTGTCGCAACCACAAGGATTTCTATCCGACCATACTGATATTCAGCAATTCAAATATGAAACCTATTGTTTTGCATCCTCTTTTAGGATAACTTGATCGAGGTTCAACCTAACAATATCACTAAGTTGCAGAACTAAACAAGTGCTGAATCCAGTGACACCAACATCAATATGCCAGACAATGAAGTAACAAGAAAAACAAATTCATGATAAGTACGTGTACAATCCCCTCCTAACCAGACAAGAAAAGGCAAGAGGAAAAAAAAGAAAGAGAAAAACCCCAATTGGTAACCTAGAGAAGCATTACTGTCTAATAAATATCCCACAGGTTCCCTTTCAAATTAAACTTTCCATCACTTTCGAAGTCAAGAAAATTTGCACAGATAGCATACCAAAACCACCAGCAGGAGGAAAACGATGAGCAGCATCACCGGCAAGTATTATCCGCTTGTCACCTGACACAAACTTCTCAGCAACTTCAGCATGCATCACCCATGGTTTAACATCAAGCACATCTATGTCTGCAAGCTCGTGGCCCACTAATTTGAAGATTATCCTCTCACACATCTATAATAATTTCAACCATTTACGAAAGAAATTAAAAAAAATCCGTGCGATAAATCTTTCTTAACATGTCAGTCTATTCAGCTCCATGGTGCAGCTGTGTTTTCCACATGCAGAATATGAATACTGTAAATGATCTCTCCTTACTCAAACTAGCCCTTTAATGCATTTTTCCCCTATTCTGCAGCAAACCTAAACTAGGGAGTGTTCGGACCTCGTGGAAAGAAACAGAAAGTGAAAAAAAGGGAAATTTCAAACAAAGTTGGTTGTTTTTTCATTTGTTTGGTTTGTTAAAAAAAGAGAAGGAAACAAGAAGGAAAGTAACCTTTCTTTGTTTGATTTTTGAGAAAAAACGATAGCAACTAAAAGGGCCGACTAAAGGAGAGGAAAAGAAAGAGTGAAAAAAATATCAGAACCATTGACCAAAACATTGATTTTCTTCAATGTTTATCTTTGCCTCTCAAAGTAAGACCAAACATGGGGTGGAAATTCTTTTTATTTTCCTTTCTTTCCTTAAGTTCCAGACAATCCCCTAAAGCTCTCCTCCAAGAAGAAAAGACATACTGCAACGAGAGGAAATTACCTCAAGGGTGTAATCCTCAAACCTCTGCTGAGGAGGATAGAATGGGATCTACAAGCACATGACCAAAAAAAAATGTAAGTGCATGGCACATGTTATAGAAGTGGAAAAAATAGGCTCAGCCTGCAATACCTGCAAAACAAATTCTCCTTCCTTCAAATCATGTGCAACGAGAACTCCAATCGCTTCAGTGTTAAAGATGAAAAAGAGCATACCAGGTCTCTGATTGAGTAGGTAATGACCTAGCTCTCTACTTAAAAAGTGGACACTAACAAGATTTTGCAAGTCTCTCTCGCCTCTCAACTCAATTCCTGCGAGCTTTCTCACTGTACTTCCAGCACCATCAGCGCCAATAAGGAAACCACATTGAATAGTTCTCTCCTTATACTGCCCACCACCCGAAAAAGACGCAGTGACGTTAAGGCAATCATCAGTGGCATCAACCGATAAGCATTCATGGCCCATCAATATCTCCCTTTCCCCCACTGGCCCACGATCAAAGCCTCCCAATCCATAACCAGTGCGAACATGGAAATGGAGGTTTTCAAGCTTCTTTAGAAGTAATCTAGTTATCTTGTACTGTGAGAAATGTGCAACAGAGACTGGGCTAACAACTTGCCCAAAATCTGTAGATAAAAGAATATAAGATATAGTACCGTAAGAAATGTGCAACTTACTCAAAAATGACAAAAAATTACAGTTGTCTTAAACATAGTTTAGAAAGAACAAAACTTGACATAAATTATTACGGAAGCCATATTGTCAAGTCTTTCCACTTATATGGACCAGACGGAAAAGTGTAGGGGAACAAAATCCAGAAAAGCCACCTTTCAGTCACCATGATGGAGAAGTTACAGATATTACTCATACCTTGAGGTTGCATATGGTCTACTGATCCAAGGATAGAACCCGAAAGTGATGTGCAATATATAAATTTTCTCCACAGATCTACTGGTGGTTGGGACTTTTGGATCTCCTCTGCCAGTCCATCCAATTTGCGGAACACCTAGCAAAGAACTGCACATCAAGACGACAGTGCACCATAATGAACTCAACTGCCACAGGGCCTTCTGCACCACATCTAATTTGACAAACTCACCTCCATGGAGCGATTGTTGATGAAATGTGCCTGAGGATGTTTAGAAAAAGTCCTGCTTTTCTCCAAAACAGCACATTTGACCCCTATTAGAGAGCATGGAAGCAAACAAAGTTAACAAGCGACTCCGAAATTCAGTGAAACAGTAGATCTATAACTCGTAAGATACACTACAGTTCTTTGACTGTTCTAACTCCGTCTGATTATTACAATTAGATCTAAGATAAAGCATTGAAACCAATGGTGATAATGAATATAGCTAAAGAAAAACTAAACAATAAACAGGCATGCTCAATTCTTCCAAAAGACCTGTTAAAAGTTGTCCAAGAAAAGGTCAGTTGCGACAGACACACACACGAGAAAATAAGCGACTTGAAATTAACTAAACACTGGACCTTTACCATTTTATATGCAAGACCTTGTCAAAATATAAAATGCTACACAGATATTACCATTTTCTACATCATTATTCCAAGTGCACATTTACGCAAATTCCAACCCACTCAAATTAAGGAATTGAACTGACGAAGACACTGGCCACAGCTTTGCCACATCAAAGCTGTAGCCACGCCCAACTAATTAGTCTGGACTCTGGATTCACTCAAGTACTACTTGGGAGGTCTCACATGAATACTTACACTAAAAGAGAACACGTGAATATATGAACCTCTTTAATATAATGCCATCAAAGACATTTCCTACTTCACCTGAAATGATACGTAACTTCTTTCCATTACTAGCCGTTGCATTATCATCAAATAACCCTGAATCAGCATTTCTTAGCCCTCAATTCCCAAAATTATCCTTTCAATTGTCAGAAACCTTTGGGAGGTCAACGTAGTTAGTACTTAGTCCATATAAAAAAAATTGGTATGAATGAAATCCCATAGCATGTGATTCACTTCCCACTCCCAGTGCGGCAAAAATTAAGAAAATACATCTCTCTTACAGTATTAGTTATGAACAATTAACGAAAGAACTTTAGATTCACTTCATACACCAGCACATTTTGTCGCCGAGAATCGAGCATCTACTTAAACCTTGACGAGGAAAACTTGCATTTAAGTAAAAATTCCAAATCCTTTTTAACTCCTTCACTCACACCGATATCGATGTGAGTTTTTACTTCAATCATTTGCTCCAACATTCAAACCTTCATCGTGGCTTTCAAATTTACCACCAAGGAAGCTAATATATGCTTAAATTTAAGTTTTCCTATTGTTCCATATCGAATTAACCTTTTTCACTCAAACTTATACACAAATCAGGTGAAATTCTGAGTAAAGGGCTAAAAATGACCGAACCCAATACAAAATAACCCCTTTGGCTCTACTTTCTAGTTAATCCCGTCCGTTCTTTTTTTATAACTCAGGTGTCAGGCCACCCGCGCACGTCAACTAATTCAGGGACCAATACCACCGCGCACTTGCGGGTCCCAAGACTAACTATGGGACCAATACCACCGCACACTTGCGTGGTCCCTATTAGCTACAGACTGACTCCAAAGAAGTTGATAACACCCGAGAAATTGCCGCACTTTCGTGAACAAATTCAACAAACAAACAGGAGATTATGCGTTTCTTCAAAAAAAAAAAAAAAGAAGCTGAAAGAGTATTACCTAATTTGGTGAGGAGTATAGAGAGAACGAGACCAACAGGGCCTGCACCGACGATCAGAACCGGCAATATCGAATCACGGACATTGAAATCGTTGGAGACAGAACAAAGGCCTCTTCTGTGGAAATACTCTAGCGAATGCGGAAAGAACGATGTGTTTGTGAGGAGAGAGATGGCAGTGGAGCTCCTGCGAAACCCTAGAACCGACATTGGCGAAGAAGAGAGAGTGACGAGTTCGGAGATCGACCACGGAAAACTGAATTGGTTTGGTTCTGTAGAGGCTGCAACGAACGAAGCGAAATGAAGTGGAGTCCAAAGCGACGCCGTGTGCTAAAGTCGGTTTATAGAAATTGAATCAAGGCTTGCTATTTGCCGCCACTTATTTCCTAAACGTAGCCTGTATATACTATGGTACACACCTGTTTATAATATGGTACACAGGATACGTTCAGGAATAAGTGGCTGCAAATAGCAAACCCCATTGAAAAATGTTGGGCCTTTCTTTTTGCAGCAACTTATTTTCTATACGTAGCCTGTATATACTATGATACACACCTGTTTATAATATGGTACACAGATTACGTTCATAAAATTTGTGGCTGCAAATAGCAAGCCCCAAAATGTTAGGGCTGCTGATTTTGCCCCTACTTTTTTTGTTAACGTCACTTCCCTGTAAGTGTAGCAAAAATACACTTGCAATGGGAGTAGCGTTAACAAAAAAAGGAGTAGCAAAATCATTTCCCAATGTTAAAACCACAAACACTTTCCCAGACTAGGGGTGAAAGAAAGACCGAAGGACCGAAAAAACAACGGATTGATTCGGTTTTCGGTCGGAGTAAGAGTGGGTTTGGTCGGCTTTGGTTTGGACCATATCAATCAATTTTCAGTTCGGTCTCGATTACATGGAAATTTCTCTAGACCGAACCGAAATACCCCAAAACCATACCGATTGGGACCCATCATTCGAAGTCATCCATCTTAAACCCAAAAAGAAACAACAAATCTCAGTCGTCCATCTCAATCTCAACCGTTCATTTCAATTTTAACGCCGGACTGAAAAAATTGATCGGACCGAACCACTCCAAACAGATTTCAGTCCATTGTTTTTTCGGTCGGGATCGATTCCCTGCTACATTACCGAACTGACTGATTTTCACCCCAACACATATACAAAACAATGAATGTGTGAAGAGTTTGTGTATGTGTTTGTGTAAAGTGTTTGCGGTCCGAGAATGATTGATGCAAATTAATTGTGATTGAGTAGTAAGACCAACACATCGTCGGGAGTCACTTCTCTTAATGTGTGCGTAGATCCAATTCATTAGGGGTATCCGCATAGTTCACCCGGCCTAATATACATTAAATGACCCAAGTTCCTTTAAAAGCTTAAGCTTTATCAATGGTGAGCCACTTAATGGTGTATTAAGGTCCAACTTTTCCTATTTATTCCGCGTAGAACTCAAACCCTTTACATATGTCCTAACAGTTCGATACATGTGGACTTCACACATTCCACATTGAATCCATATTCATCCGGAGGAGTGTGAACTTACACGCATCGAATGGTACTGAATATATTTGCATCCGAATCTATGTCCTATGCAATTTCCATTGCGGGGTGAGGTGGATTCATTATTTTTTTCAATCCATGATTCAAGTGGAGTAATTTTTTTGTAGTTATTGTGCATGCAAAAAAAAAAAAAAGGGGACGATTGAACTCGATTTTTCACTTGAATGAACGATATTTTTCTTAAAGAGCAATATTTTTCTTAAAAAGCTTTGTTTATTAAATCTTTGCAGCAATGTAACACAAATCTGGCAGATATTCCTTCTTTTCAAGAGCAGTATGGGCTAATGAAGCATGGGGATCATATTAGAATTGGGACTCAAAGGACATGGAAGGGCATTCCACACCCGAAACCCGAACTACAACAGAAGGGGGAAAGGTCCATCGCCAATCGAGTGGACAAACCTACCCCAGGTCGAGGTACAGGATTCAACTCAATTCAACTGACTTTGCTCGAGAGACCTCGGCTGCACGATGCGATGTGTTGAACTACTGAACGGAAAACCTCTTCCTCACTCGACTTCCACCCGCCCGGCTAGTCACATCAAAGGCATTTCATTCCGGAGTGGTTTGCGCTTTTCTATACCCCGTTTTTCTCGATTGAATTATTATTATCTTGCTTTATTATAACTGCATCTTCTTGTGTTTTTTTCAGAAAGGATCATGTGAAGTCCCACACCGGGAAATCATGGGAAAGTCAAGTGGTATATAACGAATCACTTACAACTACTATATAATTTAAGATTAACTTTTTGAGCTATATGGGTAGACAAAAGGTTATGCGAGTCAACTAGAGCGGGTTGTTGTCTCATATCACTTGGTGTGTGAAAGTGATGTAGCGAATTGCTAACAGTAGATTCCTTAATTCCGTTCCCATTACACGAGAGTCAATAATTGGCTAATAGCGGATTAAAAAAAAATTAATATAAATTGGAGAATTGGAAAAGATAAGCCTTTTATTCCGGGCATGACAAGCAAACAAAATTGTTTTCCAAAGTATCAAAGGTGCTAGAGGTACAATAAAAGTTGTACAAACAGCTTGCACCCAATTTGGATCCCATAAAAATGATCGGAGCTGCTCAAAATTTGTTTTTTAGGGTCCCTGTAAAAAATCATCTCAATCCGATATCGGTAAGGACGTTTAGGAATCATCCAACTTTGCTTTAAAACAAAATTGTTTCCCAAAGTATCAGAGGTGCTAGAGGTACAGTAAAAACAAAGTTGGATGATTTGTAAACGTCCTTACCGATATCGGATTGAGATGATTTTTAATAGGGGCCCTAAAAAATAAATTTTAAACAAAATAAGCGGCTCCGATCATTTTTGTGAGACCCAAATCAGGTCCAAAATGGATCTGTACAAGCTATTTGTACAGCAAAAGCTGTACTCATATCATTTCTGCCAAAGTATATCAAAAAGAGTATTGTGAGGGGAAAATTTCAAAATACTCCCAACCTTTACACCAAAATTCAATTAGACTTCCAACCTTTTTAAAACTTCAATTTTACTCCCAATGTTATCTTCCATTAATCAAAACGCCCTCTTTCCGTCCGAATAACTAACGGATTTCGTTAAAAACTCCGTTAAATAGCGTCCCGATTGAATTTCGATGATCCGAGCCGCTCAATATGTTCAAAACGTGATTTTAAGGGTACTCATGAGAAATCCACACAAAAAAATGACCGAGAAGGGCTTCATCTGAACAGTTTTTATTGAACTATTCAATAAAAAACTGTTCAGATGAAGCCCTACCCGGTAATTTTTTTTGCTGATTTCTCTTGCGGGTACCCTTAAAATCATGTTTTGAACACATTGAGCGGCTCAGATCATCAAAATTCAATTGTGACGATATTTAACGGAGCCTTTAACGAAATCCGTTAGTCATTCGGACGAAATGGGGCATTTTGATTAACGGAAGATAATGTTAGGAGTAAAATTAAAGTTTTTAAAAGGTTGGGAGTCCAATTAAATTTTGGTGTAAAGGTTGGAGGGTATTTTGAATTTTTTCCTATTGCGAGTCTGAGACTCACATAGATTGTGTACAAATTTTGTTGTGGGGTCCACAATAGGTTCTACACAAATAATTCGAGCCATTCATTGGCTCCGTTTGTTTGGACGTAAAATGTTTTACCTATTTTTTGGTGTTTGGTTGTTTAAAAAATGAGGAAAACATTTTACATGTAAAACATTTTCCATTAATTGGATGAAAATGACTTACCCTTAAATCTTCTGTAAGTTATTTTCCGAAATGAACTCACTGCCTTCTACTGCAATTCTCACTGCTCAGTTTCCTCAATCGTCAGTCCTGACCCACGTTCAATTCCAATAATCTCATATCTCTCCACCGTTTAAGCTCTTCATCTCTCTCTACACTATTTTGTTGTTTTCTGAAAATATTTTTAAGTACCAACCAAACACCAGAAAATAAAAGTTTGAAGTTTGTTTTCTAAAAAAACATTTTACATCGAAACAAATGGAGCCTAAATGTAAAATATTTTTTAAAGATATTCGCCAAAAATTAGTTCAATTCAATACCTATGAGCACTCGATCCAATAATCTAACTTTTCATTTTGATGCACTTGATCCAATAATCTAACTTTTCATTTTGATTTCAGGATAATGAAAAATTTAATGAATTGGATCGAGCACTTATAGGTGTCGAATTGAGCTGATTTTTTACAGGGACATTTAAAAAAATATTTTACATTTAATAAACGGTTTGAATCGTTTAAGTGAGACTCGTAATGAGCCCCATAACAAAATATGGGCACAATTTGTGCGGACGCAGGGGCAGACGATACCGTTTTGAAGGAAAAAAATCATTAAATTTTTCATTTGCAATCCTATAGATCAGAAACGTGATTATAAGAGCCCTAGAGATAAAATTTAATTATGTCTCTTTAGAATAATATGATTAGAATAATAAGATCTTCACACTGATTCAAACGGATTGAAAATTAGAGCAAATAATTTTTTAACTGTATTTTTTAAATATAAACAGTCTAAAAAAATTAAGTGCTCCAATTTTTAATCCGTTTAAACAAGTGCGAATATCTTATTATTCTGAACATATTATTTTAAAGGATCATAATTAACTTTTATCTCTAGAACTCTCATAATTAAGTATCTGCTCTTTATTTAAGATCCTGTGGAGCAGAAACATGATTATTAGAGCCTTAAAGACAAAAGTTAATTATGTTTTTTTAGAATAATATGTTCAGAATAATAAGATCTTCACACTTGTTCAAACGGATTAAAAATTGGAGCACTTAATTTTTCTAGACTATTTATATATTAAAAATACAGCTAAAAAATCAACCACTCCAATTTTCAATCCGTTTTAAACCAGTGTGAAGATCTTATTATTCTAATCATATTATTCTTAAGAGACATAATTAAATTTTATCTCTAAGGCTCTTATAATCACGTTTCTGCTCCTTAAAATTACAAATGGAAATCCTAAATACTTTTTTTCCTCCAAAACGGTACCGTTTGTGGTGTGGATAGAGGGTATCGTTTGGGGTGTGGGTAGAGGGTCTCGTGCCTCGTGGCACAGCAGAGCCTCCGCGCCCCAATTTGTGCATGTGTTTGTCGGTTTGTACAGACTTTCTGTATCAGAAACGGGGCCTGATCAAAAAAAAGAAACGGGGCCTGAAGGAAATTTGTACGCAATTGGCAATGCACATGGGTCAGTCAAGACATAACACGTTATGGCCCGTCCACAAACTGCAGGAGCCCTTAATGACAACCCAAATGGGTCCCAAAGTACTTCAAATGGAGCCAACGTCATTAATATTTAATACCCTTGTACATCTATCATTGTCACCATATACCTCTCTGTCTCACACGGGTCCGATTTACAGTGGCGTAACCAGAAATATGTATCGGTACTATAAAATAAAATTTTCGGCGACATCGAATTTCGCACATTCTACCGACCCACGATTTGACGCTTTTGGGCAATACGACGGTGTCTCGCGTGTTACATCACGAAAAAACAAATGAGAGTTTTCAGATTTTGAAGCAGTGTTTTATTCACTCACACATTACGAATCCTGAATAAGTTAGATAATGCTATCATGTTCACCTTATTTTTTCAGTTATTGAATAGAATATCCTTTATGTCTGCGTATTTGGGCAAGTTAATTGAACTATATAAAGAGCAATAGATGATTCGATTCAAATAACAAAAAGAAAATTGTAATGGGGGCCCGTACCCCGGTGGGTTTACATTGGCTCCGACACCGCAGATTTCCTCTGTCCCGAAAATTCATCTGCCCAAATTGCTGATTTAAAAAATAAAAAGAAAGTACGCAAATCGAGTAAAAAATTGTACTCCATAGAAATCCTCCAAAAAAAGGGTTGTACCATAGAAGAAGACGTGTTAACTTCCCTCTCAGTTCCTCCACGTGAAAATTCTCAGACCCCCCATCAGACCCATCTCAGCAATCAAACCGGGGCCCAACTCTGGCAAATGAAAACAACTGAGATAGATGCAGTGATCTCAGCCGTCCAAGTGTCCCTCCCCAAAGGCACTATTGGTACCTACTGTAGTTACCGTTAGAGGGACAACTGTATTTCAAAAGGAGTCAGCTTCTCGGGCGGTTTCGCCGGAAACTGTTTTCCGGCTCCTTGCCGGCTGATTTCGATAATCCGTTTCGTTCATTTTGTAGATCTACATGTACAAGCGTGGATTGTAAATTTTTTAATTAGATATTTTAATACGTGATCCAAGCACAAAAACAAATCAAAATTTGATTTTACCGGGTTTTGATCCCGTGTGTTCTGAACCAATTTTTTTTTTTTTGGTGCTTGGATCGCATAAAAATTGGTAACTAATTAACATTATTTCAAGCCGCACGCTGCATTCCAACTAGTTCTACAATATGAACGAAAGGGATTATCAGAGTTGGCCCGAAAAAGGACCGAGAATGGCCGACTGCACGGAGTGCAGTTTCCGGCGAAACTGCCGAGATGCTGAATCCCTCTCTGTATATTTTATCCCATTAAATATCATTGCGGGGAGCAGGACCCGTTTGGTATCATGTACTGTATTTATCTGGGTGTCACTAAAACAGTCCCCAAGATTTTGATATATTTGTCTGATGAAAGACGTGGCTCTCAGCCCGTTTGGTTGTAGCTTTTGTGAAAGGGATGTTTGCGTTCGAGTCTACGGAGAGACTTCGAACTTCTCTTGGTTGTTAACATATTAATTCCTTGCTAACCTCTCACTGGTGTATATAATATTGGCAAAAAAAAAAAACTAGGCCCAATACAACCCGAAGTGAGCCTCACGTGATGGTCGGTGGCCGTAGTCGGGTTGATTTGTAACAATTAATTGGTGATTTGTATATACCATTACCTATGTCAGCAATAGGGTTTGGTACATGCCAAGAGGCCTTTGGCCTAATAGCATCAAGAGTTCGGTGCTAGGAGAAAGAGGTCAGGAATTTTAACTTTTTTTTTTTAAAGATGATAATCTAACTATCCTAACAATCTTCATGAAAATAGCAATAGTCAAGTTGTTTTTCGCGAAATGGTATTAGTGCATAATGAAAAATTGATAAATCCAAATGTCAATAGACTACAAAAGATAATCAAACATAACATTAACCTCTTGACTTTTTTTCTTACAATTCAAGTATTCAGGTCAGCTTACGTGCACATCGATTCTAATTTCTAAGTTACCAATCCCACAGTCTAATAGTGAGGGCTTAATTAATGCCGGAACAAAATTTACTGACTCCACAATAATTGATGACATCTAGAACATTTCGAACCCCAGAGCCAAAGAGGATGCAAGCTCATTAATCTCATGCTTTCACCACTGGTCAACCCGTTGAGTTTACATCACTCTTAATGCCAGATATGTGCGAATTTTCTTAATTTAAAACTATTTTAATGTTCACTGGATCTGATCTTGATCATTAGCCAATCACCCAATAAAAAAAAAAACCCTGGTGTCAAGGTTTTATAACCCCTGCACATTTGCTCTTCTTCTTCTTCTTCTTCAGAAAACAAGAGGAAAACAAAATCTGCAGGTTGCAGCTTTTAACTGTGGTGGTGCTAGTTACTTGTCTTTCTCTTCCAGCTTACGTTGTGGGTAATGGGTAGGCAAATTTATGAGCTCCACATGGATTTGCTGTTCAGTTTTCAAGTACGTATACATACAAACTCAAGTATATATGCATAGAGAAGTTTAATCCCTTTCTGATATTCACAGTTCTCCATTCTGTTTTTTTGCGTAGTCTGTTATCCTTGTTGGTAAATCATATACAGTAGAGAGAGAGAGAGAGCACTGCTTTTCTCCGGTCGTTAGATACATGAAATACATATCATTCCAATTCCACAAATGATCAGAAACAAATCTTGACTCAGTGATGTCTCATTTTCTAGCCTTCAATTGCTAGTTCTCTTCACAAGTCAGAAAGCGTTTGGGGAATGCGGATAAATCTGTGATATTGGTAGCTTTCCTAGTCCCAGATCTGGAAGTGTTCAATTTGATTGAGAGATCTGGGTTTTTTCTCTCTGACTGGAATCTACGAAATTAGAGAGAGAGAGAGAGAGGAGATGAGATCTATAGAGGATAAGGGGTGCTTAAACATTGCTCCAGTACAAGATAATTCAGGCAAGTTCGAGTTTCACAAAGGAAACACACCAAATCGAGCTTTCGGAAAGCCAGCGCCGTCCAAATGGGACGACGCGCAAAAATGGCTGGTGAATCTATCGAGAGGACCTGAACCCAAGTCCGAAAGGCCGAGGGATTCGAACGCCGACGACAGGAGGCTAATAGCCCCAGTTCCTAAGAACGAGGACTATTCTAGCGGCGGCGAAGATGTCAACGGAATGCAATTCGAAGGGGAGACGAAGAACGTGGATTGCGAAGAACCCGTTTGGAGGGTCAATAAACGGAACCCGAATGCCGCCGTGGTTAGGTCTATTTGTGTGAGGGACATGGGGACTGAAATGACTCCCATTGCTAGTCAAGAGCCCTCCAGGAATGGTACTCCTATTCGGGTCATGAGTCCGAATAGGAGTCCGAGTTCTTCGGGGTCTTCGACCCCGGTCAGGACTCTGGAGAGAGTGGTTGAGAGTTCGCGGGGGAATGGGGTGGCGGCCGTCGAGGGCAGAGGCGAGGGTGGCAGAGGAAGTGGCGGTGGCGCGTTTGATGAATTTAGAGGTGGTCTGGCGAAGAATTCTGAACAGGTTGAAAAGGGTAATAGTGCACTGGAAACAAGGGCGGCGGCTTGGGATGAGGCGGAGCGGGCCAAATACACGGCAAGGTACTGTATTGATATGCATTTCTCTGTTTGGCTTTCCGTTTTTGGGATGGGAGATGCTGCCTGCATAGTGGCTGATGTGATCACTCATCTTGATAATCGATGGCTTGGATCTTAACCGAGTAATAAACGGTTTAAATTTGTATGCGCTTAGATTTGATCCGAGCCGTTCATACCGAGATGAAAGGCCAGATCGGCCACTCTGCACTTGCTCGGCAAGGAGCTGTTCAGCAGCATCCCTGGTCGTTTTTCGTTTTAGAATTTGTTTCCTTTTTTGTGTTTTGTAAATTGAAATCGTAGAAACTTTGGAAACACTCATCGGTTACATTTCGTTTAGTTAATCTTTGTGCATCAACTGGTCGTGAAAGGTGGGATTGGTCCCGAATTAGTCGATCCATTGAACTGGCACCGTGTTGCAAGAAATATGACTGGCAATTTCTTGTATGTATCGTTTTGTCTCGTGAAACTGCAGGTTTAAACAGGAAGAAGTGAAGATACAGGCCTGGGAAAATCACGAGAAGAGGAAAGCTGAAATGGAGATGAGGAGAACGGAGGTACTTAAATTTGGAAACGAGTATATTTTACTGAACTAGTTTGCATATTTTCCCTCATCAAATGGCAAGAGAAGTACATTTACATATATATCACGAGTATCGGAGTATATTCATGGGAAACCTCGTTAATTATGTGAGAGTTTGAAAAAAATAAATTAGGCACAATTCGATAAATGTACGGAGAAGAAATTATTGAGAAAATGGAAGAATTGTTCGAATATTATGGTGAGCCAAAATATGAAGAAAAAAAAACTCCATTAAAAGAATGAATGAAAATTGCCTGCATTAGTCATTAAGGGAGGACGCACACTGGCTCGCCATCTCTGAACACATGGACGAGCCAGGCCCAGGACTTAGGATTCGTAGGCCCACGGCCTGTGGTCCGAGGTATGGTTTGGTTTAGTTTGGAATGAATTTGGGCTTTGACTGGGCTTAGGCTTTTTTGAGCCTAAAACTTGTTATTGTTATTGGACTTGGGCTATTGATTTTTTGGGCTTCCCATATTTGGTCCTGTTGACTTCAATTATACGGTGGTTTAGCTGTATGAATTATTTCACCATCATAGATTTCAGATTTGGTTTAGAAGATTTGGGAAAATGATGGCCCAGGACGTGTTTTGATAATTAATACCCGCCAAAACATGCTGAGAACATTTGTTAATGCTGAAAATATCCTTGACGGATATTAATTATCAAAACACCCCATTTGCCGTCATTTTCCCTAGAGATTTTGATAGTAAGCGCAAAGTAAGACGTAGCTCATTTTGCTAGAGCTAGACAAGGAGCCGGCTGAGCTAAAAATACGCAAAACCATTGAAAATCCTGCAAAAAGACAAATGTGAAAGCTCATGTGATAGGTTCGCAATAAAACTCAAATTCACTGCGAAAGTCTGTTCTAGTCCTCCTTCCTAGCTGTCGAACAACATTTTGGAAGCCGAAATATAGTGTTGGATAGGTAAATGGTTTGTTCAGATAGAATATTTGCCAAGTTGGAGTAACAAATTAAGAGGAACCGTACATCTTTTAAGATGGATTTAAGGCCTCGTTTGATAACAGTGATAGATAGATGGGATTCGTAAGGAGATGGGATTGGTAATGAGAAGGGATTGATAATGAGTATGTTTGTTTGGGATGAGATTAAATGATGGGATTATTAATATCATGTTTGTTTGAGATGGGATTAGATGATGGGATTGGATTGATAGAAGAAATTGGTAATGAAAAGGGATTGGTAATGTGAAGGAGTTGGGATTGGACTATTAATACCCCTCAATACCAAGTCCTACGGGGTATTAGCAATACCCCCTATTATCCGGATTTTTAATCCCATCGAACTACTAGTCCGAACCATTTTTGGTTACCAAACAAGGTATTAATAATACCAACACTCTACCAATCCAATCCCAACCCCTTGGAGGGTTATCAAACGGGGCCTAAGTTTAGATACTTGTGAGAGGTTTAATCCATGAAAAGAATGAACAAAAATCATACAGTAAACAATTGAATGGGACATTGACATTTAAAAGTGGGCTTTGTGTTGAAAGGTTAGTAAACCTTCCAAGAAAAAAATACCTATAATTGTTGGGCTTGGGCCTCTACAGTTTGGGCCTATACCGTTTGGGCTTGTCTAGACTTAGTCCAAATTATTTGCTTTTTTTCGGTAATAGCATTGTACCATCATAATTGTAACAAACTTTGAGATTGAGCTGTATCAAATTGATGCTCTACAAAACCAAACCAAATAAAACCCTAAATCATTCACCTCTCCTCTCTCTCATCACCAATGACTTTTCATCCACCGTCACCATCCTAAAGCTTTCGGAAGCCCTTTCAAGGCTAGTCAAAGATGAAACTTGTGTTCGACCGGACTTAGGAAACCTGGGGTTGGCTACCAACCTGTTCTTTGAAGACTTGACATTGCGTTTTCCCAACTATCTTTACCTCAGGGCGGCCAACTCATTTCGATTTTTTGCCGAGCCGGGCGACAGGGTATTGGGGCCTGTTATACGTCTGGCGGCTTGTGACCCCAGACGGTGGTTCATATTGGCTCGCCTGACTACAGTGACTTTGCTACATATCAACGAGATACTGCTCTATTCTAATGAAATGGATACTGATGGGTTAGAACCGGTTGCTGAAGGGTCGGTCTCTGACAAGTTGGTGGAGGAGGGTAGCCAGTGAATAGAGCAGTATCTCTTTGATAAGTAGCAGAGTCACTGTAGTCAAGCGATCCAATATGAACCACTGGTCCGGGGTCACAAGCCGTCGGACGTGTATAACAAGCCCCAATGGCTCGGTGAAAATCGGAGTAAGTTGGCCGCTCGGAGGCAAAGATACAATTGGGAAAACACACTGCAGGTCTTCAAAGAACGGGTCGGTAGCCGACCCCAGGTTTGTATGTATCGTCCGGTCGAACACTAGTTTCATCCTCGACTAGCGCTTTTAGAAAGTCTTTAGGATGGAGTGACGGTGAGTGGAGAGCCATTGGTGATGAGAGAGAGTATAGGTGAGTGATTTAGGGTTTCATTTGGTTTAGTTTTGTAGAGAGATAATGATTTAGGGTTTTATTTACGATTGCATCAAATTGTTGCATGACATCAACTGCCTATATCAAATTTCTCAACCATTTTTTTTAAAAAACTGCTGAAAATAAACAACTAAAACAGAAAACAATACAGCCAACTGAGGCTCATGTATCACATGGTATCCTTAAAACATATTTGCCTCTCGCCAGGGCGCTCAGATGGAGACTAAGTTATTTACCATTTTGGGGTAATTTTGCAGTAGAAAAAACCAAAGATATGAAGAATCTTGAAACTTTATTTGCATAAAGAGATAGATAGAAGTTCAACTCTTCTGGCCAAATCAAGGGATTGATCAAATATCCAAATTGTGCAATAAATTCTTGTTGAGTTCTTCACTTTTGGCATGCTTTTTGGTTAGCAGGTCAAGGCCGAACGACTGAAAACGCGAGCGCAGGAGAGATTGGCAAACAAACTGGCTGCGACGAGGAGAATCGCTGAAGAAAAGCTTGCAAACGCAGAGGCTAAACTAAATGAACAAGCTGTTAGGACTTCCGAACGTGCCGATTATATTAGGAGGACTGGTCGTCTCCCCTCTTCGTTCTCCTTTAAGCTGCCTTCCTGCTGCTGGTAGCAACTCTTGATAGTATTTGCAGTACTCTTGTTTTGCTGGCCAATTGTATTGTTTTTTTTTCTCGTTTGTCTCTGAATTGAAAATGTGCATTTATGATTATTTATGTTTTTGCTTGAATAAATTCTGAATTGCACATGCTTATTAAGCTTACTATGATGAATTGATGGTATGGTATTGATTATATGATTTTTTAATATTGATATCATGGAATTAATCAAGAATTACTTGATCAATACATACGGTTGTCCAAAAAGAAAATTGGTTGAGGAATCAGTTGTCATGTAGCAAGTTGTCTGTACCTGAATATGACCGCCAATGTGAAACTGTCACATCGCGAATTCTTGCCCGTGTTCTGCCGAGCATTTGTTTGTTTGCCCTTTTTTAAAAAATTGGTGGGAGGTCCACTATAGCATGTTTC
Source organism: Rhododendron griersonianum (assembly GCA_018127125.1). NCBI lineage: Eukaryota > Viridiplantae > Streptophyta > Magnoliopsida > Ericales > Ericaceae > Rhododendron > Rhododendron griersonianum. The sequence continues at coordinate 3,741,557 of CM030799.1, read as the reverse complement.
TAACCCATTAAGTCTACTGATCAAGTTTCTAACCTACTAAGTCCACTAATATGTATTTGGTAAAGCCTAAAGTCCACTGCATTTAAAAAGGGAAATAGTGCCTGACAAAATTATCCTTTCCATTCAAATCCCATAAGTTTAGCCCATTATCCCCCATTATCCGTTCTACGTTTGAAATCCCAGCAGTTACGTTGGAATAGAGTGACAGAAGATTCTCCTTTTTCTGATACACTGTATATAACGTTATATACTCGTTCATCAGTTCACATTTAACGTGAAATACTTACATGAAGATTCTCCTTTTCTGATACACTGTATATAACGTTATATACTCGTTCATCAGTTTACATTTAACATGAAATACTTACATTTTACGTTATATATTCATTCATCAGCTTGCATTTAACGTTATATACTCATTCACTCATGACAAAAGACCACATATAATGATATTAAGGATGCAAACCTAAAATGATTTTGGTTGTTTAGGTTGAACCTTATATAATGTCAACATAACGTCTTGTACATATATAACGTTATATAACGTTAAATATTTTATTGAATTGGTCCGCGCAGCGGCCTCATTGACTTGCTTCTGATAACCGTATATGTATGAGCTTCTGGAATCTTTTTTATTACAATGCAAGAACATATAAATAATCTTATATATGTTTACAATGCAAAAACAAACAAAGAACCTTATATGTATTACTTTGCCACATAAATAATACACACACAAAAACGTAATACGTGTGACAAAAAATAAACATATAACCTTATAACGTTATACATGAGATTTTGTCCTTTCTAACTCTAAAAGAAAAAAGAAGAAGAGAAGATCTCGTAACTTCTGTCCCTTCGTTGCCATCGCCTTCTTCACAGTCGACTTCACACCCATTGAACAACTGCACAAATAATAACAAGTCAGTGAGGCCGCTGCGCGGACCAATTCAATAAAGTAGAACATATAATATTATATGTGAGTTTCTATATTCGAGTGGTTGGAGACGATCGCGACTGAAGAAGGGCCGACCTAGCAAACTGTCTGGTTCGTTTTCGGTCGAAGAACGCCGACGAGTGGAGACGGGGTGAGGGGTTTTGAAAGGGGAGACGAAGTCCGTCTGAAAAGGGGGGGGGGGGGGGGGGGAGGGGTTTTGTAAGCGGGTGAAATGGAGGAATTAGTGGGTTTGGATTTGTTTGAAAACGGAAATGGAGGAAATTACGGGTCAAAGAATTTTTTGAAAGCAGGGGTATATTAGACTACCCATGTTATAGAATTTAGAAGTGGACTTAGGGGGTTATAGAATTTAGAAGTGGACTTAGTGGGTTTGGAAAGTGGTATAGTGGACCTGGGAAAAATTCTCCCTTGTTTTTTTGAAAATGTCAATTTCATTTCATAACAAGCTCGAAGGCAATACAGATTCCATTAGAAATACAAGAATGAACCAAAACTACCAATACTTCGATACAAACACCCTCTGCAGAAGCAAGACCAACGAAATGCCTAGATTAGGAACCAATGCCCAGTGGGAATTTTTAGTGGCAAACCCATCTTCGGGTGGAGGCGGGGGAGCTGCATTCCCTTTAAGGGGCAGCAGCTTGCTGCCTCGATCGATCGGGGCTCGTTCGGGTCTCGCTCTGATGATCGGTAACGTTCACTTTGTAGAGCTCGTTAAGTAGAACAAGTGTACCAAAAATTAACTCGATTGGATATCATTAAGTATCTGATCGGATCACATATAACTTGCCAATAATGGGTTCCAATGGATTTGATCCAGTGTTTTGGATCCATTCTTTTCAAGATAAAAATATTCCAACAATGCACTTAATGATATTCGACCAAACTAATTTTTGGTACACTTGTTCTACTGAACGAGCTCTGCGAAGTGAACATTTCCGATGATCGAAGCGAGACCGGAGCAAGTCCCACTTAGCCGGAACAGCAAGCTGCTGCCCCTTAAAGGGACATCAGCTCCCCCGCGTCCTCTTCGGGTGAAATGATAATCAAGTACAGTTAATTTGTAACGGATCCCTTCCATGGGGAAAGTGGACACATGGGCAGTGCTTGGTGCTGAAAATATACAAATGGATAGACGTTCGACGGCGGTTTCTGCTCGTGCAAGCAATCAAGGTTCAACTGCCATGGTTTCCTCTATAAAATCAAGAACCAAAGGAGAAAAAAGGGTCTCCGACCACACAACTCAATCACTAGTTTGTCTTTCAATTTCAGTTTTTGTAGTTGAGTATCATTTCATTTTCTGCAACTCCATAGTTGTAACCTTTATTTCGTCAACGGAAATCCTTGGCATCTTCCATTTCTACGGTGATCTTTATGCTTGAGTCCCGCGCTCGATTTCCTTTTTCACAACGCTTAAGAAATTTTGGAGTCCAATTCATTGTGGCAAAGAGACCCACAATCTCTTGTTCGAAGTCAGATTTTCGCGCATTCGTTTCACAACAGACCAACCGTGGTCCTAGCATGTCCACGTATTTTTCCAATCACAGAATCAAGGTGTTGTTTTGCTTTTCGAGGGGAACACAAGAATTTTTGACTTGCCCACGTATTTTCTCAATCACAAAACCAAGGCGTTGTTTCGCTTTTTTGAGAGAAACACAAGTAAACTTGCCGTGGAGATGTATTGGGTTGATTTTCGCTCACTTTTCACCTACATGCAGACCAGTATAGTACTCCCCCCGTCCCAAAAAGAATGACAATTTTTTAAATTTGTACCATTTTTCATCGCTTATATCTTTCAATCTATAATATTTTCCATTAGTTTGAAAACTTTGTATAATAGAACTAATCGAAAACTGTATCCATATTGCATATTTTTTGATATTCATATTGAAAGATATAAAGAATTGGAATTGGCACGGATATCAAAAATTGACATTCAATTTGGGACGGAGGGAGTAACTAAATTCAAAGTCCAAAGTCCAAAATTCAACCGCGATGCGAGGGGTAATAGGGATAAACTCTTAAAACCAAGACATCTTGAGTTTGAAGTTTTGCATCCTCTTCGGGTTAGACCAGAAGAGAGAAATCTCCTGTGAATTTCCTATTCCCGACTTCAATGACCTGTCTTCGACTAGGAAAAAAAATTAATCAAGGTATGCGTAAATTGACACGGGTCGAGAAATAAAGAAGTCTGTCGTCCACAGACTCCATACTTTCACCATGTGCGGAAAAAGGGTACGTGGCCAAATGACATTAACAGGTTATCAGGGGCGACATCGACATTTCACACAAGCGATTTCGAAATCTTTCGACGGGGATCGTTTCGACTTTCGAGTAAACACAAATCTCTCCTTTTTAAACACTCGAGACATCGCAACCACGCGTCCCTCTCGCACTCCCGATTTGGAGATATCCTCATATCCCTCTCTCGCTCTACAAATCTCAGAGCCGTCGCCCCTCCCCTCTCTCTCTCTTCAATCGCATCGCTCAATCGGTAAGCCCCTTCCAATCTCACTCCACATGTGAGAGAGAAAAACGCAATTACCTACCCACACTTTCTAGGTTTTATCGCACTGTGTCCCCGTTTCTCTTCGTTTTCTAGGGTTTCACTATCGATCTCCTCTTTATGCTGTTTGGAGCTGTTAAAATAGATTTTTGAGTTGTTGTACGCTGTGTTTGCGTTCTCAATTGTATTAATTTGTTATCAGATCTGTGGTTGGTTCGATCTGGTGTCTCGAATTGTGTTCTCTCGAATTTAGGGCACGAAAGAATAAAAAAAAATTGTTTTGGGGTTTTTTGAGTGATTATTAGTGTTTCTTTTTATGGAATAATAATATCAAAATACGGAGAAGTTGTTGTTCGGGGTAGTCGCAGGGGGGGAGTGTGAAGGGTTTATTGGGTAAGCGAATTTAGAGGAAAATTTGAAAATTTCTGTGGGGAGTGCTAGGGGTTGGATACATATGGCAGCAGGTAGACGCGGGGATTATCAGGATAGCAAGTTGAGTGAGCGGGAGTCTGATTTTGCAGCTTCGAGGCGGAACTTTTTGCAGGGTGAGTATGATGGAATTAGAAATGGTGATCATGACCGTGAGAGGGTTCGGGATCATGACCGGGGGTCAAGGGATAATAGGGCTAGAGTTAGGCAGAAAGATATTAAGGAGAGGGATGCTATTAATGGTGGTTATCGCTCTGCTTCGAGTAGGAGTGATTCAGGTGCCAGTGAGGGGGGTCCGAGGCGGTGTGAGTTTTTGGTAAGACCTGTGGACCGTGAGCCGGGTGAATTGTCGAGCGAAAGTGGTTCTGATGAGGCTATTGATTCTGGATTAGTTAAACCAATCGGGGGTTCTAATTTAGAGAATTGGACCCAGTCACATGCTGAAAGTAAGAAGAGGAAGTTTTCACCAATTGTTTGGGATAGAGATGGTAAGGATACATTAAATGGAGGAACTGCCCCAGCTACCACTCGTGTCCCTCGCCCAACATCGCTGCTCAAGTCCTACCGTCAGTCACCCAATGGTATTCCACATGGGGTTGTCGAAATTTCTCCACTGAAAGATCGAAATCGTCAATATTCAGAACCTTTGCCAGACAAGCCTCCTGTGGAGCTTGGCTCACCCATGGTTGATGTAACTGATTCCCCAGTAGATTTACCTACTTCTCCACTTAAGGAGCAGCAATGGGGTAAATTTCATGAATCAGAACATTTAGATGATCAAGTTTACTCTTCTGCACGGAATATCTCAGCCTCGAGATGGGCAGATGATGCCAATTCCCCAGCTGATGAAGGTGAAATATATGATGAAGAAATGCCTAGGAGGAAGAAGGAAACACGTCTTTTTAAGTCAGACGAATTGAGGATACGGAGTAAATCATTAACTCCTGAACCCGGGGAACTTAATAAAGAAGGACATGGAGGAACTAGGGCAAGATCAGTGGAAACTGATGAAGAAAGATACCGTGTTAGATCTTCTGGCCGAGACCCGGCCAGTGATTCTGACAGGAATGATTACATGGAGATAGATGACGATCACGATAAGAATGGCACTAATTTCAGCCAATCGGATACAGATTCTGGGGATGAACATGATTCTCGTGATACCCCAGAGCCTGCGGTCCCACCAAAAAGAACAGTAAACATGCTTGAGGAGTGTAGAAGTGTTAATGTTTTCGAGAGACTGAACAAGATTGACGAAGGAACTTATGGGGTTGTTTATAGAGCCAAAGATAGGGACACAGGAGCTATTGTTGCATTGAAGAAGGTCAAGATGGAAAAAGAAAGAGAAGGTTTTCCTTTGACTGCTTTGCGGGAAATAAACATCCTCCTTTCTTTTCATCACCCATCTATTGTGGATGTTAAGGAAGTTGTGGTTGGGAGCAATCTTGATAGTATCTTTATGGTGATGGAATACATGGACCATGATCTTAAGGGTTTGATGGAGACAATGAAGCGACCATATAGTCAGAGTGAAGTTAAATGTCTAATGCTTCAGCTATTGGAGGGTGTCAGGTATCTTCATGACAACTGGGTGCTTCACAGAGATTTGAAGACGTCAAATTTGCTTTTAAATAATAGTGGTGAGTTAAAGATCTGTGACTTTGGGTTGGCTCGTCAATATGGGAGCCCATTGAAGCCATATACTCATTTGGTGGTGACTTTGTGGTATAGGTGAGCTGCACCTTTTTGCTTTTCTCTCCCTTCTCTGTTTACCATGATTATATCCAGTATCTTGTTCTTTTTTCATTGTGTTTGCAGGCCTCTTACTTGTCTTTCTTCGTTTAGTTTTGTATGGGTTTTCCATGTACTGTCTGTGTATTTTTCTATTTGGTGTTTTTGCTTCATTTTATCGTGTCTGGATGGAGTTACCATTGTTGTTGTGTTGTTGATTTTGGATTATTTATGATAAATTGTGGACCTCTTGTGTTTTCTTCTTCTTGTTGGTGACACTTTTAAACCTTTTCCAACACTTCATTTTTCCCAGCATTTCTGTTTCTGGGGATCTTTTTCCCGAATGCATAAGCTACCTGCTGCCTTTTCACGTTAACCCTTTTTGTAGTATCTTATTTATGCAAATCCATATGTACTCCTAATCTGACACATTGTACATGCATTTTGTATGCTTTCTTGTTGGAGATTGATCAAGTTGTTAATAATATACCTATCTTATAGGGCGCCAGAGCTGTTGTTGGGAGCGAAGCAATATTCTACAGCTATTGACATGTGGTCATTGGGCTGTATAATGGCTGAACTGTTATCGAAGGAACCATTGTTTAATGGGAAAACAGAATTTGATCAGCTTGACAAGGTAAAATGAGTTACTGACTTTGTCTCTTCCTTAATAACTTCTGTGGCTGCTGTACAATGTGTTTTTACTTATTGGCTAATTCGATTTGCTTGGGCTTTTTACGGTTGCAGATTTTCAGAACCCTCGGCACGCCAAATGAGTCTATCTGGCCTGGGTTTTCCAAACTTCCGGGAGTTAAGGTGAACTTTGTCAAGCACCAGTAAGTGTCTCCATCTCCACTTTCAATGATCAAGTTGATTGTGACATTCATGTTATCTTATTTTTGCCACTGTTTTCCCAGGCTTCCAGCTTTGGGTGATTATGGTCTGGCTATCTGGTCTTCATTGGTGACAGTTTCAGTTATATGGAAAATATGTTTGGTGTCTATTAACCACTGATGTAATTGTTTCAGGTATAACCTATTACGTAAGAAATTTCCTGCTACATCTTTCACTGGATCACCAGTTCTCTCTGATGCTGGATTTGACTTGTTGAACAAACTTCTAACTTATGACCCAGAGAAGGTAATATATTGCTAATAGATAGATTTGTCATGTTCCATTTGACATCCTTTTTTGCACTACTTTCTACTTTGGCTATTTCACTCAGTGAAGCAATTCTGATGGCCTCTGATTATGTAACAGCGAATAACAGCTGAAGATGCTCTTAAGCATGAGTGGTTCCGTGAAGTTCCACTTCCAAAGTCTAAAGAGTTCATGCCTACTTTTCCAGCTCAACATGAGCATGACAGGTATATTAATCCTACAGTGGAGTTTGGAGATAACCTGTAGTGGTCTGTTTAATTGCATTTATGTCGTTCAATTGTATGTTCATGGGATTTCAATTGTTTATTTGATGTCAGGCGTTCGCGGAGGATGAGGAAGAGTCCAGATCCTCTAGAGGAGCAGCGTCGGAAGGAGTTGCAGCAAGGGGAATTAGGGACTGGTGGCTTGTTCGGCTGTGAGTAAGATTGTAACTGGAGGCCTTTGATTTCTGTAACAGCTTTTAATGATTCTCTCAAAATGACATGATGGGTCTATTGAGGTGAGAGCTGTGCATTGAAAGAAGTTGCAGGCATTGTTTGGAAACAGTCATTCATGCTGTTTTTTATTAGGCACATGTGAGGACCTGGGTGGAGAAACATAATTCTGTTGCGTGTTGTGCTGTCAGATATGTAGCAGGTTGATGACAGTTCTCCAGCCTTGGCCACCATATAGAAATGCATTCCTCACACTGCTTGCATTGCAAGGTGTGGCAAATGGCCTCCCTTTTAGGAAAAGTTTCACTTGAAACTCATGTATGTATCATATTTCTGTTGGTACCTTGTAAACAATAGTCCTAATTTTAATTTAGTTTTGCGAAAACAAAAGAGAAAGTGTTTAATATCCACTATCATTTCTTTTCTTTTTTTGTACTTAGCGTATTCTGTTTGCAAGAGACGGTTGGTGTGGTTTAAGGTGGAGGGTGGCGTTCTTAGCTTTTGATTGACAAAGAATCTGACCAGAACTATTTGACATGGAAGGTAATAATTGACATCTGATTCATGTGGAATCTTACCATGGATAAAGGATTTTTCTTTTCATTCATGTTGAATATTTCACTAATGAAGATGTCATACCAGTAGCACATTTTTTGAACTCTTCAAATAGGTCTCCTTTTTTCTACTCAGGTTGCACCGCCTTGGTGCCTTTATTAGCAATAAAATGCTTTCCTTGTGTAGCAAAAAGTACTAGGAGCATTCTTTGATCTTATTGCGTTGTGGATTGTCATTCTATTTTCTTGGATGGATTCCTCGCAACATAATTCTCGTACAGTATCAGGGATGTTGGACGAGAATGACCCTACCTGTATCTAAGGGAAAAAGGTTTAGCTTATGTGTCTCATTCATGTACTTGGTTCTCAGGAGTACTTTTAGGAGATGGAGCCAACTGCTCTATGTCCTCTTGACTTAATCACTAATTCAATTGTGGATATGGATGTCTGTATATGGCCCCATATCTTGAATGAGTTTTCAAGATCTACATGCAACCTCAAAAGTTTAATCCTTCAATGTGTTTTACTTGACAATTTTTCCATCTAGAAATTTTATATAGTATCGATGAATATAAATAGGAAAGTTTTTTCTTTTGTTGTTTTCTTTGTGACACTGGAGGTGCAAATCTTCCATCATTATTGGATCCAGCCTGCGAAGCTAGTTTTCAAACTGGTGCACTAGACACAAGTATGGATTTGTTTTTCGTTTGATAAATTAAAGTTGTGTTCTTCCTACAATGGCAAATGAAGATGATGGATTTTATATACTCGACCAATGACAATCAGACCTGGGTAAAGAAAGTAGAATTTTGTCCTAAAGGTCTTAGGACAAAAGTCTTAGGTCTTTTGATGATTTCTTTATGACACTGGGAGGTGCAAATCTTCCATCATTATTGGATCCAGCCTGCGAAGCCAGTTTTCAAACTGGTGCACTAGACACAAGTATGGATTTGTTTTTCGTTTGATAAATTAAAGTTGTGTTCTTCCTACAATGGCAAATGAAGATGACGGATTTTATATACTCAACCAATGACAATCAGACCTGGGTGAAGAAAGTAGAATTTTGTCCTAAAGGTCTTAGGTTTAGAGGAACTTATGAAAATATAATTATTCCATGAGTTTGCATAATATCTGGACATGCTCAGGATTAGCAAGTATAAACAGCATGCAGGTATATGCAATATTCACATATTTCTTGCACTACTTAGATTCATGTTAATGGCATGCAGAGATGGTATTTTATCTGTTTCTGGAGTTATGTATTTTTTATTCAGAAATTAAGCATGCAAGCTAATCATGGAGGTCCTTGAGCGAATTTGGTTTTTGGTTTCATAGGTTTTCTCCTGATTGTTGTGCTGTAATAATGCTCACCAGTTTGTGGAGGCTAGTGTTTTATGATCTAGATGCTGGTTAGTAGCGAACATCCTCATACATGATCTCTTCATGTAAATTTTCCTAGCTGTCTTGTTGGTCCTTTTGAAGCTTCTTGTGTTGTTGTCTATAGAAGAGACGTGTGAAGCGTGCTGACCCCTTAAATAGGCGTGGGAAGCACGGAAGATCAGCTGTAAGCTTTGTGACTCCGATCCCTTCTTATTGTTTTCCCCTTCGGTTGGCATTTATGGTATGGTAAATTGTAGGTTTTACTAGCCCCAGTTCTTTCATGACATTTGGATGCAAATGTCACTACAGTATGAAAGCAAAGCAGGTTGAGGAGGTTGTACGGAATGGAATACATGGCATTTTGCAATTATGTGTTCCCTTCAAGCAAAATAAAGGTACCTTCTTATTCTTCAGTTTGCTACATTGCTTTTCACTGCTCTTTGTGGTTTGTTTATGTTGTGATTTTGCAATAGAAGATTACATTTACAATGATGCGGATTTTTCCTCTTCTTCTCAGTAAGTCCCTTTCTTGGCAGTATGCCCTTGCCTTCGGAACTGGAGAATTGTTGGGGCATACATTAGATAATTTGACGTTCCTGATGTTTTGGTCTTGTTTTTTTTTTTTTTTGCTAAGCGATGTTTTGGTCTTGGTTACCTGAATGTAGTGGTGGTTTTTGTAATTTGAGAAAGAAAGGAGCAGAATGTGCAAATTCGAATTCCATTTAGAGTCGATTGTGTACCGAGGGGTGACAAAGTAGCTTCTGTGGGTGAGAATGCTTCTGTTCCAGCAATAATAGGACTTCTAGTAGATATGCTAGCTTATTCCTTAGAAATTGACCTGGGCACCGTATCAATCTCTTCTTGTCAATTATGTCTTCAGAGCCATCGTGGGAGTGAGGCATGTCCTTCTGGTTTAACATTCTTACTCCAAATAACTTTTAGTGTTACGGCCAACACAGCACGGATGTGCACCTAAGAAAACACAAAATACGGGCCCCACACAGCAATAACATGCATTGGCAAAATCATTTCTCCAAAAACTGGGACACAGATACATTGAGATAGTCAAATACAGAACATATTAATATATTTTCAAAAAAAAAAACATATTAATATGATTGATCTATCTCTTGAATTGATGGAGACCCATTGAGACACTGATTACAGAACATATTACGATTATTGATCTATCTCTTGAAGTGATATAGATAATGCAAGTATTATTCCTTCCATATTATGTGGAAGTTAACACATAGTAGTAAAATTACCATGATACAAATCAAAGGTTACTATTCAAGTATTCCTAAACTAAGCATTGCATCTTGATTCTGGGCCAACATTTCAACATTGTGTTTGTTTTTTTTTTTTTTTGAAGAGCAAAGAAAATTTCATTGATCTTTGAAGTTGTTACAAAGACTAATAGGGTAAGGAGAACGTCATCAAATTCCTAGCAAAGCTAAGAACAATCCTGTGCCTAGTCCGAGACCCAAACCCTCAATTGGCAAGGAACTAGCCAAAGACACCCAAAGGGACAAAAGCTCACACCTAAAGGGCCGAAGCCCAAACACCTATTATTTTGACATTGTGTTTTAACCTCCTGATGCGTCATCAACATGAACTTGGCGTCAATGGCGTGTCCTAGAGTTTCCACAAAGTGTCCTACCAAATGAAAAATTGGACAGGTATCTAGGTGTGTCTGATATGCGAGGCTGGTAGGCATGTCTACATTGTAGAGATCTAGTTTTATGATTGTGGATATCCTGGAAGTGTGGGGTGGAGAATGTTTTTTTCTGTCATTTTTTAATTCTGAATAAGTAGTGTGCTTGGACATTGCTGTTTAGATGCATATGTTTGGAATTGTAGTACCTCTTTATTTAGAGCCTCTCTTTTTCATGATAATGGAACGCATTATGGGCCATTTGATAATTCAGCCATTTACTTTGTAGGTCTCAACATGTTTATCCTCAATGCAGAAAATCTGGCTTACCAGATGCCGGTATCTATTTGAACAAATTGTATTTGTTAGAAGAGAAATTTCATCTCTTAAACCGTTTAGTTTAGAGAACGAAATGCAAATTGTTTATGCGAGCCTGTATGTAGGCTCCACATATTTATACGAGTATGTGTTACTGAGCGAAAATAGAACTAGAATCTGTTTCTTGGAGGGTTAATAGGATTGCAGGCTCTCCATTATTTGTTTTTTTTGCAAGTCGTATAATCTGACTTTGCACAAGAAAATAGACGAGCAAATCGTAACCCAATGAACTAATGGAAAAACAAGGATCCAAATTCTCTTCCGTAATTGTTCCGGACAATTTAACCACATATTCATGATGTACGGTCTCTTTCTGGTCGGAGGGTTTTTTATTTTTATTTGGGCAAAGTACGGATAACCTCCCTATGGTTTGGCTCTTTGGCAGATAACCTTCCTGAGTTTTATTAATGAGCAAATCACCTCCCTATGGTTTTGGAGTAAAGTGCAACTGTTAGGTTTTCCATCCAAATTGACGGGGTGTGTTGGCTACGCGCCTATAATGCTTCTGTTGGCTAACAAAACAGATTTCCCTCCCCAAATGATACTTTTTCTGCCCTTAATGCCCCTCCCATGTGTACGAAAGTCAAACTTTTTACCTCCTTCAATTACTTCTCTGATCTCTACGGTGATCTCTACCTTTCCTCTCCTCCTTCCTCTCTCTTCTTCTTTCCCATCCCTCTTCTTCATCATACCAAAACTAACCCAGTAGTTGTCGCCATTAATTTGTCTCTAAGAGCTTCTCCAACACCTAGCAATACTCTAGCTATACCAATTTTTTGGCACCCCTTTCCATTTTCAACCCCCAATGGCCGGCCAAAACCCCTGCCAAATTTGGCCACAGCATATTTTCCCCCTCTTTTCACACCTACCAAATCGAACTACCCCAAAAAATTCCCATCTTGAAAACCCTAAAAAATGGAAGTTTTGCCTAATCGGAAAATCTTGAACTCCATTCGCTGGTTTGTGTGACAATCGAAGTCACCGGAGACATTAACAACCGTAGCCGTTGCCGTCGCGGAGCGATTGACAGCTCTAGCCGCCGAAGAAAGAAATCAGAGAGAGATAGTGATTTGTGGAGAGAGAAAGAGAGATGAGTGCTGTGAGATGCGTCGAGCCAGAATGATCAGTTGAGAGAGAGAGAGAAGAACTGGACGGTTGGAAGCTGAGATTGGGAGAGAGGGGAAGATGAACTGAACTGGTCTTCGTCGTTGTACGTAACCTTATGAGAGAAAATTATATGGTGACACATTTTTTTTATCCGAGAGTGACACATTCAATGAACAATTTTTCAATGGGAAAGGAACAGTCAATTTTGCAAACAAAAAAAATGTTGATTGAAACTTTGACTATGAAATTGCTTTTGGGTAAGATCAAATGTTGATTAAAATTTAGTTAATTGTGAAAATAAAAACAGAAAAATGAAAATGAATTAGCCTCACATAATTGGACAAAAAAATTATTACTAGAATTTTATTTGCCAATTGCCAGGAGAGAGAGAGAGAGAGGAGGTAAACTTATATGGTAGAAAAGTACAAGGGTACCAAAGTCATTTACTATTTTCTGTTAACGGAGTTAGTGTTGCACTTTACTCCGAAACCATAGGGAGGCGATTTGGTCATTAATAAAACTCAAGGAGGTCATCTGCCAAAGTGCCAAATCATAGGAAGGTAATCCGTACTTTGCCCTTTTTATTTTTATGTGACTTCCATTTGTGAGACATCTCCAACAACTGTCTTGGTCCGTTAACAATGGACTTATCGGATAGAGTGCGAATCTTCTGTTCCCTTGCTGACTGTTTTTCCCTCCATAACTAAGTGCTAGCTTTTCTACGAGAAATTCTTCAGTGCCGAGCTGGCACCGGACAGGTGGTGCCGTGCACGTATCTCAGCAGTCCAAACGTGTTTTGGACAGTCCAGATCTGTTTGGACTTGAGGGGGTGTTTTGGTAATTTTACACTTAAAAATTACCCAAATAGATCTGGACTGTCCAAAACACGTTTGGATGGCCGAGATGGTGCTCGGCACCACCTGTCCGGTGCCCACTCGACACTGAAGAATTTCTCCTTTTCTACATATATTAGCAAAAGAGTTTGTACATATTAGCAAAAATATACTAGTACAACTTTTCTCATCTCAGAAATTTATACCAAACTGACTACCAAACAAGGAGTTAGGCTTCATGATATGAACAGCGGAGCTGTCATATTTTTTTAGAGGAACCAATTATGAAAGTTTTGTATTGCACGGAATTTGTGGGCCTTACCATTTACCAACCAAGGAAGGTCTGGATTCAATTAATGGGGTGTTTTTTGTTTGGCAGCCCCCTTATTTTACATTTTGATTTGAGAGCCAATTCAGGTATGAATTCTGCTAAAATGCATTGCTAGAAACATGAAATGAAGATTGCGAAATCCAATTGCGTTCGGTGCCATTCATTATACATGATTTTTAATGCATCGAACGACCTTGGTGACACTGTCTCCGAGGTTATGGTTCAAAGTTATGTACTCTCATACATCGAACGATTTCGGAGACATTTTTGTTCCCGAAATTGTGGTTTAAAGTTGTGTGCGTAGACTTTTATTTATTTATTTATAGGAGTACCATAACCATAATTACCCTGTAAATCGCAAACCTCAGGCAAAACAGAGCTCCAAAAATGGCGAACCAAAACTCAAACCACTCTCTTCCCTCCTCAGTCGATCCCCACAGCGGTTTCTGCTCCCAAACCAGAACTTACCACTGCCTCAGACCCTACACTCCTCTCCCTCCCCAATCCCTCTCTCTCTCCGTCACCGACTTCATTTTCTCTCTCCTCCGCCAGAACTCCCCCTCGCCTCCAACCCCCACGCCACCCGCCCTCATCGACGCCGCCACCGGCCGCAGCATTCCCTACCACGAACTGATAACCCTCACCAAAACCCTTGCCACCTCCCTCCACCGCCGACTCGGCCTCGCCCGGGGCGACTCGGCCTTCGTCCTCTCCGCCAACTCGGCCCGCGTCCCGGTTCTCTACCTCGCCCTGTTCTCCCTCGGCGTCGTCGTTTCGCCCTCGAATCCGAGTAGCACGGCCTCGGAAATATCGCGCCAAATCGAGCTGTGCGGACCGGTTGTTGCCTTCGTCACCAGTGACGTCAATGAGGAAATTGTATCGCTGTTCAGACGGACGATTCGTCTCGACTCGTCCGAGTTCGAGTCGATGATGACGGCTCGGTGCGAGGAGTTTGTCCGAATCGAAGTTCGTCAGAATGATGCGGCCGCTATCCTGTATTCTTCTGGTACTAGTACAAATTCAGTTTTTTGATTCGTTTTTCAACTTTGATTATTTTATCTCTTCTTAGAGCTCTATATTTTGACCCAAATTTGAGTGTCGTTTGGTGTGAAATATTTGGCAAGTTCAAATTCGACAAAGCTTTGTCAATTGCATGGTTGCAAATTTGGGAGTAAAAAATCGCCTTGCAAAATTTAGCTCCTAGATTGAGTAAAAATATAAAAATAATTTTGGCGCTACATACTTTGATAATCACACACTAATGTTTGTCTTTTCAATAAAACAAAATACACATAGGTGGAAAGACAATATTCAACCCCAATGGTAGCTCAAGTGGCAACGGGTTTAGCTGTAAACCCAGACTGCTAAACCCAGATATACTGGGTCTTTCTTAATTTGAGTAAAGATTTGAGTAAAACTCGATTTTGTATACCTTAGAGTCAAGGTTTGACATGATTGCACATTCGGCAGGGAAAAAAATAACCTTGTAAAATTTGAGTCTCCCCTGATTTCAGTGAAAGTTTTTATGTAAAACTTAATTTGGTGCTTTGAGGTGTATGGTTGAGTCATGAAGTTAATTTTGGAGAGGTTTTATATAAATTTTGTGTTTGGGTGAAAAAAACTCCGAGCTGGAGATGCTCTTACGTGTGGAAAAAGTTCTGACTCTCTCTGCAAATAGCTTTTCGTGCGGGGAAAAAAATGAGAGTTTTTAGGGGGTTTTATCGATTCTCTACCTCGCCCTGTTCTTGCTCGGCATTGTCATTTCGCCTTTGAATCCGAATGCTATGGAATTGGAAATTTCGTGCCAAATTGAGCTGTGGAAACCGGTTATAGCCTTTGTGACTGCTGAGGCGAGTGGTGGAATAGTCTTGCTCTTCCGGCGTACGGTTCTTCTTGACTCGTTGGAGTTCGATTCAATGATGATGACTCGGTCCGAGGAGTTTTTCCGCTTCGATATCGGTTAGAATGCGATTCTGTACTCTTCTGGTACTTGTGAAAACTTGAAGTTTGAATATGTTTTAGCTTTTTGTTGATTAGTTTTTCAACTTTTGGTTTTAAATCTCTCCTTAAAGCAGCTAATTTGAGTAAAATCTTCATTAATGGCTGTAAATTAAGGAGGAAAAAATAGGCTGTGTGAGTAAAAAATTGAGTCTCTCCTGTTATGAATAGAAATTTGACTAAAATTCAAATTTTGACGTAGGTGTGTCTGAAAGCGTTTGACACACGTGCATCGAAAGGTGCATGTCACGTTAAACCTGTGTAAGTACATATTGTTCAAAAGACTATTCATGTACACATTGTAGGCTTTGTTTGAAATATGCAAAAAGAAAGGAAAAGAGGAAATTTCAAATCGATCAATGCATGTTACTTGTTTATTTAGTTCAGAGAAATGATAGTGATCCCAGGATAAATCCCCTCTAGGTACTACCGGGAAATTCAAAGGCGTGGAATTAACCCATCGAAATTTCATTTCGTCACTTGCCGGATTCCAAGCTGTTCGGACGGTGAGATCCTCGCCGGCGGTGACCCTGTGTACTGTCCCCTACTTCCACGTTTATGGGTTTGTTTATTCTGTGAGGTCGGTGGCGATGGGGGAGAGTTTGGTGTCAATTGGGAAGTTTGATTTAGTGCAGATGATCAAAGCAATTGAAGGGTTCAGGGTCACTCACGTGGCGGTGGCCCCACCTGTCATCGTCAGTATGGTGAACGTTTGTGATTCGACGAACGGTTGTGATTTGAGTTCATTGGAGGTGGTGGTGTCTGGCGGAGCTCCGCTTACAAAGGTGTTGATCGAGAGGTTTAAGAAGAGGTTTCCTAGAGTGCAATTACCGCAGGTTAGTGCAGTGCACTTTTACTCCCTGATTGGGTGAAGCTATTTTGTTCCGAATATGGTTTCTAGTTGCTACATAGATGACCCGGGCATAGACTGGACTCCAATTCGTGTAGGTTTTACGCATGTTGTGTGGAGTCCACGTGCATCTAATGGTTTCGGACAAATCTGTGTCTAGGTCTATGGACGAATAGTTAAGAGTCTCCAGCATTATCCATTTCTTTCACCCTTAAAAAGAAGATAAATAGTACTCTTTTCGGTGATGCTTACGTCAAGTCCCGAAGGGCCCTTCCCAAGGGAAGGCAAGGAAGGCTTGCGCCTTGGGCCCCAATTTATTTATTTTTATAAAATTAGGGGCCCCAAAATTTCTTTGGGAGTTATACTAGGTATAACAAATAATGCCATAATGTTTGCGTAAGAAACTTTATATTTAAAGTGATAATTTTGCATTCTTGTAATGATCAATACTTTCAGAAATTTAATCTACCTAATTATATGATTTTTAAAATTTTAGATTGATTTACTGTTTATTTCGTTTGCTTGTTGGCCCTGAAGTCCCACATGGATAATCATAATTTTTTGTTTTGTAAAACTTGACTTTTTAGCCTAGCTAGCAAAAAATCAACTTGACACCCTATTTTAAGCGTCTTGAATTTGAGATGAAGAATTGAATGCTCTGGGCAGACACTTACAGCTTGTTCGTTTTGGGTTTTGAAGGAGGTTTGAGTGGAGAGATAGATAGAGAAAATGTATTGGGGACTGTGCGCAAGGTTTTAAAGCCCCCAAACGAACAAGCTCTTAGGTCTTGTTCAGTTTGAGTTTGGGTTTTGAGGGAGGTTTTTGAGAGTAATGAGTGGAGATAAATAGATAGAGAAAATTTGTTGGAGACCGTGCCCAGGGGTTTTGAGACCCCAAAACGAACAATGCTACTATTGATTTTCAATTTACCTAAGAGCAATGCTACAAACACAGTTATGCTTCTTCTTTTTAATCAGCAATTCCATGGTTGTGTCAAATAGTTTTGACATCGCCAAACTTTACATTACCCAGTGATCCGTATGGTACTATTGATTTGGTTAGGGTATATCACTATATCTCACGTAACATTAGTAAAAATACGGCTAGTACTCTAGTCTCTCATGAAGCAAAATATTTCGATACTCTAGTATGCCTAATTTTAGCTTTGGCATTATCTGTGTCTGTGCCTATTTTTCTCTGTTTCTGTGTGTGCTTATTGGATGTTGTCCTTTCCACAATCTGCATTAGGCTTATGGCTTGACGGAATCAACTGCCGGGATCTCGCGAATGGTGGGTCCGAATGAAAGCCAAAAATTTGGGGCGTCAGGTCGTCTGGTGCCATATTGCCAAGCGAAAATAGTAGATGTTGAGACTGGCATGGATTTGCCTCCTTTCAAGCAAGGGGAACTTTGGCTTAGAGGCCCATCCATAATGAACGGTAATTTCGTTATTCATTCTCATGTGTCATCATTTAATTTTGTGAGACTGTCTCGATCATGGATTTGAAAATTTGGTAATTTTCCAGTTTGTCCTGGCCAGAGAAATTGTTGAAGTAAATAATGTGAGCCATATCTCTAAAAATACCTCCTAGGACAACAAAACAGCTAAAAATGAGCCATGGAACCTATATGTTTTTACTTAGCCGGTGTTGAATATTCAAGACAACCAGAGAAAAGTTAAACTTTTGACCTTTTTGAGCAAATTTTGACAAAATTTCAAGGAAGGTTCTGGCTAAATTTCAAAAAACTTTTGACCTTTTGAGCAAATTTTTAATGTAGGCTATGTGGGTGACCCAGAAGCAACTTCAGCCATTTTGGATTCAGAGGGATGGTTAAGAACTGGGGACTTGTGTTATTTTGACAGTGAAGGATTCTTATACGTTGTGGACCGTCTTAAGGAGTTAATCAAGTACAAAGGCTATCAGGTTACATGATCATATACCCCTTTCAGTTTTTATTTTGTACTATTTTGCAAGTTTAAATTCATTTAATGTTTATCTTCTTCCCTTCGTGTTATGTACTCCATCAGTCCCAAATTGCTTGTCCCCTACAAAAAGTCATTCAATTTTGGATTGAAAAATAAAATACTTCCGTGCGTAAGTTTCAAACTTTTTTACACCAACTTAAAAAACTCATCAAGTACTTTAATTTGGTGCAAAGAAGTTCAAAAAATGATGCACAGAAGTACTTTATTTTTTGATAGAAAACTCACGTCTTTTCGTAAGGGACAAGCAATGTGGGACGGAGGTAGTATTCTTTTTGAATGCTTATAACAATGCGCGTGGCATGCTTTTTGCATTCCATTTTTACAGGTTGCTCCAGTAGAGTTGGAAAATCTTCTTCAAACCCATCCAGACATTGTTGATGTGGCAGTAGTTCCGTGAGTATTAATTAAGTTTAAGCCCACTTTATGCTTTTTGGCTGTTTCAAAACTGTTTTATTTTGCTGCTTGTGTTTGTGAAAACTTCCCAAGCACAAATGCATTCTAGGTATTTGTTTCGCACTTCTGTTTCTGTTTTGGGCCTGAAAATAAATTACAGAGTTACTAATAACAAATACGGAGAAGCTATCATTTTAGCTTTGCAAAGTTTAACGAGTTTTAATATATATTTACGCTTGGGTTGTTACTGGGCGAACTCATCTCAAAGGACATTTAAATGAGCCAATCAAGAGTTGAGCTCGAGTAGATTGAATGTTATTCAACATCATAATCTTCTCAAGCCAAGTAATAGATTTTTCAAGTTTGGTTTGAAAACTTGTTACTTTTAATGGCATGTTCAAGGGTGGCTTGTTTATATAACTAATCGATGAGAAACAAGCTCTTTTAACGAGCTTTAGTAGCTTGATTCGTTTATCAGCACCGCGTAAAATCGAATAAATATCAAATTTGCAGGTACCCTGATGAGGAAGCAGGTCAAGTGCCCATGGCCTTTATCGTAAAACGGCCAGAGAGCATAATAGACGAATCGCACATTAAGGATTTTGTTGCTAGACAGGTAGTTTCTTACCCAGTTACCCATAGGAAGTAGAATTTATTTGTTGATGGAAAAAAGCTAACTGACCTGGATATTTGTTTGTTTTTCGGTTTTAACTAACCTACTTCTAACGGCCATTTCTGGAAAATAAATGTTTGTAGGTTGCTCCGTACAAGAAAATAAGGCGGGTATCGTTCATTGGTTCACTACCGAAAAATGCTCCTGGTAAGGTGTTGAGGAAAGAATTGATCAAGCTCGCATTATCTGGTGTTTCCTCAAAGTTATGACTTCAAGATGGTCGGTTTCGTGCGGGTGTTATTCTCATAATCACTAGGAGATTAGGAGTTCAAATCTCCCAATCTGTGTGTGGGTGTTTTTTTCTCTTGTATTATTATTTTTTTTTGGTCAAACTTTTCTCTTGTATTTGTTTGATTATTTATCTCCTTGATGGGGCTGTTAGTTTGGGTTGGGCTAATAATGATTGTGGATTTGTTTCTAGTTTGATATAATTCTTATACTGTTTGTTATAAATACGGAGTAAATGAATGTATGTATACTAGAAATTGCCCGTGCCTGAAGGCACGGAGCAACAGATTCTGAGCGCAACCTAAATGACTACCATTCTCTATTATTAACCACCTCTACCATTAATGAACCCGACTTCTTCGAAAAAATAAACTAAGAACGATTTTTCCTACCGGACTAAGGCCGAATATTCCTTTGTAGCCCCGTGGGGAAACTGATCTTGATACTATTTAATTAAGATAAAAATAATCCTTCATGAAACAAATAAAAAATATCACCAAATAATCAATTAATCAATTAAGCAGTCGCCCAACAACCAAAGATAAGGAGAAAAAAGACAACTCGATCACATATTAGAAAATAAAATACATAGCATCGTTGTTCATTAACCCAACGGAAAACACACAGGTAAGGAAAACTATAAATGTTTATTGTATTTTAGTAATCTTGCCACTTGTACATTAAAAACTACTACCTACAAACACTAAAAAACCAAAAATTAAGCATCTCCCTTAAATCAAACATGAATCTTTTTAAAAAAATCGACAAAGCAAAAACCATTTTATCTAGCAGGCACGGCTCGAGTAATTAGCACACGCAAATCAATTATGCAATATCTCAACTCCTGTCCAACGATTCCAACTCAGCGAAAACCAATTCCAAATTAAAGTTTCAGAAAATCTAGATAAACACCCAATCAACATAGTAGTGATGATAAAAAAAAAAATAACAAAGTAGAAATCATCGTTCATGGGATAAGAAAACCCTTGGTTTGGAGATGAAATAAAATCAAACCCGGCAACTCTCAATTAAAGTTTCATAAAATCTAAACACCTAATTAACAACCAATTATCAGTAGTGAAATCTATAATACAACTTTATTGTAGTTACGAAGTCATAAGTCATTCCCCATTCATAAGTTAATATCATTAGGCTAGGTTATTGTGACAGTTGAGGTTTGTCAATTGCTTTGGTCACTTGGGATTTTTTTCTTTTAAGAGTACGTCAATTGAGATTTGGGACTCAAATCATATGTAAGATGACCACTGGATTGGGGATTTTATACATCATCATCCATTAATTAAAAGGATTGACCAGTCCTTCGAAAAGCCCAAAAGAAAAAAATAAAGACAACCAGTTTGGTGTATTCCTTTTTATGAAGCCCTGTCATTCTTTTTTCTTTTCAAATTTGACCACCTTAAGAAAAGTTTTTCCCAATTAAAGTTTGAATCTTCATTAAATCCTAAGGGCATACACAGAAATATCACAAAACTAAAACCGTCGTTCAATTTTCCCCACTTGAAACTACCTGCCCTCTTATGATCTCTTTGAACACTTCCTTCTCGAAATAAAATCCGGGAATAAATGCAATTGTTTGCTGTCAAAATAGATGGCAATGATAATAACCAAATCATCCCTTTGGCTTCAAGTGAAAATAACCTAAATCAGGTTTCACTTGCAGATGTCTTTTTTTTGTATTCCTCCGTCTTCTGCCTTTCATGTTTTAAAATTTTGTGTGCTCATTCCATGCATCTTCAATTACCAAATTTTGTTAAATACTCGTATATTTTGCCATTCCCTTTTTTGTTAACGCCATTCTCTTTTGATGCAAAAATACACTTGCAGGGGAGTGGCGTTAACAAAAAAAGGAGTGGCAAAATCATTTCCCTTTGTTAAATACTTATGTATTTGGCTTCAATTTGCAATATCAATGATGGTGTTTTGCATTCAACTGCACCAGATTTAATCATTGTTTAAAAATGCATACTGGAAAAGAATAAAGACCCGCGCAAAGAGTGTGTACTATGCCAAACCTGAAAATGAAAGAGAGATGGCAGACACACAAAATATATACACCACAGTAAAATACAACACATTCAAGTGCTAGCAAAATAAGCATTTTCTGTCGATCACCTAGTAGGGCATTCTGTCAAACACCTAATAGGCATTTTCTTCCCATGTTTTACAACTCTCTTTCTTCCCTAATGTTAGGGCAAAGGGCTAGCTAGCAAACTGACCACATTTTAGAAAATGAACATCATCAATTAACTAACCCAGACACAACATGCTTTACAAAAACTTTCATACTCAGGATGCTTTACAAAGACTTGCAATAATTGATCAAATCAATTAAACAAAGCTGCCAATACTCCTATTTCTCAAGGCAAAGTTTATCTTTCCCAGCCTGGCTATCGTCAACGTCGCCAACAAAACCGAACAAAAGCCAAACTCCCCAAAATATATATCTAACTGAACAAAAGCCAAGCACCCCAAAATAAAGCCTTCAATGTATGCTCTGAAAAGCCACAATAAGAATCTCAGGAAAAAAATAAAACTAAAATACAAAAGTCTATACGTATGTGAAATACAAAACCGTATGTGAATAATTGTATTCGCAAAAAAAATAGAGAGAATGAAATACAAAAAAAGAACTGAAAAAAAGGGAAGCAAGATGGAACCTTACGTTGGGGGTAAACTAAAAGAAAACAATGAAATACACTCACCTCAATTTTGTTGTTTCGAAAGCAGAGTAGGGAGGGACGGGGGAGGAGAGAGGGAGAGAGTAAAACAATGAAATACAAAATCGTATATTGATTTGTCTTCTTACCATAAATTAAGTGCAATTATTGTCAATATATGGTATGGTTTAGGAATAGGAATAGCAAACTTGGTAGTGATTGGCCCGTGCCGATTAATAATTATTTGCCCGTGCCAATATAGTCTACATAATGTTTGTCCGTGCCAATTATTGCCATATAATATATATAGTCTATATATGGTTTAGGAACCGATTAATTAATGGGGTATTAGAATGGAAATGAATAATTGGTGAAGATTTATGCAGAAAAATGTGTTACAAATCCAACGGTGGAGGATAAATATGTGGGTCACCACACCGTCGCGATTTGTATTATAGATGAGTATATCTAGTACTAGTATCTTAAGAGCCCTTTTCGAAGGGTAATTGTGCATGTGCTCAACCTAAGCAAATGAGCTGCCCAACCTGTTCAAACCAAAAAAGAAATACTACTCTCTCCGTTCCTAAATAAATGTCCGACCCGTAAATCTAGGCCTTTAAATAGATGCATTTTTTTTGGCGAAGGTATTTTTTTTTCAATTTTCACCAAATTTTTTGAACAAAAAAAAATGCATGTTTTTAAAGGTCTAAATTTTTGGTCTGGACATTTATTTAAGGATGGAAGGAGTATTATTCACTACGTTACATGGATATGTCGGATGAAATGAGAACTCTAATTGAAAATTTTGCGTTGGAAAGATGTGGCAAACCCTATTCTCATGAGGAAAAGGAGAAATATGATCCATCTCCCTACACAGCCACCAAAATTGTAGCCATGGCACAAATCTGTAATGAACCTTCTGTCTATATTAGTCTATCTGTCTATTCATATATATGTACATGGGGTCCAGCTAGAGTCGGTGGCGGATTAAGGTTGGTGTGTCATGACCTTAGTCACATAATCCTTTAAAATGACTTTCGTTCTTGCCAGGGCTGGCTCATAAGTTTTGGAGGCTGAAAACGAACCTCTTGAATGAGGCCTCCTTATATTTTTCATACAAAAGTTGGTCTACAAAGAGTCTCATAAAAAAACCATTACAAAAAATTTACCATTACAAAATATAAGCATATAATTATCCAAAAAAAATGCAACAATTACAATACCTCAAAATCCATCATTTGAAAATTACTAGTTTTCTTGCACTTTTTGATGCAAACATACTAATTCCACCGTTGGGCCTATTTTGTAGCTTCTAAATTTCAGTTAGACCTATTTTGTGTAAAGGAGGCTTAGTGCAAAAAAATTTTGGGGCTATATATATATACACACAAAACTTTCTATAAGGGCGCCATTAACTTATTAAGCTAAGGATGTCCCTTTTCCGACCAATTTGCGATGATCCGAGCCGCTCAATATGTTCAGAACGTGATTTTAAGGGTACTCGCAAGAAATCAAAAAAAAGAAGACCAGAAATGGCTTGATCCAAGCAATTTTTGTTTATATTTTATCGAACGATTCAAATAAAAACTGCTCAAATCAAGCTCTTCCCGATCATTTTTTTTGTTGATTTCTCGCGAGTACCCTTAAAATCACATTCTGAACACATTGAGCGGTTCGGATCATCGAAATTTGATCAGGAAAGGGGAGAAAAGGGGACTTCTTCATTTTATTTAAAATGAGGACGCCATCATAGGAAGGGGACTCATATATATATGGCTAACATGGCATCTCCAACCCGTTTAAGTTGCCCTATTACACATATTTCCAACAAGGGACGATGCACCCACTACGTATAAGTACTTTACATTCGCTTAGGTGCATCGTCCCTTGTTGGAAATATGTGTAATAGGGCAACTTAAACGGGTTGGAGATGCCATGTTAGCAATTTTTGGGACAGAGAATAACGGCGGGGGTCTAAATTTGGGGATTTTGTTATATAGTTCAGGTGTTTAATTGAAATAAACTTAAGTTCAGGAGTCTCTGTGACATTTGGTGCAAAGTTCAGGTGTCATTTTGAAATTTTCCCTATATATGTGTGTGTGTGTGTGTCTCTGTGTGTGTGTGTGTGTATGGGTCCTAGAATTTTGGAGACATCATTTTAACCTTTTTGGGGGGCCCGAAGCCCTTGCTTCTCTTGCCTCTCCCTTTAGCCGACCCTGGTTCTTGCTCTCAATTCTCGCTCGGCGCTCGCACTTTCAATCCTTGCACTCGCGAATTTAGCTGTTTAGGAGGCTTCTGAAAGACGTTTTAACGCTTTTGCTCGCGCTCCCGCATCAGAGCATGCCCGTGCATTATGTGACGTCACCACCTAGCTCTCAAATAGTCTCCATGCATATTTGTATTTCACCTGCCAAAATTCCTCTTCCTCTTGTATGGGCACCCACAACTTCTAAGTGGATGGACCTAATCATGTTCGGGTATTGTAATTAAAAAATAAAAAAAAAAGAGAGAAAGAAAGAAAGACAATTTAAAAACTGGAATGGTATTCAATTTTCTGGGGTTCGTAAGTTTATTCAATTTTTATCACCCTTCTATTATCTTGTTGTTAGATGGTTATTTGTGGTATTATACTCGGGAAAAAAATGAGAAAGGAGAAAGTACAGAGAATCCTCCCTATGAGGAATTTTTCAGTGCCGGGTGGGCACGGGGCCACGTGGTGCCCTGCACCAATCTCGGCCGTCCAATAAAGTCTTGGACGCTGAGATCTGTTCGGCTGTCTAGGAGTATTTCAATCATTTCACACTTTAAAATTAGCCGAACAGATTTGGACCGTCCAAAACTTCATTGGACGGCTGAGATGGTGCACGGCACCACGTGGCCGTGCCCACCCGGCACTGAAAATTTTCTCCCTATCATATCTTGTCACTTGATAAATTAAGACTGGGTATCACTGGTTACATAATGTCCTTTACACAAAAAATAATAATAATAATAATACCTCAAGAGTTTACTCTTAAACATGGCTAAATAACATATGATGAATTGGCAGTGTAAGAGTATCCACAATGGCATAATCAAAAGTGCTAGGTTTTTAAAGTTAACAATGTTGGTGCAAAATATGGCTCACAATGCTATAATCAAACTTAGCAACCTCCTTAGAAATAATCAAATTTTGGACTTTGGATAATCAAAACTAACAACCTTTTGCCGATAACCAAATTTAATGAACCTTACATTCTCAATCAAATACATACATCATTACAAAAAAAAAGTTCTATTTCTGCCCTTTTCCCCTTTTTTTCTTTTTCAACAATGTTTTCAAAAAAAATATTTTACTTAAAAACTTTTTTTAAAAACTGTTTTCCCCCAAAAATTATTTTTGAACTATTTTTAAAAAACATTTTTATACAAAAAAATGTTTTCTATGAGAAAATGTTTTTTTTCAAAACCTTTTCTTATATAAAAAACTATTTTTTCAAAAATCGTAATTACACAAAAGCTATTTTCTTAAAACTGTTTTTCTTTTTTAAAAAAATTCAAAAATTATTGTCTATTTCTAATAAATAGTTTTCATTAGTCTCAAAATTAATTTTAGAAAAAACTATTTCTATGTTCACAATTATTAGTTTTTTTATAATTTAAAATGGTGATGTGGCAACTTTTGGTTATTCAATTTTGATTATGCCATTGTAGACCTCTACATTGCTAACCTTAGCAATCTCTTAAATGGATAATCAAAAGCTGATGTGGCAACTTTTGGTTATCCATTTTTGATTATAGCATTGTGGATACTCTAATATGTCCTTTCTCTAAATAACATTATCGGAATTGAGATGCAAGTACTTAACTGCGTGATAAAATATATTCCCTCCGTCCCTTTTTAAATGTCATACTTCGTAATTTCAACTTATTAAAAAAATATCATCATTACACCTTTCACATCAATTTTTATCTCCACTTTCCTTTTATGGAAATATTATCATTACATTTTTACTCACTAATTTTTTAAAATGGAATATACTTTTAGGGGCAAAATGGAAAATTCACCAATTTTTACCCACTAACTTTACAAAATGGACACTTATAAAGGGACAGCCTAAAATGGAATACTGGACTCTAAAAAAAGGACAGATGGAGTACTGAGTAACTCTCTATTGCTGTTTTCTGTCCAAAATCATCAATAAAGGGAAAATTAAGAGCTCTCCTTATCTTTAACTTTTTGCCTTTTTGGGCAAACAATAATTTGATAACTCCGGCCGATTTCGATGGCTTTTTCTTTGATATAGTCACAGATCGCAGCTAATACCAGAGTTTGGACGATCATCTGGCTGTATTTAAAGAATTTGAGAGAGACAAGTTGAGAGGAAACGAACGAAGAATTGAGTTGTAGAAGCAATATAAGACGGAGAAAAAAAAGAGTAGACTTGCAGAAAACAAGTCCTTGGCATTGCCGTTATTCAATTGCCATTGACTTGTTGTCCCACATTAGACGGGACCCGAGGAGTGGCACATTATTGAATTGTTGAGCTTATTAAATTGTCGTTTTGTCGTCCCACATTAGACTGAACTCGAGAAGTGGCACATTAGATGGGAACCGAGGAATGGCTCTGCTAATCGCTAAGCTTATTAAATTGTAAATGACTTGTCATCCTACATTATACGGGACCTGCTCACAGCCATTATTGAATTGCTGAGCTTATTAAATTGGCATGGACTTGCTGTCCCGCATTAGACGGATCCGGGGAGTGCACAACTATAATTGAATCTGTTATCTAGAATTTTTTGTAAACACTCTAAACTAATTCTTAAAAGCTAGAATCTCAAAATATGCCCCAAAAAAAAATTCTGGTAAACATGAACTTCATGCTTGTTTGAGTCACGACAATAAGATTTCCAAAGATTGGCATCCTTTGTTTGAGTCACAACAATGAGATGTCATACTCCCATTGCATGAATATGTTTGGGAAACGAACGAAAAATGAGTTGGAGAAGCAATAAGACAGGGAAAAAAAGGAAAAAGAAATAGAGTAGACTTGCAGAAAACAAGTCCTTGGAATTGCCATTATTGAATTGTTGAGCTTATTAAATTGTCATTGATTTGTTGTCCCACATTAGACAGGACTCGAAAAGTGGCACATTAGACGGGACCCGAGGAGTGGCACCTGAGAAGTGACACATTATTGAATTGTTGAGCTTATTCAATTGCCATTGACTTATCGTCTCATATTTAGACTGAATTCGAGAAGTGGCACATTAGACGGGATTCAAGGAGTGGCTCTGCAAATTGTCAAGCTTATTAAATTGTTACTGAATTGCCATCTTACATTAGACTGGACCCACAGAGTATCACAACCATTATTAAATTGCTGAGCTTATTAAATTGTCATTGACTTGCTGTCCCACATTAGACAGACCCGGGGAGTGTCACAATTGTTATTAAAATATGTTATCTAGAATTTTTTGTGAACAATGAACTAATTTTGAGAAGCTAGAATCTCAAAATCGACACAATTTCTCGTCAACGTGAACTTCATGCTTGTTTGAGTCACAACAATAAGATTTCCTAAGATTGGCATCCTTTGTTTGAGTCACAACAAGATGAAGGCTTTTTTTCTTGAAAATAAAAAATGGATATCGTACTCCCATTTCATGAAATATGTTTGGGAAAGAGAAGCTCCGATAAATTTGTACAAGTTCTTCCACCAATTAACCAAATATACAGAACCAGTGTTTATATCCTAAGAACACACTACAGTTTATGAGTGCACGTAATACAACCCGCAGGTTCAATAAGTAAACTTCTCGTCGGACAAAAACTGTACGGATTTACGTGAGCTACCCTTCGTGATTGTGGACTCGGCTCTTTTCTGCCAAACAATTGGAGCCTACATTTGCAACTAACGAGGCTAACATAACAGATGGAGCTTCAAATGGCATCATTCCGGCCACCTCTCAACAGCTACAACAACGTGCTTTTTACCGAGAGAGTTCACCAGCCACTTAGCCGATCCAAATTTGCAGTGCTCTAGCCCTTTGTTTTACGGGAGAGGAAACGATCCCGCGCTGCTTGTATGCGGCTCTCACGGTCATCAGGAGTGGCAACACCAATTTCTTTCTCTGGCAAACTCGGATTTTCTCCCTTGGTTTGCTCTTCGGACAGAACAGTCCCACCACTGCTTCAAACAAACATAACGTTCAATATCATAGTACTCGTGCACACAGTACAGCAAAGGCAACATTAAGGCTATGTTTAGATCTTGGATTGGTGAATGGATTTACCAATGCAAGGGAAAAGATAGGAAAACAAAGACATGAGATCAGCATGTTCAAAGACACAAGATTAGCTTCATATTATTATCTTCTTGTCTTTTCTTTGAGCTGCTTTTCCCTTCATGACTAGATTCACGAATCAAAGATCCAAACACAGCCATAAGGAAATACACACAGCCTAGTGCCCACTGAAATTTTACCTGAGTTTGGTGATGTTTAATTTCTCAAGCTTCTTTAAGATGGGCATGACCCATCGCATCTCTACTGCGCACAGATTCCGCATAAATGGACGCGTGGTAGAAATAAGTTCATGGTAGACGACATAATTTGGGAGCATCCCCTCTTCATCTGTTTTCAGCACAGAGGAAGGATGCACCTACATTAAAAGATACTCTCCATTTAGTTGTGTTCAAGACAACAATAACGGATAAGGGAAGAAAATGAAAGATTTCTAGAGTCTAGATGCTGAGTGAAATGCTTGCCAGTAGTTTTCTTTAACATTGTAAAAAATTAAGTTCCGAATTATCTTTGCTGCTTTGCACTTGACTTTGGTGACTAGGAAGCAAAATCAAATGATGGGAATCAAACTTTCATTGCCTCTGCTAAAAATAGATGCATATAACATGACAATAAGAGACGTCTAGGCTTTTGGACAGTTCTTACCTGAACAAGTTGGGGCTTAAAACCAAGAGTCCGGTAACCATTGTGACGCATCATTCTCTCAGCAAGCTGGTTTGCATATCCCACGCACAAAGACTTCCTCAAGTTTCTATAATCCTCCTGGCTTTCTTTCCGTCTTCCATTTGTTCGTACATCTAAGGACCCTGTTTTCATAGGCACAGCACGAAATGATTGAGGCATTCAAGTTGGCATCCACATAAAACCAAATCACACTCTAAAAGTAAAAATTGGAAGGGAATAATAAAATTACCAAAACATTTTGTTGTCACAATAGTAATATAAACCTACACTACAATAGCAACATAGATGTCACAAAGTCAGGCCACCACATTTTTTAGCTATGTACAGATCATCTTGTGTACAGCAGAAGGAATATGGCCAATCCAAGCTCAAATTTTCGTAAATTCAAAACCAGGTAGAAATTAAAAAAGACTACTTACCAAAGTAAAACTTTCCAAAATAAATTGGTTGACAATAACATAAATACACTTCTCACTTCGATAATATGAAGTGGAAAGATGAAAATAGAACAAAACTTGAATGGTAAAGTTAGATTCATTCGATGACACAATCTGGATAAGACTTCGAAAGAAAATGTGCTACAGGGAATAGGGTCATCAATATGATCTACTTCCAACCTTTTGCTATCTTCTGCATAATTTGAGATAACTGTTTCCTGACATCTCTGACAAACTTCATACCTCGCACCTACAGCCAGCATATTAACTATTAGAGCAAGTTCTCACCTAATAATTAGGAAGAAACCATGAAGGCCGAAGATGAACAAAAATCTATTTTTTTCCCCCATTCGAAGGCCGAAGCGCTAGAGGAAGGGGGGGACACTCATCTAGAAGTTGCATCAAGTTTCTCCAACTCAAACTGCAAGTAGAACAATTAGTTTCCGTTTAAGTAATGTGGAGTACAAATGAAGGGATATGATAGTGTTACTCGATGGAAATAATGCAAATTAGGGTTGATAATGTACACGACGTTTTTAACATTCAGTTTGAGATATCCACCATGGTGGATTTGTAACGACTACTTCATAGTTGCAATTCAAAATCCTTCATGGTAAGGACTAAGGATTCTAGTTATACAAGAATCCCCGATAAATACAAATCTATTTCTTCTACTTCTACTTCACCTTCCACTCTAGTTTCACAAGCCACTTATCAATAAACCTGTTATATTTTTGTTCAAACTGAACATCACATCCCTTTATTTGACATCCACATCTATTCAAACAACACTTTAATGCCTAGAACACATTTGAATTCAGACAGACTCCGCATGAGGCTAGGCCCTATACAAAGATCATATGCTGAAGGGGCAGATGCCAACTAAAAAGCATTGATGTTACTGGCTCAAAACATTATCTACTAAATGTTTTCTCAAACACAATAATGGTACCTGTAAGTTGTTATCTTTGCACCACTCCACATCATAGTTTGTCTGATCCCAAAGTTCATATATCTGAAGCAATTGGATGTGATCACCCCAACCAGAACCATCAGGAAGGTCCGAAGGTTCGTGCTTCCTCTTCTTGTCAGTGCTCTTGCTGTGAACCACAAAAAGGCAATGATGGACCCAAAGAAGAACATTTATCAGGATAAAAAAGTAAACGAACCCACGAAACTACTGACATAAATAGAACTCCATATTATCAAATTAGCAACTAATGATCTTTCAAAAGAGATTCACTACTCTACCTTGGACCAGGAAGCAACGAGGTTTCCGCTGATAGCATAGCAGCAACAGTCAAGGCTTGGGATAAGCAACCATACTCATTTGCCTCGATTAGGGTTCTTGAGAGTGAAGGTTCCAAAGGTAGCTCTGCATTCAAGGACAAGAGATTCTCAGTGGACCCAGAAATACTTATGTAGTGGGCGAAGAGTTTCCAACATAAACAACAGTTTTTTCATTGTCTATTTCTTGGATGAGCTTGTGGCCTTGTCTTTTCAAAGAGACAAAACAATTATTTTGCTCTACTTGAACCATATGCAGCCATAATTATGCACTACATATGATTGTGATTTCTTCAACAGTAGTAACAAAACACAATAGATGACTCCAATGTAATCACATAGCAAAAATGCAACCCATTTTCCAATGCCAACTGCATGAAAACTCATCGTGACTCTTGTTCTGGTTTCCTTCATTAAGCTACTTAAACAAAAAATAATAATCTAAAAGTATCAAAAGTCAGTAATAAAGAATTTAACTGGGAAGGAAAAATTGCCTCTGTGTTCAATTTCAGAGAACAAAATTAACTTACTTTGATAAAGATTTTTTCTCCTACCATCTTCAACTTCAGCAAAGCTAGCATATCGCCAATAACATTGGCAATTTTGTCAATAGCATTGAAACGATGGATAAGTTAAGAGTACCTCCAATATCCCCCCAAAATTCGTCAATACTAACGAACTTCATACAAAGCTACAAGATAAAGACTACATCATTATCATGATGTTGAGAAACTAATTAAACAAAGATCAAAAAGTAGTTGGATGTGAGCAGACTACTGAGACCAGGAGAGAGACAAAGTTATTTACTTATCCAGCATTTACATGGTAAAACCTGCTAGCCCTGCCCCTGACCCCAAATACTCTGCCTATCCATAAGATAGAAAACACAGGGTAAAATAAAGAAGTTCATAAAAGGTATTGGTCCTTATGGACAACAAATTTCCCAATGGAACTAGTATAACAAAAGCGCGGATGCAAATGATGGTGCACCAAAAGTTACGTGTTTTGAAACCAAGGGCATTCATGCATATACCATAAACAAGATAAAAAGATCCAGTCCTGAATATAATTGTTCAAAACTTTGCCCTAGTCATTGTGGTGGCAATTATAAAGATCCACCGGGATGCAAGCAGTCTTTTAAGTGATGGCAAGATATGATAAAATACATTGGTCTCAGATTAAAGATTCTCCTTTTGTCTCTCTTCAATCCAGGTAATTCGTGGTTTTAAGTAGTCTGAATTACAGACAACCTGATATTTAAGTAAGAATCTGGTACCTGCCATCGTCTGTCCAATACTTGTAATTGATCCATTTTCGTCAATAGCATCAATAAGATACAGTTGCTTAAGAGCATCTTCTAACGCCTCAGCTGCAGAAACCCAGTTAAACTTGGTCACTACTAGTTGAACAGATGAGTGCAAACTGAGGCTGCGATCGTTTCCATGTAAAATGTTTTACGGTTACAGGTAAAAGTAAGTTTTACTGCAAACTTATTGTTGGTAAGACATTTTCCTGTAAATAACTACCAAAAAACATATTTTGACAAAAACAATTACGTCAACAATTATGGAAGGAGAAAAAGGAATTGCTTCATTACTCGAAGGAGGATCAAGAAAATTGAATTTGGGAATATTGATCAATTACGTCAACAATTATGGAAGGAGAAAAAGGAATTGCTTCATTACTCGAAGGAGCATCGAGAAAATCGAATTTGAGAATATCAATATCAGGGAGGTCCAATGATTTCAAATAAAGAACAGTGCCAGCGAGAGAAGACCGCTGTATTTCAGGGACCGTTGCACCCATTAAATCTTCATGGTAAACTGTGGATGTGTATAAACGGTAGCACTTCCCTGGACGTGTTCTTCCAGCTCGTCCTGCACGTTGATCAGCTTGCACCCTGCCATTAAACAAAATTACAAGCTTGGAAATTGCAACAATCGCTAAGAAAACAAAGGCTCAGTGATCCGCACCCAAGATTGTATAATCTTGGGGGCTTTTAGCTTGTTATTTGTAGCGGTTCATTCCCATTTATCCATTTTTATCGCATTTTGCTCGTAAGGTGTGTTTTTAGTGTTTTCAGGTAATACGTGCTAATAAGGCGGTTTTGAACGCCAAGGAATGCTCCGGATGTAACCAAGTGCTCAAGGCCACGTGCCACCATGTTGTGGTGCCCGAGGAGTCATGAAGAGGTGGTTTGGAGGTTGCTCGGGTTGCCCAAGGGTCAAGGGAATTGAAGGAGAAGTGAGAATTTTACCAAAGCTACTTACCTTCCGACCAGCTGAGGGTAGAATTGTCATAACTTTTGATGTACAAAAGATATTGGATCCAAACCACTTGGGTTAGAAATTAGACTCGACGAGCTTTCCAACGGTCCAAAGAACACCCATTTTCGAGTTCGGGAGTGTCCGGAGCGAGCCCGCGAAGTTGCCGCAAAAATCTGTCTGTCAGCCATGAACCGGTATGGGTAAGTCATGTACCGGTTCATGAAGACCAGATTTTGTATTTTGGAAGATTTTCAGCCATGAACCGGTACGGGAAAGTCATGAACCGGTTCATGCTGTGTAAGTTGTGCCCGAATTTGCTACCTTTTCCCCTTTTTGCTTTTTGGATATTTTTGGTTCCTCTCTACTTTTAGGATATTTTGGGGGATATTTTGAGAGAGAATAAGGCCTCCTTGTATATAGTCCCTCTCTCCCTCTCTCTCTCTTTTTTTAGTAGCTAGTTAGTTTAGGATTGTTTCTTCCATTGTTGTCTTCCAAGCTTTCTTAGTTAATTTTTTCAAGAACTTTGGTAAGTAATTCTCGTTTGTTAATTTCTCGTTTATTAATGTTGTAGCTACGGTTAAGATTCTCCTTTATATCAAGTTTGTTTTCGATTTCATCGGTTTAAAATTATGTCTCGTTTTTATGCTTTGTCTAGTCTTATAGCTATGTGTGAGTAGTTTTCTGGCTAAGTCTCGGGATAATCTTTCCCGAGGACTTAAGTTGTTATTTGGTTCTCGAGCCATCGGGCTTTAAAGCATGATTTTCCGGAATAGGACTTAATTTGCATTTTCGGTCTAAACTAGGGATGTTAACCCCTTGGTAACGAGCTTAGTCAAGCGGTCTTGGCAAGTGACTTATTGAGGCCTCGTGGCCTCCTATGTGTTCGATAAATATTAAAAATAAGTTGGTTCGCCTCCGGGAAACCACATCTTTTGTTAAACGTAGTCTTTTTAAGTAAAATCCTCCGGGCGTGAGCACGCGGTCGTGACTCTCGCCTGAGTTATAATCGAGAACCGGTAACAGCTTTTGTCAAGGGTTAAAAGACCCCAAGACTTGCCTCGCTAAGTTAATCAAGCGTAATTCTAGTCTTCTTTCTAGTCGTCTCATTTTTAAAGCAAACCATAGTCGGCGGTCTTGAACGCCACCATCCTACCATATAAAACCTTCAATCCGAATCAAGCTAAATTCGAATTCTCTGTGGGAACGATCCCGGACTTCCGGTTATTATGCTACTGATGACCTAGCCCTACGCTTCGGGTTTCTATCAACCTCTTATTGGAAGGCGAGGTCGGGAAGTAAGCATTTTTGAGCAACTAATTCATAATGTTGCCTGAGATACTGATATGAGAGGTTAACTATCCAATGTGAGATGACATGTAAAACTCATTTGATGATACAAAAATTATCTCTGGTTGTTCTAGTACAAGGAAAACCAACTTGACCAGAAAAAGGATCTTAAGGCCAAAAGGCAGAACAGGCTATGAGGCCTAAATGTTGATTATTTTGAAGAATTGACATAAATTAACTATCTAGAGTAGCTTTCCAAGTATTAAAGCTTTTGTCAATCAGAGAAGTGAGAAGTACAGACACTTCTAAGAAGGCGTTGTGCCTGTATTGTACAAACTCTATCAAGTTACACACATGCACCCCTTTGTTTTCCCACAACAAAGGAGGACACAAATACTCATCACCTAGCCATACATCTACCATGTCATAAGTTTGAAGAAAATAAAAGGAAGACTATTGGAAAATTCAAAACAATTTGAAGATGACTTATTAACAACCTCCTATAGGCCTTCAATTTTTTTTGTCTTTTTGAACACATAGACCTTGAAATTGGTGTGGACAGAGCTTTCTAAAATAGGTACATTGACTTTTTCTTATACTTCATTTACAATAATGAAAATGAAATATTTCTTTTCGTGGTATATAGTATATACTTTTACCAAAGTAGTATTTGTACTAAGAAAATGTAGTAGAGTAGTATTATGTTTCCATTGTTCGTGTCATTGCCATGACGAGTCTTGATTTTTAAAATTATCATTAATTGTTGCCCCCACCGTGTATATGCTTCAAAGTTGTTAGGGTTGAGAGTGTCATGCTTTACCTGCTTATTGGGACCACATCAAGGGAATACATGCCAGTAGATGGGTTGTATTGTCGTTGCTTCACATAGCCAGAATCAATAACATACCTGTCAAGATGAGAAAGTACGCTAAACCAAACCCAGAAGAGCAAAAAACCCAACCAGAAGTAGAAGAAAATCAAAACATGATTCAAATTTCAATGTCCTGATATATTTTTAAGATACTAAAAGCAAACAAAGGGGTTTATGTCCAAAGAATAACATAAGTAGGCTAATGAAAAGATTGATCAAAAGCATATTTTTCATTCAGTCTGCTTACACTACGCCATCAACGGTCAAAGATGTTTCGGCAATGTTCGTAGCAACAATAAATCGCCTGCAATTTGGAGGTGGAGGACTGAATACACGAACCTATAGGGGGAATGCGGGGATAAAAAAAGAATCAGCAACGAATAAGGAGAGGCAATTTGAGCTAAATCTAAAAAACAGTTAGACCCAAACACTACTTCGGCATTCAGGTCAAAAGTAGAAACAGTACATTTTAACACAGTAGAGAAGTAAGATTCAGCTCAAGTCTGATGCAGAGAAGAACTTGACATAAAATGATGCACGACAAAAAACAATGGAAAAGAGCCGATAAAGCTTATATCCAATCCTACAATAACTGATATAACTATCCTAAGGACATAATGCATCCATGCATTGAAACCATTAACAATTCTTTGAAGCTTGATCTATCCCTTGAATGAACCACAAAGCCCATGGACACCATCTTTACCCATCTCAACCCACACCAATCTTTGCACCATTTGTGAGAAAGTCAAACACATTGGGCATCTAGTAAATTAATAGTGGAAAAAACAAGGCTTACCTGCAATTCAGGTGGCAAAGATCCATGAAGAGGAAGAATTACAGCATCCATGCAAGACCCTTCCTCCAGGCTTTGAACTCTCTCCTCCAATTTCTTGACCAACTTCTCTATGTCATCCTATAAGTCCGTTAATTTCTCCAATCAAAACAAACATGATACAAAAAACATAAACCTAGCAATTATCATGCTTAAACCCACTACGTGGAAGACCTTCTTCAATAAAATGCTCACCTGTCCAGTCATGAATATCAAGATATCACCTTCTGGTTCCCGAACATGTATTTCTGACAATGCGAAATTATTAGCACATATGGCTACATATTACAGAACAATAGCCTAACCATGGTATGCAAAAGTAAAAACAAGAATTATCGGGGCCAATAGCACCAAGCTACCAAATATGAACATAAGATAACCAACACAAGACAAAACTAAATTTCAAAACATACCAATGGCTGTTTTCAAAGAAGATTCAAGATAACTTGTTGGGCGTTCTGAGCTGTAACGTATCTCGACTGGGAATAACTTCCCGGGAACATTGAGTATAGGACAATTGGAGAAGAATCTTGACACTTTTTCACCGTCAAGAGTAGCCGAAGTGATTAAAACCTTCAGATTTGTTGAACGAATTTTAATCAACCGTTTCATCAGCCCCAACAATATATCCCTGTACGTATGCATTTCAACATATCCCAGGGATTATGGACAATGACATTGTAAACAAAATTACCTAAAGAAGTACCCATAGAAACACTAAAAGTACCAGAGCAGTGTTGGATATAAAAATGAATCTTACGTGTTTAGACTTCTTTCATGGGCTTCGTCTAATATAATGACAGAATACTGGTTGAGCTCAGGGTTTGAAAGGCTTTCACGGAGAAGAACACCGTCAGTGAGATATCTGGGCAGCCAACACCCATACAATTAGACAACAGCAACGTCAAAAAATGACACACAGACAACAAGATAGAACACTTCCAGTAACAAGAAAAGTTGCATTACTTGATACATGTCTTCTCTGAAGTTCTATCTTCAAATCGAATTGCGTAGCCCACTTCCTCCCCAAACCGAACACCAAGCTCCTGTGCAACACGTCTGTGCAAAATTACAAATAATTGGGAGGGATCCTAAAAATTGCTGGAGCGAATGCCATAAAAGATAGAAATCCTTTACTCCTACTTGAAAGCATTATGTAAAGCCTAGTCACACATTCTACAAACTAATCAACATACAAACAGAAGATTACATTTGGACTAATGTATCATAAGATCATCTATTTGTACACTTTGTAACTGGGCACCCATTTAAAGCCTTTTTGCTTCTAAATAGCACGGGATCAAATTCCTACCAACAAGAAGAATAGCAGGATGCACAGGTACGGTGAAGGGCTACACCTTATGCAGCCCATTGCTGCCTTCTAGCCAAAAACATATCCACTTGTGCACACACAGTGAGACACGAGTCAATAGACCTACGTGCGTATGCATTCATGTAGAGGTCACCTTAGCCCTCTACCATTTGGAGAGCTACAAATGAGCCACGCAAAGTTAAGTACAAGTGACACAGACTTGGTTAAAAAGAACTTTGTAATGACATAGCTCGGTTCAGTCTCGATGTGAACTCAACTAAGTACGTTAAAACTTGCCTCAGGAACTAGCCACGAGCCATACAGAACTTCAGCTTCGGTCCCTATTGTAGCATAACTCCTCACACTCAACAAATACTAAAGACTCTTAATAAGAACATAATTATGCATTTGTAACGTTGAACTTATGTTTTCAATCTACTCAGAGCTGCAAAAGAATTGCGACGAGCCGAGTAGTGGGTTGAAATTTACTAATTTCTAATTTAGTTTGAAAACCTAATGAGCATCAAAAACGTGTCTAACTTGGTTCCAATTAAAGATGAT
The DNA here is from genome assembly GCA_018127125.1 of Rhododendron griersonianum. Classification (NCBI taxonomy): domain Eukaryota; kingdom Viridiplantae; phylum Streptophyta; class Magnoliopsida; order Ericales; family Ericaceae; genus Rhododendron; species Rhododendron griersonianum. Next base: position 3,703,463 of record CM030799.1, on the reverse strand, counting down.
CGTACATCGAATATCATTCGAATTCAAAGCACTCGAATTGGTACCTTGAAACGGAGACTGCGGCTACTCGGCGGGGCTGCGTAACGGCAATGGCTCGACCAGATTTGGTGTAGCCTCTTTTGTGGAGTATTTGCGAGAGCTGGGTGCTCTTTCCGGAACCCGTTTCTCCTATGATTACCACCACTGGGTTCCGCTCCACTGTTTCCACGATTTGCTCTTCGAATTGCAGGATCGGGAGATTCGCCATTGGATCAATCGGCTCTGAGGTTGGAGATGAAACTGCAATTCTAGGGTTTTTAACTTTGTAAGTTCTTTGCCCGCCAATTTGCTTCCCCGCTTGTTCTCACGGGGTCAGTGTCTGGTTTTTTCGGCTTATTAGAAAAGTTTATACTCCAGTACGGAGTAATACATTACTCGGAACATGAAAATGTCCATGAAACAAAACGAACGTTTCAGATTCACAGACGAACATTCGTTTTATTTTATGAATATTTTTATGTTCCGAGTGTTTACATACTACTGCTGTGAATTTGGACTGTTCGTTTTCTTTTATGGATATTTTTATGTTTCGAGTGTCATGTATCCTAACATTTTTGTTCTGCTTAATATAGTGAAAAATGCGGGAAACAAATATGGACCAGACCTTGACTTCGGGCCCTTCCGAAGGATGGGTGAGGTTCTTGGGCATGTGTCTGTGGGGCTGGCTCCCACATCGAGAGTTAATATTTGTGTGTGTGTGTTTAAAGGGTTTATATCTTGGCCCTCCCTAGTCAACAATTGTTTGGGTGAGTGGTCAAGTGAAATTAATTCTCTGGCCCCTCCGCAAAAGAAACTATGGCCACGGTTCCGAATATAGATGTGTTCGAAAGCTTACCTTTTTTAGAAAAATCTTTTTTTAGTGAACTTTTTGCATATTTGGATTACAAAATTATTTGTTTTTTTAACGTTTAGATGAGAAGAAAGGAAATATTAACAAAATTGCCTCCTTCCAACAATGAGCAATGAACAAATAATAAGCAAGCAAAGCCCTCATTATTGTACTCAAGTCCAAAAAATGCATTTCTGAAATAACCAACTTGTTACTCCCTCCGTCCCTTTATTACAGTCCAGTATTCCATTTTGGGCTGTCCCTTAATAAGTGTACATTTTGTAAAGTTAGTGGATAAAAGTTGATGAATTGTCTATTTTGTCCCTAAAAGTATATTCCATTTTGAAAAGTTAGTGAGTAAAAGTGTAATGATGATGGGTAAGTAGGAAAAGTGAAGGAAAAAGTTGATGTGAAAGGTATAATGATGATGTCTTTTTAATAAGTTGGAGTTACGAAGCAGGACATTTAAAAAGGGACGGAGGGAGTATTTTTCAGAGAGAAAAATGGAGTACTGTTTAAACTCTTGCAAAACTAGATATACAACTTAATTCAAGTGTCTGAGAGAAGAAAAAAACATGGTACCCTTCGCACTGTATTCAAATAGGTTTTGAATTGTGGTATCGAGGAGCTCAACATTATTTTTGATACGGCCATATATCGATTGTTATTGGCCTATATTTATAGGTAAACAACAATATCGAGGTCCAAATCCCATTCCGTAACAGACGATACATGCTTTGCCCGCCAATTTGCTCCCTCGCTTATTCTCATGGAGTTATGGTGGGTAAAGGAAAATATTCAAGAGGGAAAACGAAGCCCATGACCTGCACGACCGCTCTACAACTGGAACTCCACAACTCACGAAGGCCTTCAAACAATCAATCTATGGTTTGGAAACCCGTAAGCCGATGTAACCGATTTCGATCAGATGGTTCTATTATTCCAATATGACACCGTTGGTAGCATTACCTGCTTACTATTAATCCATTATTCAAATCATCCATATTTATGTTTTGTTTGGAACAGAACACTTTTTGAAAAGTATTTTTCAAAAGATTCCTCATATTTTCAACCATTTCTCTCCACTTATTACCCCTCAAAAAAAAATTTAAAAAGTGTGCCAAACACAACATTAATCCATAACCCATTTTAACCCGTCCACACTTGTCTATTTACCACATCTACCAGCTAGATTTAAATCTTAGATAACCTATAAATGGAGGTAGGAGTGGTGGTTTTAACCAAATTCCCAATTTGCAGTGGTTGACGGTGCCTTTGAAGAATTATAAAAGATTCCATGTACGGTGGTGGTTGATGAGACTAGGACTTGTTGTCAAAGATGAATTTTTATTTTTTTTTTATCAAACCGAAACTTGGAGAAATTTTTCAGTGCCGAGTGGGTAGGAGGCCACGTGGTGCCTTGCACTGATCTCGGCCGTCCAACGAAATTTTGGACGGTCCAGATCTGTTCGGCTAATTTTAAGGTGTGAAATGACTAAAATACCATTCGGCAGCCGAACAGATCTGGACCGTCCAAAACTTCGTTGGACGGCCGAGATCGTGCAAGGCACCACGTGGCCCTACCCACTCGGCACTGAAAAATTTCTCCGAAACTTGTGTCAAAAATGAATTGTCACTTGAGAAAAGAGAATGATTCAAAAAACTTGTAAAAACATAGAAAAGAAAAACCTCAAACGCAAATGTTTGAAACTTACAAAGGCCTTGTTCGTTTCCCATATTTATTTTGTTTTAACTTTGTTTTCCAATCATTACCCTACATCTTTCTCAAATCATTACCCTATTTTTCCAATCATTAATTTCATTTATCTCTCTATCTCTCTCCACTCATTACCCCTCTCTCCAATCATTACCCTATTTCTCTCTCCACCCACTACCAAAACAAAAATTTCCAAAGCATCTAAACGAACATAGCCAAAGTTTTTAAGTGAGCACCGCTCTACGGTGCTCCACGGCCTTTCTCTATTACAAATTGTGCGACTCTTACACTAGTAAAAACAAGTCTGGCCTTTCTCTATTGCGAAGTATGGGATTCTTGTACCAATATAGGTTGAAAACAAGTCTTATTAGAGATTGGATGAATAAACCTCCCCTTTTTGCCTCTAGTTTATATCATTTCAACGCCTTGGGTTTCGATGGGGACTTTTCAACACGATTAGGTAGTTATTAAGCCATTATTATTCACCTAGAAAATACATAGGTGAAGAGTAGACAACTCAAGTCTAAACTCATGGTTTAATATAATTTTGAAAAAGATGGTACCTTTCTTTGAAAATAGAAAAGAAAAGGAATAAATTAATGAAGGAGAAACCCAAGAAGTGGCCTACTGGTCTTAGACCGAAGATTTAGAGATTTGCTCTCTTCTGAGTACTTACATCCGTCAACAATTTTTGGAGTCACCCCATTGCATGCGTAAGCATGTAAAACGGTCGTGAAATGGTCTGTAGAGGCTAGTCCGAGAAGCAGTAGGCCTGAAAATCATGCATTATTAACGGAGGAGATGAAAGAAAGAGAAAGATGATTCTTTCACATCAACCTGACCCATTTCGTTCACATGTCCAGGGTTGAAGACATGACTCATTATCCAACAACACCTTTTGGTAGGTATCCTTTCATTTCAACAAAGCAAGTTCAAAAGAGTGATTTTTATTACAACCCTGCTAACCACTGTGTGCGCAGGTTTTGTTGTGGGACCCACCACGGATCCCAAAAAAATGATCCGAGCCGTTCATTAGATGTAAAATATTTTTTCAAGGGTTTTCGTAAAAAATCAGCTCAATCTAATACCTATAGATGCTTGATCCAATCATCTAAATTTTCATTCAGATTTTCGGGTAATGAAAAGTTAGATGATTAGATCAAGCATCTATAGATATTGGATTGAGCTGATTTTTTACGGGAACCCTTGAAAAAATGTTTTACATTTAATGAACGGCTCGAATCATTTGTGTGGAATCCGTGGTAGGCCCCACAATAAAATATGTGCATAATCTGTGCACAGATTGTCTCTGTGCACAGATTTTTATCCTTTTTATTATTAGCTTCGCTTTATTCGTGGACAAATTAAAGGGGGAGGAAATGGCAACCGACCTAGTTATTGATCATAGGATTCTAGATCCCATAGCGCGGGATCAATCACCCATAGATTTTGGACGCTGCTGTCCCCTTAGGGGCAGCAGCTTGCGGCTGTGTTCAAATCTTGGATCCATTTCGGTCTTGTTCCGATAATCAGAAGCGTTCACTTCGTAGAGCTCGTTAAGTAAAACAACTATGCAAAAAATCAGTTTAATTGAATATCATTAAGCACTAAAAGAATGGATCCGAAACACTGGATCAAATACACTGTAACCCATGGACCGAGAGTTATATGGGTTCCGATTAGACACTTAATGATATCCAATTAAGTTGATTTTTTGCATAACTGTTTTACTCAAAAAGCTCTACAAAGTGAACGTTTCCGATTATCGAAACGAGACCGGAGTAGACCCATAATTAAAAAACAACCGCAAGCTGCTGCCCCAAGGGGACAGCAGCGCCCCCGCTTCCATAGATTTTTAGTGCTCCATTGTGACGTGAACAGGATAAATACTTTTTTACGTAGTTCGCAGGACAATTATTATAAGCAGGTTAGATCTTGCGACCGCGTAAAAAGAAGAGGACACGTATTAAGTTCAAGTGCTATGTTATCTCACCTATCAAACTACGTAGTGTGTGACTTTTAATATGTGACTTTTAATCTCACTAGTGTTTGTCTTTGCCCGTGTCTACGGCACTACGCACTCTGGTTTTTATGTCAACATCAGAAGCCGAGTAGTGGGTAAAAAGACCCAATGACATTTTTTTTGTAATATATTTGTAAGAGTGTGGGTGTTTTCTTAAGAGAGTTGAAGAGCATACATCAGCCATTGGATCAAATGAATCTCAGCCCTTCTTTCAACTTGTGTTTGTGTGGTCCCCACACCTTTGTATTTTATTAGGTAGATAATACATGTCCATTGTCCATAGACTCTATACACACTCTCAATGCAAATCCTCCTCAGTATGAAATATGTGCAACAATAACAACCCAAAGGAATTTGGCCGAGTGGCCATGAGAAAGAAAATATAGTAAGTGTTTATTTTTCATGAGGTCACATGTTCAAACCCCACGGAGTCGGAGGCCGAACATTCTAATCCTTGGGGTCGCGGGAAAGTTTGTCCGGTTGTTAATCGAGGTGCGCGCAAAAATGGCTCGGACATCTGCGGTTATTGTTGGAAAAAAGTTTTTTAAAACTTAATTAGAATGATTTGTTTTGTTTGGAGGTTACATACACCCTTATAATATGATAAAAATTATTTTATAACTTCCTTCTTCTAACTCCTCACACATATAATCATGGGCTTTTATGTCCTATATTGATTGGAGTATTGATATATAATTGGCCTATATATATGGGTGTGAAAAATAATAAGTGGTAGAGAGCTTTTACTACAAAAATGAAGTATTGCTTCTGTGTGAGATATAGTTTTGAGTATCTAGTATTTTGAGCATACGGGCGGTTCTTGATTCACGGGAAAAACTTTAGTTGCACACAAAGTTTCTCAAGATCGTTTTATTTTGGAAGTGGAATGTCACACAATTCGGTGCAAGTGGGGACATATCTTCTCCATTTATTAGTTTTCTCTATTCTCCTATATCTCTACCTAAAATATTATTTCAACATCTTATTGTTTTTGTGGTTGTCTCCATTTATTTTTGTTTACAGAAATTCTAATGAATATTTCCTGATCACAATATATGCAACTACAAAGACAAGACACCGAAGGGAATTGGGGGACGGTGCTGTGCGGTGTTGTGCGCAGCACCATGCTACGCACCTCTGAGCTGTCGGATCGTGCATCCGATGGCTCAAATCTCATATTGGCAATGAACAGCTCTCGATCGTTGATTGTCGAGATGAAATTCGAACCGTCAGATACTCAATCCTATTGCTCAAAAATGCGCAGTACAGTGCATCTCACTGCATAGTACCAACCCGAAGTCCCACCAAAGGAAACCGGTTAAAAACCTATACGAGGAAAAGTAGTACCCACCAAACATCCCAATAATAAGCTACAACTACCGAATCTTTGACAAATGAAAATTGTAATCATCCAAACTCAAGCAAACACAAATAAACTACGTATGAAACTAATGATTCCCAGGGGCCCAAGTGGTCTTGGCCTGAAACATAAGTCTATCATAAGGTCTCAGGTTCAATTCTCCTTGTCAACACAACTCTTTGAGCCAATTCACTCCCTCACGTAATCGTGTGAAATGACTGTGAGAGAGACTGTAAGGACTAGTCCGAGGTACGCACAAGCTAGCCCGGGATTTGCATTACCAAAAAAAACCTATGAAACTAATGTCAAGCAAAACGGAATTTATTTTGAGTCACGCCCTAAAAAAAAAATACTATTGGGACCACCAGAAATTTAATACTAGGTAGGAGTTGTTAATTTTGAGGTCCAGAAAATTCACCTAACAAAGGTGATATTCGATGTTATGTAAAGTTGCGATCTGATTGGAGATTATCGATATCAATCCCATTAGCTATCAAACTTGGATTTTGGCTGAGTAGTATGAGACGTCAACCAAAGGGCTTATACCCTAGAGCTTGGAGTTGCAAGGCTGAATTTCACGAAAACCAAATATTTCAAATCTTGAGGCCAATGGAGGTTTTCTTAGTCGTTAACTTCAGGGCCCCGAGATTTAATCGATGAGTGCACGAGTTAACCCGGATATCCAATTATCAAGAAAACAATCCTATTAGCTAACACATTTACTCGCAAGAATTTATGGAGGTAAAGGAAAGGAGATTTTTCACATGTTAAGATGTTGAACTATATTCATATAGTAAATTTATGGGGACAAAAAGTTAAGAAAAAGAAATAGAAATAGATATCACAAAGTTTCTTACTTTACTTGAACTAAGGGTTTGTTTGGAAATTATGAAAGAGAAAAGCCTATCAAAAAAAAAAAAAAAGCTTGAAAGAGAAAAGAAAGAAAAAGAAATATCAAATTTAATTTTGTGCACATTAAAATTTTTCCTTTATATCCTTCCACTTTCCTCATTTTTTTTTCCTTTTCTCTCATTTTCCTAATTTCCAAGAAAATGAGAAGACCAACTAGGGTAAGTTCTAGTATATGAAAAATCTCAATTTTCTATATTTTGTTTTTGTTTTTTTGGTGCATGCACCATAAAAATCTCAAGAATTACTGTTTTGTCCTCGCCTTAGGTGTACATTCAGAAGAATCCGTGTGAGCTACATATACTCTCTCAAATCCTCACCTTTCAGCATTGGATCATCTTCTTCCCCATCTCTCTCTCTCACTCTCTCTCCACTTTTGTAATCACTCTCTCCTTTTCAGACTACGACCCCCACACAAGAAGGGAATAAAATTGAAAAACACAAAGACAAGAGAAAAGAAGCAGCAGCAGCAGCAGCAGCAGCAGAGAAGTAAAGAACAAAGTGATTACCACTTTCCTCTGCTTTTCTCCTCCCATCGCAAGTAAAGAAAAGCATAACCCAACACGCATTCTCAATCTGGGTTATATCCATCTTGTACGTATTTTTTACACACTGAAGATTTGGTGCTTTACAACAATGGCTGCATGCCTTGTTTGAGACCTTGTTCTTTCATTGCCTGAGATTTCTACTTTATATTGGGTTGCTGACTAGGAAAGTTTTGCTTTTTGCTTTACATTTTCTTAGATTAGCAACTAGATTGCTGGTTAGGACTTCTGATGGTAGTGAAGCAAATCAATGTTTTTTTACCACAATCCCAGGTTTGAGTTCAATTGATTTCAATCGGGTCTCTATTGCTCATTGAACTTATTGTATGTCTCAATTTTTTGGACCTATTCCAATCACAATTTGGTGATCCAACCATTCATCTTGTTGGTTCAGCTCAAAAGCCTATTCAACTTGATTTTGCATGAAAGATCTTCTCCACAGACCCGTCGGTTCAGATCAGCGAGATGGCACGAAGATTGGCCCGCAACTAGCCCATTTTACCATAAAGTTCATAAATTGAACTTGAGAGAAAATTGGTCAGAATGGGTAGGGTGGGGCAGACCCAAAAGGCTCAGTAATTTGTTGTAGTGACTTTACTATTAGTCTGGGAATCCAATATTAGTTTGATCTTGTTGAACGAACTAAGTTTTGCCACATTTTGTCCAAATTCAGTTCACTTTTTCTGCATCTGGGCTATGAGATGTGAATTTAACGCGTTGTTCTGCTAAGGAAAAATAAGTACTTATTTTTTGAAGTATTTTTTGAATTAAAGGTGGTGTATTGGGAGAGAATGATTTGTCTTACAAGTGGAAAATAAGTACTTAAAAATAAGAACCTTAGCGGAACGGAGCCTAATTGACTGTTATTTTATCCAATATCAATGTTTAATCGTCTGTGATTATGTGCTTTTTCCCGATTCTGATTTCTCTTACAATGCTTTCAGTTTCACTTTGGTTATGTCCAAATTCAGATCACTTTGGTTTTGTTCCTTCTATATTTTCATATGTAACCGTAATTTTCTATGTTGCGTACTTGTACTGCTTCTGTTTCTGGTTTCTCTATATGCTCTCAGTTAGTGCATTTTGGTTATGTTCATATTCTGCTCACTTTTTCGCCATCTGGGCCGCGTAATGTGAATTGAAGTGACCTTTCTATGTTTTTTCCTCACATATTTTCACCTCAGGTAATGAAACTTTTCTGATTCTGATTATGTTTTCTTCATATGCTTTCAGTTATAATATAATAGTTCATCAACTTAAGAGGCATTGTGGGCGATCCAAATCCAGTTAAAGCATTGTAATTAGTCATTTTATCTCCAAGTATGGTATTTGGGCTGAGATCGAAAAACCGAAAAGGTGGTTCTGTTCAAGTTGATTACTTTGTCACCGTGCACGAGATTAAGCCCTGGCCCCCATCAAAGTCTCTCAAATCTGTTCAATCTGTTTTTCTGCAATGGGAAAACGGTGATCAGAATATCGGGTCCTTTGCTTCTGTTGTGGGCAACGACAACATTGACTTCAACGAATGTTTTGCGCTTCCAGTGACGCTATGTCAAGAAAAGAGGGACAGCGATCACTTCCAGAAGAACTGCTTGGAGTTCTACTTGTATGAATCTCGAAAGGACAAAGCCGGTCAACACTTGGGAACCGCCATAATAAATCTGGCAGATTATGGAATTATTGAAGAAAATTTAACCATCAGTGCTCTTGTGAACTGCAAGAAGAGTTCTAAGAACGCAGCTCAACCAGTTTTGTATGTGAGTGTGCGGCCAATTGATACGGAGAGCTACCCCCAATCACCAAATGGAAGCTTATCAAAAGAGGCATCACTAGACAAGCACAGAGAATTGGTTTCAAACTTGATGAAGGAAGTAAATGATGATGAACTTGAGATTGCTTCTTTTACGGATGATGATGGGTCCTCGCATTCCTCACGAACCACTTCCTCTTCTGCTTTTGAGGCTAATAAGGGTTCATTATCTCAGAATAAAGAGGTACGCAAGTCTTAGTTTTCTATCTTCCTTTCAAGGAAATACCAATTTTTATCTTTGCTCATTTTTCGCAACGTGTATTGAACAGAATCGTATCTTTACAACCAGGCCTGTGACACATGCTTCAAATTGGTCCCTCCGTTAATTTAGTCCAAATTTTATATGTGAGATTGCCATACATGCTTATAGTCGGTTTAAAATGTAATGGTGAGCATTCATAATGGAAATCCTAGATTATACAACTAAAATAACTAGCTTCAATGCACTTTTGAGAGTAAGATTACTAGCCCAACTAAATGTGGATGCAGAGAGAGAATCAAAATCAGGAAAAGATTGCTGAATGAATCAAAATCAGGAAAAGATTGCACAGAAAGAGTAGAAAAGAATCTGTTTAATGTTTTAGAGTGTAATTGGTGAATTCAGCAGCAACAAAACGACTGAACAGCTAAATGCGAGTTCACACCCTTTATTATCAGCAGCCTTGTCCCAGATTTAGGGGATTTCATAACCAAATCATGCTTATCTGTTAAAATTTCTCTAAGAGAAAATTATTGCATTTAACCTTTTTTAATCTTGTTTCTCTGCCTATTGTGATTTTGATTTAATGATTGGGTCTACCGACTGCATGAAAAAGCTGGAACAGGGAAATATCACAGATGATTGTTCATTACAGGTTGCTGATGGAAAAGGGAAAAATCAAGAGAAGGCTCAACAATCTGTTAGAGACCATGTTGTTGAAAAAATTGCATCCTCGGATGAATATATTCAGAAGGGTTCCCTTGCAAGCTTCATTGGTTCTCAAGCCAATGGACATCCCTACGAACAAGTTGTGACACATAGGAAAAATAGCCAGCCGGACACGACAACTGTTAATGAGGTCCATGTTGGTCTAGTGGATGACATGGAGAAAACAGAACTACGAGAATATGGACAGGATAAACCGAGTGTGAAAGAGATGAGGAGTTTTTTGGAAAATAAATCGTCACTTGACGCTACCAGAAAGCATGCTACGCCAAGGAGTGAGACCGTTGCATTCAGCAGAAGAGCATATGAAGTGGAGAGCACCGCCTTAACCAACAATAAGCTAAGGCATATGAATTCTGTTCAGCTACCTTTTATCTCAGCAAAATCCAGTGAAGTTTCTGACATAAGTCAGAATACGGAAAAAGCAAAGGAAGTACATAAACCGGGAAGTGCATATAACAATGGCACATCTAATGCAGCTACTGAAGGAAACAAACCTAGCGATGGTTCTTCTAACAGAAAATTGGGAGTGGAGAGCACCGCCATAACCAGTAATAAGCTAAGGCATATGAATTCTGTTCAACTACCCTTTACCTCAGCAAAAACCAGTAAATTTTCCGACGGAATCCAGGATATGGAAAAAGGAATGGAAGTACAAAAACCGAAAAGTGCGTATAATAATGGCACATCCAATGCATCTACTGAAGGAAAGAAACCTAGCGATGGTTTTTCTGACAGCAAATTGGGGGTGGAGGGCACCGCCATAACCAGTAATAAGCTAAGGCCTACGAATTCTGTTCAGCGACCTCTAAGCTTAGGAAAAACCGGTGAATTTTCTGACCGAAGCCAGAATATGGAAAAAGCAAAGGAAGTACATAAACCAAAAAGTGCATATAACAATGGCGCATCTAATGCAGCTACTGAAGGAAATAAACCTAGTGATGGTTTTTCTGACAGCAAATTTGAATGGAAGTCCAGAGTCGAGATGCTTGAGGAAGAATTGAGAGAAGCTGCAGTTGCTGAGGCTGCTCTTTATTCGGTAGTTGCTGAGCATGGCAGTTCCATGATCAAGGTGCATGCTCCAGCTCGGCGTCTCTCTAGATTCTATCTTCATGCTTGCAAAACCATGTCCCATGCTAAAAGGGCAAATGCAGCAAGTGCGGCTGTCTCAGGGTTAATTTTGGTTTCTAAATCATGTGGAAATGATGTCCCGAGGTAGGTATCAATTATTTACTTCCAGCACTTAGATATGCTGATTATTGCAGCCAGTTATTGCAGATAATTGAGACAACTATGTTTCCCTCCATAAATTATGCAAATTGTACGAAATTTAGAAGGACCTCTTAATAGTAGCCCTGAAAAGTTTGTCATCAATAGGTGAGATGAATCACATGCTGGAGAGGTCAGCAAAAGCCCCCTGAATGGTATCACCTGGGAATCCCATGGCACTTGTTTGAAAACGTGGATAGTGCAATTGACTGGTTTAAGTTTATCTTGGTCAAAATATAAGTTGGAGACAATAAAACGTACATAATAGCTCTTCGGTAGACCTGGATAGTGGATTAATTTTTCCTCTTCCCTGCATTTTCTTAATTTGTTTCTCTCTTTTTGTTTCTTTTTTCCTTTTTTGTTTTATTTTTGGTTAGCTCTTTTTTTCTTTTTACTTTTTTGTTTGTTTCTTTGGCAGACTTGGCTATTAGCTTGTTTTTTGCACTTTGGGTGGTGTTCCTCTCTGGGGTGTTTAGGTTTTCTTCCTTGTCCTTCACCAATATGCTCCTCTTTCTTGTTGGACATTTCAGCTGAATCTCCTGTTAATTTTTTGTAGGTTAAGTTTCTGGTTGTCAAATTGTACCATGTTAAGAGCGATTGTCAACCAGTCAGTTCAGGAAACCAATGGTGGTAGGAAGGGGTCAGCTGGAAGATCCTCTTTGAAACGGAATACGTTCTCTTCCACTACGAAAAAAAAGAATCATCCACCGCAAGAATTATGTGATTGGGAAAACCCACAAACATTTGTGGTTGCATTGGAAAGAATTGAAGCTTGGATCTTCTCCCGAATTGTTGAGTCAGTTTGGTGGCAGGTTCTGTCCAGTTCTTCTTCTTCTTCTTTGGCGTCGGAAGTGTTTTAAGTCAGATGCCATTACTTTTACTGACTGATTTATTCTTTTCCTATGTAGACTCTGACTCCACATATGCAGTCCGCTGCAACAAAGACTAGAAGTTCAAGCTCAAGGAGAAGTAAATACGCTGCGGGTGATCAAGAGCAGGGGAGTTTTTCTATAGAGCTTTGGAAAAAGGCTTTTAAAGATGCCTGTGAAAGGCTTTGTCCCATTCGAGCCGGAGGGCACGAGTGTGGTTGCTTGCCTCTGCTTGCTAGATTGGTACGTTTGTGGGCTGCAATTGTATTCCTCAGTCTGCAGTTCATGATTGGTTTATAACGTGATTAATATGTGCTTCAAATTTATATTTTGTTGCACGAAAATTACTTCTGGTCTAGATGTGGAAACTTGTAACGTGTTTCATTTGCATGGCAACACAGAACTACATCTATTTTTGTTTGTGCTGAAGTGCAAAAACTTCATGCATACATATTAAGTCTCGTTAGCTAGTTATAATTATCTTTCCATTTCATACAAAAATGCAGTTATCTTTCATGAGAATCTCCCTAAAAGTAATGGAGCAATTCCAACAGATGTTTGGAATCCCTTTGCTCTTGATGTTGAGAACTCACTATGACATGCGCTTGTCCATTGATAACTTGCTCTGATTTGTAAATTGCTTGAATTCCCAGGCCAAATTTTTTTTTGTTTTTAAATTGGAGCGGAAAACATTGTCAGAGTCTGGCGTTTATCCAAAAGACCATATGTAGTTATTAGCCCTACGCTAACGAATACCACAATAATGTAGAACACCATTCCGAAATACAGACTAACCATTGGTTTATTTTGCGACATGTCATTTGGAGTACTGGAGCAAGGCAGGATTACATTTTGCTTGTTTGTTAAGTCACGTAATATGAATGTATGGACAATATTTCATGCAGATGGGTGAGACTCCATGTTAATGTCTGACACCTTTTCATTATTTTTGTAGGTAATGGAGCAGCTGGTGGATAGATTAGATGTTGCGATGTTCAATGCCATTCTTCGTGAATCAGCTGAAGAAATACCAACAGATCCTGTCTCTGACCCCATTAGCGATCCTAGGGTGCTTCCAATTCTTGCTTGTCGATCAAGCTTTGGTTCTGGTGCACAACTAAAAAATGCTGTGAGTAAAACAAACTGGCATGCTTATCTATAATCCGTCGAAGGATGCTAACAGTTTACCTACTCATGGAGACCGCTATAGTGACCTGTCATATCTTTCTATTTCAGATACTCGTGCTTTGGGATAATATGATAACTGGGTCCAGAATGTATTATATGAGAATCTTGTTGTTGGAGTCATTTCTTTTTTCAAATTTGGATCTCTATTGCAAAAATATGAGAATATGATGAATTAATCTGCCAACGCGTAATATTTCTTTTCCTGTACATTTGACAATACAATTAGCAGGTCAATTTAATTACAAATCAATCACTTATGATTGACGGATTATGACGTAGAGAATCACAATAGAGGAACAGATGATTTAGATAAGCAATCATATTCAATTGGTTGCTTCATGCCCCTTCTACTCCTAGCCTAAACAAGGGGCTGGGAAAAGTTCCTGAAAAGGAGCGGAATAAGGATTGGAATGCTTTGATTGGATGCAATATAAGATAAGTTTTATACATCCAGCGTCGACTCTACTGTTTTGGTAAAGATACATAAGTGTTGCTCTTCCGTAAGCTTACACAAAAGTTTGAGAGTAAGCACTACACAAACGCAGAAATAATTTGTTAGCAAGAAAAAGAAGAGAATTGATTCTCTATATCTGTACTACATATCATATTTGGACTTCTGATCAATCTCTAAACTGCAAGACTTATTTGAACTACGTATCAATAACCAAAAGTGACTACTTCTCCTTATTGGGTCTTATTTTGGTTTTCTGGCTGGTAGATTGGGAACTGGTCTAGATGGCTTACGGATCTATTTGGCATTGAGGATAATGACTCAGCTGAAGATGAGACCAATCATGATGACAACAGTGAAATGAAATGTGTAAAATCTTTCAAAGCTTTCCGTCTGCTCAATGCATTGAGCGATCTCATGATGCTTCCAACTGAAATGCTTGGCGATAGCTCCATAAGAAAAGAGGTAAGTCCTTGATGACTCTGATTCCCTTTTCATGTGTTCTGTTCTGTTCCTTGATGAATCTGATTCACTGTTTGAAATCCTACTGTTTGTAGGTCTGCCCTACGTTCTGTGTATCATTGATCAAGAGGGTCCTCAGCAACTTTGTTCCGGATGAGTTCTCTCCGCACCCAATTCCAGCTGCTGTACTTGAGGCCCTGGATGTTGAGGTTGGTTCATCCTGGTTCTGTTTGTTAATGCATCTCTACCCACATGTTAATTGAGAATGTGCACCTATGAAGCACGGATACTTCTGCAAGGGAGTAATATCTGTATCTATATTGGACACCGATACTCCTCGGATACTTGAGATATGCGTAGGGTGCTTCCTAGTGCAAACATATTTTGTTAGCTTTGAGATGGTTCGGGTATCTTTTCCACTGAGCACTAGAGATTATATCAATTATCGCACGGTCTTAGAGTTAGTTGACGGGACTAATACGCAAATAGTTTTCCAATGCTTACTTTTCCCAGCGAACAATAATATAGTGAGTTTAAAGCTTAATTGTAATACTCTACCTTTCAGTTTATTCGTTTGACCTGTCCTTTAATTTTCCTTACATGTTCCTTATCCGAATTCGTGTTAGAAAGAAGAAAGAAAAAAAACAAGAAGTCCATCTCTTCAAGTGGTTAGCTTCTCATAGCTATACTTTTATTGGCAAAATACTAGACTACATTTTATTGTTGATGTATCGTTGTTGTACCCACATCCGAGTTTTTTAGATTTTAGCGTATCACTCACTAACCGTGTTGCCTCTAATTAATGAACACACTTTTCTCCTTATATTTTGGCTCTTGTTAATTAAGGATGCTGAGGAGGATGCTACTGGAGAGTTGGTCACCTTTCCATGCACTGCAGCACCTACAATCTATTCACCGCCTCCAGCAGCTTCACTCGCGGGGTTTATAGGAGAAGTGGGAAGCCAAACTCTTCAGACAAGCAGGTCTTCGCTACTCAGAAAATCGTATACCAGTGACGATGAGCTTGATGAGCTGGATTCACCCATGACTTCTATCATCATTGACAACTCTAGGATATCCTCTTCTTCGACAAGACTCACCTCTATGCTAGAGGGTGGTCGAAATATCGTGAGGTATCAGCTTCTACGCGAAGTATGGAAAGATGGTGAATAGAAGAACTTTCGTCATTTAAGTATTTGTATATATACTTCTTGCTTTATGTATTTTGTTTTTTGAGGTCATTACATTTGAAGAAACAATGCTCCTAGCTTTTTTCCTGTATCATATATTAGGAGCATTGTGATAACTCTCCAACTGGGACTCCTGCTTCCAGAATAATGAAACCGAGATCATTACCTACTAATGAACATATCTCATATTTCCCGTTCCGCCAAGGGAAACAAGTACTTATTTTTTGTATTAATTCAAATAAGTACTTATTTTTTGAATTAAAGTTGATGTATTGTGAGAGAATGATCTGCCTCGTAAAGCGGAAAATGAGTACTTGAAAAATAAGAACCTTAGCGGAACAGAACCTTAGACTGCTCTGTTTTTGGTTGTTTGTTCCTTGGGCTATGTTTGAATGCTCGTCTTAATCCTTGGGTGGTTATGTTTGGATGCTAATAATCTCAGGTAGCAATGAGAACTTGATTTTGCTGGTAATAAAAAAACCTCGTAATTCAGTACCTGAAAATAATTCATCCCAACGTTTGCATTAATTTAGCAAACTTAACGGGGAAACATTAGTTTGAAAATTTATCGGCGTCAAAATTTTCATTATTTACGAAATGAGCGAGGAATCGAGGATTACATTCCTATTCTTCCTCAAAGTTCTTGTCGAGGAATCGAGGATTACATTCCTATTCTTCCTCAAAGTTCTTGTCATCCAACGGAGCTTTATATTGATATCGGATCATAATCTGAGTCTCTCTCTCTGAAATATGATAAATCAATCAGCAACAGGAGCTTTATATTGTGGAGGAGGTTAGGGATTTTTTTTTTGCAGGTATATGGGGGTCTCTCGGAGCTGAGTTTTACCGGTGGTTGCATGGGGGATTTTGGGGTTTGGGCGGCAGCAAGGGAGAAGGATTCGGGGGTGCTGCGGCAGTGATGGCAGCTGCTGCTTGTGGTTGCAGTGGAGGAGTTGGTGGTGATCTGCCGATCTGGGATGGGTTGGTGGTAGCAGGGCGGAGGCAGCAACAGGAGCTGAGGTGTTTTGCGGCTGGCGATTCTCGGAGTGTTTTTGGGACCGGCGACATACGGCGGGTTCACAGTGATCCTCGCGGCGGCAGCATTTCGGATCCAGGTTGATGCTGTTCGGATGGGGCGGCTGCCAGCAGTCTAGGGTTTTGTTAGGGTTTGATTTGGGCTTAATTATTTGGGCTTGTCCCATTTTTTTGGGCTTTTAGGCCTTTTAGGAATTTGGATTTGTCCCATTGGGTTGTTCTTTGGTTGGCTTATTGCCAATTAAGGGATTGGGTCTCGGACTCGACATATGTGTCGTTCTCCTTTTCCTGTTAATCTTTGTACCTTGTTCAGAGATTAATAAAAAAAATTCGCCGTTCAAAACAAAATAAACAGCATCATTACACGGCCCGGAGTGAATTCAAGAAGGTTACTCGCATCTGTGCACAGACTGCACCTCTCGATCTGGCTCCTATGTTGACTTCTTGAGGGATTTTGCAATTAAGATGGTCGTGTTCGTATTTATTACGAAATTAGAAGTGACACCATATTAATTTTGGGTAATTGGGCTACTACTACTGGGTTCGTAAACATTGTCACAAGGGAGTCAAGCCAGTTTGGTAGAGATAAATTTGGACTAGAATTGGGTGGGGTGCGCCAGGCCGAGGCAATAGTGCAACGCCAAGGCGACGCGCGAGACACCCCAGCAGCAAGCTACTGTGATGGGCTCTCCCCCTAAAAAAACTAATTTAATATCATGTGAACCTATAGCCCACGTATCAGATATTAAACTGATAAGAACAGATACTACACTTGATCTTAGCCAAAAGGCCGAGAAAGGTATGAATTGTAAGTACAACGGGCCGGTTCTTTTATACCAACTTAGCACTGCCTTTTCTCTCTCATTCTCGATGTGGGACTAGCTGGAAACCAAAACACCTCTCTCTCTCTCTCTCTCTCTCTCTCTCCTGTTTTGCTTCAAATTCTGTCTACTGGTGAATCAAATTGAATTGCTTATCCCATTTGAGCAGAACAAAATCCTCCCCAGAAGGTTGTATAGTTCCCAGACATTTGTGCATAGGGGTAGCTTTTACTTTTGGACAAGCAACAAAGCTGTTTATATGAACATCATCAGAGGAGTTTAGTCATGGAATTGGAATTTCAACTTGTTCAGGTTAAGCAAAAACATGCTTGGGATTCTTGACAAAGGCAAACATAATCGTTTTTGGAAGGACAAAGTTCGCCGTAATTCTAGACTAAAGTCTGATCTTTGGTGTCATCTTTACTCATTTCTACTGTCTTTGGGTTTACAATTTATATCTCTGCACTCTTGCAATGATTTTGTATTTGGGGTAAACCGCAACCTCCTAGGTCTCCGATTGATTCAACCATAAGAGGGGCATGTAGCTCAGAGGAGTAGAGCACGTGGCTTAGAAACCACGGTGTCGGTGGTTTGAATTCCCCTTCGCTCACAACCTTCCCAAAAGGGCATTGTTGAATCTCTTTGATGATCAACATGTGAGATTTTGAGATCAAACCACAGCTCTAAGGATACCAAGATGGTGTGGGTTTTCTTGACCAGGTCGGGAGACAAAAAGTGGGATTTAGCAGTCACACAACTCCCTTTAACGACAAAAAGCCTTCTATAGTTTTCATGTTATGCTTCTGAGATTGTATACGGCGACTCCTCCCGCAATCAACAAATAGGCCTGTGATATAGGCTTCGTGAGGCTCATAAGGTTAACCCTCTTAGGAAATACTTCTGCGATCTCATA
This sequence comes from Rhododendron griersonianum, assembly GCA_018127125.1. Lineage (NCBI taxonomy): Eukaryota > Viridiplantae > Streptophyta > Magnoliopsida > Ericales > Ericaceae > Rhododendron > Rhododendron griersonianum. The sequence goes on along the minus strand of CM030799.1, from coordinate 3,685,108 downwards.
TTATTCTCTTTTTTTAGAACTCAACTTTTTACTTTTCAAGATACGAATTGGGATGGTATTAATTTCACACACTGACTCTATTCGATTCTGGGATATCTTTTTTTAGAAACTAAAATCTTCTTATGACTTTTTAGAAAAACTAGAATTGTTTCAAATTCAAAAGAGAAGGATGGATCACCAATTGTGATCTCTTTCCAGGGTTGCTGCTTATGCCTATGAACTAGCCCCATGAAGGAGTGCCACAAACTCAATCTCAGCATGAGATAAACGAGATGTATTTGAACGAATCGGGCCTTAGGTTTCGAAAACGGTGTGTCGTGTAGAGATAAATTTGGACTAGAATTGGGTGGGGTGCGCCAGGCCGAGGCAGTAGTGCAACGCCAAGGCGACGCGCGAGGAACCCCAGCAGCAAGCTACTGTGATGGGCTCTCCCCCTAAAAAAATTAATTTAATATCATGTGAGCCGATGACCCACGTATCAGATATTAAACTGATAAGAACAGATACTACACTTGATCTTAGCCAAAAGGCCGAGAAAGGTATGAATTGTAAGTACAACGGGCCGCCTGTTTTATACCAACTTAGCACTCCTCTTTCTCTCTCATACACGATGTGGGACTGGCATGAAATCAAAGCAGAAAGTCTACACACATACAATCTGTGCCCAGATTGTGCACAGATTTTGTTGTGAGGCCATCACGGGTCCCACACAAATCATCCGAGCCGTTCATTAAATGTAAAATATTTTTTCAATGGTCCCCGTAAAAAATAAGCTCAATCCGATACCTACAGGTGCTCGATCCAACTATATAACTTTTCATTATCCGGAAATCTGAATGAAAAGTTAGATGGTTGGATGAAGCACCTATAGGTATCGGATTGAGCTTATTTTTTGCGGGAACCCTTGAAAAAATGTTTTACATTTAATGAATAGCTCGGATGATTTGTGTGGGACCCGTGGTGGACCCCACATCGAAATCTGTGCACAGATTGCTGTGTGTGTGGCAGGACTCATAAAGATACACATTGAGTGATCTTGAAATGGAAGTTAAGGCGGCATCCACACCACAGACCAAAACAGGTAGAATTCCTTTCATTCCTCCGAAACGACCAAAAAAACAAAGGCGGCAAATTGGGTCTCAAATTTGACAAAAGCCAATTCATTTGTGATATAAGGCAAAATTGCCAATTTGAGGTTGAGAGAGAGAGAGCCCGTGCTGACCATTCAAATATAGTAGTTTGGAGGGTGGGTGAGTGAGACCCAACTTGGAGTCTTGCATAAATTATTCGAGTCGTTTTGAGTTTTTGTCCAACCTGTATAAGCTTTAACTAAGGCGTTCGCTTCCCTTTAGAGCGACTACCCGAAGATTGATAACATCTGAAGAACGCTCGACCGAAGGATTGAGTCACAAGGTGAATTGGTTGCCCCATCCCCCTTCAGTTTCCCTTCTGATTTGACTTTCAATTCGGCCGAGCAAGCGCCTACTGCCTACTGGTGAAGTCGCCCCAAACGGTGAATTGGTCTTTCACTCCCCTCCGCCCCCAGCTCTCTCTCGTGTTATTCTAGCCAGCTAAAGGATTTTATCAAAATATTTTGCGGAAGGTACCGGTAAAAAATCATCTCAAACGGGGTGTCAATAAGGGTCCTCATTTAATTAATTCGATATTTGGCCCCTTACAGGATAACAAACAAAGACAAGCAAAGAAGACAAATGACCAAAATAAATTAAGCTTTACCGAGATTCGATTGAGTTGATTTTTTTGTGAAGACCCTTAGAAAATATTTTGATAAAAATGAACGGTTCAATCATTTATGTAGGATCTGAGGAGTGTGAAAATTGGTAGTTGAAAAAGTTAGGTATAAAAAAAGTTTGCTGAAAAAAATGAAAAATCTAATTTTGTCAAAAAATAGCAAAACATGGGTGCAAGTTGTGCAACATCCTTGCCCTTGTTTTTTTTTTTTTTTCCCCAGCAAAATGACTATTCATTTTCCAAAAATGACAAAACGGCATTCATTGGCGTGGATGCTCTAAGAAAGACATTACATGCGCAATTTGTAGAAGATTTTATGGCAGCCCTAAGAATTTTCATATGGTACCCTCCAAGAAAACAGAGGTAAAACATCAGGTGGAGATCTCTCCAATGGATTTGAATGATTCTTCTCAAAGAGGGAAAACATGCATTAAGAAGGTAAAAACCTAGTACACAACCCCCCTTCTTATGAAATACTATACAAACCCTTCTTCTTGAGTGAGTCATCTTTTTTTACCTTCTAATATTGTCAAAAACTTATTGAAGAGGATGGAGACCAAAATCTCCTTCAAGCAAAGAACTTTTTACTTATGACGACATATTGTGAAATTTTCTTTGCTGGGCTCCACGCCAATGATCTAATTCATATTGACGAATTGCTTGTGATTTTGTCAAAGTTGGTGCCGAAAAGTTATTCAGAAGAAAAGGAGACCAGAATCCCCTTCTCACTTATCATATAGGATAATAGGTATACATAGGTAAAAGATTGGTGGTGTGGCTCCCGTCGCTTTACCATGGCATTGGTGTGTCAGATACCTACAATGGTGGGGTGCCTGAACAAACATCAGGGGTAAAAATTCCACAGCATGATTATTTCGAAAGTCCATGGTCGAAAGTTATTGATACTTAACCAAGCAAAATGCGTGTCAAATGATGAAAAAAACCATGAAGTGTCTTTCTGCAAGTCGTCACCTTTGTTAGTACTGGACCTGAAAACTTAAACTTAACCATTACTTGGTTCTACTAATTCAATGTTACAATGGAGAAGCCTCCCAATTTTCGAAAGTAAAAGACAATCCCTTGGTGTATTCTGCAGGAGTAGTAAAGCATCCAATTTGAGATTCGTAATTGCGACCAAATTAAACAATCACGAGAACAATATGGAAACGGGAAAAGATCACGAAGATAAATTCTGCATTTCACAACAGGGAACGGGCAACGTCTCATGCTCTGTTGCTATGTATAGAACCAGCTTGAAATGGTGCAAGGCTGAAACCGCATTACTATTTGTAATTGTGAGTGTGTGAGAGAGAAATAAGGAGAGACCCTCGGAGCATTTGGAGTTATCCTTACAATTCCTACAACGAAAGTATTTCTCGTTCTTTCGTAGTCCAAGATCCTATTGCCAGAACCAACTTCGTCAATCCAATGTAAAATGCGATAAATTTCTCTTCATGCTGTTCGGAATTTCCAGTTGAAGAATAAAGTACTTCGTTGAGTGACTCGAACTTTTGGTTTCATCAGTGTGCCCAAGGGAAGCTATTGCTGATAGTTCGGGAAGGTTTGATGAAAGGAAAAGGGCAACCACTAGTGAAAGGGAACGTGTTCGAGGGGAAATGCATCTGCAAGCTTGAAGAACCAAGTTGGAAATTTAAACATCATATCCTCTGTTTCGCATCACCCAAATATGTTGACTTAAACCAGAAATAAATGTGAACTAATAAATAAACTGGACTAAGCATTACAAATCTGACTCTGCATAGAAGTTTGAAAGTGGCAGTTCACAATCCTCATAGAGCAGAGTCAGCAAATTCACATGCATAATAGAAGTAAACCTGAGCAGAATGTATTCTGAGTTAAATAGTTCTTGGCCGCGAGTTACATAAATGTTTCTTTGAACAAAAAGTTAAATATGAAGTTTAACTAACAGATAAAAATTTCCAATTGCAGACACCATATACAAGAAAAGATGAACTTACTTGGACCGGGAAGTGGTTAGTTTACTTAGCCATCCACATCTTCTGCTGCAATCAAACACATAACCTGCATTTCAAGCAAACATACAGAATCGCCTTCTTTTGTTCTTAAAGAGCACATTTGTTTTAGAAGTCTCTCTCTATGCATCTTGCTCCAAATGCTAAAAGGAACACAAGGTAACAAGCTATGCATCTTGCATCTTGCTACTTTTTTGGTTTTAAGGGTGAAAACAAGCTATGTGCCGTTTTTGGTGCATATGAAACAGACAACAAAGCAGTTATAGGGAGTGTGGAAAAAACATTTGACTTTGATATAAAAAAAAAAGGGTGCATTATATAATTTCGATGATTTCCAAAAGTAATGGAGCTTCCTTGTTGGGAGATCTCATCGGTACAGAGAAAGGATCCGTTGTAACTTCTAACTCCAGTAACTTGCCATTCCTAATAATTCTAGGCGGCCAATAAAAAAACTAAAAGAAAAATCCCGTCTTGTTTCGTGAAATTGCAACTCAAAAGAAATCTTCCCATATCTATTAAACCTGCAAAAACTTTGAGTATTGTGTCGTCAACATTTTGAGCGCTTTCAACTCTTTTGGCCCAAAATTTATCGTACAATCATCAAACTTCAAGTCTAGCGGTGACAAAGAATTAAAGAGTTCTAAACCAACCATCTCCGTTCTGTTATTGGGAACAAGCTCCTTTACAGGTGCTTTGGAAACAAAGGTAGTAAAATTCTCTTTGTTACATACAGAATCACCCTGCGTAGGATCCATGCTAGAAAACTCACAAGATAGCGCCGCTGGTTTATGTAAAGAGAAAGGATTCTCTTTCAGGGTACCGTAACATGATGTATCTTTATCATCAGAAAGTGAAACAGAACCAGGTGTAGCCATTTCACTGGCCACCCCCAAGACTTCATTGCACAGGTTATTGACTTGAGCATTAGCTGACAATATGTATGCTTCTTCTTCCATACGAAGGTTGCGAAGAGTGAAAAGAACAGGAGTAGGAACAACGGGACCCACAAAAGCAGTACTAGGCTGCACCTTCTGCGACCACTTAGTGCTACGGCAGGAAGGCGTTCGAAAGACAAAAGGAGGCAGCTGAGGTTGACTGGGGACATCTAGGAATTCCAAGGACACCTTCTTCTGGTCTTCAAGAACTTCGAGTAACTCCGAATACGTAGAAAATGCCAACTGCAAAAGATCCGTGGGTAAAACTGCCCAAATTCTCCTTAAAGCAACCTCATGAATGCTGGTTAGGAATCGAGTGTCTTTTAATACATCAGATACAAGCGGAGGTGACGTTAATTTGCTGAGCCCACATGCCCTTAACTTCTCACAAATACATTGATGGAAACCCACACTGAAGGAACTCTTTTCACGAGCATCCTTGCTAAGCTTTTCAATTTTTGTGAAAAGAACTTTCGAAAGATTTTCATGCATGAACTCATTGAGGTAATGAAGTGTCAGGTACTTAAATCTCCTGCGAAATTTAAAATCCTCCTCACCCATTGCATACAATACTGAATCTTCGAAATGAAGAGATGACTCTTTGTGCGGTCCTTCCAATACTTTTGCGAATTCCCATGAGGCACAGTATCTCTGTGACTCAAGCTTCCCAGAGGACATAAGCCGAATCAGTGTGAACCCACCAAAACCATCTTTTTCAGACAACAACTCACTGTGTAGGTCTTTGTCAAGGATGCCAAAACCTAGAACAATATCTTTCTTCTGCTGCCAGTCCACCCATTTAGGAAGAGCATCCTTCGAGAACTCTTCTCTCACAAGACAACTTCCGCAATGACACTCACGATCCGACAGTGAGAGCTCTGAAGGGAGTTCCCATGCATAAAATGATTTACACAAACTTGAAATCTCCGAAGCTCTAAGGGGTGGCCCATAGCAAAAGAGACAAAACTCGCAGTTCCAAAACGATCCCATCACAATGCAATATCCAGTGTCCGAAGCCCACTTAAAATGATCGTCCTTAGAATGTGACCTCAACTGAGAAAGTGAAAACACGTTAATGCACGATGGGTTGGGAAGATCATGGGCCCATTGCAACAACGGCATAAATGGCTTGCGCACATCGCAAAGAAGCAGCCAATGGTTAGAGGCCACAACAAAACAGAACCCATCAGAGCCTGCCTTAGAGAAGGCAACAAATCGATCAGTTTGTACAGCAATATTCATTACCAACGTATCGATTTTCAGCAAACAACTCACATTGCATCCCTCAACCCTCAAATCAACTAGGAAAACATCACAAGAATGAGCAACAATCAAGATTCTTGGATGCCAACTAAATTCACAGCTCAACCACCCGCCTTTTTCCAAACTATTGGAACAATCTTTCCACGATATTCGTATCCTTTTCCCACTAATTCTTCTGTTCAAATCCCGAGTCTTATTCGAACAATAATCCAATAAATCAAACAAGAACAATTCACCGCTATCTAGGAGGACCGCGCTCTCTTCGGGCAAATGCTGACTCCAACAACAATGCACAACAGAACAACTCTTAAACAATTTACTACCCAGAAAATCTAGAAACGGCGGCCTCTTGAAGTCCGGACCAAGTCCCCTGATTCTAATTCTAAACCAATGAACAGCATACATTGTGCTAGCCATTAAATACCCAATTGTAGTAGTAGAATATTTACCTGAATCAGAGCAAGAATGTGGCACAGGGTTAACTAATAATCTGAGAATACGTCGTGACTAAATGCATAATGAGAATCAAAAAGCTCCTGCAGGGATGATTTTTAGATTATGCATTCTCAAAATTCATGTTTTAGAATGCATTTTAACAGAATAAGATTTTATCGATTAGTTAATATGTTGGTTAGCCATTTTCTGAAACATGGGGAAAACCCCCGAAGAAAACCCCACTCCCTTTCGAACTCCGTACCTCTTTTGACTCTATATATGTGGGCACCTAATATCTATGAGGGTTCACCCACCCGGTTACAGCATTCCTTTCTATTGCGCCTAAAATCTCCGTTTCTGCTAATATTTCACGTGTTTCTATTTATGGTTCCGATGGAGCTAAATTGCAACAAATCTTCTTTTTCTACAGCATTGCTTCTACTATCTTAGGAGCACTGCCCGCCATGGCCCAAACGAAAGTCAAAAGACTTCCATCTTGTAGTTCAATACTTTAATTGGACATGTAGGTTATATTAGTACAGGTTTCTCATGTGGAACCAAAAAAGGAATTCAGTCAGTGCTAATATTGGCCCCAAAACACCCCTAGTTGAAAAATACACAATGCATATTCTAATAGGGCGATTGCGAGCCATTCTAATCTAAACCATAAACTACACAAATGTAGTTTTCAAAATAAACTCAAGCTCCGTCCTTAACTCCTATGTGGCATTCTTCTAATAAAATTCATTTTCTTCTTTTTTCCCTACACTTCTAAAAATACCAAAAGTTCAATACAAAAAGTTTAAAAAACAATAAAGCTTTCAAACCTCCTTTCATGTTCAAACATTCTCTCTTAAAACTTTTACATCTAATGATAAATCATAAGTAACGGGGGTAAAAAACATAACAAGATTTTACCCAGAGCTATAAATAACATTGAAAGGAATATTTTTCCTGCTAGCATGAGTAGGACGCTTGTTCTAATTCTAAACCAATGAACATCATCATACATTAAATACCCAACAGTAGTAGTACAAGAATTACCTGAACCAGAGCAAGAATGTGGCACAGGGTTAACCAGTAACCTAAGAATCCGATTGTCAAACTTCTCCTTGGAAACCAAAACTCCACACCCATCTCCATCCCTATCATCCCCGTACCCATCTCCTCTCTTGACACTCAACTCAGAATGCTCAGCCGACACCACCACGAACCCAATCCGGTCGGAGTTTTCACCAGTGGGGAAGAACACGAAGACCGAGCTCGAGCCGGGGCACCGCAGCAACTGGAGGCGGTTGTGGCGGACCGCCTCGGAGGAGGGGGAGGAGAGGGAGGGGAGTTGGGCGGCGACGGAGGAGGCGGTGGAGGGGGGGAGGGAGGAGGGATGGGTGACAGAGGGAGTGGTGTAGAGGAAGCGGGCGAGAGAGAGGTGGGAGAAGGGGGGAGGGAGGCGAGGAGAGAGAGAGGAGGGAGAGGATAGGAGGAGGGTTAGGGTTTTGGGGGAGGGGTTGAAGATGAGGGGTCCTAGTTCTTGTTCTTGCGATGATGTGGGTTTTTTGGAGGAAGGAGATGAGGCGGCGGCGGCGGCGGATGAGAGGAGGAGGGGAGAGGAGAAGACGGAGGAGATGGGCCACATTGACTTCCATTCTTCTGATGAGTCTAACATCGTCGAGCGATGATTCTGTGTTTCTGTTTTTTTCTCCTTTTTCCCGGGAGCGAGACTCGGATTTGTGTCTATTTATGGAGAAATTTTTGGGTACCGGGTGGGTACCATATGTGGTGTCTGAGTAGCTCATTCGGGACATTCAAAAGTGTGTTGGACGACTCATATTGAAACCTTCTATTTTCTCTTACCCCACCACTCTCTCTCCTTTGTCTTTCTCTAAATCCGAGCCATCTAAAACCAAAATGGATAACTCGAATGCGCCGAGCGGACACCACGTAATACCACACTGGTACCGATAGAGTTGCAAACGATAGGGTTTAAAGTGCTCGAACTTGACTCGTTCAAAACTATCCTAGAGCTTGAGCTCGGGTAGAGCCAATGAGCATGAATAACTTGTTCATTGTCGAGGTGTTTAAACTTGGTTTGTTTACTAAACGAGTCTCTACGAAAGTATCCAACTGTCACATAGGAGGCAAGCTTTTGTAAACACGTCGAGTTACCAGTAACTCGAGTCGAGTTCGGCTAATTTACTAAATGAGCTTAAAACTTGAGCTCGAGCTTTATCAAGTCCTAATTCCTTTTTTTCTTGTTGACAATCGTTGCGTCCTACACTAGCCTAAGTATACGGGAAATGGAGCAGGATCAACCCTAACAGGAGTCCGGATCCCCTGTCCGACCCGCCTGTCCCCCCCTCTCTGCCATTGATCTCGCAAATTAATGCCTGAGATAGGGCGAACACTTTTTTCTCAAAACGACGTCGTTTTGGAGAAAAAGTGCTCGGCCCATTTCAACAGTTGATTTGCGAGATCAACGGCCGAGAGGGAGTCGGACAGGACCCTGTTCGGAAGGGGGTCGGACAGGGGATCTCATGGCCCCTAACAGCCCCAATTCGTTTTGGAGCAACAAATGCTCGGCCTATCTCAACTGTTGATTTGCGAGATCAACGACCTAAAGGAAGTAGGACCGGCTCCTGTCCGAAAAGGGGTTGCACAGAGGATCTCACGGCCCCTGACAGCCCCAATTAGGCGAGATTTTGAGCACCTTGCAAACAACAAAGTTCTCACCACTTGGGTTTGGCCCAAATAGATCGACATGACTAGTCTCATAATCTATCAATCTTATCAGGCTATTCGAGATTTCGTCCCTATTTTAATTGGCTCATTCGTTAGTGGATGATGGAATTATTCTTCGATTATTAGAGTAATTAGTCAATAGATGTATAAATTGGCTTCAGAGCTAAGTTATAAAAATGTATGTACGAAAAGTAGTATTTTTTTTTTCCTTGAAAACCCACTTGCATCTATAATTTCTTCCTTTTACCTATGGCTTTTCACTTTCTTTTTGCGCTCTACGAGTATTTGCATATTTTCATAAGGAGTTAGCTTAAAATATTAAGGTAAAAAAAGGTTATGACGATCAAAGTTTCTCATCTTCTACTTTCGCTTCAAATTTAGAACTGAATTTTTTTTAATAAGATTAATGTGTAACAAAGGTTATGACGATCAAAGTTTCTTAACATCTCCTACTTTCGCTTCAAATTTAGAAATGTCGATTTTTTTTAAAGATTAATGTGTAACAGTGGAGATGCTCGGGTTATTTAGCGTTCCCGTACTGCATGGTACTCCCAACCATTTACGTAGTAACTTATCCAGTAGAGACATTATCATTCACTTTTGTTGAGCGGTTGAAAGACAAGGGGTGACCCACATTGTATAGTGACAATATTTTATTTGCAGAAAGTACCACATGGCAATGTCACATGGTACTCCTGGAGTACCCAATAATGGGCCGAGCTAGCTGCTCTCACTGTTATCAAAAGTTAAGGCTCTGTTTGAAATTATGGAAAGAAATGGAGAGGGGAGGAGTAATTTTTTTTTTTTTCCTTTCATTTTCTTCTCAAAATCAAACAAAGAAATATTCAACTTCCTTAGCATTTCTCTCTTAACTATTTCCCCTTTCTTTTCAAAAGTTCTATAAACGCACATTGTAAGATCACAATACACCTAAAATTTCTTCAACACCATAGTGCAGGTTTTACAAGAGCGTCCGCGCAGTAATCTGCTTCTCTGTGGATATGATCAGCCGTCGATGTCCCTAACCACTGTAACCGGATCCTGCCATAAAAAATACTGGTCAGACTTCTAAACAGATGAGCTTGGAAGTGGTTTCCATGGACAAGGACTAGTTTAACCAGAGTGGCATCAGATTCTGCTAGCAAAATGTTGTTGAGGTTTTAGGCTTGTTTGCCCATTGCCATGTCTCTCCAAACTTCTGCTGAAAAGCACTGAGGCTCCCCAACTTTGCGATGAAACCGAGCATCCCATTTGTCATTCTCGTCGCATACCAGACCACCGCCAGAAGGAATGCCTGAGGAATTTTTCAGCTCCGCCATTGCTATTAATGTTTGAAAAAAAAAAGAGAGAACATAGTGGAGGTCTCAACATCTCTCCAAACCTCTGCCGCAAAGCACAGAGGCCTCCCAACCTTATGGTGAAGAGCATCCCATTTGTCATCCACGTCGCGTATCAGAATACCACCAGAAGGAATAGCAGAGGATTTCTGGCTGTGTCATTCGTATTAATGTTTGAAAGTATGCTAAGTGGAGGTTGTCCGCGACCCGCTTCAGTTCACAAAGTGATCCTAGGATTGGATGCTGGTTTGTGCATAGTGTTGGCATCCACAGGTTTCCAGAGATAATCCGGGGGCTGCGCTTTCTTTATACGAAACCAGCCTTCTATGCGAATTCCCCTTTCCCTCTTCAAGTCAACCACGATCTTGTCCCTTGCTTCCTTCTTCCTTTGCTGTGATAGTCTAATCTATTTGAGCAAGCTCTGAATCCCCTTCCGTTTGCTCTCGTACCAAATCCCTTCTGGGTAAAAACTAGTAGAAGCTACTTTACTCACGTTTCGAGACAGAATCCCATTATTTCCTATCTCTCTATCTGCTCTCCTCGCCTTCAAGTTGGATAGACTCTTTAAATACTGAAAATGCGTGGTGTGATGCTACTCAACGGCTATAGAAACCATACTTTTGGCTATCTTGTCTTAAGCTAAGAGGCTGGGCTTCGTATGCAAAGCAAAGCTCGTTTTTTAACGCCAAGAGTGCCAGCAATCGATGGGGGAATGGGTAGACCAAGGGGTACCACAGTGGTCAATCTTTTGGAAGCACAATTTGGTTTAATCCATGGACCTTCTAAAGGAAAAAAAAAGAAAAAGAAAAAGGCCACCCCTGACCCACATAATGATCAACCAAACAGAGCCAATAGAGACTACATAAACAAAATCAAAACATCGTTCGAATGCCTCAACTACAGCTAAGTCCATGACAAGCAGGCATTTACTGAAAAATCTTAACTCTGAAACCTAGTTGAGGCATTTTATCAAACAGTTTGAAGACAGATGGAATACAGCTTAAGTAGCAAATTACAGTATTACCAGAAACTTCAAGCCACCCCCCACACCATATGTCGGCATGTAAAAACATCTCAAAGCATTGTATATTGTATATCCTTTGAATCAGGCAACTAAGAGGCAACAATGAACCATTTCAGTCCCTAACAAAAGGATGCAGACAAAAATAGTTTGCTAGTAACTAATCTAGAATTTGAACTATATTGGGCAAGGGCCGCGCGAACGCAGGCCCCCTAAGCAACAAATTATGACGTAGGCTCCACCACTTGGGTAGACCTTAGACGGGCACCCCTCCGAAGTGCAATGGAGGCCGCCAACCCAGGCCATGGCCTTCTTGATTGCCCATTGACCCCGTCCAGGTAAGTATGTTCCAATGCTCTGATGCCCAACATTTTATACAGTTTCCACTGGTGTATTTTCATCCCATTTCTGATGTGGGACGCAGTGTGAAAGCCTCGTAGTTCATCTGCTAATTGAAAGGAAATCGAAGTAATCGCATCCTAGATGTTGGAAATTCGGAAACAAAACCGACGCCATGGACTAATCGTAACAACGGTGAAATGATACCCACAGCAGTTTCTCCATTCCGGGATGATCATGTCCTAGAATGTTGTGATTAGTCCATGGTGAAATGATGGCTAGCAGTTCCTCCTTTGCGGATGATCACAACATAGATATGGAACTTCGAAAAAAAAACTGAGACTATTTTCCCTCCAACAACTCGGTTGTTCGACACACTTGACAATTGCGTTCATACTGCAGAGACTCACCGTAGAAAATTCGATCGATGTGCTACACAAACATTCCTACATTTACACTACACATTGCGTTTCTAGGTTGGGTATTTGATCCGTCTGATATCATGTTCGATATGTTCTATGTCTAGAAGACCACAGAAGATAACAATATTGAGGTAATTTTGCAGACATTAGAAAGAGAAAAGATGGGAGAGTAAGTAGAAAGGATGGAAACAAAAGCGATGAAAGCATTGGAGAGGAGGGTCAAATATATTGGGCAAGCCGGCATATGAATCCAGGATAAGGGGGTAAACGAGGCTCGTTTCGTTTCAGTTTCTTACCCATGACAGGAAACAGCAAGCATGCTTGACTATCAATAACGCTCAATCATCAACGAATGCACCCATGTCAATGAGTGATCCTAGGATTGGATGCTGGTTTGTGCATAGTGTTGGCATCCACAGGTTTCCAGAGATAATCCGGGGGCTGCGCTTTCTTCATACGAAACCAGACTTCTATACTATTTCTGCTTTCCCTCTTCGAGTCAACCACTTCTTGTCCCTTGCTTCATTCTTCCTTTGCTATGATAGTCTAATCTATTTGAGCAAGCTCTGCACCCCCTTCCGTTTGCTCTCATACCAAAACCCTTCAGGGTAAAAACTAGAAGCCACTTTACTCACGTTTCGAGACCGAATCCCATTCTTTACTATCTCTCTATCTGCTCTCCTCGACTCCAAGTCAGATAGACTCTTTAAATACCGAAAATGAGTGGTGTGATGCTACTCAACGGCTATAGAAACCAAACTTTTGGCTACCTTGTCTTTAGCTAAGAGGTTGGGCATAGTATGCCAAGCAAAGCTCGTTTTTTTGACGCCAAGAGTGCTAACAATCGACGGGGGAATGGGCAAGACCAAGGGATACCACGGGGGTTAATCTGTTGGAAGCACAATTTGCTCTCATCCAGGGACCTTCTAAAGGAAAAAAGGCCACACCCTAACCCACAAAATGATCAAAACCAAACAGAGCCAATTGAGACTTACATAAACAAAATCAAAACATCGTTCAAATGCCTCAACTACAGCTAAGTCCATGACAAACAGGCATTTTACAGAAAAATCTTAACTCTGAAACCTAGCCGAGGCATTTTACCAAACAGTTTGAAGGCGGAATACATCTTAGCTGTAGCAAATTATTACCATAAACTTCGAATAGGACAATCCCACCATATATATCAGCACGTAAAAACATTCCTGAGCATTGTAAAACCTTGAATCAGGCAACAAAACTAGAAACAGATCGTAGCAAAGCCACTTAAGATTTTGAACTAAATTGGACAGGGGCCGCGCGAACGCAGGCCCCCTCGGCAACAAATTATGACGTAGGCTCCACCACTTGGGTAGACCTTAGGCGGGCACCCCTCCTAAGTGCAATGGAAGCCACCAACCTAGGCCATGAGCCTTGTTGATCGCCCATTGACCCCGTCCAGGTAAGTATGTTGCCTAATGCCCTCTTGCCTTACCATATACCCCTCCCTAGCCTCACTCACTCCTTACACTTTCGATGTGGGACTTTAGGAACTCAACACAGCCTTTTTTTTGACCCACTCTCTCAGTTCATGGTTTCCTATGTCCCAGAGACCTGGAATTTATCCAGCATCTTTGCTGCCTTTTTTTTCATCATCCCAATACATACGGAGTATCTGATATCTCTGAATCAGGATTTATAGTGGGTTACAAACACATAAAAGAGATAAACTTATTTATCGCTCCGCGCAATCTCAGCAATCCATTTTGGCAATCAATGGTCCGGATTTAAAAAAAAAAAAATCATTCGCGCGAACAGTTAAACTCTTCTAGCGAATAGCTTTTTTCAAAATTCGGACTGTCCAAAACACGTTTGAACGCGCGTGATTGAGTGTCGTAAATTATTTTCACAGCGGAGCCGTAAAAGTTTTTCCCCACATAAAAAAGAGTGTTGATTTTGCCTTCTTGGCATATGTGTCATCAGCAACGTTGCTTTGCATTCTTCTGTTATCTGTTTTGCCTTCGTAGCTTAGCTGTAGCAAGAGGCGAGCTGAGAAAATCCGCTTCTGAGTCAGGACTCAATCTCCCCATTACTAGAACTAGAGACGTGGCACGCAGGTGCGTGTGCAAATTAATTTTTTGTAAAAATTGGATCAAACAATAGCGGGAAGCTAGTGTGCGTAATACGACTTGCTAAATACGCAAAATTTGACACGGTCTCTAGTTATTGATCGAGTAAAAATGGATAAACGCGCAAATTAGTGAAACATGATGAATTAGAATACATACTTCCATATACAATGCAGAAATTAGAACAGATATGCCAATTCTAAAAGTGAAAGACCTCTTAAAGGAGAAGGAGTAGGTAGTTCTTCTGTTTTGTATATCCCCTATATACAACCTAGGCCAATGAAAGTGACTGGTGGATTGTACACACAGAAAATGATTTGCTCCTAGCATTTTACCAAAAGTAAAAAGGAAGACGACAATGTACCTACGTGAAAGAGGAGATTTCGCAGGTTATTGGTTTGAAAGTGGCAGTTTTTTGTGTGTAAAGATGAAACTTGTAGGGGACGTGGGGTTATGGCAATGGCAGTTGAGGTAATGTGGTTTTACGACTTTACCCGGGCAGTTATATATGACATTCTCACGGATGATAGTAAAAACTTTTTGTGACAAGGGTAATTAAGGAAATCACTTTTGTGACACAGCTTCGAAACAGTGTTCACACTAAAAGCTCCTCTCCCTTTGTACTTTGTATATTAGATTAGATCATGGCGTAGCCCCGAAGGAATTTTGTCGAACGTTGAAACTCAGTTGGACATGTCAAGCTTGAATTTTAAAGGCAGAGAACATAATCCATCTTAGTCATCAACACCACAAAATGCAGTAGACCACCGTGAAACATAGATCGCCCACCCGATGGATCGCGACATCGATTCATGCGTTACTTGCGGTTTCTAACCAGAATAACATAACATCAGCTGGGGCATTTTATCTCAACAGTTTTGAGACACCCAAAAAGGAGATTAATTGCTGGACTTTGATCAGGCAGAGGCCGCGCAAACGCAGGCCCCCACAGCAACAAATTATGACGTAGGCTCCACCACTTGGGTAGACCTTAGACGGGCACCCCTCCTAAGTGCAATGGAGGCCACCAACCTAGGCCATGGGCCTTATTGATCGCCCATTGACCCCGTCCAGGTAAGTATGTTTCAATGTTCTCATGTCCAACATTTTATACAGTTTCCCCTGGTGTATTCTCATCCCATTTCCAATGTGGGACGCAGTGTGAGCCTCGTAGCTCATCTGCTAATTGAAAGGAAATCGAAGGAATTGTATCCTAGATGTCGGAAATTTGGAAACAAAACCGACACCATGGACTAATCATAACAACTGTGAAATGATACTCAGCAGTTTCTCCATTGCGGATGATCATGTCCTAGATGTTGGCCGGGACTAGGAAAAAAACTTTGACAGCGGCCTAATTGTATCAATAATGGTGAAATGATGGCTAGCAGTTCTTCCTTTGCGGATGATTCACAACGTAGATATGGAACTTCGAAAAAAAAAAAACTGAGACCATTTTCCCTCCAACAAGTCGGTTATTCGACAAACTTGACGATTGCATTCATACTGCAGAGACTCTACACAGAAAATTCGATCGATGTGCTCCACAAACATTCCTACAATTACACTACACATTCCATAACTAGGTTGGGTATTTGATCCACCTGATATCATGTTCGACGTATCCTATGTCTAGGAGACCACAGAAGATAACAATATTGAGGTAATTTTGCAGACATTAGCAAGAGAAAAGATGCAACAGAATCGGTCAGGGCTAACTTGCCCATATTGGTAGAGTAAGTAGAAAGGATGGAAACGAAAGCGATGAAAGCATTGGAGAGGAGGGACAAATACAAGAACTGTATTGGGCAAGCTGGCATATGAATCCAGGATAAGGGGATAAACGAGGCTCGTTTCGGTATATGGTTTCTTACCCATGACAGAGGAAATAGTAAGCATGCTCGATTTTCACTAACGCTCAATCTTTAACAAACGCACCTGCGTCAATGATTGCCTACAACCAACCAGTTCTGGCAAAGTCTGAACTCTTGAAACATTGTTGGGAATTTTACCAAAAAGATTGAGGCAGACAATCAATGCCCACAGCAGCTATACATAGATGAGGCATGAGTACTTCAAGAAAACCACGAACCACTCACGAAAGACCAAACCTCGCGAAGGTGATTGACAACAACATTGAAACATTTTGAAGGAATTTCGTCGAATGGTTGAAATTCAGTCGGACATGTCAAGCATGAATTTTGAAGGCCTGAATCAGAGTCGTCAACACCACAAAATGCAGTAGACCACCGTGAAACATAGGTCACCCAACCGATGGGTCCCGACTAAGATTCATGCGTTTACTTGCAATTTCTAACCAGTACAACATCTTAACAATTTCGATGCAGCACCCGAAAAGGAGATTTATCATTGGACTTGCATGGGCAGGGGCCGCGCGAACGCAGGCCCCCACAGCAACAAATTATGACATAGGCTCCACCACTTGGGTAGACCATAGACGGGCACCCCTCCTAAGTGCAATGGAGGCCACCAACCTAGGCCATGGGCCTTATGGATCGCCCATTGACCCCGTCCAGGTAAGTATGTTTCAATGTTCCTCATGTCCAACATTTTATTCACTCCGAACTGAGGTATTTTCATCCCATTTCCAACGTGGGACACAGTGTAAAAGCCTCGTAGCACGGACTCTTTAATATTGGACAAGTACCCTGGGTCGATACTGAAACGGCACAACACGGGTTCCAGAAACGATCCAATCCGTGTCTTTGAAACATATGCTTTTGAGTTTTCGTTTTCTTTTTTGGACTTTGATGTGTTCGACCCCTAAATACACACCCGGATATCCGACACCTCGTGACCATATAACGTAGATGGTCGGCTTTGTTTGGT
This sequence comes from Rhododendron griersonianum, assembly GCA_018127125.1. Taxonomy (NCBI): domain Eukaryota; kingdom Viridiplantae; phylum Streptophyta; class Magnoliopsida; order Ericales; family Ericaceae; genus Rhododendron; species Rhododendron griersonianum. Next base: position 3,667,913 of record CM030799.1, on the reverse strand, counting down.
AAAATCTTATGCCTGTAAACCACCAGAGAAGTTGTTTGCTGTCTTGGATCTAGAAGTACCTAGTCTTAGAAAGAGTCAACATTAATGCAACCATTCCTTTAGGGAAAGTTTCCCCGTAGCAAAAACTTAGCATAGGCTTTTATCTGAGCCATGCTATATGTGAGTTTTACGTCGTGTGTTTGGCCATACTTGTGGAGCTTCAGTCTTTGTAATTTCCTAGAAAGTGCCCACAAAAAAAAAAAAAAAAACTCAAGATCCATGGGCTATTTTGAGTGAAATTTGAAATGATCATATCCTAGATGTTGAAATGTCGGAAACAAAACCGATACAATGGACTGATTGTATTGTGAAATGATGCCCAGCAGTTTCTTCTTTGCGGAAGATCCTATATGTTGGAACTCGGAAACAAAACCGATACAATGGATTCAATGGACGAATCGTATCAATGATAAAATGATGGTAGCAGTTTCTCCTTTGCTGATGATCACATTCTAGATGTGAAACGTTGAGGAAAAAAAAAACGGAGACCCTTTCGCCACCAACAACTCGATTATTCGACAGACATGAGGATTGCATTCATGCTCTGGAGACTCTACATAGAAAATTTGATCGATGTATTGGACTAGTAACCCTATATTTATACAGAGTTCCATTTCTAGGTTGGGTATTTGATCTGCCTGACGTCACGTCTGAAGTATTCTATGTCTAGGAGACCACAGATGAGGAAGAAGTTGGCTTTATGAAGGTAATGGTAAAAGCCAATATAGCAAGAGAAAAGTTGGGAGGTAAGCCGAAAGGATGAAAACGAAAACAACGTAGGCATTGCGGAGGAGGGTCAAGCATAAGAACTGCATTAGGCAAGCCTGTATATGAAGCCATGAAATGGAGGTAAAAGAGGCTCATCGTCCCGCGTTATTCTTCATGCCCATGACAGAGGGAAGAATATCCATGTACTGGACTGTCACTAACGCATAATACCACAAGGTGAACATGCCCATGATCCTTCAAGGATTGCAGACACATCCGACTCGTTCTCGCAAAATGTCAGACCTCTGAAACTATTACAACAAAATAGAAACGCTTCAAGGAATTTTGTGTTGAAACTTAGCTGGGACATTTCGTCAAGCATGTGGGCTGCTCTCCACGCCCCCAGGGCATTTTTCATGGCCTTGAGTTGCAAATTCTAACCGGTTTATCTGTGGGGCATTTTTTCAAACAGTTGAGGCAACCAAACTTCCCAGGAAGATGTATACAACAACAAAACTGGAACAATGGTTGAACTGAAATGGGCAGGGGCCGCGCGAACGCAGGCCCCCTCAGCAACAAATTATGACGTAGGCTCCACCACTTGGGTAGACCTTAGGCGGGCACCCCTCCGTAGTGCAATGGAGGCCACCGACCTAGGCCATAGGCCTGATTGATCGCCCATTGACCCCGTCCAGGTAAGTATGTTGTACTGTAGCCTGGGTATGTTTACCTATAGTTCCCTCCTTGTGTAATCCATACAAGGTAGTCGATGTGGGACTCTGGGGGATATCTTTGTCTCCCACTGCTAACAAAAAAACCACTTCTCAGGTTTTGAGTCTTTTTGATAGTTCATCTGTTGCTATTTTATTCTCTTCATCTCAATAAAAGCTTAAATTCAAATCTCCTATTACCTTTTGCCTAGCAAAAATTTGAAAAAAAATGCGAGGATTTTTCTGAACATCGTCAGGATTTGAACTTGAAGGTGGCATCAATAAAGATCAATACGCACTCTCCGACCAAAAACAATGTCGATCGGTCAAACCGAGAACTTAGAAAAGAATGTATTTTGTATTCGAACAAATTCAAAGTTTTTCTCAAAAAGAACTCGTTGATATCTAGGATCTTGCGGATAACATTTTTTAAATTTTTGAACCAAAATGTATTTTTTTTTTTAAGTTCTCGTTTTGCTGACTGGATCAACTTCTTGTGACGGAAGGAGTATTTAATACCAAAAACAGTATACATGTTCTAAAATTATTCAAATATAATACTGCCAAAAAAAAATAGTTTTTCATGGGTTAATCATCCATCAACAATAGTAAAAATAAATAAATAAATAGCCGTTAAAATTAATTGGGGGTGCCCAAAGAAGCAGTGACTTTATGTTGGGAGATTACGACTCGGCATGACCATGCCACAAGCCCCTTCAAAGCTCCGCCCCCGTCCTAAAATTGCTTTTTACTTCACCAATTATCTCTCACGTATACACTTAAAATGCCGCAAACATGAACACGACCATAAAAGATAGCAAAGATTATTAAATAGTACTACGTAGATGAGATGAACCAAGATTAATTTTGAATAATTGTGCTGAAAAAGAAAAACAGTTTTGGTTGGTTAGCACGACCACAAAATTAGAAAATTTAGAAACGAAGAAAAGCATTTGGTTAAACCTATTTCTCCCAGATCTTCCCTAGTTGATTTCTCATCATAGTCCAATATTTCAAACAGTTAACTAGGTGGGAAAAAAATGCTGCATACCATCTCTGATATTGGAATTTTCCCGTTCCTTGTGGAGCTCAAAACCTGTATTTCCAGAAATGAGATGAACTGGGTTTCCTTCAAGATGTGGATCAAAGCCTTAAATTATAACGTACCCGATACATATATACCTACCAAGAAGTGGAAAGCAAGAGGGCAAAAAAGGGATAACATTGCTTACAAGGGCCTGTACATTTCATCTTCTGCGGAAGCCTAAGGCAATCAACCGGCCGCCCATGGAAAAGGAGATACAATGAAAAATTTACAGATTACCATAAACGACAGAATTCAGCACTGGTATACAGAAAAGCTCTTGTTCTTCCACCAAAAACTCCAAGCTTTAGGAACCTTTCTTCTTGAGATTGATTTCGATAGTGGTTTCGGTTCCAAATCTGGCGCTTCCTCAATTTCTTCTGGTGGCATCGGACGCGTCCGCACAGGAGACGGGTCCCGCTGCCGTTGCTCTCGAAACAGCATCAAAAGCTTCTGAGCTTTCTGTTTCGCTCTCATAGTCCCGTTCACTGATATCGACACCAACGACGGAATTACCCCTTCTTGCAAAACCATTTGGATGCATTTCTCACTCCCATTGCACAAAATCAGAAGACAAGCTGCGGCTTGCTCCTGCTCAACAGGCTCACCCACGTCCAATATGGTTGCAAGCCCACTAATTAGGCTCACAGACAATACCATTTCATCTCTTGCTGATTTACATGAAGCCAAGTTTATAAACACCGCTACGCATTTTTCTGTCCATGCGTGGTGGTCACTTGAGTCTGTTACCAGCGATAGGAGTCCATTGATGATTCCTGATGAGAGAAGGTACAGAATGTTGGTGGGGTGTGTAGAGAGATTGAAGAGGGTGTGGAGAGCATCAAGTTTGCATTGGGGATCGGTTTCAGATTGAAGGAAGTTGATTAGGAAAGGGACAGCTGTACTTGAGCCAATGATGGGCTTGGCTTGATTAAAGCAGGAAAGATTCAGGTAAAGTGCCGTGGCTGATACATGAGAACTGGACCCGGCAACCATTTCCTCTAACAATGGAAGTACTCCTGCTGACAACATCAATTCCTTGTTTCTGAATGCAAATTAGACAGAAACAAGAAAGATACATTTATTAGAGTTACATTCCATATTCGTGGTTTAAATGACGGGAAGGTGCAATAGAAAATCAAGTTGCCTAATTACTGACATCACACACACCACTATGCATTTTTCTGTCCTTTTACAATGCAAGTAAAAAAGAAAGGTATTTTGGGACACACCCCCGCCAAAACAACAGAACCTGATGCAAGGCACTTAACCAGCTTATGAGAAGCTTAATTTGCTTAGTTTCACCTCCTGAACCTATCAATAAGAGTTCTTTAGACAAGAGAGAATAGCATGTTCTTGGTTGTTATCATATCCAAGTACCTGGCAAATAGAGTGCTTTTTAGTATTTCTTTAGCAGTCTTTACGTGTTTCTTTAAAAAGATAGGTGAGGGGAGGAGAGCTGGTGCATGCAGAGCCTTCGTGTACGAGAACAAATGCGTTTTACAACCCTCAAAGGAGCCGCAGATTCCAACTATAACTATCCTAAAAGCCATATTTTCCATTTTATGCAAGTATAAAGACAAACCTGTTATTGTTAACAGCAAGATTGAAGAGAGCCATTGCTCCGATTTCCTGAGCCATTTCATGCCTTTCCCGCACAGCCAACTCCAAAAACCGCAACAGTGCTTCAACAAACCCATTAGCCCCCATATTGGTCCTAGCTTCGTCGTCGTCCTTTAGCAAGTGCCTTATCTGTTCCACAACTTCACACTTTTTCAACAAATCTTCCTCTCTTTCCAGAATCATCAAAAACTCGTCATATCTTTCAACCACATTCCGATCAAACTCTTCCTCTTGTACAGACACATCGTCCACTTCATTTCCTTCAGCTTCGTCTATTACACAAGTATCCTCCAAAGGAACCACCTTTACACCCCTCTTATTGAAGGAGCCTACACTGTCCATTGACTTTGAATTTGCAGACTCGCTCTCAGACAACACCAGCCTCCAGTAGTTGAGATCAAGAGACTCCGGGGGGCCATCAGGGATAGAAACTCCATTCTGTTCACACCAAGTAGCCACAAGACCTTTTACACAGTAATTAGGAGTCAAAGAAAGATGGGGCAGCTGTTGCTGAGTCTTTGGGCACGTGTTGTGCCCGTCGCCAAACCATTTTTCAATACAAATCCTTTCATATGTTTGCCCAGAAGCAATGATGACTGGATCGTACATGAGCTGCAAAGATATTGGACACCTCAGCTCTTCTGGAGGCAAGGGCATTTGCCCTGATCTCCTCAAATTTGGCTTGAAACTGAAGGAACTGAGCTTCGACAATGGTCGATCAAAGGCATAGCTATCGACACCGCTGTCAGTGAAAGAGCCCTGAACAGTAGGGGAACAAGGTGTTGAACCCTGCGAATCGTTGTCATCGGAAAAGTCGGTTCTGAATAGCTTGGAGTATTTTCTCATGAGGTGTAAAAGATAAGCCACAATTGATTCCTTTCTCTTGTCTTCGTCAATCCGTGCTCTTGATACTTGTTTTTTCAGAGCCCTTCTCTCTCTAAGAGCTGCTCTGGAAGATGTGATGCCAAGTCTAGACGCAGCCTGGTGAAAAGATTCAAGTTCATTGTTGTCATTACAGTTGCTGTCGAATTTCCTCCCTTGCTGAAGCAGTACAATTATATCATCACCTATTTGCTTCTCCAACGGATCAAGTGAAAACCTGATCTGCTCAAGCTCAACCAAAATTTCCGAAATCTGAAATACATGAAGTTACAGTAAAGAACCAGTATTCGCTGTTCAATAAATTCAAATGCCTTGGAAAAACTACAATTATTCATCATAGGCCAATATATCAACTACCAACCGCAAATGAAGAAAACATATCCCATCCAGGAAAGAGAGAAATAGTATAGGAACCACTAGTACAGAAAAGTGCTCATGGATCATTTGGAGGACTGATTCAGAGAAGAGGCAAATGTCATTTAAAAAGCTTACAAAAAAAACCCACCAACGTTGAACACTAAATTCTAGACTAATTGCTCTAATTACCCTTTTATTTGGTGTTTCCATAATCCATCTACAAATAGCACAATTGATTTCATGCCTTTGTTTGCGATTCCAGATAGAAAAAATCCCTATTTCTAACATAGAACATAATAGCTCTGGCATAATCATTCATCACTGATTCAACCATAGATTGAAGAACCATTTTCCCGTTTTATTTTGTCAATTATGGCTAGAGCTTCCTTCACCAACGGAAGTTGGAAATTACAGTCATATTGGAGATATACTTGAGCATGGGTTTTGCTTCAACTAGAACAGTCAACATTTTCCACCACTTAAATGATGGTTTTTGATATAGTCCAGGCCAGCAGTTGTCAACGATCCACTTACATCTAGCAAATCATCTATATAGGGCAGGGTGGCAATGAGAAAAAACCCCTGCTGCTACTGCCTACTAGTCATGGCAAGCACACGTCCAAAAACTACTATCAAAACCTGTTCAACTGTCAAACTTAGAATACTGGAAGGCAGATAGCAAAGAGAAATTCAATTAACATACCTGGCAGCCAATTTCTTGAGCAACGATATCATTCACCCTCCTAAGACTATCTTCAAGAGCGCATCTTACCTTCTCAAATTTCAGAACAACAGACTCCCCAGTAATAGCCTGCATGTGAGGATGATTACATCAATAAACACTGGGCATATACAAAGTCAACATACACAAAAAAATAAACCTTTCAACCACACCAAACCAAGAACATGTGTTATAGTATTGTTGCCATACCTTTAAGAGTTTAACCTCAAACTATAATCTACATGCTTTGATTCCATCAAAATCCCTTACCCACACACACACACACATTACAAATTACGTCCATGTACTCATTTACATGTACAGTGTCTGCAAGCAAGAAGTTAAAACTTTAGCGATACACTACTATGACACTATGATTAAGAGGTCATTACCTAAAGTTCCCCCCGATGTGGAATGTTGGAAGCAATGGACAAATTCCTAAGAGTAGGCATTATTTGCACAAGTTAACAGCACTGAGGCTCGATAGATGAATGCATAGGTTATTATCAGAGCTATACTCACATCAATTGGGACAGCAGACTCAATAAAATCCCAAACAGTAAGCATTACTGGCACAATTTAATTATTCTGACTTCTGAGGCTTGAAAGGTGAACACATAGGTTATTAACAAAGCAACAATCACAACAGTATGGATACTCCATTGCTATAATGAACATTTAGACGTCCAAAAGAATAGGAAACATAAGCAAATGAATAGCCCATTCCCAAGTGGAAAGCCCATTCTCAGTACTAAATGTTATTACTGCCTACACAAAGTAAGTTGAAAAGAGGGAGAATCATACCAGGTAAAGTTTACTACAGTCGCAGCAATGTTGCAGAATATTCTTGGCCTTCTCAAGTGCTATGTGCAAAGAACATAGCGCCTGAATACCTGTCGTACTTCTAGGCCGTGCAGCTTCCAGAAGAGGGAAAATTCCTAGCACTTTGCAATAAATTGCAGACAGTGTCTTGCACATATCTCCATGTAACTGCATTTTTCAAGCCCAAAACTAATTACCAGAAAGTTTAAGCAAACTTGAGATAATGCCAAAGCCAGAAAAATCAGAACCAGCATGCCTCAAAAGTACAACAAAGTTTCAAGTTATACAATTAGACTTCCACCATAGACTGCCAATTCAACATGTTTTCCATATATGCAGACTGTTCCGATTGCAGCCAGGCAAGAAGACCTAGTGCACCCAAAGCAAATGGGAAACCCCCCCCCCCCCCCCCTTATTTTCACCATGTACTAAGTATGAATGTTTCCCACACCTATGGGTACAATTCCCATTGCAGACAGGACATAAGACCTAGTGCACCCTAAGCAAATGGAACATTCGCACGCACTTCATCATTTTTTGCGATATAACTAACGATATGGAAGCACAAACTCATATAGCTTCATGGAAAACTTAAACCCGGAGATTATTACGTCCGGCCAGTATTCTTGTATACCAGAAAATCGAAATAAAGGATAAAGAAATACACAAGTATTTAGAATGTGCTGTGTATGTACCTTTGCATCCCCAATCATAAACAAAGTTTCTTCAACCTCAGAAATATCCATGATTCACGTTCACCACGAAAACTCTAATCTAACATTACATCCCCTGAAATGAAAAGGAACAGCTTCAAAATCAGCATCAATAAAAAGAAAAGCCTAGAATATCGCAATAGCAATGATCATTACCAGCCAAAAAAAAATCCTGTTTAGAAAAAAACCCGATGAAAATCTCATGTCTTATATCCTCAAACATTAGAAAACAAAATGAATAACCATTAGTTTAAGATATGTCGTCACACATTGCGTGCAAAACTTCTAAAGTTGGTAATTTGATAAACAGAAGTATAAGGAACAAAAATCAACCAAAAAATACATGATAGAAGCTGACAAATTACCAGTTTTTTAGGATTTCTTTGAAAAGAACCTGGTTTAAAAAACACCATAAAGATTATTCTAAATTCTACCAACCCATACAAATAGGTTGAGCGGTTTTGCTTCCAAAACAGAAATCAACAAAAAAAAAAAAAATTCAAACATGATTGAAACTGACAAATTCCCCGTTTTCAAGGATTGCTGAAAAAGAACCCTTATATAAAAAGGGAAATGCTAGGGATGTTTATAAATTCTCCCAACCCAATTTTCTCTAAGAAAAATAAACATAAATAGGGTGAGCGGTTCTGCTTCCAAAACAGGAAAAAAAAAAAAAAACATGATAAAACCTGACAAATTACCAGTTTTTTTAGGATTTCTTTGGAAAAGAACCTTTTTTCAAAAGCACCATGAAGAAGGTTCCAAATTCTCCCAAACCAATTCCTCTGTACAGACCTCTTGTACCGGTGCATTTCCGGCATTTGGATCGCGTAAAAATTTTAAAACACAAAAAAATTCTCACACAATCTAATGACCCAAAATACACCGGTACAGAGAGTACACCAATTTCTCGGTACAGAGGATTTGAGGGGTACAGTAGGGTGAGCAGTTTTGCCTTCCAAAACTAATTTTCCGAAGTGTCAATGGAAAACAAATCCAGGGGAAATTGAAACTGAAAAACAAGAACTCCCAAGGACCAGTAGAGGTGCCCGGCCCGAACGCCTGAGTTGTAAAAAAAAAAAACCCTGAATAACAAGAACCTAAAGTAATACTTTATACAACAAGAAAAGGAAAAACCTTTGAAAAACAAAATCAAACACTGCTGATTGCCTACACAATTTGGTTCCTGCACACAGAAAGAACCAAACCCATCACGAAAGATTTAGAAAAATAACCATTTTTTTGGAAACCCAGGGGAAAAAACCACGTAATAATCTTAGAAACCTTTGGAAAACAAGAATAAAAATAAAGGATTTGGTGGGTGAGGAGGTACCAGAAAAAAATTGAATCAACCAAGGAGGCTTCATTCAAGGGACATTTAGAGAGATTAATCGAGCACAGCAAGGGTATGGATTGGACGTTCAATTTGCCATCTGAACAGGGCTAGGGTTCTGCGTGGTTTTGCGTTCGGATCGGCAGTTCTGTTGCTGCTCAGCGAATATCACGCAAGTGCATAGAGAGAGAGGGAGAGGGAGAGGGAGAGAGGGAGAGAAAGAGAGTGGCGAAAATATAGTGAGGAAATATTGAAGGCAGTAATAAAATGGGACCCATATATATGAGACTATACGACCAGGCACGAGCGTATCCAAACCGTGTAGGCAAAAAAAAATGAAAAAGCCTTAAATTGTGTGAGATGGTTTTTTTTTATCCGCAAATCGTGTGAGATGTGAAAAGTGAAAAGGATGGAAGAAAAAAAATGGATTGACATTTTTTTCGCTGTTAGGGGTGCAGACAACCTTTAGCAGTGGTTTAGCCCGGGGTGTTGGGACGGAGCTCCCACGGCGAAAACGATATTTCAAGGACTTGTGGTGTAATTTTCACATAGGACCCGACCTATTTTACACTGCAGTTTGTATGTAATTAGGTTAACGTGTTTTTAGAGAAAAACAGAGGGAGGCGAGAGAAAACGCAGGTCTCAGAGAGATTGTGAGAAGACTTGTACTTCTGATTCGATTTCATAGTGGACTAGTGCTTCTGTGGTTTTTCCTCGCGTTAAGGTTTTCCAAGTATATCTTGTATTCTTTCTTTTATTGTTCGTTACGCACTATTTCTATTTGCTTGCGATTTCTGTGATCCTAGTTTCCAAGATCCTAGGGCATTGTAAGTTGAACAAGTAGTTCAATTCCTAACATTCGCCTGGCTGTTTTCAGTAGTGAAAATTTTGTAAATTTTTATTTTTGATTGAGAAGTTGTTAAGTATTTTTGGTAGTGAATAAATTGTTGAGAAATGTGAAAGTATTTCCGATAGTGAATAAGTTGTTGATAGGTTTGTGAGAAAAGTTACTGTAGCAAAAACACAACCTTTTTGTTATTGAAAACGAAATGCTAAAATGCTAAAAAAAAATTAAAAAATTGTTACTTCGTAGTAAAAACAAAATAGTAAAATGCATTAAATTTTTAATATTTTTTTGTTAGTGTCAACGGGGGAATGTAGTTTAAGGGTAGTTTAGGAAAATAATGTCAACACCAGGTTACGTAATAGATAAGACTTATCCCAATTTTCTTTTCTTTCTTTCTTTTTTTATAATTCATGTGTCCGGATCCCCTTACGCACACTCGACTAATTCTGGGGATCCAATCTCATCATTCACTTGCAAAAAGCCCAATTAAAATAAGAACAAATCTCTATATGGACAAATTCTAAAAGAGTTAAGTTGATAGCACCTGTCAACTCAACTCTTAAGAGAAAAAATATAGAGGACCATCTCTAAAATACTATTCACCTTTTTAAAAGATATTTTTGTCCTTGTTTGCTTTTCTTACTTAATTTTTATCCTCATGAGAGTATAAAAAAATGTTTTTTTTCATAAAGTGATTTTAAAGACAAAAATAGAGGGTTTGTGGTTGGTGTAAATATGAATAATAATTTCCTCTATAATCACTTTATGAGTAAAAAGCATTATTTTGATACTCTCAAATGGAGTATTGGATTGGAGATGCTCTAAGTGTGCAGTTTGCTCCATTTTCAAGCTTGTGCCGAGTCCGTTTTAATAATCCGAACTTCGCTTAGCAGAATTGAGACTCCTAAATAGAAACTCTTAACAGAGTAAAATAGAGTGAAAAGTGTTCCATGTTTTATTGAAGAAAATGATTTAACAAATTCGATTGTAAGTAAGGCTCCATTTGTTTGGACGTAAAATATTTTACTTATTTTTCGGTGTTTAGTTGTGTAAAAAATTACATGTAAAATATTTTTCATCAAATTGGATGAAAATTACTTACCATTAAATCTTCTGTAAGTTATTTTTTGAAATGAATCCGTTGCCTTCTACTGCAATTCTCATTGCTCAGTTTTCTCGATCTTCAGTCCTGATCTACGTTTAATTCCAATATTCTCTAATCTTTTCACCGTTTAAGCCCCCGCCTCTCTCTCTCTCTCTCTATACTATTTTGTTGATTTCTGAAAATATTTTTAAGTGCCAACTAAACACCGAAAAATAAAAGTTTGAAATTTATTTTCTGAAGAAATATTTTATATGAAAAACATTTTATATTGTAAAACAATTTATATCGAAACAAACGGAGACCAAATCATAATTTGATTTTCCGGGAATAGATTATGGAAAATCTTTCCGCTTTTTGCTATCCACGGTTGACCCGGCCGACAGTTGCCTATCGCCGGCCTCCTCTTTTGTCGCCTAGTAGATAGATCTCCACGTAAATGAAGTCAAGATCAAAACAAAAGAAGGATAAATTTCACTGACACCTCCTGAGATTTGTCTTAATGACGAATGCCCCTCGTGTTTATGTGCGTTTTATGTGCGTTTTCACGGACACCTCCAATCGGCAATTGTCTCTTTAAACGCGTGATGGGATGAGGAGAAAGTGACTCATATCTAAAAACTCACCGTTTGTGATAATAAAAAGTAATAAAGTGTTACTTATTTTGAATCAAAATGACTTTTTTTTTATTAGAGAGGAAATTTTTAATTGCTTTTGGGTCGCAAAATGGAGAATTGAGAGCTTTTTATTATTTATCTATCATTAAGAAGGGTAATTTTGTCAATATAATACACTTTTGACTAGTTTTATCATGTATTTGGCCAAACAATTATTGGTTGGGTGATGGTGAAATTAACATGAAACTACAAGGGGTTTATAGTTGTTTCTTCGAGCGGAATGCATGTCATTAAGGCAAACCTCATAGGGTGTCAAAGAAATTTATCCAAAAAAGATAAGAGAAAGTCCGTATACACGTATTCGTTTTCGCATTAATCTTATAAATTCCCGATGCACCAAAAGAAAATCACATAACCTACTTGAGCTTTGGCTCACGAAACTAGTACTCTTGAAAATCAGAGGGGTTTGGGATTTTAGTCTAAATCGTCTAGTACGTTTTGTCTAACTCATTATATTTAATTCAAAAATAAGTATTTATTTTCTTCAAAAATAAGTATTTATTTTCTTCTGCAGAACGGGACCTTATTTGAAATTCACATCTATCGAAAACACAGTCTAATCTATGAGTTTGAAAGTTTCAATTAAACCGCGTAAACGTTTTTTCTTGTGAGCTTGACCTTATTACTACTAATATATATATATATATATATATATATATATATATATATATATATATATATATATATATATATATATATCCTTGTTATGAGTATTTCCTTTATTTTTTGGGTCAAATTCTGAGTACTTTAAGAGTATAAAACTAATATAATATTATTCGGACATTGATCTTTTAATAAAATATAAAGCTTCTGGTCAATTAAATTAGCTCTGATGTTGATGACTTGTTGTTTCCGTTACTTATTTTAAGAATCTTGCTCTAATCTACCAACTCTAAGGTTGAGTTCCTTTTAAGCTTTTTGAATTTTTTCTTGTTTTGTTTTTATTCTTTTTTTTTTTTGCGTTAATTAGTTTTGTGCCTCATTTTTTTGGTTTTCCGATTTGTCTGGTTAAGACGAAACGAAAAAGTAAAAAATTAGTATGACTTTTACCCAAATATATTTTGAAACATCCAAGATAAGACCAGCTTTCTGGGTTTTTGGCTTTATCTTGGATATTTTTATAAATATTTGGGTAAAAGTCATAATTTTTTACTTTTTCACCAAAAAAGTGAGGCGCATAACAAACAAACGCAAGAAAAATTCGAATAAGCACAAATTAAGAAAAAACCCAAAAAGTGCTTAGCGGAACGCCACCTAAATAACACATGGGTTTAGCCATGGGCATGAGAAATTAACAAGTGTTTCTCCTCTATGATTTCACATGTTCGAATCCCATGGAGACCAAACAATTCAAATTTTGGGGTCACTGGAGGGTTTGCCCGATCGTTAACTTCTTTAGAGTTCCGAAATTAGTTGAGTTGCACGTAAACTAGCCCGAATATTAGGTTATCAAAAAAATCTACCAACTCTAATAAAATTGACACTTCTGTTGTTTACCTCCTGCGCGTATAGCAACCGAAGAATATATCCTTCGGTAATGTTTTGTTTATTCCAAGTAGAATCCATAATCTTTAACTTAAGTACAATCTTAGATAAATTAAAATTATACTGGGACCCAAGGTTTCATTCACGTTTAATGAAATGGGCGTTGTGGTTACTTCTTTTTTTTTTTCCAACTGATAACAGATCATATTATAACTCTAAACAAAGATTACATCAAGATGAAAACTCGTCCTTAGACCAAGGACCAAGACGACGGGGATTCATCCCACGGACTATACCCCTAACCAACTAAACCTTTACTTGTAGAAACAAGAAACAATCTAACTGGGAGAAACCAAGTCGGAAGAAAAACTCACGGTGAGAAACCGGAGAGAAAACCTCCAAAAAAAAGGGAGAAGAAGAAATAAAGGATTGCAAACCAACGAGAAAATGAAAAAAAACCTCACCATCATCATCCACCAACATAGATCTCCAACTCCGGTGACCCAATTATGCACAAAAGCTCCGCACCCACAGCCACACATCTGAACCGCATCACCAAAGACGAGTCACCGACGAACGGCGAATATGATGGGGTTGTGGTTACTTGTGGAAGCCAAATGTTGCGTCTCATAACTGTAGACACCCTATTTTGGACTTTCCAGAATAGTTTATTTACGGTCTTTTGATTCCCCAATGATGATTAAGGTCGAGAACATACCGAGTTGTTTGATGAGTTTGAGCTTTGAGCGTCCCGAACCTCGTCTAAACCCATTTCAAACCCTTGTCGAACCCTCAAGCCAGAACCAAATGGCCTCAGCAAAACCCTGCTGGAGTACGCTGGTGGTGGACTAGCGTGCGCAGGAACCACTGCCACGTGTCAGTCACTACCGCTCTCTGGCGCACGCCACTCAACCAATGGCGCACGCCATTCAGCACCAGTCAAATCAACCTCTTCAGCCAGCTGGGCGGGAGCTTCTGCAGCCGCCTGACGTCAGCTGGCAGCCCCCCTGATCATTACTTCAGCCAGAACTGTTCCTTTCTCTTCCATCAAGCCAAGTCCCATGCATTAAATGCATGGGAGCTTCCTCCAATATTTGATCATCCAAACAGCCCCTAAGGGCAGGCTGATCAGCCTCTCCCTCCTCCATATATACTCCCCTCTCTCACTCTTGCAAAGGGTTACTAAGTTCACAAGGTTAGCACCATTAAGAAAGGGGTAGCTTCATAAAGCCAAGCCATCCTTTGTCTTCTTCTCCTTCATTGTTCTTTGCTTCCTTTCTTCCTCATAGAAAGAGTAAGTGAAGAACATACTCTCCATAGTCCATAACCTTCACTACATCCACATCCATCATCATCTTCAAGCTCAAAGCTCAAGCTCTCTTTCAAAACTCACAAGCAAAGGTATAATACCTCTTGCTCCTGCTTTCTGTTCTGACCCCTGAGGGGGGCTGGCAGGGTCAAGGCTGGTAATCTATACCAGTCCTGGCCCTAATGCTGGCAAGGTTTCAAGAACCGTGTGCAATGATCAGTGGCGCACGCCAGTACTTATCTACCGTACGCCAGTCATGGTAGTATGCACAGAACTGGCGTGGGGATCATGGATCATTGTTTTTCTTGCATTATTTAAGCTTTAATCACCCTATCGCATGCTAAAACCAGTTTACAGCTTTCTGCATTTAGAACTGCTTTCTTTCCTATCTATATTTATTGCTTATATTGGCCATCTGGGTCCATCTGGTCCTATTCCAGAGCCCAGAATGTGCAAAGCCAAAGCATTGGAACCAAGAAAGAACTGGCGTGCGGCCCTTCCTCAGTGGCGTGCGCTTGTTATCTTTGTCCCAGTGGCTTGGCCCTTGCATGGATCTTCCATCCAAGCCTCTGATCATCCTCCCCTCACTGTTTAAGGGGTTTTCTGTCTATTTGGTGGCTTTTAAGCCCATTTATCTGTCTGTAATAGTTTAGTAACCTCTATAAACTGCGTTTTGTCCTTGGTGTGCACTGGTCCTTTCCGGAGCCCAGAGGGTTGAGAACAGAAGGCTGTGGTATTGGGTTAACGGCGCACGCCCGATTATGAGTGGCGCACGCAGAGTTGACGCATGCGGTGGTTCGTCCAGTGCATGCGAGCTTGTTCTGTGTGTGCCATTGCACGATCGATGTGTGCTAGTTCGTCTAAAACGTCCCACAAAAGCTTGTTATAAAAATATTATATTTGCTTAGATCAAACATCATCATCCATAAACATTTTGTTACATCTTTTGTACATAAATGTAATCTGTTACAGTTTTAATCCCTATTAACTGTTCCCCCGCCCTAACTGGTTAAAAGAATGATCAAATAAAGAGAGAAATGCGAATGTTTTACAAAACGCCTGAGTAGAGACCGGTCTCCGGACTGGGCGAGGGGGGTGCCATAAAACCCTTCCCCTCTCGTAATCTGGCTCCCGAACCTCAAGATCGAAGGTGACGACGGCCCAGTCTACAAAAGCCTTTTTCAAAATCAAACAGACGTGGTCCAAACGTTTTCAAAAGAACGGTTTCTTGGGTACTAACCGCAAAAACCCGAGTGGCGACTCTCTGATCTACGAAGCACTTCGCCGCGCTTTTCGCAAGATAAGGGCGCACCCGGAATTTCATGCACTAAAACACGGGATTTTTGGGGCGTGTGCCCACAGTGGCGACTCTGCTGGGGACATTACATTAATCAACATTTGGAAATTAATACATGAATGAACAATTTTCAAAAGTCTGTCAAAACAGTACGCTCCGCGCTGCTGAAGAACGGAATGGTAACGTAACAGGATTCTACATCCGACCACTCCGCACTGGGGCTTTCTCTATTGTTCGCTCGTGTAGTTTTCTCCAAGTGTCGATTAATGAAGTGAGCCAAGCTTCAAAAGGCATTTTTCAAAAAGCATTGCGTTTCTCTCTTTCGATCATTCTTTCGACGCGCGTTCATTTGCATCGGTATTCTATCAGCCCCGTTGAGGTGTTTTGGGTAACCGGCACAGTTTACTGGAGCCCGGGGTCCTCGAATGCCCAACAACCTTGGACGATGATGAGACGTATTACCGTTTGACCATTGCTCTGCTGCACGCATTGCGATGGGAGGTATAAAACATCTCTAGTCTGAGGAACCCCTCTAAGCCAAAACCAGCCTCGCCATGCGTACAAAGCAATAGAACCTTTCAAACTAAGACAGGAACCCACAGGGTAGGATTACTTGCATCTAACCCCCATAAAATGTGTTACTGCTTTCCATATCGCATGCCTGTACATACATCCATACCGTTCTGCGTAGGAGCATGTTAGGGCGGCTTTTAGGGTTGTCTTTCTTTCAAACCCGTTTTATGCCTGCTAGGGCGCTGCCTGGACCGATGACGAGTCGTGCATCGTGATGATGCACGTTATCAACTTTCCAATTCCTTGGGTCTACGAGACTTTGGGAAATCAAGACCTTCTAAATCCTTGCCTAAACCCAATCGAGGTTTCAAACAGAGAACTAGGAACAACGGGAAACACGACATGATGCTCATACCACCCAGGTTAAAAGTGCTAAACACTAACACCATTCAAGGCTCCGGCACAGTGCTGCTTACGCCCTCTTGGTTACAGTATCATGTCGTCGACACCAAGTTGCTCCGTTCCAACATTGAAACTCCGAGAGCGGAATAGTCAAAGACTTAGGATGTTTTGACATCTCTCAGTTTTAGTCGATCCCATCAAGGTACACTGTCGAAAAGAAATCCGAGGATTTGGGCAGCGTCCGGCTGTCATAAAACGGTTTTGTCTGCTAGTTCTAGAGTCTAGGAGGACACCGACGACGTTGAGCGTTTTTCATTCTCTCTTTCAAATAAAATTGCTGCAGGCTGTCACTGAGCCCTTCTACTTTACTGTCTAGCCATCGCACCGTACAGATTCAGAATCAAGAGCCAAACCTACTTGGGAACGTCCGCCGGGTCTGTCTGCGAGAAGATTTGGGTGGGTCTGTTTCTGGGTCTCCCACGATGGAAGATCCGGGTTGTATTCTGCTAGAGGAGGATTCGCCACCGACTCCTTTCACTCCGTCCCCTGCATCGCAGAAGTTCGTCCAATTCAAAACCGAACCTCTCGACATGGCTGAAACTCCGACTCTTGCCCAGGTTCTCGCCGACATTCAACGCAATTTGGCCATCATGCAAGAAAGGGCCGATCAGGCCGATGCCTCTACTGCCAATCTCCGTGCCTTAATCGAGGAACGCCTCCCCCCAGCAGCTGCAGCTGGAGGAGGTGGCGGAGAACGTGAACTTGTGGTCGAAGAAAACCTTCGAGGAGAAAAGCCTGCTCTAAATCCAGAAATGGCCATACTGATCGCCAAGATGGCCAAGCTCGAAGAAACGGTTTCCAAGGCCGAGAAGATAGGCGCTGGTGGTTTAGACATGGATCGTCTTTGCCCTTTTCCTAATGCTAGGCTGCCCGAGAGGTTTAAGATGCCTGATTTTGTAAAGTTTGATGGTTCTGGGGATCCTAAAACCCACTTGTTGGCATATCACAGTGCAATGAAACTACACGGAATCGAGGAAGAAACCATGGCTCAACTCTTTCCTCAAACTCTCACTGGTCCTGCATTCCAATGGTTTCTATCGTTGGACCTTTCCAAAAGGAAGACCTGGGTCGATATTGGGGCTGCTTTCAACTCCCAGTATAGTTACAACGTCCAACTTAAGATGACCACGCGAGAGTTGGAATCTACCAAAATGGGCGCGAAGGAGCCCTTTGCCGACTTCATTCAGCGATGGAGGGCAAAGGCAGCCAAAATGACGGATCGTCCCAGCGAAAAGGATCAGATTCGCATCATCTCTCGTAACCTGCAACCGGACTTTGCTAAGAACCTTGTGCTGGTCCAAGGGGCAAATTGGGAAACCTTCTTCGACTCCGGTCTTGCCATAGAGGAAGCTCTTCAGAATGGGGTCATCCCAAGAACCGAGGCTGCTCCTGCCTCCTCAACATCAAAATCCAAGCCACGTGCGTACACTGGAAGCAGCACTGCTCTCTTCGGTGGTAGCAACTATGCCAACGCTGCCACTGCAAGTAACACCGCCACAACCCACAACTCTAACCATACAGCCGATGTCAACCAAGTACAAGCACCACAAAAACCCCGAAACCGTAACCAACCTCGTGTCTTCGCCAACTTCGAAGCACCTCTCTCTGCTGTCCTCGAGAAATTGGCCAAGTCTGGTCATCTCAAGCCTCTCACTCCACCCCCACTCCCATCAAAACCCGACGACAGTTCCATCTCCTCGCTCCAACTCGAGTCTGGCCCTCTGGTTGGTCAGATATCTATCACCACCACTCAAATCAACCCCATCTCCACTCAAATCAACCCCATCTCCACTCAAATCAACCCGAGCTCCACCATACTCAACCCAACCCTCTGCATTGTCCCAGAAACTCAACCCAAACCAACTGTGTCTATCCCTGCTGAATCCGAGGCCGTAGGTTGTGGCATAGAAGACGGGGCTGAAAGCGGGAAAGCACTGGTTGAGGACCGGATCGATCAAGCAAATGAGCGGACTGACAATTTGGGGATCCTTGTTCATGGGAGCACTGAGTAGGTTTGGTCAAAGAAGCTGAGGAAGCTGAAGTGCTGTTGCTTGGGCCTGACATCCTCTAGATCCCACCTCTCTGTGAGGAAGCAAAGGGTAGCAATAAAAGTTGCATTTTCAAATCGCGTCTAGCTTGCATTGCACACTTTTGAGTCCGAGTCTGACACAGCATCTGTCAAGTCGTCTTAGTCTAGCTCTGAGTCGGAGTTCGTGTCTCTTGGCCCTCCATGTCGTAGCTTCTATTCTCAAATTCGAGTCTTTTGCTATACTTGGCAACCCCGTGGGGCTTTCTTTATGATATGCACTATCTTGCTTCTAAGTACTTTGCTGGCTTTTGAATAAACTGTGTCGACCCTGACAACGAAGGGATAGATTTCGATGGGGTCATCCCCAAGGAAATGTGTTCCTCGCCGAATGGGAAGACGAAAGGCATGCTCGGCCTATTAAAAGAAGAAGTAGTTTCAATAAACTTGAAAGATGAGGTAGACCCTCGGATGATTCAAAATTGGCTTAACACTGTTCCCCAAAAGGAGCATAGACCCCCGGATGGTTCAAAATTGGCTCAACGCTGTCCCCAAAGGAGCATCGTGCCCGATCAGACAGGGTCAAAGAATCCATCGACGTTTTGGCATGGTCTCACAAAGACGCACCTGGCGTTGATCATGAGATAAGGAAACATCAAATCCCCTGCCACCGGATGCCAAGATAGAAAGCGGAAGCTCAGAAGGCTCCAGGCCTCGTACCATGTTCAAGACAGCGTTAGCAGCATTCCGTCAAGCACACATTAAAAAGGGGCAAAAGTGGCCTGGAGCGAGGCATTTTCAACTGAAGCAGTCAGGACCCTACATTATCAAAAGCCATCTGGTCCGGGGCTACAGCCAAAGATCATCGATCTCGACGACAACAAATTCAACACTCTAGTCAACCTGGATCAATTCAAGAGCCACTTTTCCCTGAGAGAAGCTCGTTGGGCCGAAAACCACAAGGGTGGGCGGTGCCAAGCAAAAGTTAGAGCAGCCTGCTAGACCGAAAACCTAAGGAGGCGGTCTAGGCAAAAATAAATAGGCAAAAAGTCTAAAGCTCGCTAGGCCGGAAACCTGAGAAGGCGGCACTAGGCAAAAGTTAGAGCATAAAAGGAGGGGGTAAAACACACGAGTGAACCTTGGCCTGAACTACGTTTTGACCTGATTCCCCAAACGTGGGATACGTAGGCAGTCTCTCTTCAAGACTCGGTCATATTCTATCAATTGGATCCATGGTTGACGTTTTGGAACACATCAAGGGTCGAGAAGTTTCAAGAACAGAACAAGCTTCACCAGAAACAGAAGGGGGAACCCTTTGTCTTTCAATCTTATTTCAAACTACTACTTCAATTTCGAAGCTGAGCAAAAGTCCTAAAAAATATCTAAAGCATCAAAAACAGAACGAAATGCTAGAGGCCCCAATGGGCTCACAGTTTATTCTAAGTTCAGCGAAGTCTAATTTGCGCAGCTTTTCAGTCACGCGCGCTAGTTTGAGACTCACGCACGTTTTCTCAAAGTGACACGCGTTGGTCTCAAACCTGCGCGCGCTTCTTCAATTCTTGCCGCAGGCAGCGGTTGGCGGCCATCACGCCTAACAACGATTTTAACCCCCGGTGGGAATTTCAAGTTAAAACCAAGGTTTCGGTGCCTCGAAATTGGTTTTAAGGGCTCTTGCCAAGTTTTCTATGCCGTGCAGGTCATATGTGCCTAATGTGACTGTGCGGGGGTGTCGGTTTCAGTCCGGGCCTATATGAGTCGTTCCATTTGCGTACTTTGTCCATCTTTGCGACGTTTTTCTAGTTTTCCGGTCTATTACCCATTCCGGGGCTTTCTTCTCTGTTTTGTTATTCACACAGGCCTTTGTACATATTTGACTGTGTGTGAGTGTCAGTTTCACCTATCTAGGGATATTTTGGATTTTGGCCTGTTAATGCCCAAAATTTCATTGTCGCCCATGTGTCGGAGAGTCTGCATTGTATCCCAGGACCCTTCTTCCCCATTCTTCCGAGCTAGGCAGTCTATACGTGTGCGTATGTCTGTGTGTCAACTCGATTCGCTTGCCAATGCAAGTTGGATATTAGCGATTGGTTTATACTCTCTCTCCAATGAACCAAGAATAATGCAACTTTTACAGCACCACTACGGCATCCGTGGTCCAAGCAAGCAGCAAATCGTCAAGTACAGAGGGATACATTGGCCCAACGCAAAAGCAAACCAAGCAAGTCACAGGGTGATCTAACCCGCTCGAAAGTTACCTACTTGGACCTGCAGGCCCGCAATTCGAATCAAAGCAGTAAAGCAAAGGTGTGGCTCAGTGATAGCCCTCAATCGTCAAAATTGCCCTGGTCGTCGTTTGTGTCGTCCCGTCCTCCAGAAGCCGCCCTAGTCTGCCTTTGCATTTTCAATTTGTACATATATGTTTAGCATATATTATCGTTGCATATTGTATATCAAATGTCAGAAGCAGGAGACCGCTTCAAATCGAATCAAGCCAAACCAGCAGTGAGGCATTTTCTACAGTCAATGTTGTGGCATTGGCAAATCAAATCAAATCAGCATTGAGGTCCATTCGCAACAGGCAGCTCATGTTGCCCTGATCCATGCTTTCATCACGGTTCGCTATTTCCCCAAGCGGAGCCCGTCCAATTCAAAATCAACGACGATCTATCCGTCCTATTTCAAATCAACGACGATCTATCCGTCCAATTCCAATCAACGACGATCTATCCGTCCAATTCAAAATCAACGACGATCTATCCGTCCTATTTCAAATCAACGACGATCTATCCGTCCAATTCCAATCAACGACAATCTATCCGTCCAATTCCAATCAACGACGATCTATCCGTCCTAATTCTAAATCAACGACGATCTATCCGTCCTATTCTAAATCAACGACGATCTATCCGTCCTATTCTAAATCAACGACGATCTATCCGTCCTATTTCAAATCAACGACGATCTATCCGTCCTATTTCAAATCAACGACGATCTATCCGTCCTATTTAAAATCAACGACGGTCTGTCCGTCTGGAATCAAATCAACGACGGTCTGTCCGCCGATTCAATGAGTAACGCATCTTCCAGCAGTCTTATTGCTCTGTCTCGGATGGTCCATGATAAGGAGATTGGCTCTGATTCCCAACGGATGGAATTTAACCTACTTGACGCGACCTACCCGTGATTTGTTGGAACTATCCGTGCCATGGTTAGCTTTATCCTCAACAACAGCCAGTCCTGTTCAAATTCAACGATGATCAGCCATGTCATCACCGACGATCAGCCATGTCATCCATTCAACGATGATCAGCCATGTCATCACCGACGATCAGCCATGTCGTCCATTCAACGATGATCAGCCATGTCATCACCGACGATCAGCCATATCGTCCATCTCAACGATGACCAGCCATGTCATCACCGACGATCAGCCATGTCGTCCATTCAACGATGATCAGCCATATCGTCCATCTCAACGATGACCAGCCATGTCATCACCGACGATCAGCCATGTCGTCCATTCAACGATGATCAGCCATGTCATCACCGACGATCAGCCATGTCGTCCAATCCAACGATGATCAGCCATGTCATCACCGACGGTCAGCCATGTCGTCCATTCAACGATGATCAGTCATGTCATCACCACCGACCAACGGCGATCAGAATATTGCCCGCGTTCACCACCGTCCAACGGCGATCAGAATATTGCCCGCGTTCACCCCGAGCAACGGCGATCAGAATATTGCCCGCGTTCACCCCCGAGCAACGGCGATCAGAATATTGCCCGCGTTCACCACCGACCAACGGCGATCAGAATATTGCCCGCGTTCACCCCGAGCAACGGCGATCAGAATATTGCCCGCGTTCACCCCGACCAACGGCGATCAGAATATTGCCCGCGTTCACCACCGACCAACGGCGATCAGAATATTGCCCGCGTTCACCCCGAGCAACGGCGATCAGAATATTGCCCGCGTTCACCACCGACCAACGGCGATCAGAATATTGCCCGCGTTCACCCCGACCAACGGCGATCAGAATATTGCCCGCGTTCACCACCGACCAACGGCGATCAGAATATTGCCCGCGTTCACCCCGAGCAACGGTGATCAGAATATTGCCCGCGTTCACCACCGACCAACGGCGATCAGAATATTGCCCGCGTTCACCCCGATCAACGGCGATCAGAATATTGCCCGCGTTCACTCCGATCAACGGCGATCAGAATATTGCCCGCGTTCACCCTCTCAACGGCGATCAGAATATCGTCCGATCGATCCACGACGACGGTCCAATCAGTCTACAACACCGTTCGCCTATCCTAGTCCACATTGGTCTACAAGTAACACATCTTCCAGCAGTCTTATTGCTCTGCCTCGGATGGTCCATGATAAGGAGATTGGCTCTGATTCCCAACGGATGGAATTTAACCTACCTGACGCGACCTACCCGTGATTGTTGGGATTCTTTGTACCAAAGATAGTTCGATCCCCAGCAATGACAGCCCGTCCTGTCCAAATCAACGACGGTCTGTCCGTCCAACCTCAAATCAACGACGGTCTGTCCAACCACGGTCTGTCGTCCAACCTCAAATCAACGGCGGTCTTCGTTCAACCTCAAATCAACGACGGCCTGTCCCATCCGAAATCAAATCAATGACGGTCGGTCCGTCCGACTCAACCGTTAGCACATCTTCCGGTCTTATTGCTCTGCCTCGGATGGTCCATGATAAGGAGATTGGCTCTGATTCCCAACGGATGGAATTTAACCTACCCGACGCGACCTACCCGTGATTGTTGGAGTTACTTATGCCAAAGAAGGTTCGGCCCCTAGCCGCATTAATCTATCCGCAACTGTTTATTCCCCAGGAGAGTCCGCCTCAACATTCAATGATGGTCCACCCATCCCTATCTTCCAACAGAGTTCAAACTCTTTTCCAACGATCTTCAGATGGTCCGCCCATCTTCGATCTCTCAATGGACGGTACATTTAAATACATGTCCGCATTTTCTATTTCTTCTGGATAGCCTTGAGAGGGTGTCTAGAAACCTTTGACGTTACTTGTACCAAAACAATGGTGCTCCAAGTGCCGTCAAAAGGGGGCTACTGTAGACACCCTATTTTGGACTTTCCAGAATAGTTTTATTACGGTCTTTTGATTCCCCAATGATGATTAAGGTCGAGAACATACCGAGTTGTTTGATGAGTTTGAGCTTTGAGCGTCCCGAACCTCGTCTAAACCCATTTCAAACCCTTGTCGAACCCTCAAGCCAGAACCAAATGGCCAAAACCCTTCTTGAGTACGCCGGTGGTGGACTAGCGTGCGCAGGAACCACCGCCACGTGTCAGCCATCCCCTCTCTGGCGCACGCCACTCAACCAATGGCGCACGCCATTCAAAGATCAAATCAACCTTTTCGGCCAGGCGGGAGCTGCGGCCGACGTCACCGGCACCCCCGATCATTACTTCTTTCTCTTCCATCAAGCCAAGTCCCATGCATTAAATGCATGGGAGCTTCCTCCAATATTTGATCATCCAAACAGCCCCTAAGGGCAGGCTGATCAGCCTCTCCCTCCTCCATATATACTCCCCTCTCTCACTCTTGCAAAGGGTTACTAAGTTCACAAGGTTAGCACCATTAAGAAAGGGGTAGCTTCATAAAGCCAAGCCATCCTTTGTCTTCTTCTCCTTCATTGTTCTTTGCTTCCTTTCTTCCTCATAGAAAGAGTAAGTGAAGAACATACTCTCCATAGTCCATAACCTTCACTACATCCACATCCATCATCATCTTCAAGCTCAAAGCTCAAGCTCTCTTTCAAAACTCACAAGCAAAGGTATAATACCTCTTGCTCCTGCTTTCTGTTCTGACCCCTGAGGGGGGCTGGCAAGGTCAAGGTTTCAAAAACCGTGCACAATGATCAGTGGCGCACGCCAGTAATGAGTGCCGTACGCCAGTAATGGTAGTATGTGCAAAACCGGCGTGGGGATCATGGATCATTGTTTTTCTTGCATTATTTAAGCTTTAATCACCCTATCGCATGCTAAAACCAGTTTACAGCTTTCTGCATTTAGAACTGCTTTCTTTCCTATCTATATTTATTGCTTATATTGGCCATCTGGGTCCCTCTGGTCCTATTCCAGAGCCCAGAATGTGCAAAGCCAAAGCATTGGAACCAAGAAAGAACTGGCGTGCGGCCCTTCCTCAGTGGCGTGCGCTTGTTATCTTTGTCCCAGTGGCTTGGCCCTTGCATGGATCTTCCATCCAAGCCTCTGATCATCCTCCCCTCACTGTTTAAGGGGTTTTCTGTCTATTTGGTGGCTTTTAAGCCCATTTATCTGTCTGTAATAGTTTAGTAACCTCTATAAACTGCGTGGTTTGTCCTGGGTGTGCACTGGTCCTTTCCAGAGCCCAGAGGGTTGAGAAGCTGTGGTATTGGGTTAACCGGCGCACGCCCGATTATGAGTGGCGCACGCAGAGTTGACGCATGCGTGGTTCGTCCCAAAGGTGCATGCGAGGCTTGTTCTGTGTGTGCCATTGCACGATCGTGTGTGCTAGTTCGTCTAAAACGTCCACAAAAGCTTGTTCTCAATCTATTATATTTGCTTAGATCAAACATCATCATCCATAAACATTTTGTTACATCTTTTGTACATAAATGCAATCTGTTACAGTTTTAATCCCTATTAACTGTTCCCCCGCCCTAACTGGTTAAAAGAATGATCAAATAAAGAGAGAAATGCGAATGTTTTACAAAACGCCTGAGTAGAGACCGGTCTCCGGACTGGGTGAGGGGGGTGCCATAAAACCCTTCCCCTCTCGTAATCTGGCTCCCGAACCTCAAGATCGAAGGTGACGACGGCCCAGTCTACAAAAGCCTTTTTCAAAATCAAACAGACGTGGTCCAAACGTTTTCAAAAGAACGGTTTCTTGGGTACTAACCGCAAAAACCCGAGTGGCGACTCTCTGATCTGCGAAGCACTTCGCCGCGCTTTCCGCAAGATAAGGGCGCACCCGGAATTTCATGCACTAAAACACGGGATTTTTGGGGCGTGTGCCCACAATAACTGAAATTACGCTCATAGAACAATAACTTTTAACAGAGGAGAAAAAGATGGTGATAAATCTCAACGTGAGTTATTTAAAGAAAAAAAGAATTCGATCTGACTATAAGACTGTTCACAATGGCATAATCAAAAGTAATAGATTTTTAAAATTAACAATATTTGTGCAAAATATGGCTCACAATGGTATAATCAAACTTGACAACCTCCTTAGAAATAATCAAATTTTGGGATTTGGATAATCAAAACTAGCAATAAGATGGTTTCTCTAAATAACCTCGATTATCTCTCTCTATATATAAGGTGGTTTCTATTTTTAACAATTTAAGAATTTTAAACAATGACAATGTCTGCAAATGAATCGAGCCGTTCCTAAACTGTTTGAGATTCAACTCGGTAAAGACTCGTTCGAATTTAATTTGTCTACTAAAGTAACCGAACCTAAGCCTCAATTTTAGAGAACTTGACAGTATTCTGCTCAATTAGGCTCGCGAACCTGAATATATATGTCATAAGATTTCATATACTATAACCTGTATGACAGTATAGACATTTGATATTTTTTTTCTCGTTAAAGTTCATGAACAAACTCGAGTTCAACTCAAACCATGGCAAGCTCTGTTATCAAGCTCTGCCGTGAGATTTTTATGGTGCTCGAGCTCACTAGCTAGATAAAAACTTAACGAACGATATGAACATTCTAAAGCTCAGCGTTTCAGTTCGGTTTGCCATTCTGGTTAGAAAATGCAACTTGGCAGAAATGTTGTCGAATTCCTTTGTTAATATCAAGTGAAGTAAGCATACTTTAGCCTAAAGTTGCCCCTTTTTAGCTTTATAATCCTAGTTGTTGTTGGGTATCAGTCCATATCATTTCTCTTGCTAATTTTGTATCTAATATGGACTTTGATACAGATGTCTCGGATTAGAGCTTAAGATTGTTTTCCCAATTGATTAATGTTTGACATTTACCAATTCGATTAAGCATCAGTGAGGCATGCCTGACTATGATTTGATGGATAAATAGCAAAAACAAGGGGTCCCTATCCAAGCAAGTAGCTCCAAACAAACCAAGCCACTCGTTAAGACTCGGCACGACTCGAATGGTATAGTAACCGAGCTTGAGCTTGAGTTCGAGTTTTCGGCTCATTTGTATAGGCTCACTAAATGACTTAGCCAGGTTCGGCTCATTAAGAGCTCGACTCTACTACAAACGAGCCAAATTCGAGCTCAAGTTTAGGATTATTTAGTAAATCAGCCGAGCTTAACAAAGCTTGGTTTGACTCGTTTACACCCCTACTAGCGAGTAACACTCAAGAGAAAGTACAATATAAAATAATCGAAGTTCTGGATTTGCCTGGCAAGTGATCTATCTGGTGGTCTGGCGCACGTTTCTGCTTTGGCTTTAACTAGAAATCATTAGGCTTAAACCTAATTAAGTTGGGTGCTTAATCTAGTCATAGACAACTGAGATCGAGCAGCCTCACTTTGAAGCACTATTGATTGTTGAGAATTCGTTCAACTGGGGTGGTAACTCCACTTTTTCACCACCGCCTTTTTGGGTCTTACCGTATATCCACATCAAAACGAAACTTGATCGGGTATCGATAGGTATATCAAAAATCCATTTTTGATTTTGTAAAATTGATAGTTTATCTTTATAATTATTGACGGAATCAGACTATCACTTTTATAAACCAAAATTCAAACTTTTATATACCTATCGATGTTTGACCAAGCTGATTTTTTGCTATGGCAATACTACTCTACGGGTCCTAGAATATAAACGGTTCAAATTGCAACAATAAACGCTTGGTGGGGCCTATAATAGGCGGTGGTGGATGGTTGACAGAATTTTATTCTCTTTATTTTTTTTTTTATTCTCTTGATTGTTACGTAGCTTGTTTGGTCTCTTGATTGTTACGTAGATTGTTTCCCCCCCTCCCCCCCCCCCGACGGACCACATTTTGCTTGTACCGACATTTTGATCTTGATGCATTGTTACCATTGAGAAACGAGATTAACTTCTTTACGGTTGGGGTGCATACGCGGGGTTTGCACCCACACCATCTGTGGGTCCCATCAACAGTTTATCGTAGTAATTCAAACCGTTCATCTTGTAAGACCCGTAAAAAAGTGCACACACGCAAAAAATTAGCTTGGCCCACATCGATAAGCATATGAAAAATTAAATTTTGGTTAATAAAATCGACTGCCTGGATCATTTTAACTTAAAAACTATTGACAGAATCCAGGCCCTCAATTTTATGAACCAAACTTTAATTTTTGATATGCCTATAAACTATTTTTTTTTTTTGCATATACAGACTATTCTGCGGGCCTTACAAGATGAACGATTTAGATTACCGCAATAAATTGTCGATGGAGCCCACATATGGCAAGGGTGCAAACCCCACGTTTGCACCCCAATCTCTTGAGAAACATGCAAGTAAAAAATTCTCACGTGATTCAAAGGTCAAAAAAAACCCACCATTTTTTTTCTACTTTTCCGATTCCTCTCGTCGAGACAAATCAATGATCTGCAAAAATTTAGCGCAAAATCAATAAATGCGTTTTTTTAAAAAAATAAGGATAAAACGCTTGCTGCCACTAAAACTAAGGAGAACTTAGCCTTATAATGTGTGAATTCTATAACCAAACTGGTAAAAGAATAGTAATATCACGTGAATTGTATTGCAAAATGGGAATTGATCTTGGCACTCTATAAATTGATAAACACTCCTCAAGAGAATGCGGCCTGAAGAGTGTGGTTATCAATTTGGGAAGTGCCAAAATCACTCCCCTTGCAAAATTTATGTTCGAAAATAGTACAGTATATGGTAATAATTGCAGCCTTGCAGGGAACAAGAATTTTAAAAAGTTTAAACCACAGCCACGTATTTTTAGTGCACCATAATTAGTTGTACATGGAGGTGGGTTCCATGAAAGATTAGTCACCATTTGACCAGCTATGCTTTAAATTCAAAATGTGCGGCCGTGAGAGCTTTCAGAGATTTTCAATTTGGTATTACTCTCATCAAGCATGTCTGTAGGCTGTAGCACGATTATGCCATTTTTTACTGGCCGACATCCAATTTGTTCTTTTTGACTTTCTAGCTTAATTTTTTAATGGTAAAAGAAAGAAGGGGAAACAGTTCGTGCATGTGTAGGAAATAGGATTGTAAACGAGCCGAGAGGAGCTGAGTCAAGTTTTGTCGAGTTTGAAATTCTCCACAGCAAGTTGCATTAGCTTGTCATTGTGGAGACAAGATAACCTAGTCAAAGATTTTTAATCGAAATTTTGTTTACAGCCCTGGTAGAAAGGAATCTATAGTAGTACCATGTTAGCTCAACAAGTATTGACCTGTTTGATTAGTTAAGATGCGTGGATACTGGTCCAGACATCTGAGTTCAACTAGTATTGGCCTGTTTGATTAGTCAAGATGCGTGGATACTGGTCTAGACATCTGAGTTCATTTGAGTTATCAGAAAGGAAACTGATTTTCACACTCTCCTTTTAGCCATCCACACTCTTTCTTTCTTTCTTTTTTGTTTTTAACCACTTGAATTTACTATCTTGCCCTTTATTCAATACACTTCTTCACACATGCAAGGGCAATATAGTAAATTCATATGGATAAAAAAAATGAATGTAGATGGCTAAAAGGAGAGTGTGGAAATCATTTTCCTATCGGAAAAAATATTGGCTCGTTTTGTTAGTCAAACTAAAACTAGAGACGTTTTGCTTTGTTTAGTGTGAAATAGTAATTAAGAATTACATCGGCATTGAAGATGATTAATCTCGTGGGACAAAATACAAATATAGTAAGAGACTTTAACAATTACCCATAGTTTCGTGGATTGATCGCCTGTAACTCAAGTTTTTTACTGACCGACATCCTATTTGTTCTTTTTGACTTTTTAGCTTATTTGATGGTAAAAGAAAAAAGGGAAAACAGTTTATGCATGTGTAGAAAGGAATTTCTACCATGTTAGCTCAACCAGTACTATTGGCCCGTTTGATTAGTCAAGATATGTGTAAGCTGGCTCAGACGTCTGAGATATCGAAGAAAAATATTGGCTCGTTTGGTTAGTCAGATTTAAAAATAGTGCATACGTTTTGTTTTTGTTTAATATGAATAGTAAGGGAATTACATCGGAGATGATTGTTGGAACTTAAGTGTATTTTCTCTAGTCCCACATTGGGAAGTTACAAAACTTCTTTCTACTTTAAATGATATTGCACACTAATGAGTTTGTAAAAGAGGACTCAAGGAGAGGTCTCGCGCGCTCAGGAAAATGGGCGGCAATTTGGAAAACTGATTCGGAAACCAGTTAACCGGGTGTGCGTCACGAGTTATTCGTGCAGGGGGGTGCAAATCCGGGATTTGAGCCTCGCGCTTTTCAGTCAATCAAATCTTTTCGAAATGGAAATTCTTGCTGGTGAAGAACGTGATTAAAACGTGTGCTAAATCAAAGGAACGAGATTTGATTTGATTTCAGCTGATTAAGGAAAAAACGTTTTTTAAAACATGTGCATAATCAGCGGGATCTGATCAGCTGCTGATTAAGGGATGATTTCGGATTGATTATAAAACATGTGCTAAATCAATGCTTTGATTTGATTTACGTTTCCGAATTCAGCCCAGTCCGCACCTATAAATTGAGCACTTCAGAATCAGTTTTAACACACCAAAAACCAACTCTCTCTTCCTCCCCTAGAAACATTTTCTGAGTTCGAGCAGTAGGTCGATTGTGTTCTTGTTTTCGGTTTTTCTTCCGTGCAGAGAAAGCCGAGCAGAGGTACAGAATTCTGGGCTGTTTTATCCTGGAGACGGCGAGGCATTCGCGAAACGTCTTAAAGAGAGCGACCTAGTCCGCGACTCAACCCAGCAGTAGTTCTACAATCTGGTATTCCGTATTTCAATAGCATCATCTCGAGGTAATCCGTTCTTGTTTTTACAGCAGTTATTTCAACAATGATTAATCTCAGACAAATAGTCAGAGACTTAACAATAACCCATATCGCATTTCCTAGTATCGTAACTCGAGTTTCGTGGATTGGTTGCCTATAAATATGTGATTCTTTCGTTGATCGGTAACATCCAAAACGGTGAGAGTTATATCGCGCCGTGAAATATGCAAAACAATCTCGTACTTCAATCCGCTAATCAAACAGATCTATATACTTGGAAGACACTGTTATGTATCCCCGATTTGAGGAGCGTCGTCTAAAGGTATAGTACAATGCAAGCTTGCTCGTATTGGTAGGGCAGAAAACACGGTTGTCGTTGTCTCAACTCTAGTTTTAATGCATATATATATATCAATCCAGTAATACAACAAGTAACTAAAGAACAAGTCTAGTTTTTTTCATAGCGCGTCTGGGCCAGTTTTTGCGCACTTCGCCTAATCTTGGAGTCGAATCTGCCCGCTTGCATGGAGCCCAACTAAAGAACACAGGAGCAAAACGTCATACGGACTACACCCGGGGGGTTTCAGACCCGAGACATCAGGAGGAAGCAAACTTCTAAATCTCAAGCCTTAACCATCGGGTTTGGCCCGGGATTTCAAATGAATTTATTATTAAGGGCAGCTAACGCATCGCTCACCAGATTGTGATGGCCAAGGAAAAAGACAACACCATGACAAATCTGCGGAGATAATGTTGGCAGATTGCGATGTGCATTGAAGGCCAAAGGGGCTTGGAATGTGATTGCTTTTCAAGAGGAAAGGAGAAATGTGCATTCACCAAAGGCACGTGATAAGCAGGTGGGGTGTTGGCTAGTGCCCAATGCCCCCATCTTCTAGATCTGCATGAAATGATGAAAACCAGCTCTGTGGGATTAATGACTAGGGACCAAAAAGTGCTAGTATTGCCCTGGTTGGGAGGAAATCTCAGTGTTAAAGCTCTAGGATGTTTGTTTTTGTTTTTTTAAATTTTGTCCGAAGCACATTGCATTCATGAAAAGTCATCCGGCACTTATAGTGATTTTCATCCGAGTACAATGATAAAGAACTACAACCAAGCCCATAACTGGGATATGAAAAGAGGCGAATTGCTAGTGTCTAGATCCTAAGCATAGCCTAACGCTCTCTTCACGCTGTCAACAAGGATCGGTGCATGTGGAGTTAGCAACCTAGACACCGAATCGCCTCGGGATGGCGGAATTCCATATCAGAGGTAGCAACAAGCACCGATGGAAATCAGACAATGAATCGAGCAAAAAGGTTGAGAATCCAATGTTGGGATTAAAGACGATTGAACTACGCGCTCAAACTCAGCAACAAACACAAACTCTCAGGATCTTGGATGCCATGAATCGCAGAAAACAAACCAGAGAAATAGAGAAAGAGAAAGAGAACACACAGATATACGAGATTCGACAACTTGCCTACGTCCTTGGGAGCCACACTAATTCACTAGAATCAATGGAGGAAACTCTCCTAGTCTCTCTCTACAAGTATAACAGCTTTTTCTCTCAAAGAATATGATGTTCTAACCCTAAAAATCTATTTCGGGGCTTAAATACGCATCTGTCTGCGTACGGGTGGCCCGGGCCAATTCCCATTTTAGCCCGGGACACTCCAATTTCCGCCTGGGCCAATTTTTCAAAAAACTTGGAAAAACTCAGTTCTTCACACCGCCCAACATCCAATACCTAGGACTACTGTCCAATAAGCATGCCGGCCAACTCTGGACGAGGAAACGAAGCACTGTCGACTGAGGACGCAAACAAGAACTCATCCAGAGCAGTGGAGAAGACTCCGAGACAAGCCCTGCTGCCACGGTAGGCTATGGGCGCGAAGACCGGAAAGGAACACCGAAATAGGCTAAGACTTCAATCGCACGACCACGGCGACCGGAGCCATCCTAGACTTCAATCTCTAGGATGTGTTTGGATTATGCATTTCTAGAAGAATTTCATGGAGAGAGAGAAAAACAAGTTACATCTTTAATCCAAACACAACATAATTAGGACTATTAAGTGAACGTTGCCGACTGATTATGGATGCACCTTTACAGTGCAAATTGTCTATTGACAGCATGTCTCATTTATTGTGTTGAATTTCAACTTGGGTTGTATTTTTATTGTGTATTGGGTTTTTTTTTTTCAAGAAAAAAATAATTGCTCAGTATTTTTTGTCTTAATACGGGTTAGAAATATTATAGGCAACATTAGATTTCTCCTTTTTTTACCCGCTACTTTGAACTTTGGAGGAAATCTTAACATGGTACTGCTGATCATTGGATTTGGGGATGCTGTCAAGCAGCTCCCTGTAGAGCGTTGCAGGGCATATCTGAACCGTCCAAAAGTATTTTTAGCAGTCTTGATTAGAAACAAACTCTTCCCTAACTCTTTCCTAAAAGAGTTTGTTTTTAATCCGGACCATTGATTGCCGAGATGGACGGTCCGGATGCGTCCTGCAGGGCGCTCTATAGGGAGCTGCTTTGCAGCATCCCGGGTCCCTGATCATTGGCCACGTTTGACCTCATGGTTACAACTTACAACTCATTAATTCTCAAGTTAACAAAAAAAGGGAAGCCTAAGTGTGTGTTCGGTATATATATATGTAGACCAAACCAAAAAAAAAAAGAAGAGAGTCACGTAAGACAACCTAAAGACACTAAAAAGACTGTATTTTTCGAATTCTTTTCATTTTTAGTAATTTTTTTTTCAATTTTGATTTACATTTTTGTTCTTCTCCGATTCTTCTCATTGGTATAATCCAAAAAATTGATCCGAATTTAGTAAAAAAAATTCTATAAAAAATCTGGATCAAAAGAACAAGAAATTTAGGCCCAAGGGAGCATTGGACAAGGATTGACCCACGGCCCTTCCAGAGTGAAAACGAATGGGCCAACACAAGTGTTGCATTGGGCTGTTCAGTTAACCCGGCCCATTATTATCCCAGGAATATGGCTATAAACAAGTCGAGCTTTGTCGAACTCGAGCTCGGCTCATTTACTGAGCGAGCCAAAAACTTGAGCTCGAGCTCGGCTTGAGCCCTTAATGAGCCAAGCTTAGATATTTACTAAACGAGCCGAGTTTCACTCAGCTCGTTTACTTGCCGAACCAACCATTAACTAGTCGAGCTTGCAAGCTACTCGGTTCATTTATAGACCTGCCCAGGAACAGAAGTGTTGTCCAAGAAAATCCCAATCTCATGCCATCAATTAAAGCACGAACAACTCGTTTGGATTGTGAGAAAGGGAGAGATAAGAAAAGAGCTCTTTGTCACCAAATCTTACTATTTTGGCGAGCTCTATCACCAAATCTCACAAAAAAATACTAGTGAGATTGGGCAAGAAAGATGAAGAGCCAATCAAAACATTTTATTAATATATTTTTCTCAATTTCTCACCAAAATGTTCGATCCAAATTTAGTAAAAAAAAAAACTTGATCAAAAGAACAAGAAATTTAGGCCCAAGGGAGCCTTGGACAAGAATTGACAAGTGTTACATTGGGCTGTTCAGTTAAACCGGCCCGTTCTTATCCCAGGCTAGGATCAGGACTCAGGACTCGGGAGTGTTGTCCAAGAAAATCCCAATCTCATCTCATGCCCCATCGATAAAAGCGAAAGCACGAAGATTACGCTATCAGTCGAAATTTCGCTCTTCTTCAGCTTTTCTATTCGAAACAGGTAATATACGTTTGTACATGTATGCATATCATGTAATCTGTTTATGATCCGATTTTCTTCTGGTTCCGTTGTCGTTGCCATTGTGGTCTGTGAAATTCGTTGGTTCCAGTTTAATTACAGGGGGGTTTGCCTCTGAATGCTTGAGAATTAGCTCGTA
Organism: Rhododendron griersonianum; assembly: GCA_018127125.1. Taxonomy (NCBI): domain Eukaryota; kingdom Viridiplantae; phylum Streptophyta; class Magnoliopsida; order Ericales; family Ericaceae; genus Rhododendron; species Rhododendron griersonianum. Next base: position 3,633,337 of record CM030799.1, on the reverse strand, counting down.
TTTGGATTAACTCTTGCTGTTTTGGTTGCTGAAACAAAAACCACGAGGTCCACGAGAAAAAGAAAAAGAAAGAAAATTTTGAATCATTCGTCCTATGGGTTCTATTCCATCAATAGAAGTCCTAAACACAACACAGTGAACTATTTGGATAAGGTGAAAAAACTGTGTTTGACTATGGTACGGTTGGTGCCATCCTAATGACCCACATCGACTAAGTATATAAGCTTTTAGATACCCCTTCCTTGGAGGTCAGTTTTCAAGGTTGAGTTCTACCCAGGGGTTGGTATCAGATTAGCCACCACCTTGCGGTTCGAGCCGTGAAGGGGGCAACCTATAGGCTAGATTAAGATACTTAAAAGGGCATTGAATGCTGATAGGTCGGTGGAGCCACCAAAAGAGAAAGGGCTACCGTCGAGTGCGGAGAGAGTGAGCTATTGTATTTGTTGGTTCGGACCCACATCAAATAAGTATGGGCTTGGCCTTGTGTGTACACAATATAAGCTCTAGGGCACCCTCTCGTTGGAAGTCATTTTCGAAGGGTGAGTTTACTCCAGGGTGGTATCAGGTTGTGTTATGAATGTGTAACTATGTGAAAGTGCATTGAAGTTGAAGTATGTTTTGATGTCCTAACTTGTTTGGCCTTATTTCCACATTAACCATCGCCCTGTGGGTGGTTATTAGCATGATCATCTATAATATGGCAAGCATCAGTAGTTGAAGAGGTCCTGGGATTAGATGCTCCCTTTTCGTTTCCGTCGTCACTAGTCACTTAATCGTAGTGTTTTCATTTTCCATCTTTGATAGTTTGGTGTGGTGGTCCCCTTACGTTTGTGTATTATTTGGTCTATATTCTTTGATCATAAATGTTTTCTAGTTAATATAAATTGTAGGTATGAAGTTGGATACAAGTGCTCTTGAGTCGCACCGGCTGCTCATTGGAGCAAGCAATGAGCTTCAAAATGGGTTCTCAACTGCCCCATCTTTTGAGATTCCTAATACTACTGATGTGAGTATGATTCTTTTGAGAGGATTGTTAACGAGCTCAGGCCATTGGTTAACAACTTAACAAGATTAAGATACTTGTATATTCTCAGCAGAATGCCCTTTCATGACATTAGACAACAACTTCTAAGTATGTTAGCTAGTGCCCAAAGGGTACTCGTTGGCAAAATATAATGGGTTGATTTAGTTTTACTTCATTTTTTATGCTATTGAAATTTCGTTGTTGCTTCAGTTTGATTGCTTTCAGAAAGAAGCTATACAGATGGTGAAACCAGCAAAGGGCACCACCACTCTGGCTTTTATTTTTAAGGAGGGTGTAATGGTTGCTGCTGACTCTCGTGCGAGCATGGGAGGCTACATCTGTATGTGCAGTTCAAGATTTATGTCTTGCTGTTTGTTTTCGAGGGGTGTCGGTCTATTAAAAGTTATACATTTTGTAACAGTAAAACTGTAATTTTCACAGCATCGCAGTCTGTCAAGAAAATCATTGAAATTAATCCTTACATGCTTGGCACAATGGCTGGTGGAGCAGCTGACTGTCAATTCTGGCATAGAAATCTAGGTGTTAAGGTAATGTTTATTGTTTACTTAAGTTCTTTCTTACCTGTATGGTATGCATTCTATTCCAGGTCTCATCGATATAATTCTACCATGTCAAAGCGGAATGTTGACATATACGTAGGTTTTCGAACACTCAAGATGTGTGCAGTACTGTTATTTACGTTCACTCTTTATCTTTTCTTTTGATAGTTTTGTACAGACTTGAACATAACAGCTTTATGATAAAAACACTTATGATAATGTAAACGCACTATTCCTTAATCCTTATTTTTTAGAAGTTTTTTTCATCATGTTTTGCTCAGTATTGGAATTCCCTAGATTTATTTCAACACTATTGGAAGCATTCAACTCATATGAGGTGGAAACGCATAGGGAATAGCTTAATTAGCTAATAAACCACATGAATTGTCACGACCCCGAACCTAGGATTGGTCAAGTCATCGTGATCGGCTGATGAGTACTAACGCTAATCAAAGCCTCTTTCTTAAAAATGAAATTTGGAGACAATAACTTGCGAAAAAACGTAACTAAACCACTGCAGAGCTTTTATTACAAACAAGAGTATTCTCGAAAGACAGCGATTTTACAATATTTACACAAAACAATAGACATATCCCAGGGCAGCGGCAACTCAATTCGTATTCTGCATTATCTGTAGAAAAATATTAATTTTCTTAAGTCGAACGCTCATGTGAAGATACAAATACTAGAGCTACATGTTTTTACCATGGAAACAGATTCGTAACACAAATACTTGCATGGTCTGAAGAAAATAATCATATGGTGTACAATCCAACAGTTTAATCTTTTTGTAGGGGAGCAATCCCTCTTTCTATGTGAAATGATCAAGTCACGGGCCCTAGTGCTACATTTTTTCTGTCTGTATAACTCCTATAACTCCCTTCTATGTTATGGTATCTTTTATACCGTCCCCCAAACTCGGGACAACTCTCTCTCTGGCCAAGTAGATTTTCTAAGCTTAACTTTACAAAGTATCACCTTTGTCTGACGTGTTTCTTTTAGTCTTTTAGCATGAAAGTTTTACCGTACCTTTTCCATGGCATATTTTAGATAAACTTGTACTCTTTTCCAAACATATAAACATGCTAGTTCTATATAGAAAAATCATATAACTAAAGTATAGGTATCTCACCTTGGACTTCTTGTGAGCTTAGTGGAGACTTGACTCGTACCCCTGTTAAACTCCCGACAACGTAGCGGTAGCTTGGCGGTTGAAGCTGACTTCTTTTTCTCTTATTCTGTTGCTTAGCACTAACCTACTAATCTAACACATTCCCCATGCTTTTCACATTTCAACAAGTTTTTAATATCTTACTTTCTAATTTTTGTGAATTTCCCCAAAGTAGTCACTCTATTTATAGACTTCTTAGACTAACACATTGTTGACAACTAAGTTGTGAGTGTCTTGGAAGCTCGATGTGGCCAAGCTATGTCCATGACATGGCCAAGCTACAACCATGATGTGTATAAGCTTTACTTATGATGTGTTGAAGCTAGTAGCATGTGGTGGCCTTCTTTCTTTGCCTAGAAACTAGTAGAATTCTTGGTTAATAAGATATGTAATTATTTTGGTATGCATCTATAATAGTTCCGATTTTTGTTCTGGAAATAAAACAAAAAATTCTAACACACCGGCCCCAACGTTGTCTTTACTTATTTTTTTTTCCTTAAATATTTTATATCAAGTTGCGTCTTGGTTAATAAGATATGTAAATATTTTGGTACGCATCTATAATAGTTCCAATTTTTGTTCTAGAAATAAAACTAAAAATTCTAACACACCGGCCCCAACGTTGTCTTTTCTCTTTTTTTTCCTTGAACATTTTATATCAAGTTGCGTATGAATTTAGGGTTGGGGTTTTACATGAATTTTGTTGGTGCACTACTATTCTACTAGTTGGACTGAACTTTGATCGAAAACTGACTGAGGTGGAAGCTCTACCATTGCCTATTGGACAAGGGTAGGATCCACTTGATCACCCTCCAGTGCAGGAAAAAAGCATCAAAACATAGCTATGGATGCTTTCTTGATAGTACTTATAATTAATAAAATGAATATGGATTCAAGTGTTTGTTAGGATCAAAGGGAGTAAAGCCCACGGGTAAATAAAGAAAGGGCATTTGGCCCTAAGTAAACTAGAAGATGGGATTAGTAGCCCTATCATTTTTGATCTGGTGGCAGCCTAAACTTGTTCAACAACTCTTGTTTTAAACATGGGTTTGAAACATATTTTTTCTGGGCCACTTGTACAAGACAAATGGTTGTACAAATGGCCCAAAGAAAAGCCTATTGTTGAACCAATTGTAATGCTTCATCCACTCTGCCACCATATAATCATATCATGCTCAATCTGCATTGTCATAGAAATTCTGTATCGTCTTCCTCGTTCACCATTGAACTTGTCTTCCAGGTCACCCTTTCCCGGGGTACTACTCTCTCTCTCTCTCTCTGCTGACACAGCGTTAGTGAGATTGGAATCTTTAAGATACATGTCTAGTTGTAATGCTTCTATTGTTCTCGGCACATTTTATGTACTTAAAATCATGACACTACCATGTATATTGTAAGAACTAAAAGTACGCATGCATGCTTAGCTGCAGGAATGGCCAATTGTGGGGTGCGATTTGGTGCCAGAACCCCACTTGCACATTTACCATTAAGGAATATGTTTAGACCTGCGTTTCCATCAAGAGAGAACCATGGTTCCAGTTGGTTTGGGAGCTCTCAAACACATGAATATCAAATAAATTGTAGAAGGCCTACTCAGGGAAGAAATTTTGTGTTGCCATCAAATTGTAGGAATCTGCAATTTTGAGGGAAGAGAGAGATTACCAAACTTCAGAAAGAAATTAACTCAAATTCATTCTACTACACTGTATTATACTAGTACCTAATTTCATTTGCAAAGATTAGAAAAATGAAATCAGCATGTCTCCAATAGAATTCATATATTGACTAAAATGTTGCAGCTGTGCAATGAAAATTTCTGAAAATAAGTTTGGGTGAAGTAATTTACCACATTGTAGTAGTGAAAGTTTTGAAAAGCAATGTAATCACCTAATCGTGGCCAACTCCGTAGTTGAATACTGTATGGTCTTGCTAAATTAACAAATCAGCTTGGTGCATCTGTGTGGTTGACTTGGTTTAAATTTGACCGCAATCCCTTATCTATTTTTAACTTTGGTCTTTGGCTCTAGGGACTTTAAATTCTGAGTGCTCTAGTTTTCCTGCTTTCCGATCTCTAACTACATTTTCTTGGCTATTTAGTGCCGACTCCATGAGCTTGCGAATAAGCGCAGAATATCGGTTACAGGGGCCTCGAAGCTTTTAGCTAACATTTTATATAGTTATCGCGGAATGGGTTTGTCCGTCGGAACAATGATTGCTGGTTGGGATGAAACGGTAATGACATTTGAATTTAATAGAATGATGCTGTTGTTCCTGCTGTTATTCGGCTCTTATATATTCTGTGTTCCTTCTTTTGTAGGGTCCTGGGCTGTACTATGTGGACAGTGAGGGGGGACGCCTAAAGGGAATGCGATTTTCTGTTGGATCCGGTTCTCCTTATGCTTATGGTGTTCTGGATAGCGGGTGAGATATTTTTTCACCCTTCTTTCATGCCATATTGTGACATGAATTTGTGTGTAACTGTGTACTCCTGCTCCGTTTATTCTCTTGTCTGTGTTTTCTTGCACTTCTGTTTCAATATTTCCCTTTAAAAAAAGAATTGGGTAAATTTCAACCTTAAATTCTTTAAGACTTCCTCCTACTATTCTCAATTATTCAAACCACCCCAAAACCTTAAATTTCCTCTCGTCTATGATTCTCTCTCTCTCTCTCTCCCTCCAATAGAGTAGTTCCATTTGTAGATGATAAATAAAAGATTGAGGCTTTATTTATAAAACTTGAGAATTCAATTTACTTACCATCTGACACTACAATAAGGTTTTCTTAGATGGTATTTTAAGTATATACTGTTGATGAGAGCCATATATTGGCATAATCAAAATGGTCTATTATAATTAACGCCAAATTTTGGTACTTGTAACGGATAGTAGTGTAGCATTAACAGATTATCCTTGACAAATTATGTTCAAAACTATGATGAGTTGGTGCCCCCCTACGTTGAATTCCTAGACCGCCATGTACATGCCCTAGTATAGGCCTGTCAATAGACCGGATCCGATCCGAAAAATCCGATCCGAATCCGGTAATGCCGATCCGATAATCCGATAATCCAAATACGGATCGGATTCGGATTCGGATCAGATCAAATCCGTTATCAATCCGATCCGAACTTTATTTTTAAAAATTGTAAATTGTTTGTTTTGGGAAAAAAAATGTTTTAAGAAGTTGTATTTCTATTTTAAATTTTTTATTTTAAACTTGTATTTATATTTTAAATTTTTGTTGGAATATATATATATTTTTTTGAAATTTTTTTTGTATTTTTTGCTAAATTTTTTGAAGTAAAAAAGTTTTCGGATCGGATTCGGATTTTCGGACCGGATCCGTATTTTTCGGATTCGGATTACCACTATCGGATTCAAGTCTTATCGGATTCGGATTTGCCGGATCCGGCCCATTGACAGGCCTATCCTAGTATTTCTCAGTCGCGAGACTCATGATTATATGCTGCAGTATAAACTGGAAGGGTAAACGTATTGTAACTTTTTTCTTTGGTCTAAATCAATTGGAAATGAACTTCTGCATTTTCATGACAGTTCTTTTTGTTTGTTTGCTAAAGTTTCAGTTGCTTTATGTTTCCATTATCTTGTTGCTGGTGTATTTGTCCACTTGGTAGGTATCGATATGATATGTCAGTGGATGAAGCTGCAGAGTTGGCTAGACGTGCAATTTATCATGCAACGTTCCGAGATGGAGCAAGTGGTGGTGTCGCTAGCGGTATGTACTCTCTCTCTCTGTTTCTCTCTCTCAGATTGGAAACCTACAAATTCATGTTCCTGTTTTATCAGTGTATTATGTGGGAGCCGACGGATGGAAGAAACTGTCCGGGGATGATGTTGCTGAGCTTCACTACAATTACTATCCAGTTCAACCGACCGTGGCAGAACATGTGATGGTTGAGGGATAGCTACTTTATTTTGTTCTTCCTGTAACTCCCTTATGTTTGCATTGTGGTTCTTCAACTGAACAGCCTGATTACTGCATAGCATCTTACTTCTGCTGACCTCTTTTTGAACTCTGGTGTGCCATTTCTTTTGATTTTAAAACATTTCATTATTGGTAAAAGTTTATTATCTTTACAAGCTTTACTATATGTATCTTTTATGTTATTTTCTTTTGGTGTGTGCGCATTTTTTTACCTTTATAACATATTCTTTTCCACTTTCTGGTGTATTCCCCAGAGGCCCATGATCTTTTTTATCGGCAAAAGCTAGTATTGTTAGAATAGTTATAAATTAGCACCTTGGAGGAGGAGTTGAACTCATGACCTCCATTCTCTGGGCAACTAAGTGCACCCGTGATGACGTTGGGCCAAGTTCCTCTTGGCCCTGAGGCGCATAAACGGAAGTGGCTCTCTCTTTTCCTCATTCTATTAGTGAATATGCTCGCGTTCTCGCTTACGCAAGCCTATGCGAATTATGTTACCTAGGTTCTATAGAATATTTGGTAGGTAAAACGTCACGACACATCAAGGAAACTTCAGTTTTAGTTACTATGGCATCTTCTTCATGAGCTATCTCGTATCGTCAAATTACGTACTACCAAACTGTTTAAACTGGTATGCGCATTAGGCATTATGCATGACTGACGTACTAATGGGTGCTGATGTGCGCGGGCATGCCAAATTTATCATTTTTGCTCTAATCAAACTTTCGCGCACATTTACATACGTGTGTCTCACACGCTGCACCACACTACCACTTGAATGGGAGTGCGTATGTGGGTCACGTACACTCGACAACACAATTGCGTGTGGGCCGTGAGACTCCCATTTGAATGTAAGCGCGCTCAAGTATCTGAGTAAAACGGTTGTGATTGTAATGAAAATGATAAGTTTGGCATGCCCAGCTATTGCACACGCACTCACATCCCAGCGAGAGTTCCACATACACCGGGTATAGTGTGTGAGACATCACATGGACCTGTGTATATTGCATGCAATTGTTTCTACAAAATGTGTGTCATTATAAACTTTTCGCTAACCCATTTCATTTTACGTGGTAAATGGGACCCATGCTTACTCAATGAACATGTTGAAGTCTCTTTTAGGCTATTAGGATTCCCTTGAGTACAAAGCAAAGGGTTCTCTTTATCATTCATTCATTCATTCTCTGTCTTCCTACTCCTTTTGTCAAGGAATATTGCACCTAAAGGAACACTTTCTTCCTTGTCTCTTCCTAGTTATCTAGCCAAGTGATTAAGTACATATTTGGGTTCCCATCATTGACAATAATATATTGTCATCGTCCTTTGAAGGAAAGACAAGAAGAACAAGAAAGTAATATGCACCTAACATTTGTTGAATGTGGTAGGCTGGATCTCTTTGTACTAGAGTGCCCATGGAACCATGTCCATTTTCAATTTTCAGAACTGAAATTGATGGGATTAGAAGAATGTTCTGTGATTCTTAAGTCTTAGGGTACTCAACTCTTACGGCACTAGAAGAGGGGATAAGAAGTGAAGGTGATGATAAGGTGCATCTAATATTAGGCCTCGTTTGATTCCTGGATTAGGCGCCTGGATTGACACGCCTAATCCCGCGTTTGGTTCCCGCAAAATTGTCCTGAAGTCATGGGATTGCAATAGTCTTCCGTGGACGATACAATCTCACACTCAGAATTGGACATTGATCTTAGGGACAACCAAACTATGTCAAAATAGTGCAACCCCATAGCCTCTTTTTGTTTTTTTATAACTAGTATTCAGGTCAGCTTTTGTGCACATCAAAAGATTCTGAGATTTTGAAGTTAACAACCAAACTTGCAAGTTTAGGAAGAATATGCCTCCTGGATTTTCAATCCCATAACCTGTAATTAACCTACAATGGCATAACAATAAAGTTAAGATCCCATTGTTGGGGTAAAATGGTAGATTCAATAAAACAAAGAATATGGAGGGTTGAGCTCAGTTGCTATCAATTTCTCACGTGGCTGTCAGTCTTTTTGGAGCCAATTCATATAGAGCAAAAGCTCTGACTTTAATCGAGACCTCCACAAAAAGGTAGTGGGATCAGTTCTCGAAATTAGTCGAGATGTGCATGAACTAGTCCAGACACCCGAGTCGTAAAAAAAACGAAGAATATGGAATTGACAGTTCTGAGGTGGGAACATTTCACCACTTTTGTCGTTTGCTCTGTAGATAGAGTTTTCTCGTTCTCGTCCTATGCACATGCAACTCTCAGACATAAATAGTATTTATTAAAAATACCATTGTCAACTACTTTTTGCAATCCCAATATCCAACTGCTCTGAAAGGACTAGGATACAAGATAACAAAACAGATAACCCAAGCTGGAAAGAACCTCTCTCTCTCTCCAAGCTGGAAAGAACCTCTCTCTCTCTCTCTCATATATTGTTAGCTTCTAAGCATGTTTTCATGATTGAGAGAGGGGTATAATCATCATGTACTTCTCCACTCAACAATTGGAAAACCCACTAAATGTCTGCACCAAGAAAATTCCTTTGTAATCTCATTTTCACCTCTTAACAACTACATAATTAAGAAGATATAGATTTATTCACGGAGCTGAGCAATCATATTCGTTCGTTTCGACAATCAATGGTTGAGATATGTTTTTAAACTATTACTATAATAAATATCTTTTAATTGTAATAATTTGTTCTGTAAATCTTATTTACGGAAGCTCTGTAAATAAGATTTTCTCAATTGAGAAAGAAATCACACAGACAAGAGTGAATGAGAATGAAATAATGTCTTTGAAACTATCATAACATTTGTACAAGTTGGTGGTGTTGGTTAGTCGTAGAATATATAAATTAATGTTGTAATAAGTAATCCCGTGGTCCCTTTTTTCCTCACCCAACTCTGCCAACAATTCTTTCCAAGAACTAAAAACTAATTATACCAACCATAGTGTTCTATTTAGGGTTAATATATATACATATACAGGTGTTGTAAAAAGGGCATTAGCGTCCAAAAACAATTTCTTGGGACATACTTTGTCCCTAATTCAATATTTTTAGGCTATTAATTTTGCCACTCCCTTTTTTGTTAAAGCTACTCCCCTACAAGTGTATTTTTGCATCAAAAATACACTTGCAGGGGAGTGACTTTAACAAAAAAAAGGGAGTGTCAAAATCATTTCCCTATTTTTAGTACGGAGTACTTTGTATCCAAGGGATCTCATAGCGCAAAATCATATGCATGCTTAACACATACATAATTAATGGAATCAACTGAATGCATAGTTTACAACATGAGGTTAACCTTTTGAGCCACATATTTAGGCTAAGGATTAGCAGGTCAGCTGACGCGAGTCGTTACAGTTGGTATTAGAGCACAACCCTAGTCTACATGGTGGTGGCTACCTCTAAAATCTGGTACATGATACTAGAGCTAAGTGCCACACCTGACCACCAAGGAAAGGTTGTTGGGCCAATGCAGTGGGGATGTTGCAACTAAGGTGGAGAGGTTGTAGAGTACCTCATCGGGGGGAAAAGTAAAAGTAAAGATATTTATAAGGAAACATGAACAACTTCTGTATAATTTGATATTAACTTTTTGAGCCACGTGTTTAGGCTAAAGATTAATAGGTTGGCGCAGGTCGTTACAGCATGATTCTCATTTTGCCTAAAAAATATGGAAAGTCTATTTCAAGACCATGCGCATACTTTACTCATGAGTACTCCCGCCTACCGACGTGAATGGCAGCCAAATCCTTTTTCTAACTTGAAAGGGGAAAATTCACCATAGAAGCACATAGAAAGGGTAAAATTATGGCTATGATACAGGATTTTACTGTCAAGGGCAAGACTAGTACGTCCCTTAGGATTAGTCGATGTGCATAATTTACGTTACTCGGGATTAGTCGACATGTACGTGCATAATCCGGCCCGAACACCTGAGTAATCAAAGGGAAAGACTAGTGCACTTTTTTCATGCTAGAGAAAGGAATGGGGTTAACCAATGTTATATATTCCAAAGGTGAAATTATCAGTTTGGCCAGTTTTGTTATCAAATCTCATTTCAATTTATCTTTACGGGTGACTTTTTGCCGGTATGCCCGAGATCCATTTAATCTTGGTTATCTTCCTCAAAGATTAATAAAATCTTTTTGTTGTTGCAAAAAAATAAAAAAATCTTAAGATCTTAGGAAAAAAGAGGCGGCTGTTCCGATTGAGAAACCCTTTGAAATACGCAGTATGCACTATCATATTGGTCCATTTGATCACATTTTCTTGGTACAAGTCCCCGTAGTTTATTATTGGGGTTAAACATATGTACTTCTAACATTATTCGCATGTGATGAGACCTTTAGTTCGGTCCCGACGTTAGTGCGGTGGAATCTCCTACTGTAGTGTGACGGGGCAATACTCTTCAACGAAAGAAACGGAATACCATACCTGCACTCCCATTTTCGTGACCGACAAACAGGAAGCCTCATTTCAAGAACAGACATTACCCTACAACGAACACTATTCTAGTACAGCCAACATGGTCCAGATCATGGCCTACTAAAAACCATATTAAATACCCTATAGTCTTTTTTAGGTCAAAATATTAAATACCCTAGTCTTTTTTTAGATCATCATTGGGGTATTTAAAAAGTCCTAGCTAATGCGTCGAGATTCTGAGTGCATGTAATACATGAAGAAATATCTCAACCCTTAACTTCGTATTTATGAGTCATATATATGTTGGAAGTTAACCCATAATTAAATCATCAAATTAAAGAATTCCCAAATAAGAAAAAAAAAACCTAATATGTTGTGGAGTTGGAGTTGGTAATGTGTGAGCCATCTCTTATCAAACCCGATCGTATGATTACCGATATTGTTTTTTGCTTTTTTTTTTTTAGGAGGCGAGGGGTACTGGGGGGGCTCGATAATTACCGATATGGTTAACGTAGGAACTTTCTTTTTTTGATACTTATTCAAGTACTATAAACTTTAAAAGTGCCCATTCAAATCACTTAAACGAGTCCGTCGATGATTGAAAACCAGTCTCTATTTAGTGTAAATGACAAAACAACAGTATTTAACAGTCTAGCTCAAATTCGACATGTACTTGTTTATATTCACATATAAAAACTTCTCATCTTTTTTTGGAAAAATCTAAAAAAGCAGTTCTCTTTTGGGTCCATGAAGGTCTGGAAAGCAGTTCATGTAGTAGTAAAAGTAAAGGCCTGAAAAGCAATTAACCAAAACAAAGATGTTTGTCACCCAAATACATCAAACATCGCCATCACAGGCAGGGATATACCCACCAAGTGTTTGATTCAGTGGGTAAGAGAAACTTCAACGGACTATAATGTAAATGAGACTGTGTTGGCTATTTTAACTAATTAACAACCAAGATTTTGAGAATTAATTGTTCCATACCGATCGGTACCGGTCGTACATAGTGTTTTTTTAATTACTAGTGCTAGCCCGTGCCTACGGCACTACGCATCCCGGTTGGAATGGGATGGCAGTTGTGTGATTTAGGTGAAAACCATGGACACTTAACCGGGAAGTGGAAGGATGCACTACAGCCTTTGGCAAATGAATCTAAGCAGTTCGAACAACTTGTCCCCACACCCTTCTGTTTTATAATAGAGATTACATAAAAACAGAACCTTAACCAACTAGTTTGGTTTCGGTTGAAATACTGAGCGGTACCGGCTAGAACCAATTAGAACCGGGTGAGTACTGGTCAATACCTGTCATGCTATACATATAAAATGATGTTATTTCTTGATATATGATCTTCATTAAACACAATTATTACTATTTTTAGTTCATGATATTTCTATGTTAATAGGATACACAGTCCCGATCAAGTCCACACCTCTTACGGTCAGGACCGTCCGCACCGTCCACACCTCCCCTTTCCCGATTGAATTTCGATGATCTGAGCCACTCAATGTGTTCAGAACGTGATTTTAAGGGTACCAGTGAGAAATCGCCAAAAAAAAACACCGGGAATGGCTTGATTTGAGCAGTTTTTTTATTGAACCGTTCAATAAAAAACTGTTCGGATAAAGCCCTTCCCAATCAATTTTTTGGCCGATTTCATTAAAAAAAATCTTAAAATCTCGTTCTGATCACATTGAGTGGTTCGGATCATCGAAATTCGATCGGAAAAGGGAAGATGCGGACCGGAATCAGGTCAGGGATCCCTGACCTAATCCGGACTGATAGGATACACATGAATGTATAATTTCTGTAATGTTAAGTCCAAAACGGTACCCAAAATGCCACTGATGCTAGCATGTATTAAAAAAAAAATTTGGTATTGTACGTTTTTTTTTTTTGATCCGCGGTATTGTACGTTATTCAGAACCTTACTAACAACAACTTAATCTCACCATGGCATCATCTCCTCGTCATGGGTACCAGTTTTACTTTTTCCTTCCTTTTGTGTAGCCCCTGGGACAATTTCCGAGTTCCTCAAATTAAATAAAAAAACAAAATGAAAACATGCAACATTGGATAAGAAGAAGAGTAAAGTGTAAATGTGTGACATCATCGACCATCTCATCATGCATATGTTCATCTACCTTTTCAAGTGATGTGACTGAGATTTGAGTGTCGAGCGGGTACCACGTGACGAGATCTGTCGGCGATCCAGACCATCCAAGCAGTGATTCAACGGTTTGGATTTATTATATCTCTCTCCCCTCATTCCACCGCTCTCCTTCCTCTTTTTCTTTCTACATAATCCGAACTATCCAAAATACGTTTGGACGATCTGAATCATCGACAGGATACTATGTGTGTGGTACCCTTTCCGGCACCTAAAAATTTCTCGCTTTAACTCGTACAGGATGCTTAATTAGTACTACTATAGCATGCATAGAAAGATCAAAGATGAGCAATACAAAAGTTCAGCTCCTTTGGTTTCGTAATGCAAAGTTCATTTCTTTTTGTTTTTTTGTTACTTTACTGGGTGAAATAGCAATTAGCAAGGAACCATGCATAAAAATACGACAATAAAGGAGACGATATTCTTTTGAATCTTTGATGAATACGTGGGTATGGTTACAAAGGAGACGAGTCGACCCGAGCTTTGTAGTATTTGAGCTCGGCTCATTTACAAAAAACTCGTTTCTACACATGTCGAGCCCTTAAGGGGCCGAGCCTGCCTAATTTATTTAACAAGACTTTTTTAAACGAGCTGAGCCTATATTTCAAATGAGTTGAGCTTTTTGCAAACTGTGTCAAATTTTTGGGTGTCGAGCTCGGCTCATTAAATAATGAACATAAGATTCAAAATCAAACTCGGCTCGATTTCTAAACGAGTCGAATCGAGCAAAGCAACTCGATTCGTTTGCTGTCCTAAATAACCTATATCTAGGTGGTGTTTATTCAATTTTTTTCCGCGTTTGCTAGTTTTGCGCCAAACTTTTGTAAATTATTGATTCGTCTAAACGAGATGAATAGGAAAACAAAAAAAAAATATTACCCAAATATTTTTAAAAATATCCAATTTTAAGTCAAAAAATTTGACTTTTTTGACTTTTTAAGCTGAAAAGTGTAACCTCCATTTCCTAAAATATTTCGGTAAAAGTAATTTTTTTATTTTTTTGATATCTCTTGTCAAAATGAATTAATAATTCACTAAAATTTAGTACAAAACTAACGAACGTAATTTTTTCTTTAATAAAGACAAACTCAAAAAAAAGAAGAAGGGGAAATGATATTGGCACTCCAAAAATTGATGCAAGCACTCCTAAATCAGTGTAATTCCAAAGCCATTTTCCTTTATTTTTTGGAGTGTCTGCATCAATTTTTGGAGTGCCAAATATCATTTCCCAAAAAATGAAGGACCTTTTTACTTAGCGAAACTATGCTCTAAATCCGAACAACCCACTTTGGCTTAATTGATCAAAGAGATTAAACCCAAATTACCCACACAGAAAGCAATTGCTTTTCTTCTACTCCCTTTCAGTTGGGGAAATCTCTCTTTTTGGCGGGAGGTAGGTCCCCTCCAATCAAATACCCATTCTCTCTCTCTCTCTCTCTCTTTCTTCCAAGTCCCTTTCTCATAAATACCCCCAACTCCCCCCACCCATCACTCCTACAACGACCATCATAAAACCCCCCGGGTGCCAACTCCTCCGCCACCTCCACCGCCACCGCCACGCCGCCATGCTCCACCGCCGTCTCTAAATTTAACTCACCACACTTTACGACCTTCGAAATGCCAACAACACCCAGCATACTGTTTTTTCTGTTTCTACTATTTGTAACAAACCTGAATTGTACATTTTCTCTCTCCTCCGATGGCCTCTCCCTCCTGTCTCTGAAATCCGCCGTCGACTCCGACGGCGCCTCGGCCTTCTCCGACTGGAACGAGGACGAAGACACCCCGTGCCGGTGGACCGGGATCGCCTGCGCCAACATCTCCGGCGTCTCCCGCGTCGTCGGGGTGGCCGTCTCCGGCAGGAATCTCCGGGGGTACATCCCGTCGGAGCTCGGCACCCTAGTTTACCTCCGAAGGCTTAATCTACATGGTAACAACTTGTACGGCTCCATTCCCGATCAGCTCTTCAACGCTTCCGCTCTCCACAGTCTCTTCCTCTACGGTAATGTGCATACTTGTAATTTACCCCAAAAAGAAGATGAAGAGAGAGTTCATTTTTTGACATACTTTAGACACAGAAGTCCGGACGCAGATATTTTTGCCATTGTCGTGTTTAAAGTCGTTCGATGCCTGTAGATTCCAGGTGCATCGTGGAATTCACTTGCATCGAACGACTCTTTTTGACCAATAGTTTTTATAACGGTCATGTTTACAGTCATCCGATGCCAGTAAATTCCACGTGCATTGTGGAACTAACATGCTTTCTGAATTATGTTTGTATATATGTGTTCGTAGCACTGCTGCCACGATCAACCGAGATTCAGTCTTGCGTCGCTCTGAGCAAGTGTATTGCTTAGTGATATTGTTGATTCATATCATAATTGAGCCGACTCACTGGAATTTAGTCCGGTGAGTTATGTTCGGACATATGTGCTGCTACCACGATCCACTGGAATTCAGTCCTGCGTAGCTCCGATTTGTCAAAAAATGAGCAGTGTAATGCTTAGTGATACTGATCATAATTGAGCCGACTCAGTGAGAATTGAGCGTGATATTACTGTGATTGTTTTTGATCGAATCTTCTTGTTTTGAAAAACAGGAAACAACCTCTCTGGTCCTATCCCACCTTCTCTATGCAACCCCACTCGTCTTCAAAACTTGGATCTCTCCAACAACTCCATTTCCGGCCCGCTCCCCGATTTCCTCCGCAGCTGCGCCCAATTACAGCGCTTAATCCTCGCCGACAACAAGTTATCCGGCAAGATTCCGGCGGGGATTTGGCCGGCGATTCCAAACTTGGTCCAGCTTGATTTATCCTCGAACGGCTTCACAGGCCCGATACCGGAGGACATCGGGGTGTTGAAATCTCTCTCTGGAACTCTCAATCTGTCATTCAACCATTTCTCCGGCCACATTCCGGTATCTTTAGGGGATCTGCCAATGACAGTTAGTTTCGATCTGCGAAACAACAATTTCAGCGGCGAGATTCCTCAGACTGGATCGTTCTCGAATCAGGGCCCGACGGCCTTTTTGAACAACCCGTCGCTCTGTGGGTTTCCGTTGAAGAAAAAATGCCAGAAAAACAGTACGGAGACGGTGCCAGGGATTCAGAATTCCTCGCCGGAGTCTGACAGTAATGGCCAGAAGAAAGGGCTGAAGCCGGGGTTGATAATACTGATCTCGGTGGCTGACGCTGTGGGGGTTTCATTTATTGGTTTGATAGTTATTTATTTGTATTGGAAGAAGAAAGATTCAAACAGTTGTAGCTGTGCTGGGAGAGGGAAATTGGGTGGCAATGAGAAAACCAAGTTCTGTGTTTGTCCTTGTATGAACGGATTTCCAAGCCATGAGTCGGAAATCGACTCTGAAAAAGGCGGTAACGGTAGTGGTGGCGGTGGCAGTGGTGCTGGTACTGGTGGTGGAGAGGGTGATCTTGTGGCTATCGACAAAGGGTTTAATTTCGAGCTTGACGAGCTTTTGAGGGCATCGGCGTATGTGTTGGGAAAGAGCGGGTTGGGCATCGTGTATAAAGTTGTGCTTGGGAATGGGGTGCCGGTGGCGGTGAGGAGGTTGGGAGAAGGCGGCGAGCAGAGGTACAAGGAGTTTGTGGCGGAGATTCAGGCGATCACGAGGGTTAAGCACCCCAATATTGTCAGGCTGAGGGCTTATTATTGGGCTCCTGATGAGAAGCTTCTCATTAGTGATTTCATCTCTAATGGCAACTTGTCTTCAGCTCTCCGCGGTAAATTTCCTTACTTCTCGGTGTTTGTGTTTGGTTTTGATCCTTTTCCTGAATCCTTCGGAAACAGAGAAGTCAGATAAATTTGTTATTAAATGGCGTTTAAATATCAATATGGAGGTTAGAGGAGGAAATAGGTTGTTCAATATTACTGTCAACTTATGAAATCACTGAGAAGCTGATGACTTTCTTGTTCTAGGAGCAGAAGAGTTCATCAAATGAAATCCACTTTTAAGTGTCTAACTTTAGTCAAGTGTAATTTGAGATACCTTCGGTTCAATGGGTCGATTAATCCGGGACCAATTCCACCGTTCTTGAGAGGGTGCTCAACTAAAGTCGGGACAAAACCTGTTTAACTTAATCAACACAGGAGTTGATAGCACGTGAACGAGAGTCCAACTCCTATTCAAGTGATGGGTTGTTGAATTTAAGTACACTATTCACTAACTAAAATTATACTCGATCCGTAGGAATCACTATGAAACACTTGATGATCAGATGTCCGGGATCACCTGCTAGAAGACTAAATTCTTGGTGGCGTCAATGTCGTCAAGTAGGTAGCCCGTAGCTGGGAATGATTGTTCTGCGGCTATGGACCCACTCTTTGGTTGGCACCAAACCTGGGCCTAACACTACCAGAACAAAAAGCATTGAGATAGGGTGATTGAGGAAGAATTATGTCGGGGATTACGGACTCGAGAATTGAGACCGTAACCAAGCCGTTACTTAGTGATGTTGCTCCATGTGACAAGTCTCTGTCGAGCGATTCTCCTATAATGTCGGTCGTGATTTGCTGATGGGGTGGGACCTGTGATAGTGATTCTAGTTCTGTTAAGTTTTGAAACTTTAGTTCCGTTACTCGAAATTTGATCTGTTAAGATTCCTTCTAAGCGGAAATGGCGCGCTTTTACTGTAATCGTTATTGCGTATGTGACGCCTATAGTTGCTTGGTCTGGCTATGACTCCTTTCGCAGTACGAAGAATAAGAACATAAAATCCCTTCATAGTCAGAGTGCCTCTTTTTGTGGATATGCATTTGCAGTGAAAAGAAATTTGAGTGGCTGCATTTTCCATAGTCCATTGAAATTCATCAGAGGTTTCTCTGAGTAGCTGCTCTATTAGTGGCTTAAGCCCATTCAATCTTCTCTGTTATAGGCTCACCATTGATTGAAATTTATCTCGAAAGAATCTTCTGAATCTACCCGTAAAAAGTTCTGAATTTTCTTTGTCTCGTAGATGATTCATCTTAACATATGATTTGTTACAGGGAGAATTGGCCAGCCACCATCCCCTCTCTCATGGACAACCCGACTGAAGATCGCGAAGGGCATCGCACGAGGATTGGCCTACCTCCACGAATGCAGTCCAAGGAAGTTCGTCCACGGCGACGTCAAACCATCCAACATCCTCCTAGACAACGACTTCCAAGCCTACGTATCGGATTTCGGCCTCAACCGGCTCATCAGCATCACCGGAAACAACCCTTCCTCATCCGGTGGCTTCATCGGCGGAGCACTCCCTTATATAAAGTCGGTCCCACCTGAGAAGGCAAACAACTACCGAGCACCAGAGGCTCGATCCTCCATGGACCGGCCGACCCAAAAATGGGACGTGTACTCGTTTGGAGTCGTCTGTCTAGAATTGCTAACGGGAAAGTCGCCGGAGCTGTCCTCTCCAACTACATCAACTTCAACGGAAGTTCAGGATCTAGTGAGGTGGGTGAGAAAGGGATTTGAAGAGGAGAATCCGTTATCGGATATGGTTGATCATATGCTGCTTCAAGAAGTGCATGCCAAGAAAGAAGTACTAGCTGTTTTCCATATAGCCCTCGCCTGCACCGAGGGAGACCCTGAGGTTCGGCCTAGGATGAAAACTGTATCCGAAAATCTCGATAGGATTGGAACGTAGCTGCGTGTTTCGTTCTTCGAAAGCAAAAAAATCGTCGAGAAGTCTCGATGTTCTTGATTTTGCTATGGGAAACTTTGCGCTTTGGTACTACCAAACACGGATCGATGCTTCGATCTCTATCGGGCGAGGTACGGAGTTTCTTGATGTTTTTTAGGAGATTCTCAAGAGCATTTTGTTATTACTTTTGGTTTTTCAGCTGGGAGTAGAGGGAAAGCTAGTTGCATTTTGTATTTATGTTTCTACAATGATACCCAATTCCTTTGTTATTAGTATGTGTTTGTAATAAGATGTGTCCTTGTCATTTTGGTTCCTTCTCCTTGGAATTCTTTTGTGTGTTGAAATCTCAAATAGTTTGAGAAATCAACCTTGTTTGCTTTGGATTTGAAAAGCATTTTTCAAAAGATTCCTCCTAAATTTTTCCTACTTTCAATCATTTCTCTCTCTATCTCTCTCCACTTATTACTCCTACTATTTTTTCAAAAAAAATTTCAAAAAGCAATCCAAACACAGCACAAGCCTCTGAACCCCTCGTTGACTAACATACTAACACCTGGCTAATTCCGTTGGTGCATGCCGTATGAAAAATAAATAAAAATTCGCAAATAGTTATGAGTCTTATGACTTATGAGGCAGTTTGACAACCTGGGTTCCTCCCTTGGATTTGGGCCATAGGTCAAGGCCGCCTGATTAGGCCCAGTTGACTTGCTAGGCCTATGACTTCATTTAACAGCTGATTTTTATTGGAAGTTTCTTTTATTTTTTAGCCCATTGGGCTGTCAATTAGCTAATAAAAAAAACTCCAATACACTGCACTACACTTTTATAAACTTTTCGTATATCAATACAATTTTCTTGACCTTAGTGACAGGTTTTTTTGGTCAAAAGTGAGAAAATTGTATTGATAAATGCTTAGCGACACTTACAAAACAGATATCATTACAAAGAACTTGGATAAAGCCAAATTAATCGTCTAACAAATAAAACGAGTAAATCACAAGGCAATCGATTTATCTTTCATCCTAACAGCGACACTTTTAAATTATCTAACATCTAATTAGGTGTCTCAAACGAGAAAAAGTGCAAAGTTAAGGATAAAGACATCAAATACCCAGACGATCAGAAGTACTCCAATTAATGATGAATGCACCAATGAACTCCCAAGAACTATAGATCTACCAAGCCACCACGAGTTGTCTCGTCAATGTAGGGATAGAACACTGAAGCAAAGATATCGTCGTGAAGCAACCTCGATTGAGAGAATCTGATTTGTAGACGAAATTCGTTCAAAGACAAAACTAACAACTCTCATTTTATGAGAGACAAAACTCTCACAGATCAGACGACAAGTTGTTGATCTGGAGAGACGGAAGAAAAAAATGAAAAAGCAAAGAAAGTGAGTCAGAGTAGTACCATGGCCTTCCCCTCCCGCAGCCGCAACAGTGACGGAGCTAGGATTTTTGATAAGTGGAGTCGGAAATTTGAATTATGTGTACTATGTAGTTCACTTTTCTAGTTACTAATTGAAAAAAACAATTAGGATTAACAAGTTAATCAAAAAAGTAGATATATTAATAACAAAATGTAGTTTCGATATACAATTGACCTCAACAAACTTTTCATACTTTGGAAACGATGGATTATAGCCTTGTTTGTAATTGTTTCAAAAACATCTCTCTGTATACACAACCAAACTATCGTGCATCCATTGGTCACATACGATTTCGAAACCTACTCTTTACAATCTTCATAGCGGAAAATGTTCTCTTTACCATGGCAATAGCAACCGGTAAAATAAAGGTCAAAGTAAGAAGCATATAAATCGAGGAATATGTCTTATCTTTTCAGGTCTCAACCATCTTCTGCGCAATGTCACTAATTCCTTTCAAATTGGAAAACTCCTCACTAGAATGCACATTCATGATGAAATTTTGTAGGTGGAGATTCTATTTTGACTCCTTTTTTCTATGTACAAAATCCTTATATGGGCTGGAGCAAAAATAAATTTCAAAGTGGGGTCAAATTAATAAAAATGTGGTAAAAATTATGTCTACCTCTATGAAAATTTGGCAACCAATGGGGTCGGCTGCCCACTCTTGTCTCTATGTCCCTCTGCCTATGCCGCACACGGGTATGGAACCCACGGGAATGAGGGGAAAGGAGAAGAGGAGTTGTGGTGGTTAGAGTCTTAGAGTTGAGAGAGAAGGAAAGAGAGATAGGGTTTCTAGAATCGGTTTCTAGTACCTCTAGCCGACCTTAATGACAGTTATTGAGCTGTTTTTAGCATCTTCTTATTTGAAAAGCCGCCATTAAGGGTCATCATTTGGCCCGCCGGCCCGCGGCCCGTCCAAAGCCCGCCCGGCCCGGGCCCGCCCACAAAGCCCGCCCGTGGTACCCGCCCAATAGCCCGCCTACGGGCCCGCCCATTAGCCCCAAATCCCACAAAATCCTTTTTTTTTCCCCTTGGTTTAGTTTCTATCCAAGGAAATTTAAGCCCGCCTGTTGGCCCGCCGGCCCGAAAGCCCGATCGGCCCGGCCCGTGGGCGGGCTTGGGCATTGACTTGGCGGGCTGGGCCGGCCCGGCCCGGCCCGATGATGACCCTTAGCCGCCATCATTCGAATAATTAACTTTCATGAAAAGAAAACAGTTAAATCCTCTAGATTGTGGTTTGATGCTGGATTATGGAAGGATTTTTGTGGTGAGAAAGGAAAATACAAGGGAAAGTGAAGTGAAGACAGGTGACAATTTGCAACCCAACCCATGAATCGGACCACTTATAATCCAATTTAATCCGTTCCTATTATATAATGCTTGA
Source organism: Rhododendron griersonianum (assembly GCA_018127125.1). Lineage (NCBI taxonomy): Eukaryota > Viridiplantae > Streptophyta > Magnoliopsida > Ericales > Ericaceae > Rhododendron > Rhododendron griersonianum. The sequence continues at coordinate 3,611,577 of CM030799.1, read as the reverse complement.
TATGATTACACTTTTAATTATTATTTTTTCGTTTTGTGTGTTTAGATTGTCTTTTTTGAATTTTTTGTTAGATTTGAGTATTTTTTTTGAATTAATCACCTGTCTCGACGAGAGGAGTCTAAAAAGTATAAAATTATGACCGAAAGCCAAAAAGAATTCACTAAAGACGAAAAAGTAGTAGGGTTTTTATGTGTAGCTCCTGTTTTGGATCCTCTCTTCCTGCGTACTCCAAAAACAAAGAAAAGGAAATGCACCGTTAAGGATTTCTAGAATATTTTCTCAAAATTGCCCCTATAAAAGCGTTTAAACCACTAAAACCTTATAATAGAAATGCACCCTAAAATCCTATGAAAGTGCATAAACCTAAACCATAAAGGTACCCTATGAAAGTGTCTAAAATTCTAAACCCTATAAAAGTGCCTACACCATTAAAACTCTATAATAGAAAAGTGCACCTTACAACTTTAATGAAAATGCCTAAACCCTAGTCCCTAGGGGCTATGGTGAGATAGGTTACCATAGAGTTTAAACACTTTCAATGAATTTTAATAGTTTTTAAAGGTAAAAGGTTAATTTTATCATGAGGTTGTACTTGGAGGTAATTAAAAATTGAGTTCATTCTTAATCTGAGTTCATTCTTAATGAGAATTAAGTGCAAACTATTTCTATTCTTCGAGATAATTTTCTAAAAAAAAAGAAGTATCAAACATTGTCTTATTTGTCTAAAATGCGTCTTATTTGATTTTTTTTAATATCGGTTCATTTTTGTATACTTCAAACAAACGATTTCCAAAAATTACAACGAAAAGTAAAACAAAAAGTTATAAAAAATAAAAAAATACCAAAATATATTTCAAACTCTTGTAAATTTACAACAACGCAGCCTGACAACAAAAAGACACGCAATCGGCATTAATCAGATCACACCAAGACCAAATCCTCCCGACTTATTTCACGGCTCCTGGTTCATCAGATCACAAACCTTTTTGAAGAAAACCCAGCAGCCAGCAGCTTTCGACAATCCACCTACGACATCTTCATAACTCTCGACCGCTTAGAGAGAGAGAGAGAGAGAGAGTGAGAAACGGGGATATTCATCCTCTTCAATCCGTCTCTCTCATGAAATCCAGGTGAAATCGACTTTCTCCGTAATCAGAACCAGCCCAAGATCGAGCAGGTACCTGTTTCTCTCTCTCTCCCGTCTTTATCTCTGTTTGCTGTTTTTTATGCTTAATTTAGATGCTTAAACATGATAAAGTTTTGGGTCTAGTAAATAATCACTCCTTGAAACAGTACTGGCATGTCCTAGTCCACACACTGAATCAATTTGACCCATATGCAGTAATACACCTTTCTTTGGCCTGAAGCAGTTGCTTTCTTGGCTTATACCCAGTGCCGGCCTGACTAGGGTTTCGTTTCCAGCCGTAATTGGAATATGAAATTATCAGTTTAAATTTGATTACAAGATGCACTATGGACGCACAATGGGATAGAGTGTTAAGCATGCAAGTCTTAACCATCATATACGACGTGTACAAGCATTCAAAAGTTAGGGTTTAATTGATCATCACCTGGGTAAATGCAGGTTTGGCAAACGCGACTTGTTCGTGCTGTAAATTGAATCAACATGGAGGTCAGTGCCAGTTTTTAATGCACATGAATGTAGAATTTGGTTAAACTGTCAACAAGTTTTCTGCTGTAATTTGGATTTATATTTGCTATTCGTGATTTATGCCATACTTCCCTCCGTCCCATTTTGTTTGCTTTGTACTGAAAACCGTCTCATTTTGACCTCCCAAAACGGTGCTTTTGAGAATACTTTTTCGAACTTTTTCTGCACTGTTCAAAAGTTCTCATTTAGATCATTTGAACGGTGCCAAGAAATACAAAATATTATTTCGAGTAGTAGTTTTTGTGAGGTCAAAATAACACGGTCTCCCGTAGGAAGCAAACATAATGGGACAAAGGAGTATATGGTTTACAAAGTCACGTTCCACGGCAAAAATTTATGATAAGCTTTTCATGTCAAGTTCAGAACCGAGGGGGCGATCGTGTACCCATTGACCTGGACATGACGACTTCAGTGTTGGAACCTGAGAAGACTAGTAGTGGGGGATTATTTGTACCTGGGAAAGATAGACTAGTTTTCAGACCTCCCGAAAGGAAATCTCTTCTAGGTATGATTTACATGAATACATCATCTCTATCCTTAGTGATCATATGTTTGTGTTTTCCATCATACTATGTAATACATATCTTTTGACTCTATTGAGTTTCGAAAGATGCTTTCAGCTGCCCTTTGTTATTCAAATTCTGGATTTCTTGATTTGGGCGGGTTTCGTGTTGCATTGTGCATGATATAAATGATTGGTATTTTGTATGGAATTTACCCAGATTTAACCCATTAGTCATGCACCAAAATGAACTAGGCAATAATATTGGTTTAGTCATGCCAAGTACTAGATTTGTACTTATAAACTCTACTTGAGTCTAAACTTTGAAGAAAGAAAGTTAGTGGGGCCTGAATTCCTGAAAGGCTGAATCCATGTGATAACTAAGCCGAATCCTTTGATATTTCAATTATCCAGCCAAACTTCCCACCATAGGTTTAGTTGAGGAGAATCAACACTGAATCTCCAAGTGAAATGATGTTAGGATTGTTTTCTTAGTAAGCCTAGTTCCAAGACATGTACTAGTTTATCCACCTTAATGACCTCTGTGTAGAATATATTCCAAATTTCCAACTTCGTTAATCAAATTTTCTGAAGCAGAGCACTTAGTTTAATATAAGAAACCATCCTCAAAAGATTGGGTTTCCTTGTGAGCAGTTTCATTTCGCATTGGCAATGAGTGAAGTTCTCTCCTATATACTCACCCGCGCAGTGCCGTGCCATAAGCATCTGTAGTAGAGTCCTCAGTACTTAGTGGTTATTAGCGCCCTGGGAAGCATAGCTCGAAATTATGTTTTCTCCCAATCCCCATGTTGTTTATGTTGACTTATGATTTTATGAGGACTTTATTCTAGCTTCTAGCCCAATGCTGACTTCTAATTTCTACAGAATCTCATACATGTAAGTATGTAACATGCCTATGCTATAGATTTTTAGTTACATGCCTTGTTGTTTGCTTATAGCTCCTGCATGTGTGAGATAGAGAAGTGGTGCCAATTTTTTATTTCTTTTTTGATAAGTTAGAGAAGTGGTGCCAATTATATGGCCTAAAGATCAATGTTGCGTTTTAAAACAGGGCTAGATGTTCTTGCAAATGTGAAACGTGATGGACCTAAACCGGATGGTGCTTTCAAGGTCCCAAGGGAAAGAGTTACTTCAGTCGTGTCCTCTATGGACGAAGAGGAGAACTCTGCTGCCTCTGGGATAGATGAAGTTGGAAGTGACATACAGAACGGTGCGCGTAACTATACTGGCAGGAACTATCGTGAAACCTATGCAAGTGGGCCCTCTCATTCAGGTACCTCATTGTTTTGAATTGTGATATCTGACTTTCTTCTACTGTATAAACATGAATTAGCTTGTTAATGTTTTTGGTACAATGTAATTTATTTTGATCTGCCTGTTTCTTTTTTCATTTTTATTCTGTTTTGATTGGTAATTCATGCACTCATGCACTGTGATTTTGTTTTTCTGTACAATTGATCACCTGAAGCCTGTATTCTTTTTCCCCATGCGCTCTCATTTAGTTATGTGAAGCCAACTTCTACAATGTATTTCGTTAGGTGCTATTACCTTTCATATGCTTGTGCTATTCTGTCCTTGGTAGCACGAAGCGGGGGCGGGAGCGGAAGCGGAAGCGGGAGCTGGTGCGGGGGAGCGGAGGCACCTAGAAGCTCCTAAGGTTGGGAGCGCCTAAGGAGCGTATGTAGATTATATAATAAAAATCGGTATATAAAATGTCTTTAAATACTTAATGATTAAAGGAATAGTGATACTGAAAATTTTTCCGAACTTAAAGTGTAATTATTGGAAGTTATAAATTCTCAATTTGCAAAACTTCTTGACTAATATGATTCTCATATTTTTATTTCCACAATGGCAGAACTCCCGTAAAAGTAAGAGAATAACTGCCTTAAACTAACTCCCATCCTAGTAGGAGTGAGCAACCCGTCAAGCTCCCATCTTGGGAGCGCTGATTCGAGCTCCCGTCTAGGGAGCGCACCCATTTTAGAAGGATCCTACTACTAAGATTCCGTCTCTTTCTTCTAACTTGCTTTTATCTCTACATGATTCACAAGTGTTTATATGAACCCCTGTAATGACTCATGGTGTAAAACGAGAGATAGAATTGGGAACCCAAAAGATTAGGGTTTATTTCTCATTACGTTATACTTATACAAATGTAAACAGTAATTACTTATTAGACCCTTATCTCCTAATCTACTTACATAAGAGATTAAATGTAAACTACAACTAATTACATATAAACCCACAACTTAACACATGGTGATCCAGAATATGATTAGGTTGGATATCCCTTTAGAGTTTATGAACTTGGTAATTTCTATACGTACAATTTTTGGGAATGATAACATTGCTTCGAGCCTGAGGAGATATTTCTTGCGAGGAAGATGGTGTCTTTTAATGCAAAAGCTGCTTTTCCTTTTCCCACCTTTTTCTTTTTTCTCTTTTCCTTTTGTCTTCTCGGTTTTTTTACAAGTTTTATGGGGTAGAAAAAAAATCTCAATTAGCACATATATAAACAAGTTTTGAACTTTAGGTATTAAAACTGGCCTGGGTACTTTTCCGGTCGAGTTACTAGGTAACTAATCAAGCAGCCAAATTACAATAGTTGAAGGTTACATATTAAGCAAATAGATAATTGTATTGCAAAAAAGGGAAAAAGAGGAGAATTAAGGACAACTAATTATATTTTATCATCACTATTATTGTGAAAAAAATAAATTGTGTAGAAGTTAAAAAGTGGTTTGTTGGCGATTTGAGTAATCCTTTACATAAGTTTTTGATTTGTTATAGTATGAGGTGTCAATTGGCATTTAATTGTACTGATCACTTTAAAAAGACTTGAACACAGTAATAAAAGGTCGAAAGGCATAAATGCTATCAATGGAATTCGCAACTGTATTCATGCAGGACTTGTGGTCCCAATAATCCAAACTAGTAACCAACACAAAGTAATATTCGGATTATTTGATGTTTAATTATGTCTTCACATCTTCGATTTCTATTCTTGTGAAGGGCATGAAATGTTTATCACTGAAAATTCTGTTGTCTTAACATTGCAGATAGTACTGTCACTGAAGAAAGACAAGTCAGTGACACGCCAAGGAGGCATAACTCGAAAGAAAATATCCGTTCTGAGGTCAGTTCTTTTGTTCCCTCACTCAAAAGTCCACATGGTCTTCTTTTCTAATAGATTTTTGCCTAAACTAACTTTGGCAGATAATTGTTGGTTTGATTCAATAAAGTGTAGTGCCAAACATGTAGACAGTACATGTCGCTTCGCGAGCTAATGCATTGTGGTTCCACAGTGATGTGTAACCCACACATCCCTGCTGTTGTGTCTATGACGTGTGAGGTGCACAAGAATCTACTTCCAAAATCTTAATTTTCGGAACTTATGAGCCCATACTAAATCTCATTTTTATTTATTTATTTTCCTTCTGGTTGCTTGCCACTTGATAGAAGAAGTGTTATCCAGTGGCTCTTTAAAATACATTATCATGCTTTCTCTGTTTGCCATCTTAGATCGCAAAATTAAAGTTCACTACTAAGATAGGAGAGCTAGGGATTATAGAGTTTGTCCAGTCGTTAGTCTGTTTGCTTGGTGTCATCTACGTGTATCCGCATCCATTTTTGTGCAAGTTGTCTTTTTGGCACGTGCTCAGCCTCGTCCTATATCTCTCTTTCGTTTCCATCTCCAACTTTGATATGTTGTTCCCTTCATACTGGTGGTGCATTAGTTTGGTCACATTGGCATTGGCCAAACCATCTTGGTTTATTATCGTACATATTTTGTCTTGATTTCTCGTTTATCTCAACATACTTATGAAATGAAAAATTATTTCAGCATTCTTATCTCATTCATCTATTGTTATTCAACATGTTGGTTGAACTTCATTACTTTACTGAGATTTTGGAAGGTTCATGGAGTAATATGCGTGTCTCTTTCTATGGTGACAATCGTCTGATGGTTTCTTTATTAGTCTATTATCAGTGTCTGCTTAAGCAGCTCTCTGGGCATCGTTTATTATGTTATTTACAATTTGTTACTAAGATTAGAGAACTAGGGATTATAGAGTTTGTCCAATTGTTATCCCGGTTGCTTGGTGTCATCTTCGTAGCTCCCCCAATTTATTGAGGAACAGGAATGAGGATGGCCTGTGTTAACCTGGTTGTTCACTTTTGTTCTTTTGTCGTGCTGATGCTACTCAAATGTTTTATATTGGTTTTATTGTTTGAGTGCATGTGGTATTTGGTAGTGCTAATTGTAGTTATGAGGACAACCATTGCCATTTGTGAATTGTCAATAATTGTTCCGAAGTCCTAACTTTGACCTTATAATTCAGATAGTAGCTGCATCTCCAGGAAGCTCCCGAAATGCTCGATCTAGGAGCCCAAGTTATGACACTGGTGACCGTGATGGAGGCAGAAGCTATTTCAGGGATGATTCAAAAAGTGAAACCAGGGGGACGAGGAGGAGATATGGCACTGATAGTGAAGAGCGAAATCAGGGAGGCATATCACGCAGTCGACAGGAAAGAGACCACAATGAGGATTATGGAAAAAAACGAAGCCGATATGAAGGTGCAAGGTGGACACCAGGTACGTTTTGGTTTCTTCATTTAGGTTGCTTTTGACTTTGCATTTGCTATTGATTTCTCATAAAGATGTTACCATAGTGAAAATGTTCATTAGACAACACCTGCCTCAAAAGGGAAGATTCAAAAGAAAGGAAGAAATGATGATGTGGAGAGCAAGTTAATAAATTACTTGATTTGTAAACTGATCTCCGTTGAAGCATTTTTTTGCTCATGTTTTGGTTAAGTTACTTGAGAATATGTATCAGTTTATTTGAGTATTCATTCCCTCTTTAGGAAGAACAGTAATTCTTCTATTTCTGCCTTTGTGCTTTCTTCTTTTTGTTGAATGCTTCAATCATGGAACCTTTTTATTATGTGGCAACTAGTGTGCGATGTGATTATTTGGTCATTTCTATCATTATCATTGGGCTCTGCTGGGCATTTTTCAGATCTCTCCGCTTTCTAATCCCTTTTGTTAATTTAGTTAATTATTTTTGTTGGAAGTACAATTTGAAGATAATTTTACGAGCATTCTAATTATATTGATATGTATAAGTTGTGCAGGGAGATCTGACTGGGATGATGGAAGGTGGGAATGGGAAGATACTCCACGCCGGGAAAGTCATTCTAATACCCGCAGGCACCATCAGCCTTCACCATCCCCAATGTTAATTGGGGCCTCTCCTGATGCACGGTTGGTTTCCCCATGGTCGGGGGGCAATACACCACAGTCTGGTATGTCACTAGCAAAACTACATTTTTCCGTAAGGAAGCTGGTCATTGTTTGTTTGCTTATGCTGATTCATGGATTAATTTCAAACATTGCAATGGTGGACAGGCCATTCGTCTTCTCCTTGGGATGCTATATCACCATCTCCGGTTCCAATACGGGCTTCTGGTTCTTCTGTTAGATCTGCTAGTTCTCGATATGGTGGAAGGTCCCACCAACTAAGTTTCTCCAGAGAAAATTCACGTCAATCTGAGGTAGCGAGTGCATTACTTTGTCCGAATTATATTTTCTATCCCCAAAAGCCAATGTGTATAACATTTCCATCATGAAAGTTGATAATGACTGTCGGTACCACTTTTGTTTGTAACCTGAGCTGAGCTATTTATTCTTAAACATCAGCTAGGGACTGCTGTAAGTAATCTTACGGTATTTTTGTATGGTTTTTGTTATATCCAGGATGGAGAAGCGGTTAAGAGCTCTTTCCCCAAGGATAACAACACAGAGATCACTGAGAGCATGCATTTGGAGATGGAATACAATTCTGACCGGGCTTGGTAATCTGGAGTTTTATTCCTGTCACTGCATGTAGTCATCGTTGACCGGCTAGAAATGCTTGAGAGTGCTAGACAACATAATCTTATAACTACACGTGTTTGCCTCAGTTGTGCTCAAGAAGTGTTCAATACGTCAACAGTCCAACGATGATAAAATAATGTGCTTCAACAATTCAAGTGTTTCAAAACTCATTTCTTATTTAGTAGATGCATTAATAGTCTTTGGACTCTGCATTAATTTTTATGACTGGACCTAACTTTTGGACCTTGGCTCTAGCTGTCTTTAATATGTCAGCCGTCTTTAATTTATCCTTTTCAGAGGCATTACTATTTTGGTGCCTTTGTACCATTTTTTAAAACAGATTTCAGGGGACTCTACATGGTAGTTTATGTAGCTGCTTTTGTCCTTTCATACTCAACCTTTTAACTATTACTCTCTAGGTATGATAGAGAAGAAGGCAATACAGTATTTGATGCGGATAGCTCATCGTTTTTTCTTGGCGATGACGCTTCTTTCAAAAAGAAGGAGGCAGAGTTGGCGAAAAAGCTGGTATGTGTGAAATGGCTTTCCATGTTGTCAATATGGTGAATCGTTGCAATTAGGCGATACATTAATAGTACCATACCTGCATCAGTATTATAATTTGGGCAGATGCACTCATAAACCTGTTGTGTTTGCAATCGTGTTTTTAGACTGGCTTTGTAATCTTTTGTCAAACAGTAAGTTTGCCTAACCCGTGCTAATGGCCTTGAATTTCCATGAATTCCCCTGGAGGGATGGCAATGGGGCATTAGTTATAGTCGCACTGAAAATTAGACCGCTGCTTCTGTGCACATTGTTTGTTGATATTTTGGCAATTTTTTTTCACCTTCTAGGTGGTTGAAGCTCAAATGATGGCCATATATTATTTAGGTTTATTTTTAACAAGCAACTGAACGCCAATAACCTGTACTCGCTGCGTCCTACTAAATCCACATAGCTTTATGTTGAATTGGAGATCTTTAGAAAATTAGAATGTCTTCTAAACCGGATTACCTCTGTGACTAGTTGATTGACCAAAAGAATTAACTGATTCTTATTCTTAACAGGAGGGAACAAACATAGAATAATTACCACCCCTTAAAAATTGAACAAGAATTACAATACATGTATGATTTTAAGAACCTGAATTCAAGCAGTGAATAATGGCCAACACTAAGTAAATTGGGGTACTTCTTGTTACACGGTCTTGGGTAGAAATTCAACCCCAAAAGCTAGCTATTGAAGTGAAGGTGCCCTCACGCTTATATACTTCATATTATTTTGGTAACCAAGCGAGTGGGACTTCGCTTCACACTCTCCCTCACGCGCACCCTACCCATCTTTGATACCATGTTACACGGTCTTGGGTAGAACTCAAACCCAAAAGTTAGCTATTGAAGTGAGGGTGCCCTCATGCTTATATACTTAATATTACTTTGGTAACCAGGCGATGTGGGACTTCGCTTCCTTCTAAATAAAAAATCTTCATGCTTGTCACAACAAGGCTGTCCTCCCTCTATGGATGGTGAATTTTGATTTATTGGAAGATATGTTGACCGATTTGACTATATTCACGTCGTGAATTTTAGTAAGACGCCTCTTAGAAAAGTACCTCTTGAAGTGCCTAAAGTTCTACTCTCCTTTTAGTTCAATTAGAAGCACCTCTTAGAAAATACTCCTCAAACTATCTAAGTTCCCGAAAAACTTCGAACTATGCTGTAGACCATTTTTCATGTTGGCATAAGTTATTATGTTACACACTTCATTTATGTTATTGAGTCCTCACTTGTGGGAACGTTTATTGGCGTGCAAAGTAGCTCCTGTAGTGAGAATGGACAGATTTCGCGAAGAATACTCATTTGGTGGTTTGGGATGGGAGAAAGGTAAAGTTTTGGGAACATGTTTGGTGTGGAGAAGAGTGCTTGCGGGAGGCTTTCCCGGATATATATCTTTTGGCTTTTGACAGAGATGCGACCGTCTTTGATTATCTCCATTTTCATGATGGGGCTCCGGTGTGGGATCTTCGTTTGCGTAGGGAAGTGAATGAGTGGGAGGAGGAGGCATTGTTGAGTTTGCTTGCAAGAGTGTATGGTACGCGTAATTTAGGAGAAGGGGAGGATGAGATGCGATGGAATCTTTCCAAAAATGGTGCTTTTCAGGTGAAGTCTTACTATTTCTCACTTGGTGGAGGCGGTAACCTCTCCTTCCCTTGGCAAGCTATTTGGAAGACGAAGGCGCCGGTAAAGGTGAGTTTTTTTGTGTGGTGCACGGTCCAAGGCAAGATTCTTACCATTGATAATTTGATGCAATCATTGTTAATTGGTGTTGTATTTGCAAAAGAGACGCGGAGACGGTGGATCATCTTCTCCTTCATTGCCCGGTTGCGGGGGAGCTTTGGTCATTAGTGTTCATGTGGTTTGGTGTGATGTGGGCCATGTCGAAAAATGTAAAGGAACTTTTAATTGCTTGGAGGGGTGTTAGAATGGGAAAGAGAAGGAAGCAAACTTGGGCATTGATTCTGCTTTGTTTGATGTGGGTTATATGGCGAGAAAGGAATTTGAGATGCTTCGAAGGGGTTGAAATGCCTTTGTCTAGGATCAAGAGTTTTTTAGTGAATAGTTTGTATAGCTTGGACAAGAGAGAATGTTCTCCTTCTCTTGACCAATTCTTGGATTGGTTTGAGCTTTTCCATTCTCATGGGAGTGTATAGGGCCTTTTTGTCTTGTGGCCTTTTTTGTGTGTAATTGGGTGGCTTTCCCTTAAAGCCTTCTTTTTAATATATTTATTTACTTATAAAAAAGAATGGACAGATTTTGAAAATTTGTATATGTCTTCGTGCTTAAAGTTCATTAATCATATGACTGTTTCTTAATGTTTGCAACTAATATCATGCGACTGTGACATGGTTGGTGAAAAATATGCTGCTGCCATTATGCATGTTTTACCTGTTAACTAATTGCAATTTGTGAAATTTAGGTTCGAAAGGATGGAACAAAGATGACACTGGCCCAGAGCAAAAAGTTATCACAGCTCACTGCCGATAATGCTCAATGGGAGGACAGGCAACTGCTGAGATCTGGAGCAGTTAGAGGCACTGAGGTCCAGACAGAATTTGATGATGAAGAAGAACGGAAGGTTATTCTCCTTGTTCACGGTATGAGGAGTTAGATATCCTTCCTTTCCATTTAATGGACCGAAAGCCTTTGCCATCAATTCTTTGCTCGGATTATGCCATTTTCTTTGTAGTTTGTACCCCATCTGATGTTTTTCCCCTATCTTCTTGTGCAGATACAAAACCCCCTTTCCTAGATGGAAGGGTTGTTTTCACAAAGCAAGCAGAGCCAATAATGCCACTAAAAGACCCGACGTCGGATATGGCTATTATATCCCGGAAAGGATCTGTTCTGGTGCGGGAAATTCGTGAGAAACAAAGCAGCAATAAATCGCGTCAGCGTTTTTGGGAGCTTGCTGGCTCAAAACTTGGTGATATCCTTGGTGTTGAGAAGACTGCAGAGCAGGTATGTTTTAAAGATTCTGAGTTTACTGTTGAGAAATAAGTGGAACTCAAATCCTGGAATGTTAAGCACATGGACTGAAGCTTATTGTTGGTTCTCAATATAGATTGATGCAGATACGGCGGAAGTGGGTGAAGAAGGCGAAGTTGATTTCAAGGAAGATGCCAAGTTTGCAACACACTTAAAGAAAGGGGAAGCAGTGAGTGAGTTTGCAATGACAAAAACACTAGCTCAGCAACGACAGTATCTCCCCATATTTTCTGTACGGGACGAGTTACTGCAGGTTTGTTATTTGCCCTTTTGTACGCAGTTGCTTGTCTTACTTTTCTTCTTTTTCTTTATCGGCATTTGTCATACTTTTCTTAGCGTAGCAATATGTTTGCTCTTCTGTAATCTGGAGCCTCTAGACATCTCACATCTGAGTGCTTCTTGTAGTCATTTTCCTGTTAATACTTGAGATGCATCTAAATAGTGATGGTAGGACGTGTATAGATTTTTTGGTTTCCTTCTGTTGCGTCTTTGCTGTGTTATTCTAACTCGGCTTCAATTTCCCATGAGTAGGTTATTCGCGAAAATCAGGTGATCGTGGTCGTCGGAGAAACTGGCTCTGGGAAGACAACTCAACTGACCCAGGTTAGTAGTGAACTAAAGACCACACAATGGTTATTGTAAGTTTGAATCAAAGCTGCAAGTATTTGTCATTTCGAGTTTAATATTTTGAATTTGTCGTCAGTATCTCCATGAAGATGGCTATACAACTAATGGTATCGTTGGGTGCACCCAACCAAGGCGTGTAGCAGCCATGAGTGTTGCCAAAAGGGTGAGCGAAGAGATGGAGACTGAATTGGGTGATCGAGTTGGATATGCCATTCGCTTTGAGGATGTGACTGGACCGAAAACTGTAATCAAGGTAACTAATTTTTTTCTCAGAATATGATGCCAGATATTTGCAAGTGAATCACAGATTGAAATTACTGTCACAATCTCCTATGATAATTTTCCAAAGTGAGAACACATTGTACACAGTTTTTCTTGTTGTGGACGCTTCATCTTGGTTTGGAGTTCTGGAGGATTAAGTTGCATTGAATGGGATTATTTAAGGCTGACTCTTTGCATTTCCCTTGTTTCAGTACATGACTGATGGTGTACTTCTCCGTGAGACACTAAAAGATGCTGATCTTGACAAGTACCGGTATGAACTTTATCGCTTACTTCTTTATATTGGAACTTCAAGTATACATATATCATCAGCTTTGATCATCGAGTTCTGTTGGTAATTGAACATGATATTCACAACCGGGCTTGTAATTATGCAGTATCATTGTAATGGATGAAGCACACGAAAGATCACTCAACACAGATGTCCTTTTCGGGATTCTCAAGAAAGTGGTTGCTCGGCGTCGTGATTTCAAGCTTATTGTGACATCTGCAACTCTAAATGCACAGAAATTCTCAGATTTTTTCGGAAGGTAAACTATTTGGTTAAAGCGGATAAAAAAAAAAAAAAACTGTTTGGTTAAAAAAAAGCTGTCGACATAAACAGAAGTATTTTTTTTAACTAAACATAGTAGTAAATGATTTCTGATTGTTTTAGTTTTCATAAAGATTAAACGAATTATTTTGATTTTCGTGACAGTGTACCAATTTTCCACATCCCTGGAAGAACATTCCCGGTAAATACTTTGTACAGTAAAACTCCGTGTGAAGACTATGTTGAAGCGGCGGTGAAGCAGGCCATGACTATCCATATCACCAGTCCAGCGGGCGACATACTTATATTCATGACCGGTCAAGATGAGATTGAGGCAACATGTTATGCACTCTCAGAGCGCATGGAAAACCTCGTGTCAACCACAAAGAAATCCGTTCCTAAACTCTTGATTCTCCCTATATACTCCCAGCTGCCAGCCGACTTGCAAGCAAAAATATTCCAGAAAGCTGAAGAAGGGGCCCGTAAATGCATCGTCGCTACCAATATCGCCGAGACGTCTTTGACTGTCGATGGAATTTACTACGTGATCGATACTGGCTATGGTAAAATGAAGGTGTACAACCCTCGGATGGGTATGGATGCTCTACAAGTGTTCCCAGTTAGTCGTGCCGCTGCTGACCAGCGGGCCGGAAGGGCAGGTAGAACAGGGCCCGGCACATGTTATCGTCTTTACACAGAAAGTGCGTACCAAGATGAAATGCTGCCCAGTCCGGTGCCTGAAATCCAGAGGACTAATCTTGGGAATGTGGTTCTGTTGCTCAAGTCTCTTAAAATTGAAAATTTGTTGGATTTTGATTTCATGGACCCACCTCCACAGGATAACATCCTAAATTCGATGTACCAGTTGTGGGTTTTGGGTGCCCTTAACAATGTCGGAAACCTAACTGATCTCGGTTGGAAAATGGTTGAGTTCCCGTTGGATCCACCACTCGCTAAGATGCTTTTGATGGGAGAACAGCTAGGATGCCTGAACGAGGTTTTGACAATTGTTTCTATGCTTTCTGTTCCGTCGGTGTTTTTCAGGCCTAAAGATAGGGCGGAGGAGAGTGATGCAGCAAGAGAGAAATTCTTTGTGCCCGAATCTGACCATTTGACGCTGCTTAATGTTTACCAGCAATGGAAAGCCAATGACTACCGGGGAGATTGGTGTAATGACCATTTTCTCCACGTTAAAGGGCTACGTAAGGCTAGAGAGGTGAGATCCCAACTACTAGATATTCTCAAAACCCTCAAAATCCCTCTAACGACGTGCGATCCTGATTGGGACATTGTGAGAAAAGCCATCTGTTCTGCGTATTTTCACAACTCTGCTAGGCTTAAGGGGGTTGGGGAGTATGTCAATTGTAGGAACGGGATGCCGTGTCACTTGCACCCAAGCAGTGCCCTTTATGGATTGGGTTACTCTCCGGACTATGTCGTTTATCACGAGTTGATATTGACAGCTAAGGAATACATGCAGTGCGCGACTGCTGTGGAACCCCAGTGGTTGGCGGAGCTGGGGCCCATGTTTTTCTCGGTGAAGGATTCAGATACGTCGATGTTGGAGCATAAGAAGAAGCAAAAGGAAGAGAAAACAGCCATGGAGGAGGAGATGGAGAGTTTGAGGAAGGTCCAGGCGGAGGTGGAGAGGGAGAGCAAGGAGAGGGACAGAGAGAAGAGAGCCAAGCAACAGCAACAAGTGTCGATGCCGGGGATGAAGAAAGGTTCTTCCACTTACCTGAGACCTAAGAGGCTTGGTTTGTGAAGGTAACAAGTGTTGTATCGTATAGCTGGGCTATTTCTTTCAGTGGGGAAATCTTTCTGCTGATTTCTTTCACTTCCCAAGGATACTTCATCAAATTCCCAAAAAAAAAATAAAAATAAAATGAAAAAGACAAAGAAAATGGAAATCTCATCAAACAAGAGTGTACAGTGAACGGGTTAAAGAATGAGGATAGTGTTGTACATTGATATTCGGGCATTTATTTTTTTTACCACTTGACAGTCTTATTTGACAGTCCTATGTTTCTGGAGCTTGGCTCAAATAAGGCTGGTTTCTTGAAACTCCTTTTGTGTATTTTTGAGTTTGGCTTCTCATAGTGTTCAAAATTTCTCTCATTTGGATTCTGGAGGGCATGTTGCGAGCTCTTTGGAATATTTAAATTGACGGCATAATTTGGCCTTACTTATTGAAATTTACTTAAACTTAACAGTCATTGTGGGGATACGTGTAAGTCGGCCCGGATGTCCTGAGATACAAAACGGAATTACTTAATGAAAATTGCCTGGATCCAAAATCTGGATAGATACATCGTGCAATTATCCCTCCTACATCTCTTAATGGAATTGTTGTTCTACAATAAAGGATGATCATTCTATTCCTTCCCAAAATCAGTTCAGCAAACCAAACACTTCTTAAAACTCCCACCTACTTGAGACCCAGCCCCCTCAGTCCAAACTCAAATTGAAGTCATCAGCCAGGAGAGATTATGCAACCTTTTGGAGACAGACGATATCGAAGATGATGGTACTGAAAAATGATTTTATAACGCCATTCAAAAACCATGCTACTCTCCAATTAGAGTTTGGACTGCAAAAAACAGCCTCGTCCCAATTGTCTTATCTCAATTATCAATGGTTTAGATTTGTGAAAAATTCTTACAAGTAGAATATTTTTCTATCATGTCATAACCTGTTGAGAAAACTGAACCATTTGGGCGGCTGCGATTGCAAGAATTGGCCATCAATGTGTGGGTCATTCGTCTCTTAAGGCCCATAAGGGACTTCTTTCTTTTTCCTTTATTCAGCCCAAGAAATAACTCGCTCACTAGTGTGCTGAGTTGATATATTGGATCCGACTTCTCTACAATTGAACTACGGAAAAGTTGAGGGAAAATGACGGCTAATGATGTGTTTTGACAATTAATACCCGCTAAAGACATGCTGAGAACATTTGTTAATGCTGAAAATATTCTTGACGGGTATTAATTATCAAAACACGTCATGGGCCGTCATTTTCTCAAAATTTGATATATTGGATCCGACTTCTCTACAATTGAGTTACGGAAAAGTTCTGTAGTCTCATTTTGGCTGTTTATTTCAATAATTAATGGTTTGGATAGCTTTAAGGGTATGATCGAAAATGATTTCTTGTGAATTCTTGACACATTGTCGAACACAAAAATTGGCTTTAGATTTTAAAAGACTCTTCTCGGGGAGAGTCTCCGCCACATAAATAATATTTCAACAAAATCTAACTATTAAGGTTCAATTCCTTTAAAATTTTTATTTTTTTAATATTTATTTTTTATTTTACAAAATAGTCTGGGTAATTCTCTCACAAATACGCCACCTTTTAAGATAAGAAGTTGGAGTATTTTAATTAGTCAACACACCCTCCTGTGCTCCAGGCAGATTCACGTTCGAAGCCCAGATTCACGTTCGAAGCCCTCTCTCTCTCACAAGTTCTCAGCTTTTCAAAAGTGGGTCTCTGTTCCTTTTCTTCCCATCCGCGCTCAGCTTCATATCCGGTCAGTCGTCTTCTCTATCCACATAATTACGTACGTATCGATAATATATATTGCATGTCTTGGCTTTGAATTTATCAGATCGATTGCAAAATTTTCCATTATATTATTCGTTTTTGCGTTTATGGGTTTAGCAATTAGATTAGCGACGAATCTAATTCCGAGACTTCGTGCCTTTCTTTTTTGTACCCGTTTAATGCATAACAGTTGACAACTGTGGTTAAAAAACTCGTGGATTAGAAAGCCCTGGAACTGGGTTGATTCTGGTGCAGTTGTTGAGATTATACAGTAGTCCTACCTACGTCTAGATCCAATCAATAACGTTTGGGAACCCTTACTTTTACATCTTTTGAGGCCGCGATCTGGCACGAGCGCACGACGACGAGTGCTAATGTGCTATCTGCCCCAACTATGGGGACATGGGTTCGAGTTATGTTAAGGTTTCCTACCTCTTTACCTTTTTGAGACTCGGGTGGAAGCGAAGCCTTGTCCACTAGGTGGACTCTTGCAATTAGTGCGTACTGATTGTTTTAATTGTTGATTGTATTTGAGGTTTGTCAGGATTGAAAATGTTAAATAGGAGGGTTAGAGGCTTGATGTAATACTCTGGGATAGTGGGATGAATAGAAAACAGTAGCTTGTGAAATAGTACGAAGGATCTTGAATTTAGGAATCTTAGTTTTGGTTTGGCAGATGTGCCCCGAAAGTAGTGAAGAAATGGAGATTACATATCGAACCTTCATCCTGAAGAAATGTTAATTTCCTCTATATTAGGTACATCAGTGTTAGCATCTATTTTACAAGGTTTGCATATCTTGTTGTTTCTGTGTGTTTAGTCTTTCTAAGTATAACGCCGTATCGGTAGTTTGACGTTTCCATCCTGCTGTGTGGTACTCATCTCATCCCTCAATGTACCGTGGATACTTTGCTTGAGTTTCTTGTTTCAGTACCCATTGACTATTGATCCAAACTCCAAAGTTTCTACTCATATCATAGAATTTATTCACTCAATTGATAACATTATTGAATTTTTATGTTAGGGTTTCCTTAAATGTTTTAAGCACTCATGAAAAACTCAAAGCTTGTTTTGAGATCTTAGAAGTTAGTTTGTACTTTACCCTTTTTGTTGGCAATTAGTGTCAACTTTTGAGAAAGGAGGCGGCTTGTATGTTAGGTAGCCTAACAGTTGGCACATTGAAAAACCCTTAAGATCCCTTGTACATGTGAATCCAAACATGAATATATGGCCCTTGACATAGCAGAATGGGAAAATGATTTAAGTGGGACAAAAGGCTTAATTTAGTTTTGTGTAGACGACAATTTTGGAAGGCAACTGTTGAAATACCGGCCTACCAAACTTGTGGTTGGGTTTTGAACCTGGTGGCTGTTACTTTTTGCAAGTAATGCTAAATGCTAGGTATGTACTCAATCTTCCTCTCTCACAACCAGTGTTCTAAATGGCGCTCGGCGGTAGTAGGGCGGTGACCCACCTCCAAGCGCCTAGGCACTGCCTAGGAGTTTGGCCTTTTTTTTTTTGGGGGTATTTTTTTGATATTTTTTATAACTTTTAGTGTATATTATGGTATTAATATATACTAAAAGGACTTCTTGTGTAATTTACCATAGCTACACACATATATATACTGCTATATATAGTACTGTATAACATTTCCAGATCCAATCGAGACCCACGCTGATCGTCGCCTTGGAGTTCGCCTGCTTCACGCCGATCGTCGTCCCCGGCCGCCGGCCGGTATGTTTCTCTCTCGCGTCTCTCTCCCTCTCTCGTCTCTGTCTCTCTGCTCTCTCTCTCTCCTAGCCGCCAAGCTCCGCCAAAGGCCCGCCTAGCCTCCCTGGCCGCCGAACAAAATGCCAAGGGGGTAGTCGTGGCGCTGACCCTCCGCCTAGCGCCTAGGCCGCCATTTTGAACACTGCTCACAACCCAATTAAAGGGTACCAAACCGTTTGACGCAATACCTTAAGTTCTTATAATGACTATGTTTCCCTGACGACTGTTTTTTTTTTTTGAATGGCAATTTTTTTATCCTTGAAATTGTTACAAAGATTAAAAGGACAAGGAATGATGGCATTAAATCCTAAGCAAAGCTAAGAACTATCTTCTGCCCGCCCGAGACCCAGAGCTTAGGTTAGCAAGACACCAACCCAGGATAATACCCATTGGGCCAAGCCCAGAAAACCTATGGGTCTCAAACCCAGATCTACAACATAAAGCTCAAAGAGATGGGCCAAGCCCAGCCCGAAAACGAGCCAGTGTTGTATAGGCAGTGCTTGTCTTGTTATAGTCGTAGTGTTGTATAATTGTCGGCAACCAAAGACATGGTAATATTCGAGTCAAGAATAGCATTTAGCATAGGTTTTTGCGGTTGATATGCTTATATGATGGACATGCGATGGGTTCTCTAGATCCACTTCCATTCGATCGATTGCCCCCTTACCTTAGAATCAAAACTCCGGAGACAAAAAGAGAATATCTCCGGTTGTGAATGACTGATTTTTTCAATCTTTTCGACCTTGGTTCCGTAGAAGGAAGTCAGAAAGATTGTGGGATGGGTGACTATCCAGCATGGTTCGGAGAGCACTTTTAGTCTGCACTAGTGAATGCAAGCCCTCTATCAAGCAGCCAGTTAATAGTGGACTGGTGTCTTGCTCGATTCCAAAAGGATTGATTCCCGGGAAGGCAAATGCTACCTTGACAGAAGACTTTACTAAACTTCCATAACCTTGAATGAAAAAGTAGATATTTCTATATATCATTAAATAGCTGCTGCACGGAGAACAGGAATAGCCATACCCCATGAACCAAGTAAAAAAAGTCAGAACAAGCAATACGAACCAACTTCACGATCTCAACAAACAGATGTAGATCAGGAAAAACTGTGATATGTATCAACTATTTGGGCCAGGGAGCAACACTAGAGTCATTAAATCATTAATTTGAGCTTTAAGCACAGAGAATTTTGGTATTGGTGGTACTTTTGTGTGTTGAAAATATTTAATGACTTTGAAATAACCAATGGATTTGATTCTCTAGAAGTTGCTCATCGCCAGCCATGCAATGTGTCTTTGCAACATATGCTTTTCTATGGTCTTTTAATCTTGTTGATCCATTGTCTTTTATGGTGTCATTATCCATCCATGAGCCCGTCTTCGGGGAGTGCAATTCAGGGATGAGTTTGGTCTTTAAATTTATCTCTTCTAGTTTAGAGTCTTTAGACTGTTCAGTGTGACTGATTATGCATAAAGTTGTAAAGTCTTCTTAAGTATGGGAATCAGCATGTCTTTTGCCTGTTGCGCCTTCTGCAAGATCAAAGCGCGTATATTCATGTGGAACATTTGGAAGCTAATGGAAGTTTCCTTTCTTTTGTAGTTCGAAGGAGAAAAAGGAAGGAAAGCAAGAAAGGGCAAACAAGTAATTGAAGGGGCATCCAGATATGGTAACCCATATATAACTGACATTTTGAGAAATCGCTATCTGATTTTTTTCATTTAACACGCTCTGAGATTGTGGTAGTTTTGTTGGATTTTAGTCAGCGCTCTTCAACTTCCATTCGTTTCTTACGGTAGTGCTGCTAGGGATTTGTGCCTGCACTTACTTGAAGATGCAATTTCCAGCACTTCTTGAACAGAAAACTGGGTATGTGCTCTTCCTAAAATCTTTGTTTAGTTTTTAAGTTAGCTTATTGTCTACCGAATAGGTTTCCCCTCGCCTTTTGAAGAGCATGATTATCAATCTTCTCTTATCAAACTGGCCATTTGGTTTACACCTCCAAGCATTTTTTGGATCCCTGTTTAGAGGAGGTCATCTTCAATAAGGTAAACCCCAAGAAGATGTATGATTTCACGGGTACTGTTTAGTAATTGTTTGGAAGTGCTGAGATCAGGAGACTCCTTTCATTCGACCACAAAAGTGTTTATTAAGTCATTCGGTAGTTATGGTTATGTGTGTAATTTTGATTTTGTTAGCAAGTGAATTGGTTTGGATTCTAATGAGGCGTACATATTGGCAGGTTCCGAGGTTTCTTTTGGAAGGCTGCTAGAATAGGTTGGTGTTATTTTACTACATAATAGTGTCTGTTTGGGCACAGCTTCTTCTACTTTTATCTGTCTATATCCTGCAATTGAGATGCCTGAATTCGTGTCTAATAAAGAGAGATCATGCCTGAGCCTGAGGCTTTTTAGGATGATGAATTAGAGCCTGTTTTTAACTCGTGAATCAAAAGCATGGTCCATTAAACTGACATTCTCATCTCTGTGAGATGAAAAGCACAACAGTCAAATCACCAATCCTGGAACCTGAATGTGTTGGATGTACATCTAGTGCTTTTTTGAACTCAATTAAAGTGGCAGAATCTTGAATTTTCTAGAGTAGTATTACCGTTGAAAGTTGTTTGTATGGAGGATAGAGTGTTGATAGGATAAACGACAATTGATATTTATGGATACGGATTTGCTATTAGCTTCCTTGTCTACAGAGGCATGAGTTTCTCTCGTACAGGCTAACATTTCCTGTTTTGGCTGGACAGGTGAGCGTTTGAGCCCTTGGGTGGCGGTGGGATGCTTCACGATGGGTGTGTCGGTGATCTTCTTCTAGTAAAGAGACATTGTTCACAAATATAAAGTAAGATCTGATAGCATGTATTTAACCCGTTGAAATTTGATGTCACCAAACAGTTTCTGTGATAGTAACTGTTTTCGCAATCTCTTTTGGGGGCAAATTAGATCAGTTGACAACTCCAATGAAGTGAAGTGAATTGTATTGCGCAGAAATATTTGGTCCGGTAATGATTTAAGTGTGAAGATGCTTCATCGACAGTGTTATCTATTTCATAAAAACTTGATATCATGTTACCATTTCCTTTTGGCAGAAACAGGTATCTTTTTGCTTGACAGATCATGTTCTTTCCTTTCTAGGTTAAGAGAACTACTTAGTAGTTAACAGGTGATTATATTTTTTCTTAAACACCGAACTTGGCCCAATGAACGGACTAATACAAGGGACCAATTCCACCAGTGGTAGGCTCACCATACGGACCACCCACCGTAGGATTTGATAGCATGCAAGTGGGAGTTAAACCCAGGACTGAAAGCTTTGCGAGGTCTCTGGTTTCTAGTGACTACTACTGCACGGCTGCGCCAACCCCGGGGGTTTTAGTAGTCTGTTATATACTCCCTCCGTCCCTAAATAAGTGTCCGGCGCGCAAACTTAGGCCTTACAAAATAGGTATGTTTTTCGTTAAAAAAATTAATTTTTTTTCACAATCTAACAGAACTCATTGCTATCATTCATTTGTGAAAAAAAATTAATTTTTGTAATGAAACAAATGCATCCTTTTAAAGACCTAAGTTTGCGCACTGAACACTTATTTAGGGACGGAGGGAGTATATAAATAGAGGTATTAGAGCTTGCTTTATAAAGTACCCTTTTTTATTTTGTTTGGCACCTTTCATTCTGTATTCACAGCAGGAACTGGCCTCAGACAATAGTATATGCTCAGTAGTACAGATGTGATGAAATACATATAAGGAGAGTGTAGTTTGTATATGCTGTAAGCTGTACAATACAAGAGAAATAAAAGCAGATGAAGATGGAGTATATTAGGCTGAACTGAGAGTCCGAAACTAGGGCATTTCGGGTTTAAATCCAACAGGAAGACAAGCAATGATGTAAACTCTAAGCTTGTGCTTAAACCTCCTCAAAACCAAAGCCTTTCCTTCGCTCCAGCGTAAAAGGGATACGATTAGCTCCTTCATATGCTTCTTCCCGTCGCCTCCATAGCTGCATGTCTGAGTTACTTCCTTGTATTCTTCATAATCTGCATCTCCTCCTCCCCATTGAAGAGGATAGCTATATAAGAACACCCTTCTGCTGCTGCTGTAGTCTTCATCACGGAAGCTCCTTGATCTTACGTAGCGTTCCTCCCTAGCTTCGGTCTCCATACTCTGAACGTCAGGAGTTGAGGGAAGTTTTTGATTCTTCTTGTTGGGAGCAAGACCCATTTATATTGCAGGAAAAGTGGCTTGGGAATAAAGAACAATATATACTATATTAAACTTGAAGTGTAAAGAAAATGTCGCAGAGATCAAGCGAATCTATATAATAAAACAGAACGATATTTTTGAGACGTTCATGCATACAATTAAGAGCAATCTTTGTATCTGCCCCATTAAAAAGTACAAAAGAAAAACCTAATCGCCGTGTTCTCTAAGGCGTCTACCACTTTCTCTCTCCTCACTTTTTTTTTTGGAAATATCTCTCTCACCACTTATTTGCAATACCGGTTAATGCATGGTAGTACAACCCATTTAAATTTACAGTGTTCTCTTTCTTTTTCTCCATAGTACTCTTCAACATAAATAAGCCTTACACATTTAAATTGCAAAATGATAAATTAAGAAGATTAGGTTTGGTTTGTTGATTGTTTTTATTTTGGTTTTTTGAACAAGGTCTTTTATGAATGCGAAAATTGTTTTTCGTGTGGCTTTATATTGAAGGGACAATAACATTAATATGGAATTTCCGTTTGACCAGAAAAAAAAGAAAACATTAATATGAGTGGATGCTTTATCTTGAAGGGACGATAACCTTATATGAGTGGATTTATAGAAATAATTTGAAAAGACTTCTTTTAAGAAGGGCCATTGGATAGTCTTTTAATACTGATTAATGTGATGGGATCCTAGTAATTGCCGTCACAAAGGAGATTCTTGCAGCATGCTAAATGTTAAAATCAAGATTTTACATCTGACGCATAATGGGATTCATTACAATTTCATTTGACGATGTGAACCAATCATAATGTAGGTCTCGATGCATAAGTGAAATGAGCAAAAAAATCATGATGATCGGTTAGTGATATCTGTTTGAACGTATATTTGACCGTGCCATATTTCTCTTAAAAGTAATGGATGGTCGGACTCTCATTGAGACAGTAAAGATTATTTAGTGCTCCTAAGATAATGCATGAACCCTTTCAACAACACATTGATAAGGGAATTCACGCCTTTAGGGCATCTCTAGTGGGTGATTTTAGCCCATCAGTAGGATCAGAAGTTACCGACAAAAACAGTTGGCAAATAATTTGTGTGTATTGGAGCTGCTCCCACTAAAATGTTGCTATAAGATAACTGTGGCACAACCTCTAGCTAACGGGGGCGAACAAAATTAAATTCCACATTCACTCCCTGAATTTACGCACTTTTAACATACAAAATTGGAATCCACTTTATACACATTTTGTCATATACTGTAACAAATACTAAACACAGACATCACTACATATGTCATGTTGAAGAAGCAAAAATAAGCCAAAGAACACAGTTTGTTGTGGAAGGACAGCACATTCCATAAATATCATTATCGTCACAGATTCACAGGGACACCACGCTATCGGCTGGTAAAATCGCGATGAAAGCGATGCCCATTGGGACAAAATTTACCCCGACGATAATCACAAAGAGATGATTGTCTTCAATTTGGTGTTGAAAGATGTGTCACATTAAAAAAATGAGAAAAGACCTAACAATGACAAAAGTAGGAATTTAGTTAACTGAGTGAATGGTGGTGGACTTGTGATGTGTAGTAAAAGTGTATGTCAAGATGTATAAATATATATGTATTCAATTACGTAATAAGCGCGAAGGCGATTGTGTTCTCCATCGTTGTCGATAGATTTTTCGGCAGCAAACCTATCGTGCGGGAGCCACGAAGCTTATCTTTTTTCATATCATATAAAATAAGCAAGAAAGGGATTTTGGTCTCCTTTCCTCCGTAATAAGTATTCGGCGTCAACTTTGACAAAATCACAGAAATTCGTAATATATATACTTTATCAGATAGTTCGCCTCCAGAATATCCAAAGAAAATTCCACAATGCAACAAGTCCTAATAAAAAAGTTCTTATCTTGAAGGAGATTTTTCCATCCTCCTCAATTAAGTTTTCGACGCCAATTGTGACAAAGTTACAGCATTAGACCTCTTCATTATCATGAGAGACCCATCATAAACGGGAGGATGAGATAAATGGTTGGATTTAACGTAGTTGACACGTGTAGGTATTGGTTGGAACCATGAGTTATAATAATAATAAGAAGCTTACTTAGGCTCTGTTCCGCAAAGGCTCTTAGTATTTTGTAAGTACTTATTTCTCGCATTACGAGACATGTCATTCTCTCACAATACATCACCTTTTAATTCAAAAAAATAAGGACTCGTAAGGTCAAAAAGATGATTCACTCAAGAAGAAGGGGTTGTGTCATAACATGAAACTCCTACGATATTCACAAACTTTTAATTTCTACGGTAAGTGATTTTGCTGTGACCCAACATGATATTCTCCCAAATAAAATCTCCACATAAAGCACTGGATAACTTCATTTGGATGCAGGCTCACATTTATTTTTACTTCAATCGTGTGAGTTGAATTTTGGATACCTAATATTTAGGCTTCTATTTTTTCCTTCCCTAAAGTAGACAGAATTTGAAGCAAAACAAGAGAGAGAGAGAGAGAGAGAGAGAGAGAGAGAGAGGTTTTTTTTCCAGTCAGTCCCACATCGAGAATGAGAGAGAAAAGGCAGTGCTAAGTTGGTATAAAAGAATTGGCCCGTTGGACTTACAATTCATACCTTTCTCGGCCTTTTGGCTAAGATCAAGTGTAGTATCTGTTTTTATCAGTTTAATATCTGATACGTGGGCCATCGGCTCACATGATATTAAATTAATTTTTTTAGGGGGAGGGCCCATCACAGTAGCTTGCTGCTGGGGTTTCTCGCGCGTCGCCTTGGCGTTGCACTACTGCCTCGGCTTGGCGCACCCCACCCAATTCAAGTTCAAATTTATCTCTACCAAGCGCAGGATTAACTGCTTGATGCTCTGTTTACATAGCCCAAGGCCTAATTCGTATAAAATACATCAATACTTTATCTCTCTCAATTTCTATTCAATCAAACTATATTTTCTTTTGTGGTCGTGTTCATGTGTACCTTGACTGTCGTTTCAAAGATAATTCCAGTTTTTCCTTGTGTAGTAGAAACGCCTTACAACGTACATTTGGTTATTGTGTTTGAATAATTTTAGAACACGTATATTGTTTTGGGTATTAAATACTCCTTTCCGTCACAAGAAGATTTTCCAATAGCAAAACAAAAACTTAGAAAACAAAAACAATTTGGTTCAAATATTTAAAAAATCTTATCCACAAGATCCTGGATATCCACGAGTTCTTTAGTTTTTGAGAAAAACCTTGAATTTGTTCGAATACAAAATATATTCTTTTTAAGTTCTCGGTTTGACGGATCAACATTGTTTTTTGGTTGGAGAAAGTATATTGATCTTTTTCGGTGTCACCTTCAAGTTCAAATCTTGACTCCACACTCAAGTAAAAATTTCTTTGAAAATTTCATTATCGCTTGCCAATTGATGATGTTCCTCGCATTTTTTTGGTAAATTTTTGTTAGGCAAAGATAACAGGAGATTTGAATTTAACCTTAATTGAGAAGAAGATAATCAAATAGCAACAGACGAACTACTATCGAAAAGATTCAAAACCTGAGAGATATCTCAGAGTCCCATCCCACATCGACCAGCTTGTATGGATTACACAAGGAGGGAACTACAAGTAAACATACACGGGCCACTTTACAACATACTTACCTGGACGGGGTCAATGGGCGATCAATAAGGCTCATGGCTTAGGTTGGTGGCCTCCATTGCACTTCGGAGGGGTGCCAGCGTAAGGTCTACCCAAGTGGTGGAGCCTACGTCATAATTTGTTGCTGAGGGGTCTGCGTTCGCGCGGTCCCTGCCCATTTCAGTTAAACAGTTTTTCCATTTTGTTTTATACAAATATCTTCAATGGTAAGTTTTGGTTGCTTCATAAGTTCGAAAAAATGATCTACAGATAATTGGACCCCATTGTTTGTTCTTGGGGGCGACTATTCGCAATCCTCAAATTTTCTCCCGTAGCCCGTTAAAAATTTTTAAAAATTATATTTCAGTAACTACATGTCGAAAATATGTTCAACCTTCGGTAAATAACTGCCGAACATACATTTCGGTAAATAGCTGTTGAAAATAAGATTATATTTCGGTAACTACATGTCGGAAATGCACAAGAAACATATATTTCGGTAATTGGATGCTGAAAATGTATCTCAATTTCGGTAACTAACTGTCGAAACATATGGAAATTTTTAACGGGCTACGGGAGAAAATTGAGGGGTGCGAATAGCAGCGCCCTTGTTCTTATTCCTTCCCAAATCAGTTAAGGATGCGGTGCACAAATAGAGTCGAGGGAAATTACTACCTCTCAATTCTTATTTGAATGCTACTACCATAAAGGACCCATGCTCGGTAGCTCCCTATTAAGCGGGTGCAGAGCAGTTTATCCGGTCGTTTATCTCGGTCCGGACGGTTCGGATCGAATCTGTGCGCATATAAATCTGAACCTCTATTGCTTGGTTATTATCCGAGCCGTCTATTGTATTGTCGAGATGAATGGTTGAATCAGCTGTTTTGCACCCCTCTATAGGGAGATGCTGCAAAGAGCGAGAAAATGAGAATACCGGAAGTATCTCCTCAAACAATTCTCGTCCCTTTCTAAAAAGTCAAAAGAAGATTTCACTAGCGTCTAAATAATATCCGTTACGCTAGTCTTGTGCACAGAATCATACAAGAGTCGATGTGTGAAATTAATACATCCTAATTCGCAGTTGAATGTTGCTACCACGATATCTCTTGCGTGAATTCGGGTAACGGCTACAAGGGAGAAATCGAAAGGAAACTATATCCGACCAGGGATGGACGTAAACTCGTAAGCTACCGAGAGTAGGGATAATCGTCCAGGTCTTATTGTGAAAGGAAAAAAGCCGCCCCGTCACAGCAGGCGGGTTGCTTCCTCTGT
Source organism: Rhododendron griersonianum (assembly GCA_018127125.1). Taxonomy (NCBI): domain Eukaryota; kingdom Viridiplantae; phylum Streptophyta; class Magnoliopsida; order Ericales; family Ericaceae; genus Rhododendron; species Rhododendron griersonianum. The sequence goes on along the minus strand of CM030799.1, from coordinate 3,584,064 downwards.
CGTCCCCGGGGAGCTCTTGGCGAGGACTTCTTAAAAAGTTGAGTTCTAAAAAGAGAGAATATGAGATAGAGGAAGTCCGATGTGTCGATTGCTGTGCACAGAAAACGGCGTCGTGCGGAGTCTTCCTACCGGAACACGTGCACACAAACATAGGACCCTTGCAATTTAGAGAAACACCGGTTGAGATTAGAGAAGCTATGGGTATATTAAAATGGGTACACTTTATGTGCACCGGATTGTGTGGGATTCTTAAATGAATGTTTTACATTGATTCTTAAGATATGTTCTATGTGCATGAATTCTGCAAATTCTCGGACTGAAATTTGAATGAATTGATCAAGTCCTTATCGATATTCGACGAAGCTAAGGGTTTACATGGTTTTTTTTAAAAAAAAAAAAAAAAAAACTCCCTCCGCCCTCATTTGATGGTCTCAGTTAGCACTTTTTGATGACCCAAATAGATTGTCTCACTTACAATTAAATGGGCACTGCAAAATAAATTCTCTTTTACCCTTTCTTTCTTTCTTTCTTTTTCTTTTTAGTAGTACTAGCAAAATAAGAAAATGTAATAATTGTAGGGTGGAATTTGAAAATGAAATGATAACAAGTGCAATCATAGTGTCCCATTATTATTATTTTGAACTTAACAAATTGGACAACTTGGATCATTGGTGTAAAATGCTTAGGTAGGTCTCACATAATCCGGTCTATATTGGTGTAGACATAGCTTGTAATCAATCAGGTGTTCTCTAAAATGCAAGGGTCTCCTATGCTTGTGCGCACGATCCACCCGATCGATGAACACTCAAACCGAACTCGCCCATCCATGCTAAAATGGGATGACACCATAAGCAATTCAATTTGATTGCAAAGAAACCACAATCAATAAGAATGCATAGTACAATGCAAGGGTTAGTCCGGTTGGTTAGTAGATTTACTCCATACATAATTGATCATGATTCAATTTTTGGGGTCAGGCTGCAAGAAAGTAATTTTTTGTGAATTTTCTAGTCTCAACGAGAATTAGTTGAGGTGTGCCGGGCGCACGTAAGCTGACCCGAACACCCCTGACCTTTGCCAAAAAAGAAGTACAATGCAACCTCGATAACATGGATACACCATATGGTTTTTGCTGTGACCCCACATGCATGACATTCACAGGGAATTCCCAAATTTTTACTTCAATCGTGTGGGTTGAATTTTGGATACCTAATATTTATGCTTCTATTTTTCCCTTCCCAAGTAGACAGAATTTGAAGCAAAACAACACAGAGAGAGAGAGAGAGAGAGAGAGAGAGAGAGAGAGAGAGAGAGAGAGAGAGAGAGAGAGAGAGAGAGAGAGAGAGAGAGAGAGAGAGAGAGAGAACAAAGAGGGGTTTTTGGTTTGCAGTCAGTCCCACATCGTGTATAAGAGAGAAAGAGAGTGCTAAGTTGGTATAAAACAACTGGCCCGTTGAACTTGCAATTCATACCTTTCTCGGCCTTTTGGCTAAGATCAAGTGTAGTATCTGTTCTTATCAGTTTAATATCTGATACGTGGGCCATCGGCTCACATGATATTAAATTAATTTTTTTAGGGGGAGGGTCCATCACAGTAGCTTGCTGCTGGGGTTTCTCGTGCGTCGCCTTGGCGTTGCACTATTGCCTCGGCCTGGCGCACCCCACCCAATTCTAAACCAAATTTCTCTCTACCAAAATGCAGGTCGAACTGCTTTATACTCCTGTTTACATAGCCCAAGACCCAATTTGTATCAAACTTGCTTCTTTATCTCATCTTCTATTCAATTGAACTATATTTTCTTTCCTGGTCTTGTTTATGTGTGTGAGCCGTGACTGGTTTGTGTCATTCTAAGTGTATACATCAGATATGTATAATTGGACTTCTTCCATTTGGTTATTATGTTTGAATAATTTTGAAAATTAAATACTCCTTCCGTCACAAGAAGAAGATTGTTCAGTCAGCAAAACGAGAATTTCAAAAAAATTAAATTTGATTAAAAAAATTGAAAAATGTTATCCGCAAGATCCTAGATATCAACGAGTTCTTTAGTTTCTGAGAATTTTTCTTTTGAATTTGTTCGAATGTAAAATATATATTTTTGTAAGTTCTCGGTTTGACAGATTGACATTGTTTTTGGCCGGAGAGAGTATTATATCGATTTTTTTTTTGTCACCTCCAAGTTCAAATCCTGATTTTACACTCAAGTGAAAACTTCTTTGTACATTTAATTCTCTCTTGCAACTGACAATGTTCAAGAAAATCCTCGCATTTTTTGGGTATATTATTTTTTTTTGTTATTCAAGTTAATAGGAGATTTGAATTCAAGCTATTGAGATGAAGAGAATCAAATACCAACAGATTTAATTCCGAAGTACCCAAAAAGGGGGAAAAAAAATAGCAACAGATGAACTATCTCATGGTCTAGCAAAAAGACTCAAACCTGAGAAAGTGGTTTTGTTAACAGTGGGAGACACCCATAGATATCCCAGAGTCCCATCCCACATCGACCAGCTTGTATCGATTACACAAGGAGGGAACTATAAGTAAACATGCACAGGCTACTGTTCAAATTACTTACCTGGACGGGGTCAATGGGCGATCAATAAGGCTCATGTCCTAGGTTGGTGGCCTCCATTGCACTTTGGAGGGGTGCCCGCCTAAGGTCTACCCAAGTGGTGGAACCTACGTCATAATTTGTTGCCGAGGGGGCCTGCGTTCGCGCGGCCCCTATCCATTTCAGCTCACCAAATGTTCCAATTATGATATATGTATATGTATATATATATCAATATTCCATATGCCCCACATTTAATTGGACCCTCTTTCTGTTCTTATCTCCTCCAAAAAAAAAAACATTTATCAGTTAAGGATGCGGTATGTTTTTTGAATTCTTAGGGATATTTGTTAGAGCTGATCTTTTACTAGAATTCTTAGGGGTATTCGTTGGAGCTGATCTTTTACTAAATCCCATAAATAATTATTTTTAAATTTATAGATATTTTTTTGCAGTGGGGCCCGCCCATGCGGTGGACCAAGTGTGGTGGTTCTAGATTTTCTACTTAGATCTTGAGGTAGATTTTTTTGGATAATGAGTAGAGAAATAGAAAGAGAATGAGAATTGGATTTCAGGATCCAAAACAAGCACATATTTAAAGCATTTAAAAGAAAAGAAAATCCCGAAACAGTGCCCTCACGTGAATCCGTCTCTGGTTGGACGGATTTTGTCTGACACTCACAAGAACTACAAATGAAAAGCAAGACACAAAATAGTGAAAGACTCTCCCCGCCTACGATATCTAAACGCCACCTCCTAAGCAGTCGAATGTTTGAATCTGCAGAAATCTGACCTCTCCCAAAGAGCCTGCAATAAGCTTCGACCTTGAGTCGGATTGCAAGGTTCTTGTAGACCTGTTGCAGCCAGATAATGCGAACACCAACTGGACAATCCAAGCAATCCTTTGATGATATTGTATCCCTATCTGTTAATGCAAATCATGTTTTCAGGTGGTGTAATCGTAAGGTTAATAGTTGTGCCCACTGGATAGCTAGCATAAGTAGAAAATGGGCTCCAGTCTTTTATTTCCCCATGTAATATCCCATCCGAGCTTCGCTCTTTTGATCCGTCTGGATCTCTAATACAAGTTCTGCCTTTCAAAAAAACAAAAAAAAAATGCTTCGACCTTGAGAACTCGCAATCAACTTTATCGCAAATAAGATCTACACATACCAAAAATCAAAGTTCGGTCTTACGAAAAAAAAAAGTAATTGATTGTATATAATGTCAATGTCTCGTTTCCCTTCGCGAATGACATTATTTGTTCATTATATGTACGAATGAATCTAGAAATTCACGACTAAGAAACAAAATCCATGAAACACCCAGGACGAATACATGGTGCACTTATTAGCCATGTCAGTGCACTGGTAGACAATGTAAGCAACAGACTCAACAGAGGGGGGCTCTTGGTTTTCCAGCTAGTCCCACATCGAGGATGAGAGAGAAAAGGGAGTGCTAAGTTGGTATAAAACAACCGGCCTGTCATCCTTGCAATTCATACCTTTCTCGGCCTTTTGGCTAAGATCAAGTGTAGTATCTGTTCTTATCAGTTTAATATCTGATACGTGGGCCATCGGCTCACATGATATTAAATTAATTTTTTTAGGGGGAGGGCTCATCACAGTAGCTTGCTGCTGGGGTTCCTCGCGCGTCGCCTTGGCGTTGCACTACTGCCTCGGCCTGGCGCACCCCACCCAATTCTAGTCCAAGTTTCTCTCTACCACGTGTAGGATTAACTGCATGATAAACTATACACATTGGCCAAGATCCAATTATTTGTAGTTTTGTTGTGTTGGAGGTTCAAAAATTGTGTCTAATTTTGGGTTGTAATGAGTAGGATGAATTAATACGGTGGTATTACATGTTAAGAAAATGGTTGCCTTGGTTCTTTTATTTTGTTAGAAAATTGTGTGGGAAAAAAATGAACGGGGAAGCGGGGATGGAGGGTAGAAATAAATTCTCCGGCGATCGGAGCGGGGATGGGAAATGATCTGGAGTTTTGGGAGGGGAGGGTAGAAATAAATTCTAGAGTGGGGATGGGGTTTGAAGCGGGGATGGAGGGTAGAAATAAATTCTCCGGCGATCGGAGCAGGGATGGGGAATGATCTGGAGTTTTGGGAGGGTAGAAATAAATTCTCTTCTCTGGCGATTGGAGCGGGGATGGGGATTGATCTGGAGTTTTGGGAACGAGACAGTGGTATCCATCGATCATTAGTATATGTGTACGAGTATGCAATCTAACGAATTAAAATAGTCCCAAAACAGAGAGAGTTCTGCTTGGCACCCAACATGTAACCTTACACCAAATGCGTCATACAATACCTGCCATCCGAAAATTTAATTAACAAGTTCCATCTAATGCATAAAAAAGAATTAGAGACACCCACGAAACTAATTTAGAAGTTCCAAAATGTGAAAGTATCAAGGGTCGCAAAATAAAATACAATCCAAATCAAGCGTATAAAAAGAATTGAAAAGAATACACTCAAATCTAATTTAGAAATTCCGAAATATGAAAGTATCAACCAAAGGTCGCAAAATTGCAAATACAATTCAGATCAACCGCTCAATGATCACAGAAGTCAAACGAGGGACTGTTTTCCAAACAGAAACTTCTAAGGGCAGCCTGATTTAAAAAAATCACAATAAATCGAGTTTTTAACATTTTTAAGCGATTCTGGGGTCAAAAGCTTCGCAAGAGGGCGCAGTACGAAAGCTGGGAAGGAACCAAAGTCAAATTAAGGGTAAGGGTTTAAGGATGAGAAAACGAATAACCACAACAACTTTGAAGACAGATTTTTAGGATTCAGACCAATATTCGAAAATCCACAATAAATCGAGAGTGATTCCAACGCCAATGCAATAAACATCAATTTTAGTTCATCTCTCACGAAGGAATCAGAATGAAATTCAACATATAAGGATGAGAAAATAAGGGCCGTTAAAGCCCACAAATTATTAACAAATTTGTCCGTTTTTCTAACAATTTCCTCTTTATCTTTCTCCTCCAAAACTTCTATTTCTAGGAGGTCCTCGCTAGTGTAGATTACCATTACCGTCCAACAACAGATTATCATGATGCAGAGCAGATTTCGAAGATTCACTGTAGATTTAATTCTCAAAGGATTTTGAATGATTCCAAATTTCCAATGGCAAAAGAACAAGCTGCAAGTTTTCTTGAAATTTAATGAAGTCGAAACCTAATTCATAATTTACGAATGAGAAACCGCCCGAAAACAAAAACCCCCGTGTAAGCTGTCTAAAAAATCGCAGAGTACATATATGCAAACATATACACGAATTAAACCAAGCCTTAAGAGAGGGATTGAAGGTATACTTGCAGAAATGAGCCAATCAGTTGTGTCTGGAAGTATTTCCTTAAAAGAGTAAAATTCTGAAATGAGAGAATATGAGATCCAAGAGCCCATATCACATGCCTATTTGTTGATTGCGGGAGAAGTTGCCATTTACAATCTTAGAAGCTTAACACAAAAATATGCAAGGCAACTCTTCAAAGAGATTCTTGTAACTTTTTTTAGTGGCTAAGTGAAAGGATAGAATGGAGAGACCATAGTTGCAGCCCCCAGGCAAGAGGGGCTCCCAGCCCATTGAAGGAGTCAAGTTTACTAGAGCATCCTTTCGCTGGACAGAGGATGCCCGATACACACAATATCTGGTTCACGGAGACTACTTTCCTCATGCAAGATTCAAACTTGCGACCTTGTGTTGGGGTGGGGGGTGTTTCACCCTCATGTCACTTGCCATCTTGGCAACCACCTCTGGTGGTGATTCGTGGAATACTAATCCCACTCTCTCCCCTGGCTTTTGTCTCCCTACCTTGGGATCCCGGTTGATCTCACAGGAACACATTGATCAATCGAAGGAGGTATGGAACAATGCCCTTTTGGGAAGGTTGTTAGGAGGAAGTGATCAAAGCCCGACACCGTGGTTAGACGCCACACGCTCTAATCCTCTGAGCTACAATCCCATTTATGGTAGAACCAGTCGGGGACTTGAGAGGTGGTGGTTTACCTCAGATACAAAAACATGGTGTAAATGCATAGACAATACATTCTACACCCAAAAGACAGTAGAAATGAGTCAAATGACACCAATTCTCCTTCAAAAGAGATTATGTTTCACCTTTGGCAAGTGGATCAAAAAAAAAAAAAACCTTTGGCAAGAACCCCGGGCACAAGTCCTAGCACAGTTTAGGCCTACCTGAACAAGTTGAAATTCTAATTCCACTACTGTTCAACTTATCTCTCCCACACTGCAAAATTCATTCGCCGTTCCAATTTTTTTTTTTGTACGAAATTCATACTCAACTATTATGTGTGTGTTCTAAACAAGCGATCAATTGTGCTCCTCTATAACCTCAGCTAAGAAGCTAACACATGAAGTTCACATCTATTATTCCAATCTTCACAGGATAATATAAAAAGGACAACAAATCCATCAACTAGGAGCATATTTACAACATTTTGGCCATTGAACACTGTTAGAAAAAAATAAGTAACCAAAATTTCTAGGGGAAGATTTTGAAGACGCCCACAAGAATTAGAAATGAAAAGCAAGACACAAGACAATGAAATAGTCTCCGCCTACGATACGATCTCTAAACACTACCTCTTAGGCAGTCAACCACTGAATCTACAGCAATCGGAGCTCTCCCAAAGAGTGTGCAATAAGCTTCGACCTTGAGAAATTAGAATGAACGTTGTCGCAAATAAGTTATATTCAAACCACAAATGTTAATATTTTATGTTATCCACAAAGGAATCTAGCTATGCACAACTAGAAACAAAAGCCATAAAACACCCAAGACGAATGGATACTGCACTAGCCATATGGATACACTGGTAGACACTCTAAGCAACAAACTCAACTCATTCATAAACTGAAGTAGAAATTCACTTTCTAGCAATTGATGTAAATGAGAAGTCTGACAAAGGGGAAAAAAAAACGTTAAGTCAACCCGATAAAATGGGACAACAAAAAAACCAATTCAATTTGATTTTGAAACAACCACAATCAATCAGAATGCAAAATCCAATGCGACCTCAACAACACTGAGATTCTTCGTGTGACTGCATTCATTTCCACAGTCACATCACCAATGCACTTTCCATGTGCAGATTGTCCAGATAGAAGGAATGGGAGTGGGAATGGGAAGGCGATACGTCACATATCCAAATTTGCGGGACAACAGGGGCAGGTAGAAATGTACTGCATTAATACAATGTACTTCTTTGAAGCGATAAACATACAATCAAACACAGCATTATTTTCAGAACTCTTTATCTAAAAACGCAAGTTTAGGAATAACCAATGTTAAAAATTGTGCCTGTTGCAAAAGCTCCATGCCCTCTAGTTTTTTAGTTTAGTTTTCTTTGATTTTTTTCCTGCTAAGCGAACCTTGAGGGAAATAAAGAGGAGAAACCTTTGCGGTTCACTTTGGACCGCCGAACTCACTGTCTTGGAATAAATATATGCCATGTTTTGAAGTGTTTGTAACAAAACACAATCGAGTAGGGTATTAGCATTTTGGTGAGAATAATTGCAAAATATGCAACTAATTAACTGCTTCACTCGTTTCTCGTTCCCTTCTATACGGCATACAAAAGTACTAAGGTCCAAGGAGGACTCTCCAAACAAGAAGTGAAGAACAATATAAACAAGAAACCATAGGATAATAAAAGATATCATTCTAGCCCATGGTTGTCATAATCGCGTGATTCACGATTCATGTGAGAACGATATTAATCTATGGGTGAGAATCAAGGTTCAGACGGAATCGATGATGAGCTATACGATTCACGCAAATATAACAACTCTTGCATTCGATGAATATAACAATTAGGCTTAATAATGAGCTGTACGATTCATGCAAAGATAACAACTCTTGAATTCAACAAATATAGCTACAAGGCTTAGAGCTTCAAACCAACCCTCATATATTGCCATATTGCAAGTTACTTACCTCCTAGGCTACGTAATCATTTAAAAAAAAAAACGTACTTTTTCTTTTATTAAGGCTAAGCGTTCAAATTTCCAATTTTACAATGAATCTTTAATATCCATACGCATATAGATTTATTTTCCTATTATGATCGAATCTTACGATTCGCGACTCAACTTGGTTCATTGTTTACAGGGCTGCAAACGCACCGAGCTGCTCGTGGCTCGGCTCGACCTATTTAGTTATCGAACTGAGCTCGTTTAGTAAACGAGCCAAGCTTAACACTCCAAAGCTTGGCTCGTTTAGTAAATGAATCAGGCTCGGCTCATTAAGTGAGCCGAGCTGGAACACAATCAACACAATAAAGCTCGGCTCGTTTCCAGACCTTGAAGTCAGTTTATAATCAAGTTGTTTCGATTCACGACTCGATTCATGATTTGACAAGCTTGTTCAAGCCAATTAAAAGGGGGGATATTAATCCTTCAGTCATTGCATAAAATTGTAAAATCCAAGGAAAATCCACAATTCTCAATTGAGAAAAAAGAAGAAGCAAAGACACAGATACCTAATGCATCCAGTTAACCAAACTACTTAGCAGCTATCTGCTGCGGCAGGGGCTTCGGGTGTCTTTCGGCTTCGATTGGATCCAGCCACTTGAGAGGGCGGCGATTGAAGAAAGGCCAGTTGGGAACGGTGATCAGAGTAGTGACGATTACCCCCGAGGCGTACGTTAGCACCATTGTCTTAAACGAGCCCAACGCGTAGCCCGTTGCGAACGCAGCCGCCGCGAAGGCCAGCAGCAGGATCTGCAACAATTGCTCCGCCTGTTTCTGCCCTTGCCAATCCATCTAGTGTGAGGGAGAGAGAGATTATCAATCCACTATATGAGACATAGAATTGAGTTTCTAAGAATTGAAAGAGCGACGAGAATTGAACTATCGAAGCGGCCTATATAATTCGATTTCGACCCGGAGATCGGCGCATCACATGAGAGAGCTAGAGAGAGAGAGAGAGAGAGAGAGAGAGAGAGAGAGAGCTTGCCTGGTTCACCGAACAGAAGACGAGGTCTGATTTGTGACAGAGGAGAAGTACCAGTAGGTAGTATATGGATCGGGTGATGACATACTTGGGGGGACCTCAGCCGTTGGATTTGGCGGTTAAGACAGGATGCCAAGTAAAAGGGTAACCGTTCGATCAACTTTCCACCACGGGGAAAGAAATAAAGGGAAAAGAAGACCCCGGTTCGGTTTTTGGTTTTAGAGAGAAGAGGAGAAAACCCAAAAAAAATACTACTCCGTAGAGTATTAAGCACGAGAGCTGCTACGGTCTACGGGAGTCCGGATCCCCTGTCCGACCTGCCTGTCCCACCACTCTTGATCGTTGATTTCGCAAATTAACGGTTGAGATGGGTCAAGAACTTTTTTTTCAAAACGACGTTGTTTTGGAACAAAACATGCTTGGCCCATCTCAACTGTTAATTTGCGAGATTAACAGCCGAGAGGGGTGGGAGGACAGGCGCGTCGGATAGTGGGGAGTTGGATAGGGGATCTCAAGGCCCACCGACACCGACCGTTACGCGGAGCTCACTCCGGATCCTGTACGGATGATTTGATTAGTTCAATAATTTTAAAATAAAAATTGTATGGACTTGTGAAAAATCAGCTCAATGGAGCACCTACATTTATCGAATTGAGCTGATTTTTCTCAAGCTCACTCTGTTTTTTTAAAAAGTTACAAAAATGGCTCGAATTATTCGTGCGAAATCCGGAGTGGGCCATGTGAGATGGTCGGTGCACCGTCGGTTTCTCCGTAGTTGGTGTCCCTAGCTTTTTTGATTAAATTTCATCTTACATTTTTTCCTCGAGTAATTTTTTCTTCTCTTTCCTCTTTTTACACAAGTTTTATTTTGAGATTAAATGACAATTAAAGTCTAACCAAATACGATTGTATTATTTTAAAAACAAATACGATTCAATACCGTCTTTAACATGTAGTAGTAATATCCAAGCTAACTTAATTTTTCCCATAAACGCTTACGCATCAAGGTGTACAAAAACAGCCGACTCAAAATCGTGAAGTGTGACCATAGTGGGTCGAGCCCGGGGACCCTGCTGTCCCTTTGGGAATCACATGGGTGTGTGCCCATCCGCTCTCAGCAATGGGCCACCCATTTCTAGCACCTAAAAACAAACAAATACGATTCAATACCGTCTTTAACATGTAGTAGTAATATCCAAGTGAACTTAATTTTTCCCATAAACGCTTGCGCATCAAGGTGTACAAAACAGCCGACTCAAAATCGTCAAGTGTGACCCTAGTGGGTCGAGCCCGGGGACCCTGCTGTCCCTTTGGGAATCGCATGGGTGTGTGCCCATCCGCTTTCAGCAATGGGCCTCCCATTTCTAGCGGGGCACATTCTTGCACCGCATGACAAACGAAAACATAAGCAGCTCCTTTTCTCTTGGGAACACACCACCCCACAGCTTTTCATTTTCGAAAATTGTGGTAGAAGGAACAGTATTCAAACAACAAAAACATACACCATTGTCGAAGAGCATTGCTCGCAAAATAACTGTACTCTTTTCCCTCCAAAAGGCTACAACGAAAATCACTATTCTGGTAACAAAACAAAGGGATCCAGATTCCAGATACTCAAAAGAGTAAAAGATCAACTCAAAAAGAGGAACAAATGTCTTCCAAATAACTGATAGACGAGCTGTGTAAAGACTCGGAAAAACTTCAACTGCTAATCTTGTCAAAGCCGGTTTAAGATGATGCACCGCTTCGAAGAGTTTGAGACTTTCTGGATTTGCCGGTTGCCAACTGAGATTCAGGCTGCAAAAAGTATACGAGAAATTAAAACAAATGACGATGCATAATTTAGGCTGCAAATATAAGCCTTAGGGTTTGCATTTCTAGATTGCTGAAAACAATATATTGGCCTACCTCCTTTTTAACCGGCTCTTCCTTCTCGGACAAGGTCAACTCGATATGGCATGGTGATGACATGTAGGCTGCCAATATAAGTAACATATTCTGGTTAGTATTAAGCTAGAAAAGTAGTAACAACAGCAAAAGAGATACAGAAAACACAAAGAAAAGGAATTTACTGCAGATAATTATATGAAAGAAACAGAAAAAATAAAATCAAATCAAACATACGGTTGATTCTTCCATGAGCACGGTAAGTGCGGCGTCTCTGCTTCTGTGCCTGATTAACTTGAATGTGAGATATGAAAAGGGTTTCCACATCGAGACCTTTCACCTGGACCAAATGAATCAACAATGAAGCAACCGAGGGAGAGGTATATGGCAAAGAGTACCAAGAGGGGGGCAGTACCTCGGCATTACTCTCAGCATTTTTAAGCAAGTCAAGAATGAATTTTGCAGATTTCGCAGGCCAACGTCCTTGTCCATTTGAATGCCTGTTCTTTGCCTGAGCAGTTCGTCCTACGCCCCGACAAAAACGTGTGAATGGTATGGCCTGCTTGTGAGCCAAAACGTCTTCTAAGTACCTCTTAGCCTTGATCAAAGGCAGCTTCCTAATGGCATGCGCTGTCTCCCTTGTGTTCTATTCGGACAATAAAAAGTGGTGAATTTTAGAAACTTGCAATGGAAGTAGGGCTGAATATCATGACAGCTAAATCATTCGAGGCAAGAAAAGAAATATGTTGAGGTGATCTCTAAGACAAAATGACTATGACAAAGTCCTGAATGAACAAGAACCATGATCAAGATTGACGAGTAATTGTAGCTTTCTTTGTTTTTTGATCGGAGTAATTGCGTTTTCTAATCATGCAAAGTTGCATTTCTAATGGAAGTAGAGCTTGTTTTAACATTTTGTCTACTTCTTCTACAATGAAAAAAATTCAACAACCATTTTAACAGGGGAAAAAAAGAGAGAGAGGGCGTATATGTAACTCTCCAACACCAGCTAAAGCTATTTTACCAGTTTAGAGGTTAAAATCATTTCAAATTCTAGTTTTAAAAAATATACTTTTATCATGTAACATCATTTACTGAACCTTCTGTCATTTGGTATCGAGAGGTTCACCCAATAACATTGTAAATTGATTTCCCTGAAGTTTACGAGAGACCAGTTCACAAGAAGGCAACAGGCCCCTGCTTTTTTCATCAGGTTTATCTATTCTAAGACAAAACAAAATCAACATTCAAAGCACTTTAGCTACAATTAGCCAATGCCAAATGCCTAGCAGATATCCATATCACACACAAATGCAATAAGCTTGCTTTGCTTCCGACAGACCGCCACTTCTCTGAAAGCATGGTTCTTGCCCCCCTCTCTCCTCCCTCTTTGGAGCTCATTTCAACAGCCATTTTAACAGGAAAAAAACAAGATAGCACGTATATTTAACTCTCGAACACCAGCTAAGCTAACGCTATTTTACCAGTTTAGAGAGATGTTAAAATCATTTCAAATCATAATTTTATCATGTAACATCGTTTACTGAACCTTCTGTCATTTCCTATCGAGAGGTTCACCCAATAACAATTTAAATTGATTTCCCTGAAGTTTACGAGAGACCAGTTCACAAAAAGGCAACAGGCCCCTGCTTTTTTCATCAGGTTATCCATTATAAGACGAAACAAAATCAACATTCAAAGCACTTTAGCTAGCTATTCAAAACATAAGGCTGTGCTACCAGAACAATCCTAGGCACCATAGATCATTCACTAGGAATAACATACATAATTACTTTCTCTATTAACATCTAGTACATCAACAATAAGAACAAGTCATATAGTGTTTGATTTGATCCTGGAGGATAGCTGACATTTTGTCTACTTTCTCTTACAATGAATTAAATTCATTAATCATTTTAACAGGGAAAAGAGGATAGCACGTATATTTAACCCTCTAACATCAGCTACCACTATTTACCAGTTTAGAGAGCCGTTAAAATCATTTCAAAATTCAAATCATACTTCTATTATAAAATGTTAATAATGTAACATCGTTTACTGAACCTTCTGTCATTTATTGTCAAGAGGTTCACCCAAGAACAATGTAAATTAATTTCCCTGAAGTTTACGAGAGACCAGTTCACAAAAAGGCAACAGGCCCCTGCTTTTTTCATCAGGTCATCCATTATAAGACGAAACAAAATCAACATTCAAAGCACTTTAGCTAGCTATTCAAAACATAAGGCTGTGCTACCAGAACAATCCTGGGCACCATAGATCATTCACTAGGAATAATATACATAATTACTTTCTCTATCAACATCTAGTACATCAACAATAAGAACATGTCATATAGTGTTTGATTTGATCCTGGAGGATAGCTGACATTTTGTCTACTTTCTCTTACAATGAATTAAATTCATTAATCATTTTAATGGGGAAAAGAGGATAGCACATATATTTAACCCTCTAACATCAGCTACCACTATTTACCAGTTTAGAGAGCGGTTAAAATCATTTCAAATCATATTTCTATTAAAAAAGGTTAATAATGTAACATCGTTTACTGAACCTTCTGTCATTTATTGTCAAGAGGTTCACCCAAGAACAGTGTAATTTAATTTCCCTGAAGTTTACGAGAGACCAGTTCACAAAAAGGCAACAGGCCCCTGCTTTTTTCATCAGGTTATCCAAATCTAAGACAAAGCAGAAACAACATTCAAAGCACTTTAGCTATTCATTAGAATCATAAGGCTGTGCTAACAGAATAATCATGAGCACCATAGATCATTGTCCACTAGAAATAAATACACATCTATTTTCTCCATCAACATCTAATGCATAAGGGTTAAAAACATATACAGGAAAACTGAAAGGCGACAACATCAAGAGCAGTATACCTTAAAATGAACCCTGAGATCTGCACCCCGGGCTTTGCAGGCTGTAAAAAAGAGGCAACACAAGACGCAATTAGAACAAAACGTGAACAAGGATACAAAAACTACATATGTAGTGTTTTGGAAACATCAAGATGATGTGCAAAGACAGAAAGTAAAGCGGGCTGCTATATATGACCACATGCGGCAATATATCACTGACTTAGATTGTGTACCCACATTTGTTCCCAAAAGGACAACTAATTGAAGCATCCAGCCGAGTGACATCCAACAGTAGTCAAATAGAACTTGCATGCTAGCTCAAGCAGATGGATACTTATTCCAAGTTCATTTAGATTTTTTAGTTAACGTTGATAAACTTATTCCAAGTTCATTTAGATTTTTTAGTTAACGTCGATAACCAAACCAAGCTAATTGAGTGTGAATTCATGATGACAACTCCTCCCGAGCTCGTTCGAGAACCTTTCAAACTAAAACTCAAGCTACTACTCAACTCGTTCAGCTTATGACGTGTAAAAAATTCAAATTAATCAAGATCAGTTCGTGATGGACTCAATTAAAGCCCATTTAAGATCGGCTCAACAGACAAACAAGCCTAGTTTTAACATATCTTTAAAAGATTCCAAACCAAGCTTACTCGGCTCTGTAATTAGCCCTATTTAGAGTTCAACATACTACCCTCCATCTAAATTAAAAACTACGTTCATATTCCTCCTTTAACACGCACAGAAGACAGTGATAAAATAGCACAAGATCAAAACCAACTCTACAATCGAAATACAAAACCAGCTGCAGATCAAATGTAAGGGAAAACAACAGATAACAGATCGTTGATATAAAATAAAATAAAAATAAATGAAGCACTTACATTTTGTGGGGTTATCGGGCTCTTTTGAGTATTTCACCTGAAAGAAAAACAAGAATAAAATGGAAGCGCTTAGAAAAATGCATTACAGCTCGAAATCAGAAGAAGAACAAAACGTAGTCTAGAGAGAGAGAGAGAGAGATTACCATGGCAGCTGCTTCTGCGCCTATACGAGTCCGGAGTACTACGCCGATGACTCAAGCACTTGGTTTTATAAATGCTGCAGGATTAAACCCTAATTTTTTGAGAGCTCGCTCAATGGGCTGGGCTTCTTACGGCCCACGGGCTTCGAAAACCGGATGAACCCACGTTCGGCCCGAAATTTTTGAAGACTTCGAGAGTTTAAAAATATAAGTCCGGCCTTGTCACTTTGGTTTTTTTTTTTTTTGAGCCCAATAAAGAAAGTGGAGGGGGTCCTCTCCATTTTGGGGAAAATTTTTAAGTGCCGAGCGGGTACCACGTGGTGTCCGCTCGCGCATCCGAGCCGTCCATTGCGTGTTTGAACGGCTCAGATTTGAAGAGAGAAAAAGGAGAGAGAAAGTGTTGGGGTGAGAGGAGAGAGAGGGTTTCAATCCGAGCCGTCCAAAAATGTATCGGACGGCTCAGTTGCGCCGAGCGGGTACCATGTCGGCAATATCCGCTCGGCACTGAAAAACTCCTCCCATTTTGGAGATTTTGTTTTAGGCTCGACTATCTTGGAGATTTAACTGGACCAGTTCAGTTTTTTTAGTGTATGGGGGTACATTCAGGATCCGTTTTGATGATAAAAGGCCCGTTGACTTTGTGGAGCTCGTCGAGAACTACAATTACGCCGAAGATTGAGTTAATCCTAACACGGTTTTTCTCGAAATAAATTGGTTTTGGTCGAGTGCATCATTCTGTTATTTTGCCCAAGGTAGATGTGTTTCATAGTTACTCTATATGTTGGTATCCGACAAATGTGATTTTTTACATGATTGAGATTCTGGATATAAGCTTATACGAAGTGAATGGGTTCAACTAATGAATCCGAAAAAGCAAGAGTTAGATGGATAATGAAACCATATCTTTTTCAAGCCCCTCAGCGACTTTATCTGAATTGCGATTTATGATTCTTATTTTATTTGTACTTACCCACAAAAAAGAAGAAGAGAGAAACGGATTAAGTTTAATCTCATAGAGGATACGAGGAAAATAACCAATTTGGTTTCTTGAGCCCTCTCAAATTTTGCATTGATCATGATCATCTATGGGTATACAATGAAAATGATTGTAAATCAATTAACCGGGAGCACGTAATCGAAGACTGTTGCAATAAACCATATCTTTTTCAAGTCTCTCAACGACGTTATCTCGATTGCGGTTAATGATTCCTATATTTTATTATTTTGATGTGGTCATGTCGTCTTCCTTCCTCTTTGCATGTCATAGTGGCTTCATTCAAAGTGGACCCTTCATCTACTTTCGACATATATAGGAGTTCTTGTTGATTCCTCATTTCCTTTAGTTCAAGACTCTTTGAAGGCGGTTGCTAATGTTTTGTCAAGAGCTGTTGGTGGAGGCTCTTGCTTGGTGGGTGATGGGAAAGTAACGTTTTATCCTTATTTGCTTTTGGTATGTTATCTTAATGATGAAATTTTTGTTGAACTCTCATGTATTTTATACTGTTTTTATATAAAGGATGTTCTCATTTTTTGTCATAAAAAATTTAACTGGGTTATCATCATCTGTCAAACAAACAAAGTTATTCGAGTTTGAGCTCGTGTTTCAGCCGTTAAAAGCTTACTCAAGATTGATTTGTTACACAAACAAATTAAGCTTGCACATTATTTGAAAGATCGTTAAGGTTTCAAACAAAGCTAGCTCGAGCAAGCTACTATTCGGCTCGTTCGGTTTACGATATGGAGTATGAAAAATGCAAGCTCTTCAAGATCGGCTCGTGTTTAGCTTGATTAAAGCACGTTTGAGATCGGCTCGTTTGCCTCGTTTCTCACCCCTAAAATTAATCTAGATTGATGTACAAATTAAGACTAATTTTTTTGGCCACCTTTATATACTTTTGAGAGGTCAATAAGACAAATTTGAGAGAAGATAAAAACATAGTATTATTTGTCTTCCTGTATAGAAGTGTTTTGTCAACGCTCATACAAAAATTGTATATGTTAATGCACAATACTCCACTGTGTCGCGGAATATTAGTCTGTTGCAATAACGTATCATACAGGACCAAGTCATGTTTTTTTTTGGAAATGCAAGATGTCCCGGGCCAGCTTGCGCGCACCTCGAATTAATCCTTATAGTCCTTCTCACATCGTTTCAAACACTTACGCGTGGGTGTGAGGTGGCTCAAAGAGTTGCTGGCAAGGAGAATTAAACCTGAAACCTTAGATCATATTCGATTTGGGTATCTAGATCTAAACTTGTCTCTCTGCGCATGGTTCCCAATAAATTTCTCTTCGATTTTTACTTTCATTTTTCTATCTATTTCTCTCCATTCATTACTCCCAAAAATTTCCTCAAAACCCAAAATGAACACAACCTAAATTCCAAATCAAAACAACCAGGCTAACCCCTCGGGGTCAAGTCATGTTAGTTACACCTACATAAATTTTAAACTATATAATAGTAATGTTTTCGATGATGTCACATATTTTGAAAAAACCAAGCATGCCAAACACATTGAAGATTTGGATAATCTTTACGTACATAATATAACAAGAGAATTGACCACAAATTTAAGCAGGTTTTTTAACCCATTGGTGCATCTAATCGGATCACCGACGAATTTTTAAGCTTAATTGTATTTTTAAAAAAATTCACCAATCGGAACGAAGAGCTAAGGTACTTACATTATTAAGAAAAACAAAAATAGAATCATAAATAATAGTAACACGAGAATCTTTATCAAATTTTCAATTTTGGCTTGTTGGTATAATTTCGTTGTTTGGAATGTGACAATTTAACGATCCAAAAAGATAAAATGATGGTGACAATTTGGTTAATGACTTTAGGAATATATTTTCGTGAGGCAGCTCCCAACCTCTTGGTTTGACTAAAAAGTATATAAATCCAACGGCACATAATCCTTTCCTTGTCATTCAATCTTCTTTCACCCTTTTCATTCATTATTATCTCACAATTCCTTTCTTGTCTCCTACTCCTTTTTAGTCTTTTGGGTAATGAAAAGTGTGTCGGGCTAGTTTGCGCCCACGCGCGTGCTTTTCTCATATTTACGTGTCAGATGAGATAGTCTCGAGAATCACCTGAGACCTTGTGCGTGAGCAAACCCTTAACTAACTATCAGGCCAATCTTTTTGGATTCTTGTCTCCAAATCTTCTCTTTTGCAGGGAAAAAAAAACAGGTACATGGCTCTAATGTATGTGTATCAATGTAGGGAGAGAAGCAAAGAATGTCCAGAGAAGAGAGAGAGAAAAATGAAAGTTCTTGGAAAAACAATGTTCTCCCTCCTATCCATCGTGATACTCACCCTCACCTACTCCATCTTCATCGAAACGGTCGACCTCAGGTCTCATTTCTTCCCACTCTTAAACGTCACTGATGAACCCTGCCACACTGACTCCCCGCTCAAGGTGTACATGTACGACCTCCCCCGCCGGTTTAACGTCGGAATGTTAAGTCTCCAGAGATCCAACAAGACTCCGGTGACGTGGCGGGATTTGCCGACGTGGCCGAGGAATTCAGGGCTAGGGAAGCAGCACAGTGTGGAGTACTGGATGATGGCCTCGTTGTTGAGTGAAGGGGAGGACCCGACCCGAGAGGCAATTAGGGTTTTGGACCCAGATTTGGCCGACGCGTTCTTTGTGCCGTTTTTTTCGTCGTTGAGTTTTAATAAGCATGGGCGTAACATGACCAATCCAGCTACCGAGATTGATCGCCAATTACAGGTGCGTGATCATTTCGCGTAAAAAAGTGAGGTAAAATTTAGGGTATCGATTTTGATTTTTTGGAAACTAAAGTGTGAAAGAGCCTCAAAACTGACGATCACATGCATCAAATGAGGTGAAATAGTACCTAGCTAGATGCCCTTTGGTGTGTGCATGTGCAAACCCTTGCAAAAGATGAAAAAAAAAGAGAAAAATCTTGTATATGTGATATAAAAGTAGAAAAGAGGGGAGAAAGAAATTTGAGGTTGAAGTTGTTTTCCTTCTTTCTTGGCACTTTCTTTAGATAGTTAAAGGAGTAGTTTGGAAAAAACCAGTGTGAATCAACCTCAAAATTGAGGTTAATCACCACAAGGGTGTTCCCTGTACAAAAGTAATAGATATAAAATGCATATGCGAAGTCACTTATATGTAAGTATGAGTGGGAGCATGTAAGCGCCTCTAAAAAACATAACAAATTACGGTACTAAAATTTGCGAGAGCGAGTATAAAGAGCGGGAGCCTCGAGCGAGGATTGAGCTGGAGCGGAGCGAGAGCAAATGCCATATCTCCACTCAAAACACTTCTTACAAGACCTCTCTCATGAGTCTAGGTTCTCTACTTCTCTCACTGCCTCACCACACTCTCAGCTCAACAATACACTCCGCCTCTACACAATACACACCCATTATCCATATATTTATGAAGAGAACATGGGGTTAGCTCAAAGCCTTCATGGTAGCATCTGCATCAGCATCAGCCTCTCTACATTTTGAACCAATTTATACCTTAAAAAGTCACATTATTATTTTATCTACCAACTTTCAAAATGTCTATTACATCAGATTCTTTATATTAAAATTATCCCATAAAAAATATTGTTTCTTTATTTAAAAAAAAAATCACCAAACCAAACCCCTCTCTCCAACTTTACTCTCTGGGGAGGTACCTTTGTCCAGGTTCATTTGAATCCAAGAAGAAACGAAGCAATAAAATAAGAACAAGCTTGTGAATAGTTCCTCACCTCTTGTAACAAGAAACTGGAGCAAAACTACAAAATTTGTGAAGTAGCGTGGAAGGCCATGAGACTGGTACAGCTTACTTTCCAGTATTTTGCACGCTACTCTACCGGCAGAAGAGGAATAGAGAGGGAGATGAGGATGCTCTTACGAGTGAAATGATTGGGCGACCGATAGTAGCCGAAAGACCAAGTCAACATATTTTTCATCGTAATTTTTTTTTAAAACACCAATCAAAACAAATAGGAGTAGTTAAAGATATTTAAATTATTAAAGAAAGAAATATAGTAGTTCACAAACTTACATCACCATTGATTCGATTAGAGATACAACTTAAAATTAAACTATAACAATAGGGAATTATTGATCCCAACGAGCTTGACCCGGTGGTCATGACCTTAGAAATTTGCACCTTCAAAAAGTCTCACGGTAGCTGAAACCTCTTAACTATTATCAACTCATTTGGGATCGGTCTATACAGAGTTTCCTTTGGCTTTAGTTAGGACCCTATTATTAAAGGTTGATATTGTCTTCAAAATTAATTAAAGTTCACGTAGGCTGACTTAATTACCTAGATTAATAAAAAAAAACCCAAGAGAATTTATTTATTGTTGGGCCTGGAGTGCCTCAATGGATTTGGTTACACAATGCCATTTCCTGCGACTGCTTTAAAAACAGACTTGCGGGTGCGACATAGAATATCATAAAAAACTTAATTGAAATCCTTCCTACCACCAATTGATTTTAGGAGAGATGGTGAAAAAACGGTCCGACATTTATTTCGCAATTTGGTCCGGTGGCGTAATAACAATATTTGGATTGTGACATCAAGGTTATGAAGTTTGGGGAATTGGGGTGTTGTAGGGCACCTCCAGCTCTACACCGTCCACGTCCATTGATAGAAAACGAATGCGAAAGTGACACAAGCTTATTGATTGGATTATTGTAGAAAAATGAATGAGAAAGTCAATGAGAAAATGTAAAGCACCTCCGTTCCGCTCACTCCGCAATTGACGGTTCGAAGTCTGCCTAGCACAAAAAAAAAAAAAAAACGGTTCGGAGTGAATCTAAGTGTATGCAAATTTAAACTGTTCATCGCTCAATTAAGATCCAAATCGTCAATTACCGAGATCAACGTCCGGATCGATCGCTCTAGACTGTGTAGAGCGGAGGTGCTCTACAGGCTACAGCAGCACCCCGAGATCATTCGTTGATCAAAAATACTAAGAGTAGAGACAATTTGCAGGGATTCGTGCAGAGACAATCGCGTTTGGCCCCATTTCGAGTCCCAAAAAAATCTAGAAAAATATTCATAAATTTTTGAATATTATTTTATGTGGCTGTAAAAAATCAGCTCTTGCGGATATCGGTAAGTATTACTTTTGGATTCGTAAGGGCGAACTGCGGATATCGATAAGTATTACTTTTGGATTCGTAGGGGCAAACGGCCCCATAAAATAATATTCAAAAATTTATGGATATTTTTCTAGATTTTTTTGGGACCCAAAATGAGGCCAAACGCGATTTTCTCTGCACAGATCCCTGTAAATTGTCCCTGCTCGTAGCAGGACTGATCATTCGATCTACTTTGATTGACCGAAAAAGGATACAAATCCAACGGTACAAAATCGGTTCCTTATCATCCAATCTTTTGTCACTTTCGCATTTATTTTTTCTTATTCCCTCCGTCCCAAATATTTGTCCGGTTCACAAAACGAGAATTAAAAAATAATATATTTTTTAAATGATAAATTCGATTTTTTTTCATAAATTACAAAAACTCATCAATATCTATTGAATTGTTGAAAAAAATAGAATTTTTCTTGCAAAAATTAAATTATTTTTACATCATCTTTTTGAGGACCGGACAAATATTATGGAACGGGAAAGAAATAACAATTCCTTTACTCTTCCGGTTGTCCCCTCCCCTACCCTCCCCTTCCCTTCCCTTCCCCTCGCCACATTCAAACAAGAAAGACAGTTTATTACAGACATGTCCATACAGCCACACACAGGAGAGAGAATCACAAAAAACCCTAGAGAGAGAGAGCAATGAAACTGTTCGGAAAAACAGTCCTCTCTCTCATCGCCGTCCTCATCCTCACCCTCACCTACGCCGTCTTCATCGGCACCCTCGACGTCCGCTCCCACTTCTACCCCCTCCTCAACATCACCGCCAGTGCGCCCTGCCGCCGCAACGAATCCCTCCTCCGCGTCTACATGTACGACCTCCCCAGGCGGTTCAACGTGGGAATGCTGGATCGCCGGAGCTCCGACGAGACTCCGGTGACGGCGCGGACTCTTCCGGCGTGGCCGGGGAGGTCCGGTCTGAGGAAGCAGCACAGCGCCGAGTACTGGATGATGGCGTCGCTGCTGTGCGAGGGGG
Source organism: Rhododendron griersonianum (assembly GCA_018127125.1). Classification (NCBI taxonomy): domain Eukaryota; kingdom Viridiplantae; phylum Streptophyta; class Magnoliopsida; order Ericales; family Ericaceae; genus Rhododendron; species Rhododendron griersonianum. The sequence continues at coordinate 3,561,591 of CM030799.1, read as the reverse complement.
AGGACCCGACTCGCGAGGCGGTTAGGGTTTTGGACCCGGACTCGGCCGACGTGTTCTTCGTGCCGTTTTTCTCGTCGTTGAGTTTTAATACCCACGGGCATAACATGACCGATCCGGCTACCGAAATCGATCGCCAATTGCAGGTGTACACTTGTGTGATTTGAATTTTGAACTAGTTAAGCTTAGTGGCGTAATCTATTCGGGCCCTCCGCCCCCTTTCCCAATCCTTGCTTAGTGCTCGCGGTCTCAGTCCTCGAATTTAGTAATCTCGGATATTTTTAGAAGACAATATCACGCTCGCGCTAACGCACGCGTATTAATTTAGGACGGCAAACGAGCCGAGTTGAGCTTTGTTGTGTTCGAGCTCAGATCGTTTAATAAACCGAGCCAAAAACTTGAGCTCGATCTCGGCCGAGCCAAGCCCTTAACGAGCCGAGCCTGATTCATTTACTAAACCAGCCAAACCTACTTTTTTGAGCCGAGCTTTGGAGTGTTAAAGCTCGCATTGTTTACTAAACGGGCCCAAAGCTCGAGCTCGGCTTGATTACTAAACGATTCGAGCCGAGCCCAAACCATTCTGAGCCTCGAGCAGCTCGGTTCGTTTGCAGCTGTACGTGTTATGTGACTTAGGAACTACTTATTGTTTTGTTGCCTTAGAGAATCTCCAGCCATTATAATGCTTTTAGCCTTTTAGTCTAAGTTACTCAGATTTAAGTAAAAGGTTCAATTGATATGAAGGTAAGAATACTATAAAGAGCAAACTTAAACCTAAGCATAAATGTCACTAAAAACTTCACTAATGACATAGTGGTAAATTCGTTCGAGATGGAAAAAAATCCAAGTCTCCCTTTTCCGAAGTAAAAATTAAGCGAAACACAATCTGATATAGGTTGAAGTCAAGGATTCAAGTGGATTTTTAGGAATCTTAGGATTACCAAGATATTGATCAAAAAAGGTTAAGGGCTGGCGATGGTCTAACCGCTCACTTGCCTTTTTGATTGATAGAATTTTGTGGCGCAAAGGGTTTGAACTTTGAATTGGAGTATCTATTGTGTTAATAGCACACATAAGTTCTGCTTTTTAGAAATAAATTTTGTTCTCTATTGCTCAAGGACCGAGAGCCGTCCAGGGAGCTATATAGTATATACTGTTTAGGTTGCTGTAAAGGGAATCTGTTTTGTTTTGATCTTCCCTGGGCATGAATACAAATCCAAATTTAGATAGTAATTTATCCAAATTTTGTACTGGTATCCGACAAAGTACATCAATTTTGTCTGCTAAATTCATGGTCTAACTGTGATGAATTTGGTTTAGAGTACATCTAGGATTTGAGGCTTTAGCTGCTTATTAGACATTAGGCAGGTGACGAAATTGGATTTCGGTGAGGTATTTTGTGTGGAATGGGTCTTGACTCCTGATGATGAAACTTATGCAGTTTGAAATTGTTAAAGTCTAAAGAAGACATCTGATTGGAGTCTTGGAAATTGGGTTGCTATGAGAAAGCTAAGCTATGCCTTCTTTACTTTGTTTAAACATGCTCTGAACACCCTCTTCTACACTTGGTCTATAACTCTCTTTCGGACCTTGGTAGAACCATCTTATTTTCATATTCAGCCCTACAATGAAATTCACAAAAATTAGAATGAAAGGAGTACAATAATGCAGCATGCTAAAAAAGGAATTCTAGGCATTTATCGCTGGCACTGAGAGATCTCATAGAGGGGCTTACTAGTAGGAATAAGGACTTGATTTTACACTAAACTCCAGTTCTTTATAGATTTTACCTGATTAATGGCCACTTCTTGTTGCCTATAACTAGTAGGAGAATTGTTAATGAAGGGGTCATATCATCTCGCAGTTAGCCTTGTTTAAACTAATCAGTTACATGATGTGCTCCTATTCTCGGACCATCACAGAAACGCAATGGTCAGTTTGAATTAGTGCTTTGATGTATCAACTCAAAGCAAAGAGGTGTTTTTTTTTTGAACTGTTTGATAGCTTGTAATCAGATTTCTAATTGCCTAATGCAGCCCTTTGCAATGAGCCTTTCTGCTGGATTAGATGGCTACCTTTCAAAGTGTAATTATTTGAGAAAAACTTGTTTGTTTCATGACTATGGGATCGTCGAGTTGCTTTCTGCTGCTTATTTTATGTTTTAACTACTTTCTCTGTCTTTTTGTTATACAATCCAAAACTTTTGATCCACTTCAGGATCTCCTTTTATTAACGATTTATTAAATGCAGGTTATTGTCTTTTTGAATGTTCTCAGCACCACTTTTGCCACATTACCATGATAATGAATCATGTGCCACTCCCTCTGGCCCCTGTTTCTTCAACTTGTATCCCTACGAAGTCTGAGAATGGGTGATTTTTTTTCAGGTTGATGTACTTAAATTTCTGAGGGATTCCAATTATTGGCAGAGGTCAGCGGGCCGAGACCATGTAATTCCCATGAATCATCCAAATGCTTTCAGATATCTTCGGGAGGAGGTGAACGCATCTATTCTCATTGTTGCAGATTTTGGCCGCTACCCTAAAATCATGGCAAATTTGAACAAAGATGTGGTGGCCCCATACGTGCATGTTGTGGATTCATTTACTGATGATGACCCTCCAGATCCATATGGGTCTCGTTCTACACTTATTTTCTTCAAGGGGACGACCGTGAGGAAAGATGTAAGTTGGTTTTCAGGGTTGAAATATCTCTCTTATTCTCTGGACTGGTGGAGCTAAAATATCTCTCTTATTCTCTGGACTGTTGCAGGAAGGAAAAGTTCGCGCTAAACTGGCAAAGATATTAGTCGGTTACGAGGATGTCCACTATGAAAACAGCCATGCAACGGGAGAAAGCATAAAAGCGGTATGATTTAAAGTTGTATGAATGAGCTCAGAATGCTATTTTTGTTGTCTGGCTTCGAAAGTGCACTTAGAACAAGAGTCTGTTGGTAAGGACATTATTAGCGACTCCTCTGCCTGATCAACTTTCTTGTAGGTGGGTTTTTACTCATCAATATTCTTTTTGCATCACAATGTGCTTGCCTATTTGCTTTCATTTTAGAGTAGTTTAAGGTTTTCAGAGGGGAATGGCCCCTGCCTCCCCTTGTGTTTTTTTTTTTTTTGAACTGTGCCTCCCCTTGTGCTTGGCCACTGGTAGTTAGTCACTGTTAAAAGGCTTGTTTGTGAACTGGTCAAATTGTAAAGAGCACTGTCTTTGAATCCAGTGCTGTCTCTTCCCCTTCATTGCATTCTGGCTTAAATTACACATCCCCAGTATTTTGAAGGTCAATCATTTATATATTGCATTCTGCATGACTCGTACTGGAATTCTATTGTTTGGTGTGCACGACAGAGTGATATTTCCTATTGTTAGGTTGCCTCTGTGAGTCCCCTCAGGCTATGTTTGATACGTCCGACTAATAATAAGTGGATATGCGATCCCCTAGGATGAGTATGGGATTACTATTGCCAAATCTTCGATGGATATGTAATTTGTCCACTAATATTACACTCAAGCTGGAAATGTGGTTCCCACGGTTTTCTTATCAAATCCCACTTGAAAATGAGTCAATCAAACATGCCCTTTTAGTATTGTAGTTACCTTATGTTCTCTCATTTTTTCTCTCTTTTGTTATTCACAGTCCACAGAAGGGATGCGTTTATCAAAGTTCTGTCTGCATCCTGCCGGAGATACCCCTTCCTCTTGCCGTCTGTTTGATGCTATTGTGAGCCACTGTGTTCCTGTCATTGTGAGTGACCAAATTGAGCTCCCCTATGAGGACGAATTAGACTACACCCAGTTCTCAGTTTTCTTCTCTGTCAAGGAGGCATTGGAACCAGGTTACCTGGTTACGCAGCTCCGGCAGTTTCCGAAAGAGAGATGGCTGGAAATGTGGAGACGGCTGAAAAGCATCTCCCATCACTTTGAATTCCAGTATCCTCCAAAAAAAGAAGATGGTGTGAATATGATATGGAGACAGGTAAAGCACAAGGTTCCTGCTGCCAAACTTGCTGTACATAGAAGCCAGAGGTTGAAAGTACCAGATTGGTGGCGCCGAAGGAGATAGCAGGGGAGCCTTCCTTTTTTGATACTACACGCCATTATTATTCATTGGGAAGACTTACGCAATCGAGTAGTTTCTCAACAATTCTTTTGGTCGTCCAATGTACAGACCTGCTCTTTTTGTCAGTGTATTTGGGCAAGGAGTGTTCCATACCATCTGTGTTCAATGTTAGGTCAGTTAGAACTGGTTCTCTGGTTACTTAGGTTGCTTTATACAATCAGTGAAAACAGATCCATCTCGTCCTCGTGGAGTTGGAAACTGCTACTGCTAGGGTATATACTTCCAGGTTGATCCAAAACAAGTGCTGGTAAGACGGTTTCCGCAGCTGATGATTCTTCTTGGTATGGAGGTGGCCATTTTTCAACTTCTTTGTGAATATTACTGAGTATTGTTGCTCTCGGATACTAGAAATTTGTCATTTGCCACTCCTTAAAGTATCCCACCTTGAATACGTACATGCGATCGGTTCTGTTTACTAAACCAATTTGAGTTGTTGACCTAAACTGAAAGATAGGCGACTGCGCTTCCTAGGTTGGCCTTTTTTTTTTTTTACTCCCACGGCTGAAAGCCAATTCTCCTATTTCTCAAGGCAAAGCTTATCTATCTTAAATTTCTCTGACTTGCTGTGTTGGTTGCAATAACCTCTATATGTGTCTTTACGTCGGGGGTTTTATGTCGTCTGCTTAGAGCTTATTCAGATAGTTCCATGGAGTTGGGTGTTGTGTCCAAAAAGCTCATACATGCGCACAGATTTTACGTGATTCGACATTTGCGTAAATCGTCGGACAATTAATTTCAATGTGTGGAGGAGAGATAACAATGGTTCACCATAACGACCCGTCTCCGCCTAGTACAATGTTGTCCATGTTGGGCGCTAGTGCCGGCCCTGAGCTAAAGCTCAAGCTTCTTTAGGCCTTCCCATTCTCGTATCGACTTATCTCTCATCTCCACTGATGGTAGTCTGACTTGCAGACGCCTTTGTTAGCAAAAAGCCCTAAATCATAAGCAGAATGTTGTTGTGTTTGATCATTCCAAAGCTGGAACGAACTTCAACTATATGTTTGATGTCGTACTTACGATGACTCTAATCTTACTTAGTACTATGTAACAATTCAGTTACACTAACAAAGGAAAGAAAAATGAAACGGGAAATTAAGGAATTTCTTCTTCAATTTTTCGGGTAACCATATTCGATTCTCCACAATCTGAATTGTTCACTCTATGGGACCTTTTGATTAGATTATCTTCTTTTTTTAAAAAAAAAATTGGCCAAGGATAATCAAATTGATAAGATATTGATAGTTCTCTGATCGGATCTCTTTTACCTTAAAAGAGATAACGATTGACAAAAAAAACAACAAAAAATTAATTCAACAAGTGGCTAGCGTTGTCCAAGTAAGCTTATTTTGTGCATGCTCGAGCTTGGGCTTAGCCGGATCACAAAACACACACATGCATGTGTGTGCCTCACATGTCTTGCGAGTGTGGGAATGGAACAAGTCTCCTGCCCAATTTTTCTTTGCTCCAATCCGGTCCAGTATCGAACCTTTGTGGGTTTTTCTTCGGTTCAAAACAATGATCAGAATCGTTCATTTTGTAGAGCATGTCAAGTCAAACACATTAGTTTGATAAAAAATTGATAGGTACGTGGATAAAATGTATTTGCACAAGAAAAACATCAACAAACACATACAACCTACCTACACAGTGTATTTGGACCCCAAAAAATACCAGAAAGTCTATGGGTACAGATTTTTGGTACAAATTTTGTACATAGATTTTTTGTGGGGCCCACTACGGGTCCCACGCAAATGATCCGAGTCGATCAGCAAATGTAAAATGTTTTTTCAAGGGCTCCTGCAAAAATTCAGCTCAATCCAATACTTATAGGTGTTCAATCCAATCATCTAATTTTTCATTTAGATTTCAGGATATGAAAAAGTTAGATGATTGGATCGAATATCTATAAGTATCGGATTGAGCTGAATTTTTGCGAGGGGCCTTGAAAAAATGTTTTACATTTAATGATCAGCTCGGATCATTTGTGTGGGACCCGTAGTGGGCCCCACAAAAAGTCTATGTACAAAATTTCTACCAAAAATCTGTACCCAGACTTTCTGAAAAAATACAACCCTGCTAACCACACATACATTTGTACACAGATTTTGTTGTGGGGTCCACCACGGGTCCTACAAAAATGATCCGAGCCGTTCATTAGATGTAAAATATTTTTTCAAGGGTCTCCGTAAAAAATCAGCTCAATCTAATACATATAGGTGCTCGATCCAATCATCTTAATTTTCATTCAGATTTCCGAGTAATGAAAAGTTAGATGATTAAATCAAGCACCTATAGGTATTGGATTTGCTCCAAGGCCAGCAAGGTTGTATGGCACATAGTATCGGGCTGCTAAGAAACATCATGTGTGTCATATGAGTGTATTCGGAATACGAATGTTGTGATGGATGTGTGGTCAGACTTAGTGAGATTGAATTAGAAACGAAAACATTCGTGGAACAGCCGGGGTAGCACCATTAGAAGCTAAGATGAGAGAACAAAGACTAAGGTGATTTGGTTATGTCTACTGTGACGCAATAATTAGGAGGAGTGATATGATTACGGTAGATGATAACACTAAGGGGAAAGGTATATCGAAATTGACATTAGAAGCAGTAGTGCGCAAAGATCTAAGCTTACTGAATATTACGGAACACGATGCCTTCGACAGAACTCAATAAAAAATACGAATTTATGTGGCCGACTCCAATTGATTATTTCATTAATTGTGCGTGCTACTAGCAAATCTCGTTGTAAATTGTTGGGAATAAACATCTGGATTCAGAGAAAGGCACAGGCCGAATTCTTTCGAATCCTTTACTTGAATGTCAAGGGAGAGAAAAAGAGACTAATAAAAAATCATTTTTGTAACTGTACGAATAAAAAAAATCATTAATCTTCCTACTTTTGGTCTGTGCAAGAAACGAACTAAAAAATCAATTTTTATTTATTTATTTATAAACAATCGTTTTTGTCGTTTAGAATATATGCTTTGTATTTTGGGCTCATTTGTAATTCGGGCTTGTCCAACATCCAACTTAAACAGATGCAAATCCCTTGCTTGAATGTTTAGCGAGAGAGAAAGAAATCACAAAAGGGAAAAAAAAAATGCTGAAGTAATGTGTCTTTTACTGGCCGGAAAAGGAATTAGTTGAGATGCGCGTAAGTTGGCCCGGACATTCGGTTATCAAAAAAGAAAGTGTGTTTTACTGTTTCACTACTTGAACTATTTATAGGGTGGATTGGAGTACTGGGGTGGTTAAGGAGGAAATGGGAGAATGGCTTAATAATTGGGCGATACAAGTAGAAGATGAATTGAAGCTAATGACAGCAGCCGAAACTGCAGAAATGCAGCAATGGAACAAGCAATCCATATACAAAGTCCCGGAAGGCGTCACGGTTTTGAACAGTTTCGCCTACAAGCCTGAGTTCGTCTCGTTTGGGCCTTACCATCACATGGAGTCCCACTTGGAGCAGATGGAGAAGCACAAGCGCCGCGCTCTCCTCCATTTTCTCAAGAGGTCCCGAAAGCCTCTTGCATCCTACGTCGCGGCTCTGGCCGAAGTCGCTCAAAGCCTGAAAGACTCCTACGAGTCACTTAATCCTATTTGGGAAGCCGACACCGACCGTTTCTTGGTGCTGATGATTCTTGATGGCTGTTTTATGCTAGAAGTCATGCGTACCTCAACGTTGGAGATGGATGATTATTCTATAAACGATCCAATCTTCAGCAAGCATGGGAAGCTCCACGTTGTGCCTTATATCCGACGTGACATGATGATGCTTGAAAATCAACTCCCCATGCTTCTTCTCACCACGCTTGTTGCAGTTGAAAAGGAGGAGGGAACTGAGGTGATCATGATCATCTCATATATATCTGTTTCCCTTCATTTTGTTCGTTTTTAATTTGATCCATCGATCGATCTCCTTCTAAAGTTTCACATTGCACAAGGAACAACACCTCCGTCCCAAAATTTTAGTACACTATGGAAAACCGACTCAACCCGATATGGGTAAAAACGTTTACGAAATATCCAACTTTGCTTTAAAATACAGGCCTGAATTCTGTAGCAAAATGGATGTTTCGTAAATGCCTTTACTGATATCAAATTGAGTTAATTTTTTACAGATATGGTAAACAAACTATTTTGAATAAAATGAGTTGTTCGAATTTTTTTTTTTTTTTTTTGTAGAATTCAAGACGGGTCTAAAGTGCGTATGTACACAGTGTATGATGTACCTATAGCAGCTAGCAGCCTAGCACTCATTTTTTCTTAATTACCACAAAATTTTCTCTACAAGAATTAAAACTCGCGCCTTATTGATGATCAATTTGCACTAAATTACTTTTGATTTTGTTTTTATGAACTTTTGTTAGTTTTTTTTTTTTTTTTTATCGGCAAAAGTAATTAATATTTTTTATTAATAGAAAAAGGGGAAGGAGATTGCGATCATAGGTTGGAGGGAGGAGATTGCAATAAAAGATCATGAGGAATCTGTGAACAAGCTCATTCGCGAGTTCTGCTTCCCCAACCCCTGGTTCCCACTCGACTCCAGCATTGGCAAATGCTTGCACTTACTCGACGTGTACAGGTCAAGTCTCCTTATGGAAGACACCCGCGAGAGAATTGCCTTTCTATTCATGAGGAGGAGGAGCACGGGAGGAGCTGGCAATTACGAGGTCATCCGGTCTGCGATGGAGCTCAGCGACGCCGGGATCCGATTCAAGAAAAGCAGGAGCGCGAGCCTGAACGACATCTCCTTTACAGGCGCCGGGGTGCTGAGTCTCCCGCCCATAGTGTTGGACGACACCACCGAGTTTACGTTTCTGAACCTCATCGCTTTCGAGCGGTTCCATGTCGAGGCGGGGAACGAGGTCACCTCCTATATCTTCTTCATGAGCAAAATCATCCAGACGGCCGAGGACGTTAGCCTCTTGCACGCCGCAGGGATCATCAAGAATGCCATCGGCAGCGACAAAGGCGTGGTCAAGCTCTTTGAATCCCTCTCTAGGGATGTAACGCTTGACCCGGACAGCAGCCTGTATGTGTTGCATGGGAAGGTGAATAGGTACTGGAAGGAGCGGCGAGTGCGTGTGTATCTAATGAACAACTATTTTAGGAACCCTTGGGCGATTCTCTCGCTCATAGCTGCTGTTTTCCTCTTCTTCTTCACGCTGGCACAAACGGCATACACCATTCTATCGTATCACGATCCGACCAAGAATTCTCGATGATCCGTCCCCTCCACCCCCAAAATAAGGCCAGTTTAGTTTGATTGCTTGCCAAAATAAGGCCAGTTCAATTGCCAGAGATATATGCTTGCCTATGTTCTGGTCTAAAACCTTCTTGTTCTAGAGCCTTTCAACAAGACTAGAAGTCAAAATTCTTAGGGTTTTGTTTTGGGTTCCTTGGGCTGGGCCTAGGCCTTCAAGTGTTATGGACTTTGTCTATTTTGAGTGTGTGGACTTTGTTCCCATTTAACTGTAATTTTCAATTTTTGGTTGGAATCCCGTTTTCCTTTTTCTTTTAATAAAATATTACTTTTGCCATTCAAAAAAGAGAGACTAAGAGTCGTGGCACACGCAATGTGTGTGCAAAAAGTTTAGGTTATGCATATCCTGAAAGTACTTAAAATCGTGATTGTAATCTACATCGCAATGTCACGTGCATTTGAGGAGTTATTATTATTATTTTTAATTATACTTGTTTATCTTTTACAGTATTTTTTGGATACTGATTTTCGCGTTCCAAGATTTACTGCAGGCGCTCCACCTTTTTGTTTTTTATACTGTGATGTTGCTGGCAACATCACAGTGTATTTTGTTTTTACACTGTGATGTTGCCAACAACATCACAGTGTAAAAACAAAAAAGTGGAGCGCCTGCAGTAAACCTTGGAGCGTTTTTCCCTAATCACTGTTGAGAAACGGCGGATGCGCACCAGTGCCGAGATTCAACAGAAATAACTCACAATCCCAAAGCAATAAGCCAATAAAAATGAGATGAAATAAAATAGAAGAGAACACACAAGACTTATTTGGTTGGGCAAAATCATGCCTACTTCACAGAAGAGAACCGATTCTTCACTATGAGAGAATAACTTGTACAAGAACACATGACACTCGGGCAAAATTAATTACATAACCCAACCCCTTGTACACCCACTCTCACCCAACCCAAAGAACAGATTACAAAGGATTATACCCACCCTTTCTTTCTCTCACGTACACAAGTACACTGGACTTGTACACTATTTCTTTTCCTTGTACCAATACTGACCAAGGGCAAAGCCTTAAAAAAGGAATATGGAAGCTTCTGGTTCCCTTGGAATATAGAAGGTCTCATTTGCAAATAAATAATGGTTCACTGTAACAACCCGTCTCCGTCTAGTACAATGTTGTCAATGTTGGCCACACGCTAGTGCCGGTCCTAAGCTAAGGCTCGAGGTTCTTTATGCCTTTGAAAATTTGTAAATGTTAGGGGACCATTTTATTTTTGATACCGTCTTCCGATTCTCACTTATCTCTCATCTCCACTGACAATAGTCTGACTCACCCTCTGTAGACGCCTTGATTAGCAAAAGCCCTAAATCATAAGCAGAATGTTGTTGCGTTTGATCATTCCAAAGCTGGAACGAACTTCAACTATTTGTTTGCATGTGAATCTACTTGTTTGATGTCGTACTTACGAAAACTCTAATCTTATAATATGCTAGTACGTACTATATATGTAACAATTCAGTTACACTATTTCTTGTTTTCTTTTTATTCGATCTCAACTTCAACAAAGGAAAGTAAAATGAAACGGGAAATCAAGGAATTTCTTCGATCTTCATCATTTTTTTGGGTAACCATATTCAATTTTCTCCAAAATCTGAATTGTTCACTCTATGGGACCTTTTGATTAGCTTATCCACAAGGATAATCAACTGTTTGTTTTTTGATTGGCTAAGGATAATCAAGTTGATAGGATATTGAAAGTTTTCTAATCGAACCTCTTTTATCTTAAAAGAGAGAACGATTGACAAAAAAACAACAAAAGTAATTCAGTGTCCAAGTAAGCTTATTTTATGCATAGTCGAGAGCTTGGGCTTAGCCGGATCGCACAACACACACATGCATTTGTGTGTCACGCCCATGTCTTGCGAGTGTGGGAATGGAACGAGTCTCCTGTCCAATTTTCCTTTGGTCCAATCTGATCCAGCATTGAACCTTGGCGGGCCTTTCTTAGGTTCACAACAATGAACGAAATCGTTCATTTTGTAGAGCACGACAAGTATAAACACATTAGTTTGATCGAACATCGATAAGTGCGTGAAATTGAATATGACATATTCGTAAAAGAAAAACGTCTACGAACACGTACAACCTACATACACAGTGTATGTGGACCCACAAATGAGCAACCCGACTATGTGCACAAAAATTTGCGTGCACAGACTTTTTCCAATATATGAGTGTGTGAGCGTTAATTGGGATCCGGAGATCCTGTTGGGCAGATCCCTGTAGGGCGCCCTGTAGGGCAGAACACAACCGTTCAAATTCAACGGTCCGGATTTAAAATGAAACTTTTCCGGAGAAGAGTTAAACTCTTCCCCGGAAAAATTTTATTTTAAATTTGAATCGTCCAAAACACTCTTGAATGGTTGTGATCTGCACTATGTACACACCCTGTAATTGTGCTTGCTACTAGCAAATCTCGTTGAAAATTGTTGGGAATAAACATCTGGTGGTAGGATTCAGAGGAAGGTACAGGCAGAAATTTTCTTTTCCTTTGCTTGAATGTCAAGGGAGAGAGAAAGAAACGAATAAAAAATCTTTAATCCTCGTACTTTTGGTCTGTGCAAGAAACGAATAAAAATATAATCCTCCTACATTTTCTATAAACAACCCTTTTTTGGGTTCATTTGTGATTCGGGCTCATCGAACATCCAACTTAAACAGATGCAAAATTACCTCATAAGCTCTAGTTTCGACTTGCACTTTTTACTTTATGTTAAAGTAAACCTACCCAATTGAATTAAATTTATACGGCCCCGTAAATTAATATGTCTACAACCACATACAACGTTATATACACAATAAGCAGTCTGTGTGGAACCCATAAATCATATATGCGTGAGTAGGCATGTCAACGGATCGGATCCGATCCGAATCCGACAGATCCGGATCCGATAAGACTGGATCCGATCCGAATCCGATAAGACTCAGATCCGATAGTGGAAATCCGGATCCGATCCGAAAAATTTGGATCCGATCCGGAAATCCGAATCCGATCCGAAAACTTTTTTACTTCAAAAATTTTAGGGAAAAAAAAAATTTTTTTTTACAATTTTTTTTATTAAAAATTTATTTTCCAAAAAAAAATAAAAGAAAAAATTGAAAATAAAAATACAACTTCTTAAACATTTTTTTTTCAAAATAAAAAACTTACTGTTTTTTTTTAAAAAATTTAAAAAAAGGTTTAAAAAAATAAAGTTCGGATTCGGATTGATAACGGATTTAATCCGATCCGATCCGAATCCGATCCGGATCCGAATCCGTTATCGGATTCGGATTATCGGATCGACGTTATCGGATTCGGATCGGATTTTTCGGATCGGATCCGGATCGGATCCGATCCATTGACAGGCCTATGTGTGAGCATAAATTGTGCGTGGTAATAAACACCCAAGGGTTGCCCCAGTAGTTCGGCCTGAAGCCCAAGCTTTGGGAGTACTTCTCAAAGTCTGGGATTCGATTCTCCACCGGATAAGTACCCAGACGTAAGAGGGGAGTTGTGACTGGTGTAGCTGCACTAGTTTTCCCAAAGGTTTGGGTTGTGCATGTCGGGTCCATATATTGACTTGGCTGTAGGGCATTCCTCCGTTATAAAAATAAAATAAAAATTTGTGCATGATAATAGCAGAACTTGTTGTAAATTGTGGGGAATAAACATCTGGTTGTAGGATTATGAGGAAGGCACATAGAGAATCCCCAGAATGCTTGAGAATCCCCAGAATCCTTTCAAATCCCTTACTTGAATGGAGAGAGAGAGAGAGAGAGAGAGAGAGAGAGAGAGAGAGAGAGAGAGAGAGAGAGAGAGAGAGAGAGAGAGAGAGAGAGAGAGAGAGAGAGAGAGAGAGACCACAAAAAGGGAAAAAAGAAAAAAAGAAGAAAAAAGATGCTGAAGTAATGTGTCTTTTACTGTTTTACTAGCTTGAACTATTTATAGGGTGGATTGGAGTACTTGAGTGGTTAAGGAGGAAATGGGAGAAAGGTTTAATGACTGGGCGATACAAGTAGAAGATGAATTGAAGCTAATGACAACAACCGAAACTGCAGAACTGGAGCAATGGGACAAGCAATCCATATACAAGGTCCCGGAATGCGTCACGGGTTTGAAAGTGAAAGCCTACAAGCCTCAGTTCGTCTCGTTCGGGCCTTACCATCACATGGAGCCCCACCTGGAGCCGATGGAGAAGCACAAGCGCCGCGCTCTCCTCCATTTTCTCAAGAGGTCCCAAAAGCCTCTTCCGTCCTACGTTGCCGCTCTGGCTGGAGTCACTCAAAGTCTGAAAGACTCCTACGAGTCACTCGATCCTATTTGGAAAGAGGACACCGATCACCAGTTCTTGATGCTGATGATTCTTGATGGCTGTTTTATGCTTGAAATCCTGCGTGCCTCGAATCTGTGGGATTCGCGGCAGATGGATGATTATTCTGTAAATGATCCGATCTTTAGCAAACATGGGAAGCTCCACGTTGATTCGCGGCAGATGGATGATTATTCTGTAAATGATCCGATCTTTAGCAAACATGGGAAGCTCCACGTTGTGCCTTATATCAGACGTGACATGATGATGCTTGAAAATCAACTCCCCATGCTGCTTCTCACCACGCTTCTTGCTGTTGAAAAGGAGGGAACTCAGGTCACCATCATATATTTATTTCCCTTCATTTTGTTCGTTTTTAATCTGATCGATCAATCGATCTCCTTCTAAAATTTCACATCGCACAAGGATCAACACCTCCGTCCCAAAATTTTATAAGTATATTACATAAAACTGTACGATCGTGAATAAAGAACATACATTCTATTTTTGTGCATAATTTTTCAAATTTCATCGCACCAAATTCAAGACCTCAATTAGTTCTTCTAATCAGTGTAAAAAAAATTCAAAAATACTATGCACGAAAGTACTTTTATTTTTGCTTCGGCAATTACATGACTTCTCATAGTACGTAGTAGATTAAAAATTTAGGATGTAAGGAGTAATTTTTTCTTACCACTAAATTTCTCTATAAGAAAACTCGCAAGGGCTCGAGCCTTATTGATCAATGCACGCAAAATTACTTTTAATTTTGTTTTTATGAACTCTTTGTTAGTTCTACGTTAACCTTTTTACTTTTCTGATCGGTCACCTAAATGATAAAAAATAAAAGAAGAAAAATTAATGAACAAAATTTAAAGAAATTACTAAGGACAAAAAATGCTCCACTCAGAACAGACAACTATTTAGATTATTTTTCTATTTTTTGAACTTTTCTTGAGTTCGCTCAACATATGTTTGGTTTTTTTCAATTTCTCTAGTTGAGACGAATTTAAAAAATCAAGTATTTTAATTAAAAATAAAAACAATTTACGAACAAGGAACAAAATCCATTGTAAAAAAAAAGTTAATTTAGTACGAACTCAAATCTTTTTTTAAGTTAATTTAGTACAAACTCAAATCCTTTTTTTTTTTTTTTGGCTTTCCTATTTCTCATTTCAATAAGAAGAGAAAAGGTTATATACCGATGAGGTGGAAACCATGGTGTTTCTGCCTAGAATTTTGTTCCCACTGAGTGTTCATTACGGTAATTTGAACCATTCATCTTGTAGGACTCGCAAAAGTTGCAAGTTCACGCAAAAAAAATCAGCTTGATCGGACACCAATAAGTATATCAAAAATTGAATTTTAGTTTATATAATAAATGATGATGCACAGTTTAACTTAAAAACTATTGACAGAATCCAGGTTGTCTATTTTATAAACCAAAATAATTAAATTTTTGATTTACCTATAGATGTCTGGTAGAGCTGTTTTTTGCGTGACTACACAACTTTGCGCCTTTGCGGTCTCTACAAAATGAACGATTTAGACGACGGTTTCGGTTTCTGCCTCATCAGGACACAACTTAGGTGGAGTTTTTTTGTTTAACACGGAAGGGTAAGAGAGAAATTTCACTTATCACCTCCACTAAGCAATTGCTGACTAGGGCTTAGGTGGAGTTCATCTTAGCACTTTTTTGGTTTTTTTTTTGGTTTTGTTTTGTCCTTATTCAAATTTTTTTTCGCGTATGTTACTTTTGGGCCTCATTTTTTTGGTTTTCTGATTTGTCTCTTCAAAACAAATTAGAAAAGTAAAAAATTATGACTTTTACCCAAATATTTTGAAAAATAACCACTTTTCAGCAAAAAGAAGAAGTCAAGTTGGCTTTTTGGGCTTACGATTAGATATTTTAAAAATATTTGGGTAGAAGTAATTAACGAACGCGAAGTTTTTTTTAAATAAGAACAAAATCTCAAAAAAATACTAAAAATTGAGCGGAACGGGCTCTAATTAGGAGGAAACTAGAGTAAAGATGTGTGCTTAGTTGTTTTAAACTACGTGTGCAGCAAGATGATGGGGAGTTTCATGAGATTGTGAACAAGCTCATTTGCAAGTTCTGCTTCCCCAACCCCTGGTTCCCATACGACTTCCGCATTGGCAAATGCTTGCACTTACTCGATGTGTACAGGTCAAGTCTCCTTAACAGCAAAAGGAGGATAACAATAAGAAAGATCCGAACAATAAGAAAGATCCGCGCCCACGCAAGAGGTAATTTGCGACCAGCAATGTAGTTGGAATAGGCCGGTCGTCTTAGGTATTGGGCGACAAAGAAAGATGCTAGCTAGTCACCAAAGGTAAATGCATTTGTGACCAGTAGTGTTGGTCGCGGTTGGATAAGTTAAAACAGCGACCACATTCTCAAATACATTTTGGTCCCCTTACATCATAGCTGGTCGCCAAAAGTCGCCATTTTTTAAATCAAGTCTACTTCTTCTATTGTCTAAATTGTTGGTCACAAAAAAATATGTCTTTTATGTTTGCAATATAACAAACACGGTCACTATGATCGTGTCGGTAGTCACCAAAGCATAAGTAGACTCTTCGCTTTTATTATAATCTTCGGGGACCAGTTATGTGGTCAGTAAAAGCATCACATTTTGCGACTACCAAGTTGGTCACAAAAAATGAATTGGGTTTGTCTTCTCTGATGCCACTTAACTTTGATTTGGCAGCATGATTCCACAATAGGTGTAGAGGGGCCACTATTTCAGTAGTATTATAAGAGTAGTCATTTTGTGCATATTGCCAAATGTTACGCCCGTCTCCAATCCTCCCCCGCCTATACTCCAAATGATTGGGGGTTATGTTATTGTAAAAGGCCACGAACCTGGTTGCGAAAAGAGTTTTCCTGTTGCGGGAAAGTTGGGCGCCAATCCTAGGTGCGTGTGAACTTCATGGTTTTTTGGTTTTGCTACCAAGGTAGTTTTTGTCACAAAATGTACATATCTAGAGACTAATTTTTCCTGGTTACAATAAAATTAATCCCCAAATCCCAAATTTGTTGTAGCGATCCGGGCCGCCTTCCTATTTCAGGAGGCAGGCCAGAAAGAGGTCATCCGGTCTAGCACGGGAAGCAGCACGGGAGGCAACGAGGTCATCCGGTCTAGCACGGGAAGCAGCACGGGAGGCAACGAGGTCATCCGGTCTAGCACGGGACGCAGCACGGGAGGCAACGAGGTCATCCGGTCTAGCACGGAAAGCAGCACGGGAGGCAACGAGGTCATCCGGTCTAGCACGGGACGCAGCACGGGAGGCAACGAGGTCATCCGGTCTAGCACGGGAAGCAGCACGGGAGGCAACGAGGTCATCCGGTCTAGCACGGGAAGCAGCACGGGAGGCAACGAGGTCATCCGGTCTGCGATGGAGCTTAGCGATGCCGGAATCCGATTCAAGAAAAGCCGGAGCGCAAGCCTGAATGACATCTCCTTTACAGGTGGGGTGCTGAGTCTCCCGCCCATAGTGGCGGACGACACTACGGAGTCTACGTTTTTGAACCTCATTGCTTTTGAGCGGTTCCATGTTGATTTTGAGGGGAGCGAGGTGACCTCCTATATCTTCTTCATGAGCAAAATCATCGAAAGCGCGGAGGACGTTAGCCTCTTGCGCGCCCGTGGGATCATCAAGAATGCCCTCGGCAGCGACAACGACGTAGCCATTCTCTTCAATTCCCTCTCCAAGGATGTAACACATGACAAGGACACCAGCCTGTATCAGTTGCATGGGATGGTCAATAGGTACTGGAAGGAGCGGCCAGTGCGTGTGTATATCATGAAGAACTATTTTAGGAACCCTTGGGCGATGCTCTCGCTCATAGCTGCTGTTTTCCTTTTCTTCTTCACGCTAGCACAAACGGCATACACCATTATATCGTATCACGATCCGGCCAAGAATTAGAAATATTCTCCATGATCCAGCTGTTGGTACTATGCTGCTAAAGTATATTGAATGATTTTTTTGGGGAAGTGATACCAAAGGGGTGTACGATTATCAATTTGAGAAGTGCCAAAATTAATTCTTTTTTTTTTTTTTAATGTTAAAAACACCGTAATTTGTTGTCGGTATTATGGCCTTCTCAAGAAACATTACAATCACCCCAGCAATCACAAATACAACTGCACAAATATTGAAAAAGCTTCACAACCAGAGTCGAACTCTCTTACATGATCCCCTACTTAAGGTGAAGGGCCTTTGTGCATACGGGTAGCAATTTCTGTGAGTCCGATTTTGTTCACCCTCACCAAACGAGGGTGAACGTTACCCTCACTGCTATTGATTGATTCTAACTTGTAGACCCTACCAAGTTTAACCATAGTTAACATTAAATGCCACAATTTATGGAAGGATGTGATTTTGACACTCCATTTTTAGCCAATGACACTCTACTTTTAGTTTTGTTTTCTCACATGATCAAGACACAGTAGAGTGCCAGTGGTTAAAACTGGAGTACGCCAAAATTAATTTTCTTTATGGAAGGAGTATAACCGAGACATGTCTTTCTTTTGGAAAAATTATTCCATGCATTGCAAGAGAAGAAGCCGATTGGGGGAAAAAAAAGTTGTTTCTATACGGATATCAATTGCATGTTCATGAGGATAAATAAATTGAGATTGGGGCTTCTTTTTTTTCATTTTTTGAAAGGCAGATCGGGCTTATTTGATGAGGATAAATCCATTGAGGACAAAAAGAGAAATCGTTGTAATGGAGGAAATTTGTGTCTTGGGTTTGGATAATACATTTACCAACTTTGTCGAAGCAGAGGAATCCAACGAATTGGATTCGTCACCGTCATTAATGGAGGAAATCATTTATGTATGGAATAATGCTCACTCATCTAATACTTCTTCACAAATTGGATTTGTCACCGTCAGTTATTTTTTTCCCCCAATCGGCTTCTTCTCTTGCAAAGTATGGAATAATTTTCTCAATGGAAAGATATGTATCAGTTATACTCTTTCCATAATAAATTGTGGCTTTTAATGTTAACTATGGTTAAACTTGATAGGGTCTACAAATTAGAAACAGCCAATAGCAGTGAGGGTAACGTTCACCCTCGTTTGGTGAGGGTGAACAAAATCGGACTCAATTTCTGTAATCAAACAAGTTTGTACCATTGCACTTTTTTTTTTTTGGGCTCACTATATGTAGTGTCTGGTTTGCTAAAAGTACCAACTTAGAAAATAGAGTACTAAATTGCCATCTCTTTTTAGATCATCTAACAACAATTTATACGGTGCACCGGAATAGCATTTAGACGCCGAGCCTTTCGCAGAGTAATCCCAAACTCATCCTCCATATCCGTATCCTCTGCAGCGATCCCATCCTCAAGCTTCCACGCAAACGAATGAACAAGAGAAGCCAACATCAATTGAAGCATCCGGTTCGCGAAACCAACTGCAGGACATATTCTCTTTCCGGCTCCAAACGGGATCAGCTCGAAATCTTGTCCCTCCACGTCGACGTTTGACCCCAAAAATCGCTCCGGCCAAAACAACTCGGGGTTGTCCCACGTCTTCGGGTCTCGCCCGATAGCCCATGCGTTCACGAGCACTTTTGCGCCCTTCGGAACTCTAAAACCGCAGAGGTCTACATCTTCTTTTGCTTTTCGAGGGAGTAGGAGAGGGGTTGGTGGGTGGAGACGGAAGGTCTCCTTTATTATCGCGTGCAGATAAGGTAGCCTAGCGAGATCTTCTTCTTCAATAGGGCGGCCTTTGCCGATGATTTGATCCATCTCTTCTTGGGCTTCCGAAAGAATCGTAGGGTTGTGAAGTAGTTCTGCTATTGCCCATTCCAGAGTGTTTGAAGTTGTATCAGTTCCTGCCACAAATAGGTCCTGTGCCAATATCATAGAATAGCTAGGTAATATGATTAAATTATTATTTCACAAGCAATAAAAAGTTATTTATCTTGGCTTTTACATTGTTTGAGAACTCGTTCAAACAAGTCAAAAGTCGAGCCAAGCTCGAGCTATTTGATTCGTTTAGCAGCCCAAATGAGGGGAGAATATTCAAGAAGAGAATAACGGTATACTAGTACTAACCAAAAACAAATGCTCGATATGCCGGCGATCAATCTCGTGACTGCTCGATCTCTTCAATGCCGAGAAGAGTATCTAGCATGTCCTCGGTCTCGTCCGAATGATCAAGTGTTTTCCTTGTAAGTAACCGTGTTTTGATTAGTTCATCAAACACACCAATAATTTTCCCGAAATACCCCGTCAAACGACACCGCCTCCCTTGCAGATCGATCGTTTTAAGGGCCGGGAAATAATCAGCCAAGTTTTTTCCTATCTCCTCCATCATATTCCACACAAACTCCTTAAACTCATTAGCGGAACCGGACCGAGAAAATCACGTTTGATAGCAAGTTGAGAGTGGTACTAAAGGCTGCCTTACCGATATCGATGGCAACCCTGTTATCACAGCTCTCAACGAGTTTTAGAAAATGAATGGCTCCAATCATCAAAATGGACTCTCAAAAAATATCCCAAAAATTCAGATTGGAGTGCGTCTGCGTTGCCTTACCCATACGTTTAATGTTATTTTTATATCTTTTGAATATTTTTAAATTAGAAATACCATTCTTTTATAAAGTGCTGACAATGCATGATTAATGACTTCTCAGCCGCTCATATGTTAATTGTGGTAGTCTTTTTCAAATATTAGCAAACTAAAAGTACAATTCTGTTATTACATGAGGTGGGGTTCATATACTTAATAATGG
Source organism: Rhododendron griersonianum (assembly GCA_018127125.1). NCBI lineage: Eukaryota > Viridiplantae > Streptophyta > Magnoliopsida > Ericales > Ericaceae > Rhododendron > Rhododendron griersonianum. Next base: position 3,541,117 of record CM030799.1, on the reverse strand, counting down.
ATGAGTGAATGTCACATCTGCGGATCAAAAAAAAAAAGTCACATCTTAATATCGAGCAACAGTTTTTGAATTTCCCATATTTTGAACTCTTCATGAATTTGTATTTATTTTTTCTACGGCTGAGATTTACGGATAGTGGGAATAGAATAAAATCAAGGACGGTGCCGTTTCACCATACACTACAAAGTAACGATTTATTTGGGGGCTTGCTATTTGCAGCCACTTATTTCCTGAACGTAGCCTGTGTACCATATTATATACAGATGTGTACCATAGTATATACAGGCTACGTTCAGGAAATAAGTGGCTGCAAATAGCAAGCCCCTTTATTTGCCTTTTCTCTGGATTCCACCTCCAGAGAAGCTCTCTTGGAGTTCGTTTCGTTCGTTCATCTCCCCACTCCACCCATTTGCTTCCAGCTCCGTTTTACTGGATCAGATCAAAGGTCGGACCTTTCGCCATTTTTCTTTTCTTTTCTTGCAGGATTCGCATTTAGGGATAGATTTGTTTTCGCCTTTGTATGTATCAATTTATTTCTCTAGTTGATGCATGGAAGCAACTGATTATTGAATATGGAGTCGGCGATTTTTTCTTCCTATTTTCCACTCGAAACCAAACAAGAGAGAAACTAGCTCTTTTCTCCCTTACTTTCCTCTCAATTTCTTTCTAAAACCAGACAAGAGAAAGAAACACATTTTCTTCATAGTTTCCCTCTTAGACATTTTCTCTTCTTTTCCTTTCCCTTCCACATATTAATCTTCAATCTTTCAATATTCACTGTCTACATATTGTGCAGATCTATGCATGAGACTATGACATCCCACAACACTCAAAAGAAAGCACTATACTTCAACTAGGAATGGGTAGTCTCGAAGCTGGCCATGACCTCAAAAACGGTTCAACCCACATGTTGAACCCGCTTGACCCGGAGGAATTCAGGAGGCAAGGACACATGATCATAGATTTCCTGGCTGATTACTACAAAAGCATCGAAAAATATCCGGTCCGAAGCCAAGTCGAACCGGTTTATCTCTCATCCTGTTTGCCCGATTCAGCTCCTCTCGAGCTGGAACCCATCGAAATAATTATGCAAGATGCGGAAAACCATATCATCCCGGGTATAACCCACTGGCAAAGCCCAAACTACTTTGCCTACTTCCCAGCAAGCGTAAGCATAGCAGGTTTTTTGGGAGAAATGGTTAGTACCGGGTTTTAGGGGTTGTTCGGATAAATAAGCCAAAGTGGCTTATTTTTTGTCATTATTTAAATTTTATTTGCATTTTGTGGCTTATTGTCAATTTTTTGGGGATTATTGCTTCGTTATGACGAGAGGAATCTAAAAAGTACTCCCTCCGTCCCTAAATATTTGGTACTTTTGGGAGTTCTAACTTTTAAAGAAGAAATATTATTGTATTGTGCAAAAAGCAAGTGTCCAATCTTACCCTTCAAATGTACTTTGAATAGTACTTGAGAATTTGAATTTAAAATTTTGTGCCCAAAAGAAAAGGGTAACATGGGAAGTTTACCATATTTTGCTTTTGACTTTAAAATGGACAAACTATATGGGACAACAAAAAGCATGAAAGTGCCAAACATTTAGGGACGAAGGGAGTAAAAAATTTTGGTCGAAATCCAATTTTTTTTGAATTTCGACGAAAATTGGCGGGAAAGCCATTTTTTTCGTCTTTATTCAAAAAAATTTGGATTTCGACAAAAAAATTTTACTTTTTAGATTCCTCTCGTCATAACGAAGCAATAATCCCCAAAAAATTGATAATAAGCCACAAATTGCAAAAAAAATTTGAATAAGAACAAAAAAAATTGGCGGGAAAGCTAAATAGCTTTTTTAGAAGAACAACCCCTTAATGTTGTCTGGTTCAACTGGGTGTCGTCACCTGCTGCAACCATCACTTTGAATTCCAGTATCCTCCAAAAGAAGAAGATGGTGTGAATATGATACGGAGACAGGTAAAGCACATTCCTGCTGCCAAACTTGCTGTGCATAGAAGCCGGAGGTTGAAAGCACCAGACTGGTGGCGCCGAAGGAGATAGTAGGGGAGCCTTCCTTTTTCGATACTACACGCCATTATTATTCATTGGGAAGACTTACGCAATCGAGTAGTTTCTCAACAATTCTTTTGGTCGTCCAATGTACAGACCTGCTCTTTTTGTCAGTGTATTTGGGAAAGGAGTGTTACATACCATCTGTGTTCAATGTTAGGTCAGTTAGAACTGGTTCTCTGGTTACTTAGGTTGCTTTATACAATCAGTGAAAACGGATCCATCTTGTCCTCGTGGAGTTGGAAACTGCTACTGCCAGGGTATATGCTTCCAGGTTGATCCAAAACAAGTGCTGGTAAGACAGTACTCCGCAGCTGATGATTCTTCTTGGTATGGAGGTGGCCATTTTTCAACTTCTTTGTGAATATTACTGAGTATTATTGCTCTCGGATACTAGAAATTTGTCATTTGCCACTCCTTAAGGTATCCCACCTTGAATACGTACATGTGATCGGTTCTGTTTACTAAACCAATTTGAGTTGTTGATGTAAACTGAAGATAGGCGACTGCGCTTCCTAGGTTACCCTTTTTTTCTTTTTTTTTTTATACTCCTACGGCTGAAAGCCAATTCTCCTATTTCTCAAGGCAAAGGTTATCTCTCTTAAATTTCTCTGACTTGCTGTGTTGGTTGCAATAACCTCTATATGTGTCTTTACGTCGGGGGTTTTATATCGTCTGCTTAGAGCTTATTCAGATAGTTCCATGGAGTTGGGTGTTGTGTCCAAAAAGCTCATACATGCGCACAGATTTTACGTGATTTGACATTTGCATAAATTGTCGGACAGTAATTTCAATGTGTGGAGGAGAGATAACAATGGTTCACCATAACGACCCGTCTCCGCCAAGTACAATGTTGCCCATGTTGGCCGCTAGTGCCGGCCCTGAGCTATAGCTCAAGCTTCTTTAGGCCTTCCCATTCTACTTCTCTCTCATCTCCACAGATGGTAGTCTGACTCACCCTCTGCAGACGACTTTGTTAGCGAAAAGCCCTAAATCATAAGCAGAATGTTGTTGTGTTTGATCATTAGTCCAAAGCTGGAACGAACTTCAACTATTTGTTTGATGTCGTACTTACGATGACTCTAATCTTACTTAGTACAGTACTATGTAACAATTCAGTTACACTAACAAAGGAAAGAAAAATGAAACGGGAAATCAAGGAATTTCTTCTTCAATTTTTTGGGTAACCGTATTCGATTTTCTCCACAATCTGAATTGTTCACTCTATGGGACCTTTTGATTAGATTATCTTTTTAAAAAAAAAATTGGCCAAGGATAATCAAGTTGATAAGATATTGATAGTTCTCTGATCGGATCTCTTTTACCTTAAGAGAGATAACAATTGACAAAAAAAACAACAAAAAATTAATTCAACAAGTGGCTAGCGTTGTCCAAGTAAGCTTATTTTGTGCATGCTCGAGCTTGGGCTTGGCCGGATCACAAAACACACACATGGATGTATGTGGGCACATATGTGTGAGCCTCACATGTCTTGCGAGTGTGGGAATGGAACAAGTCTCCTGCCCAATTTTTCTTTGCTCCAATCCGATCCAGTATCAAACCTATGTAGGTTTTTCTTTGGTTCAAAACAATGATCGAAATCGTTCATTTTATAGAGCATGTTAAGTCTAACACATTAGTTTGATCGAAAATTGATAGGTACGTGGATAAAACGTATTTGCACAAGAAAAACATCAACAAACACATACAACCTACCTACACAGTGTATTTGGACCCCAGAAAATATGTGAGCAACCCGACTATGTGCACAGATTTTTTTGTGCCCAAAAAATTTGCGTGCACAGACATTTTTCGATATATGAGTGCGTGCACAAAAAATTTGCTCTATGGTCAGCAAGGTTGTATGGCAACATAGCATCGGGCTGCTAAGAAACAACATGTGAGTCAGATGATCAGTGTAGTCGGAATACAAATGTTGTGATGGATGTGTGGTCAGACTTAGCGATATTGAATTAGAAACGAAAACATTCGTGGAACAGTAGGAGTAGCACCATTAGAAGCTAAGATGAGAGAATAAAGACTAAGGTGGTTTGGTCATATCTAATGTGACGCAGTAATTAGGAGGAGTGATATGATTATGGTAGATGATAGCACTAAGGGGAAAGATAGATCAAAATTGATCTTAGAAGCAGTAGTGCGCAAAGATCTAAGCTTACTGAATATTACGGAACACGATGCCCTCGACAGAACTCAATGAAAAATACGGATTTATATAGCCGACCTCAATTGATTAAGACGTTAATTTTGCGTGCTACTAGCAAATCTCGATGTAAATTGTTGGGAATAAACATCTGGATTCAGAGAAAGGCACAGGCAGAATTCTTTCGAATCCTTTACTTGAATGTCAATTAAGGGAGAGAGAAAGAAACTAATAAATATTTACCCAAAAAAAAAAGAAACTAATAAAAAATCAATTTTTTTAACTGTACGAATCAAAAAAAATCATTAATCCTCCTACTTTTGGTCTGTGCAAGAAACGAACTAAAAAATCATTTTTTTAATTTTATAAACAATCGTTTTTGTCGGTTTAGAATATATGCTTTGTATTTTGGGCTCATTTGTAATTCGGGCTTGTCCAACATCCAACTTAAACAAATGCAAATCCCTTGCTTGAATGTTTAGCGAGAGAGAAAGAAACCGCAAAAAGGGGGGAAAAAAATGCTGAAGTAATGTGTCTTTTATTGGCCGGAAAAGGAATTAGTCGAGATGCACGTAAGTTGACCTGGACATTCGATTATAAAAAAAAAAAGGGTGTCTTTTACTGTTTCACTACTTGAACTATTTATAGGGTGGATTGGAGTACTGGAGTGGTTAAGTAGGAAATGGGAGAATGTCTTAATAATTGGGCGATACAAGTAGAAGATGAATTGAAGCTAATGACAACAGCCGAAACTGCAGAAATGCAGCAATGGAACAAGCAATCCATATACTGTTAAAGCATCCAACTCCAAATCAATTGGCTAAGAGTAGAGAGGCCGCCCAGGCTCATATACTTGTTTTTAGAGGAGATATTTAACCGATGTGGGACAAATCCCAATACTTCCCCGCACGTGCGACTCCTGACTCGCACGTGGAGAGGTAACAAAGGATCCGGAATACACGGATCACAATGAAAGAAAGTGCAACTATGACACAGACAAAGGGGAAAAGCCTCCAAAACCCTAGCTCTGATACCATGTTAAAGCATCCAGTCCCGAAAGGCGTCACGGATTTGAACAGTTCCGCCTATAGGCCTGAGTTCGTCTCGTTCGGGCGAATCGGGCCTTACCATCACATGCAGGGCCAGCCCTGAGATTCTTGGAGCCTAAGTCGAACTTGTAAAACAAGGGCCCTATTTTTCTTTAAAAAAAAAAAAAAACCTCAAGGAAAACAAAAGGAGGAAAAAAGGTTGAAAGTTGCTTAGGCTGAGAATTGAACCTTGAATCTATAGAATATCAAGACTTAAACTTACCACTTAGCTATCTCCTCTAGTAACTGAAAACCTAGGTATAAGGGCCCTAATTTTTGGCCAAATTTCGGGGGCTTAAGTCTGCCGCCTTACTTGGCTTAGCTCAGAGCCGACAGTGATCACATGGAGTACCACTTGGAGCCGATGGAGAAGCACAAGCGCCGCACTCTCCTCCATTTTCTCAAGAGGTCCCGAAAGCCTCTTGCATCCTACATCGCGGCTCTGGCCGAAGTACGTTGCTCAAAGCCTGAAAGACTGGTACGAGTCACTCGATCCTATTTGGGAAGCCGACACCGATCAATTCTTAGTGCTGATCTGATTCTTGATGGCTGCTTTATGCTTGAAGTCCTGCGTACCTCAACGCTGGAGATGGATGATTGTTCTGTAAACGATCCGATCTTTAGTAAGCATGGGAAGCTCCACGTTGTGCCTTATATCAGACGTGACATGATGATGCTTGAAAATCAACTCCCTAGCTATGCTTCTTCTCACCACGCTTCTTGCTGTTGAAAAGGAGGGAACTGATCAGGTACTGATCATGATCATCTCACCAAATCCAAGACCTCAATCAGATCTTTTAATAGGTGTAAAAAAAAAAAAAAAAAAAATCCAAAAAAGTACTTTTACATTAAATAAAATTTATTTAATAAAATTTGAAACCCATGCACCAGGTCCGCTTTGGAAAAAATACTTTTACATTAAATAAAATTTATTTACCCTTCCCGCCACATCATCGCCGGAAAAAGTTGACAGCACCGTAATGTTTGCCGGGAAATGACCTACTCTGGAAAGTTGGCCAAAAAAGTCGCTCGCACCGGGAATGGTGACTGGTGGGAAAGAAGATGTTTGACTTATTAAGAGTAAGATGTTGACAGGCGATAGTGAATGTCATGATTAAAAAAAACAAAATAATGGTGACAACATAGACAAATATTGTTATCTTTAGAAATCTAGACTCTGTGTTATGTCAATAACATACGTTTTTTTGTCCAAATATGTTCTCTGTATTTTGCCAACAACACAGACAGATGTGGTTATTTATGGAAATCTAAATTCTATGTTATGCTACTAATATTACCAATAATGTTATCCGTCCAAATCTATTCTCTGTATGAAAATTTGGACTTTGTGTTATGACAATAACATCAATAGATAATGCTATTTGTCTAAATTTATTTTTTGTATCTTGCCAACAACACAGACAAATATTGTTATTTATGAAAATATGGACTCTGTGTTGTGCCAATAACATCAACAAATAAATTTTATCTATTGAACTTCATTTATTTATTTATTTAATTTTGTTACATAGTCAATATTTTTCACCGGTCAACATCTTCTTTCCTATCTCCGGTCAACATGGCCGGGCAATGGCAACCAACTCCGGCACTGCCAACGACTTTTCCAGCCAACTTTTTGGCGCCGACCAACTTTCCGGCGCCAATCAATTTCCGATAGACTTTCCAGCGTTGACAAATTTTCCGGCCAATTTTCCGGTGCGGGATAAGTTTATGTGAAAATATTTTTGTCCTATTACAAATAAAGGGACAAAGGGTAGACCTCACACTTTAGAAATTGCAAAATAATGAACCCTAACCCTTGCTAAAAATGTTAGTGGACTAGGCCTTGGTTCAAACATCTATAATAGTATAATGGACCTTAGACTGATTTTAATAGAATATATGCTTGTATTTTGGGTTCATTTGTAATTCAGGCTTGTCCAACATCCAACTTAAACAGATGCAAAATTATCTCAAAAGCTCAAGTTTCTACTTGCACTTTTTACTTTATGTTAAACATTTTTCCTCCATTATTTTTGTAAGTTTCAATACTTACGCAAAATTAAAAAGTCTAAAACCAAGTATAACGTTACATACACACAAAGCAGTCTGTGTGGATCCCATAAAACATATGAGTGTGTGTGCATTTGTGCGCATAAATTTTGCGTGGTACTTGCAGAACTTCTTGTAAAATCGTAGGGAATAAACATCTGGTTGAAGGATTATGAGGAAGGCACGGACAGAATCCTTTCAAATCCCTTACTTGAATGTTTACCGAGAGAACCAGAAGATGCTGAAGCAATGTGTCTTTTACGAGGGTGTGAACGTTACCCTTCCTCTTATTGGTCGAAATGATGTAGATCCCACCCCTGCAATACATTTTTTTGATAAGCATGATATAACTTTTTAGTGGAATTCACACCATTTTAACCAATAAAAAAGAGGGTAACAATATTCACCCTCTTTTAAGGAGGGCGAACAAAATTAAATTAGTCTTTTACTGTTTTACTAGCTAGCTTTGAACTATTTATAGGGTGGATAGGAGTGGAGTGGTTAAGGAGGAAATGGGAGAAAACCTTAATGATTGGGCTATACAAGTAGAAGACGAATTGATGAAGCTAATGGCAACAACCGAAACTGCAGAAAAGCAGCAATGCATATACAAAGTCCCGGAAGGCGTCAAGGATTTGAACAAGAAAGCCTACAAGCCTCAGTTCGTCTCGTTCGGGCCTTACCATCACATGGAGCCCGACTTGGAGCCAATGGAGAAGCACAAGTACCGCGCTCTCCTCCATGTTCTCAAGAGGTCCCGAAAGCCTCTTGTGTCCTACATCGCCGCTCTGGCCGGAGTCGCTAAAAGTCTGAAAGACTCCTACGAGTCACTCGATCCTCGTTGGGACGCTGACACCGACCGCGGGTTCTTGATGATGATGATTCTTGATGGCTGTTTTATGCTCGAAGTCCTGCAGACGTGGAAGCTGCGGAATTCGCAGCACATGGATGATTATTCTGTACACGATCCGATCTTTAGTAAGCATGGGATGCTCCACGTTGTCCCTTACATCAGACGTGACATGATTATGCTTGAAAATCAACTCCCTATGCTTCTTCTCACCACGCTTCTTGCTGTTGAAAAGGAGGGAACTCAGGTCGTATATCTATTTCCCTTCATTCTCTTCGTTTCTAATTGGTAAAAGTAAACAGAGACTCCCTCAACTATCATTTTTTTCTCACGGAGACCTCCTATATAATATTTAAAATCGTCCATACAGACCCCCTCTCAAATGTAACCGTTAACCAATCAGCACCATTTTGTCAAAAAGACAGTTAAGATGAAGTGGTCAACGTGAACATTTTTTATTTTTTTTTTATAGATGCGGGGTCAGTGCGGGCCATTTTTAAGTTGTAGAATTGTCAATCTCTCTCATTTCACTAACAAAGTTAGCTAATTTTTATTTCATATAGTCGAGGGAGTTTGTATGGACGGTTTTAAATATTAGAGGGTCTCCGTGAGAAAAAGTGATATTTGAGAGAGTCTCCGTCTACTTTCACCTTTTTAATTTGATCGATCGATCTCCTTCTAAAATTTCACATCGCACAAGGAACAACAACTCCGTTTTAGTACATTATGAAAAACCATAAGATATTGAATAAAGACTATACATATTACATACTGTACTATTTTGTGCATAATTTTTCAAATTTCGTTGCACCAAATTAAAGACCTCAATTTGGTTGGATCCCCGTCCCCTCTCCCCCCACTTAATGTACCCTATCAAGTTTCTTAATAATATTTTGCCGTTTCAAAAAAAAAATAAATTCAAGACCTCAATTAGTTCTTTTAATTGGTATAAATTTTAAAAAAAAAAATACTATGCCCGGAAGTACTTTTATTTTTGCTTCGGTAATTACATGACTTCTCATACTAGTGGACTAATAATTTAGGATGTAAGGAGTAATTTTTTCTTACCACAAAATTTTCTATATAAGAAAACTCGCAAGTGCTTGATCAGCCTTATTGATCAATTCACACAAAATTAATTTTAATTTTGTTTTTATAAACTCTTTGTTAGTTCTGCTTTAACATTTTTACTTTTCTTAGTCACCCAAATGAGAGAAAATAAATGATGAAAAATTAATGAACAAAATTCGAAGAAATTACCTAGGACAATAAATGCTCCACTCAGAACAGACAATTATTTAGATTATTTTTCTATTTTATGAACTTTTGTCGAGTTTGCTCGAGATATGTTTGATTTTTTTATTTCTCTAGTTGAGACGAATTTAAAAAATCAAGTATTTTAATTAAAAATAAAAAACAATTTACTAACAAGGAATAAAATCCATTGTCGAAAAAACGAAGTTAATTTAGTACAAACTCAATTTTTTTTTTTTTTTTATATCTTTCGATCCCTATTTCTCATTTCAAGAAGAAGAGAAAGTTATTTCCAGATGAGTGGAAACCATGGGATTTCTACCTCGAATTTTGGGTCCCACCAAGTGTTCATTCCAGTAAGTTGAACCGTTCATCTTATAGGGCCCGCAAAGTTGCATATTCACGCAAAAAATTAGCTTGATTGGACACTGATAGGTATAACTAAAATGAAATTTTGGTTTATAAAATAAATGGTTATGGACAATTTAACTTAAAAACAATTAACAGAATCCAGGCTGTCAATTTTATAAACCAAAATAATTAAATTTTTGATATACCTATAAATGTCTAATAGAGCTGTTTTTTGCGTGACTACACAACTTTGCACCTTTGCGGTCTCTATAAGATGAACGGTTCAGATTATCGCAATAAACGTGTGATAAGATCAACAAATGATGGTTTCGGTTTCCGCTTCATCTGGCAAGGCCGGCCCAAAGGATTTGGGGGCCCTAGGCCAAATCATCAAGTGGGGCCTCAAAATTTTTTCACAATTAAACAATAACAAGAAATAATTTCTTGTGTTCTCTTTGGCATAGACATTGGCAAAAATAAAAACTTAAGAGAATGGCTAAGGGCAAGAGTCGAACCCAACAACTTTGCGTGTAATTGTGTTCATGTTACCACTTAACCAAGGAATCTTACAAAATTTGCGTTACAACAAATATTATACTATATAATTAGGGAAAATGACGGCTAAGGACGTGTTTTGATAATTAATACCCGTCAATGATATTTTCAGCATTAACAAATGTTCTCAGTATGTCCTTGACAGGTATTAATTATCAAAATACGTTATAGACCGTCATTTTACCCTTACATATAGGGGGCCCCTTTTTTGGGGCCAAACCTTGGGGCCCGAGGCCTCTCAGGCCTTCCTCTTGGGCCGGCTCTGTCATCCGGACACAACTTAGGTGGAGTTCTACTAAGCACTTTTTGGGCTTTTTCTTATTTTGTCTTTATTCAATTTTTTTTTTTGTGTGTTTGTTACTTTTGTGCCTCACTTTTTTGGTTTTCCGATTCGTCTCGTCAAGTAGAAGATGAATCAAAAAAGTAAAAATTATGACTTTTACTCAAATATTTTACGGAAATAACCACTTTTCAGCACCAAAAAAGAAGAAGTCAAGTTGGCTTCTTTTTTTTTTGGGCTTAAAATTGGATATTTTCAAAAATATTTGGGTAAAAGTAATTTTTTTTTACTTTTCCGATTCCTCTCGTCAAGACAAATTAATAATCCACAAAAACTTGGCGCAAAACTAATGAATGCGAAATTTTTTAAACAACGACAAAATCTTTCAAAAAGTGCTAGTATAAGTAAAGCAAAACGGGCTCTAAAAAGAAACTAGAGTAAAGATGTGTGCTTTTAAATTAGTTGTTTTTAACTAGGTGTGCACGCAGCAAGATGAGGAGTTTGAGACTGATGAGGAGTCTGAGACTGTGAACAAGCTCATTTGCGAGTTCTGCATCCCCAACCCCTGGTTCCCACTCGACTCCAGCATTGGCAAATGCCTACACTTACTCGACGTGTACAGGGAAAGTCTCCTTACGACAGAGAGAAGAAAGTTACTTGTCCTAAGAAAGTTCCGCACCCGCGCAGAAGGTAATTATGTGTTGGTAGTCACCAAAGCATAAGCGCTTTTATTTATAATCTTCCGTGACTAGTTATGTTGTCGGTAAAAGCATCACATTTTGCGACTACAAAATTGGTTGCAAAACATGTACATCCTAGCATAAATTAATTGCTCGACCAAGTATTTTTTGGTATGCACAAGTAATACCGATACTCTGGACTATTAACGAAGGAAGCATGGTAATGTGCATAGAAATTGAATTGGGTTTCTAGGCCTGTTCTCTTTAATGCCACTTGAATTGGGTTCCCCAGCAAAATAGGTGGTGGGATCACTGTTTCAATGGTATTGTTAGAGCAGCTACATTATGCATATTGCCAAATGTTAGGCCTGTCTCCAATCCTCCTCTGCCCATATATTCCCAATAATTGGAGACTAAATGGGTTCTATTGTTGTTGTTGTCAAAGGCCACAAATCTGGTAGCGAAAAGAGTTTTCCTGTGGCGGGAATGTTTGGCGCCAATCCGAGGCGTGTGTGTAGACTGGGGAACTTCATGCTTTTTGGTTTTGCAACGGAGGTAGTTTTTGGCTGGTCACAAAATGTACATATCTAGAGACTAATTTTCCTTGGTTAATCCCAAATTTGTTGTAGTGATCCGGGCCGCCCATCTATTTGAGGCCGCGGGACGCAACAGGCCCACAGGAGGCAACGAGGTGATCCGGTATGCGATGGAGCTCAAGGGAGACAACGAGGTCATCCGGTGTGCGATGGAGCTTAGCGATGTCGGAATCCGATTCAAGAAAAGCACGAGCGCAAGCCTGGATGACATCTCGTTCACAGGCCGGGTGCTGAGTCTCCCGCCCATAGTGGTGGACGACACTACTGAGTGTATGTTTTTGAACCTCATTGCTTTTGAGCGGTTCCATGTTGATTCCGCTGGGAGCGAGGTCACCTCATATATCTTCTTCATGAGCAAAATCATCGAAAGCGCCGAGGACGTTAGGCTCTTGCGCGCCCGAGGGATCATCAAGAATGCCCTCGGCAGCGACGACGTCGTAGCCAAACTCTTTGATTCCCTCTCTAAGGACATAACACTTGACCCGGACAGCCGCCTGGGTGAGTTGCAGAGGAGGGTCAATTTGTACTGGCGGAAGCGGCTGGGGCGTGAGGAACTCATGCAAGTGCAGCAAAACTATTTTAGGAACCCTTGGTCGATTCCCGCGTTCATAGCTGCTGTTTTTCTCTTCTTGTTCACGCTAGTGCAAACGGCATACACCATTATATCGTATCACGATCCGGCCAAGAACTAGTTCTCCATGATCCCGGCAGTCCCCTCCAACCCCAAAATAAAGGCCAGTTTGATCGATCGCTTGCAAAATAAGGCCAGTTGCCAGAGTTACGCATGCGTTTGTGGCGGTTTTTTTAATAATAATAAAATAAAACCTTTTTGTTCTAGAGCCTTTCAATAACACTAGAAGTCGTGGCACACACATTTGTGTGTGCAAATCGTTTACGTTGAAACAACTAACACGTGCTTAAATGTATGCATATCCTGAACTGATGTATTTAAGAATCGTGATTGTAATCTACATGGAAATGTCACGTGCATTTGAGGAATTTTTTTAAATCTGTTTTATCTTTCTTTTTTTTTGGGTATGATGTTATGATGTCCCCCCTTTGTCGGGGAACACCGTATCCCCCATATTACATAACCACTCGAAGGCATAACATTTTATTATTAAACCTTGCGAGTGTGGGAATGGAATGAGTCTCCTGTCCTATTTATCTTTGGTCCAATCCGATCCAGTATTGAACCTTTGCGGGCCTTTCTTCGGTTCACAATAATGATTGGAATCGTTCATTTTGTGGAACACGTCAAGTATAACACATTAGTTTGGTCGAACACCGATTGTTACGTGAATAAAACACATTTGTACAAGAAAAACGTCTACAAACACATACAACCTACACACATAGTGTATGTGGACCTCACAAAATATTCGAGCAACCCGACTATGTGCACAAAAAATTGCGTGCACAGACTTTTTCCGATATGTGATGAGTACTGTGTGTGCATTTGTGTGCGTTAATTGTGCTTGCTACTAGCAAATCTCGTTGTAAATTGTTGGGAATGAACATCTCTGGTGGAAGGATTCAGAGGAAGGCACAGGCAGAATTCTTTCTTTTTCCTTTACTTGAATGTCAAGGGAGAGAGAGAAAGAAACGAATAAGAAATCTTCAATCCTCCTACTTTTGGTCTGTGCAAGAAACGAATAAAAAAATAAATACATTTTTTTTTAATTTTTATAAAGAACCCTCTATGTGGATCCGATAGAACATACGAGTGTGCATAAATTGTGCGTGGTACTAGCGGAATGCAGCATCTCCCCGTAGAGTAGTCAATGCGGCTGCTCATCTCGGTAATGGATGGTTCGGATCTTAACCGAGCAATGAACGGTTCAGATTTGCATGCGTTCAGATTTCGATCTGAGCCATTTGTGTCGAGATGAACGGCCGGATCGACTACTCTGCATACGCTTGGTAGAATCCCCGGTTTTACTAGCAGAACTTAGTTGTAAATTGTGGGGAATAAACATGGGAAAAATTCAAAAAAACCCCTGAACTTTGAACTCAATGTCAAATAGGCACCTGAACTTAAATAAACTTCAATTGAGCACCTGAACTTTCACTCCGTTATTCAATTTACCCCCTGCCGTCTCAATCCATGACTTTCCTAACGGCAACCGCTGAGCTGGACACTAACAGACAGAACAAAATGTTAGAGGGAGAAATTGGAGGGAAACAACAGTGATCTGACATCTTTTTAAGGCCCCGTTCGGCTAAATAAGCCTATTGGCTTGTTTTTTGTCCTTATTCAATTTTTTTTTTCATATTTGTTAGTTTTTCGTCAATTTTTTGGGGATTATTGCATCGTCATAATAAGAGGAATCTAAAAAGTAAAAAATTATGATTGAAATCCATTTTTTTAATAAAGACGAAAAAATTGGCTTATTTTTGCCTTTATTCAAAAAAATTAGGTTTCGATCGTAATTTGTTACTTTTTAGATTTCTCTTATCATGACGATGCAATAATCTCCAAAAAAAAATAACGAAAACTTGCTATGTTTGGATTGTTGTTTGAAATTTTTTTTGAAAAATAGTAGGGATAATAAGTGAAGAGAGATAGAGAGAGAAATGTTGGAAGTAGGGAGAATCTAGGGGGAATTTTTTGAAAAATTCTTTTTGAATTGTAAAGAGAATAAGGCATAAAAAATACAAAAAAAAATTGAATAAGGCATAAAAAATACAAAAAAAAATTGAATAAGGACAAAAAATAAGTCAATAGGTTTATTTAGCCGAACGGGGCCTTAAAAAGGTGTCAGATCACTATTGTTTCCCTTCAATTTCTCCCTCTAACGTTTTGTTTTGTCTGTTAGTGTCCAGCTCAGCGGTTGCCGTTAGGAAAGTCACGGATTGAGACGGAAGGGGGTAAATTGAATAACGGAGTGAAAGTTCAGGTGTTCAATTGAAGTTTATTTAAGTTCAGAAGCCTATTTGACATTGAGTTCAAAGTTCAAGGGTTTTTTTGAAATTTTCCCAATAAACATCTGGTTGTAGGATTATGAGGAAGGCACCGACAGAATCCTCAGAATCCTTTCAAATCCCTTGCTTGAAATGTTTAGCGAGAGAGAGAAAGATGTTAGCCCCAAGGTTCTTGATTTTGATGATAACAAACACGACCTAATTAGAATTACATTAGTCAATTGGGCCTCATTGGTGAGATATATTCTTATTGGGCTAATTATGTTATTCATTGGTTTTGAAGGGACTTATGAGCAATTCCCTTTTGTATAAGTTGTACAAGCTGTGAGATTGATACAGTGAATAACTTTCCTGACCTAGGCTTCTACGATAAAAACAAGAACGACAATATCGAAGGGAAGAGATTTTTGGCTGGTGAAGAATCAAAGGGTTTTTCGGAACAATCAAGGATTCAAATTGAAGGGATATTCTTCATCAAATTGCTATCTCCAATAGACAAGTAAATTGAAGAAGGAGAGAGATTAAGGAAAATCTCCTCCTAATTTCTAACGGCTGGAAGAGCTTCGTAAGGAAAGAAGAAATCTGCTGGGATTACAGAGATTGAATGAAGGAGCAAATAAGGTAAGATTGTGGCTGATTTCTTGCAACGACTAGGAGAAGAAATTCTAACGTTCAATTTGGTCTTCATGGTTAAAAAGAGAAGACAGAGGAAACAACTGCTCTCTAACTATTGAAGAAAAATCCAGTGAGCTCTCACTTGCAAATTTGTCTACTGATCTTTCAATTCTAGGCTTACATCTTGAATATCTACACTAGTTTGAGTGTTGTTCTTTGAACCATATTGTAAAAGGGATTTCACACCCTTGTCTGAGATTGAACCGTTTTTGTGAGTGGTTTTTGGGTAGAAAAAATCATTTGGATTTAGGTGTGACTAGCGCCGGAGTCTTAGCTAGTTGGGAGTGGATTCGGAGTAATCGCTCGTTGTAAGGTTCTCTAGCACCCGCAAAGCTAGAGGTTTGTAACAACTATTGGAGATAGTGCAGCAATTCCCGAGTAGGATACTTGGGGAGTGGAGTAGGCCGTGAAGTTGCGGACCGAACCACTATAAAATCCTCGTGTTTGATTTCTCTTTCCCTTACTCTTTTACTTTCAGTTTTTGCATATCTATATTGCATAAGAAAATTGATATAATTTTGAAATCACACTTGGAGTAGAATAGCTTGCATAATTGGTTGAATTGTCGTTATTAAAGCCCTAAAATCTGCTCATTAGTTTTCTGTTACTGCTGTGAGCTTGCTCCATCTGTTATCCTACTGTGTAGCTGATTGTTCTGAGTTAGCTCCATCCTGCTGCTGTACTGATTTATTCTTGTCGTGCATTTAGTTTTTTAAATTGCAAAAAGTCAGTGTGAAACCCAATTCACCCCCCTCTTGGGTTGCTTTTGGACCAACAATTGGTATCAGAGCGGGGCTCTAGTTATTTTTGACTTAATCGTCTTAGGGTAAGATCCATGGCAACCCCTTATGGCACCTTTCTTCCCGAGGGCCAATCGAGCCATAGACCTCCTTTATTTAGCGGGTCTAACTACAATTATTGGAAGGCTAGAATGCGTATTCATATTCAAACTGACTACAAGTTGTGGAAAGTTATTATTGATGGGCCACACCGTCCTACCAAAATCGTAGATGGAGTTGTAGTTCCTAAAGAGGAAAAGGAATGGAATGCTAATGATATTATTGGAATTGAACTGAATGCTAAGGCTATGAATCTTCTATATTGTGCTTTAGATCCTAATGAGTTTAATAGAGTTTCTGCATGTGAATCGGCTAAGGAAATCTGGGATAAGCTAGAAGTTACACATGAGGGTACTAGTCAGGTTAAGGAGTCAAAAATTGACCAACTTGTTCATAAGTATGAATTGTTTAAAATGAAACCTGATGAATCCATCTCTAGCATGTTTACACGCTTTACTGATATTATTAATGGCTTGAAATCTCTTGGAAAGTCTTACTCTAATGTTGAGCTTGTGAGAAAGATTCTCAGGTCATTACCAAAGCAATGGGAGCCAAAAGTGACGGCAATCATCGAGGCCAAACGAGATCTCACAAATTACAGCCTTGATGAGCTGTTGGGTTCACTTATAACTCACGAAATCACAATGAATGTGGAAGAGGATCAAGGCCAGAAAAAGAAGGGTATAGCACTCAAATGTTCTACCTCAAGTTCAAAGGATGACGATGGAGATGATTCAGAATCAAGCTGTAGCGATGAAGAAATAGCCTTGATTACAAGGAAACTCAAAAAGATCATGAGAAAGAAGAAAGAAAATGGCAAGAGGTTTTTTAAGAAGGATGGAACCAAAAGTGAGAATAAGAAAGATCCCATTATATGTTATGAGTGTAGGAAACCAGGACATTTCAAGTCTGAATGCCCTAAAGCCAAAGATTCTAGCAAGAAGGCAAAAAGAAGAGCGCTTGCGGCGTGGGGAAATAGCAGCGATGAAAGCGGCTCAGATGAGGACAATGAGCAAGCCAACTTATGTTTAATGGCTCACGAAAACAGCGAGGTACACTCTCTTGAAGATTCTTATGATGAATTGTCAAATGCTTTCGATGAATTGCATGCTGAATTTAAGAAGTTAGGTTCCAAATATAGTTTACTCAAAAAGAATAACTCTTCACTTCTCGCTGAAAATGATCTTTTAAAAGGAGAGAATGAAGCTTTAAAAGAAAAAGTAGAAGAAGGGTTTCCAACAAACAAAATTTCTGATTTGGAACTTGAAAATGAAAATCTGAAAAAGGAAGTTGAAAAGTTGAAAACTACTCTTTCTAAGTTTGTTAAAGGGAGAGATACTTTGGATGTTATTCTAGGAAAACAACGATGCATTTTTGACAAAGCTGGATTAGGATTTGATCCCATCAAAAAGCAAAAGTCTTATCAAAATTTCTTTGTGAAAGCTACTGCCTCAACTTGTCCTTTTACTACTTGTAATTATTGTGGTAAGAAAGGTCATATATTGCATTCATGTCCTATGAAAAGAAATACCTATGTTGGAACAAAAAAAGGTATGGGTTATAAAAAATATTGTCACTAACCTTCAAGGACCCAAACAAGTATGGGTACCAAAGACCAATGTTTAAATTACTTTGCAGGTATGCTTGAGCTCAAAGGCAAAGAATGAAAGGTGGTTCTTGGACAGTGGATGCTCAAGGCACATGACCGGTAATGCTAAGTTGTTCAACACTTTATCATCTAAGGAAAGTGGTTTTGTAACATTTGGTGACAATAGCAAAAGTAAAATCATAGGTATTGGTAATATTGGTAAGGATCCTTTTCCCTCTATTGAAAATGTGCTTCTTGTTGATGGCTTAAGGCATAATCTTTTAAGTATCAGTCAATTATGCGATAAGGGTCATAGAGTTATTTTTGAAAAATCACAGTGCATCATAGAAAACATTGCAGAAAAGAAAACAATTTTTGTTGGTACTAGACATGACAATGTTTACATTATTTATGCTCATTCTCTATCTTCCAATGATGATAAATGTTTGACTGCTATGAATGAGAATAGTTGGTTATGGCATAAAAGACTTGCACATGCTAACATGCATTTGATTTCAAAACTTTCTAATAAGGAATTGGTTGATGGTCTTCCTAAGATGATGTTTGAAAAAGATAGACTTTGTGATGCATGTCAAATGGGAAAACAAACTAGAACCTCTTTTTCAGCTAAAAATATTGTTTCTACAACTAGACCATTACAACTTTTGCATATGGACTTGTTTGGACCTACTAGAACGGCTAGCCTTGGTGGTAAACATTATGCTCTTGTTATTGTTGATGATTACTCTAGATTTTCTTGGGTTATGTTTCTTGCACATAAAGATGAAGCTTTTCCTGCTTTTACTAAGTTGTGTAGAAAAGTTCAAAACGAAAAAGGTTTTCTCATATCTAGCATTAGAAGTGATCATGGTAGAGAACTTGAAAATAGCAAGTATGAGTTATTTTGTGATGAACTTGGCATTGATCATAATTTTTCTGCTCCTAGAACTCCTCAACAAAATGGCGTAGTAGAAAGAAAAAATAGGACCTTGAAAGATATGGTAAGAACTATGTTATGTGATAGAAATTTACCTAGATATTTTTGGGCTGAGGCCGTTAATACTGCATGCTATGTTATGAATCGTGTTATGATTAGGCCTATTCTTAATAAGACACCATATGAACTTTGGAAAAGTAGAAAACCTAATATTAGTCACTTCCGTGCATTTGGTTGCAAATGTTTTGTTCATAATAATGATAAGGATGATTTGGGTAAGTTTGATGCTAGATCTGATGAAGGCATATTCGTTGGTTATTCCATATCTAGCAAGGCATATAGAGTTTTCAATAAAAGAACATTAGTTGTCGAAGAATCTGTCCATGTTGCATTTGATGAGACTGACCATATTTCTTCCAAGTATTTTCCTAGTATTGACAGCCTAGATGATGAGATGCCACGAGAAATATCAGTAAGAAACGAAATTCATGTGGAAACTGCACCAAACTTAGTTTCAGCAAGTGCTGATAATGCTGATGGAGTTGCAACAGAACTGGAAAATGGAGTCAATTCAACTGCTACTGAACAAGTGAGTGAATTGATTTCAATAACACCACAACATAGAGATGTTGATACTGTTCCAAGAGAATGGAGGTATGCTCGTGATCAATTCAAAGAACAAATTATAGGTGACCCATCTCAAGGTATGATGACTCGATCTTCTCTTCGTAATGTATGCAATAATCTTGCTTTCTTATCTCAAGTAGAGCCTAAGTCTTTTGTTGAAGCTGAAAAAGATGAGAGTTGGATTCTTGCTATGCAAGAAGAACTCAATCAATTTGAAAGGAACCAAGTATGGACTTTGGTTCCTAAACCTGAAAATAGCTCTGTCATTGGCACTAAATGGGTGTTTAGGAATAAAATGGATGAATCTGGTGTAGTTGTTAGAAATAAGGCCCGACTCGTAGCCCAAGGTTACAATCAAGAGGAAGGCATAGATTTTGATGAAACATTCGCGCCCGTTGCTAGACTAGAAGCTATTAGAATGTTACTTGCATTCGCATGCTATAAAAATTTCAAACTTTTTCAAATGGATGTAAAGAGTGCTTTTTTAAATGGTTTTTATCTCCGAAGAGGTTTTTGTTAAACAACCCCCTGGTTTTCAAAATCACGAGTTTCCAGAACATGTTTTCAAACTCTCCAAAGCTCTTTATGGTTTAAAGCAAGCACCTAGGGCATGGTATGATCGTTTAAGCAAATCTTTGATTGAAAATGGCTTTTCAAAAGGAAAAATTGACACTACTCTTTTCATAAAAACCAAAGATCATGATATTCTTGTTGTTCAAATATACGTCGATGATATTATTTTTGGTGCTACTAATGAAAGTTTGTGCGAGGATTTTGCAAAGTGTATGCAAGGCGAATTCGAAATGAGCATGATGGGTGAACTCACCTACTTCCTTGGATTTCAAATAAAGCAATCTAAGGATGGAATTTTTATCAATCAGTCCAAGTACATTAAAGACTTATTGAAGAGGTTTGCCATGGAAAAAGCTAAGCCAATGGGTACCCCTATGAGTACTTCTACCAAACTCGACAAAGATGAAGAGGGTAAGCCTTTTGATGAAAAGAAATATAGAGGTATGATTGGATCTCTTCTTTACTTAACAGCTAGTCGACCGGATATCATGTTTAGTGTGTGTCTATGTGCTCGATTTCAATCATCTCCTAAAGAATCACACTACCTTGCTGTTAAAAGAATTTTCAGATACTTGATTGGTACTCCAAACTTAGGATTGTGGTATCCTAAAGGCACTTCAATTGATTTAATTGGATATTCGGATGCGGATTTTGCTGGTTGTTCAATAGATAGAAAAAGCACTAGTGGTACATGTCAATTTCTTGGACATTCTCTTGTTTCTTGGTTTAGTAAAAAACAACATTCTGTTGCTTTATCTACTGCTGAAGCTGAATATGTTGCTGTTGGAAGTTGTTGTGCACAAATTGTTTGGATGAAACAACAGTTAGAGGATTTCGGCTTATATTTTGATCATATTCCCATTAAGTGTGATAATACTAGCGCTATTAATTTGACTAAGAATCCTATTCAGCACTCTAGAACAAAGCATATTGATATTCGACATCACTTCATTAGAGATCATGTTCAAAGAGGAGATATTATTATTGACTTTGTAAGTACGGATAATCAACTTGCTGATATTTTCACGAAACCTCTAAGTGAGGACAGATTTTGCAGCATAAGAAGAGAGATCGGTATGTCGAACCCTTGTTGATAATTCTTGCTCTCATTATCTGTTATGACTAGTTCATATATTACTTTTAAGTTTTTTTTCAAACCATAATCTGCTTCCTTCTTACTTTTCTGTTAATGTTAATTTGGATTATAGTTTGACTAATGGAACGTGAATTTTATTTTTTTTGGGCTTGCTAAAGCTTTCTCTTGTCTTTATCTTAGTGTGGCTTAAATTTTTGGAGAACAAGTGTTCAAGATCCTATAGCTTGGCTGTTCATATTGTTGACATGAGATGCATCTAATCTTTATTGGGAATAAGATTTTTGATGTATTGGATAATAGATTCCTTTATCCCTTTGTGTTCACAGTTCTTTGTCTAGATGTTTTCTTTTAAAAACAGGTCTATCCTATCATCTTTTTGTTGATGACAAAGGGGGAGAAGTATTGGGTAAAGTTACAAAGAAGCTGAAGCAAAGGCGGCAAAAATTTAGGGGGAGCAAATTGAACAAGATTGAGTTCAAGCAAATTATGCATCAATTAAGGGGGAGTCATCTTCTCTCTTATTATTTTTGCTCTCAATTCTTTCTATTGAATATTATAGTTGCAATGTTTGTCATCATCAAAAAGGGGGAGATTGTTAGCCCCAAGGTTCTTGATTTTGATGATAACAAACACGACCTAATTAGAATTACATTAGTCAATTGGGCCTCATTGGTGAGATATATTCTTATTGGGCTAATTATGTTATTCATTGGTTTTGAAGGGACTTATGAGCAATTCCCTTTTGTATAAGTTGTACAAGCTGTGAGATTGATACAGTGAATAACTTTCCTGACCTAGGCTTCTACGATAAAAACAAGAACGACAATATCGAAGGGAAGAGATTTTCGGCTGGTGAAGAATCAAAGGGTTTTTCGGAACAATCAAGGATTCAAATTGAAGGGATATTCTTCATCAAATTGCTATCTCCAATAGACAAGTAAATTGAAGAAGGAGAGAGATTAAGGAAAATCTCCTCCTAATTTCTAACGGCTGGAAAAGCTTCGTAAGGAAAGAAGAAATCTGCTGGGATTACAGAGATTGAATGAAGGAGCAAATAAGGTAAGATTGTGGCTGATTTCTTGCAACGACTAGGAGAAGAAATTCTAACGTTCAATTTGATCTTCATGGTTAAAAAGAGAAGACAGAGGACACAACTGCTCTCTAACTATTGAAGAAAAATCCAGTGAGCTCTCACTTGCAAATTTGTCTACTGATCTTTCAATTCTAGGCTTACATCTTGAATATCTACACTAGTTTGAGTGTTGTTCTTTGAACCATATTGTAAAAGGGATTTCACACCCTTGTCTGAGATTGAACCGTTTTTGTGAGTGGTTTTTGGGTAGAAAAAATCATTTGGATTTAGGTGTGACTAGCGCCGGAGTCTTAGCTAGTTGGGAGTGGATTCGGAGTAATCGCTCGTTGTAAGGTTCTCTAGCACCCGCAAAGCTAGAGGTTTGTAACAACTATTGGAGATAGTGCAGCAATTCCCGAGTAGGATACTTGGGGAGTGGAGTAGGCCGTGAAGTTGCGGACCGAACCACTATAAAATCCTCGTGTTTGATTTCTCTTTCCCTTACTCTTTTACTTTCAGTTTTTGCATATCTATATTGCATAAGAAAATTGATATAATTCTGAAATCACACTTGGAGTAGAATAGCTTGCATAATTGGTTGAATTGTCGTTATTAAAGCCCTAAAATCTGCTCATTAGTTTTCTGTTACTGCTGTGAGCTTGCTCCATCTGTTAGCCTACTGTGTAGCTGATTGTTCTGAGTTAGCTCCATCCTGCTGCTGTACTGATTTATTCTTGTCGTGCATTTAGTTTTTTAAATTGCAAAAAGTCAGTGTGAAACCCAATTCACCCCCCCTCTTGGGTTGCTTTTGGACCAACAAAAGAAACCACAAAAAGGGGGGAAAAAAAAAGATGCTGAAGTAATGTGTCTTTTACTGTTTCACTACTTGAACTATTTATATATAGGGTGGATTGGAGTACTGGAGTGGTTAAGGAGGAAATGGGAGGAAGTCTTAATAATTGGGCGATGAAAGTAGAAGATGAATTGAAGCTAATGCTGCCAACAACCGAAACTGCAGAAATGCAGCAATGGAACAAGCAATCCATACACAAACTCCCGGAATGCTTCAAGGACTTGAACAAGAAAGCCTACAAGCCTCAGTTCGTCTCGTTCGGGCCTTACCATAACGGGGAATCCCACTTGCACCCGATGGAGAAGCACAAGCGCCGCGCCCTCCTCCATTTTCTCAAGAAGTCCCGAAAGCCTCTTGCATCCTACATCGCTGCTCTGGCCAAAGTCGCTCCAAATCTGAAAGACTCCTACGACTCACTCGATTATTTTTGGGGAGGTGACGACGGGTTCTTGATGATGATGATTCTTGATGGCTGTTTTATGCTCGAAGTCCTGCGTACCTGGACGTCGCAGCGGACGCATGATTATTCTTACTCCGATCCGATCTTTAGTGCGCATGGGAAGCTCCACATTGTACCTTATATCAGACGTGACATGATGATGCTTGAAAATCAACTCCCTATGCTTCTTCTCACCACGCTTCTTGCTGTTGAAAATGAGGAAACTCAGGTCATCATCATTAATCTATTTCCCTTCATTTTGTTCGCTTTTAATTTGATCGATCGATCTCCTTCTAAAATTTCACATTGCACAAGGAACAACAACTCCGTCTCAAAATTTTAGTACATTATGAAAAACCGTAAGATCTAGAATAAAGATTATACATACTATTTTTGTGCATAAATTTTCTAATTTCCTCGCACCAAATTCAAGACCTCCACTAATGTATAAAGTGTGACCAAAAAATGAGTTCTTTTAATTGGTGTACAAAAATTCAAAAATACTATGCATGAAGTACTTTTATTTTTGCTTCGGTAATTACACGACTTCTCATGCATACTAGTGGACTAATTTTTTCCCACCACAAAAATTTTACTATTATAAGAAAACTCGCAAGTGCTCGAGCCTTATTGATCAATTCACACAAAATTACTTTTAATTTTGTTTTTATGAACTCTTTATTAGTTCTGCGTTAACCTTTTTACTTTTCTTAGTCTCATAAATGAGAGAAAATAAAAGATGAAAAATTAATGAACAATATTTAAAGAAATTACTAAGGACGAAATATGCTCCACTCAGAAGTCAGAACAGACAATTATTTAGATTATTTTTCTATTTTCTGAACTTTTCTCGAGTTCACACAAGATATGTTGGTTTTTTATTTTATTTCTCTAGTTGACGAATTTAAAAATAAAAAATAATTTACTAACAAGGAACAAAATCCATTGTCAAAAAAGAGAGAGGTTAATTGAGTACAAAACCAAATCTTTTTTTTTTTTTTTTCCTATTTCTCATTTCAAGAAGAAGAGAATAAGTTATTTCCAGATGAGGTGGAAACCATGAGTTTTTGCCTCGAATTTTGGGCCCCACTGTGTGTTCATTGTGGTAATTTGGACCGTTCATCTTGTAGGGCTCGCAAAGTTGCATGTTCCTACAAAAAATCTGCTTGATCAAACATCGATAGGTATATCAAAAATTAAATTTTAATTTATAAAATATACTGTTATGGAGAGTTCAACGTAAAAACTATTGACAAAATCTAGGCTGTCCATTTTATATATCAAAATAATTAAAATTTTCATATATATATATATATATATAAATGTCCGATAGAGTTGTTTTTTGCATAACACAACTTTGTGCCTTTGCGGTCTTCATAAGATGAACGGTATAAGACCAACAATTTCCGCCTCATCCAAACAAAACTTATTCTCTAAGAAGAAACTAGAGTAAAGATGTGTGCTTAATTAGTTGTTTTTAACTACGTGTGCATGCAGCAAGATGAGGAATCTGTGAACAAGCTCATTCGCGAGTTCTGCTTCCCCAACCCCTGGTTCCCACTCGACTTCCGCATTGGCAAATGCTTGCACTTACTCGACGTGTACAGGTCAAGTCTCCTTATGGAAGACACCGTCAAGAGAGCCAAGAGAAGAATCCTAAGAAATGGTAAGTCGTATTTCACATCAAAAATAAATAATTAAAATTAAGCTAAAACCTCAATTCAAATAGAATAGTAGTTTAAGTCCAGGTATCATACCATAGAGACCAAGAGGCTAAGTTGTATTTTTAAAATTAATTCCTAATTCAAATTGTGAAGAAAAGAGAAATGATGTATTATTGATTTTATTCAAACCATAACCTAGCACGCCTTTATATAAGCTACAAGATGCATAAAAAAGAAATATGCATAATAAGGAAACCTAGACTAACTAGGAAATATAAATAATAATCTCCTAAATTGTAAACATAATACTCATAAAGCTTAGAAAATATGGCAACATAATATGTTAACATCCCCTCTCAAATTCAAGTAGGTCTACCAACTTGAATTTGAAAAAGCCAAAAAGAAATTAGGAGCAGCCATGCCAAGCCAAGCTAGGAAAGAGAAACGGCCATGGGAGCCAAAAACAGTCATGAGCGAGAGAAGCTATGACAGTAGAGATTTAAGGTGAAATTTGAGTGCATAAGCCGGTTACATATTATTACGAATGCCCGGCAGACGGTGATGAAATTTAGGCTGCCCGCCGAGAACAAAAATTTCACAGGACCTAGATTTTATAGCTCTGATACCATGTGAAGAAAAGAGAAATGATGTATTATTGAATGTGTATGAACCATAACCCTAGCATGCATTTGGACTCGGGGGCTCTGCTGTGCCCATGAGGCAGCAGCCCCTACCCAATACAAAAAACGGCAACGTTTTGGGGAAAAAAAAATCCTTATCTTCCATTTGCAATCTTATGAAGCAGAAATGTGATTATGAGAGCCCTAGAGATAAAATTTGATTATGTCTCTTTAAAATGATATGATCAGAATAATAAGATCTTCACATCCGTTCAAACGGATTAAAAATTAGAGCACTTAATTTTTTAACCATATTTTTTAATATATAAACAGTCTAAAAAATTAAGTGTTCAAATTTTCACTCCGTTTGAATCAGTGCAAAGATCTTGTTATTCTGATCATATTATTCTAAAGGGTCGTAATTCATTTTTATCTCTAGGGTTCTCATATTAAGTATACTTTTTATTTAGGACCTTATGGAGCAGAAATGTGATTATTAGAATCGTATAAATAAAAATTAATTATGATCCTTTAGAATAATATGATAAGAATAATAAGATATTTGCACTGATTCAAACGGAGTGAAAATTTGAGCATTTAATTTTTTGAGACCGTTTGTATATTAATTTCGTCACCTTTTTTAAGCTTTTGGCGACGAAAAATGTATTTCGTCACCAAATGGGTACCTTTGGTGACGAAAATATTTTTTTCTTCGCTAAACAAGTATAATTGTTGACAAAATTATTTCGTTACGGAAGTTGTCAAAACAGTGACAAAATTAAATTTCGTTGCAACTTTTTCGTCACCAAATTTCGTTTTTCTTGTAGAACTGTTTCAGTTGAGCCCCACGGCCCTCACGGGAGGCAATGAGATCATCCGTTCTGCGATGGAGCTTAGTGATGCCGGAATCCGATTCAAGAAAAGCAGGAGCGCAAGCTTGAATGACATCTCCTTTACAGGTGGGGTGCTGAGTCTCCCGCCCATAGTGGTGGACGACACTACTGAGTCTACGTTTTTGGAACTCATTGCTTTTGAGCGGTTCCATGTTAATTTTGCGGGGAGCGAGGTGACCTCCTATATCTTCTTCATGAGCAAAATCATCGAAAGCGCGGAGGACGTTAGCCTCTTGCGCGCCCGTGGGATCATCGAGAATGCCCTCGGCAGCGACAATGACGTATCCATTCTCTTCAATTCCCTCTCCAAGGATGTAACACTTGACCAGGACACCAGACTGTATGGGTTGCACGGGGAGGTGAATAGGTACTGGAAGGAGCGGTGAGTGCGTGTGTACCTCATGAAGAACTACCTCATGAAGAACTATTTTAGGAACCCTTGGGCGATGCTGTCGCTCATTGGTGCTGTTTTCCTTTTCTTCTTCATGATAGCACAAGCGGCATACGCCATTATATCGTATCACGATCCGGCCAAGAGTTAGAATTCTCCATGATCCAGCTAGCTGTCGGTACTACGCCAGAGGCTCCACCTCCATTTGTGCCTATATATTTAATCTGTTGTACACTTGTACATATAGCTCTTGTATATATTGTGGTGACTGGTGAGAATTACAGAGAGTTGAGAGACAATTCTTTTTACTGTGAGGTTGTATACATATATGTGAATATATAGCTCTTGTATATTGTGGTAACTGGTAAGACAGTTTCCGCAGCTGATGATTCTTCTTGGTATGGAGGCCGGTGGCCATTTTTCAACTTCTTTGTGAAATATTACTGTGAGTGTTGTTGCTCTCGGATACTAGAAATTTGTCATTTGCCACTCCTTAAAATTATCCCACCCTTTTTTTTTAATCCGAAAACACTGCCCTCGGGGCTAAACCAATTTGAGTTGTTGATGTAGACTGAAAGATGGATTGCGCTTCCTAGGTTGGCTGGTTTATTTATTTATTTTTGTGGTCTCACTCCTACGGCTAAAAGCCAATACTCCTATTTCTGAAGGCAAAGTTTATCTATCTTAATTTCTCTGACTTGCTGTGTTCGTTGCAATAACCTCTATATGTGTCTTTACGTCGGGGGTTTTATGTTGTCTGGTTGTTAAGAGCTTATTCAGATAGTTCTAGGTGTTGTGTCCAAAAGCTCATACAGGCGCCCAAAAAAAAAAACACCAACACGGATTTTACATGCATGATTCGACATTTGTGTAAATGGTCGGAAAGTTAATTTCAATGTGTGGAGGAGAGAGAATCAGAGAACAATGGTTCACCGTAACGACCCGTCTCCATCTAGTACAATGTTGTCCACGTTGGCCGCGAGCTAGTGCCGACCCTAAACTAAGGCTCGAGGTTCTTTATGCCTTTGAAAATTTGTAAATGTTAGGGGACCCATTTATTTTAGATACTGTCTTCCGATTCTCACTTATCTCTCATCTCCACTGACAATAGTCTGACTCACCCTCTGCAGACTCCTTCGTTAGCAAAAGCCCTAAACCATAAGCAGAATGTTGTTGTGTTTGATCATTCCAAAGCTGGAACGAACTTCAACTATTTGTTTGTGAATCTACTCGTCGCGAGAAATTTTTCAGTGCCGAGTGGGTAGGGCCACGTGGTGCCTTGCACGATCTCGGCCGTCCAACGAAGCTTTGGACGGTCCAGATCTGTTCGGCTGCCGAAGGGTATTTTAGTCATTTCACACTTTAAAATTAGCCGAACAGATCTGGACCGTCCAAAGCTTCGTTGGACGGCCGAGATCAGTGCAAGGCACCACGTGGCCTCCTACCCACCCGGCACTGAAAAATTTCTCGTTTGATGTCGTACTTATGGAAACTCTAAATCTTATAATATGCTAGTACGTACTATGTAACAATTCAGTTACACTATTTATTGTTTTCTTTTTGGGAAAAATTCAAAAAAACCGCTAAACTTACACCTCAATGTCCCATAGGCCTCCGAACTTAACGTATTTTCAATTTAACCTCTAAAGTTTGCAAAAAACTTACAATTAAGCCTTTGCCGTCATCTTCCGTCAAGTTACAAACGGGGAATGCTCATGTGTCCCTCCCCCTTTCCGTCAAGTTACAAACGGGGAATGCTCAATTAAGAGGATAGATGAGAAGTATGACTAACAATTTCTCCAGCTGGAGGAGTACGGTACTAATCGAAGACTTGTTGAGGAAGAACGATGCGAGGAGTAGATTTAACCTGGTGCCTTCCTATCATATTTGTCAAATTTAATTTGAATTCAAGGAGAATTTAGTTTGTAATGACTTTATATTTAATAAATGTTAAAAATTTATTAAATTAATGTTCTCAAAAATCGGGGCGTTGAGAGGGAAAGGGTTGGAAAAAGGGGAAAAGGCGGGAGTTTTATCTTCCCTCCAACTGGTGTAACAACTGGGTAGAGAAAAAAGTAAAGGAATTTCCCTCCAAAACAAAAGGGGGAGGGACACATCAGCATTCCCCGTTTGTAACTTGACAGAAGATGACGGCAAAGACTTAATTGTAAGTTTTTTTTGTAAACTTTGGAGGTTAAATTAAAAATACATTAAGTTTGGAGACCTATGGAACATTACGGTATAAGTTCAACAGTTATTTTGAAATTTTCTCTTTCTTTTTAATCGATATCATTTTCAACAAAGGAAAGAAAAAATGAAACGGGAAATCAAGGAATTTCTTCTTCATCATTTTTTTGGGTAACCATATTCGATCGATTTTCTCCGTAATTTGATCGGATCTCTTTTTTATCGGCCAAGGACAATCAAGTTGATAGGCTATTGTTAGTTTTCTGATCGAATCTCTTTTAAGGTAAAAGAGATTACGATTAACAAAAACAACAACAAAAGTAATTCAAAAGAGGGGCTAGCATTGTCCAAGTAAGCTTATTTTATGCATGCTTAGGCTTGTCCGGATCACAAAACACACACATGCATGTGTGCGGGCACATATGTGTGAGCCCCACATATCTTGCGAGTGTGGGAATGGAACGAGTCTCCTGTCCTATTTATCTTTGGTCCAATCCGATCCAGTATTGAACCATTGCGGGTCTTCCTTCGGTTCACAATAATGATTGGAATCGTTCATTTTGTAGAGCACGTCAAGTATAACACATTAGTTTGGTCGAACACCGATACGTACGTGAATAAAACACATTTGTAGAAGAAAAACGTCTACAAACACATACAACCTACATACACAGTGTATGTGGACCATAGTTTTAAATCTCGGCCGAGACGTACCGTTTCGGCTGATACGTACCGGGATTTGGGGTTCCCGATTCAGATACGGGCCGATATATCGGAAAGATTGGAATTCACAGCCATATCGGCTGATACCCGATACGTATCGGTCCGTAACCGATTCGGGGCCGATACGTACCGGTTCGGCAAAAAAAATAAATTTTTTTTTTTTCAGCAGGCTTTTTCAGTTTTTCCCAGAGCATCAATACCATCTTCTTCTGTTTTTTCTGATAGGCTACTAGGCTTTTAAGCAAAAAAAAAAACAAAAAAAAAACAAAGCATTTTTTTATGACTTAAAATCATCTTACTTTTGCTGTTTATGTCAATTATATCGAAACTCATAATGTTGCATTTTTCTCATATTTGTAAAATCTTATTGACTTGCGGGTTTTGATAAATTATCGGATATTTCACATGAAGAGAATGGGCTATTACATGTCTTAAATTAATTAAAATGTGATAATTTAAGCCAACGTTGGGGGCAAAAGTATATTTTTCAAGTTTTATACATGTTGCTGATGATTTTTAAAAATTCACGACCGCGACACCCGATTCCCGTCCCGATACCGATACACCGCGACCGATACCGACATTTAAAACTATGATGTGGACCCCACAAAATATACGAGCTACCCGACTATGTGCACAAAAAATTTGCGTGCACAGACTTTTTCCGATATGTGATGAGTGTGTGTGCATTTGTGTGCGTTAATTGTGCTTTGCTACAAGCAAATCTCGTTGTAAATTGTTGGGAATGAACATCTCCGGTGGTAGGATTCCGAGGAAGGCACAGGCAGAATTCTTTCTTTTCCTTTACTTGAATGTCAAGGGAGAGAGAGAAAGAAACGAATAAGAAATCTTTAATCCTCCTACTTTTGGTCTGTGCAAGAAGCGAATAAAAATATAAAATACATTTTTTTTTTAATTTATAAGCAACCCTCTGTGTGGATCCGATAGAACGTACGAGTGTGCATGTGTGCATAAATTGTGCGTGGTACTAGCGGAATGCAGCATCTCTCCCCATAGAGCAGTCAATGTGGCTGCTCATCTCGGCAATGGACGGCTCGGATCTTAACCGAGCAATGGACTGTTCAGATTTGTATACGCTCAGATTTCGATCCGAGCCGTCCGTGTTGAGATGAACGGCCGGATCGGCCACTCTGGACACGCTCGACAGCATCCTCGGGTTTACTAGCAGAACTTAGTTGTAAATTGTGGGGAATAAACATCTGGTTGTAGGATTATGAGGAAGGCACACACAGAATCCTTTCAAATCCCTTGCTTGAATGTTTAGCGGGAGAGAAAGAATCAAAGAAACCACACACAAAAAGAAAGAAAAAAAAAATTAAGATGCTGAAGTAATGTGTCTTTTACTGTTTTACTAGCTTGAACTATTTATATAGGCTGGATTGGAGTACTGGAGTGGTTAAGGAGGAAATGGGAGAAAAGCTTAATGAGTGGGCGATACAAGTAGAAGATGAATTGAAGCTAATGCTGCCAACAACCGAAACTGCAGCAATGCATCACATTTTGCGACTACCAAGTTGGTCACAAAAAATGAATTGAGTTTCTAGACCTGTCTTCTCTGATGCCACTTAACTTTGATTTGGTGGCATGGTTCCACAACAA
Organism: Rhododendron griersonianum; assembly: GCA_018127125.1. Classification (NCBI taxonomy): domain Eukaryota; kingdom Viridiplantae; phylum Streptophyta; class Magnoliopsida; order Ericales; family Ericaceae; genus Rhododendron; species Rhododendron griersonianum. The sequence goes on along the minus strand of CM030799.1, from coordinate 3,509,467 downwards.
AACAGGTGTAGAGGGGCCACTGTTTCAGTAGTATTATGAGAGTAGTCATTTTGCGCATATTGTCAAATGTTACACCTGTCTCCAATCCTCCTCCGCCCATACTCCAAATGATTGGGGGTTATATTGTTGTAAAAGGCCACGAACCTGGTTGCGAAAAGAGTTTTCCTGTGGCGGGAAAGTTGGGTGCCAATCCTAGGTGCGTGTCTAGTGTGGAGAACTTCGTGGTTTTTTGGTTTTGCGACCAAGGTAGTTTTTTGTCACAAAATGTACATATCTAGAGACTAATTTTTCCTGGTTACAATAAAATTAATCCCAAAATCCCAAATTTGTTGCAGTGATCCGGGCCGCCTTACTATTTAAAGAGGCAGGCCGCAACGAGGTTATCCGGTATAGCACGGGAGGCAACGAGGTCATCCGGTCTGCAATGGAGCTTAGCGATGCTGGAATCCGATTCAAGAAAAGCAGGAGCGCAAGACTGGATGACATCTCCTTTACAGGCGGGGTGCTGAGTCTCCCGCCCATATTGGTGGACAACACTACTGAGTCTACGTTTTTGAATCTCATGGCTTTTGAGCGGTTCCATTTTGATTTGGTGGGGGACGAGGTCACCTCCTATATCTTCTTCATGAGCAAAATCATCGACAGCGCCGAGGACGTCAGGCTCTTGCGCGCCGGAGGGATCATCAAGAATGCCCTCGGCAGCGACAGTGACGTAGCCAAACTCTTTGATTCCCTCTCTAAGGACGTAACACTCGACCCGGACAGCAGCCTGTGTGAGTTGCAGGGGACGGTCAACTTGTACTGGTTGAAGCGGCTGAGGCGTGTAGAACTCATGCAAGTGCAGCAAAACTATTTTAGGAACCCTTGGTCGATTCCCGCGTTCATAGCTGCTGCTTTTCTCTTCTTGTTCACGCTAGTGCAAACGGCATACGCCATTATATCGTATCACGATCCGGCCAAGAATTAGTTCTCCATGATCCGGCCAGTTCCATCGATTGCTTGCAAAATAAGGCCAGTTGCCGGAGTTACGCATGCGTATGTGGCGGTTTTTTTAATAATAATAATTAAAACCTTCTTGTTTTAGAGCCTTTCAATAACACTAGAAGTCGTGGCACACACATTTGTGTGTGCAAATCGTTTACGTTGAAACAACTAACACGTGCTTAAATGTATGCATATCCTGAACTGATGTATTTAAGAATCGTGATAATTGTAATCTACATGGAAATGTCACGTGCATTTGAGGAATTTTTTTAAATCTGTTTATCTTTCTCTTTTTTTTTGGGTATGATGCTATGATGTCTCCCCCTTTGTCGGGGAACACCGTATCCCCCCATATAACATAACCACTCGAAGGCATAACATTTTATTATTATTATTATTATTATTATTATTATTATTATTATATTAGGTTTAAAAAAAGGCATCACATTTTTATTGTCATGATGTTCCCCTAAAAAAGTGTTATGACATTATTACGATGTCTTAATAAATAACCATTCGAAGGCATAACATAAACCATTCGGAGGCATAACATAAACCAAAAGTGTGGGACACCATAAGAGAACAACAAAAAGAATATTTATGGACAAAATGTGACTTCTAGTAAGAATTAATTAAGTTCGGTGGAGATTATTAGCAGCTGCAGCTACGTACAGAAATTGGAGGAGCTCGTACAGTGCACTGAAGAATTGTCTCGATAAATATAATTAATCTGTTGAATAGCTCTTGTATATTGTGGTGAGAATTAGAGTTGAGAGACAATTCTTTTGTGAGTCAACAAAAACTGGGGGATTTTCTTGAAGTTTATGTTTTCTTGAAATTTTTGGCATGCCATTCTCCTCACATAAATTAACTACTTAAAATATTATTTAGTAGAAACAATTTGACTATTGTCATTAGCTTGAAGCAAAAAAAAAAAAAAAAAACTATTGCGCAAACGCACCCTAAGTCGCTGTACATGTGAGGTTGTATAATGTGGTCCAGGGCTAGGCCACGGTAGCATTATTTGATAGTATATAACAGGAAGACTAGCTACTCCATCCGTCCATTTTTAAGTGTCATACTTCATAACTCCAACTTATTAAGAAAACATCATCATTACACATTTCATATCATCTTTTATCTCCACTTTGCATACTTACCCTTTATGGAGACATCATCATTACACTTTTACTTACTAACTTTTCAAAATAAAATATATTTTTAGGGACAAAATGGAAAATACACCAATTTTTACTCACTAACTTTACAAAATGACACTTATTAAGGGACAGCCCAAAATGGAATACTGGACTGTAAAAAAAGAGACAGAGGGAGTATTAGTCTAGAAGTGTAAAAAATATACCATGCTTTTCGTTCATTCTATGGGATCTTTTGACTAAATTATCCACGTGAAAAATCTCGTTAATAGGATATTGATATTCTCCTTGTTGAATAGTAGCTTTTATTGAAAGAAAATAAACGATCAACAAAAAGGCAATAAATGGAATTCCACGAGCTGCTATCGTTTTCCGAGTAAAGCTTATTTTTCGCATGGGTCGAGCTTGGGCTTGCCAGATTCCAAAAGATATTAGGGCTATAGGTTGGCCCTCAAGGTTTTTTCCCTTTTGAACTTTCTTTTTTAAATTAGGCTGGCCTCAAGCCCATGTAATTCGGTGCGCCAAACTTTTTTTCCCTTGCCAAATTGATGATAGAATGTTAGGCTTATTTGTTAGTGATAACCACGGGAGTCGAACACTTCATCTATGAAAACTCGAACTCAGAATCTCTCCCTTGGAAGATAAAGTAACGAGCCAAACAACACTAGGTCCCTAATCCCTAGTGCTCTAATTGGAGGAACGAAATTCGTATCTTGTAGTATTTGCGTTGAAAGCAATGTTAAACTGGTGTGAATTTTGTAGAGCCAAAGATACTCTTAAACCAAAAGAAATGATAAAGCATAAAATGCATGTTATTTACCCAAGGGGTTCGTCCAGGGACGGAGTCAGGATTTCGTAAATGCGGGGACCGGACTATGAACAACAAGATTTTGAAATTTCAAGATTCGGAAATCTAAAAATTTGTTTGGTTTAGATTTTGAGGGAAGTTTTTTGGATAATAAGTGGAGAGAGATAGAAAGAGAAATGAGATAAATAATTAAAAAAAAACTTATGGGCAACCATGAGCACAGGGAGAAATTGGATTTTAGGACCCAAAATGAACACATTCTTAAGCATTTAAATTAAGGTCTAAATAACACCCAATACAAAATATAATTTTTTAAAAATAAAAAATAACTAGTATTAATATTAAAATTTGGAAAAAAAAACCCCGAAACAACGTGGGAGCCGTGGCCCTCATACGCTCACAAGTAGCTCCATCATTGGGTTTGTCCATTAAAGGACTTATCTTGAGCTTGCAGACTTGACTCTCACTATTGAAAAAAAGAAAAATGAAAAAAAGAAGTGCTGGTAAGACAGTTTCCGCAGCTGATGATTCTTCTTGGTATGGAGGTGGCCATTTTTCAACTTCTTTGTGAATATTACTGTGAGTATTGTTGCTCTCGGATACTAGGAATTTGTCTTTTGCCACTCCTTAAAAGTATGCCACCGTTTTTTTTTTAATCCAAAACTGGCCCTCGGGGCTAAAGTATCCCACCTTGAATACGTACATGTGATCGCTTTTGTTTACTAAACCAATTTGAGTTGTTGATGTAAACTGAAAGATAGGGGATTGCGCTTCCTAGGTTGCCCGGTTTGTTTATTTATTTATTTTCGCGGTCTCACTCCTACGGCTAAAAGCCAATACTCCTATTTCTGAAGGCAAAGTTTATCCATCTTAATTTCTTTGACTTGCTGTCTTGGTTGCAATATCTTTATATGTGTCTATACGTCGGGGGTTTTATGTCGTCTGGTTGTTAAGAGCTTATTCCTATTTCCATGAAGTTGGGTGTTGTGTCCAAAAGCTTATACGTGCGCCCAAAAAAAACACAAACACAGATTTTACGTGATTCGACATTTGTGTAAATCGTCAGATAGTTCATTTCAATGTGCACATGGAGGCGAGAGAATCAGAGAACAACGGTTCATCACAACGACCTGTCTCCGTCTACTACAATGTTGCCCATTTTGGCCGCTAGTGTTGGCCCTGAGTTAAAGCTTGAGTTTCTTTATGCCGTTAGGGGCCCCTTTATTTTGATATGGTCTTCCAATTCTCGAATTGACTTATCTCTCATCTCCACTGACGATAGTCTGACTCACCCTCTGCAGACGCCTTTGTTAGCAAAAGCCCTAAATCATAAGCAGAATGTCGATGTGTATGATCATTCTAAAGCTGGAACGAACTTCAACTATTTGTCTGTGAATCTACTTGTTCGATGTCGTACTTACAAGACTTCTAGGTAACAATTCAGTTACACTATTTCAGGTTTTCTTTTTATTCGATATCAACTTCAACAAAGGAACGAAAAAATGAAACGGGTAATCAAGGAATTTCTTCTTCATCATTTTCCTGGGTAACCATATTCAATTTTCTCCATAATTTGAATTGTTCACTCTATGGGACCTTTTGTTGGAATAACTGCAGTAAAACAAGAACGGATTACCTCGAGATGATGCTATTGAAATACGGAATACCAGATTGTAGAACTACTGCTGGGTTGAGTCGCGGACTAGGTCGCTCTCTTTAAGACGTCTCGCGGCTCTGCCCAGATTGTGCAAGCAGTTCGTGAATGCCTCGTCACTACCTCTGCTCGGCTTTCTCTGCACGGAAGAAAAACCGAAAACAAGAACACAATCGACCTACTGCTCGAGCTCAGAAAACGTTTTTAGGGGAGGAAGAGAGAGTTGGTTTTTGGTGTGTTAAAACTGATTTTGAAGTGCTCAATTTATAGGTGCGGACTGGGCTGAATTCGGAAACGTAAATCAAATCAAAGCATTGATTTAGCACATGTTTTTATAATCAATTCGAAATCATCCCTTAATCAGCAGCAAATCAGATCCCGCTGATTATGCACATGTTTTAAAAACGTTTTTTTCTTAATCAGCTGAAATCAAATCAAATCTTGTTCCTTTGATTTAGCACACGTTGTTCACCAGTAAGAATTTCCATTTCGAAAAGATTTGATTGACTGAAATAAAACGTTTCAGAAATTTTGGCAAAATGTGTATGTGCGCGAGGCTCAAATCCCGGATTTGCATCCCCCCTGCGCGAATAACTCGTGACGCGCACCCGGTTAACTAGTTTCCGAATCAGTTTTCCAAATTGCCGCCCATTTTCCTGAGCGCGCGAGACCTCTCCTAGAGTCCTCTTTTACAAACTCATTAGTGTGCAATATCATTTAAAGTAGAAAGAAGTTTTGTAACTTCCCAATGTGGGATTAGAGAAAACACCATGTTTTACAAATACACTTAAGTTCCAACACCTTTTGATTAGATTATCTTTCTTTCTTTATTTTTTTTATCGGCAAGGATAATCAAGTTGATAGAATATTGATAGTTTTATGATCGGATCTCTTTTACCTTAAAAGAGATAACGATTGACAGAAAAAACAACAAAATTAATTTAACGAGCAGCTAGCTAGCATTGTCCAAGTAAGCTTATTTTATGCATGGTCGAGCTTGAGCTTGGCCAGATCGATCACAAAACACCCACATGCATGTGTGTGGGCACATATGTGTGAGCCCCACATGTCTTGCGAGTGTGTGAATGGAACTAGTCTCCTGTCCATTTTTCCTTTGGTCCAATCAAATCCAGTATTGAACCTTTGTGGGCTTTTCTTCGGTTCATAACAATAATCGAAATCGTTCGTTTCGTACTTATTTCACATTTTTAAACTAAAAAATAATGTAAATGAAAAATAAATTTTCAATTTTTTTTACACCGTATAAAAGATCCTAATGAGATCTATCAAACAAGATCCATATTGATATGAAAATTATTTGCATAAGCACATAATTTTTGAGTTTAAAATTGTTTTCTTAAAAAATAAGTACTTATTTCCCTTTTGGGAACGGGGCCTAAGACATATTTGTACAAAAAAAACGTCTAAAAGCACATACAACCTACACACAGTGTATGTAGACCTGACAAAATATATGAGCAACCCGACTATGTGCACAGTTTTTTTGCGCACAAAAAATTTGTGTGCACAGACTTTTTTCAATATATGAGTGCGTGCACAAAAAATTTGCTATAAGGCCAGCAATATATGTTGTATGACACAGAGTATTGGGTTGCTAAGAAACATGTGTGAGAATGAGAAAGATGAGTGTAGTCGGAATGAGAATGCCGAGATGGATTTGTGGCAAGACTTTGCAAGATAGAATTAGAAATGAAAACAATCGTGGAATAGTAGTAGGTGTAGCACCATTAAAAGCTAAGATGAGAGAGAATAGATTAAGATGGTTTGGTCATGTCTACTACGACACAATAGTTAAGAGGAGTGATATGATTACGGTAGATAATAGCTCTAATGGGAGAGGTAGACTGAAATTGACCTTAGAAGCGGTAGTGCGCAAGAATCTAGGCTTATTGGATATATATTACGGAACATGATACACTCGAAAGACCTCAATGAAAAACACAGATTCATTTAGCCAACCATAACTAATTGAGAATTAAGTCTCAGTTTGGTTTTGTATGAGTGTGTGCGCATTTGTGTGCATTAATTGTGCGTGCTACTAGTTAATGATCTCGTTGTAAATTGTTGGGAATAAACATCTGGTATGGATACAACAGCTTTTATCTGAGCTGCACATTCCCATTTCTCCTCCCCATATTCTTTGGTGTGACAATCGCTCTGCTATGGCCTTTGCATCCAACCCAGTATTCCATGCTTGAACTAAGCATATATAAATTGATTATCACTTCATCCGAGAGCAGATTTTGGCTAAAAAATTGGTGCTTTGTTTCATTGGTTCTACTGCTCAGATTGCAGATATTTTTACCAAATTAAGGGTTGGGTGTATCTCGTTTTCTCTTCTTGAAGTCCAAACTGCAGGGGAGTATAAAGGAAAGCACAGCAGTGCACAACAGTTAGAAGTTAGTTTGGTAGTTTGTTCTTTTCCTTTCCTCTTGTATCAGCTAAGCAAAAAATAAAATAAAATAGTTTGGTACTTCGTTCAAATTCATTTGAAATTCAGTTTGATTGTATTTCATTTGTGCTTTCTCTGTGAGTTAGTTGAGATGTGAGTTTGGATTGCCAGCTCATCAATCCCGGCAGCGTACTTGTGGTCCAATAGGAGCTGTTTCGTTATGAGAGATAAAGACATCGAAAAACAGTTGAGAAAATAATGGAACAAGATTCTCTCTCTCTCTCTCTCTCTCTCTCTCTCTCTCTCTCTATTTCGATTTACTTATTTTGTCATCCTTTACTGGCGCCAGGGTGCTGAGTCCCGCCAATAGTGGTGGTCCTGGTGGGCGACACTACTGAGAATCTACGTTTTTACTCCAGTTGTTAGAAATGTGGATAGGAAAACATGACTGTGGGAAGGGGGAAAAAAGAGCTTTTGGAACGGAAAAAAAGATCGAGCTGCTGCAAAGTTACCGTTTTTTTCCTTTGCATATAGCCAAAAAGCCTAGGTTGCTGCATGGGGAGCTCAAACATTTGGTGGCTAGCTGAAGTAGTTTCTCTTATCCAAAATGGCTAGCCACTATTGGAGATGCTCTTATTAGTCTTATATATAGATACACTACCAATGAGCTCTTAGCTCAGTTGGTACGCGCGCCTCCCTCTGTGGAGGCATGGTTCGAGCCTCGTGAGGGGTGGTTCGGGATTTAGATTTATGGACAGTCTCTGAACCCCTGTGTACTAACATACTAACACCCTAATGTATACAATATTGAAATTAAAAAAAGACTACACAACCACTCAAAGTAAATGCAGCGAAAATACAATTCAAAGACCTCTCTGGTTTGGCCTTACTCTGATCGCCTCTCTTTACTCCCAGCTTGCACTAAAAATGACTACACAACCACTCAAAGTAAATGCACCGAAAACAACAAAACACCCAGCTTCCACTTTGTCACTCAACAACAAAACACATAGGCCCACCTCACATGTGCAAGATTAAACTTTCAACACAATTTAGCCTAACCATATCTTGTAATTGAATGATATGATGAGCATAGAGATGTGATAGGCATAGACGAAATAGGAATACCGTCAATATTCTCTTGTATAAATTCATCATCAAGAAGAATTTTTCAGTGTCAAGTGGGTATCATGTGGTGTCTACATGGCACACCCAGTTCTCAGTTTTCTTCTCTGTCAAGGAGGCATTGGAACCAGGTTACCTGGTTATGCAGCTCCGGCAGTTTCCGGAAGAGAGATGGCTGGAAATGTGGAGACGGCTGAAAAGCATCTCCCATCACTTTGAATTCCAGTATCCTCCAAAAAAAGAAGATGGTGTGAATATGATATGGAGACAGGTAAAGCACAAGGTTCCTGCTGCCAAACTTGCTGTACATAGAAGCCAGAGGTTGAAAGTACCAGATTGGTGGCGCCGAAGGAGATAGCAGGGGAGCCTTCCTTTTTCGATACTACACGCCATTATTATTCATTGGGAAGACTTACGCAATCAAGTAGTTTCTCAACAATTCTTTTGGTCGTCCAATGTACAGACCTGCTCTTTTTGTCAGTGTATCTGGGCAAGGAGTGTTCCATACCATCTATGTTCAATGTTAGGTCAGTTAGAACTGGTTCTCTGGTTACTTAGGTTGCTTTATACAATCATTGAAAACAGATCCATCTCGTCCTCGTGGAGTTGGAAACTGCTACTGCCAGGGTATATGCTTCCAGGTTGATCCAAAACAAGTGCTGGTAAGACAGTTTCCGCAGCTGATGATTCTTCTTGGTATGGAGGTGGCCATTTTTCAACTTCTTTGTGAATATTACTGAGTATTGTTGCTCTCGGATACTAGAAATTTGTCATTTGCCACTCCTTAAAGTATTCCACCTTGAATACGTACATGTGATCGATCGGTTCTGTTTACTAAACCAATTAGAGTTGTTGATGTAAACTGAAAGATAGGCGACTGCGATTCCTAGGTTGGCCTCTTTTTTTTTACTCCTACGGCTGAAAGCCAATTCTCCTATTTCTCAAGGCAAAGGTTATCTATCTTAAATTTCTCTGACTTGCTGTGTTGGTTGCCATAACCTCTATATGTGTCTTTACGTCGGGGGTTTTATGTCGTCTGGTTAGAGCTTATTCAGATAGTTCCATGGAGTTGGGTGTTGTGTCCAAAAAGCTCATACATGCGCACAGATTTTACGTGATTCGACATTTGCATAAATTGTCGGACAGTTAATTTCAATGTGTGGAGATGAGATAACAATGGTTCACCATAACGACCCGTCTCCGCCAAGTACAATGTTGCCCATGTAGGCCGCTAGTACCGGCCCTGAGCTAAAGCTCGAGCTTCTTTAGGCCTTCCCATTCTCGTATCGACTTATCTCTCATCCACTGATGGTAGTCTGACTCACCCTCTGCAGACGCCTTTGTTAGCAAAAAGCCCTAAATCATAAGCAGAATGTTGTTGTGTTTGATCATTCCAAAGCTGGAACGAACTTCAACTATTTGTTTGATGTCGTACTTACGATGACTCTAATCTTACTTAGTACAGTACTATGTAACAATTCAGTTACACTAACAAAGGAAAGAAAAATGAAACGGGAAATCAAGGAATTTCTTCATTTTTTTGGGTAACCATGCATATTCGATTTTCTCCACAATCTGAATTGTTCACTCTATGGGACCTTTTGATTAGATTATTATTTTTTAATCGGCCATGGATAATCAAGTTGATAAGATATTGATAGTTCTCTGATTTAATTCAACGAGTGGCTAGCGTTGTCCAAGTAAGCTTATTTTGTGGGAGTTGGGGGAGCTGCCTGCTGTCTCGGCCAAGGGGAACGCGCTCCGGTCTCACTCCAATGATCGGAAACGTTCACTTCGTAGAGCTCGTCGAGTTGAACAAGTATGTGAAAAATCAGCTCGATCGGATATCATTAAGTGCCTAATCTAAACCTTTTTGTCTTGAAAAGAATGGATCCGAAACACTAGATCAAATCTATTAGAACCCATTATTGGCAAGTTATATGTGTTCCGATCAGTCACTTAATGATATCCGATCAAACTAATTTTTTGCATACTTGTTCAACTCGACGAGCTCTACGAAGTGAACGCTTTCGATTATCGGAGCAAGACCGGAGCGGGGCCCCCTCGGTGGGACAGCAAACTGTCCCTTCAAGGGACAACAGCTCCCCCAAGTCCTATTTTGTGCATGCTTGAGCTTGGGCTTGGCCGGATCTCAAAACACACACATGCATGTGTGTGGGCACATGTGTGTGAGCCTCACATGTCTTGCGAGTGTAGGAATGGAACAAGTCTCTGTCCAATTTTTCTTTGCTCCAATCCGATCCAGTATCAAACCTATGTGGGTTTTTTTTTTTTCGGTTCACAATAATAATCGGAATCTTTCATTTTGTAGAGCATGTCAAGTCTAACACATTAGTTTGATCGAACATTAATTAATAGGTACGTGAATAAAACATATTTGCACAAGAAAAACATCAACAAACACATACAACCTACCTACACAGTGTATGTGGACCCCAAAAAATATATGAGCAACCCAACTATGTGCACACATTTTTTTGTGACCAAAAAATTTGCGTGCACAGACATTTTTCGATATATGATTGCGTACACAAAAAATTTGCTATAAGGCCAGCAAGGTTGTATGACACAGAGTATCGGGTTGCTAAGAAACAACATGTGAGTCAGATGAGTGTAGTTGAAATAAGAATGTTGTGATGGATTTGTGGTCAGACTTAGCGAGATTGAATTAGAAACGAAAACATTTGTGGAACAGCAGGTGTGGCACCATTAGAAGCTAAGATGAGAGAACAAAAGCTAAGGTGGTTTGATCATGTCTATTGTGACGCAGTAATTAGGAGGAGTGATATGATTACGGTAGATGATAGCACTAAAGGGAAAGGTAGACCGAAATTGACCTTAGAAGCAGCAGTGCGCAAAGATCTAAGCTTACTGAATATTACGGAACACGATGCCCTCGACAGAACTCAATGAAAAATACGAATTTATATAGCTGACCTCAATTGATTAAGACGTTAATTGTGCGTGCTACTAGCAAATCTCGTTGTAAATTGTTGGGAATAAACATCTGGATTCAGAGAAAGGCACAGGCCGAATTCTTTCGAATCCTTTACTTGAATGTCAAGGGAGAGAGAAAGAAACTAATAAAAAAAAAAAAATCATTTTTTTAACTGTACGAACAAAAAAAAAATCATTAATCCTCCTACTTTTGGTCTGTGCAAGAAACGAACTAAAAAATCATTTTTTTTTTATAAACAATCGTTTTTGTCGGTTTAGAATATATGCTTTGTATTTTGGGCTCATTTGTAATTCGGGCTTGTCCAACATCCAACTTAAACAGATGCAAATCCCTTGCTTGAATGTTTAGCGAGAGAGAAAGAAACCACAAAAGGGAAAAAAAAATGCTGAAGTAATGTGTCTTTTACTGGCCGGAAAAAGAATTAGTCGAGATGCGCGTAAACTGGCCCGGACATTCGGTTTTAAAAAAAGAGAGGTGTTTTTTACTGTTTCACTACTTGAACTATTTATAGGGTGGATTGGAGTACTGGAGAGGTTAAGGAGGAAATGGGAGAATGGCTTAATAATTGGGCGATACAAGTAGAAGATGAATTGAAGCTAATGACAACAGCCGAAACTGCAGAAATGCAGCAATGGAACAAGCAATCCATATACAAAGTCCCGGAAGGCGTCACAGTTTTGAACAGTTTCGCCTACAAGCCTGAGTTCGTCTCGTTTGGGCCTTACCATCACATGGAGTCCCACTTGGAGCCGATGGAGAAGCACAAGCGCCGCGCTCTCTTCCATTTTCTCAAGAGGTCCCGAAAGCCTCTTGTATCCTACATCGTGGCTCTGGCCGAAGTCGCTCAAAGCCTGAAAGACTCCTACGAGTCACTCGATCCTATTTGGGAAGCCGACACCGACCGTTTCTTGGTGCTGATGATTCTTGATGGCTGTTTTATGCTAGAAGTCATGCGTACCTCAACGTTGGAGATGGATGATTATTCTGTAAACGATCCAATCTTCAGCAAGCATGGGAAGCTCCACGTTGTGCCTTATATCCGACGTGACATGATGATTATTCTCACCACGCTTGTTGCAGTTGAAAAGGAGGAGGGAACTGATCAGGTACTGATCATGATCATCTCATATATATCTGTTTCCCTTCATTTTGTTCCTTTTTAATTTGATCCATTGATCGATCTCCTTCTATAGTTTCACATTGCACAAGGAACAACACCTCCGTCCCAAAATTTTAGTACACTATGGAAAACCGACTCAACCTGATATGGGTAAAAACATTTACGAAATATCCAACATTGCTTTAGAATATAGGTCTGAATTCTGTAGCAAAATGGATGTTTCGTAAACGCCTTTACTGATATTAGATTGAGTTAATTTTTTACAGAAATGGTAAACAAACTATTTTGAACAAAATGAGCTGTTTGGATTTTTTTTTTTATAGAATTCAAGATGGGTCTAAAGTGTGTATGTACGCAGTGTATGTACCTATAGCAGCTAGCAGCCTAGCACTCATTTTTTCTTAATTATCACAAAATTTTCTCTACAAGAATTAAAACTTGCGCCTTATTGATGATCAATTTGCACTAAATTACTTTTGATTTTGTTTCTATGAACTTTTGTTAGTTTTTTTTTTTTTTTTTATCGGCAAAAGTAATTAATATTTTATTAATAGGAAAAGGGGAAGGAGATTGCGATCATAGGTTGGAAGGAGGAGATTGCAATAAAAGATCATGAGGAATTTGTGAACAGGCTCATTCGCGAGTTCTGCTTCCCCAACCCCTGGTTCCCACTCGACTCCCGCATTGGCAAATGCTTGCACTTACTCGACGTGTACAGGTCAAGTCTCCTTATGGAAGACACCCGCGAGAGAATTGCCTTTCTATTCATGAAGAGGAGGAGCACGGGAGGAGCTGGCAATTACGAGGTCATCCGGTCAGCGATGGAGCTCAGCGATGCCGGGATCCAATTCTAGAAGAGCAGGAGCGCGAGCCTGAACGACATCTCCTTTACGGGCGCCGGGGTGCTGAGTCTCCCGCCCATAGTGTTGGACGACACTACCGAGTTTACGTTTCTGAACCTCATTGCTTTCGAGCGGTTCCATGTCGAGGCGGGGAACGAGGTCACCTCCTATATCTTCTTCATGAGCAAAATCATCCAGACGGCCGAGGACGTTAGCCTCTTGCACGCCGCAGGGATCATCAAGAATGCCATCGGCAGCGACAAAGGCGTGGTCAAGCTCTTTGAATCCCTCTCTAGGGATGTAACGCTTGACCCGGACAGCAGCCTGTATGTGTTGCATGGGAAGGTGAATAGGTACTGGAAGGAGCGGCGAGTGCGTGTGTATCTAATGAACAACTATTTTAGGAACCCTTGGGCGATTCTCTCGCTCATAGCTGCTGTTTTCCTCTTCTTCTTCACGCTGGCACAAACGGCATACACCATTCTATCGTATCACGATCCGACCAAGAATTCTCGATGATCCGTCCCCTCCACCCCCAAAATAAGGCCAGTTTAGTTTGATTGCTTGCCAAAATAAGGCCAGTTCAATTGCCAGAGATATATGCTTGCCTATGTTCTGGTCTAAAACCTTCTTGTTCTAGAGCCTTTCAACAAGACTAGAAGTCAAAATTCTTAGGGTTTTGTTTTGGGTTCCTTGGGCTGGGCCTAGGCCTTCAAGTGTTATGGACTTTGTCTATTTTGAGTGTGTGGACTTTGTTCCCATTTAACTGTAATTTTCAATTTTTGGTTGGAATCCCGTTTTCCTTTTTCTTTTAATAAAATATTACTTTTGCCATTCAAAAAAGAGAGACTAAGAGTCGTGGCACACGCAATGTGTGTGCAAAAAGTTTAGGTTATGCATATCCTGAAAGTACTTAAAATCGTGATTGTAATCTACATCGCAATGTCACGTGCATTTGAGGAGTTATTATTATTATTTTTAATTATACTTGTTTATCTTTTACAGTATTTTTTGGATACTGATTTTCGCGTTCCAAGATTTACTGCAGGCGCTCCACCTTTTTGTTTTTTATACTGTGATGTTGCTGGCAATATTTTGTTTTTACACTGTGATGTTGCCAACAACATCACAGTGTAAAAACAAAAAAGTGGAGCGCCTGCAGTAAACCTTGGAGCGTTTTTCCCTAATCACTGTTGAGAAACGGCGGATGCGCACCAGTGCCGAGATTCAACAGAAATAACTCACAATCCCAAAGCAATAAGCCAATAAAAATGAGATGAAATAAAATAGAAGAGAACACACAAGACTTATTTGGTTGGGCAAAATCATGCCTACTTCACAGAAGAGAACCGATTCTTCACTATGAGAGAATAACTTGTACAAGAACACATGACACTCGGGCAAAATTAATTACATAACCCAACCCCTTGTACACCCACTCTCACCCAACCCAAAGAACAGATTACAAAGGATTATACCCACCCTTTCTTTCTCTCACGTACACAAGTACACTGGACTTGTACACTATTTCTTTTCCTTGTACCAATACTGACCAAGGGCAAAGCCTTAAAAAAGGAATATGGAAGCTTCTGGTTCCCTTGGAATATAGAAGGTCTCATTTGCAAATAAATAATGGTTCACTGTAACAACCCGTCTCCGTCTAGTACAATGTTGTCAATGTTGGCCACACGCTAGTGCCGGTCCTAAGCTAAGGCTCGAGGTTCTTTATGCCTTTGAAAATTTGTAAATGTTAGGGGACCATTTTATTTTTGATACCGTCTTCCGATTCTCACTTATCTCTCATCTCCACTGACAATAGTCTGACTCACCCTCTGTAGACGCCTTGATTAGCAAAAGCCCTAAATCATAAGCAGAATGTTGTTGCGTTTGATCATTCCAAAGCTGGAACGAACTTCAACTATTTGTTTGCATGTGAATCTACTTGTTTGATGTCGTACTTACGAAAACTCTAATCTTATAATATGCTAGTACGTACTATATATGTAACAATTCAGTTACACTATTTCTTGTTTTCTTTTTATTCGATCTCAACTTCAACAAAGGAAAGTAAAATGAAACGGGAAATCAAGGAATTTCTTCGATCTTCATCATTTTTTTGGGTAACCATATTCAATTTTCTCCAAAATCTGAATTGTTCACTCTATGGGACCTTTTGATTAGCTTATCCACAAGGATAATCAACTGTTTGTTTTTTGATTGGCTAAGGATAATCAAGTTGATAGGATATTGAAAGTTTTCTAATCGAACCTCTTTTATCTTAAAAGAGAGAACGATTGACAAAAAAACAACAAAAGTAATTCAGTGTCCAAGTAAGCTTATTTTATGCATAGTCGAGAGCTTGGGCTTAGCCGGATCGCACAACACACACATGCATTTGTGTGTCACGCCCATGTCTTGCGAGTGTGGGAATGGAACGAGTCTCCTGTCCAATTTTCCTTTGGTCCAATCTGATCCAGCATTGAACCTTGGCGGGCCTTTCTTAGGTTCACAACAATGAACGAAATCGTTCATTTTGTAGAGCACGACAAGTATAAACACATTAGTTTGATCGAACATCGATAAGTGCGTGAAATTGAATATGACATATTCGTAAAAGAAAAACGTCTACGAACACGTACAACCTACATACACAGTGTATGTGGACCCACAAATGAGCAACCCGACTATGTGCACAAAAATTTGCGTGCACAGACTTTTTCCAATATATGAGTGTGTGAGCGTTAATTGGGATCCGGAGATCCTGTTGGGCAGATCCCTGTAGGGCGCCCTGTAGGGCAGAACACAACCGTTCAAATTCAACGGTCCGGATTTAAAATGAAACTTTTCCGGAGAAGAGTTAAACTCTTCCCCGGAAAAATTTTATTTTAAATTTGAATCGTCCAAAACACTCTTGAATGGTTGTGATCTGCACTATGTACACACCCTGTAATTGTGCTTGCTACTAGCAAATCTCGTTGAAAATTGTTGGGAATAAACATCTGGTGGTAGGATTCAGAGGAAGGTACAGGCAGAAATTTTCTTTTCCTTTGCTTGAATGTCAAGGGAGAGAGAAAGAAACGAATAAAAAATCTTTAATCCTCGTACTTTTGGTCTGTGCAAGAAACGAATAAAAATATAATCCTCCTACATTTTCTATAAACAACCCTTTTTTGGGTTCATTTGTGATTCGGGCTCATCGAACATCCAACTTAAACAGATGCAAAATTACCTCATAAGCTCTAGTTTCGACTTGCACTTTTTACTTTATGTTAAAGTAAACCTACCCAATTGAATTAAATTTATACGGCCCCGTAAATTAATATGTCTACAACCACATACAACGTTATATACACAATAAGCAGTCTGTGTGGAACCCATAAATCATATATGCGTGAGTAGGCATGTCAACGGATCGGATCCGATCCGAATCCGACAGATCCGGATCCGATAAGACTGGATCCGATCCGAATCCGATAAGACTCAGATCCGATAGTGGAAATCCGGATCCGATCCGAAAAATTTGGATCCGATCCGAAAATCCGAATCCAATCCGAAAACTTTTTTACTTCAAAAATTTTAGCAAAAAAAAAATTATTTTCCAAAAATAAATAAAAATTTTAAAATAAAAAATTTTAAATAAAAATACAACTTCTTAAACTTTTTTTTTTAAAATAAAAAATTTACTGTTTTTTTTTTTAAATTTTTTAAAAAGTTATAAAAAAAATAAAGTTCGGATTCGGATTGATAACGGATTTAATCCGATCCGATCCGAATCCGATCCGAATTTGGTTACCAGATTCAGATTATCGGATCGACGTTATCGGATTCGGATCGGATCCGATCCGATCCATTGACAGATCCATTGACAGGCCTATGTGTGAGCATAAATTGTGCGTGGTAATAAACACCCAAGGGTTGCCCCAGTAGTTCGGCCTGAAGCCCAAGCTTTGGGAGTACTTCTCAAAGTCTGGGATTCGATTCTCCACCGGATAAGTACCCAGACGTAAGAGGGGAGTTGTGACTGGTGTAGCTGCACTAGTTTTCCCAAAGGTTTGGGTTGTGCATGTCGGGTCCATATATTGACTTGGCTGTAGGGCATTCCTCCGTTATAAAAATAAAATAAAAATTTGTGCATGATAATAGCAGAACTTGTTGTAAATTGTGGGGAATAAACATCTGGTTGTAGGATTATGAGGAAGGCACATAGAGAATCCCCAGAATGCTTGAGAATCCCCAGAATCCTTTCAAATCCCTTACTTGAATGGAGAGAGAGAGAGAGAGAGAGAGAGAGAGAGAGAGAGAGAGAGAGAGAGAGAGAGAGAGAGAGAGAGAGAGAGAGAGAGAGAGAGAGAGAGAGAGAGAGAGACCACAAAAAGGGAAAAAAGAAAAAAAGAAGAAAAAAGATGCTGAAGTAATGTGTCTTTTACTGTTTTACTAGCTTGAACTATTTATAGGGTGGATTGGAGTACTTGAGTGGTTAAGGAGGAAATGGGAGAAAGGTTTAATGACTGGGCGATACAAGTAGAAGATGAATTGAAGCTAATGACAACAACCGAAACTGCAGAACTGGAGCAATGGGACAAGCAATCCATATACAAGGTCCCGGAATGCGTCACGGGTTTGAAAGTGAAAGCCTACAAGCCTCAGTTCGTCTCGTTCGGGCCTTACCATCACATGGAGCCCCACCTGGAGCCGATGGAGAAGCACAAGCGCCGCGCTCTCCTCCATTTTCTCAAGAGGTCCCAAAAGCCTCTTCCGTCCTACGTTGCCGCTCTGGCTGGAGTCACTCAAAGTCTGAAAGACTCCTACGAGTCACTCGATCCTATTTGGAAAGAGGACACCGATCACCAGTTCTTGATGCTGATGATTCTTGATGGCTGTTTTATGCTTGAAATCCTGCGTGCCTCGAATCTGTGGGATTCGCGGCAGATGGATGATTATTCTGTAAATGATCCGATCTTTAGCAAACATGGGAAGCTCCACGTTGATTCGCGGCAGATGGATGATTATTCTGTAAATGATCCGATCTTTAGCAAACATGGGAAGCTCCACGTTGTGCCTTATATCAGACGTGACATGATGATGCTTGAAAATCAACTCCCCATGCTGCTTCTCACCACGCTTCTTGCTGTTGAAAAGGAGGGAACTCAGGTCACCATCATATATTTATTTCCCTTCATTTTGTTCGTTTTTAATCTGATCGATCAATCGATCTCCTTCTAAAATTTCACATCGCACAAGGATCAACACCTCCGTCCCAAAATTTTATAAGTATATTACATAAAACTGTACGATCGTGAATAAAGAACATACATTCTATTTTTGTGCATAATTTTTCAAATTTCATCGCACCAAATTCAAGACCTCAATTAGTTCTTCTAATCAGTGTAAAAAAAATTCAAAAATACTATGCACGAAAGTACTTTTATTTTTGCTTCGGCAATTACATGACTTCTCATAGTACGTAGTAGATTAAAAATTTAGGATGTAAGGAGTAATTTTTTCTTACCACTAAATTTCTCTATAAGAAAACTCGCAAGGGCTCGAGCCTTATTGATCAATGCACGCAAAATTACTTTTAATTTTGTTTTTATGAACTCTTTGTTAGTTCTACGTTAACCTTTTTACTTTTCTGATCGGTCACCTAAATGATAAAAAATAAAAGAAGAAAAATTAATGAACAAAATTTAAAGAAATTACTAAGGACAAAAAATGCTCCACTCAGAACAGACAACTATTTAGATTATTTTTCTATTTTTTGAACTTTTCTTGAGTTCGCTCAACATATGTTTGGTTTTTTTCAATTTCTCTAGTTGAGACGAATTTAAAAAATCAAGTATTTTAATTAAAAATAAAAACAATTTACGAACAAGGAACAAAATCCATTGTAAAAAAAAAGTTAATTTAGTACGAACTCAAATCTTTTTTTAAGTTAATTTAGTACAAACTCAAATCCTTTTTTTTTTTTTTGGCTTTCCTATTTCTCATTTCAATAAGAAGAGAAAAGGTTATATACCGATGAGGTGGAAACCATGGTGTTTCTGCCTAGAATTTTGTTCCCACTGAGTGTTCATTACGGTAATTTGAACCATTCATCTTGTAGGACTCGCAAAAGTTGCAAGTTCACGCAAAAAAAATCAGCTTGATCGGACACCAATAAGTATATCAAAAATTGAATTTTAGTTTATATAATAAATGATGATGCACAGTTTAACTTAAAAACTATTGACAGAATCCAGGTTGTCTATTTTATAAACCAAAATAATTAAATTTTTGATTTACCTATAGATGTCTGGTAGAGCTGTTTTTTGCGTGACTACACAACTTTGCGCCTTTGCGGTCTCTACAAAATGAACGATTTAGACGACGGTTTCGGTTTCTGCCTCATCAGGACACAACTTAGGTGGAGTTTTTTTGTTTAACACGGAAGGGTAAGAGAGAAATTTCACTTATCACCTCCACTAAGCAATTGCTGACTAGGGCTTAGGTGGAGTTCATCTTAGCACTTTTTTGGTTTTTTTTTTGGTTTTGTTTTGTCCTTATTCAAATTTTTTTTCGCGTATGTTACTTTTGGGCCTCATTTTTTTGGTTTTCTGATTTGTCTCTTCAAAACAAATTAGAAAAGTAAAAAATTATGACTTTTACCCAAATATTTTGAAAAATAACCACTTTTCAGCAAAAAGAAGAAGTCAAGTTGGCTTTTTGGGCTTACGATTAGATATTTTAAAAATATTTGGGTAGAAGTAATTAACGAACGCGAAGTTTTTTTTAAATAAGAACAAAATCTCAAAAAAATACTAAAAATTGAGCGGAACGGGCTCTAATTAGGAGGAAACTAGAGTAAAGATGTGTGCTTAGTTGTTTTAAACTACGTGTGCAGCAAGATGATGGGGAGTTTCATGAGATTGTGAACAAGCTCATTTGCAAGTTCTGCTTCCCCAACCCCTGGTTCCCATACGACTTCCGCATTGGCAAATGCTTGCACTTACTCGATGTGTACAGGTCAAGTCTCCTTAACAGCAAAAGGAGGATAACAATAAGAAAGATCCGAACAATAAGAAAGATCCGCGCCCACGCAAGAGGTAATTTGCGACCAGCAATGTAGTTGGAATAGGCCGGTCGTCTTAGGTATTGGGCGACAAAGAAAGATGCTAGCTAGTCACCAAAGGTAAATGCATTTGTGACCAGTAGTGTTGGTCGCGGTTGGATAAGTTAAAACAGCGACCACATTCTCAAATACATTTTGGTCCCCTTACATCATAGCTGGTCGCCAAAAGTCGCCATTTTTTAAATCAAGTCTACTTCTTCTATTGTCTAAATTGTTGGTCACAAAAAAATATGTCTTTTATGTTTGCAATATAACAAACACGGTCACTATGATCGTGTCGGTAGTCACCAAAGCATAAGTAGACTCTTCGCTTTTATTATAATCTTCGGGGACCAGTTATGTGGTCAGTAAAAGCATCACATTTTGCGACTACCAAGTTGGTCACAAAAAATGAATTGGGTTTGTCTTCTCTGATGCCACTTAACTTTGATTTGGCAGCATGATTCCACAATAGGTGTAGAGGGGCCACTATTTCAGTAGTATTATAAGAGTAGTCATTTTGTGCATATTGCCAAATGTTACGCCCGTCTCCAATCCTCCCCCGCCTATACTCCAAATGATTGGGGGTTATGTTATTGTAAAAGGCCACGAACCTGGTTGCGAAAAGAGTTTTCCTGTTGCGGGAAAGTTGGGCGCCAATCCTAGGTGCGTGTGAACTTCATGGTTTTTTGGTTTTGCTACCAAGGTAGTTTTTGTCACAAAATGTACATATCTAGAGACTAATTTTTCCTGGTTACAATAAAATTAATCCCCAAATCCCAAATTTGTTGTAGCGATCCGGGCCGCCTTCCTATTTCAGGAGGCAGGCCAGAAAGAGGTCATCCGGTCTAGCACGGGAAGCAGCACGGGAGGCAACGAGGTCATCCGGTCTAGCACGGGAAGCAGCACGGGAGGCAACGAGGTCATCCGGTCTAGCACGGGACGCAGCACGGGAGGCAACGAGGTCATCCGGTCTAGCACGGAAAGCAGCACGGGAGGCAACGAGGTCATCCGGTCTAGCACGGGACGCAGCACGGGAGGCAACGAGGTCATCCGGTCTAGCACGGGAAGCAGCACGGGAGGCAACGAGGTCATCCGGTCTAGCACGGGAAGCAGCACGGGAGGCAACGAGGTCATCCGGTCTGCGATGGAGCTTAGCGATGCCGGAATCCGATTCAAGAAAAGCCGGAGCGCAAGCCTGAATGACATCTCCTTTACAGGTGGGGTGCTGAGTCTCCCGCCCATAGTGGCGGACGACACTACGGAGTCTACGTTTTTGAACCTCATTGCTTTTGAGCGGTTCCATGTTGATTTTGAGGGGAGCGAGGTGACCTCCTATATCTTCTTCATGAGCAAAATCATCGAAAGCGCGGAGGACGTTAGCCTCTTGCGCGCCCGTGGGATCATCAAGAATGCCCTCGGCAGCGACAACGACGTAGCCATTCTCTTCAATTCCCTCTCCAAGGATGTAACACATGACAAGGACACCAGCCTGTATCAGTTGCATGGGATGGTCAATAGGTACTGGAAGGAGCGGCCAGTGCGTGTGTATATCATGAAGAACTATTTTAGGAACCCTTGGGCGATGCTCTCGCTCATAGCTGCTGTTTTCCTTTTCTTCTTCACGCTAGCACAAACGGCATACACCATTATATCGTATCACGATCCGGCCAAGAATTAGAAATATTCTCCATGATCCAGCTGTTGGTACTATGCTGCTAAAGTATATTGAATGATTTTTTTGGGGAAGTGATACCAAAGGGGTGTACGATTATCAATTTGAGAAGTGCCAAAATTAATTCTTTTTTTTTTTTTTAATGTTAAAAACACCGTAATTTGTTGTCGGTATTATGGCCTTCTCAAGAAACATTACAATCACCCCAGCAATCACAAATACAACTGCACAAATATTGAAAAAGCTTCACAACCAGAGTCGAACTCTCTTACATGATCCCCTACTTAAGGTGAAGGGCCTTTGTGCATACGGGTAGCAATTTCTGTGAGTCCGATTTTGTTCACCCTCACCAAACGAGGGTGAACGTTACCCTCACTGCTATTGATTGATTCTAACTTGTAGACCCTACCAAGTTTAACCATAGTTAACATTAAATGCCACAATTTATGGAAGGATGTGATTTTGACACTCCATTTTTAGCCAATGACACTCTACTTTTAGTTTTGTTTTCTCACATGATCAAGACACAGTAGAGTGCCAGTGGTTAAAACTGGAGTACGCCAAAATTAATTTTCTTTATGGAAGGAGTATAACCGAGACATGTCTTTCTTTTGGAAAAATTATTCCATGCATTGCAAGAGAAGAAGCCGATTGGGGGAAAAAAAAAGTTGTTTCTATACGGATATCAATTGCATGTTCATGAGGATAAATAAATTGAGATTGGGGCTTCTTTTTTTTCATTTTTTGAAAGGCAGATCGGGCTTATTTGATGAGGATAAATCCATTGAGGACAAAAAGAGAAATCGTTGTAATGGAGGAAATTTGTGTCTTGGGTTTGGATAATACATTTACCAACTTTGTCGAAGCAGAGGAATCCAACGAATTGGATTCGTCACCGTCATTAATGGAGGAAATCATTTATGTATGGAATAATGCTCACTCATCTAATACTTCTTCACAAATTGGATTTGTCACCGTCAGTTATTTTTTTCCCCCAATCGGCTTCTTCTCTTGCAAAGTATGGAATAATTTTCTCAATGGAAAGATATGTATCAGTTATACTCTTTCCATAATAAATTGTGGCTTTTAATGTTAACTATGGTTAAACTTGATAGGGTCTACAAATTAGAAACAACCAATAGCAGTGAGGGTAACGTTCACCCTCGTTTGGTGAGGGTGAACAAAATCGGACTCAATTTCTGTAATCAAACAAGTTTGTACCATTGCACTTTTTTTTTTTTGGGCTCACTATGGTCATGTTTGGTAGCCATTCTATTTTCTGTTTTCTGTTTTCATTTTTAGAATTTTCAAAAGTTAACTTTGAAAGTTTCTTTGGTGCACTACTTCCACTTTTAAATTCTGGAAATCACTTTCACTATTTTCATAATTTGAGGAAGTAACAAAACTCAACTTTCACTATTTTCGGAAACAAAAAACAGGCTACTCCGCTACAATTCCTTGGAGGTCTTTTTTCATTTCCTCTTCCTCTCTCTCTCAAACCCAGGCCATTGAAGATACTCTCTCTCTCTCGCTCCCTCCCTCCCTCCCTCTTATAGTCAATAAAAGATACTTATCGAAGGAGAAAAACCTTATAGTCAATAAATGACCAACTTTGGAATTAGAAAATTTCACATGTATTTCATCTATATATATATATATATACTTTCTTAACTTAGAGATCAGAGGAGGCCGGAAGGGATACGTTGGGCATACGTTGGGCTTATGAAACTATCATTTTATGAAAGTTGATACTATAACTTCGGCCTAGGAAAGAAGAACCCAATCACTTGGACTCAGTGTCGGCTCAAAGATATTTGGGCCCAAAGCGAAAGTTGCAATATAGGGGGGCCATTTATCTCCTCATCTTTGAACAAAATTTTGCGAAATGTTGAGAAAAACTAAAGGGTGGAGATTCGAACCCAGTTTTTAAAGTATTCAAAGAGCCTAAGCTGCCACATGACCAAAAAGATGTTACTCAAAGCAAGACAATTGAAACTTCTTATTATTTAAAACTAAAAAACGGTATTTTTTGGAGCCATCTTCGGGCTAAAAAATCGGGGGCCAAAAGCAACGACTTCTTCGGCTTCCTCTCTAAGCCGGCTATGCTTGGTCTATCCACCCGGCTCTTTCTATCAGAATATCAAGTATGAAATTTGTTTCTAACATGATTGCAAAGGCTTGGATGATTCTCTCTCTCTACTAGTGGAGAAATTGCAAGAAAGACCATTTTAGAAAAAGTAAAAATTAGTTTCAAAAATTAATTTTTTAAAAAAAAACAGGTTAACACAAACATGTTTTCTGTTTTCACTTTTTTTTAGGAAAAGTAAAAACTGATTTCAGCAAATAGAAAACAGAAAACAGAAAAGTGGTAGTGTTACCAAACATAGCCTATATGTAGTGTCTGGTTTGCTAAAAGTACCAACTTAGAAAATAGAGTACTAAATTGCCATCTCTTTTTAGATCATCTAACAACAATTTATACGGTGCACCGGAATAGCATTTAGACGCCGAGCCTTTCGCAGAGTAATCCCAAACTCATCCTCCATATCCGTATCCTCTGCAGCGATCCCATCCTCAAGCTTCCACGCAAACGAATGAACAAGAGAAGCCAACATCAATTGAAGCATCCGGTTCGCGAAACCGACTGCAGGACATATTCTCTTTTTGGCTCCAAACGGGATCAGCTCGAAATCTTGTCCCTTCACATCAACGTCCGACCCCAAAAATCGCTCCGGCCAAAACAACTCGGGGTTGTCCCACGTCTTCGGGTCTCGCCCGATAGCCCATGCGTTCACGAGCACTTTTGCGCCCTTCGGAACTCTAAAACCGCAGAGGTCTATGTCTTGATCTTCTGCTTTTCGAGGGAGTAGGAGAGGGGTTGGTGGGTGGAGACGGAAGGTCTCCTTTATTATCGCGTGCAGATAAGGTAGCCTAGCGAGATCTTCTTCTTCAACAGGGCGGCCTTTGCCGATGATTTGATCCATCTCTTCTTGGGCTTTCGAAAGAATCGTAGGGTTGTGAAGTAGTTCTGCCATTGCCCATTCCAGAGTGTTTGAAGTTGTATCAGTTCCTGCCACAAATAGGTCCTGTGCCAATATCATAGAATAGCTAGGTAATGTGATTATTATCTTGGCAATAAAAAGTTATTTATCTTGGCTTTTACATTGTTTGAGAACTCGTTCAAACAAGTCAAAAGTCTAGCCAAACTCGAGCTATTTGGTTCGTCTAACAGTCCAAATGACGGGAGAATATTCAAGAAGAGAATAACGGTATACTAGTACTAACCAAAAACAAATGCTCGATATGCTGGCGATCAATCTCGTGACTGCTCTCTTCAATGCCGAGAAGAGTATCTAGCATGACCTCGGTCTCGTCCGAATGATCAAGTGTTTTCCTTGCAAGTAACCGTGTTTTGATTAGTTCATCAAACACATCAATAATTTTCCCGAAATACCCCGTCAAGCGACGCCGCCTCCCTTGCGGATCGATCGTTTTAAGGGCCGGGAAATAATCGGCCAAGTTCGGTTTTCCCATCTCCTCCATCATATTCCACACAAACTCCTTAAACTCTTTAGCGGAACCGGAGCTAGGGTCGATAAGATCGACCGAGAAAATCGCGTTTGATAGCAAGTTGAGAGTGGTGCTAAAGGCCGCCTTGCCGATATCAATGGCAACCCCGTTATCACAGCTCTCGCGAACCAACGAAAGCAGCTGTCGTACTTTCAAGCACCGGATGTCTTGCTTGGCGACGAGACTTTGGCTGGTGAATATATGGGAGTTGCAAATCTTCCGCAGGGTCCGCCAGAGGGGCGAGACCGGAATCCAGGGCATTCCGAGCTCGTGGTGGCTGTGAGCACGGATGGCGTCTGGAATCGTGCGGCCAGAAAGGGAGACATCGTGCTTCCGGAGGATTTCTTTCGCCGCGGCTGGAGATGAAATGACTATCGTGGTTACGGAGCTGAGTTTTAGAGTCATGACGGGGCCGTGGATCTCTGCGAGTTTGGCTAGCGATTTGTGTGGTTTGTTATCGAGGTCGAGGAGGTTTCCGAGAACTGGAATAGGGTTTGGCCCTGGTGGAAGTCTGGCATGGCTTGTTTTGGTTCTTTGGAAAATTGATGAATAGAGGAGGAGAATGAGAATCAGAGCAAGCACAAGGCATAGTGTAGAACTTGAGAAATCCATGACTACCTATCCCTCCCTCTCTCATTTTTCTCTTAAAAAGACTTCACATGCAGCCCTAGTTTTAAATCTCGGTATCGGTCGCCGTCGTGGTATCGGTCGCGGTGTATCGGTATCGGAACGTATCGGTGATACATCGCGGGAATCGGGTGTCGCGGTCGTGAATTTTTAAAAATCATCAGCAACATGTATAAAACTTGAAAAATATACTTTTGCCCCCAACATTGGCTTAAATTATCACATTTTAATTAATTTAAGACATGTAATAGCCCATTCTCTTCATGTGAAATATCCGATAATTTATCAAAACCCGCAAGTCAATAAGATTTTACAAATATGAGAAAAATGCAACATTATGAGTTTCGATATAATTGACATAAACAGCAAAAGTAAGATGATTTTAAGTCATAAAAAAATGCAACATAGAGGTTTTACATTACATAATCGCTAGCCACAACTAGTTTCAAGCTCATAGCTTTTAAGTCATACATAATTTTGTTAATACAACTTCAATGCCAGAATGAATGGCGTGGAGGTACTGGAGGATCTACATATTCCTCATTAAATTGATCATCACCATGACTATTTTGCCCAACAGCTTCAAATAGATATCAAAAAGAAGAAGAAGATGCTCTGTTTTTTTTTTGGCCGAACCGGTACGTATCGGGTATCGGCCGATACGGCTGTGAATTTCAATCTTCCCGTTATATCGGTCCATATCCGAATCGGGGACCTCAAGTCCCGGTACGTCTCGGCCGATTTTTAAAACTATGCATGCAGCCTCACTCGGAAAAAAGGCACTTTTAGATAGTACCATTTTGAACGAAAATGCTAGAGGCACATCGGTGTGGCACATTTGTGCCACACCCCTCTCACATACAGATGGGTCCCAGTGAAACGGGTCCCACCTGTATGTGAGAGGGGTGTGGCACAAGTGTGCCACACCGATGGGAGAAATGGTTAGTACCGGGTTAATGTCGTCGGGTTCAACTGGGTGTCGTCACCTGCTGCAACCATCACTTTGAATTCCAGTATCCTCCAAAAAAAGAAGATGGTGTGAATATGATATGGAGACAGGTAAAGCACATTCCTGCTGCCAAACTTGCTGTGCATAGAAGCCGGAGGTTGAAAGCACCAGACTGGTGGCACCGAAGGAGATAGCAGGGGAGCCTTCCTTTTTCGATACTACACGCCATTATTATTCATTGGGAAGACTTACGCAATCGAGTAGTTTCTCAACAATTCTTTTGGTCGTCCAACAGACCTGCTCTTTTTGTCAGTGTATTTGGGAAAACGGATCCATCTTGTCCTCGTGGAGTTGGAAACTGCTACTGCCAGGGTATATGCTTCCAGGTTGATCCAAAACAAGTGCTGGTAAGACAGTTTCCGCAGCTGATGATTCTTCTTGGTATGGAGGTGGCCATTTTTCAACTTCTTTGTGAATATTACTGAGTATTGTTGCTCTCGGATACTAGAAATTTGTCATTTGCCACTCCTTAAAGTATTCCACCTTGAATACGTACATGTGATCGATCGGTTCTGTTTACTAAACCAATTCGAGTTGTTGATGTAAACTGAAAGATAGGCGACTGCGATTCCTAGGTTGGCCTCTTTTTTTTCCCTCCTACGGCTGAAAGCCAATTCTCCTATTTCTCAAGGCAAAGGTTATCTATCTTAAATTTCTCTGACTTGCTGTGTTGGTTGCCATAACCTCTATATGTATCTTTACGTCGGGGGGTTTTATGTCGTCTGGTTAGAGCTTATTCAGATAGTTCCATGGAGTTGGGTGTTGTGTCCAAAAAGCTCATACATGCGCACAGATTTTACGTGATTCGACATTTGCGTAAATCGTTGGACAGTTAATTTCAATGTGTGGAGGAGAGATAACAATGGTTCACCATAACGACCCATCTCTGCCAAGTACAATGTTGCCCATGTTGGTCGCTAGTGCCGGCCCTGAGCTAAAGCTCGAGCTTCTTTAGGCCTTGCCATTCTCGTATCGACTTATCCGTCATCTCCACTGATGGTAGTCTGACTCACCCTCTGCAGACGCCTTTGTTAGCAAAAAGCCCTAAATCATAAGCAGAATGTTGTTGTGTTTGATCATTCCAAAGCTGGAACGAACTTCAACTATTTGTTTGATGTCGTACTTACGATGACTCTAATCTTACTTAGTAGTACTATGTAACAATTCAGTTACACTAACAAAGGAAAGAAAAGTGAAACGGGAAATCAAGGAATTTCTTCTTCAATTTTTTGGGTAACCATATTCGATTTTCTCCACAATCTGAATTGTTCACTCTATGGGACCTTTTGATTAGATTATCTTTTTTTTATTTTATAAATTGTCCAAGGATAATCAAGTTGATAAGATATTGATAGTTCTCTGATTGGATCTCTTTTACCTTAAAAGAGATAACAATTGACAAAAAAAACAACAAAAAATTAATTCAACGAGTGGCTAGCGTTGTCCAAGTAAGCTTATTTTGTGCATGCTCGAGCTTGGGCTTAGCCAGATCACAAAACACACACATGCATGTGTGTGGGCACATATGTGTGAGCCTCACATGTCTTGCGAGTGTGGGAATGGAACAAGTCTCCTATCCAATTTCTTTGCTCCAATCCGATCCAGTATCAAACCTATGTGGGTTTTTTTTTTTTCGGTTCACAATAATAATCGGAATCTTTCATTTTGTAGAGCACGTCAAGTCTAACACATTAGTTTGATCGAACATTGATAGGTACGTGGATAAAACATATTTGCACAAGAAAAACATCAACATACAAACACATACAACCTACCTACACAGTGTATGTGGACCCCAAAAAATATATGAGCAACCCAACTATGTGCACACATTTTTTTGTGACCAAAAAATTTGCGTACAAAGACATTTTTTGATATGAGTGCGTACACAAAAAATTTGCTATAAGGCCAGCAAGGTTGTATGACACAGAGTATCGGGCTGCTAGGAAACAACATGTGAGTCAGAAGATGAGTGTAGTTGAAATAAGAATGTTGTGATGGATTTGTGGTCAGACTTAGCGAGATTGAATTAGAAACGAAAACATTCGTGGAACAGCAGGAGTAGCACCATTAGAAGCTAAGGTGAGAGAACAAAGACTAATGTGGTTTGGTCATGTCTACTGTGACACAGTAATTAGGAAGAGTGATATGATTATGGTAGATGATAGCACTAAGGGGAAAGATAGACCGAAATTGATCTTAGAAGCAGTAGTGCACAAAGATCTAAGCTTACTGAATATTACGGAACACGATGTCATCGACAGAACTCAATGAAAAATATGGATTCATGTAGCCCACTCCAATTGATTAAGACATTAATTGTGCGTGCTACTAGCAAATCTCGTTGTAAATTGTTGGGAATAAACATCTGGATTCAGAGAAAGGCACAGGCAGAATTCTTTCGAATCCTCCTACTTTTGGTCTGTGCAAGAAACGAACTAAAAAATCAATTTTTTTTAATTTTAATAAACAATCGTTTTTGTCGGTTTAGAATATATGCTTTGTATTTTGGGCTCATTTGTAATTCGGGCTTGTCCAACACATCCAACTTAAACAGATGCAAAATTACCTCAAAAGCTCAAGTTTCTACTTGCACTTTTTACTTTATGTTAAGCATTTTTTTTTTTTACATTCAAATCGGCAAATCCCTTGCTTGAATGATATTTGCATGTTAAAAAAAAATAGAATTATAACCTCCTGGAAAAGTTGACATCGTGTTGAATGAAGGAAATCTGGAAATGTTCCAAATTGCTAAGTGTACTGTTATTTTAGTCTTGGTAAAGCATGATTAGAATATAAGATATGGGAATTGGAATTTAAATAGTTACGGCAAATGTGTGAATTCTTAATTAGTACTCCCTCCGTCCCTTATTTAGAGTCCAGTATTTCATTTTGGACTATCCCTTAATAAGTGTCCATTTTGTAAAGTTTGTGGGTAAAAGTTGGTGCATTGACTATTTTGTCCCTAACAGTAGATTCCATTTTGAAAAGTAAGTGAGTAAAAGTGTAATGATGATGTGTAAGTAGAGAAAGTAAAGGAAAAAGTTGATGTGAAAGTTATAATGATGATGTCTTTCTAATAAGTTGTAGTTACGAAGCAGGACACTTAAAAAGAGACGGAGGGAGTAGTAGTATAACACCTGGAACTTGGAAAAAGCATGAAATATAATCATTTGAAATAAAATTTGAGTGTTAATCGCATGACAATTTAAGAGGATAGATGAGAAGTATGACTAACAATTTCTCCGGC
Source organism: Rhododendron griersonianum (assembly GCA_018127125.1). Taxonomy (NCBI): domain Eukaryota; kingdom Viridiplantae; phylum Streptophyta; class Magnoliopsida; order Ericales; family Ericaceae; genus Rhododendron; species Rhododendron griersonianum. The sequence goes on along the minus strand of CM030799.1, from coordinate 3,479,166 downwards.
TAGAGAGTACGGTACTGATCGAAGACTTGTCGAGGAAGAACGACGTGAGGAGTAGATTTAACCTAGTGCCTTCCTATCATATTTGTTAAATTTAATTTGAATTTAGGGAGAATTTAGTTTGTAATGACTTTATATTTAATAAATGTTAAAAATTTATTAAATTAACGTTCCCGAAAATCGGGACGTTGAGAGGGAAAGGGTTGGGAAAAGGGGAAAAGGCGGGAGTTTTTCCCTCCAACTGGTGTAACCACTAGGTAGAGAAAAAAGTAGAGGAATTTCCCTCCAAAATGAAAGGGGGAGGGACACATCAGCATTCCTCGTTAAGTTTGGAGACCTATGGGACATTGCGGTATAAGTTCAACGGTTTTTTTGAATTTTTCTCTTTCTTTTTAATCGATATCATTTTCAACGAAGGAAAGAAAAAATGAAACGGGAAATCAAGGAATTTCTTCTTCATCATTTTTTGGGGTAACCATATTCGATCGATTTTCTCCATAATCTGATCGGATCTCTTTTTTATCGGCCAAGGATAATCAAGTTATAGGATGTTGATAGTTTTCTGATCGGATCTCTTTTATCTTAAATAAGATTACGATTGACAAAAACAACAAAAGTAATTCAAAAGAGGGGCTAGCGTTGTCCAAGTAAGCTTATTTTATGAATGCTTAGGCTTGTACGGGTCACAAAACACACACATGCATGTGTGCGGGCACAAATGTGTGAGCCCCACATGTCTTGCGAGTGTGGGAATGGAACGAGTCTCCTGTCCTATTTATCTTTTGGTCCAATCCGATCCAGTATTGAACCTTTGTGGGCCTTTCTTCGGTTCACAATAATGATTGGAATCGTTCATTTTGTGGAGCACGTCAAGTATAACACATTAGTTTGGTCGAACACCGATAGGTACGTGAATAAAACACATTTGTACGAGAAAAATGTCTACAAACACATACAACCTACTTACACAGTGTATGTGGACCCCACAAAATATACGAGCAACCTGACTATGTGCACAAAAAATTTGCGTGCACAGACTTTTTCCGATATGTGATGAGTGTGTGTGCATTTGTGTGCGCGCGTTAATTGTGCTTGCTACTAGCAAATCTCGTTGTACATTGTTGGGAATAAACATCTCTTGTGGTAGGATTCAGAGGAAGGCACAGGCAGAATTCTTTCTTTCTTTTCCTTTACTTGAATGTCAAGGGAGAGAGAGAAAGAAACGAATAAGAAATCTTTAATCCTCCTACTTTTGGTCTGTGCAAGAAACGAATAAAAAAATAAACAACCCTCTTCGTTGGTTTAGAATATAGTATGCTTGTATTTTGGGTTCATTTGCAATTCGGGCTTGTCCAAATGAATTAGATTTACACAGTCCCGTAAATTAAAAAGTCTACAACCACGTAGTACAAAGTTATATACACACAGAGCAGTACTCTATGTGGATCCGATAGAACGTACGAGTGTGCATAAATTGTGCGGGTACTAGCGGAATGCAGCATCTCCCCGTAGAGCAGTCAATGCGGCTGTTCATCTCGACAATGGACGGCTCGGATCTTAACCGAGTAATGGACTGTTTAGATTTGTATGCGCTCAGATTTTGATCCGAGCTGTCCGTGTTGAGATGAACGGCCGGATCGGCCACTCTGCACACACTCGACAGCATCCTCGGGTTTACTAGCAGCAATGGCGGCTCCAGGTATTTGTAATAGGGTGTTCAGAAATTACCTTTTCTACTAGCTAATCTCTTAACCAATAATATAAGTACAAAATGTCATATACTAGTATGAATAGTGCGGTAAAAAAAGTAACCTTTATTCTAAAAAAAATTAAGCACTAGGCAAAATGATAACTTAAAAATATATACTTGTTTTTTGAACAAAAAATAATTTTTTTTTTAAAAGTTGCGTAATGGAGAAGGATTTTTTTTTTAACAGTTGTCCTAGATGAGATCTCATATTTTGTGCCAATGTTTAATTGGCGTATTAATCTACCGAAACACTTTTGAAAGAAACTATAGCGAGTATGTTGAGACTGACCTTCTCGAAAATATGGTGTTCTTTAGGATAGCATGATGAGATTTAATTTTCTATCGTAGTCTGAAATTTGAAGGAATATTATTCAAGTTAACGGGGTTTGCAATGGAGTTGAATTTTTTTAAAGCTTTGTCTGTGCATTCTATTAGCTAATAAGACAAAAACAAATAAAGTAGTTATAATTGTCATGAATGCTGAATTAACACATTTAGACCATCGACAATAAAGATGGAGAGATAACGCAGAGCATAATACTTACACCAATAATTCTTTTTTTTTCTCTTTCTTTTTCAATTGCCTTATTATGATTATGAGTTTTATTTGAAGTAATTAATGTGTTTAATGTTCAAATATGAATTATGTGGATTGATGGGCCGTAATTGGGTTGTGATTGATTGTTCAACTGGTTTTGGGTTGAGTGTTCAATTCTTTTTGAGTCAAGTGTTCAAAACTATTAGAATTAGGTGTTCATTGATTTTTAAATTGAGTGTTCAAAAAAAGGCTAACCCATAATTTTTACATATATTCTGAGCAAAAAAAATTTGTTTGGGTGTTCAGTTGACCATGGAAGGCTCTATGTAGAGCCGCCTTTGACTAGCAGAACTTAGTTGTAAATTGTGGGGAATAAACATCTGGTTGTAGGATTATGAGGAAGGCACAGACAGAATCCTCAGAATCCTTTCAAATCCCTTGCTTGAATGTTTAGCGAGAGAGAAAGAATCAAAGAAACCACACAAAAAAAGAAAGAAAAACAAAAGATGCTGAAGTAATGTGTCATTTACTGTTTTACTAGCTTGAACTATTTATATAGGCTGGATTGGAGTACTGGAGTGGTTAAGGAGGAAATGGGAAAAACGCTTAATGATTGGGCGATAAAAGTAGAAGATGAATTGAAGCTAATGACAACAGCCGAAACTGCAGAAATGCAGCAACGGAACAAGCAATCCATATACAAACTCCCGAAATGCTTCACGGACTTGAACAAGAAAGCCTACATGCCTCAGTTCGTCTCGTTCGGGCCTTACCATTACTGGGATCCCCACTTGCGGGCGATGGAGAAGCACAAGCGCCGCGCCCTCCTCCATTTTCTCAAGATGTCCCCAAAGCCTCTTGCGTCCTACATCGCCGCTTTGGCCAAAGTCGCTCCAAATCTGAAAGACTCCTACGGGTCACACAATTATTTTTGGGAACGTGACACCGACGAGTTCTTGAAGATGATGATTCTTGATGGCTGTTTTATGCTCGAAGTCCTGCGTACCTGGACGTCGCAGCGGACGCACGATTATTCTTACTCCGATCTGATCTTCAGTGAGCATGGGAAGCTCCACGTTGTGCCTTATATCAGACGTGACATGATGATGCTTGAAAATCAACTCCCTATGCTTCTTCTCACCACGCTTCTTGCTGTTGAAAATGAGGAAACTCAGGTCATCATCATAAATCTATTTCCCTTCATTTTGTTCGCTTTTAATTTGATCGATCGATCTCCTTCTAAAATTTCACATTGCACATGGAACAACAACTCCGTCTCAAAATTTTAGTACATTATGAAAAACCGTAAGATCTAGAATAAAGATTATACATACTATTTTTGTGCATAAATTTTCTAATTTCCTCGCACCAAATTCAAGACCTCCACTAATGTATAAAGTGTGACCAAAAAATGAGTTCTTTTAATTGGTGTACAAAAATTCAAAAATACTGTGCATGAAGTACTTTTATTAAAGAAATTACTAAGGACGAAATATGCTCCACTCAGAAGTCAGAACAGACAATTATTTAGATTATTTTTCTATTTTTTGAACTTTTCTCGAGTTCACACAAGATATGTTGGTTTTTTATTTTATTTCTCTAGTTGACGAATTTAAAAAATCAAGTATTTTAATTAAAAATAAAAAATAATTTACTAACAAGGAACAAAATCCATTGTCAAAAAAGAGAGAGGTTAATTGAGTACAAAACCAAATCTTTTTTTTTTTTTTTTCTTATTTCTCATTTCAAGAAGAAGAGAATAAGTTATTTCCGGATGAGGTGGAAACCATGAGTTTTTGCCTCGAATTTTGGGCCCCATTGTGTGTTCATTGTGGTAATTTGAACCGTTCATCTTGTAGGGCCCGCAAATTTGCATGTTCCTACAAAAAATCTGCTTGATCAAACATCGATAGGTATATCAAAAATTAAATTTTAATTTATAAAATAAACGGTTATGGAGAGTTCAATGTAAAAACTATTGATAGAATCTAGGCTGTCCATTTTATATATCAAAAGAATTAAAATTTTCATATATATATATAAATGTCCGATAGAGCTGTTTTTTGCATAACAACACAACTTTGTGCCTTTGCGGTCTTCATAAGATGAACGGTATAAGACCAACAATTTCCGCCTCATCCAAACACAACTTATTCTCTAAGAAGAAACTAGAGTAAAGATGCATGTGTGCTTATTAATTACTGTAGTTGATTTTAACTACGTGTGCATGCAGCAAGATGAGGAATCTGTGAACAAGCTCATTCGCGAGTTCTGCTTCCCCAACCCCTGGTTCCCACTCGACTTCCGCATTGGCAAATGCTTGCACTTACTCGACGTGTACAGGTCAAGTCTCCTTATGGAAGACACCGTCAAGAGAAGAATCCTAAGAAATGGTAAGTCGTTTTTCACACCAAAAATAAATAATTAAAATTAAGCTAAAACCTCAATTCAAATAGAATAGTAGTATAAGTCCAGGTATCATACCATAGAGACCAACAGGCTAAGTTGTATTTTTAAAATTAATTCCTAATTCAAATTGTGAAGAAAAGAGAAATGATGTATTATTGATTTTATTCAAACCATAACCTAGCACGCCTTTATATAAGCTACAAGACGCATAAAAAAGAAATATGCATAATAAGGAAACCTAGACTAACTAGGAAATATAAATAATAATCTCCTAAATTGTAAACATAATACTCATAAAGCTTAGAAAATATGGCAACATAACATGTTAACATCCCCCCTCAAATTCAAGTAGGTCTACCAACTTGAGTTTGAAAAAGCCAAAGAGAAATTAGGAGCAGCCATGCCAAGCCAAGCTAGGAAAGAGAAACGGCCATGGGAGCCAAAAACAGTCATGAGCGAGAGAAGCTATGACAGTAGAGATTTAAGGTGAAATCTGAGTGCACAAGCCGGTTACATATTATTACGAATGCCCGGCAGACGGCGATGAAATTTAGGTTGCCCGCCGAGAGTAAAAATTTCATAGGACCTAGATTTTATAGCTCTGATACCATGTGAAGAAAAGAGAAATGATGTATTATTGAATGTGTATGAACCATAACCCTAGCATGCATTTGGACTCGGGGGCTCTGCTGTGCCCATGAGGCAGCAGCCCCTACCCAATACAAAAAATGGCAACGTTTTGGGGAAAAAAAATCCTTATCTTCCATATGCAATCTTATGAAGCAGAAATGTGATTATGAGAGTCTTAGAGATAAAATTTGATTATGTCTCTTTAAAATGATATGATCAGAATAATAAGATCTTCACATCCGTTTAAACGGATTAAAAATTGGAGCACTTAATTTTTTAACCATATTTTTTACTCCCTCCGTCCCTTTTTAAGTGTCCTGCTTCGTAACTCCAACTTATTAAAAAGACATCATCATTATACCTTTCACATCAACTTTTTCCTCCACTTTTCCTACTTACCCATCATCATTATTACACTTTTACTCACTAACTTTTCAAAATGGAATCTACTTTTAGGGACAAAATAGACAATTCACCAACTTTTACCCACTAACTTTACAAAATAGACACTTATTAAGGGACAGCTCAAAATGGAATACTGGACTGTAATAAAGGGACGGAGGGAGTAATATATAAACAGTCTAAAAAATTAAGTATTCAAATTTTCACTCCGTTTGAATCAGTGCAAAAATCTTGTTATTCTGATCATATTATTCTAAAGGGTCGTAATTCATTTTTATCTCTAGGGTTCTCATATTAAGTATATACTTTTTATTTAGGACTTTGTGGAGCAGAAATGTGATTATTAGAACCGTATAAATAAAAATTAATTATGACCCCTTAGAATAATATGATAAGAATAATAAGATATTTGCACTGATTCAAACGGAGTGAAAATTTGAGCATTTAATTTTTTGAGACCGTTTGTATATTAATTTCGTCACCTTTTTTAAGCTTTTGGCGACGAAAAATGTATTTCGTCACCAAATTTACCCATTTGGTGACGAAAATATTTTTTTCTTCGCTAAACAAGTATAATTGTTGACAAAATTATTTCGTTACGGAAGTTGTCAAAACAGTGACAAAATTAAATTTCGTTGCAACTTTTTCGTCACCAAATTTCGTTTTTCTTGTAGAACTGTTTCAGTTGAGCCCCACGGCCCTCACGGGAGGCAATGAGATCATCCGGTCTGCGATGGAGCTTAGTGATGCCGGAATCCGATTCAAGAAAAGCAGGAGCGCAAGCCTGAATGACATCTCCTTTACAGGTGGGGTGCTGAGTCTCCCGCCCATAGTGGTGGACGACACTACTGAGTCTACGTTTTTGAACCTCATTGCTTTTGAGCGGTTCCATGTTAATTTTGCGGGGAGCGAGGTGACCTCCTATATCTTCTTCATGAGCAAAATCATCGAAAGCGCGGAGGACGTTAGCCTCTTGCGCGCCCGTGGGATCATCGAGAATGCCCTCGGCAGCGACAATGACGTATCCATTCTCTTCAATTCCCTCTCCAAGGATGTAACACTTGACCAGGACACCAGCCTGTATGGGTTGCACGGGGAGGTGAATAGGTACTGGAAGGAGCGGCGAGTGCGTGTGTACCTCATGAAGAACTATTTTAGGAACCCTTGGGCGATGCTGTCGCTCATTGGTGCTGTTTTCCTTTTCTTCTTCATGATAGCACAAGCGGCATACACCATTATATCGTATCACGATCCGGCCAAGAATTAGAATTCTCCATGATCCAGCTAGCTGTCGGTACTACGCCAGAGGCTCCACCTCCATTTGTGCCTATATATTTAATCTGTTGTACACTTGTACATATAGCTCTTGTATATATTGTGGTGACTGGTGAGAATTACAGAGAGTTGAGAGACAATTCTTTTATGTGAGGTTGTATACATATATGTGAATATATAGCTCTTGTATATTGTGGTAACTGGTAAGACAGTTTCCGCAGCTGATGATTCTTCTTGGTATGGAGGCCGGTGGCCATTTTTCAACTTCTTTGTGAAATATTACTGTGAGTATTGTTGCTCTCGGATACTAGAAATTTGTCATTTGCCACTCCTTAAAATTATCCCACCCTTTTTTTTTAATCCGAAAACACTGCCCCCGGGGCTAAACCAATTTGAGTTGTTGATGTAGACTGAAAGATGGATTGCGCTTCCTAGGTTGGCTGGTTTATTTATTTATTTTTGCGGTCTCACTCCTACGGCTAAAAGCCAATACTCCTATTTCTGAAGGCAAAGTTTATCTATCTTAATTTCTCTGACTTGCTGTGTTCGTTGCAATAACCTCTATATGTGTCTTTACGTCGGGGGTTTTATGTTGTCTGGTTGTTAAGAGCTTATTCAGATAGTTCTAGGTGTTGTGTCCAAAAGCTCATACAGGCGCCCAAAAAAAAAAACACCAACACGGATTTTACATGCATGATTCGACATTTGTGTAAATGGTCGGAAAGTTAATTTCAATGTGTGGAGGAGAGAGAATCAGAGAACAATGGTTCACCGTAACGACCCGTCTCCATCTAGTACAATGTTGTCCACGTTGGCCGCGAGCTAGTGCCGACCCTAAACTAAGGCTCGAGGTTCTTTATGCCTTTGAAAATTTGTAAATGTTAGGGGACCCATTTATTTTTGATACCGTCTTCCGATTCTCACTTATCTCTCATCTCCACTGACAATAGTCTGACTCACCCTCTGCAAACGCCTTCGTTAGCAAAAGCCCTAAACCATAAGCAGAATGTTGTTGTGTTTGATCATTCCAAAGCTGGAACGAACTTCAACTATTTGTTTGTGAATCTACTTGTTTGATGTCGTACTTATGGAAACTCTAAATATTATAATATGCTAGTACGTACTATGTAACAATTCAGTTACACTATTTATTGTTTTCTTTTTGGGAAAAATTCAAAAAAACCGCTAAACTTACACCTCAATGTCCCATAGGCCTCCGAACTTAACGTATTTTCAATTTAACCTCTAAAGTTTGCAAAAAACTTACAATTAAGCCTTTGCCGTCATCTTCCGTCAAGTTACAAACGGGGAATGCTCAATTAAACCCACACGCAATTTGAGTGTTAATCGCATGACAATTTAAGAGGATAGATGAGAAGTATGACTAACAATTTCTCCAGCTGGAGGAGTATGGTACTAATCGAAGACTTGTTGAGGAAGAACGATGCGAGGAGTAGATTTAACCTGGTGCCTTCCTATCATATTTGTTAAATTTAATTTGAATTCAAGGAGAATTTAGTTTGTAATGACTTTATATTTAATAAATTTTTAAAAATTTATTAAATTAATGTTCTCAAAAATCGGGGCGTTGAGAGGGAAAGGGTTGGAAAAAGGGGAAAAGGCGGGAGTTTTATCTTCCCTCCAACTGGTGTAACAACTGGGTAGAGAAAAAAGTAAAGGAATTTCCCTCCAAAACGAAAGGGGGAGGGACACATCAGCATTCCCCGTTTGTAACTTGACAGAAGATGACGGCAAAGACTTAATTGTAAGTTTTTTTTGTAAACTTTGGAGGTTAAATTAAAAATACATTAAGTTTGGAGACCTATGGAACATTACGGTATAAGTTCAACAGTTATTTTGAAATTTTCTCTTTCTTTTTAATCGATATCATTTTCAATAAAGGAAAGAAAAAATGAAACGGGAAATCAAGGAATTTCTTCTTCATCATTTTTTTGGGTAACCATATTCGATCGATTTTCTCCGTAATTTGATCGGATCTCTTTTTTATCGGCCAAGGACAATCAAGTTGATAGGATATTGTTAGTTTTCTGATGGAATCTCTTTTACCTTAAAAGAGATTACGATTAACAAAAACAACAACAAAAGTAATTCAAAAGAGGGGCTAGCGTTGTCCAAGTAAGCTTATTTTATGCATGCTTAGACTTGTCCGGATCACAAAACACACACATGCATGTGTGCGGGCACATATGTGTGAGCCCCACATGTCTTGCGAGTGTGGGAATGGAACGAGTCTCCTGTCCTATTTATCTTTGGTCCAATCCGATCCAGTATTGAACCATTGCGGGCCTTCCTTCGGTTCACAATAATGATTGGAATCGTTCATTTTGTAGAGCACGTCAAGTATAACACATTAGTTTGGTCGAACACCGATACGTACGTGAATAAAACACATTTGTAGAAGAAAAACGTCTACAAACACATACAACCTACATACACAGTGTATGTGGACCATAGTTTTAAATCTCGGCCGAGACGTACCGTTTTGGCCGATACGTACCGGGATTTGGGGTTCCCGATTCGGATACGGGCCGATATATCGGAAAGATTGGAATTTACAGCCGTATCGGCCGATACCCGATACGTATCGGTCCGTAACCGATTCGGGGCCGATATGTATCGGTCCGTACCGGTTCGGCAAAAAAAAAAAAATTTATTTATTTATTTTTTTTTCAGCAGGCTTTTTCAGTTTTTCCCAGAGCATCAATACCATCTTCTTCTGTTTTTTCTGATAGGCTATTAGGCTTTTAAGCAAAAAAAAAAAAACAAAAAAAGACAAAGCATTTTTTTATGACTTAAAATCATCTTACTTTTGCTGTTTATGTCAATTATATCGAAACTCATAATGTTGCATTTTTCTCATATTTGTAAAATCTTATTGACTTACGGGTTTTGATAAATTATCGGATATTTCACATGAAGAGAATGGGCTATTACATGTCTTAAATTAATTAAAATGTGATAATTTAAGCCAATATTGGGGGCAAAAGTATATTTTTCAAGTTTTATACATGTTGCTGATGATTTTTAAAAATTCACGACCGCGACACCCGATTCCCGTCCCGATACCGATACACCGCGACCAATACCGAGACGGCGACCGATACCGAGATTTAAAACTATGATGTGGACCCCACAAAATATACGAGCTACCCGACTATGTGCACAAAAAATTTGCGTGCACAGACTTTTTCCGATATGTGATGAGTGTGTGTGCATTTGTGTGCGTTAATTGTGCTTTGCTACTAGCAAATCTCGTTGTAAATTGTTGGGAATGAACATCTCCGGTGGTAGGATTCAGAGGAAGGCACAGGCAGAATTCTTTCTTTTCCTTTACTTGAATGTCAAGGGAGAGAGAGAAAGAAACGAATAAGAAATCTTTAATCCTCCTACTTTTGGTCTGTGCAAGAAGCGAATAAAAATATAAAATACATTTTTTTTTTAATTTATAAGCAACCCTCTGTGTGGATCCGATAGAACGTACGAGTGTGCATGTGTGCATAAATTGTGCGTGGTACTAGCGGAATGCAGCATCTCTCCCCATAGAGCAGTCAATGTGGCTGCTCATCTCGGCAATGGACGGCTCGGATCTTAACCGAGCAATGGACTGTTCAGATTTGTATACGCTCAGATTTCGATCCGAGCCGTCCGTGTTGAGATGAACGGCCGGATCGGCCACTCTGCACACGCTCGACAGCATCCTCGGGTTTACTAGCAGAACTTAGTTGTAAATTGTGGGGAATAAACATCTGGTTGTAGGATTATGAGGAAGGCACACACAGAATCCTTTCAAATCCCTTGCTTGAATGTTTAGCGGGAGAGAAAGAATCAAAGAAACCACACACAAAAAGAAAGAAAAAAAAAATTAAGATGCTGAAGTAATGTGTCTTTTACTGTTTTACTAGCTTGAACTATTTATATAGGCTGGATTGGAGTACTGGAGTGGTTAAGGAGGAAATGGGAGAAAAGCTTAATGAGTGGGCGATACAAGTAGAAGATGAATTGAAGCTAATGCTGCCAACAACCGAAACTGCAGCAATGCAGCAATGGGACAAGCAATCCATACACAAAGTCCCGGAATGCGTCACGGATTTGAACAAGAAAGCCTACAAGCCTCAGTTCGTCTCGTTCGGGCCTTACCATCACATGGAGCCCCACTTGGAGCCGATGGAGAAGCACAAGCGCCGCGCCCTCCTCCATTTTCTCAAGAAGTCCCGAAAGCCTCTTGCGTCCTACGTCGCCGCTCTGGCAGAAGTCGCTCCAAATCTGAAAGACTCCTACGAGTCACTTGATCCTTTTTGGGACCGTGACACCGACGCGTTCTTGGTGATGATGATTCTTGATGGTTGTTTTATGCTCGAAGTCCTGCGTCTGCTACACCTGGATGATTATGCTCCAAACGATCCAATCTTTAGTAGCATTGGGAAGCTCCACGTTGTGCCTTATATCAGACGCGACATGATTATGCTTGAAAATCAACTCCCCATGCTGCTTCTCACCACGCTTCTTGCTGTTGAAAAGGAGGGAACTCAGGTCACCATCATATATTTATTTCCCTTCATTTTGTTCGTTTTTAATCTGATCAATCGACAACTATTTAGATTATTTTTCTATTTTTTCTAATTTTCCCGAATTCGCTCAACATATGTTTGGTTTTTTTGATTTCTCTAGTTGAGACGAATTTAAAAAATCAAGTATTTTAATTAAAAGTAAAAACAATTTACGAACAAGGAACAAAATCCATTGTAAAAAAAAGAGAGTTAATTTAGTACGAACTCAAATATTTTTTTAAGTTAATTTAGTAGAAACTCAAATCTTTTTTTTTTTTTTTTTTGCTTTCCTATTTCTCATTTCAATAAGAAGAGAAAAAGTTATATCCAAATGAGAGGGAAACCATGGTGTTTCTGCCTCGAAGTTTGTTCCCACCGAGTGTTCATTATGGTAATTTGAACCATTCATCTTGTAGGGCCCGCAAAAGTTGCATGTTCACGCAAAAAATCAGCTTGATCGGACACCAATAAGTATATCAAAAATTGAATTTCAGTTCATATAATAAACGATGATGGACAGTTTAACTTAAAAACTATTGACAGAATCCAGGTTGTCTATTTTATAAACCAAAATAATTAAATTTTTGATTTACCTATAGATGTCTGATAGAGCTGTTTTTTGCGTGACTATACAACTTTGCGCCTTTGCGATCTGTACAAAATGAACGATTCAGATGACGGTTTCGGTTTCTGCCTAATCAGGACACAACTTAGGTTGAGTTTTTTTTGTTTAACACTGAAGGGTAAGAAAGAAATTTCACTTACCACCTCCACCAGACAATTGCTGACTAGGGCTTAGGTGGAGTTCCACGTAGCACTTTTTGGGTTTTTTTGTTTTGTTTTGTCCTTATTCAAATTTTTTTCGCGTATGTTACTTTTGCGTCTCATTTTTTTGGTTTTCTGATTCGTCTCGTCAAAACGAATTAGAAAAGTAAAAAATTATAACTTTTACCCAAATATTTTGAAAAATAACCACTTTTCAGCAAAAAAAAGAAGTCAAGTTGGCTTTTTTGGCTTACAATTAGATATTTTAAAAAATATTTGGGTAAAAGTAATTAACGAACACGAAGTTTTTTTAAATAAGGACAAAATCTCCAAATAAAAAATACAAAAAATTGAGTGGAACGGGCTCTAATTAGGAAGAAACTAGAGTAAAGATGTGTGCTTAGTTGTTTTCAACTACGTGTGCAGCAAGATGATGGGGAGTTTCATGAGATTGTGAACAAGCTCATTTGCAAGTTCTGCTTCCCCAACCCCTGGTTCCCATACGACTCCAGTATTGGCAAATGCTTGCACTTACTCGACGTGTACAGGTCAAGTCTCCTTAAAACCCGCGACAGAATAGAGAGAACAAGGAGAGAAATAGAGAGAACAAGGAGAGAGACAAGGAGAGAAATAGAGAGAACAAAGAGAAAGATCCGCGCCCACGCACAAGGTAATTTGCGACCAGCAATGTAGTTGCAATAGGCCGGTCGTCTTAGGTATTGGGCGACAAAGAAAGATGCTAGCTAGTCACCAAAGGTAAATGCATTTGTGACCAGTAGTGTTGGTCGCGGTAGGATAAGTTAAAACAGCAACCACATTCTCAAATACATGCATTTTGGTCCCCTTACATCATAGCTGGTCGCCAAAAGTCACCATTTTTTAAATCAAGTCTACTTCTTCTATTGTCTAAATTGTTGGTCACAAAAAAATTATGCCTTTTATGTTTGCAATATAACAAACTACAAACACGGTCGCTATGATCGTGTCGGTAGTCACCAAAGCATAAGTAGACTCTTCGCTTTTATTATAATCTTCCATATATGATCAGTTATGTGGTCAGTAAAAGCATCACATTTTGCGACTACCAAGTTGGTCACAAGAAATGAATTGAGTTTCTAGGCCTGTCTTCTCTGATGCCACTTAATTTTGATTTGGTGGCATGGTTCCACAACAAAACAGGTGTAGAGGGGCCACTGTTTCAGTAATATTATGAGAGTAGTCATTTTGTGCATATTGTCAAATATTACGCCTGTCTCCAATCCTCCTCCGCTCATACTCCAAATGATTGGGGGTTATATTGTTGTAAAAGGCCACGAACCTGGTTGCGAAAAGAGTTTTCCTGTGGCGGGAAAGTTGGGTGCCAATCCTAGGTGCGTGTCTAGTGTGGAGAACTTCATGGTTTTTTGGTTTTGCAACCAAGGTAGTTTTTTGTCACAAAATGTACATATCTAGAGACTAATTTTTCCTGGTTACAATAAAATTAATCCCAAAATCCCAAATTTGTTGCAGTGATCCGGGCCGCCTTTCTATTTCAGGAGGCAGGCCGCAACGAGGTCATCCGGTCTAGCACGGGAGGCAACGAGGTCATCCGGTATAGGTATAGCATGGGAGGCAACGAGGTCATCCGGTATAGCACGGGAGGCAACGAGGTCATCCGGTCTGCAATGGAGCTTAGCGATGCTGGAATCCGATTCAAGAAAAGCGGGAGTGCAAGACTGGATGACATCTCCTTTACAGGCGGGGTGCTGAGTCTCCCGCCCATATTGGTGGACGACACTACTGAGTCTACGTTTTTGAATCTCATGGCTTTTGAGCGGTTCCATTTTGATTTGGTGGGGGACGAGGTCACCTCCTATATCTTCTTCATGAGCAAAATCATCGACAGCGCTGAGGACGTCAGGCTCTTGCGCGCCGGAGGGATCATCAAGAATGCCCTCGGCAGCGACAACGACATAGCCAAACTCTTTGATTCCCTCTCTAAGGACGTAACAATCGACCCGGACAGCAGCCTGTGTGAGTTGCAGAGGACGGTCAACTTGTACTGGTTGAAGCGGCTGAGGCGTGTAGAACTCATGCAAGTGCAGCAAAACTATTTTAGGAACCCTTGGTCGATTCCCGCGTTCATAGCTGCTGCTTTTCTCTTCTTGTTCACGCTAGCGCAAACGGCATACGCCATTATATCGTATCACGATCCGGCCAAGAATTAGTTCTCCATGATCCGGCCAGTTCCATCGATCGCTTGCAAAATAAGGCCAGTTGCCGGAGTTACGCATGCGTATGTGGCGGTTTTTTTAATAATAATAATAAAACCTTCTTGTTCTAGAGCCTTTCAATAACACTAGAAGTCGTGGCACACACATTTGTGTGTGCAAATCGTTTACGTTGAAACAACTAACACGTGCTTAAATGTATGCATATCCTGAACTGATGTATTTAAGAATCGTGATAATTGTAATCGATCTACATGGAAATGTCACGTGCATTTGAGGAATTTTTTTAAATCTGTTTATCTTTCTCTTTTTTTTTGGTATGATGCTATGATGTCTCCCCCTTTGTCAGGGAACACCGTATCCCCCCATATAACATAACCACTCGAAGGCATAACATTTTTATTTATTATTATTATTATTATTATATTAGGTTTAAAAAATGGCATCACATTTTTATTGTCATGATGTTCCCCTAAAAAAGTGTTATGACATTATTACGATGTCTTAATAAATAACCATTTGAAGGCATAACATAAACCATTCGGAGGCATAACAGGAGGACACCAAAAGTGGGGGACACCATAAGAGAACAACAAAAAGAATATATGGAAAAAAACTATGATATATAATTGGCTCACTAAAATGTGACTTCTAGTAAGAATTAATTAAGTTCGGTGGAGATTATTAGCAGCTGCAGCTACGTACAGAAATTGGAGGAGCTCGTACAGTGCACTGAAGAATTGTCTCGATATATACAATTAATCTGTTGAATAGCTCTTGTATATTGTGGTGAGAATTAGAGTTGAGAGACAATTCTTTTGTGAGTCAACAAAAACTGGGGGATTTTCTTGAAATTTTTGGCATGTCAATCTCCTCACATAAATTAACTAATTAAAATATTATTTAGTAGAAACAATTTGACTATCTTGAAGCAAAAAAAAAAACCTATTGCGGAAACACACCCTAAGTCGCTGTACATGTGAGGTTATATAATGTGGTCCAGGGCTGGGCCACGGTAGCATTATTTGATAGTATATAACAGGAAGACTAGCTACTCCCTCTGTCCATTTTTAAGTGTCATACTTCGTAACTCCAATTTATTAAGGAAACATCATCATTATACATTTCACATCAACTTTTATCTCCACTTTTCATACTTACTCTCTATGGAGACATCATCATTACACTTTTACTCACTAACTTTTCAAAATAGAATCTACTTTTATGGGCAAAATGAAAAATACACCAATTTTTACTCACTAACTTTACAAAATGACACTTATTAAGGGACAGCCCAAAATGGAATACTGGACTGTAAAAAAAGGGACGGAGGGAGTATTAGTCTAGAAGTGTAAAAAATATACCATGCTTTTCGTTCATTCTATGGGATCTTTTGACTAAATTATCCACGCGAAAAATCTAGTTAATAGGATATTGATATTCTCCTTGTTGAATAGTAGCTTTTATTGAAAGAAAATAAACGATCAACAAAAAGGCAATAAATGGAATTCCACGAGCTGCTATCGTTTTCCGAGTAAAGCTTATTTTTCGCATGGGTCGAGCTTGGGCTTGCCAGATTCCAGAAGATATTAGGGCTATAGGTTGGCCCTCAAGGTTTTTTCCCTTTTGAACTTTCTTTTTTAAATTAGGCTGGCCTCAAGCCCATGTAATTCGGTGCGCCAAACTTTTTTTTCCCTTGCCAAATTGATGATAGAATGTTAGGATTATTTGTTAGTGATAACCACGGGAGTCGAACACTTCATCTATGAAAACTCGAACTCAGAACCTCTCCCTTGGAAGATAAAGTAACGAGCCAAACAACACTAGGTCCCTAATCCCTAGTGCTCTAATTGGAGGAACGAAATTCGTATCTTGTAGGATTTGCGTTGAAAGCAATGTTAAACTGGTGTGAATTTTGTAGAGCCAAAGATACTCTTAAACCAAAAGAAATGATAAAGCATACTGCATGTCATTTACCCAAGGGGTTCGTCCAGGGACGGAGCCAGGATTTTGTAAATGCGGGGACCGGACTATGAACAACAAGATTTTGAAATTTCAAGATTCGGAAATCTAAAAATTTGTTTGGTTTAGATTTTGAGGGAAGTTTTTTGGATAATCAGTGGAGAGAGATAGAAAGAGAAATGAGATAAATAATTAAAAAAAAACTTGTGGGCAACCATGAGCCGAGAGATAAATTGAATTTTGGGACCCAAAACGAACACATTCTTAAGCATTTAAATTAATGTCTAAATAACACCCAATACAAAATATA
Organism: Rhododendron griersonianum; assembly: GCA_018127125.1. Classification (NCBI taxonomy): domain Eukaryota; kingdom Viridiplantae; phylum Streptophyta; class Magnoliopsida; order Ericales; family Ericaceae; genus Rhododendron; species Rhododendron griersonianum. The sequence continues at coordinate 3,462,350 of CM030799.1, read as the reverse complement.
ATTTTTGAAAAATAAAAAATAACTAATATTAATATTAAAATTTGGGAAAAAAAACCCCGAAACAACGTGGGAGCCGTGGCCCCCATACGCCCACAAGTAGCTCCATCATTGGGTTTGTCCATTAAAGGACTTATCTCGAGCTTGCAGACTTGACTCTCACTATTGAAAAAGAAAAAGAAAAAAAGAAGTGCTGGTAACTGGTAAGACAGTTTCCGCAGCTGATGATTCTTCTTGGTATGGAGGCCGGTGGCCATTTTTCATCTTCTTTGTGAATATTACTGTGAGTATTGTTGCATGCTCTCGGATACTACAAATTTGTCTTTTGCCACTCCTTAAAAGTATGCCACCGTTTTTTTTTTTTTTTTTAATCCGAAAACACTGCCCTTGGGGCTAAAGTATCCCACCTTAATACGTACATGTGATCGCTTTAGTTTACTAAACCAATTTGAGTTGTTGATGTAAACTGAAAGATAGGGGATTGCGCTTCCTAGGTTGCCCGGTTGGTTTGTTTATTTATTTTCGCGGTCTCACTCCTACGGCTAAAAGCCAATACTCCTATTTCTGAAGGCAAAGTTTATCCATCTTAATTTCTCTGACTTGCTGTCATGGTTGCAATAACTTTTATATGTGTCTTTACGTTGGGGGTTTTATGTCGTCTGGTTGTTAAGAGCTTATTCGTCAGATAGTTCATTTCAATGTGCATGTGGAGGAGAGAGAATCAAAGAACAATGGTTCATCACAACGACCCGTCTCCGTCTAGTACAATGTTACTCATTTTGGCCGCTAGTGCTGGCCCTGAGATAAAGCTCGAGGTTCTTTATGCCTTTGAAAATTTGTAAATGTTAGCGGCCCCTTTATTTTGATATGGTCTCCCAATTCTCATATTGACTTATCTCTCATCTCCACTGACGATAGTCTGACTCACCCTCTGCAGACGCCTTTGTTAGCAAAAGCCCTAAATCAAAAGCAGAATGTCGATGTGTTTGATCATTCTAAAGCTGGAACGAACTTCAACTATTTGTTTGTGAATCTACTTGTTCGATGTCGTACTTACAAGACTTCGATCTAGGTAACAATTCAGTTACACTATTTCAGGTTTTCTTTTTATTCGATATCAACTTCAACAAAGGAACGAAAAAATGAAACGGGAAATCAAGGAATTTCTTCTTCATCATTTTCCTGGGTAACCATATTCAATTTTCTCCATAATTTGAATTGTTCACTCTATGGGACCTTTTGATTAGATTATCTTTCTTTCTTTGTTTTTTTTATCGGCAAGGATAATCAAGTTGATAGAATATTGATAGTTTTATGATCGGATCTCTTTTACCTTAAAAGAGATAACGATTGACAGAAAAAACAACAAAATTAATTTAACGAGCAACTAGCATTGTCCAAGTAAGCTTATTTTATGCATGGTCGAGCTTGAGCTTGGCCGGATCACAAAACACCCACATGCATGTGTGTGGGCACATATGTGTGAGCCCCACATGTCTTGCGAGTGTGCGAATGGAACTAGTCTCCTGTCCATTTTTCCTTTGGTCCAATCAAATCCAGTATTGAACCTTTGCGGGCTTTTCTTCGGTTCATAACAATAATCGAAATCGTTCGTTTCGTACTTATTTCACATTTTTAAACTAAAAAATAATGTAAATGAAAAATAAATTTTCAATTTTTTTTACACCGTATAAAAGATCTCAATGAGATCTATCAAACAAGATCCATATTAATATGAAAATTATTTGCATAAGCACATAATTTTTGAGTTTATTGTTTTCTTAAAAAATAAGTACTCCCTCTGTCCCTTTATTACAGTCCAGTATTCCATTTTGGGATGTCCCTTAATAAGTGTCTATTTTGTAAAGTTAGTGGGTAAAAGTTGGTGAATTGTCTATTTTATCCCTAAAAGTAGATTCCATTTTGAAAGTTAGTAAGTAAAAGTGTGCTTGACCGATCGGGTGTATTAAAATAAAGACGCGTCCCAAGCGTAGGACTCTCGACCAGTGTAGCACAATATCCGGAAGTACCGGAGTCGAACCACAGAGACGGGCGGACGGTGCTGACTCAAAAGTGTTGAATTCTAGTTTAACCTGGCTCTTAGGTAGCCACCCCTTGCTCAAAGAGGTTGATTCACTAACTTAATTACCAAACTGAATTTATTGAATATGAATTTAAAAAGGAGAGTACAGCCGTGGGAACTCCAGCGTTCGCAACTAGCCCTAACCAATGTCCACTCGGGTCACAATTCCTTTAAATAATTGATTTTAGAATAGGAAAAAGGTTCCCTAATGAATGCTCACCACCTGTCACTAGTTTCCGTGTACAATCGAGAGGAAGGCTCCGGAATCCTTCGCCCCGCTTACAAGGACTCCAGCAATGCCCAGGATTTGTCCGTTAGAAAAGTTTTCGTATCCCAAAATTGCTTGAAAATTCTGTTTTATTGAACCCGAGGTAAACATCGATTAGACTAGCCACGGGACGCCTTCGCCCCGCGGCCACACTCTATAAAACTACTAACTCATATTTAAACAATAAACAAAAGAAATCCTAAATTGAAACATGCTTCTGGAACGAAATAAACAAAAGATACGAATTAAACAAGTACCAAAGAATAACTTTATTAAAGAACGAAAATTAATAACGAATTATCGGAGTGCGAATAATTGAACAAAGCTTCAAAACTTGAAAGAAAAAAATAACATTGAATGAAAAAACAAGAATCGAAAGCTGCAAAGTAATTTCGGAACCCTCTAATCGCCACCGTTCTCGTCCTGTGACAGCGTGAAAAGAGATCCCCCCCACCCCCACGGACTTCTGTCATTGCCTCCTTTTATAAGTGAGAAATGCCGACTCAAAACCAAAACCCTTCTACTTTTTAAATTCCCAGCCGTGGCCACTTTCCTCCTTGGCCCATCATTTAGCCAAACTAACTGTGAACTATTGGGCCCACCAAATAGAAGTCCAAGTCCAATTCTTACTTTTACTTCCTGGTCTCAGTCTAATTCTTTGGCCAATTGACTTGTAAATATTACTCCTAGTGTACTCGGTAGCGCTACACCAAAAAGGGTGTAGCGCTAGCCAGCTCTCTGATCACTTCGCGCGCCATGCTATGCCACCTCTGAGCGCTATACTCATTATCCTGTAGCGCCAAAACAGCCTTATTTTCCTGAAAATTAACAAAAACACAAAAACATACCAAAGCAACGCATCAAGTGGAAAATAAGGAATAAATTAGATAACAACGTGTTAAAACTACCCTATTTAGGCACTTATATCTACAATACCGCGTGCCTATCACATCCCCCAACTTGAAGGTTGCTAGTCCCTAGCAACAAGAAGAATAAAACAAATAAATAAAAGGATAGATCTTTTAAACCCCCGGGCGGCCCCGGTAGGACGAGTGAAGTCTCGTGAGGGTTTTCAGCAGTGATTACCCACAAAACACAAAGGACTCGGACACTTCGAATGCGACTCAACCCAATCAATAACCTCTAAAAGCACAACGATAACTGTCAGACAAGTCAAAGGCAAGATATTTCATCCATGGATAGAGTTAAACAAGTGAACTTCGTACCAAACTTAGCACAAAAATTAATCCTCTCACCTACGATCGGATAGAGAATTTTCAAATGGCATGCGTGTATGGAAAACCACATAGAGAAATTTACCAACCTCGAGAACAGTTCACACACCGTTAATAGCCCAATATTTCTTAAGCGTACTCCTTCCCTTTTTGTATTTTTCCTCTTTCTATTTTTTTTCTCATGGTCGTGCAATACCCGGATCTCTCGGGCTTTCTAGTTGACTCTTTAGCGAGTTTTGGGTCTGCTATCCCCAAGCCAAACGGCTTTAGAGCACCAGGTTTTTAAGAGACCCCTACGGACTTAATTGCTCAAGTCAAAAAGGCTTTATATTGAGATCCAAGCTAACCACATTTAATGATACTTTCACAAAGTCTATCCATCTTTTGACGCGAACAACACGGTGGGAGCATACCCCGATTGCCCGGTTACTACTCAATGGACGCCCGGATAAGCATGAACAATATAGCACTCATAACTTATTCTCTTACTCTTTTTTTTTAATAATGGGAATGGAGTTCCAAAAATTCCATCAAACAAGCTTATACCGAAATACCAAAAACATGTGAACCAAACTCTAGACCGGTAAATACTCATGTGGGGCAGTGTGTGTGTGTGAGAGCATGTTTTCAAGTGACCAAACGCTATCCAACTATAGATGATACCGGCTAACCAAGTGCTTCTTCAACATCATGTTCACGAGCTTAAGTCTATCCATAAAATCATATCGAGACTCCGACTCGCACAACAACCACTATAGTACTAATTAAAAGCCATCAACCAAGAATAGTTGCACCCAAGTAACCAAAATCTTATTTTTTTTAAACTATGCAAAATGAATAAAAACAAGTACGAAGTACACCCTCCCCCCAACTTAGAGCATGCTATGCCCTCAGAGCATGAAGGCAATAAGAAAAAGAAAGCACAAGGGAGAAGAGATGGATCTACGGGTGGCAGCCAACCACCATGACCTCGGCCGATGTTCGAGGAATTTGTCGTTTCCGGCCTCCACGCAAGCCACCAAATCCTGCAAAAGACATTAGTACTGCCCGATCGTGGTATCCGGGCTCCCAAAACAAAACAAAAAAAAAAATAAAAGAAGAAAACTCCACCAAATCTTCACGCGATTAACGTGTCATACTTTTCTCCCCGTGTCAAGCGGATGAGCAAGAAACGGCTGGCTATACAAGACCAAAAAGCAAAAACCCAAACGAAAAAGTAAATCTTTTTGGATTTTAAATATATGAATTTTTATGTTTTCAATTTTCTGTTTTTTTTTTTTGAATTTTAAAAGAAAAGAGAAAGAAACAAAGAACTAAAGTTTAGAATTGCCCTTACTAACCGGGGCTGGGCACACGATCCTTATTTTAATAGCGGCGTGCGAATCTATAAAACCCAAGTCAATGATGGGTACCCCTATTGCTAGGAGCCGGGTCCACACTCAATGAAGAGCATGGTACGCGTGAGCTACCCGTCAAAACATGGCCACAATGGCTACACAACTGGGTCATCCGAATAAACAGGATCGACCAACACCTCTTCTGGTTCACCTATTTCATCCAGGATCGACCAAAACCTCTACAGGATCATCCGACACGTCAACAGGGTCATTCGGCTGGACCGATGATGGGAGAGCTGTAGACAATAGGGCGCCCAGCGGCTCAAGAACTGGGTCCCAAGCGGCGCCACACACATCCTCTACTGCAAGCACCTCCATCAAACTCCCTAATTCTGGAGAATCTAAGAATGACGCCTCCTTGGCGATCTCTAGAAGATCCTTATACAAAATATTATCGACATGCTCTTGCACCAGCGTGTCGAGCAAACTCACCGCATACACTTCCTCATCATCCTTAACTCGGTTATCCGCATTAAACACTTTCACCTCCATTTTCAAGTCCCCAAAAGACAATTGGACTTGTCCAGTTTTGCAATTCATGACGGCACTGGAGGTGGCTAGAAAAGGGCGGCCAAGGATGATAGGAGTCTTCTCAAAGACCTCTGGAATCGGGCAAGTATCCAAGACAATAAAGTCTACTGGAAACAGAAACTCACCCACTTGAATTAAAACATCTTCCACCACTCCCTTTGGAATTTTCACACTCCGGTCAGCCAACTGTAACTTGACCGGTGTGGCTCTCAAATCGCCTAAGCCTAACTTTAAATATACCGAATAAGGGAGCAAATTGACACTCGCTCCTAAATCTAGTAAATGTTGGCCCGCGATAGCTATAGGGATGGTGGGACAACCAGGGTCCTTGCACTTGGTGGGGATCTCAGCCTGGAGAATGGAGCTCACTTGCTCCGTCAGAAACACTTTGTCCTGACTCTTGGTTCTCCTCTTTGACATGCATAGATCCTTCAAAACCTTTGCAAACTGAGGGATTGCATCAATGGCTTCTATCAAAGAGATAGGGAACTGAACTTTCTTGAAAAGTTCGAACATCTTAAGGTTCATATTCTGCTTCGGTTTCACCGCCAGCCTTTGGGGAAATGGAGTTACTGGCACAACTGGCGGCGTTGGAGTCGTGGGGGTTGCAGTTGCAGGCACCACCACTTCAGGAGACTCCGCCTCTTTCTCCTCCTCAGGGACACTTCCCAAATCTGGAATAACTACTGGTGCAGCTACCGGCACCAGGTGTGGCACCGATTTTTGCTTGGGAGGTAAGTCCTTGTTGATCACCTTCCCACTTCTGAGAGTGGTGATCGCCTTAGCCTCTTCCAGACTGAGATTCGAATTACTTGGGCCAGAAAAATCGCCCACATAATGAGTACCGGCGGCATTGACTTGTGGTTGAGAAGGGAACCTTCCCTTCTCCTGCTGTATTTGCCTAACTACTGCCGTCAACTGGGTCAATTGTGTCACGACCCGGATTTTTAGCATGAATAAATAGATAAAGCTTCCTCAAATAAGGTCCTTCGCATATTATAATAAATACCCCAAATAGTTCCCACCTGTTAAGCTTGACAAAACAAGTCCTAATTTCAAAAGGATATAATTTTGGCACTCCGGCCCCAAATAGATTACAAGTGTTCGAATGAACAAACCATTAAGTTACAACCTCATCTTTATCAAAAGAAAGTCTATTACAAAGATGACTATGTAACTAAACCAATGTTAGCTTCCAAAAGTCCTTTTCACATCCATGCACGCATTTCATGCAAGTCACTGTCCCGCATTTAAACCTGAAAAGAAAGATTAGGTTGAGCTACACTAGCCCAGTAGGAAAATCTTTAACAGTTCTATGTGCAAATATGACAATACGTGCGAAAGGAAGAAGACAAGGGGATTTAATGCAATCGATGCACGATAATAAATTCACGAGTGTTCCAACATTTGGTAAGCTCATTTTGAGATTAGTCATTTCCATGATATGCCCACTAGTTCATGAGACGTCAACAACTCATGCCATAACCACAAAACTCTCTATCACCAACTTCCAACGAAGGTATTTCCACCCCTTGCGTTACCATATAGCACTATAAGGATTGCCATGTTACCACCCCGTGCGTCACGGCGTCCCCCAACGACTTGGGTTTCCATATTCCCACCCCTTGCGTTACGGAACCCACCAAAGTCTTCGTATTTCCACCCCTTGCGTTACGAGACTTACTAAGCCAACTTCCAACTCAAACAACAAGTTTCCCCCTCTATATGCAAGTCAAGACCTTACCAAACTCATAATCATACATGGACATCTTACAATATGCCAACAATGTCACAAACATGCCAATATTATCGCAAATGCGCTATAAGCCATCACAAGTACCAAACAATCAATAGAATGCACTTAAAGGGCGTTTAACTAAATAATTCCTTGGTCATTCCTCACTAATGGAAGGCCAATGGGTCACAAATATCATCCAATAATCATAGGAAATCATAATGACAAAACAAGAATCAAAGGAGTAGCCAACGGATGTTAAAAGACTGACATACCCTCACTCTAACAGCCATAACTTTCTGTGTACTTAGACTCTTTAGGTGATTTTGGTGGCATTGGAAAGCTAGCTTCAAGACCTTCGAATCGATACCAAGTTTGCATGAATTGGACATCGGACGAGAAAGTTATGGCCGTTTGAAGTTGGGCTGAAACCCAAAAGACGAGCAGAAAATTCCAGAGAGGGGAGGGATCGATCCCTCCTCCATTGGGGATCGATCCCCAAGGGCAAAAAGTCCAGATTTGAAAGAGGGATCGATCCCTCATGCTTGGGGATCGATCCCTAGGCGATTTCTGCAGTTTTCGAACAGCTTTCGAATGAACAAAGGGGGACGATCAATGCTCGATTTTCACACCATAACAACATATAAACACATAAAAGAGGTAAAGAAGTCCCTACCTCGCGACGATAGCCAAGATCTACAAGATTTGAACGAGCCCTAGCCTCTTTGAACTTCAAAACTTCGATCCAAGCTTGACCCAAGGATTTCCGAGCTCAAGAACGCGAATGGAAGGCCGGAGGGAGGTTGATCCTTGAAGTTCTTGAGAGATTGAGTGGAGTTTGGAGTGAGAGAAGGAGAGAGAGAGAGAGATTCCGGTAGAGAGAGAGAGATAACGGATGAGAGAGGGAGATATTTTTATCTCCTACATACACATACCCCATATATATACTCCCATATCTTTTTATCACACACACACTCCCTCATGTTTCCATTCTATCACTTCAATCCCCAATCTAATTAGCCAACAAATAAATCACATTTTTCCCAATTAGACATTTAATAAACATTACAATAATTAAAAATTTTCTGGGTCTCTACAAATTGGGTCCTAATGTCACCAATGGCCTGCTTGGTCTGATCAGTAAAGCTAATCTGAGACTGCATGAGAGCCTTCATCATCTCATCAGTCTGCTTATCCCGTGGGGGATGATTAATGCCAGGGGGTGGTCCAAAAGATGAAGGACCAAACCCCTGCTGCTGCTGAGGTTGGTAACGGAACTGAGTCATTTGGCCTTGAGGAGGCCGAAACTGCTGCGGCGGAGGTAGCGCAAAGGATTGAGCTTGGCCTCCACCTACGGGTCTGGAGTCCGACCACCCAAAATTGGGGTGATCCCTCCATCCCGAATTATACGTGCTAGAATAAGGATCCCAAGTCCTGACTGCATTAACTTCTTCTTGATTAAACTGACTCGCCCCTTTGGCGGCAATAAACCCAGGGCAAACGGTCGCGGTGTGCCCTTTGCATTCACACCACACGCACACTTCCTCAATTGAAACCTCATTAACTGGACGAACCTGCCTCACCTCTAACTCCTCTAATCTCTGAGCCATTTTCTCAACCTGAGCTTGGAGTCGCTGGTCACGAATGGTAACCGGGACAACGTTGGACCCAGAAGGTCCGGATCGCTCAAAATCGGATGGTTCTAAAGCCCTCTGCCTATCAGCTAAGCCATCTAAGAAATCCCAAGCCTGATCTGTTGTTTTGGACAAGAAATCGTCCCCTTTGCAAGAATATTCTATGTGCTGGACTGACTCAGCGTTGAGACCCAAATGAAAGAAACCGATTAACTGAATTCTCTCAAAGCCATGGTGTGGCAGCCTTAGGAGTAATTCCTTGAAACGCTCCCATGCCTTGAGAAATGACTCATCCCTCTCCTGCCTAAAGCCTTGAATTTGACGCCTGAAACTCTTAGTCTTAGCCTCAGAAAAATACTTCCTATAAAAGGCGTCGCGCACTTGTGCCCAAGTGGTGAAGGATTGAGACTTTTGCATTCGGAACCACAGAAGCGCGCCATCTTTCAACGTCGCCTCAAACAGCTTGAGGCACGCATTCTCATATTGGGTATTAGACGCAAAGTTGCGCACCAATCCCTCGAATGTCCGCACATGCTCGTACGGATCATCGCACTCCCTCCCGTGGAAACTAGGGAGACTATTAAGGACACCAGGTTTGACTGTAAAGGCATTGCGTGCCTCTTGTGTCTCTTTGGGGAATACAATGGGTCCGAGAGGAGTAGTCCTCTCGGGATGCATGTGCTGTCTCAAGGACGGCGGATTGACTAATTGCCTATCTCCCATCTCGACTAATTCTGATTCTGACTCCGAAACTGACTCTGGAACTGACTGGAAAAGTGGATTGCTGACACTAACTGACTCAAAAGGCAAATCTATATAAAAATCACTAATGGGAATAGACTCTGACTGGTGCTCAGCTGAGTCTGACTCTAAACTAGAAGATGAAGAACTAGACAACACAGGCTGACTCGACTCCAGTTCTTTTCGAACTAAACGATGTGTCGGGTCGCGATAATAAAGAGGGTCCTGTTTAAAGGACACCTTCTTCTCTCTACCTATGGTGACTCAACTAAAAGACAAAAGACACGAAAACTCACACTCTAGAACACACGTCGCCGTCCCCGGCAACGGCGCCAAAAATGCTTGACCGATCGGGTGTATTAAAATAAAGACGCGTCCCAAGCGTAGGACTCTCGACCAGTGTAGCACAATATCCGGAAGTACCGGAGTCGAACCACAGAGACGGACGGACGGTGCTGACTCAAAAGTGTTGAATTCTAGTTTAACCTGGCTCTTAGGTAGCCACCCCTTGCTCAATGAGGTTGATTCACTAACTTAATTACCAAACTGAATTTATTGAATATGAATTTAAAAAGGAGAGTACAGCCGTGGGAACTCCAGCGTCCGCAACTAGCCCTAACCAATGTCCACTCGGGTCACAATTCCTTTAAATAATTGATTTTAGAATAGGAAAAAGGTTCTCTAACGAATGCTCACCACCTGTCACCAGTTTCCGTGTACAATCGAGAGGAAGGCTCCGGAATCCTTCGCCCCGCTTACAAGGACTCCAGCAATGCCCGGGATTTGTCCGTTAGAAAAGTTTTCGTATCCCAAAATTGCTTGAAAATTCTATTTTATTGAACTCGAGGTAAACATCGATTAGACTAGCCACGGGACGCCTTCGCCCCGCGGCCACACTCTATAAAACTACTAACTCATATTTAAACAATAAACAAAAGAAACCCTAAATTGAAACATGCTTCTGGAACGAAATAAACAAAAGATACGAATTAAACAAGTACCAAAGAATAACTTTATTAAAGAACGAAAATTAATAACGAATTACCGGAGTGCGAATAATTGAACAAAGCTTCAAAACTTGAAAGAAAAAAATAACATTGAATGAAAGAACAAGAATCGAAAGCTGCAAAGTAATTTCGGAACCCTCTGATCGCCACCGTTCTCGTCCTGTGACAGCGTGAAAAGAGATCCCCCCCACCCCCCCCACGGACTTCTGTCATTGCCTCCTTTTATAAGTGAGAAATGCCGACTCAAAACCAAAACCCTTCTACTTTTTAAATTCCCAGCCGTGGCCACTTTCCTCCTTGGCCCATCATTTAGCCAAACTAACTGTGAACTATTGGGCCCACCAAATAGAAGTCCAAGTCCAATTCTTACTTTTACTTCCTGGTCTCAGTCTAATTCTTTGGCCAATTGACTTGTAAATATTACTCCTAGTGTACTCGGTAGCGCTACACCAAAAAGGGTGTAGCACTAGCCAGCTCTCTGATCACTTCGCGCGCCATGCTATGCCACCTCTGAGCGCTATACTCATTATCCTGTAGCGCCAAAACAGCCTTATTTTCCTGAAAATTAACAAAAACACAAAAACATACCAAAGCAACGCATCAAGTGGAAAATAAGGAATAAATTAGATAACAACGTGTTAAAACTATCTTATTTAGGCACTTATATCTACGATACCGCGTGCCTATCAAAGTGTAATGATGATGGGTAAGTAGGGAAAGTGGAGGAAAAAGTTGATATGAAAGGTAAAATGATGATGTATTTTTAATAAGTTGGAGTTACGAAGCAGGACATTTAAAAAGGGACGGAAAGAGTACTTATTTCCCTTTCGGGAACGGGGCCTAAGACATATTTGTACAAAAAAACGTCTAAAAGCACATACAACCTACACACAGTGTATGTAGACCTGACAAAATATATGAGCAACCCGACTATGTGCACAGTTTTTTTGCGCACAAAAAATTTGTGTGCACAGACTTTTTTCAATATATGAGTGCGTGCACAAAAAATTTGCTATAAGGCCGGCAATATATGTTTTTTTTTGAACGGCGAAAAAGGATATTATATAAATAGAGAAGAACAAGGATTGACAAGAAATCAATCCGAACAACGCCCAACAGGGCCACCCCCAAAAGGACCCAGCGAAACAGCACCAAAACCACAGGAAAACACCCCCACACACCCACACAGGACAAGACACCCCCCCACCCAACAACCAAAACACACCCCACCAAGCCCCAACCCAGAAAACAAGCCACCCCAGAATAAGAGGCTTGGAGAAAGCTAATAGGACCCCTCGCATTCTTCCACGCAAAAAACTGCAGCTTCAAAGACAACAACTACCAAAAACTCAAAGAATTAGAGAGCTAGGCCTACCCTGCCACTTTGTCAGCTCTGTCCAAGTCTTCAGCTACCATATCTGCAAATTTGCTTACGACTTCATCCTCCTCACCATCATACCCCAATCCCATGATCTTTTTGCAAGTCCAAATTGCTTGTGCTTCGTCCAGAATTATCCTATTTCTGTTAATAACTCCATCTGAAGAGATAGATGCAGAGAGAGCTAGAGCTGCAACGGCTGATCTATAAACCACACACTTTGGTTTGTTATTCCTACTCTTGTTATTGAAAGAGTTGGCCCTTGTAAAACCCAGAATATCATCAATTGTCTTCCTCTTCTTCTTTCCTTTTACCCCATTTATGGCAGCTTTGATTGGAGCAGAAAGAGGATCATTTTCAGTTCGGAATGCTTCAATATGATGTTCAGGAATATTATCATCCTCATCATTTTCCCCTCTTAAAATTTCAGCCGATACTGGATTTTCCTTAACTGAATCCTCCACCCAGCTGTCTTGATTAACAACCAAATTACTAAGGTTTGCTCTTGGAATCTGAATGCATGAATTCAGCCTTACAAAAGGTAGAGGGTCGAAATTAATATTAAGAGTTGTGTTGTTTGCTGCCATCTCTCTCATACTATCCATGACCCTTCCACTCTCCCAAGCTGATGACTCAACCCTCGAAGAAGAATTAGCTGCCTTATCATTACATCCTTGCATGTTTACATTTATTAGTTGTAATGCTCCCCTTTCTGTCCCAATAGCCTTTTCAGCTTCCACATTTGTTTCTGCCACCTCCTCAACAATTTCCATTTCATTTTCCAACTCAGCTTTGTCTACATTGAAGTCGAGCGATTCATCATCCCCCGGATCTGTCTCAACTACAACCTCATTCTCCTCTTTATCATTCCCTTTCTTGATCTTAATCGAAGTAAACACACGCTTTTCCCATGAAGTTTCTGCCATGGGATCTTCAATAACTTTGACCGGAAAGATCACACCATTGATCTTAATATGCACAACCTCATTAATGCAATCAAGATAATCCGTTATGATAAACATACGCCCTTTATCAAAAGCAATGAATTTCTCCGTTAACTCATCAAGCTTAATCACATCACCCCAAAGCTTTCCAATTTCAATAAAGGTAGAAGAGCACCAAGCATTAAGAGGAACACCATAACAAGAGATCCATACACACCTTGAAGAAGGGATCTTTTGATTATCCCATGCTTGAACAGAAGAGAACCACCTTGATAACACCTTCGTTTCGTCTTTGAGAAACTCGTTCAACGATTCAAAAGAGTCGAAGGAAATTAAAACATTGAGCCCACCCATATGACGAATCTGAGCATCCCAAATACCATTACTAATGAAAAGATCTTGAAGCGTATTCACATGACAGAAATTGATCAATTTACCCACTGCGCTCATTTGCAACCAACCCAATTCCACTTCCTTAGCTTCCACCAATTTCAGCCTACCACTAGAGCCCCATTTAAGAATATTAGCATAGGAAGAACTATTAGAATCTCTTAGTTTGCTCTGAATCTCAAATGGTTTAGGATGCAAACTAGGAGAAGAAGGGGCCGAAATATTTTTCTTAACCCCATCAAAAACCTTCTGAGAGGCAATAGGATTATCTTTTGAATACTTCGCAAATTGCACAACAATAGTGAAATTTCTAATCACAACTCCATCAAGGTCCTCAATCGCATTAATGGCCTCATCCCTTCTCTTAAATCTAACGAATCCAAATTTAGTATTGAAAGAAGAGCTCCTCTTACTCGGCATATAGACATCCTCCACACGCCCAAATGGAGTGAATAGCTGGCGGAGCCACCCAACATCCATTGATTTGGGGAGATTATCGACATACACGGTAAATAAACCAGCCATCTCTGATCCCAGAAAGATTAGAAAACACGGGCTATAGCACCGAAAGAACAGTCGTACAGAAAACTAACGAATCTAATTTAACTAGCAATAGCAGACTCATAGCTTAAACTCAGAGAACCCACAGAAAACCAAAGAGTACTGCAGCAGAGCAAGGTCCAAAACCAGCCAGAAGATTACCTTATGCCGGAGGTCCTGAGAGACGGGCGACATCGCCGGTGAACCCAAAGAGGACCAAGATCACCAACCCAGATCAGCGATCGACAACCTTCTAACGGATGAACGGCACCAACTGATTGAGAGAACCCGCCGCAGCAACAGATCGATGAGCAGAAACCGGCGTCCGGTGACGGCAGCGAGAGTACAACTAGAGGACTACACCTAATTGAAATAACCCGCAGCAGCAACAGATCGAAAACCAGAGGGCCGACCAAGGCCAGAGAGATCGTAGAAAGAAGACCGAAACTGCCGAGGGATGGGGAGAACAGGCAATTCGACGGAAAGAAGGGAAAAAGGTGGTTTGGAGAAGGCCAGCCGGCGGCGGCCGGCGGGAGGAGGGTTTGGGGGTTAGGGTTTCATAATATTCAAAATCGCCAACGGTATCTGTGGAGGGTTTTTCCTTGGCCAGCAATATATGTTGTATGACACAGAGTATTGGGTTGCTAAGAAACATGTGTGAGAATGAGTAAGATGAGTGTAGTCGGAATGAGAATGCCGAGATGGATTTGTGGCAAGACTTTGCAAGATAGAATTAGAAACGAAAACAATTGTGGAATAGTAGTTGGTGTAGCACCATTAAAAGCTAAGATGAGAGAAAATAGATTAAGATGGTTTGGTCATGTCTACTGCGACACAGTAGTTAGGAGGAGTGATATGATTACGGTAGATAATAGCTCTAATGGGAGAGGTAGACTGAAATTGACTTTAAAAATGGTAGTGTGCAAGAATCTAGGCTTATTCGATATATATTACGGAACACGATACACTCCACAGACCTTAATGAAAAACACAGATTCATTTAGCCAACCATAACTAATTGAGACTTAAGTCTCAGTTTGGTTTGGTATGAGTGTGTGCGCATTTGTGTGCATTAATTGTGTGTACTACTAGTTAATCTCGTTGTAAATTGTTGGGAATAAACATCTGGTATGGATACAACAGCTTTTATCTGAGCTGCACATTCCCATTTCTCCTCCCCATATTCTTTGGCGTGACAATCGCTCTGCTATGGCCTTAGCATCCAACCCAGTATTCCATGCTCGAACTAAGCATATATAAATTGATTATCACTTCATCCGAGAGCAGATTTTGGCTAAAAAATTGGTGCTTTGTTTCATTTGTTCTACTGCTCAGATTGCAGATATTTTTACCAATGGGTTGGGTGTATCTCGTTTTCTCTTCTTGAAGTCCAAATTGCAGGGGAGTATAAAGGAAAGCACAGCAGTGCATAATAGTTAGAAGTTTTAGTTTGGTAGTTTGTTCTTTTCCTTTCCTCATTCCTCTTGTATCAGCTAAGCAAAAAATAAATAAAAATACAGTAGCTTGGTAGTTTGTTCAAATTCATTTGAAATTCAGTTTGATTGTATTTCATTTGTGCTTTCTCTGTGAGTAAGTTGAGATATAAGTTTGGATTGCCAGCTCATCAATCCCGGCAGTGTACTTGTGGTCCAATAGGAGCTGTTTCATCACGAGAGATAAATAGGGGTTTCTTTTCTCTGTTAAGACATTGAAAAAAAGTTGAGAAAATAATAGAACAAGATTCTCTCTCTCTCAATAATAGAACAAGATTCTCTCTCTCTCTCTCTCTCTCTCTCTCCTATTTCGATTTACTGATTTTGTCATCCTTTGGAGTCCCGCCCATAGTGGTGGTCCTGGTACGGGAAAAAGAGCTTTTGGAACGGAAAAAAAGAGCTGCTGCAAAGTTACCGTTTTTTTTCCTTTGCATAAAGCCAAAAAGCCTAGGCTGCTGGGGAGATCAAACATTTGGTGGCTAGCTGAAGTAGTTTCTCCTATCCAAAATGGCTAGCCACTATTGGAGATGCTGTTATTAGTCTTATATATACACTACCAATGAGCTCTTAGTTCAGTTGGTAGGCCTCCCTTTGCGGAGACATGGTTCGAGCCCCACGAGGGGTGATTCGGGGTTCAGGTTTATGGACAGCCTCTGAACTCCTGTGTACTAACATACTAACACTCTGCTATCTCCGCTGATGTATACAATATTGAAATTAAAAAAAAATAACTACACAACCACTCAAAGTAAATGCAGCGAAAATACAATTCAAAGACCTCTTTGTCTTTGGCTTGGCCTTACTCTGATCACCTCTCTTTACTCCCAGCTTGCACTAAAAATGACTACACAACCATTCAAAGTAAAATCACCGAAAACAACAAAACACCCAGCTTCCACTTTGTCACTCAACAGCAAAACACATAGGCCCACCTCACATGTGCAAGATTAAACTTTCAACACTATGGAGCCTAACCATATCTTGTAATTGAATGATATGATGAGCATAATTATAGGGATGTGACAGGCATAGACGAAATAGGAATACCGTCAATATTCTCTTGTATAAATTCATCATCAGGAAGAATTTTTCAGTGCTAGGTGAGTATCATGTGGTGTCCGCTCGGCACATCCAGGCCGTCCATTGCGATTTTGTATGGCTCGGATTTCAAGAGAAAAAAAATGGGAGAGAAAATGGTGGAATGAGAGGAGCATAGTTTTAAATCTCGGTATCGGTCGCGGTGTATCGGTATCAGGACGTATCGGTGATACGTCGCGGGAATCGGGTGTCGCGGTCGTGAATTTTTAAAAATCATCAGCAACATGTATAAAACTTGAAAAATATACTTTTGCCCCCAACATTGGCTTAAATTATCACATTTTAATTAATTTAAGACATGTAATAGCCCATTCCCTTCATGTGAAATATCCGATAATTTATTAAAACCCGTAAGTCAATAAGATTTTACAAATATGAGAAAAATGCAACATTATGAGTTTCGATATAATTGACATAAACAGCAAAAGTAAGATGATTTTAAGTCATAAAAAAATGCTTTGTTTTGTTTTTTTTTTTTTGCTTAAAAGCCTAGTAGCCTATCAGAAAAAACAGAAGAAGATGGTATTGATACTCTGGGAAAAACTGAAAAAGCCTGCTGAAAAAAAAAAAAAAATTTTGCCGAACCGGTACGGACCGATACGTATCGGCCCTGAATCGGTTACGGACCGATACGTATCGGGTATCGGCCGATACGGCTGTGAATTCCAATCTTTCTGATATATTGGCCCGTATCCGAATCGGGGACCCCAAATCCCGGTACGTATCGGCCGAAACGGTACGTCTCGGCCGAGATTTAAAACTATGGAGAGGAGAGATGGAGGGTTTCAATTTGGGAAAGTGTTGGGATCGGAGGCCACTCACGCACACGAATCACACACCGGTTTTAGAACCATTTCCCAGTATATATTTACAATACATATACAAAACTGAAAAACGTCACCGGGGGAGGCACAACTGGCTCCCCACTCTCACCCTCACCCTCTCATAAACTCATTGCACACCATACTCTAACTGATCAATCTGCTCTCACACACCCATATATCGGCGGAAGAATTGAAAGGGAGCAACAAATCGATCACGCCGTGATCTGCGGCCTCAGTGGGTCAAAGGTAGGGTTGGTTGTCTCTCCCACATGGGAGACTTTCGGTGCAACAGAAAGAAACCATAAAAAGGGGAAGGGAAAAAAAAAAAAATGCAGATCTTGAAGTAATGTGTGCTTTTCTGTTTTACTAGCTTGAACTATTTATAGGGTGGATTGGAGTACTTGAGTGGTTAAGGAGGAAATGGGAGGAAAGCTTAATAATTGGGCGATACAAGTAGAAGATATATTGAAGCTAATGACAACAATCGGATTCGAAACTGCAGAAGAGCAGCAATGGGACAAGCAATCCTCCATATACAAAGTCCCGGAATGCTTCACGGACTTGAACAAGAAAGCCTACAAGCCTCAGTTCGTCTCGTTCGGGCCTTACCATCATATGGAGCCCCACTTGCAGCCGATGGAGAAGCACAAGCTCTCCGCGCCCTCCTCCATTTTCTCAAGATGTCCCGAAAGCCTCTTGCATCCTACGTCGCCGCTCTGGCCAAAGTCGCTCCAAATCTGAAACACTCCTACGAGTCACTCGATCCTGTTTGGGAAGATGACATGCACCGACGGGTTCTTGATGATGATGATTCTTGATGGCTGTTTTATGCTCGAAGCCCTGCGTCGAGGTACGCAGGGGATGTATAATTATTCTGAAAAGGATCCGATCTTTAGCAAGCATGGGAAGCTCCACGTTGTGCCTTATATTAGACGTGACATGATGATGCTTGAAAATCAACTCCCCATGCTTCTTCTCACCACGCTTCTTGCTGAGGGAACTCAGGTCATCATCATAAATCTATTTCCCTTCATTTTGTTCGCTTTTAATTTGATCCATCGATCTCCTTCTAAAATTTCACATTGCACAAGGAACAACAACTCCGTCTCAAAATTTTAGTACATTATGAAAAACCGTAAGATCTAGAATAAAGATTATACATACTATTTTTGTGCATAAATTTTCTATTTTCGTCCCACCAAATTCAAGACCTCCACTAATGTATAAAGTGTGACAAAAAAAAATGAGTTCTTTTAATTGGTGTAAAAAAATTCAAAAATTCTATGCACGAAGTACTTTTATTTTTGCTTCGGTAATTACATGACTTCTCATGCATACTAGTGATTCACTACTAGTGAACTAAAAATTTAGGATGTAAGGAGTAATTTTTTCCCACCACAAAAATTTTCTATTATAAGAAAACTCGCAAGTGCTCGAGCCTTATTGATTAATTCACACAAAATTACTTTTAATTTTGTTTTTATGAACTCTTTATTAGTTCTGCGTTAACCTTTTAACTTTTCTTAGTCACATAAATGAGAGAAAATAAAAGATGAAAAATTAATGAACAAAATTTAAAGAAATTACTAAGGACAAAATATGCTCCACTCAGAAGTCAGAACAGACATTCATATAGATTAGTTTTTGAACTTTTCTCGAGTTCGCTCAAGATATGTTGGGTTATTTTTTATTTTTTATTTCTCTAGTTGAGACGAATTTAAAAAATCAAGTATTTTAATTAAAAATAAAAAATATTTTACTAACAAGGAACAAATTCCATTGTCGAAAAAGAGAGAGGTTAATTGAGTACAAAACCAAATCTTTTTTTTTTTTTTGTTGCTTTCCTATTTCTCATTTCAAGAGGAAGAGAAAAAGTTATTTCCGGATGAGGTGGAAACCATGGGTTTTTGCCTCGAATTTTGGGCCCCACCGTGTGTTCATCGTGGTAATTTGAACCGTTCATCTTGTAGGGCCCGCAAAGTTGATTGTTCTTGCAAAAAATCTGCTTGATTGGATATTGATAGTTATATCAAAAATTAAATTTTAATTTATAAAATAAACAGTTATGGAGAGTTCAACGTAAAAACTATTGACAGAATCCAGGCTGTCCATTATAATTAAAATTTTGATATATATATATATATATATATGATCCATAGTACATCTAGTATTCCTAGACAAGACTCAGAGTTATTAAATCCTAATGTGACTCTTAGGAGAATAGATTCCAGTTCCCAAATCAGTGGACCATGTTATTCAGCACAGTCAAAATTAGATAATGAGGACACTCCTCAAGGATCCCCTACACAGTCTGATTTTGAGTCAGCTATTCCACAGTCAACCACACATCCTTCCCTTCAAGTCCTGCACAAACCTTTCACTATTGATTACAAAAAATTATATAAAGATTATAAGTCACCCAAAAATGAACAAAAAAGACAAGAATTTCGTAATAAATATAATAGGGAACAACGGGCAGACATTCGTAGTCAATGGAAAGAGTTCATGAATGATACAAGAAGTCAGATTAAAATCTTTAAATATATAAAAAATCATTATGAGAAGAATAATAAAGTAAAAAAGAAAAAAGAAAAGCATAATAGTACTGCTAGTACTAGTACTACCAATGTTTCCAATGTTTCATTGTCCGTTCTCACCAAATGTGAGATTCCCATCCAAACTTTTCAAAAGAAAGTAAAAGAAGTCAAAAAAGAAATTATTTCATTAAAGAAAACCCCACCAGGAGATTTTAACTCTGTAAACTGTTCAATCAACACCAACAAGTGGTACATCCAACCCAAATTAGTAATCCAAGAATATACCATAGAAATTCCTACACTAATTGATTCAGGAGCAGATTTAAACTGTATTAAAGAAAAATTAGTACCAGTTAAATATTACCAAAAAACCACTGAACAATTAAGCTCTGCTAATAGTAGTCAAATGCAAATTAGCTATAAGTTACCCAAAGTACACGTTTGCCAGGATAATGTTTGCTTTAAGACATCCTTTTTGTTAGTCAAAAATCTTACTGAAAACATAATCCTAGGAACTCCTTTTCTTACATTACTATATCCATTTACAATTAGTAACTCTGGTATAACCACTCAACCTTATGGTAAACAAGTATTCTTTCCCTTTTTAGAAAAATAGCAACAAAGACAACTAAATCAGTTAGAAATTAAAAATAATCAACTAGTACAACTCCAAAAAGAAGTTAAGCATAAAAGAATCGAGCAACAATTGCAAGATCCAACAGTTACCCAACATATCGATATTTTCAAAGAAAAATTAGAAACAGAAGTTTGTTCTAATCTCCCAAGTACTTTTTGGTACAGGAAAAAACACATAGTCACTCTTCCATATATTAAAACCTTTAGTGAAAAACAGATACCTACTAAGGCTAGGCCAATTCAAATGAATTCTGAATTAATGGAAATCTGCAAACAAGAAATTAACAATTTGTTAGCAAATAATATTATTAAAAAGAGTAAATCCCCTTGGTCCTGTTCAGCTTTTTATGTGAATAAAAATGCCGAAATTGAAAGAGGAGTACCAAGATTAGTAATTAATTACAAACCATTAAATGATGTATTAGAATGGATTAGGTACCCAATCCCTAATAAAAAAGATTTAATTAACAGAATTCATGCAGCAGTAATATTCTCTAAATTTGATTTAAAAAGCGGATTTTGACAAATTCAACTACACCCCAATGATACATATAAGACAGCTTTTGTAACACCATTTGGTCATTATGAATGGAATGTAATGCCTTTTGGATTAAAAAAATGCCCCAAGTGAATTTCAGAATATAATGAATGAAATATTCAACCCATTTAGTCACTTCATTATAGTTTATATTGATGATGTACTTGTATTTTCTAATTCTTTAGAAGAACACTGGAAGCATTTAAAGTCATTCTTAGAAATAATCAAGAAAAATGGATTAGTCATTTCTGCCCCGAAGATTAAATTATTTCAAACTAAAATACGATTTTTAGGATATGACATTCACCACTCAACTATTACGCCAATTAGTAGAGCCATTCAATTTGCTGATAAATTTCCAGATATAATTACTGATAAAAATCAACTACAAAGATTTTTAGGATCATTAAATTATGTAGCAGAATTTTACAAAGATCTTAGAACAATTTGTCAACCATTATTTGAAAGATTAAAAGATAATCCTCCTCCTTGGACGGACAATCACACTTCAATTGTCCAAAAAGTCAAAAAATATATTAAAATCTTACATTGTCTTGGTATTCCTACTAGCCACAGTTTTAAAATTATCCAGACTGACGCTTTTAATGCAGGTTATTCAGGAATTCTTCTACAACAGATAGATTCCTCTTCCCCAGAACAGCTTGTTCGATTTCATTCTGGAATTTGGAATAAAACCTAGAAGAATTACAGTACAATTAAAAAAGAAATTTTGGCAATAGTTTTATGTGTTTCAAAATTCCAAAATGATATATTAAACCAAAAGTTTTTAATTAGGGTTGATTGCAAAAGTGCGAAATATGTTTTAGAACAAGATGTTCAAAACATAGCCAGTAAACAAATCTTTGCTAGATGGCAAGCTATTTTAAGTATATTCGATTTTGACATCACATACATTAAAGGCAGTCAAAATTCAATTCCAGATTTCCTTACAAGAGAATTTCTTCTTAATACTAAGTAAACATCATTTGCATTGAGGGAGCTGTGAGGATTTAGCAAGATTATCTGCATTATTTGAGGAACTGTGAGGATTAAGCAAGATTATTTGCATTTGAGGGAGCTGTGAGGATTTAGCAAGATACATTCTAATTATTTTGTTAACAGGAATGGCAGATCAGAAGAAGCAACTTGCCCTTCCACCAGCGAAGCTGGCCAACAGATACCAACCACTCAACCAAGTCACCAGTTATAAGTCAGCATTAGCCATAGCCTCTTCTTCCTCAGAACAAAAACAAGTTTCTGACCCATTTGACTCTCAAATTCAACCAAGTCAACCTAAATTTCCTTACCTCACTAGGAAAACAGAATATATATTAAAACCCCAATTCTCCAACCTATTTCATATTGAACCTATTCATGCCTCAATCACAGACCCTATCCAACTTGCCAAAGCCTATTTTCCCCCGGATTGGGATTTTATCCCTTCACACCCACAAAAAACCCTAGCTTATTACAAGGATATTCTCCTCCACCACCAGTCAATAATCATCAAACCAATCTCTGATAGGAATAACCCAAGTATCACTATTTACCATTCATTTTATATTCACAATATAGTCAGCCTCAAAGATTGGGGACACCCATCCCAACTTAAAGAACTACCAAATCATTCAGTGCCATATAGTTATTATGATTATATTGATGCATTCTCCAAAGTCCTTTATTATGAAAATAACACTTTCAGTCATTCATGGTTCCTATCTTTTGACCACAAATTCAAGTCACAAATTCCATCCTGGTTCCTCTGATGGTGGTCACAACATGGAGCCACTCCAGAATTATTACCTTCTGAGTTGTTAGAACAAGTCAACTACTTCAAGACTGTATATCCCACTGATCAACTTACCAGTAAATTGCCAACAATTTTGTTATTCATGGCCAAGTACAAGGTCCCTTGGATCTTTAAATGGAGATATCACATCCAGTCAGATATACTCACACGCCAGATGCTTGTCAAATGGTGGGATTCATACAAACACCAACGAGTGATTGATCAAGTCAAACAGGAATTCCCAGTCAACACTACAACAGTATCAACAAGGAGGAATCAAATAAAGTCAAGCCCCCCAGAGCCATCTTCTATCAGATTAGGAAGTCCTACACCCAGTGTGATTGGAACATCCAAATCTAAATCCAGTAAATCAAAGAGCACCAAATTACTCGAGTTAGCACAGAAGTTAATTGCCCAAGCTAGTCAAGATTCAGACTCATCATCTGAAGAATCAGTCACCAGCAAAACCCCATATGACTCACTATTCCAAGATGCTCAAGACCCATTTGCATGATTTGCATTGGGACAATTCTGAGTCATGCTAGTCATCATCAGTCACCGAAAGTAAAAGTTACCAGCTTTTACTATTCAAAAGGAAAAAGTAATAACCACCAAAAGAAGTCACATGGCATCAGAGCCCACGAGATGAAGAATCATTTTCCTATTCAGTCAGCTTTACTAAAAGTAAAGTCATCACTAGTCATTCAGGAGACCAAGGGCATCTCCCAACAGTAATCCAGTCACTTTCCCACCGAAAGCAGTCACATGGCCACAGTAAAAGCAAGTCACATGGCCATAGTAAATCCACTCATAATTTGTATTCACAGGGATAATTCCAGATAATGCTGGATCATGTACAAGCATACAACAGAAAAGAAAAGAAAAGAAACTTACTGAAGGAGGATAAGATCAGGGTCTTCGTATCCTGAAACTTAGAGAGAAGGGGGGAGAAGAGAGTAATAAAACTAAGAAACTGAAAATTTAACTCTGTTCAAGTCTGCCTACTACTGGAGTTTGTGGTTCCTTTTATAGAATAAGGAACCAAAACTGTTTACAAATTATGAGTGGATGTACTGTGGCCATGTGACTTGCTTTTACTGTGGCCATGTGACTGCTTTCGGTGGGAAAGTGACTGGATTACTGTTGGGAGATGCCCTTGGTCTCCTGAATGACTAGTGACGACTTTACTTTTAGTAAAGCTGACTGAATAGGAAAATGATTCTTCATCTCGTGGGCTCTGATGCCATGTGACTTCTTTTGGTGGTTATTACTTTTTCCTTTTGAATAGTAAAAGCTGGTAACTTTTACTTTCGGTGACTGATGATGACTAGCATGACTCAGAATTGTCCCAATGCAAATCATGCAAATGGGTCTTGAGCATCTTGGAATAGTGAGTCATATGGGGTTTTGCTGGTGACTGATTCTTCAGATGATGAGTCTGAATCTTGACTGGCTTGGGCAATTAACTTCTGTGCTAACTCGAGTAATTTGGTGCTCTTTGATTTACTGGATTTAGATTTGGATGTTCCAATCACACTGGGTGTAGGACTTCCTAATCTGATAGAAGATGGCTCTGGGGGGCTTGACTTTATTTGATTCCTCCTTGTTGATACTGTTGTAGTGTTGACTGGGAATTCCTGTTTGACTTGATCAATCACTCGTTGGTGTTTGTATGAATCCCACCATTTGACAAGCATCTGGCGTGTGAGTATATCTAACTGGATGTGATATCTCCATTTAAAGATCCAAGGGACCTTGTACTTGGCCATGAATAACAAAATTGTTGGCAATTTACTGGTATGTTGATCAGTGGGATATACAGTCTTGAAGTAGTTGACTTGTTCTAACAGCTCATAAGGTAATAATTCTGGAGTGGCTCCATGTTGTGACCACCATCGGAGGAACCAGGATGGAATTTGTGGTCAAAAGATAGGAACCATGAATGACTGAAAGTGTTATTTTCATAATAAAGGACTTTGGAGAATGCATCAATATAATCATAATAATTATATGGCACTGAATGATTTGGTAGTTCTTTAAGTTGGGATGGGTGTCCCCAATCTTTGAGGCTGACTATATTGTGAATATAAAATGAATGGTAAATAGTGATACTTGGGTTATTCCTATCAGAGATTGGTTTGATGATTATTGACTGGTGGTGGAGGAGAATATCCTTGTAATAAGCTAGGGTTTTTTGTGGGTGTGAAGGGATAAAATCCCAATCCGGGGGAAAATAGGCTTTGGCAAGTTGGATAGGGTCTGTGATTGAGGCATGAATAGGTTCAATATGAAATAGGTTGGAGAATTGGGGTTTTAATATATATTCTGTTTTCCTAGTGAGGTAAGGAAATTTAGGTTGACTTGGTTGAATTTGAGAGTCAAATGGGTCAGAAACTTGTTTTCGTTCTGAGGAAGAAGAGGCTATGGCTAATGCTGACTTATAACTGGTGACTTGGTTGAGTGGTTGGTATCTGTTGGCCAGCTTCGCTGGTGGAAGGGCAAGTTGCTTCTTCTGATCTACCATTCCTGTTAACAAAATAATTAGAATGTATCTTGCTAAATCCTCACAACTCCCTCAAATGCAAATAATCTTGCTAAATCCTCACAGCTCCCTCAATGCAAATGATGTTTACTTAGTATTAAGAAGAAATTCTCTTGTAAGGAAATCTGGAATTGAATTTTGACTGCCTTTAATGTATGTGATGTCAAAATCGAATATACTTAAAATAGCTTGCCATCTAGCAAAGATTTGTTTACTAGCTATGTTTTGAACATCTTGTTCTAAAACATATTTCGCACTTTTGCAATCAACCCTAATTAAAAAACTTTTGGTTTAATATATCATTTTGGAATTTTGAAACACATAAAACTATTGCTAAAATTTCTTTTTTAATTGTACTGTAATTCTTCTAGGTTTTATTCCAAATTCCAGAATGAAATTGTAGGTGGAGAAAAATAGATAGTACCTAAAACAGCACTGAATCTCCTTCCTTCACGTGCTGCCCAACCGGAACCCTAATGCCTTCGCCTGAACCCTAACCTGTAAAACAGACAAGGAGTGAGCGCACCTTTGCCTCTCGTGGCAAAGGCCCTCCGATGCCTAAGTTAGTATCTCGTACTGTATCAAAACCCTAAAAATCAAATAGGAAGTGTGGAATGAATGCAACTTATTGCGTACCTTTTTCCTCTAGGTTTACCTTGTATTTATAGATATCCACTTACTTGCTCTTCAAGCATCCTCATCGCCCCAGGTCTCCTACTTCGTATAGGAAACCTGGCTCTCCTGGGAATCTCTTGCCCAACCAACTGAGACCCCTTACTCATAGGGTCTCTTCCTTTCGTGGAATTTGTCCCAAAATAGGACTGTCCCTTTACTTATCTTTACCGTATACTGGGCTCCTTTTCCAGAACACTCCTATCGCCTTATCTCTTAAGACATCGTTTCATCAGATGACTCCATCTGTTCGGCATGTGATTCTCCCGAACAAACTGCACAAGTACATGACTTCTCATGTCACCGGCCCACCTAGGCCGAACAGATAATCTAATCCGGTGCCCTCTGGATGCACCGGATACTTCCGCCGTCGTTCATCTTATATAGGGTCCCATATCACCTTCCTCATTACACGGATCTAGAACACCACATGTTCGGCAACTATTTGCACCTGTTCGGTAATGCCTCCCTACAATTGCTCCCCAGCTTTCGCTCATTATCACTGCTCGAAGGTGATGAGTAAAGCTCAAAAAGTGAACTAAGAGCCGAACAGACTAGATCCCGTGTAGATACAGTCATTGGGCTTCCATTGATGTCTTTTGGCGGTTTAGTCATTATACTATCTCGAGATAATAAATCCACGTGGCGTACCTCGTACACTACGCATTTAATTCGAACTGACGTTCCGCCTAACGGCGTTTAGAACGCTTATTCTCTTTGATTCTTTTTCCGTTACCTTTCATGTAACGGGTTCTAAACGGAGACGTTCCGTCTCCGTTTCTTTCCCTTAAACTCGAAAAGAAGGGTTCTGGGTTTTCATACCAAACCTTCCAACCTTTGCTCTTTCTCTCTCTATAATCGCAACTGTTCATCTTCAGTCCGTCATCGCCGCCGTCTGCAAACTCGAATCCTCCTCAGGAATTTCTTCACAAATCTTTCGTAAGACTCTCATCCTCACTCCTTTATTCATTTCATTTCTGAGATTCTCTTTCTCAGATTCCTGTTCGAGTTAGGGCACTATTCATACCCATTTTTCAGACTCCGCTCTACTGTTGTTAGAGCTTCTTATAACATCCATGGCGGATGAAGATAGGGAACCCAAACCAGGGAAATTTAGAAAACTTTGTGAGACTCCAGCTGCAATGGCAGCATTTAGGAGGGATTATAACGTTCCTGAAACTGTAGGTTTAGAACTTGCCCCTCTGGGCGCAATCAGAAATGCTTGTACGTGGGAGAGAACGTGCGTCCCAATCGTGGCCATTGTCGAGGGTGGGGTTCGTTTCCCCCTTGACACACTCCTTCGTCGTGTCCTCAACTGGTATCGGCTTAATCCCATGCAAGTATCCACCAATTTTTTCAGATTGGTAATGGGGGTCGTGGCTTTAAATAGAATTCTGGGAACCAATTTAGGAATTTGGGATATTCAATGGTGGTATAGCATCGTATTAAATCGAGAATACAATACATATTATCTGAAAGTGAGAAAGGCAGAGAAGCGTTTCGTGCTTAACCTGCCAGACTCCGCTCGGGACCACGAGATGGATTTTCTATACGTAACTGGAGCTTTCGAGCCCATTGGGGAAGATGGCCAAGTGTTGGGTGTCCACGTTCCCCACGAATGGGGCTTCCCACGTACGCCTCTAATTTCTGTTTCTCTGATTCGTATTCCAATTTCCTCGCTCGTCTGTGTTTTTAAACCATATTTACTGAATATTCCTTTGTTTTTTCAGCAAAAAATGCAAACCATCGCCCGACTAGAGAACCAAGCTATATTCGGGCAGGGGACATCAGCAAGGTTCTGAGATACAAAGGGGTGACAGGTACACGAACTGCTGGTCGGGGGCGCGATGCAAGCGTTTTACTAGGCTACGATCCGTCATACAGAGGTTTCATCGACAGAAGACTCGCTCACCCAAGTACTAGTGGCGCCTCCACTTCGACTGCTGCTCCAAAAGCCAGAAGCTCAAGATCTAGCGCCGGTGTGACGATTGCCGGAGAGCCAGGGGAATTTCCCATTTCGGAAGGAATCCCCTTGCCACGCTTGATTCTTAGGAGGTCCTCTCGTCGACAAGAGGCCGTCCAAGAACAAGCCGAACAATCAGCTCCCCAACAACACACAAGCCAATCATCTTCCCCGGGATATTCTCCTTCCCCTCCAGGTTCAGGTACTATGTCTTACCAACCCTTGAACCTCAGCACCCTTCTCACAATCTCGCCTCGGGGGCGTGGTGCTCCGGGCAGAGCAGCATCCACCGGCCAGGCTCCCCCACCGCCCCGTCGCTCTAGGGGCCCCAATACACGATCCTCCTCTTCTCCTCGGGAACAGGACAGCTCTGTTGAGGCTGCTGATGCCCATCGGGACAAACGCCCAAGGCATCAGGAAACCGGGGCCGCAGAGTCACAAGCTGCAGCTGATGCAAATTTGGGGCCTGTTACCCCTGTTACACAAGTGATCCACGACGCCTGGGCCCCTCAATTCACTAGAGGTGACCGGCCAATAAATGTCGGGGATAGTGCAAGTTCTTCTGAGACTGCACTGGCCCTTGCACAAGGGTTGCTGCTGCCAGTGGACATGCTAAAAGAGTCTGCCAATTCTTCTGAACGGCTTTTATCCACTGGTCTCGTCAGTGGAATCAAGGTAATCCCAAGCTGTTATACTTGCTTTTTATCCCATACTCATCTTTGGGATTCCCTAGGATGTCTCACCTATACATTGAGTTTCTTAATGTTCTTTTCAGTTTATTCAAAAGATGGTTACAACGGGCCAGAGGCTTCAAGAGACTGAGGCTGAAAGGAACAGGCTGATGAACGAAAACACCAGTCTGATCCGATCAGTCACGAGGCTGGAGAGAGAAAGAGATAAAGCTAAACTGGAAGCCGATGGTATGAAGGCGAAGCTGGATGCTGCTGAGGAAAACCTTCGCCAGGCGCTGTCCGAAATTGACAGCACAAAAAAGTCAGCTCAAGAAGATGGTTTCAAGAAAGGGTTTGATGCTGCCACAGCAAGCTATGTGGAGCAGATGCCTGGCATTCAGGACCAAATTTGGGCCGTGTGCTGGGAGACATGCCTTACAAAGATGGGAGCTCCTGATGATTGTAGACTCTGGATAGAAAACGATTTGCCCAGCAAACGTCTCCAGCAACCTCATGATCCTGAGGAACCTGCTGTTGATGATATCGAGGAGCAGATTGATGATTTTGCTGACGCTGATGAAGAGATTCAGATGGAGTCCCAGGGTGCTCAATCTGAATCTCAGGAAAGGAATCCCGATCAATCAACTACCGGAGGAACAACTACTGAAACCGTGACCCTGGAGGAGCAACCGGCCGGAGACGGCAATGTTGCTGAAGTTCCAAGCAACATTACCCCCGAGGTCCAGAATTTGGACTGATATGGTAAGTTTGAATCTATTTTGCCTAATCATAAAAATATTTTTCTGGTCCTGCGTGACCGTGACCTTCAGCCCTGCGTGGCTTCAGTACTCTTAAATACTTTTAACACAGGTATTTTGGCCCTTCGTGGCAGTACATTGGTTTGCTCGGCCTTTTCGTGGCCTTTTTAATTTTGCAGGGGCCCTTCGTGGCCAAGCGTTTTTTATGCTAAGTCTTTCATACTTAGTTATTTGACATGCCTATCAAGTGTGTTCATACTTGATCATCAATCTAAGTGTGCATCCCAATTTTTCATAGGAATGTTTTTAAGTCTGTTTTGCATATCTGCGTATGTTCCCCAAGTTTCACGTATTTGGACAGATTTCTAAGTGTACTCATACTTAGCTATTGCTTCTAAGTCTTTTCATACTTAGCAGTAATAGGGAGTTTTAAGTTTTTCGTACTTAAAAGATTGGTTAAGTTTTTCGTACTTATTGATTTTTTCATACAATGTTCGTTTGTATGCTGTAAGGTATTTCGTACCTGTCCTAGTTTTTCGTACTAGGATATTTTAATGTAAACAAGTATCTCGTACTTTTAAGTTTCTCGTACTCAGCCGTTCTGTTAAGTTTTTATCGTACTTAGCAGTGCAAACAAGTATTTCGTACTTAACATAATCTAACTTTTTATGCAGACATATTTATCACGTATTTTCGTGCATTCTATGGCGTTCATGCCAATTACCTGCTCCCCAATACGAAGGAGGGTCAACTTGATCGTTGTTCGTATTCATAAGTCAAGAAAGAACTATATACTAGAAACAAAATTTGCACGAAAATTGCTACTTTATTCATGATTATGAAACTCAAGGAGTCGTTATGCGTACACCTTGCAACTAAAAGGAGAAAACGATGGAATTGTCTTCGTAATCCCCGCAAAATAACAGAATTTTAAAAACAAAGGAATTGTCTTCGTAATTCCCACACAGTAACATAATCCTAAAACAGAATTTAAAAGCAAAAAAGTCTTTTAAACAAAGAACTTCTTCAAATTGTGGACATTCCAAGGCCTTGGTACCGGGTTCCCGTCCAGGTCAGCCAATCTATAAGCCCCTATGCCTGCAATTTCAGTTACTCGATACGGTCCTTCCCAATTTGCTCCAAGCTTTCCCTCATTAGCCACTTTGGTGTTGCCAAGTACTTTTCGAAGCACAAGGTCTCCAATGCCAAATTCTCGGGGGTGGATGTGTTTATTGTAGCCTTTCATTAGCTGTTCTTGGTATGAAGCCAAATGGATTAAAGCCCTTTCCCTCCTCTCTTCGGCCAAATCAAGCGCAATTTCTAGAGCCCTGTCATTACCCCCACTTTCAACCAACGCAGTCCTATTGGTTGGAAGTCCAACTTCTAGGGGTATAACTGCTTCTGTACCATATGCCAACGAATAGGGGGTCTCTCCCGTAGATCTCCTAGGTGTTGTTCGATGGGCCCACAGGACCAGGGGCAGTTCATCAGGCCATTTGCCTTTTGCCTTGTCCAACCTCTTCTTGATTCCATCAAGGATTATTTTGTTGGAAGCTTCTGCTTGCCCATTGCTCTGAGGGTAGGCAGGGGTTGAGTAATAGTTCCTTATCCCATATTGGGAACAAAAAGTTTTGAACTTTTTCTGGAACTGTGCCCCATTATCTGTAATCAAAGAGTAAGGGACCCCAAATCGAGTGATAATGCTTTTCCACACAAACCTTTCTATCATAGGTTCAGTGATTTTGGCCAAAGGTTCTGCCTCAATCCACTTGGTGAAATAATCAGTGGCCACCAACAAGAACTTTCGATTTCCTGTTGCTTTATGCAGTGGACCCACAATGTCCATTCCCCACTGGGCAAATGGCCAAGGGCTAGTTAATGGTACCAGATCTTCGGCCGGTGTCTTTATCATGGGTGAGAACTTCTGACATTTCTCACAAATTTTAACATAGACCTTGGCATCTTCCTGCATATGTGGCCACCAATATCCTTGGGAGATTGCTCGGTGGGCAATGGATCTGCCCCCAGCATGGCTTCCACATGTTCCTTCGTGGATTTCATGAAGGAATTTTTGGACCATCTCAGGGTGCACACAAAGCAAATATGGCCCAGTGAAGGACTTCTTATATAGCTTTCCCTCGGGTGATAGCCAAAACCTTGCAGACTTGGTTTTGATTTTGTGTGCTTCCTTTTTATCCGTAGGGAGAGTTTCATCACGTAAAAACTCTACGATTGGATCCATCCAACTTGGTCCTTGGTTCACGTCCAGGATCAAATCCATACTTCTTCCGATGCTCGGCTCGGCCAAGTAGCCAATTGCTACCTTTCGCTTGAGCTCAGTTGGGACAGCTGCAGCCAGCCAAGCCAAGGAATCTGCATGAGAATTCTGTCCGGAGCTTATCTGTTCTATACACACCCTTTCGAAGGTATCAAGTAGACTTTTGGCTGCCTCCACGTAGGCTGCCATCTTCTCATTTCGAGCTTCATACTCGCCGGACAGTTGGTTCACCACCAGCTGTGAATCACAATAAACTTTGATTCTTTTAACCTTCAGAGTTTTTGCACTGTTCAATCCTACCAGGAGAGCCTCGTACTCTGCTACATTATTCGATGCACTGAATCCTAGCCGAACAGATTGCTCAATCATAACCCCTCCGGGAGGGAATAAAACAATTCCAATGCCTGAACCAGTGTTACAGGCAGATCCATCAACAAATAGTTTCCATTCCAAAGGGTCCTGTTCGGCAGGTGTCTTACCCTTTCTTCTTGAAGGTTCGACTTTTTGCTCCTGTCTCGTAGGAGGCTGAGGTGCTACAGTTGGTGAAAATTCTGCCACAAAATCAGCCAACACCTGGCCTTTGATTGCAGTGCGCGGCTGATAGTCAATATCATATTGACTTAACTCAACAGACCAAGTTGAGATCCGTCCAGAGAAATCTGCCTTTCGTAGTAGTGATCTTAAGGGAAACTCAGTATAAACCACAACTTTGTGGCTTTGGAAATAATGGGGCAGCTTTCGTGTTGCTGTCCTTAACGCAAGGACTAGTTTCTCAAGGGGCAGATACCTCGTTTCTGCGTCTAGAAGTGTTTTACTAACATAATAAACTGGGATCTGTTCGGGTCCCTTGTCCCTTAACAGAACTGCACTTACAGCATGTTCAGAAACTGCTAGATACAAAACCAAAATCTCACCTGGGTCTGGAGTTGACAAGAGGGGAGCTTGAGCCAAATACTTTTTCAAGTTTTGGAATGCCTGCTCACATTCTGCTCCCCATTCGAATCCCTCTCTTTTCTTGAGCAACTGGAAGAAAGGCCTACACTTGTCACTTGAACGGCTGATGAACCTGTTTAGGGCCGCAGCCATCCCTGTCAGCCTCTGGACTTCTTTCGTAGTTTTAGGGCTTTGGAGCTTTTGTAAGGCCGTTATCTGATCAGGATTTGCCTCGATTCCTCTCAGAGTCACTAGATGGCCCAGGAATTTCCCAGAGCCAACTCCAAACGCACATTTCGAGGCGTTGAGTTTTAACTTGTACTTCCTCAGAATTCCAAAGGCTTCTTTTAAGTCCTCAATGTGCCCCTGCCTGGTCCTGCTCTTGACTACCATATCGTCTATGTATACCTCCATAGTCTGGCCAAGAAGTTTCCTAAACATGATTGTGGCCAGCCTTTGGTAGGTTGCTCCTGCATTTCTTAGCCCAAAAGGCATAACGCTGTAGCAGTACAATCCTCGTGGTGTAATGAAGGAAGTCTTCTCCTGATCAGGCCCAAACATGGCAATCTGATGGTACCCTCGATATGCGTCGAGAAAACTCATTCGTTCATACCCAGCAGTGGCATCAACCAACTGATCAATCCTTGGGAGAGGGAAGCTATCCTTAGGACAAGCTTTATTCAAGTCTGTGAAGTCTACACAGACACGCCACTTCCCATTCTTCTTCTTCACGACCACTGTGTTGGACAGCCACTCTGGGTAATACACCTCTCTTATTGCTTTAGCCTCTAGCAAACGGTCCACCTCTTCAATAACAGCATCAACATGCTGTACTGCTGCCCTTCTTTTCTTCTGAATAACGGGCTTGTGCTGCGGGTCGACATATAGGTAGTTACAGATCACATATCCATCCACTCCAGGCATCTCCTCTGGTACCCATGCAAACACATCAACATGTTCTTTCAAGAAACCTATCAATTCGGACTCCTCCTCATCCGGTAGTGACTCTCCAATTAGAAAATACCTTTCGGGATCAGTTTCGTTGATCTGTATTCTCTTTAGGCCTTCCACTACTTTGTCTGTTGGATTTCTCCCAACATCTTCAACAGTTGGTTGATCTGCCTCTACTGTATGGACTTGATGGGCCTTCGGAACTTTCTTGATGATTGAAATCAAGCACTGTTGTGCTGATTTTTGGTTCCCTTTTATCTTTTCGATCCCGTGGGATCCTGGGAATTTCACCATCTGGTGATAAGTGGAGGAAACAGCCCTCATCTTGTGTAGCCAAGTCCTCCCTATGATTGCATTATAGGAGGATGGTACATCTACAACTAAAAAATCCGTTCTTAGGACCACTGTTCCTGCCCGAACGGGCACTTTCACCTTTCCAAGGGGCCATACGGCGCTTGCACCAAATCCAACCAAAGGCGTAATAGACTGTTCCAAATCTGTCTGTTTCAGCCCCAACTTTTTGAATGCATCGTAATACAATACCTCTGTACAGCTCCCCGAATCTACCAGGATTCTTTCAATGTCATATTCCCCAATTCGTAGGGTTATGACTAATGCATCGTTGTGGGGTACCTGGACCTCTTTCAGATCTTCATCTGTAAAGACTATAGCTTCATTGGGCATATCATTCTCTCGCCCCCTTTTGTTTCCTACTCGCATTACATACTGATCATGTTTGACCTGCCTCTGCATCAATCTCACCTCATTCCTCGTATAAGGTGTGGCCAATCCATGTATCATATGGATTACCCCCCTAGGATTCTGCTCGTAATCCAACTCCATTGCTTTCCCTTTATCTTTGGGATCGTCCTGAATAAATTCCTTAAGGTAACCACGAGAGACCAAATCATCGAGATGTTTCTTGTACATCTCACAATCCTCTGTCATATGACCCCAATCCCTGTGGTAACTACAGTGCTGATTCGTAGCACGTTTTGCTTCCTTATCTCCACCTAGACTTGGGGGCCATTTGAAGAAAGGCTGATTCTTTATTCGATAAAGAATCCTGTAGATTGGCTCTTTCCAAACCGTGGTTATCGAAAAGAACGACTTAGGATCAGGCGCCTGTTTTTCCTTGTAAGGTTCTTTCTTAGCCTGCCCATACTCTTTCTTATAGGTCTTGGGCTCGGGTTTATCAAATTTCTTTGCTGGAGTTTTTGGCTGTTCGGCAACAGTTCTGCCTTCCTCCCGGAGTATGTCATCCTCCATCCTGGCGTGTTGTTCGATACACTCCATTAGCCTGGCCAATGATGACACAGGATGCTTATTCAATGACCGGCGTAACTCTCCCCGAACGGGCAAGCCAGTTTTGAAGGTTGCAATAGCATACTCCTCACTGCAACTGTCTATCTCATTAAAGGTCTCCCAGTATTTCTTTGCATAATCTCTGATTGGCTCGCCATCCTCCTGCTTCATCATTGAGAGACTTTCGAACGTCTTGGGAGCCTTTCTACTGGTTAAGAACCGAGCAGTGAACTCTTCTGCTAACTGTGTCCATCCTTTTATGGATCGGGGTTCCAACTTATGAAACCAAGATAAAGCCACCTTTCCCAAGCTTGAAGGGAACATCTTGCACATGATGGCGTCATCTCCATCATGCATGAACATTGCCTGTTGGTAATGTTGCACATGAGCAACGGGATCTGCACTTGTCTCGTAAAGCACGAACGACCCGTGCTTCACTCTGCTCGGCAGACGGGCGTCCTGTAGCCTTTTTGAAAAGGGTGACGCTGCTATATTACTCAGGGCCCGCCTTGCTGCTTCTCGTGCAGTCATTGACCCATCCTCTCTTTTCTTGGATTCGTGGGTTTCTGCCCTGTTCCAATCAGTAGCAGGTCTCTCATACCTGTCTCTAGGGTGTTTTCTTATGCCCTCCTCGGGTGAGGAGCTTCTGCTCCTGCTTCTATAACGTGGGGGAGTCTTTTGCTTGCTTGGACTCCTGCTTCTTCTTTTTCGTGAAGAAGCTCTTTTTTTGGGAGGAGTGGGGGTTCTGGATCTGCTCCTCCTCCTTCGTGAAGGGGCCTTTGTGTACCGCACCATGACCAACCCATCTCCTTTGGACCCCCTTTCCGCTAACCCAGAATCCTCGGGATGTTCACGGATCCGCTCTAACTCTCGGATCTCGTGTTCCCTCTTCCGTATTAGTCGAGCATATTCCTCGACTTCCTGCCTCTTTTTATCGAGATTATCCTCGTTGCTATGCACACTTCTTGAATATGCAACTGATCCTTCCCTGTGATGGGATTTGCTCCTTCTCGTGGAGGTTGAAGCTGTCTTGCCCTCCCTATTCTTGGAGTTGTTATGGATGGTAAGGGGATCCCTGCTCGTGGTCCTCTTATCATGCCCGCTAGTTGGCTTTCTCGGAGCACCTGGTGGGGACTTATCCCCTCCGTCACCAGCCTGATTTTTGTCGGTAATCGGTGTGACTGGATCTACTTCTACCA
The DNA here is from genome assembly GCA_018127125.1 of Rhododendron griersonianum. Taxonomy (NCBI): domain Eukaryota; kingdom Viridiplantae; phylum Streptophyta; class Magnoliopsida; order Ericales; family Ericaceae; genus Rhododendron; species Rhododendron griersonianum. Next base: position 3,426,283 of record CM030799.1, on the reverse strand, counting down.
TGGTCGTTTTTCAACAGGGAATTCTTTCGTTTCCCACAGACGGCGCCAATTGTAGGTGGAGAAAAATAGATAGTACCTAAAACAGCACTGAATCTCCTTCCTTCACGTGCTGCCCAACCGGAACCCTAATGCCTTCGCCTGAACCCTAACCTGTAAAACAGACAAGGAGTGAGCGCACCTTTGCCTCTCGTGGCAAAGGCCCTCCGATGCCTAAGTTAGTATCTCGTACTGTATCAAAACCCTAAAAATCAAATAGGAAGTGTGGAATGAATGCAACTTATTGCGTACCTTTTTCCTCTAGGTTTACCTTGTATTTATAGATATCCACTTACTTGCTCTTCAAGCATCCTCATCGCCCCAGGTCTCCTACTTCGTATAGGAAACCTGGCTCTCCTGGGAATCTCTTGCCCAACCAACTGAGACCCCTTACTCATAGGGTCTCTTCCTTTCGTGGGATTTGTCCCAAAATAGGACTGTCCCTTTACTTATCTTTACCGTATACTGGGCTCCTTTTCCAGAACACTCCTATCGCCTTATCTCTTAAGACATCGTTTCATCAGATGACTCCATCTGTTCGGCATGTGATTCTCCCGAACAAACTGCACAAGTACATGACTTCTCATGTCACCGGCCCACCTAGGCCGAACAGATAATCTAATCCGGTGCCCTCTGGATGCACCGGATACTTCCGCCGTCGTTCATCTTATATAGGGTCCCATATCACCTTCCTCATTACACGGATCTAGAACACCACATGTTCGGCAACTATTTGCACCTGTTCGGTAATGCCTCCCTACAGAAATCGAACAAGCTGTTCTGGGGAAGAGGAATCTATCTGTTGTAGAAGAATTCCTCCATAACCTGCATCAAAAGCGTCAGTCTGGATAATTTTAAAACTGTGGCTAGTAGGAATACCAAGACAAGGTAAGATTTTAATATATTTTTTGACTTTTTGGACAATTGAAGTGTGATTGTCCATCCAAGGAGGAGGATTATCTTTTAATCTTTCAAATAATGGTTGACAAATTGTTCTAAGATCTTTGTAAAATTCTGCTACATAATTTAATGATCCTAAAAATCTTTGTAGTTGATTTTTATCAGTAATTATATCTGGAAATTTATCAGCAAATTGAATGGCTCTACTAATTGGCGTAATAGTTGAGTGGTGAATGTCATATCCTAAAAATCGTATTTTAGTTTGAAATAATTTAATCTTCGGGGCAGAAATGACTAATCCATTTTTCTTGATTATTTCTAAGAATGACTTTAAATGCTTCCAGTGTTCTTCTAAAGAATTAGAAAATACAAGTACATCATCAATATAAACTATAATGAAGTGACTAAATGGGTTGAATATTTCATTCATTATATTCTGAAATTCACTTGGGGCATTTTTTAATCCAAAAGGCATTACATTCCATTCATAATGACCAAATGGTGTTACAAAAGCTGTCTTATATGTATCATTGGGGTGTAGTTGAATTTGTCAAAATCCGCTTTTTAAATCAAATTTAGAGAATATATTCTGCTGCATGAATTCTGTTAATTAAATCTTTTTTATTAGGGATTGGGTACCTAATCCATTCTAATACATCATTTAATGGTTTGTAATTAATTACTAATCTTGGTACTCCTCTTTCAATTTCGGCATTTTTATTCACATAAAAAGCTGAACAGGACCAAGGGGATTTACTCTTTTTAATAATATTATTTGCTAACAAATTGTTAATTTCTTGTTTGCAGATTTCCATTAATTCAGAATTCATTTGAATTGGCCTAGCCTTAGTAGGTATCTGTTTTTCACTAAAGGTTTTAATATATGGAAGAGTGACTATGTGTTTTTTCCTGTACCAAAAAGTACTTGGGAGATTAGAACAAACTTCTGTTTCTAATTTTTCTTTGAAAATATCGATATGTTGGGTAACTGTTGGATCTTGCAATTGTTGCTCGATTCTTTTATGCTTAACTTCTTTTTGGAGTTGTACTAGTTGATTATTTTTAATTTCTAACTGATTTAGTTGTCTTTGTTGCTGTTTTTCTAAAAAGGGAAAGAATACTTGTTTACCATAAGGTTGAGTGGTTATACCAGAGTTACTAATTGTAAATGGGTATAGTAATGTAAGAAAAGGAGTTCCTAGGATTATGTTTTCAGTAAGATTTTTGACTAACAAAAAGGATATCTTAAAGCAAACATTATCCTGGCAAACGTGTACTTTGGGTAACTTATAGCTAATTTGCATTTGACTACTATTAGCAGAGCTTAATTGTTCAGTGGTTTTTTGGTAATATTTAACTGGTACTAATTCTTCTTTAATACAGTTTAAATCTGCTCCTGAATCAATTAGTGTAGGAATTTCTATGGTATATTCTTGGATTACTAATTTGGGTTGGATTTACCACTTGTTGGTGTTGATTGAACAGTTTACAGAGTTAAAATCTCCTGGTGGGGTTTTCTTTAATGAAATAATTTCTTTTTTGACTTCTTTTACTTTCTTTTGAAAAGTTTGGATGGGAATCTCACATTTGGTGAGAACGGACAATGAAACATTGGAAACATTGGTAGTACTAGTACTAGCAGTACTATTATGCTTTTCTTTTTTCTTTTTTACTTTATTATTCTTCTCATAATGATTTTTTATATATTTAAAGATTTTAATCTGACTTCTTGTATCATTCATGAACTCTTTCCATTGACTACGAATGTCTGCTTGTTGTTCCCTATTATATTTATTACGAAATTCTTGTCTTTTTTGTTCATTTTTGGGTGACTTATAATCTTTATATAATTTTTTGTAATCAATAGTGAAAGGTTTGTGCAGGACTTGAAGGGAAGGATGTGTGGTTGACTGTGGAATAACTGACTCAAAATCAGACTGTGTAGGGGATCCTTGAGGAGTGTCCTCATTATCTAATTTTGACTGTGCTGAATAACATGGTCTACTGATTTGGGAACTGGAATCTATTCTCCTAAGAGTCACATTAGGATTTAATAACTCTGAGTCTTGTCTAGGAATACTAGATGTACTATGTCTGGGTATACTAGTAGTACTGTTTGTTCTGTTTAATTCTCTAATACGAAGGGGATTCAGGGGATTGAGTCTCTGTTGGTCGAAACTAATTCGTACAGTACCATCTAAATATTGTTGAATATAATCAAGGTTGACTGTGTCATTTTGTATAACTTGTGGAAAGCTTTCATTTTCTGTGACCCAACTGGTAGGTAGTTGGATATCATTCCAGGAAATAGTTTTGGGAACTTGTATGTTAGCCTCTGAGCTACTCTGAATCAAAACAGATTTATCTCTTGGACTTTTGACTAAGGCATGAATATTTAAATTAGTTTTCATGCATTTATAATATAATCGGTAAATCAATGCAATTGAATGACTTCCTTCTGTGGGCACACGCCCCTAAAATCCCGTGCTTTAGTGCATAAAATTCCGGGTGCGCCCTTATCTCGCGGAAAGCGCGGCGAAGTGCTTCGCAGATCAGAGAGTCGCCACTCGGGTTTTGCGGTTCGTACCCAAGAAACCGTGATTTTGAAAACGTTTTGGATCGGATTTGTTTGATTTTGAAAAAGGCTTTTGTAGGCTGGGCCGTCGTCACCTTCGATCTTGAGGTTCGGGAGCCAGATTACGAGAGGGGAAGGGTTTTATGGCACCCCCCTCGCCCAGTCCGGAGACCGGTCTCTACTCAGGTGTTTTATAAAATATTTGCATTTCTCTCTTTATTTGATCATTCTTTTAACCAGTTAGGGGGGGGGGGAACAGTTAATAGGGATTAAAACTGTAACAGATTGCATTTATGTACAAAAGATGTAACAAAATGTTTATGGATGGTGATGTTTGATCTAAGCAAATATAATAGATTGAGAACAAGCTTTTGTGGACGTTTTAGACAAACTAGCACACACTGACTGTGCAATGGCACACACAGGAACAAGCCTGCATGCACTGGACGAACCACTGCATGCAGTCAACACCTGCGTGCGCCACTCAAAACTGGCGTGCGCCGGTTAACCCAATACCACAGCTTCTGTTCTCAACTGCTCTGGAAAGGACCAGTGCACACCCAGGACAAACCACGCAGTTTATAGAGGTTACTAAACTATTACAGACAGATAAATGGGCTTAAAAGCCACCAAATAGACAGAAACCCCTTAAACAGTGAGGAGATGATCAGAGGCCCGGATGGAAGATCCATGCAAGGGCCAACTGGGACAAAGATAACTAGCGCACGCCACTAAGGAAGGGGCGCACGCCAGTTCTTTCTTGGTTCCAATGCTTTGGCTTTGCACATTCTGCTCTGGAATAGGACCAGAGGAACCAGAAGGCCATTATAAGCAATAAATATAGATAGGAAAGAAAGCAGTTCTAAATAAGAAAGCTGTAAACCGGTTTTAGCATGCAACAGGTGATCAAAGCTTAAATAATGCAAGAAAACAATGATCCATGATCCCACGCCAAGTGTTGCACATACTACCATGATCGGCGTACGGTACATCACTGGGCGTGCGCCATCGATCATTGTATACGGTTCTTGAAACCTTGCGATTAGGCCAGATGCCAGCCCCCCTCAGGGGTCAGAACAGAAAGCAGGAGCAAGAGGTATTATACCTTTGCTAGCGATTTTTTGAGAGAGAGCTTGAACTTTGAGCTTGAAGATGATGATGGATGTGGATGTGGTGAAGGTTAGTGGAGGATATGTTCTTCACTTACTCTTTCTATGAGGAAGAAAGGAAGCAAAGAACAATGAAGGAGAAGAAGACAAAGGATGGCTTGACTTTATGAAGCTACCCCTTTCTTAATGGTGCTAACCCTTTGCAAATGAATGCAAAGGGGGCTGGGATCAGTTGAGGCCTTAGGGGCTGTTTGGATGGCCAAACATTGGAGGAAGCTCCCATGCATTTAATGCATGGGACTTGGCTTGATGGGGGGGTGTAGGAGAGAGAAGGGAACAGTTTCTGGCCGAAGTAATGATCAGGAGGCTGCCAGCTGACGTCAGGCGGCTATAGAAGCTCCCGCCCATCTGGCTGAAAAGGTTGATTTGATTGGCACTGACTGGCGTGCGCCGCTTGTTGAGTGGCGTGCGCCAGAGAGTGGTAATGACTGACACATGGCAGTGTTTCCAGCGCACGCTAGTCCACCACCAGCGTACTTCAGTAGGGTTTTGCTGAGGCCATTTGGTTCTGGCTTTGAGGGTTCGACAAGGGTTTGAAATGGGTTTGGACGAGGTTTGGGACGCTCAAAGCTCAAACTCATCGACCAACTCGGGATGTTCTTGACCTTAATCATCATTGGGGAATCAACAGACCGTAAATAAACTATTCTGGAAAGTCCAAAATAGGGTGTCTACAGTAGCCCCCCTTTGACGGCACTTGGAGCACCATTGTTTTGGTACAAGTAACGTCAAAGGTTTCTAGACACCCTCTCAAGGCTATCCAGAAGAAATAGAAAATGCGGACATGTATTTAAATGTACCGTCCATTGAGAAATTGAAGACGGGCGGACCATCTGAAGATCGTTGGAAGAGAGTTTGAACTCTGTTGAAAAATAGGGATGGGTGGACCATCATTGAATGCTGAGGCGGACTCTCCTGGGGAATAATCAGTTGCGGATAGATTAACGCCGCTAGGGATCAAACCTTCTTCGGCATAAGTAATTTCCAACAGTCGCGGGTAAGTCGCGTCAGGTAGGTTGAATTCCATCCGTTGGGAATCAGAGCCAATTTCCTTATCAGGGACCATCCGAGACAGAGCAATAAGGCTGCTGGAAGATGCGCTAAACCGTAGACCGATGTGGACCAGGATGGCGGACTGTTGTTGTAGATTGATTGGACGGGCTGACCGTCGTTGATTTTGATGTTGGACGGACGGACCGTCGTTGATTTTGTTTTGGACGGATGGGTCGTCGTTGCTTTGGAGATTGAACGGTCGGACCGTCGTTGATTGGAAGTTGGACGGACAGACCGTCATTGATTTGGAATTTGGACGGGCAGACCGTCGTTGATTTGATTTTGGACGGACAGACCGTCGTTGATTTGGGGGTTGGACGGATAGATCGTCGTTGATTTGGATTTTGGACGGATGGGTCGTCGTTGCTTTGGAGATTGAACGGTCGGACCGTCGTTGATTGGAAGTTGGACGAACAGACCGTCGTTGATTTGGATTTGGACGGACAGACCATCGTTGAGTTGGGACGGTGGGTCATCATTGAGGACGACCCGTTAACCATCGTCGAGTCGGGACGGTGGGTCATCATTGAGGATGACTCGTTAACCATCGTCGAGCCGGGACGGTGGGTCATCATTGAGGATGACTCGTTAACCATCGTTGAGCCGGGACGGTGGGTCATCATTGAGGATGACTCGTTAACCATCGTTGAGCGGGGACGGTGGGTCATCATTAAGGATGACTCGTTAACCATCGTTGAGTCGGGACGGTGGGTCATCATTGAGGATGACTCGTTAACCATCGTTGAGCCGGGACGGTGGGTCATCATTGAGGATGACTCGTTAACCATCGTTGAGCCGGGACGGTGGGTCATCATTGAGGATGACTCGTTAAACATCGTTAAGCCGGGACGGTGGGTCATCATTAAGGATGACTCGTTAACCATCGTTGAGTCGGGACGGTGGGTCATCATTGAGGATGACTCGTTAACCATCGTTGAGCTGGGACGGTGGGTCATCATTGAGGATGACTCGTTAACCATCGTTGAGTCGGGACGGTGGGACGGTGGGTCATCATTGAGGATGACTCGTTAACCATCGTTGAGTCGGGACGGTGGGTCATCATTGAGGATGACTCGTTAACCATCGTTGAGTGAGTGAACTGACAATATTCTAATCGTTGTTGAAAGATTGAAGAGGATGACATGGCTGATCGTCGGTGATGGATTGAAAGGACGACATGGCTGAGCGTCGTTGATGGATTGAAACAGGTGACATGGCTGATCATTGGTGAAAGGACGATATGGCTTATCGTCGTTGATGGACTGAGAAGGACGACATGGCTGATCGTCGGTGATGGATTGAAACGAACGACATGGCCGAGGGTCGTTGATGGATTGAAACGGACGACATGGCTGATCGTCGGTTGAATTTGGACAGGGCTGGCTGTCGTTGAGGTTGGACAGGACTGACGGTCGTTGAGGTTGAAGCTAACCACGACACAGATAGTTCCAGCAATCACGGGTAGGTCGTGTCAGGCAGGTTGAATTCCATCTGTTGGGAATCAGAGCCAATCTCCTTATCAAGGACCATCCGAGGCAGAGCAATAAGACCGCCGGAAAATGTGCTAACGGTTGAATCGGAAGTTGGACGGATAGACCGTCGTTGATTTGAGGTTGGACGGACAGACCGTCATTGGTTTGGGGTTGGACGGATAGACCGTCGTTGATTTGGGGTTGGACGGACAGACCGTCGTTGCTTTGAAGGTTGGACGGACAGACCGTCGTTGATTTGAGGTTTGGACGGATAGACCGCCGTTGAATTGGACAGGACGGGCTGACTCTGCCGGGGAAAGATACTAGCATACGGACAGACCGTCGTTGATTGAAGTTGGACGAGTGGATCGTCGTTGATTTGAGGTCGGACGGACAGACCGCCGTTGAGTCGTTGATTTGAGATTGGACGGACAGGCCGTCGTTGATTTGGACAGGACGGGCTGTCATTGCTAGGGATCGAACCATCCTTGGCACAAAGAATTCCAACAATCACGGGTAGGTCGCGTCAGGTAGGTTAAATTCCATCTGTTGGGAATCAGAGCCAATCTCCTTATCATGGACCATCCGAGATAGAGCAACAAGACCGCCGGAAAATGTGCTAACGGTTGAATCGGAAGTTGGACGGATAGACCGTCGTTGATTTAAATTGGACGAACAGCCCGTCGTTGATTTGAGATTGGACGGATAGATCGTCGTTGATTCGAAGATTGGACGGACAGACCGTCGTTGATTTGAAGTGGACGGACAGACCATCGTTGATTGGAAATGGACGGGGTCTGCTTGGGGAAGTAGCAAACCGGGATGGAAACATGGATCAGGGCAACATGGGCTGCCTGTTGGGAATGGGCCTCAATGCTGATTTGATTTGGTTTGCCAATGCCGCAATACTGACGATAGAAATGCCTCAATGCTGGTTTGATTTGATTTGATTTGAAAGCCTCCACGTGCTTTGGATTGATTTTGATTTGATGCACTTTCCTGCTTTTGACATTTGATATACAATATGCAACGACAATATATGCTAAATACGTATGTATAAATTGAAAATGCAAAGGCAGACTAGGGCAGCTTCTAGAGGACGGGACGACACAAATGACGACCAGGATAATTTTGATGATTGAGGGCTACCACTGAGCCACACTTTTGCCTTACTGCTTTGATTTGAGTTGCGGGCCTGCAGGTCCAGGTAGATAGCTTTCGAGTTGGTTTGAGCACCTTGTGACTTGCTTTACTTGCTTTCGTATTGGGCCAATGTGTCCCTCTGTACTTGATGACTTGCTGCTTGGACTATGGATGCCGTAGCGGCGCTGTAAAAGTTGCATTATTCTCGGTTCATTGGAAAGAGAATATAAACCAATCGCTAATATCCAACTTGCATTGACGAGCGAATCGAGTTGACACACAGACATACGCACACGTGTAGACTGCCTAGCTCGGAAGAATGGGGAATAAGAGTCCTAGGATACAATGCAGACTCTTTGACACATGGGCAATAATGAAATTTTGGGTATTAACATGCCAAAAATCCAAAATATCCCTAGATAGGTGAAACTGACACTCACACACAATCAAATATGTACAAAGACCTGTGTCAATAAACGAAACAGAGAAGAAAGCCCCGGAATGGGCAATAGACCGAAAAATAAAAAAAATGTCGCAAAGATGGACAAAATACGCAAAAGGATGACTCATATAGGCCCGGACTGAAACCGACACCCCCGCACAATCACACTAGGCACATACGACCTGCACGGCATAGAAAACTTGGCAAGAGCCCTTAAAACCAATTTCGAGGCACCGAAACCTTGGTTTTAACCTGAAATTCCCACCGGGGGTTCAAAATCGTTGTTAGGCGTGATGGCTGTCAACCGCTGTATGCTACGGGAATTGGAGAATCGCGCGCAGGTTTGAGGCCAACGCGTGTCACTTTGAGCAAACATGCGTGAGTCTCAAACTAGTGTGCGTGACTGAAAATCTGTTCGAACTAGACTTTGCTGAATTTAGAATAAACTGTGAGCCCGTTAGGGCCTCTAGCATTTCGTTCTGCTTTTGATACTTTAAATATTTTTTTTAGGGCTTTTGCTCAGCTTTTGAAATTGAAATAGTAGTTTGAAATAAGATTGAAAGATGAAAGGTTTCCCCCTTCTGTTTCTGATGAAGCTTGTTTTGTTCTTGACCCTTTTCGACCCTTGATGTGTACCAAAACGTCAACCATGGATCCAATTGATAGAATATGACTGAGTCTTGAAGAGAGACTGCCTACGTATCCCATATTTGGGGAATCAGGTCAAAACGTAGTTCAGGCCAAGGTTCACTCGTGTGTTTTACCTCTCCTTTTACGCTCTAACTTTTGCCTAGTGCCGCCTTCACAGGTTTTCGGCCTAGCGAGCTTTCGATTTTTGCCTATTTATTTTTGCCTAGACCGCCTTCACAGATTTTCGGTCTAGCAGGCTGCTCTAACTTTTGCTTGGCACCGCCCACCCTTGTGGTTTTCGGCCCAACGAGCTTCTCTCAGGGAAGAGTGGCTCTTGAATTGATCCAGGTTGACTAGAGTGTAGAATTTGTTGTCGTCGAGATCGATGATCTTTGGCTGCAGCCCCAGATAAGATGGCTTTTGATAATGCAGGGTCCTGACTGCTTCAGTTGAAAATGCCTCGCTCCAGGCCACTTTTGCGCCTTTTTAATGTGCGCTTGATGGAATGTTGCTAACGCTGTCTTGGACACAGTGCAAGGCCTGGAGCCTTCTGAGTTTCTGCTTTCTGGCTTGACATTCGTTAGCAGGGGTTTTGAAATTTTTTTATCTCACGATCAATGCCAGGTATGTCTTTAAGAGACCATGCCAAAACGTCGATGAATTCTTTGACCCTGTCTGATCAGGCACGATGCTCCTTTGAGGGACAGCGTTGAGCCAATTTTGAACCATCCGGGGCCAAGTGCTCCTTTGGGGGACAGTGTTAAGCCAATTTTGAACCATCCGGGGCACAATGCTCCTTTGGGGGACAACGTTGAGCCAATTTTAAGTCATCCAGGGGTCTACCTTATCTTTCAAGTTTATTGAAACTACTTCTTCTTTTAAATAGGCCGAGCATGCCTTTCGTCTTCCCTTTCGGTGAAGGAACACATTTCCTTGGGGATGACCCCATCGAAATCTATCCCTTCGTTGTCAGGGTCGACACAGTTTATTCAAAAGCCAGCAAAGTACTTAGAAGCAAGATAGTGCATATCATAAAGAAAGCCCCACGGGGTTGCCAAGTATAGCAAAAGACTCGAATTGATAATAGAAGCTACGACATGGAGGGCCAAGAGGCACGAACTCCGACCCAAAGCTAGACTAAGACGACTCGACAGACACTGTGTCAGACTCAGACTCAAAAGTGTGCAATGCAAGCTAAACGCGATTTGAAAATGCAACTTTTATTGTTACCCTTGGCTTCCTCACAGAGAGGTGAGATTTAGAGGATGTCAGGCCCAAGCAACAGCACTTCAGCTTCCTCATCTTCTTTGACTAAACCCACTTGGGAGAACAGCAACTCCAAATGCCCTTGAGTGAAGGACCTCAGACTGTCAGTCTGTTCCCTTGCTTGATCGATCCGGTCCTCGACCAGTGCTTTCCAGTTTTCAGCCCCATCTTCTATTCCGCACCCTGCAGCCTCGGATTCAGAAGGGCTAAACACAGCTGGTTTGGGTTGAGTTTCTGGGACAGTGCAGAGGGTTGGGTTGAGTATGGTGGAGTTTGGGTTGATTTGAGTGGAGGTGGGGTTGATTTGAGTGGAGGTGATAGATATCTGACCAACCAGAGGGTCAGACTTGAGTTGAAGCAATGAGCTGGGAATGCCGTCAGGTTTTGATGGGAGTGGGACTGGAATGATGCCTTTATCGATGAGATCTTGAACGGCATGTCGGAGGCGATAACAAGCACTGGTGGGATGGCCAGGCATTTGATGGTAGGTGCAGAAGTGATTAGGGTTGTGGCTAGCAGGGAGAACCTTGGGCAGTGGAGTTGGGGTTAGAGGCCTGATGGAACCGGCATCGAGAAGCTTCTCGTAAACTGAGGCCAGAGGTGCAGATAAGCATGAGAAGGTCCTTGGCTGGCTTCGGCGACGAGATTGAGGGCTCAAGGTGGAGCCTTTGCTTGCTTTGTACAACACTGCGCCTTCGACAGGGTGCATTCTTCTGCCTTTGGGGGTGACTTTGAACAGGGATTCAACATCCTCTTTTGGGTGAACTCTAACCTCATGGAACTCGGCCAGACTTTTGAACATGTCTCTTGAGCACGGCTTGATTCCGACCGCCGGAGTGTGGCAGGCCTGAGGAGGTTCTTTGGCTCCAGCATTAGCAGCGTTTAGCGCCAAATCCGATTTTGACAGGGTAGAGGTAGAAAGGTCAACCAGCCCCTGGATGATAATCATTTGTTTGTCCAGCTTCTGGCTCATTTCTTCCACAACCCTCTTTATCTCAGCCAGCTCTGTTTGTGCCGCCATTTTGGATTGATGATCGAGGAAGGTGATACGGCTTTGGAAGTACTAGTGAAATAGCCCCGGCAGACACTCCCAAGCAGGTTTGGCTCTTCTTTTCAGTACTTTCTTCGACGGTGCCACGCCCAAAGCTAGACAGTAAAGCAATCGAAGGCTCAGGAAGTGTCCCTGCAATAGTTTTATGTTGAAAGGAAAATGAAACAACGGAAAATGCCTGTAAGAGCGTCGTCGGTGTCCTCCTAGACTCTAGAACTAGCAGACAAAACCGTTTTATGACAGCCGGACGCTGCCCAGGTCCTCGGATTTCTTTTCGACAGTGTATCCTTGTTTGAATCGACTAACACTAAGAGATGTCAAAACAGCCTAAGCCTTTGACTATCCCGCTCTCGAAGTTTCAATGTTGGAACGGAACAACTTGGTGTTGACGACATGATACTGTAACCAAGAGGGCGTAAGCAGCACTGTGCCGGAGCCTTGAATGGTGTAAGTGTTTAGCACTTTTAACCTGGGTGGTATGAGCATCATGTCATGTCTCCCGTTGTTCCTAGTTTTCTGTTTGAAACCTCGATCGGGTTTAGGCAAGGACTTAGAAAGTCTTGATTTCCCAAAGTCTCGTTGACCCAAGGAATTGGAAAGATGATAACGTGCACCATCGAGATGCACGACTCTTCATCGGTCCAAGCAGCGCCCTAGCAGGCATAAAACGGGTTTGAAAGAGAGACAACCCTAAAAGCCGCCCTAGCATGCTCCTACGCAGAACGGTATGGATGTATGTACAGGCATGCGATATGGAAAGCATTAACACATAGACAGTTAAAGGGGTTAGATGCAAGTAATCCTACCCTGTGGGTTCCTGTCTTAGTTTTGGAAGGTTCTATTGCTTTGTACGCATGGCGAGGCTGGTTTTGGCTTAGAGGGGTTCCTCAGGCTAGAGATGTTTTATACCTCCCATCGCAATGCGTGCAGCAGAGCAATGGTCAAACGGTAATACGTCTCATCATCGTCCAAGGTTGTTGGGCATTCGAGGACCCCGGGCTCCAGTAAACTGTGCCGGTTACCCAAAACACCTCAACGGGGCTGATAGAACACCGATGCAAATGTACGCGTGCCGAAAGAATGATCGAGAGAGAGAAAAACGAAATGCTTTTCAAAAACGCCTTTTGAAGCTTGGCTCACTTCATTAATCGACACTTGGAAAAAACTACATAAGCGAACAATAGTAAAAAGCCCTAGTTTGGAATGGTCGGATGTAGAATCCTGTTATGTTACCATTCCGCTCTTCAGTAGCGCAGAGCGTACTGTTTTGACAGACTTTTGAAAATTGTTCATTCATGTATTAATTTCCAAATGTTGATTAATGTAAGGTCCCCAGCAGAGTCGCCACTGTGGGCACACGCCCCTAAAATCCCGTGCTTTAGTGCATAAAATTCCGGGTGCGCCCTTATCTCGCGGAAAGCGCGGCGAAGTGCTTCGCAGATCAGAGAGTCGCCACTCGGATTTTGCGGTTCGTACCCAAGAAACCGTGATTTTGAAAACGTTTTGGATCGGATTTGTTTGATTTTGAAAAAGGCTTTTGTAGGCTGGGCCGTTGTCACCTTCGATCTTGAGGTTCGGGAGCCAGATTACGAGAGGGGAAGGGTTTTATGGCACCCCCCTCGCCCAGTCCGGAGACCGGTCTCTACTCAGGCGTTTTATAAAACATTTGCATTTCTCTCTTTATTTGATCATTCTTTTAACCAGTTAGGGGGGGGAACAATTAATAGGGATTAAAACTGTAACAGATTGCATTTATGTACAAAAGATGTAACAAAATGTTTATGGATGGTGATGTTTGATCTAAGCAAATATAATAGATTGAGAACAAGCTTTTGTGGACGTTTTAGACAAACTAGCACACACTGACTGTGCAATGGCACACACAGGAACAAGCCTGCATGCACTGGACGAACCACTGCATGCAGTCAACACCTGCGTGCGCCACTCAAAACTGGCGTGCGCCGGTTAACCCAATACCACAGCTTCTGTTCTCAACCCTCTGGGCTCTGGAAAGGACCAGTGCACACCCAGAACAAACCACGCAGTTTATAGAGGTTACTAAACTATTACAGACAGATAAATGGGCTTAAAAGCCACCAAATAGACAGAAAACCCCTTAAACAGTGAGGGGAGAATGATCAGAGGCCTGGATGGAAGATCCATGCAAGGGCCAAGCCACTGGGACAAAGATAACTAGCGCACGCCACTAAGGAAGGGCCGCACGCCAGTTCTTTCTTGGTTCCAATGCTTTGGCTTTGCACATTCTGGGCTCTGGAATAGGACCAGAGGGACCCAGAAGGCCAATATAAGCAATAAATATAGATAGGAAAGAAAGCAGTTCTAAATACAGAAAGCTGTAAACTGGTTTTAGCATGCAACAGGGTGATCAAAGCTTAAATAATGCAAGAAAACAATGATCCATGATCCCCACACCAGTGTTGCACATACTACCATGACTGGCGTACGGTACATCACTACTGGCGTGCGCCACTGATCATTGTATACGGTTCTTGAAACCTTGCCAGCATTAGGGCCAGGACTGGTATAGATTACCAGCCTTGACCCTGCCAGCCCCCCTCAGGGGTCAGAACAGAAAGCAGGAGCAAGAGGTATTATACCTTTGCTAGTGATTTTTGAGAGAGAGCTTGAGCTTTGAGCTTGAAGATGATGATGGATGTGGATGTGGTGAAGGTTAGTGGAGGATATGTTCTTCACTTACTCTTTCTATGAGGAAGAAAGGAAGCGAAGAACAATGAAGGAGAAGAAGACAAAGGATGGCTTGACTTTATGAAGCTACCCCTTTCTTAATGGTGCTAACCCTTTGCAAATGAATGCAAAGGGGGGTATTTATGGAGGAGGGAGAGGCTGATCAGCCTGCCCTTAGGGGCTGTTTGGATGGCCAAACATTGGAGGAAGCTCCCATGCATTTAATGCATGGGACTTGGCTTGATCAGCCTGCCCTTAGCGCCGCTTGTTGAGTGGCGTGCGCCAGAGAGTGGTAATGACTGACACGTGGCAGTGTTTCCAGCGCACGCTAGTCCACCACCAGCGTACTTCAGTAGGGTTTTGCTGAGGCCATTTGGTTCTGGCTTTGGGGTTCGACAAGGGTTTGAAATGGGTTTGGACGAGGTTTGAGACGCTCAAAGCTCAAACTCATCGACCAACTCGGGATGTTCTTGACCTTAATCATCATTGGGGAATCAACAGACCGTAAATAAACTATTCTGGAAAGTCCAAAATAGGGTGTCTACACCTTCCAGCATATTGGTAATAGCTCCAGAAGTTTGGATATTTAAAGTTAATGATTTTAATATATTTTTATCTTTTAAACTTAAAGGTAAATCTGGATAACAGTCAAAGTAGACTGATCCATTGTGTAGACTTGATTCCATTAATCCTAACAAACTATCACTAAAATTGGTGAATCTGCTGTCTCTTAGTGATAATAATATTGAAGAGTTTAATCCTCTCCTAGTGAGGGGTTTTACTGCTACTTGTACTAATCCTATGTGAATATAATTGTACCCTCATTCCAGGTGTCTTTTAATTGATTCTTTACTAAGAAGAGTGCATCTTTCTTGTTTTTTAGTAAGAGCATAGACTTGCTCTGTAGTCTTTGCAATTTGATCAGTTTTAAAAGTGTCATTTAAAAAACTGGTTTTGTAAATACTTTTAACAGAAACTCTAGGTATATTCTAAATTTCCTAATTCATTATTTAGATCCTGGTATTCATGTTCTTCTTCATGTACTGTATCCGGGATTTCTGACAACGAAGCCATAGAGGAAGAACTGGCTGAAGAATTACACCTAAACAATCTATTCATTTTTCTTTAATTTCGGAAACTTCAAACTAGTATTCTAATTCGTAATTGGTACTTTTTGGAACATACCTCTATTCACACATACCCAATTCCGGCCTAGCACATACCGCCACATACACACATGCCATTTCGGTCTAATCCAAACCCTCCACTGCCCTTCCCTGGGACTTACCAACGGGAATTACTGGGAACCTACACGAGACGGCTTAAGTGAAAACGGTGTCTAGACGATGGGTGGCTTTACTGGGTGCCCAAACGTGTACTATTACGAACCAGACGACCAATTTAAAATTCTAAAATCAAGAACATGAATAGGTAAATTGAAGTGCAATTAAACTACCAAGAACCTCAACGTGGCTTTGATACTAAGAGGGGGGGCGAAAGCACAGATACAGTAGAAGAACTATAAAAGAATAATAAGAGAAACAAACATAAACATTTCAATACTGGATCATGTCAAGAGGGGGGGGCGGAAGCACAGATACAATAGAAGAACTATAAAAGAATAATAAGAGAAACATTATATATATATATATATACACACACACACTCCCCTTCTAATGAGGGCGTCCTCATTTTTGTAAAATGCGGACGTTTGCTGCCAGCCGTTGGATGAGATCCAACGGCTGTGATAAAAGGGAGAAGTTCGCGGGTAAAACAAGGGGAGGGTCGGGTAAAATAGTGGCCGGGTCATAACAATCCCCACACGCGGATCTTTTTCCCCAGTCACTGTACGCTTCCTGAGTACGCTTCCTCTCTCTCTCTCAGAAGACGAGTGAGAAGACGAATCGAAGACGACGAAGACGCCTGGAGAAGAACAAGATCGACTTCGAACAAGGTTTCTCTCTCTCTCTCTCTCTGCCTCGTTCTCCGGGTTAGCCAAGCAAAACCCCCCACAGCTTCCACAATACGCTTCCTCTCAAATCAAACGAAGAGAGAGAGAGAGAGAGAGAGAGAGAGAGAGAGAGAAGCAGCAAGCAGCAGCCGATGATGATGACGATCGAACCCACACAGCCGTTGACGACGAAGACGACCGACGAACAGAGGTCTCTCTCGATCGTTGAAGAAGAGGAACGACGAAGCCCTAACAGAGGTCTTTCTCTGTTCGAATCGACACAAATCTGGTTTTTTTTTTTCGAGTTAGGGATTTTCGAGAAAAGGGGTATTTAGAAGTATGTTTTAAAAAACAAAATGGGTATTTTCTTTGTAGCTTGCTGATCACAGAAATAACTCCTCCTCTCTCTTGGTGTTAAGGTCGAATCGGCAAAAAAAGGGATTCGAAGAGGCTTGAGGGGTTGAGGAAGTCCGTGTTTTCTACTCCGGTGATTCAGATTTGAACTGAAGATATAGAACATTGATTGTTCTTAGTGAAGAACAATAGAACCCGCAAGGTATCTCCTTCTCTCTCTCTCGCTCTGTCTCTCGATCTCTCTTTCCTAATTTGATGACTTAATCTTTCGTTTAGGGAAAAAAAAAGACTTCCATTTTTTGTGCCTGTGGATTTGATTGAATAGTTAGCTTTCAGATTACGGCTGGTGCTTATTATCATTGAAAAAGTATAGTCTGGATTAATGGGTTTGGACTTGGACTTGGATTTGATTGAATGGTGAAACTCTCAGATTACAGCTGGTGTTGTTATCTGAAAACATTAGTGTGGTTTGGATTTGGGTTAGGATTTGGAGATCTGATTTGAAGCTTTTGGGGCTTTCTTATGTGCAGTTGAATATATACCTTGTGGGTTTTATGCAGATTTTTTGAATTTATTTATTGGGTTAGTCTCGTTACTGATTTGAATTGGGTGATTAATTAAGGAACTGCTGCTAGAAATAAACAGTTTTGATTAATAATTTCCACCTAATATATGTATTGAAAAAGGTTTTTTCAGCTGTTCAGTTGCTAGAGAGATGCCCATGAACCATTTGGTATATAGTGTGAACAAATAAACTTGGGTTCTTACTTGGTTTATTGATTAAGCGTCTCCTATCCAAATCAATTAGCTATATTGTAGTTTGGCAGATATGTGTAGATAGTCATGGAAATCAGTGATATTGAAGTCTTCAATCCAACCTTTTTCGTTCTGAAGTTTAATGGATCTTTCCGTGCTGATTTGTACAAAAACAAGTTTTGGATTGGCACTATATCTCTAATTTTACTTAGACGTGTACAGTTGGCATGGCTTCCGCTTCTTCAAATGCCACATTTGCATGGGCGAGGAGGCCTCGTGCTTGTGGATTTGGTGAATGCATCCCCACCAAGGCTGGTCGCAGAACGCATGTTAACCATAGAAAATGCAGTCCGTGTTGTAATAGTTATTCCGGTGCCAAGCAACATTGCAGAATGCAGCTGCAGAGCAATCCAGCCATCTTCGAAGTAATCTATGAAGGAACTAACAAAGGAATAGAAACAGAATTCTTCAGAAGTAGAGTTGATTCATTTGTACTTTGTAGTTTTTATTTGAAACCATTAAATTGGTAAAAACAGTTGAAAGTGAATCTCTCTTTTGTATTCTTTTCTTGTGTTTGTATTTTCCTTCCCATTTGGATGAGCAGAGTGTTGTATCTACTAGTTGTTTTTTTTGAAAAACTTATCTACTAGTATAGACACATGTTTTTTAAAGCAGCAGATGCAATCATCGGCATAGTCAATGCCGTCGTCGTCTTCTTCGTCATTCAACCTAGCATTTTGCGAAGACCTAACAAAAAAAGAGAGAATGAAAATGCAAACAATGAAATAATTAAATTTACATTACAAATATTAACACATACGCATACTACAATCCAAAAGAAAAAACAATATGGACATTGTTAGCATACTACAATCCTAATTTTGTAACCCGAGGAGGGAGGGGGAGAGAGAGACAGACCTTGGTTGTTGGACAGTTGGTGGTGGCATAACACTTTCTTCTTGTCGATCGGTCTCCATATCTGGTCGGGAAAAAAATAGACATGAACAGATTTTCAAATTAGTTCGAAAATTCTGATTTTTTCAAACAAACCAGTGAACAGATTCTATGACCCTATAGTTACCACTTAAACTTTTATTTCTAACTATTCAAGGTGCACTAAAACCACCCATGTATGTATTCATGATTCAGAGGAGAGAGAGAAATCGACCTTGGTGCGTCGTCGTCGTCATGTTGTACCCACTTTCTGAAACATTGAACCAGATGAAAATTAATGGCTGAAAATCCTTTAATTGTGGGCTGAAATAACTGAAACAGAACCTTCGCCCACAATTTGCGCGAAATAGACGCATATAAAACACGCGCGTGTATCCTACATACGTGCACAGAAACAGATGTATCTCTCGCAGAGAGAGAGAGAGAGAGAGAGAGCATACTTGATCTCATCATCATCACCCTAACTTGAAATTTTAAAAAAAAAAAAAAAACTAAAGAACGAAAAAAAAAGACCCTAACTGTAAATACAAAAATTACAGATCGAGAGAGAGAGAGGAGTTACCTTGTTTGAATCGTCTAGAGCTTGATTACAGCTCGATTTCAAGGTATATCTCTCTCTTCAAGCCCTGATTAGAGAAGGGGAAAAGTTCGAGGGTTAGGGTTTCTGCTTCTTGCAATATTTGGAACGAGAGAGCTCGAAATCGAAGCCAGGGAGAGAGATAGAGAGAGAGAAATACCTTTCGTCGTTCTCTTCTTCGTCGTCCTCTTCTTCGTCGCTGTGACCTTCGTCTAAGTCTTGTTCTTCGATCTGAAAACCCCCCCTAAATTCTGAGATATCAACGAGCCGGAGAACGAGGCAGAGAGAGAGAGAGAGAGAGAGAGAGAGAGAGAGAGAGAAACCTTGTTCGAAGTCGATCTTGTTCTTCTCCAGGCGTCTTCGTTGTCTTCGATTCGTCTTCTCACTCGTCTTCTGAGAGAGAGAGAGGAAGCGTACTCAGGAAGCGTACAGTGACTGGGGAAAAAGATCCGCGTGTGGGGATTGTTATGACCCGGCCACTATTTTACCCGACCCTCCCCTTGTTTTACCCGCGAGCTTCTCCCTTTTATCACAGCCGTTGGATGAGATCCAACGGCTGGCAGCAAACGTCCGCATTTTACAAAAATGAGGACGCCCTCATTAGAAGGGGAGTGTATATATATATATAAGTGAAAAGAAGCTAGGCCAATTCAAATGAATTTATAATTAATGGAAATTTGCAAACAAGAAATTAACAATTTATTAGAAAATAATATTATTAAGAAAAGTAAACAGACTACTCCAGTCCCTCTTGGTATCAGAGCCCGGTTGAGGTTCTTGGTAGTTTAATTACACTTCAATTTATCTGTTTATGTTCTTCATTTTAGGATTTTGAACTGGTCGTCTGGTTCGTAATAGTACGCGTTTGGGCACCCGGTAAAGCCACCTATCATCTAGACACCGTATCACTTAAGCCGCCTCGCGTAGGTTCCCAGTAATTCCCGTTGGTAAGTCCCAGGGTAGGGCAGTTGAGGATTTGGATTAGACCGAAATGGCATGTGTGTATGTGGCGGTATGTACTAGGTCGGAATCGGGTATATATGAATAGGGGTATGTCCTAAAAGTACCAATTACGAATTAGAATACTAGTTTAGAATTTCTGAACTTAAAGAATAATGAATAGATTATTTAGGTGTAATTCTTCAGCCAGTTCTTCCTCCATGGCTTTGTTGTCAGAAATCCCGGATACAATACATGAAGAAGAACATGAATATCAGAATTTAGATAGTGAACTAGGAAATTGGAATATACCTAAAGTTTCTGTTAAAGAAATTTACAAAACTAGTTTTTTGAATGATACTTTTAAAACTGATCAAATTTCAAAAACTATTGAACAAGTTTATGCTCTTACTAAAAAATAAGAAAGATGCACTCTTCTTAGTAGAGAATCAATTAGGAGACACCTGGAACGAGGTTATAATTACATTCATGTAGGACTAGTGCAAGTAGCAGTAAAACCCCTTACTAGGAAAGGATTAAACTCCTCAATACTATTATCACTGAGAGATAGCAGGTTCACCAATTTTAGTGATAGTCTGATAGGATTAATGGAGTCAAGTCTATACAATGGTCCAGTGTACTTTAACTGTTATCCTGATTTACCTTTAAGTTTAAAAGATAAAAATATATTAAAATCATTAACTTTAAATATTCAAACCTCTGGAGCTATTACCAATATGCTAGAAGGAAGTCATTCAATTGCATTAATTTACCGACTATATTACAAATGTATGAAAACTAATTTAAACATTCATGCCTTAGTCAAAAGTCCAAGAGATAAAACTGTTTTGATTCAAAGTATTTCAGAAGCCAATATACAAGTTCCCAAAACTATTTCTTGGAATGATATCCAGTTACCTACTAGTTGGGTCACAGAAAATGAAAGTTTTCCACAAATAATACTGTAACGCCCCAAGCAGACCACTGGCCCAATACCTTGATTTTGATCCACTAGCCACACCACATGGCCCAAAAGCTTAAGCCCAAGGTACTAGTAGTAGCCCACAAGGTTTGTTTTATGCCCAAGATCATCCATGTAGACTTCCCATGTGGGACGGGGTGTTACAATCTCCCCAATTTTATAGCCTCGCGCCCTCGCGAGAGGTTGAGCACTATAATCACCAATACAAATCAAACCAACAACCAAATCAAACCAAACTCCAAGGCCCACATGGTCGTGTACATGGATGGCTCTGATACCACTCTTGTCACGCCCCAAATCCGGGAGCATGACCGGCCGTGTACCATGAGGCAATCATGGGACACGAAGCCTAATTAAAAATGTTTTTAGCAACTTGAAACAAATAAGGAAAAACTGGATATTTTATTACAATAAAATGTGCAACTCCAAACCAATATTTTCCCTTAACAAATGGCATAAAATCTCATATTTTCCAAACTCTGAATTTCACCATATTTGCCAATAACTAAAAGTGCGGAAGCTAATAAATAAAAGTGCGGAAGCTGTTTGACACGATAAAAGAAATAAAAATGCAAACGCCCTAGAGGTCCAAACAGAAGGTCTCGACAACGCCGCAGAGTCCACTACAACGCTCCATGAACTAACCTGAAAAAATGTGGAATAAATCCGTCAGCTGACGAGCTCAGTGAGTAGTCAGCTGACGAGCTCAGTGAGTAGTTAAGCATGCTAAGGGTAAGAGTACAACGTGGCATACGTATACACAAATGATAACTGAAAGCTTCAAGAAATGGTTTTCAATAGTAATGATCGATGGGTCAACGAATATCAACAGCTAACTACATCACGTTGGTGACTGATGATGCCATTTGCCTTTCATAAAGCTAATAGTAAAAGTTGCTGATGATGACTAGTCTGTTCCCCATTAATTATGCAAATGGGTCTTGGGCATCTTGGAACAGTGAATCATATGGGGTTTTGCTAGTGATTGATTCTTCAGACGATGAATCTGAATCTTGACTAGCTTGGGCAATTAATTTTTGTGCTAATTCCAGTAACTTGGTGCTTTTAGATTTACTGGTTTTGGACTTGGATGTTCCAACCATGTTAGATGTAGGACTTCCAAGCCGGACAGTGGAGAGCTCCGGAGGGCTTGACTGTATTTGACTGTGACTGGTTCTGGCTGGCAAAGTTGTAATGTTGGCTGGAAACTCCTGTTTGACTTGGTCAATTACTCTTTGGTGCTTATATGCATCCCACCATTTGACAAGCATTTGGCGGGTGAGTATATCTGACTGGATGTGGTATCTCCATTTGAAGATCCAGGGGACTTTGTACTTGGCCACGAATAGTAAAAGTGTTGGCAGTTTACTAGTGTGTTGATCCGTGGGGTAAACGGATTTAAAATAGTTGACTTGGTCTAATAATTCAGAGGGTAATAATTCAGGAGTGGCTCCATGTTGAGACCACCAACAGAGGAATCAGGATGGAATTTGTGACTTGAATTTGTGGTCAAAAGATAAAAACCATGAATGACTAAAAGTATTATTCTCATAATAAAGGACCCTTGAAAATGCATCAATATAGTCATAGTAACTGTATGGTACTGGGTGATTTGGGAGTTCTTTAAGTTGGGATGGGTGTCCCCATTCTTTCAAGCTGACTATGTTGTGAATATAAAATGTATCTTGCTAATTCCTCACAGCTCCCTCAAATGCAATGATTAATAATGTATCTTGCTAATTCCTCACAGCTCCCTCAGATGCAATATTTATTTAGGATTGAGAAGAAATTCTCTTGTAAGAAAATCAGGAATCGAATTTTGACTTCCTTTGATATACGTGATATCAAAATCAAAGATACTCAAAATAGCTTGCCATCTAGCAAAAATCTGTTTACTGGCAATGTTTTGAACATCTTGTTCTAAAACATATTTTGCACTTTTGCAATCAACTCGAATCAAAAACTTTTGGTTTAATATGTCATTTTGGAATTTTGAAACACATAAAACTATTGCCAAAATTTCTTTTTTAATTGTACTGTAAAACTTCTGGGTTTTATTCCAAATTCCAGAATGAAATCGAACAAGCTGTTCTGGGGAAGAGGAATCTATCTGTTGTAGAAGGATTCCACCATATCCTGCATCAGAAGCGTCAGTCTGGATAATTTTAAAACTATGGTTAGTAGGAATACCAAGACAAGGTAAGACTTTAATATATTTTTTGACTTTTTGGACAATCAAAGTATGATTATTAGTCCAAGGAGGAGGGTTATCTTTTAATCTCTCAAATAATGGTTGACAAATTGTTCTAAGGTCTTTGTAAAATTCTGCTACATAATTTAATGACCCTAAAAATCTTTGTAGTTGATTTTTATCAGTGATAATATCTGGAAATTTATCAGCAAATTGAATGGCTCTACTAATCGGTGTGATAGTTGATTGGTAAATGTCATATCCTAAAAATCTTATTTTAGTCTGAAATAATTTAATCTTTGGGGCAGAAATAACTAATCCATTTTTCTTAATTATTTCTAAGAATGACTTTAAATGCTTCCAGTGTTCTTCTAAAGAATTAGAAAATACAAGTACATCATCAATATAAACTATAATGAAGTGACTAAATGGGTTGAATATTTCATTCATTATATTCTGAAATTCACTTGGGGCATTTTTTAATCCAAAAGGCATTACATTCCATTCATAATGACCAAATGGTGTTACAAAAGCTGTCTTATATGTATCATTGGGGTGTAGTTGAATTTGCCAAAATCCGCTTTTTAAATCAAATTTAGAAAATATGACTGCTGCATGAATTCTGTTAATCAAATCTTTTTTATTAGGAATTGGGTACCTAATCCATTCTATTACACCATTCAATGGTTTGTAATTAATGACTAATCTTGGGACTCCTCGTTCAATTTCAGCGTTTTTATTTACATAAAAAGCTGAACAGGACCAAGGGGATTTACTTTTCTTAATAATATTATTTTATAATAAATTGTTAATTTCTTGTTTGCAAATTTCCATTAATTCTGAATTCATTTGAATTGGCCTAGCTTTAGTGGGTATTTGCTTTTCACTAAAGGTTTTAATATATGGAAGGGTGACTATGTGTTTTTTTCTATACCAAAAAGTACTAGGAAGATTAGAGCATACTTCTGTTTCTAATTTTTCTTTAAAATTAGAGATACGTTGGATGACTATTGGATTTTGCAATTGTTGCTCAATTCTTTTTTGTTTGACTTTTTGTTGTAATTGTTTTAACTGGCTATTTTTAATATCTAATTGTTTTAATTGCCTTTAATTTGTTGCTGTTTTTCTAAGAAAAGGAAAGAATACTTGTTTACCAAAAGGTTGAGTGGTTATACCAGAGTTATTAATTGTGAATGGATATAATAATGTGAGAAAAGGGGTTCCTAGTATTATGTTTTCAGTAAGATTTCTGACTAGTAAAAAAGATGTCTTAAAGCAAACATTATCTTGACAAATGTGTACTTTGGGTAATTTGTAACTTATTTGCATTTGGCTACCATTAGCAGAGCTTAATTGTTCAGTAGTCTTATGGTAATACCTGACTGGTACTAATTCTTCTTTAATACAGTTTAAATCTGCTCCTGAATCAATTAGTGTAGGAATTTCTATTGTATAATCTAGGATTACTAATTTGGGTTGGATGTACCACTTGTGGGTGTTGATTTGTTGAGTAGATGGTGCACAGTTTGCTGAGTTAATTTCTTCTGGTGGGGTTTTTTTTAATGAAATGATTTCTCTTTTGACAATTTTCACTTCTTTTTTCAAAGTTTGGAGTGGGATTCTTTCTTTGGTGAGAACGGACAAAAAGACATCAGTAGTACCAATAGTAGTTTGCTTTTCTTTTTCCTTTTTGACTTTAGTAGTTTTATTATTCTTTTCATAGTGTTTCTTTATGTATTTAAATATTTTAATTTAACTTCGAGTATCATTCATGAATTCTTTCTATTGACTACGAATTTCTGCTCGTTGTTCTCTATTGTATTTATTACGAAATTCTTGTCTTTTTTGTTCATTTTTTGGTGACTTGTAATCCTTATATAACTTTTTAAAATCAATGGAAAAGGGTTTATGTAAGACTCTAAGAGAATGGTGTGTGGTTGATTCAAAATCAGATTGTGTGGGGGATCCTTGAAGAGTATCCTCATCATCTAATTTTGACTGTGTTGAATAATATGGTTTGCTGATCTGAGAACTAGAATCTATCCCCTTAAGGGTAACATTAGGATTCAATAATTCTGAATCTTGTCTAGGAATACTAGATGTACTATGTCTGGGTATACTTGTAGTACTGTTTGTTCTACTTAATTCTCTAATACGAAGGGGATTGAGTCTCTGTTGGTCAAAGCTAATTCGAACAGTACCATCCAAATATTGTTGAATATAATCAAGGTTGACTGTGTCATTTTGTATTATTTGTGGAAAACTTTCATTTTCTGTGACCCAACTATTAGGTAACTGGATATCATTCCAAGAAATAGTTTTGGGAACTTGTATATTGGTTTCTGAAATACTTTGAATCAAAACAGTTTTATCTCTTGGACTTTTGACTAAGGCATGAATGTTTAAATTAGTTTTCATACATTTGTAATATAGTCGGTAAATTAATGCAATTGAATGACTTCCTTCTAGCATATTGGTAATAGCTCCAGAGGTTTGAATATTTAAAGTTAATGATTTTAATATATTTTTATCTTTTAAACTTAAAGGTAAATCAGGATAACAGTTAAAGTACATTGGACCATTGTGTAGACTTGACTCCATTAATCCTAACAGACTATCACTAAAATTGGTGAACCTGCTATCTCTCAGTGATAATAGTATTGAGGAGTTTAATCCTTTCCTAGTAAGGGGTTTTACTGCTACCTGCACTAGTCCTACATGAATGTAATTATAACCTCGTTCCAGGTGTCTCCTAATTGATTCTCTACTAAGAAGAGTGCATCTTTCTTGTTTTTTAGTAAGAGCATAAACTTGTTCAATAGTTTTTGAAATTTGATCAGTTTTAAAAGTATCATTCAAAAAACTAGTTTTGTAAATTTCTTTAACAGAAACTCTAGGTATATTCCAATTTCCTAGTTCACTATCTAAATTCTGATATTCATGTTCTTCTTCATGTATTGTATCCGGGATTTCTGACAACAAAGCCATGGAGGAAGAACTGGCTGAAGAATTACACCTAAATAATCTATTCATTATTCTTTAATTTCAGAAATTCTAAACTAGTATTCTAATTCGTAATTGGTACTTTTTGGGACATACCCCTATTCACACATACCCGATTCCGACCTAGCACATACCGCCACATACACACATGCCATTTCGGTCTAATCCAAACCCTCAACTGCCCTACCCTGGGACTTACCAACGGAAATTACTGGGAACCTACGCGAGGCGGCTTAAGTGATACAGTGTCTAGACGATGGGTGGCTTTACCGGGTGCCCCCCTCTTGGTATCAGAGCCCGGTTGAGGTTCTTGGTAGTTTAATTACACTTCATATATATATATATATATATATATATATATATATATATATAAATGTCCGATAGAGCTGTTTTTTGCATGACAACACAACTTTGTGCCTTTGCGGTCTTTATAAGATGAACGGTATAAGACCAACAATTTCCGCCTCATCCAGACACAACTTATTCTCTAAGAAGAAACTAGAAGTAATCCCATTCGGCTAAATAAGCCAAGTGGCTTATTGTTTTGTTTTTATTCAAATTTTTTTCGTATTTGTTAGTTTTTCGTCAATTTTTTGGGGATTATTGCATCTCCATGACGAGAGGAATCTAAAAAGTAAAAAATTATGATCGAAATCCAATTTTTTTTAATAAAGACAAAAAAATTGGCTTATTTTTGTCTTTATTCAAAACAATTAGGTTTCGATCGTAATTTTTTACTTTTTAGATTCCTCTCGTCATGACGATGTAATAATCCCCAAAAAATTGACGAAAAACTAATAAATACAAAAAAATAAGCCACTTGGCTTATTTAGCCGAACGGCCAGATGTGTGCTTAATTAGTTGTTTTTAACTACTAACGTGTGCAGCAAGATGAGGAGTTTGTGATTGTGAACAAGCTCATTCGGGAGTTCTGCTTCCCCAACCCCTGGTTCCCACTCGAGTACTACAGCATTGGCGAATGCTTGCACTTACTCGATGTGTACAGGTCAAGTCTCCTTACGGAAGCCACTGCCGGGAGAAGAATAACAGGACAGGGTAGGCCATTTTTCACACCAAAAATAAATAATTAAAATTAAGCGAAAATCTCAATTCAAATAGAATAGTGGTTTAAGCCAAATAGAATAGTGGTTTAAGCCCAAGTATCGTATCACAGAGATCAAGAGGCTAAGTTGTATTTTTAAAATTAATTCCTAATTCAATTCAAGAAAGAGTGATTGGATTTTAATTAACTAAAGTTATCTAAGTAATTAAAAACAAGAGAGATGTTAAATTCAAATATGAAAAAAAGGTCTTAGGGTTTCGAATCCACAATAACTTCGTAATCAAGAGATTATGTTAATTTAAGAAACGGACTACCAAAATGACATTGATTCACTAAAAGCTACAAGCCCTAGTGATAAATGTCTCGGACAACGGGTTCGAGCAACCTATAAACACAAAAAAGACAAAATAATTACCAAGTAACTAAAATAAAAGACTAATAAATATAGTTTCGAAGGCCAAAATATATGTTTTTTGACACTTATCAAGACACCGCCAAGAGAAGCACCGTATTCGCGCCCACACACAAGGTAATTTGCGACAGGCAATGTAGCCACTAATAGCTTCAAGTTGGTCGCCAATCGTTCTGCGATCAAATTTTCTCGTCCCAATAGGCCGGTCGTCTTAGTCATTGGACGACAAACAAAATTGCTTTGTCCCCAAAAAGGACAGCTCATTTGTGACCAGTAGTGTTGGTTGCAGTAGGATAAGCTGAAACAAAGCTCATAATCTGGTCGCCTAATCAAATGCATTTTTCTCACCTTATATATGTTTGGTTGGGATTTTTGGCTTACTTCATAAATATGATTGTGTGCGAGCGTGCCAGAAAAAACTTGTAATTATCTTTTCAGATTTTAACTTATAAAAGCCAAACTTAATCAGGCAATTGTGGTGTCGGTTCAATTATTTTAACGAAGAGGATTCTTCTATCTAAAAGTATTGAAATGGCGCAACGATTCATTGGAAATTCGATAAACCAAAGAATAAACAAGATGCCTTGATCAATTCAAAACAACTTGTCTTCCAATTGATTCTCCAACTTCTACAAACGAACAGAACAAGTTACAATGTGATTGTTATTACTACAAACTACTCTTAACTACTTCGAACTAAGTCTAAGTTCTTAAATACTGCCTAATGGACAAACCAAGCATAGCATAACTATTTGTTTGATGATTTGTCTGAGGGTTTTTCCTTCTTTCATTTCTTCTATTTATTGGCAAATTCTTGAGTCTTCTCCTTGGCTCTCCTTTTTCCGCTTATCTGCCTTTGAAGTCGTCTCAATTTTGAATTCAAAGTTTCTCTCCATGATTTCTGCTTATAATTACCCGTGGTGATTCAGTTAATCCATCACCCCACTTGCCCTTAACTGCATCTTGTTTGGAAATGGGCAGTTACATGCTTAGATCTCAGCTCCTTTGACTGTGTTAACTTGGTGTAACTGCCTCTTGTTTGAATAATATGATTCACACCTTTTAGCTTTGAATTGCTCATCTTCTGAGCTACCATTTGGGTGACATCTGCAAATTGTCATTACTTATAAAACGACATTAAATTAATCAGAATGTCATTGTTCTTTAAATTGTGTGATTCTATGTATTTCAGCCTATGCGTACTTCGTCTTGTCCGACATGGATGACCACTTGTCATTCTCTGATTGGGCCAATAAATTCTCGTGCAAACAATATCATAGCTGGTCACCAAAACACCATTCATTTAAGGGTTTTAAATTTTGTATTTTAATCATTATCCTATTTTTCCTCCAATCATTACTCTCATTTTTCTCTCTATTTCTCTCCAATAATTACTCATATTTTCAATCATTACTATATTTCTCTTTATACTTATTACCTACAAATCCAAATTATCAAAACGAATGGAGTCCAAAAGTTAGCCAATTTTTAATCAAGTCTACCTTCTTCTAGTGACTAAATTGTTTGGTCAGAAAAAATTATGCCTTCTATGATTGCAAAATAACAAACATATGTCGGTAGTCACCAAAGCATAAGTAGATCTTCGGAAAAGTTTCATTTAAATTCGGACCGTGCAGAACACTTTTGGACAGCTGTGATTAGTTGGTGTTGTAAACAACTTGTTTACAGCACAGTCGGAAACAAGACAATCTCTTTATTATAGAGAAAAACTTGTTTCCGGCTGTGCTGTAAACAACAGCACTCAATCGTGACCGTCCAAAAGTGCTCTGGACGGTCCACATGTCAATGAAACTTTTCAGGAGAAGAGTTAATCTTTTTCCTGGAAAAGTTTCATTAAAATCCGGACCATCCAGAACACTTAGCACAATCGGAAACAAGACAATCTCTTTATTATAGAAAAAAACTTGTTTCCGATTGTGCTGTAAACATTTACAATACTACGGCACTCAATCGTGACAATTCAAAAGTGTTCTGGACGGTCTGAATGTTAATGAAACTTTTCCGGGTAAGAGTTAAACTTTTCCTCGAAAAAGTTTCATTAAAATTCAGACCGTCCAGAAAACTTTTGGACGGCTGTGATTGGTTGGTGCTGTAAACAGGTTGTTTACGGCACAGCCGGAAACAAGACAATCTCTTTATTGTAGAGAAAATCTTGTTTCTGGCTGTGCTGTAAACAAATATTTACAACACTCGATCGTGATCGTCCGAAAATGCTCTGGACGGTTCGAATATTAATGAAACTTTTTCGAGAAAGAGTTAAACTTTTTTCTGAAAAAGTTTCATTAAAATTCGGACCATCCAAAACACTTTTGAACAGCTGTGATTGGTTGGTACTGTAAACAGGTTGGTTACAAATTACAAATACATCGGGACGGAGGGAATATGTTGGTAGTCACCAAAGCATAAGTAGATCTTTTATTATAATCTTCGGTGACCAGTTACGTGGTCGGTAAAAGCATCACATGTTGCAACTACGTACCAAGTTGGTTACAAAGCATGTCCATTGTAGCATAAATTAACTACACGACCAAGTATTTTTTTTGGTTTTTTTTGGTATGCACAAGTATTGTGCATCTCGATGCTTTAGACTATCAGTGAAGGAAGTATGATAATGTGCACAGAAATTGAATTGGTATCTAGGCATACACTTTCTGATGCCACTTGGCTTTGACTTAGGGGCATGGTTCCGCAACAAAACAGGTATAAGGGGGGCACTGTTTCAGTGGTATTTTGAAAACATCCACTTTGTACATACTACCAAAGGTTAGGTCTGTTTCCAATTTTCTTCCGCCCATAACCCCAATAATTGGAGATTAAATGGGTTCTACTGTTGTCATCATTGTAAAAGGCCACGAACCTGGTCGCAAAAAGAGTTATTCTGTGGTGGGAAAGTTTGGCGCCAATCCTAGGCGCGTATCTAGTGTGGGGAACTTCATGCTTTTTTGGTTTTGCGACCAAGGTAGTGTTTGGTCAAAAGATGTATATATCTAGAGACTAATTTTTCGTGGTCACAAAAAAATTAATTCCATATTTGTTGTAGTGATGCAGTACGTCCATCAAATTTGGGCAGCAAGAGCACAGGAGGAAGAGAGAGCACGTTTGCGAGGGAGGTGGAGGCCACAGGAGGTCCTGGGAGGCAACGAGGTCGTCCGGTCTGCGATGGAGCTTAGCGATGCTGGAATCCGATTCAAGAAAAGCAGGAGCGCAAGCCTGGATGACATCTCCTTTACGGGCGGGGTGCTGAGTCTCCCGCCCATAATGGTGGACGACACTACTGAGTCTACGTTTTTGAACCTCATTGCTTTTGAGCGGTTCCATGTTGATTTTGCGGGGGGGAACGAGGTCACCTCCTATATCTTCTTCATGAGCAAAATCATCGAAATTGACGAGGACGTTAGCCTTGCGGGCCGGAGGGATCATCAAGAATGCCCTCGGCAGCGATTACGACGTAGCCAAACTCTTCAATTCCCTCTCTAAGGATGTAACACTCGACCGGGACACCAGCCTGTATTGGTTGCATGGGAAGGTGAATGGGTACTGGAAGGATCGGCCAGTGCGTGTGTATCTGATGAAGAACTATTTTAGGAACCCTTGGGCGATGCTCTCGCTCATAGCTGCTGTTTTCCTTTTCTTCTTCACACTGGCACAAACGGCATACACCATTATATCGTATCACGATCTCAAGAGATAGAATTCTCCATGATCGATCCGCCCCCTCCAGGCGCAAAATAAGCCAGTTGCCAGAGATATGCATGCCTATATATGTTGCGGTTTTCTAGTAATAAAACCTTCTTGTTCGAGAGCCTTTCAATAAGACTAGAAGTCGTAGCACACGCAATACGTGTGCAAATTGTTTAACTCATATTTATTATAAACATTATACCTCTTACTGTAATAACTCATAGCTGTCTTGTAAAGGATTCTCAAGAGTTGACCAGCTCAACTGCTTTGACCAGCTCAACTGTTGCTGAAAAAGACTTAGCACCTCTTCCTCCACGTCAGCTAAGTGGTTTAGTTTGTTGAGATTAGTTTCTAATTAGTCACAGTAATCAGTTTTGTATGAAAGAGAAGAACATAAGGAACCTAGAAATTCAAGGAAGAGTGAGGAAGTCTATTAGCTAGAAAAACGGTTGTGAGTAAGGCTTCTAACCAAAACTGAGCTGGCATGCCGGCTTGATGAAGAAGAGTGAGAGTAGTATCCATAAGATGTCTATGTTTTCTTTCCACCACACCATTTTGTTCTGGTGTGTGTGGACAAGAAGTCTGATGTATTATACCACTAGTTAGAAACAAACTAGTAAGATAATGATTAACAAATTCTTTTCCATTGTCAGATCTCACTATCTTAGCAGAAGCATGAAATTGAGTTTGCACATAAGCTTTGAAATGAGTGAGAGTTGTCTTAACATCAGATTTATAGTGCAAGGGAAACAACCAAGAATATCTAGTGCAATCATCAATGATGAGGAGATAATATCTAAACCCCTTAACAGATGGTATAGGAGCAGGACCCCATACATCCATATGTAACAAATCAAAGGGCTGAACAGACTTAGAAACAGAAATAGGAAAACTCAATTTGTGACTTTTCACACTATGACAACTATATCAAGAGACATCAAAAGGTTTGGTAACAGGCAAATCAAATTGCTTTATTAAAGCTTGAAAAAGAGGTAAACTAGGATGACCAAGCCTCTGATG
The DNA here is from genome assembly GCA_018127125.1 of Rhododendron griersonianum. NCBI lineage: Eukaryota > Viridiplantae > Streptophyta > Magnoliopsida > Ericales > Ericaceae > Rhododendron > Rhododendron griersonianum. The sequence goes on along the minus strand of CM030799.1, from coordinate 3,393,936 downwards.
CCAAAGAAAGGCAGGAGAGACTGGCACAGTGTTATTACTATGAAAAGCCACAGGAACCTGAGTAGAAGAAGGCTCAGAAACAGTCTGAATAGGGTAGAGACCCTTGTGGCATGGTCCTTGAAACAGAATCTGATGAGACTGGTTGTCCTGAATGACATAACCAGAGGAATTAAAGGTTAGGGCACAGTTATTGTCTTTGGCAAACTAAAAAACAGAAAGAAGATTATGTGTGATGGCAGGTGTGTGCAAAACATTGGTTAAATGAAAGTTGGCATTTGGTGTAGGCAATAGTCCTTTCCCAACACATGTAATAGGTAGAATCTTACCATTCCCAACTGTCACTCCTGTTCCGGCACTATAGGGCTGAGTTTGAGTGAGTGTTGCAGCATTAGGAGTGACATGGTTTGTTGCCCCACTGTCAAAATACCATGGTTGAGAAGTGGCTGCAAGGGAAGCATAATTCTCTGATAAGTAGCAGTAAAAGCTGCTGTAGAAGGCCCTGAGGAATGCTGCACTGTGGGACTCCCAAATCCTAGAGGAATACTTGGAGTGGAGTACACAGGACCACTGTAACCACTATTATAACCATGTGAGAACGGAATACCAGAGCCATGTGAGGAGAAATCAGATTGCAGAAAATGAGCCTGAGGTCCAGAATGAGAAAATCCATGAGAAGGTGGAGGAACATAGGTCTGTCCATAGGGAAATGGTACTGAGAACTGTGTGGTATGATCAGGTCTCCACATATTTGGTGGTTGAAAAACTAACGGAGGAAACATGCCTTGTGAAGAGGAAGAGGGAAAAGAAGTTTGTGTACTTCTGTAATAGCAAGTACGAGCTGTATGATTATCTTTTCCACAGATCTGACAGCATCCTGGCTTAGAAAATGGAACAAAAACTTGACCTCGTGGCTTATTTCGATTATTAGAAAATCTGAGCCCTGACTGTGAGGACTGAGGGAAGTAAGTACCCTGTGATAGCTGAGACTGAAACATAGGAGTCTGAGAGTGCTGCATCTGAGGTTGAGACTGCTGATATACCACAGAAGAAGAAGAGGATGGAACCATAGAACCAGAAAAAGATCCAGTGGAAAAAGATCTAGTGTTTGGCAACATGGAACCTTGAGCAGAACTACCTGTACCAGATACATGTAGATCTTGCATTTTCTGAGTGGCAACAAACACACTAGTTGAACTAGACAACCCTTTTCCCTTTTGTAAACGTGCCTCTTCTGCCTTTAAAATGGGCACTAGCTCATGAAACTTTAGATCTCGTTGTGCTCCAATAGCAGGTTTTATAGGATCAAATTCTTCTGGTAATCCATTGAGAGCATGGAACACCATATCATCATCATCCACAAGATAACCAACCGCACTTAATTTTTGAGCACAGATTTTGATGTCATCTATGTATTGATCCATTGTACCAGTCTTGGTAAAATTGAACAGAGTGCGCTTAAGATCATGAATATTGGCTCTAGATAAGGAATTAAACCGCTGCTCTAAACAACTCCAAACTTCACATGCATGTTCTATCCCTAACACTAGAGGTAAAGCAGAAGCAGACAATGATGTCGTCAAACATGAAAGCAATTGACTATCAATTAACTTCCAAAGCAGAAAGGCAGGATTGGTGATAAGATTGTTACTTGTATCACGTATCTGTAATGGTGGAGCACGAATAGTACCATCAACATATTCAATAAATCCATTCGCACGAAGAGCATTCAAGACTTGTGTTTTCCAAAGAAGATAGTTATCAGAACTTAGCTGGATTTTGACGAGCGTATGAAAATTGGCAACCAGAAATGCCAAGGAAGGAGGCATCGTAACCCCCGTATCAGTTGCATTTGCAAACATAGTGCGGAAGAGATCGGACAAACCCTAGGTCGGTGAAGAGATCTGTGAACTCGAAATCAACAACTGTGTGAGAAACCCTAACTCGAAATCAACAACTGCTCTTCGATATACCCCTAGGATCAACAGACGTTAGCCATTAGGGCTCTGATACACAGCATCCTCTCCTTTTATATCCCTAATTACAAAACTGATTACTGTGACTAATTAGAAACTAATCTCAACAAACTAAACCACTAAGCTGACGTGGAGGAAGAGGTGCTAAGTCTTTTTCAGCAACAGTTGAGCTGGTCAAAGCAGTTGAGCTGGTCAACTCTTGAGAATCCTTTACAGTAACAAACTAAAAATTACTCCGTACTATGAAACGAGGGTAAGAAAAAAATAATACTAGTCCACTGAAAAATTAGAAGATCGGATCAAACAACTACACTTATCGTATTGAGTAGATTTTTTCGCGATCCACTCGAAAAATTGTGATTGATTTTCTCCATGGAATCTCAGTGTAGAAGTTATCATCTAAAAACTTGCTTGTAGGAGGAGAGTAATGATCGTGCCTGTCGATGAAGGACGTACAACTTATTTCGATGCTTCTAAAGATCATGAATGCCAAGAAGACATTGGAGATTGGTGTTTTTACTGGTTATTCTCTCCTCGCTACGGCTCTTGCTCTTCCTGATGATGGAAAGGCAAGTTTTCCATGGATAAATTCAAGTTAGCCTCTGATCAAAAAAAAAAAAATTCAAGTTAGCCTCTCTCTCTCTTTCTCTCAGTCTCCGCGAAAGTTAGTATTGTTAGATTAGCACATTAGAGCTCCTCCTAGACCCTAGCACCTAAGTGCACCTCCTATTCTCCTAATGCCGTTGGGCCAAAAGCCTCTTGGCATAAAAGCAAGTTAGCTAAGGCCTATTATTTCTGAATTATATTAAACAAAATGGATGGACTAATTATGTCAATAGTTTTTAAAGTTAAACTGTTCACGACCGTTCATTTTATAGATCAAAATTCAACTTTTCACAAACCAATCGATGTCAAAACATGCCAATTTTTAGCGTGAATATATTATTTTGCGGCCCCTACAAGGTGAATTATTCAAATTACGACGAAGAATGCATAATGGGGCCCAAAAAATAGGGGACGGAAACCCCATGATTTCAGCCTCATCCGGAAATTTTTTTTTCTAAAAGTTTCCAGTACATCTCTCTCTCTCTTTGAAGAGCTCTCTCTCTCTCTCTCTCTCTCTTACTTATTAACACCATTACCCACAGAGATATATACGCAATAAGCATGCATACAGCAAAGCTACTCCTAACTGCACACACAAGTTGGTGTCCTCTATCTATTTAATATTGTGAATCTCAGATCGATGAATGCCATTCAGAATTCTTTGAGACAGAAGTTCTTCGGCCATTTGAGACGCAAATTAATATGACGAGCATCCTCAAAAGTGAAGCCCTTACAAAGGTTAGTTTATGATTATATATATATATATATATATACACTCCCCTTCTAATGAGGATCTAAAATGAGGACCTAAAATGAGGACTACCCCATTTATTCCATTTCCCGATTGAATTTTGATGATCCGAGCCGCTCAATGTGTTCAGAACGTGATTTTAAGGGTACCCGCGAGAAATCGGCAAAAAAAATGACCGGGAAGGGCTTGATTTGAGCAGTTTTTATTTGAACCGTTCGATAAAAAATTAATAAAAACTGCTCGGATGAAGCTCTTCCCGGTCTTTTTTTTTTGCTGATTTCACGCGGGTACCCTTAAAATCACGTTCTGAACACATTGAGCGGCTCGGATCATCAAAATTCAATCGGAAAAGGGAGGTCCTCATTTTATTAAAATGAGGTGGTCCTTATTAGAAGGGGACTCATACATATATATATATATATATATATATGCTTTTCCAAATTCCCCAAGAGGGTTACATTTGTTTTCTACTATTTTACTACTCCATTATTTTTCTTAAATCCATCACAAAATTATGAACAACATTTGAGAGTATGGGTAATATATAATCGAGAGGATTCACTTTTTAGACCTCGTGATAACCTCAATTCACGCCAAAAGTTACTCATGTTAGATGGTCATTGGAACCAACATGTTTGTTTTGCAGCTGTTTGGGAGACTCAATTAAGTGTGTGTGTGTGAGAGAGAGAAGGACGATTTTGAACAAGTTTCCCCTTAATAAAACCCAATGGGTTGGCGGGTGGTCAAGGGTCTCAAGGCCTGAGATTTATGAGCATGCTCCATTTGGCTCAGGCCCCATCGTGTGCATACATGGCCAAACATGAATGGAACTGTGACACCAGATCAGCACGTCACACGATGTCGCAGTTACGTGAAATAGTTTTTCCGGCCCTTGATCCTTAACAAAAAATGGGAGAAACTAGTGTTTGATGTAAGAAGTAAGATGGGTCGTATTAGTCCCAACTTTTTCTTAAGATAGAGCGGTAATACACCACGTGACAGTGCCGAACACCATTACACCACCACTCAATAATTACATATACATATGGGCAGGTTTTACTAGTCAAGCAACAACTATTACAATTCAATTTACCAATAAAACTTTTTATTTTTATTTTTATTTTTTTGCCAATATTGTATACATCAGCGGGGTTAGCGGAGTGTTAATATGTTACTCTAGTTCACAGGGGTTCAATTGTCCATAGCCCTAAACCCCAAAAGAACCAGGAAAAGAGATTATCCACAAAACATTAACATATACTACTACTATGGCCCCGTTCAGTTGCACGGAAATGATGGGAAATGATGGAAAAATCAACTTTTCTGTAATTTTTTCTGTGTTCAGTTACCAAAAAAATTGTAGGACTGGCAGCTTCAACTTTCCCAGTAGAAAATACTTTCCTGCAAAATAGGTCTTGCTAAAAGGATGGAATTCTTATTTTTTTGAAAATAAATTTTCTTTTCTTTGAATTCACCTCACTTCACTTTTCCTGGGAACAAATTTTCCACACAGCTTTCTCGACAACTGAATAGAGCCTATAATATGTCTATATCTACGAAACTGGCATTTCCTAGGTCTAATATATGGTCTACAAATGTATTTGCAGTACATTTTGGAAACTAATGCCTACCCCAGAGAGCATCCCCAACTCAAGGAACTCAGAGAGGCCACCCTTAAAAAGTACACTGATTGGTAAGCTTTCTCGATTGACACAGTTCGTTTAGCATTTCCATGGCTTTTCGTTCCTCTTTATTATGCTGATTTCTTCATTTCTAATTTTCTATAAATGCAAATATGATTCTTGAATTGTTTTATTATCAAGTGGTTTTTGAATGCGAAAAAGCTATGGGAACTGACCATATGTGCATCGACAGTGCACAGATCGGCACCCGGGGCTCACTTTGGATCCCGCATGGATAATCCGAGCTGTTTCAAAAAATTTAAAATAACTTTTCGAGTGGGCCTTTGAAAATCCAGCTCAATTAGTTACTTGATCCAATCTTTTAATTTTTCATTCAGATTCAGGCTGAAAAGGATCCTAATTCCATTTTTTAAGATGGATGCATTATTAATCACGTCATCCGATATGTTGGAAATGCACGAAATGATGATTTTTTTTATCAAGGACGGTGCCGTTTCACCAGACACTACAAAGTACGTAACGATTTATTTGGGGCCTTGCTATTTGCAGCCACTTATTTCCTAAACGTAGCCTGTATATACTATGATACACACCTGTTTATAATATAGTACACAGACTACGTTCAGAAAATTTGTGACTGCAAATAGCAAAGCCCTTTATTTGCCTTTTCTCTGGATTCGACCTCCAGATAATCTTGGAGTTCGTTTCGTTCGTTCATCTCCCCACTCTACCCATTTGCTTCCAGCTCCGTTTTGCTGGATCAGATCAAAGGTCGGACCTTTCGCCATTTTTCTTTTTTCTTTTCTTGCAGGATTCGCATTTAGGGATAGAGATTTGTTTTTGCCTTTGTATGTATCAATTTATTTCTCTAGTTGATACATGCATGGAAGCAACTGATTATTGAATATGGAGTCGGTGATTTTTATTTTTATTTTCCTTTCGGAACCAAACGTATTGGGATTTGTCCCACATCGGTTAAATATCTCCTCCAAAACTAGTATATGAGCTTGGGCGGCTTCTCCACTCTTTGCCAATTGGTTTGGAGTTGGATGCTTTAACATGGTATCAGAGCTAGGGTTTCGGAAGCTTTTCCCATTTGTCTGTGTCATAATTGCACTTTCTTTCATTGTGATCCGTGTGTTCCGGATCCTTTGTTTACCTTTCCATATGCGAGTCGGGGGTCGCACGTGCGGGGGAGTGTTGGGATTTGTCTCACATCGATTAATTATCTCCTCCAAAACTAGTATATGAGTCTGGGCGGCCTCTCCACTTTTTGCTAATTGGTTTGGAGTTGGATGCTTTAACATGGTATCAGAGCTAGAGTTTCGGAGGCTTTTCCCCTTTGTCTATGCCATAGTTGCACTTTATTTCATTGTGATCCGTGTTCCGGATCCTTTGTTGACCTTTCCACGTGCGAGTCAGGAGTCGCACGTGCGGGGGAGTATTGGGATTTTTCCTATATCGGTTAAATATCTCCTTCAAAACTAGTATATGAGCTTGGGCGGCCTCTCCACTCTTTGCCAATTGGTTTGGAGTTGGATGCTTTAACAAAACGAGAGAAACTAGCTCTTTTCTCCCTTCACTTTCCTCTCATTTTCTTTCTAGAACCAGACAAGAGAAATAAATACATTTTCTTCAATCTTCATAGTTTCCCTCTTAAACATTTTCTCTTCTTTTTCTTTTCCTTTTCCTTCCACATGTTAATCTTTAATCTTTCAATATTCACTGTCTACATTTTGTGCAGAGATCTATGCATGAGACTATGACATCCCACAACACTCAAAAGAAAACACTATACTTCAACATATACCAACTCTAATTGGAATGGATAGTCTCGAAGCTCGTCATGACCTCAAAAACGATTCAACCCGCATGTTGAACCCGCTTGACCCGGAGGAATTCAGGAGGCAAGGACACATGATCATAGATTTCCTGGCTGATTACTACAAAAGCATCGAAAAATATCCGGTCCAAAGCCAAGTTGAACCGGGTTATCTCTCAACCCGTTTGCCCGATTCGGCTCCTCTCGAGCCGGAACCCATCGAAACAATTATGCAAGATGTGGAAAACCATATCATCCCGGGTATAACCCACTGGCAAAGCCCAAACTACTTTGCCTACTTCCCAGCAAGCGCAAGCATAGCAGGTTTTTTGGGAGAAATGGTTAGTACCGGGTTTAATGTCGTCGGGTTCAACTGGGTGTCGTCACCCGCTGCGACCGAGCTAGAATCCATAGTCATGGATTGGTTTGGAAAAATGCTTCAACTACCTACATCATTCCTTTTTTTGGGTGGGGGTGGGGGTGTTCTACAAGGGACCACTTGTGAGGCCATTTTGTGTACCTTAATAGCCGCGAGAGATCAAGTTCTGAACCGAGTCGGGAGAGAGAGCATCGTGAAGCTTGTCATTTACGGGTCAGACCAAGCTCATTCCGCGCTGCAGAAGGCAGCCCAAATTGCTGGAATTAAGCCAGAAAATTTTCGGGCCATCCCTACAACGAAAGACAATGCATTTGGACTGTCTCCAGACTTGTTGGAATCTGCAATTCTGTCGGATTTGGTTGTTGGGCTAATACCACTTTTTTTATGTGCAACTGTCGGGACTACTTCTTCAACTACTGTCGATCCGGTGGGCCTTCTTTCTAATGTGGCGAAACGTTACGGAGTGTGGGTACACATCGATGCCGCGCTAGCAGGAAGCGCATGCATTTGTCCCGAGTTCCGGCACTTTATTGACGGGATTGAAGGTGCAAACTCATTTAGCCTTAATGCACATAAGTGGTTCTTTACAAATTTAGATTGTTGTTGCCTATGGGTTAAAGACCCAAATGCACTTATTAAAGCCCTCTCGACAAACCCCGAGTACCTAAGAAATAAGGCTACTGAATCGAACCAAGTAGTGGATTACAAAGATTGGCAAGTACAATTGAGCCGGAGGTTCAGAGCGATGAAGCTCTGGCTAGTGCTCCGGAGTTATGGAGTGGTGAACCTCCAGAATTTGATCCGAAGCCATGTCGATATGGCGAAGCATTTCGAAGGGCTTGTGGGAATGGACAAGAGGTTCGAGGTGGTTGTTGCTAGGAACTTTGCTATGGTGTGTTTTAGGGTTTCTCCCTCGGCGGTTGGTGATTGTTTGAAGTCGTGCGACGAGAAGATTGTCAATGAATTCAACCGCGATTTGTTGGTGTCCATCAATGGGACGGGCCGGGTCTACATGACTCATGGTGTGCTTGGAGGGGTGTACGTGATTCGATTTTCTGTTGGTATGACTCTTACGAGCTATCGACATGTTGATATGGCATGGGACGTGATCCAAGACTGCGCACATGCCATGTTAACTAAATCCTAGTCAGGGTTCATTTTTGGCCCAATAGTTTATACTCTCTTCGTCCCCTTTTAAGAGTCCAGTATTTCATTTTAGGTTGTTTCTTAATAAATATCTATTTTTTAAAGTTAATGGGTAAAAGTTTGTATATTTTTCATTTTGCCACTAAAAATAGATTCTATTTTGAAAAGTTAGTAAGTAAAACTGTAATTATGATATCTCTATAGATGGTAAGTACTCGATAACGTGTAAATAAAATCAGCCCAATCGGATCATTCGAAGTACGTACTCGATCCAAACTTTATTTTTTTTAGTAAGTAAATTCATTTATATCAAACACGCATAGAAGCTACAAACCACGCACAGGGGCATACCCCAGCTGGTAACATCAGAACAAACAAAGCAAAGCACATTGTCAATAGACAAAGAAAGGGAACCTATCTACGATTGTTTACCTAAAAAATGCGAGAATTCAAAAGCCAATCATCACAAATCCGCGTATTGCACCCAGTGAACTTTACTGTAGACCAAGAGCTCAACTTTGCCTTGACACCATCAAAAATGACCCCAACAACATCAGTCACACCACGACTTTTTTGCTGAAAAATTCTCAAATTACGCTCCCCCACAAGCTGTAAATGGCAGCAACCAGAGAGAGTTAATTTGTAAATAGCATTTCTCAGACCCTTTTTTTTTTTTAGTTATTCGTGAAACCTAATCTACTCTATCCTAAGAAACTTGGGGAGGAGAGAATGGGTGCTTATGAAAATCGAACCATGTGCATATGCATGGGAGTATAAGAAATGCGCCAACTGCACTCCACTCCACTTGCGTATTTCTAACCCCTTCTATTTTGCACAGCCCAGTCAAGCTCCTGATCAGACAAAGGCAAAACATTCCTAACAAGGCCACACTTCAGAGGCAAAAGAACATTCAAAAAAGAGATGGGCATGGGACTCTAACTCATTCCCACAAAGCACACACGGAGGAGTAACAGACAAGCCCCAGCTCCCCAATCTATCTTTGGTTGCTGGTCTACCCCAAACAGCAAGACATGCAATAAAACTCCATCTAGAAACCCCTTGAGTAAACCAGATAATGCCATGCCAAGGTTGAAAAGTTTTCACCGGAAACAACTTGACCTTTCTCAACAACTTATTCGTTACCGAAAATACCTAATAATTTGATTGCTACAAAAAAAAATTCTCACAACTTATTCACCATCGAAAAAAACTCCTAACTCCATATATAACAATACATTCAACTAGTATTCCCGCGTAAACTCCTTTGCTTAATTTTAGATGATTCCAGCATAGCATCAGTTTCTTAATTAAACCATCAAGTGTCAACTGTTGTGTATCAATTTGCTACATTGACCCGCAGAACCGGTCATGAGCTAAAATTTGTGTTGCGGCCGCTTTAGGTTTCCAAAAAATTTTGAATTATAAGGACCCCTCATATTTTCTTATCCCTTTTTATAGTCTAGCAAAAGAGGTTCCATTTTTAATTTTCGCTTTAAGCCTCCGTAAAATCAGGGCCTGCTCTGTTGACGAGTGCATAAAAAGTAATTAAGTAAAGGCTGTCCCAATCGATAATACTTATATTCTTTCTAGCATAGTTTAGTGGTACTATTTCGATAAATTTATTTTGAGCAAATAAATTTAGAATGTAACTAACTCAACAGCTACCCCTGCAGCTAAGCGCGCCTGCCACTTATTACACCACCTTATCAGCTCTCTAGTTAGTTACTGTGATACTCTTATGAGGCGTTTCCACTAAGCGTTAAGTTATGGACTACTTCGTGTAGTTCATAAACGTCGAGTTATTTCTTCTAAATTTTAAATTGTAGAAGATGTGTTGGGTTAACAGACCCACCGCCCTCTTTGGTAGTGTCCTTGAAGCTGAGAGAGTAAAGACGGGGACCGAATTGGGGACATTGATAGCAAAGGAAAGAGGAGTGGGTTTTCAGAAATAGGGAAACTAAGAGCATCTCCAACTCTTGATTTCAAATTTGAGATGTTAATTTTTTTTTAAAGGCTTATGTAACATTTTGGCATCTCCAATTTGACATCAAAGTCTCCTCTCCAACCCTTATGTAAAGTTTTATTTATTTGACATCAAGCTATCCCTCTCCAACCCTTATGTCAAATTATATTATCTTTACATTTTGAATTTTTAAAATTTGGCATGCCACTACGTTGCTATCAAAATTGATATGCTTGGAGCTACCTTCAATTCCACGTGAAATTGGCATACGGAAAGGCAACATGATTGGAAGGCTTAAAACTGTCAAAAGGATCCGTTGTATTGTCCATGTCAAATTTGACATCTCTCGTTAGAGATGCTTAAAGCAGTTGAATAGCGGAGAGAGAGAGAGAGAGAGAGGAATATGGGTATTATTGTAAGACTAGATGAAAGTTTCGTGGCTCTAAAAAAAAGGGTTGGTGGCACTATCACTGCCCCTTCTTTACTTTTTGATTCGTCACGAATCGATAATCAATAAAAATTAGCTACAAAACTAACAAACAAAAAAAATAAAAATTTGAATAAGAATAAAATAAATAAATAAATAACCCAAAAAAACCCTTATCGGAATGGGGCGGTAGGGTGTGAGGTGAGGAATCATCTTTCAATTTTGTTAAGCAAACAATGTAAGTGGACTTTTAGAACTCCTCGTTGACTCTTTAAAAAGGACGATGAACCAACGGCCTCGATGGTTACCTGTCATTGTCGGTCACCTCTCGCATACCAACATCGTTTTCCAGCCTGTATGTATAAAAAGGAGGACAAACCAATGGCCTCAATGGTTACCTGTCATTGTCGGTCACCACTCGCACACCGACATCGTTTTGTATTGCGGACTTATTACCGACTACCGATTACTCCTAAATTAGTCCAAAAATGTTTGAAACTGAATAAGAGAGTGAAGACGGGGACCGAATTGGGGACATTGATGGCAAAGGAAAGAGGAGTGGGTTTTCAGAAATAGGGAAACTAAGCAGTTGAATAGCGAGGAGAGAGAGAAGTATTTTCAAATCGGGATATGTATCTTGTATCATTTTTTCAATTATATAGATCGTATCGGGATACGTATCACATGTCTTAAGATACGTTTGTTGGAAGAGTAGGAGTTCATATTGTTTGGTTGGAAAAAAAATTTGGAAGAAGGAGAATACTAAAGACAAGAGTGGGGAAGGAAAGCATTTGAATTACACTTGAACTTATACTACTCCATGGAAGGCTCTAGTATATGTGACTATATAATTCTCACAAAAACTCTCTAGATATTTCACAAGGATATTCTAGAGCTTCTACATCTATATATTAGAGCTTCTAAACTAAATATTTATATCTTTCTTCAATAATATCTTTCCAGCTTTTTATTTTTGTCAAATGGAGCTTTATCAATTGGACTTAACTTTCTTGTGGCAAAATACTAAATTTTGTTATACTTCAACAATATTAATCATAATTTATATTCAAATAAAAATAGATACACCTAATAACACCAACAAACTATGTTTACATTAAAAAAAGTTTTTAAGATGCAAAATTTCAAGTATCTTAACTAGGGCCTATTATATTAAGGTTCAGTTTGGATCAGAAATCTTGAGGAGGAATGGGAATGTGACACCATACTTCTATGATTCTGACGTTTAGAAGGAACATGAATAAGAATGTGATGCCACACTCTCAGGATTCCCATGTTTGGGAGAGACAGAAATAGAATTGTAATTCCTGACGACACATCCAACCAGGAATCACATTACCAGATTGAGTGGGAATTTGATCTCTCCCTTAACCCATGGGAATCTTATATTCCTAGCTCAATCAATAAAAAAAAAGTATTAACTTTGATAAATTTTCAAAATAATTGATCCTTGCATAAGATTACTGAATTAATCCAAATACTGGAATGAAATTATTTCAAATATTGCATTCCTAGGAATTTCATTCCTAGTAATCATATTCCCATTCCCACTCAATATATTTCTAGGAATTTGATTCCTAATAATCACTTTCATATTCCAACTGAAGATTCCAGTTATCCAAACTGAGCCTAAGGCTTTCTGTTTTCTTTATTAGGGAAAGAAAAGTCAGGTAAAACACAATCGAAGTATGGTGTTTTCTTCTATACAAGTCCTATCTTGAGGTTGAATTTCTATCAAATGGTTTGAAAGATGTCATAATTACATCAAATGGCTCAGATTAATGCATTTGAGGTCCCGCTTCTTGAAATAAGATCCGACTTTTTTCCAATAAGTAATTGTAGGATACGTACCGAAGTAGGATATGCGTATAAATCATAGGATACTTGGTCGTATTGTAGAATTTCCATATAAAAATGATACAAGGTGGGATATATATCAATACAAATTGTAAGATACGTATTATGTATCGTAGATTTTTAACAACTATGGGGGGGGGGGGGCGGGTTGCACAATATGGGTATTATTGTAAGACTAGATGAAAGTTTCATGGCTGTAAAAGAAGGGTTCGTGGCATTATCACTGTCCTTCTCTACTTTTTGATTTGTCATGAATCAATAATCAATAAAAATGAGTCATAAGGACAATAAAATAGTTTTCCTTTAGAGAAAGAACGCCAACAAAATAGTTTTCAATGGAGGTTCTTCAACTTTTTGAGTTTTTAGCCATAAGGCCAAAACAAATTTAGGCACTTCCATAGGGTTTTAGGGTGCACTTTGGTATTATAGGATTTCAGTGGTTTAGGCACTTTCATAGGGTACCCTAGGCTTTTAGGCACTTTCATATATATGGTACCCTAGGATTTTAGGCATTTTCATAGAGTACTCTAAGATTTTAGGCACTTTCATATGTACATTTGTCCTTGTGTTTGAAAAGAAAAGCAAGAAGAGCCTAAGGGTGCCCGCATTTAAAGAGAGTGAACATTATCCTCCTTTTGAATGGTAAAAAATGTGTGGGTCTTACCACAAACTAACTCATTATTACCAAAAAGTGTATCAATTTTGTGGACTCTATACATGGTTAATTAGGAGGCCAGGTCACCCCACCCTTACATTTCTTGCATGTGCACACATGCTGACCTTCAGGGGCGGAGGGACATAGAGAATAGGGTGGGCAGCTGACCCCACTGGCTACGAAATTTTCATAGAGATAGGCATAATTTTTATCCCATTTTTATTAATTTGACCCACTTTAAATTCATTTTCGCCCCAGCTCATATAAGGGTTTTGTACTTAGGGAAAAAAGGTGTCGAAATAGAATATTCACCCACAAAATTCCCAAATATAGCGCTAGTTTTGTTCATTCCTCAAAACAAATTAAGGGTTTCGTTCAGAGGCAGAGCATTTTCTGCTATGAAGATTGTAAAGAGTAGGCTTCGAAATCGTATGTGTGACCAATGGATGCATGATAGTTTGGTTGTGTAAATAGAGAAAGATATTTTTGAAATCATTACAAATGAGGCTATCATCCATTGTTTCCAAAGTATGAAAAGTCGTCGAGGTCAATTGTAAAACGAAGCTGCATTTTGTTATTAATATATATCTACTTTTTTATTAACTTGTTAATCCTAATGTTTCTTTCAATTAGCAACTAGAAAAGTGAATTACACATAGTTCAAATTTCCGACCCCACTTATCGAAAATTCTGGCTTCGTCACTGTTGACCATCTTTCCCAAGACATTGGTCCCAAGTCATTGTGTGGGTCTCGGGTGGGCAGAAGACAGTTATTAGCTTTAGGGACGGCCATGGGCATAGGCCCACCAGATGATCGCCTTGGGCCTCCGTTTTGGCCCAATCATAAGTTTCCCAAATAGCATAAATATAATAAATATTATGTATGTCAATCATTTTCTAAGTAAGTTGAGGTAAGATCTGCGTGTGATATAGGCAACATCCCGAGTTCGAGTCCCAACAGATTTATTTTTGGACGCGAAAACCTTCTGAACTTGAAAAAAATTCATTTGCAACTGACGTCGCTGGGGTTTGAGACCGCTTATTTCAAAATACATACATATATATAAACATAAACAAAGCCCCATTTTGAAACCCCGTCTAGGGCCTCAAAAATCTCAGGGCCTGGCTTGCTTAGCTTAGCTTAGGTCCTAGGATTCAATGCCATCATCCTTGTCTTTTTTAATTTTTGTATCATTTTCAAAGATTTATAAAATCTTTTTTTGCCGTTAAAAAAGAAGAAGTCAACCCTCCAAGTCATTAGTTCATCACTTCATTAAGAGGAAAGCCTTTCTTTTTCTCTTAGTTCCTTATTTTCCTCATTTACTTTAGACACCAACATTTTTTAGAAGTTCCTTCGGCGGCCCTTTGAGACGCAAAGATGAAGAGCCTCCTCAAGAGTGAAGCCCTCACAAAGGTTAGTTTATTATTATCCGCTTTTCCAAATTTTCTGGTTGTACTATTTGCTAATGGATTTCTGATATTGATTTAACTAGCTAGGGAAAGACATGCTAGAGAAACTTGTAGCTGTTTGGGAGACTCAAGAGAGAGAGAGAGAGAGAGAGAGAGAGAGAGAGAGAGTTGTGTGTGTGAGAGAGAGAGAGTATGTGACTCTGTGTGTGGGGGGATCCAGGGGGCTGCTATGATGGCGATTAGTTGCGTCCCAAAATGGCGTCATTTTGGGGCTTTGCATTTTTGGACTCCACCCTTCACTGAGTCGACTCATTTTCGATCCAGCTCCCACACAATCCCCTCTCTCTCCCTCACCGTCTTCTCCTGTCACCCAGTCTACTAAGCGCTTTTTTTCCTTACGGTCATTTGGAAGTGGATATTGCACGATTTTTCCCTCCAATAAGAGTGGGAAATCATATTATGATATACGGTTTGGTACGGAGAGAGTGTGGTTTTGGCTACCCGATACCTGAATACCCGTGCCCGCCCCATCTTACCCGCTAGCTCCTCATTAAATATTCACTTTATGAATGCATTTCCCATGAGCAACTATAGTTTTCTTTTATCTAGTTCATAATTTGATGATTTTGTACAAACACTTAGTGATATGTGTTACTTTATTATACTTTAGAGCATCTTTATGTGGCTCTTCAAACACCTCTCTAGGTTAAAATAAAGAGCAAAACAAAGAAAACAGCCTCACATCAGGCTCGGATCTCTCCTCTTTACTTTCCAAAACTTTAACGTTTGCTACAGTTCCTCGTCTCTTTTGAAGGGTGACTGTTCACTCGTTTGAGAGTTTTTTAATAGTTTTTTTTCTTAAAAAGTATGAATATTTAATGTTCACTCGGTAAAAAATACAAGGGCTCTTTCCTTAAAAGTGGTTTTTTATTGTTCATTCATACAAAAGTATGAATATTTAATTGAGTAGAGAGTGAGAGTAAAAAGTTTGATTTCGTGTAATTGTGAAAAAAGTGATAAGTTAAATTAGAGAAGTGGGTTTCGAGAATTATTTTGGTTCAATAGGCTGATTAGGATGCTCTTTAGTTGCACCAACTTACATCTTTATTAGTTCTCTGACTTTTTCATGTTTCTTTTTTTTTTTTGGTGTTTTTTAATGTTACGTAAAATGTTCTATCATGTTTTTTATTTTATTTTTTTTTCCCGTTGTGCTAATGTACTAGTACAAATATATATATGTATGGATTTGATGTGTGTAAATATGTATTCATGTAATTATGTTTTATGTCTCACTAAATTTTATAAATTCTCCAGCTTATTTACTTCTTTTGATGTGCAATTGGGTATTGAAAAATACCTGTCTTACCCGCTATCCAATTAAGTATGAGTATCATCATAGAGATAAACATTCGAGTTTGGGGATCGGGTAAGGAATGAGCATCAATCCCGATCCATACACAACCGGTTGCCGTCCCCACAGCTCTAGGTCACTGTTAGGTACTCGTTATAGCCCATCAAAATTTGGGTCCAGGTTGGCTGATCGATTTGATCAAATCGAGCAGCCCAACGTGAATCTACCAGGTGCAGTTGGCCAGTTAAATATGGCTTCCCAAGCAGCTAGCTGCCCATGCAAAATGCCGATCCAACTTCCAAGCAGCTGATCCAATACTTTCGGTAACCAAAGAAAATATAAAATAAAATAAATGGGAAAGAGTTCATTCATAACTGAGATGCAAGGGAAAAAATACTACATCATAAACCCAACCCAGCGATTGGGGAAATTATCCGGTGGTTCAGACCGTAGATATTAACCCCTGGGGAAAGTATTTCATTGTGACAACACGTGGCGACGTACTGTCGCGACTCACGGTTCCACTCGTGCACACATGGCCAAACACGAATGAAAACCAATGACACCACGCATGCCACGTGATATCACAGTTACTTGAAACAGTTTCTCCAGCCCTTGATGGTTATGATGAGTACTATTAGTCCCAAGTTTTATGTGTCTCTACTTATTGTCTTAAGATGAACGGTGAAGCACCACGTGCGAGTGCTCCAAACACCACCACTAAATAATTGCGGTGAGTTTCACAATATCTATATACGAACAAAAATAAACCTCTTTAACCCGTTTAGCCTCTTTAGCCCGTTTAGCCCCTTTAGCGCCCGTAAGGAAACTCACCCTAAGGGTACTATACGAGTGATCGAACTTCGACGCAACAATCATACAATTTCATCTTCCAATAAAATGTAATTAAACATATTATATTATAATTCCCTAATTATACATCTATTTAACTCTGGCATTTCCTAATTGTGTAACATATGTCTACATATGAATTTGCAGTACATTTTGGAAACTAATGCCTACCCCGGAGAGCACCCCCAACTCAAGGAACTCAGAGAGGCAACCGTTATTAAGTACGAGGATTGGTAAGTTTTTTTCTCAATTGACACAGTTTGTTTAGCATTTCCATGGTTTTTTCTTCATTCCTCTTGGCCCTGTTCA
The DNA here is from genome assembly GCA_018127125.1 of Rhododendron griersonianum. NCBI lineage: Eukaryota > Viridiplantae > Streptophyta > Magnoliopsida > Ericales > Ericaceae > Rhododendron > Rhododendron griersonianum. The sequence goes on along the minus strand of CM030799.1, from coordinate 3,376,774 downwards.
ATTGCTAGGAAAGTACAGGAAATGATGGGAAAATCAACTTTCCCATAACTTTTGTAGTGTTCAGTTGGCAAGAAAGTAGTGGGAAACATATTTTTAAGTTTTCCTGCAAGATTTACTTTCTTGCAAAAGTGATCCGGCCAAAAGTATAGGATTTTGCATCACGGGAAAAGTTTTATCCATTGTGGGGCCAAAATAATTGGCGGGTAAGAAAAAAAGTGAATGACACCAATAACAAAAAAATACAAATTAGGTTCTTAGAAAGACACTTCGAGATTTACATGAGCAACAATAATTTCGACTACTATGGTGCTTTCTAAAATAATTGTTGTGGAAAAAGATTGGTAGTTTATTTTTTTGGAAATATTTATTTATCTTGTCATTAGTCTTCAATTTTGTTTTGTACTAACTAATTTTCAGTGAGTTTTTGCATCGGCAACTAATCAAAGCACGGTTGTTTAATATTTATTTATTTTTCTATCATCTACTTATTTTTTAAACTTTATTTGTACGGTTGATTATTAGAGAATGTCAATTTAAATGGGGGATTTGCATGACCATTCAAAATATAGCAAATTGAATAGGGAATTGCAAGTCGATTTTTTCATTTCTTGTTACTTTTATTTAAAATTAGCCATGGGAATAAAAATAAAGAAATTTCTCATAAGTGTCTTTTCCTGGCAAATGAATCACTAAACTTTAGTTTTCCTGCCAAAAAAAATTGTCAAATGAACACTCACAAGAAAATATATTTCTTTTTCCTTTACTTCACTTGACTTAACTTTTCCTGAAAATAACTTTCCGGTACAACATTCCTGGCAACTGAACGGAGCCCTTATGATTCTCGAATGGTTTTATTATAAGTGGTTTTGGGGTCGAATGTCATTGGCATTAACAGATGGTCCAGAGTATGGAACCAGTTTTTTTTAAGCAAGTGTGAGAAATTGTATTCAACTGTGAGGCGAAAGCCTACGCAACAGAGAGGAATCCCATGGGGCAAATGGGCGTCCACAAACCAGACAAACCATTAGAGAGGACAATCAGACCACAATATGTGCAGCCCTATTTCAAACTCGCTTAGCGAGATCAAGTTCGCAGAACATACAAACTAATACCAAGCACATGACCGGCTAACAAACCACTGGAATAAATCCGGACGAAAACCATGGAACCAGGTCTGGGTCGATCATTTTGGTGGATTTCATGTTCCGAAAACTTGCTTTAAAATCAAATTTTGAAAAATTTGTGGTTTGGGTAGGTTTTTGCAAGCGCTATTGGAAAATCCCTGTCGGAAACAGAACCCTGCTCAGATACCCGTTGTTGGGATTTTAGCATACTAAATTACACGCTCAATCTCACCAACACATACACAAAAACAGAATCTTGGATGCTATTTGAATTACAGAATAAATGCGCAAGAGAAATCAAAAGCAGGACACAAGATATACGAGATTTGGCAACTTGCCTACTCCTCGGTCGGGAGCCACACCAGTTCAATATTGATTGATGGAAAAACACCCACAAGTTCTCTCTTGAGTCTTGACCCCTCTCAAGAGTTACAGTAGCTTTTCGCTCAAAAGAATGAGTCTCCTACCCTAAAAGACGATTTAGGAGTGTATTTATAGAGTCTGTTCGCGTTATGTATTTTTTATTTTTTCCATGAACCGCCGGCCCGGCCCTACGCGTCAGCCCCCACGGCCTTGGGCCGAAAACCGGTCCAGCACTCGGGCAAAGCCGGTCCAGCTCTTGCCTTAAAAGACAATTTTTCCTGTAATTGCCACTTGTGATTGATTTAGAATCTCGAGTAGAAGTTATCATCTAAAGACTTCCTTGCAGGAGGTCTAAACTAAAATTCCAAAATCTAGACCATAATGTATTTTCACTATCAAGACATACTACGGAAATACATGAAAGTTACTGAGTCCACGTAGATATATAAGATTGATCCAAGCGTAATAGAAGAGATAATAGATCCAACCCATAACACAAGAGCAATCTCCGAGAAGAGAAAAGGTTTCTCTCTCTTTCCCCTCTATACAATATGTTCAGTATACGTTGCTCATTGATAGGAAAAAATTGAACACATTCCTTAATAGGCAGAGAGAGGACCGACCCACTCCTCTTAAGTTCTTCATCTCCCTAACATGTTAATTCACGCCAAAAGTTACTCATGTTAGATGGTCATTGGAACCAACATGTTTGTTTTGCATCTGTTTGGGAGACTCCAAGTGTGTGTTAGTGTGTGTGTGAGAGAGAGAAAGAGAGAGAAGGCCGATTTTGAACAAGTTTCCCCTTAATAAAACCCAAGGGGTTGGCTGGTGGTCAAGGCCTAAGATTCACAAGCATGCTCCACTTGGCTCAGGCCCCATCGTGTGCATACATGGCCAAACATGAATGGAACTGTGACACCAGGTCAGCACGTCACATGATGTCACAGTTACATGAAATAGTTTCTCCAGCCCTTGATCCTTAACAGAAAATGGGAGAAACTAGTGTTTGATGTAAGAAGTAAGATGGGTCGTATTAGTCCCAACTTCTTCTCAAGATAGAGCGGTAAAACACCACGTGACAGTGCCGAACACCATTACACCAGCACTCAATAATTACTTATACATATGGGCAGGTTTTACTAGTGAAGCAACAACTATTACAATTCAATTTACCAATAAAACATTTTATTTTTTTTTATTCTTGCCAATATTGTATACATCAGCGAGGTTAGCAGGTGTTAGTATGTTAGTTCACAGGAATTCAGCTATTCATAGCCCTAAATCCCAAAAGAACCAGGAAAAGCGATTAACAATAAGGCCCCGTTCAGTTGCCATGAAAGTACAGGAAATTATGGAAAAATCAACTTTCCCATAACTTTTATAGTGTTCAGTTGGCAGGAAAGTAGTGGAAAACATGTTTTTAAGTTTTCTTGCAAAATTTACTTTCTTGCAAAAGCATCCGACTAAAAGAATAGGATTTTGCATCACGGGAAAATTTTTATCCATTGTGGGGCCAAAATAATTGGCGGGTAAGAAAAAAAGTGAATGACTCCAATACCAAAAAATACAAATTAGGTTCTTAGAAAGACACTTTGAGATTTACGTAAGTAACAACAATTTCGACTACTATGGTGCTTTCTAGGATAATTGTTGTGGAAAAAGATTGGTAGTTTATTTTTTTTGGAAGTATTTATTTATCTTGTCATTAGTCTTCAATTTTGTTTTATACTAACTAATTTTCAGAGAGTTTTTGCATCGGCAACTAATCAAGCACGGTTGTTTAATATTTATTTATTTAGTTATCATCTACTTATTTTTTAAACTTTATTTGTATAGTTGATTAGCAGAGAATGTCAATTTAAATGGGGAATTTGCATGACCATTCAAAATATAGCAAATTGAATAGGAAATTGCAAGTCAATTTTTTCATTTCATGTTAAGGCTTTGCATTAGATAAAATACATTTTCCGTATGTGTTAATTTTTGAAATATGATAGCCTATTATTTAGCTCTTAAAGTTACTTTTATTTAAAATTAACCATGGGAATAAAAATAAAGAAATTTCTCATAAGTATCTTTTCCCGGCAAATGAACCACTAAACTTTAATTTTCCTGCCAAAAAAAATTGTCAAATGAACACTCATAAGAAATAGAATTCTTTTTCCTTTACTTCACTTAACTTTTCCTGAGAATAACTTTCCGGTACAACATTTCTGACAACTGAACGGAGCCTAAAACATTAACATATACTACTACTATGGCCCCGTTTAGTTGCACGAAAAGGATGGAAAATGATGGAAAACCAACTTTTCTGTAATTTTTTATGTGTTCAGTTACCAGAAAAGTTGTAAGACCGGCAGCTTCAACTTTTCCACTAGAAAATACTTTCCTGCAAAATAGGTCTTGCTAAAATGATGGAATTCTTATTTTTCTTTTCTTTTATTTCACCTCACTTCACTTTTCTGAGAACCAATTTTCCACACAACTTTCTCGACAACTGAACGGAGCCTAATATGTCTATATCTACGAAACTGGCATTTCCTAGGTCTAATATGTGGTCTACAAATGTATTTGCAGTACATTTTGGAAACTAATGCCTACCCCAGAGAGCATCCCCAACTCAAGGAACTCAGAGAGGCCACCCTTAAAAAGTACACTGATTGGTAAGCTTTCTCGATTGACACAGTTCGGTTAGCATTTCCATGGCTTTTCGTTCCTCTTATTATGCTGATTTCTTTATTTCCAATTTTCAATAAATGCAAATATGATTCTTCAATTGTTTTAGGCAAAAGTACATAAACCCCCCCTCAACTATCACTTTTTCTCACGAAGACCCCCTCACATTTAAAAGCGCCCATACAGACCCCCTCAACTAATCTCCGTTACCCAAGTGACACCCTTCCGTCTCTAAACCGTTTGTGATGAACCCTCTCATCCATAAATCGGACAAAAATACCCTTATTGCATTACATACATACACCCCCTCTAACCCTTCTCTTTCTTCCCTCTACAAACAGCCTCCAATCAAAACCCAAAATGAGCAAATAGATTTGAAACTTTGGTTCATATATATATATATATAGGGGCCGGTTCCACCCACACAATTTTTTTGAAAAAAAACACTTCATCTCAACCATTAAAATCAATGGTAGGATTAAAACTTCAAAGGACTGTATTCTCCTCTCCCTTTCAATCACAGGTAATCTCTTCCTCTCCATCTAAGCTATTCTCTCGCTATACCCTAATCGACTAACCACTGGTTCCGGTGACCTTTTTTCTCTCTCTCCTCCAATACATACACACACTCTCTCTAAAGAAAAGTTAAAAAAATATATGGGAAAAGCAACGCAGCAACTGCCGTCGACTACCACCACCATTCTCCTCGACTTCTCTTCTCCCACACCTCTCTCCTTTCCCTCGTCTTCTTCCCTTCTCATTTCTTATCAGCAAAAGAACTACTGCGGCACTTGTCGCCGTCGCGCCACGGTTTTCGAGCTATTTTTATGGTTATACACAGAAGTTCTCTTTAAAATGATTAATGTAAGGAAAAAAGAAATTGTATAAAACGAAAAAAACGATTAGAACAACAACTGATAGAATAAAGGTATAATATAAATGTTAGGGGTTCTCCATGGAACAAAGTGATAGTTGAGAGGGTGTTTATGTACTTTTGTCTTATAAAAAAAAGGGTATCTTAGTCATTTCCTTCATTCCGTTAACGGAGTTAGCATTTTTTTCGTTTTCAATAGTTGAGGGGATCTGTATGGGCGCTTTTAAATGTGAAGGGGTCTCCATGGGAAAAAGTGATAGTTGAGGGGGTGTTTATGTACTTTCGCATTGTTTTATTATCAAGTGGTTATTGAATGCAAAAAAGCTATGGGAACTGACCATATGTGCATCGACAGTGCACAGATTGGCACTCGGGGCTCACTCTGGATCCCGCATGGATAATCTGAGCCATTTTAATAATTTTAAAATAATTTTTCGAGTGTGCCTTTGAAAAACCAGCTCAATACGATAAGTGTAGTTGCTTGATCCAATCTTCTCATTTTTCATTTAGATTACAGACTGAAAAGGATCCTAATTCCATTTTTTAAGACGGATGTATTATTAATCGCGTCCTCCAATATGTTGGAAATGCACGAAATGATGATTTTTTTTATCTGAAACTTAGACAACTTTCTGTAACAAACTAAAAATTACTGTGAAACGAGGGAAAGAAAAAAATAATAGAGGAAAGTCCACTTTCACCCCATGTGATTATCGCCATGTGCGGATACACCCCCTATGATTTAAAAGTGTGCACATAACCCCCTGTGGTTTTCAAATTGTGCGGATAGACCCCCTGTCATATTTTCCATCCATATTAACGGAGGTGTATCTCACACACCTCTAGAATGTAATCTGAGTCGTTCATAATGTATTAAATAAAGAATAGAGTATCTCTGTAAAAAAAATCATCTTAATCAGCCATCAGTAACCCAGTGATCTAATTTTTAGTAAATTCAAATTTGAAATTTTAATTTCATAACAAAATCGATTTGACCATAAGCTTTTCATTTTTTGATTGACTTGAATTTTGGCATAGACGTAGTACTCGTCAAAATTTACAATATCAACGGTTTGGATTCAATATTTGGTATATGGGATGGTGTGGTTAGATTTAAAAAAGAAGAAGAATCAAGGGACGTGATGGGGGTATAACGGTCTTTTAACGTTGTTTCCGTTAATATGGATGGAAAACATGACGGCAGGGGGTCTATCCGCACAATTTGAAAACCACAGGGGGTTATGTGCACACTTTTAAATCATAGGGGGTGTATCCGCACATGGCGATAACCACAGGAGGTGAAAGTGGACTTTCCTCAAAATAATACTAGTCCACTGAAAAATTAGAAGATCGGATCAAACAACTACACTTATCGTATTGAGCAGATTTTTCGCGATCCACTCGAAAAATTGTGATTGATTTTCTCCATGGAATCTCAGTGTAGAAGTTATCATCTAAAAACTTGCTTGTAGGAGGAGAGTAATGATCGTGCCTGTCGATGAAGGACAACTTATTTCGATGCTTCTAAAGATCATGAATGCCAATAAGACATTGGAGATTGGTGTTTTTACTGGTTATTCTCTCCTCGCTACGGCTCTTGCTCTTCCTGATGATGGCAAGGCAAGTTTTCCATGGATAAATTCAAGTTAGCCTCTCTCTCTTTCTCAGCCTCAGCGATTGTTAGATTAGCACATTAGAGCTACTCCTAGACCCTAGCACCTAAGTGTACCTCCTATTCTCTTAATGCCGTTGGGCCAAAAGCCTCTTGGCATAAAAGCAAGTTAGCTAAAGCCTATTATTTCTGAAAATATGTCTGAGAAATAATCGCTTAGGACCGTATAACTGGAAGTAAAGGAAATTGGGGAGGGGCAGCGCCTCTCTCTCTCTCTCTCTCTCCCCATTTACTATTTTCATCACCGTACAAACTCCAGATCTTCTTCGCCCATGTAATTAAGTAGCATGTCCACGGTTGCGATCCCTATGGTGAGAAAGTCCCATGGTCGTGAACGGCAAGTCCAACGTTCTCGAGTGGCAAGTCCCATGGTCGGAAGCCCTCGTGGGCCGCGTTTTTCATTCCCTCCCGCATTTTTTTTTTTTTTTTGTGGCGGCGGCTGAAAGTTTGATGGCTGAAAGTTTGATATTACGGCGGCAGCAGTAGAAGATGATTAGGGTTAGGTTTTAAGTTTTGTGTTTTTAGTTTTTGGGCTATGTTTTTGGGTCTTTCTGTGTTTCCTCTCGGTTGGGTCTCCCACAGTTCAGGTTTTCCTACCCCAAATTCTGGTCTCTCCAGATCTGGGGCCTAATAATGTTTCTGCAAGTTTTGATGGGGTTTCGTTTGGCAGTTCATGAGATCCGTTTGTTGCTTGCTTCCTGTGCCCACCGTGGCCACAAAAGTTTGCCAACCATCCACAATGCCGGCTTGTTTTCGTCTAGGAGGTTGTTGCTGTTGTGAGGTTCTGGAGTTATATGCTTATAATATAGACCTCCTATCACTGTCTCTGTTTGAGATAATCTTTGGTTGTATGCGTTTCTGTATGAATGAAATCTCCTACTATTTTGGTCAAAAAGAAAAAGTAAAGGAAATTGAATGATCAAGCAAGAAAACCCTCTTCTTATTTGTTTGTTCGTTAAAAGATCACAAGAAAAAAGTGACAGCATCATTTAGAATAAATTTTGCTACGTAACCATCGAAATTTAGAATAAAATTTTGCAGGTAATAGCAATTGATCCAGACAGAGAAGCTTATGAGGTAGGATTGCCATTTATCAGGAAGGCTGGTGTGGAGAATAAGATCAACTACATTCAGTCTGATGGCATGATCATCTTTAGCAACCTCCTCTCAAATGTAAGTCTTTTAGGACAGCTCTGGTTCTGTATTTCAAAATCTAATTGCGGCCGGTCACACATATTTTGATGTTATAGCTGATTTTCGCTGAGAATGGTAGATAGCTTTTTTTTTTTTTTGATAAGTCAGTCAACTTCATTTCATTACAGAGTGCCCATCGGACAAATACAGGAATCCACCGAAAATACAGAGATATAGGCTAAACATGAACATCAGATAGAAACCTAAACTCTACCACCGAGAAATAAGCACATAATGCAAAGCAGAGCCGACACACGAAATTCAACCAACAGAGCCGTTCACTGTAATAGAGATTAAGCACCTACGGGAACGGAACCTAATCACTGAATAAGTAAGAAAACAGGGGATTCTTTTTCATCAAACCAATCTTAACCCCGAAAACAGTCACCGGAGCAAGAAAACCATAATCAACCCACCATCGTCGGACAATCCTCAAAAGGTGCCAGATTATTCGCCTACCATCCCTTCCACACCGGATCTGAAAAATCAGACCGATACCTACTCCGGACTGGGGTGACCAGCCGGAAAACCCGGTAAAAAACAGAAAAATCTGGTCGAGTCAAGTCCACAGAACACCGGCTGGAGGTCCGATCATCCGAAGCTTTGTGCCTGAAATACATTTCTTGGAGGGTTCCAACCTAAAACCAATTGGCAAAGAGTGGAGAGGCCGCCTAGGCTCATATACTACTTTTGGAGGAGATAATTACCAATGTGGGACAAACTCTAACACTCCCCCGCACGTGCGACCACCGACTCGCACGTGGAGAGCTTAACAAAGGATCCGGAACACACGAATCACAATGAAATAAAGTGCAACTATGGCACAAACAAAGGGGAAAAGCTTTCGAAACTCTAGCTCTAATACCATGTTAAAACATCCAACTCCAAACCAATTGGCAAAGAGTGGAGAGGCCGCCCAGGCTCATAAACTAGTTTTGGAAAAGATATTTAACCGATGTGGGACAAATTTCAAATTGGTTTAGAGTTGGATGCTTTAATATGGTATCAGAGCTAGGATTTCGGAGGCTTTTCTCCTTTGTTTGTGTCATAGTTGCACTTTCTTTCATTGTGATCCGTGTGTTCCGGATCCTTTGTTTACCTCTCCACGTGCGAGTCAGAGGTTGTACGTGAGGGGGAGTATTAGGATTTGTCCCACATCGGTTAAATATCTCATCCAAAACTAATATATGAGTCTGGACGGCTTCTCCACTCTTTGCCAATTGATTTGGAGTTGGATGCTTTAACACCAACACTCGCCATACCAGACCGGAGAGAGAGATACACTGGAGGGTCGAGAGAGACTAGAGGAGGAGAAAGGGAGAGGAGGGTGGAGGGGGCGCCAGCCCCGCCCCCCAGATCTGAAATCTGTGGGTTTGGTTTTTAGAGAGAGAAAATAGTGAGAAGGAGGAGCGATGTATCTGTAGATTGCATTTATGGTAGATAGCTTTGATCTTTCCAGATATCACATCTACTAGTTTCTTGGCTACTACCCTGACTACGTTATGTTTCGCAAGATCCTATGGTTTTCTAACATATATTTGGCTGCTTCGGCACCATTTGATCGAAGACAAGCTGATCCGAAACAGAGTAAATCGCCTGGTCAAGTGCACCGTAGAGTCGAAGACTAAAGAAAAAGAATAAGATTACTGCAGTTGCAGTATGACGACTATTGCCTACATTTTCTTCTGTCTCTTTCCCTCTCTTGCTGAATTACCAGCCGGCACAAGAAAATTGCGCAAAACATATCATGCTGAGATTTTGAATTTTCATTTTTGGAAAAAAATTTATACATATAGGTAGGTTATTGAGCTTAACAGTTCTACTAATCATGTAGGAGAGACAAGAAGGGGAATTTGACTTTGCATTTGTGGATGCTGACAAAGAAAACTACTCCTACATAAACTACCATGAGCTCCTATTGAAGTTGGTGAAGGTTGGAGGTATCATAGCATATGACAACACTTTGTGGCAAGGCAGGGTTGCCCATTCTGAGCATGAAGAAGTGGAGGACACATACAGGGATACTTTGAGAAAGGTGAACAGTTTCCTCGCTTCCGATTCCCGTATCGATCCATCGCTCGTCTCCATTGCCGATGGTCTCACCCTCTGCAGGCGCCTCCGTTAGCCAAATATAATCACAGAAGAAGTCGCAACAGAATAAATTCTAATCGTATTACTGTGTGTTTTACGTATGGTGCGGCCTTTTCTCTCTCTCTAGCTTTTTGGAATTGGTAAATGTGGCCTTTTTCTTTAAATCTTGCTAAAATAAGAAATCACCTTCTCCACTTTCTTAATTGTGTAACTATGTTCTTGAGGTGGTGTGTAATAAAATGTCATTAGTACCCTTTATTGTATTGTATAGACTCTGTCTATCTGTCATCAGACGTGATACATGGTAAGGATTCCTCATCTACCTGTTCACCACCTTAATTAGGGCTTGGATTCTTGAATTTGTGGACACAAAAGAAAAGGACGTGAAGTTTTTTTTGGTCATCTTTATATAAAAACATATTTTGGTCATTTACCGGGACAAACAAAGTTGGATGTTTCGTAAAGATCCTTACCGGTATCGAGTTGAAATGATTTTTTATAGGAACCCTAAACAAAATATTTTTAACAAAATGAGTGGTTCCGATTATGTTTGTGTGACCCGAAACGAGTCCCAAAATCATATGTGCATGGAGAGTATGCACTCTTTGTCTGTGCAAGTAGCACTAGTGTGGGATTCGAATATGGAGTCTACATGTATGTGAGAGGTATGTGATTAGATCTGTATAAATGTGGTGTGTATGTAGCATTATGGATGGGAAGCTTGCAAGTTGCTCAAATTTAGAGGCTGAGTTGTGGGGTATTCAAAGTGGTCTCTAAAAAGGAGGTGATTTTTACACTTTCTTTCTTTTTTTATAACCATACTTTTTTTTTAAATCTTTTTATTCTTGTAATGTGATTTTACAATATTGTCAATCTAAATATGAAAGAGCATACAAGTGAGACGTTTTTTTTTTTTTTGAATGGCAAAGAAAATTTCATTAATCTTTGATACGGAGAACGGCATCATATTCCTAACAAAGTTAAGAATAATCTTATACCCAGTCTGAGACCCAAACCCTCGATTGGCAAAAACCAATCAAAGACACCCAAAAGGACAAAGTCCACGCCTAAAGGGCCGAAGCCCAAACCTCAAAGAAAACCCTAAATCTATCCGGCTACTGCTGCCACCTCAGAGGCACTGCCACCGCCGCCCAAGAAATTTGACCGCAGCAACCACCCCAGCACACCGACCACACCACCCACGTTTGCTGACGATTTGATTTTGTTTGGTCAAGACAATCTTAATACTGTGAAAGCCATGATGGAGGTTCTGAATGAGTTTTGCACTTTGTCTGGACAAAATGTGAACTTGGATAAATCCAAAATTTTTATTTCCCCAAATGTAGCTAGAAGCAAGGCTAGGAGAATCAGTGATTTTTGTGGAATCAAACTCACTAATAACTTGGGAAAATACCTTGGAGTCCCTTTGTTCCATAAGAGGGTTAGTAAACAAGACTTCAATCATATTATTGAGAAAGTCCAAAAGAGGCTTGCTGGATGGATTTCTAATACGCTTATGCTATCTGGTAGACTTACTCTTGTGCAATCTGTTTCTTCAACCATCCCTACTTACTCTATGCAAACTATGCACTTGCCTGCTTCTGTGTGCGAGAGACTTGACAGATTGAACAGAAACTTCCTATGGGGTGATTCCCCTGATAAAAGGAAAATTCATCTTGTCAAGTGGGATAAGGTGTGTAAAAGTAAAGATTGTGGTGGCTTGGGGATTAAAAAAGCCAGAAATCATAACATGGCAATCCTCACCAAGCTTGGCTGGAAAGCTTCCAACCAAGAAGGAGGATTGTGGGCTGCTATCCTTAGAGATAAATACTTGGGTAATCATTCCATATCATCTTGGCCAAGAAACAGGCCCGCCACCTATATTTGGAGTATTGTGGATACGAAAAAGGTCCTTGATCAAGGGGTGAAGTGGGTAATTGGCGATGGAAAATCTGTTAACGTATGGCATGACTGGTGGTGTGGGGACAAACCCCTAGCATTAATACACCCTGGTGAGCATGTCAACTCTAATCAAAAGGTTGAAACGCTGATTGTGAATAGTACTTGGGTCCTGGACGATATAGCCCCTTATGTTGATGTCAACACTCTTGAGAGCATAAATGCTATAAGCATTCCTGTCTACACCCACTCTGTCGATCACCCCACTTGGGTGGGATCTGGAAATGGCAATTTTACCATCTCTGCTGCTTATGATATTATTATCAAAGATGCTCTGGACTTGAAAGGTTGGAAATGGTTTTGAAAAATTAAAATGCTAGAAAAATTTAAAACTTTTTTATGGATTATTCTTCACAATAGCCTTCCAACCAATCATCTCCGGGCAAGAAGAGGAATTGCTATTCGGACTTATGTCCAAGATGCAGTACCTATTCCGAAAGCATCAGTCATTTGTTTAGGGAATGTAACAAAGCTAAGGAGCTTTGGCGACACATCCCCTTTAGCCATCTATTGAGAGGGGACACGGATACTCCAACCCAAGAATGGATTTCTCTCAATATGAGAAACAATAGACTTGCAGGATATGGTAATAATATCCCTTGGCACATCTTGTTTATCACCTCACTATGGCAGATTTGGAAAGATCGAAACAAAAAAAGCTTTGATACTATTGACATCCCACCCTTTGTTAGTGCCAAGAATATCATTACCTATGCCCAAGAAATTATGGATGCTTTCAACTCCCCTCTCAATAATGGCTCAACAAGAACTTGCCTTAATTCTTGGTCTAACCCAACTGCAGGAAATTTTAAGCTGAATACGGATGGATGTTGGTACGACTCGAATGGAATAGGAGGGTTTGGAGGATTATTCAGGAACCATTTGGGAGATTGGATCATGGGATACCATGGCAAGAGAAGCTTTAATTCAAGCTTGGAGGCAGAGCTCTGGAGCATACACAAGGGACTGGAAATCATACTAGAAAAGAAGCTGGAAAATGTGAAGATCGAATCAGATTCACTCGTAGCGGTAAACCTCGTCACGGAAGGAAGCCCAAGCAATCATCCCCAGAGCGTGCTGATCAATGAAGCTCATTTCTTACTGGCTCAGACTAACACTATGATTGGGCATATCCCCCGTTCGGCGAATCAAAGCGTTGATCACCTTGCTGGGTTGGGAGCTGAACACACAGAAGACTTTATGTTTGTTATGGACATGCCTATCGAGATGAGAGAATTTGTAATTAGAGATAGCCTGAATATCAGGCAAGTACTTGACTGGGTTGCGAGCTCATATGCTCAGTTGCCCAAAACTTTGGTTGTACTCTTGATGTGGTACTCTCTTGCTTAAGTTTTAATGAATTTCCGTTTGACCGGAAAAAAAAAAAAAAAAGTTTAACAGGAAACCGTGTGTTGAGTAGCAGCAACAAGGGCGGCAGCATGAAGTGACGATTGCCACCCTTCCAAACGCAACCCAAACCCACCACAAATGGGCAGCCCAGCCACCGAGCTCCACCATCTGCCGCTACACCGCAACACCAGCAACATCAAAGAGGACGAAGCCGACGGTCGACGCAGGATGCAGAACACGAGAAACACGAGCAGCAAAGCCAAGACCCACACGCCGTTAGGCCATGACCGAACTCACCCAGCAGTGAGAACGGCGGGATCTCGCAAAAAGAAAGTGTGGTTGATCAAATATTTGACGTGTGTAAATTCACATTTGATGAAGATGGCAAAAAGAAAGTTCATGTGGTTGTAAAAATGGAGAGTGTCGAAATCAATTACCGTCTAAAAATTGTGATTGATGAAATATTTCGAGGAGTAAATTTGGAATCAGATTCTCAATTGGTAGCTGTGCGAATGATCAAAGAAGGCCCAACTAGCAAATATTAATTCTCCACTCAAGTGGAGTCTCTCGTTGAGGAATATTGCCGGGCAATGCTCGATCGAGCATAGTATCTGATGCACTGGCTAGAATAGGAGAGTTGCTCAAGATCCGATCGAGACGGGACTAGGATTTGCGCATAGGGGAGGCCGAAACTCAGATACTCAAATTTCATATACATATGTGCATGGTTGAATTTTTAAAATTTCCTTTCATACAAATTTAAAGTTAAACATAAAATCTAAGGAATGATATTCCTTAAAAAAAAAGCCATTTTGTATTTTTCCTTGTCCAAACATATATACACACATACAAAAGACGTAAATGCTTTATTATTTTGCTTTTTTAAAGTTTGGAAGGACCGATATGGTACATTATGTATGTTTATAGTGTATTTTAATATAGTGTATACTAGGGTTTGCCCATGCCTGAAGGCACGGCGCAACACGTTTTGAACATAATTAAAATGGATTACAGAATTATTGACAATCTCCATGAAAGTTCAAAGCTAAACCTTAAAAAACCGCACTAATTGGCTACGGGTACACCATCATTAGCTGCACATAAAACCATAAAAATATTGAAACCAACCAAAGCAATCAGAAAACATATTAAGGGGAGATTGATATACAAAAATGCTTCAGAATGTCCCTATTTAACTCAATGTCCCGACCACAAATCAAAACCAACCATCATATGGTTTTTAATCAAATGGGATATTGCGCTATATTCATACCACCACACAATCATTTGAACACCATCAATTCTAAAGCAACTAAGAAGAGTATTGTTCATGGATACCTTACAAATGTATCTGACCATTGCAATTTTTAGCTAAGCATTAAATGTCAAGAGGCAAGGTCTTTTGGGTTAATCAAGGATGCAAATTGCAGACTCACTCAAAATCAGCATTGCCTAAAAGCTTCAGCATCTCTGTTGGTTGAATAAGTTGCAGAAATATATGAAGCAAAACTTGGAATTATTCATTTGAACGGAAAAAAAAAACACACACAACAGGCATGAAATTATATATGAGGGTTTAAGCAATACATACAAATGATTTGAGTATAGTATCCCGATCACAAATGTAGGACTCTCCATTTTTCGGGGCTATGCCTGGGGGACAATGAGATTGGTCTATCGGAGATTAGTCAATTAAGCTGGCTGAAGCACAATATGTAGATTTCACAACTAATGACATCTCCAATTCCAAATAGAATCGGCATTCGAATAGAACTGGCATTATAGACATTAATTGAAACAGTATTAAAAGGTCACCACTGACCTAAGAGGAAGGGTGAAAATTGGAAGGGAAAAAACCCTAATAAAACAAAAAGAACTTATGAGATACAAAATAAATAAATAAATAAATAAATGAGAAACACATTAATACCCAGCCCAAATTGAGAGAGAGAGAGAGAGCGCCAAAGCAAACCTGGAAAAAAATTCAGTCATACTATTCGAAAGATCATGAACAATCTTGAGATCCATAAATGATGCCGAGTGAGACTGGATATACCTTATTAGTTCTTCAATGCTGCTGTATTGATCATCTTGAGAACCATAAATTCTCCATCCAAGTCCTATAAAAGAAAAATAGTTGATACGGTGAATATTCTTTTTCGAGATAATTACCATGACAATCAAAAGAAACTTTTAAAATAGTGTCAACCTTTAAAAACATTACAACAAAACTTCAGGATAAACAATATTTGTCGTGGTATTCATTTCATCTTTAGAAAGGAGGACACTTATACGATCAAATGAAGTACATCTGGATAACGCCACATAAAGCTGCCCATGACTAAACACAGGTATGCGCAAATCGATCCCAACAAATTTCACAGATTGTCCTTGTGATTTGTTAATAGTCATAGCATATGCTAAGCGGACTGGAAATTGACGCCTTGTCATTTGAAAAGGGAATTCAGAAGATGATGGGCTCAAGGAAATTCTTGGAATGAAAGCCGAAGTGCCAAATTTTTCGCCAGTCAAGATTTTAACCTCTCAATAATGCGAGAAGCGCACCGAACAACCATCATCCTCGTGCCGTTACAAAGTCCATCTTTCCAGGCAATGTTCCTTAACAATATTATAGGAGATCCCACTTTCAACTCTAGCTTAAACGGAGGTAGACCAGGAGGATCTAATGAGTTTAGGTACTCATTGGGATATCGGTTAGTAATGCTGCCATCAATTTCATCATCCTCACACATCTTAATTGCAGCCAAATAAGTGTACACACTTCTTGGGTAAACATTAAGTGCTGCACCATTTATTGAATTGACATCATCATTTCTAGCAGAAAGTATTATTCGTTCAGTAAGGAATGTCGGGGTCGTTGTACTTAATACATTGAGTTGGGGGTAAACTGCTGACAACATTTCATTTAAATCTTGGCATTTACGGATGTCAGAAGGGAGCTGTACCACTTCTTAGGGTTTGGTTCCAACCTAGACAAAGATAAATATAATTCAAAATAAAATCCAAGTTATTAATGGACTTTGTAATCTTAAAATTGCTAGTTCACAAAATAAAAGTTAATAGGGTACTACCTCCATCAAGAAATTTGCGAAAGTAGCATTTCCAGGACATGCAATATTCAATCGCATGTTCAAATCCAATGTCAAAATACGCATATCATTCCACAGTGCAGAGCATCTCAATGATGTGTTGACAATATCCTCATGTACCCCTTTGGGTACAACTGGTAAAATTTGCCGAAAATCACCACCAAGCACAACAATGATACCCCCAAATTTTTTTTCATTGTCGCAAATATCTTGTAGTGTGCGATCAACCGCTTCAACACAATGTTTATGCTGCATAGGAACTTCATCCCATATTATTAGTTTTGTTTCTCTAAATAGCTCAACCTGCAATGATTGCTTGCTAAACCCACAAACAGAATTATCATGCACGTCTAATGGGATGCAAAAGGTTGAATGTGCAGTACGACCTCCTTCTAATAATAAAGATGCAATGCCAGATGACGCAACAGTAACGACTATATGCCCAAAACTGCAACATTTTTTTGCAACCGTATTGTACACAAATGTTTTTCTTATGCCAGCACCCCCACTCATAAAGAAAGTAGTTCCTTTATTGTCGAGGACAGAAGTAAGGATTGCATCATAAGCAATGCGCTGTCCATTGTTAAGGCGTTCAATATTACGTTGTGAATCTATGCGTTGCGCTTGAATTTGAAGTTGTTGATGTTCTATAATAAATCTGTTACTAGTTACTTCGCTCCAATTTGCATTTGGTTGTTGCATGGGTGGGAAGTCAAGTAAACTCTTACCTGATTCTTGAAGCAATTGATTAAGGAGAAAAAGACCATAATCTTTAATTTGAGCTTCGGTGGGGTTCGATATTGAAAATAATGTGCGTATTTTATGCCCAAGATCATCACATATATGCACGCAAAACCGCTTCCATAACTCCATCGGTTGCTGGGGAGAGCATTGTGTAAGGATATCACTAAACAATCTCCTTAATTGATACCCTGTCTTTATTACTGCAACCTCTTCAAGACATTGTACCCACTCCTCATCATCTTCCAAGAGTCCTCTAGCCACGCATGCTGACTTAAAAGTATTATGCACAACATTATTTACCGTGCGTAAGTGCTCATAAGATTTTGGTCATTTCACAATAGTTAATAGCAAATGCAGATAAAACCTCTCACCACTATTAGGGCTAGCGAAGTACATTCTACCAATTGCATACTGTGGGCACACGCCCCAAAAAAATCTCACATTTTTGGTTTGTAAAATCCCGGGTGCGCCCTTCTCGCGGAAAGCGCGGCGAAACGCTTCGCAAATCAGAGAGTCGCCACTCGGGTTTTGCGGAGAGTACCCAAGAAACCGTGTTTTTTTGAAAACGTTTGGATTATGCTTGTTTGATTTTGAAAAAGGCTTGTAGACTGGACCGTCGTCACCTTTGATCTTGAGGTTCAGGAGCCAGGTTACAAGAGGGGAAGGGTTTTATGGCACCCCCCTCGCCCAGTCCGGAGACCGGTCTCTACTCAGGCGTTTTGTAAAAAAGCATTTGCATTTCTCTCTTTATTTGATCATTCTTTTAGCCAGTTAGGGCGGGGGAGCAGTTAATGGGGATTAAGACTGTAAACAAGTTGCATTTATGTACAAAAATGTGACAAAATATTTATGGATATTTGATGTTTGATCTACACAAGTATAATAGATTGAGAACAAGCCGCTGTGCACGTTTTAAGTGGACTAGAACACACTGGCCGTGAAATGTTGCACACAGGATCAAGCCTGCATGCATTGGCTAGGCCACTGCATGCAGTCATGACCTGCGTGCGCCACCCCACGGCTGGCGTGCACCGGTAGACTTAAGCTCACAGCTTCTGCTCTCAACCCTTTGGGCTCTGGAAAGGACCAGTGCACACCCAGGACAAACCACGCAGTTTATAAAGGTTACTAAGCTATTACAGACAGATTAATGGGCTTAAAAGCCACCAAATAGACATAAAACCCCTTAAACAGTGAGGGGAGGATGATCAAAGGCCTGGATGTAAGATCCATGCAATGGCCAAGTCACTGGAATATAGACCACTACCGTACGCCACTTACAAAGGGCCGTACGCCAGTTATCACTTTGTTCCAATGCTTTGGCTTTGCATCATCTGGGCTCTGGAACAAGACCAGAAGGCTCCCAGAGGCCAAGCTAAGCAATAAATACAGATGGAAGAGAAAGCAGTACTAAATACAGAAAGCTGTAAACTGGTTTTTAGCATGCATCAAGGTGATCAGAACTAAAAGAAAGCAAGAAAACAATGATCCATGATCCCCACGCCAGTTTTGCACGTACTACCATGACTGGCGTACGGCACATAACTACTGGCGTGCGCCACTGATCATTGTGCACGGTTTTGAAACCTTGCTAGCATTAGGGCCAGGACCGGTATAGATTACCAGCCTTGACCCTGCCAGCCCCCCTCAGGGGTCAGAACAGAAAGCAGGAGCAAAAGGTATTATACCTTTGCTTGTGAGTTTTGATGGATGGTTTGAACTTGAGCTTGAGAGTTGAGGGTTGGAGGATGAGTGTAGGGATGATTATGGACTGTGGTGAATATGTTCCCTTGCTTGCTCTTTCTATGGAAGAGAAAGGAAGCAAAGGAGAATGATGAAGGAGAAGACAAAGGGGCTTGAACTCTTTAATGGTGCTAACCCCTTGCAAATGAATGCAAGGGGGGTATTTATGGAGAAGGGGCTGACTGATCAGTTGGCCCTTAAGGGTTGTTTGGGGTGGCAAAGGTGGAGAGGAGCCTCCCATGCATTTAATGCATGGGACTTGTCTTGATGGAGGGTGTAGGAGAGAGAGGGGAACATCTCTGGCCGAAGTAATGATCAGGAGGCTGCCAGCTGACGTCAGTCGGTTACAAAAACTCCCGCCCATTTGGCTGAAAAAGGTTGATTTGACTGGCATTTACTGGCGTGCGCCACTTGTTGAGTGGCGTGCGCCAGTTACTGTGGATGACTGACACGTGGCAGGGGTTCCTGCGCACGCTAGTCCACCACTAGCGTACTCCAGTAGGGTTTTGCTGAGGCCATTTGGTTCTGGCTTTAGGGTTCGACAAGGGTTTGAAATGGGTTCGGATGAGGTTCGGGACGCTCACAGCTCAAACTCATTTTAACAAACTCGGGATGTTCTTGACCTTAATCATCATCGGGGAATCAAAGACCGTAAGTAAACTAATCTGGACCGTCCAGAATAGGGTGTCTACAGTTACCCCCTTTCTCTTGGTTTCCACTTCTTAGTTGTCTCGATCCAAACAAAGTGTTGGAAAAATTCTTGGTACGTGTAGGGAATAGCATTCTCATTTTTGGTGTACCATTCGAAAAACCCTGTCAGAGTCGACCTCTCTTGTCTAGCTCTAGAACGAATATCGTCTAATGATTCTGTAGGGTTGAAAACACAACGATGCATTCCGAGTAAATGTAGTGCCAAACGTGTAACTGTTGGTACCTCTTCGTGTAGATGATGACCAAATATACGCCAGGCAGCTTCAGGAGGTCCGATATACCTTGCATCAAGATATTGTTGAATTTCATTTGCTACTCCCAACACAATTGTTGCGCGATCGTGACCCTTGTAAATGTATTTGTGAATATACTTGACGCATTTCATTCTGGCACAAACTTCTACATTGATGTGATAGTTGAATAGTCTAGACAGATGAGGATTGTGCGGTATGACATCTCTGTTATCAACTTCTTGCCCCCTCACAATATATACTTTGTTATCGTGTTGACGACGATAGATGGGATAACCATTTTCATCCATGGTAGTTGATTCTGCGAAGTCTTGAGGGTATCTCTTAGTACACTTTCCATTTTCCATACACACTACTTTTGGATTTCGAGCACCGTATGGTCCATGTACCATACAACACTTGACGGTTTCAAAGAGTGCAGGATCATCTGATGGATTTGGAAACTCAGCACACATTAAGTTGTCTACTTGAGCACATGTTCTAATTTTATCCGGACCTTTAAGGAAGAAGAGTGCATGCATATGAGGTAGACCACGTTTTTGAAATTCTATGGTATACATGTGAGCAACTTTATCACCAAAACACTTTATGTGTTTCTATCTCCTTCATCAAAGTCTTTCTTTTTAATTCAAAAACACGGGCAACTAAATCAGGACGGTCAACAGCTCTTTGATTTGCCAATAAAGCAGAAGTAATCTCTGGCCAGTTTGAATTTGTCGTCATGGTAAGAAATAGATCAGGGTGATGGTTGTATCTTGTGATAGCCATTGAATCTTGGAATATCTCAAACATTTGTCTCGAACCTCCAAGAAAAGAAGATGGCAAAATAAACCTCTGGCTAATTTGATTAGGGTTCAGTTCATCCAGACCAATATCGGTCAAGTCTTGGTATAGGCTGGCACGGAGTTTACCTTGATTAAGCTTGTAGTATATCAATTGATTTTGCTCCGTTGTAGCCCAAGCATCTACTAAAAACTCCTGGAATAATTTTCCCGCTCTCAAGATTGTTGAATACTCTGTAAGACGCTCAAATGAACGATAGCTATAGTACTCCATCTGAGTAAGTCGTTCATTCGCCAGTCGATCGTTATGAACGTCCCACTGTCTCAGATTTGGTTCCCATCCAAATTCACCATGTTGGAATAGTAAAACATAATGTAATGGCAAATACGCTGGGTAACATTCATTAATTTGCATCAACCCATTATCACCTCTCAAGTGTAAAATGATATCTCTCATTCCACTGGCCTTGGTTCCATCTCCTGGTATTACTACTACAATCTCGTCTGCTGTGGGTAAGCTATACCGTCTTCTATCTGTTGACGAACAATAATGAAGATGTACAGGCAAATTTTGTCCTGTCTCAGCTAATTGAGTAAGAAGTGCATGAGCCTGAATGAATTTTTCAACAAATGGATTTACTTGCAACAAACACTCTTGAATAGTTTGAAGCACATCTCTTCTCAATTGCAGATTTCTTCAAGTGCGGGTGTTTAAAGCAGATGTAGGATCGTAAATATACAACTGAGCGTATGATGCATATATCTTGATCTTGTTGTGGCAATAGTGAACCTGTTTGATGCCGCAACTCCCCATGGATAATGAACGATGTAGAGCCCCTTCCATAAAGTATGTTTGGATTGAATTTAGCCCCAAGACTCGTGAAAGCATTAGCAGCATTGTACTCTCGACTATTAGCTCTAAACGACTTTGATCGCTCATCAATCCCGTCATACAATGCTTGAAGGGGCGATGGGGGTGGGATAAGCTTATGCAACCTAACTTTTTCTTGCAAACAGCAAGTTCCAAAAAAGGGACTGCTTCTAGTTGATCTTGCCAATCTTTCATCCATCCAATGCAAGGCCTTAAAATGAGGGCATTCAATATCCATCTTGCCAAGATAGTGCCTCCTCACATCTATTTGTATTGGTGCAGGAACCCCTAATCCCGTAGGCATATTTAATTCATCATCACTGCATATATCCTCAGGATGAATTTGGCCAGTAGAAGTAGGCCTGCCAAAAGTTAATTATTGAAAATATAAGGGTGTGTAACATCGATCAAATTCTAAAGAGCGTAGAGTAAAATATAGGTTTACCTAATACTTCGAGGATGAGACAATGACTGGGTGACCATTTGTCGCTTTTGTGCGGATAGAGGGACAGTTGTTGC
This sequence comes from Rhododendron griersonianum, assembly GCA_018127125.1. Lineage (NCBI taxonomy): Eukaryota > Viridiplantae > Streptophyta > Magnoliopsida > Ericales > Ericaceae > Rhododendron > Rhododendron griersonianum. The sequence continues at coordinate 3,354,740 of CM030799.1, read as the reverse complement.
ATTTGGGCCTTGGTCCAAGCTCTCAAAATGACGGTGTCTAGGAGTCAATGAAGGTAAGCATGTATGCTGTCTCGTTTGGAGACATTCGCCAGGTTGCTCACAATCTCCTAGCAAGCGTTGGCCCAATTGTGTAATACTTTGCTTTAATATTTTTTCGCGTTCTCGTCGTGCATGTTGCGTCAATCCTACTTTTGATGTCACATTACCAACTTGAAAACACTCGGCAGGTCGCTCACAATCTCCCGGCAAGCGTTGCCCCAATCGTTCCATGCCTTGCTTTAAAATTCTTTCTCTTTCTCGTCGTGCACGTTGCGCCAACACCACTTTTGATATCACATTACCAGCTTCTGCCTAAAATATGAGTATGACATTTAGGCAAATAATAATAATCCAACTATGCTTTTTAAAAAAATATGCGTTAAGTGTCTCCTTACATTTACTCCACAATTTGGAGTAGGAACCCCTAACTCCATAGGCATATTTAATTCATCATCACTACATAGATCATCATGATGAATATGGTTAGGGAATGAGTAGACCCGTAAAAATTTTATACTTCAAAAAGTAAGGGTTTGTAACGTCGCGAGAATTCTGAAGAGTGTAGGGTAAAATATAGGTTTACCTAATGCTTGGAGGAGGAGACAGTGAGTTTGGCCTAGATAATGATCTTGTAATCGAATGGGTTACCGTTTGTCGCTTTTGTGTGGATAGAGTGACAGTTGTTGCATTTTGGTCTGGGTCCAAACTCTCTAAATGACGGCGTGTAGGATTCAATGAAGGTAAATCGATATGTTGTCCCGTTTGAAGACACTCGCCAAGTCGCTCACAATCTCTTGGCAAGCATTGGCCAATTTGTGCAGTGCTTTGTTTTAATAGTCGTTCTCGTTCTCGTCGTGTACGTTGCGCCAATGCTACTTTTGATATCACATTACCAGCTTGAAGACACTCGCCACGTCGCTCAGTGCCTTGCTTTAAAATTCTTTCTCATTCTCGTCGTGCATGTTGCGCCAATGGCACTCTTGATATCACATTCTCAACTTTTGCCTAAAGTAGTACAACAATGCTTTTTAAAGAATAGGAGTATATATTTGTACAAACATAAAATTAAAAAAATAGAGAAGACAAAAGGCGTAGTTTAGATATGCTCCACAATTTGCTACAAAGCTCCCAAAAGAAAGCTAGAAGGTGTGTATACCTATGAATTTTCCTTTCCACTACATACATGTGTTGCCTTCCCTTTCCTAGCCATTGCTTCTTTTCTTGGTATATCCTAATTAATAAATACGTAAAATGTATTAAGGGTACTAAATATGATTTGCAGGAAACTTTTTTTGTTTATATGGTGGAGTCGTACCTCATGGGTATGGATGACATTTTGGTCCCGCTCATCACGGATTACGATTCCAATATTTCTGTCTCGGAGAGATTAAACCTGCATGTACAAATTCCATTGAGAAATGTCTCAAAAAAAAAAAAACCTTGGTCGAAGATTAAAAAAAGGAGTTTAAAACAATTTAAGGGTCATACCTATGCATTCTCGTTTCTCATGGGATAGATTACTTTTTCTTTTCCTTTGCGTGACATTTGTTTTGCCTGAACTATCAACTCATATAAACGTAGGGTACGGAGTATTGGTAAAGTTTGCCAAAGATAATAGTGAAAAGATTGCAACTTAAAGGATATGTTGGGAACACGCGTGTCTAAAAAACCAGACCCATTGGTGTTAACTCGCAACCAACTCAACTAATTCCATGGCCCCAAAGGGGCTACAGGGTTTGGAAACTACTTGGCCAAACCCATTGGTGTTTACTTATTTTTTAAAACTTTTTGCTAATGGCATAAAACGTTAATGATTCTTATTGTTTTTTGTAATGCTCATGGCATAAAACTTTTTGTTCATGGCCAAGCCCACTCAACATTGGCTCCTTCACCTTACTTCATATTGTTTCTTTTTGCAGTTTCCTTTTTTTTCATTAATCCATGCATTGAAGTATAATAAAAAGGCCAACCTTTCTCGTGCACAACACCATCTACCATAAAACCTAGGGCCCAAAAAATAGTATTCAGCACGTGCACATGGCTATTCTGTTAAGGCATTCCAACAAACACCTTGAATGCAATATAAATTTACTAAAGGAAACAAAAAGCAAAGAAAACAAAGATGATGTATAGTTTATTCTATTTAGGCATTCTTACAAACACCTTAAAAGCAAAGAAATTACATAGTGAGAAGGAAGATTACCTGGAATAAAAAAGGAGAAAAGTAAAAGGTAGGATTCTTGTCTTTCTTCCACTTTCTTTTTGTTGGAGTTTATTCGGTGGTGTACAGAAGGACAGAGAGGAGGGAGGGAGACGAAGTACAGAGAGGACAGAGGACAAAGGGAGGGGAAACCGAATGGCGGAATGGGGAGCATCGGAGGGTGAGAGCGTTAATTGGTTTTGGATATGGGGCAGACGTAATTGTGAGGAGGAGACCGCAAACCTAGAAATTAATTCAGCCGTTGGATTTATGTGGGGATAGATTTGGACACTTGATTTATGTACAAACATAAAACTAAAAAATTAAAATTAAAAAAACAGAGAAGACAAAAGGCGTAGTTTAGATATGCTCCACAATTTGTTACAAAGCTCTTAAAAGAAAGCTAGAAGGTGTATTCCTGTGAATTTTCCTTTCCACTACATACATGTGTTGCCTTCCCTTTCCTAGCCATTGCTTCTTTTCTTGGTATATATCCTGATTAATAAATACGTAAAATGTATTAAGGGTACTAAATATGATTTGCAGGAAACTTTTTTTGTTTATATGGTGGAGTCGTACCTCATGGGTATGGATGACATTTTGGTCCCGTTCATCACGGATTACGATTCCAATATTTCTGTCTCGGAGAGGTTGAACCTGCATGTACAAATTCCATTGAGAAATGTCTCCAAAAAAAAAAAAAAAAAACCTTGGTCGAAGATTAAAAAAAGGAGTTTAAAACAATTTAAGGGTCATACCTGTGCATTCTAGTTTCTCATGAGATAGATTACTTTTTCTTTTCCTTTGCATGACATTTGTTTTGCTTGAACTATCAACTCATATAAACGTAGGTAGAGTATTGGTAAAGTTTGCCAAAGATAATAGTGAAAAAGATTGCAACTTAAAGGACACGTTGGGAACACGCGTGTCTAAAAAACCAAACCCATTGGTGTTAACTTGCAACCAACTCAACTAATTTCACAGCCCCAAAGGGGCTATAGGGTTTGGAAACTACTGGGCCAAACCCATTGGTGTTTACTAATTTTTTTAAACTTTTTGCTAATGGCAGAAAACGTTAATGATTCTTATTGTTTTTTTTAATGCTCATGTCATAAAACTTTTTGTTCATGGCCAAACCCACTCAACATTGGCGCCTTCACCTTACTTCATATTGTTTCTTTTTGCAGTTTCCTTTTTTTTCATTAATCCATGCATTGAAGTATAATAAAAAGGCCAGCCTTTCTCGTGCACAACACCATCTACCATAAAACCTAGGGCCCCAAAAAAATAGTATTCAGCACATGCACATGGCTATTCTCCTTCACCTTACTTCATATTGTTTCTTTTTGCAGTTTCCTTTTTTTTCATTAATCCATGCGTTGAAGTATAATAAAAAGGCCAGCCTTTCTCGTGCACAACACCATCTACCATAAAACCTAGGGCCCAAAAAAATAGTATTCAGCACATGCACATGGCTATTCTCCTTCACCTTACTTCATATTGTTTCTTTTTGCAGTTTCCTTTTTTTCATTAATCCATGCGTTGAAGTATAATAAAAAGGCCAGCCTTTCTCGTGCACAACACCATCTACCATAAAACCTAGGGCCCAAAAAAATAGTATTCAGCACATGCACATGGCTATTCTCCTTCACCTTACTTCATATTGTTTCTTTTTGCAGTTTCCTTTTTTTTCATTAATCCATGCGTTGAAGTATAATAAAAAGGCCAGCCTTTCTCGTGCACAACACCATCTACCATAAAACCTAGGGCCCAAAAAAATAGTATTCAGCACATGCACATGTCTATTCCATTAAGGCATTCCAACAAACACCTTGAATGCAATATAAATTTACTAAAGGAAACAAAAAGCAAAGAAAACAAAGATGATGTATAGTTTATTCTATTTAAGCATTCTTACAAACACATTAAAAGCAAAGAAAACAAAGATGATGTATAGTTTATTCTATTTAAGCATTCTTACAAACACCTTAAAAGCAAAGAAATTACATAATGAGAAGGAAGATTACCTGGAATAAAGAAGGAGAAGAGTAAAAGGTAGGATTCTTGCCTTTCTTCCACTTTCTTTTTGTTGGAGTTTATTCGGTGGTAACCATCTTACCCAAGAAAGCTCCCAAGTGTACAAATATCAACCCTCGAGTTCATCACTTCATTAAGAGGAAAGCCTTTCTTTTTTCTTTTTTTCTCTTTTTACTTCAGACAACAACATTTTCGAGAAGGCCTTCGGCCACTTGAGACGCAAATATGACGAAGTGCATCCTCAAGAGTGAAGCCCTCACAAAGGTTAGTTTATGCTTTTCCAAATTTGCTTTTTGGGTTACATTTGCCAATGGATTTCTGATACTATGATTTATATATTCAGGGAAATTAGAATAATGCATGGTGAGGAAATCATAAATAAAATTTAGCTTCTCTCTTTGTTTTCTTCATTAATTTTCTTAAATCCGACACGAAATCAAGAGCAACATTTGAGAATACTAAGGATGCATGCCAATCTCTTGAACCGACAACTGTATCTGTTTTTTTTTTTTGTCTAATGTGTTGTCTCATATGAACTTTTTTCAACACCCATTCATATTTTTATACTTTTCCAATTCCTCTCGTTGAATTGAATGATTAATCTTAAAAATTACAATGAAAAACTAAACAAAAAGTTACGAAAATTTAAAAAAAAAAACCAAAAAAAATCTGGCCAAATAAATTTACAACATCGCAACCTCAGATTGACGTTCACTTTTTAGAACTCGTCAATAACCTAGATCACGCCAAAAATTAATCATGTTTGATGATTATTGGAACCAACGGACATACTATTAGTTTTTCACCTGTTTTGAGAAAGAGAGATCAGAGGCGGCCGATTTTTGAACAAATATTTCCCTCATAAAAGTAGTGTTAGCAACAAACTCTGAATTTTCTGGGGCTTCAAAAGAACTGTCCAACGGAAAATTCGGCTGGGTCACTATTACAAAGCCCATCAAAATTTGGATCAAAATGGGCCGATTTGATCGAATGAGGAGCCCAATGTGAATCTACCAGATCTTCTTCTTCTTCTTTTTGAAAGGAATCTACCAGATCTAGACGTCCAGATAATAATGGGCTTCCGAAGCAGCCCGGCCCATTCAAAAATAACGGCTGATTCAAAAATAACGGCTGATCCAAAAGAAAAGGATTCTACTCATCGTTTTTGGTAGTATAGAAGAAGCTAGGGAAAATGACAACGTTTTGGTAATTGGACCAAAAGAAAAGGATTCTACCCATCGTCTTGGGCCGTCATTTTCCCAAGAAAAGCTACCCAAAAGACACACGTTTTGGTAATTGGACCCACAAGCCCACATCATAAACCCAACCCAGCCCAATACTGGGAGAAACTATGCGGTGGCCCACACTGTTGTTTTCATCCCCGGGAGAAAGTATTCATGTAACTGTGACATCAAAGGGCGTGCTAATGTGGTGTCGTAGTTTCATGTCCGGTCGTGCATGTGCGCGCGAGATGGGGTTGAGGCCAAGCTGAGGCCACTCATATTGTTAGCTCACTTTTTTTTTTGTGTGTCACCTCGGTCATGGGCCCACCTCATGCGCACATAGCCAAACAAGAGTGGAACTGTGACATCACATCAACACGCCATGTGGTGTCACAGTTACATGAAATACTTTCTCCGGTCTCACTGAAGATGGTTGAAACTCACATTGTGTTTGATTAAAGTTTTAGGTGGGTCCTATTCAAAGTTACAGGGTTCTACTTATCTATCCCACTATGAGCGGTGAAGCACCACATGCCGGTGCCCTAACGCTACCACTCAATAATAAATCATACCTAATGTGGAGAAGTTATATATACTAGTGAAGCAACAACTTAACAATCTAATCTTCCAATAAAACATTAACATCCATTATGTTAGAACTAGCTCATATGTTAAATATAAAGAGATACTAAGGAGTTCTAGAAAGAAGACCAGATGCCGGAGCAAAGCGGAACAAGTAGAGCGAAGTGCAACGAGTGGAGCGTAGCGGAGCGACGGCATCTAGCCCATCATCGATGATCCAGTGAAAGTAGACTGGGCCGAAGGCCCAGGCATTCCGTAATTTGGGGGGTGTGCCCCCCGCGGTATGGTACGTTATCATACAAGGGTATTTTTGGGATACAGACCAAATACCAGGTTAGGGCAAGAATAGAGTCGGTATAAATACTCTATGTTGTAAATACTATTTCGTAACTGTGATAATAAAGAACAGCAGCCATCTCGCTCCCGTGGACGTACCCGGTACTGGGGAACCACGTATATCTATGTGTTGATTTCTTTACTGTCTTATACTCGTAAATCGTGTGCGCGTGTATGACGATCCTAACACACTATTATATCTATTAAACTCTGGCTTTTCCTAATTCTAAAACATTGTCTACCTATGTAATTGCAGTACATTTTGGAAACTAATGCCTATCCCAGAGAGCATCCCCAACTCAAGGATTTGAGAGAGGCAACTGTTAATAAGTACAACGAAAAGTAAGTTTTCTCAATCGGTACAGCTTGTTCAGCATTTCCATGGTTTTTCATTCATTTCAAGCTCATTTCTGAATTCCAATTTTCAATAATAAATGCTAATATGATTCTCAAATGGTTCATTATCAAGCGGTTTTGGGTGGAATTCATTGGCTTGTGAATATGTAACTTCCACTTGTGATTGATTTTCTCCTTGGAATCTCAGAGTAGAAGTTATCATCTAAAAACTTGCTTTGTAGGAGTGTAATGATCGTGCCTGTCGATGAAGGACAACTTATTTCGATGCTTCTAAAGATCATGAATGCCAAGAAGACATTGGAGATTGGTGTTTTTACTGGTTATTCTCTCCTCGCTACGGCTCTTGCTCTTCCGGATGATGGCAAGGCAAGTCTTCCATTGATAATATGCAAGTTAGCTTAGGCGGAATTTTTCTGAAAATTATGGCTGAGAAAAATAGTCGCATGTTTCTCATAGGATCGTATCTGCCAGTCGAGGTGATTGGATGATCAAGCAAGCAAAACCTTTCCTTTTTTTTCTTTTTTTAAAATATCAGTGATAACAACATTTTTTCAGGTAATAGCGATTGATCAAGACAAAGAAGCTTATGAGGTAGGATTGCCATTTATTAGGAAGGCTGGTGTGGAGCACAAGATCAACTACATTCATTCCGATGGCATGATCGCGTTGAACAACCTCCTAAAAAATGTAAGTCCATAGCTCCAACTCTTCCCCCATATGCATATCTGTAATTCAAACTTAATCGCGATTATATAGATTATGATCTTATAGTTGATTTTCGCTGAGAATCGAAAATAGCTTTGATCTTTCCAGATATCACATCTTCTACTGGTTTCTTGGCTAGCTATTACCCTGACTTGTCAAGTTTTGCAAAATCAGATGGGATTGTCACCAGTTTTTACATATATTTGGCACCAATTGAAGATAAGTTGATCCAAAATGGAAGATTGTGTGGTCGATTACAACAGAGTCAGAAACTAATAAATGTAACCATAAAAGCCAAACGACAAGATTTCTGCAGTTGCAGTACACGCGGATATTGCCTACATTTTCTTTTGCCTCTTTTCCTCTCTTGCGCAGGACCGTTCCAACATGCTTCCTAATGTGATGCAGAGCAATACTCCTAGATGCACATATCTGCCACAAGAAAATTGCACAAAACACTCATTTGGATTTCGGCTTACAATTTTTGGATGTAAATGAATAGGAAGGTGATTGACCTCCAGTTATCTACTAATGCAGGAGAGACAGGAAGGGGAATTTGACTTTGCATTTGTGGATGCTGACAAGGAAAACTACATCAATTACCATGAGCTCCTGTTGAAGTTGGTTAAAGTTGGAGGTATCATAGCATATGACAACACTTTGTGGGATGGCAGTGTTGCCCCTTCTGAGCATGAAGAAGTGGAGGACACACCAAGGGATGCGTTGAGAAAGTTGAATACTTTCCTTGCTTCGGATTCTCGTATCGACTCATTGCTCGTCTCCATTGCCGATGGTCTCACCCTCTGCAGGCGCCTCTATTAGCAAAAACAAAAAGTTCGCCATAAATTTCACAACGGAATAAGTTCTAATTTCGGAATGTTCTATCTAGTTGAGTTTTACGTACGACATGGCCTTTTCTTTAGAAGATGTGCCAAAATAAGAACTCACTTTCTCAACCTTTGTTTCAAATACTCAAGTGTCAAGCACGTACTGACTTCACATGCTACTAGTAGTATTTATCTTTATATTGTAGGTGCAGCATGGATGCATGATATTCAATGATTCGAAATGTTGGATTTTTCCTTTCTTTGCATAAAATGGGTATATATGCCTCCTTTACGTATTCCGTCAAGGAGCATTGTCCCGACATCACATAACTATTTACAAGAGATTCCATGCATCACACTAAGAGACTGAAACTTAGGTCCTATCGCGTGCTTTGAGCACCAAAAAGTAGGCTTAACTTCCACTACAGAAGTACTTAAACTCAAGCATTAAACTATTTTGGAACAATTTTTTGGTGGCTAAACAAATTTAAAGACCGCGTTCAACATTCCTTGCAAAACTTCCAATTTCTCAAAATCACAAATGAGAGCATAAGAAAGATCAAGATATTTTTTTTATCAGTAAGAAAGAGACCGAGATACACACCTAACCACCTTTGAGAGTACTTAACGTACACTAACAAGTAAACGAGAGATGGATTCCACTAATTACGACTTTAAGATGCGTTACGACACGTCTGAAAGTACTTAACCACTGTCCAAAGAAAGAAAAAAAAAAAAGACAAATGTTTTTGGAACTCTGACCAAGACCAAGCATCCATATATACGGCCTTGATCTCACACCAATCGAGCCAAAACCTCACATTTGTAAATTTACTAAATTATTATAACTACAGGCAATAGAATTTAGAATATGATAATTTCCCTATTTTTTGTAGTAGTACTAGTTTATGGAGTAATTTATTGGGAAAATTACCGGTCAGTGGAGGACGAAGCCAATATTCACCACTTTCATGGTCTATAGTTTTGAAACTACCAATATATGGTACCATCTGTTTTAATCACCAATACATGGTAACCATAACACTGGTGAAATAGTGGGGACAATTTTGCCCTTAATATAAAACGGCGTCATAAGATCAAAACCCTTTTACCTTCTCCTTCTCATTCTCATTCTCTCTCTCAAAACAATACGTACAGACCCAGAGCACTTCAAAATCAAAACAGACCAAGTCTCTCTCTCTCTAAGCTTTGGTCTCGATTGCTCTCGGCTTTGATCCAAAAGAATCGAAGACGTGCACGAAGAATCGAAGACGTGCGCGAAGAATCGAAGACGTGCGCCATTGATTCCGTCCCAATCCATTCACCCCAGTCATGTAAGTTTTTTTTCCTGATTAGGGTTTGATATGTATGGGTTGCAAGTACAAACTGTATTAGTTTTATTTTTTTCCTGAAAGGATTCATACCCAGACTAGTCCTACCTCTCCTTCTAATGCTCGAACTCTTGTTGGAGTCCGAGCTTAAAGGACTAGGCTTGCAGACACTTCCTAGTCCAAATGAAGAGTCCTTAGGAAAGGAGGATCTATTGATGAACCATGGGACTAAATTGACATCGGAGAGAATGGGCATGCCACAGATGAGAAAAATAGAGTAGGCTCCGAAGCGAGTTCCGAGAAAATATCGAAAGAAAGATTGGTGCATTTTGGCAAGGGCGAACAAGTGTTCTAAATTGTGCTAAGTCTGGGGATGGCACATCCCCAGTGGCCCGATTCAAGCCATGAAAAAAGCCTTGCTTACATCTTGCCCACTCTAACCCTTACCTAGGCTAAAGGGAGTCCCCTGTACTTAGATTTCCCTTTTTCCAAACTACACAAGACCAGTATATGCGACATTGTTGTTAATAAGAACAATCGGGTGAGGGATAAACCTGAGTTAATATGGGGCGTTGGGTATGAGTTTACCAAAGTTACCAGAAAATATTAAATATTAACTTTGACATAGCAGGATACTCAAGTAGCAGTACTGAAATGATTGAAACAGAAAACAAGATTTAATGGTCTAACATATAACGTAAATCTCAATGCTTGTATGGACATATCACAAAACAAAAACAAAAAAGGATAAGCATGTGAGCTTTGTAAATGATTTTGACCACAGAATATTGTAGTTACAACAGGTGGCATCACTGGCTTATTGTGTTTGGAGTAGAAAGTTTCCAGTGATTATTCCAAAACTTTGTGCCTGAAGGGCACTGATATTTGTATGGAGCATACGACGTTTGGTGAATTGTGCACTCTGTTGTGGTGTAGTGGTAATAATGAATGTTTATTAAATTGGTTTACCTTTAGAAAAACCTTAGTTAAGAGCGCATATATATGGATGAACATTGTGATTTTTGAAGTGAGATTTTGTGGTATATCTGAATGATCCTTTTTGGTGTTGGTCACGGAACATTGTGGTTAGCTACAAAAGGGGCATGATATGCACCCTTTTAAGGATGTTTATGGAGACTTACCCTTATGAGTTATAAGTACGATGCTTATCATGGTGCGTATGGACTGATACATAGGGTTTCATAAATGTCAAGCTGTCTCTTAAGCACCCTCAAAATTGATAACATTTGGTTCTTTGATCTTTACTCAGTGATTCCCTCTGAAAACGTTGTTTAGCTTTTTCGGTCATCCCTGTCTTTTAATTTTTCATGGTCTCTTCAATTCCACTCCCTTGTCCGTATGAGAGTAGTAACTAGTAAGTGTTAGGTAGATAAGATTTATTTAACCAGCTGAGGATTTACATGAACTAAATGATATGCAACCCCATAAATCCTATAGTTGTCATTTTCCAGGCCTTCTTTATCTAACATTGTGGTCCCTTACCGATCCAGCTATTATGCTTCTTGTTACTAATTTGTTTGGAAATGGTTTATTCCCACTAAATCACATGATTATGGTTTTGATTCACCAACTTCCTTACCCTGAGGGATGAGAGCTAGTATCATGCTATTTTGCCTTTTAGCATGTGTGGTGTGCTTTACGAGGTTATTGTGAAGGGAAAGTTCTTGTTAACTGGTTTAAAAAAAGAGTAAGCCTTGAAGTAGATCCTGACAGAGCTACAAATTTCAGGTTTTTGACTTTAAACCACCAATGTTTGAGAAACCTACGAGCATATCATGGGGTGCACTTGATGCATATTATTAGCAATTGTTGCTTGTGTGCAATTTTTTTTGTTTCTTTTATATTTCATGCATATTATTACCAACTGTTACTGAAATATATTTTAAAATTTGCCAAATGAAGGGCGAGTACGAGTAGAGGACAAAAGCGACCCCGGACTGAAGAAGTGAGTAAGGCAAAGGGACGTACAATGACCAATCCCCATATAATTTTCAAGTATGTATTTGTTAGTACAATATTGCTTATTGGTTATGGATACATGTGTTGAATTCCGGCAACAATTTTCTGTTCACATTAAGTAATGCAATTTGTTCTTTTACTAATGCAGGAAAGAGTTCATGCAAGGTGTCAGAGAGGCAGAGCCTTCTACCAAATACATTCTAAAAACGGTTAGATGCTATTGTAATAAGAAGTAATAATACTTAGTTGATGTTGTGTTACTAATGTTTGTCTTGATTATGCAGCTTATGAAAAGAGCTGCGAAGAGGTGGAAGGAAATGCCTGAGGCGGACAAAGCGCCATACATTCAAAGTGCCAATGAAGCGAAGGCGAAAAAACCGAAGGAGAAAAGGAAGACTGCATTGGTATGGATTTGTGCATTGAGTATTTGTTAGTTATTGTATATTTTTTGAAGTAATATGCATGTCAAAGTCATGCTCTTATCCAACATTTCGTTGAAGTTCAAATGTTTTGTGACCAAAATTTATAATCATTGCATTGTACAGCCCATATTTCGAAGTAGGTGTTCGCCGAAGAAATTGGGGGAATTAAATAAGAAGCTGACCAATAATCAAAGAAAAGCTATTGAACGACTTGGTTTTGGGTCGCTTCTCAATGTCCAATGCAATATGTTTCCTCGGGACTTCATATGGAAGTTGGTTGAACACTTCAACCCCAAGACGAGGACGTTGGAATTTGGGAGGTTGAGGACGTATGAAATAACTACTGCTAATGTGGCGCGAGCCCTGGGTCTCAAACTTGGTGGTGTACGTACCAGTTCCCACCAACTGTGAAGACGATCATGTCAAGCACATTGAGTCCCTATTTTTAGAGAAAGGGAAAAAGCTGACTAGAGGACTGACTGTGAAGATGATGGACCATGTGTTTGATAAGAAGACATCTGGGAAAAAGTTTAAAACTGCTTACGTTCTTTATGCCTTGTGTTGCTTCCTTTGTCCTACGACGAAGGATGAAGCAGGCCCAAAGTTATTTCCGGATGTTATGGATCTGGATGCAATTCCAAATTATGCATGGCCTTAGTTTGTTCTTGACTGGTTGATTCGTCAAATTACAATGTACAAGAACAGAGGTGCAAAGGCCACAAAAAAAGCAGGGAAGATTGAGGCCCCAGGCGTTGGTGGTTGTGTTCTACTCCTCATGGTAATGTGCATTGTATTTACTTTGTTGCCCTTACATTTACAAAATGCCTGGATGGTGCGAAATACATGTGTTAATGTAATTTTGAATTTTTTTTGCAGCTTTTATATTTCGATAAAGAGCCGATGGGTATGACTGTGGGTCAAGAGGGTGGTCCATTGATTGAGTGTTGGACGCAACAGCATATACAGGAACGCATTGGTAAGGAGGAGAATTTAGAGCTTTTGGACCCCACTTTAAGTCAATTTCCGCAGCCCTGCCTTCGGCATCCGGTCAGTCAACAGTTATTTACTTTTGTTGATGGTACAAGCTATTTCATTCAACTAAGTCTTATATCTTATATGTCTCTCCTCCGCAGATCTCTATTCAAGGTTTTTAGTTGGCGAAGAGAATGTTTATTCAACAGGTGGACGTATCCGATACATTTTTGGATTAGTATCCTGCTTTTAGAATAAGTTTTTGGTATCCCAATATGTTTCGTATATGCGCGGATACGTGTTGGATACGCTTGGATATGAATCCCGTATCCCGGTAGCGGATATCTTCAAATACCAGTTTCGATTAGTTTTCGAGTAAATTATGTGGCACAAAGGGAAATGAGTAAGAGATGGAGTATGTATTATGTAAAAAATCTCTCTAATAACGTCTGTGTTTTTTAGTTTTTTGGGGTGTGTTTGATAGCACTTCATTGGTTCTAGTTGTTGTGAGTCCTAGTGAGCAGAGGGGGCAACTATTCGAAATTCAATTCATTTCGGACGGGGCAACTCTATGCGGCAGACTTTCAGTCCACTTTGAACGCATTTCTGCTACTGTTCGAAATTCCAAAATTTATGGTTTTGCCACCAAATTAAGCGTTCTTCTACGTGTTAGCTTTCATTCTCAATGTTGTCAGTTTATTTGGACCAAGTTAGATGACTACCAACCTTCTTTCAGCAAACAAAGAGCACGTCAAAATATGAAAAAGACTTTATGTTATATTCAAAACGACCATTACATTAATTGAAAATGACCAAGTCATGTAGAGTTCGAGAAATCTGATCTCCAACTCAACCTCAACCTTCCCTAGGCCAAAAAGGGGCAAGTCAATTTATGAAAAAGACTTTTTATTATATTGAAATAGACCATTACTTTTGTTGATAAAGACCAAGTCATATCTTGTTCAGTAAATATCATCTCCCATTCAAACTGAACTAACCTTCTTTGAGCAAAAAAAAAGGCACGTCAAAAAATGAAACAGACCTTATGTTATATGGAAAAAGACCATTACATTTATTCAAATAGACCAAGTCAAATAGAGTTTGACGAATGTCATCTCTGAGTCAACTTGAACCAACCTTCTTTGGGCAAAAAAAGAGCACGTCTCAAAATCAAAAAGACTTTCTGTTATATTAAGAAGACCATTACATTTATACAAATAGACCAAGTCAAATATAGTTCGACAAATGTCATCTCCGAGTCAACTTGAACCCACCTGCTTTGGGCAGAAAAAGAGCACGTCGCAAAATCAAAAAGATTTTATGTTATATTTAAAAAGACCATTACATTTATTCAAACAGACCAAGTCAAATAGAGTTCAACAAATGTATCTCCGAGTCAACTTGAACCAACTTTCTTTGGGCAAAAAAAGAGCACGTCGCAAAATCAAAAAGACTTTATGTTATATTAAAAAAGACCATTACATTTATTCAAATAGACCAAGTCAAATAGAGTTCGACGAATGTCATTTCCGAGTCAACTTGAACCAACCTGCTTTGGGCAGAAAAGGAGCACGTCACAAAATCAAAAAGACTTTATGTTATATTTAAAAAGACCATTACATTTATTCAAATAGACCAAGTCATTCTGTGTTCGACGAATGTCATCACCGAGTCAACTTGAACCAACCTGCTTTGGGCAGAAAAAGAGCACGTTGCAAAATCAAAAAGACTTTATGTTATATTTAAAAATACCATTACATTTATTCAAATAGACCAAGTAAAATAGAGTTCGACGAATGTATCTCCGAGTCAACTTGAACCAACCTTCTTTGGGCAAAAAAGAGCTCGTCGCAAAATCAAAAAGACTTTATGTTATATTAAAAAAGACCATTACATTTATTCAAATAGACCAAGTCAAATAGAGTTCGACGAATGTCATCTCCGAGTCAATTTGAACCAACCTGCTTTGGGCAGAAAAGAAGCATGTCACAAAATCAAAAAGACTTTATGTTATATTTAAAACGACCATTACATTTATTCAAATAGACCAAGTCATACTGGGTTCACGAATGTCATCTCCGAGTCAACTTGAACCAACCTGCTTTGGGCAAAAAAAGAGCACGTTGCAAAATCAAGGGTCTCTTCTTCCACAAATATGTTAACCTCATCCTCATTCAAATAGAACATCATAGAAACACCATATGCATCCCTCATACGCAAATGCTTCGACTTGTCTCAGCTTGTACTATAAAATAATGACTTCCCATTGGGGCTCATATCCATGCGAGAGCAAACTTTGACGACTAACTCCTCAAACGATATGCCCTCCTCAAACGAAAGCTTACCAATCAGTACATTTTGGAAACTAATGCCTACCCCAGGGAGCATCTCCCTGGCCAACTCAAGGAACTCAGAGAGGCCACCCTTAACAAGTACACTGATTGGTAAGCTTTCTCGATTGACACAGTTCGTTTAGCATTTCCATGATTTTTCCGTTCCTCTTATTATGCTGATTTCTTTATTTCCAATTTTTAATAAATGCAAATATGATTCTTGAATTGTTTTATTATCAAGCAGTTTTTAAATGCGAAAAAGCTATGGAAACTGACCATATGTGCATCGACAGTGCACAGATCGGCACCCGGGGCTCACTCTGGATCCCGCATGGACAATCCAAGCCGTTTTAATAATTTTAAAATAATTTTTCGAGTGGGCCTTTGAAAACCCAGCTCAATACAATAAGTGTAGTTGCTTGATCCAATCTTCTAATTTTTCATTCAGATTACAGACTGAAAAGGATCCTAGCTAATTCCATTTTTTAAGATGGATGTGTTCTTAATCGCGTCCTCCAATATGTTGGAAATGCACGAAATGATTATTATTTTTATCTGAAACTTAAGACAACTTTCTATAACAAACTAAAAATTACTATGAAATGGAGGGAAAGAAAAGAAAAAAAAAAAAAACTACTCCACTGAAAAATTAGAAGATTGGATCAAGCAATTACACTTATCGTATTGAGCTGATTTTTCGCGGCTCACTCGAAAAATTGTGATTGATTTTCTCCTTGGAATCTCAGAGTAGAAGTTATCATCTAAAAACTTGCTTGTAGGCGGAGTGTAATGATCGTGCCTGTTGATGAAGGTCAACTTATTTCGATGCTTCTAAAGATCATGAATGCCAAGAAGACATTGGAGATTGGTGTTTTTACTGGTTATTCTCTCCTCGCTACGGCTCTTGCTCTTCCCGATGATGGCAAGGCAAGTTTTCCATGGATAAATTCAAGTTAGCCTCTCTCACTTTTTCTCTCAGCCTTAGCGAAAGTTAGTATTGTTAGATTAGCACATTAGAGTTGTTGAACTCATGACCTCCTTACTCCTAGGCCCTAGCACCTAAGTGCACCTCTTATTCTCCTAATGCCGTTGGGCCAAAAGTCTCTTGGCACAAAAGCAAGTTAGCTTAGGCCTATTATTTCTGAAAATATGTCTGAGAAATAGTCGCTTAGGACGGTATAACTGGAACTAAAGGAAATTGGGGGAGGGGCAGCCTCTCTCTCTCTCCTAGCCCATCTACTATTTTCATCACTGTACAAACTCCAAGTCTTCTTCGCCCATCTCAGTAGCATGTCCACAATTGCGATCCCCATGGCGAGAAAGTACCATGGTCGTGAACGCAAGTCCAGCGTCCTCGAGCGGCAAGTCCCATGGTCGGAAGACCTCGTGGGCCGCATTTTTCATTCCCTCCCGCTTGTGTTTCAATCTGTAGATCTTGCTCATGCCAGACTGTACCGAGAAGGAGAACGGTCTGGATCAATGATAGATTACAGCGGACTATGGGTTTTTTTTCTTTTTGGGCGGCGGCGGCTGAAAGTTTGATCCAGCAGCGGTGGCAGTAGCAAATGGTTAGGGTTAGGTTTTAACTTTTTAGTTTTTAGTTTTTGGGTTATGTTTTAGGGTCTTTTTGTGTTTCCTCCCGGTTGGGTCTCCCTCAGTTCAGGTTTTCCTACCCCAGATCTGGGGCCTAATAATGTTTCTGCAGGTTTTGATGGGGCTTCGTTTTGTGGTTCATGGGATCCGTTTGTTGCTTGCTTCTTGTGCCCACCGTGGCCGCGAAAGTTTGCCAACCATTCTCAATGCCTACTTGTTTTCGTCTAGGAGGTTATTGCTGTTGTGAGGTTCTGGATGTTTTCGTCTAGGAGGTTGTTGCTGTTGTGAGGTTCTGGAGTTATATGTTTATAATCTAGACCTCCTGTCACTGTTTCTGTTTGAGATAATCTTTGGTTGTATACGTTTCCGTATAAATGAAATCTTCTACCATAAAAGTAAAGGAAATTGAACGAACAAACAAGCAAGAAAACCCTTTTCTTGCTTGATCATTAAAAGATCACAGAAAAAAAGTGACAGCAGCATTTAGAATAAATTTTGCTACGTAACCATCGAAATTTAGAATAAAATTTTGCAGGTAATAGCAATTGATCCAGACAGAGAAGCTTATGAGGTAGGATTGCCATTTATCAGGAAGGCTGGTGTGGAGAATAAGATCAACTACATTCAGTCTGATGGCATGATCATCTTGAGCAACCTCCTCTCAAATGTTAAGTCTTTTAGGACAGCTCTGGTTCTGTATTTCAAAATCTAATTGCGGCCGGTCACACATATTTTAATGTTATAGCTGATTTTCGCTGAGAATGGTAGATAGCTTTAATCTTTCCAGATATCACATCTACTAGTTTCTTGGCTACTACCCTGACTACGTTATGTTTCGCAAGATCCTATGGTTTTCTAACATATATTTGGCTGCTTTGGCACCATTTGATCGCAGACAAGCTGATCCGAAATAGAGTAAGATCGCCTGGTCAAGTGCACCGTAGAGTCGAAGACTAAAGAAAAATAATAAGATTACTGCAATTGCAGTATGACGACTATTGCCTACATTTTCTGCTGTCTCTTTCCCTCTCTTGCTGAATTACTCGCCGCCACAAGAAAATTGCGCAAAACATATCATGCCGAGATTTTGAATTTTCATTTTTGGATAAAAATGGATATATATAGGTAGGTTATTGACCTTAACAGTTCTACTAATCATGTAGGAGAGACTAGAAGGGGAATTTGACTTTGCATTTGTGGATGCTGACAAAGAAAACTATATAAACTACCATGAGCTCCTATTGAAGTTGGTGAAGGTTGGAGGTATCATAGCATATGACAACACTTTGTGGCAAGGCAGGGTTGCCCATTCTGAGCATGAAGAAGTGGAGGACACATACAGGGATACTTTGAGAAAGGTGAACAGTTTCCTCGCTTCCGATTCCCGTATCGATCCGTTGCTCGTCTCCATTGCCGATGGTCTCACCCTCTGCAGGCGCCTCCGTTAGCCAAATAATCATGGAAGAAGTCGCAAAAGAATAAAATACTAATCGTATTATTGTATGTTTTACGGTGCGGCCTTTTTTCTCTCTCTTTTTAGAATTGGTATATGTGGCCTTTTCTTTAAAGGGAAAATGACAGCTAAGGACGTGTTTTGATAATTAATACCCGCCAATGACATTTTCAGTATTAACAAATGTTCTCAGCATGTCCTTGGCGGGTATTAATTATCAAAACACGTCATGGGCCGTCATTTTTCCTTCTTTAAATCTTGCTAAAATAAGAAATCTCCTTCTCCACTTTCTTTCTTGTTGTAACTATGTTCTTGAGGTGGTGTGTAATAAAATGTCATTAGTACTCTTTATTGTATTGTAAAGACTCTGTCTATCAGTCATCAGACGTGATACATGGTAAGGATTCCTCATCTACCTGTTCACCACCTTAATTAGGTCTTGGATTCTTGAATTTGTGGACACAAAAGAAAAGGACTTGAAGTTTTTTTGGGACATCTTTATATAAAAACATATTTTGGTCATTTACCGGGACAAATAAAGTTGGATGTTTCGTAAAGATCCTTACCGGTATCGGGTTGAAATAATTTTTTATAGGAACCCTAAACAAAATATTTTTAACAAAATGAGTGACTCCGATTATGTTAGTGGGGCCCGAAACGAGTCCCAAAACCATATGTGCATGGAGAGTATGTACTCCTTTGTCTGTGCGAGTAGCACTAGTGTTTTCAGAAATCGTTGTCGCCACAAAATAGCGTGAATGCAATTTTTTTTTGCTTTTTATTTATTTATTAATATTTCGGCTACTGCTGCCACCTCAGAGGGCCCAAGCACAAACCTCAAAGAAAACCCTAAATCTATCCGGCTACTGCTGCCACCTCAGAGGGCCCAAGCACAAACCTCAAAGAAAACCCTAAATCTATCCGGCTACTGCTGCCACCTCAGAGGCACTGCCACCACCGCCCAAGAAATCTGACCGCAGCAACCACCACAGCACACCGACCACACCACCCACTTTTACCAGGAAACCACGCGTTGAGCAGCAGCAACAAGGGCGGCAGCAGGAAGTGACGATTGCCACCCTTCCAAACGCAACCCAAGCCCACCACAAATAGGCAGCCCAGCCACCGAGCTCCACCATCTGCCGCTACACCGCACCAGCAGCAACATCAAAGAGGACGAAGCCGACGGTCGACGCAGGATGCAGAACACGAGAAACACGAGTAGCAAAGCCAAGACCCACACGCCGTTAGGCCATGACCGAACTCACCCAACAGTGAGAACGGCGGGAGATCTCGCAAAAAGAAAGTGTGGTTGATCAAATTTGATGTGTGTAAATTCACATTCAATGAAGATGGCAAAAAGAAAGTGCATGTGGTTGTAAAAATGGAGAGTGTCGAAATCAATTACCGTCTAAAAATGATCAAATATTCCGAGGAGTAGATTTGGAATCAGATTCTCAATTAATTAGTAGCTGTGCGAATGATCAAAGAAGGCCCAACTAGCTAGCAAATATTCTCCACTCAAGTGGAGTCTCTCGTTGAGGAATATTGCCGGGCAATGCTCGATCGAGCATAGTATCTGATGCACTGGCTAGAATAGGAGAGTTGCTCAAGATCCGATCGAGACGGGACTAGGATTTGCGCATAGGGGAGGCCGAAACTCAGATACTGAAATTTCATATACATTTGTGCATGGTTGAATTTTTAAAATTTCCTTTCATACAAATTTATGGATTTTTATGACAATAGTTAATTTTTATTGCGTGTGTTGGGTGATTTATGAATTTTGAAAATTTTTGACCTACTTGAACATTTTTTGCACCTCGATTTGTCACGCGCATATACCGTAATTTACTTTGTTGCTATCCATTTTTTTTATAACATGTCCTCCCTTTGCTCATTGTTCGATCTGTGCCCGACATTCGCTTGTATATATATATAGAGAGAGAGAGAGAGAGTGCCCACCCCTACATTTCTTGCATGTGCACACGTGCTAACCATCTTACCCAAGAAAGCTCCCAAGTGTTCAAATATCAACCCTCGAGTTCATCACTTCATTAACAGGAAAGCCTTTCTTTAATTTTTTCTTATTTTCTCTTTTTACTTTAGACAACAACATTTTCGAGAAGGCCTTCGGCCACTTGAGACGCAAATACTATGAAGAAGTGCATCCTCAAGAGTGAAGCCCTCACAAAGGTAATTAGTTTATGCTTTTCCAAATTTGCTTTATGGGTTACATTTGCCAATGGATTTCTGATACTATGATTTATTCAGGGAAATTAGAATAATGTATGGTGAGGAAATCATAAATAAAATTTAGCTTCTCTCTTTGTTTTCTTCATTAATTTTCTTAAATCCGACACGAAATCAAGAGCAACATTTGAGAATACTAAGGATGCATGCCAGTCTCTTGAACAGACAACTGCATATCAAACGTACATCTGTACATCTGGGTTTTTTTTTGTCTAATGTGTCGTCTCATATGAACTTTTTTCAACACCGATTCATATTTTTATACTTTTCCGATTCCTCTCATCGAGTTGAATGATTAATCTTAAAAATTACAATGAAAAACTAAACAAAAAGTGGTGTTAGCAACAAACTCTGAATTTTCTGGGGCTTCAAAAGAGCTGTTCAACGGAAAATTCGGCTGGGTCACTATAACAAAGCCCATCAAATTTTGGATCAAAATGGGCCGATTTGATCGAATTGAGGAGCCCAATGTGAATCTACCAGATCTTCTTCTTTCTTTTTTTTGAAAGGAATCTACCAGATCTAGACGTCCAGATAATAATGGGCTTCCGAAGCAGCCCGGCCCATTCAAAAATAACGGCTGATCCAAAAGAAAATGATTCTACTCATCGTTTTTGGTAGTATAGAAGAAGCTAGGGAAAATGACAACGTTTTGGTAATTGGACCAAAAGAAAAGGATTCTACTCATCGTCCTGGGCCGTCATTTTCCCAAGAAGCTATCCAAAAGACAACGTTTTGGTAATTGGGCCCACAAGCCCACATCATAAACCCAACCTAGCCCAATACTGGGAGAAACTATCCGGTGGCCCACACCATTGTTTTCATCCCCGGGAGAAAAGTATTCATGTAACTGTGACATCAAAGGGCGCGCTAATGTGGTGTCACGGTTTCATGTCCGGTCGTGCATGTGCGCGCGAGATGGGGTTGAGGCCAAGCTGACGCCGCTCATACTGTCAACTCGCTTTCTTTTTTTTTGTGTCACCTCGGCCATGGCCCCACCTCATACGCACATAGCCAAACAAGAGTGGAACTATGACATCACGCCAACACGCTATGTGGTGTCACAGTTACATGAAATACTTTCTCTGGTCCCACTGAAGATGGTTGAAACTCACATTGTGTTTGATTAAAGTTTTAGGTGGGTCCTATTCAAAATTACAGGGTTCTACTTATCTGTCCCACTATGAGCGGTGAAGCACCACATGCCGGTGCCCTAACGCTACCACTCAATAATAAATCATACCTAATGTGGAGAAGTTATATATACTAGTGAAGCAACAACTTAACAATCTAATCTTCCAATAAAACATTAACATCCATTATGTTAGAACTGGCTCATATGTTAAATATGAAGAGATACTAAGGAGTTCTAGAAAGAAGACCAGATGCCGGAGTGGAGCCGAACGAGTGGAGCAAAGGGCAACGAGTGGAGCATAGCGGAGCGACGGCATCTAGCCCATCATCGATGATCCAGTGAAAGTAGACTGGGCCGAAGGCCCAGGCGTTCCGTAATTTGGGGGGTGTGCCCCCTGCGGTATGGTACGTTATCATACAAGGGTATTTTTGGGATACAGGCCAAATACCATGTTAGGGCAAGAATAGAGTCGGTATAAATACTCTATGTTATAAACACTATTTCGTAACTAGCAAAAAAAAACTGTGATAATAAAGAACAACAGCCGCTTCGCTCCCGTGGACGTACCCGGTACTGGGGAACCACGTATATCTATGTGTTGATTTCTTTACTGTCTTGTACTCGTAAATCGTATGCGCGTGTGTGACGATCCTAACACACTATTATATCTATTAAACTCTGGCATTTCCTAATTCTAAAACATTGTCTACCTATGTAATTGCAGTACATTTTGGAAACTAATGCCTATCCCAGAGAGCATCCCCAACTCAAGGATTTGAGAGAGGCAACTGTTAATAAGTACAACGAAAAGTAAGTTTTCTCAATTGGTACAGCTTGTTCAGCATTTCCATGGTTTTTCATTCATTTCAGGCTCATTTCTGGATTCCAATTTTCAATAATAAATGCTAATATGATTCTCAAATGGTTTATTATCAAGCGGTTTTGGGTGGAATTCATTGGCATTGACAGATGGTCTGGTCCAGTATGGAAACCAGTTTTGGGTCGATCAAACGGGGGGATTTCATGTTGCCGAAACATGCTTTTAAATCAAAATTTGAAGCTTTTGTGGTTTGGGAAGGTTTGGAAACAGGACTTCAATTCGGAAAAGCTTCAAAGCTGCAAATGGAGAATGCTTTGTCACGACGCTACTCACTAAACCATATGTTTGTTCTTCTGTTCTTGGATACGCCGTAAAACACCAAGTTTATTGTTCTGTTCTGGCTCTCAAGAAAGATTCACTTCAAATTAAAAGACAAATTTTCGTGGAGACTTGGATTGTGAATATGTAACTTCCACTTGTGATTGATTTTCTCCTTGGAATCTCAGAAGTGTAATGATCGTGCCTGTGGATGAAGGACAACTTATTTCGATGCTTCTAAAGATCATGAATGCCAAGAAGACATTGGAGATTGGTGTTTTTACTGGTTATTCTCTCCTCGCTACGGCTCTTGCTCTTCCGGATGATGGCAAGGCAAGTCTTCCATTGATAATATGCAAGTTAGCTTAGGCGGAATTTTTCTGAAAAATATGGCTGAGAAATAGTTCGCATGTTTTTGCTGCATAATTAGCCCATTCCGTCAACACTTAGGATCCGTTTTTTCAGGTAATAGCGATTGATCAAGACAAAGAAGCTTATGAGGTAGGATTGCCATTTATTAGGAAGGCTGGTGTGGAGCACAAGATCAACTACATTCATTCCGATGGCATGATCGCGTTGAACAACCTCCTAAAAAATGTAAGTCCATAGCTCCAACTCTTCCCCCATATGCATATCTGTAATTCAAACTTAATCGCGATTATATAGATTATGATCTTATAGTTGATTTTCGCTGAGAATCGAAAATAGCTTTGATCTTTCCAGATATCACATCTTCTACTGGTTTCTTGGCTAGCTAGTACCCTGACTTGTCAAGTTTTGCAAAATCGGATGGGATTGTCACCTGTTTTTACATATATTTGGCACCAATTGAAGATAAGTTGATCCAAAATTTAAGATTGTGTGGTTGAGTACAACACAGAGTCAGAAACTAATAGATGTAACCGTAAAAGCCAAACGACAAGATTTCTGCAGTTGCAGTATGCACGAATATTGCCTACATTTTCTTTTGTCTCTTTCCCTCTCCTGCGCAGGACCGTTCCAACATGCTTCCTAATGTGATGCAGAGCAATACTCCTAGATGCACATAGCTGCCACAAGAAAATTGCACAGAACACTCATTTGGATTTTGGCTAACAATTTTTGGATTTAAATGAATAGGAAAGTTATTGACCTCCAGTTATCTACTAATGCAGGAGAGACAAGAAGGGGAATTTGACTTTGCATTTGTGGATGCTGACAAGGAGAACTACATCAATTACCATGAGCTCCTGTTGAAGCTGGTTAAGGTTGGAGGTATCATAGCATATGACAACACTTTGTGGTTTGGCAGTGTTGCCCCTTCTGAGCATGATGAACAAGTGGAGGACACAGCAAGGGATGCGTTGAGAAAGTTGAATAGTTTCCTAGCTTCGGATTCTCGTATCGACTCATCGCTCGTCTCCATTGCCGATGGTCTCACCCTCTGCAGGCGCCTCCGTTAGCAAAAAGTTCGCTATAAATTAACTTCACAACGGAAAAAGTTCCAGTTTAGGAATGTTCTATCTATGTGAGTTTTTACGTACGGCATGGCCTTTTCTTTAGATGATGTGCCAAAATAAGAACTCACTTTCTCAACCTTTGATTACAATACTCAAGTGTAGGGCTGTAAACAAGCCGAATCAAGTCGAATATTAGAATGTTCAGATTCGTTCATTAAGTTTTTTAGCAAACTCGAGTTCGAGCCGAACTCAATGAAAATTATGACGAGCCGAACTCGAATCGAGCTTGCTTAGGTTTGGGTCGAACTCGAGCTTGTTCACGAGCCTGAACGACCCTATAATATCATATATTTATACTCTCATATAGGTCTAAAGTCGCAAATAAAAATTTTAGTATGTACATAAATACGTTCATATACATATAAAATGATAAAAACTTATACATAAGTAAGTTTTAAGTAATGATAAACGTGTAGACTTGTTGAGGTTCAATTTCGGTTCATTTAGTAGACAAATCGAACTCGAACGAGCCTTTATCGAGTCGAGCCTCGAACAGTTCACAAACGACTCAGTTCATTTACAGCCCCTACTCAAGTGTCAAGCAAGCACGTACTGACTTCACATGCTATTAGTATATATTCTTTATATTGTAGGTGCAGCATGGGTGATATTCAATTATTCGAGATGTTGGATTTTTTCCTTTCTGTGCATAAAATGGGTATATATGCCTCCTTTACGTATCCCGTCAAGGAGCATTTGTCCCGACATCACATAAACATTTACAAGAGATTACACCACACTCGCAAGAGACTGAAACTTAGGTCCTATCGCGTGCTTTGAGCACCAAAAAGTAGGCTTAACTTCCACTACAGAAGTACTTAAACTCAAGCATTAAACTATTTGGAACAATTTTTTGGTGGCTAAACAAATTTAAAGACTGCATTCAACATTCCTTGCAAAACTTCCAATTTCTCAAAATCACAAATAAGAGCATAAGAAAGATCAAGATATTTTTTTTATCAGTAAGAAAGAGACCGAGATACACGCCTAATCACCTTTGAGAGTACTTAACGTACGCTAATTAACAAGTAAACGAGAGATGAATTCCACTAATTAAGACTTTAAGATGCGTTACGACACATTTGAAAATACTTAACCACCGTCCAAAGAAGAAAAAGACAAATGTTTTTGAAACTCTAACCAAGACCAAGCATCCATATTTACGGCCTTGATCTCTCACCAATCGAGCCAAAACCTCACATTTGTAAATTATAATAATAACTACAGGCAATAGAATTAGAATATGATAATTTCCCTATTTTTTGTAGTAGTAGGAGTACTAGTTTATGGAGTAATTTATTTATTTATTTTGGTATGTCAGAGGTTCGGGGGTCCGCGGCCATCGGCCTGCCATGTGGAGACAACAATTAATACTTCAAAGTTCTTAATACTTACAATAGACTGTTGTCTACTTTCTTGTCTCCATCCATGCATGTAATCCTCACGTCTCCAAATTGTGTTTTTTTTTTTTTTTTAAACCGAGGAACAATCCTGCAGCCGAGCTATTATTGAACCCAACTGCGCATCTCCAACTTGTTAGATTATAGAATGAGGTTTTCACTAAAAGACCCAGGGATGCTACCAAGCGCCTCGGTGTCGAGCGGTATCCGGCCGTTTATTTCAGGACGGACGGTTTGGATTGAATCTGAACGCTCACATATCCAAACCATCTGTTGTTCGATCAAGATCTGAGTTGTCGATTGCCTAGATGAATGATTGGATCGGCCGCGCGACACTACTGCCAAGCACTAAAAAGGGTTCTAGCAAGGAAATCTTGCAACCCAAAATAAGTAGCAAGTTATGGAGTCTACCACACCTTAAAAAAAGAATTCGCAGAACTCACTATAATTTCAAAAGATAAAACTTTCCAGTTTCCAGCAACAGGGGTTGTATGAACTTCCACATAGTTTCAACTCTTATTGCAAGAAAGCTTTGCTCTTGAAAGCACTAGAACATACGGCCCCGTTCAGTTGTACGTAAAGAATGAAAAAAAAATTAGAAAATCAATTTTTCTGTGATTTTCTATGTATTCAGATACCAGGGAAATTGTAAAACTCATAGCCTCAACTTTCTCACTGGGAAACAATTTCCCACAAAATAGGTCTTACCAAAAGGAGGGAATTCTTATTTTCCTGCAAGATTTTTTGTCAACAGAACACATACAGAAAAATAAATTTCATTAAATAAATTTTATTTTTCTTTACTTAACCTCACTTCACTTATTCTGAGAACCAATTTGCCTCACAATATTCTCGACAACTGAACGGAGCCGTAGAGTGATTTACCAAAACAAAAGACTTTTTATGGAATAAATTTTGTATCTTGACTTTTCTCTTTCATGGACAAACATTTTTCTTAGATTTGTAGAGGGATTTAGAAAAGAAAAAGCAGTTTTAGGAAATCTTTATTCTCTTTTTGGAATTTTCTTATATCCTTTAAACGTCCTATAACCAAGTGTTAGTAAAATATTCTCCCAAAACAATGAGTCACTCTTCTGTGCTCCGGGGCACCAAATGGCGATGCCCAAGAGCACCCAACAATTTTTTTCAAAACAATTGCCAATTAAAAAAAAAAACCTTCCTTTGGTTACCCGCAATTTTACTCAAGTAATTAAAGAATCGGATTCTCTCTTGTCCGAGTACGAACTACGTAAGGCAGTCCCATCTCGACCGTGCCCTTATTTGTATAAATGATCCACGTTCATAAAAAAAAATCCTATCGATAAGATTTTTTTTTTGAGCACGCAATATGATTTCTTCTAATATACGTAAGGATTTGTCGGCAAATCCAAACCGTTAAAAATCCTCTTGAATGGCTACGATCGAAGGAACGTATCCTCTTCACTCTAAAATCCGGCAGAAAAGGCGGATTCAGATTCATTTATTAGTACTAAAATCCGTTTTTCCTTCCATAAATTAATGGTGACTGGTCATCAATCAAAAAAAAAAAAAAAAATCGAGGGTAATTTCGTCATCCCCTCAGTTTGAAACGCTTGTCCTCTCCGGTCCCTCCACCTACAATTGCCGCGACCGCGAACACCAAGACGAACCCCTCTCTCTCTCTCTCTCTCTCTCTCTCTCTCTCTCTCTCTACATATACAGTAGATAGATACACACATGTATATGTGACAGTGTATGTTTGGGGAAGGATTCGAGTTGAAGAAATCGATTCCACAGGTTTTCGGAAAGAATGAGCTTTGGAGAGAGGAGTCAATTGGGATGCTGCGTCGCGATCCGTACGCTCCCCCCTCACTCCTCGCCGGTTACCAGATGCCCTCACTCTTCCGCTTCTCAAGGTATTACTGTACTACTCTTTATGTAGTCTAGTACATAGACGTCCGGGCACATGCGATGCGTTTTGCGAATCGTGTTATGCAAATGATTGAAAGAGGAAAAAAAAAAGCTTCAATTGAGATTAATTTTTAGTGAAATCTGGGCCGTGAACGTACAAAAGAGCGGAGGAGGAATTTGTGGTGGAAGTTTTTTTTATTTTATTTTTATCTTGTCGTTTTTTAGGCAGTTAGAAGGGTGGTTTAGGTGGTGTGAGCCGACATCAAAACTGTCATTCACACTAAATTTGTTTCCTTTGGGAATTGACTAGACGCTCGGATGCGTGTGGAAACCATGTTATGTGGAAGAGGAAAAGAGGAAATCTTCAATTGGGATTAATCTCCAATGAAAGCTGGTTTGTGAAAGTAAAAAAATGGGGAGAAGAAAGCAGTTTTTTTTCGTTATTCTTGGCCTTATTTGGTCCTCAAAAAGGGTAGGTTAGGAAATTAAAATGTGAGACGGCCTCGAATTCACGTTCACACCACAATGGGTGTTTCGTTTACAATAGTAGTTGTAGATAATAGATGGACTAAAAGATAGACGTATATGGGTAGATTATCTTTGTTATTTGTATATGTGTGTTTGATGTGCGATCTATGAGCTTGATGTTTTGACTGATTCGAAATCTGTACGAGTTGAATTAGTTGTTGTGAAAAGAAAATGGCATTTGTAAGTAGAATAAATTACAGTTTGTTTAATTGTTGTGAAGTATTAGATTGAATTCAGCTGTCGTTATTTTTAGTACTTTAACGAACTAAGCTTCATTAGTTACTTCTGTTCAACCTAATGCAGTTGCTATGAATACTTTAACTTGAGTAAATTTGAATTGAGTTCAATTAAGTAACTGTGAAAAAGGGATTTTTTGACAGAATAAACTTCAATTATTGATTTATGCAACCTGTGATTTTCATATATTTTTTTACAGAAACGTAGTAAAATGTCCTTTTTGGCACAAAAGAAAAATAATGAGAAGAAAGGAGCTTAATTCCAGCACTAGATATTTGGTCCTGTTTCCTTGCTTTTGAAATCAGTTACTAAGGGTGAAGGTTAGAGTGTTTTGACTCCGAATAAAAGTCTCCGTTTTGCTCTTATTGAAATATTTTGTTAACAGTAGCCAAATCATCATATTGAACTGGAAAAATTGATTTATATCTATTGCGAACAAAATATTTCGAAAAGAGCAAAACAGAGACTCATTCAGAGTCAAACCCACTCTAGCCTTCACCCTCAGTAAAAGATTCTACTTAATTTTCTAGCCTTCACCCTTAGTAACTTCAAGTGAGTCTAGCTTTCTCAGTGCACTGTGTCTTAAAAGATCCCTCTTCCATACGCAAAACAACTTTCTACGACGAAAATAGTAGAACTGAAGCAGCTTTGTTAGTTTGTCTCAATTTTCTCCAGTTTCCTCCACTTTCCGTACTCCTTTCTTGTCTGATGAAATTATAACGAAGGAATGAATTTTATGTTTTACTTTCTTTTACCATGATTTTTGGGGGAGGTGGTCCTCTTTCGGCCCTTTTTTGGAGTGCTGGACTAGGAAGATGAATATTTGCTTTTTCAGCTAAAATGTGCTCTCCTTCAAGAATGATGTGTGTTGTGGGATATATTCTTTTCTTTTCGTAGTGCTGCATAAAAGAGCATAAAATTGACCAAGTAATGATTATGCTTTAGAATCCTAGGTTGAAGGTAAAAGTCACTGGTTGATTGCAGATGATGCAGCTCATGGGACACCAAATCGGATGGGGAAAGGCCTCACTTGTATTTGCTTCAAGCCTAAGGGAAGTTATGAACGCATTTGCATCAATTTGACGCCCTTACAGGTAGACATCAATGACTTCTAACATGCATTTTCAATACAGAATTTTTTTGAGAAGAGAAAAAAGAGGAAATTAAATTCCTTGGTTTCTTTTTGGGTAGGACCTCTTTATTTTCATCTTAATTTTTCTCCCAAGAAAATAGAAAACAAAGAATTACTCCTCTTCTTCATGGAACTTAGTTTTTGAATAGTTTGATCTTTATTGATACATACTTGTATCAAAGAACTAGCGATAGGACGTATTAATTAAAGAAAACAGTTACTGAGAATACATCATTTTGTGTTGTGGTTTTCATAGTATTATGGAAACATGCAATGAACATAACATCCCTCTTCAATTTAGTCTTAGTTCCTTCCCATTTGTTCCACATTGAGATGCTTTGTTACTTCTGCCAATAGAAATATGTTGTATTAATCACATTAAGCATGTGGTATTACTTATAAGCCACATAAGCTTGTAGCTCTGTGCAGACCATCAACATAAAGAAATTTTCAGATTTAGACATTGCGGAGTCCCTTTTGTTCTTTGTTCTTTCTTCGGTACTTTCTTGACCAAAAAGGACTTCCCAATGATGAAAAGAATTTTCTTTCGATGATTTCAGGAAGATATAGCCCTTTCTGCATAAATCAGTCTTCCTGATTTGTTGTGTTTTCTATATGTGATAACAAATATACAGGAAGAGAGACTTAAAAGGTTGAAGCATCGGATGAAAATTCACTTTGATGCTTCTAGAGTAGAACATCAGGTGTGTTTTGTGACTAAATTTGTCTACAATCCTGTTGTATCTAAAATTTCTTATCTTACCAGTTACGGCCTGAAAATATGACACATTACAACAACAACAAAAAGTAAATGGGCAGTGTTAATTTTATTTTGTATTTTGCTTTATTGATACACTATTTGTTTGAGTGAGTTATAAAATATTTACACCCTCAGGAAGCTTTGAAAGCTCTATGGTCTGCCACATACCCTGGGCAGGAGCTCCATGGTTTAGTATCGGACCAATGGAAAGAAATGGGTTGGCAGGGAAGAGATCCATCAACCGATTTCAGGTTGCTTTTGTTCTTTGTCAACTTCTGTTTGGTCGTTTATCTTTGACGTCCAATATTTCTTGGCCTTTTCCTTATTATTTTGAGTTCACTTGTTGAACAGAGGAGCTGGTTTCATTTCCTTGGAGAACTTACTGTTTTTTGCCAAGACATTTTCGGTAAGATCCTAGTTTGCCATTCAATGATGATGAAATTTTCCTTTGCCGGTAAGAAAAAGATCCGAGCTTGCCAAGGCGTACTTTTTCTTCATGAGGCAACTACTTCTGCGTGGTCCACTATTGTAAATGAGCTACAAGTTTTTCCCCTATTATGCACTTTGGCTCACAGTTCGTAATAACACCATAAACATTTATCTACCTGGGAATGGCTATAGAGTTGCCTGCCTTTTCTCAAGTAGCTGATCTTTTGCAACTATGGTACATATCTAAGAACGCTTTATGATTGTTTTAGTTTTCATTGAATTTGCTGCAGACATCTTTCCAGTGTCTGTTAAATAAGCAAGGGGGCAAGCGATCTGCATGGGAATATCCATTTGCTGTTGCGGGTGTAAATATCACATACATGATCATGCAAATGCTTGATCTTAATGCCGGTAAGTCAAAGTACCTCTTATTTTTAGTGTCAAATATATGATTAACTGTGCACTTATATACGTAAATTGGAAAAGAATTCATCCTCTAGGCCCCTCCGTAAGTGCGCGCTCCTGAGCTGTGCTAAATTACCATAATCTCCTCTTTGCTTTAGGCAATATTTTTTTTCTCTTGGTAATGCTTATGCAATTGATATGAATACCTGCAGAAAAACCCAAGACTTTTGTGAGAGCATCTTTCTTGCAGATATTATCAGGTAAAGATCCTGCAACTTGATTTCTTGCAGATATTATCGAGGTGCGCGTAAGCTGGCCCGAGCACCTGCTTATCAAAAAAATATATAATTCCTATTAGCCATTTCATATTGTTGTATTGAGTTTATTGTTTTGGCTATAACGAGAATTATTTGATGCATTTGCAGAAAATGAGTGGGCGTTTGACTTACTTTATTGTGTGGCCTTCATGGTTATGGACAAGCAATGGCTAGAGAGAAATGCCACATACATGGAGTTCAATGTGAGTGACCTACCTTATAATTTGTTCTTTCATTTTATGTTTAGAAGAATTACATGTTTTTAATCATTGATACAAACTACAGAATAAATATTTCTTAAACTTATTATTCTCATTCTCATATGCCTGATGCAACCAAAGGGGGAGGCCGAAAAACAGCTTATACTTAATTTTCTAGCCTTCACAAATTCAAGATCCAAACACTGCCTCAAGTTCACATTAAACTTGAAATGAAGTTGATTTCGCACACGACTCCTTTCAACTCATTGTTCATATGCTGTAACAGTTTTAGCAAAGAACTTATCATTCTCCATTTTTCCCTCGTACGCTCCTGGTTTTTATCTCAAAAGTCTGTGTTGCAGTTTGCTGATTTTAACTTTCATTTTTTTCAGGATGTTTTGAAATCAACTCGGGCTCAGCTGGAGAAGGAATTCCTAATGGATGATGTCGTACAGATCGAAGACATGCCTTCTTATAGCCTGCTCTGTTAATGGCCATCCTGGAGCAAGTTTTAACACGCTTCAATAGTTTTCATTCTTAACACGTTTAGATAACTTGATTTGAACAATCTTTCACCATCTTCAAGTGACCAGATATGCCCTAATTTTATACATACGTGGATGCGTCCGAATGGTTTGTTGTTTCCACTCCTACTCTTCGACTTATTTTCTCGACAGTGGCCTCTTATCTGCATGTGAGGAACATGGACAAGAAGATTCTTTGGCTTGTGCTTTGTTTCCAGTTGAATCAATGCTTGGAACCTTGGATGGATGTAGCTAGGATAAAACAATGGCAAACTAAACAATAGTTACACTTCAATGGAGAATAAACACGATATCGATGGTTTCGTGAGTACTGCTTAGGGGGCTTGGTTAGGGTTTGATTGTATGTTTGCATGCGATCACTGGGTCTAAACAAGCAAGAACGTCGAACCGTAGGACTGTTGACTGTCTTTGGATCTTGTTTTGAAGATAGGTGCAAAATAAAAAGCCATCATAAAAGCTATTCAACATGGCGATTTTTTTTATTTTTTTTGGTACTTTGGAATATTATTCAACATGGCTATTGTTTCTCATTTTTTCTCCTATCCAACAAACCCTATAGAAATTCAAAAATCTAAACACAAACTGCGAGAGCGACGATCTGCCTGTTGTATCGCCCCGAACAAAGTTCATTTTTTTCGTTTTTGATTTTTAGGTAACCCAGAAATCCGTCCAGAGTAAGGAAACAAATCAATTGATGTGTGTGTTTGTGTGTGGGAGAGAGAGAGAGATAAAGAGAGAAGGAAATATACTGGGTGCTCTCTGGTCTTGGACCATTGGTGGTCCATCCAACAATGGCATGTGTGGCGTGTCTTCAATGGTTAGAAAACTGAGGAAGAAAAAAATTTGGACCATTTCTCGATTTGTGCGTGTCATCCTTGCGCAGGGGCCATGCTAATCTTCTCTGTATCGTTCCAATTTTATCGGATGTCCCCGTAGGGACAATATGTTCTTACATTCGCATCTATATTAACCCTTTTAATATCTCTTCCAATGCCGATGTGGGACAAACTATCTATTAAAACATTACAAAAAGCACTACTACCCACAAGTCTCTCTCTCTCTCTCTCTCTCTCTCTCTCTCTCTCTCTCTCTCTGAAGATGACTCCTCGATATTGATGTTTAGGAAGGTGAATATCCCTACAAAATGAAACAGTCCCAATATCAAGTAGTTCAAAAAAAAAAGTGAGCAAGTTGTGGATGGTTTGTCCAGGATTAGTTGATTTTTAATGCATAGAGAAGGTTATACTGATGCCAATGAAGGCAATAAGATCAGTGCCAAATCAAAACACCCATTAGGCTCTGTCTGGACTTTCAATGGATACGGATTTCACCTGAAGGCGGTTACAAACTTATGATTCAATTTCTTCAATAGTGTGACTCTTAGATGGTATGTCCTGCATATGGTAAAATTGACAAATCTATTACATAGTTGAGACCAGGAGGCCATGGAAGCCTGGGAGGTCTATCTCTGGGTAGAGAATTGACAAAACTATCTCAGAATAGGTAGGAATTGCCAGAAGTAATCAAGGTCAGAAAACTGGGGTAAAAGGGAAGAAAAAAATTTGGACCATTTCTCGATTTGTGCGTGTCATCCTTGCGCAGGGGCCATGCTAATCTTCTCTGTATCGTTCCAATTTTATCAGATGTCCCCGAAGGGACACTTTGTTCTTCCATGTGCCTCTATATTAACCCTTTTAAAAGCTCTTCAACTGGCGATGTGGGACAAACTAGCTATTACAACACTACAAAAGCACCAATACCCACAAGTCTCTCTCTCTCTCTCTCCACAAGTTCTCTGAAGCAATTGCAAACCTTATTCAGTAACTGAAAGCTAAAAGTACTTTCGATCAACACACATGGAGTATTGAGGTAATAACGGTATGAATGTACGAAACTTGATTGAATAGGTAAGCCCTTGACAGAGCCAAATAACAAGAAATGATCCGTGTAACCAATTGAGTGGGACAAAAGGCTTAACTTCGTTCAGTCTGGTTACCCCATCAGATATTTTCTCCATTTCCTCTTCCTGTAGGTATCAATAAAGTCTTCAAAAATTAAAAAAAAACGTATCGATAAAGCACGAAAGAAATCAGAAAGAATAACAGACAGGCCTTGACACAAGCATTTATGCATCTATTTGCAAGTTTCAGCAAGGACTTGTGTGTGAGCTGCTTATGCCAGGTAAAAACAAAAACTGTCTCAGCCCAATCTAAGCATATGTTCCAAGCAACAAGCATACAGAGAAAATGCAAATAGCTTAAACAGCATACCGGCCGTAAACCACCGCCTGAACTAGAGCCAATGCCGCTTCATTTGGTGCCGCGGTTGTTCCACCATACACACCAGAGTGTGTATAACCGAGTCCAGAACTCAACTATAGCAGTTTTGCGTGCACGTAAAAGTAACAAATTCACACAGATTATACAGTTGAGTTAGGCCGAAGTAGGAACAGAGTAGAGGCACCGTCTTTCCATTACCTTTACCACAACTCTCACCTGTCAATGACAAATCAAAACACCCGATAGGCTCTGTTTGGACTTGGGATAGATACTGATTTCGATTGAAGAGGGTAATAAACTTATGATTCAATTTCTCCAATAGTAGGACACTCTTTGATGGTACGGTCTGTGTATCGGTGAAATGGACACAACTTTTAATCGTTGAGACCAGGAGAGAGGAGACCAAGGGAGTGGTTTATCGCTGGACAGAGAAAAAGCTTCCCAGGTCAGAAGGATGGAGAATAGGTAGGAATCGCTAGAAGTATTTTTACTTGACTATAATCCTTTCATAGCTAAAATCCGTAATACGAATCACTTCAAATCACCCAGAACAGGGTTCGAATTCTCATTTTTTTGTTTTTAGGAAACCCAGAAAGCTGTCTAGAACAAAGGAAACATATCAATTGGAGAGAGAGAGAGAGGGTGCTTTGGTCTTGGACCCTTGGTGGTCCATCTAATGGCACCAAATGTGTGGCGTGTCTCCAAGGTTAAAAAACTGAGGGAATGGGGATAAAAAAAATTTGGACCATTTCTCGATTTGTGCGTGTCATCCTTGCGCAGGGGCCATGCTAATCTTCTCTGTATCGTTCCAATTTTATCGGATGTCCCCGAAGGGACACTTTGCTTCTCTCATTCGTCTGTTTATTAACCCTTTTAATACCTCTTCCTCTGGCGATGTGGGACAAACTAACTACTCCAACACTACAAATAACACTATTACCCCTCTCTCTCTCTCTCTCTCTCTCCACCAGAAAATGACTCCTCAAAATTGATGTTTAGAAAGGTGTGCAAGGTGTGGATGTTTTGTGCAGGACTAGTTGATTAAATTTGCATAGATCAGGTGATACTGATGCTTAATGAAAGTTATATCAGAACAATAACAAAAAAGACAAATAGATCCCCAAAAAAAAAAAAAAACTGGATCCAGGCAAATGGGATGCCTCGGAATGAACTGAAAAAAAGAGAGGAAAAAACAGAACCTGAGAAAATATAACACATGGGTAAAGCAAACAAGGTGAAAGGGGGTCAACTATGGGCATGCAATAAAACTGCAGGGCAAGGGGGAATTTATATAGCCACAGGCAAGAATAGATTATGCATGCCGGGATTAGTCGGTCAAAGCCCTCGACTTATGGGGAAAAAGAAGAAACAAAACGTATCTATCGCCAAGCGGTAATGTATTTCCCCCGGCTTCTGTGAATTTCTCTAGCCCATTCCCAGTGCATCACAAGTCCGGGATTATAGAGCTCAATGGAAAATTAAACAAGATTCATGTAGCCGACCCCAATTGAAGAAATTCGTAGCTAGCTATTTCGTGCCATTATAGCGTCACTATTTTGGAGAAAGAAATGCAAATGAAGGACAATAAGATGATTGTCGGATGGCACATAGGAAGAAAATTAACAGCAATGCTATGTCCACAAGTTCTATAAAGCAATTGCACATCTTATTAAGTACCTAAAAGTCAAAAGTACATTCAATCAAAAAGGATAGGAACATACAAAACTTGATTGAACGGGTAGCCCTTGATAGGCAAAATACCAAAAAATGATTCATGTAACCAATTATGGAGGACAAAAGGCTTAAACTTCGTTTGGTTGGTTACTCATCGCACATTTTCTTCATATCCTCTTCCCATACCTATAAATAAAGCACGAATTGAGATTCAGCAAAAGATAACATATAGGCCTTAACATGTTGATTTATGTTTTTGTCCACTAATTTCTGGAAGACCTTGTGTGTGAGCCTATGCCAGATCAACATAAATCTGTCTCAGCCAAATCCAACCGTATGTTCCAGGCAGCATGCAGAATAAAAATCAAAGGACTTAAACAACATACCACTGATAAATCTGAACTAGAGCCAATGCCACTTCATTTGGTGCTGTGATTGTTCCGCCGTGCACACCAGAGTCGTCCAGAACTCAACTACAAATAAGTTTTTTACACACACAAAAGTAACAAAATGACTAAGATTCCACTGTAACTTAAGTTCAGAGTAGAGTAGAACAAAGTTCAGGCACTGTCTTAGTGTCTTTCGATTACCGTCACCTATTTTGAGTGGGACAAAAGGCTTAACTTCGTTCAAGAAATGATTCATGTAACCAATTGAGTGGGACAAAAGGCTTAACTCCGTTCAGTTTGGTTACCCATCACACATTTTCTTCATTTCCTCTTCGTATACATATTGATAAAGCACAAAAGCATTCAGAAAGGATAACAGACAGGCCTTTTCACAAGCATTTATGCATTTACAACGCCAATGCTGAACTAGAGCCAATGCTGCTTCATTTGGTGATTGTTACACCATACACACCAGGGTGTATATCACTTAGTCCAGAACTCAACTATAACAGTTTTACGTGCACATTAAAGTAACAAATTCACACGGATTCCACTGCTAATTTAAGCCAAAGTAGGAACAAAGTGGAGCCACCGTCTTTCCATTACCTTTACCACTACTCTCACCTGCAGTGACAAATCA